>CM051824.1:3738584-8538584 GCA_028451465.1 Erethizon dorsatum
TAAAACAAGAAGTTGAAATGGACATAATTGTTGACACAAATTAGGTAAAGCAAATTATTAACTAGGGAAAAGGTCCTGCACACTGTGAAGCCTTTCCTGATTTTCCCAGGTTGTCTTCACCTTGGCTTTCATTGTCCATCAGTCTTTCTCTCTATTCACCTGGTACTTTCTACCTTGCCATTAATCTCTGATTGCATGTATGTCTTTCCCAGAAGCTCCTAGTTCTTCGAGTGCCTGGCCTGAGTATCCCTAGTGCCCTCTTTTGTATCCCTAGTGCCCAGCACCATGCCTAAACACAGTAGCCTGCCATTATATTCTCTCCTGTAAAAGTTATTTGTTGTGTTCAGAACAATATGGCCTTTCTGTCACTGCCTAGCTCAGATGCTGCCTCTGTTCCTTTGATGTCTGTGAGCCAGGTGCCCACGCTGTCTTCCACCGCCGCAAACTGCACACTGGTGTGGCCTTTGCATGTGCCGGGACCCTGAAGCTGCCAGGCCCACCTGTACAACCTGGAAGAACAAATGAAGGAGGGAGGGGAGAAAAATGGAGGGAAGGAAGGGGAGAAAAGGAGGAAGGAAGGAAAGAGGGAAGGAAGGAGGGAAGGAGGGAAGGAAGGAAAGAAATGAGGAAATGAGAAAACGACAACAAAATAAACCAATATATTTTTCAATAAGTACTCTATTTCCAACTGGGGTCAGACACACAGCAAGATGTCCCTTTAAAAAGGCAAAATTATTATTTCATTTAAGGAGAAAGAGCAACAGCAGATAAGCAGAAATAATACCTAGTGATATCTGAATACAGCTCATAAAAGCCTATATTGCATAGCTCAGCAAATTTGCCTAGATTTATTTTTATGTAAAAATAGAGAAATAAACAGAAACAAGGTAACTGAGAGTTAATAGAATAAAAGATGTACTTAAAAACATTTTTGCCCCATTACTGCAGTTTATTTCTTGTAGATGGCTATTATGCTTTGTAATCAGGATTAATACTAATACAAATGATGTGATAAATAATTACAAAAATTAGCATATAGTTTTATTAAGAATGTATAGGGGCCGGTGAGATGGCTCAGTGATGTACGCGCCTGCCCGGCAAGCGCGAGAGCCTGAGTTCGACTCCTGGAACCCACATACGAAAAAAGGGCTGGTGATATCGCTCAGTGGCACAGGCGCCTGCTGGTGCATGAGGTCCTGAGGTCGACCTCCGGTACCCACAAAAAAAAAAAAAAAAAGAATGTATAATCCTATGACAGAAATTTGAAAGGAATTCACTTTAGAGAATATTTTACATAAGTAAAAGATAAGAATAATAGTATTAATAGAAAAATAAATACCATGTGATAAGCTTAATTTCTCCAGAGTACTGAACGCTCTTTAACGAATAGAAGAAGACATGCTCTATATGAATAAAATGGTCATTAAAAGTCTGCTTCAAAATCATAGTTAAAATTTAAAATATTCTTTAATAAAAGGAATAAAGGTATCATAGTGGGTGTCCTGCCCAATGTATAAGAGAAAAGAAAAACTTTAATGAAGCAATAGAATTAAACAGACACACTGTCATTATATGAACCATGACAGGCCACCTAGAAATTCTAAAAGGCTAAACCAAAAACATTAAAATGAGAGAAATAGCAGTGAGGTGTCCCTGTAGACTGCAACATTAAAGTTTTAATTTCTCCAAGAATAATGAAGTAGGAAATTTATATAAAATGATCAGATTTACTCGAATAAATCAAGCTACAAAATACTTGCAAATATACTTGATAAGAAATGCTCATAATATTTAATATGATCTATGCATTTTTGAAAGGTATCCTAAGGAAATTAATTGAAGAACATACTTGCTATAAAAAGAAATATTTAATACTGTAAAACTTTCCGCTCTCCAGATAATTTATAAATTCAGTAAATGGCAACAAAAAATTGTAAAGGAGATATTTTTATGTCACTGGCCCAGATTCTAATCTTCATCTGGGGAATTCATAATTATTCATTTAAAAAATTGGGAAATAAAGACATTGAACTTCTTCAAAAAGATTTCAATATATTATAAAGCTAAAGTAATTAAATTAATAAGATATTACAAGAATAAATGAATAGGTTAATGAAACATTGTAGATTGTATTAAAGGGTGGACATATGATAAAAACACTCAAATTAATGTGGGAAATAAATGGCTGTAATAAATATTGTTAGGATTATTGGTTGACTTTTGAATTAAAAAACATTTAAATCAAACCATATGTGGTGGATCCACAACTGGTGGTCAACTTGTCACACCCAGCTGAACTGAATCAGCGTGGTGCCTGGTATGGAGGGCCCACCTGAGGACTGTTGCCAACAACATAAAAAGGAGAACTGGTGAGGAAGAGTTGCTGCTGTCGGTTCTCCTCGAGGAGCTTGTCATGCTGGCTTTCCTGAGAGGAACTTGGCTGTTCTCATCGTCGGAGGAGCTCGGGACCTCACTGTTGCTGAGGATGGTTGTGGTGACTTTCGGGGGAGCTCCGGTTCTTACTCTGAGCGTCGCTTCCTGGCTCCGGGGTAGATCCCTCAGTCTGCTGGCACAGGTCCTTCATCCCGCTGCTGCAGACTTTCTAGCTTCCACCACTGAACTTTGGGCCTTCCCGGTGCAGATCCGTGAAATATACTTGCATGAGACATTGTTGTGGGCCTAGGCCTTCAGCTGGACTAATGAGGGCATGGCCATGGGCTCTAGGTCTTCAGCTGGACTCATGCAGGACACTGCTGTAGGATCCAGGCCCTCAGCTGGATTCTTTGGGTCTTTAGTGTGGACAGATTTCCTGCACTTTTTGTATATGACTCTTTGGGTGACTATTACAAAATAACTCTATAAATTATGTGTCCTGTATTGTATTGTTTCCCTTGCAAACCCTGACTACAACACCATATAAAATCAAATATTATTTTGTTTCTTTTTTTGAGACACAGTTATGCTATGTAGCCCAGTCTGGTCTCAAATTCATGACCCTCTTGCCTCAGTCTCCTGAGTGCTAGGATTATAGGTCTGTACTTTAAAAATCTATCACAGAATTTTAAAAAAAGAGCAATCCATGGAAGGGAGATCACACCACATTTCAGGATTTGGGGTTTTAAGTAGGTTGATACTTGTGATTCATCCAGCATATAGTAAAATTTCACTATTCTCACTATTTTTTAGGCTTTGTACTTTACTTAAGACTACCTACTTCCATCCATATCAGTGAAGCATTTCTGTGAAGCGCAATCTAGTATTTTCTCAAGGAGGCTATGGATGCAGGGATTTAGGCACAGAGAACCTGCTGGAGACTTTTCTGTCATTTCTGTGCCTTATTCCTTAGGTGCACTACATAAATACTAAAGCCAAAACATCACTAGGACTGGAAATATGAATTTTAATGTAATGAGATTCAGTTTTTCACTTAAATCACCAAAAATAATATTATCAAATAGTACTGGGGGTGTAGGCAATAGATATTTTCATATATACTTTCTGGGAATTTGATGTGGGTAGTAATTACTGAAATACAAGCATATTATACAAGCAAAATTTTAAGTGTATGTATCCTTAAACTAACCTTGACTAAGCTGCTGTGTCAGATCAATTGTATGTGGGTACAGTAACACACACAGTTGTTTGAAAAGCTTTATATGAAAAAGCAAAAAACAAAAAAACTGGAAATATCTGTCAAAAGTTAAAAATTTTGTATACAACTCATGCTATTAAAATACTGTTCAGCAGTTCATTCATCATCTAAAATAGTGGAGATAGCTGTTCATTTTCTCAGGTACAAAGCTTTCTGAACTGTAGGTCTTTTAGGGTCTCAGTGTAAAGGGTATAAAAATTCCAGGGAAATATTTTAATGAAAGCAGGAGAATTATTCAGTCCTAAATGTACATACCCAAGGAAAAGAATTTCACTATATGGAAAGCAAAAATGAATAATTGTTTCCTGAAATTTTCTTGAATTCATCCAGTACCTTTAATAATATTTTCTACAATCTTTAGGGTTTTCTGTACCCAAGGTTTTAGCATCTGAGAACAGAGATGTTATCTTTTCCAAATTAGGATGTTGTGGAAATGGTGACTCAAATATATAGGAAAAATTGAAGGTGATCAGAAATGGTAATATGTGGGCGAATATAAAATCTGTGTGTACATGTGTGTGCATATCTGTCTGTCTATCTGTCTGTCTGTCTGTCTATCTATCTATCTATACATCTATCTATCTAGAAGCATGGTACCCACGCCTTATTGACGAGGAATATGTTCCAGGATGCTCAGCAGACACCTGAAGATACAGATAGTACTAAATCCTATATATGCAATTTGCTTTGCATTTCCTATCTATGGTAAAGTTTACTCTATAAATAAGCCACAGTGAAAGTTTAAAACATCCAGCCAAAGCATGCTTGTAATCCCACCTACTTGGAAGGTTGAGGTAGGAAGATCTCCAATTTGAGGCTAGCCTGGGCAACTTATGAAATAAGTTGTTATGAAATGTAGCTCCATGGTAGACTGCACCTAGCTTTAATCCTCAGAACAGGAGAGAGAGAAGGAGAGAGAAAGAGAAAGGGAGAGAGAAAGGGAAGGATGGGAGGATTGACAACAATAACTAGTAAAGAAATACAACAATGTAGTAGTAAAGAAATGTAGAATACAACAATGTAGAAATACAATAATAAAGTAGTAAAGAAATAACTGTAATGAAAGTTACGTGACTGTGGTCTTTCTCAAAATGTTGTATTGTGCTGATTTGTGTCTTCATGAGATGCTTCTATTCTTACATGACAAGCAGAAATGAGGCAGATGATGTAGCCATTGTGACGTGGCATTAGGCTACTGCCCAGGGGTTGTTTGAACACAAAGCACAGTAGTATTTTGACCGTGGATCTGACAACAGAGACAGCTGCTGAGACGTTGTAGATGGTAATGCCACAGTGTGTGTATGCGAGGCCAAGACCATGAACCACCTGGGTGGGACACACTGGGGCAGTTGGAGACATCATCACGCTATGCAGAAGGGTGCACAATTTAGAGCTGTGAACTGTCTATCTCTGGAATTTTCCACGTAGCATTTGCAGACCACAGTCGACTCCAGAAAGTATAACCATGGAAAAAGGGACCTGCTCTAAATATACATTCTTTTTCCTTAACATCAGATTGTATAAAGTAAAAATTACAACTTTATATTGTTCAGTTTATAACAAGTATTTATGTAATCTAAAACAATAGCGCAAAATATAGGTGGGATAAGCAGGGCTATGCATTAAAAATGTTTCTGTTTTTTATAAGAATTAAGTCAATATCAATTTGAGGTATTTGGGGGGATTTTGAGATAGATAATACAATCCTAAGAGTAACCACTAAGATCATACATTTAAAAAGTAGTTTAAAAATGAAGAAATTTGAAATATCCATAATACAAAACAGGGTAGAAACAGAGATACAGAAGAGAAATACAAAAGGAGATGAAACTAATAATAGCAAAATGGAAGAAGTAAATCCACACATACCAATAATTACAATAACTGTAAGCGGAATAAACCCTCTGATCAAAAGAGTTTAGACTGGATGTAAAATAAAATACAACTGTTGATCTTAGAAGATACACTTTAGCTTCAAAGAAATGTGGGGGAATCAGGCCTCCTAAAAACATTGACTCTGAATTTATTTGCCATCTATTATTTTGGTTAGGGACATCTTTTATGGCTGTTCCTAGTGTAAGACCACTTTGACTTACCAAATGTAACTATCCAGACTGGTGCAATTGAACAGGCTCACCTGCTGTTCCTTTTCATGCTCCAGGCACGTGGATGATCCTTGTGTGAGTGGTTGGATCACGGCCCAGACTCCCTAACTCATGCCTCGCCACATGTAATTGTTTTCTAGAGTATAAAGTTATGCATATAATTCCCTGTAGAAAGCAATATAATTAAAATGATTTTTCTTTTCAATTGCATACTAACTCCAAATATTGTAAAACTTCGTTCTATGTGTATGATCTTCTGTTTTTTGTCCTGGGGATTGAACTCAGGACCTTCACAATGAGCTACACTCCCAGCCCATTTTTTTTTTTTTTTAAGCAATGTACTCACCAAGTTGCCCAGAATGGGCTCAAACTTGTAATTCTCCTGCCTCAGCCTTCCAAAGTGCTGGGATTACAGGCATAGGCAACCACAACTGGCTTGTTCTTTTTTTGTTTTGTTTTGTTTACATAGGGTCTATTTGTTTGTTTTTTGTTTTTTAAAAATAAAAATAAACTTTATTTTAGAAGAATTTTAGATTTATAGAAAAATTCAAAAATAGTATGGCGTTCTCATACCCTATACCAATTTCCCCCTATATTTAATGTCCATACTTAATTTGAATTTTTTTTCACTTTTTAGCTTAATGTCATTTTTCTCTCTCAAGATCCCATCTATGGTACCACATTGCATTTAGACTCACCTAAATTTTTTAAATGGAATATATTCATTTATAGATAGCGCAACATTTAATGTCTTATGAAGAGAGAACAAGAGGAGATAATGCCAACTTTAATTTGTAGAAAGAAAAAATGAATGAGTAAATGTGGCGTGATATTTGTGATACGATTATGAAGATTCATATCTATACTTGAAAATAACTACTTCAAGAATAAAACATGAATAGGCCAAGATCAGTTCAATTGCTAAAGTGAGACTGAGTAAATGACAATGAATTTCCCACAGGTGCGGCACTGTGGAAAGTCCTTTGAGGAAGAGGACAATCAGCGGAGACCTGCTTTTCTAAGTCAGTGCCCTCTGCACTGTGCCTGTTCCAGTTGCTCCTCAGCTGGGTAGGCGCAGCCCCCGGGGTGCCAGTGCTGGGCCAGACCCTGCTGGGCCTTGCTCCCTTGTGACTGCACATCTGCATGTGAGCGCTGCCTTAGGTCTGTGTTTCCTGGCAGACAGAAGTCTGCTCCAGCACAGTAAGGTCGTCTCGACACCCTATAGGTGGCCCTCCTGGCCTGCTTTTCAGATACTTAACAGACTGTGATCAAAGCGCGAGCTGTAACTTCCATCTCTAGCAAGTACGAAATACCAAATTGATTGTCAACAACATGTTGACAACGTTAACATATATGTTAGATGTATAAACGAACATTTGTATTCCTGACCATTGCTAAATAGGTAAGTCGTTAACTTTTTGTATAAATATAGACTTTCTAATTGATAGCTTATATTTTAACTTACGTTCATTTTTCATACTACCACATACAACTACGTAGCAAGTATTTATGTTTGTATGCAAAAGTTTATGTGCAAAAGTGTAAATATGTCATAGTATGTGCAAACATTTTTATGATTTTACCATATGTGTATATACACTTAAACACAGACATGTGCAAATATATATAGTCATTAAAATTAAGGAAATAACCACCTCCTTGAGCATTTTAATATATTCAGTATGCATACTCTTTCATTTCCGGGGAAACTTTGTGTAAAGAGTTTGAAGACTATTGAAATCCACAAGGTATTTGCAAAAATTTTATAATAAATCTTGAGAGCGGAAAGTTTAGATATTGAACCCAATTAATGTGATTTGAGTTTCTTGTCCTCCTATGCACAAGCCATTCCAAAATCACAATTATTTTCTTTCAAAAGTTTCCAATGTCAGTATAAAGAAATGAAAATGTAAAAATGACATGCTTTGTATATAAAGTATATTATAAAATCCAAATATATAACGCTGAATGGAATATATAATATAAAAATCCAAACACACACATCATAAAACCCCAGTGTCCACCTCCTCGTCCTGCCAACTTATCCTCTATCCGGTGATGCTGGGCTGCGGCGTGGACCTCTCCACTCCACTCTCTGGCTTGAGAGGTGGTGGCTGGGAAGCACTAACAGCGAGGAAGGGGATACCACGATTATTGCTGCAGCCTGCTCCTTTCTTTCCACACACTCTGTGTCTTTTTCTCTATTGTCACCACTTCTAATTTCAACTTCCAGGACTCATTTTTCTACATTAAAATGTATAAAACGTGAAATGGTAATGAGATTTCATGGCAATACCAAGTAAACACTGCAACATTTTTATACAAATGTATATTTATCCACATGCAGGGTATAGCCTATAATTATTTATTTTCAAAACAATGTATTTTAAAAAATTAAACAGATCTCAGGATTTGTTTATGCTTATGTTTTAAATTACAGCCTAGAGGAGAGTTTACAAGAGTGAGCTCATCCTCTCAACTTAATATTTACAGCAGTCTCCCCTTAACTGTGGCAGATATATTCCAGGACCCCTGTGGGGATGCCTGAAGCCATGGGTAGGAGTGAGGCCTCTACACGCTCTGCTTTTTCCTACATGTGCCTACCTACGATAGAGTTCCATTTATAAATTACACACAGTAAGACATCGCGATGGAATAAATTTAACTCATAATTAGGCACAGTAAGAGATGGAGCACAATAACTACCAATAATTAGTTATAATTAGTAATCATTATAACAGTTGGTTAATTATCAATTAATAATTAAATAATCATGATCAGTTAATAATTGAAGACTTGGCTTGGAAGGTACCTTTTCTCTTTAATACACTTCTTTAACTATGCCAGGAATACAGCAGGAGCAGACAAGCCTCTCCATAATTTTTCTTTTCTTTTCTTTTCTTTTTTTTCTTTTTTTTTCTTTCTTTTCTTTTTCTTCTTTTCTTTCTTTCTTTCTGTACTGAAGATTGAACCCTGGGCTTTCACAATGAGACTCATAGATCCTTCCCAAGTAATTTTTACATTTTTAATCCATACTTATGCCTGAATCTGCGGACCATGCCTTAATTGTTGTAAATGGCTTGCTTTCGCGCAGTGCAGGAGACTCCTTGCTGCTGTCCCTGTGTAGATGCAATGCTGCCTTCAATCAAAAGATGTTTCCATTCTTATTCTTCACCCACAAACACAAAGCCCTTTCCATCCTAAGCACTTATGAGGCACTGTGGCGAAAACTTTTGCAGTTTGAGATGTGATGACAAAACTAGCAGCAAACTAGCAGCAAACTAGCACAATTTTCTTTTTCCTTCTTTTCACAGTTTCATGGGCCGACTCATTTTTACTGTAGATCATGGGAATAGCATCATAATTATTTTCATTCCTTGTCAAGAACTTCCACCATTTTACTTAAAGGGAATATTAAGTAAATGCTCCCTTTCTGTGGCTTCTCTGTGGTGTGTTAGAATTGCCAGTTTCTCTGATGTTGCACTTTGGAGCTAACTTAGATAAAATTAGGGTGAATTGAATGCAGCACCGTGATGCTATGATAAACCAGACAGTGGCTCAGTGAGTGACAAGTAAGTCACACACACAGTGTGGATAGGTTGGACTAAGGGTCGATGTGTATCATAGGTGGGACTGAACAGGATGGCCGAGGTTCCACTATGCTGCTCTGATGGCCCGCTCTTTAGAGCTCGTGAGTTGTCTGCTACTGGAATCTTCCGTTTAGTCCAGGATCACAGACGACTCCAGAAAACTGAAACTGTGCAGAACAAAACCACACATAAGGAGGGACTGGGGACTGCTGCATGGCAAAACCATCCCTTAGGTGATGTTGACTAGGGAGTAAAATAGGACTTGGACGTTCAATGAAATTGGTGCCAGGTCTCAGAGTCCCCTATAAATAGTTCTGACCAACACATCACGGGTGTGAAAATACAGTGGTGTAAGTAAATGATGTTTTATCACCATCAAAAGTTACTTATCACTTTCTCTTCCTGTTAGGAGCTTTGTACAGATGGTGAAGAGGAACTTATATTAAGATCCCTGCTTTCTAACACCACATCAAAAGTTACCAGATAGATAGGTTTGCCTCAGATTTTGCCATTTTATGACAGCATCCACTTTATTCCACTTTGTGTTTTGTCCATAGTTTAAATTCCACATGAGGTTAAACTCTAACTGGTTTGATTGCTCTACTGCATTTTTTGGTTATCCCTGTTTAACAAGTATTCTGCCCAACGTCAGGGAAGTCTCTGGAATCTGAAGCACTTGGTCAGTCATGGGGTAGTCAGCTATTGGTTAGGGTTCTCTAGAGGCACACACTCAAAAGGGAAGTGTATACATCATGTATGATTATTCAAGGGGACTTCCTGAGGAGGCTCACCGGTCAGAGGTGGGATGGCCCACAGTGCCCCTCTGCCCGCTACAGAGCCTGAGGACCCGTATCTGCTCAGGCCAGGACTCTGGAAGCCGCAGAACAACATGGACAATAATGCAGCACCGTCTGCTGCTGAAGGTCTGGAACCTCTGTAGAACAGCTGGTGCGAGTCCACCATGGAAGGTTGGAGCAGCTGGTCTCATGTCCACAGGTCATGGCAGCAGTGAAAGACACAACGGCTCGAGCTGAATCAAGCTTTTCAAATGCGGGCCAATTTCCTCCCTTCCCCTTTTCCTTCCATCTACACTGCAAGCCTGCGGGGTGGTGCCACCTGCAATCAGGGTCTAATCCTAACCTACAGCCAGCATCCCTGGAAACACCCCATAGACATACGGGCAGTCTGCTTTACTAATCTGCTGGGAATCTCTCCATCCCGTCAGTTGACAGTTTACCATCACGGTTTCTTAAAACAGAGGGCTAGAGAAAGGAATGTCGCTCTTGTAGAAGATGGGAAGAAGAAAATAAAAATAGACCTTTAAAGAGATGGAATACTTCAGCTCGTCACTGTCATCCTCAGCTCCCTCTCCCTTCTTCGTGTGTCTGGATGTCTCTCCTCACCAATGGCTATTGAAAGAGTAATCCTGCATTTCTTCCTCGGAGAGCAAGTGGAATAAAAAGGAGCACTCAAATAGATCCCACAGCGGAGGACAATAAAACTTCATCACGTTCTTGCAAGATTTCCTCCTCCCCTTTCTTTCAAGTCAGATTTACACAGTTAAAGTTCACATAAATTTTATAGCCCCCAAATCCCCTTTTTATCCCCCTTGGATTGCCCAAGGTTAAGTACTTCCCAGCTCCGCGTCTCTGCAGGAGTCCCCACGCATAAACACACATCTCTTGAGCATGTGTCCAAATGCTGGCTGGGATTGGCGTGCTCCTGCACATGGCTATTTCTGTGCCTCACTTGCCAAAGTGCGAGTGCAAAGGAATTTGTTCTCTTATTTTAAAAGACAGGCACAAAAGTCAAGTCTGGCAGCAAATTATCATTTAGGGACAATGTGAAATCCGTGTAAAATGACAAAAGAAATAGATTGGAAGAAGCACCTAAAAAGGCATTTTATGGGCTGGTGAGATGGCTCAGCGGCGTAAGCGCCTGCCTTGCAAGTGCAAGGGCCCGAGTTCGACTCCCGGATCCCACATACGAAAAAGGGGCCGGTGATATCGCTCAGCGGCACGGGTGCCTGTTGGCGCGCGAGGTCCTGAGGTCGACACCCCGGTACCCACAAAAAAAAAAAAAAAAGGCACTTTACTCTCACTTCAGGCTTTTAATTATGGTGACTGTGAGGAGAGTGACCTGAATGGAACTGAAGGTAGTGGAGCGAGCAGGAAAGGTTGATCTGGGTCAGCACGAGAGGTGGCAGTAGAAATAAGTTCACTTCCTACCTCCTTCTGTTCCTGTCATCTTAAAAATAATATTTTCTTTCCTTGTCCTCCTTTCAAAGGTACTTTGATCTGCATTTTCCCCTCTACCTTGTTTGCAGTTGACTTCTATTAAGCTGTTCTTTAACTATCCAAAACCAACTGCACCAAGAAGCCAAATGAAGGTGAAAGCAACATGGCACCCTGTGACTGCTGGGACTCCAAGGTGGGCAACGGATTCCTTCTTCATCCTTCCTTCCTTCACACAAATACTTTTTAACAACATGCCATACCTCGTCTACATTTTAATCAGTGGGCACAGGAGCAAAGAGTAAAACTCATAAAGTCCTGTCGCTCCGAAACTTACATTCCAAGGGTTGAAGAGAGCCACAAGAAAACAAGCAAATATCTAATTTTATTAATTTTAAAATGTGTGACTTTCATGTTTTAAAATCTTAGACACTACAGTGAATCGTACACCTTATATTCATTGCTGGCTAAATTGGCACTTGTGATATCTGAGTCGAATTATGATGCTTCATGTTTTCACCATTTTCATTGAGTTATGAGTTTTGTGTATGGTGCCACACCTGTTGAGTTGCCATATAAAAAGCTCTTCTAAGAGATTATTTTATGATGTGACATTAAGGTCAACTTTTTAATGCAGAAAATAAGATAGAAGCAAGGAATATATTTAATATTTGTTAGATATATATTCATCAGTAGAAGAATAAGTGGAATTTCATATTTTCTTTCAGAGTAATAAGCTATAATGTGCTATTTATGAAAAAATATAAATATAACTTCATGTTTGGAACAAACTATGTAAACCAAAGAGTTCATTGGAAGCCACTGTCAGGCCCAAAATAAAAGGCAAGGCCAAGGTCTGATTTAGCCAATAAAGATTTGAGACACTTTTGGAATCTCTTTAATACTTGCATTAACAGGAAAAGATGCCACCTCATCATGGTCCTTGTACTACAGGGTAAGAAAAGAAAATATCACAACCAAAAGGACAGAAGACAACCTAGCATGGTTTGTGGACTACGCTGACACGGAACAGGAATTGAGACAACTTTCTGTTCTTTTTTTTTTAATTATGAAGTTATTCGTATTTTGTTTGTGATACATAATACTTACATCCATCTAGGGAATTGGTACATATATATATCACATCTTAATTATTTTTTCCCACAGTTTCTTGACGTGAAGAATTTTTTTTAGAATAATTCAATTTCTTTTATTTATACTTTTCATGTTTTTGTACATAGAAAGGTGATAGGTGAGAGAAATTTATGCTTCAGTAAATCTAAAAGAACTCTTTTACTATGATTAAAATAAAAATCCTAAGCAGAGAAATTATTGTTTCGTGGTTTAATTAGCAATATATTTTCTTTCTTAGCGATGCATAAAATAACTATGCATCTCACCATGGCTGAAATTTATATTCAATTAGCCAGTTTATGTAAGGCAACAATAAATGTGATGGGGAGTATAGCACGGAGTAAGATGCAGAGGGAGGCCTGCGTGCAGACAGCATTTCCTAGAAGCCACCAGGGGAGCCCTCAAGGATAAGGGGTCACAGAGAGGGACCTGCAGGAAGCGAAGTAGGAAGCCATGTGGATTCTGGGAGCAGGCCCTTGTCAAAGGTTACAGTGCTTGGGAGACTCTGAAACCAGACCTGCAGGATCCACTCCAAGAGAGAGGAGTCAGCATGGCTCCAGGACAGTGAGTAGGAAAAGAAGCCCTTGGTGCCGAGGCCTAAGAATCTGGATGCACCACGCTAGCTACAAAGCAGTGTGTAATGTTAGGGCTTCAGCTTTCAGACTTAGTGAGTGGGGAAGCCTTTGGATAGTTTTGAGGATGAGAATCACATCTAATGTCCCAGAACATTATCTTGGCTTCTTCATGTGTGGAATGTAAAAAAGTGAGTCTTACAGAGCAGGACAGGGATTACCAGATACTGCAGGGAGGACAGAGAGAGGGGTGAGCAGAGGCTGATCAGTGAGTGCTAAGGTGCAGTCGAGGAGGACCAAGAAGCTTGGGGTCCTCAGGCACGGAGGGTGACTATAGTAATAATAACATGATGCATAGTTCAAGAAGCTGTAAGAGCTGGGCATGGTGGCACATGACTGTAATCCCAGCACTCAGGAGGCTGATGCAGGAGGATCACTGTGAATTCGAGGCCCGAGCCCAGCCTCTGCTACAAAGTGAGTTCAAGGCCAGCCTGCACTACAAAGCAAGACCTTGTCCTCACCTCAAAAAATAAAGAAGCTGTAAGAGCGGGTTTGAATGCTTTCCCATAAAGAAATGACAAGTGCTTGAGGATATAGGTATGTTTAGTCCGATTTAAACTTTACACAATATATGTATGGATTGAAATATCTCATGAATTCCCATGAATATGTATAACTTTTATGATTTTATGCATTGGTTAAAAATAAAAATACTTTAAAAAATTTAAATTATATTTTGAAAAGAAACAATAAGAAGGGGCAGAGTAGAAAGCAGGGACACATGTTGATAAGTTACGACTTACATGGCTGTGGTGAAGGTGAATGGATAAGGTTGGATACTGGACATATTAAAAATACAGAGCCACTGGCATTTTTGGATGGATTGCAGAGAAAAAAAATAATGAATAGATTGGAGATTTTTGGCTAGAGCCATTGGACGGTAAGAATGGTCACCTACCATGTGAAATGGACTGCGGAGAAGGAAGAAAAAAAACATCAGGAGCTCAGAGTTCAATTATGTATGTGTGTGTGTGTGTGTGTGTGTGTTGAAATATCTCACTGTTCCCCTTTAATCTGTACACTTGTTACATGTTAATCAATATTTAAAATTTGAAAAAAAACTTGATGTGAAAAACCGTGCGTTGGGAGCAGAATGACTTTGATGAGCTATCCAAGGACCAAGGTCTCACTGATAAATTGAATACGAGCATTTGATGGCCAAGGAAAGGAATCCAGGAGCAAAATCTTAATATGGAAGTTATCAACATGTAAACTTCGTTATATATTTCCTATAGCTATTCCTAGTTTGAATTATCACCCAGAAATTCACACCGCTCCTAAAATACTGAGAGTAGAGGGTCCTCATGCCCCCAACTAAGTACCCCCAGATTCTGATTGTTATAAATTCTATTCTGTTAGTCCATGTCTGCTCTGTGGACCTGTTTTCCTCTCCTTTCTGACCTCTAAGGTTGCCAGTTTTGTGACTGGTCCATGTGCCACAGCAATCAGCCCTAACCTAGCCATTTGAGTTTACGGGTAGGGCCACATGTCGGAGCTACACTTTTGGAAAATGTTTTAAAAATCTGTTCCCTCCCCATTGACTACTCAAAAGAAGACCCTGAGAGAAGGTCACTGTCCATGTTTGCGAGAACATTGTCAAAAAGCACAAGAATAACAGGGCTGAATTATCTAAACATATGTGATACTCATCAGAACTTGGGTCTCATAAAAAAAAAAAAGTGAAACGTGATGAAAAACAAGAGTGAAATCAACATATTATTTTCATTATTGCCAGCCATATCCACAATATAAAAGTGACTAGGAGAAATGCTTTTTGTTAAAATGATAGGAAAAATTTTTATAGATTATGTTGAAAGAACACCATGCTGAAAAGTACAATTGTGTTTTTGGTTTTCATTTGGTTGGAATGAGTGAGTACTTGTGTTTCTAGTTAAAACCATCCCCTAAATCAGCAATTCTTAAAATTCCCCAGAGAAAAGATGAAAATATGAAAAGTCATTTTCATTATACAGGGTCCTGTAGTTATATCATCAGGTAACTTTGATACAAATGTTAGTTTTGGGGATTACAGAACAAAAGCATCATATTCAAATGAATTCCTGTAATATTAGAAACAGATATAGACTAATGTACCAGGAATTTTACTTTTGCTATTCATTTGAAGTTCTATTCTGCCTTCATAAATCAAAAACTCACCCAAATGATACTTTCAGTATGCGCAAATGTGGACCTGAACACAGTTGCTTGTCAATAGATCAAATTCTTCAAGAATCCACCCTCAAGACTGTGTATTATTTTATGTTGGAAATTCAGTAGATGATTGGAAATCATAACTAATGTCTTTCCAGTCATCAATTCTGTAAATCGTTAAAGAAAAAAAAGAAATCATTACCCAAAGCTCATTCCTGTTTAGTTATACTTAACAGTATAAAAAAGCCTCTTGTTTTCTAGAAAATTTAAGGGAAACATCACTGAGATGGGGGCTTTGTTTAAAGAGGATTGTTAAGTTGCAGAAGCAAAAGGACTGGTGATGTTTAATTTCTCATGCATAATGATGGTATGTGGATATTTACATTTCGTTCACTGTACTTTGAGGGAACTGAAACCTCTCACAATTACAAAAAGTATGTGTTAACAGTAGAGACACTCAACAAAAAGTGATCACATAAATAAGCATGATATTTTTTTACTTATGGTAGCGTCTATAAATTTGTCTACATGACATAATTACCTCTACACCTGCAATTTATTTTTGATTCACAGTTTTAGATTATGGTTGGAAAAAACAAAGAAAATTAACATTTCTAACATGTAAGAACAATTGATTTTTCAATGTTGGTTAGACAGTCTTAGGTTGGTAATTTTCATTTGATTATTTTACCTCAATAAGTCATTCATAGTAAAATATAATTTGGGGGAAATTCTGGAATAGTGTAATACAAACCTCTGTAAATCCGTACATCCATAAAAGCACCAAAAATGTTAGTAAAAGTTGTCCAAAATCAAAATTTCCCTGTCTCTGGAAGTAAACCTGTCTAAAGGGCTTTAGTTTTAAAGTAGGTGCTGGATTTCCTTAAGATGAGCAGGGTGGGTGGCTCTTCATCTGGCCTCCTCCCCTTCTCTCTCAAGAGTGTGGAAGCCTAGACAGCCTCGCAGCCACGAGCTGCCCACTGAGATCAAAGGTGCTGCCACGTGAGAGCCCTGCACTGCGTGGCCGGAGTCCCAAGCCCCTGGAAAAGCCTGTCTCGGGGGCCATTGTCTTGACAAAAGCTCTTTTTGCAGTGTGTTTCTCCACAAAAAAAGAAAAGAAGTATTCACTATTCCGGTAACGATCTGCAATACCCATGGGGACAAAAAGAAAGTGACATAAGAGGAAGAGGAAAATATGAATGGATTAAGTGAGGAGAAAAATTCAAGACTCCTCACAAAGAGACCACATCCAAGATCCTCACTGTCAAAGTCAGGAAAAATTCATAAAAATCCCTCCCAAAACTACCAAAAAGAAGACTAGAAGGAAACACCCAATTCATTCTATGAAGCCCAAAGAAAAGAATCACAAAACAAATTTAATAAATTAACATATAGAAACACAAAACCCTTAACAATTTGCTAGCAAGCTGAATCCAACAACATCAAGAAAAATTAGAAAAAAAGAGAAAATCAATTTAATAGACTGAAAGCTATTTTTAATTTAATTTTATAAAAAATTAATTTTATTCAAAAAATCCTAATTAGAAAATAAAAAGAGAATGGGAGAAAACAGATTACATGCCAGGCAAAAGATTCATACCTGGAATATGTAAAGTACTCTAAACTTTCAACAGTAAGACCAAATAAAGCAAATATTCCAATTAGAAGAATAGTAACAGAAATATCAACATTTTCTGGAAGAGATCACGCAGATGGCAAATATACAAATGAGAAGTGTGCGACACCCTCAGCCATCAGGGAAATGCAGCTAAAACCAGAGAGTTACCACAGCACAACCACCAGAAGGTTAAAATTAAAAACAGAGAGCAGTGACCTTCAAATGTTCACAGGGTGCTGTGAAACTGGATGGTTAATATATTGTTCATGAGAACTTAACTTGATACAGCCAGTCTGAAAAATATTTTGTAGGTTAAAAACACCTCAAATTAAACTTTAATCATTTTTCAATCCATCAGTTCTACTCCTGAGCATTTATCCCAGAGAAATAAAATTTATGTTCACATAAAACATGCACAAGAATGTTTATAGAAATTTTATTCATAATATCCCTAACCTAGAAACACCCAAGTGATTTATGATTTCACTTAACTGAAAAGTCCAGAAAAAAGATTTGTATACAAAAATCAATTGTAATTCTATATACAAACAATGTCTACTTCAAAGTTAAAGTTAGCTATACAATTCCACTTACAATTGTATTAAAAAAATGAAATAATACACTTAACAAAAATGTGTAAGACTCATAAACTGACACTAAAACTGGAGAAACACTCCATGTTTTTGTGATGGAAGACTTAGTTTATGCTTTGATGACAATTCTTCCCAATTATTATTATTATTTTTTTTGTGGGTACCGGGGGTCGACCTCAGGACCTCGCGTGCCGGGAGGCGCCCGTGCCGCTGAGCGATATCACCAGCCCTTTTCTCTTATGTGGGTTCCGGGAGTCAAACTCAGGGCCTCACGCTTACCAGGCAGGTGCTTATGCCACTGAGCCATCTTACTGGCCCAAAATTTTTTGTTTGTTTGTTTTTTTGGTACTGGGAATTGAACTCAGGACCTCGCACTTGCCAGGCAGGCGCTGTGCCGCTGAGCTGTATCCCCAGCCCTAATTCTTCCCAAATTGATGTACAGATTCAAAAAAATTCCTATGAAAATTATTGTACCTTCTTTTCAGAAATGGAGGATCATTTCTAATCTTCAAAATTATAAGGAAATGCAAAAAAGAAACCTAGACTAGTCAAAAAATAATTTTCAAAATAAAAACAAAATTAGAAGACTTTCACTATGTGTTTTCACAATTTAACATAAAGCTTCAGTTATTAAGACAATGTTTTACAGACATAATAGGTTGACTAAGCGATTACCTAGATAGGTACAAAGGGAAAAAAGACAGCATGTTCCATACAATTAAAACAATAATAAATGGACCTTAACAGGATTAAATTTTTAGCACTTCAAAACATACCATTGAGAAAATAAAAATACAAGCAACAGATTGGGAAAAAAAAAGAACACGTAAAATACATGCTCAATATAAGAAAAGGATTCAGAATTTGTAGAGAACTCTTACAACTTCATAATGAAAACAAACTATTTGAAAAGTGAAAAAAATAAGGCAGAATTTGGCCGAAGATATTTAAATAGTTCAGAGGCACATAAAGAGGAGCTCAACGTCACCGACCTTCCCTAGGGAGATGCAAACTCTAACGCAGATGGGCACACCCACCAGCATGACAAAAACCCAAACAACCACCAAATGCGAACAGGTAAATGGAGCAACAGGTAAGAATAGCAAGAATGCAAACACCACCTTCACTCGGAGGGCACTTGGGCCGTTTCTTACAAAACTGACCTGTGCATACCACACAGCCCAGTAATCACTTTCCTTGACATTGACTCAAATGAGTCGAAAATTGCACACAAAAGAACAGCACAAAATGTTTATAACCCTTCTTATGTATAATTGCACAAAATTAGAACTTACCAAAATATTCTTGAATGAAGAAATAGACACATAAATGAAGGGACATTCATACTCTACCCTCCAGATTAGAGGGAAAGACAGGTAAATCCTAAGATTACAACTCCTAAGAGCAGACTGGGAATCTCCGCGGGAACCAGCACCAGGAGAGGGAAGTCTGAACTGTGACTGAGTGCCGTCTGGGGGGTGAGAATGGAGCCCTCCAGGGTTCTGCGATAGTTCCATCTTAAATGCGCCGCATATGTTAAGGCCCAAGGAAATCCCATGCTAAAGGCTTGTTCCCCAGGGGTGCTCTGGGGGGTTTGGAGGGGGGCCTAGGGCAGGTGCTAGGTCATCATCAGGGGCACAGGGGTGTCCTCGAATGGCACTGTAAGAACCTTGGCCCTGAGGTCAGTGGTTTTGCTCCACGTGTTCTTCCACCATGATGAGCTGCGCCACCATAGAACCAAAATAATGGGGCCAATGAATCATGGCCTGAAACCTTCGAAACTGTGACCAAAATAGACTTCTTTTGATAAATTCATGATGTCAGATATTTTGCTATAGTAACAGAAAGCCGACTAACAAAGATACCTCTCAGACATCTGTGAGTTTTGCATCTTTGGGCTCTACCGCATCCTCGCGGTGGCCATCAGAGAAAAACAATCTCATGATACTGGCAGAGAAGGGGAAAATCACAATTTTCCAAAATGCCACGGCCTTTGGTTCTCACTAAAAAGGTCTGCCTCTGTAAAGCTATTTTCGAAAGCTTGACCCATTGGGGTTTATCGGAGCCTGATCTACCTGGGTGGAGGAAAGTACCCAAGGCCAGCTGACATAGAATTCCGCACACCAACCACTCCAGCCAGGCTGCTCATGCTGAGGCTGGGTGGGCGTGGAAAGCCCTAGAGAAGTTCATAACACAGGGGCACGGACACGGACGTGTGGGGACCTCTCCACAATTCTTAGAAAGCTTCCCCCACAAACCTCATGCACATCATTGAAGGCCTATTCACCAGAGCTCCGTTCCCCTCACACAGCCTGCGCAGAAGTCACTAAAAGACTAAGACAGATTAAAAGGAAAAAAAGCATGGTTTGGAGAGACTGAACCAGAGTCAGAACGAGAGTCAGACGGAACAAGAATGTTTTAATGATCAGACCAGGCATGTAAAGTCATTATAAATAATGACATAATATAATCAAAGAATTTTAAATGTAAGAAACAAAATTTTAGAAAATATGTGAGGACGGAAACTTCATAATAGAACGAAGAATGGTTCTGATGATCGTTTAGTAGATGGGAGAAGGCTGAAGACAGTCTCTCAGTTTAAATATAGGGTGATATTTTCCAAAACTGGCCAAAGAGGAAATAGACTGATTAAAATACCAAAATTGAACACACTCAAGTAAACAAATTGTCAGTTCTTTTTTTATTATCTTTTGAAGTTTGAACTATTTTGAAGCATTTCTTTATTTTATATATATTAGAAACAATAAACACATTATTATTTAGGGGTCATCACATACATTTCACACATTGTATTATTTTGTCATTTTTTTTTAATTTGTGATTGTCACTTAAAAAAACTTATTCAGTTGCAAAGATCTGATTGGCATTGTATTAGTGATTTGAGACCAGAGTAGCATTCAGTCTACAAATTAGAAAGGAACCCTAGTGACCTAAATAGGGTAAGCAAGTTTTATAGGGCAGGAAAAAACAATGACAAAGTACTCCTCTCCCTGCAAAAAAGAGGAAAGTAGGAGGAAGACCAAATAGTGGATTGCTCATTTCTCTGTGTTTTTAAAAATAAGGATGTGTGTAAAATCGTGGTGGTTTAATAGGATTTGCCTATCATCTTTCTCTTGATTTCTGGGAAGATCAGATCTTACAAGTCAGTAAGTCAAGTTTTCATTTGGTGACGTGCAACTTTAGCATTAGAAACTGCATTTGGACTTGCTATCTTTTCTTTAACATCAGTTACATTTCGTCTGTGACTCAGTGGATATGTACTTTTCTTATTTGAAAATGCTTATCATTTTTGTTTATAATATTATTTCAAATTCCACTGGATTCTTGGTAACTTGCTCTTTTTTCCTCCATTCCCTTAATATCCTAAATATCTTCCTGACAATTTTCAAGGAAGCAGTATTCTTTGTTGAATCTCCTATGAAAAAGAAAAACAAGCTTCTCCAGTGAGATTAAGTCGGCCAAAGATGTTCACTTGATACAATGTTATATTCTAAGTAATGAACATGTCCATAGCCATGCAAGCACAGTCAGGGACACCTGAACTAGTTTCCTTTCAATAGTACGTAAAGGCTATATTTAACTACAACACTCAAAATAATAAATTTTCTTTTTTCTTCTGGTTGTTCCAGCAATTCAAAATATTGAATAAACTTTAAAAAGACCTAAACATGACATCTATCAAAGGCAGTGGGAGGGGGCTTTCTCTACAATGTAGCCAAGCAGCAAATAAAACACGCAGGTACCCTCAATATTACAGAATAACTTCACAAATTAATCAAATAATTTTTATAAAAAGGACAAACCCATGCAACCAATATTTGCTCTAGTTTCCCTTTCCTCATATCGCAGGGTTAAAAAATCTGTGAGTCATTTATTAATTATAAGATAAAGCACTCATTTCATTTGCTCAAAGTTGATACACACTATGCATTTTGAATGTTTTCTACTATAAATTTTAAGAGGAAAAATGTAAATACTAATTGGTTTGTAATTTCCTAATTTAAGTATAAAAAAAACCTTCCTTTTTTTTCCAAATTCCAGATTTCCAATTATTTTAAGTACTTGATTTCTCTTTTCCTAAAGGGGCAAGGATAATCAGGGCACAACGCTGGTCCCTTTAATTGCTCGGTTACTCTATCCAATGATCCAGCTTTGGCTGCAGGATGCTATAGCAATTAAAACGGGAAAACTGGCAACAAAGCCTAATAAAACTTCATTTAATCCATTATATATGGTGACAGCAAACCAAAAAGCTTCCTATGGATTCTGAAACGGATGCATCACCTCTGTAGATAATTAAGTGTTTTGGTGGGAATTTGTTCAAAATCCTGATGTACAATTAGACAGATATGTTCACGTATCATGTTTCACTGAAGCCCTACACGCCTGTCAATGGGTCCTGCTCCTAAATGCTTTTATGCCTGATTAATCATCAATATCAGGCAGGAGTTTGCTCATTAGCCCCTCACAGAGCCCATTTTAGATCGCAATGAGCTTCATTTCGCGATGATATGTTAACTGTTAATAAACTGAGTTCAGTTTTTTTCTTGTGTGAAAAAATGTGCATGAAAATTCCTCCAAGAGGACTGAATAAATTCTGATTATTCGGTAATAATTTGACATTACATTATCTATGTGCCTTAGTTAAATATAATCTTTATGTCTACTCTTTATTTTGGATTTTATATTTTCAATCTGTCTGGCATCTCCCATGGTTATACTGATGCATTAAACTAGTATGATTCCTATACATAAAGAAGCAAATTTATTTTAAGACTCAGTGGATCTTCATAAGTAACTTCCTAGGCAGAAATTGTAAAACAAGAAAAAAAATGTATATTTCAGTGCATTGCTAAAAGCTCTACATGACAACTCAATATTTTTCCTGTGAATTCATTAAAGATCATTAGAGGGCCCAGTAGTATACCTGCTTTAGTAATCTATATTGAAAGCACTTCTGGTGCCAGGAAAATTTCCTAAAAAGATAGAAAAGGATCATGTACTCAGGTATAGCCCAGTTAACTCAATAAAGAGAAATCAGAAAAGAGTTACACCCATCATTCATGATTTTCAGGTCATACTCTTGTATTTATCCCACCCGCAGTTTTATTTCCATTAAGCCACATGCACTGAAGTTTGTCAGTAAGACTATCACTGAAGAATCCCAAGTTGCGGTAAAACTGACAAATTTCAACAGGACCAAAGCACCCCTAAGGATACCTGTTTATTTTATTTTATTTTATTTATTTATTTTTTTGTGTGAGTACTGGGGGTCGACCTCAGGACCTCGCGCGCCAGCAGGCGCCCGTGCCGCTGAGCGATATCACCGGCCCCTTTTTCGTATGTGGGTTCCAGGAGTCGAACTCAGGCCCTCGCACTTGCTGGGCAGGCGCTTAAGCCGCTGAGCCATCTCACCGGCCCGGATACCTGTTTATTAACTCACACCTGTGCACTACTCACTATAAACAGACTAGGTTCACTAAATTATCTACTTGTTTTTCTCATTATCCAAACTAAGAAAACAAAATCCATAAATATGTAATAAAATACATAAGGTTTAGGGTCCTCTTGGAAGAGAGAAAATAAGTATGACAAGGCATAGAATTCTAATGTAGCAAAGAGTTACAAATACACTAATTAAGGAGCCAACAGTAGAAGTAATTACATACATTTAAGGATGTAACATCTGAAGTAATAGTCTGTAATCAATAATTATCTCCCATCATAAATGATAACAATCACTAAGTACAGTAGCATCTTTCTCTGCCCTTGGAGTCTTTAACACGTTGAAGGTGTTGATGAAATAGACAGTGAAGAGGTAAAGGAAATTCTAATTATTCCAGGTGTAGAATGAAAAGATACATTAAGTAGATAGCAGTAAAAGTACATTCATGGTGGCATTTAATAGACAACAAAAGATCTCACACTACCAATTGTTCATGGGCGTAGAGAAAAAGTGCCTCAGTGAATGGCTGAGTTTTCACAGTTGTCACAAAAACGTAGGGAAGAAAATAGAAAAGAATTTTCTTATTTGGTTACATTGTGTGAAATAATGAAGATCCATTACTGGAATGGAATGTATAATTCTTGGTAGCTATTTTATACCCAAATGACCTACAGCTTGTATTTTTGTCTCCTCTTAAAAACATGATCAGAAGAAAGATTTTCTTCTTATATTCCCACAGCAACACAGGAATCCAGGGCTCCTGAGCGTCTCTTCTTTTCTAATAGTCACATGATATTCAGTTTTAAGTGACTTAATTAAGTGAGTTCTGTGGCAATTTTTATGAATGACCAAGTTGAAGCTAATTATATATTAGTTTTTACAGCATCCTGTGATAGCTAATCTGGACTGTCAACTTGATTGAGTGGAGAGTCAGAGGGAATTAGTAAAGTACATATCTGTGTATGGCTGGGCGGATCACCGAGGTGTGGCCCTGGGATTATATCTGGCTCCTACTGGTTTCCACTCTGATGCTGTTTCCCTGCTTTGTTTCCTGGCTGCCATGAACTAAGCAGCTTTGCTACACCACTTTTTTGCACCATGTTGTTTCTGCCTTGGATGCAGCCAGCTATGGACTGTAACCATTAGCCTCTCTTCCTTTAAATTGCAGGTATCAGATATTTTGTCCAGCATTGGGAAAACTGGCTAATACAAAAAATTCAAATAAGAGAAGCGGGTATTTGCTGTGAAAATACCTGATCATATGGTTTAAAATCATTTTGCACCTGTTTGCAAGAGGCATTTGGAAAATATTGGAGATGAGGGCTAGAGAAGTCCTGGAATATTGTAAGTAGAGCCTGAGGGGCAGTACTGGTCACAGCTCAGAAAACCAGAATGCTGACAACCATACAGACAGCAAAGGCCAAGCTGGTGAGATTTTAGATGGGGACTTTATTGGGAATTTAACTAGAAACCATAAATGCTACATAGATGCTACAAAGAACTTGTCTACCTTTCCCTCATGTCCTAAGACTTTATTTTCAGCCCCAAATTTAAGTTTTTTCAAGTACCTTTGCTGTGCTTTGGCCCTGCTGATTCTCAAAACAATTTAGGCTAAAAGCAGCCTATAGCATCCATGCCAGAGCCTGAAAATTGATCTGTCTTGAAATTTTCTCTGCCAGATCAATTACTCCACCACCCTTAATCTCAACTGTTTATAATCACAAGTAAACTAGGGCTCAAAGCAGATGTCATTGCTGAGGAGATTAGCTCAATTAAAAAGAAACCAAATGTTTTGCACTGAGAAAGAAAGACAGATGCCTTGAGGGTATCTCAGGAATCAGCAAGACCCCACCTCTCACGTGTTCAAAAGTAAAAAGTCTTTCATTTGAGAAGAGTGGCCTTGAGGCCCTTGCTTAAGATATTCCTGTAGGAATTGATTCTCCAGGCTTCATTTCACTGTGCTTTTCCATCTGGGCACTGAAAGGGTGCTGCCACCTTGGCCAAAGGGATTTGAACTACTATTTGGCATCAGACCTTGGTGTTGTCCACTTGATGCTCATTGGTCAGTCATAAAGAATGCAAGAGTTGTGGGGTCATGGAGGTTTCTCCAAGATCTCAAAGAAAGGCCTAGAAGCCCAGGCAACACAACCTTGAGAAATGGGTGCTGAAGCTGTGAGAGGGAAACTGCCAGTGCAGTGGATACCCCAGGAAGTCAGAGATGCCAGGAACATTAAACATCTACCTAGGAAAGATGCGGGCCATGAAAGAAGCCAGCTCAAAAGGGCTATAACTACAAGGCCACAGGCTTGGGGCTTCCCAAGCCCTTTGGAACTCACATCTCAGCTCCATATGGGCGAGAGGCTAGATATTGAGATATAGGACTTAGAGTTTGCCCAGCATTTTTTATCTTGCTTTGGATCCCATTTTTTCTATTTCCCTGTTCCTGCCTTTTGGAATGGGAATGTTTACCTGGCACCTTTATAATTTGGGAAAATTTAGCTTGCTTTTTTGAATTTTATAGAGGTTCATAGCTAAGACTTTGCCTTAAATCTTAGAGAAGACTTCGGATTAGACATTTGAAAAATGCCGAAACTCTTGGTTCATTTTATATTGTTCACAGGATGGTTGTATCATGGTAGGTGGAATTATGGCTTTGTATTTACTTGGAGATTAAGTATACTTTAAGGAGATGTGTTTGGATGTCAAGCAGACAGGTAGTGAGATATGACAGGCAAGCAGTTTTTAAGTTTATTGGACCGAGAGACATCTAGAGAATTAGAAAAGCGTACTTCTGGGTTTGTCTGGGTGGGTCATCATGGCAGGGCCCTGGGGACTGTCTTTAGTTTTTAGCCATTTCTTCCCTGGCTCTACTCCCCAGGTGCTATAAACTAAGCAGCTTTTCTCTGCCACACACTTTTATCATGATGCTTCTGCCTTACAGCCAACCAACCATGGACTGAAACCTCTGAAAGCATGAGATGAGTAAACCTCTTCTTTAAGTTAAAGGTGCAAGGTATTTTGTCCAGTTGTGCGAAAGCTAAATAACAGAAATGCATGAATATATGTGAAAACACTGGCTGGTGTCTGTTTCCTTATTAATGTACTAATCTGAAGTTTTATGAACATAAAATGAGAACTCAAAACAGAATGTAAAATGTACTTTGTAGAAAACAGAGCTTCAGGGACCTTAGAAATCATAATATGTCTGCAATGCAAACTCCTTACTATAAAATAAGACAAATTTGATTCTTAAGGTAATGAGATTCTTCCATACACTGAAGAAAGTCTCTTAAAATGTATGGTGTTCTGCTACCAAGTGTATTTCAGGGTCTCAATTACCTGTCCAAGTATCACAACTATTCTTTCAGGGCCTCCTTACTGGAAATTGCACTAATTGAATTTTCTGAACACATATGGAGATGTTTTTCTGTGACTTATTAATGATGCCTATGTGTAAGCCAGGTGAGGTGATGCATCCCTGTGATCCCAGCACTCTGGGAGGCTGAGGCAGGAGGATCACAAGTTTGAGCCCAGCCTGGGCAACTCAGTGACTCACAAGACCTTGTCTCAGAATAAAAGAGAAGATCTGGGGATTTGGCTCAATGAGAAGGCCCTGGGTTTAATCCCCAGTACTGAAGAGGGGAAAAACCCTATTTGTAGGGTATGTGCCATCCATTTCAATTTGTGAGGATCATATCCATCTATTTTCCTTGGTCCCATTCAATTTCACCACCCTAATCCTTTCCTGAGCACTCCTAAGGCATACACTACTTTATACACCAACATTAAGATGATGTATTAATTGTGCCCTCCTTGTTTTACTTACTTTGTAGTAAAGTGACTGATTTGAGTATCATCATGGATTCTGATATTGGACTCTTTACTCATTATTAACATAGGAAAATAATACACAATAATAGCAAACTTCGTAAAAAGGCATGGTGATAAAATTTTATTTAGTGACAGAGAGATAGGGAAAATAAATTTTAAGGAGCAGCTACCTAAAGAGTTCTAGGTATGTGTGTATTTTGTTTTGGAGTAAACTTATAGAGTTGTGTAGTCATCACCACAGTCTAGTTTTGAACATCCCCATCTCTGCAAAGATATCTCCTTCCTGTTAGCAATTAATCACTGTCCCCATACCTAGCTCAAAGCAATAACTAACTTATTTTCTGAATATGTGATTTGTATTACACCTTCACTGAACTTTCCATATAAAGAGGAACACACAAAATGTGGTCTCTTGCATCTCACTTGGTTCATTTAGTGTGATGTTTTTGAGGCTCATTTAGGACTTGCCATTCATCAATAACTTGTTGTTTTTATTGCTGAGTAGTATTCCATTATTACAAGGATATACCACATTTTTCTGTTTACTCAACAGTTAAGGGATATATGTATTTTTCCAGCATGTGGCTGTTGTCAGTAATGTTGCTATAAATGAAAATATTCCCCTACAAGACTTTGGCTGTGTTTCTTTCAGATATCTAGGGATGGAATGGAACTTTTTTTTTTCTTTTTGTGGGTACCGGGGGGTCGACCTCAGGACCTCGCGCACCAGCAGGCGCCCGTGCCGCTGAGTGATATCACCGGCCCCTTTTTCGTATGTGGGTTCCGGGAGTCGAACTCGGGCCCTCGCGCTTGCCGGGCAGGCGCTTAAGCCGCTGAGCCATCTCACCGGCCCCCTGGAATGGAACTTTTTAAAAGAGGCTAAACCATTCTATATTTTCTTCAATAACATGAGAATCATTGTTTCTTCACACTGACACTGGGTGTTGCGTATTTTAAAAATAAACATTGTAAGTGGGTGTGAAGTGGTGTATCATTGTTGTTTTAATCTGCATACACTTAATAATTAATTTTGTTTGCACTTTTTCATGTGCCCACTGCCATACATTTATCTTCAAGGCTGAGATATGTATTCAAATATTTTACTGTTTAATGTGAATGATTTGGGTTCTTTATTATTATTGAATTCAAAGATTTCTTTATACATTGTTGTAACAAATCCCTCATCAGATACCTGACTTGTAAATATTTTATCCAAGTTTGATTCTTGCCCTACTTTTTGATGGTGTATCTTCCATATCTTAAAGTTTTAAATTCTGATGAATTTCAATTTCTCTTTCTTTTCTGTTGTCATGAATTGTTCTTTTGGTTTCTAAGAACAATTTCCATAGAATAAAGGGAAAACAATCTTTCTTATGTTTCTTCTAGACATTTTATGAGTCTGGATAGTATATGAGGGTGTATAACTCATTTTTCCAGTTAGTTGTGTTGGGGATCATAATGGTGTATTTAATCTTTTGACAAGTTGCACTTGTAGTTGTCACTGTACTGATTATATAAAAGAATATCCTTTCCTCCTCAAACTGCCTTTACATCTTTGTTGAAAATCATTTGACTACTATACTATGTTTTCCAGGACTCTGTTATTTATGTCTATTCTTACTCTAGAATTACAGTATTTGCTTACTGCGGCTTTATAATAATTTTGAAATCTCAAAGTCTGAATTTCCCATATTTATTCTTCTTGTTAAAGTAGTTTTAGGTATTCTAAGTCATTTGCAATTCTTTATGAATTTTAGAATCAGCTTGTCAGTTTTATTTTAAAATATGTGCTGAGAATTTGATAGTGTGTTAAATCTATAAATCAATCCATTTAGGGGAGTATTGATATCATAAAAATACAAGTTTTAATCCAAAAATATGGAATGTTTTTCCTTAGTTAAATCTTTAATGTGCTATAGAGTTTTTGCAGATGGGGGAAGGGGATCTATGGATGGAGAGAGCAAGGAGGAGGAGCAGGGGAAGTAAAAAGGATTAAGAGTTGATATATTCATGCAACAACTCCCCTTGATGAATGTATTCATTATTATCACAAACATGTACTAATAAAATATTTAAGATGTGGAAATAACCCAGATGACAACCAACTGATGAATGGATAAATTAATGTTGTTTATAATGGAATACTATTCAGCCATAAACATGGAATGAAGTACTGATGCACAGTACACATGGGTGAACCATGGACACATTATGCTATATAAAAACGTTAGGCACAAATGACTTTATTTCGTATAATCCCATTTATATGAAATATCCAGGAAACATGCCATAGCAATGTTTTTTAATTATAATGTATATAAGGTTTACACTTCTTCTGAGCAATTCATTTCTGAGTATTTTATTCTTTTTGATGGTTTCATGAACAGAATTATATTCTGTTTTTAGCTTTGGATTACAGTGGTACCTCAGTTCACAAACTTAATTCCTTCCACAATACTGGGGTAAATGGCCGTAGTCATGTTTGTCACCCAGTGCAGAGTTCGCAAACAGAAGCAAAATTTTGCTGAACACTCTTCACAACCCAAAATATACCTGAGCAGAAAAGTTTGTGAACTGAGGTTTACTGTATGTATTACTAATGTTGTGTGTCCACACACACAATCACTTTTTGTGTATTGATCCTATTTGGATCCATGTTGATTGCCTTCATTTTGTTCACTAATTTTACTATAGTTTTTTTCACAGTACGTTCTTTTTTATATATAGAATATCATTATCATAAAGACTTCTGTACTTTATACTTTTCAATAATAGATAGAAGACATTGATTTCCATTATTATTGTTTGCCTTTTATATTGGCTACAGGTGCAATTAAAATGTTAAATAGAAGTGGCGAGAACTGAAATCCTGCTTTGTTCCCATTCTAAGGGGAGCATGTTTAACCTTTCAGCATTTAGTGTGATACAAGCTGTAAGTCTTCAGCAAGTTGAGGGTTTTCCTTCTATATGTACTAGGTGATTGTGAGCTGAGCCATTATTTTTAGAAGTTAAAACAACTTTGAATGTCAAACATTTGATTCAGTCGCATTTTCGTTTCATGCACCGACATCAGAGTCCAGGTGACTGTCTCTCCCGGCTGTCAAGGCCAATTATAGCTCAAGGAAATGCAGGGATTATTTACTCTAGGAAAATTTTGCACATGTTCAGAATCACACTCCTTCTGTGGCTTATTATTATATTGCTGAAGAATGAGAAGGCATTTATATTTTTACTTTGCTAAACTGTTACAAAATATATATCACGTGAAATACTGTAAGTCATTTAAGTGCACAACTCAGTGACTTTAAGTACATTCACATATGGTGGAAGCATCATCATTTCCCATCTCTGGAATACTTTTGTCATATGAAACATGAGCTCTACACACATCAAATACCAGCTCCCCATCCCTCCTACCTCTACCTGCTAGTATCCTGTATTCTCCTTTCTGTTCCTATTGAGTTCCTATTGTAGATATGACACACGAGTGAAATCCTACATTCTCCTACTGTGCTTTCTATCACTCACATACCTCTACACTTTCATCACTTTGTGACACCTACCAGAGGAATCTTACTCTTTATAAAGACTGAATATTACTCTATTACATATATATATATGTAATATATACTCTCATATATACTCTATGTATATATTACTCTATTACATATATATATATATGTATGTATATATATATCCATATATATATATATGTGGATCTTTTGTATATCCACTTATCTGTGCATAGACATTTCAGTTATTAACACATTTTGACTATTAGGAATAATTCTACTATGATTATCAGTGGATATATTTCTCCTGTGTCCCTGTTTCCAGCCCTTTTGAGTACACAGCAAGTATTCCGCTGTAGTTGGAACCTGGGATGATGTCCCCCAAAGGCCTACTTTGTAAAGGATAAGTCTCCGGTTTGCTGCTACTAGGAGTTGGTACACATTTTAAGAGGTGGATCCCATTGGGAAATTTTAAATGACGGGGGACAGGACTTCAGAGGGGCTGTGTGGCAATGGTCTCTTCCCCTCTCCCTCTGCTCCCTGGCTGCTATGACGTGAGCCATGTATTACTCAGTTTCTCATTGCTGAGGAACAATGCATGACACCCACAATTTAAAAGTGAAGAGGATAATTTTGGCTCCTGTTTTGAGTCCATAGTCAGCTGACTCCAAGACAGAAGGTGTGGTAGAAGGACCTGGTGGAGGAGAGATGCTCATCTTATAGCAGCCGGGAAGTAGAGAGAGAAGGGAGGATCAGGGAGGGAAATACACCCTTCCAGGTCATGCTCCTGTGTCCATCTCTTCCCAAAGACCTGACTCCTAACCGGAACTCAGCTGTAAGCACCCACAATCTCCCACCTACCCAAGGAAAGTTCAGATGGAAACCACAACCAGCTGCTTCCTCTGACACCCAAGTCCTGCATAAAGTGCTGCCTTGCCACAGGCCAAAGACAACGGGGCAACTGATGATGGACACAATTGTTTAAGTGTGTTTCATTTAATTTCCACATATTTGAAAAATTTTAGGGTCCTTTCTTATAGAATTCTAACCATTTGCTGAATTTGTTTATTAAATTCCAACAGTAATTTTTGTGAAATCTTTATAGCCTTTTCACATACACGCTCATGTTACTTACTAATAGAGATAACTTTATTTCCTCCATTCCACCTTGGATTCCCTTACTTCATTCTCTCACCTCTCGCTCTGTCCGAACTTCTACTTGTGTGCCGAGTGGAAGTGATAACGGCAGGCTTGTTGGTGTGGTTTATGAGGTGAGGACAAAGTTTTCCATCTTTGATATGCGAATGTGATATAATATGTACACTTTCAGATGCAGGTTGAGGAATTGTCCTTCTGTTCATTGTTTGATAAGTGTTTTAATTAATATGCTGCATTTTGTCAGATTTTTCTACCTCAGTTAAGAGTACTGAATTTTTTTTCCTGCCTTACATTAGCTTTTTCCTATCTCCTTAAAGTCTGTAGTATGTTATTGATTTTAGGAAGTTTTCTTTTTTATGTGCCTTTGCAGATATAAATGTCCCACTCATCACTGTTTTTGCTGCTTCCCAGGCCTGGCATGTTCTCTTTGCATTTGCCACAGGTATTTCTAAATTTCTTGGTCTTTGAACAATTTAATATTTAAATGTGTTTCATTTAATTTCCACCCTCTTGAAATTTTTTAGGGTTTTTTTTTTTATAGAGTTCTAGCTATTTTCTATTTTCTGTGACCAGAAAAGACACTTTGTGTGATTTCAATCATTCAGCACTTGAATTATTTGTGGACAACTTCGTGGTTCATACTAGAGAAGGTTCCATGTTCATTTGACAGAAGTGTGCATTCTACTGTCATTGAGTGGAACGATATGTATATGTCTTTTAACACAAGTGACAATGTGGGGTGCAGGTCCTCTAAGTCCACACTGAGCTCTGCTTTATTGCTCTGTCCATTACTGAAGTTGGAAACATTGGGTCTCTACTACTGCAGCATTGTCTATTTGTTCCTTTAAATCTGTTGATGGTGCATCATATACCCCGGGCCTTTGATAAATATACATACAGTATATGTTGATAACTGCTGTATCTTCTTGGTGAATTGATATTTTATCAATCCATAATATTCTGTTTTGCCTCTTATCACAGGTTTTGAATCAAATTCTCTTTTGTCTGGTATTAGGGTAGCTACTCAGGTTTCTTTTGATGATTCTTTATGTGGAATATTTTTTCTTTTCAGATTATTTGTGCCTCAGATCTAGAATGATTTCAAGGGGGCAGATAATTGGATAGTGTTTTTATCTGTTCTGCAAATTGATGATATTTGACTGGAGATATTAATCTATTCAAATTAAATGAGTACTAATAAAGAAGGGCTCTGCCATTTGCTATTTGTTTTCTCTATGTTTTTAGCTCTTCTGTCTCTCATTTCCTCTAGAATAGCCTTCCTCTATGTAGTGGATTTTTGTAGTGGCGTGTTTGATTCCCTTGTCCTTTCTGTTTGTGTATATTTTATAGATGCTTTATTTGCTGTTACCATAGAAATCACATATAACATACTGAAGTTGTAACTGATTTGGATTAATACAAACTCAAATTAAATTGCATACATGGCATGATCAGAAAAATGCAATGAATGTTGAATTTTTTGAATTATTACAATAAAAGGCACATTGCCATGAATCCCCCTTGGAATATTACCCCCCCACACTTTGAATATATTTATCCTATCATTATTGTCACTTTCTGAAGCAGTTCTGGGAGTCCTCTTTCATCTCTGTAGTTGCACTGTTATGACAGCCTGGATGTTCTGAATCAGTTCAATATATTTCCCTTTCATGGTCATTTTGACTTTGGGGAAGAGCCAGAAGTCACATGGTGCCAGACTTGGTGAGTGAGGTAAGTGTATAAAGACACACTGTAATATTTTTACAAGATAGCCTTTCTACTGGATAGCACTCAGCAAATCCATTCACCGTATATTTGATCACCCCTTGTTATGATATTTACAAAAGAGGACTTCCAGAACTGCTTTGGAACATGGCAAGAATAATGGGATAAGTGTGTTCAAGAGAGGAGGAAGTTTTGAGAGGTATTAACACTAATGGCAATTTTTCTTTTATTGTAATTTTCAAAAATTTAAACATTCTCCTACTGTTTGCTCATACCTCACACATATCAAGTTGCTACTTTATAAATGCTTTTAAGAGTCTGTCATTGTTTTTGGCCTTCCACAGTGTGAGTATAATGTGTCTTGGTCTGGGTCTTGTTGGGTATATATGAATTGCTGAACTTATTTGATCTGTAGATTCATGTCTTTATTCATATTTGAGAAGTATTTGGTTATTCTTTATCTTTCTTCCTCTTTCTTTCTTTCTTTTTCGTCCTGGTATCCTCATAATATATTTTGTGGTTTGCTAATAGTGCCCATAATTATCTTAAATATTGTTTGCTTTTGTTGATTGTTTTCTTTTATGCTCTTTAGACTCAATTATTTTAATTGCCTTACATTCAGGTTCACTAATTTTCTGCAAATCCGTTATTGATCCCTGCTTATGAAGTTTTCATGTGGTTTTTATACTTTTTGGTCCCAGAATGTTATATTTTTTTGGGGGTGGGAGGGCACTGGGAATAGAACTCAGTACCTCATGCTTGCCAGTCAGGTGCTGTCAGAACATTATGTTTTTAAAAGTAATTTCTGGGGCCGGTGAGATGGCTCAGCGGCTTAAGCGCCTGCCCGGCAAGCGCGAGGGCCCGAGTTCGACTCCCGGAACCCACATACGAAAAAGGGGCCGGTGATATCGCTCAGCAGCACGGGCGCCTGCTGGCGCGCGAGGTCCTGAGGTCGACCCCCCGGTACCCACAAAAAAAAAAAAAAAAAAAAAAAAAAAAAAAAAAAGTAATTTCTATCTGTTTGATGATATCCTTAATTTGATCATATTTCATGCTCCAAATTTCTTGTTCTTCATTTTTATTTTCCCTTATCTACCTTAGCAAATTTAAGATGTCATTTTAGTATTTTCCCTCATTTATTTTAGCAAATTTAGATAGTGCTTTTAAAGTCTTAGTCCAGTAAATCCAGTACCTAGGCTTCCTCAGTTCAATTCATGTCAACATCTTATTCCTATACATGGGTCATGTTCCTGTTTTATTGTAAGCTTTGTAATTTTTGTAGGAGTTGTTGATAACTGGCATTTAATTTTTATAATGTGGTAACTTTGGAAATACTCTTTGCACCATTTCCCAGTGTTTTCTATTTTATTGTTGTTTTAAGTGAAGGTTGTTATAGTCAACTTGCTTTGACACTTTTCCACACAGTTTTCATAGAGACTCTTTCTGGTCTGTGTGCTCTCTATTTCTGTAAGTTTAATTTGCATACAGCTAGACCTCTTACAGAGAGCTCCTTGAATGGTAAGAGCTGAAACACAAAAAACACTGAAATAAAGAAAGAAGAGGACAAAGATTGTCCTCCATCCTCACAGACTGCCTCCGTGCTGGAGTACTTCTTCATGAACTGGCTATGCTGGCTATAAATCTAGGGTTAAGCTGAGGTGAAAGATTAAGATATGCTAAGAAATTTTGCAGGGTATGCTTACGACCTATTAAATTCTTCTGTGGAGCAGTTGTTTTGAACATCTTAATTTCTGGAGTCTCACTCTGTTTTTTTGTTTTGTTTTGTTTTGTTTTGTTTTGTTTTGTTTTGTTTTGTTTTTGCTAGGACCTGGTCTATTGTATGTCTCCACCAAGAAATCCCATGTGTCTGTGGATTTTCTTTCCCCATGTAGCTTTTAAGAGCAATGCTCATTGCCTGTATTTTTTCTGTAGGCATAGCTACATGGAGCAGGGATGAGCAAGTCTGTCCCTCAGGCGCTCGTCCACCCCAGCGAGGATGAACATGCACAGTGATTTGCAAAGTTCTGTTCTGCTCCCTCCTCTTTGAGATGTAGAACTGCTCACCAGAGTGCCACTGCTCAAGACTAACACAGTCATGTACTAATGAGGCTGTGTGGGGTGGGGAGAGAAAACACCAAACACTGCCTTACTGTTTTGAAGATGGCCTTTTTTTGATTGATCACTTATTGCTATAAATCTTTAATTATTTTCCAGAAATCCTACAAAGTTATTTCACACAGCTTTCTGTTTGGTTCTGTTTGTGTTTGCGGAATAAGAATTTACTTTTTTGTCATTTTGCTGAGGATTCTCCAAGGGTTTTCACGTTTTACATGTCTAGAAACTCTTTACTTTTTCCCTTGTTATTTTCTGAGGCTTGAAGGAGAAGGCCAATGTCTCTCTAAGTAGGGCTCTACCTTTCATAGTCACTTATTTTTATTTCCATTTATTACTGGTTGTTCTCAATGTCATTCTCTAAATTTCAGCAACTAAATATTAAGAATCAAAACATTCACACAACAAGCTTACTGGTCTGTCTTTCTAAGAACACAAATATAAGGCACATTTCTTAGAACTAATAATGAACTTATTCTTCTCCTGTTTATTAGTTGAGCTCAGGTGCTGCAATGTTGGGATTCTTCATGGTTCCTTCAAGGCTCTGCTTTCCCTCCCCCGTCCTGATATTCTTCATTACAATTCTTTTCCATAGTCTATTTCTCTAATAATTTTAAATACAAATACTTCACCCTCATGTATAAGACTATTAAATCAATCTATTAAATTTGTTGGATCTGTGCGCTCTTCCAAGGCTGGTACATTTTCATATATGCTTGTACCTTTAAATCATGAGCTACTTAGCAGAATTATTTTTTCCATAATTGTACAGGATGCTTTATGTTATGATATTATCCTGTAGATAGTTTTTGTCTTTTCCTCTGCAAGAACTTCAAGAACATATATTTTGAAATATCCACAAAGAAAACATCTGAAATCAGAAAAGTAATAATGCATTGTTCAAAAAATAAATAAATAAGCTCCAGCCCCAATGTTTGAGTGAAGAATAGACTTAATATTTCTGTTTCACATAGAAAACTTTTCAATAACAAATTCTGGAAAAAGTAATACCTTATTTTTTTTTTCACTATGTGACAGTGGTGTGTATATTTTTTTCCCTTTTTATGAAGTGGGAAGAACTTTTAAATATTTTATGTGGAGATCTCATATAAAATTCTTTACATTTCTTAACCAAAAGAAACTTCAATTTTTTTTTCTCTTTTCTTCCCCTTCATCCCTCAGGGTTCAGTATTTATTTTGAATAGTAGAAGGACATTTATCACAAGAAGGTCTTTTTGTTTAATGAATAAATTAATTGTCTCACAAAATGTATAAAATTGGTATAAGCTCTAGACATCATTGAATAATCTCAAAATAGAACAGTAGGTGGATATTTATTCTGTGAGATTTCAGATCTGATGCATAAGTATATTTTTAAAAAATGCATCAGACAGAGATAGTCATTTATAGTAATATATCTCTCTAACTAAATAGATGCATGTTAGAAGAGTATATAAATATGATAATCTTCACTACTGCTATCTTATAAAACTTATTTTTCTGGCCATCTATAGCTATATATGGAGATGTTTAGAACAGATTAAGAGCAAAATGATTCTTCAGTGAGACTCCTCAGCTCTGATCCATTAGTTTCATGAAAAGGGCTAATAATATACACAACATATTAGTATAGATAGCATAAGTGATAAACACTGAGTATCAGTTTAAAACCAAATGTTTCTCCTTATGTGAAGAGGAGGAGGATGTTATTTTGTGTTCATTACCATTTTCATAGATGCAGATGAGAGAATGATGGAGAGCTGCCCAAATCCCAAGAGATATTATCTAAATATCCAGGTTTTCATCTCATAAATCTCCCAAGTTCTATCGGAACTCTATCCTAGTTCTCCATTTGGTGATTGAAACACGGGGTACCTCAGTGGTATAAAATGATATCATTGTATCTGTATAATCTCTACCTTACAACATTTAATTGAAATCTCTATTTATATAAACTAAAGACTCCACTAATTAAATGGTGTAAAAGAACCTATAGTTGCTGAATTTGGTGAGAAGACCATAATATCAACTAGCTGGACATGCATAGTAGCTCATAGGAGATAATCAGTGAATTGTGTGTGTACCTGCATGTGTGTGAGTGTGAGTGTGTGCGTAAAGATTCTTCTTTTTTATTCGGATGTCCAGTGTAAATTAATCTTGAGACAATGGATGTCTTAATAAGTCAATATTGCCAATGGTCAATCGTTGCAAGTTAAGCTTTTTGTAGGAGTTTTACTGAGGGAGAAACACTTCACCTACTGTTTGGGTAGGGAGAAACAGGGAAGGGCTAAGTCAAGTACAGAATACTTCAGGTTGATTCCAGGGCTGTGATTCGGGGGGAAATTTCACACATACCTGCCCTACTATAATTTCATTTTTTTGATGCTGAGATTCTGTCACACAGCTACACAGCATGGTAACACATCACTAAACTTTATTCTATCCAAACCACACACACACACACACACCCTCGTATTTTAAAAGCCTGTATGGCTTTTCAGTAGAGATAAGCACTGTGGTTTTCTATGTCACAGTTATAGCAGAGAATACCTCGGGATTGCAAATTTTTATTTTCCACCTCAGTCTTACCTTTGCTCACCAAGGAAACTGAGAGGCTTTATTTCCTCAATGTAGAGGACCAGGAGTGTTTTCAGTTGCCGTTATTACAAACATATTCATAAATATGTGCACATAGCAAGTCTCTTGTCTAAATGTTGTGAACGGGCTTTGATGAACATGACTGATTTTTGGTTTCATCTTACAGTTTATGGCATCTTTTGCTATGTTCCAAGCAGGGTTTTCCCATTGTGCATCAACATCCAGCAAAGATTTTAAATTTTACTTTTCGAATAAATACCATCGCACACTGAGGACGTTTCATGGTTTGTACTTTAGAGATTGAGGCCAATGTCTGTACTGTCTAATACGTGGGATCTAGATGTGTAGATAGCAAAATGGTTTTCCTTCCAGAGAATTCTTTATACAAACTGTAGCTTTGTAGATTCGCTTCTAGCTGGTAACAATGGTGGAGGTAAGATAAATCGGCCTTTTCAGCCAGGGTGGAAAACCGACTCGTCTGGCTCTTTCCATTAGGCAATACTTGAAACCCACCTGGGGATGTTGGGAACGTCTGGACCACACTCCCTCTCTGCTTCATTTTTTTTTTTTGTCCTCCCACTGCCAAACCTTCGTGAACTCCCAAGGACATTCGATCTTTCCAGTTTTCCCACCTGTAATGAAATATACAAGTGTAAGCGTCTCGTGAAGAATTCAAGTACAATTGTTCGCCTATCATTAAGTCTAAGCCACCTGAGAATCCTGCTGAAGAATCTCATCAGAGCTCCTCACCGAGCCACAAATCTGGAAGTGATTTCTTTTCCACAAAAGTCATTGCATAGATCCGCCATTGGATGTTTTCAAAGACAAATTATCAAAGCAAACAAAGCAATCACATGTGTCTGACAGGGAACGTCCCGTGAGGCCACGGCACATCCACATCTCCGTGGCACCCTTTGTGGTCATGGCTGCATGGCTGGCTCCCTCACCCTTTTCTGCCATGCAGCTCTTGAGCACTGGTCCACGGGCAATGCCACACGTGATGGGGAATGATTTCAATGGTATTGCCTTTTTCATTTTAAAGAGAAATTGGAAATCAGAATCACAACCTATGCAGCCAGGTTGATGTTCATAAAGACTTTTAAAAACGTCAGGCTTCAAGAACGGTTTCATAAGAATCATTAACTTTTTGAAAGACAGCCATTTCCTTCTGCCATTAATGATATGCGTAATAGCTTAATGTAATGCTACTTTTAATTATCATGGCCCTTTCTGTTAAATATCAAGTTCTCCTCTCTAAACTGGCCTGCGTTGTCTTTGGAGTCTCGTCTGTCACCGTAAATGCCATCACTCTATTCCTCCTTTCGAAGCAGTGACAGGCCTGCTCTTATCCCAAGCTTTATCTCTTTTTCCATCCTTTATTGTACTACAAAGATCCCTTTTTCATAGTTTACAGCTGTATCCGCTTTCCACACGTGGCAAATGATTGCCCCGGCAAAGGTATTTTCTGTTTCAATCTTGCATTTTCCCAAGGGAGAACAAAAGGGACAAGCTCTCTGGAGTTGGTTTCACTGAGAAAATTGTTTAGAATTGCCTCATTCCTCAGCAGATTAACGAATGCATACAATCCCAGCTTAAGTGCTATTGTACGGCACAATTTGTCCATTATACTTTGTCCTTTCCATTTAGAAAACCCCTCACCAATTAAAGTAATACAGCCTTCCAATACCTGCTCCCAATTAAATCCGAGCTGTATTACCTGCCCCGCTGCAGCTGGTCACAGATTCCTACCACTTACCCGCATTCATTAGGCCTGTTCATTATCAACGGGACACAGGCAGGAATTCAAGCCCCAGCCTGCCTTTGAGGGCTCACCAAAATTACCAGCTTTCCCCCACAAGGCCCCAGCAAGGACAGGATTAAGTGTAAGGGGAAGGAATTCATACAGTAGCAAACTCCATTGTCTCCACCATACTCACGTCCTCTCTATCTTAACACATCAAAAGGATACAGTGCAGGTACAAAAGCCCACTCCTCTGAATTGAAGGATCAGTTTTCCCTTGCTTTCTAGCCCCAGGCGCACCCCATCCCAGCTTTGTTCCTCTGTCTTTACCGCCCTCCCTCTTCAAGCCCTTTCTCCCAGCCCACAGTGCACACCATAAAGACTGGCTCTGAAACTGACCAGGATGCCACTCACTGCGAGCAGCGTGGTCGCCTCAGAGCAGCGCTCTCCAGCTTCGGGTTGGACTCCATTTTTGAGGGCTGTTTTTTCTATCCAAGGCTTAAAGGATCTGCAAGGAAGAAGGCAGGTAGAGATGGAGAGGGGACAGAAATTGCCAGACACTGTGGATTAATTCCTGATGGGGCAAAATAGTGTTGTGTGTTCCCCATATAAATGTTGACCTCCCAGGAATAATACGCATAGATGTACAACCAGCCTTATTTACTTTCGTTTTGAGGAGTGGAACACAGCAGCAATTCCTTGGGACCTCTGATGGTTTTCTCTCACAATTCTTGATCAGAAAATAAAAACAAAGATGTGGGTATCCTACACATGGGAACAGATCACAGACCAAAGAGAAGTATATTAAAAAATGCTGGAGGGAAAGTTAGGAGAGAAAAGAACACTGGTTAGCTACCAGGGCGAGAAATGAGATATTCAGGTACTGAGACTCTTGGCGAAATAAAGCCAGGAATTCCTGACAAGTCTGGCTCCAGAAGCCTGAGGACCCTGAGTCTGAGAACTGTCCCAGCCACAGGTGGCCCGTGGAGCAAGAGAGGTTCAAATGAGGCTCCCGTGTCTTTTCATTGAGAAAGCAAATTCCAACCATCTCCCCTTGAGAGAAGAAACCAACATCCTGAACTAAAATGTCCTTTTTAAAATATTTGATTAGGAGATGGAATTAATATATATCCTCCCTTGAATGCCTAAATAATACTTGTCCTTTACTCAGTAGCACCTTTAAAAGGATGTGGATGACCTTGTGCCTCAAATGGGCGGTGCTGGGGAAAATACTGGTCAGAGAAAACCTGCGGACTTCTCCAAGGAGCAGATAGACATGGTGGGTGGATAATCGGTGAAAATCTGTTCTAAGCAACTTTACTCCCAGTCTTTATTGTATACATACAAATCTTATCAATGAACAGCACCGTATGCATCGCCAAGGCTTTTTATTTTGGGGGGGGAAGGTTGTATATTAGTGTTTTCCTCTCAATTAACTTCTAGGCAATTTTCCCAGCTAAATGCATAACATCTTTGGCAAGATGCCAAACAAAACCTTAAGACCCAACACTAAATTCTGCACTTATACAGGCAGCTTCGATTTTCACGCGGCGATCTGGAAGGGAGCCAGCGACTCTCACTATAAACCCAGCAGTGGGAAAGCTATATATATATTTTTTTTTTTATCAAGAAAACCTACTTTAGATTTCCAAGACCACTTGAAAATTGCACTATTTTAATGTGCTTTTTAGACAAAATAAAAGATTTAACCTGCTATTAAATTAACCCAATTAGCTATTTATTCCATATAACCTTACACTTTGGTTGCTATTAAATCAAATAAACTAGCAATGAATGATTTTTTTACCGAATTATGGAAATTATAAGTGCATTCTAGACAATACATTCTTGTGTCTTTTTCTGTACATTTTTCACTCTCACAAGATTATCAAAATACTTTTTCTAATTTCTTTTCTTTTCTTTTTCTTCTTCTTTCTTTTTTTTTTTTTTTTTTTTTGGTATATGAAATGGAGTTACCCAGGATACAACCCCACAGCTGAAGGGCCTGAGGAATGGTGACCAGGGGAATTAACAAGTAAAGGAAAACAAATCAAATAATAGAAATTGATATACAACAGCCACTCCTTGGAAGGATTGCTGGCCACCCCTCAAAGTTTTCTTTTTGGTGTGCTTCGATTTGTACGTTTCATTCTGCACATGTGTTCTTCTAAGTGCATAGTACTTTTCAAAGTACTGGCTGCAGCTGGGCAACTGTGGACCTCAGTCAAGCTTTGTTATGTTAAATTTGGAAACAAACTCTAGGCATGTGAGTTCCTGTCCACTGGGATCTCCAAATCGAAGTAAAAAACACTTTCTAGATCTTGCATAGTGTCTGATAAAACACTTTTAGGATTAAAAAGCTTTTGGAAAACAACATTTTGAGGATTTAAGAGGCAGCGAACCAGAAACATATGGATTATGTATCCCCTAGAATACTCAGGGGTTTAAAAATTAAGGGAGAAATGCTTGGCCAAACAACTTTTGCCCAACCAAAAAAAAAAAAGTTGCAAGACAAGCCAAGATTGTGTGTTAAGCCCAAAGGACTGATGAGGTCTCTTTCTTTAAACATTAACCACTACTATTATTATTATTTTAAAGCATTTTTGTTTGGTAAATATGGAATTCGAAACACATCTGGAATGGGATTCGGAAAACAGGAGTTCACATCAGAGTGACTTCACAATTTTGAAAACAAATCTTAAATCACAATTTAGCAACTTCATGAATTGTCTTCAGGAATCCAGGGGCCAGGAGGCTCTGGCCATGTGGCAGTGCCCACTTGCCCCCACTGCAACAGGGCCTGAAGGTCAGGTCCTTCAAGGACGGGGGCAAGAGGTAGGCAACAAATGTGATGTGGAGTCTCCAATCATGTAGGTATCTAGGGCACCAGCCTCACCCTGACACAGAAAGCAAAAAGAATCAGAAAGGGGACTCCCTAGGAGGATGCAGGGAACCCCAAACAATGTTTGCTCTCTGATTGTCAACAACTGCCACCAGACCCGCAGCTCTGCGTGTTTGACCATTCAGCAGCTCAGAACTCTCATTGTACAAAATAACGACACAGCACGACAGGAGACAAGGGTGAAACGAGCCGTTTCCATCTTCCCGCTGTCTCTTCCTGTACTGGTGCTCTGACCCTCATCCTGGCTGGAAGATGGCAGGTTTAGCACCGGGGATAGACAGAGTCAGGGCTTGAAGAGCCACACAGAGCCCAGACTCTGGAGCTAGGAGCATAAGAGCTAAAGTATGAATAAAAGAGACAATCAGAAAAAAAATGGAAGAACAAATCAGTGAATAAATAACACAAAGAAAGAAGGAGGGAAAGAAGAAAAGAGGGGGAGGGAGAGAGGAAGAAATGTAGCACACAGATGGTATTAACAGAAAGGACATTATAGGCAATTTGATGAATACTTTCTATACATTTCTGTGCAAATATTTTACTGTCTTCTGATTTATTTCAGTTTTGAATGTCTACTTTTCAAGCAAGTCAGTTAAAACTGCACATGGTATGGTGGCGGTAGAGGTGCCTGGCAATTGTGGTAATGGGGCAGATCGGTACTGAGAAACTTTGGGACTTTCTCTAGGACAGAAATAATAGTTTGATGTGAAAAAAACTGAATATTTTAGAAGAGCCATATGTGTCATTTGATATTTAAAGACACAGAAGTAGCAGTTAACTAGTTGACTATGGACAAATGAAATTTTAAAAAAATTTATTCAAAATTGTACTTCTGAAACAACACCAAATTCCTGCAAAGCTCTGGATTAAATTATAAAATGAACTATGCTCTATGTGGTTTGTTTTATATAAGAGGCACTGTGTCCACTGAATATATCCTACATATTTTACCTAATATAATTATATAATATGTTATGGAACCTATTTTATACAGGAAATAATAAATGCTAGGAACAGTTGCAACGACACCAGGTTTTGCACTATTGATAAAAGAGCAAATTAATGTTTTGTTTGAAAGACTTGGAAAAGTGAGAGATGGGTGATTTTATGAGTGGATGATTCTTTTTGTGGTGGATGAATACCTCAACGAGCAACTGAGAAATCATTTAACATTTTATTTTTGTCTGTCTCCTAACTAGATGGTTTTTCTTTTTTCTCTAATAAGGGCAGTCTTTGAGATTGGGCATGATTCATACTGCATCTTATTATTCCCTGAATTTGTGTCTATTTATGTAAAAATTAGCATAATTTGACTTAAAACTTCTATTACTTTGTAAAAGAGTTATCTGACATATTTCTCACCACAAGAAGCAGCATGCTTTTAGGAAGAATTTGCTGCTAGGAAGGAGGATTCTGTCCTTGTATTTATACATAACTTCACTCTAACGTGGATAATCCAAAATCACAGGGAGACAGGCAAAATATAAAAATAAAAAATTGTGCTCACTCAAGATTCTTGGTAAGGATTTTTAAAAAAATCAGTGTGCTAAAACAACAACAAAAAAAATGTAATTTGCTTCTAAGACCGCTTGCTTTGAATAAAAATGCACTTTGAAAGGCCCACACCGGGCTCTTCTCGCAGCCTCCTTGGGCCTGCCCGCCCAGTGACAGACAGGCCGTCCTCGGGAACCAGCGTGCCAACTTCTACCTAAGCTAGGAGTGGCATTGCGTTCCAGCTCCATGTGGCAGAGCTCTGTGGTGTGCCAGGCTTTGTCCAGACTGTGAGTTGTCAGACACTGGGGACCATCCTTATTAGGAGTAAAGCTGATCCGATGTCCAAGACCAAAACAAATAAAGATACAAATAAATCTTGGAAGCTTTTTGAGGATAGAATCAGCACCAGGGTCCCCGGTGGTGAGGTTGTGTCAGAAGGACTGAATCGGAATTTCCCAGGGAAGTAAATGGAAGGTGAGGGGTGGCTCCAAATTCCAGCCACAATCAGCAAGGAGAAGAGGAGTCACCTGACCATGGATCAGAATCCAAAGTCAGGGTCAAGAAACAGAGGAAGAGTGAGCCAGGAGGTCCACAGTGGGCAGCAGCGGGGACAGGAGGTGGCCCCTAATTGGCTCTTGGCTTCTTGGGTTTGGAGAGACAGAGGCAAAAGGAAGCGAGCACTCGGGATACAAAGGCAGCCCGGAAACCCGGGCAGGCACAGGTCAGCGGGGCACCGTCACCATGCTCTCCTCCTCCAGGGCCGCACCTGGCAGCCAGGCCAGGCCCGGGGGGCCGAGTGCTGCTGGGGAGCAGTGAGGTTGAGGAGAACACTTTCTCCAGGTGCTGCTTTACTCAGAATGTGGTCGCCATTAAAAGCCTGCTAGACACAAGGAAAATGTGCTCATTCTTAGCAGGACAATGCATTTCTGTACAACAATTACTTGTAACGAATGAAGATTCCTTTGAAGTGGGAGGATGAGATAATCTCCTGTCTTTGCACGGATCTTCCTGCTCTTTTACTGATTCATGTCTCAGTGTCCAAACATAATTTTGTCTTTTTCAACAAAGTTCAAAGCAGAGGAGATGCCATCTCATCAGCTTTCCTGAATTCCATATGACTCACCATCTGGCTCTCCCTTCCCTTTTCCTCTCCCTGCTAGATCTTACACCTCCGGATCTAACCACACACCTCCGCCACACCTAAAGCCCTGCTCCAGGGCCGCAGAAATCCCTGCCTGTGTTTCCGCACATGTTCTTCCCTCTCCTGGAAACCCTCTTCTCTCCCCTTTCATATGCTCAATATTTATGGAGCCCAGCTACATGCTTGATCTGTGCAGGAGTTGATGTAGTCATGAGGGACCATGGGGCCATCAAACCTTTAGACTCAGCTCTACTTTCCTGGGAAGCCTGCTCTGCTTCTACTTTTGGAATTTCTCATGCCTTTTCAAATGCCACTGTGGGAGATGGAATGAGAGAGGGAGAAGGAGGGCAGACAAAGAAGGAGACAGGGAGGGAGGAGAAGGAGAGAGAGAGAGAGAGACAGAGAGAGAGAGAGACCATCTGCCTGTCTCCCCGTTATAAATTAAGCTATAGCCATCATTCTTTACTCTGTTTCCTTAGCACTGGGCTTTGTGTTTTGTAACTATTCATTTACAGTATCTTTGTTAATGAATGTAGGTGGTTGGATGTGGATTGTGCATGGATGATGGGTAGTGGGTGGGTGGTAGATGGTGGATGGCAGATGGATGAGCGGTGGGTAGCGAGTGGATGATAATGGGTGGTGGAAGGGTGGTGGCTGGATATGGGTGGTGGATGGTGGACGGTGATGGCTGGATAGTGCCTGGGTGCTGGATGGTGGGTGGATGGATAGGGAGATAGATGGATGAGTAGGTAGATGAGTCCTTGCAGATATGCAGTTGAATATCAGGCCTTCTTTATTTCTTGAGTTCACAGTGCATTGTTCATTTCTGGTCAAGATAATAACTTGTCCCTCCCTACCTTTCTGTCTCAACTTGGAAATAACAACATTTTAATTTTTTTTTTTTTTTCAAGAAAGTCTCACTATGCAGTTCAGGCTGGTCTTGAGCTCATTAGGTGGCTCAGGCTGGCCTTGAACTCACAGCGATCCTCCCGCCTCAGTCTCCCAAGTGTTGGGATTACAGGTATCTGCCACCATACTCAGCATTAAATAATGACATTTTAATATAAGCAATATTTTCTTATACAGCAACAAATAGGATGATTACTCCTGTGATAAACCTAACTGGATGTGTAATGGTTTTCTTTTACTGTACTAAAGTTTGTAGAGATTCATCATATATAATTGTCAGTTCAATAATAGAGGGTTAATTTAATAATAAAAAAGATACAACTTTCAAAAGAAGGTCTGTAGTATGGTTTGACTTTTTTATATGTTTATTTATTTATTTATTTATTTATTTATTTATTTATTTATTTATTTATTTTTTGTGGGTACCGGGGGGTCGACCTCAGAACCTCGCACGCCAGCAGGCGCCCGTGCCGCTGAGCGATGTCACCGGCCCCTTTTTTGTATGTGGGTTCCGGGAGTTGAACTCAGGCCCTCGCGCTTGCAAGGCAGGCGCTTAAACCGCTGAGCCATCTCACCGGCCCTATATGTTTAAAAGAAAAAATATTCGTATAAAAATCCAATCAAGCATTTATGTAGGACTGCAATCATTAATTTTCATGATTATATGTTTCCAATTCACTTTGGTCCTATAAAATTATTACCAATTATCAATTCTTGTATCTTCAACTTTCTTATAGATTTTTTCCAAAATGAGTACATGACTAACTTTATACATTTGAAATTTATATGTAGTTGATATTCATATTTTAGTAGATCCTATGTAGAAAATGAAAGTTTGCCCCATCATGTTTTGACAGTTTAAAAAATTCATGTCTACATCCAAAAAATCCTTGATACAGTCGAGTGATTCTGGCACAGGTATCGTAATTCAGAAATGTGTAAAAAAATGCTGAGAGAAAGGCATAGTTAATACCACCGTGCTCACACATCGGGTATAGTAGAGTACTGCCGAGCTCATTATAGCAGACCCTATACTATAATTATATCACACACATTTTAAATTATCATTATAATTTAAGTCTGCAATTTTGTTTGGGGCTTAGATTTTCCATATTTGTTCTCACATGTGAATGATTTAAATTGTTCAAGTAGAATCTGTTTAGCTGTTTTGAATTATATGAATGAAAGAAAAAATACTTTCTCTTCAAAGCAAATTAAGATATTTGGGGATTCAAGTGTGACTGTCTGAATTTATGAGCTTGAGAATTTTGGAGTAAATATGAACTTAAAATGTTTCCTAATTTCCCTAGAATGCACTTTAAAATTGCAAATGAATTAACTCTGATATAAATATGAAATCTGATGGAATTATCAGTTTTTTCAGGGATCATAATTTTGCTATACCAAGAATCTTGAAATTTAAATTAATGTCATCAATTCTTGATAAGCAATTTGAGATTTGTCCAGTTCTTTTATGATTTTGGAGAATGTACATACATGATTTTTTCTTTTAAGCCTTTTGACACACCATTCAGAGAAAAAAAGTAACCTTCTATTAGACTGTTTAGAACTGAAGTGTGATTATATAAAAAATGTGAATGTACTAACAATTAATTTACTCCAAGTGGATCCAGTGTTGGCTGCTAGTAATTGGAGTTTTTTGCTGGGGATTGGGTACCACCAGTTCTTTACGCTGTGCATTTATAAATTTATACTCTGTAAAGAAACTAGGCAAAAATTCCAAGAAGAAAAGATTTAGGATAAAATTTTAAGAAACGGAAACAACTACATCCTTTCTAAAAATGACTTGAAATATCACCTCTTACATATTACAAAAAAAAAAAAAAAGCAGTTGGTCCTTATCTACACTCAACTTACTTTGTGTTTTTAATTTTATGCTATAGTAATTTCCATGGTGCTGTTACCCTTCCACATTTACCCTTGGAAGTCAGCAGTGAGACGCTAGGATTGGCTGGAACTTTACTCTTGATAATGTACTTCAGATCGCAATACAACTAGACGTGTTAAATTTGGCCCTCCTCGCATTCATCAAGCAGCAGCCAGAACAGAAGCCCTTCAGGTACGTCCCTGAGGACTCAGAGCAGCAGGTTCCTGCCTCCTGTCACCGTGGTCCACAGCCCTCCTTGTCTGAGCCAACCACATCCAACAGAAAGGGCTAAAAATCACTGCTTAAGCCTGGGTCAGAGTCTCCAGGATGGACTTGGGCTGTGGGGTTCCTAGCGAGAGGACAGAGAGGCAAACCCAGATAAATAGGACTGTAGGGAAGGCCTGCATGCTGCCATCTGGACTCCTGGCTGTGTCTTCTGTTATTTCTACAGAGACTTTATTAAAATGTCTAGTAGCCGACAAAATACACTTTCTTTGCATAGCACTCCAAACAGCAAGAAGCCCACAGTTTCCATGATTGCTAGTGAAGCTTGTGGTGTTGGCCAGAGAGCATTCACGTTACTGCCCATTCAACAGTCTGCAGACCCAAACAGGAGCATTCTTAGCAGGTCCAATGGGTCAGTGTTATTTGGAAAGACTTTATACGTTCTATCATAACAGATACTCAAAAAGAACCCATCAAATGGTTAATTTATAGATTTAAAACTAGAATTCTGCAGGTAAATTAATATTAGAGAATTTGTACAGACAGTAAAATTTCCCTACAGCATATGGTATTGCATTACACCCTTACACAGAAATCATACTGCTTTTTAAAATTTTACCTCACTTGCTATATTTTGAAATGTATTTTAGTACCATTGTGGGTAAGAGAAGTTGCCTTTTGTATTTTCCTTTTCTCCTCCTCAATGTTACATTTCAGCTAAATTAACCTTCCCATTCCTCTGGAGAGTTTTCTGTTTAAATGAATTTGTGCAAACTTTTGGAAAATAAACAATATTTTTAAATTATTATTAATTCCTAATTTGCTATGTAATTTATTTTTATTTCCAGACACCAAACTTCAAAAATGTATTCCCCAATTTTGTCTATGTAATGTCAAACTGTCTTTTAAAAATATATATATCTTGGAACTATAGTATTTGTGGGCCACATCATGAATGTTTCCATTGCTATTTAAGCATTAAAAGGTGAATAAGCAGAAACTTTAATTGTCTTATGCTTAGTTGCAATTTTTGTCATCCCTTCACGCTTTCTTACGAGCCATCTTTCCTTGGTGAGACGGGTTGACACTACTTCTAATTTGCTTAATTGTGTCACCACATTTCCGTGATATTTCAGACATTATTTAGTGCCCACATAGAATGTGATCATTATTGCCCAGCTATTGTTGATGACACCTTTTTGCCTGTACAAGGGTTGTTATGATGAAGTATTAATTATAGTCAACAGGGAGAACACCTAAATTTAATAGTGCAGGGCCCTTTATAGACTAAAGTTATTGGGGTCAAAACAAAAACTTGTGATTGAGTTTTTTTCCTAGTGCTTTCACATGGCAGTGGTCTAGAGCAGCCCCATCCAACTGGAGTTTCTGTCACTGCGGAGGATGCAATGTCCCTTACCTGACATGGTAGCCACCAGTCAACCAGCCATGAAAAGTTTAGCTAGGGAAATTGGAATTCTGAATCTTTAATGTAAATTGCTGTACTTGTTTTTTTGCTTGTTTGTTTGTTTGTTTGTTTTTCACTTTAAACACCACCTAGTCTAGTGCCATCCTAGTTGCATTGGGCACCTGACTCCATCTCATGTGTGGATTGGAGGATGAGGGCTCAGGGGGTGCCTCCAAGCCACATGTCCCCTCATGTGTGGCTTGCAGGACACTGCACTTCCTGAGTCCTCGTCCTCCTATCTGTGAAAAGTAGGTAAGTAGCCTTTAGTCATAGGACCGTGAGCAAGACTTGGTACAATATCAAGCTTCAAGGCTTTCCCTGGCACAGGCTAGGCACTCAATAAATGTTAGCTCTTGCTATCATGCAATTTTTTATTTCGTACTTTACAGGAGTCAACCCAGCTTAGCTGTGAGTTTCTTACATTGGCAGCAAAAGTGAACAGAATATAATTCTAACTAAGTCAACAAACAGGTACAGATTCAGACTTTGCTTGTAGTCTAAGTAAAGGTGGAACTAAGGACCTCTCTCTAACACAGGAGTATGAGCGAGGGGACAGTCGGCCTTCCCCTAGGTGGAGTAGCAATGTATGGTGATTGTAAGAGAAGTGTCTAGTCTGCTTTAAAAATACCATTTTATGAATATTACTAACTCTAGAGGTATATATATATAAAACAAAATCATAAACACAAAAAGTCAGTTTATATATATTCAATGGAATATGCTGTTTTCTATTAATTGTACATCTAGCAATGCTCCAGATATTGAAATTAGTATAGATGTTGCATTTAGAGCGATTTGTATATTTATAGTATTGGAAATTTAAATATTAATGTTAACAAATCTTTAATTCAAGGTTGAGCACATCTAACTAGCTTCTCCCATGGTCAAAATGAAGGTTGGGTTTTTAGTAGATAAAATTCTGGATAGAGGTCAGCTGGGAATTAAACAAGTATGTGGGGAGAAGGGAAGTTCATAACACAGTGCAAGTCATTTTCTTCTTTACCTTGTCTTGTGTTTGAGCATGATGTATTACATTATTTCCAAAGTAGAATTATATGAAATAAGAAATTGCCTCAAATGAATGCTTCATGCAAAGGCTGATCTGGAGTTGAGACAAGAATATTTTGAAGTAGGAAAGCATGAATCTGTTCTGGGTTTGTGCAAAACGGAACAGGCTCCAGCCTGCTGGGCGTCGCTGCAGTCAGGCTGGTCTGCTACAAAATGCTTTGAGAACTCTGTGTGAATTCACCCCCTTCGAAAATATTTCTTTTTTCACATAGGATTTAGGTTGTTAGAAAATGACTATCAAAAAAGCAATGTCAAGGGAAACAAATATCAGCTACCATCAGCAACAAGCATTTCCTGAGATCTGAATATCTCCCTATGTACAGTGCAGTGGGGCTTTCAGTGAAGGTGGAGATGGGATTCCTTCCCATCCAAGCTGAGGTCCTTAAACGTGATCCGTGGAAGTCTGGGCACCAGGGCCGGGCAGCCCTGCATAGTATGCAAACTCTGGCATGCGTGTGTGCACTCAGGCACTCTTACGTGGGGAGGGGACCAAGGGTAGTGTAAGTCGTGGAAGGACCAATATATTTTTGTTTGATCCTCAAAGTATTCCATGATTCCAAAAATATTAACCATTAATCTCCTTGGGTCAAACCTCCATGGAAACAGAGCAAAACTCAAAGAAGTAACCTGATTTTCATTGTGGTGCTACTGTGGCCAGTATTCCTAGATTTTCTTTTACAATCTAGGAATTTTCTTATGCAATTTTTAGATTTTCTTAGCAATTATTAGTATTAAGTCGGGGATTCTTGTGAGTCTAGTACACAGTCCAATGTGAGCAGTTGGAGTGCTCATGCAATCTAGCAAAATCAGTGCTTACTACTTGTAACTCTGGCATACGTACTGCAAAACCAATAGTCACACAACAGTTTCTCAGTGCCTGAAGAGTCTCTTCCAGAAAACCGAAGCAAGATTAACTTTCTTCTAAATTCAGTTCTGTGAGTTAGAGTGGTTCTCCTTTACCCTGTCTTTTTTTGTATTTTTTGTATTTTTTATTTTTATTTCTTTTATTTTTTGGTGCTCACATAACACCTAAGAAATTCAGATGAGCTGCATGCCCTCTAAAATATAATAAGTAGACTCATGAAATGGTTTCTTTTAAACTTTTCAGTTTAAATATTTTTAAAGAGCGTCATTCCTAGCTTATTGTAAATATTGACATTTAAAAATAAAACTATTGTGCCACTCCTTAAAATGCATCCAGTGAAGTATAAATACCATAGGGATTTGATTTTGACCACACCCCATTTCAAAATATATTCCTGGATGTTCTTTAACAGTCAAGAATTTTATACAGTTCCTTGATTTCTGTTTTTCCTCCCAAGAAGGCGACCTTACATGATAGTTTTTACAATAAGAAGTCCTTTACTGATTATTGAGGCTCGTTTCTGGGCAATGAAAGGAATGTATATTCTAAAATTTAGGATCTATAGTCCAAAATTCAGAATGCGTATTCTAAAAATAAAATTCAGTGACCACCATGATTTATGCTCACAGTGTTTTTGGATGGAATGATCATCACTGTTCGGCATGTGTGGATGGAAACAATGGGAACATGAGGAAACTGATGGCATAAGTGGTGGTCCTGTGTGGAGGTGTGGTGGCGTGGCTTCCCCGCTGCAATTCCAGTGCCCCTCCACTGTGCTATTGTGGGATTCATTTGTGAGAGCTGGATGCACTCTTCAGCAGTGCCATAGTTAAGGAAGGAGCAATATCTTTTAAAGAATTACTGCCACTCTTTACTCTGCTTGAATTTACAGCACCTTAATTTACAGGCCAAAATATCTATCTTTGACATTTCAGTCTGTCCTTGCAGGGAAACTAAACTACAGTAGAGCAACAATATCAAGGCGTCTTCAACTGCAGTGTTTCGAAGTCCTCTCTGTTCACACTGCGGCATCACGGGCCATGGTGTGATGGCTGATGGGCGAGGAGTGCATTTGATTTTGAAGGGTGAGACAGGATGGGTTGGAAGGAGAGCCTGCCATTCCAAATGACACTAATAAGTGGATTACAGATTTATTTTTATTTTAAGAGGGCTTTGGGGATCTCCTAGAAATTCTGCATTCCAAATTGTCCCAGGACAATACCCATTAGTAAAACTGAAGGCCAGCGGATTGCCCATCCCTGGGTCCATGCCCTCTTGCAATCTGTCTCTCCACAGCTCTTCTCACTGAACTTGGCTCTTTTCCACTGTTTTCAGCAAAAAGCAACTGACCTTGTATGGATTCTGATGTCGAGATTTTAGGATGCTTTCGAAAGCTTCCTTGGAAAATTGCTTGGAATTTCAGTTCTCATGCTGTGCAGAAGCCCAAGAGAGCACACTGTATGGTGAGCTACATGGAGAAGAGGCAAAATCCCCAGGCCAACAGCTCCCATCAACTGCCCCCATGAGAGTGAGCCCACCCTAGACCCTAAGCTAAGCTGACCCAACAACTGAGTTCAGGGGAAGCCAGCAACAGCAAAGCTCAGATCTCCCACCCTGGAATCATGGGGACCCATAATTCTTTGTTATTTTAAGTCACTAGAATTTGGATTGGCTTGCGTGCATCAATAGATAACTAACACATCCATCAACTTGAAAGATGTTCTCTAAGACTTGAGATACAGCTTTAAATTAATAGTCCACAAAGAAATGAAGCTGTTTTATAAGTGAAATAAAAGATGTATCAGATTTTTCATGAAAAAGAATTATGTCCTAGCAAGTAAAAATCATATAAAAGCTTATGTTTCTAAAGCAACCTAATATAAATTAATATATACATCTAAATCTAGGTTCTGTACACACACACACACACACACACACACACACACACACACACACACGCTCCTATACAGTCAATTAGAAAACAGTTACATTCCATTGGAAGCATTAAAAATGAAGTAGGATGTTCAGGAGTATAAAATACCAGAATCTTATTCATAATATGTACCCACAAATAATGCAAGGAATAATCAAATGAGCTATTTTATTGTGTGAAGAGTATTGACCACTTCTAACAAAAATGACATTGATCTGGGAATTTGGGACACAAACACAACATCTGTAACAAAACGTTATTTTCCGTCATACACAGGCAACATCATGAAGTCTTTCTTCTAGTCTAAACCACAGATCTTGTAGAGGGCTAAAAGGTTTTATGTAGCATATTAAAAAGTCAAAATAAAAAAGCAACTGATTTGGGAGCACTATTAACTTATTTGCAAATACAAAGTTAAAGTTAGTCTATTCATTTTATGTCTAAATCAATTTTCAATTGCTTTAAATTTCAGTATTTTTCTTTGTGGACTTTCTGGGATTAGGCATACAAATCCTATAAATACACTCATCACCCCACAGTTGATATGCTTGGTCCTGTGGGAGGAAGAGCCCAGAAGTGTATCTGTCCTTTAGAGGACTGTTTGGCTTCAAAGAAGGAGGCAGAGCAGAGCGTTTGAAGTCTGTATGTGTGGAGAAGATATAGGTCCTCATGTGAACATTAACAGAGTCAGAGAGCACCTGAAGAGGAGAGGACATTGGAAGCTTTGGAGACTGCACACACTTTTTACACATAATTGTAATTGAAGAAGGCAGAGAAAGCCAACATTACCATTGCACACTGGGTAGCAATCACTACACTGAGAGCTTAAACTCACATCTCTTAATTTTCACCCAAATGGGCTTTTGTCTACAGCTATATCATTCCTTATTGAAAACCATCAAGGCTAGATATTTTGGGATATTTTGGGATCAGGGTGTTTCAGAGTTGAGTGTTAACTTCACCAATTCTGTACTTCACAGCATCCATAGGTGGATCTAGGATAGTAGTACCTGATAAATAAATATATTGGTGTTTCAGCACTGATGTGGATAGCTATTCACCCTAAACTTGTTAAATAAAAATTAAAAAGCTTTTTAAAAATCAGTTGGAGTTGGATTCTGCTGCCTTATATATTTATTGACAAACAACACAAGTACTTTCTTTTGGAATTTGGAATTCCTGACAAGGGATTCAAGGCCCTATACATTTCTACTTATGACTTTCTTTTTATACCTAGTCATATTTTGATTTTTACATGGTCTTTTCTTGATTTTAGCTCAATTTGCATTCCCTCTAACTCTCTCTCTCTCTCTTTCTCTCTCTTTCATATCTTGGTTAGTTATTGCCATTTCCAATCCTCTTACCCTCATACTTTGTATTACTGGCTGTAAATGGAGGCTTAAATGCTCTTCCGTTCCACCAAGTGCAAAATTCTCTCACGGAAACACAGGGGAGTCATGGTGGGGAGATGCCTCGGATTTCAGCCTGCAGCCCAAAGCTAGCCTGTCCACCCATGGACCCAGGCAAGCTTCTGACCAGCAAGGGTCCACTTCAGATGCAGGAAGCAACTTAGAAGTAGCAACACCAGGATCAACATCTGTCAAAATCACTCAGGGATTAGATGATGCTGAGATTTTGAATGACTTACACCTAAGTATAAGAAGAGCTAATCTGTCACATGTAATGAAAATTTAATTGATTTTTTAAAACAAGAGCATTGAGAGCCAGCCATAGCAATGGGTGACATGTGACCATAGGGTGCACGTTGGGGTGGAAATTTTGGGTGACACCAGAGTCGACAGGAGGGTCCATGGAGAGGAAGAACATTATTGCTTGAAACACTACAGATTTTTTAAATTCTTAGTTAATTATTTAAATATTTTTTGAGAGAGATTTAAAAATCGAGTTGAAAAATGGATTATAAGAAATAACCTATTCTTTAAAAAGCAGTCTTTCTGTAATTCTCCTAAAACTCCTACTATGTCCTCATCTGACCCAGGCGCCCTCCCTCGTCTCACTCCGCTCCCTGCAGGACGTAGTGGGTTTGTGGCATCCCTTCTCACTCTCAGAGTGGGCACAGTTATGTAACTGGCGTGGTCTGTTATATGTAACAGAAATGTCACATGTGGCTTCCGAATGAAACGCTTGAAGGGCAGAGCACGTCCCCTGGTCTCCCTCGGCCTCCGCAGATCTCTGTGTCCATGGTGGCGCCTCCATCAATCTGGATGTCCCAGTGACCTGCAGGGACACAGCACTTTCTTCCCCCCTGGGTACCCAACCCATCTGAACATCCGGGGACTGAAAACTTAGCTTTCTCCTCTAGCTCGGGAGATTTTCAGGTTGTAGGGGATTCAGCACAAATCTGGACCATTTGATGAGTGGCCCATTATCAGTGCTGCACTGTGCATCTAGACTTTGCTATCCAGCTTCCAAGCCTTTTAAATCCACATTCTAAATGCCACAGCTGAGTGCATTGCCTCTCTCGTGGAGAAAACATAAAATATTGATATCACCCCCTCAAATGCTCTGGTAAACTCTAGCCCAACAACATTCGTCCTATTCTTTTAGGAAACTGGAAGGTGGCCACAGTTACATGGCAATGTGCTATTCCTAGATCTCAGATGTTGAGGGCTTGTGGCAGATGTCTCCACTCCAGCTTTGACAACTGGTTGTAGCAGTTAATTGAGAGTCGCAGTGATCTGTTCAACACAAAGGGTGGCTCTGCGGGGGCCTGGAGGTGACGGAGTGTGGGAGAGATTTCAAGGGCTGTGAACTTGGAAGTGTGTTGACATCGTGGAAGAAAAAATCAGCATATCTCAAATACGAAAATAGCCCAGATCTCCACATTAAATTCCACGAATCTCAGTTTAATCTATATATGATAAAATATTCAGGAGCTTAGAGGAATTAAATATTTTAGTAAGAGCAAGATATTTTAGCAAAAGTCTTTCGCAGTCTCTCTTTCTCTCCCAGAACTCGACACGGGGTCCAATACTGAGCCACGCAGTGTGGGTGCGGTATGCCGCAGGCCCCATGAGAACTGGAGGGCTAATCTCTCTATCGCCTGGGAGTTCATGCCCCTATCATTGATTTTTCACATTAATCTTTTGAGATCGGAGTCAGGTATTATGTATTGGCTGGTTAGAGAATAAAATTGGAATACTGGAAACTAAAAATAGAACTACCATATGGTCCAGCCATCCCATTTCTGGGTACGTATCCAAGGGAATTAAAACCAGCATGTCAAAGAGACATCTGCACTCTCACGTTCACTTTGGCATTATTCACAATAATCAAGATATGGTATCAGCCTACATGTCCATCAGTGGAAGAATGGGTAAAGAAAATGTGACATGTGTTGTCTCTCTACAATGGAATACTATGCAGTCTTTAAAAAGAAGGAAATGCTATCATTTACTACTACAGGGATGGAACTGGAGGACATTATATTTGAATGGTCCCTTTACTCCTAAAATGGCACCTGCCTAGCATGGTGCCCACACAAAGGACAGCAGCCTGTCCCACCCAAAGAGACTTCGGTGTTCTTGTCCCATCCCAAGATAGACTTCCCACTTACTTTTCACGTGCTCGCCAAATACTGTCCAGTCCCTGCGCCACATGCTCCCTCTGGTGTGACTCCCCTGAGCTTACATAAAAAGCTCTATATAAAGTCCTCTCTTGCACTCCTTCCTCTGAGGGGTCTCTTGCACTCTACTGTAACCCTCCTGCGCTGTCAGTAAAGGCTTCCCCAACTTCTCTCCTCTGTCTTTACTCGTGCCAAACCTAACCATATTAGCAAAATAAGCCAGATGCAGAAAGACAAATTCTAAGTAGTCTCAAATTTATATGCGGAATCTAAGAGAGTTGATCTGATAGTGACAGAGCGTGGAGAGGTGTTTACCACAGGCCGGGGGGCAGGAGCCGGATGGAGAAATTTACATGGGACCGAATGCGAAGTTTCAGTTTAGATATGGGGAGATGCCTTCCTGATCTATTGCACTGTGTATGGCCACAGTTCATAATAATGTTCATAATAATACACAGTTCATAATAATGTGTATTTTTAAAATGTTGAAAGTTTAGATTTGTAACATTCTTTTCACATAAAATAAGTTAGTGTGGGGCTGGCTTTATGAATTAACTTGCTCGACCTTTCCTACAATATATACATAGATCAAGACATCACATGGCAATCCATAAATATACACAAGTCTTGTCAATTAAAAGATATTAAAATTTTAAAACAGCAATAAAAGAAAATGTAATAATATTGCATCAGAGCTTCAGTGGTGTGTGTGTGTGTGTGTGTGTGTGTGTGTGTGTAGTGGGAGTAGCAAAAATTTTTAAATTGCCTTAAAATAAATTTAGCTTTTTGAAGTTCATTTCTTGCCTTGCTTGGTGATCAGGGCTGAAACTCTGGAAAGGATGGCCCTAATCCTTCCCAGGAGGCAGCTGGGTATGAGATTGTACATGCGGACACCCTCACGTGTACCATAGAAAGGGAGACTGACTCCTTGGGAAAGTTCAGGTTTTGAAGTCTTACAATATAAATTTGAAAATCACTGAATTATCACTTCTTTTAAAAAAATGAAACAAACTCTGTATAATTTGTGGAATCAAGATTTATTTTAAAATGTGATTATGAACACGCTCTGTCTTTCAACCTGCGGTGCTGGTACTGTAAATACCCTGTACATGGTAGTTGAAGATCAAATGAAATGAAATACCAAAGGTGAGAGCATTTTGCAGTGACAAATCAACTTACAAATGTTAGCTAAGCTTTTAATTTTCTATTTTCCTTGGCTACAATTTAAATGTAATTCCACATATTTTCCTTGTCAATCTGCAGGTTTTTGTCAGGAGTCCCCTTGCTTCTGCAAAGCAGACACATTCAAGCCTGGACTTATCCATGTCATGAGCACCACGCACGCTGAGCAGCTCTCACCCTGGCCACGCGAGTTTCCTCAAAATGAGGCTGCTTGAAAAGAAGATTTCTTTACTCTGAATCCTAAACCTAACCATCTTCAAGGAAACGTAATTCCCCTTTCAAGAACACACCTTGCAGTGAACATATCCATACATTTATGAGTCACTTGCATAAATAAATATAATTTTAATTATTTTCTAAAAAATTAGAGCCCTTCAGGTACTCATGTGTTATCATTTACAAACTGCTGCACACAGTGATCAATGATATGAGCAGATGTGATTCTGTGAAATTTTTAAACAAAATTGACAGTTTTTTTTTAAATGTATAAATGCTATACTTCTTCCTTATATAAATTGGCTCACAAATCCACATACATAAATTCAGCTACAGTTTGTATATTGGAAAGTATCACAAAGAGTGTTTAAGAACTAGAATTCATTTGTCTTGTATGTAAAATCTAGACCTTAAAAGTGCCTTGGTGAAACGTTTATCAAAATTCTGGTCGGCAGCCAGCATCCTGCCTGAGATGCTAAACCTACCCCACATGCATTAGGAATCCTTCGTTCTGCTCCTCTACAAGTCTTCTTTTGTTTGCTGTTTATTTGCCTCCTACAGTAGTTGCTTCCTTCAAGTTCTTTTTGCTATTTCCTTAAATCTTATCTCCCCCTGCTGGCTGTGCAATACGGAACTTGTCTAGGTAGAGAAGAAAATCATCTGCAAAGGTTGTAGACGTTGCAGAAGGGCATCTAGTGAAAACAAATGCATGTGTACATGTGTACACAAACACATGTATGTGCACACACAAGGAAACCAGAAGTTTTTGTAAGTTAAACGTTGTCTTAGAGTAGAATTTTTAGAGAAAAAGTTTATAAACAATTTTATTTGGAAGAATAACATGAGAGACACTCAGGATGAATCCCAAATTCATATATAGGGGAGTAGTGCAGTGTGCTGTCGCCGTGGTTCCAGTTATACAGTCACATACACAGTTTCCACAATTGTTTACCAGGAATACGAAGAAAACATAACTCATGGATCTAAACGTCAAGGCAGGGCACGAGTAGGCCACAACCATCGTGAATGTAGCAGTCAGCTGAATTATTACGTGTGAACTTTACTGACTCAGCAAAGCATAGTGGAGTTTACCGGAACTTTCGATGGTTTCCCACCCTTTGTGGGTTACATTATTAGACTGAACATCGAATCTTTAATGCTGAAAATGCTTGCTAAACCAACATATACCCAACCGCAGGATGCATCATTTTCAGAACTGTGTCTACATGGTCCGCAATTTACATTAAATTGCTATGTTTTGGTTAAATGGCACCTTAGCTTCCAAGCAACTCTTTCAATAGTTGTTTCTTTAATTATTATTTAATTTTGTGGTTATGACTGGTTTTCAGTTAAAGAGGGTACTACTGACAAATTCAATTAAATGGAAATAGAGGACTTAATGGTCCATGCTAATGCTTCATTTCATACATAATATTTTATCATTTTCTGTGCAAATTTGTAATGAGCACTTGGATTGTATTAATAAATGCTTGCATTTGGGCCACATAAAGTATAGTAATTAAAATACTTTGCTAATAATATTTACTTATAAGTGCTCTAAAAAATTAACCCATTGATTTCAATTACTTTTACTAAAACAACTTCCAAGAATACAACTCTTTGGCATCAGAATATTATTTTATACCATTTTCAATAAAGTGCCCTTGGTGCCATTTTATTATATTTTAATAGAGCATGTCATATATCTGCTTCTTTCTGGAACACAGATTTCATAGAATGAGGGCAAACAAAAATTTAAACAAAACTACCACTTTTTTGAATTATGAACAAAGGACACATATGTTCTAGATTTCTTTTCCAAATATTTAAACTGAGAAATGTAACTGTTTATTGTATTGAAATGAGCAAAAGTTGGTTGTCTTTTGGTCTTTAAAGTAAATGTTACTCTATGATATTTTTCTTATTACCTATAACAGAAATCATCTGTAGACAATTTACATTCCTTCCCATACCAAGAGAAGATATGCAGCCTCCTGAAATGGAGGTTTTATTTACAAACACATTGCAGAATATGTGTTACTCATATCCCAATTCTGTAATAGCAGAACACAGAACTCATATATACATATGAGTTATATATATATATATATATATATAAACATAAAAGAGATATTTTTATATTTCATAAAGTTAGAATTAATAAGTTTGTATAGGATTATTTAATTTGCCATTTCAATTGAGAAAGAACAGCTAGCGTGTATGTCAAATCTCCCTCCGAGTATGTGGTCAACATACTTGCTAATCCATTTTCTGGTCTTTAGGAAAGTGGCAAACTGGAAATTAGACACATTTAAAGCAAAACCACGTAGGTTTTTTTTTTTTTTTTCTTTTCTGCACTTTTTGCTACTAATACTGAATCAACAGCCTAAGAATTAGGAGAAACAAAACCTCAAACTGACATAAAGTGTTGAAATTACAAAATAAATTAAGGAAAGTGAAAGAAAAAAACCTTGAGGTGGTCTTTTCCTTTAAGCTTACTCATGAGAAAATGAAATCATGACCAAATTCTTCAACTTACTAAAAGCTTACATGCAAGCTTTTAAAAGGACATGAAGATTCATCTCATTCGAGAAGCCCTTCCTTTTAAAAGCAAGTTGGAAATGACAGTTCCACCTTTCACATCAAAACACGGTGTGTTGCATCATGGTGCACCATTAGATGTTACCCACAGTTCTTGGGAAAATGTCCTCTCAGAGGCAAAGCCACTTCACCTCTAGCATGTAATTAGAATTATTACTATTTTCAAGATGGGAAACCAAGTACAACTTCAAACACTGTAAGAGGAAGACTTATAAAGCACAGGTAAAGAAGTTCCCAAAGTTATCATTTCGACCAATCTCCTGGAACATTGTGGAAAAATTAGCTGGTAAGTTGTCATGGGAGAGTGTTATTTTGGATGGTTTTAGGGGAGTTCACAAAAGCACATCTAACGATACAACCATACTAATGTCATGTCAGAATATATAATGGGTGTAAATACCATGTAGAGTAGGAATCAAAACGCACAGAGATGCGCCTGCGCAGAGGGGCATGTTGGGTCATTGGAACTGGCAGAAGTAGAGAAAGCTCCTCCGTCTGCTAATAGGGGAGAGGTAGACGCAACAACCTACTCTGTGGTGCTGTGCACACGAGTGTGGATTCAGGGATGAAGAGAGTTAGAACTCACCCTAATGGGTCACCATCACCTGCAGGGACTTTATTTCTCAGAGTGCTACTTGGCTGAATAAGTAGATTTGGCAAAAGAGTTAACACAAATATGCTTTATTTCTAGGTGATTGGTGAAATCCTTACATTTTCAAACCCAGAAAATTCTGCATCTGGCTAAATTCTTTAGTGACACTGAATAGTGTTAAAACATTTCCATAAGCTTTTGCTTTTCCTACTCTTTGGAAATAGTTTCAATTTGTATAATTTTTTTTTCTAATCCCTAAAATAAATCTTACTACAAAGGATACTTCTGTCAGAGTATTAATGACAGAATCATTTCGCATTCTGAAGCTCTTATTGGTACAAGAAGATCTGATTCTGCCTCCCGTGTGGCAAAATATGTCAGGGGAGGAAGGGGTTTCCCAGCGATCAGGGTTGCCCATGCCTCTCATTTCATGTATGCCACGGGATCTCCAGCAACTGTTGCTCAAAACACGGAAGATATGAGACTTTCTGTCTGGCTGCCTTTGGGGAAGTGATAAACATGCCCGGCTGAGTCCAGGACACACCGCTGTGACCCCGAGAAGAGGAGCAGCATGCTGCACTTGGAGATAGAAACTGACCCGGCATCGGCTTCTTGGACAAAGGAAGTGACATCTTGTTCTTTCTTTGCCTGAATTTTTAAAAGTTTTCAGTGGTTAGGATTTGGCAGCACAGGGGTTAACACCATAAGCACAATTCTTTTTTTTTTTTTTTTTTTTTTTCTGGTACGGGAAATTGAACTCACGACCTTGTGCTTGCCAAGCAGGTGTTGTGCTGCTGAGCTGTATCCCTGGCCACAATTCTTGATGGAATGTATTTTTTGTGAAGGAAAATAGAACTAGTCAACTACGTGGTCATCCTTAAATCGAAACCAGAACAGCTTAGAAGACTTCAAATCAACAGTCAAATGGTACGTAATGTTACAAAGCACAAGTAGGCACCAGCAACCTCAAAACAGCCAGTTTGGACAGCATCGGTTAATAAGAACATTAGTGTATGCATCTGTGTGATGCCTTAGATGTAGAATTCACCTGGACGACACCTTGCCTTGTTCCATCCGATCTGACTCGGTGGCTTTTCCAGGTGTACTCAGGGCCAAGGAAGAGGAGCTGTGACTGTGGACTGTGACTTTGCGTGTGTGTCTTCTCTCTTACTGCACACTACAGGGGAAGACTTGCGACTGCTTTAGAAGCCTTGAGTGCTAATGCCTCTACCTGAGAGAGAAGTCTGGTGACTCCCTTCTGCAGTCCTCATTTAGCAGCTACCAACTCAAGCTTCCCAAGTGCTCCCAGGTCACCTTCTAGTTTGAACATTTCATATTTTTAAACTAGTTATTATACGAAAGGCACACTTTTGTCATGTCCTGATTGCTGATGAAATGCCGTGATACAGAAATTGGTCCTAACTTGAAGGATCACTTATTCCTAGGCTGAAAAATATCAAACCAGTGCTTCAGTGAAAACTCAAATTGCTCAGTAAAGCAATTTACTTAGGAAAAATATATCATTAAAGAAAACACTGTTCAGAATAACTTGATCAAATATTTCAATAGCTGCAAAGTTAACTAGGAATAAAAGCAAAGCTATAATTCCTCTCCTGTGAGATACAGTGAAATAGCTCAATAGAGGGCCTTAATTCACTGTCAAAATGATTTTTGTTGTCTTTGATTTCTGATGGTAACATAGAGAAACCAAGAAGAGATAAAGGACAGAGGAAAAATATTTCTTCCTCTCTCTCTCTGTGAAACAATGAGGCAAACCTATCAATATGCGAAGCATTTGGATTTTTTTGTGGCTAGGTTAATTTGAATAGGTTAACTAGCACAGGTAAACTTTCATTTGGGAGACAGAGAAACTAGTACATAGGAATAGGCAGAAATCAATCATGGCTTTTTTGGTAAAAGATTGGCTTCACCATGTTGACTAGGGAAAGCCTTTATATATAAAATGCATGTGAAATGTAGTTGGGCAATAAAAAGAAGAAAAAAATATCACTAGACTTAAATATTTCTTTAAAATGTAATGCAATGCAAAATCCTAAAGAGATCAGATCACAGTGCTTGTGGGACGGCTGAGGGGATGAACCCATGCGGGTCTGAACGAGGGAAGCTGTAACCAGAGATTGTTTCAAAGCAGGCAGGATACACAGATTTCAGTCATAGGCCAGGCCTGGCCAGTAGGAGTAATTAAAAAATAAATAAAATTCTCCTAAAGAGTAAATTTTGTACTGATAATTTTAGCATAGTTTTTGTAGTTCAGCAAACTCAGTTATGGTGTATTTTCCTCCCCGGGTTGTGTATATTCCTACTAGCACTTATCCACACTTTCCTTGGTACAGTTTTGAGTGAAATCCACTTTAGAGTCGATGGTCTCAGGTCAATTGTCCATCGTCTGCACTGGCGTTTCGGTAGACTTTCCGTGTTTGGAATAAGTCCAATGCATCATGCCAGGGCAGTGGGAAAAGGCTGTTCAGTAATGTCCATGTGCTAAAAATCCTCTGGAGAGTTCCACTGGGAGAGGATTAAAACTTGTCTTTCTGCCAAATAACAAATCTTTGTTGGTCCTCTGCAGTGCTTGGCGATGTTAGAGCTCATGTTACAGGTTAATTGCTTTTGGGGTGGAGTAGCCTAAGTGAGGTTTTCTTTGGCTTAGCAGAGTATTAATAAGGAAACCCAACACAACGTGACCACCAATACCAGGAGAGAGAATTCTGGCAGACTGCGGCAGCAAGGGGCCAACAGGGAAGCTCTGACACACCAGGCCCATCTCATATGCACAGCCCGGAGTAGTCTTCCCCAGTGTGGCCCATGGATATTAAGCAACAAAGCCCTCTTCCCTAAATGTCTGAGAAATCTAAACAAACAGAGCACTAAAAGTTGTGTTTCAAGTGCAACTTGGAAAAGAAAATGCAAGTGATCAGAGAGAAATTCAGGGAATAAAGACATTGTCTCCTTGCTGGATTTCTTCAGCCTGAGTGTACCCCAGGTTAATTTACTTCAAATTGTCTTAAATAAAAATAAGACTGCCCATGGCTGGAACGTGGGTACCAATATTATCCATGGCATTTTTTTTTCTGTCCTGATTATAAACCCCTGAAAATCAGCATTCTTAGTAGAATGAGAATACTGCACATCTTTATAACAGCCTGAGTGATGCTAATTACCCATTCTGTACTTAGAAAGTAGAAGGCTGGAGACTATGTGCATTTACAGCACCCATGTTTGCAGAGGTAGCTAGCCTGTCAGCATTTTCATTCTGTACGAAATGCCTGAGAAGATTTTAGAAATGGCAAAGCAGCCTCTTTAGCATCAATCTACATTGCAATTTTAGCAAACCAGCATTACTCCGAACACCATACAGTACATCCTAGTGTACACAGTCAAAGTCCAATTTGAATCTGCGGGATGAATTAAAATACCACGCACTAAAGAGCCGTTCAAAAATAGTAAACTACCGTACTACCAGCTGCAATTTCTTATTTTTCCTGAAAACTCTTCTCCGTTTAAATAAGAGCAGCATATGGCTTATGCAAGCTATACCTTTTAATAACTCCATAAAAACCAGCTTGGAGCATTACACAGCACTGGCGAGAAGGGGACAAACTGCACTCCTTCCCCCCGGGTTTCCCTACATGAGAAAATCAGTGCAAAGCCCACGCTCTGGGAGAAAGCAGATCTCTCTGATCTTCTGCCTTTTTCCTCTCTTGCAGGCCTCGCACCCTGCGTTTCTACTCCAGTGATTCTGTGGCAAGATCCGTACACAATAACCCTTCTTCCAGGGCTGACCACCTAGAAAGAACCGTTCTGTGTGCTGAGTTTCTGCCCTGCGCCCAGCCAGCTGAGCTTTCTGCATGGCTTGTGCAGGACAATGTTGCACGATCAGTTGCAAAATGGGGTGTCACTCAAGGCTCTGGCACAGGAGCAACCTCAAAGGGCAACACGGTGGCGACTCGGTAGCCGTGGTGGGTGACTGGTGGCCGCTGGGTGAAGTGGGGGGAAGGGAGATAGCATGGGGCAATGACATTCACTTTTCCCATGAGCTGCCAACAAGCAATCAACGGAGAGTCTTCCCTCTCCTTCCCCTCCCTTCCCTTCCTGCCTGTCTACCTCACCCTCTCCAAGCCCAGCCTTGGGTGAAAAACAGAGGCCAAGGGCCACAAAAGGCCAGGGTGTGGCTCACTTTCAGGCTCCAGGGCAACATGTGTGCGGCGAGCAAGCATGTAAGCAACACTGAATATAGCAGTTAATACTTCAGACCCATGGTCTTCTGACTCTAGCTTTCTTTTTAGCCATGCATATTTATTGCCATTCAAAGAGCTTTGCCTGCATCCCAGCAACCAGCTATTGAGAACACAGCAAATCTTAAAATGATTAAGGCACTGCAGTTTGCTAAAAATGTGGCATGCGAAAAATCATGAGAAAGCCATAAAATATTAAAAAAATATTAATAATGTCAGGTCTAATAATTCAGTTTTAGATTTATTTTGGTACAGTCTTGTTCCAAGTGGTGTAACCTGTCTTTTTTCTTAAGAATGAACAAAGATCATGGAACAGATCATAACCTAGGTAAATTGCATGTCTGTTTACAAATGTATTTCACATATTTTATATATCATTTGCCAACTATTCCCCAAAGAAATATGTATCAAACTTTTGAAAAAAATGAAGATTTGATGACAATCTGTTTTCCTTTCATTTGTTTCAGATGCCGCATGAGATTGCATCTGCTGCTTAGGTTCTTTGTGTGTACTTCGAATATGGGGCCCTGTCCTGTTCATCATTTCTTTTCTTTTGTTCTTTCGGCTTTTACATTCGTAAATGACATTGCTTGAAATGATATCATCACAATTAAGCAAAGAGGATGGGGGAAGAGGCTTCGCTGAAGATTGAAGGACGCGTACATGTGCAAAGTGATCTAGCCATCCTGATCAAATGTCCATGTTAACGATGCTTGCAGGTCTCACTGCAACAAAACAGATCATACTTCCCCCAACTCTTCTTACAGGAATATGTGATTTGTGAGCTTTAAGACTCGTCATCACAAAGACGTCTTAGGTTATGCTTTCAGGAAAACAGTGAAGTACTGCAGCATATTTATGAACATGTTTCATGGTTTGTACTTTGGGCATGGGAAATTATTCCCCAGTAATTAATTGCTGCAACTGTTTTAACTGTCAAAACTAAAGATGAATCTTGCAGTAGCAATTGAACCAGCAGAACAACCAATGGCAACTACTCAGGAGTGTGTCATGGCGATCACTGGGGAAGAGCAGTGATGCTGAGCTACATGCTGAATGGGTCCTCACTGCCCTGGTCCAGCATTAATGGCAGAGTATTGATAGAATCTCTTCACTCCTAAGTTAGCACTGAAGTCAGACAAACACAGTCTTTCTCATTAAGGAGATGCACTGCTACCCCACTTCAAATCAAGGCTCTGAGGTCATGTTTATACGGAATACTATCATACACTCGATGTTTAATTCTTGTTTGTACTCGAATTTAAGTGGTTGAAAAAGCACACATCTTAAAATACCTTCAAAAATAATAAATCAATAGCATCATTTAAATTTGGCATATAGGCTAATGAGAAACATTATTTTACTGTAACTAATTGTTCTGATTAATGGTAATAAAGCTTGGGTGTAAAAATTGGCGTTGGCTGAAACTCCGAACACACACACTTAGTAGGAGCGATAAGGATCACGGGAAAGGCGCATTATGCGGCTTGGGAACCAGAGCGCTTACTCAGTGAAAATGCTCTTGGCAACTCCTGACCTTTGAGTTCCTAACTTAAAGGACACATAAACAACACCATTCTCCAGCAAGTTTCCCTTGATAACCTGCTGGAAAGGGAACAGAATATCCTGTAGCCATTTGACATGCACAATTTAGCAATTATGTGGTCAGAGGAGGAAGGATTCCGTTAAGCCACTGGGGACTGCTGGTGTTTACAGCCTTTACACATTTACGGGAAAGTCTAAAATCTAACACAGCATAATCGATATCAGGAGAGTCTCCTTTTGAGCCATGAATGATACCCCACATTCTACAGGAAAAGCACATTGGAGGATTTCATATACTCCATTCAACCTAAGCCCAAAAGAAAGAGCTGGGGAGAATGTGAGGCCCTGGGAGTGCGTCTTACATTCACTACTGTATTTAAATGAAGAAGAAAAATAAACACGAATCAAGATGCAAGGGATAATTTTTTTTAACCTTGGATTTAAAAAATAACATTTCTCCAGGTGAAAAGAATTAAGTTTATTTTACTTCTCTACTAAAAGAAGTTGTTCTTTTTCTCTAAGTTCCCTTGGAGATCATAACCATTTTTATTTATTTTTGTTTGACTGGACATGTAGATGTACAGTTCAAAGACCCATAGTGCTAATGCTTTAAATATTTCAACCAAATTTAGGGCTCTCAATTCATTTCCTCTGTGGATAATTTAAAACTGTTTTCTTTTGTTTAGTTTTCTTGGTAGTAAAATATATTGTATTTGCATTTTATTTTTAATAGCTAAATAGGCAGAAAATGGTTGTTTTCCCCTTTCAAAAGTAAAATCATGTTTAACCTTTTATGTTCACATAAAAGTGCAGTCCAACATCTTCCCTCTCCAATCCCCACTTCGAGCGGGTGTTTTCCACCTTCATGCGTTCATCAATCAGCCATCAAATGCGATATGCCTGATTGGGTCCCTTCTTCCTCCACCCTTCCCTCTGCCTGCCAAATGTCACAGGAAGTGACCTGAATAGTGGCAGCAAATCCAGCAGCACCCTTCGTGTGCTTGTGGGTCATTGCTGTCCCCACAGTGAACATGGACTGTGGCTCTCCAAAAGGCCCCAATCAGCTTGAGAAGAGCCGGTGGCACCAGAAAGCCCCGTGAGTAGACGTATGCGATAGTTCACCTCTCCTCTTGGGTCTGCTCCAAGACACTGAAGTTGGGAGTCTAGGAGTCTAGCTTTTACTTTGTTTTCTTAAAAAAGAAAGAAAATACCAGCAATTAAACGATACACCAATCCCATAGTGCATTTACCTCCTTAATCATCAAGCACTGAGTATACGCTTGAAAGGAAGGGGTCGCTGCTGCAAGTTCAAGTGATAAAACAAGATTGGCTGGCATAGAGATTGGCTGTGGCTGCTCCAAAGATCCCAAAGTGCACTCTTTTTCTGATGCCGTCTTCAGGCAAGTGTGATTTTTCAGCATATGGAATGCAGAAGGAGAGGACTCCCTGAACTAAGTTACACCAAATTGATATTCACCCATAGGGACTTGAGAACTTTGGAGAACTATGTGGCAGGGAAATGTGTGTGTGCCTCCCCCAGAGCACGGGCTAACACGGTGGCTCTTGAACCTGGTCCTTATTGTACTCATCTCAAACAGATGTCTTTTTGTTCGTGGCATCTCGCACAGGCGCGCTGGCTGTAACCTTCTGTTTGAAAGGGACTGAATGTGGTGATTTTCCACATGCTGAGAAGCTGAGCAGGAACGCGTGTGATTCCTCAGTGTCTCTGTAGTGAGAGGCAAAGGCAATGACGCCTTTGCTAGCATTTCTTAGAGAAAATAGGAAAGCAGAGTTGGCTGACTTCATTATTACAGAAAGCCATCACATTCACTTTTATTCTTTTGTTCTCTTAGCGTATTAGATTGCCAGTTCTCTCTTGCACACCAATGCGCACACACACACACACACAAACACACACCGTAGCAGCTGGTGAGAAACACAATCTTCCTGAATGTAAATCACAAGTTCTCTGTTAACAAGAAAGCTACTGACGTGCTGTATTTTGGCTCTGTGACCTGGAGCGCGTCACCAAGCCTCCCTGCAGCTCCTGTTCCCCAAGGGAGGCAGGACCAGCCTGATCTTATAAGTGTGGGGATTTCAGCAGGAGATGAAACAAGGACCCCTCTTGATCTCTTCAGTGACCTCCTCGTGCCTTTGCCGAAACTCCCAAATACTCGTGGTCCATCTCATCTCAGTCCCAAGGCACTTTCTCCTCCTCCCTTGCTCTGTTTTTCCTCTGGGACACTTTCCACCCTTGAGCATGCTCTAGAATTTCACCAGTTCGTTTACTGTCTGTTTCCCTCTCAGCAGCGTGTGAGTTCACCAGGCCAGGTATTTGGATGGTTTTGTTTATTGCTCCATCTGCACCCCACACTCTAATCCACATTCTAGCCACAACTCTGTAAATACGAATGGAGGGGATAAATGAATTCATTAATAAATAAATGGAAAGGTTTGATTTATCCAAAGTATCTCTTTGCCATCCTGGGGAGCTACGTGGAAATTTTGCAATGCATTTATTGGAAATATCTCTTTCAAACCCTTGTTGGGCCAAAATAGAATATTTTCTTCCAAATATACACAAAGTAAAGGTCATATTTTTTCAGGCATGTTTCAAAAGGCACAAATCATGTTAAATCTAGCATGAGAACGAGTCCTCTGCTCATGTGGGAAAATATTTTGCTTATTGACATTGGACAGTCATTGTGCTGACCTCCATGCCAACAAATGGACAGTGGTATGGGATCTGGAGGTATGGCATGGAGACACAGGCTGTGACAGCTTGCAAAGCCACGACCCAGCTTCTGCCTGTCCAGAACAAGCCTTGTTACCTTTGAAGAGACGGGTGAGCCAAAAGGGCTGTGATTTCTTCATTTTAAAACTATGTGCATGGAACTGGTGTCCATTCTAGCTCCACACCAGCCTCAGGAACTTTTGGCATTTGACATTCTACTCTTTGACCTAGAAAGGATGAAAGACTGCCTTGCTTCTTGTCTAATCCCATTCCATGGTGACAAATGTCTTGCATTTGGGCTTACCTTTCGTAGACAGCCTGATCATTGGAATATCTGTGAGAAAACAAGTACTGGGGAATAAAAATAAAAATCAGAGGCAGTCCCTAGTGTTCACAGTCTCATCTTTATTCCTATAGATTTTATGTTATTTTTTAGGAGAGCATCTTCAGATTTATTAATTCAGTGAAAGAAAGAGAAAAAAATCCCTAATTTTAAATGCATCCCTTACCACCAACTATTCTTAATGTAGATGAGAAGTAAAATAAGTCTGCCCTGCAAGGCATATGATTACAATAAAGCAAGGGAAGAAAGTCCTTTTCGGGAGAGCAGGTTGTAGCTCACACATGTTCGGGATTACCGGGAGAGCGATTTGTCCTCTGGATGGTCTCGGAGGGGAGCGCATGTCAGCGCCGTGTCACCGACTCCAGTAAGCGCACGGGTCTTTTATGAAATATCTATGTCACTTACGTTAAGTGGGAGTGTTAACACCTTTGCTTGTTCTCTAAAAATGGGATTTGCTTCTTTTTTGAGTTAAAAAATAAGATTGCTATAAAAGGGAGCATTAAGCAAGTTAACAACGTACTTTTTTCAAGGATCAAGCTAAGGAAGGCAATGCTTCCTTAAAAGGTTTCGCTTCTCATTTCCCACCTTGCTTAGCGCCGTGATAGAACACCCCATGGAAAGGCTCAGAGGGGAAATATGTTGGAACTCAATTACCTGTGTTAGTGAACCACCTACAGATATTTAAAAATATTCTCTTCTCGCAGATACCCAGTATGAACCAAGTGCTTTTTTATTTGTGTCTCTCATGCCCCATTAACATAATGAAGTGTCGTGCGCCTTTTTTCGCAGTAGGAAGAAAGGTCCAGAAGGGTGATAAAATGTCCATGCAGCTAGAAGCACGTGGGCAGCAGCTTTAACTGCTTCCCGGCTGGGTCGCGGGAGTGGAATACCAAGCAGGCTGGACGGCCTCTCTGCTTGCAGTCTCTGGGAACCACAAGCAGACCCAAGTTTTGGGCTGGAAAACAGCTCTTTGGTCCAATCGATTTTTTGAAAACTTGTGAAATCAGCAGAGTGGATTTATAACACCAGGAATTCCTCAAAATTTCAATCATCTACTTATTTTTACTTGACACCAATGAATATAGTTTCTCTGGATAAAATCTCTAAATTCTGAGTGTAGTTGTGATCATTTTCAAACTCATCTTTAAGGCAGTATAAATGCCCTCACATAAGCAGGAATATGACGACTGAGCGTTCAATCTCTGTAGAAAACACTTGTATGGCACACGCCGGTGATCCCGGCTGTCTGGGGGGCTGAGGCAGAAGGGTCCTAAACTTGAGCCCAGGCCAGGCAACTTAGCGACTTAGACCTTGTCTCAAATATAAAATCAGAAAAGGGCTGGAGAGGTAGTTTAACAGGAAGGCGCTGGCTTCAATCCCCACTACTGAAAAATCTTGAAGTTTCAGACTCCAAAATTCACTCAGAGCCATCCCGGCCTTCTTTCATTCATCTGTGTCCAAAAACAGCACTGCCATACTTGCTAAACGGAGAATATTGTGTGAGTATTTTTGGTTCAGCTGTTGATTTTTCAGATTTATTATTAATTATTAATTTGACTTATGTCTGTTCCACAAATATGAACCAATAACCCTTCAGAGAAAGGGAGGGAAATATGGATAAGCCTTTACCATGCCTAGAAGCTGACCTGACACCCACTCTCCCAAGCTCTGGGGCCGGGCAGATCAGCCTGTCCACCCAGCTCTCTCTCACACATCCCACTGACTGCCACACCCCTCCTTCCAGTTATCCCAGTCAGTCTGCCAGCGTCCTCCCCAGGGCTGCACTGGCTGCCCACAGGAGCAAGTTCATGTTCCTAAACCTTGCATCTGAGCAGCGCTCTGCATGAGCCCTCAGTCTCCTTATCCTTCTATGGCTTTGTACCCCACTCTGCCCAATCACCCCAAGATGCTTCCCATAGCCAACGAGCCCCATCCCCCACCGAGGCCTGGGAGCAGCAAAGCTGGAAGCGGCTTCACGCACTGCCTTTAGCACTTGGAGCATCTTTCCCTGTACCACTCCCAGGTCGATTTCTCCCCTATTAGTTTGATGTGTTCTCACCCCAAATACATTGTCATCTTGAAGAGGATTGGTTGGTGAACCTGCATGTTTACCCCTACCTCCTCCCACCCACCTCCTGTAGTGAAGACAGGAAACAATCTTATTTCACAAGCAGCAAAACAAAACACTCTGTCAACTGACATATGAACAAATCATTGACAATTTTGAATGTTTTCTATATTTACAAATTAATTCTCTCAGTGCTTATTCATTGACTTTACTAATAAAATGCATTATTTATAATTCCAGCTAACTTTTAAAGCACCTCTATTAGACAAGTATCCCACGTATGAGCAAATAAACAAATACATAAATAAATTTCACAATGACAAAGTTAGAACGTCACAGAGTACAAAGAAGACATTTAACAGCCACGCTTTGAAGTCTAATGAGTTGAAAAAATGATATCTGGTTATTTAATAAAAAGGAGGCACAAATTACTATTACCAAAATAAAAACGAGGCTTATCACTATAGAAATAACTTAAAGTTTAATGACTGTTTAGTTGATTACTAAATGTGTCTCATAGATTTGCAGTAAAAAATGGGGTCTGTGTGTGTGTGTGTGTGTGTGTGTGTGGAGAAAGGGTTGTACACAAGTGTATACAGTTGTATACAAGTGTATATGGAGTTCCTCCCATGCACGGAAGATAACAAGTGATAATCTGAAGTGAAACCCTAGCAGATAATACCAGAGAAGGACAAATTAAACTCCTGTATTTCTGCCATGGACCCATTAGTAGGCAGCTGCATACAAAGGACAATTTTACATGAAGGCACGCAACTGAGCGGGTGTCTTTGACACATGTCATAGAAAATCATCCTACAGAATCCAGGAAAAGAGCCAAAATAAAGTGAAGGTAAAATTTGAAGCAGAGAAAACTAATTCTGGGGACAGGGAATAAGCGTGGCACAGAAAGAGTTTCAATAATCCAGGTCAGAATATGTAAGCCAATGCAAGAAGTAAGAGTTACAAAGAGAAGGGGGAAAGAGAAAAAGCATTTCATAAGAGAAATGGATGAATATTCCAAAGATAGAGCTAAAGACTCAAACAATTCAACTGCATCAGCGATTAATCCATCACAATTGTTAAATCATTTATTCACAGTGGTAGAAACAAAAGTATGCTCATGACCAACCTGCCCATAACAAAATGTTTGTCACACTTATTCATAACGTTCTAGGAACTGCTGCATATACAAACCACCTTCATCTCTGTATTCATTAATGGGCTGAATTTGATCCAGCTATGCCTAAAGACCTATTGGAAAGAGCCCAGGACGTTTCAGAGCAGTGCTGCCTGATAGAACGTAGGCCACCTGAATAATTTCACTTGTTTGGCAGGAAGCAGGTGCTGGGATTGAATGGGGGTTAGCGTCTCCCCCCGAGTCACACCACCAGCCCTGACTTCACATTTTTATCTGCTGTGCAGTTAAGGAGAGCTCAAGTGTGCCCCATCACTTCAATGTGTCATCAATATAAAACACTATTAATTAGTTTATTTGTACCTTTTTTGAGGAAATGATACAAAATTTTAAAAAGTAGGACTTGAGTAGAAACATGGAAAAATGGGAATGGGCATTTGGGGATTAGATATTTGGATAGAAATGAAAACTATGATTCCAGTTTAAATGAACAGAATGTTTCAGATAAAATGTAGAATTCCCACTTGAAACTGAATATTAGCTGAATGAATTTTAAGGATGTGGATCCTGAATAATGAAAAATTATATTAAAATATATTATGTAAGATTCCTAACTCCATAACACTGAAACAACATCATGAAAGTGAAGACCAGAAGTTTATATTAGGAAGTCCATGAGGATAATTTCTAAATCAGTTTACGTACATTATTACATTTAATCTTTTAAGCAGATTTGTAGGGCAACTCTTTTGTATTATCATCTCTAATTTGCAGATGAGGAAACCAATCCCTACTCAGGTAGCACATCTAAGTCCCATAGCTGGGGAGTGACAGAGCCAGCACTGGAGTCAGGTTTGTTTTCTTTCCTGACAAGGTTGAGTGGTGTGGGCCAGGGATGGTGCTGGTTCATGAAGGGCGTGGTGGCTGATAATCTTTAAGCTCCCTTGTGACAGTAAGATTCAGAATCCACTTCTGGCAGAGTGCTAGATCCTGCCTCAAGTCAGACCAACCTGCCTATACAAAGAAGGGGAAATTCTGGATGGAATGTAGGGGCAAGAAATACTCAGTCTGCCCAGGCTCGAGCGGTCTGCGGCCAGGAGAGAGAACTGCATCAGTGTGCATCAATGTTCTGCCCTATTTTCCCTCTGGAGGTATTTGCTTCTTATACAAGATGAGTTGAGACACTCAGAATTCAAGATAAAATAGTAGCTAAGAAACTGAGCAAAGCCCCGGGGGCCCCAGGGGCTCAAGGGCAGATATATTTTGCTGTATCATTGCCAACAAGATTAAGATATCAGGAGAAACAAGAGCTCAGAGTCCCACACTACTTCTATTTCAAAGCACTTACCTATTGGTAAGTGGTGGCCAAGTGGCAAGAAAATGATCAGAGGCTTCGAATCTCACAGTGTCAGGAAGAAAAAAATTGAAGCGTAGCAGTTCCCAAGGGGGGAGTTACTGCAGAGCAATCCACACCTTCACTTTAGACCACGAGGAGACAACACAACACTCCAGCTGGTTTTAAAGTGAACCGGCATTCACAAAGACTAAAATCCACTCTATCAAGTCAGTGTAATCCTGAATTTGACTGAAGCAAACTATTTTACTCTCAAAGACTCGAAAGTTAGAATAAATATTTTACAGGAGAGATAACGCTCTTCCAAGCTTCCACCCTTTTTAATATGATCTTTTCCTACCAAATTTCATTATAAAATCACAGGAGATAGGAACAAAAGGAGGAGGGAAAGAGAGATAAAAGGAAAAAAATGATCTATATGTAAGTGTTACCAGACACAGATACACTGGCCAAGCACAGTGATTAATACTATGAGAAATGTATGGCGAGATGAAAAATTTAAAAAGGACAATAGAACACTCACCAAGTTTACTCAACAAATGTAAACTCTAACAAAAAATAATGAAATTAATAGCTTAAGAAATGAGCTTAACAGTGGACAAAATGCTACTAATTAGGATTAAGTACCTGAAATACATGTTAATAGAGAGTATTACACTGAACCATAGAGAGTAATATGAATCAAACATATTAAAATGAAAGTAAGAAACTCATAGAACATGAAAATATATGTCTAATTGGAGTCCCAAGAGAACATCAGAAATAAATAAACTCAAGAGTTGCACTTAAGGGAGGATTTGGGAAACTTTTCAAAGCCAATTAAATAATTTCAAAATGATTCTAGAAGCATGACAGATCTTAAATGAGATTGTAAAAAATATTAAGCAGAGAGAAACTGTTGAAACCCAAATGTGCATGAAAAGAGGCAGAGCAGGGGAAAGACAGGTTGTTCACTCTCAGAGCAGCAATAAAAGGATTCCCCTAAAGAGCTAAAGCACACTCCAGAAATGAAGCCGAAATAAAATCTTTTTCAGAGAAACATATTAAAAAAAAAAAACAGCTAACCTGAAAATAAAAAAGATACAGCAGCAAAAGAAATTCTTCAAACAACATGAAAATATTTCAGAGGAAAATGTCTCAGATAGAAATATAAGAAGAAATGCAAAATTACAAACTTGTACTAAATGTAAATGGATATTTGCTGTGATAAATGTCTTTTATGGTTTATTATATATACGATTGGAACAAACTATCAAAACTCTTCAAATGGATGGGGGAAAGAAATTACTTTAATGTATATAAAATAGTTTTATACTGTCTAGAAATTGAAAAAAAATCTAATTAAAAATAAACTAATATTTCAAAGATCCATGCTGCTATTTTGAGGATAGGTAACAAAATTGATAAGAAACTACATAACAGTTTATATTTAGAGAAAAAAGAATGGTAAAAACAAATCCACGATTAATCAAAAGCTAAAGGTAGAATTAGAGAAAAACCTACTAGAAGAGATGGCACAAATATAAAAGTGATACTAAGAGAGTAAACTTAAACTGAAATTTGTAAGAAACAAATTTAACTGTAAAAATGAATTAATTAGGTAATTAATCTTAATTAATTTAATTTAATTCAAAATTAAAATTAAATTTTCTCAGACTGACTTAAAAACAACATTATGTTGCTAAGAGCTATACTTTAAATGTACCAAAAATGTATCCTAAAACCACAGCCCACAGGAAATATGATATTAGACATACTCACATGAAACTAATAAAACTTTAAAGGCAAAAACATTACTTGTATGTCATGTTTTAATTCACCAGAAAGATACAATAACTCATTTTTTTATACACTAATGACACAGGATTAAAGCTGATAAAGAAAAGTTCAAATAACTAAAAGGACAGATGGGTAATCCTCAAACGTTGTGGATAATGTGGTACATCTTCCTAAGTAACTGTCAGACCCACCACACAAATCAGCAGAGATATAGAGGGCATGTATCATATGATGAATGAAATGGTCTAAATCCACAAACATAGAACCCTGAACCCAAAAATTGCAGGGTAGGTCATCTTTTCAGGGGAAAGGGCATCTTTCCAAACATGGACTGTTAATATTGGTACAAATAAGCGAGACTCACTACACAATTCAGAAGGATTAGCATTCCACAGAGGTGTGTGTTCCCTAACCAGGGTAGAACTACGCCAGAGCTCAACAACAAAAAGTCACCTACGGAATTAAATAAGTATTTGGTAACTTTTAAGCAGCACTCCAGTCTACTGAAGAATCAAAGTGAAAACGTGGAGGTACTTCAAACTGAATAATGACAATAATATGCAAGGTACTAAAAACGTGAGATGTAAATAAAGCCATATCTGCAAAGAAAGAATTACCTCCAAATACAAATACTAGTGAGACCAGCTAAAAATCAAATACCAAATTATCCATCCCAGGAAATTATACAGCGAATGATGAACTGACCCCAAAGAAAGTGAAAAGAAAAACAAGAAAAAAACGCAAATTGCAATATTCTAGAACGTCACAGAGTACAAAGAAGACATTTAACAGCCACGCTTTGAAGTCTAATGAGTTGAAAAAATGATATCTGGTTATTTAATAAAAAGGAGGCACAAATTACTATTACCAAAATAAAAACGAGGCTTATCACTATAGATCCTGCAAGCAATAGCATAATAGAAAAATATATTAATACAATATAGTATCAGTATATTAACATAATATTAATATGATGAAATATAAGATTGGCAACTCTATACCAATAAGTTTATTTATGTAAATTGACATGTCCCCTTAAAATCTCAAAATACCCTAAAAATATGAATAGTTCATATTTATTACATTAAATTGGTAATTTAAATATTTCCCTGAAATAACCAATGTAATCGCACATATCTTTACTGCCAAATGTCTCTCCTTTTTTTTTAATTTATACATTTTTTTAGGCAACAACAATAGGACAAGCCTTCCAAACTCTTTTTCTGAGGTGATTTCAAATGCTGCAGAATATTGCAAAATAGGAAAATTATAACTCAGTCTCATTAACATAGATGGAAAAACCACAAAAAAATGATAGAAAAGGATATTAGAAACAAATCCTAGAAATATTCAAAATTGAATTTAGAGATCTATAAATAAAGAAAAATGTATCACCAGCAGGATGGTATATTTCAGGAATGTGAAGTTAATTTAACTTTTAAAACCCCACACATGTGTTCTACAACGTTTAATAAAAGTAGATAATTTATACCTATAGGGAAGCAGTAGTAGTAATTCTAGTAAATTAGGAATGGAAAAAAAATAACCTAAATTTGATAAAGGGTGTCTAAAATTTAAACATGATACTTAATGTTAGAATGTTAACAGATTTCTCCAAATTGAATTGAAAAAGAGATAGAAAATACTCATGATCTATGTAGCAGTTCATCATTATATTGAAGGTTCTATGCATTGCAGTTGTCAAGAGGAATGTATAAGTTTGGAGAAATTAAACAAAAATACAAATATTTATAGCTGGGGATATAGCTCAGCACGCATGGCAAGCACAAGGTCCTGAGTTCGATTCCTGGTACAGAAAACAAACAAACAAACAAACAAACAAACTTACAGATGGCATTATTGTGGACATAGGAAAATTTTAAAAGTCTACAACCTGTATATCTTGCTAAGTCAGTTTAGTAAAATCACTCATTTTTTCATGAAAAAATATATTTATTGATATATTTCTTCACTTTTTATTGCATTTTATTGGTCTTCCACTAAATCTTAAGTCAATGTATAACAATTAATTTCATTTTCTGTACATGTAATAAAGCAGTTGAAATATTTTTAAACGAGACTGTATATTTTATTGCTTCCAAGAAGTATGAGATATCATGAATAAAAGTACCAAAATATAGATAAGACTGTGGCATAAAAATCCTTCAGAATATAGGGTGTTACTTCTCTCTATAATTACTTGGTATAATGTTATAGGAGGGGAGAATATGATCAAATTACATTGTGGGCATGTATGAAAATATCACAAAGAAACCCATTGATCTGTACAGTTAATATGCACTAATAATTATAATAAAAATAATGCAATAGGTATCAAAATCATAGCAAAGGTTTTTAGCTAACTTTTTCTTTGAAAACTTCTAAACCTGTCTAACATTTATATGAAAGTATATAAAGCTAAAAACAACTGAGTCAATCATGAAAGAGATTTTGTTTCCAGATATAAATAAATAATAGTCCAGATCATATGATTTTAGCTTGGAAGAAAGGGATAAAGAAAAAAATACATGTCTACATAAGATAGTTAAGATACTTATACAGCTGGTTTATCTTATTTCATTGAAAAGAAAGGGTTGTGCTAGTACTGTTTGGACAAGATATCATGCCTATATCTTGTACTCTGAATAACTACGATGAAGACAACAATACGCAGTGCATTAATTATTGTAACTGTCCTACTAACCTGTTTTGAAACTTTGTTTCACTGTTATTTTTATCTTTTTTCTCTTTAAAATAAAACAACCAAAAACCCAAAATATATATGCTTTTAGTTTAAGGATATATTAGCAGACCAATGGAAGCCAATAAAGACTACATAACTATATCTATATTTATATGTATATTTATTATTTTATGATTAAATTGACATGCAGAGCAGTAGGCATAGCTTTGATAGTCTTCTTCATATACATTTCTGGGTCAATTCGATATCCCCAGGGAGAAACAAATCTTGGCCATTCACAAAAATTAACTTTGGTTGAAAACAAAGTTAATTATGAAGCTAATAATTATATTTTTCTGGAAAATAATATAAGCAAATATCTTCGAAGTCTTGAGGATAGACAAAGATTTCTTACATGAGATGAATGTTCTTCTAACTATAAGGAAAAGCTTGGTAAACCTGGGTAAATGAAAATTAACAAACCAAGAGACAGAGGGAAGAGGAGGGGTTGTAAAAAGAATGAAGACGTGCTATGTACACGTATCAACTCCCCACGGTGGATGTAATCCTTATTACTGCAAACATTTACTAATAAAAATTAGTAAAGTCAACTTATCAAAAATACCCAAAGGAAATTTAAAAAACAACTAAGAGTAAATGAACATAATATAATATAGTATAATATAAGACAACGGCTTGTGTCTACAACATATCCCCCATACTAATCAATAAGAAAAAGCAGGCCTTTGCTTCTATAGAAGAAATGCTTTAACTGAATTTTAGAAAGATTTAAAGTGGCCAATGAACATATGAAGTGGCCCCTCCTCATACATGTTGGCAATCTGTAAATTAAAATTGCATTATTAGTCTCCCATGGGAATATCTGGTATTAATAAGATCAGCCAAACTTACTGCTGCAAAGAAAAAGTTCAACTACTGTGTTTCCAACACTTTGGGATAATTCTTGGCATTATCTATAAAAGCAGAAATATGACCACAGCCCTGGCTGTATGCCCAGGAGAAGCACATACAGTTTATCCAGGGACCAAAAGACACGCACAGGAACTTTACCAGCAGCAAGATTCCCAAGAGTCACAAACTAGACAAAACCCAATATGTTAATTCAGCAAAACACTCGATAGCAACAGCAACGCACTTCTTAACAGATACTATCAGCAATAACATTCAGAAATACACTGAGCAAAAATAAAAATTCTTCACAAAAATGTAAATACTCTGTTATTCCCATCATGTAATGCTCAAAGAGGCAACATGACTCCATGGTGACAGATCAGGAGTCACTAGAGGACCCCTGCGGTGTTGCCCACAGCTGTGTTCTCTTCCGGGAGCCGTTCCTAGGCTCCACTGGCTCCGAGCTCGTTCCTCGAGCTGTGCAGTTAGCATGTGTGCATTCCCTCCAGGCTGGACGCAGCTGAGAGAAGCTATGGTTTCACCGCTCATTGAGGTAAAGTTTGCGTGAACGCATCGGTGTTGTCAAAGAAGAAACTGGTGTGCTAATATCTCAAAGGACTTCAGCTGGGTTCAGCCTTGCAGAGAGCAGAGTGTGGCCCACAGGAAGGTAGAACATCTCCTGTGGAAACGAAAGAGGGGATGCAGGATGAAGGTACTGCCAGGGAGATGCGGGCATCAGGGTACCCTAGGAAGTCCTTGGGGTACAGCACTATCTTCCCTGGAAACACCTGACTGAGGGCCCCAGAGAAGCCTTGGCATCTTTACCTTGAAGAAGTCTAGTGAAGGAGTCAGTCTTGGAGGGAAGATTCAGATTTTGGTCTTTGCTAGGCTCATCCTGAGTTGCTGTGATTTTTGTCTGTCCATAGCATTTATTTGCTCAGTCATTCATCTCAATAATTGATTATGTGTGGATTGTCATGTGGTGTCACTTATTCCATGACACATTCACTTGAATGGCATGAACTGACTGATTCGGAGCCATTGTTTCACACACTCAAGGGCCAGTTTCCTATGGTCCAACCCGCTAGCTTCTGAGTCCTAGAAGACCCACTTCCTTCAGCAGTTGCTCATAGGCCTGATGTCTCTAAACTCTCCCTCGACCTCCTTTACCTCACTCACTAAGCAGGCATTGGAGCAGGAACAATACAGAGATGAAATTTTCTTGTGAAAGTGCTTTGCAAACTCTGACATGAGCCGAGCTGCAGTTGTTAAAGCAAATACTAATATAAACTGTGGCTAAAAAAATCTGGTCAAACAAAAGCATTTGTAGAGTGGCTCTACTTGGAACCTCTGTCACTTAAGGGTTAAAGCACAATTCATAATTTGTAAGCCAGCAAAAATCCCAGAGAGGAAACAAAAAAATAAGTGTCTTTGACATTGTGTCTGTTTGGGACATGTAATGTCTCATTATGTTACTCTGACGCTTCCTTGGCAGGCGGAGTCTGTCCTTCTTGTCACACATTGAGAAATGTCACACATTGAGAAAGTCACACATCCAAATTCCATAGGGAGAGGTCCCTGGGATCCAGCGCTGGGAGCTTCCTCAGACTGAGCCCCACATACTGCTGAACTTGTTCTTGGCGTCAGAAGGGCTGCATGCGTGCATTGTGTGCACTTGCTCTTTAGCAGCATGGGGTGAGGGCCTCAGAGAAGACATGAAATGATGCTTGTTAGAACATGAGCTGGGCAGAGAAAGGGATTGGCTTGGCCGTGGCATGGGGCCTGTGCAAGGTGGCATGGGCTGGAGGAGCTGCTCTGGTCTCCTCCGGATTCCTGCTGCCTGCCTGCAGCTGGACAGGTCGTTTGGTCACCCATCAGTTTCCCACACTTGATGTCTAGTCACTCCAAATCCTCTGAGCTGTCTGCGCCTCTTCAATGCATGCCATGCTTCGCTGAAGACTCCATGAGTCCAAGCTGATTTCTGTTGCCTACACACTGGGACCACAGAATGGTTTCTTGTAACACTCACATCGACAGATTGCATTTCACAAACTTCACAAAGTTTAAATTACAATACTCTTATTTTCCTTCTCATTCCAGTCTATGCATGAGAACTTTTCTTTTGGACGTTTTACTGGAAACTGTGCTTGCTTAGTCTCCACGGGACGTTGCATCAATATTTAGCACAGTTGGAATTGGGCTTGCTGACGTTTCTCATTTTTTAAAAGTGTGCATTGTCACACAAAAGCATCTAAGTATTTATCCACTTCAGTGTCCCATCGTCCTTTCTTACACAGCATCTGTGCCTCCCCCCTCACCTACGTCCCAGCACTTCACAAGAACTGTTCTGGCAGGAACAACCAACAAAGGGGTATTTCAAATGGGAGGGAGTTGACATGACAAGTCCCTTAGCTCTGGGTTATGGTTTCAAGCCGTGTCTGAATGGCTGCTTTCCATTAGCCATATGCAGAAGTAATAATTCCTTAAACTTAAGAAGACTCGAGGCTCAAGTAAGGAACAAAGGAACAGACTGCTGGCTTATAACGAGCGTTTCCCGGAATGCATTCTCCAGTGCACAAGTATGCAGAACCACTGCAGATAGACAGCTGTGTGTCTACACATTTGTGACAAACAGAGCTCAGATGGAAATGTGTTCTTTAAGGGAGAAAAAGGCATCAACATACATTCATCACTGGGTGGAAGAACAATGCGAGCTTACAATATAGGTCTGCTCCGAAGAGAGTCAGCTTGCAAAATACGATGAGAGATTTTCTTTATGAAATACTTTCTGCAGTTGTCAGCACAGCTTCCCTGCTGTCTTGCAGACTTGCGCTCAGTACAACTTTTCGATCCCGAAGAGACTTTGGAAGGCTTTCTGGCCTATTCAGTGCTAACGGCCCAAGATGGATTCTTACTTTGGGGTCATCCCCGTGAACCCTACAGACAAAGACAGGAAGGAGTTTGGGGACTAAAGAAAGTCAAACAAGAACCAAGCAAACAAAACAAAACACACAAAAACAAAGAACAAAACCAAGCCAACAAAACCAGACAGCTAAAACAGTGTTTTAGAATGCTCGAGACAACTTAAAAATTATGAGACTGGACAAGTCCCCATGTGGTCAGTATTTACAGCATGGATATACAGGTGAGGGTGAATACAGGTGGGATTCCACGGGGTGCAGCCTGCATTCTAGAATGCCATGATTTTAACACTAGAGTACTTTCACCCTGCTGTCAAGAAATGAAATTTTACTAGAAAAATTTTACTAGACTTACATTAAAATTAAAGAATGAAATTATCAAGACCACCTCCTTACTCTGACTAAAAACATTGCATGTTACTGAAACATACGTAGATGACGATCTTATTCAAGGATTTTGATAAAGCCATGTTTATAGCGTGATTGTTATATCCAACCTGCATTCCCCTGAAACTGTTAATAAACTGGTTATTTATTAAAAGTAGGCTCTGCCTTGTCACCTTATTATCTGTGAGTCTTAGCTTTGCTGTCAGAAAGATACTTCTATGTATTCAGGAAGTGCTAAATAATGAATGGAAAGAATACAAAGTATACAACCAAATCGTTGAATCTCTGATTTTGAAACTAAAACAAACAAATGTAGAAGCACCTGTGTTTAATATATCATAGGTCACATGTATTAAGTATTTACATGTAAAAATAAACCACAAAAGCTAAAATATACATGTGAATATTACTACATGAGAAAGGCCTAAGCATAGTTTTTTAAATTTTATTTTAAAGAGAAAAAAATAGAACAAAATTTCAAAACAGCATAATAGGAAGGTAACAATGGTCAATACATTGCGTATTGCTATCTTTAAATTAGTTACTCAGGGTGCAAGATATTGGCATTCAATTGTCCAAACAATATTAGCACAATCCTTTCTTTTCAATGAACTAAGCGAAATTAGCAGTGTATCTATCTTAACGATCTTATATATATATATAATATATATATATTATATATATTTTTTTCTTTTTTGCTTTTCCCTTCCTTCTTTTCTCCATTCCCCCATCCCAGTTTCTCTTTCTTTTTGAATAGTTTCCTCCCATTTTACAATAAGGCCTAAGCACATTATGAAGAAACTATCATTTTATAAAAAAAAACTAACTGGACTACAAAATTTTTTGTGATATGGAAGATTGAACCCAAGGCTTTTTAATTTGTTTGTAATGCAAAAATACAATGAGTTAAATGGTAAAACGTACATAAGCAGAATACCTTCTTACACTCAAAATTGTGTAAGAGAAGTTTGATTCTTAAAATATGACTTATTTCAAATCCACAGTAACAACATTGAGTGTCTAAATATAAAAATTGGAAACATACGTGAAAAATTCATTTAAAAAATTACAAGTGTATTAAATAACTGGAAATTAGTCCCTAATTTATTCAGTTGAAGTGGAACACATGCGTATACCCACACACTCGACTTGTTTGTCTTCCAGGTGAAGGAACTTTTAAAAAAATAGTTATGCTCACTCCGAACGAGCTGGAAAAACCCCAAGCCAATGAAACGCATTTTGAGGTATTTCAATGCACTGTGATAATGCACATGAGAAACTTTTCAAATGCACGCTCTATAATTTGCTTCTACGGTCAAGTGGGACAAAGTTGCAATGCTTTAGGACTGAAGTCTGTTGCAGAGTTCTTTCTATATAAACCTGTGTAACGAGAGTGGAATGATTACGGTGATTAATCCATATAATATGCCGTTAAAAATGAAGATGTGGATACTTATTTGTTACTGAATGCACAATATGTGGTATCATTTTTGTAAAAACATAAAGAACATTTCAATAGAAACTCTGCAAGTATGAGACACAAGGTGAATGGTAGCTTTCACTGCTGATTTGTGTATATATTGGTGAGTTTTTTGCATTTTTACATATTACCTTATTTCCATATAATGAACATGGGTTATTTTAGCAATCTAAAAATGCAATTTAGTGAATATTATCTTTCAGATATGATGAAGATAAATGGGAAAATAAATTTATTCATAAAAATATTATTACAGTCAACTGCTAAAGAATAAGGAAAATAGTCAAACAGATCAGGGCACTTCCGTATGGTGGGGTGTAGCACAGCTATTAATGTAGTTATGGGAAATACTTACAATGCTAAATAAAGGTGAGAAAGCAAAATTGTATGTGTTTTATAATCTAAATTGTAAGCCTTCAAAAAGTGGCAAAATACTATAAAATTTCCCGATTGTCTGAGTGGGAAATTTTGAGAATATTCATTTTCTTCATTCTAGGTTTTTTTAGTATTTTCAATTTTTCCACACTGAGCAAATATCACTGTTGTAATCTTTTTGAAATTTTATCAGTCATGAGACCTAGACTGCAATATCAATAGCGAGGAGCATGTGTTGCACACTAGTGAGGAGAAAAGACTTTTTTTCTGTTTGTCAGTGATCTTCTCGGGTAGAGGGACCTGATGATGAGCGAATGCTGCAGGCTGCGGGAACTCGCGGAGCTAGTGCTCTTCATGCTTGAGGATTGTTTGGCGTTTGGCTTACGCTGAAAGCAAATTATGCCTCAGCGTAGATGCCTTTGTATCGATGATGAAACTGTTCTTAAAAACTTTGATGCACAAAAGTTGTTTATGGTATTCTAAGTCTCCTTGGGCTTTCTTTACAAAAATAGAAATAAAAAATTAGCTCAGGCTGTGCCCATGAAACATGGTGTGGATTTTCAGCTGGTCCCGGTGGGAGAGCAGGCAGTACTGATGCAGCAAAGAGGCTCCTCTCCTGACTCCGCAAGGTCTCTAAAGAAGGCTGGGTCTCCTTTTTCTTACTTACATTCCAGAAAACGACTCTTGGGATCTACACTCTTCCAGTACCTCAAAGATGTCGCTACTGGAGACACTTTCAGCCTCGGCTCTAGGCATAAATGGTAAAATATAAACTCATTTTTCTGACTACAAAAAATACATATGCATCTGAAATTACACAACCTCAGATAAAGTTTGGAAAGTGCTCAGGAATCTGAATTTTTCACTAATTTCTATATGTTACAGATAAATGCTCTTAACTTTTGGGTGTATTTCCTTCCAGCACTTGTGAGTGTATATAAGCTATTTGTATATGTAAAACGTGTCACTTAATATTTTTCTATACCAACATTCCTCAAAGATATACTTATTTCCCTTTTTATACTACAAAGCAAGTTGATCATTTTGCATTCAAAGATTCTTCTCTATATGTCTCTACCTAATTTTCCACTTAATTGTTAAGAATCTTTTGGAATCAGAACTCGTTGGTCCAAATTCTCAGTTCTGTAGGGTTTTTGTAATTATAAGCCTGGGTAAATAAACCTCTTTGTTCTTCATGTTCTTCATCTATAAAATGGTCATGATAACCATTATTCTACAGGATTGTTTTGAGATAAAATTACATAATACGTGGCATATAACAATCATTTCATAAACACTATTATCACTGTGTTGCAAAGCTGAATTACTCATTCTTTTCAAATATGCTCCATAATTTTTTATATTTCTCCTGAGCTGAAAATTATATTTTATACCTTTATACTTCTATTCCTGCCTGTTAAATATTAGCAGTCTTAAATATCTGGATCAGATAAAACTCCCTCTCAATTTCTGATCAAGTGAGTATTTGGATGTTTAAAGCTATTTAACATATTCTTATACATTATTAAAAGAACTGTATAGTCTGTTTATTATTACAGTTATATGTAGATTGTTCAATTCTGTATTGAATTTAAATACCAGGAATGAAAGAATAAACTCATACACATTTTTTTTTGTGTGTGGGTACCAGGGCTCGACCTCAGGACCTTGCATGCCAGCAGGCGCCTGTACCGCTGAGCGATATCACCGGCCCTTTTTTCGTATGTGGGTTCGGGAAGTCGAACTCGGGCCCTCACGTTTGCCAGGCAGGCGCTTACACTGCTGAGCCATCTCACCTGCCCTCATACATGTTTTTAAACCTTTGGAAACAACTTTTTTTCTTTCTTTTATTTTTGTTATGCTGGGGATGAACCCAGGGCCTATGCTACACAGTTCAGCCACTACTGAGTTATTCCGCCACCTCCAACAAGCACATTTATTTGAGACATAATAGTAAGATAAACAAAATAATAATTTAAAAGTAATGTCTGAAGGAAGCTTTTAAGAATCTGGTTTGTATGTTTTCAGGCATTTTTAAAGCACATGAATTATTCTGAGTGCGTGTTCGTTCAATGACCTACGTGTTCATTCACTCGACAAATATTTATTGGGTTCTTATGTTGTAGTCCTTCGTCTCATAGACTCTGGAGAAATATCAGTGATAAGATAGGCAAAGACTCTGCTCTTGGGGAGCTCAAATTCTAATGAAGGAAGAGAGACAATAAAGAGGTGAGCACGTGAATGAATTACTTCCGGAGCAAGTAGAAGGCGGCAGTGTGGATGCAGGCCTGGTCCACGCAGACCACGTGCTCAGAGAGGGCTTCTCCAAGACAGCGCTGGGAAGAGGAGCAGCAGCTAAGCTTAGGTCTGGGGGAGTCTGCTCCAGGCACAGAAAACAGCTTGTCCTGGAAAGGACCCTGCCCTGATGAGCAGCAAGGAAGTCAAAGAGGGTGAAGAACAGTGAGGAAAAGAGATGTGGTTGTTCATGCAAAGTATTTGGCTTTTTAGGTTATTATTGAAAGGGTGATGGTAAGACTCTAGAGGAGAATAATGTGATAGTTTGAGTCTGGCCAGTGGTCATCATGGGCAGAAGTCTGGGGAGGGCAAGGAGAGGCACCAAAATGCATTTTTCTGATCTCTCTATGAGTGCTTAGCAGACCTCGGCGATGATTGCAGCCTGACTTGACAACTGCCAGTGACTGCAATACGAGCTCATAGGATAACTCAGACTTCTTCTCTCTCAGTCACTGAGCCTCCATGCTGGCATTAGTCAACTTTTAGTACTGTAACAAAATACCTGAGATGAACAACTTGTAAGGAGGAAAGTTTTATTTTGGTTCTCAGTCTCAGATGCTTTAATCCAAAATCTGTTGGCCATTTTGTTTTGGGAACTGTGTCGAGGAGGTACATCATAGCAGAAGCACATAGCAGAGAAACCTACTCACATTATAGCAGGGAAAAGGTCCATCCATAGTGACTTCACTTCTTCCCACCAGTGACCTCACTTCCTCCCACCAGTGACCTCACTTCCTCCTACCAGGCTGCACTTCCAAATCTTACTTCAGGTCCCAATAGTGCTGCAGGCTGGGCATCAACTCTTAAACATGGACCTCTGAGGACTCCTCCAAACCCTAGCACAGCCTAGGCGTGGCACTGTGCCTCGTTCCTATTTGTCACAGTAGCAACATTTCCTGTCTTCTTAGCTCTGCCAACACCTTTGCAAAATGGCCTATATGAGTGTTACGTTTTGTGTCTGGATGTCTCCCTAAAGCCTCATGTAGTCATAGGGGGTGGGCTTTTCAAAGACAGCTTGTTAAACCTGGCCCTCTTGTTTTTTTTTTTTTTTTTTTTTTCATTGTCTTTTTGGAGTCAAGGTTTCACTATGTAGTTCAGGCTGGTCTTGAACTCACTTTATAGCCCAGGCTGGACTTGAACTCACAGTGATTCTCTTGCCTCAGCCTCCCAAGTACTGTGGTTAGAGGTGTGCACCACCATGCCTGGCTGGACCTCTTGTTTTCATGCCCTCACCTCAGGAAACAGAGTTACAGCATTTCCAGCTTGACTCAGCAGGGGCCAGGTCCTCACTTTGTAACATCCTGAGCCTGTGCAAGAGGAGGTCAGGGAGATGATGTGAGTGCTACAGCTGCCCTAGGGTGGGTAGCCTGCATACAATATAAGGGAGGAAAAAAGACTTGCTCTTCCCCCTTTGCTCTTGTTGCTTTTGCTGTCTTCCACTGCCATGAACTGTTGCCTCAGTGCCGTGCCGCCCTGCCTTGGAGCCAGCTGATTATGGACTGAAACCTCTATAAACCATGAGCTAAATAATCCCTTCCCTCTTTAACTCTGGGTGTTGGGTATTTTGTCCCAGCAATGACAGAAAAGTAACTAAGGCAATGAGTATCTGGTTCACTACACTCCTGCTTGTGGTAGTTAATGTGATGTGACACCTTGACTAGGTTAAGGGATACCCAGACCGCTAGTGAAGCATTATGTCTGGGTATATTTGTGAGGATGTCTCTAGAAAAGACTGGTATTTGCATCAGTGGGTTGAATGAGGAAGAACCACTGTCTTTGTATATGGAAAGGTGCCACCCAGTCAACCAAAAGCTTGGGTAGAACAAACAAAAGGAAGAAAAGCAAACTTGTTCTGTTTTCTGAATCTAGATCCCTCTTGAACATGGACAATCCTGCTCTGGATTCTTCAGCCTTCAAACTCTGGTACTTACACTAGACACCCCCCCACACATGTTCTCAGGCCTTTAACCTTGAAGTTGGAGCTAAACTTCTAGCTTCTCTGGTTTCAGACTTTGAAATTGGACAGAGCTATACCACCAGCATTCCCATTTCTCTCTCCTGCAGACCAGCATGAGGCTTCTCACCTTCCGAAATGACATGAGGCAATTTCTCTGATAAATCTCTCATCTCTACATCTGTCTATCCAGCTAAGTAGCTATCTTACTAATTCTGTTTCTCTGGATACACCTGACTGAATATACTGCTGGAAGACTGGCTGGTATTGGGTTTGCAGATCTGCATGATGAGAAGTCCCACAGAGAAAATATCCACTTGGAGGCTAAGAACAGGTGGTCCTTTCCGTGTCTGCTGTAAGTAAAACATGAAGGGAATAGTAGGTGCATCTCTTTTCATCACCCCGTATCCTTCTGGGATAATGCTTATGATGAGTAGTTTAGGAACTCTGTCCTTGTAGGAAACACTTTACTGCCTCCATCAAACTCTGGGTGGGGCTGGTGTGGCCCCCGTGTGAGCCCAGCTGTGAACCATAGCATGAAAGCCCCACCCGGCCAGCCCAGCAGGGAGGCCTAAGGGCCCAGGGACTCCTGAAAGAGATTTCTGCTGCATTTAGCTTATTCCATAAATCCAGACACCACAGTTTTACAAATGGCAAACAGATCATTTGCTCCTTTCTGTATTTATGCTAACAACCTTTTAAAGGACAATAGATAATCAGTTATTATTCAGTGTTGTCCAAATTTCTTGTTACTTCTATCATTTACACTCATACTATTTTCTAGGGGTCGCAACGAGGATTTGTAGTTACAAATGAGTATGGATTTTTTGTGAAGCAGGACTTACTTTGTTTATAGATGAGTATTTCCCAGCATGAACTTGACTGCTACTTCTTGTCCCACAATACTGCGACACACAGCATGAATTTTTATTTTTATTTATTTATTTTTTTTTGTGGGTACCTGGGGTCGACCTCAGGACCTCGCACGCCAGCAGGCACCCATGCCGCTGAGCAATATCACCGGCGCTGTTTTCATATGTGGGTTCCGGGAGTCGAACTCAGGACCTCGCGCTTGCCAGGCAGGTGCTTATGCCACTGAGCTATCTCACTGGCCCAGCATGGGTTTTTAGCAATTCTCTATTTTTAAGGTTTGATGAATGAAGCAGGTTCATCCTCGATCCATTGGTATTGCCTTGACATCACAAAGGTAGGCTGTGGAGTGTGAAGTCTAAGAAAAGCACCGCCAATTAAAGCCATAAAGAAATCCAAGCATGACAAAAGACTCACCCTTCATTAAGACAGGACAGAACCTCTAAGTTCAGCGTGAGGACCATGTCTCCTCTGTCCAGATGGCCAGTCTAAGCACAGAGGCAAAAACCAAGATGATTTTACCATTTCAACTTTTGCTTATAGTTTTTTTTTTTATGGAAAAAAGTAAAACAATATTTCATAGCAAATTAATAGGAGAATAACAATAGTTAATACATTAAGTATCGCTCTCTTAAGGGTAGTTACTCAGAGTACAAGGAATGTGCATAAAAATTTCTCCAAACGATATTAGCACAAACCTTTCTTTCCAATGTAGATTTTTTTAAAATCTAAACATTGTTCTTTATCAAACTCCTACTTCTAACAATGTCTTTTTTAACGTGGCTAATTCTGGACTATTGTAAGCTTCATAAAGCTATTCTGTATTTCTAATATGGTACTTTTGGAATAAGATATCTGGCTCTCTGTCTGTTTTTCTTCCTCTTTTCCTTGCTCTCTTCCTCCCCCTGCCCCTCCCTCCTTTCCGCCAACTCAGTTTCTCACTCCACCCTGTCCCAGAATAATGTGAGGACTTCATTAACATTTCAATATTTTTTAATGCTCTACAGATTCAGGGAACTTAATTCCTCCATAGAATATAGGTTTCATTTAAATTAAGACCATTTAATCCATATTTTTTCCAGCCTCATGATTTATGGCAGATGTGTAGAATATTTTTTGTCCATTTTACAAGTCTTTCATTTTTATATTCATTCTACCCCTTTCCAGGAAACATGTACCTTTATTTCAATAGAAAGGGTATTTGATAACATGTAGCATTATTTTTAACTTGAATTTTTTTTACTCTTTTGATTTTACCTTTCAAACGTGCTAGCTTTTCTATTATGAAAATGTCCACAGTGAGTTTTAAAATCAGCAAGAAGAGACAACTACATTTGTAAATTCTACTTATTTTTTATTTTATATCTCTGTTCCTTTTCATATACTGTAAATGCATTTTAACACATTCATTTTAAAAAGACATTTTTTTTACTTTTAAATCTAAGACATAGTGCTGTAGTGTAAAACTGCATTATGGTCATTTTTAACTTTTGTAATTTATTAACATGTGTTCTCTAAAGAAAGTAAATGATGCTTTTTCAGGAATTAAAATCTAATGGAGGGCCGGTGAGATGGCTCAGCAGTGTAAGCACCTGCCTTGCAAGCGCGAGGGCCCGAGTTCGACTCCCGGAACCCACATACGAAAAAGGGGCCGGTGATATCGCTCAGCGGCATGGGTGCCTGTTGGCGCGTGAGGTCCTGAGGTCGACCCCCCGGTACCCACAAAAAAAAAAAAATCTAATGGAGGGCTGGTGAAATAGCTCAGCGGCATAGGCACCTGCCTGGCAAGTGTGAGGTCCTGAGGTCGACTCCTGGTACCCACACGAAAAAAAAGAAAAAAAAAATTTAATGGAGATTTAGAGTACTCACTAAGTATCTTCTATAGTCTTTATTGACCTTTGGCAAACTTATTCTTCAATTCACATATTATATTTTTGAATTTTCTCATATGTTTCTATGCTTAAACTATTTACTTAGGTATACGTGTGTATAGATGAGTAGAAGGATTACTAGCTTAACACTTCATCTTGTTTGAAGTAGGCTTTGAGGTCCTTATGTAAACCATTTTAATACTGCATCCAATTTACCTATTTAGACAAGATGAGGAACACTATTGGACAAGAGAAATATCTTGAAATATTATGAAATAATATACATTTTTTAAAGCTAATGAATTCTCTAAAGGAGTTAGGTTTTCAAGTGCAGCAAAAATATCATCCATTCCTTGCATGCCAAGGTAGAAATCATACAGCTTTACTGTTGAACTAGCCTCCAAATGAAGATTTATGTACATATAATTATAACATCAAGCTGTCTTATTGCAATATCCTCCAATCTTACCCCCCTGATGCAATGAGAAATTAATTAGTACTCGTGGAGTATGTTCAGTAGAAATAACAAAAATAAGTAGTAGAATAGGAAATTCTTTTCATACGTCCCTTTAGACACTTTTATTTACTCCATGCTATTTTCTCCATGGAATAAAAGTAACTTTCACAGTTGGGATCGATGAATAATGTGAAGAGCTATGTTTTCATGACTGCTAAAATATCATTAATTGAATGCCTGTGACATAACATTTGTGACAGTTCTGCCTATCTCATGGGATGACAGTTGTAGCTGTGTTTGTCATATTTCTGATACACACCTTAAAGTAGAAGAGATTTCTTCTGGCTCATGGGTTCAGTCCATGGTCATCTGGCTCCAAGGCAGAAACAGCATGGCGGAGGGATGTGGTGGAAGAGAGCTGTTCACCTCATGGCAGCCAGGAAGCAGAGAGGGTTGGAAAGAGCCTGAGCAGCATTGGGAAATAGTTATGCCCTTCAAGGCACAATGCCAGTGGCCTGTCGTCCAATAAGACTCCACCTAACAGTCCATTCAGCTAAGAACTCAATGATGGATTAATCCATGAATGATGTCAGTGCCCTCTGCTTCCAATCTTCTCCCATTCACTCCTAGAAGTGTGCTGCGTTCATTTTCTAGGTGTTTCTCAGCACAGTCAAGTTGATTATCAAGATTAATCATCACCATAACATGTTCAGAAACATCAGTTTGAGGAAAATTAATGGTGTAAATGTAATTGGGAATAATTGATTGACTGGTGGAGAAAAAATAAGTTCTAGACAAAATTAATTGTCTGGGCCTAAACTTCCTATTCCCTTCATCAAATTGGACTGAACATTATCTCAGTGGCTCCAGCGACTCTATGTACCAGAAAATGAAAAGTTACAATCTACCTGTGCATATTTACTAACTTTTCTGTGCTCGGCATCATATTCACAATGAGATGATTTTACATTCCAAAACCCTGTTATGAGAGTTACCAGTATTTCAAACTGAACTCTGGATGAATAAGCCTATATCGTATGTAGCATACAGTGTCACTCTTCTCAGTTACCCCCATATAAAATTATTACTACATCCTCAGATGGTAATTTCCACAATTGAAAAATATCTGCTATTAAGTTTGTTTAGAATTTGCTAATATTAAACACAATTGACTTGTTGTATTTCATCTCCTTATTATTCACGGCTGCTAACTGCCAGGGAAAATGTTCTAAAGCAGGAATATGTCTGGAAAATCTTCTCATTATATTAGTCTATTTTAAGAATAATTACCCTTTGAAGTAAAATTCACATACATCCTTGTAGAGACATTTGTGTACAGCACTGAGCCCAGGACTGAAGCGGGCTTTCCTGGAAGCCCTGTGTATCCCCATATATCCCCACTTCAATGGTACTAATTATAGGCATTTGGAAATCGCTATTCTTCGGGTCAGCAAATGTGTACAAGGAACCCTATTGCTGTAGCAAAACTCAGGCTATTAGAAACGTTCCATAAAATACATACTTTCTATGAAACTTTAATGACTCCCAACCCAACAAAATTATAGATTCTTAAACATTACAGCATAACATTAATAATTAAAGGTCTGGACTTCTTGGCATTAATTTATGAAAACTATTCCTTTATACCATTCATTTTCCATAGCTGATTCTTCATTTGAAAAGCCATAACAACTAAAATTGAAGATATTGATCCTATATTGGGTGTAACATTTCACCTCACATCGAGAGCTCCCTTGGTTTAGGGACTGTAGCTGGATTTTTTTCCAATTCATAGAAATGAGTTTACTCCTTTATATCATACACCACCTCACAGCTTTTCTCATACATCAGGAGTTTTATCCTTAGCTACTCTATTGCCAAGCATTGGACATCTGGACAGATAACCATTTATTTACTTGACGAGCCATATTTTCTTAAAACTACTCATGAATGGAGATCTAAATATTGCTAAATATATAATAATATGTGAATGATTAAAAAACAAGACATATTATAATAATAGAACGAATCAATGCATATTTAAAATACACCTTCAGTGGCTTGTACTGGCCAAATTATTCAGTGTCTGCACTGATCAAGTGCAAAGATTGATGATGCTATCATTTTCCCCAAAGAAATACATAGTTGAGCATTATCACTTTTTCTTTGGGTAAGTTGGCAGTGCTGTTACTCACAGCAGTGAACTCCTCAAGGATAGAATCATGATCTTAACTTATTGAACAAATTCGTAGTGATGGCTATGCTATGTCAGATACTCTTCCTGGCACTAAAGAGGGAGAAATGGAGGCAGTTCCATCCCGAGCATGGAGCTAAGTTGCAGGAAGCCCTGCCCAGGAGGTGATAGGAAGGCAAATGCTCAAGAAAGGCTCGGACTGACCAGGAGGGGAGACTTATGGAATAAGGGTTTCCCACACGAAGAACAACACGTGTGCGCCTCATACCCTTTCACGCTGTCTGTGCTTACTTTGGTGATGGCTTTAGAGGAGCAGGTGACAGTCATTGTTGCAGAATAAAACGAACCCAGTAGATACCCAAATAACTTACTGTTGCTTAGCTCTGGGACTGCTATGTCAGTTATTTGTCGTGGAAGTATCAAAATGAGTATAAAGTGTATTGTTTAAGGTCATTATAGGCTGGTTGGAGTGATATTATAGCTTTACAATACTATTGAAGTTATTACTCATTACATACCAAAATTAACAGTAAATAAAGAATGCATATTTCTTCCCTCAGCAAAGAATCAATTGACCATAAGGTAAGAAAAACTGCCTTTTAGAAACACAGCATATTTCACCCCTTATGAAGATGGGTGATTTTCTACGGAACAACACGTGAAAGGCCCTGGAGAGGGGTTTGTGGATGAAAACTTGGGTTTAGGCAGAGCTGTGATAAAACAGGTCAAAACAAGAAGAGATGTAGTACACAGTCCTAAAGCAGAGGGGGTCAGGCTTTCTCTGGGCGTCCAAGGATGGGCGAAGAATGGGGTAAAGGGAATAGAAATCCAGGGAGAGGAAAGCTGTGAGGAGCACTGCAAGAGAGATAGGGTCCAGGAAATTGAGAGTAAGCAAGACCTACAGATACCTGTCAGAAGAAATCCTTATCCTGAAGAGACAAAGCACAGGTTGGTGTGATCTAAACCCCAGGTCTTCTGTCTGCACTATCTTTCAAACTAATCTCCTCCCCTGCAAATTTTCAGGAAGAGTCTGACATAGTGACGTCTTAAGGGGCAGCATCCTACACTGGGGAACACAGGAGCCCAGGAGAGAATGAGAGCTGCAGGAGCCCAGAGCTGCATTATGGAGTTCAGAGTCTCAGGTGAGCAATTTGTATGTGTTTAGATTCGCAATTTTTAGATGCAAAACGCTATCCAGATAGTATTAATATGAACCATTGAAGGGGGAAGAACGGCACCTGAGTTCTCCTCTGTAAGTACTCATGTATGTAAGTTGGAGGCAAATGCATCAATATAATATTTCCAGGTTTCAGAGGCAAAGCATTTTCTTCAGAGGGAGCTGTCAGTTTTGGATAAAACAGGCAGCTCCACTGGAGAAGAAAGCTGAAGGACAGGAAGAACAACGTAGAAAAGAGGAGTTTTCTAAGAAGGAATACTGAGACGTGCTTTGGTTGGAGGAGAAGCACAGAAGTCATGAGGGGCACAGGCTTTAAAGTCAGGCAGAACTGAATTGGATTTCCTCTATGGTGCTGCTTGTTCAGTAAACCAGAGAAGTTTTGCTAACACATTTGTGTCACGCAGGAATGAAGTGATGAAATGTCTTCAAAATGATTTCCTTACTGCTTGGAATTTAGTGAGCCCTTAACAGGTCATAGTCATGCAGATTAGACAAGTGAAAGATGACAAAGTTATCATCACGGTAGAAGAGACCACAGAGGATCTGTAGAGACCAGAGTGTGAGTCTGTGGAAAGTTTGACGAAAGAGCTATACCTTAAATGACAATGACTTGAGCCGGGGTGAAGATGAGTGCAAAGTGAAGACAGGGACGAGGTCCCCCATGGACAGATGGGAATGACTCTTGTCAATAATAAAAGTCAGTGTGAACTTAAGGCAATTCTTGGAAATCAGCATCTGCGGCTACTTGTTTGTGTTGAAAGAGTTTGGACACAAACTGCAATTTCTGAGAAAGGTTTACAAATACAGCTCAGAGTTGGGAATGTCACCTACTTCTCCCACGAGGACCCAGCCTGGCTGGAAACCCCATGCCCAAGGGAGTCCCTTCTCTCAGAGACACCTGCAGCATTGACAAGGTGGTAGAGACAGGCTGTGTAGAGAGAAGAGGGCAGAACAGAATCTTAGGATTTATTTTGTGCTTTCAGAGAGCTGGAGGAGGAGACTAGAAGCAAGGAGATATTACAAGTATTAGACTGTTCTGCAAAGAGCAGTCTGGTTATCTTCTTTTATATTTATATCCAAAAAGACAGTCTGCAGAAGCACACAATAACTTGGGAGTTACCAGCTATTCTTCTGTAGAAAGTCTAGAACTTTATTAAATAATATCCTCATCAGTCTGTTGCATAACTTTCCCATAGATTCTAAACTAACATTCTATTAATTTTATAGGAAGATGTACAGCCTTACCATACAACAAGAGTGAATAAATTATCACAGGAAAAAGTCTATGAAGAAAATAAATCACAAGCAGAATTCCCAAAGGTTAAGGAAAGAAACTGCCAGGGTTTTGTTAAAAGCCATGAGTGAAAGAAGAAAAAACAAATAGCCCCCCACCTCCAAATCAGTCAGTATTTAAAAAAAATGGCCTCGATAAGAAGATAAAAGGAAAAGTAGTCATACAGCATTACCATTTGTAGTTCATACTGTGATATGGAGGCATCCCTCAGAAGGCCACAAGTTGGATGTGTGATGGTCAGGATGGTGATGCTGAAGTAGAATCTTGACAGTGAAACCTCGCGGATGGTGTTGTGTTCATTGTAGGTGCATTGTGATTAGTGTTTCTCTCAGGACCCTCACCAGTTCCCAGGAATGTGATTGTCGTAAAAGGTGCAGACCTAATCCCTGAGTCCTCTGGCTTCCTGTCTTGCCTTGTGATCTATCCCTCCACACTGCTGTCATTGTGATACTATCTACCACAAGACCAGAGGCCAAATTAATGGGCTATACCTGAATATTATAAAGGCTAGTTATGACAAGCAGTAGAATTCCCTCTAAGATCAGGAACAAGACAAGGATGTCCACTTCACCTCTTCCATTCAACATAGTACTTGAAACATTAGCCAAAGCAATTAGGCAAGAAAAAGAAAAGGGATACGTATAGGAAAGTAATACTATTATTTGCAGATGACATGATACTGTACATAGAAGATGCAAAGAACTTCACCAAAAAACTCTTAAAATTAATAACCAACTTCATCCAAGTAGCAGGATACAAGATCAACACATAAAAATCGTAAGCATTTGTGTACACCAGCAATAAATGGGATGAGAAGGAAATTGTGAAAACAATACCATTTATAGTCCCTTCAAGAAAAATAAAATATGTAGGAATTAACCTAACCAAAGAAGTAAAAGACCTCTACCAAAAAAAAAAAAAAAATACTACGGTACTCTGAGGAAGGAGATTGAAGAGGACATCAGAAATTGAAAAGATGTCCCTTGGTCCTGGATAGGTAGAACCAATATTGTCATAATGGCCATACTCCCAAAACTGTTATACGGATTCAGTGCAACCCTGATCCAAACATCAACAGTTACCCAGTTTTCCCAGTGTCACCTGTAGAACAGGACATCTTTCCTCTAATGTACGCTTTTGGCCCCTCTGTCAAGGATCAAATAGCTGAATGTGTCTGAGGATGTTTTTGTATCCTCAGTTCTGTTCCATTCATCCATGTATCAGTTTTTGTTCCAATTCCACGCCATTTTCATCATTGTTGCTTTTTAGTATAGCTTGAAGTTAGGTATTGTGATGCCTCCTGCTTGCTTCTGTTGCCCAAAACTGCTTTTGTTATTCTGGTTCCATATGAATTTTAGAATTGTTTGTTCTAGATCTGTAAAATATGAAGTTGGTATTTTGATTGGACTGCATTGAATCTGTATAACAATTTTGGGATTATGGCCATTTTGACAATACTGGTTCTGCCTATCCAGGAACAGGGGACATCTTTCCATTTTCTGATGTCCTCTTCAATTTCCTTTATCAGAATACTGTAGTTTTCTTTGTAGAGGTCTTTCACTTCCTTTGTTAGGTTAATTCTGACATATTTTATTTTTCTTCAAGTGACTGTAAATGATATTATTTTCATAATTTCCTTCTCATCAAATTCATTATTGGTGTACACAAATACTAATGATTTTTCTGTCTTGATCTTTTTTTTTTGTGGGTACTGGGGGTCGACCTCAGGACCTCACATGCCAGAAGGTGCCCGTGCTGCTGAGCGATATCACTGGCCCTTTTATCGTATGTGGGTACTGGGAGTCGAACTCAGGACCTCGCGCTTGCCAGGCAGGCACTTATGCCGCTGAGCCATCTCACCAGCTCTCTGTGTTGATCTTGTATCCTACTATATTGTTGAAGTTAATTGGTTATTAATTTTAAGTTTTTTGGTTTGAGATCTTTGGGTCTTCTATGTAGAGTATTATGTCATCTGAAAATAATGATAATTTGAGTTCTTTTTTTTCTATATCCTTTTTATTTCTTGCCTGATTACTCTGCCTAATGTTTCAACTACTATGTTAAATAGAAGACCCAGTCAAGAAACGGGCAAGTGAAATGGAGGAACACTTCACAGAGGAAGTACAAATGACCAACAAATATATGAAAAAAAATGTTCAACACCTCTGGTCGTTACAGAAATGCAAATTAAAATGATACTAAGATTCCATTTTATCCCAGAAAGAATGACAATTATCAAGAAATAAAAAAGTAAATGCTTGCAAGTCTGTGGTGAAAAAGGAACACTCCTACACTTTTTTGGGGAGTATAAACCAGTACAACCAAATCAGTGTTGAGATTTCTCAAATAAATGAAATTAGAAATTCGATATGACCAGCTATTCCACTTCTGTGTATATTCCCCAAAAAGCTTAAGACATATTATAGTGATACATGCATACCATGATTATAGCAGCACAACTCATGATAGCTAAATCCTGGAAGCAACCTGTATTACCATCAACAGACAATTGAATTTAAAAAATGTGGTATCTATACAAAATATAATATTATTCAGCTATAAACAAGGACAAATTTGATACATTTGCAGGAAAGTGTATGAACTTGGAAAATTGAGTAAAAAAACAGACACAAACTTAAATACCATATGATTAAAGCAGAAAACAAATAAAGAGAAAAATAAAAGATAGATAGAAAGTGACAAGGGATGGATCTCTTGCAAATGGAAAGAGTCCAAGAGACCAAGGGTGAGGGGTCGGGGGAGCAGAAGGGGAAATAAGTAGAATACAGATGTGCCATGTTCCAGAGCCCAATAACCTCAATGAATGTAAACATTATATTCCATAAACATGTGCTAAGATTAGTAATATCAACAAGAATGAAAATGGGGAAAGGACAGTTAGAGGAGGAGGGAGATGGGGTGGAGGGAAGGGAAGGGAAGGGGATTAAAAAAAGAAACAAGTTGTTTTATATACATGTAGCCAATCCCCAAGATGACTGTAAACTTCATGTACTGCAAATTTGCACTAATAAAAAAGAAAAAATGACGACCTTCTCACAGTGTTAATTGATTTTCTTCACACTTTTCTGTTGGGGATATCATAACTCAGCTGTACCTGGTCAGCACTAGGAAAGTGTACACTGCCTTCATATTTGTAAGAGTTTGGCTCCATCTCTCAGAGCTGGAGTTCCTGAGCACATCTCTCTCCACAAGCCCCAATTAACTCATTCCTGTAGCAAGATGGGACACATCTTAGGGAAGGAGAGGAAGGCAGAAGGGCTCGGAGCACGTCAACCTCATCAGGACGCAGCCCGCTGCCCGACACCTGTGCCCACACTCGTAGGCTGATTAATGAGCTGTCACTTTAGTTGTTGACTGGTGAATTATTTATAGTTATAAACCGCTAAATAATTTAAAGCTGATATCTTAAATTACAGCAGAGAGTGACAAGGAGAAGGTGGCCTAAAACTCCAAGTATAGATCGATACCCTTGTTTGCAGGGTGCTTTCTGCTGACTGTTCTCAGAAAAGAAGAAGAGAGACCAAAAGGTGTGTCGATTTGGTGTAACATAGGAGAGGGAACGAGATGCTTCAGCAATCAAAAAAGGAAGTTGTTTTTGACAAAACAAGCACGAGACCACTCTGAAGCACACTAGCATTTGATAGAAAATGATGACCTTTGGCTTCGAAATTTAATCACCAAATCTAGATCTACTTTGTGTTTTAAACACTGCCCCCAAATAGGTTGCCATGCTTGGTGATCACAGAAGATCTGATTATTTTCACCTGTGACTATTGAGTTCTATTTTGTTTTCCTTTTATAACACAGTGAAGATGGCTTGGAAACAAACTATTCATTAATGGAACACACGGTGGGATAAGAGTGCAAAGTGATAAAATCCAGGCTTTTTAAATTGAAAGGACCAAAGGGAAGGGGAAGCTGAGAAGAAGAACCAGGCTGAAGACGCAAAGGCTGTACAGATGCCACATAAAGGTTTCAGAGTAACCGGGGAGATGGTGGAACACTACCTTAAAAAATGCTTACCATGGGCAAACCAAGGAAAAGAATATGTGCTATGCAACTAATAGATAAGCATGTTTTAGGACAGCATTGCAATAGTACAGTTGGGACTTTCCATTAAACTCAGTGAGATGTCTTTTTACTGTGTGGTTTTGTGTGTGTGTGTGTGTGTGTGTGTGTGTGTGTGTGTGTAAGGCAGTATATAACAGAGAAATGGAACTAATCTAGGTCCACAAATCCTCAGATCTCTTTCTGCACACAATTCACAAAAGTGTTTGCTCACTTGGCCTTTACAGGTGAGTTTTGTTTTAATATGAGGTAACATTAAATATTTATTTTTAAACATTAACTTTTGTTGCTACATGGGCCTGCTCTGAAATTACTATGGCTTGTCTGTCATTAGAAGTTTCTTACAAAGAGCTTTTAAGAATATTTGCCTGAAGTCCAATAGTTCTAGATCTTCCCAGCCTGTTTTTGCTTGAGAAAGCAAAAGGTAATTTAAGGTATCCTCCTTCTGTTTTTATAAAATATATTGTACTACGATGACAAATAAAAAGTATCCATGGACTTCAGGGGCATATGGAGACTGCTTGAGGCTGTTGGCCATCTTGTACTTTTATGATGCTGTAGAAAACACCTGCTCACTCAAACCTTTGAATGTGTCGATGGTGCGCAATGTTACCCTCTTGTTTTAGAAAGGCATCTGCACATTTTTCTCCTGTAATAAAATGATAATTTTGCAAGCCGACTCATAATTTTTCATTTGCCCCTCTCCATATGTTGAATAGACACTGTCATTTTGACTAAGAACAGAAGTGAAATTCTGGAGTGATAAAGTCCCAGACAAGTCATCCTCCACTTCCCGGATAGCACATTCAGTGATGCAATTATATTCAGTTTCCAAAATTAGATATAATTATCTCCATCCATGTAAAGGTTAATAGACACTTAAAAAAAACAACAAGTGATTGGATGGGCTTCTAAATTTAGGTTACAAATATCAAATAGCATAACTTAGTGCTACTACATGTACCAAAATATTTAAATACTTGTCATTGTAACATGATGTTCACTATATTCATTTACAACAAAGGGAGAAGCCATGTACAGAGGAAGGACCAGGCCAGGAAGACCCTGTGCCCACAGGCCTGAGACTGCCACTGCCTTGAGGTAAGTGGCGGCTTGGGGAGCACAAGCGCAGTTCACCCATGTTGGGAAGTGCTCTCTGCCCCCTACAGGCCGGGCAGAGTATTGGTACAACCTGTGTTGGTTCAAGGAAGGCTCTGACCACACAAGGCTGAGATACTCTGCGCCCCCCCAGGGAAAATCAGGGCTGGCAGACACAGCTAACATGAACGAATATGAACGCTTGGCTTGAGAAAGCTCTCTGCAGGTCAGCGGACTGTCTCTCCCACTGTCTTTCAGACACGTGGCAGGGAATCTCCTCGGACCCCCTGAGCACCATGGAGAGACTATGAGAATCCTAGCCATACCAGGCAAAGCAATCCAACCACAGAAACACCATCAGGGTAATGAAAATTAGATTGTCATTGTGATTCCAGCCCACAAAAACATTCTCAATGTTAGAAGATGATTGCATGCTAAAATGAAAGATGTAAATAAGACCCAGAAAATCTTAGCATAATACAGACAATGTGCAGGGTACAATTGAATATCACTTGTCATACCGAGAAACAAGCAAATCACAATTTCAATTAGAAGTGACTGTGATTGTATGACAACTCTCAGGTGAATCTGACGTTGGAATTATCAGACGAGAATCTTAGTTCTGTCATCATAAGAATGCCTCAGCTAGCAATCTCAAACTCTGTCGAAACAAATGAAGACAAAGGAAATCTCAGTAATGAAATTATAAAAAAGTAAAAGGGAAATTATGGGTTTTCAAAGTAGTCATTTGTACTCAAAATAATTGCAAGCGAAGTCCAAATCTTAGGTTTTATATAGTAAAGATGAACTAACAGATACTGGAAACATTAAAAGTATAATGAAATGATTAAAACAAACCTTGACCTGGTTCTACAAAAGAAGCCGAAAACTTCAGGATGCTGATGCTATGAATAATAGACACAAGACACTTTGGGGAAAAGAAAAAACTTGCAGGAAGGAAAAACTAAATTAGATATAGGTTAAGAACAAATAATTGTCTATGAAAAAAATGATTAAAAAGTAAAAGTAGAAACTTAAATTTATTTAAACAAGTGAAAATAATTCAACCTAGATATAAGGCAAAGGGAAGGAAGACGCAGTACATTTCCCAGAGTCAGGAGGTGAAATAGAAATCCAAAAACAATACAACTGAAATACACACACATCAAACTCTCAGAATTTCTAGAGGGAAGAACTGGAACTAATGGAACCCAGCTATCCAAATGGGAGCCTTGTTTTATTCACCGGAATATTTCACCAAACAATCACTGGTAAATAATATTTTAATAAAACTTCTTGACTTCTCAAAAAACTTTTAGAGATTGAGGCAAAAAATCATGGATGAGAGAAAGAAATAATACTGAAGACTTCCTTATCCAGAGCAACACTTCACATCAGAAAAATGTGCAGGATCATGTATGGTTCTATCAGGCAGCTTGCCTGTTGCTGGTCCCAAGACACCTGGTACCCACAACATGAAGAGGAGAGGTTTAATTTGTCTAAGAGTGCAGTGTGTTCAGTCCATGGTTAGCCGGCTCCAAGGTTGAAACCCCATGGGGGAGGGGCGTGGAGAGGAAAAGCTGTTCACCTCATGGCAGGCTGAGAGCAGAAAGAGAAGGGAGGAGTCAGTAGGTAGATGAACCCTCCAAAGCCACACCCCCAGTGGCTGCCTCTTCCAAACAGGCCTCACCTTCAGACGACACAATTAGCTGTGAGCTCCTCAGTGAACCACTCACTAATGAGTATAGTGTCTCCGTGATCCAATCACTTCCCAGACCCCATTTCTGAACACGTGAGACTCTTGGGGGACATTCTAGATCTAAAACATAATAATGAGACACTCAAGGAAAAGAAAAAAAAGTCAAATGTTTTATCCTCAACCAACTGTACATTCAAAGTAAGGGTAAAGGAATAAGGAAAATTTTTACAAAAATGTGAAATGTTTTTCCCAGAGTTTCTTCTTGAGAAAAGGACAGATGTTAGACAAGTGGGTAAGGCCTTCTTGAGAAGCCCAAACAAATTTATCTGCAGAAGAGACTAGCCTGTGTCCAAATAGCACACAAATGCTGTAGATTCTGATAATACAGATACATTAATATTAAAAGGAGCAGAGCAGAAGAAATGGGAAAGGAGAAAATGGAAAGTAAAATAAGATTACTGATAATTTATTGGGTATTAAGTAGATATCACTTTTAATGCTAGAAGAAAGGGGAGAGATAAGAACAAATTTTAGGGAATCACTACACAGCATCTAAAGAAGAGAAGATTAAATCTTTTATAAAATCATTGTGAAAATATAAAATCAACAGAACAATATTTCACGACTTTCCAAGTACCATAAAATCGACCCCAAGGAGACTCAGAAAGTACATAAGAGAGCAAACACCAAATACAGGGTCCCATCCATAACCATGGGTTCTACATTAGTTAGTGTGATTAACTATGATTCAAAGATATTTTGTGAAAATGTCTAACCCTGAAACATTCAGACTTCTTTACCTTGTCAATATTCCCTAAATAATGTAGTGTAACAACTACATTATAACAGTACAACAGTATAACAACTGTTTACATTGCGTTTACATTGTATTGTATGTCATGCAGAGATGGTTTAAAGAATACAGGAAGATGTGGGTAGGTTCTATGCAAATGCTGCACCATGTTATATAAAAAACTTGAGCATCTATGCATTTTGGAATCAGTCCCCCATAGACACGGAGAAATTACTGTGACATGTTAGAACCAAAGACATCGACAAATGAATTGACTTAACTCAACAATTAAGTTTCTCATGCACCTTAGCCAAGTTCCTTGTTGTCGAAGCAAGAAATCCCACTGTAGAACTAAAAGGAGAGTGCTGGAATGCGCTCGGTCACAGTCTGAGATATTGGCATGAACCCATGGAGAGACAGACAGATGCAAATATAATACAGAGATGTGTGTGTAGCCGGGTCATGTATGCATAAGTACACTTTCTCTGTGTGTTTCCTGAGAGTACTTAGCGGCAGTGACATTGCTGTAGTGAGAATACCGAGCTCCCAGACACTGGGTTCTTTTTTTTGTGCGTGTGTGGGTACCGGAGGTTGACTTCAGGACCTCGCGCGCCAGCAGGCACCCGTGTCACTGAGCAATATCACCAGCCCTTTTTTCATATGTGGGTACCTGGAGTTGCACTCAGGACCTCACACTTGCCAGGCAGGCGCTTATGCCACTGAGCTACCTCACCGGCCCCAGACACTGGGTTCTTAATACAGCTCTCCAAGAAAAGAAAGGAAACTTCTGTGAGAAGAGCAGGTTCTCTTGAAGGTACCCTTGAAGGTGCCTTTGAAGGTACAGGAGGAGCCCGGAAGGTCCTGGGCTGCCCCAAAGTGAAGTGGTGTGCGTATTTATACTCACATGCCAAACAGACACAGAGGCAGCCAGAGAAAGCTGCCCATGTCCAAGACTGGACAATTTGCACAGTGTAACGTGTCCTGCTGGGTGGGATCATAGCCCGAAGACTAAATGAATGTCCATATATCTATGCTGAAATGAACATATCACCAAGTAAGCAAATCAATGGGGACAAAGGACACACCTACTTACAGATAAGCGAGAGTGCAGAGGTACCTTCCTGAGATGTGAAGCTGAATTCCTCTGCTGCCGGGTGTGCACTAGACTAACAATTAACTTCCAAATAGTACAGTAAGAAAAGAGAAAAAATGGGAACTGCAGACAGAGAAACCTGGGCTGCTTCCCTAATCTGACCACGTTCTCCACCACAGGAGAAACCTGAATACAAAATAGAAGACTACACAGCAAAGAATCAGGGCCCATGCCTCACCCTGGATGAGTACGTGATTTCTAGGGATTTCTAGGGATCTGGGCTTTTGTGCATTAGCTTTTTAATCTTATCATAAGACCTGCTCAGTGACCCATTTACCCTTCTTATAGCCTTTCAGTTTAAGTTGCTTAAATTCCTTCTGCCCAGCTCTGAAACCTCAGAGGATGCTCCTATCAGACAAGATACCTGCTAGCCACTTTTAAGATTATCTTTCTTTGGCCACAAATAATTGCATTTTAATAGTGGAGGAGGCAAAGCTGACAACGTGAATGAATTGATTTCTCATAAACATAAATTCTAGTGATTAGTTTAAAAAATATTGGATGCTGGATGTGGAGAATTGGAGAGGGTTAAATATGTACTTGCTGATTATATGTATGAGTGCATGAAATCAGCAGAAGGTTCTACAGAGCAACACTGCCATTGCTCTGCAAATGTTTCCTGTCCCTGGGCAAACCATGAGAGAAGGGACATGCTATGTTGTGAATAGTAGTGAAATTGATACTTTCAAGATTTTTCCTGGAAACATTTGAATATCTGAATTTAAGAGCATATGCAAATAACCCACACATACATTTCTGACTTGAAAATAAGTGGGTGCTATTTAATCATCTCTAAGCAAAAGTTTTCCAGGAATATAAGTCAAACAAGTGCACTGGGGTCAATAGGACATAAAAGTCCATGATTAATCTCCACGAAGAAAGTCAGTCATGAGGACTTTTGAAGTTCTAGGATTTCAGGAACTGCTTCAGCATTTGAAAATGTTAGATCTGGCTTTCTTACTTTAAACCTCAACAATTCCTTTTGATCAATTAGATAAAATCAGAGAATTGTAGACACTTAGAATGAGAGAATCTTTCAGAGTGTATCATTGATCATTGATTGGCTTCTACAGCAGAGCGCTAAGACCTTGGCCCTCCTCGCTTTGCTGGTCAGGTTGAGGGTACCATTCCTGCTTGTTCCGTGCTTAGCCGTCTTGTAAATGACATGAGCTCAGGAGGACCTCGGTGCTAGCTGCTTTCCCCTGCCTGATCGACTGCAGTCTTCTTGTCTTCTGAGCGATATCATATCCCCCTCCTACCGTGCAGAGCGAATTCTTCGCCTTTCTCCATTTATTCTTACTGATGTATTTATTGATCATTTCTTGTTCTTACTAGTTCCCTCCCAAGAGATAAGGATCTTGGCTCCGTTGCTTTTTAACTTCCTGTGTTGAAAACGGGTGCTCTGTTAACACCGGTTGAATGAATATTGGAAGATCCTGTTTAGTAACTTTACTTTTATTCCTTTTCAAACACATCTTTATTTAAAAAACAAACGAAACAAAAACAGTGCAATCCATGCGAATTCCCTCAAGTATTAGACATCCTTTTTGATTAGAAAGTGTATATATTATGATTTAATGGCCTGTCATAAAAATTAACTCAATAATAGGATATGTGTTACCTTTTAACACAGTGAACAATGTTGAAAAAATAATATTAATAATAGACTTTTTTTTGGAAACTTACTTCCAAATGAAGATTTCACAGAAATATAAATCTAATTTTAGAGCACAGTCAGTAAAACTGCAAGTCATTGAAAAGGACAGCATTTTATTTCTTTTATAATTTATTTACTTATATGTGGTGCTAAGAGTGGAACTCGGGGCCTCCAGCATGCTGGGTGAGCTCTCCAGCACCGAGCTACAGTCCTGTTCCTCCTCTGGAGTTGCTTTTGGGGAGCCACCCGCGAAGGGCAGCACCACGCAGCTCCCACCCAAGCACTGAGTGCTGGTGGGGGACGATCCCAACCTCCAGACTCCTCTGCTAAGCACCGAACCCAAGAGAAAGGGCGAAGCTCTCTCCATACTCATCAGGCAGTGGAAACTCTCTGCAAGGCCCATCTAATACCCCTCCGTAAAGGAGCATCTTTCTGCACAGAAAGCCATTCCAATTGGAGATCACAGCTATTCCCTGCTGATTATGTGTAAGAAGTTCCTGTGCTTGGATTTGTGTGTGAAGACTAATGTGGAAACCAGGGCTTGGCAAACTTTCTCTGTAAAGGAGCAGATCATAAATATTTTAGGCTTTGTGGGCCATGCAGTCACTCAACTCCGCTGTTTCAGCACAAAAGCAGTAACAGAAAATATGTAAAGGAATGCATACTGGTATGTTCCAATAAATCTTTATTTACAAAAGCGGGCAGGGGGCCAGGTTTGGCCCAAGGGCTGTAGTTTGGCAGCTACTGTGACCGAGGACAAGTGTGAGGCTGCTTTGTTAAACATATACCATGAGAATTATTCACTTTTCTAAATATTGTGAAAGTATATTCAATATTGTCCCTTATCTCATAGCTAAATAATAGCATTCTTTATGCAGAAAGTATTTCCTAAAAAAAAAAAAAGAAAGAAAAAAAGACTGCGTATCTGCATAGTTATCTCTATTCCATATTGTGCCATTCAGTAACTTGGGAAGACTGACTGAGGAGGTCAGTGGTAGTGGGGGACACGGGCGCAATAACTGTCACCACCAGCTCATTTTCTACTGGCTTTGTTATCTTGAGGAAATCAAAGAATATTTATCTATTACAGTCTTTAAAAATGAATATGGCCCTCTTCATATGGTCGGTACAGCTCATTCATGTGCTAAAGGGCTTTACGTTTCCTGTGACTTTCAGTTCCAGCTTTAGGATGTGGGAGAGTGACCAGCGGAACATGACAAATTAAAAAGTGTTGTATCAGGGTTATCCACAGAAAGAGAAAGAGAATATCCATCATCTACCTATCTATCTGTCATCTATCTATCATCTCTGTACAGCAGTGTTCATTATCATAATTGTCTCAAGTGATGATGGAGGCCAAGAAACCCCACCACCTCTCCTCCGTAACCTGGAGACCAGAGAAGCTGGTGACCAGTCCGGGTACCACGGTCTGAGATGCGGAGAGAGGGTGGAGGAAACCCAGGGTCTGAGGCCCGAGCTCCTCTGACACCCCAGGGCAGGAGAAGTCAGCTGTCCCAGATTCAGAGGAGGGCCTGAAGCTTTCTTCCACCCTTCTGTCCCCCTTAGACAAACTTGAGCATCCCTAGACTTTGGAAAGAAGGGAAGGCTTGCAACAGAACCCATAAGAAGGATCCCGGAGATTATAAAGTAGGGCACTATCGGCTGCAGTGTTTCAGAATGTAAGGACAAATTCTGTGGAAGTGTAAACTAGCCAAAAGTTCCAGATAGTAAACAAAGTGGCAAATCTTTGAAATACAGAAGAAACAAAAACATGTGCATTTTCTTGCACTTCTCCCCAGAACTCTTTTCCCAGAAATGCATTCTTTTTAAGGACTTCTTTCCATTTGGTGTCTAGTGCTGTTCTTGCCGTATTTTATTCTTTACTTACTGCATGCCCTTTGCAGAAGTTTCTAATTTACAGCTTTCCGCCACTCAAATTGTCCTGTTGTTTTCCTCCTAGCTTTTAATTCTCCTCTCCTCCCATTGTGAAACTCGCAGACTCTGTAGACCACAATTTATTTTGTACCCTTACCCATAACATCTTGGCTTCAAATTTAGGTCCCTAAGCTATCTAAATTGTTGTGCTAACCAAGTTAAATCCCAGAGCTTAGAGCAGCTACAGGGGAGGTTTCCTACATCTCGTCCTGGTGCTGTAATTGAAATTAAAGTAAATTATTCACACAGTGCACATTAATGTTGGCGCGGCTCCTTCTGCCTTCTTCCCAAATGACATTATGAGTTATGCCAAACTAAACTCATTTCCATTTTTGATATGGTTAACGAGTGGTAGATGAGGAGAATGCCATTGACTGAATATAACTTGATTTCAGTCAGGCATTCAGGGAAAACAATGACTCTCGGTGTTTTCTTTTGGATACAACTGATAAATGTTAACTGCATGATACAAGGATATTTAAACAAAAATTGCCAAGGCCTGATTACTTGATTGATAAGAATCTGAAAGAAGAAATCCATCTTCAGTTGTTTTCTTCAACACTTCTTTGACCCGGCCTTGGTCTGCAGTGTTAACATCAGGGTGACTGAAGTTTACATCCATGTGTTCACAGAGGTTTAAATTTTAGATGACAAAATTCTAGGATAAAGAAGGAATGTGGAGTGAAAGAAACACATTTTGAGACAGTCTTAGTGAAAATATTCTCAACAACTATAGACAAATGAAGGTAGATCTAGTTTAGGACTCAATAAGAAGAAATGCTGTGCTATCATTCCAGCATATTTTTTGAAGATTGATCCTCTAAGACACTTTAAAAAGAGGGTGGAGCTGCAAGTATAGGGTGTATGTGTGTTTGTGTGTGTGTGTGCACGGGTGTGCACATGTGTTCTAAAAAAGAAGGCTGGATAGAAAAAGCATACCATCATGTCCAAAGTTCTCTCTGAGTAACTACGTTGGATTATTGTTTCCCCTTTCCTTTCTAAGATTTCCTTAAATTTAGATAACAGTGTTCCCTGTCCAATTTTTTTTCATTTCTATTAAGATGGCTATTATTAAAGAGATAAAAGGTAAGTAATTGTGAGAACATGGAGAGGAGTGAACCCTTTCCACACTGCTGTTAGAAATATAAGTTAGTGTAGTTATTATGGAAAACAGTACAGAGATTCTTCAAAAAATAAAAATATATTTATCAGATGATCCAGCAATCCCACTATGTCATATATAGCAAGTAAAAATGAAATCACCATGTTTGAGAGATATCCCGGCTTATCGAAGCACTGTTTGCCATAGATAGGCAAGATATGTAATCAACCTAAGTGTCTGTCAGTGGGTAAATGGATAAAGAAGATGTGGTGTAGATAAACAATGGAATTTTAAGAAACGATAAAAGCAGCAAGTTTTACAATTTATAACAACATGATGTACCCAGAGAGCATTATGTTTAGTGAAGTAAACCAGGTACACAGAGAAATACATTCTAGGATTTCCTTACAGAGGGTGGAATCAAAAGTTTAATGGTTGCTTTCATAGTCATGAAGAGTGGGAAGGTGCAAATGGAGAGAACCTGACGAGATGAGGAATTCTAATGGAAGGATCTATATTTACAGTTAAATGACAGGACAAAGTTCGGGAGAACTACTGTACTGCGTGATGACTATGGTTAAGAGCCAAACATTAGAATCTTGACTATAAAGGGAATAGATGTAAATGTTATCATCACTAAAACTACACCGATGTGCAGTGCATTGGTTAATGAGCTGAAGTTAGTTATCCCACAATGCTTTTATACTTAAAGGCATGTTTTACACAGCAAAAACAATTTTTATGTCAATTTATTTTTTTGTAAAAAAGATACAAGCCATAGATAATTTAAAAATTGGTCAAAAAATTGAGCAAGAGGGTATATAAAATCCTGCAATTTTTTTTTTTATCTCCAAATCGATGTCAAGTCCATGGAACACAAGGCTGTCCCTTTTTCTCAAAAGCTTCTGGTGCTTTTGCTGTGAGGCACAACAGAATCTGTCGCAGGGGACAAGAATGAAGAGGAACCTGGTGCTACTGGCCAAGGCATTTAAAAGAATTCCAATCTGTGTTTGCTTCCATCATGAATCCCAGTTTCTTCCCCAGGACAAAGTCCTCATTCCACCCCTGCCTGCATCCAGAGATGGCTGAAACCTCAAACCTGTCCCCATCACAGGGGCCTTGGGGAAAATCGTCACTCACCCCGCTATGCGCTCACTTCCTAGTTCCAATCCAATCGGGGCCGGAATACTGACTGCAGCTATGCCCCAAAGAGTGGCTCCCTAGGTGTCCATCAGTGCTTGCCACAGACGGGTTCTCCAGGCTGCAAAGGGAGAGCGAGTCTGTCAAGGGTTAAATGATGAGGTGAGAATAATCCCTGTGTTTGTGACGCTCGCCCAGCACAGGTGTAGTGTTTAAGTCCCCAATCTCTCCTTTCCCATGAAGGTGAGTAACTTCTCCAAAAGCGCACATCATGGCTCTGCTCCCAAGATTTTGTTTCATTTCTGTTTCTTTCTTTATATCATTATTCATTGGTAAAACTTCACAATTTCCTCCCAAACCAAGGAGAAGCACTGAAAGTCTGGTAGCACATCGAAAATAACAATTCAAAAAATTGTCCTTTTTGTAGGAAGAGAGCAGTCATAATATTGAATTTCTACTGTTTAATGAGATATTTAAATTACATATAATCAAGAGGAAACCCATTATTTTAAATGATTTAAAGGCTCCTATATGAAGAGTGAAATGCAGAAATCTTAGAAGATATCCCTGCCGCCTGCCTACCCTCCAGACTGTGCATCCTAATTTCAGCTTTTCTTTCCTGCTCTTAAATAAAAGAGATTCTGGAGAGATTGGGCAAAAGTGGAAGTGGCTTCTCTGTTTCCTTGCAGGGCCACAGGCAGGGATTTCATTGAAGTTCAGCTCTAATTAGGATTTGCTTTGCTAAAGATAGCTCACCTAACTCCACTGTCCTGGGACGCAAATGCCGGGAGACCTGGAGACTTTCCCCATCGGGTCAGTAGCAGCTCTTTGCAGCTGGTAGAAATGCAGCAGGACTGCAGTCTGCTCAAGTTTCTTTTTATTTCTTCTTTTACATCCAGACTCGGCCATCACACCATGCCATGGGTGGTATCTGAACCGAGAGCAGATTGTCCAGTGTACAGAACTGCGAAGAAAAGCATTGGCTTGGACTGGATTCTCTCCTGGCTGCCCTCAGTGAAATTTTCTCCTAATGACTGGGGTGCAGGGAAGAGAAGAGGATGTCACCTAACGGAGGGAATGATTCCTCCCAGTGATACAGGAGGGTTTGAAACACACCCTGTCAAGCTCAACAGCATCATTCAAACAGTGGTTTCAGGCAAAACGCGCTGTGTCTACATCTCTACCACATCTGTGCGTACCCGTTCCCACCATGGTGACTGTGTGCTGAACGGTCCCTGGCTCAGAATGGACACAAAGACGCATCAGTCCACATAGACTGGGTGTTCACTGGAGCTCAAAGCAAGACTCCTGCCCCGTGACCTACAGGACAGTGACCAAAGGCAAAGTGTGGACTGGAAGAGAGCTCAGCTCAGGAGCCACAGGCACTCAGTTTCCATGCGACTTCTTTATCCAGACCCAACGGCCATTTTTTTTTTTTTTTTTTTTTTTTTAGCTCTCTTAAATTCTAACCCAACTAACCTGATGTTTTTAAGGACCAAAAAAGAGGAAAACAAAATTATGGCCTGGTACATTATTTGTACCTGTTTGTGAGGCAACTTTCTTCTAAGGGGTGTTTTATTATATGTTACAGTGTATAAATATTTATTAAGTGTGTGGCAGGTCTTTCATCCAATGAGGACAAAAAGGCATCAACAACAAACACGCAACACCCTAAACTCTTTTTTGAACACCATCGAACAGAGTTTTGGGATGATTACAGCAGTGAGCTGCGACCTGCGGGCCTCACTCACTTCAGTCATGGCCTTCCCAGGGGTCCTCAGCATGTCACTTATCCACAGGACCAGGGGACACTTTCAGGGGACCAAAAATGGCATAGATTTAGGTTAGAGCTTGAAATTCACAAGCCTTCAGGATTTCAGCTTTTCACATCCTTTGTTGTAATCACAGAAATGACAAATAATTTTTATGGTCCAGTCATTTATAAGAAAAAATAAACTTACAATCTTCCCTACTTTGTAAGCATTAATAACGTGATGTATTTTGGTTACATATTGTAAATATTTTAAGGGAGTCACCTGAAAATACTTATGTCAAAGTGTTCTTGAAACAATCTCACACTTTCCCACAAAATCTGTGTGAATAAATTCTGGTATCTCTGGTTGACCCATAAAGAAAAGTATTAAAACATGTTTTAAATACTAAAGTCGCTTCTTGTCATTTCTGAGGATGGTATTTGTTTCCTCGTGGATTCCGGAAATTTCTTAGCTTCGAGTTGGGTTAAAGCTTTTTAAGTTTTCGTGACTATGAAATCTTTCCGTTCTTTGTCACACTCTTAAGATTTTCTTCCTGAATGCATGACAAGCACACAGCCACACACAGCACTATTTGAGTCTCAAAGACATGAGACACTGCACTAATCAGGATAATATTGCTTCTCATATCACGCTGCATGAAAATTCAGAGGTTGACTCTACAAGCCACAGGATGGTATCTACGAAATTGGATTGAAGTAAAGGATGGAAGTAGCCAGGTCTAGAACGGAGCTCTGTGAGGCCGGCTGCTCCTCTTCATTCTGTGCCCTGCCTTGGCTGCCGGCCACACACAGACACATGCGAGCCACAGAAGGAGACAAACTGCTGCTGTAGCCTGAGCATGGCTTGTGTCCCCTGTCGTCCCTTGCAGTTCGAGACGTGGTCTCCAGGGTAGTGCTGTCAGGAGGTGGTACTCGCTTTGGTAGGTGGGGTCCAGCAGGAGGTCTGTGGGTCATTGCACCTGTGGTGAGAAGGGATTATGGACCCCAGACCTCCCTCTCTCTCCCTCTCTCTATCTCCAACTTCCTGTCTGGGGTTGTAGTTTCTTCTGCACAAAACACTTCCACCGTGTTATGCTGTCATCTGCAACCCTCCTAAGAAGCCAATCGATGCCCTGCCAAGTATTAGACGTTAAGCCCCAAACTGTGGGCTAAGTACACCTCCTTTTCTTTGTAAGTATCCTGTGTCAGGTGTGTCATGATATTGACAGAAAGATGACTAATCAAAATTCCTAACAAGTGAATCAATTGATGTAGAAATGAATGATCGCTTCCACTAAGTATTGGTAAATTGGAAAATCTTTCTGATACTAAACTGTCAAAAAAAAGATTCTAAAATCAGCCTATGCTTCAACATCTCAAAGTGACTTAATCATTTTTATTACAGAAGCAATCCTATTCCACTAGAAAACACGGTATGCAAAATGTAACAATGCATTTGAAATTAAAGAAATAAATAATAAATAAATGGTTTCGAAAACCTTGTTTATCACATTGCAGATTTATTTCTGCCAGTCTGTGAAAATGTAGAAAAGTGTTCTTCAGGAATTTGTAACTAGCTTTGCAGAGGTATAATATCTTACAGGGACCTTCCCAAGTCCCAAAGCTTATCGTCTACAACATCATTTGTAATGGTGACATATCGTGGACTTATGCTACTATCTTAATTTTTAAATTAGTTTTTTTTTTTTTTTTTTTTTTTTTTTTTTTGTGGGTACCGGGGGGACGACCTCAGGACCTCGCGCGCCAGAAGGCGCCCGTGCCGCTGAGCGATATCACCGGCCCCTTTTTCGTATGTGGGTTCCGGGAGTCGAACTCGGGCCTTCACGCTTGCAAGGCAGGCGCTTAAGCCGCTGAGCCGTCTCACCGGCCCTTTAAATTAGTTTTAAATCAATTCTCAAATAGATTATTTCTAACCATTATTTATCTTTTGGCAAACACTGTTGTTTGTTAAATGTGGAATCATTCTGTTCCACATCTAAACAAATTTTAGAGTTGATCAAAAAAGTGGCTTCTAGACCTTTTGCAAAATGCCTGACTCCAAAATTTAACACTTTGAGCTTCTCAGGGGGCCATGATCCCCACTTTCCCTAAAATCTCTGCTAAAGAGAAAAATGTCACTTGTTTATTAAGATGTAGAGTGTCTGTAAAATATAATGTATAAATATGCATCATTGAATAGTGTTGTAATTGTCTTCACTTAACAGATTTACTCAGTGGTCCCTCACTGAAATATTTTCTTTGGTAATCTTTGCTCTCCATGGGAATACATATAACAGCATATTATAAAATAAAATTTTATATGTGCACAATTATCTTTGTGAAGAAAATCCTCCTTGTAAATTATGATTTCATTAACTGCAATAATTATAACAAAAATAGCATTACGGATATGTGATGTTTTATGTAAAAGCTATAATTATAACCAAAGGGAAAAAAAATCCTTACATTAAGGTAAAATTCAGTAAACCATTTTGACTTTGCATAGATTCATTCTCTTGCTTCTTTTACAGTGACATTTTTTCACAATAGAAAGTATGATTTTAATCATAACAGCTGTCTTGCAAATAAATATTTTGCAAAGAATAAAAGGTAGAGTGAATTCCCCACTCTACTTGATTACAAAGCCTATTTAACTCAGAATAGTCTTGCAAATTGTCATGCACCCTTTGGTCCTGGAAAAGTAATGATTTATGCCAAGCACAAGGCAGAAAATATACTTAATTTATTCATTGCACAACCTATACACCACCTGAGGGTGGGGTGGGGGGCACTGGAAAAACATTGTGAGCTAATAAATTATTTCTCCTTCTTTGGAAGCCTGTCACTATAGTATACTGCCAGTAAAGCTTACAAATTATTCTTATTCTGGAGATGCTATTTTAAAAAGAAAAGGAAAAGTGTATGATTAAGCCTGCCTATTTTTTCATATAAAATTTTGATAAGAAATGGATAAGTACTTGGGTTTCCACTAAAAAAATGTGAACAATGAATGCATGTGAAAAGAATAGAAAATTTCCCTGATTTTTTCTGTTTGTCACATGTTGAAATTTATTTTCCTGATTTCTGGACCCTCTTCACGTGAGCACTCTCTGCAAATGTCAGCATTTGAATAAACTCCCAGCTCTGCTCCCAGGCAGACATCTACACAATTGATATGATCCATGCAAAAATACAAAATTAAAAAAAAAAAACTCTTTTCATTGCGTGTGTAAGGCCCTTATTTCTTTTCTCTTGACCTGAATTACCCCCATTTTAGCTCTCTATAGAGCACCAATTCAAAAATAAATATTGACCCAACACTTTATTTTCTGTTGTGTTGACTTGGCAATGTACAGCCAATAAAAGCTACATTAAAGCTTCTGAACACTCGATTTAACCCTGAAAATTTGCATTTATAATTGATGGTTATGTTTAGCTGATTAACAGTATAGAGAAACACTCTGAAGATTACCAGTGAATTCCACTTATTTTGTAAAATAAACCCTAAGTAAGACACTAGTGGAATTTCAATCTACCCACAATGTGCTGGATTTAAAGGAATTTCATGTATTGACTCCTAAATTAATTTTTCTAAAATAAGATAGCATCAAGAGACAAAAAGTTCAAGAAATAAACTCAGCAAACAAGCTGAAATAGTGAAACGAATATTTCCTCATAATTAAATAGCTCAACTGCTGAATATTTTGAATGATTCCAAAGAAAAATGATTTAATTTTACACATACTTAAATTTTAAAAAGTAAAATGAGTCTAGTTTTAATCTTCGGCATGTGTAGAGCCAGTTTTTCCAGCACCATTTATTAAAGAGGCTATCTTTCTTCCAGCGAATGTGTTTGGCACCTTTGTCAAAGATAAGGTGGCTTAGTATGTCTGGGGTTGTTTCGGCATCTTCTAATCTGTTCCATTGATCTTCAGGTCTGTTTTTTTGCCAGTACCACACTGTTTTTATCACAGTAGCTTTATATATATAAGATGGTTAAGATAGATACACTACCATTTTTACTTAGTTCATTGAAGAGTAAGGTTTGTGCCAATAATGTTTGGACAATTGAATGCTAATGTCTGGTGTCCTGAATAACTAACTTAAAGATAGTAATACGTAATGTATTAACCATTGTTACCCTCCTATTATGTTGTTTTGAAAATTTGTTCTTCTTTTGATTTGTTTTGTTTTTTCTTCTCTTTAAAATTAAAAAAAAAAAAAAAGTAAAATGAATCCAATAATGTTGATGATGGTGAACGGACCCCAAAATATTAAAATTTCGATCATTTAACATTAAAGAATTTAAAATTAAGAGAAAATAAAGGCTTTCTAAGGATATTTCTTTTCAATTATTGTGTTATCCTATATTTTAAAAATAAATTCTTCACCAAAAAATAACAAGATTCAGCGAAATCAATAAATTCCCATATGCCAATTATATTTCATTGTAATTTCAGACAGAAACACAAATTTAAAATTGGTTCTCTTCATTGCTACTGAGAGCTTCAAATTTTTTCATTGACTAAGAATGGGAAGGAAAAAGGCCCTCTCAAATTTTCCCTTTCACTGAAGACTTATGACATTTGATCAAAAGTAAAATATGGGGCAGTTGTTGTTGATTTTGTAGATTTTCATAGACTTTGAGAGAAGAAATAAGAAGAGCAAGGCTGCCTGCCAAGGTAGGTGGGTGTGGACCCAACCCCTGGGTCCGGATGGAGACCACGGAGCCCCGTGGCTGATTTCCTGCTTGTTCAACGTGCATTTTCCGAGTCCTTAACGTGTGTGAATGCTGCCCAGGATGCTGTGGGGGACACAGCCGTGACTGTGCATCCCACTTCTTTATGGTTTTCCTTTCCTCCACAGAGGAGGCACAAAGGCATGCAAAACACAGCAACACGGAACATTGTCTGGAAGTATCTTAAGACAGAGGAAACAGAACTACAGCTCTCCTCCTGCAGTGGGCCAGCAATCTCTTCTGCAGGGATGAAAACAAAGCACATAAAATTACTACCTGGTCAAGATACTCACAATCAACCCCATGCTTTTTGTAACATTATTCAAAACAATCAAGATATGCAACCAACCTATGTGTGTGCATGAGTTGAAAGCATTAAAAAATGCATCAATGGGTCATGGAATATTATTAAGAATTAGAAAGGAGGGGCCGGTGATACGGCTCAGTGCCATAAGCGCCTGCTTGGCAAGCGCGAGGTCCTGAGTTCGACTCCAGGTACAAGCATATTAAAAAAAAAAAAAAAAGAATTAGAAAGGAGATGGTGCCGTTAGCTGTAATGTGAATGAGCTTGGAGGATGTTCAGTTAAAGGAAATAAGCCAGACACAGAAAAAATTATTACATAGCCTTCCTTATAGGTTTAATTTAAAACATACATGCATATGCAATACATATGTTATCATATGTGATATATGTTATATCATCGACATGATCAAACATACAGAGAAAATAAAACAGTACACACCAGCAGCAGGAAACCACAGGAACGTGTAGGCCAAAGGGTACCAAGGTAGCATGAATGAGTCTAAAGACCCCTAGTACAACAATGGGATCCTAGTTCCTAATAGCGTTCAAGTTTTTACCAAATGAGTAGATTACAGGTATGCTTATCACAGAGGGGAAAATTGGTGAGTATTTGAGATGTTGGCTATGTTAATCTACTTCAGTGGAATAATAATTTTATCATACACCATATATTTCGTCACTTCATGTTGCATATCCTAAGTAAACACAGTTAAATTTATTCAAACAAAGTGAAAAAGTTGCTTGAAATATTATTTCCACATACTTTCCCAGCTTCATTCACAGAGGATTCTGGCTGGGGATTTGGGCCTCACAGATGAGCTACGGGGTCCTGAGAGGGCTCCGAGGTTTCAGGCTGGGTCAAAGCTGGACCAAGGGATGGAGGACGCTTCTTTCAGCCCCACATGCCCTCCAGCCTAGCTCGGAGCTGCAGTGACACTGTTCTGCTTGCCCCGAACCCCGTCTCTGGGGAGGCCCCTGCTCAGAATATGCAGCCTGGCCTTGGCTGACCACACCGCACACTGCAGGCCTCCGGAGGACGCCCTTGACTTTCACACTGCACCCATCACATGCATGGCAGTGGGCATCATGGAACTGACAGATGCAAAGTGGCCTGATGTCAATGGGGCACGGACGGAGCCATGGCCAGCGAAAATAGCACGGATGGAAGCTTTGCTATTGATATGCAATTTTTCTTCCTCAAAATCAAAGCACATTGTTGGTGGGAAGGTGAGACAGTTAAGGTATGAATGTGTCTCCATGTTGTATCTTTTGAAAATAACCTTTTTTCTTAGTGCTTCTTGGTGATTCATGTTAAATGCATTTTTTTTTCAGTACAATTGAACATCAGAGCAGCAGAGGAAGAAAATACCACATGCAATAAGTAGATACCACTTGACAATTAATGGAATTCTTGTAGGCATCAGGTGGGATAGCCTCAGGATGTCTTCAATATATTTACCTATTGTAACCACCTGAGCTAAGGCAAACACAGACACCTCCCCTTGGTGAGCCAGACTCACCCCTCCGGAAGGGCCGAAGATTTCTAGAATATTCTAAATGCACAAGCACATGTATGGGGAAAACCTAAAACCACCCCTTTTGACTCCAGAAGGAAAAGAAAAACAACATTTCCCACACTGGTTCAGGCAGCTCACCGGGTTTCCTGTGTCACAATGCTAACTTCCTTCCTGCAGAGGTTCCGCCTCGGGTGTGGGTCCTGTTCATGGAGCTCACTCCTAGACGCGTATAACATTCCATACACACCCTACTGCTCAGAACAGTCCACTAATTACACAATAAGTAATTTCCTTTCCCCCTTTTTATATTTGGGTTTTTTTTTTTCCCAAATTTCCCACTAATAATACATTCCTTTTGTCTGAAACTGATGCTCAAAATCACAATAAAGGACTAATGATGGCTGGAACAGATTCTGTGACGTTATCCATGCCTAATTTCTGCCCACTACGAAGCCTGATCTTCTGCCCCCTTCCCCCAGGCTCGGCGTATTTGTCAGCTTCTTGACTAGACACTGCGCGCCTACAGGGCAGACGTGATGTACGGTTCCGTCATTCTGCATGGCTCAGAGCATGATGGTGGTGCTTACGGAAATGTGGAACATAATACTGATAATAACTGCATGCAGTACACTCAAGGAATGTTCATTAAATAATGCTTCTGTAGTAGCAGGCTTGGTGTCTTCCTGAGAGGAGATGAGTGTGAGTGTGTATGTGTGTATACGTGTATTGTGTGTATGGGTGTGCACATGTGGGACCATACACCAAATACCCTCAGACACACACGCTGATTGAGGACAAATGCAAAATCTTTTTCTCCTTTGTTTCTATGTGCTTTTTGCTGTCCTCCTGAGCACACACTCTCTAACCCTTCCTTACGTAGGATCAACATGCCATATGTGTGGACATCGTGTGTCCAGCTTTGTGTAGACATTGTGTGGACATTGTGTGTCCAGCTTTGTACAGACATTGTGTGGACACCGTGTGTCCAGCTTTGTGTAGACATTGTGTGGACATCGTGTGTCCAGCTTTGTGCAGACATTTTAGGAAAATGGTTAGGGGGCTCAGCCCTGCATATGGCCAACCTCATCACCATTCGTAAAAATAATTTGATCTTGATTTTTTTAGTTAATCAGATTTTAATTGAGGTAAAAATAAATGTGCTCTTATGTAAGTCACTTACTAGTTAGTGAACAATAGTGAACTATGTTTTGTGGCATTGAAATTTTATTTTTCTTGTAAAATTCCTAATGTGTGACATGGACACATGGTTCTTTAAAACTGTTTTATAGATTAAAAACATCCAAAATCATATTCAATTTTATGCTATTCTGTGACTTGAGGGAATAATATAAAGCTAGTTTTAAAAATGTGGGAGGCATCAATTAGGACTTGTATTACTTTGGAAAGAAACCATAGAGGTGACATTGCTAACTTTTATACAATTGAGTTTTTAAAAATATTTCAAGATAGGTATTTTCTGAGGTTTCTTCTTGCCTCTATACCAGTTGGAAAAATTGGGGCATGTTTTCATTGTTGTTATTGTTGTTTCATCGCTGAAAGGCAGCCCTGCCCTACCCCTCCCCAATGCAACTCTTCACATTTCATTATCACATTCAGAACAAAGGCTGCTGCAAGCAAAGTTAGAGATCTCCAAAAAAATCCATCTAATAGTGTGTGGTTCTGTTCTAAAAAACCCCTACTGTGGCCCCAAAAGAAAACTAATTCCTAGCAAGAACTTAAAAGGAAAAGTAAAGAATGGCAGTTTTCTTCTGTTTCCCGAAGACTTCGAGGCAGGTAGTGTGTGGTAAACTGTGGTGGTGGGGGGTACACTTCCCTTCCATCTTTTAAAAATATTTAATGGTAATGTTCTATGGAGAAGACACAGTTGAAAGCATCCTACGCGGATTTTGCACTACACAACCATCCTACAATTGCACGTTCTGTGTCCCAAGGTGACAATGGACGAAATGGCTTACAGCCCAAAGAACTTTCTTCTGACAGAGCCACTAAGTGCAGGGGTGAACTTCTGGATTCAAGCACGTAGAATTTCAGTGGCACGTCATCATTTTGACAAAGTAATATTTATTGATCAAATTTTCCACAAGAGGAATTTGGCACTTATGAATATTACAGACAAATTAATATCTCAAGTACCTAAATGAATACTGGACATTTTAAGATCAACTATAAGGCCTTTCTCCTATGGTAAAATGCTGATTAGTAAATCTAGGGTAAGGTAAGGAAGAGAATTTCAATCCCTCTCTCCTTTATCTGTTTTTGGCTGCTTTGACAGAGTAGTTTGAACAACTAAATTAAATGCTAAGAAGAGTGGTGGATAGAGTGGTTGCTAGACCTATTTTCATTAATATAAATAATTTTGGGCTTAGGCTAAAAGATAAAGTTTATAATTCTGTTTCTGTTTCCCTGCTACTACTGTTCACCACTCTGTGTTTTTTCTGTCTGTTTGTTTTCTCTTGCTTGTAGCTCGTGGGCAGCCAGCACTCTGCTCCGCTTGGTGCTTTCTTGGATGGCAGCAGCGACTGCAATTATGCATCTGCCGTGGGGTGGAAACCTCCAGGAAGGGCCCTCACAGGGCTGCAGATGACAGCTTCTCTTCAGAAACACATTCTTCCTTTCCTCACCGCAGAAACTGTTGGACTTCACTAGTAAGGACCTGAATTGCCGTGATGATGTTAGTTCCACGTAAGAGGAAAAAAACGAAATATAATTTAAAATAGTTTTAAGATAATTAACTCTGCCAAAATCTGACTTGCTTCTCAGAATTTAAAAACAGCTCCATCCACATTTACCACCCATCCTCATCCTTAGACTTTTCCTACATCTTTGTTTGGCTTGCTGTATTTTAAGCCCGAAAAACTATTCCTGAATGCATCAAATTCGAGAGTACATTCAAAGGCACAAAATGAACAAACAAATATGAGTACACAAACCAGGACAATGCACAAAATGAAAACAAGATGTATGAATGGGAGGATTGCAGCCCAAGTGTGTATTTGTTTTGTTGAATGTGTTGAATCAGCCCTTGCTGGTCAGAGCTTCCTCTCCTTTCCTTGTCACATTCTTGGACTTAGAGGAATGTCATATCCTACAAGACAGTTTCAAAGCCAGGCATCATTGCCATTCCCACGGGAGACGATATAGGAAGGGGCAGCTGGGTCCCACCAAGCATCGGACACTGTTGTGACTTAAGGTCAGTATGAATGGCTCTTCTTTGCATTCTAGTATGTGACCTTCAGGGACCAAATGGAGCAAGAATAGGTGGAGACTCCATCTCCACAGACCCATTTTATTTTATTATTTTTTTGTCTTGAGTATCCTTCCATTTTTTATTCAGTGCCCTGTGGTTTCACTGTTTTTATATTTCCTACAACTTTGGTGTTCTTCAGGGTAGAACACCATACAAAAATGAACTATTTACAAAAGGTAACAAGCCCTAACATTAAATAAAGACAATTACAATGTTTGAAATAATTATAGCAATAAGAAATGCTGAGTGAGCAGTTTCTACACATAAGACATCCTTTTTTCCCTAGCTACAATATTTGCCCTTTTAATTCTTATTGCATCCCTATGAGATAGGTAGTTTTATGGATAAGGGAACTAAAGGTTTCCAAGAAAAATGCCATATGAGAAAGAAAATCAATTAATAAATGATCATAAAGTTGAAAGGGGCAGATAACCTCCAGAAATACCTACAATAAGAATATACTCACTACCTGAAAAGAGTTTTGAATTGATTAACTGTAATTCAATGAAGGAAATACATTTGGAAACACATACAGTAGTTAGAAAAAAAAGCATTTGAAATAATCAAAGTCAATTTGTGCTAAAAAGTTGTAGCAACAGGAAGTATAGGAAACTCCTTTAATGTAACAAAGAGAATTTACCAAAAACCTGCAGCTAATATCATAATCAATGGTGAGAAGCTGAAACCTTACTTCCAAGTTCATGAGCAAGACAATGATCTCCCTTCTTACATGCCTTTGCCAGCACATAGTAGAAGAAGTACTACTCAGTTAATTAGACAGGAAAGAAAACATTTACAAAGTGGAAACAGAAATAACATTGTTTTGTGAATAACAGATAGCATAACCATCTCTGTAGAGAACCTCAAAGAGTAGATTTGAAACAACAAAATCTTTTGGAACTAATAAGCAACCATAATAAGGTTGCAGGAAACAAGGTTAATATACAAAAGTCAATTGTTTTCCTGCATGCTAACCATGGATATAATTTGCAATTGACAAAGAAAATACCTGTTATAATGGGACCACCAAAATGGAAGAAATATATAGACATCAATCTAACAAAATATGTACAGAATCTGTATGCATAACACTTCAAAACCTTGACAAAAGAACTAAAAAATAATCTACATAAATGATGAGATATCAAATGAACTGCAAAACACAATATCTCAAATATCAGTAATCTGTCAACTCTTTCCAACTTGATCTGTAGATGCAACATTGCCTCTACCAAAATCTTAGGAAGCTACTTTTTAGGTATCAGCAAACCAGTTATATTAAGATTTAAATTAAAAACCAAAAGACATAACTTAAAACACCTAATGTAGTATTGAAAGGAAACTAGTTATTGGACTCACAATACTTGATTTTAAGACTTACCGAAGAGTTGCCATGATTATGATGGGATAGTGTTGGCAAAAGAATAAACACATGGAGCAATATGAAACAGACATACCAGAACTAGATCGACACAAACTTATATGTGATAAGGGAAAACAAAAGACTTTCAACACCTGCTGCTCATACCTTTGAATATTCATATTTTTAAAAATACAACTATACGCTGACATTTCACCTTCCACCAGTACATATTCAAAATTGAACTTGTACTTAAATATAAATGCAAAATTATTAAACATCTAGCAGAACACAAAGGTGAAAATCTACATGGGCTTTGGTTTGATCATGTTATAAAACACAGCACTGACAGCAAATTCTATGAAAGAAAAATTGATAAGATGGATTTTATTAGATTAAGAATCTACGTTCTATCAAGTATACTGGTAAGAGAGTCAGGGGATAATAGGCCCTACAATAATATTTGCAAAGCACATATGCAATTTAAAAAAATTTTGGTGTATGAGATAAACAATACATAAAAACTTAAAACTCAACATAAAGAACCAAAACTCAAACTTTAAAAATGGGCCAAAGACATGAATAGACACTTCCCCAAATATACAAGATAGTAAATATACTTATGAAAGTATGTTCAATATCAATTTTCATGCAGAAATGCAAAATACCCCTCACATACCAATATGCATATCTCAGAATGACTAAAACCCAAATCTGAATATATCAAATGACAGCAAGGACATGAAGATCTTATCTTTGCTGGTGAAAATGCAAAATATTTAGCCACTTTAGAAGATTGTTTGGCAAATTCTTCAAATCTAAACATAGTCTTTCCATATGATCTAGCGATTAGTTTCCTAGATATTTATCCAACTACTTTAAAAACAAGTCCATGCAAAAGCCTGCACATGAATGTTTACACCAATTTTGTTCACAATCACAAAAGAGTAGAACAACAGAGATTCCCTTCCAAAAGTGAATAGGTAACTGAACTATGGTGCATACATACAATTGGATATTTATTATTTTCATTAAAAAGAAGTGCATTTTCAATTCATAGAAAGATGATAAATACTAAATATATGCTGTTAAGTGAAAGAAACCCATCTGAAAATGTTATATATTATATGATTCAAATTATATGACATTCTGGTGTGGTAAAACAATAAGGATATGGATGAGGAAGCCTGTTTCAGTATGGTATGGAGAATGTGATGGGAACTGAACTCTTTTGCAAATGTAGGAAACAATCTCTCTGAATAGCGTTGGGGAAAATCGGGCCAACCCAAATAGCTCTGGACATGCGTGGAATTTCTAAGCCAAAAACAAAAGAAAGTATGTAAAGCTACAGCACTCTAGTTGGCACAGTATTTTACTCATAAGTATAAAGGTTCACACTTTTAGGCTGGACTTGAACTATTAAAGAAGTGAATGGACGATTGTGGGGGTAATTGTTCTCACTGATGGAATCTGAAGATGCAGATGTGGGGAGGGGTCTAATTTGTCCATCCCCACCACCCCCCAGAAGGTGTTATTGATTATGTCTAGAGATTCCCCTAAAACCTCACGAGCACATAGGTGGGGCTGGGGGGGTGGTGATTGGATCATGGTGTATGATACTCGGGTGGATTAGTCCACTGGGGAGTTTATGGCAAAATGTGAAGTTGGGAGGAAAAGCCAGGTTGGAGGAGGTTGCGCACTGGGGGTGTGGCCTGGAAGGGTCTGTCTCCCTCCCTTGATCTCTCTCTGCTTCCTGACTGACACACCATGAGCTCTTTCTCCTCCCCAGGCCCTGTATCTTGCCACCCTGCCACACCCCTCCGCCACACCCCTCTGCCATGCCACCCTGCCTTGGGGCCAGCCTCCTATGGTCTGAAACCTCTACAAACGGAGCCAAAATAACCCTCTCCTCCTGACAGTGTGGGTGTCAGATATTGTGTCCCAGGGGATGAGAAAGTAACTAGGGCACCAAGTCACTCTAAGTTATTTCTAAAATTTATAGTGGTTTTCACTTTTCAATTTCTCTATCTCCATTTATAAGTCTTCTAAACATTCTGCTTTCTTTTATAACAAGCATTATTATGTAAAGTAATAAAGTTTACTACTAGCATCCACCATTGTCTAAGCACTTCATAAATACATATCATCTTTCTTCTTCATTTAAAACAACTCTCTGAAGATAGTAATATTTTAATTCTTATATAACAATACAGTCATCTTTTCCTATCTGCCAGTAGTGCTTCCAGGAACTCCATGGATACTAAAATCTTTAGATGCTCAAGCACCTACATACCAAATGCCACACAGTATTTGCATAGAGCCCATCACACACTCCTGTATACTATGAAGTTATCACAAGGCGACTTATAATATGCAAAACAATGCAAACAGTACGTAAATAGCTGTTAAACTGTATTGTGGAGGGAATAATGACAAGAAGAAAAGGCTGTACATGTTTGGTATGGGTGAATTTTTTATATTTTTGATCTGTAACTGGTAGAGCCTGCACGTGCAGAAGCTGTAGGTGCAGAGCGCTGACTCTCTGAGGAACAGCAGTCACAAGGCCTTTGTTGACAGCGATTTTCACCAAGGACCACATGCCTCTCCTAAGTAGTTCTCAGGTGTGTGATGATGAGGGATCTGCAGGGGCACCGCCCCCAGAGAACTCGCAGTCCAGGGAGGGAGACAAGTGCTCTCCCAGGAAACATCCCAGTGGGTAGGTTACAGCTGGTTTAGCCAAGGGATAAACCTAGTGGAAGTCCTCATTAGGTCCATGGACATGGAAGGGATTTTTAAGCGGGTGTACACAAGTCATGAAAAGTGCAGAAATCACCGAAGTGTCAGAGCATGAATATATTCTCCGAGGAGAGGGAGTAGAGCCTATGCTACTCGCCTAAGTGATGGCAAGACTTTTAGAGCTTTCAATGATGCAACCAACCCGCTGCAGCAGCTTTGCTGCAGGTTCGCCACCACTGTCACAGACCATGACAGGCGCCAAGCCCAGACTCTGCTGGTATTCTAGAAGCTGCTAGGGACCGCAGGCACAAGGATGGGCCCACTGTCACGGGACGGTGCCACTCCACACTCCGGTCCCGGCCACGCCAGCAAACTCTGAGTCTGTTCTGAATGTCTTTCCCGAAAACACAAGACATTTACTGGAGAACATCAGCAAACATAAAAGCAATTAAAAAAAAAATCACACAAAAGAAACCGAAAATAAACAGAAATCCCACAGCACCTAAAAGGGGAATGTGAGTTTCTAGTCTTCTAGTTATTTCTCCTCTAGCGGTATGTGTCTGTTCCTTGTAAAGAATTTAAACCAAAATGTGTATGTTTTAATCAAATATTTAGGGTAATCGACTTATGATAAGAATTCCCCACATTATTAAATAATACATAATGGCATTATTTTAACGAGGACTACTTGGGAGTCCATTTGCATGTAGGCTATATGCTTATAAATACGCATTAATATCATAACTGACTGAGGGCACTGCTTGCTTACAACCTGACACTTCAGTACGACGGAGAGCTTTCCTTCCTTCTCTCCCTCCCTCCCTCCCTCTCTTCCTTCCTTTTCTCTCCCCGCTCCTCTGGTCCTCATGGTCGATCACTTCCTTCGACCTGGTTTCCACGGGTTATGTGTCTGTGTTTGTACGTGTGGTGTCATCTCCACCCCAATTAAAATACTAACTCCTTTTACAGTTGCCACTCGATATTTACTTGGGCACTCTAGGTATTCTGCGTATCTACATATATATCTAATCAGTGCACTTTAATTTTCTCTCTTAATATGTAGAAGTTGTGTTTGCTTTTATTGCATGATACATTGGCCACAGCTCAGTCTAAAAGTTTATATAACAGCAGTCCACGCTGGAAACAAACATTGATATTGATCAGATATTTATTTTGTGCTGCCCTGAGCACCTTTATTTACACCTTAAAACTACTTTAGAGTAGAGGTTGTTTTTAATTCTATTTTTTTATTGAAAACAAAACCCTAAGTAGAGACAAGTTTAGTAAACTGCCAGAGGCCACAGAAAGTCAGCGGCAGAGATGGAAATATGAATCCCTGTGGCATGCTCCTAGGGCCCAGGTCCAGCAGGCAGGGCCAGGGTACACTGTCGAATAGATAACACAGAGGAGTAGGAAGGAAAGAATACACAGTAGAGTAAAAGAACTTCTCCGAATGGGAAGGGGACCGAGAGATGAGAGAGGTAGGAGGGGGAAGGGGGTGTAAAAAGAATTAAGATGTGTGAAGTACATGCACCAACTTTCGATGATGAATGTAATCATTATGTACTGTAAATATGGACTAAAAAATAAAAATTAAAAAACGTGTGAAAAGAAATATATATTTTTGTGTCTATGCAGAATTTCATTTAAATATTTTCAGTGGTTGTAAAGATTTATTCTTCTGAAAAGTGACCTCATAGAAATAGTATTGTTTTTGGGTAACGTCTTTGCATTTAATTATGTAAAACAGGTACGAATGTTGTTTTAGTGCCTCGGCAAACAGAAAGAAAGCAGGTATAAATGGGCTGGGGTGGAGCTCAGGGGCAGAGTGCTTGCCCAGCATGCATAAGGCCCTGTGTTGCATCCCAGCACTGCAAAATAAATGAATAGACGAATTCATTATAATAAACAAAATAATATAAGGTTTTCCCTCACTTTCAGTATGCTGATTTATAACAATGAAAGGAGTCACAGAGTTTGATCCCTAGCACAGATAAAACAAGGATGGCATGTCACTGGGCCACAGTGCCTGGAAAGAAGACAAGAGGAGAAGATGACAGCATTCAGGTCTTTTTGAGCAACCTCCCCACAATCGCTACTCTAGGAGCCGCTGGACTTCTCACGAAATGGGAAGAACCGAGAGGGGCCTCGTGATGAGTGGCTATGAACGGTGACACTGCAGCTGCACCAGCACGTGATCCTGCATCCACTTGAAGGGAACCATTGTGCACATGGCTCCTATGTGAAGCCCAGGAAGGTCTCCTCCCAGCCAAGGAAGCAGGAGAACTCAGGATAAGTCAAATCATCGGGAAACAGACTCAAGGGAGAATTCAGGAACAAAGCAAGTTTCAATATGCACCCCAAAACAGTGGTCTCAATCTAACATTTAACCATTTTGGCTTCCAAGCTATCATATGTTCTACATAATGGAAAAAGAAAAAAATCTATAGAAAATATATCGAGGGAGTTGTGGGGAAAAAGTCACACCTTTTCGCCTTCTAGCTACTGCGAAAACAGTAAAAGAAAAAAGAAAAGAGCAAAGCAAAGCATGTGAACTGATTTTGCCCACTGGTCAGTACACAGGTGTAACTTCTTCCCTCATTCCCTCAGGTCCTGCTCTGTCTGGACTCCAAGTTAGCCTTCTAAACACGTGTCAACCTGCCTTCCCAGAGGACCTTTCCAAACCTCCCTCCACGGTTCCTTCTTTACTGCACTTATTCCAATAAGCACACTGAAAAGCATGTTCGCTCAATGCTGATTTGCCCATTCAGTCATTCTTAGAACTGCCCTGGCCTTGGAGACAGCTGTCCCTTCCCAGCTTGAGAATGGGGGGCCTTGGGACGAGGCAGGGGGGAGCAGGAGGAGCCTGGCTGATTAGACAGAAATTGACAGTCATAGAATGCAGGGCATGGGGGACCTGTCCGCAGCTCCTGTGGGCCATTGTGGGAGGATTAGCAGCAGAGAACACACTTGAGGAGGCCTGGGGGTGTAGCTCCCCCAGGATAAAAACAGGAGGGATACGGGATGTGGCCTGGAAGCAAGTCCACCGTCCCCTTACAGTGTTTAGGAGTCTCGATTTGGCATTTGGAGACTTTTCTCAATATTTTGTGTCCATGCCCTCATAGGTCTTTAATATTTATGCCATTCAGAGTATTCTGAACTGGACGGTAAGCTGGCATTGGCAGCGTTCAATCCGTGGTAATCTGTATGCATTTATAGTGCAAGCTGATCCGTAATTGGTTTTCATCCAAGTAATCCTTCCGAGAATATGGTTCAGTGCTGCGAGGGGCCGAGGTGAGAGTAGGGAAAGGGGACTCTAAACTTCTTTCCTGGCCTTATTAGAATGCAGTAAGCATCCGTGTTAAGGAGAAAACGATGTCCATATTTCTGAAGTTCTACTGAGTGGTGCATAAGCATGGTACACCCCAGAGCACACCCAACAAGCTAGAGAGATTAAACAGTTTGGGGGTAACTCTACCCACTTTCATGGGTCAGCATGGCTGGTATAAGATAGAGTATTAAGTTAAAAGGAGATACATGAAGGGAAGAAATTGGAAAAATAACTAAAATGGAGAAAATTAAACATTTATCATGGTTCCAGAAACCTAAAATTTTGGAAGAAATGAATTCTAAGCCAGCATATTTATATGTGCAAAAACGAGCACAACTAAAATTAACTGTATTTCAGATTGCTACATTTCATTATTATTTTTATCTCCCAAGGATCTCTCAGATATTTCTATTCATCTTTAGCCCCACGTCTAAAGCAGTCATGCTAGGCACTGCACAGATATTTCTCTGAGTTCAAACTGTAAGGGAGAATGAAGCTTTGCAGGCCTGTGAATATGTTTCACAAATATGATTTAAAGGTGAAAATATTGAGACATTATTTTCAAGTTTTAAAACATGTGATGGAAGTGAACCTCTCTGAAAGAAATATTACACTTCAATTTACATAAACATTGTAATCGTCTTCACTCCCTGAAAATAATGTCCATTTTTCACCTGCTATCGTTAGCTGGGCTAGTGCCTTGATTAGGATAATTTGTTTCAAGTGCACTATGGTATAGATAACGCATTGCGTAAGGAGACGGGCTAGTCTAGATTTTCTCCTTTAAAATGAGAATACTTCGCTAGGTCATCATGCTTGTTTTAAAAGTAATTATCGTTTTCCAAGTCCAATTCAGCCTCAGAAAAGAAACCCGGAATTAGTCTTCTAAAACAGAAAAAAAGACAGTGGTGTAATTGTTCTTCCTCCTGGGAAATATGCTTTTCCTTAACTACAGAAAGAACTGTTAAAACTTCCATAAATAAGTAGAGAAACAACACGCTATGCCAAGTAAATTAAAAAAAAAAAGCTGCATATTTAGAATTAAGAGAGCAATAAAACAACACTTTCAAAAGCTCTGCATCAGAGAACAAAATGAAAGCAACCAAATAACTCGCAGTAATATAGATAGGTGCAAGTATGAGCCTCGCTTTGAATTATCTTTTTCTTTTTCAGTTATGTCAAGTGACTTATTTTACAATGGCTTAAATAGAAGAGTCATGTTAAAAAAGAAAGAATATTTTTCCACCAAGAATCTTACAGGCTGAAAGGCCGATTCACTTAGCTCAGCCATCTAGTTTATTTTGCATTAAAAGAACTTCTCATTTAATTTACCAGTCTATAATAGGTAACTTTTTCAATATGGAGCTAAAGGTCACTATTATATGTAAGGAAAATTAAGCTGATGTTCTTGGTTGCCTTACAGTTCTCCTAGTTCAACTACTCCAATAAATGAACATGTACAACAAGCCGAAGGGCTTTTTATTACAAATTTAATTCATTTCTCTAGACAACTGTGAAATTTGCCATTGACATTAGTCATTACCCCAAGGCGAACTAAAAGATGATCTCAGTTAATAAATGATCCTTAACAAGGAACGCGCCTATCTCCTGTGATATTGGCGCAGGCACATTTTATTAATGCGGGGCTCGCTTCCTGCCAGAACACCAGCATTCGCGACTATTTGGTGAGCTTGTTTCCTCTTCCTGCTCCTGATATTAATAATTATGCAACAGGATAATTAGCAACACAAAGAGACAGTACTCTGAGCTTGAAGCTAGATTTTCAGCACGTTAACCTTCTGGGAAATAAAGAACAGAAGCAAAGAGTCTAGCCAAATAACCAGTGCAGGTTGATTTCACAGTGTGTAAAAGGCTAATTATCTGTGAAAAGTCTGACCTCAAGTAACAAAATTACAGAAATGTGCAGGCATTTTATTTTAAATAAAACTCAGAGACACTGCTTCGTATTCTAAAGAAACTTGATTAGCAAATGTATGAAAGAAGAGAGTTTAAACTTAAACAAAAATAGGCACTGAAGGAAATGACGGTTTCCGGAAATAAATGTTAATGATCGACCCAGACACCTGGGAATGTTGGGTAAAATAATAAACTCCTATATCCTTTCCCTACCCCCAACACACACAGCAGTTACAGTGAAAAAAAAAAAAAAAAAAGAAAGAAAGAAAGAAAGAAAGAAAAAATTCCACACACAATGTGTGACAGAAGTGGGTTAAATGTATTTTGTTTACTGCAGACAGGCTACAATAAAAAGCAGAAAATATTACTACTTCTTTACAGATACCATATGTAATTCATTCTGATACAGGAATATTTATCCACTAGCAGTAATAACAAACCACAATTTTTGTCATGAAAAAAATAAATTGTATTTGCAAAAAGCAAACACATTACAGAGTGTGTAAAAATGCAATATTCCCATTTTCTAGTCAGAGTTCCAATTTATTGAAGTAACAGAGCAGAAAATGCACTGACAGCTGTTACATTTTATTGCGAATTAGTATATACGTTTTATATCCAGTGAGCAAATGCATGATACATTGTATTCCAGTAATTGCCACTGGTTTTCCAAATGGAAACCGAATGATCTTAGTGCAATTACACTCAGGAGAGTGCATAGAACAAAATCCAGTTCTACGTTAGAGCACTTGAACAATACTAATATTAAGTATATTACCTTTTTTTAGAAAAAATAAACATCAAAGAGGTCAAGCTGGATTTAAAATATCAAAAAGTACCACTCAAATACTGTATGTGAACCCTCGCTAATCCTAGCTTACTGTTTTTATTTAAATTACATAATTTTAGAATGTTCAGGGAGGTAAGATGAAGTTTCTCTTCTCCTACCACCTCTCTTTGTTTATCCATATTTTCTTTTTTATGATGTTTCCTTCTCGATTTTCTCTTGGCAATAAAAATGTAGGAAATTACAGAGATGGGCAGAGGGGCAGGTGCTGGAATATGTAGAAAGGGTTTTACTTTACTCAACACAGTCAAAGAATCATCTTTGTTTCCTTTCTCCTTTCCTCTCCAGTAGCTGCTTCTCCGACCATGCATCCGTCCAGCTCTAGCCTAAGGAAAGAGCCGCTCCCTGCCGCAAAGGTCAGCTCTGGTTTCACAGATCATCTTGGTAATGTATAGGAGACAGGTGAGCAGGTGAGCACACCCCAGCCTTCTGACCACCGTCCCGGGCAGGTCTAAGTTATGAGAAGCACATTTCTTGCGTGCCTTAAGAAGCCTGGCTTTTCTAACTGTGCAAACCTTTACCAAGTCCTTATACCTTTCTGCTGGGCACCTCAAGCTCTGGCAGCGTCCTCACCCCAGTCTCTGGTGGAGCCTTCAATAAACCCGGCTGTCTCCTCCCCTCTAGTGGTTACCAGCCCGCCTTGCAGCGCTGGAAGCCCAGGTCTGCAAAGGCCCCACACAGGGACGTCTGTGCTAGGCTTTTCACTTACAGAGCAAAGTGGGGGAATAAAGCAAGCAGTCTATCGCTGCAGAAAATAAAATTTATCAAGCATTTAAAACAATATGCTAGTGGCGGCTACAGCTTAATCAACACCAACCTGCTGACATAGATTCGCAATCTGAGCTAGTTATTAGTGATTGAATTAACAGCATGTCACAACTTGTATGCGGTTTAATAAAAGAATCCAACTAATGCAACAAAACTGTAAACAACATGTAATGATAGGACTTTTCTCCCCCCAGGCGGGAATCGAAGTCGTGCGTAGCTAGAACAAGAAAGATCGAGGGCGACTCCGTGCGCACCTGGCGGGGCAGTCCCCGAGCTCTGGGCTCCCTTCTGTAGGGCAGGAAGCATGGCAAGCGTGGTGGCCCCTTTACAACAAAAGCAACAACAGCAGCAACCACAGGAAGATGAATGACATCTCTCACCCAGATGGCAGCAACAATGGTGTAACAGTAAAGTATACGGGATGCCCTTTGCCATAACATTTGCTACCTGAAAAAATATACGAGCCCTCAGCTTACCCTACCTCCTAGGACTGCTTCCAGCCCCAAAGATGTTCCAAAAGTTATTTGAAACAAAAGATATGATGCTGAGTACTGAAATCCACACCAAAGATTCTTCACGTTTTCCTAAAAAAATATTAAATACTATGAGTTTTCCAATGTTAAATGTAAAGAATTCCTCTACATTCAATGTAATGCACAAATAAACCTTGCTTTTCCAGAAAGGTTATGAATTTTGTGTTATTGTAAAAGAAACAGTAATGCTTTACTCTGGATTTTAATAATGCCTGAATGTACTGAAATTTCTTGGTGTGTTGTGAAGAAAAACTAAGTAGAGCATGCTCTCTGGATAATTATTGGGATTCAGCATCCCACACAGTTCTCTGAATTCTTCAGTAAGGGGAAGAGAGAACTGCGTGTCTAACTGTTCTGAACACCTTACTTCCTCTTTTTTTTTTTTTTTTTTTTTTGGTGGGTACCGGGGGAACGACCTCAGGACCTCACGCGCCAGCAGGCGCCCGTGCCGCTGAGCGATATCACCGGCCCCTTTTTCGTATGTGGGTTCCAGGAGTCGAACTCGGGCCCTCGCGCTTGCCGGGCAGGCGCTTAAGCCGCTGAGCCATCTCACCGGCCCACTTCCTCTTTTTTTTAAGGAGCGACATTTTGCAAAATTAGTTTAAATTAATGTTTAGGGAAATGAAGATCTCTCCATACCGGGGAGACCTTAAGAATTAATTACAATGGATAAAGTGGTTTTTCTTAACATTTAAATACTTCAGTTTTTAAAATATTGATATTGGTATTGATCACTATACAATTGATAACACTAAGAGCTTTTCAGTAGCATAGCAAACACCATGCAAATACAATACACACATAAGGCAGAGATTTTCCTCTCCAAGTTGATCAGAATCCTGCCATGAAATCTTTCCAAATGTCTATAGGCAGCTGACTGGGGAGGAGTAGGTATGCTTATCTGCTGCTTCCCTAAAAAGGGGTCCTGCAGGGGCTAATCTGATCTCAGCAGAGATTGAAGTAAGGTAGCTCCTTGGGGATTCCATTAGATCGGAGTGCATGTGTGGAGTTGAAGCTTGGGGGAAATAAAATAAATCAGATAGGGAAAGATGTACATGATCTGTCACAATAGACTTCACGAAGTAAAACCAAGGAGAAATCTGAATGATGATAACTTCCTCTGTAGCACATGCTCTAGGCTAGTCATTCTGTCTTATCTTACTTTGGTTTTACTGGGGTTTTATTTCCCTAGCACACAGACTCCTACATTCCTGGGGTACAGATGAGGAAGCCAGCCAGTTAGCCTGGGTGTGTGTGGTCTGCGGAGAAACATGGCAAATGGTGATGGAACACTGACACGTCCCTTCATCTCTGTTGCTCTCTCCTTTTATTTATTTTTTTTTTTGGTACCAGGAATCGAACTCAGGACCTTGCACTTGCCAGGCAGGTGCTGTGCCGCTGAGCTATAACCCCAGCCCCTGCTTCCTCCTGATGCTAGAAAAGTTTTGAGTCTCCACAAGACTTGTACAACAACAACCTAAGTGAATTTTCAATTTCAAGACTTCTCCAGCACTCACCATGCACCTACATTTTATTATTATTTGATGTATAAACAGGAAATGTAAATTGTTATTAGCATTTTCATTAGCAAAACAAAGCAAGAAGTTTCTGATATTTCTGAAAAACTATCCTAAATTTCAAAGCAGAAAAAAATTAAATTAATTCATATTGTCTATAGAGCTGAATAAGCTACATTACTTCTATTATTCTTTACCAACAGTAGTTGACTAAAAGTGCTACTACACTGAATGAATTTTGAAGAGTAAAATATTTTAAGTTAATTCATTTTTCCTTACTTTCTCTGTCTACACAACGTAATTATACCATGAAAAATTTCTGACTTTTTTTCTATAATATTAGAGAGGTGATGTTCAGAAAAGTGCACTTACAAGAAAATGAATAAACTAGCTCTATCATCTCTTGCCACACTTTAATTCAAAGTCCTCTAACCTGTAGCAATGTGGAAAGAGAATTTTTCTATATTTTTTTTTTGATGGTAGATGGAACCTTTCTCAGAAGTAAACAATAAGGCCTTAATTTAAGACTGGGAATTTATCAGAAAATATAATTAAATGTGGTATGCACTTTAGGGACCCATTTTTATGTCAAATTTATTAGTTAAACTAATGTTTACTTAGTGCCATGTGACAGCACTTGTAGCGGAAAATGTATTGATGTGGAAAACCAAAGTCACTCTTCATATGGGCATTCCAGTATGAGAGGAAAATAGACGTGAATTAAAGAATCACGCAGTTATGAACAGACGTGTCCTTTAAAAACTGTTCTACTGGGGCAATGGGAAGATGCTATGAGATCTTACAAAGCTAAAGGGGTGTTAAGCCTGGTCCCAGAGGATAGGGAAGGGCGATCACACGTTCCAGGTGAGTGGTGTGGACAGGGAGGGCTCTGTGTGTGTCACTGAGTGTAGCAGGGGTTGCAGACCGAGCAGCGCAGGCCAGGGGCTCTGGGGACACATGGGTAAAGTTCCTGGCATGGAAGAGGCTGGAGGGAGCAAGTGCACTTTGAATATCCCCTGGGGGAGCCACAGAGGTACACAGCCTTGGGGCTCCCAGCGCCAGGCTACAGGGGTGATAGCAAGTATATGTAAAAATTTTCTTTCTTTCTTTTTTTTTTTGTGGGTACCAGGGGTTGAACTCAGGACCTCGCATGCCAGCAGGCACCCGTGCCGCTGAGGGATATCACTGGCCCTTTTTTCATATGTGGGTTCCAGGAGTCGAACTCAGGCCCTCGCGCTTGCCAGGCAGGCACTTAGGCTGCTGAGCCATCTCACTGCCCCTGTGTAAAATCTTTAAAAATCCATGTTACAGTAGAACACACATTGTCATTAATCTCCCTGTCCTGGCTCCCTCGATGTCCTGAACTGATTCAAAATGTTTCCTTTTCATGGTCATTTTGACTTTGGGGAAGAGCCCAAAGTCACCTGGTGACAGATCTGGTGAATAGGTGGATGAGGACACATTGTGTTTTTATGAGCCTGCCTTTCCCCGGGGGGGGCCTTGGCAGTGGCATTCACCATATTTTTGATCGCCCCTTGTAAAGTACTCATAAAACAGGATTTCCAGAGCTGCTTCAGGGAGTGCAAGAACAGTGGGATATGTGTATCTGAAGTGAGGGGGAGGGTTTTGAGGCACATTCACGGCAATGTGTCTTTCACTGTAATCAATTTTGTTTGTTTAAACACACACCATATTTTTTCATCAGTCCTTTTAGGTGGGTCTGCGAGGTTATGTTTGCTGCGTGATGTTCTTAGTTTGAAGAGAGATGGGCAACTCCAAAGTCTGCTAAAGGGGCGATGATGCTCTATGCAGTGGAAAAACAATGAGGAATGTGTGACAGAAATCACAGTTCCTCCAAATTCTACTGATCCTGAGGAGCAGCTTGCATAAAGTATTTTCAGAAATAGTTTCCACTGATTTTTAAAAAGCACTTTGCAATGTACAGAAAACTCTCCATGTGTTTGATCTTTGTAACAACGGATGGAGGGGTAAGACTGGTCCTGATTATTTTCAACACAGGAGATGGATTAATGGCATGATGGAGAGGGACCCACCTTTGAAAACTTTCTCTTCACCATTTATAACATTCGTGAAGTGGACATTGATAAGTATGAAAGGAGATAGCATTCTTATAAAGCCGATATTCTCTGCATTGTAATAGATTTATTATTATTTTTTTTTGGGAATAGATTTATTAGTTTACCATCTTAATGTTCTGCAGGTCAGTCCTGGTAAAGCATTAATGAGAGGATGTTTATCAGAGATTTTGCAAAGCTTTATTGAAAAGTAGACATGAGTCTAAAGCTTTTATTTGTTTTCATCATTGCAATGTGGTTTGGGGGACACCTAAGCTTTACTTAAATGCTTTCGCTTCGAAAGATTGAGTAACTATCATTTTTCTGATGCAAAAATAAAGAAATTGACTAATACCTAGAACCTGGTTTAGGTTAAATAGAGAAAGAAAGGAAACCTGAAATATTCCTGTTCATATATACATTTTGAAGTTAACTTTCATCTAACTTCATATAAATAATCCACACTGTGTGTCAAAATATGGAAAGAGGACATTTTACTTAAATATGCTTATGGAATTAAAAAACTCGAAGAATGAACCATTGTAAAATGTTGCAAAACTCAAATAGGAAATTCAAATTACATAAGCATTGTCAGCTAAGATTGTCGCGTTGCTATCATAAAAGCATTTTTCCTTTTATCTGTTTACTTGGGCAGAAGAAGATAGACCTTAGGAAGTGCAGTGTTCGCATCAGAGAGAGTTATCTACACAAAGGTGAATTAGACTCAGTCCTATGGGGAGGGCGTTTGTGATGTATTTTACATCATTTTTAAATCTGCAAGATTTATCTGCAAGAAATACACTTTAAATTAAAGCATGCAATCCATGTTTACATGATACGAAGTTTCAATCAAGCTAATTAACATATTCATCACTTCACCTATGCATTTTATTGTGATAAGAACATTTAAAGTCTATTATTTTACCCTCTGCAGGGAATGATGCATATATGGTTATTGACTGTGGTCATTAAGCAGGGCAGGAGACCACAGAACCTCTTTCTCTGGCCCAATGAGACTTTGTTCCTACGATCAACACCTTATCTTTCACCTCCTCTTTGCTCCCCCACACCCCCCCATGCTCTGCTATCCACCTGCCTTCTCTTTCTATGAAATCACATTTCTAGATTCCACATAAAAGTGAGATTGCACAGTGCTAGTCTTTTTATGCCTCCTTTCTTTCATTCAACATTAGTCACAATTTTTGACTTGAGCTGAGAACACATACTAGTCTATCTTACTGTGGTTTTCGGAACAGGTTTAAAACCTTTTCCTAAACCCTCAGAATATTTCTTATAGTGATTTTGTATACGACTCCAAATACATTTTCACTTTTTAAATCCTTGGCCATGTTTTGAGTTATAATGAGTAGCACAATTGATAAATCTATAATTAGCCCTACCCCATTATCACAAGCCCAACACGGCACGTCCTGCCTCATGGTGTGCAAAGGTCCCTGCAGGGTAAGTGTTACTATAAACAGAAGTGGGTGAAAGTAGGTGTGACACGACCACAATAAATCGCCACTGGTCTGATTCGGGCTGCATTTTCTCAACCTTTAAGAGCACTTTACATTTTAGCATTTCTTTTCTCATTCTTTCACACAATCACCACCACCAGCTTCCTAGCACGTGTTTTTAATTCAAATACTAACAATTTCAAGCATGTGAAATTTCATACAAACTTGAGTCATCGTCACCATTGCAACATTACACAAAAAATTCAGTCTTGATGTTCTTTCACAACTGCGGGAATGCCACAGGACCTTACTCTTACCAAAAGTAATAAAGAGCAAAATTGGTTCGTCTCTTTCACTGAAATCCACGCTGCGATCTGCCATTCATGTATCCCCCATTCATTCCATCATGCAGGGCTTAACTTGTTCATTCATTCATTTTGCGGGACAGTGATAATCATGTACCCGGTGTGGCTGGCCCGTTTGATTCCCCGGCCACAGGGATGAATATGAGTTTATTTTCGTCCTTCATGACTGCAGTGCAGTAGACACAGCAGAAAGCAGGGTTACATCTCCTGGGTTACAAGTCCACGCCCTGCTTGCTGGGAGCCTTAAGAGGAAGCTTTCTGGGAAGTCAAATCTGGGAAGATGGGCTGATGTTCTCCATGCAGAGACTAAACAGGGCGGAGCCAGGCAGTTACGAGAAAGGGCATGAATGAAAACACAAAATCACAAAGACCGCTCCATCACTCGGGTATAGGAAGGTTTTTCTATTAACCTGGTTCACAGGGCAGGCAGGCAATCCAGGGCGACTGAGAAATATTCGCCATCTGTAGAAAATGTCTGGCCCAGGGCAAGACTTCACAAGTTGTTTGTATTTTTTATCATCTCTACTCCCTTCTACATTAACCTTCTCAGGGTTTCAGTGAGTTACTTCACTGCTGACACCCTGTAAGGGTCCAGGCCTTCCACAGAGCTATTCCTCTAGGAAGCTCAAAACCCGCCAACATGAATAAAAATAAATTATTTCAGAAAAAAATGGTAAACAAGGACTAAATGAGAATGGTATACTTATGTGGCAAAATTATGTCCATGGGTATTAAGAGGCCATCAAGCATTTTTAAGGGTCTTACTTGGAAACAGTCTCGAATGTACAGTGAAATTTCATGTACAATATTGAGCACATTTTCCCCTGAATCTTCTGAGCATAAGTCGCTGACAGGACGCTTCATCACAATAAACACATTCTCCCGCCTCACTACAATGCTCTCATCTGAGTCAGGAACCTAACCTTGATATGTAATTAGCATCTAACTGCGAGACTCAATTCGAGTTTGCCAGTGGTCCCCCAAACCTTCCTTCTAAAAAAAGGATGGAGTCCAGAAACACGTGCTGCATTCGTTGTCATGCTTTTTAGTTTCCTTCAGTGTGGGTAATTCCTCACTCTTTCCTCGAGTTTCCTAAGCTTGACACACCCTGGTGTGACAGGCCAGTTACCTCTTAGGAAGTCCGGATGTTTCTGGACCTTCCTGATTGGACTGAGGCTGTGCAGCTCTAATGGCAGAAAGACAGGTGCGGCGCTGTCCTCCTTTCACCCTCAGTGCCACGTGTCCCTTTCTTGCTGATTTACCTGGGACCACTTGGTAAGGTAGGATCTCCCAGAATTCTTCAGTATAAGGTAACTTCTTTTCCCAGTGTAATCCCATAAATATTGTTAATTTTTTTTTCATTTTGCTTTAGTTTATTAGTGCATGTGTGGAGTACATCATGCTCACACCCTCTGTGGGAACTGGTACACGTCCATAACACATCCTAGCCCCTTTTCTCATCCCCTTCTTGCCCCTCCCCCACTCATCTTTTAAAACTATGTAAATATCTCTTTCTTTGTTAAAATGTTTATTTGTTTGCTTATATCAGATGGATTCCTAATTTAATTACAAGATTGTCACCTGCTTGTGAGCTCTAGTTTAATCAGAGAATTGTAATCATTATTATTTTTGGTAATCAAATGGTGCCAACGTTGACCATTGACCAAATGTTGGGCCACCAAGACACCATTCCAGAGGGCTTCCACCTTGTCATTTTGATAATTCACCACCATTGTTTTAGTACTTCCTCACCAAGGGGAACAATGAAGTGTTCCAGTTCACGTTTGAGGCTTCTTCAGTACTGGGCTCACTTGTTTCTTTAAGCAGCCCTGGAATGGACCATGGGATTTAGGAACCAAGACTTCTGTGGTGAGTGTGATCAGTGGTCTTGGGGGACCCTTCCTCTGCACCCTGGCACTGGACAGAGAAGACACGCACACATGGACTCATAAACACGCTGTCCCACGGACAATCGCTGCTATGTCTCCATCTACCTGTGCACTTGAAAACAGGAAGCTGACAGTGATAAGCTTCATCAATCCAACATCTTTGGTTTTTATCATTTATGCAAAACTTCCTTCAGAAATGGTGATGAAACTGTTCACACTGTTCTTGGTATTCAGCATGACCTTTCCCCCTGTATCCACTCACCTACTGTCACATTACTGTCCCACTTGTCACATACTGCCACCACCTCTCCCATATCACATGGCTGTGCTTTCTCTGCTCCTCAGCCAAGATGCCTTCTATTGTCCCCACCTCTTTACCCAAGGCCAAAGCTGTGCCTCAGGATGGCAAGAGCGGGCACTGAGCCTCTCAAGGAGGGAAGCAGTGGTTGGCAGCTTTGGCCCCAGGAAAATATAAAGGTGGGAAGCAGTGAGCAGAGTGAGCAGAGAGCCAACCTTCCATGCCCGTCTCTGATAAAATAGCCTTATGAGGAGTAAAAGAGCAGAAGCAGGTGATGAATTCATGACAGCTCATAACATGAGGAACTGAGTGAATTTCTGAAGATTGTGAATACAGCAGTAAAGAGACAAGGTTATCACTTGTAGGACTTCATATGATTTGGTTTTATAAGGACAGAAAGATCACTTCAGATTTATACCTGTTACAAATTAGATGTTGGTGAGGACTTTTTTTTTTTTTTTTTTTTTTTTTTTGTATTGGAGTGGTCTGCATACAACCCTGGTCGTGTTGAGGAATGAATGGATGAATGGGATTTCAATGTCTTGTAGAGGCCACAGGAAACAAAGAATATTTTATTATTTAAATACATTTTTTTCTTATTTTACTTGTTGATTTCAGGACTTTAATTTCTTCCTGTGTTTCTTAGGTAAATACAGCTGCAGAGTATGTATCCTCCAACTGAACAGAATTTCTTTCTATCTTATTCTCCCTTAATCTCTTTCCCTTTGGTTCCTGTCTCTCTCTCTCTCTCTGACAAAAAATCTCAACAGGAATTGATGGGTAAAATGAAGGCATTGCTAGAGCCCTATTCCTCTGAACTCTCCAGGGGGGAATCTATTTTCTTGCTTTTCCAGTTTTTGTAGGCCACTCAATTTCCTTGGCCAGTGACCCTCCTCTATTATCCAGGTGCATCACTCCGACCTCTGCTTCCTTCGTCACTTGCCCTGTCTTTATGACTGACCCCGGGGCCTTGCTCTTCTAAGGCTCTTGTGATTGGATTGGCTCCGTTGGAGATCACCTCTCCATCTCAAAATCTTTCACTGAATTGCACCTAAAAAATCACTTTTGCCATGTGAGGAGCGTACTCTCTGGTTCAGGGTGTTAGGATCTGAGCATTTTGGGGGAGAAGATGCTATTATCCTATCTACCTATTGCACTCAGTGAAGTGTTGAGGACTTAGCACTTTGTAAATTCCTCCTGCAAAAACTACACAGCACCAGGCCGGTGATACGGCTCAGCGGCATAAGCGCCTGCCTGGCAAATGCAAGGTCCTGAGTTCGACTCCTGGTGCCCACATAAAGGAAAAAAGGGGCTGGTGATATAGCTCAGTGGCACAAGTGCCTGCTGCCAGGTACGAGGTCCTGAGTTCGACTCCCGGTGCCCACACACACAAAAAAAAAACAGGACAAAACAAAACAAAAAACTACATAGCACCACAAGTACTAAGTACTTAGCATACAATTTCTCAGTGTCTCCTTAAGATAAGCCTATGTAGAGATAATGTCATCATACATCATTTTATAGATAGATACAAACTAAGTAATTTTAAGTGATTTTGTAAGTTATTATAGCGTTAAAGTAACTTACCAAAAGTTATACAGCTAGAGAATGGTAGAACCCAGAAGTTTACCCGGGCCTGTGACTTAAAACCTTATACTGGTGAACAGTGATCCAAACTAGTAGAGTGGGTGTCCTTTTAATTCTCCTACTATAAACCGTTATATAAACCGTTATATCACACCATGTTTTTTTAGAAACGTAGGTGTGCAAGAACAGCAGCACGGAAGTAGACAGATGGTACCAGGAGAGTGGCTGGGAGACTTCCGGACCTGTCCTGCAGGACCTCGCCTTCAGTCAGATAAGCTGGCCACACTGTGTGTGTGTGTGTCTTCCTCTTCCCTCCATTTGGGGGAGGTGAGTTTCTGTCAGAACTTGAATGATGATAGCTAGGAGCAGATAGGGGTGCGTATGAGGTAAAACTAAGGCAAATAAGATCGCGGGAAAAGAAACGAAGGAAAGAGGAAAGCTTAGGAGAAAGGAAGAGGGGAGAGAAGAGAGTGGTAATCTTTGCTCTGCAAATCACTCCTGATTCTTGTGTTTATGCAATGAGATTTCATGACTTAGGAACACACTGGGGTGATGGACTCCTCATGGGGTTAATGTTATCAAAGATAACTATTACAAATGTGTTTGCCTTTTTCCAAATATGGGACCTTAATAAATACAAATTAGATGCTTCCTCAAATTTTGTTTTTGATTGTGAGAACCTATATATTCTCAAGTAGTTACAATGATTATGTAAGACTTTCTAAAATTTAATCAATCAATTCTTTTCCTTCCTCAGGTCATACCAACACCCTAATAAGTTATGTGTAAAATGAAAGCAAAACAGAACTGGGAACTTGCCGTGTTTTTCAGTCTTCCTTTTTCTTTTGTGACTCAACACCTAATTTTCTTGGAAGGGACTGGACTTCCTTTCCTGTACATAGATAATTTCATGGGGAAACTAAATTATAGCCATGCCCATTATGAACACTGCCACCAGCAGCAATTGTCAGGCTCCTTGCCAAAAGGAATGCACATTTCCTTCAAAGAAATGCAGAATGTTCTTTGGTAATTTCAATGTGTTACAGCAACATGATATAATACTTTCATGTGTTTTCTAACCCTAACTGGATATCGTCTATGAAAAGTAGCTACTTAGACAAATGGAATAGCTACTAATAGAAGGCTGATGCCACTCAAGGCTTTAGGAAATATGAGTGCTCCTCTCAGACTCCAGCTTGTAAGTTTTAGATAACATGGAACGGTATAAAAGAACACAAGGTTTTGCATCTGAACAGTCTGGTTCAAAAACAGAAGCATTTGGCACAATTCTGTTTTTGTTGGCCAAACTCTGCATTGGGTGATGAGCACGACTGCAGCCATCTTTCCCAGATGAACACGAGAGTGACCATATTTTCCAGAATTGTGGGATGAACTAAGTTCGTGAACCTAAGCACCACAGTATGTGTGTCTGGCCTGTTGTCCCAGCTCTGGGGTCGTAGGCTAGTAAGATAATTTTTCTTAGCTTTAAATTATTCCTAATACTGATTTTATGACAATGGTAGCTGGGTTGGGTGATATAAAAAGTCTTTTGTTCCCTCTCAATACTGCTCTATAGGAAAGTTGTATACCATTTTGGGCAGGACGTTTTGGAAAAGGACAGCAGATTTGAGCACACTTACATTTAGTTTCGACTACCTAGCTGTGTATTCTCGAGGAAGTTATTTATCCTCTTTAAATATAACTATCATATATATGTGTACCGTGTATGTGCCTTATACGTAATACCTTATGTGGAAGATTTATGATGATATAATGCTAGAGCAAGTACAGCTGCTCAAGGGATCCACTCCCACTGACCTTTCTTCCCTTTGGTGTCCCTGCTGGTGGCATTGGCAATCAGAAGTGTATTTGATTTGCAGCTGTGAATGCTTTCCCCAGGTGGGAGTGTGGAGAGAGACAAAGGCACACACTTGCATCACCTCTCCAAGCTGTGACGTATGCGGCCTCTGGCGGAATAGCTGCAGCGTGAACCCCAACACCACGCAGCATAGTGAAGAAGGTAGCGGGTAGTGACCGCCAGCCCTCCCTGCAACTGCGTGGATGAAGGCCTCAGCTTTTCTGAGCCCACATTTTACAATCTGTAGAGTTACATAATGCTTGCTTCCTATATTTCAGAGGGCTGCTGAGCCCATCTAATGCAGAAATGTGAAAGAACTACCATGAAAATGCTAGTGCATTAGGAAGCAACAGGAAACCATTATCAGTCTGTCTTCAGTTGCTATTACAGGGTCCTGAACGAGAGGTGATGGTTAAAGAACTTGAGCAGATAACCTCAACTTTGCATGTCAATTTGAACTGAAATAAGTTAGATTGTTCCCACAGAGCTGTACAATCCACTGACTTCACTAGCCTTCTCCCTCTTGATGTGCAGCCTCTGCTGTGGCACCTACTGACTCTCCTCATGCCCCACGAATGTGGGGGTGCTGGTGCACCTGACCCAGCTTCTGCCTGGCCGGGAGCGGCCTCCTATCCTCATCAGGAGACGGGTGTACTCTGCTCTTTGCGGACCACGCGAGACTTAATTGGACCTCTTTTCACCCGGACTGTGTCAGCACTTTGCGTTCACATCACATAATTTAACAATTATATTTTAAACCTGCGGTGAGAGAAGGCATCCAGACAAAAATTCCATTTATTTTAGTGATATAGCAAGCTAGGAAAGAGGGGGGGAAAGTGATTTCTATGAAGTGTGGCCTACCTCACCAGAAACAGGCCAATCAACCATGCAATTTTTATTTATGTTTCCTTTTCATTTCCTGAGGGCAAATATATATTCTACCCCCTTGATGATGCCAGGAAGTGAGTAGTCATAAATCACTCGTGACATCTGGAACTGAGCCTTTTAGGGGACCAGAAGAATGGGGGATTATTTTCAGCAGTATCTTCAAAATAAGGTCACTATTGAGAAAAATCTAGAGAAAAGAAGAACATCCGTGTCAGAATATATTTCAAGGGATATTGCTCAAGAATGAATAGGGAAATTACCAATACTCTTTTAGTGTCTGAGAATATTTGATTGGATTAAATAATAATAAAAATATTTTTAGTTTTCTAAATATTTCTTCTGTTCATAGAGCCAAACAAACAAACAAAAAAATCATGCCAGTTTTTAAAAGTAAATGTACCATAATTTAAATGTCATGGTTATTTTTTCCCCACCATTTGAGAGATAGTCTGGTATATTAGAAGTGTGCAGGTCGGAATACTAGCATTTGCACTATTAGCTCTTCGACCTGGAGTAAAAATTCAACGTCACTGAACCTCAATTTCCTCACTGTAAAATGGGAGTAATAATGTCCGCCTCAACACTATGGAAGGTGGGCGAGGAGAACAGGTAGAAATTACACCTGACTGTCATGTGCTTCTGTGAGTGCAAATTAGTTACTTCCTCACTCATACTGCGATTCTACACGTTTGTTTAGATAAATGAATTTTAAAATTAAAATTTGAAAACATTGATCATTCAAATTCATTATTTGGCATTGACTTTAGAGTTTAAAATACATAGCTTTGGTTACTGTCAGCCACTCATGGCTTTTTTTTTTTTTTTTTTTTTTTTTGGTGGGTACCGGGGGTTCGACCTCAGGACCTAGCACACCAGCAGGCGCCCGTGCCGCTGAGCGATATCACTGGCCCCTTTTTCGTATGTGGGTTCCGGGAGTCGAACTCGGGCCCTCGCGCTTGCCGGGCAGGCGCTTAAGCCACTGAGCCATCTCACCGGCCCCACTCATGGCTTTTTAAGCAAATGTTTTCAACCATTTATATCTTGCTCACAAAGTAACAAGAAATCTTATGAAATAATAGTGGTAATATTAACATGTACTCTGTAAAGGCACATAGACTTTAAATTATCAAGATACTTAAATCCTTTCTGTGAAAATCTGAAACTAAAATAGCCACATTTGATATTTATCATATTTAAAACTATGTACACACAAATGTTTGTGTTCTCTCCTGGCTATGCCATATACAGAGGCAAATGAATTTGGAAGTAATATTTTAATAAAAAATATTATCTGTGGACATTAAGTTACCAGTTATTCCAGGAAAAGTGATTTAAATGACTGGGTTTATGAACAAGTGTTGCACTGCATGTGAAGATGTAAAAATGTAGTGCTAAACAGGAAAGGTAGATATTTTCTAAATGACATTTTCATGAAAAAATCATAGGTGAGCATTTAAGTGTAAAAATAATAAAGTAACATTTCACATATCCTTACCTCACTTTCCCCCATATATCCTTACCTTAATTTCCCCATTAGTAATATCTCATAAAACTATTATAAAATTTAAACCCAAGATATTGACATTGATGTAGTTAAGATGCAGAACATTTCCACTACTGCTCTTGTATTCCGCTGCCCTGTGACTGCCTATTTGCACGCATGCCCATTTCACTCTACGTTCACGGATATCTGCGTTCTTCCTTGTTATCTTCCCATCTTGACAATGCTACAGAAAATGGCACACATAGTATGCAGCTTCTTGGGACTGACTTTTCTCATGCAGTGTAATTTTCTGAAGATTTATCCAGATTGGTGCATCTATTCTTCATTCCTTTTTTCACTGAGTAATTTTCCGTGTATGGATGCATCACACTTTATGTAAGGACTCGTCCAGTGAAGAGCGTCTAATGAGTTTCTTGTTCGGGACTGCAGAATTATCAATGAATTTGCTTACAACCATTCTCATAGAGATGTTGTGTGAAAATAAGTCTTCCATTCTTTGGGTTATTGCAACTTCTGCATCATATGTAGTTACCTGTTTATTTTCTTTAAATTGCTACATTATTTTCCAGAATGGTTACACCATCTTACATACCCATCAACAGTGTGTGTCTTTCAATGTATGTCCATCTTACATACCTATCAACAATTATCCACTTTGTCCCTGCACCTCCCAGCATTAGGTGTGGTCAGAATGTTTTATTTCTATCATTATTAAATGTATGTTATAATTTATATTTATAATTATAATTATATATATAAGCTGTATTATATAATTATTTGTTGTATATAATTATAATTACATATATAATTTGTTTCTGTGTAGTTTGGACTTCCTATTAATTAATTATGGTAAACCATTTTTTCCATGTGCCTAATTTTATTCTACATTTTTATATAAAATGTGCCTTCATTTGTTTTCCCTTTTACTGATTGTGTTACTGTTCCATACATTTTTAGACTTTTTGTTGTTGTTGTTGGTACTGAGGATTAATCCCAGCGCATTCACACTGTGCTACATCTCCAGCTCCCTCCTTTTTTATTTTTATTTTGAGACAAGATATGGCTAACGCTCTAAGTTGTCTGGGCTGGGTTTGAACTTGCAATGCCTCCTCCTGGGTCCGCCTCCCAGAGCGCTAGGCATTCACACCTCACCCGGTTTCTAATGATGACTATAGTCTAGGTCTTAGTTCTTTGTTATACACAAGCTTCACAAATATTTTTCTCCCTTTTATCCCTCTCAGAGAAGTGTCTCATAGAGAATATGTCAGTTTTGATAAAGTCCAGCTTATTATTATTATTTTCCTTTCACGGATTGTGCTTTTAGTGCAGAGTTTAAGAGCTCTTTGCCCAGCCTTTTTCCATAGATTTTCATAATTTGGGCCAAAGAGCTTTTTTTAATGTTTTATATGTAAGTATATAAAATGTCTTAAATTAATTTTTGTATATGGGGTGAGACTAATGTGGGGATTCACTTTTGCCCCTCATGGATGTTCAGCTGCTCCAGAAGCATTTGTTAAAAAGGGTGACCACTGCTTCATTGAAGAGCTTCAGCACTTTCTCTTTGTGCACATGTTGTGGCCCATTTCTGGACTCTCCCTTCCTTTCCATTGTTCTACAGATCTGTCACACAGTCAGCAATGGGTCTTGAAATCACGTAGACCCGTTCCCCCTGTTTTATTCTTCCATCTCGAAGCTGCACTGATTATTCAGTTTGTTTTACTTTTTCATAAATATTTTGTAATAATCTTGTTCTTAAGGAATTATATTGAAGGTTGCCTATTATTTTGGAGATAATTGGGATCTTTACTCTGCTAAGTTCTCAAATCCACAAATAGACTATGTCTCTCCACTTATTTGTCTTTCATTTCCTCCATTAAGATTGTTCAGCTTTTAGCATGCAAGATCTGTACATGTCTTGCTATGGCTACAGCAATGGTTCAGTATTTTACCTTTCATTCTATGGTAGCTATGGCTTTGGTAAATGTCTTCAAGTTAAGGAAATTTTCTTTTCTTCCTATTATTTTCTGAGGGTTTGTATCATGCCTGGGAGTCGAGTTTTGGAGAAATCTTTCTCCTGTTATAATTATTGTGATAATATGTCTGTTTATGGGGTACGTAGACTGACTGATTTTCAAATATTGAAACAAATTTTCTTGCTCAGAATAAATCCCGTGTGAGCATCAGGCACAATTTATTGTATATATTTTGCTGCCTTCTATTTGTCAGTAATTCATTTAAATTTTTTGTGTGAATATTAATGAAGGAAACTGATTTATAGTTCTTTCTCTCTCATTTATTTTTTCCAGGTTTAAAAATTGATGAGAGGTTATTCATATATATAAAACTTTATTTACATATATCAATTCTACCAACTTTTCTCTAAATATTTGTAGCTTTGTTGTTTGATGAAGATATCCAAAAAAATTATGTGAGCTCTCTATTATTTCATGTTTATCTTTCCTTTTCTTTAACTTATATTGCTCTAAATTCTACTTTAATTGTTATTGTTATAGTCATACTAATTTCCTTTCATCCATATTTATATGATATATTAGTTGCCATTTTTTAATCCAAGTAGACAATGTCATTACATTTTAAGTAAATTACTCCTAAATAGCATACATTTGAATTATGTTTTTAAGATTCTCTTGAATCTCTATTTTAAGTGGAATATTTAAATCATTTACATTTAATGTAACTACTAATATTTTGAAGAACAAATTGGCATTTTATTTTTAGTGTTCTGTTCGTTCTCTCTAACACTTGTTTCATTATTTTCTCTTCTTTACCCGTGGGCAACTTACTTGAATAGCTTTTAATACTTTATTTTTAATTAATCAACTGTACGTTGGTTATTTCTTTGCATAATTTTTAAACTGTTATTTCTGTAGCTACTACATTGTATTTACAAATATTATGACTATCAAGAAACCTGCATCATTAGTTTACCAGTGCAGGTGAAATGTAAAAACATTTCCTCTATTTTCCTTTACCCTGTTGTTTATATCATAATTATAAATCTTAACTTTATCTTAAGTATGCACTCCACAGACTTTTAAAACTATATCAGGCAATGTTATCCTTTTTATTTTAGTCATATTTCATAATTTAGAAAACATGAGAAGAAAAATGATGTATTTCCCTATATTTTGATTATTGTGTTTATCTCTTTCATTAATTTCCTGAGTTTCTTGTTTTATCTTCTTTTTCCTATTTATAGAACATCCTGCCACCATTCTTTTAGGATAAATCTTCTGACAACATATTATTTTCCTTAATCTAAAAATGTTTGACCTTGCTTTAATTCCAGAAGGACATTTTTGCTGACCGTAGAATTTGGGTTAACAATTCTTTGTTACTATACTTTTGAAATAGTGCACCACTTTCGTTTGGCTTTCACAGTATTACTATAAGTATAATTTTCCTTTGACACACTGTGTTACTTTTCTCTGGATGATTTTGAGATTTTCTATTTCTCTTTAGTTTTCAGATATTTAATTTTAATATGTCTTGTCATGGGTTCTTTTTTGGGGTTGCACCACTTCTTAAATCTACAGATTTGAAAAGTGTACAGCAATTATTTCTTCAAATTTTTTATAGCCTCTTCCTTTTCTCTTTTGGAAACTCTGATGATACAAAAGTTTGATATTTCATTGTAATCCTACAAGTCCACGAAGCCCTTTTCATTTTTAAGAAATATTATCTGTGTTAGGATATTTTTCTCTTGTTAGGGTAATTTTTTTTTTTATATATATACTTCAGTTCAGTGATTCTTTCCTGTAGCCCTCGTTCTGCGTGAGTTCTTCAACTGAGCTTTCTATTTAGACTATTGTATTTTATTGTGCTAAAATTATTCTTTGATTTTTCTTATTTCCTCTTCTCAAACTTCTACTTCTTCTGCTTTTTACTTAAAATTTCTGTTTCTTTACTTAGGCTTTCTATTTTTTTTTTTTTTTCATTTTCTTCCAAACATGTTCGTAATTGCTTCTTTTACATTTTTATCATAGCTTCTTTTAAAACTACACATTTTAGATAACTATAGTAGCTCTGTCCTCTCCACATTGGCATTGCTGATTATCTTGTTGCATTCAATTTGTGATCTTTCTGGTTCTTACTATATAAAACTCTCTTTTTTTCAGTTCTGAACACGTATGTAATGAGATTCTAAATCTTATGTAAGACTTTCTTTAGCTGGATTTCCGTGACACCAATCAAGCAGGGAAGAAGGGCATACACTGCTACCAAGTAGAAATAGGTGTCCAGGTGTCTCATTCAACTTCCACTGAGTCTTGAAATGGGGATAGTACCTCATTATTGCCAGGCACAAGGGGGAATTCTGGTCTCCACTGTCCATAGGAGCTGTTATTGGAGGAATCTGATTACTGCTCAATGCTGGAAAAAAATCTTCACTCCCTAATAATTGTCTAATAGCAATGTCCCTTTGAAAGAGGTGAGAGGTATCTTCTTACTTGTTGAAAAAGATGGAAATTTGGGCCCTATGTGGCCTCTACTGTCACCATTAGAAGAGTAAAAGATTTAATTATTGCCTAGCAGAAATGAATGTCCAGTCCCTATTTGGGCTTCTGGGACCTCATCCTGGTGTGGGACTGGTGTGCTTAGTTAGAGCATCCTTGAAGACATAGTCTAGATTCCGTGCTTAGCCTTTGCTGATATGGGTGGAGGTGGATCCACAGTTTACATTCAGTGGTATCTTGCTGTTGGAGAGTGGTTATGGTAAATACTTTCCTATAGCTATATTTCAATTTCTTTGGCACCTTGGCTACAGAGAAAGCAGGCGTTTGTTGAGACATTTTCATGCCTGTTGGAATTTCCTGGTTGCTAGCATCTAAAGTTGCATACCTAACATACAAATGGCAAAAAATAAAATAAAATAAAATAAATAAATAAATAAATAAAAATAAATCCAAGTAAACTACTGTGTCTTTCCCCTGGTCCTGATATTATGAGTTGTTCTGTTTTCTCTCCTCAACTTTTCAGTTTTCTTATTTTTGGTTTATATATATTGTTCAGGGAGTTTAGTATACTAAAAAATGTCTGTATAGCCTTTCCCAAAGCCAAAATCAAGACAAAGCAAGGGGAAACATATCCTACCACTGGAAAACATGTATTTATTTAAGGAACAGAATGTGTACATTTTCAACATCACCAACACCCCCTGCCATCATACAGTATGGGCTAATATTGGCTGGTAAAGGTGCATATGGCAGAATAAGCATACTCTTTCATTCCTATGTAGAGTATTACATTTATTTATTTATTTATTTATTTTGTGCTTGTGATTGACGTGTCATTTGCACATGTTTAGGAGGTGCCATGTGATGTTCTCGCTCCTGTATACATAGGATAGTGATCAACGCAAGGTAATGACCATGTCTACTGCTTCACGCTTTTATCACTTCTTTAGGGGAAGTATATGAATATTCCTCTTTTCTAAATAATCTGAGAGAAAGAGTCCCTTATTGTTGATTACTTCACTCTGCCTTGCCACAGAACACCAGAATGGAGCCCTCGCATCACACAGTAGCACTGCTCTCATCCGCTGGCCTTCCCTTCCCCCGCTCCACCTCCCCAATGTCTGGAAGCCACCATGCTACCGCAGACCTGTGCGATCTTCCCTTTTCGGCTAGTTATAAGTGAAATCATGTCCTGTTTTCTTTCTGTGCCTGACTCACTTACTGAAGTTAATGTCTTTCGGGATCATCCAGGTTGTCACAAGTGACAGAATCTCAGAATTTACTTCTTTTAAATAGCAGTCTTTGCATACATGCACCAAGTTTTCTTATCCACCCATCCATGAATTCGGTACAGGTTGTTTACCCATTCTATTTGGGTTGCTTCTAGTTTGGGGCTGTTAGAGAATAATCATGTTATATAATATTGTCAGGTTTCTGAACCATGGCATTTGTGTGCTTTTTTTATTAAGTACATACAGAAGATTGGCTGTGCCATGGCCCCGCATAATAATATGAGGGGCCGGTGAAATGGCTCAGCGGCATAAGTGCCTGCCTGGCAAGCGTGAGGTCCTGAGTTCAACTCCCGGTACCCACATAAAGACAAAAAAGGGCCGGTAATATCGTTCAGCAGCACAGGCGCCTGCTGGCGTGCGAGGTCCTGAGGTCGACCCCTGGTACCCACAAAAAAAAAAAAAGAAGAAGAAGAAGAATATGAATTTTTAATAGATAACACCAAAGAGTTTTTCTAAGTCATTGAACCAATTTATAGTCTTACCATCAAATTTGAAATTTCTAGTTGTTTCTCATTTTTGCCAAGACTTGGTATTTATTGTTGATCCTTTTCATTTCAACCAATCTTTCAATTGCCTCATTGTGATTCATTCGACATCCTTCTCCTGACTCAATAAAATGGCCATCTCCTCATGCTCCATAAGAAAAACAAAAACAACCTAGCAGAAGGAGATACTAAACGGACACGCTCGCGGATGGCCTCCTGGGCGGTTAATCCACCTAGTGGGAGTCTGGAGTTCATTGCGTTCTGAGCTGTTGTGCTGGTTTGGACCTGAAATGTCCCCCACAAACCCGTGTGGCGCATGCTTGCTCCCCAGCCTGCAGAGTCTTAGACAGGGCTTTTGGGAGCTGGGTGGATCATGGCGACTCTGCGCTCCTCTGTGGATTAATACGTGGATGGATGCATGGATTCACAATTTAATGACCTCTTGAGAAGTAGTGGGAACACAGGAGGCAGGCTCCCTGGAGGAAGGGCGCCGTGGGGAGGCAGCGTTTGAAGGGGATGGTTTGTCTCTAGCCACTGACTCACTACCCGCTCTCTTTCCTTCCTGCCTGTCACTGAGTGAGCAGCTTTCTGTCACCTCGTCCTCCCCACCCTGAAGTTCCACCTCACCACAGGACCACCCAGAAACAATGGGGCCAAGACATCCTGAGCTGAAGACTCTGAAACTGTGAGCCAAAACAAGCCCGTCCCTCTTTACGTGGGTATTCTCAGGGACCTTGTCACAGTGACAGAAAGCTCACTCGTGCCGTTATTATGGGTGTCATGCAGTTATTATAGGTGTCATTTTCAGACCTGAGATAAAATTACCTTTATTTTAAGGAGAGCAGGGCCTGAGGTCTCCCTGTGAAAGTGCTGGACATTCATTATGCAAAGGAGACACCGAAATTGAGGTTGGAAAGCAGGGCACGGGCAGGAGTGAAGATGACTTTCCAACCCTTCCCCTAGGTCTGCAGTGAGTAGAATCTACTCATGCTGGAGTCACCACGAGGAACCTGTGCCTACCAGCCGGGTCCCCCAGGACGTAGACAAGGGAAAGGAGGGCGGTGCTCACTGATACATTCAAGAAATCGGATTGCACGCAGGAGAAACACACCCTGGTCCACACGTGGGGGAATTCTAACCTCATGAGCACTGTTGTTCTTGTTCTGTTGTGTGTGGCAATTTTTTGTTTTTCTATATGCATATTAATTTCTGTTGTTTTTTTCTTTATATTTGTCTCTGCTTTTAGTGTAATCGTACATAAATTTTCTAATGGCTTTTATGTCTTACACTGAAAAATAATGTAACCTGAGAGACCGGAGCATTTTCCTTAAGGTCATTGAAGTACCTCACTCATTAGCTTTTACGCTCAGCGAGGGGACGCCTTTGTGTGCCATGTGGCCTCGGCGCAATGGCCTTTCCATGTAAAACAGTGGGTCATGTAGGTTTTTTTCAGGGAAATGGCAGTTTCCCAGGGGATCATGATAAGAGGGTGCACTTACAGGAATCATTGTCAGGAACAGAACTGGAGTAAGGATTGGGGGGTTGCCAAAATGTTACTTAGTTTCCACTTATTCTAGAATAAAGTCATTAGGGTGAGAAAGATTCAGATGCTGGAACACTCAGATGGGTTTCAGGACATGTGCAATATGTGCAGTGCTGTGGATGTGCACATTTGTGCTTGTGGGTGGGCATCTTTCAAGAAGAAAGGGTTTTTGGTGAATTTTTAAAGATGTCTATGGAGCTGAAATGACACAGACCATGGGTTAGAGGGTAAAATTTAGGAATAACAGTGCACTGTTAAGGCTCAAAGTTTTGGAATAATTAGTAATACTTTGAAGGAGAAACATGAGCACACATTGATATGTGCTTTCCTGAAGTGTTTTTATTTTAGTTACTTTTAAAGACATATATTAATATAGATTAATATATATATTTATATATATTTTAATTTCCTCTGGACAATAGCTGTTCAGAGGCACAGTTTGAAAAGTTATTTCTGTGTTTGGGGAACTATTAATGTCTTTGATTTCTTATGAGTTTTAATAAATTGTGATCAGAAGTGGTAGCTTGAAAAATTTTTAGTCTGAAGAAGTTTTTGATCCATGGTGTGATTAATTTTTCAAGAAAGTGGGAGAAGCTGTGTACTCCACAGGAGACAAATGTATCAGTGCTACCTTATTTATTATGTTGTTCAAATCTGTGTCCTTATTTTCTGTTGTCAATCTGTCAAAACCCAGAAGTATACTGAGGCTTCATAGCAGTATTGAATTTATGTCAAGGCATTGTGTGTTTAAGTGTGATCCGTTATTCTGTCTGTCTTGCCCGACGTCATCGTGGAAGGTTCAGGTTTTCCTTTCTCTGAGGTTGTTAAGCAGAGCTCTGGTCTCCCCCACCAAGCACACTGCCCAGCTAATGAAATGAGCCACTCCAATGATATTATGGCAGTATGTTGCCGCCCAGTGTGGGTGTGCGTTTACAGTTCTGAACCCCAGAGAACACAAGCCAGCCACGTGACCACCGGCGAGGCCTGACCAATGCACCTCAGTCCAGGGTCAGTGAGTGCCAGCCCCCGTCTTCGTACAGCGAGGACCACTTGGTGCCCCTTTGGGAGAGCAGCCCCGATGTCCTCTCTCTCTGTGAGATGAGGCCATATAAAGGGACAGCTGCCCAGGAAATCTTTCTTACTGTGTGGACAGCACTAGCCAGAATGAACTAATATGAAAACTGGGATAAAAGAGAGAAAAGAAAGCACGTGATATTACGGTCAAAGGCCAGTGCAAAAGAAGGAAAGACTATCGTGCTGGTATTTGAGCACCTGACTCTCTACTTGCTGCCTGCTGCCTAAGCACTTTAAAAAGATTAACCAACATTCTACTAGTTTTCTACTAGTTTGTGTTTTATCTAAATCACTTAAAATCCAGATCCTGCATAACTTCATTTAATTTCATTCTATCGAATATTTCAAATACACAAATTCAAAAAAAATATAATGCTCGTATGTTGGTTATCCATGCGATACAAACACATATTTTCCCCAGTTGAATGCATAATTGCTGTGGGCACAGTTGTGAGAGTTCTTTTTAGTTATTCTCTGCCTTTCTTGGAGGTGCTTTCAAATATCACAGGCTGTGCGCCAAACCTATATAGTGTTCTACGCTTGAATATCTACGTATTGGTCCATATCACGTGAATAGTCCACTGTTTTCAAAGTTTACATAATTAGTGTCATAAAGAACTCTTCATTCTCTAACTTTTTTCTTTCTCAAAATCATGACTCCTAGATTTAACACGCTGTTGCAGTTAGGCATTTCCAATTTATTTTGAATGCTTTGTAGTATTTCTTTGCATGAGTAGACCATACTGTATTTTCCCTCTTGGTGTGTTTTGGATGTTTTAACTAGGTTTTATTTTTATTACGTACAATGCTGTAGAGCAATTTTTGTACAATTGTTATAGTGAAGTTAGGGTAAGTACTCTGAAGGAGAATTGTTAGTTTGTATGAGACATTTTCAACTTAATTATAACTTGCCAGTAGTTTTTAGTTCCATTAACAATGCATGAAATTCCATTTTCCCACATCTTTCTCAAAAACTTTTATTGCCAGATTTTATCTTATTTGGAAATGTGATTATGAAGTGGAAACTCTTTGCAGCTTTAACTTGCATTTTTCAGTGTCTGTTTACTAGAAAATTGAGCTTTGATGGAAATGTTTATTGACCATCCAGGTTAGTGCCTGGCATTACTTGTTCTTCTTCTTTCCTTTTTTTATACTTAGGTTTTTAACATCTTTTTTTTTTATGTGGGTAGTGGGAGTCGAACTCAGGACCTCACACTTGCCAGCAGGCTCTTGTGCTGCTGAGCAATATCACCGCCCCTTTTTTTCCTTTATGTGGGTACTGGGAGTCAAACTCAGGACCTCGCGCTTGCCAGGCAGGTGCTTATGCCCCGAGCCATCTCACCAGCCCTTAACATCTTTCTCTAAATTTTAAAAGATATTCAAGTAGTTTCTTTGTTTCCAAATGTGTTATAAATATCTTTTCTCAGTCTAGGGGAAATTTTTGAAGTGGATTCATGCTGTTTCATATTGTAGAGGAATTTAGTCCCTGCCCAACCTTTTGGCTTGGAGTAGAAATTCATTTGCTGTTGTGGTTTTGGGGATCATGATTTTCACTAGTCACTTCATCGATTTTATCTCAGAATCATAAAGACGATTTTCTCTGATGTTCTTAGATATTTGAAGTTACAATTATTTGTCTAGCTCACTAATCCATTTGCAAGTGTAGAAATAGTGCCAGGATGGACCGCTGACCTGGGACTGTGTTCAGTTTCATCAGAAAATGACCAGAGCGCCCACAGGGATGGAACCAAGTTCAGTGCTCTCATACAACTAAGAAAAGAAGAAAGAAATCTTCATCGGCAGGTTTGTTCCTTTTCAATTCCAAAGCCAAAATTTTGCCGATTTTCTTCATTTCTTGATCCATTTTTTGAGATACATATTTTTGTAAGAACACTTCTAAGGTTTATAAATCCTGTTTTTATTTTTTTTCTTTTTTACCTATATTTTTATACTCTTGTGTTTTTCACCATCGCTTTTCACCATTATATTTTACAAGTGTGATTTCTTTGCCCTTATTTATTTATTCATTGTTTAGCTTTCTAATTGAATCTGAGCTCATTGACTTTGGTCTTCCTTTTTTCCTAATGTATACATTAATGGCTAAATTTTCCTGTAATTATAAAATCATTTGCATGCCACATATTTTGATAAGTAATATTTTTCTTGTTTTTCAGTTTTATATTGTTCACAATTTATTATAATTTTAATTATTAATAAATGTTTTTCACATTCCTGATTTTATGTAATACTTTCTACTGTATATTTATTTTTTTGATGCCAATTTCTAATTGTGTCGTTTTGTACTCAGATGTTATCTCTATGACATATATAATCACTTTTCATCCTAGATCAAGTTTTTGGGTAAAATGTCACACATATATTTTTCTACACGAATGAATATATGTAATTTCTTTAATTCTTTTTTGCATGAATTTACAAATATGTACTTGATAGAGTGCACTAATTTGGGGGTTACATTCTTAAAATTAGTATGAATGTTACAATCATTTTCTTTTGTTCTATATTCTATCTGTTTTTATTACGAATTTTTAAATTTTTCAGTAGATTTTATTTTTGTGAGATACTGCACTGTAATTGCTTCAGCTAATGCTAAATATTTAGAAGCTATCTTGTTAAATGTTCTCAGGTTCATCATAATAGTTTCCCAAAAAAAGACAAAAAAAAAAAAAAGGAAAAAGATTCTCTGTAACTATGCACAGCATCTCCATAAAATTAATATAAATATTTTTTCTTTTTATATAGATTTCTCTGATAGAAATAATTATTTACGAGCTTTCTGTGCATTGCCTGGCATAGCATTTTACCCTTTGTTTTCAAACATTTTGTGCCATTATATTTTTGTTCTGAAAAATGTACATAAATATTTGCAAATCCACAAACAGTATCTTGAAAAGAATTTGCATGGATTGTAGGGCTCATTTCTGCAACTGATTATTTTTATTTTCCAAGATTTTGAGTGCTTTTTTCTCTCTTTTTCCTCTTCATATCTTACATTGATTTACTGATGGCTCTTTACTTTCCTTTGCCTGTCTTGTAATTCTGAAATTAGATTATATCTTCATCATTTTACTAGGTGCCAACATATTTACTTAACAGTTTAACACAGTTCTGTTGAAAATGTTGTTATGCAACTTTGCTCTCCCAGCCTATCTTTTACTTCATACGTGTTTTAGTGTTCAGTCATTATTGATGTACTCTGTATGTGTGTGTATTGTATAAAAGGCCAACACACATTTACACCTGATGAATAATTACTGTTCTTTTGCAGGCCAGTGCACTTGTGTTGCAACCCAGTTCCATTCAGGTTCAGAGTTCTTACTGAAATAGGTATTTAATTAATATCTGTGAATAATGGTTTTATTCTTTTTCTAAAAATCTTGGTCAAAGCTGGACGTGGTGGTGCATGCCTGCAATCTCAGGATTTGGGAGGCTGAAGCAGGAGTGGTGTGAGTTCAAAGCCAGCCTGAACTATATAGTGGGACCCTGTCTCAAAAAACAAACAAACAAAAAAATCTCCATCTAGATAATCATTGAGCTACGTTTATGATGCTAAACAGTTATTTCAGCTTGAATTCTGAAAAATAAAATCCTATTAGCTTGATATATCCACTACTGCTAATTTGATAGCATTTTATTATTGTAAGTAATGAGTTTTTATCTTTGTGTCTCTGAACACTTTTTCTCTGAAACATCAGGTTGTCTTGAGGTAGATATATTTTTACTTGTCTTAGGGGTTGGGTATTTACCTCAGGATGAAGACCAACTCTTTACTCATTTCCCAATTTATAGGCCAATGTATATTATATTTTTTCCTCATTTCTTTTTATTTTACTTGTATAGCTTCTGTTACAAAATACTTGAATTTCTCTTTTCATACTCCTTAATGTACTTTTCCTATTTTTGTGCCACATTTTCAGTAATTTTTCTGGATCTCTCTTCCAATTTATTAATTCTCTCTTCAACTCTGTTTCTTTCTTCTTTCTTTATTTCTTTTTTTTTTTTGTGGGTACTGGGGGTCGATCTCAGGACCTCTTGCGCCAGCAGGTGCCCGTGCCACTGAGCAATATTACTGGCCCTTTTTTCGTATGTGGGCTCTGGGAGTCAAACTTGGGTCCTCACGCTTGCCGGGCAGGCCATCTCACTGGCCTCCCCTTTTCTTTTCTTTTCTTTTTTTTTTTTTTATTTCAACAGGGTTTTGCTATGCAGTTCAGGCTGGCCTTGAACTCACTTTGTAGCCCAGGATGGCCTTGAACTTGCAGCAATTCTCCTGCCTCAGCCTCCTGAGTGCTGGGATTACAGGCGTGTGCCACCATGCCCAGATATTTTTCCTTTCTTAATTAAGCAGTTTTTTACCTCTGTTTCAAATTCACCACAGCCCATATATTCTAAATGCTTTATGTTGAAGGAATGATTTTCTTCGCTAAAGAGTCCAGCACTGTTCACCACTTTCTTACGCCCTAGGCACTTTCTGGGTGCTTTCCTCCTTGTTGAACTCTGAGAGGGTAATGATTAGACATGACTTAAAGAGTTTTATCCTAGTCATTACTTAGTGTGATTAATGTTTTTGGACACAGTTCAACCTCACAATATATGTAATGAGTATAAGAATACATATTTAAAATGAATGGTAGATAAAGGAACTGTATATCTCTTTTAGACAAAATAAAATGTTTTGAGCATTAAAGTTCATGGCTAAAATAGAATGATTATTGTATCTGAACATATTTTTCCTAAACTACGTATACATGCTTAAAGTTCTATAACTGAAAGTACTTTTATTCTACACAGTTAAATTCACGGAATAAGCAAACATTAAGTAGCTGATTGAAAAGATGCCGCTCCTACCCCTGTTTGAAGCCCATCTTCACATTATTAATATAGTAACCATGGAAATTGTTTCCCTTTTCCCTTGAGAATTTACAATTGTCATCCATAGTCTGGAGGTGGCAATTTTTTTTTTTACCAAGCAAATAGACCCAACTGCAGTGGCTGCAAACTGATGGCTGATGTTGGTGTAGTTTGCGTAACAGTGTTCAAATTCTATTATCAGTGCCGGCGGGGCGGGGTGGTGGCTTTTCATTCAGGTGGTCACACATCCTTTAAGAAAAACCAAGCTCATGTGACGAAAGCTGCACTGTGGAGCTAAGGCAGTGGCTGCCAATTTTCCAACTTTGAGAAAAAGCGTCTTTGAAGGAAAAATATAAACTTGCTATGTTGCAGCATGTCTACTTTCTAACTCAGATTTGGTCTCCCCAGCATCTGATTACATTGATGTGAATCACGTAATGTCAGGAGGTGAAGGCAACTATAAATGTGTATGGTATCGTTGTGGTAACAGATCATTAAGTGCTTTTTATAAAACAAGTTTCATGCAGTCCTGTGTACTGAGAATTGCATGAAAAAGTAGGAAATCAGAATAAAGGAAGCACAGTCCATAACAAACAGGTCATCACTTTACTTCATCTTTCTTAACAAATTAACATTTATTCCTGTACCACCTGCTTAAAAAGACACCTATTTTTCCTGCCTTCCCTCAGCGGAAGGGTAATGCATAAAGTATGTTCAGAGAGGCATCAGGGAGCGACACGGCGGGCAGGAAAGTGAACGGGAAAGTGAATGGTGTTTTGATTACCTAGAAGGGTATTTTTTACTTTGGTAAAAAAAATTTTATTTTACTTTTCCTTTCATATTTTATGACATATTTATGTTTAGTTTCTTATTTTAGAGCATCTATGCTTCTAAACTTTTGAAACTGTATTATTTGAATTGTAATACTTATGGAATTCAATGTGATATTTTAGTACATGTGTAGAATATGTACTGATCACGTCAGTTAATTAATGTTCCCATCTCCTTATGATTTCTTCATGGCCTTCGAACTTCTCTCTTTTAGTTATTCATGAAATATATAGTAGCTAATTTTGAACCACAGTCACCCCTCTGTGCTACTGTGCACTAGAACTTCTATTTGTGCTTCGGTATCTGTTACATAAATTTTGCAATTTCCTCTTTTCATTTCTTTTCCCAGCCTTGAATAATTATTACTGTGCATTCAAATTGACTTTTTAAAGAGAACATGCCAATATTTGTCTTTTTTTAGCCCACTTGTTTCACTTAATGTCTTCCTGTCCCATTCATTTTGCTATAAAATGATAGGACATCATCTTTTAGGGTAGAATACTATTCCACTGTTTAAGTATACCGCCGTATCTTTATTGGGCTGTTGCTTTACTCAGCATCTAGGATGATTTCCTAGTTTCTCTATTCCAAGTACTGTGACAATGGACATCTAGTTGGATCACTTGCTCATTTTTAAACTGGATAAATTTTTGTTATTGAGTTTTTGATTTCCTTATAGATTATAAATATTTATCCTTTGTCAGGTGAATGGATTATAAATTTCTTCCCATTCTGTAGGTTGTCTCCCCCCTCTGTTGGTTGTTTCCTTAGCTCTGAGAAGTTTCTTAGTAGACATGATCTTATTTCTCTCTTTTTGCTTTTGCCCTCTATACTTTTGCAGTCTTATCCAGAAAATCATTGCCTATATTGATGTTTAAAAGTACTTGCTTTAGGTTTTCTTCTAGTTGTTTTATGGCTTTAAATTTCACACATAGGTCTTTTGTCCATTTTTAGTTTATTTTCGTACAGAGTTTAAGATACCAGTCAAATTTCAATCTTCCAGCACCATTTATTGAAGAGGCTTCCCTTTCTCCAGGGCATGGTGTCAGTAAGTTTGTCAAGAATCACTTGACTGTAGACGAGCAGATTTGCTAGTGGGGTCTCCACTCTGGTCTGCTGGTGTATGTGTAGGTGTGGAGGTTGCTTTGCGTTGTTGCTGTGCCACTACCATGCTGTCTTGATTAACGTAATGACCTTGCCTTTTATGGAGCAACAAATTGCACTAGTATCTTTCCTTTCATAGTCCAGCTTGAATATTTGAAAGTGGACAACAAAAACCGGTTGGGTTTACTTGTGTCCCGCTCAGTGTAAAACTACAGAACAGGCCGACTCCCAGCACTTTCTTCTGTTCTTTTTCCACAGTGGTGAAATCTTCATGATTAATTATTTTACAATGCAGTTTACCAGCAAACCCTTTAGAGTTTATCGCATGTGGACATTATTGTTTAGGGTTAAATATTCACTCAGTCTTACTACCTCATTCCCTTGAAGGCCTTCTAAGATAAGAAGCTGCCACTCTGGTTCCCCAGGTAACCTCCTGAGACCCCCATTCTACCCGGCGAGCTGCGCACAAGAATGTCCCGAGGTGTAAATGTGCAGACGCTCGGGTCTCGTCTTCAGAGGTCCTCACCCACGGTGCCGGCGGTAGCCCTATAACCCACTTTTAGATACACTTGGACATCCACAAACATAAATTCTCAAACTCCAGTGCACCTCTTCAGGGCCTTTGACCTTTGTACTTATACTAGCATGCAATATTGAATTCTTATCATGTCATCCAAGATCACTCTTCAGATGTTGGTATGTAGTATTCTTTCTTTTTTCCTTTAGGACGCTTCTTTATTGATCTTGCATTCTATGGCTCTCACAGATGCATGTTTGTCCAAATAAGAAAGTGACAGGTGAGAAGCCCAGTCAGGGCCCCCCAGTATGGACCACTGCGCTCCCTCAGGCCCCAGTGCAGGAAATTTTATGGAGCCATGCTCCACAATTATTAAAGGTTACATGTAGATATTTCCAGGAGATATCTAAATATATAAAAACTTCATCAAGTGTATAATATTTTGTCTGAAACAACTCCAACTAAAACCTATCAGCATTAATACTTATTGTTTTTAATAGTGAGGGAATTCAGTTTTGAGGTTCAGTTTCTTCCTTTAGCTTACTTGTTATTTCTCTTATAAGGAAATTAGGATTTGTAAATTGTTAAAAGCACGAATCAAGGGCCGGTGAGATAGCTCAGCAGCATAAGCACCTGCCTGGCAAGCGTGAGCTCCTGAGTTCGACTCCTGGTACCCACATATGAAAAAAAGGCCGGTGATATCGCTCAGCGGCACGGGCGCCTGCTGGCGTGCGAGGTCCTGAGTTCGACCCCCCAGTACCCACAAAAAAAAGCACAAATCAAGGTGTAAAGCCTAACAGAAAAATCACAAGTTACTACCAAAAATAACAGCATTTGAAGCCTGTTATCTTCATTATGCACTTTTAAAAAGAGAAATAACGTGATTATTTTCTTAAAATCCATTTATTACTTTTATACTTTTGGTCTAATCCCAATATTTTCTTCGTTGAATTATACCCAGATGGATTCAGAAGTTAGTTAATCTAAATATTTTAGTTTCATAAGGAAGGTATATATGTCTACAATGTAGATTGAATGAGTGATTTTTTTAACTTCTGTGTTAAGAATTTTGGAATTGTCATAATTTTTGAAAGACAAATGAGTGGCATCACTTCTAATATAGGCAGAAAGTCTCACTGGCCCCTGGATACATTTTCCATGGATTCTTTTTTGTGTATTTCAGATGCTTAATTCATTTGCTCATAATTACCTTTCTTAAGCCATGAAGGCAACTGGCTTGACTAGAAGTGTTTTAGAATATTCTAAGTGTCTGTAATGATTTGATTATGTCCATGAAGCAACTCAGCAAAATGGCTAATGACAAAATCTGAAAAGTAAGGGTTGTATAGAAATGCCAGAGGATCCCTAAGATCTTTAATTAAAATTGAGCTATTTCACTTCACCATTGTGCAGCCTTTGGCATGACTGGCAGCACCTTCAGTTTCAAAATGCTTTCTCTGCTAAGTTGGATTTTTTCAGTTTTTTTTTTTTTGAAAGGAAAGAAGGGTAAAGTAAACAAAACTGAGAAAAGAAGGAGGAAAAATTTGAGCTAGCACGTTGCTCACATTGCTTTGCCAGACTTTCTTCTCCTTACATTTTACAAATACATCTGTACAGCTCAAACAATTCAGTTTCATTATCAAAATCAGGCATCCTATGCGGAGAAAGACTAAAACTAGGGACCTGTGTCTTTTGTCTATTTCTGCAGCAATCAGCCTTCCAAACCACCCTTTCTGGGCTTTGCACTTTTATGTGTGTCTTCAGAAAACAGAAAAGCAGTCAATCTCCTATTCGTATTAATGTAATTACTTTCAGGTAGAGTCAGATTGCATTGAGACCCACAAGGAAAGGAAGAGGGATAAAAAACCAGCTTCACATTTGCAGACCTGAAACAGATCTAATTCAGCTTGAATTCTGAGAAAAGGCTCATCCTGGTGATTATCCAAAAACTCTTTATTCTGTTCCACATGTGATGTTCAAAGTTATTTTGAAATGAGAGCTTTCTGGATAATTTTATTTTCATAAAGAGCTATGACTTCTTTGAAATAAAGAACTTGTGGAAAAGTGAATAAAAGAAGATTTGAATGTCCACAACCACTTAAAAAGAGAAAATCTTTTCAAACAGTGTATCAAGTTATTTTACTCTAACTGCTTCCAACAAAAAAATCAGGTGGGTTTCATCATTAAGGCTGCTCCTGTCAACCATTGCAATAGTTAAAGGAAGAAAATATTTGAGACTACTTAAGCAGTCTGCCTGGTCAATATTAGTAGAAAGTGAAGTGCTTTTTATTTTACTAGTACAAATATAAAGTACTCATCAAATGCTTTCAAGAAAAATTAAGCATGACAATTTTTGACTATCTTGTATTTATTTTTCATTTGTGCATTAGTAATTTTCTTTTTATAGTATACCTTTCAGATTTCTAAAACGTACAGGAGAGACTCTGGATTGTGAATATGATGAGTGGACGACCTATTAAATTAAGGGTTCAGGCGTTTCACAGGCACAAATCAAATGAATCTAAGGTCTGAAGTCCAATGTCCTCACCTGACCATCTTCCCCCCTTAACGTGGGACCCCATCAAGGAAAGGGACCCCCATGAGCTTCACTGCAGAGACAGGATCAGAAGCAGGGAGAAAATGAGAGGGAGATTGGTAGGAAGATTTACTGAAGTCTCCAGTAGCCATCATGCTTCTTAACTGATCCTGTGCACGTTTTCCACAGACTCAACAAGACATTAGATATTGTTGCTCTAGTTCATATGAACAAGTTCATCTGCGCAGTGTGAGGAGCTTACAGGAGACGGATGGATTATTGTTGCATGAGTGCACCAATGGATGCTTCTCCATTTATCATGGAGTTACAACCAGAGTAACCCATGACCTTGAGAGCACTGCACATGGGAAATGCACGTACTACACCCAGCCTGCTACCATGTTGCTTAGAGACTGCTTTGCTGCAGAGCATCCATCACCACTCATGATTCACAATCACGGGGCTGGCACGAGGCAGTGGATAGGTGCCCTGCCATTAAGATTCAAATCCCAATGCCAAGGTCTGATTTCTCCCGAATGGCACTATGGTTGCACCATCATGAAGTCAGAAAACCATGACTGACTCTCCCACTCCTGACAGAGTTATGACCCAGATGATCAGGCACCTCTTAGAATTGCAAACTTCTCTCCTAACTCACATGGGTTCCAGCGTGCTATACTGATTCAACTTTAGCTTAGCCATATGATACGTAATAAAATTTACTCGTCTTAACCAAGCTAAGAAAAGAAAGCTCCAGCTGATCTGATTGTCCTGAGGGGTGAGTGGGGGCATCTTCGGGTCGCCCTGGTTCTGGTTTGCTCTGGCCTCCTCCTCTGCCCCACACGGACTCTACTGGCTGTGTTGGGAGGTAGGTCTGAGAGTCTAACCTACTGAAGAACGTGGGGAATCTTTACTGAAGATCATTTCCATGGATTCGAGGAAGGAAAGCTCTTCTTTCAAAAGTTACAGACTACGGTATAATTTCTCTTACCGTACTTCAAACCAAAAATGTACAAAAATAACATTTTTTCCTGTTTAATGGCAAATTTCTCTCCAGAAGAAATTCATATGGGGGAAATAAATTTCATCAGGTAAAACTGTTCCATTTTGTGATGTACACAAGAGTATTTTGTAAAATACCAAGAAAATCTCAACCAATTAATTAAATCAACAGAAACATTCAGTTTCTGTGTAAGAATCTCCTCATAATTCAATATCCAAAGCTGTTTCCCTGTCACACTGTCAAGTTTTGGAAGTAAAAAAAAAAAAATTAAAATTTCTTCACACAAGTCTTCTTGTTTAGAGACAAATATTAGAAATTTTAGAGTAAATTCAGAATTAGTGACTCAAAGGTCGTGCTTGCGAATTTTCTTTTAAAAATTTTGTTATTTGTGTATTTGTTACTTAGCGTGAACTTTATGAATGAATAAGTAAGTTTCTTCGTAGATTTTTTTCTTTTTTTACCAGAATGTTTTGGCTACATAGTTCCTCAAAATAGCCAAAAAAAAAAAAAAAAAAAAAAAAAAAGAATTTATCTACAATACTATGGAAATGATCCTTTTGTTCTAGGAATGGCTTTCCTTTGTGATGAAATCTCTCCTTTGTCATTTCTTGCAGTTAGTACTGGAGAAAATATGCATTTCTTATTTTGTAAAATTTTAGTTCCAGAATTCTTACAATCAAAACAATATTCATGGGCCGGTGAGATGGCTCAGCGGCGTAAGCGCCTGCCTTGCAAGCGCAAGGGCCCGAGTTCGACTCCCGGAACCCACATACGAAAAAGGGGCGGTGATATTGCTCAGCGGCACGGGCGCCTGCTGGCGCGCGAGGTCCTGAGGTGGACCCCCGGTACCCACAAAAAAAAAAAAATTCATTACATAGTTAATTTAATGTTTTAAAAAAAATTCATTTAGGAAATAATCAAATGCCTAGCAGCACCATAGGGCCTCTTTTAAGGCCAAAATATGGTGAGTTACTAAGTTTCCAAATCATATCTCAACACAGTCTTTTCTTCAATTACCACAATTTTCAAAATATGTTAACTCCCTGCCTTCAAATCTCCTAGTTCTTACTGTTTACCTATTGCTTCTTTCTTTGGATCCTAATCTGGTACTGTAGCTCTTTTTTCATGAGTCATTCTGTTTTTTTATCATTTCTTTGTATATTTTGCACTTTGTATTATTGTTTACAAAGCTGTATCAGCCCCTTGAATTGTAGCTCTACTTTTCTGCTGCTGATGAGAAGCTACAAGGATGGATGAGGTTCAGTGTCCTACACAGAACCAGAAAGGGCTTCCAAAACTAAGTTAAATGACAAGAAAGTAACCTGTGAGTCGAGATTTACACCTCAGCATATCGTATAGCATCAATTCCTTAAAGAATGTGCGCTTTCAAATACAGACCTGTTACCTGTAAACCACGCCGTCTTGTGGAAATTCAAGCAGTTGACTTCCAGGTTTGACCTGCTTGCTCAACCTGGGGGTTGCACAGGGAGAAGGGCAACTGTACTGTGAGGGACCAGAAACTTCGATGACAGGAATCATAGAAATCATAGAGCATAGTGATGTTATTAAAATAAATACCCAGAACACTGCAAATATTACAAAGTCACAGAAACTTAGAAGTGCAGCCATAACTTTTGTAGCTCACTGATTGATGAAGTCAACACTTTCTCGGGGAAGACAATGTCAACCAAGTCAATCCAGGGTCCTCTTTTGGCTCAGCACTGAATCGGACTTTTCTATTTAAGCACAGGCATGGGTGACTTGATTTCAGCAATAGTTTCAGATACCCATCTTGCTACTTCCTGATAGTGTAGTTGTAAGGGAATTGTTTGTATTATTTTAAATTGAGTTATTGAATTGGTATTGGGTTTTTACAAATGAAAATTTGATTTTAAGATATATAACTTATAAGTAAAACCTAAATATAAGCTTATACATTATGTATGTTGATAGAATATAGAAAATAGATAGATGATAGATAAATAGATGATATATGATAGATGATAGATGATAGACGATAGATGATAGATAGATGATAGATGATAGATGATAGATAGACATAGATAGATAGATAACATACCACAAAGGGAAATTTATGAATGAGTTGATAAGTGTCAACTTTTAAATGTCACAAAATGAACCCACCCACTGACCCATCTCCCCTATCTGTGTAGAGTAATCTAGGGGTCTACTAATAAGCCAAGTTACTAGACCTCTCTACTCCTAGAGGCTGTAAGACATCTACCTTGTCTTGTTGGAGTAGGATGAAAGGAAATAACCTGTGAAGAATTTTGTGCAGAGCCTGGTGTATGAGTTGTCAACCCCTGAACATTAGCAATGATTTTTTTTATTTTTAGCAGAACACTCGCTCTCTGGAGGACTTTGTGATAGCATACAGAGAACTTTGAGGTAAGAGAGCGACATTGTGTGACCTACGTGTTCTTCCTTCTAAATTCCAGTTTTATTGTTTCAGTAATTTATCACAGGAGAACATCAAAAAGGACAAAGTACAGAAGTTTTAGGGGTCTCCAAATCTTACAGGATTTATCCTGTCCTCTGTCAACTTTTTTCATGCCCTACAATTCTAGTCGTAGAAAATATTGGGCAGCACAGACTGCAGTTTTAGAAGGTAGCTATTTTTGAGTCTTCAAAACCTTTCTAAAGTCATTAAAAGTGTCATTTCAGAAAGAGGAAAGGAAGGAAGGGAAAAGGGAGAAAAAAGAGACACTATTAGTGCCTCTTAGTTCACTGAAAAGGAAGGTTCACGCTCATATCGGTTGGAGAATTTTTATGCCCACATTTTGTACTCTGAGTAACTACTTTGAAGATGACACTATGAAATGTATTTACTCTTGTTATTCTTCAATAATAAGAGTGTGTTATGAAATTCTGTTTTACCTTTTTTCCATAAAATAAAAAAGAAAGTGTCATTTCAGTGTGTTCCTGAATGAATCGCTAGTATTTTAGTTAATATGTAAAAATTTTGCTATTTTAGAACCCTTTGAGGATCACAGAATGACCATGAATAAATTATCAGTAGACTTAGCAGAGCCGGAAACCGTCCCTATGCAGTCCGTTGCCACAGTGTTCTTTCCAAAAGCTCAGAAGAAGTCTAGGGTCACAACACCAGCCCCTGTATGGCCAGGTGGGCAGTAACTGAAGGGACAGAGAGGGTCTGTTTGCATCGCCCAGAGGGAACAGAGACAGGAGCAGCAGACAGGGAGAGAGCAGAGCCATGGGCTGGGATTGAGAAGAAGCAAACTAAACAGCTTTCCCCTACTGCGACCCTGGGCAACCACTGCTCTTTGAAAGATAAGCTAACTATTGAGTACATTTGCATTCTTCCTGTGGAGTTTGTGTATAATCCACTGTTAGTAAATAGCAAGACAGCAAAAAAGTACATCCAGGTAAAGGCAGTGAGTGAATTATCCATTGTATATTTCAGTACTTGTATATGTATGTATGTATGTTAAATATCTTTGCAAATGAAAATAGAAATTTACCAGAGTATATTTTAAAATATGATGGCAGTGTACTTCTGCTATGGTTTGGATAGATGTCCCCCAAAAGCCATGTGTTACAGCAGGGGACTGGTCCACGTCTGCCGCCAGTTAGGACCTGGGGGCTGTAGCAGGGGTGATGGTGACTGGCAGGAAGCCAATCAAGGGGAGCTTGCCCTGTATTTCCAGCCGTTCCTCGTGTGGCATCACTGCTTGAGCTCTGTCTCGTGTCAGAGCAGTGAGTTTGATTCTATAGGAGCACAAAGCCTGCTGAGAACTGTGTGCATGAGGGATCCCAGGGCCACACTTGTAATGAGAATCTAATGTAATGAAAATGAACTGCACGGTGCAGTGATAATAGAAATAAAGTGCATAATAAATGCAACGTGGTTGAATCATCCTGAAACCACCCCAACCCTGCCCGTGGAAAAATTGTCTTCCACAAAATTGGGCCCTGCTGCTGAACAGTTTGGGGTCCACTAGGTTAAAGGCTTGGTCACTGTCCCGTGGGGCCACTGAGAGGAGGTGGAAACTGTAAGAGGTTGGGCCTGCTGGGAGGTTGTCCAGTTGCTAAGAGCTGTCCTTAAAGGGCACAAGGGGTCCTGGTCTCCTCTCCTCCTGTATTCCATGCCTGGGCATGAGTGAGTGCTTGGCACTGTCCCATGTCCCTGTGAGGAGGGGCAAAGCCAGAGGCCAGTTGGTCATGCACTGGAATCTCCAAAACTGTGAGCCAAAATAAAACATTTTGTAATCTCAGCTGTTTTGTTACAGAGAGGTAATGCAACTTCCTCGTGGAAGGTTTTGGTTTTCCATATCCAAATATTTACACCTGTATAAGAGCTATCTATCTTCTATCTATCTATTTATCTATCTTTATCTATCAAAACGAATATACAAAGATTCTGTAAAGTTACACAAAACTGATCACAATCCTTGCCTGTGAGTTAGGGTTTGCAATTAACCCCATTTATTTTGTTTTTCTCTTTTTGCTTTTCAAAATTTTGTATGTGCATCAGTGCTGGTTGTAATTTTTAAACACTTAATGACATTATCTTAAAATGTGAAATTATAATCACTATTTTCCTCCAAATTAATAAATATACACAAAAGAGTATTTTCTTTTTTTTTTTTTTTTTTGTGGGTACCGGGGGTCAACCTCAGGACCTTCTGTGCCGCTGAGCGATATCACCGCCCCTTTTTTCGTATGTGGGTTCCGGGAGTCGAACTCGGGCCCTTGCCCTTGCTAGGCAGGCGCTTACACTGCTGAGCCATCTCACGGGCCCTGAAGAGTATTTTCTTAAGATTCTTAAGCTTCTCCATTTAGCAGAATTATACACCTGAGATCTTTGAAAGCAGGGATAAATCACTCTTCCAAATAACATTTATGGGTATAAATAAGTATTTTGTTTAGTTGCCCAGAAGGTACTCAATCCAGTGAAAATGACACCCAGTAAACCAGTAGTTGCATAACATTTTGGCAAATACTGAAGCAAATGTGTGTGGCAAGCCCTCTGCTCTGCCCGGGCTGGTCTTCCCATAGCTCCCTGGCTGGGTGAGCCCGCTCCAGCCTCCCGATCTTTGCCCCTGTCAGCCTGGCTTTTGCAAGAGCTCCTCCTTGCACTTCCATGAAGGCTAACCTGGCCTCAGCTCTTCGGACTCAGCATAAATGTTCCTTTCCCAAAGGACTCTTTCCCCGAGTCTCCTAATTAAAATCAATGTCCTTTGTTGGTAGATATTACTCCTCCTTATTGACATTTTTCAATCCTTTCTCAAAACTGAAACTGAATTTTTCTTTTTCTGCTCATTTTCTTTTAATCAGTCTTCTCAACGAGAATGCAGATTCCAAGAAGGAAGAACTAGGTCAGGTTAGCCTCTTATGCACTGCTCTGTCTCAGTCAATGACTCATAGAGAAATCACTGGATTAGAGAGAAATTAATTTCCTTCTTACCTATCTGCTAACAGATGGAAAATTAAATCTGGGGTTAGCGTGAAATCTTTTATAAGGCTGGAGGTATTTACAAATTAGTAGCATAGCCCAGTCTAAGAAATTTCTTGTTTTAAATATATGTCGTAGCAAAGGCCCTTGTGTTCTGCGACTTGCTTAGTTGTGTTAGACTAGTTGGGGACAAACTTGCAGGGAGTAAACCGCATTCAATGCGAGTTAAACTGCTGAGCCCAGTGGAGAGTAAAACCTAAAGTTGCCCGGAGGGGACTTTCTGGGTAGTGAAGTTTGGGAAAATGGGCTGGCTCTTCAGTGAACTAGAAGCACGGTGGTGGGCAAGATCCTGCTGTCCCACACCCCGCAGCTTCTGGTTTCCCCATGTCACGTGACTATGGTCATTCTACGGACCTTCCCTCCTCATTACCTGGCCCTAAACATCCAAATTTGAACTCAATTCCTAACTCTAGCATACACATTTTCTTTATGCTATATAAAAATTATACTACTTAGAGCATTACATTTATAAAAGAAGAGTCTTATTGATTATTTTTATTAAGCCCTTTAGTGTTCAAAATGAGGGCAATGATTTGAAAAACATGTGACTTAACTTATTTTATATGATCTGGTCATCTCTCTCAATGTTTCTGGAAATTACATGCATCGTTTTAGAGGATGATAAAGTATCGTACTCTAACACCACCCTGTGACTACATAAATGATTTCTTCTTAATTTTTCTTAATTGGAGCATAGCGCTCAAATAACGTATGCTCTCCATAAATATGTACTAAATAACGATGACACTACCTATGCTTGAGAAGGACACACGTGTCATGTAAATGTGGGGTGGTGTTAATGTATGTTTTTATCCTGGTGACGATTACAATGGCAACCCTTTGGTCTTATCTACTGGGTAGAGAAACAGTAATGCTGACCTCTCCCTTGCATACAAGATAATCAGTATTAGTATGAATGAAGTGCTGGTACTCAGAGATGTTCCAGAGGTTTATTTTATCTTAAAATTGGTTCTGATTAAAATAATAAGTGGTTTAAAAGAAATTCCAATTCTAAAAACAACTCTAATACAAAAACAACAATATCGAATTCTTCTGTAAGGCACTGGAGCTCAGCTGAAACGGCGTTCGTACATATTTGGACAGAAAACAGCACTTCAGTTTATAAACAATGTTTTTATTTAAACGATCGTGAATTAAAAGGAAACCTTTGGCCCTGCTAGCAATTAAACAGCAGTGCTTTACACTAGTTTCATTCTAAACATGCAGACGGAGAAAGCACTTTGCAGATGAAAGTATACACAAGCTGTAGTGTTTTGGTCCATTAGGGAGGAGAACACCTGCAAAGCCTTTTCTCCCCACTTAGGGCTGTTTTAGTGGGCTGAAGCGTGATGATATTCTTGTTCCCATATGGGAACCAGAGATTAGTCCCAGCAAAAACATCCCGCGCACTCTGCTACCTGCAAGCAGTGGAGTCGCCCGTGCTTAGCTGGTGCAGAGAGCCGGGGAAGAGGCACTCGGAAGGACCGGCCACACGGGGCACACAGAGAGGGCACTCGCAAGGCCAAATAAGCCATGCACTGATTTATCTCCTATAGGGGTGGAGGAAAAGTCACCACTCAGGATGGCCCTGCTCAGCTGAACACAGCTGGTGGAGCTGGCTGGTTCTCTGCGGGAATCCATGGAGCGCTGGGCCCAGGGGTCCCCAGAGGCAGGAGGACTGTCACCAGCCACACTTGAGAAAGGGAGAGGGAGGTTTAAACCTTCTTAGCCTTAAGGCACAGCGACATCTGGGAATGCACACGTCTGCTTCTCCCCGTGTAAGGGTGGTTTACGCTCTGCCTTCACCCTCAGCATCTCCAGCAGTCGTCCTTTCCCAGGGCTGGAAACCGCTGAGGAAGAGCTGTTGTGAATGCCCTCCCCGTCGTGCCAGGCGGTACATTCCCCGCGGGCGTGGATTGCACGGAGCGAGCGACGCCTGAGCTCTGATCCCAGTGCATGGCGTCCCGAGAGCTGGGAGGTCGCCCGGAGGGCCCCGCTCCACAGCCACAGTGCCACCCCCTCTGGGTTTGTCCCTGCAGGGCAGGTGACAGACCCTCGAATTGCAGGTTTCTAAAGCTGTGAAACTGTGGCTTTCTTATTTTAAAAAATCATAAGATTGGATTGTGCTTAACTTTAAATGTGCATTAGGAATAAATTTGTTTAATTCTAAGGAAATCAGAATTATGTGTCAAGCACAGTGGGTAGCGTTCTGCCCCAGCACGGTGCACGCACGTCTCAGGCTCATCCTACGGGCTCCGGCTCTTCACCCCCGCCGCACGCACGTCTCCAAAACGCCTCCGTCCAAGGCCATGCGCAGCGTCAGCCCAGCCTATTAAATTCCCTGCGTACAGTTAGCAGTGATCTTTCTCAAGTTCTTCCCTAATCAGGTTCTTCTTCTCTTGCCTATAATTTTCCAGTAGCTTTTACATTTACAAATTGAAAATATGAATTCAAATAAATAGTTTATCACTAGGTCTTCTTACTTCAATGTTTTGTTTTTAATCTACTCCTTTCCAAGTCATCTTTGCAAGAGTACAGCTATAAGTACTGTGTGAAGTCCCTTCACTCACTATTCTTTAATATATCTATGTTTCTGCATGTACTGAGTGTTTACCAAATCATTCTCTTCAATCTTAGCTGCAGAAAAGAAAGAAAAAATATCAAGATCTACACCAGAATTACCAATTTATTTGTTCAGAGTTGAGGCAAGGGCATTTGCTGCTGTGTAAAACTGGATTCTTAGGTTCATTTACAGCTACCTCTCTATTTTAAATATTTATACTCTAACTTCACCTATACAGTATCGGTCATTCTTTCTACCCCAACTTCCCCTCAGTCCATTCTAGAATATTCTCTGTGATGATTTTGTATCTCTCTGTACATAGCTCCTGTGGCGCTAACACACTTGTTTCAGTCACGTTTCCTGCTGCTGCTCTCTACCATAACACGAAGTTTTGTCTTCACAGTACCTAACACTCAATAAATTTTTCAGCTAAACAAATGAGGATTTTGAAAGTGAGTTCCATAAATATTTTTGAAAGAATCCTGCATAGCAGACACTTCCTGTTGCCTGGGCATAGGTAGAGTCCCTATGCTTTGAGGCCTATGGCGTAGCAGAGAACACAGGAATTTAACCAAATAGTTACACAATCAAATGTGAAGCAGCAATAAAAGGTGTGAAGTGGACAAAATAATTTGAGGAGGTCGGTATAGGCTTGCATAAACATTTAATTTCATGTTTATAACTCAAAGATCAGTAGGATTTTTCTAGATTCAGAACAAGAGTGTTCCTGAATAGGTAGTAGGAATAGGATACCGTCATCCTGTGGCATATTTGTGGTGAGTTGAGAGCGCTGGAGAATGAGACTATCTGCCTAAGCATGGAGCAAGTGCAGGCAGCCTTGAGGACTATGTTAAAGGCCACTGAATTTCACCCAGAGTGTAAGGGGAGGAGCCACATATCAGTCAGACCTCATCAGAAAGACAGAAATGATGCAAATGCTTCAAAATGAATGAATTTTATAGTGAGACCAGATGACATGGGAGATAGAAGAATTTAAGAACCAAAAAGAGGATGGTGGGGCCTCTTGGGAAGAAATGGGAAGAAACTATTGACCACTGGGCTGCAGGGATACAGGGAGGAAGTGGTGTGGCAGAGCTTTGGATGCAAACGAGGAGCGTACGTGGCTGGCATTCCTGGTGATAATGGGCCACAGAGGAGGTGACCATTGTCTAGAAGCTGCAACGACAGCTGGACAGACTGTGCGCCACCTTTTCCACCTGCTGTGAAGCCAACTGGGAACAAGGATGCCCAGGAAATGGCTCCTTGTGATAGAGTGCTGCAGGGAATGTTGGAAATGGACCTTAGCACAAACCACACTCATCAAAGAACGATAAGCATCGCTTTGTGCAGATGCGGTCAGGTTTAACTGAACGCTTCATGTGGTGTTCAGATGATGCTGCAGGTGGCGGGAGCTGGGCTGTGGAAGCTGTCATGAGACATGATCCAGGGGAGGGGAGGTAGGCTGGGCAGAGATGCTGATGGAGAGATGGAGGGCCATGTATTTAAGAGGCAGGTGGAACAGCAGGGATCACTTCATGAAGGGAGAGGAATCTGGACTTTGTTCTTCAAATGATGAGGAATCCCTGCAGGCTTTGAGTAGGGGAGACAGAAGCAGTGCCATCCATTGGAGACAAACTGAAAGGTAAGATGCTCAAGACAGGGAAACCTGTTAAAAGGTTATTGCAATAGATCAAGCAGTAAGAACACTCATGTATCAAGGCAAACAATAAAACAAACCAAAAAACAAACAATAACATCAAAGCCTGAAGTTAATTTTATTTTGTTAAAGAATGAGTACTGTAGCAAAATTGATTTCTTTAAAAAAAAACCCTTCCTTGCATATTTTATTAATTTAATAATATCTGAACTCGAAAAAGTAATTTTATTAGCTTTATTGTTTGAAAGCCTGGAATCACCTGACATTTTACACAGAGGCTAGTTTGTTTGATTGATTTCAGTCTCAACTTAGATGAGCAAACTTCCAACCCTAATGACTATGTGATTAATTCCCAGTGTGTTCAGTCTGAGAGCATTTGTCAAAAGCCAGAAGTGTGCTTTTATTTTTAGCCACTGAGAAATAAAATCCCCAAATCATCTCTACAAAATTCTCCTCTCAACCTAGATTTGAAGAAATACACAGCTGGCCAAGAAGAAATTTTCCAGAAGTCTATAAAGATCCTGCAATAATGTATGCCAGAAACCAACAGTCATCAAATATATAAAGTATGAGAGCCCTATAATCATGTCAAATTTTATTTTATTAACTTCCTCATTTAATACTTGAATCTTCTGAGTTCATTTCATTCATTTTTCATTCAACATATACTTGAATGCTATAAGTCAGGGTTCGTGTGAGGCCTTGATGATAAAGAAATGAACAAAATAGACAAAAATTATTTCTCAATTAATTTCAATTAATGTCAGGTGGGTGTGTTTAGTAATTAAAACCTTACAACTACTCCTCTTGATGGAGACCACTAATGCTTACCATTTAAAATTTTAACACCCAAAGGTATTTTGAGATCACTTACTTAAACTTGATTTCTATACAAGAAACACAACAGAATCTATGAGGAAGACAATATGATAGGGTGCATGTATTTACTTAGTCCTCTCTACTATACTTTCTCTGCAATGTTGTCAGTTTTATAAATGCATGTATGACATAACTGTTCTTAACAAGAGAACAGGAAGTGTTTTTGTCACTTATTCTAAATCATTTCTGGGTAATTGAAGCATGAACACACAAAATTATACCTAGACATCATAGGATCACCTCTTTTTTATATGATCAAATTCTTATTTTATTACAGTAGTTTCTAGTTCTGCATGAAAGAAGTTTGGAAATTGCCACTTTGACCTAATAACAAATAAAAAGCTAAACAAATGAAAAATCAAGCCTGCTCAGATGTGTAAAAGAGCAGAAGGTGCAGAGCAAAGTGCAACTGAATGACTGGAGACAGAGAGGTGGCAAGGGAGAGGCGACCAACTAGAGCAGACACCCAGGGCTGGAATCTGGTCCAGAACCAAGACCTGGAACCTGCAGAGAAGCAAACCTAAGATTTCTCCTCAGAAACCATGGAAACACCAGCGTGAAGAGACATATTTCAAGTTTTGAGGAAAAAAGCCCAACAGCCTAGAATTCTGTATCTTTTGAAAATTATTCTCCCAAAGCAAAGCAGAAATAAAGACTTTCTCAGAAAAGAACTAAAACAAATGGAATTTTTTATTAGTAGATTTGCCTTACAAGAAATGTTAAATTATTTACAAAGAAGGAAATGTGTATAGGTAAGAAACTCAGATTAATAAAACAAAAAGAAGAGTATCAGAAAAAATATAGTAGAAGTAAATAAAAGCTGTTATTTTTATTTTTAATAGGCCTAATAAAACTTTGTTTAAAACAATAGCAATATTGTATTCTATTATGTATGCTTATGTATTTGTCACATAAAATATATGTATATATGTATAAATAAATAAATAAATAAGTAAATAAATAAATATATATATATATATACATATGTACAAAGATGTACATCAATGATCCAAAGTGTTGGAAGAAGAAACTGTGGTTATTTTGTTATAAAATACTCAAACCACTTTTGTATCAATGTAATGTTATTTGAAATTAGACTTAGCTTACTTATAAATGCATATTGCAAACTCTAAGCCAAGACCTAAAAAAAGTAAGAAAAGTGTGTATGATTAATATGCTATGAAAGTAAAGAACATCAAGTTATATGAAATCCTCAATTAAAACTGCAAAAAACAGAAAAAGAGTGAATGTTAAAAATTGGAGCAAAGAACAAGGGCAGCAATAACAAGCAGTAATAAATATGACTGTATACATACATTGATAAATATGACTGTATACATTGACTGTATACAGTAATAAATATGACTGTATACATTGTATTGATACAATAAATTGTATCAATAATCACTTCAAATTTCAATGGCTTACATGCATCAATTAAGAGATAGAAATTATCCAGTAAAAAATATATCCAACTGTATGTTGCCTATAAGAAATGTACCATAATTATAAAGACACGTATAGATGAAAAGTAAATGGGTGGAGGAAAAATAGATAATGCTGAAACAAATGAAAAGAAAGCAGGAGTAGCTATATTAATTTAGAGAGATCAGACTTCAAAACAAGCAAAGGTATTGAGAATAAATAAACTTATTACATAATAATAAATTGATCAATTTTCTAAACTATCATAACAAATTCAAGCATATATACATCTAACAACAGAGAGTTAAATTTTCTGAAGCAAAAACTAATAGAACTGCAGGGAGGAAAAAAATGAAATTCAGTAAAAACATAGTTGATCTCATCACCATCATAAATCAACTGGAAATATTAATATCTATGTGCTGCTTCATCCTCCCTTCTTCAAAGTCACATGGAATATCACCAAGTTAGACCATGTTCTGTGTCATATTAAAACATCACAAAAATTTGAAAAAAATTTAAAGTATGTATGTATGCTGTTAGACTACAATGGAACAAAACTAGAAATCACTTGCAGAAAGACAACTGGAAAACTGAATATAAGTGGAGAACAAACAAAACTTTCCTAAAAAATACATAAGTCAATGAAGAACTATCAAGAGAAGTTTTAAAATATTTAAGTAAAGGAAATTAAAACATAGCTTATCAAAATTTGTGGAATATAACAGAAATACTATTTAGAAGGATATTTACAGTATTGAATGCATACATGAGAAAAAATCTGAAGGCGATAATGTGAGATTTTGCTTTATAAGACTAGAAAAAATACAAGCAAATTAACTAAATAGGCAGAAGGAAATAAATGATAAGAATTAAAGCAAAAACTTGTGACAATAAAATCATGAAATTAATAAAAAGTATCAATAAAACCCAAAACTGATTCTTTAAAAAGTTCAATAAAATCAATAAGCCTATAGTCAGCCTAATTAAGACAAAAAAAGAGAGAACACAAATTACTAACATTATAAATGAAAGAGGAGACAGAACTACAGATCCTGTGGATACTAAAATAATAATAAAGCCATATAATAAACAACTCTATGCCCACAACTCTGTGATAACTTAAATGAAATAGAACAATTTCCTGAAATACAGAGTCTGGCGAAATTCACACAAGGAAAAGTTTCAGTGCATTTAAGAAAGAAATTACAACAATTCCCTGCAATCTCTTTAAAGTAAAGTAATTCATAATTCATCCTGCAAGGCTAGCATTCTCCAATACCAAAATCAGATAAATAAATTATGATAAAAGAAAACTACAGATTAATATGTCTCCTAACCAAAGATGTAAAAATCTGTGACATATTTAATACAACCAAATTTAATACAACCATGTATAGAATATTATATACAATAATCAAATAGAATTTATCCCATGTATGCAAGACTGGCTTAAAATTCAAGAATCAATAAATGTAATCCATTACATCAACAGACTAAAAAATAAAAAAATTAGGGCTGGTGATACGGCTTAGCAGCATAAGCACCTGCCTGGCAAGCATGAGGTCCTGAGTTCGACTCCCGGTACCCACATAAAGGAAGAAAAGGGCCGGTGATATTGCTCAGCTGCACAAGCGCTTGCTGGCAAGAGTGAGGTCCTGAGTTTGACTCCCGGTACCCACATAAAAAAAAAATAGAAAAAATAAATAAATCAATGTCTACATCAATAGCTGTAGAAAAAACATTTGACAAAATCTAACTATTCATGATAAAAAAATTATCATTGGAATACATAGTCTTTATCTTAATCTGATAAAAGGCATCTATGATAAACCAACACTGAACATCATACTAAATGGTCAAAAACTGAAAGCTTTCACTGTAAAATCACAAACAAGACAAGGATGTCCACTATCACCACTCCTATATAATGTAGTTCTGGAACAGAAAATTGCCAGAGCAATTAGACAAGAGAAAGAAAGAAAAAAAAAAAAAGAATAAAGATAGGAAAAGAAGAAATTAAATTATCATTATTTGCAGATGACATGATACTCTACATAGAAGACCCCAAAGACTTCTACATTTAATAACCAAATTCAGTCATATAAGTGGATACAAAGTCAACACTCAAAAATTAATATCATTCTTGTACACAAATAACAGACACATTGAGAGAGAAATTAGGAAAACGACACCTTTCACAATAGCATCAAAAAAATGAAATACTTATACATCAATCCTACAAAGGAAGTAAATAATCTTTGCATGCAAAACCACATTATTCTGAAAAAGGAGATCGAACAGAATATCCAAAAATGGAAAGATATCCCTTGCTTTAGGTAGGAAAAACCAACATAATGAAAATGACCATATTTCCAAAATTGTAATACAGATTTAATGCAATCCCAATAAAAACACCAATAGCATGCCTCACAGAATTAGAGAAAACAATCCTAAAATTTATTTGGAAACAAGAGACATAGAAGAGCAAAAATAATTATAAGCAACAAAGGCAAGCCAGGAGACATCACAATTCCTGACTTTATTTTATTTTATTATTTTTTTTTTTTTGTGGGTACCGAGGGTCGACCTCAGGACCTCACGTGCCCGCAGGCGCCTGTGCCGCTAAGCGATATCACTGGCCCCTTTTTCGTATGTGGGTTCCAGGAGTCGAACTTGGGCCCTCGCGCTTGCCAGGCAGGCGCTTAAGCCGCTGAGCCATCTCACCAGCCCCCACAATTCCTGACTTTAAAATATACTGCAAAGCTACTGTGATAAAAACAGCATGGTACCAGCAAAAAAACAGGTCTGAGGATCAATGGAACAGGGTAGAAGATGCCAAAACAGTGCCAAACACACTCAGCCACCTTATCTTCAACAAAGGGGCCAAACACCTTCACTGGAAGAAAGATAGCCTCTTTAGTAAATGGTGCTGTAAAAACTGGATTTACACATGCCAAAGACTAAAACTAGACCCATGTTTCTTAGCATTCACAAACTAAAATAAAAATGGATCAAAGATCTAAATATTAAAAATAAAACCCTAAATCTGCTGGGAAAGAGAATAGGTAGAACTCTTGAAGATATAGGTATAGCAAAAGACTTTAGAAACAGAACCCCGATCCCGCAGGTTATATTGCAAAGAATCAACAACTGGGATATTGTCTTATTAAAAAGCTTTTGCACAGCAAAAGAAATCATCAACAAAGTGTACAGACAACCCATAGAGTGGGAAAAAAAATTGCCAGCTGTTCCTCAGACAAAAGACTAATATCTAAAGTATACAAAGAACTAAAAAAATCAGACCTCCCAAATTGAAAGACCCAGTCCAAAAATGGGCATTGAAAATGAATGGAACTTCTCAGATGAAGAAGTAGAAATGGCAAATAAATATATGAAAAAGTGTTCAACATCACTGGTCATTCCAGAGATGCAAATTTAAACAATGCTGAGATTCCATCTTACCCCAGAAATAATGGCAATTATCAAGAAATCAACCAATAACAAATGCTGGAGGGCCTACAGGGAAAAAGGAACCCATCTCCACTGTTTGGGAGACTGTAGACTGGTGTAACCACTGTGGAAATCAGTATGGAAATTCCTCAAAAAACTAAAATTAAAGGTTCCATTTGACCCAGCTATTCTCCATCTTGGTATCTTCCCCCAAAAAGTGAAAACATCATACCACAGCAATATATGCACACCCATGATTATAGCAGTACAGTTTGTAATAGCTAAGTCTTCAAAACAGCCTAAATGTTCATCAACAGATAAATGGATAAAGAAGATGTGGTTTTTAATGCCGTGAAGTACTACTCAGCCATAAAGGAGGATAAACTTGAGAAATTTCTAGGTAAATGGTTTTACCTTGAGACCATACTCCTAAGTGAAATAAATTGGACACATGTGTAAATATCACATTGTTTCTCTGATGTGAGAAACCAAAGGTGTAAATAAGGACCAAAATGTATAATAGATATTGTGAAATATGAAGAAAATGTTTAAATGGGAAGGGGAACTGGGGAGGGGGAGGGGGGAAAGAAAGGAAGGGGAAAAAATGAAAAAGAAGGAAAAAATGGAAACAAAGCTTTTGTAAATGAGGGGAAGAAGAGTTGAAGGGAGGGTAGGGGAGTGGGGAAAAAAGAATTGCGATATATCATGTACAAGTATGCATTATATATAATGAATGTGATCATTATGTATAACTATAATGTACCAATAAACTTAATTAATTAAAAAAGAGTTGTTTGATCTAATGAACACTGCAAATACCTACAACTAATATAGCTAATCAAAACAAATTTGAAGCTTTCTCACTGGACCTTGGACCTTGGCTGTGCTGATGCCTTTTCAGATCAGCAACAGTACAAGTATGTTCCTGTTATAACTTCTTGTTAATATTTTATTAGAAGTACTGACTAGTACAATAAGGTGAGAAAAAGAAATAGGGGTATGACTTGGAAAGCAAGAAATAAAATAATTTTTTCATAAGTGACCTGATTTTCTATAGAAAATAGAAAAGAATAAGGTAACAAACTCCTTGAACTAATAAGTAATTATAGCAAGGTTGTAGGATAGAAGGTAAAGATACAAAAGTCTATCTAGTTCTTCTATTCCAGCAATGAATAAGTAAAAAATCATACCATATACATTAGCACTCCTTCAAAAACTGAAATACTTAGGTATAAATCACAAAATAAGTACAAAATACATATGTAGAGAATTCACTCTGTTGATTTCTGAGTCAAAAAATCTCTGAAATGTTCATGAATGACATTAAATAAGATAACAGATGTTCATGAATGGAAAGACTCAATATTGTCAAAATGTCAGCTCTTCCCAGTTCGATTTATATATCAATTGTATTCTGTGCAATCTCAATCAAAGCCACTGTTTTTTTTGTAAATATTGACAAACAAATTCTAAACTTTATATATAGAGAGAGAGACCAAAGTCCAAGAATAGACCACCCGGAACTGAAGGAGAAATAGAATCTTAAGGACTAAAAGTATTGACTTCAAGACTTAGCATAAAGCTATGATTTTCTATGATGAATGTGATCATTATGGATATCTGAAGTGTACCAATAAACTTATGTATATCTTATGTATATCTCAAGTGTACCAATAAACTTATCCCAGTGATCTAGATACTCTGGGATAGGCCAAGGAAAAGATATACATACAAATGGAACATTATGGGGAACCAAGAAGTAGACCCACAGGAACATAGTCAATTCACCTTTGACAAAAGAAGAAAATGAAGACATAGTGGAGAAAAGACACTCTTGCCAATAAATGATGTGCAAACAACCAGGCATTCACATGTAAATACATGAATCTAGATCCCAACCTTCCTTCGGAGGAATTAACTCAAAATGGTCCAGAGACCTAAGTGCAAATGCACAACCCCAAATCTCCCAAAAGGTACTGCAGGAGAAGGCCCAGAGGACCTTGGCTATGCTGATGCCTTTTCAGATACAGTAAAACCAAGATCCATGAAAGACATTGACACATGGACTCTATGGAGGACACCAAGAGAATGAAAAAAATTCCTAGTCTTGGAAAAAATACTTGCAAATGACATGTATGATAAGGGACAGATAACTAAAATGTCCACAGAACTTTTAAAGTCTAACAATTTTAAAAATCCAATTAAAACATATGCCAGAGACCTTAATGCATGCTTCATCAAGAAGAAATGTGGGGGGAAAATAATTACAGAAAAGATTCCATATCCTAAATCAGCAGAGGAAAACTATACTACTATAACAAGTTAATTGCATTTCATATCTACTAGACTAGCTAAAATCCAAATCACAGCAGTAATAACTGTGGAGAATGTGCATCAACAGGAACTCTGATTCATCACCAGTGGGCAGAGAACATGGTACAACACCAGTACCTATACCAACTCTTCCAGAGAATAGACAGCCACCAAAACAGTGAAAGTTAGAGGACCCTCAACATGCACAGGACATTGGCCAAGAGAGCCAAGTCTGACATTTGTCCCACTTTCCCCCTTGGTGATTTTGCAACTTCTAAAGTCGTATCTAAATAATGAAGGAGTTGGACGTGTAACTTAAGAGTAACTGGGTGAGGATTATCCAGAGTAGGGGATGCTATTTGCATCTCAGGTCTCAGCAGGTAGTCAGTGGATGATGAAAACCAGGCTTTAAGTTATGATCTTAAAAAAGAAGTTAGGGTGAGCCATTATAGAGCAGCCATGTTAATAATTAAGTACTTCAGTCCTATCAGTTCAGTCCTCGGTGATCTTTTGCTAGCTAGAATGTCTACCAAAAGCAAAAACAAATCATTGCGGTAGAAGATAAATGCATGCAGCAAATACCACAAATGAAATATATAATTTTTCTTAAGTGAAGCCAAGAATTCAATAAAAATAATGAAGTAAAAATATGAAGTAAAAAGAAAATAGCAGATCAAAATTTAAGAGAAAAAATAGATGTTCAAAATAATACAAATCTTGAAGTTATTGGTATTATTCATTAGAAAACTAATGTTTAATTTTTTATTAAACAAAACCAAAAATGGGGAATATCAACAGGAACTAAAAAAAAAAAAAAAAACAGGGATTTTATAATTGTGGTTTCCTGTGATAGGCAGAATTCCAGAGAGATAGATGTATGACCTTTGTCTTCTTGCTTGTGCCATGTGATTATTTTAGGTTACATGACCAAAAGAACTTCTCAAATTTAATGAAGTTGACTAATTAGTTGATTTTAAGATAAGAAGATTATTCTACTAGAATTAAACTAAACACAGAAAGAGAATTTAAAAGCATAAAGGTTTCTCTGGTGGGTAGCAGAAGAGGAAGACAAAAATTCCAACCAAGAAAGATTCTGGGGCCGGTGAGATGACTCAGCAGCATAAGCGCCTGCCTGGCAAGCCCGAGGTCCTGAGTTTGACAGCTGGTACCCACGAACGAAAAAAAGGGCCGGTGATATCACTCAGCAGCACAGGCGCCTGCTGGCAGGCGAGGTCCTGAGTTTGACCCCCGGTACCCACCAAAAAAAAAAAAGAAAGAAAGAAAGATCCTGTTCCTGGCTCCTCAGTCAGAAGGGGCCATTTGTTAAGGAAAGCAGCAGTTTAGGAACTGAAAACCCAGGGTAAAAGCCAAAAAGTAAATAAGAACCCCTGTTATAAAGGGCTGACCAAATATAGCTAACAACTGGAATAAAATCAAAAGATTCTTCCCCAGTTTCTCCAGCTCTGTATGGCCAATATCTTAATTTTGACCTTCAAATTCCAAAGCAGAGGAGAGTGGAAACCACATGGAATTTTGGCCTACAGAAGTGGGAGGTAGTGGGTGAGTGTAAGTTGCTTCCGCAAGACAAAATGAACTCAGAGTCAATAACTAGAGAAGAGAATTCGATAGATACATTTAATGACTGGCTAAGTAGAGTTGAATAGATTTCTAAGTAGTAAATAAGTGTAAATGATAAACTAGAAAATAGGCAAGATGAAAATATAGACTAAGTCAAAGAGGAATAAATGAGAGAAAGCACAAAAATGAGTTTAATGTGTGATAAAAGATTATTGTGTGTCCAGCAAGAAGAGAAGGCAGGAATAGGGGAAAAAAATATTTTATGAAGACATACTGGTTAAGAATTGTCCAAAACTAAAAGCTGAAATAAATACAACCATCAAAAATATCCTTTGGAGATTAAGTTAAACAAAAACATTTTCACACGGAAAAAATTGACAATTCATCTAAGACTCACAAAAAAGGAAGTAATAGTGAAGAGTTGACAGAATAAAATTAGACCAGAGAGAAGCTCAGAGATTCAGAAAAAAATGAAAGCAACATGAGTACATATTTGGGTAAAGCTAAATAAATGTGTGCTATTAAAAACCAATAGTAATGATGATGGTTTCTTGCACAGAACAGCAGAATAGAAAATTAAGATTAAATATTTGAAGGATATTGTATCATACAGATATAAGAAATTTAGTGTATTGTCATGTTGGAGCTAAGGAATAATGTTTTAATCTAAAGAATATCTACTAAGAATAACAAAACTGTGTAAAACTTGCAGAAGAGAAATCAGAGAAAAAGGATTACCAATAAAACACTTATTTCACCCTCCAAAAAAATAAAAAGCAAAGAAAAAAGAAGCAAATCTAAAAAAGATACAATTTCACATATTAAAACCTTAATTAAATCTTAATTGCATTAAATATTAACAAAGTTTGTCAGACTGGATTAAAAATAAGATAGTTTTATCCTGCCTATAAATATAAATATTAAAAATGTGTGAAATTAGATTGACCAAAAATTTGTTTATGAAATATGAAATGGAAAGAGATAGATAGAGAGAATGCTTCTGCAGATATTCTAATTTCAAGTAAAACAGACTTTAAATCAAGGCATATTAATTATTATAAAGTAGAATGTGTAATAATGGTTAAAATTTCCATATACAAAGGGATTGGCTGTTTCTAAAGTTATGTAATTGAATGCTATCAAAATATATAAATTAAATATTGCCAAAATAAATGTAGAACTAGAAAAAACAAATGGACAATTTTAACAAATTTTTCCTAGTAATAGATTAAAAAAACAGTTAAAAATAAGAATACAGATTTGAACAGTGACGTAGATGACACTGACATAGTTTACATTTTTTCAGAATACCTTGTCATAAGAAATACGCAGTGTGCATAGGTATAGATGGACATTTACCAAAACTGACTGCGTGCTGGGCTCGTTAATTAACATGCAAGAGGATAGCAAGTACTGTATATGAGCTCTGCTCTCTAACAACAGTATAATTATCAGTAACAAAAAGCTCTGAAGAAACTCTCGATTTTAAAATATGTAATATTCATTGACCAATAAAGAAATAAAAATGAAAAGTTACCTCTGAGTTATCAATAAAAGTAGTTCATGTCAATGTAGAGTGAACGTAGGTGTGATGCTGCATACAGTCGTTTTAAATGTATGTGTTAGAAAAACGAAGCTGAAAATCAATGATCTTATTCATTTCAATGAGTTAGAATGTAATCCTCAACTTAAGTAAAAGAAAGTAAGAGCAACAAATAGATAAATTCAGAGTGGACAATGATAAAATCAAAATCATTTTCCAATATATTGAATAACATGTCTTTGATGGGACCAATGAAATTATTAAATATCTGGCAAGAGTAACTTAGATCGAGAAAAGACACCAGGAACGAACATTATCAGTGGAAAAAGTGTCAGCATCAGAGATTCTATATGTTTAAAAAGATATTTAGCAGATTAAACAATACGACATTTAAGTTTTAAAATTTAGAATTTATCTTTGCCTTAGAAAAGCACATCTTACCCAAACTGGAGTTTTTATAAAACTTAAAATGTATTTTTCTTATAACCTCAGAACAGAAATATCTACCAGAAAACAAAAATCAACTTCAGAATCTTAACTGCTCTTGTAGCAAAATCACTGAACAAGTTGAATGCACAGTTTTGCTCTTTTCTCCAGCAAGCTTAAGGTTGATTTCGAAGGAGATGAGAGCCTTGAATAAGAAGAAATATAGACTCAGACAATTCTGGGACGTTTGAACCCCTGCCTCACCCTGCCTCACCCTGAATGCAACAGGAGAAGTAGCTATTTGGGGGTTGGGGTGAAGCCGTCACACAGCCCACACAACCTTTGTCTTACACAGTCGCTTGCAGGAAAGAAGCTACTTTCCTATGCTTTTCAAAGCTCACTTTCACTGTCTCTCTTTGACTTCACGCTTCAATCCGTAACTGAGGACCAACATCCCTGAGACCTAAGCACCCACAATTACAAGATTTTGAGCATCTGTACTGGATAGTTAGAAATACACTTGCAATCAGTGCTGAATCTAAAGAGATGGAATATGAAATTGGATCTCACCAAATTTATTCCTTAGAGTGAATTTATTTGAGATCCTGGATTTTGTGTGCCCTGGCTGAAGGAAGGATAATGATTATAGGCAAAGGAATTCATAAATAATAACTACAGGATCATAATTTTAGAAATAAATACATCAATTTCTATTTTATGTATGTACTTGTTGGCATTAATCAACTCTTCCTTTTTTCCTATTTCTTCTATTATTTTAATGAAGAATGTTGCTGGTACTTAATTTTGTAATCGGATTTTTGATTTCAGCATGTGTAAGTGGGATCTTGGCTAACAGAGAGAAGTTGTAAGATGTGTCTAACCCTCTTTTGCAAGATTTTAAGAGCATATTTGTACTGTTATAAAACTATATGTCTCCAAGGACTGAACACAAGGCTTTATTCTTTACAATGGTTTTATTTCTCAATAGTTTGTATATCATACAGCTGCATCATATTGCAATTGTAAGAACTGATATGACATACTGCAATTGTCATATGCCATACTGCTACTGTAAAAATTGATAACGGGCACCAATTTTGTTCCTGAGTTAAGTGCTTCTTTCTGTTCCCTTACTCTTCTCTTTTTCTTTACTTCGTCTCTATATGAGGTGTTAGCTGAAAATAGCTTTCCTTTTTTATGTCAAAAAAGTGCCATTCAAGTCCTGGTGTAGATGCAGGTAATATCTCTATATTTCATGTTTAGTTTTTAAAATTTTGAATAGATTTTCAAACCTCCAAAATATCTATGAAGATAAATTGCTATTTTTGTTCATACGATTGTATTTATGTAATTATTTTTTACAATAAATATTTTAATTGTTAATTATTTTGATAGTATATTAAGACTAATCTATCCATTCTGAAATAAATTATACCTCCAAAGAGGTATTAATTCTTGAGTATACTCTACACTATCAATAACATTTTACATAGAATACTTTTTATCAGAATATTTGGATTTTAGTTTTCTGTTTTTTTCCTTTCAAATTTCTTTTCTGGTCAAGTTTTCACATCATGGTTGCATAATATCTGCATAGATTATATTGCTAAAATTTTCATTTTTCTGTACTAAAGCAATTTATTTACAATACAAAATTTTTGAGGATATCAAATAATTGCTTAAGGAGCAATGACATCTTAAGAGTAGGAAGAAAAGCAACTTTTCTTGAGAAGAGGACTGTATTACACGTTAGTGGGTAATAAAATCGGACCAAAGGAAGGCTTGAATAGGAGACTGAAGATAAAGTGAATTTTGCCTGATGAGCTATTGGGAACGAGGACGGACTGTGGTGTGGACAGATTCAAGGGCCGCCGTAGGAGCATTTGAGATAAGACTCAAGGATAATCCAACATGAAGGAGAGAGAAGTGAATATTTTAATAATGAATCCAATATTGGCTTGCCCTAGAAATACACAAAAGTTAATAGCCATTCAAAATATGTTTGAAAAAAAGTATATAAATACCAAGCAGCAAAAATTTTTAATAAAATTGTTGACATATTTGCTGGGCACTTACCACAGGCAAGACAATGTCCTTTAAATGTCTGTGCATGGTCTTTCTTAGCTTGCATGGATCTCTATGAAACATACCCATTATTATGCATATTGTGAAAACTGAGGCATTATGAATTTGAAAGACTTGGCCAAAAACCTGAGACTTATTAAAAGGGCTTGTTTATGCCCATAATGTCTTTATATACAAAAAAATCACCAGGCATATTTATAGAAAGCCAACTGTAAGCGTAAGCTATGGCAAGCTGTTTTTTTAAAGGGTTACTCTATGATAAAGCTGAATTGCCAGGCCTAGTTCTTGACACTTGTGTGACAGTCTAAGGCTATTTGTTTTAATCTATATTCTCTTTTCATCATTAAAAAAAAACACAGTTTGATTTAGGAAATACAGACTCAGTGAAACAAATTTACTTTCATCTGGAAATCACCCAATACCATATTTGCCCAAAACTCACATATAATATATAATTGTAAACTATGATTAATACTATGGTAATTTTTTAATATTGCAAAAAATTGTTCAACTGAAGCATGTACATATACAATCTGTATTGTCAATAAATGCAAATCATTAACAAATTAAAAGACTGTATCTCAGTTAAGTATGAGCCTAGTTTCATATTCCGTAAGAGCTTTGTCTCATGTAAAAGAACTGCAAGCACATAGATCCTACATGCCATTGTCTTCATGATCTAAGACAACATGAAACACACTTAAATTATAATGAAATTATTGTATCAGTCAGGATCGTGTTAAGCTTAACTTTTGGTCTTTGCTTTATCCCCACATTTCTTTCCTACCAGCAGAGCTCGAAGTATGGGGGCAGGGAGAAGCAATTGATTGAAAAAGACCTTTTTGGTTAACTTTTGCTAGGTGCTTTGTGAAAAAATGGTAGAAGTCCTGTTTATGTTGCAAATCTGAACCAGAGCCTCCAGCAGCCTGAGACTTCCTGCCTCGGCAAGCATCAGGTAATTCTCTGCCGTGCTCTGCGTACATCCGTCCTCCATATGCTGGAAGAATGTCGCTGAGTCTGGCAGCAATTTTGAAAGGCTCTTGACATGTTGTTTGGTGTCATTCTTTAGTAGGAATTGCCTGGGGATGTGGCTGCAAGAAGGGGGAAAATCGTGGCAACTAAGAAACACAAAAGCCTAACAAAAATGACTGGAAATGAAAAGCATTTCTAGAAAGTAACCATTACAGATTCTTTATTGAGAGAGAGAGAGAATAAAATACATAGACCCCCAAATCCAACTAAAATAGAAAATATCACATTTCAGAGTGACATATTAAAATTAGAAGTTCTAACTCTTGGAAAACTTGAAAATTCAGTTGAGTAACAGTCACTACAGATATAGGAATGTTTTGGTCAATAGGGATCCCTGTAGGTGAGTGACAGTGAAAATGTCATTCTCCTCCATCACCATTCCCAGTTTTCATCTCACAGACAGGTTTGTTTACAAAAACTTCACCTCTCTTTCCCTTTCAGCCACAGTTAGCAGAAGGCAGGCCACCCCATTGTAAGTAATTTTGAAGGATTTTAAGTAGCTTATCATTACTAAGTCTTTTGATTCACTAGCCAAATCCATTGTCATTTTGTCAACACTAAATGTGTAGGGAGATTTGTTCTTTCAAGTCAAAGTTGAATCACCTGAGATGGTTACTGGTCAGGGGACGAGATATTCACTTACGGATTATGGTTCCTGGCATCAGAACTGGGAATGGAAACAAAGGTAAATGGCTTTTCACAAAACCTGGCAGCATATACATTGGGACTCTCCTGGGGTTTTGTAATGGACCTCAATGTATATGTAATATTAATATTATCTGATTGCTTTATCAGTACTTTTGCAGGGGCTGGGCTTCTATTATAAAAGTTAGCTCAAGAGTCTGTATATTGCATTGTCTTCATTACAGCACATCTTGTCAATACCACATTTTCATGTCTAAACATCGTATTTCCAAAACCCTTATCAAACCATTGTCTATGTATTTACTGCTGCTTAAACATTATGTGCTGCATAAGAACCTTCAGTCAATGACATCCATAAGGCTCTCTCTCCGAGAGAAGTTAGAGCTGTCCTAATTTGTGCAAGGCCACATCAGGATGTTTCCACAATGATGAAATTGCCTACTCTTGTCATTAAGAAACACACGACAGTTGGTTTATACTGTTTTAATCATAAACGTCTTGACATGGCTTTATTTCTTCAGTATTATGTTGTTCTGAGTGTGTCAAACTCATAAGGTAACATACTGCCAATATGTAACTACTCTCTTGTATTTTGGGGAGATGCAAGCTTAGTGTTTTTCTTAAGATTTTTTGTGAAATAATTCTAAGACCATTTAACAATGTGGTTGGCCTCACAAATCTTTGTTAAAGCAAAAGACTTGAATATATTTGTGAAAAGAATAAGCATTTATGAGTGCACAGCTTTGGAAGAGCAACTGGCACCTCTCATGGGCTTCTTCCTCAAAGGTGCAGATCCCTGCAGGCAGGGCTCCACTCGCCCTCCTGTACCAGAGCTCCGGGCATTCTGTTGCCTTTCGTTAATTCATACCTTAAGTCTGTGAAGAGGAGCTCACAGAAAAGAGAATAGCAACACTAACAAAAAGTTCCCAAAGAATGATTACAGACATGTATCCAGAAAACCACGTAAGAACTAAGAATATTGAAAGAATTACGGGAAAATTAAAACACACTGGTTTGCTTCAAAAAGAAACCAAATTTTAATTAAATTTTATAATAAAATGAGAATTTGGTTTTAAATGTAGCATGCAGTAAAACACAACATATATTAGCCTTCAAAATGCCAGTTAGTTCCAGTAAGTATGAAAGACAATTGTAAAATAGGTAAATGTGTATTTTTTTAAATGCTGACTCATTAATATATTATTGTGAAAATTATATTCTAATTGTCCTAGTAAAATATTAGCCCAAAACACCATATTCTTAAATGGTAACCTGAAGCACTATCATGGAGCTGAGAGCAAAACTCCTAGGACAAAATCAAAATAATTGTTATTTCACTAAAATGATTATAAAGCACAAGTTTTAAAAAAATGTGAGAATGGCTATTTGTAAAATACTGTGTACTAGAATTTATAATTTGGTTTACTAATGCTAATGTGAAAGATAAACAGAAATTTAATAGAACTGAATAATTAAAATATATATCTAGAGGAATAAAATTGTATTTAAACTCAGAAAATGCAAACCCCAGAAAAACACAATAAAGTATACATAATCCTGGAAAACATGTTTTTCTGATAACTACTCTGGTCAGTGCTGGAGAGCAATGGTAATTATTGTTACATACTACCTCAATACGCTAGGTTCATGTTCTTTATGTGTTAGTTTTTTTTAAAATGGGTTCCAGGAGTTGAACTCAGGACCTTGTGCTTGCCAGGCAGGCGCTTATGCTGCTGAGCCATCTCCCCGGCCCTATGTGCTAGTTTTGAAGGCAAATGAGCTTATAAGCTTTTAATTTGTTTGTTGTTTTGAAGTACAACAGGCTTCAGAACAGTACCACATGATTTAGCAGAGGCTCCAACAAGATCAGAAAGAAATCAGTTATCTCAGGGAAAGGCATCTTTGACACCTGCTGTACAGGCAAGGAAATGTTGCTTTCATACAGATAAATTAGTTAAAACTCACCAAAGCAATGACTCAAACCACAAAATGAAGGAAAAAAGGGAATTGTTTAACAGGATATTAGTACTATTGAAGAAAAGTCTTCAAGAAATTATTTAGAGAAATTATTTACATTTTCTAGAGAACCCCTTATTTTAATCATTTTTCAAAATTGAAGGTGTGACAAATATCTGGTTAATAGAGGATCCAGCTGGATAATTAAACAAGACCGAACTCCAGGAACTGATGAAGCATGAAACTAATATGGGATGATCTTGGTATCTATATTTCATTGCTTTTTAAGTAGGTAGAATCTACCATAGCTTTTATTTTAAAATAATATATTCATTGTTTCTGGAGTTATAATCTGAAACTCGGGAATACTGTTAGAGGATCTTTATCAGATTTTGGGGATTTAATGTTACGTGCATTTATATCTCAGCATCTTCGACAAGGCTTAGCACATTGCAGGTTTCACTCTGTGCTGATGAATGAATGAATTCATGAGTGCCTGCATGAATGAGTGTCTTACAGTGGTATTCTAGTAAACAAGTATTTAAAGCCTAACTATGTACAAGGCACAGTGCCTTGTGCTAGAGAATAAAAAGACAATTTTCCTGCCACCAAAGAGCATAAAATGCAGTTAAATGAATGATGAGGATGGAAGTGTGTGCAAAATGAGTGTGACTCATACCACCGGTGAACGTAGAGCAAGGGCGACAGGGAAGCAAGTCAAGGCCATCCTGGGGGGATTAAATAGTTCCGGTGATTTGACAAGATGCTCATTTTAGTTGTCTAAAGATCTAGGGAAGGATCATAAAATAAAAAGTGAAACCTACAACGCAGTAAAGTTAAAAGTGTGATTTTTTTTCAAATTAGGAATTCTCAGATAGGAGGGTTGTCTAGGTGACACACTGAGAAGTTGACTTGGGCAAGGTTACCTGACTATTTATTATCTTACTGTGGAAAACTGGGTGGAAGCCCTTCACCATTGTATAGCTAAATGACACTCAAGAAATAAAAATGGCATTTGTAGAAGCCCAGGAGGGAAATTTGCAGTCAAGTTTTCCTGGTTCACCCTCCATGGATCTTCCACACATCTTTCAATGGAAGTTCTCACCCCCAAATCCAGCTGATTTCATTTCTTATAATTTATCTCACCATTTTTTTTAGGAATGAAAGCAAATTTCTCCAAAGTGTGAGTTTAACAGTATTAATCCCACTCTGTCACCAATAAGTGTGAGAAGTGTAGATTACTGCCACTTTTCACTATTACTCTGAAATATACCTCTATGTCTTTCCATCTGAGATTTTTTTAATATGGAAGTAAAATCATTTCAGTGTCAAGATATGAAAAAGATCTCCTCACAAATAATGATAAGTCATTTATAATTAATTTTCTATCATGCATCTGGTGAGTAGTTGTTAAAATGTTTGTTACCTTACATTCCTCCTTAACTGCATGAAGATAAACACATTTAGCACAGAAAAAAAAAAAAGTATTGCACATTCTATTTCTTATTTCAGGGGTCCAATATGAAAGTGGATGACATACAATGTCAAGATAGAATTATATTTGTTTTTATCCACTTGAACATAATAGCTAGTTTTAAAATGAAAAGGTTAAAAATAATGCTGCAAGTGGCCAGCATGCCCCTAAAACTTCACACGTGTTATGTTTGTGCTAATATTATGTTAATATTTGACTAATTTTTCAACCCATTGTAATAATTGCAAAGGAAGTGGTAGATTCACATTCGTTCATTTCTAACTAGTAAACATACATCGTCCTTTTCTATAATCAGACGAAAGTTGTTCAGTGATAGAGCGACAATACAGAGAGGATTTCTTTTCTAGGCAGTTTTCTTCATGGATTGTTTCCCAATTTTACTTTGCAAAGCAAGGTTTCAACAGGAATTCAGTCTTTGCAATTTCCAAACACTCACCACCACCCAAAAACTAGGAGAAGTGGCAAAGCAAGGGTGTACACATCAACAAGTTGCCTAACAATCACGATCAATAAACAAAACCATAAGGCTGCAGAAGAGCCCTCCCCCAATTCATAGATAAATAGAATCGATGCTTGGGAAAATTTCCCTGGAGGGTACAGGGTGGATTTTGTAAACTGTAAAAGAAGCAATGAAAACGAGAAGAGCAGATGGAAGCTATTAAATCAGAATAACATTGCTTCTCACAAAGACGCAAATCAAATGTCATGAACTTCTATTATTGACAACACAGGCAAGCTGCACAGTTATCTTTGGCTTTAAAAATATATTATATGCAATATCACACTATAAATAGTCACAAATTCTGCCTCGGCAAAGTGCCATGCACCTGGTAGGTACGCAGTAAAGAATTTTCCTGAAGTTGTCCTAATTTTAATAAAGTCGCACATCAAGAAATGTTCAAGAAGGAAAGGACTTAGAAAAGGACGTAGAATACACTTGATATAAAAATGCAGAAATCTTCAAAAGGGGGATGTATTTTAAATATAAAAATTGATTATTTGGATTCATTACCATGACCTACACTTTTAGATGAGATCATTTGATGCTTTAATACAGTTTTATGCACTTAATAGGCACACCAGTGGTTCTTATTTCTTTATCAGAAATGATCAAAAGCTCTTGACACATGCTTCCCACCTGGATTCCCTCCTTGACCTCTGTATCCTGGATGGAGCATTTTAACGCCTTACAAAGGCCTGAAGCTATTGAGAGATTTGCAAAATGAGTTTCTTCAAATGGGGCTGCCGCGGCCACGGGTCATGCTGATGCACCTGCTAGGTCTCTTTTGCACTCAGGAGGGCTCTTGATCTCCCCCTGGCCCAGCTGTGGGTGCACGTGGAGGCAAGATGAAGGTGACAGCTCCCGCCTCCCCTGCTTGCTTGACTTCTTCCGGTGGGCACCTTAGAAAATGCCTATGCTCTTTTTTTTTCTCAATTTATCTGAAACTAGATTCTGTCTTAGACATATTCTGCAAAATTCTATGTATTTGCCAGTATCCCGCCTTTCTTCTTTCCCATCTTCTTTCCTCCTGTTACAGTCAAGAGCAGGCACCACAGATACCATGAAAGACAAGGATACGATTAAGTTTTTTGACGAAGAAGGAATATGAGGAGGGAGAAGGATGAGGAGGCAAGGGGCTGTGAGAGAAAAAAAAATTATGCTATTATCTCCTTGGCTTTAAAAATAAATAAATTATTCACAAGACTGACTTTCATTCTGTCTTGTTTCTCAGTATTTCTATGATTTTATGAGGGGTATACGACCACCTACATTGTTGTCCTAGGAAAATATTCATATGGTGCCTCTCAATCCTAGAATCACCAGAAAGGTTGCTGTAAAGGAATTGGCTGATTTTCGTGAACTCCAGGGTACACTTTTGCCTCCCTGCACGAGAAGACCCGGGCGCTCCACGGCTCACACGCAGTCTGCTGCGTGCTCCAGGCTGGGTGGAATTGTATGGAATCTTGAAGAGGTGCTGATAATTCTTTAGTACAGGAGACAGTGAAATAAATAAATTTCACATTTGAAGCGAGATAGTTTTGTTAAAACTGTAGCAAGCGATTCAAATGAATCATCTAAAGCCGTATGACTTATACTGCAGGGTTCTGTCTCTATCCATGAGCAAATGGACTCCTGCTAAGGCTGAGTGTTTCTATTCTCTCAGCCCAGTAGCTTCTGGTCATTTTCCTTCCTACAAACCAACAGCCAAGCACCTTGACCAGGGGGAGGAAGCCAATCTCCCCAGTCGATGCAATCCAAATTGGAGCAAACTGGTAAGATCTTTATAACCCCTGTTAGTGTAATCTTAAACTCTCTATAGGTGGAGGTGATTCCTTAATTTACTAAACGGATTCAATTTGCCATAGTTAATCAATCAAGTTATTTGGGACCATACATAACTGTGGGGTTCAGACTCAAGCAAAATTTATTCAAAAGAGCATTTAATATTTTTATCATTTAATTTTTACTGTGAAAGTGTTAACATAATTTGATATAAACATAGTGAATCATATATATATATTGCTGTGTATTTGTTTGACTCCCAAATGCTTTATTTCATTATTTTAGTAAAGTTAGTATTATTGAAATTGATTAAAAAGAGGAAATTTATTTTTTTTTATTTTAAAGAGAAGAGAAAACAAAACAAATCAAAAAAGAACAAATTTTCAAAACAACATAATAGGAGGGTAACAATGGTTAATGCATTACGTATTATTATCTTTAAGTTAGTTATTCAGGATACCAGATATTAGCATTCCATTGTCCAAACATTATTGGCACAAACCTTACTCTTCGATGAACTAAGTAAAATTGGTAGTGTGTCTATCTTAACCATCTTATATATATATATGTACAATTTTTTTTCCTTTCCCTTCTTTCTTTTCCCTATTCCCCTATTCTAGTCTCTCTTTCCTTTTGACCAGTTTCTTTTTGATTCACCATGTCTATTGTACATTTTGGATCTTATTTACTCTTTCAATTTCTCATACTAGAGAGACAATACCATGCTTACACATGTGTGTCCAGTTTATTTCACTTATGAGTATTTTCTCGAGTTGCATCCATTTACCTATAGAAGTCTCCAGTTTATCCTTCTTTATGACTGAATAGTACTCCATTGTATAAAAATACCACATCAGAGGGCCGGTGAGATGGCTCAGCGGCATAAGCGCCTGCCTTGCAAGCGCGAGGGCCCGAGTTCGACTCCCGGAACCCACATACGAAAAAGGGGCCGGTGATATCGCTCAGTGGCACGGGTGCCTGTTGGCACGCGAGGTCCTGAGGTCGTCCCCCTGGTACCCACAAAAAAAAAAAAATACCACATCAGAAAGGGGAAATTTAAAACATAATATTTCTGGAGAGATAATGGAACAATTCTTTACATTTGGATTTGGGTCTCCATTTAGCTAAATCCCTTATTCCATCATGAATTTAATCAATTGCATTGTGTCCCATTCTATGCCAAAGGTTCAGGAGGTTCTATTCAAGATTGCTGAAATGAGAGGGATGATTACCAATCGTGTGGTGAGGGTCCAGGTACCATGTGCCCCAGGAGCACACAGATGTCATCTCTGCTCCAGTTGTAGGGACAGAGTGTGACCCAGTCAGAGAGACAGGGAGACTTCGCAGGGGAGGGGAGACTGACATGGGTCTTGAACAAGGGGGCGTGGGCCAGGCCCGGTAAGAGATCAAAGGCCAAGCATTCCAATCCCTGCCATTAATCAGCTGCCGTAACACACAGGGATGATCAAGCAACACAGCATGTGCTTAAATTGCAAATAAAATAAAATAAAATAAAATAGAGAGAGACCAAATTGCTGTAAAAGACACTTGGGCACTAACCCCTTTGAAAATACTCCCCCCCCCCGCTTTGACATACTTATCCCATGGTTCTTGCCACTCTCTGAAGCAGTTCTGGAAGTCTTCTTTCAGGAATGTCTTTATGAGGTGTGATCAAAATTATAGTACATGCTGCTCCTGAATGGCAGACTCAGAAAGACCTTACAGAATGTCCTAACCCACCTAGTCACTGGATCAGGCACTGTGTGACTTTTGGCTCTTCCCCAAGTCAAAATGACCATGAAAGGCAAATATTTTGATCCATTCAGACCATCCAGGCAGCCAGAACAGCACAACTGAAGTCGCTCACGAAAGACGACTTCCATAACTATTTCGGAAAGTGGCAAGAGTGATGGGATTATGGTATTCAAACTGAGGAGAAGCGATCTGAGAAGGATTAGTGGCAATATGCCTCATGTTTTTTCTTTGAAGTTAAGCATTCACTGTATCTTTTGATCACACCTCCTACACAAGTTACTTGTCTGGGACCGTAGTCTGCATAAAATGAATGTTAAAATAAGCAAGAGTCCTTCTAGGTCAGCAGCTGGCATCACCATCCTCTATCTTATTGCTCTCTGTTTGGTTGCTCTTCCTCCTCTTTCCTCAGATGGTGTCTGATCCCCCCAGATGGCCTTCCAACCCTCAGCAGGAATCCCGTTACTCTGGCTCTCCCTTAGCCCTCATAATTCCTCTTGGTCATTTTGCATTCCCTGATTCCACCCGTTCCTTGGCTATCGATTCTCACTTGCCCACACTCTGTTCAGAGTTGAATCCAATCTCTCTTCCCTACCACAAGACTCTGCTTCAGTGGTTGCTGTACCTATTGCAATGGTGCCGTCGGGAATAGTCTGCCTTACTGTTTTTAGCATCACTGAATAATTTTTAATGACCATTACCATTACTGTTGATACCACCTGCAGCCCTCCACTGCCAAATTCCAAACTTTTGTCTATCTCTGAGTGTTAAATATTACCCTGAATCTTTCCAAAAATGTGCTTTCATTTATGATGTATCACATTGACATATCTCTAAGTAAAGAATTACTCATATCCTTTCAAAATTTTATAAAAATAACACGCAATTATTACCTCTTATAATAAAGTATAACTTACAATTTGAGAGTTTTCTCAACATGATTTTTCTAAGTTTAATACTTGTTAAACCTAGGTTCATCTATTTGTTTTTACTGCTATATGGTACGGCATTGTACAATTAGAGAGGTATTTCTGCATTTATTTATTTAAGGAGTTTGCTGCTTTTTTTCTCTTGATGTCTCCATGAATATTTTCTTGCATATTGACTGGTATCCCTGGGACAGAGTTTCTGCAGTAGCTACATTATTGGGTCACACAACACATGAAGGCCATAGTGCTAGAAAATGCCAGACCTTTTCCTCAGAGGCCACATCAACTACCAATCCCACTGGCAGTATGTAGATCTCCTGAGTTTTCCATATACTTCCAAACTTTGACACTGCAGGACTTACCCTTTTTTCCTTGACAACTTGGTGACTATAAAAAGAATCTTTTTTTTTTTTTTTTTTTTTTTTTTTTTTTTTGTGGGTACCAGGGGTCGAACTTAGGACCTCGTGCTCACCAGCAGGTGCTTGTGCCGCTGAGCGATATCGCCGACCCTTTTTTCCTTTGTCTGAGGGTACCGGGGAGTCAAACTCAGGACCTCATGCTTGCCAGGCAGGTGCTTATGCCGCTGAGCCATCTCACCGGCCCTAAATAGCATCTTGTTATACCTCAGTTTACCTGATTATTGTGAAAATTATTGTGTATGTGTTTACATACATTGATTATGTTTCTTCCTTCTTGCAGTGCCTATTGCTTTCTTCATCCATTTGACTGTGGATTTTTATGTGTGTCCCTGAGGGTTCTTTACTTCATTTAGGTACTATTTGGTTATGCAAGTGCTGTACCCACTTTCCTCTGTAGCTTTCCCTTTTTCTCCAGCCACCTTTTGTGCACAGCATTTCTTGGCTCAACAGATCAATCTTTTCATTTCAGTCCGTGCGTCCTGTTTCTCCCGCGTGAACACTGTAGCCTCAGTGTCTAGAGATAGTTAGTACGTTCTTCTCAAAAGCCACAACGTCTCCTCCTTTATACTTAGTTCTTACACCCTATTTAACAGATTTATATGGGAGGTAGCGATCTTCATGCTTTGTATTGCCCACCAATATATGCTACATATATATTGCTAGGAATATAAAGGTTAAATGTAGAAAAGCGATCTTCATGCTTTGTATTGCCCACCAATATATGCTACATATATATTGCTAGGAATATAAAGGTTAAATGTAGAAAAGCGATCTTCATGCTTTGTATTGCCCACCAATATATGCTACGTATATATTGCTAGGAATATAAAGGTTAAATGTAGAAAAGCAGGACAGTATGCCTAACCTTATGAGAATCTGAAAAGTGAGGAAAATAAGGGAACACACTCATTTCCTAAGTTTGTACAGTACTTCAAATATTCAACAGCCCTTCACACACCCACAGATCCACCAGGTAAGCTTTCTAGATGTAAATCATAAGATGCCACTCCCTTGTTTCCCACTGTTAGATGTCAACCCCTTACCCCAGGCCACACGGCACTTGGAAATTGACATCTTTACCTCTCAGGTGTGCTCACACCCCCAGGCTCCTTGTCTGCCTCCACTCAGACACCTGCCAGGTTTCTATGTGTGCCTTGCTGTCTCTTAGTCCTGCCCCCTTTTTTGGCTATGAAAGTGGTAGATTAGTTAAGAAACTCTTGCAATCCTAGACAAGAAAGGACATTCAGGTTCAGTGGCCATGTAAATGCAGTAGGAGGATGGCTTGAGAGTTGTGAACGAGCAGATGCTCTGAAGACTGTGCGGCCTGTGTGAGTTAACATCCTTTTCTGCAAACAGTGAAAATCTTAGTGTACTAACAGCCATTTGTTGAAGGAGAAAGCACACGATAATAAACACTGCTCTTTGATGTTGGCAATTCAGTTCCTTGGCTATTTATTGTAAGTAGTCAATAGAGATTTTTTTGTTGTTTTTTTTTTTTTTTCTATGTATCTTCATAGATAAATCTATACTGCGGCCATCTAAAAATGGTATGTTGACCTATAACATGATAATATTCCTGATAGAATAGAAATTTTCAGTAAGTTCATGAACAGTGATTTTGTACTTTGACCAAAGCTAGTCATTTTTTTAAAAAAGATGTTGCTTGTAGGTTTTAGCATCCAAAGTATTTATTTGATCTCAGTATGCAATGAAGATATATTTAAAACTATTTTTTACTTAGTCACAGGCAACTAGGTGTGTTAATGAAAGAAGAACGTCAAGGTAGAAATACAATTTTGGTCCGTGCTTTTACTGAGGAGTCCTATGATTGGAGAAATTATCGCCAATGCTCTTCCTAGTTCTTTAACTGGAACAAGGACATGAAAATTTTAACCCACAAAATTTATTCTTATTTTAAATTCCTCTACAGTTACACACAGATAGTTGTCTAAGTTTCCTTCACGCGATTTTTCTTTTGCACAGAGATTAACTCAGATCCCACTGAACTGTGGCCTGTACTGGTGCAGCGTGTCCTGTGGTCAGGGGTCGTGGGTTCCTTTCCAGATCGCTGCAGCACTTAGGAGCTGACCGAGCTCCATGACAGCCTGTTCTCAAGGCTGCAGATCTGGTTCTGATCAATACCAGCCTGGTGATCTGTGAGGTTCAGCCTGTGCCCTTTTTGCTGCAGAGCTACTTCCAGGCGAGGTCACTTTCTGTTGTGCTGCTGGCCTCTGGCTCCCTGCCTTTCTCTGGGGACCCCTGGATCTCAGCTTTCACTCCCCCCACCTCACTGAGTCATGGTCAAGGCTGCTTCCTTGCAGAGCCTGAGCTGGCTCCTCCACCCATGCTCCCTGGGCTGGGGCTCCTGGGATGCTTAAAAGGTGGAGGCTGGCAAGCCTCTGCACAACTCAATCTGCTGTTGCTTTTCCACCTGCTCATACCGAGTGCAGCCATTCCTCTCCTTCTCTACCAAGTTTCCCCAGCAGAAATGCAGAATGTAAGAAAGCATGAATGTTTGGAAGGACAGTGCCCTTTCCTACCTGTATGAACTATTTTGCTTAGATTCTTTCAGATTATCATGTGCAAATTAACAGTTTATCAAACATACACAGTATTTTGTTACAAAATAAGTGATAAATAGATGCTAGGTGATGGGCCCACCCAGAGCCAGCCTCTCTCTGTATCTCCATCTTATGCACACTGCACTCTGGCCTTTTCCAGTGTCTAAATTAAGTGCCTAGTCAATTAAATGTTTTTCCCTGCTCTTTCTCTTTGAATTCCTTCTCCTCTGGGATATACTCAGTGTGAAGTTCGTAACATGGGCTCATTTAGAAACAGTACTAGTTGCATCTCCTCGTACAGATGCTGGGTACCACCTATGTCTAGTTATTCACCCATCCATCCATCCATCCATGGTTTAAGCAATATGTATTAAGTAACTTGATTAGCACATAAAAACTTCTAATAATATTGAGAAAACAAAGAAAGAATCAGAGCACAATGATGAAAGGAAGGAGTCTAAGTGTGGTGCTTTGCCTGAGCAACCTGACCTGTCTTTCTTATAGCTTATCCTAAGTGAGGCAGCTCGCCCCACTCTCTTTACTTCCAATAATTCTCCACAGTTTTATTTATTTTTTCCTTCAAAGTTACCCACATTTTAATAGAAGGGAAAATGCATGCAAAGTGTCAGAGTGATTAGGTTGGTAATAGAGTCAGCAAATGAATCAGAACATTTTTCATCAATAGTGACCTGCAGGGTGCCCTCCTGTCAGAAGGCACGGATTGTCATTAGTTCTGCAGATGAGGACACATGGATTAGATTTTCACAAAGGCTGCCATTTATTCCTGAAAAGCAGCCAGGGTGTCCCACCTTTGTGCCAGGGATGGGCCCAGGATTCCTTCTCCAACTGGCGGGCTGGAAGTTGGTAGTGCAGGGCACGGCCTTGCGCATGGCCACTCCTGAGCTCCTGAAGTTTCTCCTTGTCCGTCGCTACATGGCCTTATGCTCCACCTGACTTCCAATTGCTTGGAAGCCCCTCATAGCCCTTTGCTGGAAATAAACCATGGAGGTGCAACAGCTTTCCTTCTGTGTGCAGGACTCTTCCGATTTTATTTTACTTCTTATTAGCAGCTTTAGAGAATTGAATACCTTCAGAATATAAAGAATTGATGACTAAGTTGTCATTGCCTGCTTGTGTTTGCTTGACTTATTAAGATTAGGAAAAATGAGGCCATTTTAGAAAGAGAGGCCTGGGAGATGAATTATCTCAGATTCACGTTTGTTCACATATGAAATATTAACTGAGTGTCACCCTGGGGTGGACACTCTTCTAAGATCTTCTAATGGGAGAAGTATGATTATTATCCATTGTTCATAAAACGGTAACAGCACCTTAGAGAAGGTCTGCAACTTGTCTGGGTGTGTGGCTGGGGAGGAGAGCTGGAATTCTAACACTAGCTGCACAATTCCAAAGCCAAGGTCACCGTCTAGAGGATACACTGCCTCTCAGCAAGCAGAGCCCTTGTGCTTATGGGGTTTACAGTCTCTAGCTGGAAAGACAGATACAGAGAAAAGTCCTGCTGTGTACTCAGGTGCTCAGGAAGGGATGCTCAGACTGCAACTTGGAAACAAGGGATGCTTAGCTGGCTGGGTAAGGACGGCAGCAAATCATGGAGAGCCAGGAGAGTGAGCAAGCAGTCCTGCCCAGGCTACTCTCTTCCTTCCAGGGCACTGGACGTTTTAAAATTTCTTCAAAGATTAAAAACACCAAATGGGACATCTACCTTGACAAGGAGAGATGACATTGAAATAAAAATGTTTCTTTCTTCCTCAAATGATGTCTGTTCCTTTCTTTCTTTTTCTAAGTCTGAGATTCCTAAACTTTCTAAGCCGTGAATGATGGCTCTGGTTCCATGATGCATTCCATCTTTTTTCCTCTCTGCAGGCTGCAGGCAAAGGGTAATGTGTGTATAGAGTTATAAAATCTTGAAAATGAGGATTCAGCACCAAATTACCATCTTGCCCTTAAACATCACGCTGCTTCTGTTTTTCTAAAGCAGGTGAATGTTGGCTACAGATGCAAGCTCGAAGCCATTATTCTAACCCACACCATTAGTGTGTCGATCTCATCTGCAGAAAGTCACGGGTGCCCCATCCTGCTTGCAAACCTAGAACACGCTCTGTGTACACTCGGTGGCAGTCGCGTTTGCATTTTAGCAGAGTGCAGCATACTGAGGAGGTGGTCCTGGGCACATCCTTACACATATGAATAAATAATGTTAAAGCTAATAAGATCTCTGAGAGAAACTGATGATTGTCTTTAATCACTAACCTTAAGCAGCAGCGAACCATATTATCAAACACCTTCATTTCTTATAAAACTATCTATCACACACAATATAGACCTGATGGAAAAGAAGGTGGAAGTAATCAGGACAGAATGCCAATTACCTCATTACTTGTCATAGCACATTGTAACTGGAAATTGCTTCTTTCAGGTTCTGTTTGCTCAGGCAATTACAATAAACTCTCTGCTTGACACGTTGTTTGCACAGATGTAGCGCATTAATAAACATGAGGGCTAATCTGAATTATTGAACCAGCCACAATAATTCCAACAAAGGATTTATAATAAGTCCAAGAAAGCTGAGGTATCACTGGAATTCCCTGTAAGCAACACTGACATACTTTATCACATGTAAAATCCTCAAATTTAATGTACAGTGCTGGAATATGTCCCATAGGTATTTCATATTTTCTGTGGCTCTAAGGCCTAAGCAACTGCCATTCTCAAGGAGCATCAAGACTGCTAAGGTAAGTGGCAATATCACAGACTTAGAGGAAATTACTTTTTTTGCTGTATAGCGCACACATGTGGAGCCCTTTTTACTCCATCTTTTACAAATCTGATTTTATTGGAAAGAAAACCCCGCTGTGGTAGCAGTAAAAAATTAAATGTTTGAAAGTATCATGGAATCGTGCTATCCTGCAAGCCATGAAGGACATGGGGAAGATTCCCAGAGAGCCACGGTGTGAACATGGATAGGCTTGCCGAGTCGCCTCCTAGCATGCTCAAAACACGGGGAAGTCTTACAGAGCAGAGCTCACTGTCCCAATTTTCTCCACCGAAATCGAGTTCACCTAACTGAATTGATCTTTCCCATAAAAGTTTCTCATGTAAAGAAATAATTTTAATGTCAAAAATATATTCACTTGGAAAAGCTGTGTGCCTCATCAAACTCTACCATACAGAGGCTGGGTTTTGAAATAACTTTGCTTTTTGCTATGTGAGTAATGAATAGAATTAGAAATAGAAATATCTTCAGGAAAGAATCAGGTGCATTTGTGCAGAATGATTTCCTGGGGGGTTGTTAATACTATGGACTGCGATGCAAAGAAGTTCCTAGTCTTTGACGTTTGTGTCAGGGCAGATTTCCCTGATTCGCCAAAGGTGGCCTCCTAGGTGGGCAAGACATGTCCTCAAATCCCTGTGCAGGTCTTGTACTTCTAGGCAAGGCCATCTTCACCAAATAAAGCCCTTTCCTATTTTTCCATTTCTCCCTACATTAAGCAACACTCACAATTTACCTGTTTCTCAATTTCTTCTTATGCTCAGGCTTCTTTTGTTATTGTGCAATTAATTGCATACTAATATTGGTGCAGTTGCTTGATTATAAATCTAAATTACAGTAGCAGCAAGTAGCCACTCAATTGTAATAGAGCTGTGCAAAAAGGAAACAAGTTCCCACCACGGATTCCTTTCAAAGAGCGGTACATATTTCCACCTCCAAGCATTGCTCACATGGGAGATACACTAGCCAGGGCCACTGGGATCGTCAATGAATCTGGGAAAATCAGTGAGGAGTAGTTTCCTTGAAATTCTTATTTTCCAGATGGAGAAATTATGAAAGAATACAAATGTTTTTCCCCTGAAATCGGAACTTAAGGTTTTGATCAATTGTTAATCGTAAAATGAAACTCTCGCACATACGGTTTTTCTTAATTCAAACCCACAGATTCATAGGACAAGAGCAGATGCTATCATTACCTTTCTTTGCCCTCAGTCCTTCCTCGACTTCTGATCTCTCCCCAAAATTCCTCGCTTTCAGAACCTGGATCCTACCCACCCCACCCCCTACTTCATGAAATGCTGCTTTGCCAGGACAGAAACTGCCCTTTATGTAGCTTAAAAAGAAAAGGAGTATCAAGATATCTCAAACACTAATGGGATATATTAAAGCAATTCAATTATTTTAATCTGTTTCATATATCATAAAATTATGTAGAACAATTTCATTTAAGTGTTACTATCACTGTTGAGACTTCAATTGTGAATTGTTACACCAGCAAATATTGAAGAACATGAGTGCTAGAGAAGTTCTATTGCGATGTATGTGAGGACCAGAATGACACCAGGAGAAAAAATTTCCATCATAATCATCTCATTCATTCTGTAATAACCTCCTTAAGAATCAGGCTTCGAGATTATAATGTCCTATGATTAGTTTCTGTCCGAAGTTAATGTTGTGCTTTGAGTTAGTGTTTTCTTTACTCAACTTATAACACTCTCACATACAGCAAGAATACTTTTAATTATAAAATAATTATAAAAATAAATTGAATAAAATAAATGAACAATAGCTCAAAAGAAGATGAATTAGACCATTTAAATACTACATAGAGTAAGTCTTCTTTAAAAGACAAAATACATTTGAAAGTTAAAAGTAAGGAAAGCCAGGTTTCAGGAAGTGGAAATTACTTTTTATTTAATTTAACCACATATTTCCTGTTCCATGATAAGTTTTCTGTGCATTGCATGTGATTTATTGAAATCTCTGGATATTTAGTTGTATATGGTAAGGACAGAGAGGGTCCCCTAATTCTTTTTCAGTAAGAAAGTTTTACCCCAGTGAATACTCAAAAACAAATGGATAAACTACATGGCTTTTACATTGTTGTCGTATCAATAATACAAATTAAACCACAGAAAAATCCAAGCTGAGAAATGTCTTAATCTTTACTACACTGTTAACTTCTTTAATTTAAGCATAATGTTTATATATTATATAAAATTTTGAGTGGCGGGGTCAACCAAAACTCTTCACATCACATATCAATCCAGATATATAATCCATATATGAATTAAAACCACATTAAAGCAAGGCCCGGTAGTGCACACCTGTAATCTCAGCATGCTGGGAGGCTGAGGCAGGAGGACTGCAAATTGCAGCGTAGCCTGGGCAACATGGTGACTTAGCGAGACCATCTCAAAAGAAAAATAAATTAATTAAAAAGTTTGTGGATGTAACTCAGTATGAAGGCCCTGGCTTCACTCCTTAGTACCACACACACACACACACACGTACATTAAGATCAATATCTTAGGTACATATTTCTTCTGATGTGCAAAAACATGTAAACATAAAGTGATAGCTGTATAATTAATAAAAATAGCATAGTGAATGAAACCCATGCGAAACTGTATAGGGGTTACAAAAAAAGATTTATTCCTATTCATTCTAGTTTAATTAAACCTCAATGATAATAATTAAGCATAAGTGGATCCACTCACTTCCTACCCAAGAAGTTGGATACTGATCTGGTCTTGATCATTTACTTGGTGTTTAAAACCTTAGCAAATGTGGACGGGAACTTTCAAGAGATGCCAATGTCATAAAAATTCATATAATGCACACGCATAGGAATCTCGTATAAGAGTTTTGTGTTTTGATTTGTGGAAAATATTATGTAGACACACAGAGAAATACATATACGACCATGAAATTTTAATTAACTAAGTAAAATTCCTACTTTGCCATTTTAAATTCCAACATGATTGAGAAAATTTTTTAAAATTTAACATGAATTTGTTTTTCTAGTAGGGATCACTTATAGTTAATATTTCAGTGGTTAAATGTTACTTAAGGTTATTTAAGTTTCCTTACCTAATAAAATGATTAAAATCTGAAAATTTAGTCAACACAGTCAAGTCACCACAGCTGTGAAATCTGTAGACCAGAGCTGTGCTGTGAACCAGGACGGTTGAGTCACACCCAGGCGGGGTCAGGAGTCAGGGGACAGGCAGGCAGCCCAGCGCAGGGCCAGGACTCACACCATTGCATTTCCACTAATTTTCAACAGAACCAATGTGAAATGTAAAATTGACAGTTTTGCTAGCCACTTCTTTCCATGCTGCGTTCCATTAATCCCACTTATACACATACAACAGCTCCACAATTATAATCTGGCATTGTGTAGACAGGTGTAGAAAAGGAAATAGAAATGATTTGTCTCTAAAAAAAAAATCTAGGAACTGTTTTAAAGTACTTGACATTTACATGTTTTTAAAAGTTACATGTTTTTAAAAGTTACAGACCTTCTCCTCATACCCTTTTCATAGTACCTATTGAAAATTTCCATTCCTGTCATTATCAGATATCATTGGGAAAAGTTCAAGAAACAAAAGCTACACACAGCAATTTATGCACTATTTTTAGCTGAGGTACTATTTTAAATGAATTTTCTTATCAGAAAACTGAGATGATCAGACTTCAACATGAATAATCACCATAAAAGCTCCTGAAATGTGGCCAGGATATTCCTTGAATCCCTAATTCCACACACAGAAATCATGAATCACTGCTGTGACCTTTTCCTTCTTGATGGCTAGTTACATTCGAGTACCAGAGAACTCACCGATCTTTATAAAAATGACTTATAGCCACGGTAGATTCATTAAAACTACAAATTCATTGGTCATTTGTGAATATGTATTGTCTGTCAACTGCTCTCCAACAATCGTGTGATGCTCATTATTTACTTTTATGGTTTGGATTTGGAAAGGTGTTGAACGCCTTGAGATGACACGATCTTATGAGTTCGAAACGTGGCATCAGCACGTGACCGGCCTACTATGCTTTAACGCAGACCTACTTGTTCCCCAGGTGTGACTGGCAGCAGGAAGTGAAAGCGCGCTCCCTGACCCTTTTCTGATCGACAGGGCGATGTGGGTGTCGGTTGGGATTCTTCACCCTCAGAACTGCACCAGGTGAGTCACACGGGTGCCGCACTGCTTCGAGATGCTGCGCTCCTAACGACCGCCTAGTTCTGTATTGATCTTCTCTATGCGGGTAGTCCCAGGAGAGCAAAGTAACGTGCTACAAAATTAGCATCTCACCACTTTTACATATCTTTAAGAATATTTACTTCTTTAAGAAAAGGATAGCAGAGCTCTAAGTAGCCTTTGAAATACCTATAGGCTCTCTTCTTGATTTTAGCTCATCAACAGGAGAAAGGTGTGGAACTCCTAAAAAGGTGAGAGGTGTTGCCCTTGAGTTTTTTCATCTAAGGATCCACTTACTGCTATGTGAGCAAGCAGAAGCGGGGGGGGGGTGTCAATGAGAGTTTGCATTTCCCGGAGATGGTAAAAGACTACTAATTCAGGACCTGTGCTGAGAGGCACCTGCTGAGTGGGCTGAAGTTGGAAGCCGCCAGGGAAGGAAGGAGCCCTCAGGAGCAGGCAGGGAGCTGCGCTGCACTATCGACTGGGCACTTTTAGCAAGTGCTTTAGAGAAAGTCCACTGCCTTTACTCTCGCAAGAAAAACTCAATATTAGGGAACACGGAACTCCGAAGCCAGAGATCTTGCTGTGGGGGGAAAAAGTAAAAAGACGCAGACTCCATTAGATCCCCTCTCAAGGGTCCACCTCTCCACAGGGCTTCGCCAGGCTTCTCAAATGTCAGCCACGCAACCTGACTGGACTTAGCAACTTCTGCTAACAGAAAACAAATTTAAGCTCTCTGAAGTTTGGATGTTTTTAGAAGGCAGGCTAAAGTTAAACTCTTTAAAATGCCCTTTGAGAAAGGTTATTTTAATCACAAGAAAAATCAACCCAGAAGAATGAGAAAATAGTCACATAATTGGCAGTTTTTTGTGATTTCACTACATGCTTTATATTTTTCCATTATCAAATTGCATAACACTTTCATCCTTAAAAATAAGCTAAATGAAAAAGAAAAGAAAAAAGCCAACTTCTGCAGCTAGGAAAATCATACACCTATTCCTCAGTCCGTTTTCCCTTTTGAGACCACCACACTCCCCTCTGACCATTCTGTCAGTGGGTAACTGCAAATGTTCAAAACCAATGGCTTTTCACTTTGTTTTGTAAGTTCAGTGCCACCAAATGTCCTTTTTCTTTTACTTTGTCTCCCTCTATACATCAGCCGTTAAAAATCAGCAACAAGAGTAAGTTTGATGTACCCAGGATGGATATTAAGCAAAATTTCTCTCGAGCAAGAACATTCCAACCTTTGCCAGCAGAGAAATAGACACTCGAAATACTGTACGGAAGCCGACTTACCTTTCGCCTGCTCTGTTCATCTTAATATTTCAAGGGCTACAGTGGCAGGTCCTGCAGAGTCCCCCCTTGGAAGAACTGCAGGGACTGATATAGGTTCAGAGGAAGCAAATAGGGGCTTTACCGGGGAAAATGTGGAAAACCCAAGAATTAAAGTGCCGTTATTTCGATTAGAGGAGAGTACAGTCTATTTCTTAGAATATGTGACTCAGTGCATATTTCCTTGTCATTGTTTTCAGGTTCACTTAACCATAAAGAGGGGAGAGAACTCAGTGAAGCGTGCCGGCCCCGACAATGGGCTTTCTGCAGGTTAGCCAAATTTAACTGGCACAAGCGCGCCCAAACCCTTTTGTCTGCTACATTTGCACTATAATGTCGTCCTTCTTCGCTTATTTCACAGACCAAGTCTGACCATTTATCCCCAAAGATGGAAAAAGTCATTTTTGGTTCTGTCCTTAAAAGTTACTTTATGAAGTATTGTACAATTCCCCTACAAAAGACACAAAAGGGGAAAGAGCACTTCACAGGGCCACAATTAGGGCTTCTGTTTCCGCTCTCCTGCCCTTGTCAAAGCTTTGATTTAGTTTTCCTCAGTTTTGTCCAAGGGTCATTACAGATGTCTGCAGCAGATTAGCATCTCCCCCACCACCCCTCTCCTACTGGGTGATTAGCAAATTAAAACTGTGCATTCTTTTCTGTCTACGGAGACCTTTCGGGAAAGATTAGCAAATGCGGCTATTTGTGGCGGCTGGAGGGCGTAGCAAGGTGTTTGTCTCTGAATTTTGGTAGCTAAAATATTAAGTTATCAATGCAGAACCTCTTCATGATACGTGCTGCAGCGTTTAATGAAGCGTTCAACTCTGAAACTTAGAAACAATTGTATACTTGATGGGGGGTGACGGGAACATTTTGCAGGCCTGCCATCCAGAAAGGGTGCCAGCCTGACCCATTGTGAACTGGATTTGGCATCTGCCAGGAACTGGGCTGAGCACATTTGCAGGCTCCCAGTCAGAGACCAAAGCCCCTGCTCTCCAGGGGGACTTGGTATGATTTTCAAATCATTCATGACTTATGAATTCAAGTAAATGCCAAATATAAATGAGGTATTTGAATGATCCAGAAGAGATGGAGGCTTCAGTTTCAAGTGGCAATTGAAATATAAGAGAAAGTTTCCTGGCTCCATCTTTGTTTCAGGAGAGCAAATGTTTGATTAGGTTAGCAGATTGCGGAAGGAAAGACATTGGCAGAATTACCCCCACCATATATAGGATCTAGAATCCACAGAGGGGTCAGGCAGAAGAGGTACAAATGTCAGGCTTCCACTCAAAATATACATTCTGCAAAAAGTGTATTCTTAATGTGTCTTCCACGGGAGAACATAACTAAAATGTTAAAAAATAAGTAGTTATCTTTATTTTTTCTTTATTCTCAAAGTCTATCTATGGTGATAACTTAAGCAAGAGAACACAAATTTCTCAAAAAATATATAAATCAGTGGAAAATGAAAAGGTAGAGGACGCAATAAGCCACATATTAAGTCAATTATTAAGCCAAAAATCATGTGTAGATTATACTAATGTCAGCCTTCCTCTTCATTTGTATCCATTGAGATTAAAAACATGGGCAAGGAAACACCTTCCTGAGCAATATCCTCATTTCAGGACCTTGTCCTGTGAAGTAGCCAGGTAGGAACAAAATGGATTACCACTGTGACATGAACCACTTTATCTTGCCACCAGAGAAGCTTTCTGCCACCTCTGAAACAAAGAAGCCTATTGATAAATTCTGAAAAGGCAAGTTTGATGATTGATGCCATCTGTGCTTTTCAGTTTTTGAGAAAAAAAAATATTTTTAATGACATATCTCAAGCCCCTGACGATTGGCACGGAAACAAGATAGAAAGACAGGCACGTGACTCAGAAGTCTGTAGACCACTCCCTTACAGCTTGTAAACAAGCAATTCCTAAATCAATGCATTGATTTAAAGATAACACATGCTGCCTCCTGAGGTGAACTAAGCCCAATCCTTCATTTCTAGGATATTCTGGGACTACAAAATACTGCACTAAATCAAATTAGTTCAATCACCCAGCAAGATGTGATTTACAGACCGGGGGAGTCTCCTGGTAAATAGGATTTTATTTGTATTATGTTATTCCTTTTATCACAAAGTGTAAATTCTATGGCATCTCATGGAGGAAATTCAGTTTAGTAATGAGGACACTTCATTAGTGATGTAATGTGCAAATGTAAACAATAATTACTAATTGAATGAAGGTAAACATCGCTGCACTTTGCCAACGCTGACACTTGATGTAAATGCAGTTTTCAGCAGCGAGCCACCCTTGTTTGGCAAAAGTGAAATGGGACGTGCTATTATTTTACCCAACCTGTTAGCATGCTCTCTGGTTTCCCTTTGTATGTGCCTTCTTTCTTATCAGAAAAGTGGGTATTTGGCTAAAAGACCAGAAGAGAATCCTCATCTCTTATTGGCAAGTAAGTCAATTAATCAAATGTTGAGTATTTTTGCAAAATGAAAGGGAGTGCGTAGGGTCATTTCCATGAGGTCCCTCCAGTGTCTCTGCATCTTCCAGCCCTATCTGTAGCACAGCGTTTCCTTTCTTCCCAGCACACAAAGATCTTTCCTGCTGGAGCCCTCTGCAATAGCTGCCCGGTGCCTGGGCTCCTTCCTCTGGGCTCTCTGGCTTTGTTTCATGCCAGGTATTCACGCTTCAGGGAATGTCAGGGCTTCTCTGTGTTTTCTGTTTTTCTTGGGCATACAGAACAACTCCAAATGTGCTTGTTCACTTGGTTTTATTTTGTATTTTTTTTTCTTTTAGATTTGATCTAGACATTTCTACAGATGATGATGAGGAGGAAGAGGACATAATAATATAGCTAATGTGCCCTATCACTTGTAGATAGAACTTGTCTTCCAAACATTTCTTTTTGGGGAACAAAAAAAGGTACACTTAGAAAAAGATGACAAACAGACACAAAGCAGGATGACCTTAGTTGACCTGGATGTGCGGTTATCCCAGAGGCCAAGTCCACCCGTGACTGGCTTTACCTTCTTTGCAGCTATCCGAGGTCAACACCACAGTTATTCTCATTTTACACATGAGTAACTGAAGGGTGGAGCTCAAACACCGGAGCCCCAGTCCTGTCTTTGGTCAGGAGGAAAGGCGGGACTGAAATACTGATCTGACTCTGGGACGTACATGGAAAGTTGTTTCAAAGACTGTGCTTTGTATAGTAATTTTCTTATAATACGTACAATTTTTTCTGAAGAAAGGATTAAAGTTTATAAGTGAAAGGCAAGAAAACTTGAAGAGTGTAACAATAATGCCTTAGTGTGCTAAAGAGGACGTGTGTGTGTGTGTGTGTGTGTGTGTGTGTGTGTGTGTTTTCTTTGGGGTACAAGGGATTGAATCCAGGGCTTTCACATTGAGCTAAGTCCCCAGCCCCATTTTTACTTCTTTAAAAATTTTTGAGAACAGGTCTTCTGAAATTACTAAATTGCCCAGAGTGCACTTAAAATTGTGATCCTCCTGCCTCAGGCTCCCAGAGTTTTGGGACTGCAGGTGTATGCCACCTTGTCTGGTTGACTTTTCTGTTTTTTCGTATATTATAATTAAAGACAGTGATAATTTCAAATTTTTCTTGTAGCCCAGAGCTAGAGAGACCCATGGGGCATATTCCTCACCTAGAACACATGTCTGATTTTCACCATGCTGCCCTTTAGCCTACTTGATTGCCCTTCCTCCAACACACCCAGCTCCCACCTCAGAGGTGGTATCTTTGCCTTTTCATGGCCTGCAACTTCCTCATCACCCCAACACCAGATGCCTCAAATGTTACCTGCTCAGAAAGGCCACTCCTGATTTTCCCATCTACAAAAATATGGGGTCAAGGACAAAGGACATGTGGTGGGGTGGAGTAATCTGTCGAGAAAGAGCAGCATTTGGAAGGTACATATGTAAGCCACCATACCCTTTAGCTTTCTAAATTAAGAAGATGGAGGACCAAGGGAGTGATGGCTAGTGGGTCCAAAATGTTGGGAATCCACATAAAGTTGATATTTAAAATCATGGGACAAGACTTAATCACTTAGGATTTTGGTACCCAAAAGGGTAGCAGAGATATTACAGATATATGGAATTTTGATGGGAGCATGTAACTCTTCATATCTGTGGCTCAGCACATGAACAATCAACTCTGCTTCGTTTACAAGGTCAACATTAGATCAAATTATGTAATTTTGGATGGGGTCATAGTTTCATGAGCTGTGATTTCAAAAAAAAACAAATATGCATGAACATCAAGCTGCAACAGGAGGGTGGCAATGTTCAACTGAATTTTGGAGTGTGAGAAATTTCACAGTGCTCAATGGATGCAGAGGTTGTGTTGGAGAATAAATGAACATGAGGTAGGATTTCCTAGAGTTTGGATACTGAAAGTCCCTCAAAGACCTACATGGTAAGGCCTCGCTCCCTAGAGTGACACTTCTGAAAGTCCGTGAAGCCTTGAAGAGCCAAGGCTGCGGTGCTGAGGTTGAAGGGGACCGCCGCACCTTCCTGTTCTTTTCACTGTCTTTCGCTTCCGGGTTGTGTGGGGAGTACTTTTGCCCCACCTCACATGCCACAGTGGTGAGCTGCAGTGCCACAGATGTAAACACCCAGGAACATCCCTGTCCCTGGATTACAATGTCTTAGACTGTGAGCCAAAATGTACCTTTTCTCTTTATGAGTTCATAATCTGATGTACTTCTTTTATAGTAAAGGGAAGCTGAATAGCAAAATACCATTTTTCTTTAATTTTTTGTATTTTTAAAAATAGGATTATAAAGACATCAGGAGAGCTATCAGTTTCCTATGGCTTCTGTAACAAATTCTCATAACTTAAAACACAGAAAATTTTATCCTTACCCACCTGGAGGTCAGAAGTTGAGGATGGCTTCCCTGGGCTGACACAAAGACCTGGCCCATTCCTTTGGCGGCTCCAAGGTAGAAGCCATTTCCCCCCTCTTTGCAGCTTCTAGGATTGCGTCTTTTTGTTGGTCCAGGAGTCCTTCCTCCACTGTCCAAGCCAGGAGCACAGCATCTTCAAAGCTCTGTGTCCACCACAGTGTCACCCTCTGCCCTGCTTTGACCCCCATTCCTTTCTTTCCTAGGGAGCCCTGCGATTATAATAGTTTATCACTGGGATAATCTCCTGACCTCGTGATGCTCAGAGTCAGCATATCTGTAAAGCCACTTTCGTATATAAATAAAACTTTCATAGATTCTAGGGACTCAGATCTAGATACCCTTGGGGACCACTTTTTAACCTACACATAAATGCTTAATCATTTGCACCTAACTACTTTATAAATGGAAGCCTCAAATGTTTCTTGTGGCTTCAAGATGCTCTGAAAAACACTGCTGAGAAACTAAGGTGTTGAAAGCTGAAACTTTGGTAGCTTTTGACCTAAGAAGTAATCAGTTAAAGACCCAAAGATTTCTAAATATTGAGCCCAAGAGAATTCCAATAGTTAGAATTTGGGAAGAGACAAAGTATTCAGCAGAGGAAATCAAGAATAGCTAATGAGTTAGGAGAAATACCAGGAAAGTGTAAGATCTCAGAAGGTGAGTAAAAGAGGAATTCAAGAATGAAAGAGCAGGGCCGGTGAGATGGCTCAGCGGCATAAGCGCCTGCCTTGCAAGCGCGAGGGCCCGAGTTCGACTCCCGGATCCCACATACGAAAAAGGGGCCGGTGATATCGCTCAGCGGCACGGGTGCCTGTTGGCGCGCGAGGTCCTGAGGTCGTCCCCCCGGTACCCACAAAAAAAAAAAAAAAAAAAAAAAAAAAAAAGAATGAAAGAGCAATCACATTTATCTAATACCATATACAAGCCAGGAGTGAGAATTGGCCTTACCAGTTGGACATAACTGGGATCCCTAATATATATATGAGTATATTTGCATACTTAAGTGTTCAAATGCAATATAGTGAATGGGCATCCAAGCTAGCTTTTAGAAAAATAATTGTGACCCCCAAGAGTGTATAGATGAATATTCTATCATCTATCTATTCATCCATTCTTCCATCCATCCATCCATTCATGTATCTTGTGTGAGTGTGTAGATAATATCATGAAATCAGAAGTGTGTAACTAAAGAAAATCATTGTTAATGTGTTACCTTGGAGATACTTGCAGTTCAAGTTTGGACATTACAGAAGGACATTTCAGCAACAGCCTGGGTTACTCACATGGAACCTGTTGTTACCTATCTAACTACTTTTTAACTTGCCCTGAGTTAGTCTGGAAAAAGCCATCAGTACTGGCAAAGGAATACAGTCAGAATATAATTTATTTAATTAATAATTCACGTATCCAGTCATTCAACAAACACTGAGCTCCTACCATCTAGAACAACATGTGTTACGTGGTAAGTGTCAGGCAGCAGAGCCCAGGAATGACCATGCTTTGCCTGATGCAATTACCAGGGTCAGGGCAAGAAGCAGAAGGGGCAGCCCACAGGGCAAAGCCCCTGTGATGTAGCAAAGTTAGGTTACCTCAGTCATGTCGTTGCAAACCCTACTGGTTTTCTTTTTTAATGTGATTTTTTCAGTGCACTGAATTTACATATAAAAAAATATATTCATATTATGCTATCAGGAGCTTCACTAAAAGTTTTTTGAAGTGGCTTTCCCCTTAATTACCTCCACCAGGTTTTAGCAGATGAAATGAGCAGAGCAAAATATACCTTACATCCCATCCACTCCACTGACCTAAATCACACATTTGTGGCATCACCCAGATTGAACAATTTGAGCATTTGCACTAATGAGCAGTGGCCAGGTATGATTCAAAAGAAGCTCATTTTTTTTTTTTTTGCAAACTGGTATTTGTTGCATTTGCTGTCCTTTTAGCTTCCTGTTATTTGGGGGAGCAGATATTCGGTTATGGTTATAAACACCCTTTTTAATACAGCACTTTCGGAAAGATCTTTTTTATTTTTTAGTATATGCTAATGTTATTTCTACGGTTATAAAGACAGAAGTAATATGTAATATTTCTTGTTCTTGAATGAATTGCAGGTGTATTACATTTGCACTTTGTAGCTTGAACTGGGTGTTTAAAAGAAAAATAAATTGTTTAGAGCCAAAGAGATTAAGCTCACTGTGATACACACAAGGTAAGGCTGTTGTAACTACCACTGTACTCAGTTTTATTTTTTATCATTAATATCAGCCTACTGAGAAAACCCTACACTTACTTGTAAATTATGCATTCAAATGGTCCCCAAGAAACCGTAGAAAACTGTGGAGAATCCAAACAAAAAGATGTTAACAGAAATAGCTCTTCTTAAACACAGTTGGTTGTGTTGTAGCAAATCCAAGGACTGGAGGCTTAAAGAAAAGACCTTTCAGTTGTTTGTGGCATAGTTCCTTCTTGGATCAGAACAGCACCTTGCCAATTGCTTCTCCCAACCACTTCTTCATTTAAGGATTCATTAACTTTCCATTTGGCCTTCTCCCAGCCCCTCTTGTACTGCCCTTGGCCAATAATCATTCATCAAGAATCTGTCCGCTATGAACCTGTGAAACAAATGTGATCTTCCTTCTAAGCCCTGCCAAAGTGGAATCAGAAGCATTTTACCTAAGAATATGGATAATGTCATGTATGTTTAAAAATATGCTTTCCCAGTGCAGTTTTCAGGAGATATCTGCTAGTCTATAGCTATGCTGCCCTCCTTTTCATCCACGCAAACCATGCTCCTAGAGTAGATTAGTCAGAAAAGTCAGGGCCAGTGAGATAGCTCAGCAGCATAAGCACCTGCCCAGCAAGTGTGAGGTCCTGAGTTCAACTCCTGGGACCTACACAAAGGAAAAAAAGGGCCAGTGATATCGCTCAGCAGCACAAGCTCAAGGTTCTGAGGTTGACTCCCAGTAACCACTTAAAAAAAAAGAAAAAGAATATTTTTTTAGAATAGAATAGAATAGAATAGAATAGAATAGAATAGAATAGAATTTCAGACAAAGTACTAACAATATTTTTAGTGTAATTATTCCCAAGATTAAAGAGGATATACTTATAGTTAAAAAAAATTCATTCTTCATTTGAAACTCAAATGTAGATGATCATGTGCATTTATTAGCTAAATCTGGCACTCTTACCCTGGGGGAGCCATTGGAATATTGATTTCTTAGATAGATCCTTTTTAGTGCACTGGCAACTCATTTCTGAAGCCAGCATTCACTGCCCATTTTTTTTTCAGAAAGTCAGAGAGGCTGCTAAATAGTTAGCAAGGAACTTTCTGGAAATCTCAGCCTTCTAGTGGAGAGGCCATCAAAGAAAAACCTTCAGAGTCTGTAGCTTATTCCAGAACAGAGGTTGTAAAACCTCTTGTTATTTTCAACCAGCAAAAAATTTTGAAGTAATTTTAATACTTTTTCAGATATATAGATTCAGTGCCCATTCATGTGAAACTATCAAAATAATAATACAGTTTTTAAGCAGGTATACATTAAAATATTTTAGAAATAAAATTTAATTTAGCATTAATTTTAAAACTAAAATTAAAATTTGTATAATTAATATAGTCTGCAAAGGGGATGGAGTTAGGTAGATGGGAATTGATATATTTTATTCATTATTTGCTGTGGGATCTTAGGCCAGGAATTTATAGTTCACATCTGTCTATTCGAGACATGTTATATAGTAGAATTGTTTTGAGAATTAGACATTGTTTGAGCAAAGAATGTAGCAAAGTACCAGAGATTTAGCAGGCCACTGTTGGATGATAAATATAATTATGTTTAGAGCATAGAAGAGGTACATCATCTAGTGCCACAGGAAAAACAAATATCAAGCTTTAGGTAAAACACAAAATTATTTAAGAATAACCTTTTACTATTATTTAACTATAAAATCTGTTGATAAAATAATCAATCAAATGCAAAAGTCAAAATGAATTATCTAGTGCATAGTGAATTATGATTTGAAGAAAAATATGCAATGGGAGTCCATAACTCAAAATTTAATCAAAAATATGTTATAACTATGGAATCTTTGCCATCTCTCTACTGATGGATTTTGCTGGCCAGTTACCCAGAATAGCGCACAGTATAAATATAAATATTAGGAGCTCAGTTGAACCTCAGTTGAATCTTGTCCATTATAATAATATTGCCATGAAAACATTTTTAGTTTAAGGGGTGTGATGAACCGTATTTTAGCAACTTGTCATCAAGAACCATGTGCCAGTTTAGCCACTTCTGCTGGTACTCACCATTCTTTTGCTTTCTTTTCTCCTAAATACCCAATCCTGGATCAACACATATAGATGCTATTCCTGTTTCTTGACTCTACGCTAGGGGCTAACCCTTAACTCTGCACTCTAATATCACCATTTTTTAAAAACTTCAACCCAGGTGCATCGGTAACTTTTTTTTTCTCTAGGGGAGCACACACTTTTCCTGACCAGTTTGGGTTGTGCTTACCTTCCTCACTCCAATCCAGCCTTCTGGTCTACCTCCGTCTTAACCACTGTACCTATTTTTCAAGTAAACTGAAATAAACACTGGTCTGAACGTATAATCATGATTTTTCTATCTTCATACTTTTATTAATCTCATTTTTCTGAAAAGGATATAGCTGAAGGTGAATATTGTGCTATTTTTCTGCCATTTATTTTATTTGTCATTATTATTTCCATTTGATCACTCTTTACAAGACCATGTCTTGGATTTTTAACTGAGAAGATAACACAATCAGAATTTGTCACTCAATACAAATTATATTAATTGATTATATATTCTGTATTAATATTACATGAAATTAATAGATATATCCATCTTCTCAGTTCCCTATGATACTATTCTTTTAAGTCCTTTAATTTTTCTCACTCTTTCTGTATCACTTTAGTTTTCTCTCTCCAGCAATTTTGAGAAAAGTTGATGATAGAAAGATTTACACAAATGTTTCTCTGGACAGAAAAGATGTCAGCACATTGTTTTCCTTCAGAACTTGTTACAGATGTCAGCCATTTGTTGCAAAGAGCAAGGGCGTACCCCAGATGACAGCGTGTGAACTTCTGCTCCATCCAGGCTCGACCGTGTGGCTGAGGGCAGGTTCTCTCGCTTTGCTGAATCTCACATTTCTGACCTAAAGATACGCTGGGCTGCGGAAAAGTGTTGTGATGACTTGGGTCGTCCACAGGAGGACCACTGCCCATGTCCTGTGCCCAGCGAATGAAACTCCTTTACTCCTTGCTCATTCCTCATAAGACCTCCTTTCCCACGAAACCTTATTTTTGTATGTATAATTATAACTTTTAAAAGGATTTATGAAACATAATTCTAACACAGTTGTGTATGACATTATTAAATATAAAATTTTAAATAGTTACTTTTTTTTTTTTTGTGGGTACCAGGGGTCGACCTCAGGACCTTGCGCGCCAGCAGGCGCCTGTGCCACTGAGCGATATCACCGGCCCCTTTTTCGTATGTGGGTTCCGGGAGTCGAATTCGGGCCCTCGCGCTTGCCCGGCAGGCGCTTATGCCGCTGAGCCATCTCACCGGCCCTAAATAGTTACTTTTAATCAAAATCATTTTCATTTCAAATGAATATATGTTAAATAAATAACATTAAAGTAATTACAACAGCATACTTCTCTTCCTGTAGAATCAAAGGTCTTTACAGTAGCAGTATGTCTGTGTAAGTTACACTGATACTTCAATGTTTATATCAAAGTGGTGAATGTGTAGTAATGTTCTTTACTTTTAAAATACACAAGATTCATGACTTCATATTAGCTCAAAAGATGTTACTGATATTCCAGAAAGATTTTCTCTGCTTATATTTCACACTTCCTTCATCCTTGTCTGTGTTTTCCAGTGAACTTGTGACTAAATGACAAATTTATACTTTGCAAACTATGTAGAAACAAGTATGTAGGAGAAGAAACTAGATTTAAAAGGTCTACAGTAGTAAATTTATAAATTTATGCCTCTAGATAGGATGCAAGTCCTTTAACACCAAAAAAGTGAAAAAATACATAGGTCCAATATTCCCAGAGTACAACTATCCACACTTACAGGTCCTTGATTCTTTTATACTGTAGATTTGTTCAAGGAATATTTGTTGTGCTACTCTTGTGCCCCACATTTAATCACAAGGGCATGGGAATGTTAAGGTGCATAGTCACTGAAATTCAGATTGACATTCAGAGTCAGGAAATTTTAATACATTCTTAACATCATCAAGTAGTAAAGCAACAGATTAATTTTTATTAAACTTTTCCTTTAAAACCGCTAGAAAATATTGTAAAATAAGTTCTCAAAGCACACCTGAATATTTGGCCTAATGTTCATTGTAGACAGTCAGAAATAAATGCTACAAGACATATTAACTCTCTCGTTGAGCTTTTTGCTTACCCTGCACAAAGACCTTCAACCTTTCAAAGAGAATATTGAAAATCACTGTTTTTATTAACCATATAGTCACACTTGTAGTCCAAACCATTTTTGCACAGATGAAATATTCATATTCCTATCTTTGTATCATTATAATTTTGACTTGTTCTAGTTCATTCTATTTGCAGCCATAGTTTCTTTTCTTTTCTCCCTTTGTGGATTAGAAAAATTCACTCTCACCCAATATTGAAGCAAAACTGGATATTCCAAAGTTTTTGAACTGAACATACAATTTGAATTGGAATAGCAAGAAAAAATGTAGCATATACCACTCAATAATTTATTATTGAAATATGTATCTGTGATGTTCTATCTCAATGACATTATCACAATTAATTGTTTCCTTCTCACCTCCTCAGTTTCTTCAGTGCCAATTTAATACTATTACTTTTTAAAATACGTTATCTTAAATGTACAAATTTTATGGGGTACGGTATAATAATTTAGTACCAGGATCCACTGTGAAATGATCTAGTCAAGGTGGTTAATATTTCCTTTTCTTTAAATTTTTTGATTTGCACATAATAATTATACATGTATATGGAGTTCAGAATTGCTTTTCAGTATATGCATGTAGTATGTAAAGATCGAGGTAGGGTAATTAATATTTCTCTCCCCTTATCATTACTTTGTGTTTGGGAATTTTGAGCTCTTCCTTTCTGTTATTGTGAACTATGGTCTCCTCACTGTTTCCGTAGAACACTAGAATTTACTACACCCACAGTGTTTGGGAATCTGTTAACTAACCTCTCTATATCCCTTCCACCCACCCTTCCGAGGTTCAAGTACACATTGTTGTGTATCCCCATAAACTTTTTAAAATTTCCATATATGAGAGAAAACATGTGAAATTGGTCTTTCTGTGTCTGACTTATTCAATATAATTTTCATTCATTTTGCTGCAAATGATAGGACATTACTATTTTTATGGCTGAATAATATTCCATGTGTTCTTTATCCATTTACCTTGGTGAGAATCTGTGTTGACTGCATACCTTAGCTATTGTGAACAGTGCACCAATAAACATGGGTAGGTAGGAGTCTGCTCATTTCATTTCATTGGATATCGACCAGTAGATTCCCAGTAGTGGGAATGCTGGATTGTGTGGCAGATCTGTTCTAAACTTTTTAAGGAACCTTCATACTATTCTCCATAATGGCTGCACTCATTTACATTCCCACCAACATAGTACGAGAGTTTGCTTTTCTTCACACACTCATCAGCATATTTTTTGTCTTTTTGTTAAAGCTATTCTAAGTGGGTTGAGAGGATACCTCGTGGTAGTTTTGACATGTATTTCCTTGAACAGTCACATTTTTTCAACAATTAGTTGGGCATTTACATTTCTTATTTGTGAAGTGTCTTTTTATAGCCTTTCCCCATTTTTAGTTAGATTATTTTGGGTAATGGAGTTGTTATTTAGTTTTTAAACTTCTTACATATTCTGGTATTGATCTTTTTGTTAAATGATTAGCATGCAAATGTTTCCCATTCTGTAAGTTGTGTCTTCACTCTCATGATTACTTCTTTAGCTATTCTGAAACTTTTGGGTTTAATATACCACATTTGTCTATTCTTGCTTTTATTGCATATGCTTTGCGAATCTTGTCCAAAAAATTATTGCCTATACCAATGTCTTCAAGTGTTTCCACTATGTTCTTTCTCATACTGATTTCATAGTTTCAAGTCTTACATTGAGGTCTTTGATTTTGAATTTACTTTTTGCTTAGGATGAAAGATGAGTGTCAAATTTCATTTCTCTGTAGAAGAGGACACCGTTTTACCAAGTCATTTTTGTGACTGTTAAAAGTCAGTTGGATGTAGGGCCGGTGAGATGGCTCAGCGGCGTAAGCGCCTGCCTTGCAAGCGCGAGGGCCCGAGTTCGAATCCTGGAACCCACATACGAAAAAGGGGCCGGTGATATCGCTCAGCAGCACGGACGCCTGCTGGCGCGCGAGGTCCTGAGGTCGACCCCCCGGTACCCACACACACAAAAAAATCAGTTGGATGTGAATACGTGAGGTTTATTTCAGGGTCTGTAGTCTGTCCCTTGGTCTTTTTTATGCCAATATCATGTTACTTTAATAGCACTGTGCTATAGCTTTATAGCATATTTTGTATAGTGTGTTATTTCCATCTATGTTCATTCTGCACAACTTTGCTGTGTCTACTTAAGGTCTTTTGTGATAGTTTTTATGAATTCTATAATTGTTTTTTCCACTTCTTTGAAGTATGTTGCTTGTGTTTTTGATAGGAATTATATTATGTCTATAAGTCACTTTGGCTATTATGGACATTTTAATAATACGAATTCGTCTAATCCATGAACATGAGACATCTTTCCTTCTTGTTGTACCCTCTCCAGTTGATTTAATAAGAATTTTGTAATTTTCATTGTAAGGATCTTTCATTTCCTTGATTAAATATATTCCCAGTTTTGTTTTGTTTTGTGCCGAGTTGTGTTTTTTTGTTTGTTTGTTTGTTTGTTTTGGTAGCTGTGAATAGGCATTCTCTTATGATTTTTTTTCTTACCAATCTTTTACTAGTTAGGAAAAAAATCATGAGAGAATTTTTTTCTGATGTTTTTGGGTTGATTTTGTATCCTACAGTATTATTAAATTTGTTTATTAATCCTAATAGCTAATAGTCTTCATGTAAGTCTTTAGGTATCTCTAGATGCAGAATTGTATCACCTGCAAATAGGAATAATTCAACTTCTTCCTTTGCTAATATATATTTTCTATTTATGTCTTTGCCCTGACTGTTCTGGGTAAGATATTCAGCACTGTGTTGAATAAATGTGGTGAGAGGAGACATTTCTTTTTGTTCCAGATCTTAGAAGAAAAGCTATAAGCTTACAACTATGTTGTTTCACTAATATTTTGTATTTCTGTTAGCTGTGGGTTTCTTATATCCAGTCTATTATGTTGAAGGATATTTTTTTATACTTGTTTAGCATTTTCATTATGAATGGATGTTGAATTTTATCCAATGCCTTTACTGCATATGTGGAGATAATCAGGATTATTGTTTTTTCTTTTGTTGATGTGATGTGTTACATTTATTGATTTCTGTAGGGTGAACTATCTTTGCATTCCCTGGATAAATCCTGCTTGATCATGATGAATGGCCTTTCTGATATGCTGTGGGATCTGACTTGCTAATGTTATAGTGAGAGTTTTACAGTTATGCTGATTAAGAAAATTTGTCTATAGCTCTGTGTGTGTGTGTGTGTGTGTGTGTGTGTGTGTGTGTGTGCTGTCTGATTTCACTATCAGGGTAATCTTGGCTTTGATGAATGAGGTAAGAATTATCTCCCTTTAATTTTTACAAGAGTTTGGGAAGAATTATTTTTTCCTTAAGAGTGTGATAAAATTAACAAAGACTATCTGGTCCTGTACTGTGTGACTTGTGTCTAGATGTCCCCCCAAAGCCTCATGGAGTCTTTGATAGGGCTTTTTCAGAGGTGGCTGTATCTAAAGTGTGTGATCCTGGCTGTATCTTAAGTGAGTGTGATCAGTCCATGGATTGGTTTGGCATGGCCCTAATCCCAGTAGCCTAGATAGAGTACAAAAGGGGTAGAAAGATGCTGTCAAGGTCACTTGTTGCTTTTGCTGTTTTCCACTGCCATGAACAGTTGCCCTTCTTCCATGTGCCACCCTGCCTTGGAGCTAGCTGATTATGGACTGAAACCTCCACAAACTGTGAGCTAAATAAACCTTTCCCCCTTTAACTTTGGGTGTCAGGTATTTTCTCTTAGCAATGAGAAAAGTAACTAAGCCATGTGCTTTTCTTCTTTTTTTCTTTCCTTGTTTGTTAATGATTAAATTTTTCCAGAATATTGATATATTATTGATATATTTATATTTCTGTCTTCAGGGTTCAATTTTGGTAGGATATAGACACCCAGAAATGTATCCATTTTTTATAGGTTTTCCAGTCTGTTGGAGTACAGTTGTTGTAAAGGTCTGTTATGATCTTTTGCATTTCTGTGGTTGTCATTTGCAGTGTCTCTAATGTTTAATTGAGTTCTTTCCTTCTTAGTTGATCTAGCTAGAAGGTTATCAATTTTGTTTATATTTGTGCAAACCTTTCGTTTCACTAATATTTTGTATTTGTGTTACTATTTCATATATTTCTGTTCTGATCTTTGTGATTTCTTTCCTTTACATTTAGGATTGGCTTGTTCTTTCTTTTCCATGGCTTTGAAAATCATCCATAGGTTATTTATTTAAAAACATTCTAATTTTTATGTAGGCATTAATAGATATAAAAATCTTTCTTAGCTCTCTATTCTACAAGATGAGCAGCATGTGTGTGCGTGTGTGTGTGTGCGTGTGTGTGTGTGTTCCAGAGGTGTGCAGTGCTAGGGACGGAACCCAGGGCTTTGAACATGCAAGATAACCATTCAACCACTGAGCTATGTGTATGGCCTCCAGTAAAGTTTGTTACACTGTGCTTCCAGTTTCTTTTGTTTCGAGAACTTTTCAGTTTGTTTTTTGAATGTTTTAATGATCCATTGCTTGTTTGGTTGCATGTCGTTTAGTTTCCATGAATCTGTAAAATTTCTGTATTTCTTTTGGTGCTTATTCCTAGTTAAGTTCCACTGTTGTCAGAAAAGATACAAGATATGAATTCGGTGTATTTTAAATTTATTTATATGTGCTTGGTCGTCTAATATATGGCCTACTCTAGACAGAGTTCTCTGTGCTGATGAGAAGAATGTATTCTCTGTAGTTGGTGAATGAACAGTTTTTAAATATTAATTAAGTCCATTTGATCTACAGTATTGTTTAACTCTGATATTTCTTTGTTGATTTTTTGATGGAATGATCTGTCCACTGATGAGAGTGTTAAAAACTCCCACCATTGTTGTCAGTGTTTTATTGAATCTCCTCTCTTGTAGTAGAGGTAATAATATTTGTTTTATAAAATAAGGTATTCTGGCATTAGGTGCATATACATTTATAATTGTTAAATATTCTTGTTGAACCAATCCTTTAATCACTGTATATTGGCATTGCCACTTTCTGGTTTGCTGGTTTATTTTAATAATGCTTGATTAGTTCCTATTTCTTTTTTGTGTACTTATCCTTCAGTGGATTTTATACTTTTACATGCTTTCATGATAGTAATTATCTTTCTTTTGCTGCTAGATGTAGGATTCCCTTCAGCATCTTTTGTAAGGCACATTTGATGGTAATCAATGTCTTCAGTTTTTGCTTATCTGTCTTGAGAAGTTTATATTTCTCTTTCAATTCTGAGGAATAGCTTTGCTGGGAATAGTACTGTTAGTTGATGTGTTTGTTTTGGTTTGGTGGTTTGTTTCTTTGTTTTCCCACAATGTGGAATGTGTCATTTAATTACTTCCTTACCATTGAGGTTTCTGCCAAGAAATCTGCTGGTAGTCCAATAAGGGTCCTCTTAAATGTGGTTTGGTGTTTGTCTCTTGCAGTTTTAAAATTCTCTTTTTCTTGTTCTCTTGACAGTTTGTTTCTAACATGCCACAGTGAAGATTTTTCTTGGTCGTATTTAGTGAGGGTCCCTAGGTCTCATGTGCCTGGATGCTTCTATCTTTCCCAAGAATGAGGAAGCTTTCACCTATTTTCTCACTTTGCCTTTCCCCCTTTTCCTCCTTTGGAGACTCTCTAGAACCCAAATATTTTAGCAAATAAACAGAGGTCTCAAAGGCTGTTTTCATTTCTTTCTTATTTTTTTAACTTTTTCTTTTTTCCTCCTTTTTTCTTGTCTGTTATTTCAAAATATCTGTCTTCAAGTTAGATATTCTGTTGTTTTGGAAGACTTAATCTATTGATGAGGCTTTCAACTGCATTTTTATGAGACTCATTGAACTTTTAATTTTCAAGATTTCTATTTTGTTCAAGATATCTAATTCTTACTTTTCATGTTTAAATCACTCATTGATTTCCTAATCTTATTCAACTGTATGCCTGTATTCTCTTGAGTAACATTGAGTTTCCCTACAGTCATTCTTTTAAATTCCTCATCAGGCATTTTGTTAATACCATTTTCTTTGTGATCTGTTGCTAGAGTCAATGAGCTCTTTCTTATGTTGTTTTCACATATTTTTGTGATCCTATGTTGAAATTTATGCATCTCACAGATCAGTACTACTTCTGTAAGTTGGTTTTTGCAACCAACAGCTTTCTCTTGAAGCAGTCTCACGCTATTGGTTTCATACGCCATATTGATTTTATTTCCAGAGTGTACTGCTGTGTACTCTTCCTATAGCTTCTTGGATGTAAATAATGTTGTGAGGGTAAAATGCATGCTGCAGCAGGGTCTAGTAAACCCACTGCCCCTGTCACCACATGAGGATGGGCACACTCTAGTAACCCAGGTGGGAGTTGGCACCATGTACACACTGTGGCCATTCCAATAGTGGGAGTGGTTTCACCTGGGGCAGAGTGTATGTTTCCTCAGGCAATACCAGAGCATGCTCCTCTGCTGACAAGATTCCTGGCGATGGAAGGATATGGAACAACTCTTCTCAATTCAGAGGTGACGTTTTTCACACACGGCTTTCCTGAATGAGGCTGTACTGGGCAAGTGTGGTGCCTCCTCTGTCAGTCACGCTGGTGGCACATACTCACATGTGGTGCTCTGGCAGAGAACCATGCCCCTCTCCTTGTCTCAGCAGTAGTGGGAACCCAAGCACGGTTGCCTATGGGGATGAAGGGTCGTTTTTTTCACTCATTTTGCTATGTCAAAAACAAGTAGACAGAGGGCTCATAAACAAACCACACACCTACAGCTATTTGATTATTGGCCAAGTGGACAAAAACACAAGTTGGAAAAAAACAACATCCTTTTCAACATATGATACAAGCAAACTGGATATTCACATCAAGAAGACCACAACTAGATGGCTATCTCTCACCTTGCCCAAACCCAACTCAAAATAAATCAAAGACTTTAGTGTAAGACCTGAAACCCCTTTAAACATACTAGAGGAAAAAATAGAGGAAACACTTCTAGATGTTGTCATATGCAATGATTTCCTGTATAATACTCCAAAGTTCAGGAAATAAAAGCTAGATAGAAAAGTGGGATTATATCAAATTAAAAAGTTTCTGCACAGCAAACACTCAACAGAGTAAAGACAATCTAGAGAATGGGAGAATATATGTCCTAGCTATTCATTTGACAGAGGACTAGAATCCAGAATATATAAAGAACTCAAGAAAATTATCAACAAAATAACAAATAAAGCATAATAAATGCGCAGAATATATGAACACTCTTCAAAAGAGGTAGTACAAATGGCCAACAAATATATGAAAAATGTTCAAAATCTTTAGCCATCAAGGAAATACAAATGAAAACTACATTAAAATTTACCTCAACCCAGTTAGAATTGACTATTAGCACAAAAGAACAAGTGCTGGTGAAGATGTGGAAAAAAAGCACTGTGGAAAAAAATGCACTGTAGTGGGTGTGTAAATTAGTACAATCTCTACGAAAAACAGTGTAGAGTTGCCTCAAAATCTAAAATTAGAACGGCCACATCATCCAGATACACCACTCCTTGGTGTAGGCCCAAAGGAAATGAAGTCAGCACACAAAAAGAATGCCTGCGTACTCATACTTAGCATGGCACACTGTACAATAGCTGAGACATGGAATCTGCTGAGGTGCCTGTCAACAGATGAAAGGACAAAGACAATGTGCTATGTATACCCACTAGAGTATTACTCAGTCATAGAAATGACTGAAACCCTATCATTTGCAGGAAAGTGGATGAATCTGAGATTATCATGTTAAGTGAAATAAGCTGGACTCACAAAGGTAAGTATGACATGTTTTCTCATATGTAGAAACATAAGACTGGGAAAGGTGGCCTGAAGTTAGAAAAGGGACTATTTGGGAAGACAGAGAAGAAAGAAGAGAGGGCAGTGGTAGAGAGTGTGAAAAATAAAGCACAGTATTTGCATGTATGGAAATTCACAGTGAAATTCATTAAGTTGTAAAATTAATGAGTTAACTTTATAATGAAGAAGAGACACAGGACTGTCACTCTCTTTCCATCATTTGAGGGCACAGCAAAGAGATGGCCATCCACAAACCAGGAACAATGTCCTTGGCATACGGTGACTCAGCTGGCAGATTATCTGTGCTATGGCTTATATCTGGAGGTCCCCCCGACCAAGAAGTCCCAGGTAGGCCTTTTGGGAGTGACTGGATCATGGGTGTGTGGTACTGGATTAGTCTAATTATTGTTTGAGGATAGTTCTGCATGTGGGTGATGGACTTACTTTAGTAAAGAGGGAAGACACACCCTGTGGGAAGACCCACCCTATGCGTGGGTGCCAGCAAACAATTGGCTTATAGCCTGGGTGAAATAAGAAGAGAAAGAAGGAGGAAAGCTGTGGCTTCCTGCTTACCCTGCCATGGACTGTTTCTCCTCTGCCATGCCAACTGCCTTAGAACCACCCAACTATGGACTGAAACCTCTACAGTCTCTGATATTAAATAAATTTCTCCTCCTTTAACTTGTAGGTGTTGAGTATTTTGTCCCAACAATGAGAAAATAACTAAGAAAATCTGTGACTTTGCAGCCATTAGAACTGTGAAAAAAGCCGTCAAAGTGAAATTAACCATGAACACCATGTTTATCTATGTATATGGACTCCTTTTATTAGTCCCTTTATATTAATCCCTTTTTGGTTGCTGATAGCACCACAGACTGGGTAAATAATAAGGAAAAGATGTTTATTTTGGCTCATGGTTCTGGCTGAAAATTGAGGAACCACACCTGGTCGTATCCTTTGAGCTGTCCAGCCCTAAGATGGCACAGATATCATGTGCCAGGGCACAGGCAGGACATGAATCACATTGACAAATTGGCTGATTGAGCTGACCCACAGATCCATGAATCAGAGGAATAAATGGCCTATTCAGAAAGACAGAGCCCTAGTCACTTCTTAAACATCTCACCTCCTAATAATGTCATAATAAGACTGAAATTTCAACAGAGTTTTGGAGGGGAGGGAAAAATGATTCATATGCAACAATATATGTACCAGTTCCCAAAGATGAATGTAATAATTACATATTACAACTGTAATCTAATAAAAGGAAAGAGAAAGAACGAAAATAAAATATAAAGAGATTCCTAAAAATCTGGCTATTCGTCTCAAATTTAAAAGGTTGTGATTCTTCCTATATCTACCCAATTCCACCTCCACCCACCCAGTTATGACTGCTGATTTTTCTCCCCTGTCTTCATTTGCTTTTTACTCATAGATTTCCTAGTACCCATGTCTCTAAAAATATAATATTAATTTGGGCTCCTATTTGATCTTTACAAAATATTTCTGGCATTGTACTCTGACCCTGACATTTCCAGAACCCACCCATTCTCATGCTAGGCCATTCAGTTACTTCCACTGTCTAGTTTTGTTCTGAGCACCCGTTCATTTTAATGATCTCAGGGTTGATGAACATAGGGGTTGTTTCAACATAGGTGCAATTATGCACTCGGCTGCTCCAGGCATTTTTGTAAACACTGCTTGGGTTATGTGCCTAAGAGATTTTCTAGAGGATCCTCCTGGAAATGGAACTGTTGGGTCACAAAGGGCCGTATACGTTGCCCGCCATACTTTTTTTAAAGTACATGTCCGTGTGCTCTGGCTGGTGATTTACTGGATGTTAGATGTCTTCAACTCTTCACCACACTTTATAGTTAGAGGCAGAATCCCAAATCTGTGCTTGGGTTCCCTGCACAAGTTAGTGAATGCCTTGAGCTTCAGTGCTTCAGTTTCTGGATATATAAATTAGATTATTGGTTGTTGTGAGGAGGGAGAGAGAGAGACAGGAAGAGAGAGAGACAGACAGACAGAGACACAGAGAGACAGAAAAGGACAGACGGGGGGAGACAGAGCGGAGAGGGGAGAGAGAGAGTGAATTACCAAGAACAGCACCTGATGTTTAGTGACTGCTTTGCCAATGTCCACTATTATTTGCAGGCAAAATTTTATTCAACAATTGTTATTTCATTATGTTTTATGAGACTATGGTAATGTACTTTGTTTTTCAACTAAAATTCTCCCCATTTAGTTCAGCTTTTAGAGCCTTTTTCTCTCCTCTCTTTCCTTTCTCTCCTTGTGTTTTCTTTCTTTGGCTTTCTAATATCCCCCAATCTTCTTTTCTCAATCAAGACTAGATGTAATGTCCTATGAACCATGTGAAATACATTCTCTGTTTGTGTATTTTTAATAAAAGAATTTGGCTACACTGATCCGGTTGTTAGTATGAAAACTCACATCTGGAAGTTGCTGTCCTGGAATTAACAGAGAAGTTCAGGAAAGATAAAGATCAACTTGACTTCCAGCAGCTCTCAACGCCGTGAGTGTGTGTGCATGGTGCATGTGCATATGCATGTGCGTGTGTGTGTGCGTTTGTGTGTGTATGTGTGTGTGTGTCCATGAATGTGTCCCCTGCATCCCTCCACAGTGAAGTCAAAAGGCCACAGAGAACTTTAGGTCTGTACCTTTGGTTGTTCTCCACTGGGCACATTTTGGACTAGAATTTAGTAGCTTAGAAAAATAATATCTTTCCACATCAGGATTCTTTTCTGTCTTAGTTGCTTTTCTCATTGGTGAGACAAAATATCTAACACTCAAAGTTAAACGAGGAGAGGTTTATTTTGGCTCATGATTTGCAGAGGTTTTTGTATAAAGTGGGCTGGCTGCAAGGCAGGGTGGCATGGCAGAGGAGAAACAGTCCAGGGAAAATCAGGTCAGGCAGAAAGCAGCAAAGCATGAAGTAGCAAAGCAACTTCTTTCTGTGCCTTTATATTCCATCCAGGCCATCCAGCCTCTGGGTGGTGCCACCCACACCCAGGGTGGGGCACCAGCATCACATCTGTAATCCCAGCCTCATACTGTCTCATCCACCCACCTTTGAAACTCCCCTGCTATGACCACATGATACTTTGTGGGGACATCTAGATACAAGCCATAATATCCTCCAAGTTTTTGTCTCTTTCTTACCACTTCACATGATCGAGTATCAGTGGGAATTGGGGTTAAACCACTTTCAGGAGACTCTCCCACCTGCGCTCCCCTGTCTCCTAGTGAGCTACTGGCAGCTTTCGACTGTGTGCGCTGAGCGTGCCTGAAGCAACATAGCAGAAAGGCATCACCTTGGCCAATAATAGATGAGATGCAAGGACGAAATGATGCAATTCCTTCCTACCCATTCTTGCAGTGGAATGGGCTTCAACCAAATCTCCCATGCATCTGGAACCACCAAAACATGCCGTCATTGGGAAGTAGATCTTTAAGATAAGATGACGTCATATTGACTAGAGCAGGCCTTAAACCCAATGCCCAGTGTCCTTATGGGAAGAGGAGAAGACAAGTGGAGACTAACAGAGAAGAGGTGACCTGAAGAGAAAAGAGTGTGGAGTGACAGTGACACCAGAGAGGAATTCCTGGAACTGCAAGGGTTTGGAAAAACCAAGGAATCTCCTCAGAGCTCCTAGAATGGGCACAGCTGACAACACCCACATTTCAGACTTCCTCCTCCACAGCGGCAAAAGAGCACTTTTCTTTTGTTTCTAAGAAACACAATTTGTGGTAATTTGTTGTGGCAGCCTTAGGAGATTAATACAACCAGAGAACCAATGAGGAAAATTCTGAGAAAAAAAGGAATACATAAACCTTACATTATATATTGCGTATTATACACACATATTTATATGTGAATATATTTACAATAGATGTACATATTATGTAATCAATGTTTATGCACAGTAAATGCATATATTGAAATACACATTACATAAAAATAATTTATGTTATAATTACAATATAAAGTATTAATTTAAAAATAATTATATACTCATATTCATTTCATGACTGTACATAAGGAAGTAGTGATGTAATGTAGCATGGGAGAGAGCTCTAAATTATGCATCTAAAGGGTGTGTGTTTGCAGGTATGCGTGAGTGCGTGTGTGTGTGTGTGTGTGTGTGTGTGTGTGTGTGTAGGAATAGGGAAATGGGAAATTGTTTTTAATTCTGGACTTTGCTCTTCAGCAGGGATCCGAAGAGCTGCTCTGACTTCAAGGGGCTGGTCCCTCACTTCCAGTTACTCTTGTAATACTTTTGTGCAGAATGATTGATTTCACTCTGAGAGTATGTGCGCCTCCGAGGCAAAAGGTTTCCTTAAAGGATGTCTTTGGAGTGTGCAGGGCACACGGTTCTGCCAAACTGCAGAGGTGCTGCAATCTCCCGGTCAACAGCCTTGGTGAGAGCAGGTGCCCAGGCGTAGCCCTGATGCAGGTCCAGGGGGCCACGTGAGCTTCGCGTCTGTCATCTTACTCCGCACTGACATCCTCACTGATACTCTCTCTCTTTGACTGATGACTAAGTTTCAAGATAAGACCTACCAGAAAGATCAATAAACCAAACCCACTGCTCTCTGCTCCCAGGTGGGCCCTGCCTTGACAGTAGCGTGCTGTGCTGACGTCATCCCCCAGGCCAGCCTGGGGGCTGAGCGTGGGCACCTGCTCTCATGAAGGCTGCTGGCACTGGAGATCCCAGCTGCTCAGTGCCATCGGAGCCCCTTCAGGTGGCTCACCTGCCCTCACTCTCCACAGGATGGACTTGTAGAAGTAACATCTCTGCAGACCTGGGGATGTGCTACTTCAACAAGGAGTAAATTTCAACTAGGAACCTACTCCTCCTGAAACTTTCCCACGTGATTCTCCACTTTGCCTTCTTATTTCTTTTAAGTCTTAGTTTCCTCTTACCCTTGTGACCTCTGGATTCCATTATGGTTATAGGCTTTCTAATCCCTTTCTAACAGCTTCTACTCAGCAGGAAGGGGAAAAATGGACCATGTTATAAGTAACAACATGGTGGTGAGCTATCCGGATGGTGAAGCTCTTTTGTGCGTCTCATTCCAACTCTCAGCAGCTGCAACCTGGACACCATCGCCAGCAGGAGCATTTGCAAGTATCCAATTATGGGTTTGACGCTCTACAAGGGAATTACAGCTCCCGGCACCTGTGCAAAACCAAAGTCTAGTTTCAGCATCTCTTGCAATTAGCAGAGGGCAGTTTTCTCCATGGCGTGTAGCCAGTTGGGGTGATGAGCAATTTGCCCCAAAAGCCCTGTGAGACAGCTGGTAACTGAGCTGGGGATGGCACTGCCTCAGTGTGTGAGCCCATAAAAATGCGAGATGATGGTACCCGTCTCGGGCAGTGTTCCCCAGGCTTGTCTGCTCTTGTCTTTGTCGAAAGTCTCAAGGGACTGCTAGGTTTGCACCCTCTTTCTTGAATCGTTCTTCCAACAGAGAGGCGAGTGTACTTTCCCCAGCTGTCTTCCTCAGTTGCTACCCTTTTCTCTCCCCAGATTTAGAATTACGAAAATTGCAAGTGTTCCATGCATTTCTATGAATGCCAGCACACACTGGACAAGTTGGTAGAAGTTGCAGGGTGGGAAGCCCTGGGTGCCGCCTCTGCTTGTCAGGGAAGCTCTGATGTCCAGAGGTGGCTCACGAAGCTTTGTTACTTGGATTGTGAGCTCCATGACATAAATGTGCCCCATGGCCAGATGCACCTCACAACTGGGGAGAGAGGTGTGAAATCATGGTAAGGGGGACAGAATCCTCCCTAGGGGGCGCATGGTTCTCTGACCTCATCAGCCAGAAGGCCTTTTCTGCAGTTTCTGTCTATGGAGGCTCTGTGCCCACACTGCCACCATTCTCATCAGTTATGTGTTCAACAGATGTGTGTAGGTCAGCGTGGAATAGCGACAGATCCCTGAGCACAGCACAGACTTTGGCTTCGTGTTACCTGCATTGTCCAGGGCAATAAGGTGTCTAGTTTGCTTTAAAAAAAAAATCACCTCTCTAAACTAGGTTATTCAATGGCATGGGTATTTTAGAAGTCAACTTGTATAGCCAATGAAATTGGATAAGTGAGTTCTATTGCTTATATTCTCACCCAAGCAAGATGGGTGCAATTCAGTAGATGGTTCCTTGAACACTCCAGGATTTGGACCCCACTCTTGTAGTTAGTGAAACTCAGGACTGAATATCCAGAGCCTCCAGGGGGATCAATGCCAAGAACAGAATCTGTATGATGAAGCAACCCCCCATGTTTGTGGCCATTTCCTGTGACACAGCCCCCACTTCCTTTTCGGGCACAAAGTTCCATTTTTGAGGAGCTAAGCAATCCACTGACGTTCCTCGTTCCAGTTGCCTTCTGCATCCCACTAGTCTACCATTTATCTAATTCGGGGCATTGGTAATATTAAGAACATACCTAGGCAGGGGGTGGGACTCAGTGGTACAGCACTTTCCCTGCATGAGTGAAGCTCTGGGGTCTACACCTAGCACCACAAAAAGGCCCCTAAAATGCCCACTTTATTCTCATTTAAAACTTTCCAATGCTTAAATGTTTTCTATCATCCCCAGTCTTTCAGATTAAAAACCTCAAATTCCTTCACAACATGCCACATGATATCTGATTATGATACATAATGCTTCATCTTTTTGTTTGCCTTAGTCAAACACTATTTGGCAAATATTGTTGTTTAAATCTTAAGCCCTAAAATATGCTCAAAATTTTCAGTACTTTCCCTCAATTAGGATCCTAATACTTACATGCATCCTGATATTATATTGACTTATCAAGTTTATTTCTACATTTATAAATTTGATCACGCTTATGGTAAAGCAATGGAGAATGTACAAGGGCATCAAGAAGAAAAGTGAATTTGTTAGGATATTGGATCAATTTCTTAGAAGAGGGACCCCAAATAACAATAGTTTGAAAGTAAGTTGAAAATTTATTTTTCCCCACATCAAACTCTGCCTAGGTGAGTCAAGGGCACTGTGGTCACCAGGTATCAGAGGACCTTCTGTCCTCTTCTACTCTGTCACTGTGGACTTCTGTCTTCCTTCAAAATCAGCTTTGTAAGCTATCGTCACGAGGGCTTAACTCCAGCGGGCAGGAGCAGAGGAAAACAGAGAGAGGGAGAGAGGGAGGGAGAGAGTGAGAGAGAGAGAGAGAGAGAGAGAATTGGTCCATTCCCCATAAGGGAGTATTCTAATAGTACTTACCTTCACAAGTCATTGCCGGAAGTTGGTCATATCATAACTCCGTGCCGCAGTTACTGGTGGATCTCTTGCTGGGTGGTGATGGTTCTGGCTCAGGTATATCCAGAGCGGGAGGGGACAAGATGATGTCTTAACAACCTTTATTAAGCAATATATTTTATTTTCCTTCAGAAATTTTTTTTTTCATTTTTGTTGGAAATAATTGGAATGGTAGTTGACTTTTTCTTCCACTCAGTTGGTATTGTCTTAGGTTGATAAAGCATCTTTTTCTGCAACACACTGACAGAGAACTTAATGTTGAATTTTCTGTGTAATTAATAATGACTTAATTAATTACAGGCACTTAATTTTTTTTATTTTTTAAAAAAATAACAATATCCACCCAAAATGCATAATCTATACTTTACCAATAGAAGGGATTCAGAGCAATAAAGATCCTGGAAATATTCATGAATTTCTAAAAAGGAGAAAGTTTTTCATTTAGGAAGAATTTCCTATTTGGAGATGTTGTATCAACTTCTGTTCCCACTCTTAAGTTTATTCATTATTTTTTCTTTGTTTACTATTCATACATAGGATCTTTAACAAAAATATTTCATCTCATTTAAGAGTTGAAAACTATGTCTTATTTTGGTTTGAATTTCTGAGAGTTTAAAAATTTCTCTAATCCTCTCTTTGCATTTGTCATGCTTTTAAAGGTATCACATTGACTCCCTGGGCCACAGCTCTGCTGGGCACCATACAGGGGTTATGTTCCTAAATACAAGCGTCAGCTCTGCCTGTCAAGGCTGTTTGAACCTTAGCAGGGTGTATGTTAAACTAACTGAACCCTGAAAGCACTTTAAAAATATGTGACATTGAATTTCCAGGGATTCCCTACCTCAAAACCCTTCTGATGATTTGAAAGACCTACAAGGGCTGAGCTCAGACCATGCTGTCCTTCCCCACTGCAGGGAGTCACCTCACCTCCATCCTTGTCTCTTGTGTTATTTTTTCCATGTTTTTCTCCACTGACAGATCATTTTTTGTTTGTTTGTTTGTTTTCTGTTGTTATCTTTGTTTTGACTGCTACCTCCACTATAGGATGTGCATTTGAAAATAAGAATTGTGTCTCTCTTGACTATGGCTCTCTCTCAGTCTCTTGCACTGTGCACTGATAGAGTAGATAATGGGTTATTTTGCATGTTGGGGGAATATTACATGTTGGAAAGGAAATGGATTCATCCATTTTCTTTTACTATAATGCAATCCATAAGACTGGGTAATGTACGAAGCCCACATTCTAGAGGTTTAAGGGGGATGAATTGTTTCTACATCAGACAATTCATCCAGGATGGCATCATAACAGCACAGCACATTAGAGAAGAAAAGTCCACATAGCAGGACAGGAAGGCAGAGAGCAGGAGGCACCATTCTCATGGTCTCCCACTGGAGCCTGCCTTTCAAATATCCCAGCCCTCTCCACATTGTTGTACTGGAGACCAATAGCCATTATTTGTTGTAATAGTTTAAACAGGCTGCTTTCTGTGATCCTTGATGGCCACACTTGAACCATATCCAGCAGTGGCAGGTAGCAGGTACAGGACACAGCTTGATGGAGGCCTCCAAGGAAAAATCAAATAAGAAATTGGAGTAACATCGTCCAGCTCTGTGCTAGGGACCAAAGGGAAAAAACCCGCAGGATGATTCAGAAGTCAGAACTCACACTGGGAAACTGAGAGGCAGATGTCTTAGGTTGAGTTGAATTTGGTAATGGAAAACCAAGGAGGCCAAACTGAGGAGTTTCAGCGCTGCATTTAAAATCACAAAGCATGAGTAATGATGCTGAGAAAGCCACGAAACTGATTCCCAAATCCTCAAAAAGCAGCTTGTTCAAATTCAAGTTATTCATCTTATGAAAGCAAAGGTTTTCCCAGCATAAATCTCTCCCTGACATTTCCCATGTCTGCAGTGCATATAACAAGTGACTACAAGAAGTCTACAATCAGGTGTTTTAGTTCTGTTAGTGAAGACGTCCTTCTAACTTTCTGCCTGCTGCCTGGTACTTTATGGGTGATGACATTATTTGTCCCTTAGGTCTCTAAGATGCCAACGGCTCCCTCCAGTATGTTCTCTTGCATAATTGTCTGTTCTCCAAAAAGCTGTATTTTCATTTGCAAGCCTATTTTTTTACTGCACTTCTTCCTGTTTGCATTCCCGTACCTGATTAAGGAAAGATACTCGTTGCTAGTCATCACTACTGTGGGCAAGACAGGTGGGTATTTCACTACATGGCTCTAATTTTTTTGTATCTTCCTTGTTTTATGGGCACTTTGGGGAATAGGATTACTTACAGTGTTTCAGGGCTTGGAGATTGTTTATTAACCCAAACTATTTTTCATTTTTTATAACTCTCTTTTCCTTTGAAGAGGCTGTGCACCAGAACCTCTACTTTTCTAGCTTGCTAAAATGTTTGTCAAGAAAGAAATGAGTATTCATAATAGATTGAAATTTTATTTGAGAAAACAGCCATATAAAAATTAGGCTGTTGTAATTTTGACTCTTAGGGGTCATTAAACTGGAGCTTGCAGCTATTTAATTTAATTTACGGAAGCACGGGCCATACTGACTCAAAGACTGGAAGCAGTCATCTTAGTGTATTCTCTCCATAAATGCCCGGCTGCTCAGACTGATCTCAGATAAACATTGCTTCATAGCCTGCAAGTTTAACAGTGAGACAAAACGTCGTGAAGACATATTTTCATAAGATGTATTCATAAAAGTTTACTTACAGATATTTGGATTTCAATGACATTCATAAATAAATGAATCCTCCACTTCATTGAATACATTTTCTCATTATCTTTGGTCTTCGGTCTTGAAGTAGTGTACCTATTTCTAAGGAAATAAGCCTCAAAAGTTATCTTTCCTCCTAAAATGAAGGTAGAGCAATGCCATATATTTTTATAGACCTTACAGTTGGGTGACAGCTGTATTCTCTTATTAATTCTAATGGTTCTCTTGTATAATATTTGGACTTATCTGTCTAGAAAACCATATGATCTCTGGTTTTGCCTTTTTCTCATCCATTGCGATCCTTAGACATCCTACTTCTTTCTTGCTCTGCTGTCAGGGCTCTATATTTCATTGATAAACAGAAGTGGTTGTCCTTTTCTTGTTCTTCTATTTTTACATTCTCACTATTTGGGGGTTGTTTCAGGGTTAGAGCAGGACTGAGCAGAGGGCACAGATTTCCCGTACACCCCTGTCTCCCCCACACCACAGCTCCCCACTGTCACCAGGCCCTGGTAGAGTGGTACATCTACTGTCACTGATGCACCTGCCTTGACACACCATCCCCAAGGCTTCCATTAGTGTTCACTCTTGATGTTCTACAATCTATGGACCTAGACATGTAGAATGCCATAGACTTATCACTACAGTACCATGCAGAGTATTTCCCTTGCCCTGAAAAGCTCTGTGCTTCACTTGTGATGCCCTTCCTACCTCCAACCCCTACCAACTGCTCAACTTCCCACTGTCTCTAGGCTTTTGCCTTTTCCAGAGGTTATATAACTGGAGCCACACAGTAGGCACACTTTCCAGATGGACTTCTTTGTTTCATCCATGACTTTTTGTAGCTTGACAATTCACTTCTTTTTAGCACTGAGAGAACAGAGTCATCCACTGTCTGTATGTGTCACAGTTTATCCATTCACCCAACAAAAATCATCTTGGTTACTTTTAAATGTGTGCAACTATGAATAAAACTGCTGGGAATATCAGTGTGCAGGGTTTTATGTGGGCATAGGTCTCTAACTCCTTTGGGGAAAAAGCAAGAAAGGCAGTTGATGGATTCTATGTTTAGATTGGTAGAAACCCACAAGCTGCTTCCAAAGTTGCTGCACCATTTGTCATTCCCACCAGCAATGAACTAGAGCTCCTGTCACACACATCCGCCCTGGCATTGCGGGTTGTTGGCGTTCAGTCTGAGCTGCTCTATTCGGTGTGGAGTAGGTCACCCTGCTGGACTCTGTTTCCCTGATGGCAAGTGACGTAGAGGATACTTTTATATATTGTCATCTGCATGCAAGTACCTGTATCTTCTTTGGTGAGATGCCAGTGAGGATTTTAGCTCAATTTTTAACCAGATTTTCTTTGTGTTGAGTTTTAAGGTTTTTTGTTTTTTTCTTTTACATATTTTCGATACCAGTCCTTTATCCATATATCTTTTACAAACATTTTCTCCCCGTCTGTGGCTTGTCTTTTCATTCTTGTGATAGTTTTTATTCTTTTAAAGCTAACTGTAAAGAAAACGTTTCTAATATTTCCACATTTGCTGTCATGTTTTCATGTGACTTTATTCTATTTTAGTTTTTCTAAGATAATTTTATGGAAGTAAGAAACTTCCTTCGGTTCCATCATGATAACTGTTTATACAATAAATGCATGTTGAAAAGTACCAAATGATTTGCTTATGTCTATTACAAATTTATACATTTCCTTTTTTAATACATTAACATTATAACCTATATGATTTCATCTAAAAATTCACAAATTGCGTTCATGAAACCATTTTGAACTCATTATGAAATGTTTTCTTCTCTTTCTCACTCTGACTTTGGCAATCACTTGCTCATGAAGGAGTTTTGCTTGTCACTTTCCAACTTTTAATTCATGTTTACTGAAGCACAATTTATAAGTAGCAATATTTACTTTTCTTAGATGTTCAGCTTTATGGGTTTTGACAAATGTGTACAGTTGTATAACTACCACCACAATATAAATATAATACGTTTTTACAATTTCCCAAAGAAACATCCTCAAAATCTTCTGTATTGTGCACACATCCCTGAGCCCCAGTCTGGCAAAGGCAATCTTTTTGTATCTCAATAATTCTGCCTTTCCTAGCTTTTTACATATTATTTTATGGATTCTTCTATATGTAGAATTTGATTTATTTATTTATTTTTGATTTTTTAAATTTTTTGTGGTTACCAGGGGTCGACCTCAGGACCTCGTGCACCAGCAGGCACCCTTGCCGCTGAGTGATATCACCAGCCCTTTTTTTTCTTTATGTGGGTACCGGGAGTCGAACTCAGGACCTCGCGCTTGCCAGGCAGGCGCTTATGCCACTGAGCCATCTCACCAGCCCTTATATGTAGAATTTTAAAGGAAACTCTTCACTTAGAGCAATGCTTTTGAGATTCATCATATTGTTGAATTATCAGTTATTATTTCTTTAATATTGCTCAGTAGTATTCCACTGGATAGATGCATTCATTTTTTAAATCCACACACCAGAGGATAGCAATTTTTATCATCTCCAGCTTTTGGCAATTTTATGAAGCTGTTATGTCCATTTTGCACCTACAAGTCTGCGCGACCATGTTTCCATTCTTCAGTGATGAAGCCGGAGGACAGACACGGCTGGTTGGGAAGGCAGTGCTTGGCCACTCTACACATTTTCAAACCGAGCTTCAGTGTGGCCGAACAATTTCCAATCCCAACCAGCAATGTCTTCTCCTCTACTGTAGGTCAGCTTCTTTTCAAGTGCCATATTTTGTCACAGAAAATTCTAGTAAACATATGTAGATTCTCATTTTAAACATTTGATATGTGGTTATTTTATCTCTAAGTGATTTCAATGTCTGACTTCCCTAGGAGTCTAGTTATGTCAGGTCTTAGTTGTGGTCACTTATTTCCTGGTAGGGTTGACGTTCTTATTCTTTTTTGAAAAAAAAAATAGTAGTTTCTCCTTTCATTATTCTGAGAGAAGGGCATGGGCATAAATTGGGATCACCTTTTTCTAGAGAGTGAGTCCATGCACAGTAGTGCAGCCTGTCCCTGTCATGTGAATGTCACAGAAGGCTGCCTCTGCTTTGCCTCCACGCACATGCCCAAGCTGAGGTCACAGATCCCAGGACCATGGGCTCCATGTCTTCAAGAGGGACATTGTGCTGCCCACCACAGTGCGCTCGGGTTTAGGTGACTGTGGCTGCCACTTCTTCAGCTTCCTCCTTTTGCTCTTCTCCGTTTCCTCTTCTTCTGGCCTTTGAGATGCCATCACCAACATTCCACATGCAACCACTGCTGTCCACGAAAAGACTTGTATGAAAATGTCGAAACTATTCCTTGTCTATTCCTAACAGACAGATTTGGAACACTTGAAGTGTTCACCAAAACTAACTTGGGTAAATCAATGATGGCATATTTATAAAACTGAAGTCTACACAGCAATAAAAATAAGAAATTATTGACACATAGATCTCAGAGTTTCAACTGTGAGTGAGAGATCTCAGAAACAAAAAGAGTGTTTATTACATTGCTCTATGGATAGGTAATTCCACATAAGACCACACTGATAACAGAGGTAAGAATACTTTTATTGTAGATGGCTACTGAATGGAAGTAGTGATATAAAGCCTTAGGTGTTACTGGAAAAATTTCTTCTCTTCATCTGGTGGGTGATTACACCAGTATAAAATATATTAAATTTCATCAAGCTGTCCATTTAATATTTATATATTTACTCATGTAGATTATGTCTTCATAAAAAATAATCTAAAACCAACTAGTAGAAAGTCAAAATAACATAGCACATAAGTTAAAAATCTATATATTTGCAAATCAATATTCAGTTGAAATGATCAATGATAAAACTATTTGAAGTTCCCTGGTTTGCCTTATTTGAATGTAAATCTTGTGTCTGTACCATTTTATTCTTATTTCACACTTGAGAATCTTACAAAGTAATTGTGCCTCTTTCTGCTCTGAAATGCATAGACAATTCTCAGAAGAAGTACAAATGAACCAATAAATATATGACCAAATGTTCAGCATCTCTGGCCATTAGAGAAATGCAAATTAAAACAACACTGAGATTCTATCATACTTTAGAAAGAATAGTTATCACCAGTAACTCAAATAATAACAAACACTGGTGAGATTACATGGGAAAAAGGAACCCTTCTACATTGCTGTGGGGAATGTAAACTAGTACAACCACTGTGGATACCAGCATGGAGATTCCTCAAAAAGCTAAAACTAGAAATTCTTTTTGATCCACATTTTCCCCTTCTGGGTTTCTTCCTGAAAGAGTTAACAACATCATATTACAGTGACATATGCACACCCATGTTTATAGCAGTACAATTTATAATAGCTAAATTTTGGAAACAGCCTATATGCCCAACAACAGATGAAGAGATAAAGAAAATGTGGTATTTACACACAGTGGAGCACTGCTTTGTCATAAAGAGGAATAAACTTGAATTATTTGTAGGTAAATGGATGCACCTTGGGACCATAAAGTTAGGGGAAATAAATCAGACACAAAAGGTTAAACATTGCATGGTTTCTTTTATATGAGAAACCCAAAATATAAATGAAGAGCAAAATAAAAAATAAAAGAAAGTAGGGAGATCTTTTTCAAATGGGAAGGGGAACACAAGATGGCAGGGAGGATAGAGTGGAAGGAAAGGATATAAAAAAAGAACTAAAAAAATGAATCTAGAGCTTTTGCAAAAGGGAAGGGGACCACAAGACAGAAGGAGCAGGGAGGGAGAGGGAAGGGTAGGGGTTAAAAAAAAGAATCAAGATGCATCGTGCACATGTGCCAACCCCCCACAACAAGTGTAATCATTATGTACTGCGAACATGGACAATTAACAATAAAAATTTTTAAAAGAAAGTGAATGAGATGCAAATATTCTCTATGAATTCAGAAATTTGGAAAATCGCCTTTCATTGGGAAAGTGAGGTTTTTAGCGTTAGGGGCCGCTGACCAGTCCTGACTGCACACGCGCACTTAGTTTACTGAACATGGTGCAAGCCCTGCGGAGAGTTGTCAAACCAGAGGAGTCCCGCGGGATACAGCTGTGCGGGGCCGCGCAGCGGGAGGCACGCTTTACAGTTAGCCTCCGCGAGGAAACTGAGATTTCCACAGAATCTCCTTCCGAGAGAGTGGGCTACTAATGCCTAACTAAGGAGAATATGTACATTTCAAAGTATCCCCAAAATAACTTAGGTTTTTGCAATCTCTTGCAAACATTGCCAAAATATAGTATCAAAAAATTAAAAAGAAAAAAAATTAGAAAGTCTTTTGAAATAAAACTAAACAATGAAGCCTCAAAGGTGGAAAGAAATCAACACTGCCGATTTGGCAGAACTCCGAGGATGAGAAAGCTCCGTGCTCCTCGCTGTCCATTTAATTTCCTCACTTTTCCTACCAAGTCGCCCCTACCGCTGTCTTGTTTTAAATGAAAAAAGCATTAAAGTAACATCATTTCTGTTGAAACTTGGTATCTATAGCTTATACCTTGTGATGTTAATTAAAAACATAATTTTAATGTACTTATCACAAAGGAACTATCATTTCATTAAAATCCAATTAGATTCAGACAATGTTTGTAAAGACTACGTAATCATGGTTGTTTGAACACAGGGAGTTTTGTTCTGTTTTCATTACTCGAGTAAAAGCAACCAAAACAAACACCAAAGAAAAGCATTATTAATATCTGAGGTTATAGACACACTTGCATTTTGAGAAGCATTTTATTAGGGAGAAAAAATAACAGGGATGATTTCATGTTTCATAAACCACAACTTAGTTGACATTATTTTTCTCTAATTATTTATTTGTCTCCAAGGAAAATAACCTTCAGCATCTCCCTCTATAAAAGGCTCTGTTGTACATACACATATAAATGCATTCTAGTTTAAAAGTTGTATTAGAGCTATTTTAACATAAACACAAAATTATGAGGCAATACATTCATTTAAAAAATAAAATAAAAAGTACAAGCAAAAGCCAGAAACACTTTGTAGTGTTTGTGGATGATTTACTCCACTGGACTTGAGTCACAACAAGGGATTTTAGGAACTGACCTTTGGTTTGTGGATTCCAAATATGCAGTCCTGGAACAATCAGTATCTATCTAGCTCACTGCACTTAGAGAAGCAAAAGTGAAGGCTCCATTGAGATTTTGTGACTGGCTTTGCACAAAGCTGGGCCCATATTAGAAAATTAATAAGTAGCTCTTTCAGTGAGAGTTGTGCTGGGAATGAGGAGTAAACTGTCAATATTTTTGAGAGCTAGAGCAGTAGATTCTAAAAAGCTGCCTTTCTTTGAGACTGGCTGATTTTAACACAGCAAAAGCCCTAACCAGCTGCCTTCCATGAGACAAGTTAACTAAATATGTGTTACTCTACCGTCTTCATCTGTAAGATCCCGACGGTGAGAAGACCTGTCTCAAACAGGATTTGAGTATTGAGCCCAAAAATGAAAAGTGCCTAGAATGCTAGCACAGAACATTCAACTGTTATGCGTGATTCGTACTGTTATTTTGAATACTATGAAGCATGTATCTGTAAAGGGAAGTGGTACATAGTAATGATCTAATTTGCTTTTATGGGATTTTGTGCAAAATGTCAATAAAAAGAAGAGCTTTGGAATTTTTTGCTTGAATTATTCAAATAAATATTTTATGTAAACTAAAAGTTTGCTTTATGTTCCACATAGACATTATAATATTCTTAAATCTACACTGTGTGTAGATTATTTCTTTAAGCTTAGGTGAAAGATGGTGAATGGTACACGTGGAAGATATTCCGGATGTCTGAGGAACAGATGAACAGACAAATGTTCATATTAAAATCAGTGCAAAAATTTCAGGTATTTGTATTAGTAAAATAGTCAATTGAAACATATTAATTTTCTCTAAAAATATCTGCCTTAAAAATAAACTAAATCTCATTTTTATATTGACAAATGACTGTGACATATTTTAGTTTGACTTTTTAAGGACTAGGCTGGTTTTTCCTTCCCCCTCTTTTCTCCTTCTGTGTTTCTCTCTCTCTCTCTTAATATTAAGTAATTCCTAGTTCTGAGCCAAACGTTATTTCTCCCTGATTTTTATAAAAGAAAACCCACGTTGTAGCAGGTTTCTCTGAGGTTAGACCCTAGATCAGCATTTAAACTATATTTAAATATCACCAGTTCTTTGCACACCCAGTGGTAATTGTGCCCTGGTAGTCATGGTGTTACACACAGGACTTATCCCCTCGAGATCACACTCACATAGCTATTTCTTCCAGAAGACTGTGAACTTGTAGAGTTGTCTTTTATTTCTGGTGGCAGTTTTTCTTCATGATTTGAGTTTTAATAGTCAGCTCTCCTCTTCCTGGCACTTTTAGAGAGTGCCACCACCTTTTATGGCGTGGAATAAAAAGTAACAGAATTTGTCAACATTGCCTGCCTGCTCCAGTGCAGCTCACTCTCCCTGCACTCAAGTGCTCCTGCGGTCACAGGTAACTGAGAGACAAGATGTGACACAGATTTAGGCAGGAATTAGGGGTTGCATGCACCATATCATGGAAATGGAGGGGAACCTGTGTGTCTGAGAAATGAAAATTCTCCCTCCTTTCTTCTTGCAAGCTGCTGCCACCCACAGCCTAGAGTAGCAGCACTGGGGAGGTAATGAGCTACACCGCCCGCTGGAGTCCTTATGGGCTTGGTAACCTCATCGCTAGCCATTCCAACTGGCCCGCTAGCCAATGCCTGAACCAGTTTCTCCTGGCTTTAACAAGGCTCCCTCTGTATTTAATTCTTTTTCTTCTTTGACTGTTTCACAGTCTTGCGGTTCTCCAATGCACATTGCAAATACTTCTTCTGGGACATGGAACTCATGAAAACCTGAGCAAGAATACTCGTACCGCCTCTGCATAAAGTACTCCCCCTGTCTTTGGCCAGATTAGATGTTGCACTGGAGGTAGTTGTGTTTGTAGCCTTTGTTCCTTTCTCAGCTGCAACATTTTAGGGCAGGGATTGTTTCTGCTACATAAAGTGAAGGTACAGCAGAGTGAATAAATGTATTGGCTGGATAAATATATAAAATTGCTAACCTGTGCTTTCCAAATGAATAATTCATCTCAGGGTCTAAATTCTTGAAGTCTGTGTAAAGTCGGGAAATTGTGAAAAATTAGCAAATATAATTAAGTTTTAAAAGATCTCATACTTTATCTTGCTCAACTTCCCAAGTTTTCATGAAGAAATGGAAATGGGATTTAAAGTGGTGAACTCAGTGTCAGAAAGGTGACATTGCCGGTGAAGTACACAGACACGGGATACTCGTGGATGATGGGGAAGTAGAACAACTCATTACCAACTGCGAGAGACATCTTACAGGAAGAGGGCAGGTGACGCGCTGGCACACACCAGAAGTCGGGCTGCCACCAGGGATACAAAGGTTTCTCAGGGAGGAGAGGTATTGCTGATATTCCAGGATAACGGGCTCAAGGGCAGAGGCAGAAGCATGACTTGGGCAGGGCAGCCCATTTTTGTTGTGAAGCAAGAATGGAAATTTCCTAACCAGTTACAGGTCTGTCCCCTAGAAAAGCACATGATCTAGTGGTGTAATTCATACATCGTCCAGCCCAGCACTCTTCAGTTGTTACCCATCATCAAATACTCTGATTTTGCCTTAAGTTTCTTGCTATGTTATAAGAGAACCTTTATGACTAAGACATTTGCTGCTCTTCTTGCCATAAATATTTCTCGTCTTCCCTTCTGTTATTCATCCTTTGCCATTTCTAGAATGGGAACTTTTTAATTGCTTCTGGAACAATCTGGAGCACTCTTTTGTTGTCCTACATGGACTTTGGGAGATATTTCAGATCCAAATATGGCAGAGGAACATAGGGAAATTACATTAAATAACTTCAATACCATATACTGTCATACCTCAGTTCACAAACCCTTTTGTTTGCAAATAATTTGGTTTGCAAACAGAAGCATTGGACTAAATTTTGTTTTTATTTGCAAATTCTGCATCAGTTGACAAACACAACTGCAGCCATCTTTCCCACACAAACACAAGCATGACCATCTCTTCCAAAATCATAAAACAAATTAAGTTCATGAACCGAGGTACCAAGGTACCACTGTAAAGCAGCCCTACTCTTAAAACACAGTGGCAACTATGAATTGCCTATTGTTTATTTTCTTTTTAAAAAACATTCATTTTATTAGTACATGTTTGCAGTACATGTATTTTACAATCATCTTGGGGAGTTTAACAGTCAGGTAGGGCCCTGCCTTCTGGACAGTTCATTAGGTCTCCTATCCTTTATCATCTAAATGTTTTTCTTCATTTTTCCTCCAAAGAATTTGTACAAAGACACTGACTTCTTTTTTTTTTTTTAATGTGGGTACTGGGAGTCGACCTCAGTACCTCGTGCTTGCCAGGCAAGCGCTTATGCCGCTGAGCCATCTCACTGGCCCAACACTGACTTCTTATACTAATTGTCAATTCCAGTCCCTAGAATTCAAACTCAGCTTGTGCCAACCTTCCCCCAACCTATTACCTATTGTACTAACAGCACATATTTGCTTATGTGTTCATACTCCAGGTGCCATTCCAAACATAATGGCAGGTGCACTTCATCTACTTTTCCTAACAGGCTGCTGAACTGTCCTCTCACATTCTCCTACGTTCCCATTTTAGAAAGATGTCAGGTGACCTGCTCAAGGTCACACAGATATCAGTGGTAGAGCCCAGGCTGCAGTCAATCTCCATTCCCTAGTGGATTCGACTCTACTCTCCTTCTTTCTATGTCACCAGGGTGATGTTACTGAGGTCCCTGTCGTGTCACTTCCCCTCTGTGTTGAATATATGAGGACTCATAGCCAAAAATTATTCCAACCACATCGACCCTGGTTTCTTGTCTTCCTCCTTCTGATGCCCAAATTCCTATCCAGTGGCCGACTCAGTACTGTAAACCACCACCCTATAAATGCCTGTTTCTAGCATATGGAATTTAATACTCAAATTCTTATGTTGATGGTATTTGGTTGTAGGGCCTTTGGGAAAGAAATAAGGTTTGGTGAGGTCATGATGGTGAGGCCTCCAGGATGTCATTAGTGCCTTTATAAAAAGAGGAAGCGAAACCTGAGCTAGCATGCTCATTTGTTTCACCATGTAATACCTTCACTAGATGGCATTACCTTGATATTTGACTTCCTGCTCTCCAGAATTGTAAGAAATACACATTTTTCTTTTTAACATATGCAGTCTCCGGTATTTTGTTGTAGAAACAGAAAACAGGCTATGACACGTTGGCTCCCTATTGTCTCCTGGACCTCACCCATTTTAAAGAAAATACTTTCTCATTGGTGTCTCTGCCTTCTGGATTGATGGCTGCTTGTCAGACATTTTTTCTGCCGTCATTTCTTATCTTCCAGAATCCTGTTTGATGTATTGGTGCCTGATAACTTTGCTATTTCTAAAGAGTAGCTTTGGAATATGGTATAATTTATTGTAAGGTTTCACTACCTTTCCTCCCTTCTGACACTTCTCTTTGAGAATTCCTTTTTTTCAATTTTATAGAAAAAAAGTTAAACAAAATTTCACAACAAAATAGTAGGAGAACAACAAAAGTTAATACATTGAGTATTGTTATCTTTAAAGTAGTTCCTCAGAGTACAAGATACGGACAAAAAAATTCTCCAAGTGATATTAGCAAAAACCTTTCTTTCAATGAAGTAGGAGAAGTTAGTAGTATAACTATCTTGTATTTTGTTTTGTCCCTTTTCCCTTCCTTCCTTTCCCATTTCCCCCAGCCTAGTTCCTTTTTTGTTTTGAACAATTTCTTCCTGTTTTATAATATCTACTATACATTTTGGACTTTATTTACTCTTTCATTTTCTCACACCAGGGAGACAATATGATGTTTACACATGTGAGTCTGATTTATTTCACTTGTGAGTATGGTCTCTAGTTGCATCCATTTACCTACAAAAGTCTCAAGTTTATCCTTCTTTAGGGCTGAGTAGTATTACATTGTATAAAAAAAAACCACATCTTTTTTATCCATTCCTCGGTTGTTGGACATCTGGGTTGTTTCCAAGATTTAGCTATTATAAATTGTGCTGCTATAAACATGGGTGCATATATATCCCTGTGGTATGATGTTTTTAATTCTTCCAGGAATTCTATACCCGGAAGGGGAATAGCTGGGTTGAATGGGAACTCTAATCCTAGTTTTTGAGAAATCTTTCTACTGATCTCCATGGTGGTTGTACCAGTCTACACTGGAGAAGTGGAGAAGGGTTCCTTTTTCCTCACACCCCTCCAGCACTTGTTTTGCCATTGATGATATCCATTGATGATTGCCACTTGATGATAGCCATTCCTTCTGGAGTGAGATGGAATCTCAGTGTTGTTTTAATTTGAATCTCTTGAATGACCAATGATGATGAACACACGGACTAAACAACAGCTCCAGCTCATAACAGAAATTTTGAGCATTGCCCAAGTCTGGCTTGAGGATACAAGCATAGGTCTGTAGCTGATAGTAAAATACTGGATTTTAAAACCCCACCAACCACATCTTCTGTGTCTCACCATTCCATGATTTATACTTCCATAGTAGAATGTGTATTAAAATGAGGGGTCACTTTATATTTATTCTAAAAGAGAACAATTTATAATCTATCCCTCTTCATATATGCTTTGCAAATGAATGTTACATTAAGATTAATCTGATAAAATTAAAAATGGCTTTCTTTGGAAGGGTTGATGTTTTAATTGTAAAATTCATTAAGCCCATATTGAGCAGCCCTTCTTGGCAAAGATAGACTTCAGCATACCTTTCTGTTCTGTTGCAAAAATCAAAGCCCTTCCCAACTTCAGAATCCAAATAATCCTTCATATTCCTTTGTGAAAGAAACCCTAAAAGATGTGTAAACACAGGGAAACACAAAAGACCCCGATGTGGCAAGTTGTCAAACCCTAAATCCAAGTCTGCTTTAGAAATACAAAGTATTACTTAAGATTATACTATGAAGTTAATAATAAAAATGAAAAGAAAAAGCATTTAACATTCTATAAGAAATATGAATCTGTTTATTCAGTGGAGGGACAGACAAAAGTTGGTAGTATAAGTTAGTGGAGAGAATTGTATAGTCACATATTGTTATATGAAGATTTGGTCACTGATGGACCATGCGTACAACACGCTTGATGGTGGTTGCACAAGGTTACAAAAGACTTCCCACTGCCTAGCGGCATCACAGCTGTTCTATTTCAAGGCATAGCACATTAGTTGCATGTTTGAGGTGACATTGCAGTCATGTAAAACATACAGCACATGCAATTATGAGCAGAACAGAACAGTTAGTAATGGTGATAGAAGACCAGTGACTAGTTTATGTATTTTTTTTTTGTGTGTGGGTACCGGGGGTTGACCTCAGGACCTCGCGCACCAGCAGGCGCCCGTGCCGCTGAGCGATATCACCGGCCCCTAGTTTATGTATTTACTGCACCACACTTCTTGTTATTCTATAGTATACTGGCAAAGCCATCTGCTCTATGTCCTAGCAGCATCCTTGTACATCCTGTGTTTATTTTGCCTCTTGATCTCACCAAATTTTCTTACTTTTATTTCAACTTTATTTTCATCATATCCCAAAAGTATACTCTATTTTGATTGCACATTAATGGCCTATTTTTCAGCACATGTCCCTGTCACTAAGGGACACAGGACTATGAGGACACAGGTCCCAGTCACCACCTCCAGTGCCCAGATAGCCAGTTTAAATGTAACTCCATTACTTATTTGGTGTTTTAACACTGGACATGTCACTTGCCTTTCTGTGCTCCAGTTTTGTCGTGTATAAACAGGGGTAATCAAGGATCCTGCCTCCTAGATTTGTGATCATATTTAAACAAACTCCAATGAGAAATCTCTTGAAAATAATGCCTGGCATTTCCATGAGAATCAAATATAGAAAATGCCAGAATGTGTTTTAAAGAAACTACAGATGGTCCCCAACTTAGGATAGTTCAACATTAAAATTTTTTGACTTTAGGATGGTGCGAAAGCAATACATACTGGTTAGAAACTGTACTATGAATTTCTGATGTAGATCTCTCCCTGGGCTTGTGGCCTGACATGCTGTGGGGTATTCTCTGATTCTGCTCTGCATGGGGGAGATCGAAATGACCCGTACACTACGTGTGTTCCGTTGCTGAGCTGGAACCTTCAGCGACTTAGGTGTAATAAGTGCATTTTAACTTCGCAATATTTTCAAATTATGGTGAGCTGACTGGTGTACGACCCCATCATAAATAGAGGCGCATCCGTGAATCTATTTAACAGAAGCTTCATGGAGATGAATATACACCTTGAGGCCCCTAGGACACTGAGCGAGGAGACAGGAACAACACCAGGCCAAAAGGAAGTGGAGTCTCTTGGAAATGAGACAGACATGGGGAAGATGCCACTATGGTCTAAATATTTGTGTCTTCCCCTGAATTTACGTGAGGAAACTTAATCACCAACTGACGAGGGGACTAAAGTGATTAGTTGTCTTGTAAAAGACACCGCCTTCTGTAGAGGTGCCTCTTTTCCCACTAGCGAAGCACAGGAAGGGAGAACACCACCAGCCAGGCTCCTTGACCGTGGACTTTGGCCTCCAAGCCCCTGACAAACACAGGCCTCCTGTTTGCAAACCACCCAGTTCATGGTATTTCACCAGCCTGAACTGACTAAGGCAGCTGACTTAGAAAAGAAATAAAAGTAAGCTATATCATTTTCCTCATTCCTGCTATCACAGCTGGAAAGGAAATTCTCTTGTGTAATATTTTAAGTCACACCTTTTAAAAGGACATTTTAAACAGTCACTTATAACTGAGACAGAAAGACTGTGTATTTTCAAGCAAAATATTTTTTAAGCTTAGAGGATTGTTTCGTCTTCGCCAATTAAAGCTGTTTTCAAGTGCACTATTTTAAGATAGTGTTTTACCTAATAAATCCTGAACTGCACCATTAAAGTTCTGTGTGCTAAATAATTCCATGCTTTCAGTTACACCAATCAGAGGTAGATCCCAATTCTATTTCCCTAACAGTGGGAGAGAAGCAATTGAAACCTCACTGCTGTTCTTTATCACTTACAAGATGAACTTTCATTGCCTCCCGGGCTCATATCACTTTTAATTTTATATGTTGCAAGAATCTAAAACAAGGTTAAATCTCAATCAAGTGAACCAGATCATCAGAATCTGAATTGAGAAGGTGAGCAAAACACATCCTCACCACCTGTGTGACACTTTATTTACAAGATGCTGACTACTGTGATATCAGTGGCTTCTACCCTACTTTTTAGTGAAAGTTTAGCCTGTGCAGGAATTAATAAATACATTGATATACATATAATTATGCAATTCCAGGGAGCAGACTAGGAACTGATGTGGGTTTCTGCTAGCATCAAAAAATTGCAATGAAGATGCATACAATTAAAATATGTTTTTTCAACATAAGAGAAAACATGTTCCCACGGACACCATAGAATGCTATTCAAGGGTGACGGCACATTGTAAACCCAGGTAGCAGAGCTGTTGTGGTTGTGGATAATCACAGAAATGACAAGCATTTTCTGTTGCACAGCATCTTGATGAATACAAAAGGGGGAAAACATGGATGCTTCCATGAGCATTGTCTGGAATCCCCTTTGTAGCTATTCACACATTGAAACATCACTGCATGTGATGTTTAGGAGTTTTATGACTCCCAAAGTACCTCTTGAAATTGAATGTTGTTTCCGGGAAATGATTATAATTTTAGCCTTTAACAACTAAATATTTATTTAATATCAAAGCAGACATTAGAATAATAGTTAAATATGGGGCGTGTGTGTGTGTGTGTGTGTGTGTGTGTATAGAAGAGATATTCATATAGACAATTTGAAAAGGGCATAAGAGAATGTTAACTCTCTCCTTATTTTCTGGGTAAACAAATTCTCAGAGGCTGAAGAGGGCAAATCACAAGTTTAAGGCCAGCCTGGGAAACTCAGTGAGACCCTACATCAAAAAGAAAGCAATCAATAAAAGGTTGAAGGGCCACTGAGATAGCTCAGCAGCATAAGCGCCTGCCTGGCAAGTGCAAGGTCCTGAGTTCGATTCCTGGTACCCACATTAAAAATAAATAAATAAATAAATAAATAAATAAATAAATAAATAAATAAAAGTAAAAGGTTGGGGATGTAGCTCTGCGGTGCCTGGATCAATCCCCAGTACCACAAAAATAAATATAAATATATTATATAAACAGAATAAGAGGAGGAAGATGTCCCTTGTGCATCTTTGAATAGAGTTATTGTTTTTGATGGTAGCTATTGATTTACTGGAGGTCTTTCTACATTTCAGATAATTTCTTACCAGTTATATGATCTGTAAAAAATTTTCCAAGTCCATAGATTACCTTTTCATTCTATTAGGAGCATCCTTGATGAATAAAAGTTTATGATTATTGGAAAGTCTAATTTGTGTACTTTCATATTTGATGCCTATTCCTTTATTGTCATATCCAAGAAATCCTTGCCAAATCCAATGTTGTAAAGCCTTCACCTTAAGGTTCTCCTCAAAGTTTCACAGATTTATGTCTTATATTTAGACTTCTGATACATTTTGAGTAAATTTCTTTTTCCTTTTTATTAGTACAGAATAATTTTACAGAACATTGGGTTTCACCATGGCCTTTTCAGAATGCACACAACGTTATGATACCAACCCTCTCCCATCGGCTTCCTTTCACTCCCTTCTCCGCCCTTTCTTCCCTTCCTCTTGACTAATAATAGTATCTCTTGTACTTTCATGTCATTGTTGTTTCTGTTTTCATATTCCATGTAGTAGGAAAACATACAATGCTTAACTTTCTGAATTTGCCATATTTTGCTTAACATGATGCTCTCCTTTGCTGTTTGTTTTCCTGCAAATGACATAATTCTTTTCTTCTTTACAGCTAAATAACACTCTATTGTTGGACCACTTTTCATCGCTTTCCTTAACACTGCTCACATCTCCATAAATAGCTTTTCAATCAAACTGTACTCACCAAAACCTCTGAGTGTGCCTTCCCTTTTCTGCTAGAACCCTGAGTGATACCATGAGTAATTGCAAAATAATCTCATGCACTAATAACCAGAAGTGTTTTAGAGTGGAATGGGGAAGACAGCAGCAATGAGATAACACTTAGTAACTTTTACAGGAATGTTTTTGTTTTTATAGACGTGAAACTATGTTGGTAGAAGAGTTATTGTACACCAGTGCAGAAATAAAACTTTACTGAGGGACACTGCAGAAATCCTTAAATGTGGAGATGTTCTACCCTGTGAGGCTTACTCCTCTTTTCCCAGAGCCTTGGTAGAAGGTCTCAGGTGGTAGACATCCAATGATTTTTGAACTCAATATTGAAAATTAAATGAAACAAATGATGGTCCATTCTCCTGTCCTTGAATAGTAGAGGCTGTGTGTGCATGTGTCAATAGGAGTGTGTTTGTGTTTGTGTTTTCTGTGGGTGGTTGCCCCCAAATCATCCCATTGGAAATGCTGTCTTATAACAGGCCACTGCCCCTTCTCTGTGAGTCTGGGCTGAGGAGGAAGGGTAGGGTCTGTCCTTGCTTGACCAGAGAACATAGTGGAAGTGACCCGTGGCCAGTCTGGCTTTCATCCATGACTGCCCGGCCAGTCTCCACTTCCTGCCTCTTAGAGCACTGAACTCTTCTGAGGCCGTCAGATGGTGAGAGAGAGACTCGTGCCACAAGGAGACACGCTGAGGACGAGATGCCCTGTTTTCTGAGATGAAATGAGGGCATAAAGCAGAAAGGAACCGGGCAAGTGAAGAAGACAGCGTCCCCAGCACCGGCCACCACAGCTCAAGCCCTGCAGAGCAGCAATGAACCAAGCACCAGAGACCTTCTCATCTCTGATGAGCAAAATCTGACTCATGCTTGATTTAGGCAATGAGGCTTTAGGACATTTTTATGTGACACCTCAAACTAAAATCTCCCTGTGTGTTTAAAATCCTAAAGCTGCCTCCTGAAATGACAAAGTTTACAACAAGATTAGTGAAAGAGACATCAACATAAATGAGTGTCAATAGGAATATTTATTGCATATATATTTAAAGGTAAATTCCACGTGCATGTAAGATTGAAATGTCTTAGAATCATAGAATTACTAGAGTACAGCAGAGAAGAACGTCTACGTAATTATCAAATTCCTGTACATGACACAGATGGCAACTGAAAAACACAGAAGTACTGAAACATTTTATTTACAAAAATACCACATACAGAGCTAAAATATAAACAGCAAGCTGAGAATATGTATTACAAAGAAGGGCTAATGTCCTAAAAATGTAAAGAAATCTTTTTTAAAAAATTTTTATTTTATGAAAAAATAAAACAAAATTTCATAATCAAATGACAGCATAACAATGTTTATTGCACTGAAATCTTCTAAAGGATTAAAATTATGAATACTCTTAATTGAAATACAAGAAGGCTAAGTAAGTAATGGAATAATTCATAAGTAACTGCAAATGAAAAAATAGAGGTGAATAAAAAACTAGATTCCCCTTCACCATTAACAAAAATGCCAATCTAGACTCAATGAGATATTTTTTTTTCTTCTGTGAGTTCAGTCAATATGAAAAAAGAAATGAAAAGCAATTCTACCATATGGACTACAAAAGTCAAAATGGATCTCTCCAAAGAGAAATAAATAATGGTGCACAAAGAGAAAAAAAGGGTAATGATGCTATCGGAATTTCTGTTTCTCGTCTTGCTTCAGTCCAAGCTTCATTCCTCTTTTAAGTTGATGTTTGTACTGGAGAATATTGATCCCTATTGTTGTTTTTTAATTCTTTTATTAGTACATGTTTGCAGTGCATAATGTGTGCATTCATTTTAGGGAGCAGGTATATGCACTTAATTATTTTGTTTCCTTTTCTCTCTCTAACCTCCTCGTTTTCCATTGTTTTTATTTTTAACTGTTATTAGTATGTATTTGCAGTATTGTCATTTAATTTACACTCACAAAATGATCTATTGCAAAATTAAGGTTAAATGATAGCGTCAAAAAATGATTTAAATCTATGAATGGATTTAAATTTTTGGATCAAATCTCCCACAGTTTTGAGCAATCTGATTTGCCATGCACGTGGACCTAATGTTAAGGTTGCAAACAGAGAAGAACTAGAAGATAATTGTGGGACAATACTCTTCAAATGACCATTGTGTAGTGAGGATTTTTCTGTAGCTTGGTGAAGATACTGTCCTTATTTTGAAGTGTTCGAAAAGGTTTGGTAAATGAGTTTGCAGTGGCTGAAATGCCAGACGGTGAAATCCCAGCTGCAGAAATGTTTCAAAGACCCAACCAAGTCAGTGGACAGAAAACTGGCATATGAACTCCCAAAAGAATAAATATAGGGACATGCTTTTAAGAGACAATTGTTCTATCTACGCTCAAAAAGTGCAAATAAGCTATGGATCGTTTTCTGCAAACATCAGCCCAGCAAGCTTCACTAGGAAAGATTTTTAAACCTGCTCAAAGTATTAACATGGCATAAATCACAGGTACACAAATGTCACTCTGAGTATCAGAATCATCTGAGTAAGATGGTCACAACGAGGGCTGAAGGTGTTTCTGTAATCACAACGCTGGTAAACTGTGCCTTGAAGTTTCCTATCCAACAGGTAAAGTTTTCCAAGGACTGACTGCTTCAATGAATCTCAAGAGAGCTGTGGATATCAATAGAAAATGCTGTATGTATGCTTTTAAATTCATTTCCATAACACAACATTGTTATTAGTATTACTTATTTCAACATAACCTGTGGAAAAAAGATTTAAATTGAAATGTCTACCTAAATAAAATGTGGAAATGGATGCACGTATATTTTATACTTGTATAAATGAAGTAGAGGCATGGTCCTATAATCTCTTCAAGTATTTCTTTACCCAGATGTGGGGAGGAGGATCATCATTCTCTTACATAAGACTTTCAGCAGTGAAGCTCTACATCGTCATAGCCCTCCAAAGTGACTACGATAGGAATTCTGCTTAAAACAATATTCAATTTTGACCTGATTATGAATGAGTGTTTTCATTTTTGAGCCAAGTACAATACATTTACTTCTTTTTTTGCAAATGTTTGCTTTATACATAATTATCCATGCCTAGATTTTTTATCTGCTCATGTTTTTACTGCATGGATCTAGAATTTGCACGAATTCTGTAACTCTGTAAAGTTTTCTCATTCACATTCAATATATCATTAACAGTTCCCTCTTCTCCTGTCCCTCATTTTCAACTGCCCAGAGGACTTTCTTGTAGAGCTTCCTGTCCTCTCTCTCCAAGCCCCTGTGGCTGATCTCTTAGCTTCCTCCAGTCACAACTTCCCTTTGCTTACATTCTGGAAAGTCTTTTGTCTTTCATATCAGATGAAGCTCATGTATTTCTATTTTTAAAATGCGACTCTGATGACAGACATCTTCCAAATGCTGGCTGAGAAAGAATCTCAGTCATAGAATACTTCATTTTCAGATTATATAGTCTGAAAAGTGTTTTATTCTGCCCTTCAAACTAAAACTCAATCTGGGTGGTGAGAAAATTAAATCAAAAATTTGAAGACACTGTAGTTGATAACTCACCACCTTCACATGCCCAGCAAGCGCTCTACCCCAGAGCTACATCTCAGTCCCTACTTTCACTGACTGTGTAGCTTTGTGTGTTGCTATTCAATTTAGTGCTTTGTAGACAACACTTATTTTTGCTTTGAAGGCTTTTACATTTTTTTTCTTCTTTTATTGTAAGTGTGCCTCAGTAAAAATATTTTCCTTTCACAATGCTGGGTACTCCGTGTGTATTCAACCCAGAAGCAAATGTGCTGTGAAAACTTCTTGATTTCATTCTTTGCAAATCTGTTTCTGTTGGTTTCACTGGTATTTTTTTAAAAAGCAAGGGAACTTTTATTTATTTATTTTTTTACCATTTTAGTCCCTATTATCCATGTTTTTGTTATGATTATTGTTCTGCTTTCTAGAATATTCAATTAAAATGATCTTCAAACTATTCTTTTCCCTTTTAAAATTCATCATACTCATTCCCATGAGCTCATTCCAAACCCCTGCGTACATCTCCATTTTTCATTTCATGAATACAGTATCTTTTCTTCTTACTCTGAGAACACCGTCGTTTTTTTAAATCACTGCCTCCTACACTGGGCATTCCTATTTTCCCCCTGATTTGTGTTTATTTTTCTTCCTTTATTGTAGTCTTTGTTTTTGGCATTTCATCTTGGAGGTTTTCTCAAAGATCTCAGGCTACGTGTTCAACTTGAGAAATGAGCTATGAAGGCCATGGTGGAATACACTTCTTCCATCATGAGCTGGTCCATGGGTGTTTCACTTACAGCGATTCTAGGGGTGAAGTTTTGGAAGAACACACAGCCTTTGATCGATCCTTTCCTTGGAGACATTCTGATTCCTCCAGTCCTTTCCTTGGAAGAGAAGGGACTGTCACCCTGTGCTTTTCGAGTGGAATCGGGGAAGGCCAGTGATCTGACTGTTTCAATACCTGGAGACTCACCTCGTCTCCCTTTCCCATCCTTGGGCATCTCCTCTCCCCTTTTCTGTCCTCAGTGACCCCACAGTCACATGTTGTTCCACTGGATTTCCCCAGGGAATGCATTCTGCTCTGCCAGGTAGTCACTTGCCATTCTGGAGGAAGAAGGTGATCTTGTATGCATGTGCTTTATAATTGCATTTCCGGCCAGTCCTCAGAACCCGTTCTGAGATCCCTGATACTCAAATTCTGAGTTTCTGTGCCATGAACCATCTTCTTCTCAGGAAGACATTTAGATTTTGCTTTTATTTCTATTTCTCCACTGGTGTCCCTGTTGCTGCTGTGGAATCTAGGATAGTTATAGGTTGATGCAGAACATGGCATTGGAAATGTGTGCCTTCGTCCTGAAGTTGAGTGGGCTGCTGGGCGCTGGGGATTCCTGTGGCTGGAGGCTCTGGCAGACAGGAGGCAGCAAGGAGAAACAGGAGGGTCTGATGTTCCCAGAATAACCATGGCACCTAGGGATTATGCTGGTAGGATGGGATGGTAAGCTTCAATGAGTGGCACCTAGTTCCTGTTTTCCTTGGGCTATTTTATATGTGATCCATAATAATTTAAAAATAAAATCCCATTCATTTTTTTCAGAGTGTAAGATAGAACAAGATGATTTGAAAATTATATACCTTAGAGGTCAGGTATGGTGATGCATGCCTGTCAACCCAGCTCTTGAAAGGCTGAAGCAGGAGGATGGACATGAGTTTGAGGACAGCCTGGGCTACACAAGCAAGTTCAGGGCCAGCCTGAACTACATAGTGAGACCCTGTCTCAAAAACAAAACAACAGGGCCGGTGAGATGGCTCAGCGGCTTAAGCGCCTGCCCGGCAAGCGCAAGGGCCCGAGTTCGACTCCCGGATCCCACATACGAAAAAGGGGCCGGTGATATCGCTCAGCGGCACGGGCGCCTGCTGGCGTGCGAGGTCCTGAGGTCGACCCCCCGGTACCCACAAAAAAAAAAAAAAAACAACAACAAAAAAAAAAAAAAGAAAAAGAAAATTACATACCTTAGAAATGTTCTTTTTAAAGGATTTTTAAGATGCTTTGACCTTTTTAAATATATCCTCTATTTTTGTATCAGCATGGGAAGAGCTGTTATAAAAATGCATGAAATGACATTCTATATTCTAGAAAATTCTGTGGTTAAATAGAGAATTCCACATATTTTCTAAAGATGTTCACTACAATGACTTGAATAACAATGGTGGCTAAGGAAATTTTCAATATAAACACTGTACTGTGTATTTTATTAAATAGAACTGCCTGTCTTCCAGATCCTTCCAAAATATCCTCTGTAACCATATCTTCCAGAATGTTTATCATAAAATTTGAAACAACCCAAATTTGTAAGTAGACATCATAGAAAACATTAAATATTGCATTGAATAATTTGGGGCATGTCACTGCTATTGAAATATAAATATTAGCATACACTTGCTTATTCTTTGGAAATTTATTAAATATTAAATTTAACCTAATGTTTAATTCTAAACATTAGGTAGCTGATATGTGTGTGATGTCAAAGGCCTTACTCCTCATTACACATTAATGGTCTGCAAAGGATCTGTTAAATGGTATTATCACTTCATATCTGATTTAATATACAACAAAATAATTTCATCAAAATTTTGGAAATTTTTTGGATAGTTTCAAAGGCATAGGAATGAAGAGAAGGGATTGTGTGAAGAATTGCATAAATATTCTCTCTTTCTGAGATTCTCCCACTCTTTTTGCAAACTTTGAATCACAATGAATTCTTCCACCTGAGTGTGGAATAAAAATAAGGCCCTGAAAATAAGAATTTTGCATGAAAATGCTGACTGGGGACAGCAAACCCGCAGCACCCTGCTCCTATGGACAGACTCCACCCTTCTCTACCCCACCGACTTGGTGACTGGCGGTAGAAAAAAATGAGTCGAGATTCTTATGATTCACCGTAGCAAAGAGAACAGAAGCAGCAGAAGCACTCTCACTGATGAAATTGGAATTTTTTTTAATTAACACTTCTAATTAGAATTTAACATCTCACTAGCTTCGTATGGGATTTTTCGCTTCCTTAACCTCACGGAAACCTATCTGTTGGCTCTAAATAGGCAGTCACTTACCACACACCACTTGAGGATTTCAATTAATCCCAAATCCTCTGACTTCGCTTTGTGAACTTGTCTTTTTGCTCTTGCGCATTTTGTCCCAATGGAGGATGCTCAAGAAAAGCCTCCTGAACAGGTTACTGCTATGGCCCTTCAGCCCCACGTGACTCCCTGGTTCTCCTTTCTACCTGTCTTCAGGGGTTCTTCATATACCTGACCATGACTATGAAGGGTGCTAGCTGGTGACAGTGCTTATGGCCTCTTCCACTGCAGGGTGAGGTGATGCGTTCTTTACATTCCTGAGGGAAGGTCTGACTTGTGTTTGAATCAGTGTCTATCCAGCAGGACTTCACAAGGATGCTGTCTACAGCTACATGACCCTCGCTGAAGACAGAAATGCAAGCAGTAGATGCAGAGCGCTCAAAACTCTTCCTGGGTAGTTTTCAAAACCATACAAATATTAATAAAAGTTAAGGTCATTTGTGACTTTCTAGTCTAAAGAATAAATAAGGCTTGATGTGTCCTGGGTAAACACCAAGCATCCTTGTCCAGTCATGTCTTAGAAATTCTGCTGGGTATCTACAAAGAGAGAGCAGTATGTTCTTAAATATTTGCTGTCTCAATTAGAATTGAAAACCTGGCTGAACTCAGCTCGTACTGCAATTCGAGAGAAGATTCAGAATAGTAAAAGATCCTTGATGTGCATGTAAACATATGACCAAGTCATGCAGTCTATTAGCTTGAATCTGGGAAACAGCACCAGAGCACAAGGAAGTTACGTCATCGGGTGTGATACTTACATGGCGACATTAGCACCTCTGAATCCCTGGAAACTTCCTGGTATCTGGCCCAGAGTCCACAGGTTTTCCTCAAGGAAGCTTCATATGATGATTAAAAAAATACTCATCATTTACTCAACTTTGATCATCTCGCTTATAAAAAGTTACTTTACCCAAAAGAGACAGGGACCATCTTGATTACTCAAGATGACATTCAGTGTGAATGCACGTGCTATGACCTTTTAGAGCAAATTGTTAAGGAAAAAGATAACCCTTGGAGCAGAATTAGAGAATTTGACCCTTTGTGGCCAGGAACATACCAGTGGGGAAGGCCAGAGAGAGCAGAGGCCCCCGGAACTTTGTACCAGGGCTGAGATCCGCTCGCACTTGGCGAATCCCCGGCTTGTACGCCAAGGTGGCAAGTGCCTTAGGAAGAGATAAGGAGTAATGGGGATGTCACAGCCCTGCCACCGCCAAGCAGCTCTGAGAGCATGGGAGACTTTTAACATAATAATTACAGCATAATCATTTAAACATAATAATTATAACATCTTTTGTGTGAGGTCTTTCTTCCATGGAGACTTGCCAGCATTCGTCACCATCAAAAGTATTTATTTAGCACCCAAATATGTGTAGTTCTGCTGAGCGCTAGTTTTTGCTTTGATAATTTTTGTAACATCTTAAATGGGTAAAGACAAGCAGGAGGAGGGGAAGATTCGGGGAAGGAGAGATTAAAGAAAAGCCTGGGCTATTTTAAAACTCCAGTCAGTGACATAAAGGAGAAAGATCTAGGAAGACCCTAGACTGGAGAGGTTTTTCCCAACAAAGGACAGAATACAAGAGAATCTGCGGCAATGGTTCTATGTTTCTAGAAAGGTCACTAGAGAATTAATTTTTGGAAAGCTCAAATACGTACAATATTCCCTACTAGGCAATAGGTTATAGGACAAGTGCTTGAACTAACCGATCTCTATTTCACCCCAACTTTTAAACGTTTGAAACGTTTAAAAGATATTTGACAAAATAAGAGCTGTCTTAGTTGATGTTATTAAATGTTGTCTTGCTAATTTCCTCAAGGTTGGCAAAGCCTTCCAACCACAGGGAGGCTTTTAGATCTGAACGAGGTTTGTGTGAAACACTTCAACATTTCCTATGCATACTTCCATGCAAAACACACGAAGCCAATTCAAGGCAAGGAGATTGTGGAATTATATAGATCTCGAATTATTTCCACAATTATTTTCACACTACAGCTTACACATATGTTGAAAAGTCTATTGTAGGATATACAGTATTTTGAAAATTCCAGAAGGACTGGAAAATAAAGTGTAGATATTTTGTAAAATACTTAACCAAATGGTTCACACAAATATAGAAGCAAACTGCGCACTTGGAGGTTCCCTTTTAAGCCCTCTTCACTGGAGTTTAACATATGTGTCCTACTTTTTTAAAATACCGAAAATATTTGCAAGTATGTTTATTGAAATGTTTCTAAATTCTTTGCCGTAGTCATCCCATTTACATCCATACATAATTCCCGCTCCTTTCTGCGGGCATGGTGAGCGAGGGGTGGAAGAACTCGAGTAATTATATCTTACGAGTTTGTAACATTTTAAATTTCCGAAGGAAAATTAGACCCATAAATTTTTTTTTCAGATGTGCAGCTGAGAAATACTTTTTTAAATCGCTAATTTCACTGCAGATTAACACATTCCTTTCTGCCAAAAATCTGCCTCCTCCCATCCTTCCTTAGCTGCGCCAGCCTCTCTTCCCCTCCTCGCACTGCTGGGTGACGTCTTCTAGACTAAAAAACAAAAACAAGACAAAACCCTTTCTTCCCCACGAGAGGAGGGAGGGAATGTGGATCCTGTTTCCTTTCACTAAACTCACATTTCTTAAAATGGTAGAGAAAAACAGAGAATTAATTGAAGCATCATTAAACCAGGGGCAAAAATGACAAGAATACAGTTTTGAGTATTGTCTACTGTACTTGTGCCCCACCTCAATAAATTCATTTGTAAAATCCAGACTCTTAAAAGAGATATATTTGGAATGCATTTATCCTTCTTAAGAGGAAGGCATTCTCCTTGTAGGGTTGAAAAAATAAAATTACACTTAACTTTTTCAGGTATACGTCTTTTAGAAAATAAGATCATAATGAAGATATAGCAACATGAGCCTGTACTTATAACACATGCTGTATTAATGAAAGAAATCTCATCACTGGCTTTTTCTGGAAGTAAAAAATGTAGGAGATAAATACATTTATAGGTTATCAGAGTCCACTGTAAATAATATATGGATGGAGAACGATAATGACAGTAGCCCACAATACGATTTTGACATCAGCATGGGTCCTGAGAGTTGATATATAATGCAAATCAATGTCAAATAAAATTATTTTATGGAACATGTGAGTTACATATAATATATATGTAATAATATAATGCAAAGACACACATGCATGTTTGTATACACACACATATACTTGTGTATGTGTGTTTGAGTGTATTAGCTGATTCTTTTGGGGACAGATTGGAGAGCTGGAATCACAGTGTGGAAACCACCAATCCACACAGAAAGCCCTGTCCAGGTTAGCCCCACACACTGAGAAGTAATTGTCCATGATGCACATCTTCTGCAGGGTTTGAACATAATCCTTGAAGGATTCAAACCAGTATTAAAATTTCCCTTGAATTGCAGAAGTCTCTAAAATAATATCCTTTTTATCCTTGCTGATAATGTATTAGGGTTCAGTTTTTTAAGATAGTTACATGATTGCCAAGTTTATCACTAAAGTCTACTTTTGATTCTTCTCCCAACAAAAGTAATCTTTAACAACCCCAGAGGAAATATGTTCTAAAGCACTGATTATTTGACTTTAACAGCTTAAAAACACTGGCCATGAGAGTCAAAGTGCCTTTGAATACTACCTCAATTGTCCCAAATTACAAACTCATGCAAAGTAATAAAATAGGGGCAAGTGCTATGCTGTTTACTTCAATAAGCAGGCTGCATTCGACAGTTGAAAGCATGCAGACTCTAAGAACACAGCTTTAGGTTTTTTTCTTATGTTCTTGTTCTTCTAGATTCCCAAATAGAAACCCAGGTAAAAACTGCAACTATTACAGAGAGCTAAGTTAGATCCAGATTAAAATACAGTCAGAGAGATTGAGCCCTCGAGGAAGTCAACACAGAAGATGAGGCAAGCAAAGACTGTGGCTGGAGGGGACCTGAAGAGAGCTGGGCCTCAGGATGGAGATGCAATAGCCAGGCCTGCAGCCTCCCCAGTGATACACAGCAGTTTGGGATTAAACTGTGATGGTCCAGTGGGCTCAGACAGGCATCGGACACATAGGTAGGTGCCCAGTATATCTGGATGCATCTCTTTCCAAGAATGCCTTTTTCTTTCCATGTCCCCTTGACTCATTTCCCTATTGGGTCAATATTAGCTAAGCGACTATCCTTGTAATCCTACAGGTTGATTGTAGATTGACCCATGTGGTATAATTTACTCCTGATAAAAGGCTCAGTGGCCCCTGCTCAGGACCCCTCCTAGAAACCCAAGAGCTATTCTTCTCCTTATTTCTGTAAAATGCTCTCCTAACATCCTCCTTTGGTTTTGCAACTCCATTCCTCGATGTTGTTGTGAGACCATGGTCTCAGCACATCTGACATCTACCAGATTAGAAGTTATTTTCCCCAAGCCACAACCTTATGATTCATAGGATAGATTCAGCCCAAAAGGGATTTTGTTGTTGTTCTTTTTTGCTTCTCTAAATTAATTAATTAATTGAGATGTGGTTGGTGCCTCCAAGTAAGATGTGTTCCTTTCTCCTTTATAAAACCAAATGTAGTTGCTAACATTTAAAAATGAAGCAATTTCACCAAACATTGGCTTCCCTTGACAGTGGCAGGATCTTGCAACAGTAGCCCTTCCTCCACACACTGCAATCCTAAGAGACACCCTTGGGAGGAGACCGATTTCCTTGTCTCTACATCACTCCTGCCAGAAAGACCCACTGCAAACCCTGACTACTTTTGGATCTCACACCACTTCTGTTCTGTAAAGCGGTTTGAGGCCAACTTAGTAGAAAACAGAGCAAATGACTTCAAAGGCTTAACAAGATTTCCTGTAATGGTCAGGAGTTTTTGTTAACAAATTTCATCTGAAATGTTCTTAAGGCACTTCTATAATTCACAATACTTCTCCATTGTGTGTTAGCATTTTACTGTTGCGGCAGAATATGTGATATAATCAATTTATAAGGAGGAAAGATACATTTGGCTCACAGTTTCAGTGGTTTCCATCCACCGTCAGTTGGCTCCATTGCTTTTAGGCCTGGGTCCAGGCAACGCATCATGGCAGGAAATGCACGATGGAGCAGAGAGGCTCTCCATGTGGCAACTGGAAACCAAGACAGAGAGAAGGCATAGGCTGGGGTCCTGATATCCCATCTGAGGGCCATACTCAGTGACCTGCTTTCTCCCACCAGGTCATCTCCTAAAGGGGAAAACCCCTGCCCATAACACCACTGGCTGGAGAGCAAACCTTCTCTTGAGGGTCTTTGTGGGACATTTAAGATCCCAGCCGCAATGAATGGTATCTCCTGTCATGTAAGTTTTAAAACTACTTTAAGCAAAATCAAAGGAGCTTCTTTGTGCCTCAGTTTTCTGTGCTCCAGAAGTGGTGGGCATCCCTAATCCCTGGTAGGCATTTATAATGCAGAATGTTTCAATTTTATCTGATCATAGAACATTTCTTGGACTAAGTCATAACTTTTGAAACGTGATAGCTGGGAGGAATTTCATGTCATTGATAAATGTGCATAGGCAAATTTGTGATCTTACCTGGAGCTTGAACTATGCACTACATGTGTATGAGATCCACATTTTGGGATTCTTGGTCTTTATAAGATTTTATACTATTTAGCATTTTCCCCACTGGAGGAGAATTTAGAGGAATACCTGAGGAGAAGGGTGGGAGGACAACAAAATGGGTCGCATCAAGCAGGACCTGCAGTAGTCTTCTAGCACCCTCATGGACTTGGGTCTGGATCCTCAGAGTGAAAGGCAAATTCAGGACTTGAAGGGACTGTGCTAAGTGTACATCCATTGTGCCTTGATGCTCTGGGAGATGCCACTTTGTGCCCTGATGCTAAGACCTGGCCTGGGGTCTTCCACACTTAGTTGGGTGCTGCTGGTACTTTGGGAGCCTGGGGGGATGTGCATGAACACAGTTCTCCAGGGGGTGCCCAGTGGGTGCCCACAGTTGGGACCATAGAGACACCTATGCAGATGTCCAGTGGGGGTGGATCTGCAAGCATGAAAGGACAACCCAGGGGCACAGGGGAGAGCCTGACCCCACACTCCAGGCTCCTTCAAACCTCAGGACTGTGCACAAGCCTACACCTTCTCTCCACCTGCGGGAGAACGGGAGTGACTGAGATGTGGGTTTCTACTCTTAGGTGCCATTTCTTCACTTTCTTATTTATTTGTTTTGGGAAGTAGGGTGGCTGGGATTGGAACTCAAGGCTTTGTGTGTGCTACACTTGCACTCTGCCAACTCAGCTACATCCCCAGCCACAGGCATTATTTTCTTAAAGGCCTCCATGTTTGGGAAACTTCAGGCTTCATATCTCATTAATAACAAACCCTCTAACACTCCTGATTGCACAAAGATCCTAGGGAAATTCTGCAACAGTCTCTTTTATGTCCAAGATGAGTATTTGGTTAACAAAATAATTTCCATAAAAACAAAAAGGGAAAAGTCATTCATTAAAACAAAAAGGTGCTCCTTATCTCTGGCAATGCTTCTCTCGGGTTCTGACACTTTCTGAGAAGGGGAAGCACGGCAGCTGCTCAGTGAGGTACTTGCCACCTGGTCTGCTAGAAAGTAAATTAGGACACTGGCTGTCAGCGCACCTCTGTGCCACTCCAGTAGCAGCATACATTCAAATGCTGGAGATCTGCACCCTGGCCCTGATATTAAGCCTAATGCATCAGAGAAGCCATTGACAGAAAGGTCGTGAATCCACCCTGTAGAGGAATCTAAGCTGTACCCAGCACACAGTGTGGGGCTGATGGAGTCTTGCACACCTCCTGCCTGTCCTGCTCAGCACACACCAGCTGGAGGTGATAGACTGGCCTTTTCGGTCGCCTCATGTCGGGACATTTCACTGTGAGCCAACCACCTTCCTTGAAAGGAGAGGATAACAAGGCCGCTCTGTGGCAGGCCACAGTCAGAGTCACTAAAAGCTTTAACCATGGCCTCACAGCGTCTGTCAGGCCTCCCTGGGGTGCCAAGTCTCACGGCCCGGCTCTACTGCCTTAAACACTGTGCTTCCAGGAGCACTTTCTCCACAATCCCTTAGAAGTGGTTAAACTTCTGGAGTTAGTAGTCCCTTGGGGCTTCTTCAGAATTGATTAGTACACCCCCTCTACCACTCCCAGAGTATTTAATTCTTCAGCTATTAGAAGCCAGCTCCTCCCAACTTTCCTCCTGTGAAATAGGAGAAGACAGCAGACCTAAATTTGAGGGGTGGGGTAGGGATTAGAGATGGACTTTACCATCAACTTCCCAGTGCAGGCTACTTCTTCCTTCCACCTAAAATCAGAATAAAGCCTGCCCAGAATTAAGAACTGAGGAAACACTTTGACAGTCCTGTGCACAAATTGTTTTGCCCTTTGAAAAAATATGCAGGAGTAAAACTGTCTTTTGTGATCTTTTCCATCCAGGTTAAATTTCTTCCTCAGATTTTCTATAATTAAAATCTGATATATTTGTGCTTTTAGATTTCTAATTAAGCAAACCTTCCTTGAAATGATCTTGAATAAATATATCACTTGGGCTTGCAATTTATTCTTCCTTACTTCTCCCCTCCCTCATTCTCTCCTTCTTTGTATTTCTTTTTAGAACACCAGCAATATGTGGTCAGTCAACCTACGTACCCCAGACATCCCCAGTATTTGGTACAAAGACTAACAAAAGAAGGGGTTTCCTTCAATCTTTCCATTTTTTAATTTCTGAAAAGGCATAGATTGTCCCAAATCCTTTCTTCTGCTTTGCATGCCTATCTCCTTCCTTTTTGTTCTCCATATGACCAGGAAGTAGACTCTGTTCCTCCACCCCCTGGGCCACTGTTCACTTCCTTGCTTTTCCTATTCCATAGACCGTGGGGGTGGAACCTGTTCTGAGCCACAGCTTTAAACCAGTTCCATGCCAGGACCTCAGGAGCTTTGCTCATGGGCTATTGGAACCCTGCTTACCATCCATGTGACCAAGTATCCGTCAATCTGCTGAATGACGGGAGACCACCAGGGACAGAGAGGATCTGTTCCTCTTCAGGCCATCTTTGACCAACCAGTCCCCACCTGGCAGCGGTCTGGAGAAGCATCCATGAAATTAGCCAAGGACTGGCCTGCTCCATGTCAATCCAGCTACAGTTGTCCTGTAAGTGGTGCAGATATGTCTATTTAACTGAGCAGGTGACTATTTTTTCCCAGATTTAATTTACTTCTTTCAGCTTTGTACATAGATAAGCTGATTGCATGGATCCTTCTTCATAAGAATATGTAAGGTCTTTAAGTGCTGATTTTTTGGCATTCTCTTCTCCTGCATATTCAGATGAAAAGATGCTAAATTTCCCCTAATCGTTCATCTTATTACTACGGCAGCAATTGTGGAAGTGCTGACCTTGGACCCCAAGTTTCCCTTAAGGAGTGTGGAGTTTCACTACCGAACTAAAGTTTCTGTCTCAGGAGTAGTTCTGTATTTTTAAAGGAAACAGTCTCAAAATTTCATTTTCCTCTCTAGCCCCTAGAACTATCTCCTCCAGAAAATCCACGCTGATAAAAATGTCATGGCACCCTGAGCACAGGGTGGAGGGGAGGTGGTGAAAGACGTCCGGACACAAGTGCTGACTTTGATTCCTGGTCCACCAGGTGCTCCCTTGTAATGGTCAGGAGCCCTGAGAGGTCATTTGTCACCTCTACAACTGTTTGTCTGCTGAACAAGGAGACACACGCCTGACGACAGGATGAAAGACCACGTGAGGGGCAGGTACCTCATAAATATTATTATTTTATTATAATGGAGGGACTATTAGTCTTCATTATAAAGTAATGAGATGGGCATAAAAAATAAATGCTCTAAGTAACTGAAGCTAGTGTTTTCAAGCATTATTTTCAAAATTAACAACAACAAAAAATGGCATTCAGGGAAATTTTGCAGGTTTGGGGTGTGACTATAACTTTGTGATTTCTCCTTTACCTTGTATCATGGGAAGAAATGCTCATGGCGGAGATAATCTGGCCGCATGGTGAAGGCCAAACTCATTTAACTCATCTTGTTTTTGTTAATCATTTCCAGCTTATAATTAGATGCCCATTTATTAATTTATAACTCTCTTACTAACGTTCTGGCTGATCATTACGGAATATAGTATGAGTTTTCCCCTTGCAAAATAAACAGACTTACAGAGGGTGTTAGTCAGCCCCCTGTCTCTCTCTGGGATACAGCCTTCCTGTCACTGGGATACATGTGAGTGGGAAAGAAGAATAGAGGAAACAGTACTGGAAAGGAGGGGGCCAGGGACCAGATGTGGTACCTAAGCCCGTACCTCCATGACGCAACAGCCACAAGTGCACTCCAGCAATCCCTCAAGCGGCCCCCCAAGCCAATCCAGCAGACACAATGTAGCGTAGTGCCTCGCCCTACCACACACCGATTCTCAGGTTTTGAACATACACCACTCTGTACTTCCTGTTCCCTTGAGTTTTTGTGTCACCATTTTCAGAGTTGTACAATTTTTACATATTACCCAAACTTCTTTGTAGGGTTTTGTATGCCTTATATAAAATAAACATATTCTCAATGGAATTGACTTTGTTAGTTGGTCAATTCAGATCAATCTTTTGCAAATCAAATTGTATAAGAAATAACCATTATTATCTTACCTTAACATTTGTTTTAGATGTTTATAATATAAAGTAATATGTAAAGGGTGGAGAAGAAATAAACTGGAAATCCTTGCTCAATATGGAATTGTTTATTCACACAGAAGCTTTGCTGGAAATAAATAAGATTCTCATTATTTAATGTCATTTGTATTGGGTAGAAAGGCCAAATGGAAGAGGCATGTGACTGGGGTTTTATAACTTAAAAATCCCATGGTCCTGAGGGTTCTTTGGGTCCTAGCATGGAATGGAGGAAGGTTCTTTGAACCCATCTGTGAGGGCCTGGACCAAACCCACTTCTATGAAGTGCAGAAGGAGGAGCAGGGAAAGAAGGGCAGTGCTATGCACCGCATCCTGCAGCCCTGTGCCTGTCCCTGGTTTATGCATTGGAAACGTCATTTATAAGGCAACTATCTTGGGGCATGGGACCCCATGAGAGGCGATGGGGTCACGAGGACTCTGTTCTCATGAACAGATTAGTGCCGCTGGAGCAGTCGGTTAGTGCGCCTGGGAGTGGATTGATTACAGAAGTCAGTTCTGCTCTGCCGCCTTGCTCTTGCCTCTCATGTCCCTCTGTCACAGGATGACACACACAGCAGAGCGGCTCACCCAGAATGCTGGCACCACACTCTTGGACTTCTCAGCCTCTAGGCTGTCAGCCAAAGAAACCCCTGTTCTTTATTAATTATGGGGCTTAGGATTCTTTCACAGCAGCAGAAAATGGCTACAACATCTTCCTGCTTAAAATTCCTACCTCAATTGCTATGGAAATTTTCAGACATTAAGGAAGGTGAAATGAAGTCACAAAAGTGGGTCCCTAATCTGACCCACAGGTGTTCTGGTAAGAAGAGGAAAGGACACCAGGGATGTCCTTGCAGAGTAAAGGTATGTGAGGGCACTGTGGGAAGCTGGCCATCTGCAAGCCACACAGAGAGGCCCTGGGAAAAACAATCCTGCCAACACCTTCATTTTGGACTGGCAACCTCAAAAACTTTGACAAAATAAATTTCTGTTGTTGAAGGCATCCAGGTGGTAGCATTGTTGTTATGGTGGTTTTTGCTGACTAGTACATAAGAGGAGTGGGGGAATTTTATCATAATAATAGTGACAAATGAGAAAGACAAGACGATAACTCACTTTAATAGAGGTGTTGTACTGAGGTGTAAATTGGGGTGGACGCATTTACGTTCATTCTTTTAGTTTGATTATTGTTACCATGACAAATTATCTCAAACGTAGTGGCTTAATGCAACACCCTACATTGCTACAGGTCAGAAGTCAACTACAGCTGGGCCCAGCTGGTCCTCTGTTTAGGGTCCACAAAGCCAGGGTCATAGGGCTGACAGGACCATGCTGCTTTCTGGAAACTCACTCAGGTGCTGGCAGTGTCACTTTCTGTCGACTGACAGCTGAAGTTCTCTCTCAGCCCCATGGAGTTCTCCGCAGCGCTTATCGCGCTTTCCTTCTCATTAGCAAACCGCAAACGGTGTGTGGAGTCTTTCTTGTGCTTGAAGAATCTCTCTGAATTTCCCTCTGTGCCTCTTATTTCCTGCTTTTAAGAGCTCCTGTGAGGTTGGATAACAGGTACCAGACACACTTAGAAGAAATAAGTGCCAGCACCTCACAGCACAGTTGGGTGGTGATAGTTTACAGTCTCATATTATATATTTTATAAGGAGTTGGGAGAAAGAAGTTGATAGACTGTAAACATAAAGAATTGAAAAGAAGAGGGAGATGCTAATTGCCCTCAGCTGATCATTTGATCAGTACATGCTGTGTGCATGTACCGAAATATTGCAGTGCACCCCATTAATATCTATAAGTAATACATGTCGATCAAAAAATTTGAAAACTAAGAAAATAAAATGGAGAGCTTATGTGATTAGGTTTAGCCCATTGATGAATCCGGGATAATTTCTGTTTTAAATTCTTTAATATTAATTGTATGTGCAAAATCTCTCTTTTATTTATTTATTTATTTATTTTTGATCATGTAGGGTACATATTCAAAAGTTGTGGGAACTTGGGCATAGACCTCTTTGAGGGAAAATATCTGTCTGTAAAATTTCTATTTTATGAGTCCTGATATATATATCCATTATATAAACTTTACAAAGTGGTTGAGGGGAGAAAGGATCCAGAAGACAGCTGAACTGCTTGGGCTGCGTGAAGGTTGTGTAAGAAGTAGGTTCTTTGGATGGAGGAGGTGCTGGGGCTCTTCATTCCTATCGGCCTCAGTTTTTATGTTAACATAATATGAAGCTGAAAAGCACTGGGCTGGTCAGGAGACAGAATAATATTTGTGAAGACATTTAGGAATCTCCAAGCCATTCCTCTGTAAATCTGTGTTCTACATTGCTTTCCTAGGCATGGGTGATTTCCACTCATTACCTTTAGTCAGGAACACAAAGGCAGTAGTGTTGTGCAAAGAAAGTAGTAGAAGCCAGGAGCAGAATACTAAAGGATAAGCCTCCCCATCGAGTCTCCTAAGTGCTTGCTCTGTAGAACACTGCTAAGTGCATTATTTACATTCTTTCAAGAAAATAGAAACCATACTAGGTACCAGTTGTTGGAAGTGCAGGGAGGGAAATTGGGGTAACTCGGAGGTAAGCAGTAGCAGGCCATCTGGAGCAAAGTCCAGAGTACGGGACAGGTGGTAGTCCAGGAACCAGGGATGGCTGGTGCTACTGAAATCAGTCACGGGCTATGATACAGGAACAGCATGCTTGGAACTTGTGGTTGACAGTTGACCACCTAAAACAGGTGTGGGACAATGGAGCAGGAGCCACCAGGGCCACCCTGGAATCACATAGGCACAGCTACCCATCACCACTGGCACCAGTCAGGGGACAGAGAAGGAGGCCTGACCGAAGCCTGGTCCAGTACAGCATGGAGTCATTCCAGGGAAACCACAACAAGTAGAGAAAGATAAAAGAGAGAAGAAAGAAAGTCTTTCCTTTTCTCCTGCTTCTGAGATTGTATTAGTGTCTCCGATTGGCTAGACACAGATGTAATCTAGCTTTCAAACATTGCAGAAGCCAGTCTTAGTGGGCAAGAAGGAAAGACGGTCAGTAAGACTTAGAGAGAAAAGGGAATCACAAGCATCAGGTGCCTTGCTTGGCACTAATCCTGAAAGCCAATTGTCACAATTTTATTTCTTCATCCAATTTGGGACTTTGCTTAAAGTGCTTGCTTAACTCGGTCCAAGGACATTTTTTTAAATTTCTATATGCTGATGTGGGGCTAGGAAGATTGCAGTGAAGATTAAATATGGTAATTATGGAAAAGATCTAACAGAGAGCCTTTATTGAAAGAGAATTCAATGAGAATTCAATGAAGCTTATTAGTTTCCTTTACACAGATATCATAGATTTCCCATGTTTAGGATTTTATCTTTGAAATATGACTGAAACTTAGCCATTTGACAATTTATGAATATTTAGAGGAAATTGTCAAGGGTCTTAGTGCTGTCTCCTTCAATTTAATCATGTAACTGTCAAGATGCCCTCATCCTTCTGGAAGGCCATAATAGTCCCTTCTTCCTCTTCGTAGTTCAGCTGTAGAATACCACCCTGCTTCACATACACTCTACACATTTAAACAAAAATTAGTGGCAAAGATGAAGGGTTAGGGGCCGGCAAGATCACTCAGCGGCATAAGTGCCTGCCTGGCAAGTGCAAGGTCCTGAGTTCGACTCCTGGGACCCACATAAAGAAAAAAAAAGGGCCAGTGATATTGCTCAGTGGCATAAGCACCTGCTGGCAAGCACAAGGTCCTGAGGTTGACTCCCGGTACCCACACACACACACACACAAAAAAAAGATGAAGAGTTAGTTTTCTCATAACTCCTCCATTCCAAATAGATACAATCTTTTTTAAAAAATAATAAATACTTTTCCTTTGCACCAGGAAGGGGATTTTATTGTGATTAAGTACAAGGGAACATATAAATATTTATGTTTCACGATTTGGTTCTTTTACAAAAATAAAAGTAGGCAACAGTGATCCAGAATTTCATAGTTTACAACAGAATACTTTTACAAAAGGAAAAAATGAGTATAGGATTTGTAAGATGTAATGTGTGTGTGTGTTTTATTTTTTGTTTTTCTTTTTTTTTTTTTAATGTGGGTACCGGGAGTCGACCTCAGGACCTCACGCTTGCCAGCAAGCACTTGTGCTGCTGAGTGATATCACCAGCCCTTTTTTTCCTTTATGTGGGTACCAGGAGTCAAACTCAAGACTTCGCGCTTGCCAGGCAGGCGCTTATGCCACTGAGATATCTCACTGGCCCTGTAATGTGGTTTTATAGGTGAATATTAATACAACATTGCAGCATTTGAGAAAAGTTAGCAACTGCAGTACACATTGTATTATATTAGAAAAGACCTAGGGCAGAGGGTGAAGACATAGGAGAAGAGAGGTAAAGGGGGAGTAAAGAGGTAAGAGGACAGGGACAGAGAGTAAAGACAATGAGGAGAAACTGGGGTCAGAGAGAATATTATGGTATAAGCGAGGATGCAGAACTTCTAGGGACAGAACACCTACCGTAATATTTCAAGTTGGTTTCTTTATTGCTGTGATATCTCAGTTCTACCCCAAATCAAATTCATTCAAAAGGGTATTTCTATGTGTAAATGTCTGCTGGTGATCTCTTTATTCTACTCTATTCCTTATTGAAAACTAACCTAAAGGGGTCATGTTGCGTGCCTGCGTCCCTTTGGTACAGACAGAGGCAAACAGCTGCCAGAGAGGAGACACATGAAATCCAGGTAGGCTAGGAACATTTGTTTGTTCAGAGATAAGAACCTAAAATGTGAGCTCCTGAATTCAGCTTGGCAGAGTGGAAGACCACATAGATACAAACCACAGCCGATGCTAAGAGCAAGTAGGAAAGTTGAACAACGGTTAAAATAGATTTAAAAACAGAAAAACATCACAGCGAGGAGATGGAGGGTCCAGCTCCAAGTAACCAAGGGGGCCAAGAGAGGGTGCCCTTGGCTTGAGATGACTGCTGTTCTGAAAAGTGGGGTGTGAAGGTTAAGGGGCTTCCACACAAATGAACAGAGCTGGAGAGGAGTGGAGAGCCGGGCTGCATGCTAGGGTGCGTGGCCAGTGGGTGCCAGGCGGGCAGTGGAGCTCCACAGCACTTCTTTCTAGGACCATGGCTAACCCAGCTGGAGACCCTGTCAGCCACCCACCCAAGGAAGTCTGGCTGCCAGTGAGGTGCCAACCACCTCACTCTCTAAGTGGACTGAAATGATTCAGGCACAGTGGTCAGAAATATGACCTAGGATTGGAGATCTTAAAGTGACTGAAACTAATTTGTGAAGTAAAAGCCTCAAAAATTGTGTCAGAGTATAAATGCAAAGATTCCCAAGGAGACATGTAAAACTAGTAATGATAAAATAGAAGATAATGAAAACAATTTAAAGGCAGCAAAAGAAACAGGCGCGTTTACCATCGATGGACACCAAGAGGAATATTGGCTTCAATCCTGACAAAAGGATACCTTTTTGTGCTGAAGACAAACTCCAACGTGGAATATATTTTAAAAATGAAATAAAGCAAACAAAACAAATATATTTTCAGATACACTAAAACAGAAGCAATTTATCATGTGCATAACCTCACTAACAGTACTCTTCAGAAAGAAGGAAGATGTCCCAGTATGAAACCATCTGTAATATACGGACGAGGACAGGAAAGGGGGGTCCCTGCCTGGACTCCATGCTGTCCAGGATCCTGAAAGTTGGAGTTCTCTTGCAGGGGAAAAACAGCTCATGGTACTCATTGTGTCTACCACGAAATGTCCTCTCTGCAAGCTGGTACATGTTATGTTGGAAAACCTCCTGTGGGTAAAGGTAGAGTCACCGAAGTTTTAGGGAAATGAAAAAGTCTATAGAGGAATGAGAATTTCCACAAATATCAGACATTAGATATTTACTAGGTTATTCTTCACATTTTGAGAAAAAAAATCTTAAAATCATTACTGTTATCTGCAGGAAAAAAAAAAGCTCTTGGAATGACACAATCCACTGAGCGTCTATTTATCTCGTGCTCATACGTACGAAGCTGGATGTCTGTGTTCTGTTATTAGCGTCAAGCCTTCACAGAGCTTCAGCACCAGAAAAATCAACTAATTATCTCAGAATTAGAAGATCTTTTTTCACAGCATCGGAGAGTTTTAGACTTAGCGGGAAATGAATTGATTATTATTTTTTTTTTCTGGAGGTGGTGTTCTTAGAGAAATCTGGGAGATATAGTTTCATGCTATATGGAGGAGCCCTGCTTCCATGAGAGAACAGAGTTTTACCCAGCGGGAACCTCAGTGTGACCTGGGATGTGGCCCTGCCATCAGATACACTGCTCTCAGCCTCTGGGGAGAGGACAGGCTGCTGAGAAAACTAATTAAGAAGTTGACTTTTGTAACTGTATACGAAACAACCGCGAATAATGTCTCCCCCTCCCCTAATTCTGAAAGCCATAATTGCATTTCCTTATGTGAAACTTTCACTTCTTAAATAAAGCAGAAAAGGCAATCTCTTACATGTTCCCTTTTAAATAAAATTATTCTTTTAAGCATGCATATGTTTTTAATATACTTACATTGTTATGTTTAAGAACATTTTAAAACGTGATCGTATCAAAGGAGATTCACAAATTTATTAAAGAACTATTTAATTTGATGAGTACCTATAATGAGGCAATGACGTTTTGGCCTTGAACTAGGCTATGCACGCGCTGCCTCTGCAGGCTTGCGGGGAGTTGTGAATTGCCGGAGAGGCATCTAAGCTCTCGGGTTCAGCCTTGGGCATCTCCGTGGACAGGGGCATCTGTGATGAATATGGCAAATGTGGGCTTATTCTATGATCACAGAAAAGAAAGTCCCTTGGGTGTCTAGTTACCTGCAAAGCGGAAACAAGTCCAAACGGACTTGATAGGTGGAAAAAATGACCCTACAAAAGCAGACTTTCATTTAGGAATGGGTGAAAGACCGTGCACAGAGGGGAAAGCATCGCTGAGCGCGTGGAGAAATAGCGTATGACCTGCCCGTCTTCACAGAGTCCTGTCCTCAGAAATGGATCAGTGGGAGGAAGCACGGCAGTGGTGTCCCGCCCTGAGAAAATTCACTGAATATTGTCTTTGTAGCCCCTCCCCATAGAAATGCAGCCTTTTGTGTATAAGCTGTCTCTCTCCTCAGGTGCTAGAGACGACTTGGTATCCGCAGTACTAGGCACAGAGCGCTTTCCACCTGCCATCCAGTGCTGAGCGTCTCCTCACAGCGAGGCAGCCACTGCCAGTCCCATTTGACAGTTAGGGAATCCATACGCACTCGCCCTGCACCTTGCAGCCCACGGGACTCTGAACAACTTGTCTTGCTCTTCCAGGACAGGTTAGGTGGAGGCGCTCGGCCTTCGTAGCCTCTTGGTGCATTTTCTGAGCGCGTTATGTGATGCGCCAGGAGGGCACTCTAGCCATTCAGCTGTGCTTCTTATAAGCCGGGCCCCTTCCCATCTGGCATGCTAAGGGTTTCCTGTAAGGTGGGTTAGTGTAACTCTAGGCAAATACGAAGGAATGGACAGGAATAATCTCCGAGTACCATTATGAGCCAGTCAGTATCTTGCTGGCTCCAGTTTATCAACTAGTAAAGCTTAATGAACACAAAAGTTTCCAGTGATTGAGCAGTTCTTTAACTCTGGGCATGATACAGTCATTTTCAATTTCTTTTTTCATTTAATTTTCAAATTAAGAGATAAAAAAATCTTTTTTAAAAAAATGAGAAAAGAGAAGCTTGGAGAGGTGAATTATCATGGTACCCAACAGAAAGTGGGCAGAGCAGGGGACTTGATTTTGGGATCTGTCCAATATCAAAAGAAATAATAGCTTTTCACCTAGGAAAGAGAATCCATCCAGGAAGGGGTGAGTTCATTATACAAACAGATGCTGAAGAATTCCTTATGGCTATGGTAAAATTGACAAAATGGATATATATTATGGAAAATGGGGGCTCTTTTTGATTATCTTATTGACTCAAAACAAAATGGAAAATGCTTTGAATTCATCATCCTTCTCAAATGATCCTCAGTTCTGATTCTTTGGTATCTGGGGCCTTGCTGATTCTACTCCCTCCCTACCCCAAGGGCTCCTCAATTCCTAGAGGTAGTAAATGAAAGTGTCCCTTTCCAAAGTAAATCAGGCAATGGAGAGCCTGATTTGGACCACTCATTCCCTGTCCTAACACCCAGGGACCAGGTACCAGACAACTAGAGCCACCCCCGTACCCCCCAGGGCTGAAGTATTTAAACTACACAGTCTTTGGCCTGCTTCCCCGCCCATCCAGTCCTTTCCACAGAAACTGAGAGGAAGGCCCTTCGCCGTGTTCTGCTTTACTCTTCTGGCTCCTGGAGGCCCTGGGTCTCCCGTGGCCCCTTGAGCTGGCCTCCTGCTCTGGGGAGTTGTGAGTAACACACTTCCTCCTTGGTGGCAGTCACCTCTGATCTGTTGGCCTCATCACCTGAGTAATAATACTCTCTAAATTTCAAAACATGTATCCTGCTACCGTTTCCCTCTGCTCCTCCAACAAAATTTTAAAAATAATAAACATTTGTTCTGAAATCATAAGGTGAGGTAGAGGGTCGTCTTCCTGAAGGCAGCAGATCTATTTCTTTCTTTTTTAATATCCGCCTACAGAAGTAGGAACTGCAACAACTGAACACCACACCTTCATGAATTTTAAACTTTTTTCCCCTCAGATGGGCCTTGTGAAAGTAAATATTAAATAAGGAAGCAAGAGTACTCTGAGGAAATTTTAAGGAGATACCAGTGAGTTAGGTTTACATCACTAATGTTTTTATGATTTTGTTTTCAATCAGAATTTAACCATACGACAGATAATATTATACCAAGAGCAGAAATTTGCCTTCCCAGGTATGCAGAATATTTTTGTCTCCTTGCTTGTTTCCTAGAAAAAGAATTGTTAGGTGTTTTCAAATTCTCATAAACAAAATGTTTGTTTTCCTGAAAAACTTATAAAAAGCAATGATCCACCACCATATCTATAAGATGATATAAGATGGATTTGTTTTATTTTTTACTGTTTAAATGTTCTGATAAAGATGATTTGATGTCTTTACTAATTCAGTATCAGTTATAATCTAATATTAAGTAGCAAGATGTAATTTAACTGAATTATTTATTGAAAGGATTGTATTAATTTCTGTCAATTCCCCCAAATTAGCCTAATCCTCTAATTTCTGCTTGGATACATCATCCATTATTATTAATTTTTTTTGCCAATAATCTAAGTCTTACATAAAAATTTTTGTATAGGGCTTCAGAACAATTTGGAAATTTTAGAAAATTACACCATGTTCAAGGACATACCAATACCAGTTGCATCAAAATGTTGGTGTTGATTAGGATTTATCAAAAGAATTAAAGGCTGAGGAACTTAAAAAAAGTAAGATGGCAAAGCTATGTCTGTTTACTGGCTGAAAACATTTGTTAATCCCCTTCTCTCTCTCTAGACATGTTAGATTTGAGCATTCCAAAAGCTCTGTTTAATGATCCTGCATTGGCTGGCATCCAAAGAAAAACTGTTCCACTTCTAAATACCTGTGACATAACTCTATGTCTGATGGGAAGAGTGCGAAGTGCTATTTGTTCTTCCATGCAGCAGTTCTGAGTTCGGTGCCTCTAAGACTGAAATGTGTAATTCATATTTCCTTTGGTCAGACGTTTGGAGTGAATGCCCAAAAAGTAGATTACTTGTACAAGAGGTTCTCCCAGATGTGCCCTCAGTTCTCCTTTGAGCACAGCTCTTCTTAAACCAGCTTGTTTGTTAGAGAGGATCCTGTCACTTGTCCTGGTAGTTAAAATGTAGAAGCAATCTCTCCTTGGACTGATTCTTTGCATTTTGAAAAATTGCCATGGCACATTCCCCAGCCTGCCAAGTTGGCAGATTCCAAGCCACAAGCTGGAGCCCAGCCAGCCATCAAGGGCGCATTCCAAACCTCTGAGTCAGCATCCGACCCCAGGCCACTCTGTCCTGAGTGCCACAAAATCACCTTTAGCCAAAGACTCAACTTGATTTTGGAGCTGAAACAACTCTTACCTTGTAGTTGCATAACCTAGAGGAATGAGGGAAATATCCAAATTCTGAAAAGTACTGATATTGAAGATTTCTCAGTAGAATTTCGGTGGATATTCAGTCACCCTGTTTTCAGAAAGTGAGAGAGAGATCTGAATAATTTTTTGGCCTGAGTTGTAAAACACAGGTCCTGACCCCTCCTCGTCATTAAAGATCCCATGGGCTCTTTTGAAAGGACTAAGGGGGATTAACCTTTCTGTTCTGGCTAAATTCCTAATTGGATAATTGCGTTCTGCCTCCCTAAATTATCCCTGTAGCTCCAATTGGATATGGAATTTTCACTTCCTGTCATAAAAGGTTGTAGGGTGTTAGGACATTTCACCCCAGGGGTGATGCCAATTAAGTCGTTAGGGAGGTGAAATCTGTTTGTGGATTGTCTTTCTTTCCTCAGCACCCTTTCCCACCTCCTGATTCGCAGTTTCAAATGTGTGGAAATCTTTCAATCATTCATAATGAAAAGGGATGTCATAAGTTAGTAACACTGCTGATTGTCACATTATTTCTAAGAATATAATAAAGGCCACCAATAATTGGTTAAGCCCTTGCAGAGAGCACTGTCCTTCTGAATGAGAACAAAAGAACATTCCTTCAAATGGCTCTGTACAAACCTCCAGAAAGGGGGTTTGCCACAAGCCTGCACACTGCATTTCTGCTGGGCAAGTTGAGGGCGACGTTCAGAGCTTTGCCTGCTTCACAGCTTCTGTGGGTCCTGAGCTCAGCAGTCACAGAAACACTCAGGCCCCGGACAGGGCCAAGGAGAATTCCTGCCTCTCCTGCATATGGATGCAGGCATTAACGGCAGGCACATTGCACATGCACTTGATTTGCAAAGGAAAGGTCACGCGTCAGTCTCCTCAGCTGTACTTATCCACATTGGAAATCATTGCTCACACCACCACCTTTGAACCACAAAGGCAACACTGCCAGCCACAGCCCTACGCTTATGCTGCATGGAGGGAAATATTAAGAGTCAGCTTATTTGTTATTTATTTATTTTCAATTTTGCTTTCACACCAGTAAAGAAAGTGCTCTTGGACCAACTCTCTCTATATGTAACCTTTGAAATAGGCTAGCTCATCAATAGTCACTTCATTAAGGATGTCATTATTTTTTGAGTTTTGTCATAAGAATCACGGCTTCATTCTTCAGAAATCGGTATAAATATAAGTATGCTAGATCAGTAGTCATACCCCTCCATCCTCCCGCAATCTAACACAGCTACACGCGGGAGCAGATGAAATTTGGGATCTTGCCCACAACCATGGGAAATAAATGGGGGAAGTAGGAATCCCACAGTGAAACAGAAATAGTGGAACAAACTTTGATTTGGTGGTTACGGTGAGAAGCCAGGGTTTTCTCTGTAACATCTTCTATATATTATAAACCTACCCATGCGGACTTCTTGGAAGCACCATGAAAAAGGTCAGTGGCTATCAATAGAGTTGAAATATCCATCTCAAAATTTGAAAAGTCACTTTGAAAAGTGATGCTTCTTATCATCTTCTGTTTTAGGCAACTTTCTTGGTATAATGTAAACGAAGGCTCATTTTTGAAATATTCAGTAGAATTTGATTTAATAGCTGTTTGATTCTTTGGTCTCTAAGATAGCAGGTGACATCTGGCTGGAGCAGCTTCAATGCCCTTCTTTCTGTGTCCTTTGATTTTCTCTTCCTGTTTCTCTTCCCGGAGGGAAATTTCCCCCATGGAGGCCAAATCCATTCCTCTGACTGCTCACATCTCTGTCTTGTCTTAGGATATTCTAGAGGAACAACGGGAGCTACAGTCGTGAAGCTATCACCATGACTATTTTTCTGCAAGTTGCTATCAGAGATGACCCTGCTCTCCACTAATGCATACAATTTAAAGTCTTTGCTTTTTACCTCTCAAAATTAATCATGATGGTGTGTCTTATATTCTGTTTTATTGTGTGCCTTTGTATCATTCACACATTTTATTAGACAAGCATGCATTTCCATCTCTGCAGACATCTTCATTTAAAAAAAAACCTAGCACAAGATCAAGTATTATGGGGTCCCTTGTTCCACCCTATTAGAAATACATTTTTTTAAACATTGTTTTGAAGGAGAGAGTTATAAGTTATCAAAGTGGACTTGCACTCAACCTAAGTTTTCCATTTTACCTACCAGGGCACAGAGCAAGTCCATGCAGTGTATCTCGTTGAGATTTGGACAAGCTATCTAAGGGAGCCCTCTCATTTATACCTCCAGGTGACGGATAGAATTATGTACACGGGGACAACCAGAACTGCTCCCCAGGAGCCACGCACTACTTTTCTCATTCATCTTGGGCCATTCAGTTAATAATTCCTTACATTCATAGTCAAGAGTACTCAGAGCAGAATCTCAGTCACTATCAGAGAGTTCATAGACAAAGACAGCAGATGACACCATCAGAACTGGGAATTTTATATCTACAACAATTCTTCATTCTTCTCTGTTTCCAACCTTGCATTAAGGTAAGCATAATTTTTTGTGTGCACCTACTCATTAGCATTGAGCTAAAGAACACTAATGGAAATGTTAAAAATTAAAGACATATAATATGTTATTATTTTAGAGGAAGAAAAACTGAGACTCTTACGTGACTACACTGGTTAATCCTAATATCTTTCCCTCCAGTATTACTGCATCTTTAACCTTTCTTTACCAGAGAAAATATTCTACTATGATATAAAGAAAAATGATAAGATTTCACACTCTCAAAGACACACACACGTATTCAACCATACCTAAACATTTCTGCATTTATTAGTGATCAAGTAAGTTATGAATCTATTTTCTAGCCAAACTGATGTTTATAATCTTATTATCATTATCTCAGATAATATGTACTATACAATAGTTTGAGGATAATAAAGAAAATTAAATGGCCCATTTGTGCCCCCTTCCACCCTGATAGGTGGTAGTTTTAGATTTGCTCTTTGAAAAGTGAGCTGGTACAATAGGATGACAGTGACTATTGGGAAAAATACTATGTCAACCACCAGTAATGATCTGTCCACCAGTAAAGCAGTTGTGTTAAGTACTTAGTGTTTAATCTTAAGTATCTCTTCCAAATTGCTCCCCTGAGTGATCCAATTTACTGCCAGATCGTTGAGTTACTTCCGAGCTGTTTGAGTATCCAATATTGTATCTATCCCTCAATTCACATATACACAAACACACACACACCCTCCCAACACACGCACACATGCAGAGGTATACATTATTTGGGGCATTCAGATGTGTGAAAACATATTTTTGTGACATATTGTTATGTCAGTATCAGCAAGTTATAGTACCAACTAGGATATATTAACAGCACCAAGTTGTTATAATCATATGGACACAACATGAGAATAATTATATTTGTGTGATAATGCAAAGTAACATAAACATACTTCTGATAGGACCACAGGCTGAGGACGCTTAGCATAATCTCTGTATAACAATAAGTGTGCTGCTCTCTGCATATCCCTGACAAATCAGCAAAAGCCAGAACTCAAGCACCGTGGCATTTGACCTTGATTGACCTTGTCTGAGACCAGAGTTATAACCAGACCAAGATGATAACGAGGGAAGGCAATAAGGTAGATCGCCCACCACACTGACAGAACTGAGGCAACGCAGTGAATTGCTATGATCTTCTGACATTAATGTCCATAATTTTATTCAAGTCCAGTCAATACGGGGGTGCTTAATTTTGGGGTACTTGATCTTAGAAAAGGAAGACTGAAGATAGTGAAAGCAGAAAAAGGATGCCGAACTGATGAAGTTCATTGTGCTCATCTAACACGATATGGTACCCTGTCTTTGCATCTACTGGAAAAGTAACTGTGATTCTATATTTTACAAAGACAGGTTGACTCTCACTTACTTGAAATGCTTTGGGCCATCAGGGGCTTTCAGATTTTGGAATATTTGTATATCTGAAATCCAAAATATTCCAGTCTTCAACATTGTTTTGAGTATCATGTTGGCATTCATAATCTTTTGGGTTTTGAAGCATTTTGGTTTTTGGGTTAGGCATGCTTAACCTGCACTTGTCATCTATATCTTAAAAGTAGACACTAGATTGGAAAAATTATGCTGTTATTAAACCACTGGATGTAAAAAACCATTTCATGAAAAGTTGAAAACTACGAATCCCTAGATATCATGAAGGACCCAGTAAGGCTAACTCAATAAGCACCTGAGATAAAACATTGCATTCCGTTCGCACGAAGTAGTAGACAGAGAATTTAAGTATGCATGCATTTTTTCCTGTTACCACATAGCACTGTGTGGTAGAAAATGCTGTCTTTCACGCTACTTGAGATCCTTTTGCTTTCTGTTTACTTCCCTCCCTTACGTCGATCTCAGGTGAATGGGTATAAACATGTATAAATTTAGAGATGCAAAAAGAAAATTTATATTTTGCTTAAGCACTAGCCATGAAAACTGATTTCTCCTATGTCTTTACAGCAGACATAGTCTGTTCTTTTTCAGTTTTTTAATAAATCTTACTTGGCAAAATCACTGACATAGAAGAAAATTGACTGTATGCTTCTTTATGAACATTTTAAAGGGTGTTTAGAAAAAGCCTTCACATAAACTAATCTAAAAGGATGCAGTTTTTGCCGACAATCAGTAAAAGGAACAATAATGTGAATTCATAACAGAATTTTTTGTTGTTCTTGTAGCTGTTGATGCAAAGAAGAAATATGGTGCAGACATCTTACAGTTATTATGTTTTCTCTGTTGAAAAGATGAAATCGTTTGGGGAGAGTAAGGGATGCAGGAAGAGAAATTGGAAGAAAGGCAAATAGAGGGCAGAGAAATATTAAAGCACTTGCTGCTAAGGGATGGAAGAACAGGAAGAAAGAAATGCTCAGGCAACAATTAACAAATCAGTGACGTGGCTGATACAATAGATACCTCTGTGAGCCTCCAGCCAGCCCACTTCCCAGCCAGGCCCAGGAGTGTCTGACTTGGCAGTTGGTGTGCTAATTCATCCCTGGCTCTGGGTTCCCTTCCCCTCATGCCGCTCTTGCAAAAAGCTTCGGGGAGTCCCTAAGCTCCCCGTTTCTTCCCTAAATCGCCTCTATTTATAAGGTGCACAGGTAACAAAGTGCCAGAATCAACATTCTTTTCTAGTTTGCACAAACAGCGATGCAGCCTGAATGCGTTGTGACTTATAAAATGCTTAGTGAAAGCATACATAATTTGTGGTTGCCCATAGAAAGTAGGGGAATAGCAAGAGTCTGGTCACAGAGAGATACACATCTTCCAGAAAAGCAAGCTGTAAGCAAAGTGCATTTTGCTAAACAAAAATACAAATGGTTCCTGAGGCTTCCAGTTAATTCCAATATAGTAAGTGGCTTCCTTCGCCAGTGAGAGCAGCAGCCCTGGCTGCCAGCAGGATAAAGGCCAAGGACACGTGTGCACCTTTAGAAGCCGAAGAACAAAAGGTTAAGGCTGGCTGTCTTTGAGTGATGGGCCCCTACCTGACCTTTACAATCTTTTCTAATTTTCTCAGTTTCCAAATTTCCTCTTAGGAGTCTGCAAGTAGTGGGTATTGTTTCCAAGTCAGCTTTTGGTAGAGTTAGAAGGGCAATAGTGTGAAAAGAGAAGGCTTTTCTGTATTCCCCTTTTATGCACTCTTCTCTCTCCTTCCAGTCCAGCACAGCAGTTCTCACCTTCGTCTCCTGAAGGGCTTATAAAGACACAAAGTGCCCCTTTCCATGCCCATCCTTCCCAAATCAACAATGCCAGGAAGGGCTGGAGGATTCGTGTTTCTGTCTTACTTAATTTCCCATTGCTAAGGTACAATACCAGAAAACCACAACTGTAAGGAGAAGTTTATTTTGGCTCACTGGTTGTAGAGGTTTCAAGCCATAGTTAGCTGGCTCCAAGGCAGGACAGCATGGCAGAGGAGAAACAGTCCATGGCATGGTGGTGGGAAGCACAGAGAGAGCAAAGGAGAGAGATCCTTCCAGGGCATGCCCCCAGTGACCCACCTCCTCCAACCACACTGCACCTCCCAACATCCATTCAGCTGTAAACTCATCCATGCACTGATCCACCCAGAGTATCATCACCGTGGTCCAGTCCCCCTCCCAAAGCCCCACCTAGGATAGCATGAGGCTTTGGGGGAACATCTAGATATAAACTATAACAGCTTCTAAAACATTATCCAGCCTTGCTTCTGTTCTGAGGACTATCGTGTGAAAAACTCTTGTTCCATAGATGTTTAGCCCACATTCACCCCCCACCCTGGCATCACTTGGTCTCTTAGTCTGCATTCTTTTTCTTTTTCTTTTCTTTTTCCTTTTTTTTTTTTTTTTTTTTTTTTTTGCCTCCCAAGACTTCTTTCCTTTGCGTGCCCGTTTGCAGTACATAATGATTACATTTGTCCTAGGGAGTCTGTGCATGCATGTGACATAGTGGAATCCTTTTGTCACCCCCCCTTTCCTCTTCTTTTCCTCCATCTCTTGGTCCCCTCCCCATTTGCACAAGATCCATTTCCCTATTCCTTATTATCCATCTTTTATTTTGCTCGTTATTTGTATTTTGATTTTCCCATTAAAGAGAAACCATGCCATATTAAGCTTGTGCATGTGATTTATTTCACTTACCATTATGGTCTTAAGGTGCATCCATTGTCTTACAAATGACTCAAATTTATCCTTCTTTATAGCAGAGTAGTACTCCCTTGTGTGTAAATACCACACTTTCTTTATCCATTTATCTTTTGATGGACATACTGGCCTCTTCCAAGGTTTAGCTATTCTGAGTTGTGCCACTGTAAACATAGGTAAGCATGGGTCACTGTAATGTGATGTCTTTAACTCTTTCTGGAAGATACTAGAAGGGTAATAGCTGGGTCAAATGGAATTTGTGTTTTTAGATTTTTTCCTTTTTTTTTTGTGGGTACCGGGGGTCAAACTCAGGACCTCGCATGCCAGCAGGTGCCCATGCTGCTGAGCGATATCACCAGCCCTTTTTCCATATGCGGGTTCCGGGAGTCGAACTCGGACCCTCATGCTTGCCAGGCAGGCGCTTATGCCATTGAGCTATCTCACCGGCCCATGTTTTTAGTTTTTGAGCATTCTCCACACTGGCCTCCATGGTGGTTGTACTGATTTATACTCTTGTGGTCACTTCTCAGAGGTGGCTTCTGTGACCTTCTCACATCCTGAGCCCAGCCCCAGATCCCCGTGTGACCTCGCCTTCATACCACATGCTTCCTCTTGATGCGTTGTTTATTTACTTATTTTTTATTTCTTTACAGTTCCTGGACACAGTGAGTGTCCAAAAATATTGAGTAAGTAAATGATTAAACCCCAACAGGGGAGGATGCTTTGAATTAGGGATCTAAATCAGGCTTGTTTTCTAAACAATGGAGGAAGATTGCCCTGCTTAGAGTAATTTCAGGGATTCCGAGAATAATGAATCACATTTTAAAATTCATAAGGAAATCTTTATATTAATTTTTGTACTCTTAGTTTTAGGTAAACCAATGTTTGTGGAAACTAGCAATCTATGCTTGCCTAGAACATTATATTTACTTATATAATTTTTTTCTGTCAACACTGCTTACCTTTTCCATTTATTTTATATTGCTGTCACTAAGAAAATTTCCTAAGCTAAAAATGTGTCCATAAGCTACGCCTGTTTCCTCTCCCTCATTCCAATTTTCTCTGTTCCCTGGAGCACTTGTATGCATGGTGCAACACACACCCTCACTGAGTTTGGAGTCTGTCTGCCTTTGCTGACCAGTCCCTGACTGGATTCCGGCTCTCTGTCACCTTCCCTCGGAAGGAGACCCCGACAGTGCCAATTCTACTGTGCTCCTTCTTAACTGGCTGAGGGGCTCGGAGCAAAGAGACAAGCTGTGAACGTGAAAAAAAAAACGGTGAATCCACAGGCCCAGAGGCACAACTACATCAAGAACTAAAGCCAGGGAAAAGACACCAGCAAACAGGAAGCCCATCCATCAAAGAAGCACTGGGACCCTGAGCTCTGCAGCAAGCAGGGGAGGCTGAACACTGAGCTGTGCTGGCCGCGATGGTGACTGTCAAAGCTGCCCTTCTGTCTCAGGGTCCCTCTCCTTGAAACCACGCTGAGGTCCCCAAGGGTCAGATCCTGCTTGACATTTTGTAGTTATCTATTTACCTCTCTCTCTCCCTTACTGATTGGAGCACTCCCCAAGGGCACTGTGTAATTCATCACTCCATGATGTGTGTAACAGAAGAGTCTGTCACGCAGGAGGCATTTTATACAAACACACAAATATTTATATATGTGTTCTAGTGAGTGGATAAATAAATGATTTGCTCTTACTATGAAAGATCTCTTAGTTTTTAAATCATTTAAAATGATTATTGAAATGTTAGATTTATTTCGGTAGCATCATCCCATAAAGCAAAAATAGGCATAAGCGTACTTTGGTATTGGACGTGACTTCTACCTACTTTGCTGTGCACAGTTGATATTGGGGTGTTATACCCCAAGGATTATCTGTTGCTACACACATATGCACAATGCCAGTGACTCAAAGCAGAATCTGCCCTTTGCAGTCCATTTGCCTTCAGTTTTCTACAAAAGCAGTAATGAGTGAGGTGATTAGGGAATCCTGCTGGTATAGAAGATGCATCTGGATTTGTAAGCTTCTATTTGGCAGCCACAGGCTAATGTTGGGATTTGTTCATTTTACTACTAGAAGTGAAATAAGGTAGCGTTCGAGACCATAGCCCCAAAACATAGTTTCCAGACCACAGCAGGTGATTGATACGTGGTCATTATTAGAATGCACGGCCGAGGTAAGTGCTGGACCCTATCCATCTTTGCAGCATGGTTTTTGCCTGGTTTGATGAGCTGAATAAAGCAGGGCTGTTGGCGAAAGCATGTGATGAGGTCATAGTGCTCCTCATTATCAAATCCACTTTTGTAAATGAACACTCGAGTGCTTGCCAGTTTCTTAGCGATGCCATTCTCATTGTTACCTATTGAATAGTACTGCAAAAAAGTGAAGTTGTGCCCAGGTCTAATTACTATGATCCCCCTGGCTTTGTTTATAAATATATAACTGTACAAATCGCAGATGGTCACAGACAGTGAGGGATGGTGATAAAGGATGAACTGGATTCAAATTCTAATTCTGTCACCTACTGGCTAGAAGAGATGGACAAGCGCTACCTCTCAGGGAGCCTGAACCATCGCGAGTCTGAAAAGAACTGTGAGTTCTTTCTTATAATTTAAGTTGTAGTCCAGTGTTTATCACTGGGAGAGCTCTTCCTGATTCCTCCATCGGTATTTAGATAATGCTTTCTCATCGCTTGATTAAAACGTAGCTATATTTTTATTAGTTAGTGCTTTTCCATGTCTCTGTTTCCAGGAGACTTTCGGTTACTGTTAACTTTAACTCAGCAATGTTCAAAGATAATCAAATGAATGAATGACTCATTCTGCATTTTAAGAAAATGCAAGAACTAAATTTGAGGAGAGTTTAAAAGTTGGGAGAAGTTAGTTGTAATGTGTTTGCAATTTTTATTATCCCATTAAAATTTTTTGATTGGATATTATTGATCATGTTACACTTTCCATAACTCCTTAGATAATGGAAAAAAGGAAAAACAAGAGAAAGCATAAAGACATAAAAGGGTATGTCTAGTATGCTACGTTCCCATCACAGAACTGGATGCGTAGTCATAATTCAAGAGAAGATCAAAATATACAGTGAAAGTTTAACTTTAGAAAAAATATTACAGTAAAAGACACATTGGTGTTGACCTCCCACTGGGTTCAAACACACTTATTCCGTTGTCCTTGCCACTTTCTGAATCAGTTTTTGAAGTCTTCCTTTATGAGTGTCTTTACAAATTCTGATCAGAAATAGATGCCAAGTGCCATCCAACAGAAATGCAGTCTCATAAAAACGCTGTGATGTATCTTCCTCCATTTCATTCACTGGATCTGGCACTGTGCAAATTTTGTCTCTTTCTCAAAGTCATGCTGACCGTGAAAGGTAAATATTTCTAATCGATTCAGGACATCAAGGCAGCTATAGCAGTGAAACTAAACGCACTCAAGAAAGAGGACTTTCAGAACTGCTTCAGAAAGTGCCAGAAATGATGGGATAAATGTATTTGAAGCAAAGCGAAGTATTTTAAGGGAGATGAATGTGTTTTTTTTTTTACTGTAACAAATAACTTTTTTATTCAAATATTCACCTTATTTTTTGATAAAACCATCAAAAAATTTAAAGCACGGTAAATGTAAAACATACATTCCTTAGCTTAGTTTTGGTTATCTTAGACAATAGTTTTAGGCACTGTTTAGACCATAACCATTTTAACAGTTTACTTTTTTAGGCATTCTTTTAAAACATTTTTACACAATTATTGTTTTTGTTTTTAACTTCAAGGAAAATTGTATGTATTCATGGTGCTTATGAGATTTTGATACATAAATACAACATGATGATGAAATCCACCTCGCTAACGTAGCTTTATCTTACACATACCATTTTTATCACAAAAATATTTCAAACCTATTATCATCCTATTTTTCACCTATACAATATGTTATTCTCAACAATTAGCAAAGCATTTCACAATATGGCTGCTGAAGTCTTCCTCTTCTTTCTCTGGAATTTTGTGTCCTTTTACCAACAGCTTCCCAAGCAACTGTCCTCCTCACCCCAGGCCCCGGAAGCGTTGTTCTACTGTGTGTCTTGCGCATTTGACGTGTAAGTGAGGTCACACAGCGTCTCTCTCTACTTGGCTTACTCCATTTACCAGTGTCCTCAGCTTCACCCATGCTGTTGTAATTGACAGGATTCCCTTTGGTTTTGAGGGGTGACTAGAATTTCACTGTGTACATATACCACATTTTCTTTATCCTCACCCATTGATGGACAAAGATTAATTCCTTATTTGGGGTATCACTATTAATAATGTGGCAATGAGCATGAAAACGCAGCTCCCTCTTTGGTATGGGCATTTCATACCCTTTGGATACATTGCAAAACGGAATTGATCCTTTCTATGTTCCTTCTATTTTTAATTTTTTGAAAAAAGCTCCATATTTCATATTACCGGTACTAATTTACATTCCCACCAAGGGGGTATGAAGACTCCCTTTCTTCCACATCCTTGGCAACACTTACCTCTTGTATTTTTGATAATCGACATCCTGACAGGTGGGAAGAGATACGTCATCGTGGCTTTAATTGGCATTTCCTCGATGACTAGGGACATTAAGTACTTTTTCATGTATTTATGAACCATCTGTATGTCTCCTTCTGAGATATGTCTTTTCAGGTCCTTTGTATATTTTTCTTTTCTTTTCTTTTTTTGGTACTGGGAATCGAACTCAGGACCTCGCACTTGCCAGGCTGGTGCTTGTGCCGCTGAGCTATATCCCCGGCCCCCTTCGTGTATTTTTTACTCAAGTTATTTTCCGTTATTGATTTTTATTTATTTTAGATATTAATCCCTTGTCAGATGTATAGCTCCCTGCTTTCCCTTTTCATGGTCTCTTCACTTTCTTCTTCCTTTGCTGTACATAAGCTTTTTACGTGTCCGCAATCCCACTTCTCTGTGTTTACTTGTATTGTTTGTGCTTCTTGTGCCCTATTCAAAAATTCTTGGTCCAGGCCAGCATGAAGCAGGTTTTATCCTATGTTTCCTTCTAAGTTGTTTTACGGTTTTGTGCCTTACACCTAAGTCTTTGATCCATTTTGAGTTGGATTTTTTGTAGAATAAGGTAGAGGTCCAGTCGAACTCCTCCGCAGTTTCTGCAGCACCATTCATGTAAGAGACTTCTTTCCCCATTGTTTGTTCTTGGCAGCTTGGTTAAGATCAGTTCACCAGAAATGGATATAGGACTTGTGCCCTGTATGTCTATTCCGAGCTGACAGTGTCGACTCCTCTGGCCCAGGTGGCTGGGTGTGTGTCCTCATCCTCTCTCACTGCTCCGAAAGGTTCCCACCCAAAATGGAAGTCAGGTCAGAGTCCGTCCTTCCCCACCTGAGGAGAACCCGTGCCCCATCAAGATGCATAAGCTGTTGCCATCTCCAGAAAGACCCCAAACAAGCTCTCAAGGTCTACTTCAAAATCTGACATTTTCCTTAATAATGCTGAATATTAAACCCGTTTCTCTGATCTAATTACACAATTGTTCCTTGCATGTCTTTCTTTGATATAGGAAGAATTAGGTACATATGCGCCATTTCTTATCTCTGCTTTTTACCTCCAACTCTTACTTTTATTTTGCACTTTATCTAATTGTGCCTGCTTATACAGGTTGTGAAATATTTAAGAGTTTTAGAATATTTTTTATATCTCTGCCATGAAAGATAAGAAAATTTTGAAAAGCATTACTTCTCTTCTCCTTCACCATCACCTGCTTATTTTATATAACTAATAATAATAGTGACCATTAACAAAGCAATGAATACATTCTGTGTTTTCTAATACAGGATACCTCTATCTATCTGCCCAACAATCCTATGACATAGGTATTTTACAGCCCTCCCATTTATTGCATAAATTGACAAGTAGAGTCCTGGATAAGTTAACTAAGAAGATCAAGGTCACACAGAGCCGTCAAAGGCAAAGTCATGATGATAACCCTCCCAGTCTGATAGGAGAACTTAATATTCTTTATTCCGTGCCACATTCTGACTTTCACATTGCTAACATATGCAACTATCCTTTCCTGTTCTCTGAAACACCTAAGTCTTCAGGGCTCTAAATAGATGCTAGCATCTTAAAATCAATAACAGAAACTTTCATTATTAAGGACACTTTATTTAGCGTAAAGACATTACTGTGTTTAGGCAGCAGAGATGGAAATAGAAATTTTACCACCAATATGTGCTACTGAAATCAGAATTTCTTACATGTTAAATAGATTTTCTCCATTTCTTTTTTGGCTTTTGCTGTATTTCCTTGGAAATGTTTCAGAAATAATTGTCTTTTCATATAAAATATTGTTCTTCATTGGCTTTTATTTTTAGTTTTACCGGAGTACACTAAAGTAACTTTTGACAAAAATTCTGTGATTTTTAAACTTGTTGCACCGTTAAATGTCTACAACTTGATATATTTTATTCTCACACTAATTAAGAATTTGGCCGGGTATAGAATTCAAAAGTTAAAAGCACTGATTCATTGTTTTGCTCTCCTCAGGACTGGTTTGATTTGCATTCTTCCCTCAAATGCTGCCGTGTTTGTCTCTTTCCAAGGAGATTTGCACTTTATTCTTGAGCTCAGAAATGGCAGCCACCAATTTCTGGATACTCATATGTACGTTCTTTTCATTTTTTCCATGGTCTTATTTGTTCTGAAGTTTGGTGCCTTTCTTTTACTATTTTCTCCTACCTGTGGATTCCCCTGCCTCCTTTTAGGGTTTGTAATAATGCTCAATGAGCCTTCTGGATCTATGTTCTGTGTCTCACCTACCCCGTGTACTGTTACTCAGACAATCACTAAGTTATACATGGCAACACAGTTTTAAAACTCACTTTATATTTTAGATTAGCTTTGATTTGAAGGAAAGATGAAGCTGGTGGGGAGAGTCCCCTCACCCAGTTTTTCACACTGTTGATAATGTATGTTACCACATTTAATCACTGAAGCTTAGAAACTAATATTAGTACATTATTATTATGGAAACGTTCAACTTTATTTGTATTTCACCAAATTTCCAACTCCAGGATCCATTCCAAGACAGTTTGCTGTGTTTCTGTGTTGTATATCTCCAGGTCCCTCTGGTTTGTGACAGTTTTTCAGTATTTCTTTTGTTTTTTCAACAACAAAGAAAGAAAATATTGAAGAGTCCTGGCTGGGTAGGTCTCTTGCAAATGTCTCATAAACCAAGTGTGTCTGATTTTTTTTCTCACGATTGGACTGTGGTTATGACTTTGGGGAAAGAATCCACATAGGTGAAGTGTCCCTCTTGTCTCTTCTGTCTGGATGACATCACTGATATCTCTGTATCAGTTAGACTATGTAAATTGTGCCAGGTGTCTCCACTCTGAAGTTGCCACTTTTCCCTGCTCTTTCACTGGGATAGACTCAGGAAGTCCAGCCGGAGTCAAGAGAAAGTGAGCTGAGAAGGGTTTTGGCTCCTGGAGTTCAGAGTATCCTTCCAGAAGAACTCCCGTAATTGCCCAGCGTGCAGTCCCCACAGGACCCCTCTCTGGAGGCGCCTTCCATGAATGTGTTCTGCAGTTCTGCTGGCTGGACTCCAGTACCCCAGGCTCCCTTGGGATGAGGTGATAGGCCTGAGGCTCCAGGAAGTCCTGTCCTTTGAAACCCAGATGGTGGCCGCCATGACCCCAGAGCCCAGGAACTCTGAGGCTATGGTAAGTGGGCCCCCTCTTTTAACCTCTGAGTTGCCCTTGGGGTCATCCTGCCATAGTCTTTTAGACCAGCACCTGGCTTCTACAGAGATGGCTGAGCCACATTAATCTCTGTATCAAACGTCACCTTAGCTACAACCTTAGTGTTCTCACTGTGTGCAATATGGACAGGCTGAGGATTTTCCAAGTCATTGAATTCTGCTTCCATTTTGCTTAACAGTCCCATCTTCCAGTGATTTCTTGTCACATTTTCAGTAAGCACTGGGGCAGAGCTCAGCCATACCTTCAACACTGTACTTTGAAAACTCTTTAGCCAACAATTAAATTTCATCACTCAGAAGCTTGAACGTCCACGGACCACAAGAACACAAACAAACTCAGCCATGTTCTTTGTCACTTTATATCAAAGATCAGCATTCTTCCACGTGCCAATAATGTGTCCCTCACTTCCATTTGACACTTCATCAGAATGGCCTTCATCATCCATATTTCTGCCAAAATTTTATTCAGATTACTTCTGTAAGAAGATTGAGGTTGACTCCGCTGCCCTTCCCTTTGCCTTCTGAGCCCTAGCCAGAATCGCCCTTAAAGTCCCTGTTTCTCCGATGCACGGTCATCACCTTTACCCATTGTCTCATTCCCAGAAGCATCTATGATTTAGATGTTTGCTCAAGCAGCACCTCTTCTTGGTATCAACGATTGTCTTAGCCTATTTGTGTTGCTTTGATAAAACTTCCATAAACTAGATGACTTGAACGACAAATATTTATTTTTCGTAAGTCAGGAGGTTTGGATATCCAAATCCATATTCTTACAAATTAGGTGTCTGGTGAAAACCCACTTCCTTGGTCATAGACAAGCATCTTCATGCTGTACGCCACACGGCAAGAAAAGAAAGAAGGGTTCTTAGGGGTTTTCATAATCATGTTCATAAGAACTTCCTCTTCATGACCTGTCCATTACCCAAAGGCCCTACCTCCTTATACTATCACTTGGGGCCAGAGGTCTCACTAAGTTTATGAATTTGGAGAGGGCTCGGGCACATAGTCCTTAATGGAATAGTTTGCTAATCAATTTTTAATTTCTGGACTGTTCTCATTTTGTAATTTTCCTTTGCAGATACTGCAACTTTTTGAACATGATCTTGAGTCTTTTTGAATATATTTAGTTATTTGACTTTTTCTTTTCTGGTCTATTCCCCTTATTATTTCTCTTCCCCTGTATTTTAGTCTTTATCTGTATGACTAAGAATTATGTTATATGTTATATTAGTTTTTGCATTGCATTGTCTTACAGTCATATAAGTGCATTTTCCTCATAACCTTTTGCATAATTAATGATTAAATGTAGATTTGATTTAAGGCAGTAACTCATGACAGAGAGAATGCTATCCAGCTGGGAATTGTCAGTTATCAAATCAGGATATATATTTCGCAGAAAATAGAACTTTTACAAATATTCACTCGTGTGGAGCTTCCTTTGCCGCTGCATTATTTCTCTTTCTTCTGTCCCATTTCACGCACACAGATTGGGAGGTCCTTAATTCCCTCCATCTCTGATATTCGGTGTTTGTTTATTTGTTTGAGACTCATATAAGTGGACTTCACACTGATCTCACACTTGGTTTTAAATATTATTCTCAGGATTTTGATCCAAGGATAAAAGTCATAGCTGGGAAAAGGAGGTAAGGAGCCCAGGGACTCCTCAGCTTCCTGCCCACTTTTTCTACTTGGGGGTTGTGGTTTTGCTTCTCCTCTGACCCCGCACTGGGAAAAAATGGCACTGTGAGTGTTTCTTACCATGAATTTCACAGCTTTGCTTTTGACAAATCTGAATCTGTTTGCTTTAAAAATTCACCACACTTCCCATTTTCCTAAAACGTTTCTTACTTTTGAGTAGTCTTATGCTAGGGCGTATCACAAAATTCACGTTAGACTTCAGACGCTTGTGGCAGCACACGGGTGGTGCTTGTGCGCAGACCCATAGACCTGGATACGCATCCACACATTTCTGTATGGGTAGGAAATATTTTATTCTCTCAATCTGATTTTTAGAAGGAGGAAGTATAGATGTAGATGCAATTTGCCATCTTGAACTAGCAATCTGCTAACGTTTTGTAACCTGGGAAGCATGGAAGAAAATGCAAATAGTTATTTGAAAAATTTGTCTCTGCACTGAAGGAGCCTGGAGTTTGATAGCTAGGCTGTAAGCGCTTGCAAAGAGAGAAAGCACTGCACGCAGGAAGCGCCGTTCAGAAGTGCAAGTGTTCCGTCTGCATAAATTTGTTCTCAGACTCCTCAGAATGACCTTTTCTAAGGATCACGTGGGTTTATCTTAAGACCCATCTTTCCGTACCCATTTCTTCGTCTTCCCACATCCTCTCCCCAAGCTTTCCATTGAAAGGATCTGAAACAGAGACTGAGGCATCCAATGGAGGCAGTGCTGAAGACACTTCATGAAGACAGGGTCGTCTGACGTGAAGTTTCAGGCAACAGGAAAGCTGCACAAAAACCAATAAAAAGCCACCTTTCTTAACGTACAAAGAGGAGTTGTTTAGGGAAGAAGTTGTTAAGCCAGAGTTACTCCGTTTATTACTTTTAGATGGACTAATTTTATTTTAGGAATTAAACCTAATAATTGTGCTTTGCTTTATTTGAGTATACCTTATTTGTAATGATTTCCCAGGCACTGGAGAGTGTAGATTTCATTAAGTCCAATGAGAGCATTTGTTTTAGTTTAATAATATACATGAGTCCCCAAACAGTAAGCTGCGTATTTTTAAATATGATTGTATGAAGAAAGCTGTAATTATTATAGCTCATAAAGCCATGTGAAAATGGTAAAATGGGAGGCGTCCTTATTGATCCCTTATAAGCGAAAGCACAATACATTACTTTAAGAGGCTCAAATAGGGCAATATCTAATACAAAACTGTCATACATTAGATTCCTGCCTCACTGAGTATACTTTAAATGTCTTTTTTTTTTTCGGAGAAACGTCTACAAAAAGCATTTTAATTCTGTTCATTTTGAGAGCTATTGATATTACAGTGTCTTAAAGATAACGCTTATAACAATGAGATTATCCAGAATTTCAATTCCCAGCATTTATGTGGGCTATCATTGCTACTTTTATTCCTTTTGTGATAGAAATGAGATTTTAAGGATCTAGTTGGATAGTTTTAAGGCTGTTAGAGGACAGAGAAAATAAAAATCAAGTAGTAAAGGCCACAATCCTGAGTGTTAAAAGACTTCCAAATTTTTTAGACTTCCGTAATTTCTAGTAGAATGCTTAATTTCTAATTCTTAATTTTAATTTTATTCCATAACTGACTACCCACTGACAGATGACAAAAAGATTGGAAGTTGCAGCTGGAAGTTGAGTATCAGTCATCGTGGTGAAAAGCGGAATGATAAGATTTGTGACCTGCCAGTCCTGCCTCCCTCCTTACCCTCACTCCACAAACAGAAGCGAAGACGGGAAGACATGATGATTTTCTATGGGCCTCTGATGTCTGATGAGTAGGACCCATCTCAAATCTTCTCTTGTACAGAATGGCATATATTTGAGTGTCACAATTCTACTTTCTGGTTTTTATAATACTAAGCTTGGGTTTGGTCCACAAGAGGGAATGCTCTGTGACTGCTAACTTTGAGAACAAGACTTCGAAGGTGGCATCACTGGCAGTGCAGCTTACTTTTCAGAGACAGGGACTTAAGGCACACTGTGCAGGGACAAGGCAGTGGGTTGCCAGGAATTGATATTTTCAAACCTGCCTTAGAAGGAAGCTAGCAAAGTCACAGTTATGTGGCGGATGCCTCATTTCCCCTGGCCTGCAACCCCGTCCCCTGGTTTGTTGCTTTCTTTGGCCCCTCTCCTTGGTGCACAGTAAATTTGCCATTCTCTTTCTTGGCTGTCCTGACCCTAGGGAGCCCCACGCTAGGAGTTCCAAATGAATGAATGACTCATGCAGCATGAACTGAAATTTTGGAGATGTTTCCCCTTCAGTTCCTCCAGCCAACACTTCCGGTGCTCATGTGATCTGGTGGGGCCCAGCCCAATTTTCCCACCATGGTTATTATCTGAAAAACATGCTTTTACAGTTGGTTTTCTGTCCACAAAAAACAAGTCCATGTATTGAACCAATCATGGACAAAAAGTATGAAAAAATTTTATCTACTGAACATGCATAGACTTTTAATCTTATTATTCCATAAAAAGCAAGTATTTACCTAGCACTTGCATTGTTTCCTGCATAATAAAAAATCAAGAGAAAATTTAAATATACAGACAGATATGCAGTTTTTATGCAAATACTGTACCATTTTATACAGAGGAGTTTGGCATCTGGAGTCTTCCGGGCCCTGGAACAAATCCTGTGTGAATAATGAGTGATGACTGTGTTGGCTTTTCTTCCTTCTCTGTTTTACTTTTTGCAATCACCCCCCCCTTTTATCTGGGACCATTTTCCAAAATAAATTACCTACCTGGAAGTCCTTATTTTTAAGAGCTACCTAGAGGACTCACTAACAAGGGCAACAACACAAAACAAAACAAAATACACCATGTGTTTATTGAATTTGGGAATACAAACAATTCGGTTTGCTATAATATAAAACCTTTGGTTGTTTGTCACATTATCATTTCAATATGAAGATTCAACTACTTGAACTATTTAAGATTCTCAATAGGATGCTTTGGTTGAAATTATTAAATCCTCAACTCACCATATTCACAAAATTAAATATATATACTTACTCTTTTCATGGCACTAGAGATTGAACCCAAGGGCTTCACACTGAGCTACTGGTATATCCCCAGAACATTTTATTTTATTTATTTATTTATTTTTTAATTTTGGAGGCAGAATCTCTTTCAGTCACTAAGTTGCCCAGGTTGGGCTGGAATTTGCGACCCCCCTGCCTCAGCCTCGCAGAGTTCTGGGATCATGGGTATGTACCAACCTGCCTGGTTTAAAGTGAAAAACCTCAGAATCCAACAAATCATCAAGAAGATTATACACCATGACCAAGTTGGATTCATCCCAGGGATGCAGGGATGGTTCAACATACGTAAATCAATAAATGTAATACAGCATATTAACAGAACCAAAGACAAAAATCACATGATCATCTCAATAGATGCAGAAAAAGCTTTTGACAAAGTCCAGCACCTTTTCATGATAAAAACCCTACAGAAAATTGGAATAGAGGGTCTTTATCTCAATCTGGTAAAAGCTATCTATGACAAACCAACAGCCAATATCATACTAAATGGCCAAAAACTGAAAGCCTTCCCTCTAAAATCAGGAACAAGACAAGGATGCCCACTGTCCCCACTCTTATTCAACATAGTTCTGGAAACTTTAGCCAGAGCGATTAGACAAGAGAAAGAAATAAAAGGAATAATGATCGGAAAGGAAGAAGTTAAATTATCATTATTTGCAGATGACATGATACTCTACACAGAAGACCCCAAAAACTCCACTAAAAAACTGCTAGATTTGATAAGCAAATTCAGTAGTGTAGCTGGATACAAAGTCAATACTCAAAAGTCAATAGCCTTCCTGTACACAAATAACAAACTTACTGAAAGAGAAATTAGGGAAACAATACCTTTCACAATAACATCCAAAAAAATGAAATACCTAGGAATCAACCTCACGAAGGATGTAAAAGACCTCTATACTGAAAACTACAGTACTCTGAAAAAGGAGATTGAAGAGGATATCAGAAAATGGAAAGATATCCCTTGCTCCTGGATAGGAAGAACCAATATAGTGAAAATGGCCATACTTCCAAAATTGTTATACAGATTTAATGCAATTCCAATCAAAATTCCAACAGCATATCTCACAGAATTAGAGAAAACAATCCTAAAATTCATTTGGAATCAGAAGAGACCTAGAATAGCAAAGGCAATTCTGGGCAACAAAGGCAAGGTAGGGGGCATCACAATCCCCGACTTGAAATTATATTATAAAGCTACTGTGATAAAAACAGTGTGGTACTGGCAAAAAAACAGACCTGAAGATCAATGGAACAGATTAGAAAATGCTGAAACAACCCCAGACATACTAAGCCACCTTATCTTTGACAAAGGTGCCAAACACATTCGCTGGAAAAAAGATAGCCTCTTTAATAAATGGTGCTGGAAAAACTGGCTCTACACATGCCGAAGATTAAAACTAGACCCATATCTTTCACCATGCACTAAACTAAATTCAAAATGGATCAGAGATCTAAATATTAAAACAGAAACATTAAATCTGCTGGAAGGTAGGATAGGTAAAACCCTTGGAGACATTGGTGTAGGCAAAGACTTTATGAATAAAAACTCAACCGCACGGGAACTATCCCAAAGAATCAATAACTGGGATCTCATCTTATTAAAAAGCTTTTGCACAGCAAGAGAAACCACCAACAGAGTGAAGAGACAACCCACAATGTGGGAAAAAATGTTTGCCAGCTGTTCCTCAGACAAAGGATTACTATCGAGAACATATAAAGAACTCAAAAAAATCAGACCTCCCAAATTTAAAGACCCACTCCAAAAATGGGCATCTGAGATGAATACACATTTCTCAGATGAAGAAATACTAATGGCAAATAAATATACAAAAAAATGTGCAACATCACTAGTCATTCGAGAGATGCAAATTAAAACAACACTGAGATACCATCTCACCCCAGAAAGAATGGCTACTATAAAGAAATCAACTAATAACAAATGCTGGAGGGGCTGTGGGGAAAAAGGAACCCTTCTCCACTGTTGGTGGGAGTGTCGACTGGTACAGCCACTGTGGAAGTCAGTGTGGAGATTCCTCAAAAAGCTAGGGTTGGAGGTCCCATTTGACCCAGCTATTCCCCTTCTGGTCATCTTCCCAGAAGAATTAAAAACATCATACCACAGCGATATATGTGCACCCATGTTTATAGCAGCACAATTTGTAATAGCCAGATCTTGGAAACAACCCAAATGCCCATCAACTGAGGAATGGATAAGAAAGATGTGGTATTTTTATACAATGGAGTACTATTCAGCCATTAAGAAGGATAAACTGGAGACTTTTATAGGTAAATGGATGCAACTCGAGAAAATACTCATAAGTGAAATAAACCAGAAGCACATGTGTAAGCATCGTATTGTCTCTCTAGTATGAGAAACTGAAAGAGTAAATAAGATCCAAAATGTACAATAGACATGGTGAATCAAAAAGAAACTGGTCAAAAGGAAAGAGAGACTGGAATAAGGAAAAGAAAGAAGGGAAAGGGAAAAAAAATTGTATATATATATATAAGATGGTTAAGATAGATACACTACGATTTTTACTTAGTTCATTGAAGAGTAAGGTTTGTGCCAATAATGTTTGGATAATTAAATGCTAATGTCTGGTGTCCTGAATAACTAACTTAAAGATAGTAATACGCAATGTATTAACCATTCTTACCCTCCTATTATGTTGTTTTGAAAATTTGTTCTTCTTTTGATTTGTTTTGTTTTTTCTTCTCTTTAAAATAAAATTAAAAAAAAATAAAAAAAAAAAATAAAGTGAAAAACCTGATGGTAAGAAGACTACAGTGTATGCCCTCTTAGACAGCAATGTCAAAAGAGGATTTTTATCTGCCTAGAGTTAAAGGGGGGATTTTCTCAGCATGACTAGGCAGATGGATGGTTTGAGCCTCCCAAGTACACCATGCAGTTATTTTGTGCTGTCATTTCACTGCTATGGCAATGACCCACTTACCAGAGGGCACAGCTCCCACCAGGAGCAATTGCTACCTCTCCTGCTACAAAGAAAACCTGCATTTCTACTCAGAAGCAGAGGCCCTTGTAGAGTTCAGAAGTCAACCGAAATTTTGCCCAAACAGAGAGCAAGAAATAGAGCTCTGCGGTTTGCATCAACTCTGAAAAGCTCTCCGTCCCTCAGGAGGAACGACAGACAGACAGATGTCAAGAGTCCTGAGGACCAGCTCAGTCCCGTGATGCCAGTGTCCACTCCAAACGCCAGTTCTGCCCTCAGTGGGAATGCCAGCCTGGGAGTGCATCCATTCATTCCCCATGGGCAGGTCCGTGGCTTGGCTGTCTGCAGTCCTAGAGCTTAGCTAGCCCTAACTTACAGTGCCCTAGTTACCATAGAGGAGGGTGTCCCTGAGCAGAAAACCCAAGGAGGAAGTCCAGGTCTGAATTTTCTGGGATTCTGTCTGATGAAATTCATCTTAGCTACTGTGGCAAGAAAGAGAGAACAGATAATTTACACAAAGAGTGAACAGCGAGCCTCTGTCCTACTGAATGCCCTAGACTCACATGCAATGCTTTTGCAAAGCAGGGGTATTATAAGGTTTAAAAGACTGTTAATAGAAGAATAATGGAAAATGTGCCCATCAGTTGTATTTCTGTTGGGACATTTTTTTGTCCTCGATGTTTTGTTTACAAGTAATAAAAGTATTTTGAAGAGTTTTGCAGAAAAAATATAATTTTGTTACTAAAACAAAAGTATGTGTACCTACCATGTTGAAATAGGGTTGTAAATAATGGCATAGAACTAAGAATATTAAAATAAGAATATTGGGATAGTTTGGGGAACCGTAAGCGGGTCTTGGGAGCCCTGGGTGACCTCAGGCACATTGACCTGGACTTAGGAACGTGGAGATAACATCAGCCCGCTGAAGCCAGGAGATGAGCATGTGTCTGCAGAATCAGTGGCTCAGCTGTGTTTTGACATCTTGTGGAGAAACTGAGAACATTTTCCTCCAAATTTGAGACAACTATCTTGTAGTACAACATAGCTTACCCCTAGTTAACTATTTTGATTAAATTATTTATTTTATTAGGTTCAGAAGTTTAAATAGAGGGCAGTCATTATAGGGCACAAGTAGGTGGCTTTAATAGTGACAAAGAGAAAAAATCAGGGCGCATACTGAGCACTTGTTGGTAGGAGGCTGCGTGTTATTTCCCATGTTATCTAATCTTAAAAACAATGTTAAGAAGTATGACTGGATCCATTCCAATAATAATGAAACCAAAAGTTAGAGAAGGCAAGGAAGTTATCACAGGACACACAGCTGGGAAGCAGAGGTGCTAGGTTCTAACTCAATCTTCTTGACAACCAGGGCTATGCTCGTAAGAGCTGTACCACTTAGCTTCCTCCTACACAAGGACAAGTGAGGGAGGGGACCAAATGTGGGATGGAACAAATGATAAATGAAGGTGACACATTTGGTCACATATCTATCAATGGAAAAGTGAATTCTAGATGAGAGTGTCGTGCATAGAAAAGTCATACAGTCCTGTGAGAGGAAATGTAAGAGATTAATCAAGGTTGCGGGTGGAGCAAACTTTCTGATAGAAACCAAAAGCCCAAAGTGGCCAATAAAAGATATTGCTCCATTAAAATGCAGTTAGAAAAGGCAGGAGAATTGCTAAGAAAACTGACAGGCAAGGTAAGAGGCTAATATCTCTAATACTCAAGCAGTTCTTAAAATAAAACCAAACAAACAAAAACAATACAATAGCAAAGTGGGCAAATGTTGGACTGAGGATTTATCTCAGTTATAGAGCACTTTCCCAGCATGCACCATGCTGAGGTCCATCTGCAGCACCACACACACACATACACACAAGAAAAATGGGCAAAAGATGTGTGTGTATGCACAGAAGGACAAATCCATAGCAGCAGACATGGAATCATAAAATTAAGAAACAATGAGACATCATTTTGGTCCACATCAGATCAGGAAAAAAAGTAAAAATGGAAATAAAAATAAATTATTGATATTCAAATGTTAAATGCATATAGTCATCTACTATAGCATTTTTTATGTAATAACATATCAGTAGCATGAAGTAAAATATTTCTTAGATTATATATGGCAAATAATTAGGCATAAATCCATTACTAAACACGAAAAGCAAAGGACAGAGAAGGGTGTATACAATTATTTAATCTTTATGCACATAGGTACATCATAGAAGCATATATGTCAATACTTGGTAGATCTGAGCATTTCACGAACAGCCTCATGAGAATGGAAGAGATCTGTGTACAGGAAACAGATGTCAAACAAGAAAAAAGAAGGCAAGAGAAGAAACAAAAGATTGGAGAATAAATGCATGCATAACAAGTTCACATTTGTATAGTTATGGAGATTTAAAAATTTTGGAAGGTACTGATAATAGCTGGCCAATAGGAAAGCTATTTTCTTATTGTTATAGTTTATATATAGATGTCCCCCCAAAGCCTCATGCTCCCATAGGTGGGGCTCTGGGAGGTGATTGGATCACGGCGTGTGATACCCATCACTGGATTGGTCCACTGATGAATTTATAGCTAAATGTGATGTTGGGAGGTGGAGCCCAGTGGGAGGAGGTGGGTCACTGAGGGCATGGCCTGGAAGGGTCTATCTCCCTCCTGCTCCTTTGATCCCTCTCTGCTTCTGGTCTGCCATACTATGGACTGTTTCTCCCCTGTCATGCCCCTCTGCCATGCTGCCCTGCCTTAGAACCAGCTGACTATGGACTGAAAACTCTACAAACTGTCATCCAAAGTAAACCATTTCTCCTTATATTTGTGGGAGTCAAGTATTATGTCTCAGTGATGAGAAAAGTAACTAAGATACTCATCATGTAAATCTTTTACAGAATCTTAAATTTTAGTTACCTATTTTCCCTTTGTTTAATGAATACAAATATTAGCTTTTATATCTTATATGTGTATCAATTCTTTATATCAAAAGTCCCTGAACCTCATTAATGCCTCTTCTCTCCTACAATGGCCTTACCCTCTGACAGTCACTGTTATGGCATTTGCTATGATTGCTTTATTGGTCTTACTTATTTTTTTTCCACATTTTATAAAGAGTAAGATTGCGACATCTATCTTACAGACTTCTCAAAGGAATTTTCCAATTTGCATGTAGTAAATGTATAATAAGCTGTCATTCCAGGATTAAGCTATTTAAAAATATTTATCCTAAATCTATTTTTTTTGCAAAATTCTGGCTAAAAGTGGGTACTATTCAAGTGAGACAAGGCAGTCTTGAATGAAGACTAACAGGAAGGTGCTGATTCTCTTGATTGATTTGATTTGTAAGACTCAAATCTGTTCATATAATGCATTGACATGTTGCTTTCATTCTTAATATTTTGTCATAGATTGGTTTAAAGTATGAGTATTCATTGATGTGTTTGTATGAGAACACAAGATAATTTTTACAATACACAAATTATTAATATATATCTTAAAGATTAAAGAGATTTTTATATGAGGTATTTGGATCTCCATTGGTAGAAATATGCAAGAACAACTTTATAAAACCTCATTAAAACCCAATGTCAAAGAACCAAAAAAAGGTTTAATTAACTAGTTTGGATTTCCTGATATTTTGTTTGATAATATTAGAAATTTTATTTGGCTTGGGAATAGTGGTTTTCTCGAATTATGCAGTCTTAGGTATCTAGACCCTGGTTTAATGAGGTGTTAGCTGGTGAAGGATTGTTACAAGTTTATAGACTGTAAAAGATTACTATTAGGTAATGTTCGGTGAAAACTGCAATTTAACAGACACAAAACAAAGAATAATTTTGCAAATCCTTTCAAAAATGGCTATAGAGTAGCGAACACGTGTAAGGAGTTCGGCATCAATTCCAACTACTTTTAGCTAGCCAAGGTAAGGAAGGGGCAATAGGAAAACACAGATGATCCCTACTTGCAAAAACAAGTTCACAAAGAAATTATTTATAACTAAGGGAAAGTAAAAAGATTTAAGATGTGTCAGGTACTCTTACCAGATACCCGCCGTGAATGTAAACATTAAATATTGAAAACGTGAACTAAAAATAATAATAATAACATCAATAATGAAAATGGAGACGGGAGATTTAGAGATGGAGAGAGGGAGGTGAGTGGGGAGGGGAAGGCGAATAATAAAGAATCCAGCTGTGTTATGCGCATGTACCCACTCCCTAAGATGAATGTAAACTTCATGTACAGCAAACATGCATTAATTAAAAAAAAAAAAAAAAAGCAACGTCTCCCTCAGTTGTTCTTCATTCAAAAACATGTCTGCATTAACATACCTTTATATCAACCCTGCAAGAACCGTCCTAATTGTGTTCTCTGAAGATCTTGTAGGATTCTGGTGTGCCATGCCTTTGAATCCTCTACTCCTCCACCGAAAACAAATGCAGTCAGGGAAAAGAAATGTAAATCTACCTACAGATGCTCCGGCCCTTGATTGGATGGTGGAGACAATAAAACGCAAATGAAGGTTGTTTCTTGATTAGAGCAAGGGCGGAGCTAACTGCTTGGCCTCTGGGCAAAAGCGCACTAAGTTCTTTAAACCATCTTTCACTCTCCCTTAAGGAGCTTGGCAAACATGAGCGAGTTCAGAGATGCAGTAAGTGCTCAGCTCTCAGCAAAAGGGAGAGCAAAGGAGACCCCATTGCCTGACCAGTCCTGAAGGCCAAGGGAGGGGAGGGTGGGAAGGACGGGGCCGGACAACGCGCTCTCCCCTCTCCCTGAGCTCTGCTGCAGCGGAGGATTTTGCCTTTCTCGGTATCACCTTGATTTTATAAAGAGAATTTAAATTCGTCTCTTAAGCATGTACTGTCATTAACTAAGGAAATAGAAAGATCTCATTTGGATATGCTTAACAAAATCAGTGTGCAGTGCTTGCTTGCTCCGTGCCCAACACTCTTCTAAAGAGTTTGCTTGAGTTATTAATGTGCAATTCCTATGAAGTAGATAGATTTAAAAACAGGGGAACTGAGGCAGATGAAAGAGAGAGAGAGAGAGGGAGAGATTCTTACCCACAAAAAGGCACACGGCTATTAAGAACTAGAGTCAGAAGTAAAGGCTTTACGGCCACAAAGGCTAATTTCAGAGCCTGCAGTCTAAACCGCTGTGTGTGTGGCAAGGGTGGAGGCGATGGTAAGAAAATTGCTAATATTCGTAAAATTCTTTCCAGATGGCGCGCTCGTCCTCACAGCAGTGTGCATAATTTGCTTTATCCTGGAAGCTCCTTCTAAGTGGTACTGAGTTGTCTTACAGGAAAGAAACAAAGTTAAGCAAAGTGTCCCCGTATGCTACACGGGGCATCTATCTATTTTGATGAGCTTATTTGTATCCCCAAATTGACATAGTCGCAAACCCATAGTTCACAGCAAAATGTAGGGAGGACTCCTGTTTCGAGCGCATGTTTCACAGTGAGGAAACGCGGGACTTGAAGGCTAATTGTGGCGTTTCCTAACTGTGATTTTTTTTAACAGCTTACTTAAAGCATATGAAGAAAATCTTGTTACTCATACATGGGATTCATCACACCTACCTCCAGCAGGAAGAGCGTTACAGTAAATGCACTTCAACCCCCTTGAAATCAGGCAAAAGAGACTGCAAAGGTTATAGTTAGTACCGTGCGAGAAAGTAGGGCCCCTGTGTAGGCGTTAGATGTGCTCTCTATTCTTGTCTCTTCCCGGTTTCACCTGTGGGCGTCGATTGGGAAATACCGAGTGAAGGTGGCCTTTGCGTGACGTGCTGTCGAGCCCCCGCCACCACGGTGACACGCTGAGGGTTGCGAACTGAACACAGTGATGACGCCTATGGGAAGGGGTCGCCAAATCTGTGGGAAGAGCTGGGAATCCTCCATTCTGCAACGTAATTTACCTTAATTAAGTCTTCAATGCTATTTCCATTTAAATTATGAAGGGCACATTACTGTACTTCCTAATCCCAATTGTGGCGATTTAATTTCACTTCCACTGAAAGTCTCAAAATGAAAAACTACCTACTCCATAAAGAAGAAAAAAAATGTACTTTTTGAAAAATATTTCAAAATACACTATTTGTCCCTCATTTAAATGCAATATATTTATAGAAATATGAAATGACTAACTCGGCAGTATCAATAAGACATGGTTTAATTTTTAAAATCATTTAAAAATGTACCTAAATGAACATTTTTGGGATGATAATACAGTTAGGAAAAGATAGAAATACCTGTCTATTAGAAATACTGGAAGGATGAGCTTTATCTCCTGATTGTTTTGTTCAGCTAATTTTGTGAGTTGGCTATATTTTGGAACAGGAGACATTATCAATAAAGGCATGCTATTAATCCATGCATGACAATCAGTAAGATGTATTTGTCCTTTAAGCTAATTGTTCTTCACTTTGCTTAGCAATAGAAGTCAATAACCTTCATGTGTTTAATGAATATTATTCCATTATTCCCCTTATTATTGAATTAGAGAAGACTTTGAGCAAAAATATAATGATTTCATTTATTATTTTATTTTGTGTTTATTGAACAAGCATAATGCATGAGCTTTACTACTCTTAAATAATAGATGGAGCCATATAGAATACACAACTCTATAGTGGTTTTTTAAAGTTTGACTATTTCCACGGGATAAAGTAGTAAAATGACTCATACATGTATTAATTTCTTGACTTTAAATATGTTTTTGTTCTGCTTAAAAATATAGCTTAAAATCTTTAAGGTTTTTTTCAAATTCAGAACATATTTTTAAAGATTTAGTATGTTTTGTACAGCATATAATTTTTCTTAATATTAAAGGAGTGGACTTTTGAAAAATTATTAGGGTTGTTTTTGTCCCATAATTCCAAGTAAGTATTACCAATATGAATTAGTTAATTTATCATTATTTGAGGACCAGTCAAGAGCCTTACTAGGAGAAAAGCATCAAAGAAAAATATAGAAGAGAGAAATGTAGTATTTTCTTGCAAAACAAATTTGGCTCAGGTCCAGAATATGTCTCTTGCAATGATGTAAGTCACTCTTAAAAGACAACCTAGCCTATGTTCCAATCCAAAAAGCTAGAGTATCTTAACACCAACCCATTTCACGGGGATGACTGAAAGTAAGAAAAGCATTTTTAACTCCATGGATCACTCGCCCTGTAATTAATGCACTGAGAATGCTAGTCCTAGGAAGAAGCCACTAATTCTCCTCATTCTTCTAGCCAGGAACCCAGTGTCCCTTCACATTTCCCCGTCTTCCTCCCGCAAGACCGAGTCCCTTGACAATCTGGAATACAACTTGAGCACCATTTGTGTCCACAACTCCAGGCACAGCACCTAACGTGTGTACACTTTCAGCAATTCTTACTTCTATCTTTTATGAATGAATGAATTTACCAGTACTGCTGATTGCTGATGTCCATGTTCTGAGTACCTCACACACATAATGAAACAATGATTTCTTTGTGTCTAACTGGCAGATCTAGAATCATGTCTCTTCCAGAAGAAACCCCAAATTAGGTTTGCATTTCTAACCTAAAATCTAAATAAAAATGAGTATTTGGAGGGGTTCAGGAAGAAGAAAACCCTGCCATATTGGGAAACAGAGCAAAGTGGCTTTCCATAACACCTCTCATGTAATATTTGGTAAATAGTTGGGTATCCCAGATGTCTTGAAATTTGTTACTTTAAATTGTTGTTGAAGACAAAATAACAAAAATAATGATAAACGACTTCACCCTCTCATTGTGCTTTTACAGCTCAATGGACCTTACTCGTGAGATTACTTCTGAGTACCTGAAGAGTGGTAGACTCACTGGTTAACCACTCTGCAACCCCAGTTCTGTTCATACAAACAAGAGTGCATGAATTTTCCCTCACTGTGTCACAGGGATAGACAGTGGCTACATCATTATCCAGTACCCTGGCTTTGTGTGGTAACATAGGCATAATTATTTCTACCTGATGAGACCCTTTAGTCAATTCCATGGATACTGTGTTAACATAGTAGTTGTCATTTATCTTTTAACAACTATTTCAACACCAATTGTGTGCTAGGCCTGATTCTGAGAGGGGTGGGCACTGCAGTAGATACAAGAGATGAAATTTCCAGACATAGAATTCATATTCTAGACATGTTAGAACCCCAGAATTCTGATCCATCATTAAGATACTTAGTTCTTCAAAACAATACAGTTTGGGATATTAAACAAATATTCCCTTTCCAGGATAAGTCCCATATGTACAAGATATATAATAGTTTTTTTAATGCTTGAATTAAAATATTGAATGTCTCCTAATATTGAAAATATTTGTATCTATACTCATAAGAGATTAGTTTTCTATATTCATAAAGATGCTATTTTTCTTGTGATATGTTTTATTTTTGTATCAAGTTAATATTTTATCAAATGAATGGGGAAGAGTTTGTCTTGTTCTATTTTTTCAGAAGATTTGGTCAATTAGTATTCTTTTTGAAATATTTGGAAGAATTCATCAGCAAAGTCATCTGGACCTTGGGTTTATTTCTAATTCAATCTCCATACTTTTCATAAGCATATTTAGATTTTCTATTCATTCTTCATATAGTTTCAATAATTTATGTCTTCCTAGCAATTTTTCTCTTTTATTTAGTATCTATGTGTTTACACAAAATTATTCATATTATTCTCTTTTAATTCTGTATATGTCTGTAAAGCTTGGTAGCAATGCTCTTTCATTCCTGACATGACATTACTAATGTCAATTTCTCTCTCTCCCTCTCTCCCTCACTCTCTTCCTCTCTCTCATTGAAATTCTATTCTGTACAAAGTTATGTCAATTTTATTGATATTTTCAAGGAACCAACTTCTGTTTTTTGTTTATCTTATATGTTGCTTTCTGTACCTTAGTTCACTAATGTCTTCTCTAACGTTCAACATTTACTTATTTCTTCTCATTTTGGGTTTATTTTTGTTCTGCTCTTTGAGGATGTTAAGGATAAAAGATCTTATTGGTATGAGATCTTTTTCTTTCATACTGTACGTACATTTACAGCCATAATTTTCCCTCTTACCACTGCTTTAACTGCATCTCATAATTTTATTATATTGTGTCTTTATTTTTCACTCATCTTAAAGTATTTTCTAACTGACTTGTTATTTAGGAGTGCATTTTTTAGTTTTGCTTATTTATGAATCCTCCAAATTTTTTCCATTGTATCACTCCACTGTGGTTGAAAGAATGCTTCATATGATTTAAATTTTTTACTTTACTGAGGATTATTTTGTAGGGTAACACATGGTCTATAGTAGAGATTATTCCATGGATGCTTGAGGAGAATGTGGTGTTGTGATATGGAATGGTATAAAGACTTCAGCTTGAGTTAAATCCTGGAATGTTCAAGTCTTTTATTTCCTTTTTCATATTTTCCTGGAAGTTGTACAAATTATCAAAAGTAGGATATTAAGGTTTCCATTTTTTTTGTTGTCTATTTTTCCCTTTAAATGGTTGTGTAGCATGGTACAAATGTTTATAATTATTCTATCTTTCTGACTTATTGACTATGTATGACTAGAAATTGAAATTCTACTAGCACATCTATTTTAAAACGTATTAGGCTCATATTAGTAGAGCCACTCCAGCTTTCCTTTGGCTGCTATTAGCCTGAGGTAGTAGTTTGAACAGTGACCTCCAAACATCAAATCCTAATCCCTGAAACTTGCAAGTGTTACCTTAACATGTCTTTACAGATGTTACTGAGCACAATGATATGGCGAGATTATCCTGGATTATCCATGTGAAATCTAAGTCTAATTACGAGTGCCCTTGAAAGAGAAAGGGGGTGCACACCAAAGACAAGGAGACAGTGTGACTACAGAAGCAGAGGTGGGAGCCTTGTGGCTACAAGTCAAGGACTTCCTGTAGCCACCAAAGGCGGGAAGCAGCAAAGAACAGATGTCCCCCAAGGACTCCACAGCTAGTGCTATCTGGCCCACATCCTCCTTTCAGCACAGTGAGACTGACCCCCGACAGCTGCCCTCCAGAACTGTGACAATAGATTTATCTGTTTTAAGCCATCTACTTACTGGTAATTTGTCATGGTACTGCTGGGAAACAGATCCAGATTTTGGTACTAAGGAGTAGCACGCAGCTGCATCAAATATATACAACAACAATAACAAAAAACAAAAAACAAAAAACCCTAAAAATACAGAAGTGGCTTTGTACCTAGGTAATGTGGAGAGGCTGTAAGTTTTGAAGTACACGATGGGAAAAATGATGGCAATAAACAGATTAATATTAGAAATGTGGCTGGTAACGCACTTCTGGCGAAGTCCTAGAAGGAAGTGGGGAGCATGCGAAAGCAAGCGTGTATTGCATAATAAAACCTGTGCTCTGGAGTATACATATGCTCTTGTGGCCATGATGCTGGTAGAAATATGAACTTCAAAAGATGCTTCTAATGAGAGCTTAGCAAGAAATGAGAAACATGTTATTAGAAACTAAAAGAAAGACAATCATTGTTGTACAGTGGCTGAAAATTTAGCTGAATTAGCTCCGCAGTTGTGTAGGAAACAGAATCTGTTAGCTGAGGATGTGGACACAGAAAGGTTAAACAAATGAAATAATGTCTTTTTATATGGGATATTCTCAACCTATCCACATTTTAAAAATACAACAGCAACAAACACACACACGATTAGAAAAAGTCACAGTTAGGAAAGTATACTCTGGAGAGAAGCCAAAGGTGTGGCTGGGCAAATTTTTACTAGTGTTAAAGAGATCATGATTCATTCAGCCACCACAGCTCAAACTAAAACGTGAGCTGAGATTACTGAGGAAAAACCTGTGGCGGACCCTCTGGTTGGTTTCAATAGCTTTAATGCCCATTAGGAATATATGAGATGTACAACATATATGAAAAGATTATATTAGCAGATACACTGATACTTGGGCATAAATGGGATGAGATGAAGAAAAGCTTTAGGATTTGTAAAATTCTGCAACCAGTAGAAAGTTTATAAAACTACTGAACTACAAACATATGATGTTTCATTTAAAAGAAATTATTGAAGGGAAGATCTTGGATCCCATAGGATGAAATTAGTTGTGAAGAACAAAACCGTGACGTCAGAGGGCAGAGGTAAAGACTCAGAAGTTGAACCCACAAGCTAGAGGATTATTCCAGTTATTGAAATCTATTGAATTCACCCCTTTGGAATTGTATTTTTAAGTTGCTTGGAAATAGCTCCTTTCTACCTACCATTTTCCCTCATTTGTATAATGAGTATGTTCATCATTTGTACCGTCTCTCCGTGATTGTATTTTAGAAGCCAATAAATTATTTTCTACTTTCACAGGCCTTCAAGTGGAGATGATTTCTGTCCTACACTGGGTAATGCCTGAAGTTTCACTCACATTTGACTTATAGATGATTTAGATGGTCCTATGTAAGACTTTTAAATGCATGATATTTAGATGAGCTCTTAATGCTGAAATAGGTTGAGAATTATGAGAATGTTGACATGGGGTGTATGCATTCTGTATGTGCAATGGGTGTGAATCCTTAGAGACTAGAGGAATGCTCTCAGCAGGCTGAATATTAACCACTGAAATTAATTGGAGCCCAATCCCTGGAGCCTATGAATGTTACCCTACATGAAGTAATGTCTTTGTAGAAGGGATTAGGTCATCAGCCTTAACACAGAAGGTCATCATGGACTATCTGGATAGGTCCTAAATCCAATCAAGTGTCTCTGTAAGAGAGAGGTAGGGGAAGTTTTGACTCAGAGAGAAGGGAGCAATGTGACCAAAGATGTGGAGATGGAAGTGATGCAGCCACAAATCCAAGATTCCCAGCAGCCATCTCAACCTGGAAGAAGCAGGTGGTTTCTGTCTAGGGCTCTTGTCAGTGTGACCTTCCTGATACCTTGACTTACATCCAGTGAATGTGATTTTAGTTGCAGACAAAAATCCAAATGTGTCATTCATAACATTAAATGTAAATGGATTGAAAAATCCATTTGGTCCATTGAAGTTGATTTTAGTCATGTGATCTCCAGAACTTTGAGGAAATAAATGTTTGTTGTTTAAGACATCCAGTTTTTGTTAATATCTTATGGCAACCTTAGGAAACAAAAACACGTAATTTACATGGTATTTCTTTTGTTCAAACCATTTCTACTTTGAATCTAACACTCAGGTCTTATAAATATGAATTGATTTTGTTTTTTATCCAATCTGAAAAATTAACTTTTGTTTGGATTTTTCAATCCACTTACCTTTAATGTTATGAATGATACATTTGGATTTTTGTCTGCAAACTTATTTTGTATTCTTCATATGCTTTATATTCTTTTTGTTTCACTATTTCTCTTTTCAGCATAAATTAAAATCTAGTGTAACAATTTTCTTCTTTAATACCTTTAATTTTTTTAAGTTATTTTCTTAGTAGTTGCTTTAGTACTCACAATATATATCTTAATTTATTAGAATCTACTTCAGATTTATACTAACTCACTGTAGGAGGTCTTTATCCACTATGTATTATTATACATTTGTAAAATTTATAAGCTCAACAATCAACAGTATATTGTAAGAGTCATTACACAATTTTATGTGTTTTTTAAAAACCCAAAGTGAGGAAGGAAACTACCATTTGATATACTCTCTAGCTGTGCCATTTAAGATTCTCTTCATTTTTGTATGCCTTCCTATGAGGTGAAATGTCCTTATTAAAAATTAGCTTTGCTTTCATGCATTTCTTTTATATTTTATTTTAAAATATGTTACATTTCTAAATGTTATAGGTCCAATTATTATATGTTGTTTCGTGCAGTTATTTTTGAATTCAGCTAAGAAGCACAGAGAAGAAATATGCATTTGCACAGTATTTTATCAGTTCACAATTTTCTTGCTAGTGGTCTTGATTTTTTCGTGTGGATTTGAGTTACACTGGGTCACTGATTTTGACCTGAAGTCCTTTCTAATGAGTGTTTGCAGCCATGGTCTCGGTAAACTTCCTTCCCTGCAGCTTAGCCCGATAGCCTCCTACAACTGCCATCCTCTGCACTAGGTCCTAGCTTCCTCCTTCTGTTATAAAGCAGGCTTCTTAACGTACTTATTCTGGAGTAGAGCCTTCACTGTCCACGCAAGCAGGGGCCAGGGCAGTCAGAGCTTTGGTGTTCTAATAACTGTGCTCAAAATGATATTTCATGAATAAGGGACCTCTTAGAGCTTTGTCAATTTAAATACACACACACAGAAACCTGTGTGCAGACATTACTCCCCCAAAAGAGAACGTCATCTTTCTTATTCCCAGACAGCTCTCTCTTAACAATAAGCAGGATTGCTGATAATTCTGCTAGACAATTGTTTTATGAGGAGCATTTCTGTAATAATATCCGAACGTTTCTTTCAGATGATTGAATTCCTAAACTGTCTCTATAAATTTGGACCGTTTCATTTTTAATTCCTTTCATTTAAAAATGAACCGTTCAACACCTGTTATATGGCAGATGGGAAATAAAGATAGAAATGGGAGCTTCTCTCCTCATTTTGCTATTTTCTCTTCATTTTAGAGACTCTTGCATTTGAAGATACTGATATAGCACCGTGGAGTAGCGTTGTTCAAAAACTTCTGTTACTATCCTCTCAGTCTTTAGCCTGTCTTTTCTCTTTCCCCACCATTTCCTTATTAATTTCATTATCACCATTCTCCAAGATTATAAATAATGCCACAGAACCAGTATATTGACTATTTTAGAGTAGGGGCAAATAATAGAAATATAATGTGAACCATTCATGTAATGTTTATGCTAAGTATTTTATTTTCAGATAACTCTAGACTCATGATTCTGTTTTCTCCGAGATAACATCTCACAAAACTATAGCAACATTTTTCAACAAAGGTATATGCTTTACATTACAATCTGCCAACTTTATTCAAATTTCTCGAGTTTTACCTGTATCCATTTCTGTGTGTGTACTCAGTGTGTTTAATTTCATGTAGGTTTATCCCATGTAAATTCTTGTATCAACTGCCACAGTCAAGGTATAGAAGATTTGTATCACCTCAATGATTTTTCATGTTGCTTTCTTATACCAGACCCAACTTTTTTATTTCTTTGCTGAGATTTTATGGTTTAAGAAATTTTAGAATTAAATGTTGAAGCATTGTTATGATGGCTGCTTCAAAAATGTCCATCAACAGATGCATGAATAAAAAAATGTGATATTTAAATACAATGGAACACTACTCTGTCACAAAGCAAGATAAATTGAAACATTTTCAGGTAAATGGATGCATCTTGAGACCATAATTTAAAGTGAAATAAATCCGATACACAAGTTGAAATGTCACATTATTTCTCTCGTGTGAAAAATCCAAAGTGTAAATAAGGAGCAGAATGGAGGGTAGCTATTGGGAAATAGGAAGAATTTGTTTAGATGAGAAGGGAGGATGGGATGAAGGATGGGGAGAGGGGGAAGGGAGGGAAGGGAAAAGAGAACTGAAGGGAAAAAGTGGAGACAGAGGTTTTGTAAATGAGGAGGGCAAGAAGGGTTGAAGGGAGGAAAGGAAAATACAAAAAATTATTATGATATGTTATGTACACGTGTATTTTCCCATGTTGAATGTGATCATTATATATGACAAACATACTAATATAAGTAAATTTAAAAAATTAATGAAAAAATAAAAGGGACAGTTATAATAGGAAAAATTATCTTGTTTAAGGTAAAACATCATCCCTCTTAGATGATTGTAACACTGGAGACCTCTCAGAGTTGGCATAGAATAATCATCTTGTTTTCCTAAATGTGATGGGAATCCCGAGTTTGGTCTGAGGAGGGATTCTCAACTGTATTCTGGGTATTTTCACTATAGTGTAAGAAAACTGTGGGCCCAAATGAAGTCACTTATTCTAGTTGGAACCCTTTAGCTACGGCTGTATGTTTATTAAGTTATGGTTAAAGTGAAAATTTTATTTTCAGAGCTGCCGTGATGCAATCTTGTCTGCTTTGTATATGAGATGTGATAAAAAAGATGTGGTTAATGTTGAGATTTTTGTTTTGATATGCATTACAATAAAAGACATTGCCATTAATAACCCTCAAAATACTCTCCCTGACTTCAAACACACTTACTGCTCACTCTCGGCACTTTCTGAAGCAGTTCTGGAAGTGCTCTTTTGTGTCTTTAACTGTGCTGTCATGGCTACCAAACCTTGACTTTTCATGCTCATTTTGACTTTGTGGAAAAGCCAGAAGTTGCAAGGTGCCAGGTCCAGTAAAAAGGTGGATAAGGACACACTGTAATGTTTGTAGGAGCCTGCTTTCTACTGGATGGCACTGGCCAGCAACATTCACCATATTTTTGATCACACCTCATAAAGACACTCAGGCAAGAGGGTTTACAGGGCTGCTTCAGAAAGTGGCAGAACAGTGGGATAAGTGTATTTGAAGTGAGCCACAGTATTTTCAGGGAGGTTGGTGGCAATGTGTTTTTTACTATCCATAATATTTGATTTGTATATTCACTGTATATTTCTGTCACTTTGTGTGTTTGCTGCTGCTCAGCTCTCTCTGGTTTTCCTGGTCCTCTGCAGTGGGAGAAGGAAGCATCTGGCTTATGCAGCCTTCCCAGCCTGGGCTTTTCAGGGCTGCTGTTTTCCAGCCACTGGTCTCTGGGTGATGTGGGGAAGCCTTGTGTCCAGTGGGACAAGGGGCTCTTCCCACAGAGCTACTGATGCCCTGGAGCAGTGCTGATGAGACCCTCACTGTATGGAGGGAATGAGTGAGACCGTCTCGGTCCCCTTCTACCTCTAGGATGGTGCTCAGAAACATGGATCTGAGTCTCTTTCTTTTCTTAGATGGGTTCGTATGACCCAGTGTCTCGATGTAGTAATTCCAATATTGAGATCCCTGGTGTCTTTTCCTCCAGGTTTAAAATCATAATTAAGGGGTTTCAGTAGGGAAAATATTGAATGCACCAACTTGTGAAGAGGACTCACCTCTATACACCTCGCTTTTAATTTTTGATTGTGATGGCAGAAAATAAAGGGAGCAGGTGAAATAAATTTTAACACATTTTACTTAACCAAATATATCCGTGGTATTGTTTTGGCATGAAATCATTAATCTTAATCAAAGATTAAGACGGTTTACATTCCTTTTCTGCACACTATTTGAAAGCTAGTGTATGTTTGATGTGGACAGCTCATCACAATTCAGATGAATCTTGTTTCCTTCCTATACTCAATCACCTCTTGTTGCGAGAGAGTACCATGTTGGGCAGTACAATTCAACACCTTCTAATTAATTATATGCACAGAAATTATTATGGTTTTTAAAAATAGCTGATAATATTTCTCCTGTGCAAAACCTTCAGTTACTTCCCAATCTGAAAAGAAAAATTATTCTGATGATGATGATGACACAATGCTCCCTCATCCTTTTCACTGCTAAATTTTCGTAGGCAGAGATTTAAGCTTAATGTTCCATGCTCAGGGGAGGCTCGCCCAGTCCCCAAACTGAGTCATACCTTCCTGTTAATTCCTCCTACCATGGACTGTGCTCTTCCTGTGTAAACCTTATCACGATTTTGTATAGTGTCTTTAACTCTGTAACTAGCTGTCTGTTGTCTATGCTCCCTTTAGTGCGTACACTGCATGAAGATTGGGTTTTGTTTGTCTTTATTCACTTTATCCCCCATGCCAAGTACATTATTTTTTGTTCAGTGAGTAGGCGACTTTACTAATTCATATACTGAAGACTAAAACAAAATGCTCTTTATTTGAACACACAATAATCATGAAATTTGAAAATGGTTAGTTTTGAAATTCTACAGGAATAATTTCTACAAGCTATACTTTTGTTTAACACAAATTCATTGCTTATGTTTTTGGTAAAATGAAATTTACCTGAAATGTTTATATGATATGTATTTTATGTTCATAATCTTAAATTTTATGCTTCTAAATACTGTTTGCAATACAAATGAAACAAAATGCATTCCCAGAGTGTCCCTAGAAAAAGTGGGTTCTACAGAAGAGTACTTACTAACATTAGATAATAATCAGAGGTCAAGATGATTCCCTTTGTGGCTTTGTTCTTGTGTTCTCTTTCATCAATGATTTGGAACATGATGATTGAAACCATGTTAAAGAACTAGAAAGAAGACAAGCAAAAGCATCTGAGATTAGTGAATCTCACCTTTATTTCAATCATTCTGTCTGAATAATTTCCCATAAGTCTTGTCCTTTGTTCTTATTTCCAACAGCTTCTTGAATCATACTATACAGAAATGTTTATTTTTCACTGGATTTATATGATTGTAGCCAAATAAATCCCAGAAATAATTTGGAAAGAAAAAAAAATCTATATAGCTTTTGTATCTTTGGCATGTCATCAGATCAAAAGATTTTATTCGGACAGCCTCGATAAAATTGAGTGTGTATGTATTTGTGTTTGTTACTTTAGGGGGTCAACTTAAGTATGTCTTAATCCAGAGTGAATTTTCCCCTTGCCGCTCAGCACATATGGAAGCAGCACCTTACACTTCACCTGTACTGCTCAGCTTTCCCATAGCTGGAACAAAATACCTGCCATTCACAACCTAAGGGTAAAAGGCTTTATTTTGGCTCAAAATTTCATAGGATTCAGTCCATGGTCAGCTGGCTCAAGGGCAGCAGCATCACGGTGGAAGAGTGTGGCAAAGTATAGCTGCTCATTTCATAATGGCCAGGAAGCAGAGAGCTGGGAAATTGGGTCAGAAAGAAAGAGTCGGTGACCAGATGCAACCTCCAAAGTTATGCTTCTATAATCCAACCAGACACACCCAGAAGTATGCTTTATGAGTCCCCTACATGTCTCTCAAGTCGATCAAGTTGGCAATCCAGCCTGTCACACCACCATCCTACTTACTTGAAATGTAATGGGATTTTAACTTCTTGTAATCCCCTTTTCCCAAATTATAGTTTCAATATCATAGTATCTTTAATATTGTAAGCTATCCCATATCCAAATACCAATGTGCTTTGCTTAGCTCCTATTTGTGGACGTATAGATGTATATAACTAATATGTATAAAATTATTTAAAATTATATGTAGATACATGTTTTGAGAGATATAAATGCATTATATAGATAAATATTCAATCCAATACACTCTTTTCTCTTTATATGGATTATTTTCCCGTAAATTATCAGAATGACAAATGCAATTAAGTATATGTGGATTTTTATCTGTAATTTAGCTCTCAATTTTTCCGTGCATATTTTGTTAATTTGATTTGTGCCTTTTTGGTAATTAAAAAGAACAAGGAGGTGTTTTAATATGCTATTTGAAATATATATTTTGAACAGAGTAGACTTAGCCTATGACACATATGAGCTGATTTGGTATTCCTAGATATTTCTTTGGTAATGTAATATATCTAAGTTGATATGAATTATTTTGCCTGATAATTACTAAGGCAGGTCATTATATTGTTATGGATTTGGCTATTTTATTTAAGCAAACAAGATATGTTTTTCTGTTATTTGAAAATATTTTGTCCAGGTATATAAAATACTTGCAACTGGTAATATTCCCCTTCACCCTCAGTTCTAAAAGATCACTAGAAATGAGCCTTCGTAATGAAAATCTGTGGCATGCCCATCAAGGGCACACTACGTGTTAGGCACACACCTAAGGTAATTCCGCCCATTACTGGAGATAGGATTCCTGTGCGAGATGATGGTCTCTTCAGTCCAAATGAGCTTGCATTGAATTCCATTTCACCTGAGCGTTATTTGGGTTCTTGGTACAAATTACTTGAAGAGTATGAGCACAGTGGCTCTGTTTTATCATTACTTATTTTTAAACAATCTGAGGTGAAACTGCAGAGACTATTGAATATGCATTGGCTGTGGAGATAAGAATCTCATTACCTGAACCCAACCTCCCCCCAGGGCCCCCAGAATTGTTGTTAGGAGGAATTTCATGTCTTTCTTGTCCTGCTGGTCAGATCAGAAGCATTTTCGTATCAGTAAAGTCTGTTTCAAGGGCACCTTGCCAACATGATAATTTACCACAAACAAAATAAACAAGACGGAAGATGGCATATCAAATATTGGCAGAAGAGAGGAGAGTTTGCAAAGGATGAGTAGATTCTCTCCCAGCTCCACAGACGCTGTCTCTGCCAAAGCAAACGACAGTAACAAAAGCCTCTGTGGGTTTGAAACACATGTAAAATAATTGATTTCACTACAAAACATTAAAAACATAGACATGCGAACACATACGTACGTATCAAAGGCTATGGTTAAAACTCAACCTGTCACCAGAGTGATGAAAATTTTCTGAAAAGTAAATTGCAATATCCCTTTTCCCTTCAGGTCTCAAGTTTTTCAGATGCACAAGTACTAAAACTTTCTCCCACAAATTCAACATCATCTCTAGCAGCTGTCACCAACAAAACCACAGAGAGACACATGCATCTTCCTTTTTAAAAATTCCTAGAGATCAAAGTGATTTGATCAATGTAAGACCCAATGGAAATGCACTGCTTGCAGTGTGTGTGCATCAATTCTGGATGTGTGGAGTGAAGGAGTGTTTGGAGGACTGAGATAGAGACATCGACATGGCAGATGCAGTTGGCAGGAGCTAGCCGGAGAGGTATCAGAGAAAGTGACCCAAAACACACAGAATGAAAGGTAAGCTCTTCATAGCAGTAAAGGCCCCTCCTGGGTGAAATCCCATGTCACCCATTGCTAAAAAGTGCCATAGTCATGGGAATAGCAGGGCAAACAAACATAGGTATGGAGAAAAGTCTCCACAGAAAAGAAAGGGAAAGCAGTAGACCCAAGGGAAATGGGTTTAAAATTTTGCCTCGTAGGAATGTTTCTTATTACACGACAGACAAAATCACATATAAAGAATGGGCCCCTGCACAGGGCAAGTGGGGAAAAATAAGAGCAGCAGGTACTGGGTAAGAGAGGGCATGAAAAAGCAAAGTCAGAGACAGGCTAGCTGGAGTGCAAATTCTCAGACAGAGTTGCCAAGAAATTTAATCAGAAAAAGAGAGGAGCAGTGAGACACTTAGAGAATGAGAGTGAGGAGTCCTGTGGCTCTCCGTGGCTCTCACTGGGAGAAGATGGAGAAAGGTAATGAGGTGTGGGCAGCGTAATTGAGAAGGGAGCAGGAGGGAACTAAAACACATGAATAACCAACGTAGGGTTAAGAGACCATTTGACAATTATTTTGTAGTAACTGGCTGGTGATAATTGGAGATGGGAGGAAAATGGAATGCTGTGGGTGCGCCTAGACTCCAGGCAAAAGAAACACAGAAAATGCTAAAACAACTGTCACATTGCAGCTTCATGGAATACAGGATGGAGGGTTTTGTTTTATGAACTTTGTTATGATTTTAATAACTGCCCTTCTTCCACATAGAAGCCTGAAGCTCCAACCTGAAACAAGAAACACTATTTCTCTCTGTGCCTTGATGCTTCTGCACGTGCACAGCCACACATGCGAGTTCTCACAATCAAGCTCATACTGATATTCACATCATCGTGACATCACTCCGTATGCAGTTAGGTTCTAGCTCTGGGAATGAAACAGTCCTTTCTCCAAGAGATGCACAATCTAGGAACTGAGGAAATGGGTACTTCTTAAACAGCCTATCAAGTTAGCAATTGCTTTCCAAGTAATGTAAACAGAATAATGAGGAAACCTATAGAATAGAAGCAATTAGCCAGCTTGGGCAGGAAGTCCCACGCTGTCCCAGTTAATTAAATAATTTGCTTAAAAGAAGAGTTGGTCTCTCTATATCATACCTTTATTACCATATTAACCAAGTTTTACATCCCCAATGCATGGAGCTGTTTGTACCCAGGACACATCTGACCCCAAGTGTGAGGGTTTTTCCTCATACCACACAGTTCATCTCTCCAGACACCAACGCTATGTCCAGTAATCCACTTCTGTTCTGAAGCTAACCTCCTGTAGCCATTGTAGACTTTCCAGACTAAGTGCTCAACCCCCCAAGAATGCCACACTTCTCATGCCAAATGCAAGTCTCCGGCCTCTTGTACTCCCAGTCAATTATCTATAAAGTCAAATGTCATTTGCAGAAATGGCTTACAGAACTCAGGAAGGCAATTTACTTATCATTACCTCTTTAGGATAAAGGATCCAACTGAGGAACAGCAAAATGAAAGCAGTGCCTCAGCACGGCACAGAAGGAGGGCACCATGGGACTCCTGTGCTCTCTTTGGGCGCAAGACCCTCCTGGTGCCATGGTGTGTTCACCAACTTGCAAGCTCTCCCAAACCATTATTCAGGGGATTTTATAGATACTGTGTCATGTAGACATACAAATAAGGAGATTAACTCAATCTCCTGCTTCTCCTCCTCCCTGGAGGTCAGGGGTGGAGCAGAAAATCCTTACCTTTAAATCCCATGGTTGGTTTCTTGGCAGCCGATTCCATGCTGAAGCCACCTAGGGGCCACCCAGAGTCACCTCTTGAGTGATAACTGAAAGGGTCTTTTTTTATAAATGACAAAACATGATCCTCTCGCCCCGTCTCTCTCTAGGGAATTACACAAGGTTTGGAAGCATCAGCTACAGGAGACAGAGACTATGCATTTCTTATAATCACCCTGCCACTGGTGATTCTGGAGTAATTCCATCTCTTACTCCTTTTGTCCCTGCCCTCCTCCTTGGGAAGATTTCCTTTATTAAGCTCCCTTCAGACCTGCGCTGAGTGTTTCCAAGGTTTTCTGCATAATATGGAGGGACCAGTGTTCTCCTCCTGATATATTCAGATAATGCACTTCTCTTTGCTTTGTGGCTTAAAAATAAATCATAACTAAGCATGAACAGCAATAAACTACTTTTCCTATTTATAGGTAGATCACAGAACTCCTCCATTCCTGCACTTAGATTGAGATTTTATCAGCGGCGTGATCTCATTTTATTGTACTGCGTTGTGTCATATAGTATTATATTTTGCATTAGGTATAATTTACACTGCAGAGGGCAGAATAAGAAGTATTAGATAAAAAAACAGAATTGCTTCCAGGGCTTCTTCTCAAATACACGGAACTCTTAATTTTGCAGCTCATGGAAAGTGTGTGTTTCAGGTAAATGCTGCAGCTTCTTAACTGTTCTTTGTATACCTCACAGCAGAATTTTATTTAGTAAGTGGTAGCAAACTTATTAGTGGCAGTTTTGATAAATTGCTACTTATAATTACATTTCCTTCATATGTTGAGTGTTTATGGAGCCAGGAATACTCTCTCAAGTGGAGTGCATGATGAAAATGCTTGCCCAAATCGACACTGGTTTAATATCAGCAGCACAATTTTAAGTTAGGTGATTTGAATGTAACATGAAGGAAAGCCTTTAATATTATTATATCATATGGATACTCCATGCAACTTATTGGGAAGTTTTTTCATGATGAATGCATAACATGTATTTTGTTGTGACAAAACACTTGACACCAACAAGTTAAAGTGGGAGAGGTTTATTTGGTTCACAGTTTGTAGAGGTTTCAGTCCATAGTCAGCTGGCTCCAAGGCAGGGCAGCATGGCAGAGGGGAAACAGTCCATGGCATGGCAGGCAAGAAGCTGAGAGAGATCAAGGGAGGAGGAAGGAAATAAACCCCTACAGGCCACACTCTCAGTAACCCACCTCCTCCCTTCAGGGTTGACCTCCCAACGTCACATCCAGCTATAAAGCCATTCGGGGACTAATTCAGTGATAGGTATCATATGCTCATGATCCAGTCACCTCCCAAAATCCCCACCTATGAGCACATGAGGCTCTGGAGGGACATCTATATATAAACAATAACACTATGTTGAAGGCCACTCAGAATTCTCAAATAGCCCAGCTTTCAGTTTCGTTTGTTAAGTCTCAGGAAACTACAACAGTGCTGATATATGAAAGGCCTGCCCAGTGGGAAAACATCATCATGCTTTAAAATATTTGGTAATAAACAACTTTACATGTGACTGGAAAAGAAACTCAGTCATTCCTGTGTATCATGACACACAGTGGAGCTTTTTTTTTCTTTTGTAATGAGATCAACATACTTTGTAGATATAATAAAAAGTATTTTTCAGAGAATATGTTTTGTATGCAAACCTCCTTCAACAATAGTTTCCCATGTGTCCTTTGCTACTTTAAAGTGAAATAGAGTAGATTTGCTCTGAGGAAGAGAAGGGGGTGAGGAGTGCCCAAGGTTTTGTTGGGGTGTCTGCCCAGCCTCCTACTCCATCTTAACATTTAACTCATCATGGTCTTGGGATGACCTTGGGCTGGCCACTTCATGCTCTGAAATAAGAATGAAAGGACCGTGGCCCCCATGGTGTGTTTGAAGAATCAAACAAGAACATTTTTCTAGAGGTATTTTGGAATCCACCAAACAGTGATAGTAAAATCATCTACCAGATAGGGCTTGCATGGGGCCTACATGATATAGCATGCGTGAAACATTTAGCAAAGTACCTAATCGATGGCCATAACCCAGTAAGTGTTTGCTGTCATTATTCTTTTTGTGTAAGCATTTATAGTCGTCATGGGGAAGGCAGCGTAATTGAATCACAACCATTGTGTTTCTTTCAAATGCACACTATATATACGGGAAGGTGTTTATGGTTCTTACTAAACACTTAAGGCACATATATTTCAGCAGAGAGGATTGTTTATTCATTAGAGAGTTACTTGAACAGCACTTTAATAACGGAGAGATCTTGCTTCGTTAATACATTATATTCAACCTCACTTTATGTCAAGTTATGAAACAAATAATAAAAAACAAAAGCAAACACAGCTAATATGTGCCTACCCCCTTGGTTGCTTACCTTTGTTATAATCTCTCTGAATCACTGCTTCTGGCATAAGGCAGGCAGTCTCTTAGCAATGCCAAGACTAAAACTGCGGCGACGAAGGGAAACAAATCTCTGCTAAAAGTTTTAACCAGATTTTCCCCATTTAAAAATGATGATTTATAGTTACAAGTTCTCCGTTTAATATGCATTAAGAATTCAAATGCTGTTGCGATAATTTTTTAGTAAAAGCTGTGTTTTAGGACTACCTTTGCACATTTTCTTCACTAGCAATAATTCTTCATCTATGGAGTAATTTATTTCTTCTGGTTTTAATATGTTACAGATGAATGGTTGTATGTCTTTCCTGTTAGAGCATTACGAGACGGGCCACTTTTGCATTAGGCCGGTGCTACAACAGATACCTGTGGTGTTCTTCATGGTTCATGTGGCACTAATTTAAATGGGAAGTTGCACATATTTCATTGAAACACTTGGTGAAGCTGGCTTTCACAGAAGGGTGCAAATGATGGACTGTTCTCCGCGTGCAGCTGAACTGCTCTAAATGTGTCAGAGAGGGTTATGGATCATTTCATTCACCCATCAACTCTGGTCCGCTGTGTGTACAAATCACAGCGCAGTGTCATCCAACAGAACATTCCTGACAATACTAGAACATTTATAGTACTGCCATTTTTAATAGGAGCTCTGCAACCCAGTTTAAATAGCATGGCTTCTTAACACTTTCACTCCTGTTTCCACGACCTTTTCATCAAGCGGTTTCGGGAGTGGTCACACGGTGAAGTGAGGTTTCTGATAACTGTTTGGTCATGAGGTGATAGTTCCGAGTCAATATCATCGCACCCCACCTGCCTCACATCCACCTCTATGGGTACTGGGGACACCTTTTTCTTTCTTTAAAATGAAGCTATGAAGCCTTCCTATTTTTCCTTAGGCATCATCACTTGTAGTATTCAAATAGTCACTTTAGTTTCCAACAAATATATAAGTTGACTAGAAATGGTTTTTGATTACTAAATCTCATGTCTTACTTTTGCTCACTCTTGTTAGTGAAGCGAACTGAGAAATTTGGTTATGATAATTTTTTTCCTAATTGTGATATTTTCTCGCCTTTTCCCCCCTTTTGTGAGAATGTGACAGTTTAGGAACTACAGAATATAGGTATATTGGAGTTCTCCTCAGCAGAGACAGGCATCTGGTCTGCTGAGCAAAACCCAAATCGGAATGAGAATTACGAAGATTCCACATACGTCCTTCCACATAGTGACGTAAGATTTATGTTTATTTCAACTGGTGTCCTGGTGATGGTAGTTGCATTATATGTAGATAGGTAGAGAAATGTGATTTACAAGTTAAAGGTTATCTCTGATGCCCAAATTCTAAGATAATTTTTTTAAAAAAGTGAAATTATAAATACAGGGAATACTAACATAGCAATGTAAAGCAGATTTAGACTTCTCTGCTATTCCACACAAAGCCTTAATCTAGGCCTTGTAACAATGCTATTTTATGAAAATTGAGTCAAGCATAAGAATGCAAACTTTGAAGGATTCCATGTTATATATCTCAGAACAAGAAATTCTAAGCTCAAGAAAAAAGTAAGCTGTATTTTTTTTACATTAATAGTCATTGTCTTTGTATTAGCCATTGTGCTTCTTTGCTGGAATAAATAGGAGGAATATGACTTTAAGAGGGACTCCATTTCTACAATATCATTCTCAAATTTGAGGTTTATTGAATAGTAAAATTTGTAAACCAATGATTAGTATTTCCCGCTTTCCCTTTGAGGCACATATTCAGTTGTAGCATACATGCTGTTTGTTTTTGTCAATATCACTAATAAGGTAAAACTGAGAAGGATTCCAGCCTGAAGTCTCAAGAGCTATTCTAGCTGTGTAAGTTTTGAAATATTCAAGTTCATGGGAAGGGATGTCAGTAAGTGGGACCAATTATGAGAAAGGGAGAAGACACTGAGACAAGGCATCAGAACAGTTCTAGCAGGCAATGATAATGCATGGGTAACAAATTCTCCTCCATGGAAGAGGAAGTAAAAATGTCTTCTTAAGCAACTACAATAAACCTAAAAACAAATTATTTCTTTGTGTGTGGGTACCAGGGGTCTAACTCAGGACCTCACGCGCCAGCAGGCACCCGTTCCGCTGAGCGATATCACCGGCCCTTTTTTCATATGTGGGTACCAGGAGTTGAACTCAGGACCTTGCGCTTGCCAGGCAGGTGCTTACGCCGCTGAGCTATCACACAATTTGTGTATAGCGAAACGATGGGGCAATTTGATATAGCTTGGAAGTCAAAAAATACTCTAAAGACCTAAGAAAAACACACATTCTTTTGAATCAATGAAAACTCAACAGTGCAATGACCCAAAAATGTATTGCACATCAGGCTTCAGGGTTGCGGTACTGGGTGTTTGCATCAGCAGGACCCAGAATAGAGAGAATTCCATGCACAGAGCTGCCTTGAGGACACATTGGGAGGTAAAAGTGGGCTGAGGGGCCAGTGATGGAAATGGAACTCACTTAACACCTGTTATCCTCCCTTCATCTGAAGGGCCAGGAAAGGGCAGAGACTCAGTTCTTGGCCTGGGACAGGGAAAAGGTGGACATGATGGATCTCCAGAACAGCCGGCCCCCAGCCCACCTGGAAAGCTGCCCTAGGTATCTCCCATGGGCATCATGTGTCCCACTGAGGATCCGCCCAGGGCCAGCAAGGTGGAGAATTTGGAGAAAACGGGTCTGGTTTGGGAGAGAAAGGAATCGGAAAGTAACAAACAGCATGGCCACACAGGAAAACAATGTACTGTACTTGCTTCTAATAAATAAAATAACACTACCAAAACAGTACTAGCCTCCCTTCTGTTTTTTCATTTTTCACAAATGTAACTTTTGTTTTTTTCCTGCTGTCCCACTTTTAGGATTTCTTTATCGTTTTTCTTATTGATGTGTGTTTGTGATACATAATAGTTACATTCCTTTTGGGGATGCAGCTTAGGACTGGTGCATGCCAAGTACTTGTTCTTCTACTGCGCTGCATCCACAGCCCTCTGCCTTTCTTCATTCCCAAAACTGAGGTACAAAGTCCCATTGAGATGATCGCCACACAGGAGCCCATGCTCATCCTCAGCAGGGGTTCTGAGCCCTATCATACAGAAAATCATTTGAGGCTACTTTCTCTGTTCTTTCAAGGTACATTACTAATACCAAGAAATTAATTTATTGCACATGATGAATGCTGCGGATATTTGGACTTAACTTCCTGGAGGAACCCTGGCAGATGCCTGGGTGTCCATACTCTGGGTCTTCCTTCTGGTCACCTTGCACTTGGATGGTCCCCTCCTGCCAGAGCTTCCATTCATCACCACTGCAATCTGCTATGCATGGAAAAATGCCAAGGCTTTGCCACATCTCCTGAAGATTAATGGTTTCCACAGGGAGATCTCACTCCCCTTGTGCCTACACAGAGCAGGGGGCAGACAGTTCTTGGTGCTTGAACAAGTGAATGGATAAAGGGGTAAATTAACATCAGGTGCTGATAGGTCAGTTAACATAGCAACTCTCAAATAGAAGGTGTCAGCATCTCGAAATCATATTATATACCTCTCACTTAGGATGGGTCAATTTTTGGTGATTTGACAGGCATGCTAATTCAGAAAGATATTTAAATAGTTCTTTAAAACAGGTAACACTCAATGCTGCTGATTTTCTAATGAACTTGTTAAGGATTCTGATTTCTTTCTTTTTCTTTCTTTCTTTCCTTCATTCTGTTTTTTTTTTTTTTCCTCCTGCTTCTTGAGTCAGTTAACTTCCTTAAATGGCCAATTTTCTAAATCTGAGTGTCATTTCGATCCACATATTGGCCACTTTCCCAACCCTTCTAAACATAAGCACTCAGATTTAATAAATTGCATGGCTTCCCATCTGTGATTTAATATCAAACTTCTAGGGAAATCAACATTTGAGGTATGTTAAATGCTGTAAGAAAACATGGTCAGATTGGGGTAAAAAATGGAAAAGAAGGTTGGAGGAAGAACCAGCAGGGAGAAGTCCCTCAAGCCTGCCGGGCTGTCCTGTGTCTAGGCTGAGATGTGGGCGGCAGGAAAGGCAGCAAACAGTGTCCCATTGAATTGGGAAGGGCATAAATTCAAGCCATGAATGAGTGAACTGCATTGTCCTCTCTTTGTGAGCATCTCTGAATGCTACCCTGTTGTAAGCGTTTAATTTCTTTCTATAATAATTCAGTTACCACAGTCTTTGTCCTAGCTTCTTAGCATATGCCCCAAAGGCTTGCTTCATGCGAGCAGATGCCATTAAATATGTTTATTACACTTAAAGATGGAAAATACTTCCTAAACCTGCATATCTGTGGCAAAATGGTTTCAAAATTTGATGGAATTTCCCCTTAAGAAAGCATTGCATTGATTTCTATGTGGTATCAATTCATAGGCTTCTATAATTTCAAGAACTAATTAAGCAGATAGAAAGTAGTGCCCATGGCTTAATCTTGTGGTAAATCTGCATGAGCCTTAGATGCTGGGGCATCTCTCCTTTGAATTTGCATGAATCCACAAAATAAACTAAGTTCCAAAAGAGATACTTATTGTATAATTATAGTTTAAATATATGCACTAAAATAATTATTTCAGTAAACAACAATTGCAGGCTATTCACTGAAATGTAAGCCAAGGAGATCTGTGAACTATATACACTGTAAATGTTATTCCTTAGAAAGAATGTTCAATGAGCAGGTTAGAATTGATGAAATTCCTAAGCAATGAGAAAATCTCTCACTTGTTTCCCATTGATATGCCACAAAAGAACTAAACTTGGAAACCAACGTGGGTTTTTTGGGAATATCTGAATAGAACCCTCAGTGGTGAGCTGGACTCAGGAGTTGGCAAGTTGTTCAGTTTTGTCCAATTATCAATAAGTGAGAGGGATTAGCTGTTGGCAATAGAGCAGTGTATAAAAGGTTCAGGTCATAAGCAGTGTGAATTTAGAAAAGTGAGAGTGCACTTGAGGGGGGGGCTTTTCTAAATTAGCAATAAAATGAGATGATTAGGTTAACTCTTAATTTCTAAAGTAGATAAATCCTGGCGATATGAATTATACCCTGAGAGGTATGTCAAGGTTCATCAAAGTTTCATTTTTTTACTGCCAAATAATCATTTAAGCCTTCATCTAAAAGGCAACAGAAAACTCTAGACACATTTTAAGAAGGCTTTGGAAATGGCACCAAATGACTTTGAAAAGAGAAAAGAAACAAAAGCAAACCAAGGAAAATAAAACTCTGCACAGTTAATATAAAGTTTAGATTCAGATTAATGATTTTCTTTGTTTAAATGCCAGTGCTTCTATTCACATGAAAATCTGTCCTTAAAAGTACAGTTAGAAGGCATCAATCCTTAAATGCTGCATATCAGAGATAAATGAAAACTCATTGTACCCAAAAATGTTGATTTATGCCTGGCAGCAGCTGACTACTAGCTTTGCTATCATCATTTTGGGTATAAGTTTAACAAGAAGGATGTGCAAAGGTAATTAAGACAAGCAAAAAAATGACTGGAGAATGCACTTTGAGATTTTTCTAATTATCTACACTATTCACATCACATTAACTAAAAATTAGAGAGAAAATTTTACCCTGTTCCTCAGCCATTTAAAATTATTCACAGTACTTGAATGGACCCCATTTGCTCCTGGGAGGTGGTCCAAGATTAATTTTGAGTCTCATGAACAAAAGTCATGTAAAATATTATCCCAAGTCATATCTAAAATATTATCTATTGGAAAAGCACAAACATGTATCCAAGAATATGCAAGGAATCCCAGTTTTGTAAACACTGAGAAAAAGCACGCAGTTAATATTTACAAAAGTTTAGTAATAGAAACCCAGCCAATAGAGCATTATGTGAGATCTGACATCATGTATTATGCAATTAACAGATAAAGTCCACCAGGCAGTTCCTCTTTTGTACTGTGTAAAGCATCACAGTAGTTGCAAATCCAATTCATGAGCTGTCTAAATGAATAATTTGTGGGAGGAGTGAGCAGAAAGATGCTAGTAATGCAATATATTTTCATTTTAAAGTGCCAACTCCTTTGCAAGCTGGGCTTCTGGACATTGCTAGCTTCACTTCAGTACATGGATATTGATATTTCAAATTAGGTTTAATCTCTAAATAAAACCATAGTCATGGAAATGTCCAATGACTGTTTTATTTTTTAAAATAACTGGCTGCCTACCCCATATTTATACCATGTCTCCGATGAGTGTGCTTAGGAGTGAGATACTAGGTATTTGTGCCTGGTCATGAGATTTGATCTACAAGGGAAAACAATAAATTGTAAGGCAGATGGGGAATTCTATTTTACAGGAAAAAATCTCTTAGTGTTAGATAGTTACTGTATAGCTTCTATTTTGAAATTAATCACATTGGTGCTGAAAGAATAAATACATATAGACATCCTGTTATCAAAACCAGCCTATCCCACTCCATATCACTCCCTTGGTCTCCAATCCAGTGACCATTCTGCTACACTAATATTACACCTCTTTATTGACTGGACAGCCTCATTTTGACTACCTAAAATTTAAGTAATGTTTTAGTTTGAAATGGAGAGAGATTTAGTGTGAAATTAAGGCATACGACCTGGTTATATAGTCTGAGATACAGCTGGCATTTGCCAGGCAAGTTGTTTATTGACAACTATCTTAGTAGGAAGGAGAGGTTTGCAGTAAATATGAGAAGATTCAAAATATTTGCTTTTGGGATTTGGGGGGCAAAATGGCTTCTTAGTAATAGGTTCATTCTTTAAGTATGGACAGTCTCCAACCAGAAACTAAAAGTCATTTTTGCCAAAAATCACACCAAACTTCTCTTGTTCCAAGAGTCCACTCATTTATTCCAGACATTTTTTATGTACATATACCTGGTAAGCAACGATGTGAGCTACTGCATCGCGGGCCATCCCAGTGTGACTATGACTCCTGTTAATTAAATGCCAACTGTGTGCCACATCCTGTACTGCACATGTCCCATACATTACCTCTACATGTCCATACATCGTAATTACACTGAAAGTGGGCACAATTGCCCATAAGTTATATATCAGGAAACTAAGGCTCTGAAAGCATACGTAACATGCCCATATTCACAATTTGTGAAGTGCTGCTGGAGTTTGGGCATAGCTGGTACTCACTTCCCTGCTACTGCTGAACAGTGGGACAAAAGTCTTGCTCTCACGAAAGTCTAGCTGGGAGAAGAAGCATCTGAAGAGTAATTCAGAACCTTGTGATAATTTCTCCAAAGGCAGAAAGCACAAGGTCTTCACGGTCAGAGGACAGTGCAGGAAGACGATGTTTCGACCAAGTTCTGCAGAATGAGTAGGGATTGCCCGGGAGTGAGGAATAAGGAGTAGTTCACAGACACATCAACCACCATGAGGCTTCTGTATTTCTACAGGATTTCCACACTTTATGAAAGGAACATGCCTTATTTAAATCACGCTTTCTGAGAGGTCAGACAATATCCAGAATTTTGTTTGTATATATATATATATATATATATTAGCACTATTAAAAAAAATCATATTTCAGATCAGTGCTGCCCACAGAGGATGAGTAGGCATGCATGTCAGTTTCCTGCTGTTTCTCTTCCTTGCCCTCTGTCTCCCTCTCATCTCTCATTGCCCTGTTCTATTTCTGATATACCTTAAGTTACTCATATATTGTCCTTTCCCCATGACACATGTCCAGCTGTCCTTTCATAAATCCAGTGATCCAGGTAAGCCGTATTGTTTTAATAGAAATCTAGTATTAGGATAATATATATTCATTATCATTTTCTAGCTGGTTTTTGTTCTTCATAAGTTTGTGTTATGAAATATTTTAAATATGTCCAAAAATGAACATGAATATAACAAATGTTCTTACCTTCTCACATTATGTGTACTTAATTCCAACAATTAAAATTCATTATATCTCCTTTCTTGAATATCTCTCCTCTTTTCTTTCTCTTCACATGAATTTAAAGCCAATCTCAGACAGAGTTTTGTTTCATGCAAAAGTGTTTCAAAGTGGGTTTTTAATGAAAAAGACAATTTAAAGCATGACCACACTATTCCCTGACAAACGTCAAACATTCACTAATAGCATACTTATTTGGTTGTTAGCATTACTTTATTTATAAGTCACAAATGTCTTTAATAAGCTGATGTTTATATTACATTTCATAATCTTTTCATTATTGTGATTATTTGTATAGTTCAAGTACTTTAATCTAAACTTTTATTTTTACTATTTTGTTTTCTTTTTGTGATTTAATTTTTGCAAAAACCAATAAGCAAAGGGGAAAAACACAAAAATTTATCGACGGTGGATTCCATAGTGTGGATTTGACTTATTTTTCTCCATGGTGCCATTGACCCTATATATTGCTATATACTACTATAGCTTGTGTCTAGATGTCCCCACAAAGCCTTATGGGCTCATAGGTGGGGATTTTCAGAGACGGCTGGATATAGGATGTGTAAACAAGGATTAAGGGTGTATGATAACTAAATGGGTTTAGTATATTTCTGGGTGTAGATAATGAAGCTCTACCCTGGGTGTGGGTGGCATGAACCAATAGGTTTGTAGCCTGGATGTGATAAAGGAAAAGGAAGTGTGGCTGCTTGTTACTTCCTGCCTACCCTGCTATGGACTGTTTCTCCTCTGTGATGCCCCTCAGCCATGCTGTCCTACCTTGGGACCAGCCATCTATGAACTGAAACCTCTACAGACTGTGAACCAAAATAAACCTTTCCTCCTTTATCTTGTGGGTGTTAGGTATTTTGTCCCAGCAGCAAGGAAATAATTAAGACAGTATGTTTCCTACAAATTGTTGATTGCATTTAGAAGTCCTATAACATTGTTTCACTGCTTCATCCCTGTCCTGGAAGTTTTAATGGAGTCTCAAAGAAGTCTTGTTTTTCTATCAGGAGACAGGTTGTCTCTGATTTTGCCTTTTTTGTGAAGCTAGCAACCGTCAGTGAGCAATGTAAAGTTCCATTATACATTTAGATTCAATATTTTTATTCTAATGCTGTTATTTCTCATTCACTTATTTATTGTTCAGAATAACTCAATCAAAATTCCTACAATTTCTATTTGTTTATCAGTAATAAGATTGTGTATCCTGGAGTATTTAAATGCTTGATTCTTTTTTTTATTTGTCAAATTCCAAAATAGTAAGTTTGTTCCCCACTGATCAATTTTTAATTGTTATGCTTGTTGCTTCAGAGCCAATATGAATTCACTGACTTCAGTTCAATGTGTTTCAATCCATTGCAGTTAAATTTATTTTTGTTGAGATTATTTCACCATGAGTAATTGGGGGTCTCTTCCCACTGTTGACATGACTTTCTGATATGACTCTGTGATTTTTGTTAGTTTCCTTATTATGCGGTTGTATAAGATGTCCAGATTTATTGCATTCATTCCCCATTTCTCCCAGGAGCTCTGGAGATAGAGTAGTGTTACAAGACCTCAAGTTGAATGGTGGAAATTGAATTGGTCAACGCTTCTAGGCATGTGTAATAGATAACCCAGGATTGAGATAAATACACCACAGTTTTATGTTCATATTTCCAAATAAAATTCAGGGGCATAGACTCGTTGTGTTCAACTCCCTCTGTTTACAACATACCTTGCTGTCCGTCCCTCTCTCAGAAATCCCCATTCGCATTGATACCGGGAAGAGCAGAAACAGTGTCTTTTATCACCCTATTAGTTTATCTCTTATTAAACACACAACTGTCTTAGAATGACAATAATGACACTATTATTGGTGCATATCAGCAGTGTTTGTTCCCCAGCATTCATGGGTAGGAGCTTGGCAGTGTTGAGAGATGGTGGCACATTTAACAGGGGTGGCGTAGTGGGAGGTCCTTGGGTCAGTTAGGTGCACTTGGGGGATGGAGGTGCTCCTCTGGGGACCTTGTTAATATGAAAGAGAGAGAAAGAAAGAGAGATTATAAGAGCCAGGGCATGGCCTTCTGAAAGAGAGACAGAGAGACACAGAGATAGAGAGACTGAGAGACTGAGAAGCACAGAGAGAGGTTATAAAAGCCAGGGACTGGCTCTGCTCAGCTTCCCTGGATCCTCTTTTGAGATGTGATCTGTTTTTTCCCAGGTCTGTTCCTATCATTCACCTGAAACTCTCACCAGAACTGGTTCTATGCTGTATACACTTCTAGCTTCTAAAACTGGAAGTACAATAGATCCCTTTATGAATTTAGCTTATCTCAGATATGTTGTCGTGGTCATGAAAAGTGGACTAACCTAATCACCAATAATATGGTTGCAAGAAGCAGTTTAAGATTATCTTTCTAGTTATTATTTTTATTTATTTTTTTGTTCTTAGTGCATGTTACAGTACAGTTATAGAGTTAATATCGGGTATGATAAAAAATACACTGAGTGTTCAAATATTTAAAATTATTACACTAAAACACACATTGCCATTAATCCCCCTCAATATCCTTCCCCTTGTTTCAAACACACGAATCCCTTTTCTTTTACCTATTTCTGAAGCAGTTCTGGAAGCCCCCTCACGTGAGTGTCTTTAGTTCTGGTTCCTGGCTGCACTGATGTCTTGAAAGAATACAAAACATTTCCCTTTCCTGGTCATTTTGACTTTGAGGGAGAGTTAGAAGTCTCATGCTGCAATACTTGGTGAATAAGGTGGATGAGGACACACCGTAAAGTTTTCAATTGACAGAAATTACTGTAAATGTTTTTAATTGATTCAGGACATTGAGGCAAACAGAAAAAGACTCTCAGGGAAGGGGACTTCCAGAACTGCTTCAGAAAGTGAAAAGAACAATGGGATAAGTGTGTTCAAAGAAAGGGGGAGTACTTTGAGGGGAATTAAAGGAAATATATATTTTACTGTAGTATTTTTAAAGTTTAAACCTTCACTGTGTACTTTGATCACTCCTTGTATATTTCCAAGTTCCTTGGCATAATTTCTTTTGATGTTGGTGACTCAAATTCAGTGTATGTGGATATTGATTTGTTTTTCCTTTATTTTCATGAATCTCTTTATATAATTGAATTTTCTTGTATTGTTATGTTCTTGCTTGATTCCCAACTCAAATTTCTGTAAAATATGTCAAAGTATTCCCCTGAGAAGTTTCCTTCTCTTTGTAGGTAACTACTTCAAAAATGATTTTTGTGTTTATGGTTTTGACTTTTTTTGTGTGTGTGTGTGGGTCCCGGGGGTTGACCTCAGGACCTCATGTGCCAGCAGGCGCCCGTGCCACTGAGCGATATCACCGGCCTTTTTTTTGTATGTGGGTACTGGGAGTCGAACTCAGGCCCTCGCGCTTGCCAGGCAGGCACTTATGCCGCTGAGCTATCTCACCGGCCCTTACTTGTTTTTTTGCAAATATTTCTATCATCTGTGTACCTATGCTTTTCTCTCATCGGCATCTGTCAACCTACCTATCTAGCTATCATGCTCTTTCTTCATAAATGGTATCAAGGGTACATACTTCACCATTATTTACACTAAATACCATAGCTTGGAGATTGCTCAATAACAGTACTTAGTAATAATCACCACTGCATTTTTTACAGATTTCTAGGATCCACTGTTTGATTGTATCATAGCAGATTCAACTGATCCAGTTTGACAGATAGATGTTGGAGTTGTTTTCCAGTCTGATGCTTTTTTTTTTTTTTTTTTTTTTGCACTGACCACCCTTATACACAATCTCTCTGGTCCATTTGTAATTTATCCTGGTATGGTGGGTAGAAATACTCTGATGTCATCCCATTTGCTTTCCATGTAAATATCCAGTTATTTCAAAAATATCTTTGAAGAGCTGACCTTTCATAGATGATTTAATGTACACTAAGTGTGTGCATTTCTGGGTTTTCTAGGAAGCTTAAGGTATATTTTAATATCTGAAAAGGCTACCTTGCCTTTTTGAGAAAAAGTTTCATCACCTTGTCTAGCTACAAGCATATATGGTATTTTTTTTAATCAGAATTACATTTAATATGTATCTTAGCTTATGGTCAAATCACGGACAAGTGATCTCAAGTCTTGGTTAAAAGAATGTCATATGTCTTTCTCTTTATTCAGGTTGTGTTTTTGCTCTTCTAAGGCATTTCATAGCTCTCCCATGAAATTTTTATATATCTCTGGTTGAATTTACATGTAGATATTTTCTTACTTCCTATGAAAGTGGGATATGCTCTTTCATTATGTATTTTATATCTATGGATGCTAATTTAACAATCATCCAATATACTACATGAAAACTGGCTTTCTCAGATGTGTCATACAGCCCTCTTCATATGTGGGTAATTTCATCACTTCCTTTCCAGCCTAAGTTAAACCTGAAAACACAGCATCGTGCAAGGCACCAGATACAAATTAGTATATACTCTCTGGTTACGGTTTTTGCAGCTCAGAAGAGACAAAGTTAGTTTTCTGTGGTGAAGGTCAGAAAATTTGTCATACATGTGACTTGCAGGGGCCAAAGGAACCTACGGGGATGCTGCTGTTACTCTGTCTCTGATTTAGTTATTGCAAAAGGGCCTCTTTCCGTATAAAATTAAACACGTGAGCTATAAAGCTGTGAAATTGTGTACGTTTCTGCATGTAAGAGAAACGTACTTTAACGTTTAATAGCACATATAATAAAACTTGAATCTGTTGATTCCTGCCTAACATTGTTGGTTTTCTCCCCATTCAGAAAAACCAGCATATTACATAATTGGGAAATGCCAGAATCTTTCCCACTAAGTCGAAAACGAGGCAGAGGCAAAGATTGCCGTACACTCTGCTTCTCAGTATCACTGTGAAGGAAGCTATGATTTGCTCTTCTCCTCACAGTGTATCAGGAGGTGTGGGATACCAGTATGTTCTATCATTGGGAATATTAACTTTGATCACTTGAGTAAGAAAGCATCTGCCTACTTCCTCCCCTGTGAAGTTGCTAATTTTCTCTTTCTACACTCTATCTTTTAGGAGGAGATCACTAAGTCCAGGCTTTGCTCACATATAGAGACATTAACTTCTACCTGCTGCTGGGAACAGCGTCAAAGGACTGGAGTCATGTATTAAAGTGACCACAGTCATTAGTAAATGTAGGAGAGAGACTTTGAGGTAATGCAAGTGTCCTATTTCCTTTAAGGTTTCTTCAACTGATTTTAATTTTGCCTGCATTGCTTACTGTGATGTTCTAATTGAGATTTTCCTTTACTTTTTCAGTTGTTCTACATTCATTAGTAAGAATTCTTCTATAAGAAACATTTGTCCCCTTCACTTATTTTTTTATTCAGACATTTATATCCATATGAATTCATCGATATTTACTTTAAATTTTGTTATATGCTAATACTATCATTATAGAACATGTTATTCTATGAATGTTTCTAGTTTTGATCATTGAGAGATATTCAGGTTTACCTCTGTGTGCATTTGATGATGTGTCCCTGCCTTTTTACATTTTTGATTGTTTCCTTGAGCAGTTTCTGGCAGTAGAGGAGGATACAGCCTTATACTCTGCTCTCTGTGTCACCCTTTCCTCAAGGATGTTTGGGTTTTTATTGGAAAAAGATATTTGCAAACCCATATGTGGGTGCTGAGCATATTAATTATTACTGGGGTGTCGCTCTTCCTGGATCCTACCAGAGGCCACAATTAGACAACAATGCACTTATTCTGTGTTGATGCCAAATCTGCAGTTATTTCTGCATCAAATATCTATAATATGTGTCTTTATTAAAGTGGAATCCATTACTGCTAAAATCTCTGACCATCTGACTCTAACTCCTCACCAAAGATCCATTCTCCTCTTCATCTCCTATTTTGTGCAACTCCTTTCTTTGCTAAAGAAAAAAATGCTTCTCATCATCCAATTTTTATTTTCAGTATCTGTTTACTCACATGTATGTTTCAGGTTTGCTAACCTATAATTTGAAGAAACACATTTATTAATAGATGAAAATATTTGAGTATTCTCTTTTACGTCTTCAGCTTTACCAAATCAATAAAACACTGTTTTCCAAAGCTACTTAGTTCAGCTTAATTTTTCTCCATCTTTCCATGGGGTTATGTCACACACGTATAATTCAGTTAGAGTCATTTGACATGCTACGTTTAATCTTGGGATCACCCAATGTACTAGGTAATATGTTTTCATTTCAACATGGTTAAATCACTTTTTTCTTTTTGTTGGGTATGTTGCTCCAGATGTTGACAACCCCATAACTAGCTATTCACACACAAACCAGTCCGTTCTTCCTAAAATTGTAGTTTTTGGCTCCTTTGTATTTAACAGTTTACCCACTTCCTACAATTCATGCCAGCTCCTAATCTGTTTTTTGTCCTTAAAGTTCTGCCTATCTGCCAAATACCTTATGAATGTAATCATGAAATATGTACTATTGCGATTTGGCTTATTTCCCTTCACAAAATATTTAACATGCTTAAAGGATACTGTGTGATTCCATAGTTCCTTAATATTGATGGGGTGTGTAGTGGTGAACATCAGCTTTCGCTTTCTCTGTGCAAATGCCTTGAAGTATGGTTATCGGCCATAAGGTGTTTGGTTATCTTTATGAGAGGTTGGCATACTACTGTTGTAGGGTGACTACGCAAGTCAGCAGTAAAGAATGGATGCTCCTGATATTCAGTATCTGTTAAGGGTTAAAGATCGGATCCTATTCCCCAATTCACATGATGGTATGGTTCTTTACAGAGGTGATCGAGTTAAAATGAAGACTTTAAGGCAGGTCCTATCTCAAGATAACTGGTAAGTATCCCATAAAAAAGGGAAAGTAGTATACAAATATATCTAGGAGGGAAGAGGATGTCAAGAGACAGGGAGACAATGAATATCCACTGCCCAGGAGACAGACCTGAAGCAGGCTGTTCCCCTGCAGCCCTCGGGCTGAATCCCACCTGAGGCCCTTTGGCTTTGGATTTCTGGCCAGAATTGTTGTTTAAGCAACACCTTCACCGGGATTGGGTACCATCAGTATTAATTATTTATTTTTTGACCATTGTAACAGATGTGTAAGTAGTGCCTCGCTGTAATATTGATTTGCATTTCTGACATGACAAATACTTTTGAGCATCTTTTCGTGTTTGATGTCTATTTTTTTTTTTTTTTGCTAAAGTATCAGTTCAGTTATTTTGGCTCATATTTTAAATTGAATTGTTCTTATCATCAATGTTAAGAGTTGTTTATGTATTATACACAGTTCTTTGTCATATAAACAATTTGTAAATATTTCTTCCAGCTAGTTGCTTATTTTTTCTTCTTTTAATAATGTCTTTTAATGAGAAAAAATTTGATAACACAAAATTAATGATTCTATGGCTTGTATTTTTGTTGTTCTATCTAAAACTAAACTCATTATAAAATCTTAAATCATGCAAATTTTTTTGTGTTTATTTCCAAAGTTTTTAATATTTTACACATTTTATGTTTAGACTTACATTCCACTTTTAGTTAAGATGTGAGGTGTGTATTAAGTTCTTTTCTTTTATATATGCACTTATATTTTCCCAGCACCAATTTTCTCCACTGAATTACCTTTGTCCCTTAAGAAAAATCAGTTAACTGTATTTGTATGGATCCATTTATAGGTCTTTATTCTGTTTCATTGATTTATGAGTATATTCTTTTACTCACACTAGCCTAGCTCGACTATTATAGCTTTATGTCTTAAAATTGAATAGCATGAACACTGCCTTTGACATTCTTTTTCTTTTTCAGAAATGTTTCATTATTTTAATTCTCTTAGCTTTCATATAAGTTTTTACAAATACCTGTGAGTATCTATAAATAAGTTTGCTGGGACTTTTGATGAATTGATTACATAGATCAAATTGGGAAGAATTGACATCTTCATAATTTGGAGTTTTCCAGTCCATGAACATGATTTATCATCCACAGTCCTTGGTAAAGTAATGCTAAAACGGATTTGTCTATGGACAGCATAGTCAAATGATTTTGAAAAAGAATAATTGAAAGTTTTCCAGGTGCAGGTATTTCTATTGTGGACCAGATTTTGGGGGGTGTTTTATCTAAGTATCTGTCACCAAAACCAACGTCACCAAAATTTTTTCCTGTGAAGCTTTAAGAAAATTTTATAGTTTTGCATTTTAGACCTGTGAACCATTTTAAATTAACTTGTGAAAAGTGTAAGATCTATGCAAAAATTTATTTTTTTTTTTGCTGATTTTCTTTAGGCTTCAATTAGTTTTTTTTCTCCCTACTTTGTGTTTTATAAAGCAGAATTCTAAGTCTATATTTTATTTTACTTTTTATTTTTTGCAGTAGTAAGATTGAACCCAAGGCATTCCATACATTAGCCAAGCTCTCTATTAATGAGGTATAGCCCCATCCTTTTCTAAAATTTTTATTTTGTGACAGAGTCTCACTAAGCTGCCCAGGCTAGGTTCAAACTTGCTATCCTCCAACTTCAGCCTCTGCAGTAACTGAATTACAGGTGTGGGTCAACATGCTGGGCTCACAAAGATCATTCCAGAGCAGACTATTGATTTATTTATCCATGGACCTATTTATTGTACTGCTGGGATAGAACCCAGGGCCTCCTACATGCCAGGCATTGTACCACTGAGCTCTACTCCCAGCAGTCATTTTCTAAATCTTTCTTTGTCCTTACCTATGCATTTAGGGCCATAAACCTTTCTCTAATCACTGCTTTCACTGTATTGCCTCAATTTTGATAAATTGTATATTTATTTTCACAGGAGTCAAATATATTTTTGCATTTATCTTGAGATTTCTTTCACTAATCAATAAAGGGTTAATTCAAATATTTAGGGGTGTTGCCTCTTTTTTCTGCCATTCGTTTCTAGTTTAATTCCACTGTGCACTAAGAACAGTCCTTGCATATTCTTTTCCATATTAAGATTTATTTTATGGCTCAAAATGTGGCCTTCTCCTGTGGGTCTGCCAAGGGAGGTAAGAAACATGCTATGCTATTTCGTGGGGTGCCTTGAAATACAATTAAATCAAGCCGACTCATATTCTTATTCAGTCTTCTATATTTTTCCTGATTTTCTGCCTATTTCATTTGTCAGTTACTGACAGAGAACTATTGAAACCTCCAGTTTTATATTACATTTGTCTGTTTTTGCTTTCAGTTATTTGTTTTCTTGTTTCAGTTTTTGCCTTGTGTATTTTGTTGTGATACTGATAGATGCCTGTGTGTTTAGGCTGTTGATGTATTTTTAGGGATTTGTTCCCTTATCATTATGCAGTGCCCCTCATTATCACAGATGATTTTCCTTTTTCTGAAGACTGCTCTCTGAAAGTCTCATACCTCTTCTATTTTCTTCTTCCTATCTTTTAGCACTATATAACTATCTCAATTTCTTCACTTTTTGTTTACCCGAGTTTTCATATTGGAAGTTGTTTTCACGCAGACCACATGTAATTAGTCTATTTTTATGCACTTTGAGAATTTCATTTTTATTTGATTATTGATATAATTGGATTGGTATCTCTTACTTTCATAACTGCTCTATTTGTTTCATTATCCCTTTATTTTTTCATTTGCTCCTATTCTAATTGAGCATTTTATAATTCCATCTCCTCCTGTATAATATTAGTTATACTTCTTTATAAAATAATATTACGGCTTTTGATAAATACTTCTAACTAAGTTGACTCTCAGGTACCAAATCATCACTGTACATATAGCGAGGAACATTCCAGATTCTCCTTTCCCGTCCTTGTGACATTGCTGTTATTCCTTTTGCTCAGCTATGATGAAGTCACGCCAGGCATGTTTACTAATATTGTTTTAAAGAGTTATCTTTTAAATGATTAAGAATAAGAAAAACTTATTTGTTATCTAAAGGTTTTCCTTTCTCTAGCAGGTCCAAGTTTCCACCATCTGTAATTTTCCTTCTCTCTGAAGAACATCTCTCAGTAATTCTGGAAGTGTAGGAGTGAGTATGAGGGAGTCTACTTTTCCTTTGTCTGAAGTTCTTACTTTTTTTTTTTAAATTTATACTTCTCTTTCCCTCTTGAAGGATAATTTTGCTGCACACAGTGTTCTAGGTTGGTGTTGTTTTCTTTTTTTCAAATTTTTACATGTTTAACTGCTCTTTCCTCTTGTTTGTACAGCTTCTAGTGAGAAGACCAACATAATTCTTCTACATTTATCTGTAAGCAAAGTGGAATTTCTTCTGGGTTCTTTCCAGATTTTTTCTCTCATTTTATATTTCTAAAGTTTAATTATAAATTGTTATGATTATTATTAATTATAAATTTATTTAATTATAAATTCCCACATGTGGAATTTATCGCACTCAGTGCTTTCTGGACTCTAGAACTTGAAATTTGTTTTCTAACATTATTTTGGAAAATTCTCAACCATTACTTTTTATTTTTTTTTTATGTGGGTACCAGGAGTTGATCTCAGGACCTCACACTTGCCAGCAAGCGCTTGTGCTGCTGAGTGATATCACATGCCCTTTTTTTCCTTTATATGGTTTCCGGGAGTCGAACTCAGGACCTCACGCTTGCCGGGCAGGCACTTATGCCGCTGAGCTATCTCTCTGCCCTCAACCATTATTAATTTAAATAGTTTGTCAATGTTATGTATATAATACATATTGGAAATTCTGCCCCATTTTTTTGGTTGCTTTGTTCAATTTTCTTTCATTACTTTTTCTCTTTATATTTCATTTTCGGAAATTTCTTTTCATTTACCTTCAAGCTCACTGAATCTTCAGTGTGTGAGTTAACTAATGAGCCAATCATAGACAATTTTCACTGTGTTACAATGCGTTTTCTTTCCAAGTTTTCTCTTTTGATTTTTTCTAGCCATCCATTCTCTTTGCTGTCATTGCCTATGTATTTTCATATGGTGTCCAATCATCGACAACATCACTTAAACTATTAACCATAGTTATTTTTGGTACACTGATAATTCCAACATCTGTACCATATTTGATAGTGAATCAGATGATTGCTTTGTCTTATCAGAGTGTTTTACATGCCTACTAATTTCTTCTTGAAAAATGGACATCTCATATCTAATAAGAACAAGGGAAGCAAATCGAACTTTAGGGTAAGGATTTATGCTCCTTGGACCAGTTGGGCTCTCTGCCTAGAACACTTGCTGTCCGTGCGGGAGCCGGCAAGGCTCCCGTGCTGCTGTCACCCTCCTGCCTGTGGGCGTCCCTGGGACTCCTCTTCAATGTTACCATTCTTGTACTGGAGAATGCTGATTTCATAGTAAAGTATAGAAGGACAAGGTTGCTGTATAATTTTCTGATTAAACCTCAGACTTCTTTTAGGTCTGTTCTTTAGGGCTGTTCCCTTCCAAGTGTTCCTCCATGCAAACGTTTCCCCTGTTATCTCTTTCACTAGCTACAGTGACCCCAGTCTGTTCCTTGAGGTCCTGATCCCTGGAGACTAACGTTCTCCACCTCCAGGTGAAGCAGAAATGTTAGAGGAGGCCACAGGGGAGAAAATTATTCACTCCAGCAGAAACTGAGCTCTGGTGTAGACTCTCACAGCTGGGTAGACCTCTGGTATTTGGAAGGCTCTAAAATATCTAAGGAGGATAATTAATCCTCCTTCCTTTACCAGAGCCACGAGGATCATGCTTAGAGCCTCCCTAGGGAACCCTGACTGGGTTCCTGGAGATAAAATCTTTGGAAGAGTGGAGCTGACTGAAGACTCTGGTCCCAGAATTCCTTGACAATCATGATTATTCACACTCTGCCTGCAACAGTTCATCAAAATTACCATATGTCCTCCTAGTTTACAACACGGGCAACTTCTGTTCCATATAAGCAAATCGAGACTGCTTCTTTCAGGATATAACTTCTTTTGGAGTAGTTGTTGATGAGTTCACGGAAGCTTGATTTTTCACTTGGTCTAGCTCTTCTTGTTGAACAGGAGGGGAGATTTCAAGGTTCTTTACCTGTTACCAGTGAAAACAGAAATCTAAGCCATTCAGTTTTTCTTTCAGTAACTTTATTAAATAGACATATATTTGTACAATTACATCCTGCCTTAATTACTTTTACTACATTGCTGAGACAAAAGACATGACACCGAAAGTTAAAGGAGGAAAGGTTTATTTTGGGCCACATTTTGTAGAGGTTTCAATTTATAGTTGGCTGGCTCCAAGGCAGGGTGGCACAGCAGAAAGGCATCGCAGAGGAGAAAGAGCCCATGGCACCAGAAGCAGCAAGCAGCAAGTGATGAGCAACCACGCTAGCCCTGTTTCTGTCCCTTATGTTTTATCCAGGTTACTAACCCTTAGGGTGGGTAGAGCTCACACACAGGGTGGGGCACCCGTAATTCTACCTAGAACTATGCCAAATCAATCAGTGGACTAATTTAGTAATCACGCAGCCTCAATCTCAGCATCACGCACTCTGGATCAGGCCACCTCTGAAAAGCCCCACCTACGACCTCATGAGGCTTTGCGGGGGACATCTAGAAACAAGCTGTAACACATCTTCCAGTTATTTTGGATTTTTCTTGTACTGTCTTCCATCAGTTTGACATTTTATTATTCAATACTTATGTCCAGATTTTTCTGCAGACACATTAATCATACTAGAAAAGTCACTTTATACTCTAACTTCCATGTTCTTAAATCATGGACAATGTTTAATTTTATCTACTATTTCTAAACCTAGTAGGATAATCATGTTTCTATTTTCCTTCTTTATGTTAATATATTGGATTAATTTTTCATAATCAAGCTCATCTTGACTTGATATATTGTCTTGGTGATACAAATAAATTTTTATTTGTTAATATTTATTTTAGGGTTTAAAAATCTAGATGATGAAGGAGAATGTGATGAGTATTATCCTTTCTTACCAGGCCCTTGGATTCTGATACCAGATGATACTGGTCTCACATTAGAAGCTGGCAGTGATCCTTCCTTGGGTATTTTGAAAAAGAGGCTTTGACAGATGTGTGGTAATAATACATGGAATATGTATTGATAGAAGTTTGTTTAAAAATTCCCACAAAAAATTGGATGATATAGACTGAATTTTTTCTCTTCATTTTAAATGCATTTTTGAGGCTACTGTATTAGGTATAAGTAAAAACTTATACATATTTTTGGTGTCTTATCCCTTTTTTATTCCAAGATATTCTTTCTTAAGGTGAACAAATCTTTTTGGCATTGAAAACTAGTTTCCTTGCTATTAGTATAGCTAGGCCTGCAACCTTTTGGTCTGTGTTTACTTGGAATATGATATTTAACTTTTGCATTTCAAATTTTGATGTCTGTGGATTATAAAAATACAACTTGCTTTATCCTCTGTGAATATCTTTGGATTTCAAACACAGAAAGTATTACATTTACATTTAATTATTGCTATGAATACATATGTATTCAAATATGTGATTTAGTGTTTGCTTTATAGTTTCCCATTATTCTAAACTCAGTGTATTCTGTTGCCTCACTCCAATAAACCAAGTATGTTTGATAATTCTTTTCTTACCTTATATTTTCTTCTTAGATTACTAGTTTTAACTATTGTTTAAGAATTGATGATCCCAGCAGGCCAGAAAGAAATCTCTAAAAGTCCTTTTAGGTGACAGTTTACACTGGTGTTTTAGTAAATAACATAGCAGGAGTATAAAGGGATGACATGGGTGTAGCAAAACTTTTGTACTTTCTTATGTATAAGTGAGTTTTATCAAAGCTTACCATACTAGAAATAGATAAAAGGAATAAATGAAAAATAAAATAAAATTGAATTGAATGTTGTTCCTTCTAGCCAAAGCAATGTTTATTCATATACCTATGAAATAATTTTAAAAAATCTATCTCAATATATTTGTGATAAAATTATTTTCCTTAAAATTTTCAATAAAAATATTTCATTTTTTCCTAACAATATATATAAAATGTAACTCAATGTATATTTACCAATATTTATCAATGAAATACATTTAACAATATGATATGTCAATATTTTTAAACTTTAGAGCCTTGGGGTCTTATTTCTTATGGAAATAAGAAAAATTTAACATTAAATTTTATTCCAATTGTATAGCAAGGACATTATAGGATAATAAAATACTTCTAAGAGTGAGATATATGAGGATGCAGTAGGGCCAGGGAAAAAAATTATGACATTGCAAAGAAAATAAATAAATTTAAATTTCTGACAAATTATTCATCTTTATTAAAGAATGTTTTAGTCAGTTTTGAAATTCTACAATGAAATACCTGAGTCAGGCTAAATTTATCTAGAGAAGAGGTTTATTTACCCACAATTTTAGAAGCTGGAAGCATAAACAGCCTCTCACAGTCCCTGCGAGTGCCCCACAGTGAAGAGGAGAGGGCGTGTGGGAGGAAAGATCATTTCTCAAAGCCAGAAGCCAGAATGGCTGGGTCCCAGGGTCACACTGTGTCCCAGCCCTCGGAGATCTGGGGGACACACCACATCCGAAGTATGCATGATTGTGGACACCACCAGGAATGTCTATGCCATTCCTATTCCTCTGGATGTCTAAATTATTATTATAAATGTTATTATTTAAATGTCAGCATTTCACAACACTATAGACGGTACTAATTTTGACTATGTTTCCTTTAACCCGAGAATTGTATGACTCATCATCTTTAATTCATGACAGCTTCATGAGCCCACTTCTAACTCATAGCTAAACATTGGCGACCTTGACTCCCAGACCAAGGTCACAATATTATGAGAACCACATTCCTAATCTTTCTGCTTTTTAAAAAACTAGGGTGATGTATGTGTATTTCTGAAGCTTACGACAACAATAACATTCTTATACCTACTCAGAATCAGTGTGGCATTAGAGATTTTTTCAGGGCTTCTGGGAAACAAGATTTCCTGTTCAGTGAGAGAAACCCTTCCCTCCTTCGAGAAAGAAAGCCTGTGAAGTCACAGGTGAAGGCGACCTTGGTCTTAGCCTGTGGGCTATGAGGCAGAGGGAAGGGGACAGTGAGGGACCACCAGGCCCTGTGAGGAGTCAACTTACTCTGCTTTTTGTCATTTGTGGCTTTTGCATTTGCATCAGTTCATTTCACCACCATCGTTTTTTTTCTTCCTTGAGTGTAAATTGGCTGTGGATTTATATTTGCTGAACAACAGCATGGTGAAACTTGGGCAGTGTTACTGAATTTGGAGTTGTTTAGGATTTCATAAGGTTCTGTAATCTCATCCTACCAGGCTACAGGTATTTATACCTTCCTCATCCCCACCCTGTTCCACCTTCCCTAACCCATTCCCCACTTCTAAACAATCCTCCCCTGTATCCCTCTCTCCCCAGCCCCTGCTCCTACCATGCCAGTACACAGTGTCAACTGCCACAGGCCAGTTCTGTCCTGGAGAGTCCACACAGAGTGCTCACCACTTAGCTGCACCACACAGGCAGAGCAAGCTGTCTCCTGAAGGAAAGCGCTTCTGCATGTCACCCACAGGCCATTGCTCCAAACCGATGTGGGCTTCTGTGCTTTGCAAGGATGATGATCAAAATTCTGAAAGTGGTCACCTTGTATCCTTCCAGTTCCCCTTTCTGTGCCCATCAAGACATGGACCAGGCCCATGTGTTCAGGTCCTTGTCATAACTGATCCATGACAAGACACTTCCAGGAGTAAAGGGAGTGAGCGAGCCGTGAAGAATGATTCCAGAGCCATGCGTGGGAGCTGGGACTGTCCTGAGATGCATGACCACCCTATCCACAAGGCTTCCCAAGATGAGGAAGGATGGGATGGGCATCCTGGTGTACTCCTAATGACCTACTAGTTCCGTATTTCCCTAAAAGGGCACTAAGATTCCCTTGGCTTCTACCATCTCTCATTTCTAAGGAATTGTCCCTCTGCATAGGAAGATTATATAACTTTTTGTTATGTGTAAATAATAAATTGAAATTCTAAATGAGAAATGCAAATAACTGCTGTAGGTGCCTAAGAGAGGTGGGTAGACCTGTAAAGAAAGAAGTGTTCCATTGTCTTAGTCTATGTCCTGCCCCAGGATGAACGTGCCTCAGACCATGGGTCAAGGCAAAAAATACAATAATAATAAAAACAGCAAAACTGGGGCCCATGTTTAAAAAGCAGAACAAAAAGCTGTTAGCAATACTGAAATATAAAGCTTTTACCTTTTCCCACTATCTCTCTCAACATGTCATGGTGTTTTTGATTTATGTTCAAGAAACTTTACTGCGAAGGAATATCCATTTTAGGCGCCAATCAAGAATCACAAACATTACTTAATAAATTTTTCAGGAAAAGCATTGCATTTGATTTCAACATTTATGGATTAGAAAACACTGATGACCCAAATAATCATTCCTTAGCTAAAAGATTAAGTCTTATAGATAGTTTTAACTTTTTATTTTTCCAATTAAAAAAGCAATCCTGACAAGGAAACTGATAAAATACCTCGGTATTTATCACTTTGATTTATTCTTGAGAAATTAATAAGCAAAACAGGACTTGGCATTATAAATCTGTTTATCAGAATCACAAAGGGCAGAGTTCAGTAATGGATAAGAGTTTGCATACATATCAAGGTTATAAATAACCCCATGGGAGACTATGATCAGGGTTAGATCTGCATCTGAGAGTATAAAGAAAAGGTCAACAAAGATTACTATGGGGGAGGCTACAAGGAAAGCTGGTGTTTGAAAAAAAGAAAAATCTAGATTTCTTTCTAAATTTCTGCTCTTGACTAGAAATAAATGTACCTTTGTGGAGCTGCATAGTAATAAGAAAAGCAGTAAAATACACAAAAATTATAATGCAGTTTAAGTGAAAATACATTCCTAATAACACCACCATGATAACGCATTTTTGTGTTGCTGGTGTTTATCTCTTCCAATACACCACCCTCAACATTTGCTTTGGACACAGGATATAAAAATTTATAGTGATGGACAGTGGACCCCAAAATTTAAACTGAAGGGATTCTTTCAAAGTCACTTCCAGGAACATACATAGACACATACACACATGTCGTTACCAGTTTGCTAAATTAGCCGGATCAGATGCAACTCCAGAGTACATTTTAGGGTGTTGTGGAGGAAGGTGACCTAGACTGACTTCTGCGGGCATCAAGGAACTAAGCAAAAACTAAGCTCCTTCTGAGTGATCTGCGCTGAACCAGCATCTCCCACATGAGTTGCTCCAGAATCTCCGTAAAACACAGCTTCTGGCTTCAGTCCCTGGAGGAGCCAGCACTGGGGTCTCTGCAGAGCTCCTGGTAGGGTGTGGTTGCTCCTCCTGGCTCTGTGGTTGGCACTGGATGATGAAGGCCCCCAGGCCCCCTCTCCAGCACAGGGCAGCTGTCTCCTCCAGGACAGCAAATTCTGGCTCCCCGTGGATGCTGGCTGTCCCCTTCTTGGAGCAGAGTTCTAAGACACCCACACTCCTCATTCCTACACAGGGGACCTGTGTTGGCAATTGGCAGGCACAGGGTACAAGAGCTCCTCTGTCACCTGAGAGGTACAGTCACCTCCAGCTCTCCCACGAGGATCAGGCTGGTCCCCCTACCAGCTGGGACAACCACCCTTGGCCTGTCCTCCTTCTCTTCATTTCTTCTTGGGAACACTGCCTGAAGTCCTCATCTCTGGCAGTGCTCCAGGGGAACCTGGCCAAAAACAATCCCAGAGTGGATTAGGATAAAATGCAGATGTCTTGCTCATTCCTAGAGGTGACCACGCTGAACCCTTACACTGTGAGTGTCTTGAAAGCAGGTGTTAGAGGGTACAGTATTCCTAAATATTATTTTATGTATCTCTTTGCTTTATTTGAATTACCTTTTGATTACTTTTGAATGGAAAAACAACCTTGTGTTTTTTTTTAACTTTACCCTTCTGATAATCATAACTTCTGTTAAAATAAGTTATTGGTGGTACCATTCCTATGACAATATTGTTACTCATCCTTGAAACGAGAAGTATGCTATGATTACATATTTTTCTGATCCAGTATTTTCTCTGTAGCTGATATTTTATTTTTATTATGTTTTATTGTGTACTTACTATGATTTCACTCGAAATTTTTTTTAGTTCAAGTTGTCCTTTTTAATGTGAGGGCAATTCAGAGCAAATTAAAGAACTTATGAATGTTTTTTTGAGAAATAACTATTTTAGGTAGACAATTGTGAAGAAGATGATTGTCATACAAGCCAAAGCCTCACCATTCTTCCACAAGCCCCAAGGGGAAAGATTGATGCCCTGATTTGTCAAATATTGTTCCCCAGCACATACCGCATAGCTGTTGCCACAGGTATCATTTTGTGTTGTACTGAATCCTGGACAAGTCTTGCCCCAGAAATTCGTCATACTGCAAAGCTGTAAAGCCATATCGAGCAATACCGAAGTACCGAAGCCGTGAGAACCAAGGAGCAGTGGTTCTGAGATTTACCGTCAGACCTGAAAGGAGCATCATAAACACAAAAGATATGGTCACTAGAAGTGTTGCTACAAAGACCACACTCTGACCTGCTGCTGTGGCCAGTGCCAGGGAACTGGCTGTATAAGCCACCAGCGTTAGAGTAAATGTCATTGTGAAGAAAGCCTCTGTCAACGGTTTCAATCCTAGCATGAAGTACACAATGCAGGTAAATGTAACACTTGGCACTGCAAAGAAGTAAGATGCCACTCTGTGTTATCCACTGATACACTTATGTATGAAGTGCTTCTTACACTACAAAGAGCTCCATGGCTCACACGCTGTTGAAACAATTGTTGGTTGTCAAGAAGAACAGCACCCCAGCTCTATTCTGGATTCCAGCACTGTCATTTTCTAGCCCGAAGTAAATGGCACCCATAACCAGTGCCAGGACAACTGTGACAATGATCTGAGCTCTGGCAGCCCACGGATTGCTCAGTAAGTTTTTGAATGAACACTTAGCAATCCAGCTCAGCTGGTGACTGTAGGTCACCTAGTTGTTCTCCTTGAAAGCTAAGCTCCTCTTCTTCTTCTGACCACCTGAAAGTTAATCTAATTCAGCTTTCTTATCTCTGTACAAGGCGGATTTGGCATAAAATTTACCTAATTTTTCTATCATTGCCTTAGCTCTCGTAAAAGGCTCTTCAGTCCTGTCGAACACCACAGCAATGGGGTCTCCATTAATCAAGCCCAGGAAGAAGTGAGCAGGGTTGCTGTAGGGTTCCCAGTTGCAGCCTGCTGGGGCAGAGCCCTCCAAAGCTGCCTGTGAGGGACCGGGGAGCATGAGTTTTCCTGCAGCTGACAAGGTGAGCTTGAAGACTGAATACTGAGGCTGATGAATGGAGAAGATGGTTGTTTGTCCCTGCTTGGACATCCTTTTAAAGAGCAAAAGGGCAGCATTTGCTGTGCTTGAGTCTAACCCAGTGGTGGGCTCAGGCAGGAACAAGATAGAAGGATCCCTGATCAACTCCATTCCTATGCTGGTCTTTTCTCTTTCGCTCAGACTCACCACAGATAAACTGAGTTCCAGCCTTGGAATCTGCCACTTTATCCAGACCTAACTCTTTAATGACCATCTTAATCCTTTCATTTTTTTCATGATTCTTCAAGGTTGTTGGAAGCTGAAGAGCTGCTGAGAACTCTAATTTTCTCTCACTGTCAGCACGCCCATCGCGACATCATCTTGCACCACATAACCTGAATTACATTTGAAATTGGCAAGCTGAGGTACTCCATTTATCAAAACATCTCCAGATGACCCATGTGGATCTTTCCTTGAAGCCAAGACATCTAACGACAAAGATTTGCCTGAACCTGTGGGTCAAAGAATGGTGTTGAGGCCGGGCCTCATGATGCCATGGATACTGGACAATGTTTCTATTTTTTATTTATTTATTTTTTTTTGTGGGTACCGGGGGGTCAACCTCAGGACCTCGCGCACCAACAGGCACCCGTGCCGCTGAGCGATATCACCGGCCCCTTTTTCGTATATGGGATCCGGGAGTCGAACTCGGGCCCTCGCTCTTGCAAGGCAGGCGCTTACGCCGCTGAGCCATCTCACCGGCCCTGGACAATGTTTCTTTCTCAACTGTTTCCTGACAAAGTAGAAAGCCACTCTTCACTTTTACTCGATAGCAGATGTTATGAAAACTTAACGCCACCCCTTCGGTACATGTCTTCAGGTCACTGGAGGTCATCCCAGGGAGACCATTCGTGTTGCTTTGTGACAATGGGATATGAAACTGCTCCTCACTGAAAAGCATCTGGAGAATTTCTGCAGTTGCAGGGCAGGCCCGGAATGCAGCATGGGTGTCACAGTGGCTCCTCCACTGCTGGTGGTGGCCTTGACCTCACAAGCCAGGTCCTGAGCTGCAAATATTTTTTGTCCTGAGTTTTCTTTGATTACTTTTCTATGTTTTCCCATATGGCCGCTATGGAAGGCTCCAGGACCTGACCTTTACCAGTGCTTCTCTCTGCTCCCTGTCTTACTACCCCAGGCTGCAGGTGGCTTCTTTCTGTCCTCATATGGTTCATCATATTCTGCTTCCTCACTTTCTTCCTTCTACTGAGCTTCTTGGAAGCTTCCAAAGAAAGGGTACACCTGAGCTGAGCCCCCTTGAAAGCTATTTATTCTACCTTTCCATTTTACTGATAGTCTTGCTGGAGATAGGACCCTAGGGGACAGCTTTATCTCCTCCTTTCAGGATGTGAGGTCCTGCTGGGTCTCATCTGGCTGCCGTCCTCCCCGTGGAATAGTCCAGCAACTTTGCTATTTGCCACTTGGCATACGACGTCCCCCTTTTAGGAAACTTTTCAGATCTTTTCTTTAATCCTCTGTGCTAATATCCTGGAATGATGTCCTCATATGTGATCATTTATTTTTTATTCATTTTGCTGTTGGGCCTTTTCAACAACATGCATTATCCGAAGTGGTGTTCAAAATGGAGGTAGCCATCGTGATAGGCATCTTTGAGAGGAGGACTAGGAATTTTAGGTAAATTATGTGATGGAGATGCGACCACAGGGCAGAAATTGCAGGGCGAATTCTGAAACCCTAACTTCCACTGCACCACCAAGTGGCGTTTCTCTTAGTCCCACCACAATTCCATCTAAATTTTATCTTCTACCCTACAAACTCTAGTTGGTTTTTACAGGAATTATAATAATTATTCAACAAAACTGAGCTAGTAGAAATTAAATATTCTCCTATTGCTCCAAGCTCACTAAATATTTGTGGATACTGTGTCATTAGTTGCAGGAATGATTACTCTTATCTTGACATCATAGCCAAACCTGATGAAGAAGGCACTAGTTCTTACGGATAAAAATTCTTCCCTCAGTGGACATAAGTCCGTCACTTTAGACTACTCTAAAAGAGGCAGCATTAGAAGAGCAAGTTGCTTAAAATGTGGGCTTTGGTTTCACACAGCTGTGTGCTTAGAAACCAAATATTAAATGATTTCTTAACCTTGAAGAGTCTCTTGCTAGGGAACATGGAAAAATGCCTACTTTAGAAAATGATATGAAAAGTTACTAATTTAAGAAATGTAATATAAATATCCAAGAAATAAAGATTTAAATGTCCAAAGAGATCTCAGAGGTAGTTATGCATGCATTCATAAAATAAATAATAGAATGAAGTGACATTTTGTGTAACATAGAGAAGAAAATATACCCACCCTCGAAATAATGAAAATGTATAATGCAAATGATATGTGGATATTATTACATTAGTTACAAGAACTCTTTTCTAGAGTACACTAAATAGCATTTTCTTTCAGGTTAAATAATAAAATCTGCAGCTTATCTGACATTTGTAATGGCTTTTACTTAAAATCTTAAAAGAGATCATTGTACAGAATTTTCAAACTATATAAAATTATAATAATTAAATTTTTGGTCAACTATAAGGACTTAATATTTGAGTCAAGGAAACTTTCTTGTGTATATGAGAAGATATGGTACCTTCTATCCTTGTTATCATTATAGTTTTAACATCTCACACTTTTAATGTTGTGCTTATAGGTAATCCTCACACAGTGTCGCAGTGATGCGCTCTCATCACCTAAAATACGTACATGAGATAGTGATCTGTGGATCACTGAGTCTGTGTGTGTTTGTGTATGTGAGGAGGAAGAGATGGCCACACTGACTCTTTTTTCCTGAAATATCTAGCTGCTGCCTCACCAAGGCAGTTACATTCGTAACTTCATGCAATTTTTCCATTTTTCCATTAAACACATGTGTTTGGGTAATGGCTTGAAAAAAAGGATATGAAAGAATTATGAAAATATTAGCTTTATATCTTATCTTCAAGGTCTATTAATTAATGATGGATAACGCTGATGGCCCTTGTTTGCTTAGCAATGTTTATAAGTTTAAGCGGAATCAAAGGGAATTTTTCAGACTGCTATTGTTGATATCTACTGTAAAAAATCTAGGCTAAACGCCCTAATATCTCTAACTGCCATTTGCAGATATTTTAACAATCATACTTATATACACTAACTCCACTGAACAATTTTGCACATCAAAGCAAAATAACCATAACATTTTGCCTTTCGTACAGACCTTTCCTTTCGTATTAATTCGTCCTGATTAGACCCATAGCCGATGATGACCTAATCAACCCCAGAGGTTGAGTTGAGGGAGAAGACAAGGCAGAAGTTAACTCAGTAAACTGTTACAACTTTCTGGATTAGCAACCTAAGATACTCTGTGTTAGGAAATTACAGTCCTACTCCAGTTTACTAATAAGCTTAGTTTCCAAACACGTGAAGAGAGTCCATACTGGGAGAATAGCAGTTGCTGTGCCTCAACTGTTTTGAGCAGCTGAGTCTGATGTTTTTCTGAAGCAATGGCTTCAGTCATTCAGCTATGCGGGAGCGCTGAGCACAGAGCTGTGCGTTCTTCGAATCAGAAAGGAAGGAAAGTGGCATTTTCACAGGACAGTCCCTGCTCGGGCAGACCCCGATGGCTCTCTGCTCACGTGTGTTAGATTCTGCTCACAGTGCTCTCCGGAAGATTTTCACATTTTTAAATAATCTGTAGAAAGACTGAATAGGGGGAGTTGTTAAAAAGGGCAGTTGTTTAAAAGGTTAAAGAATAACATCTGAGGAGTAAAGATCACGAAAACAAACAAAGAAAAGTAAAACATCAAAGGAAGAGGTCCATTCCTGATTAAACTTTCTAACTACTAAGAATTTCTCACATAGGTCGGAGGGTTTTGTATGAGAATTGGGCCAGTGCAGTCTCGACGTGAGAGTTTCTAATGGGAAAGACTTAAAATAAGTTTTATTTTCTATCTCTTTCTCATATACATATATATTATATATGGGAAAATATATATAAAATCATGACTGTCAGAATTAAAAACTGTCTCCTTGGAATGAGAAATGAAATCTGCCCCATCTTTTTTCTGGGTGTCTTTTAAGCTTTTGGTTTGCCAGGAGTAACTTAGAAGAATTTAGAGGGCTGGTCTTTTGTGCTGAGGAAGGCACACTCTGCAATGCTATTGATCCATTTCAAGGGCATGTTAGAGATGAAGCCGAGTCTCTGGAGGGAAGTTGCCATCACCTTGACCTTGGGTCAGCGCTAGACCACTGACCCTTAGACCCCAAGCCCTACCTACTGGTTCTTGATATCTCTCACACCAGCTGAGCAGGTCGGTGGGGGACAAATGTAGATGTGGCTCTTGCCAAATCAGAATTGACTGGCCAGTAGGAAGCCTGAGAGCAGCGGGAAATGTGGGTTAAAGGATGTCAATAATGTTTCAGAAGAACGATTTCTCCCAAGAATTGTAGCTGTTGGAATGTTTTGACATTTATTCGGTAGAGAAATGTAGCATGTTTTGTGAAGCTCTTCAAGAGAGTTGCTGCTAACTGCTGGGGGGTATTGATCTTCCTGTTAAATTGCACGGGCACACTTGGGAGATCATTGAGATTCAGGCAACAGGACGGAAAGGATCGGCTGCACCCGATGGTCACTAATGGTAATTGGTTTCGATCCTTGCACTTGAAGAAGCCATGATTTACTTGGTTCGCTGATGAAATGTAGACACTAAATATTTTGAAAAGAAAAAAAGGAGAATCATTTTTTTTAAACATTTACAAGGCAGAACCTCCACTCTGGAGTCCCTCATATATAATAAATGCAGCAATGTAGAAAAAGTACCAAATTTTATTGTTTAAAATTGTGATTTTTTTTTCTTGCCAATGTGGTTACCTCTTAAATATGCCATTTGTTTGATCAGAATTTTTTCTCAGTTTGTTCATAATTGAATCCAAGGCAGTCCATGGTCTTTGTGTATTTTTTACTTACACTTTCTTTTATAATTATAAAAGAAATATATGTTTATAGTAAGAAAAAAGGTGACTAACAGCATAAATAGAAGCCAATTCCCTTTCCTGTCTTCAGCCATGTGATAGTTTCAAGACTTCCTTGCACGGTACAATATTTAACATTACAATTTAAGTATTCCATGTTACTAGATTATCAATAACTCATTATTTTAGTGATCATAGGTAAATAATATAGTATTCATTTTGTGTTATCATTTAGGCAACTGGTAGGAATTTCATTTCTTTTATTAGTTTAACAGTTTTACCCCAGATCTAGATATACACACAAACATACATGTAAATATATAACTGTGTACATAGATAGATAAATATATATCTATATACATATCTATATTGTATTAAATACTTATATGCATGCATAAGACATACATACATACTATCATATACATTATACAGGTAATATATTACATGATTTATAATGAATATAATATCTACTGGCACACACGCTCTTTGTCCAATTGTGTGTGCTTGTGTGTACACTACATGTCTGACTGGTAGAATTGCTCCAACTAACAAGGTAAATTTAAAAATATTTTCATAAATTCTGAGTACTTCTTCCATTTTATTTAGAGTACAATCCCCAAAGGTGTGATCATTTTAAATTTAATAAATGTCATCATATTTTCAATCTCAAAAGATTGCAACAATTTACATTGTTTTAGACCTATTTTTAACTATGGTCTTACAATAATATTAAAATAAATTTTGAATTATTATACCATCAGTAATATACTTTTGGTAATTAGGCTATTACATAAATATTAAAATCAATTGAAAAATAAAATTAATAGAATCATAATCCCTAAATCAATGAAGTAACTTAAATTTTGTACACATCACATTATTAAGTTGATTTGTGAAACATCTAAAAAGAGGGAGAATTTTTACCGACTATTAAACTTAAGGACATTTTGCAAACTTATATTCCAAAGGAAACTCCTTGCCTATTTCATTCAATTATATTCACGAGGAATACAAGGGTACTTAGTACTCTCAATTGTGTTAAAATGTAAAAATATGCATTAGAACCCCATGGGAGCTTTCAGCCATGAATGTAAATAACATTACCATTTCTTTGGAATCTCATTTTCCATTTCCGGAATGAGGATCATGTTCATGAGTGCCACAGGCGGGTGTCACAGGAGGCAGACCTCGGTTAACGGCTGCCAGTGGGGCTGTGACAGTGAAATTACCTTACGGATTCTTGACAATGTATTTCCATCTTGTTTTCTGGAGGGATCAGCGTGAGTGGAGATAAGGGGATTATCCTTTCTGCCCATCCCGTTCTCAGACCTCCTCCAGCCTGGACAATAAATGTGTTAATTAGGACTAATTGCTCTGATGGACCCCAGTCTGGTAGGGCCCAACAGAAACTCTCCAACTCCCTCAAGTCGGGGAGTACTGTGTTGCAGGCTATGGATGCATGGATTTCAACTCTTGGCTTCCCAGTGCAAGAGAAATACAGTAAATGTCCAAAACTCCTCCTAAGATCTAACATTTATTTTCTTTGTGTTTTGAAAGAATGTTTAAAATAAAAGGGTTTCTGGTTGTCTTTATCATTTCACCAATAGGAAAAAGTTATTTTCTGCCATAGCAGTAGAGCCATGTATGCAGCATGACATCATCAACGTGTGGAATTAGATGCCAAGTGTCCTGTTTCTACTACTCCACATTCAGTTCTGGTCAGAAGTCTTTGCTTTTGCAATATTCCTCACACTGTGTACATTCCCCCTGTCTACTGAAGGTTTCTCAATCCCAGAGCTCCTAGGTGTCTTTCAAATCGTGGTGAGACAATTTGTGGAACTGTAGCTATCTGCCTATATTTGGGGACATGGGTAAAGAGCTGTCCTATGCCCATGAAATAGAATCACAGCCCTGCTCCATTACCTGTTACACTGAACTTATCAGTCAACATCATCCTCTGCAGAGAATCTGCAGGATTCCATCGCATGGAGAAATTACCCATATCTTCCTTATTTCTGTTATCATCATATTCTGAGCTAGATCCTTTGCCTTTCCATATAAGCGCCAGAGCGAGTCTGTCAGTTTCCATGGAGGACTTTCTAGGACTCTGAGATAATGTTGAATCTATAAGTGGGTGTAGAAGAAGTGACATTGTAACAGAATCAAGTCTTCCTATCCATGAACATAGTTTCTCTTCACTTGCTAAAATATATTTTTTCTTTCCACAGCACTGTCTTCTACAATTAACTCATCTTTGCTTCATTCTGTGAAAAGAGAGTGCTTCAAAGAGCAACAGAAGCTGTATCTACCCATGAAATAGTTTTCAAATAGAATAGGAGCCATGTTCAATAAAGGAAGTTGTCTGTCTGTCTATCTGTCTTCTCTTTCCTTCCTTTCTTTACTTATTTACTTATTTTTATGGCCCACAAATACAATAGGTTTAGTTTTTATTTTTTACCAAGGGATTATTTATTACTTATTTATTTTTATTAGTGTTTGTAGCACTGTGTTGTAGTGTACATGTGGTACGTGTACATAACACAGCTTTATTCTTTTTTTAAATCCCTCTTCCCTCCCGTCCTCTCACCCATCCATCTCTTGGTCCTTTCCCCAATTCAAAAGGTAGGAAATACTGAGATTAATCATTTGTTTTCATTTATAATGCTGTATTCTCACCATAAAATGCTCTAAGGCCCTGGTAAAAACCGCTCAAAGGTGTTCTCAGCAGTGCGTCTTATAACTACTAGGAAAAGGCTCCATACATGACTGAGTGTGCAGACACAACAAGTTAAAGTTACTGCTATTTTCTCACACCTGCTCAGAGTGGGACTGCAAGCCAGATTTGGTGCTTTTCTAACACAGCTCACATTGTGTCAAAAGGTGAGGGCAACCAGAGAGAGGAAGGAAACCGAGATGGTGCTGTAGAGACTTAGGACGATGTGATCCTTTGGAGCCCAGGAGAACAGACTGTGACCTTGCAAAATAAAGGACAGTGAATCAGTTCTTCCAAAAATTTGAAAAAATCTTAGAGATCACATTTACCATTTTAAAATGTTGAAGTACTGTAGCGAACTATGTTAAAGCACTGTACAGGAAAAAATATTAGGAGACTTGAAAATGGATTGATTGCCATTTGAATGATGCCACACTCTCTTCCAAACTGCTGACGTGATCCCTAGCACTTGACAATTGATTGCATACAGTTCAAACTCATGAAATATTAACAAATGTCAGATAATGACAATGCAGGAACAAACGCGGAAAACAGAAAACACACAGCAGATAGCCCGAGGCAATCCCTGATCGTATCCTATGTATCTATGTGATCCTGAGCTTTACCTGAAAAACCTTTTCTAAAAGGTGTCCACCTGTGGTCTTGGACTTTGGGGTGAGGCAACTGTTCACCGCAGGAAGGTACAGACTATTTGTTGCTGTCAGGAACCGGGGATTCGGTATCAAATGATACAGACTATTATCTATCACACATTAAATTTACAGATTCAAATTACAGCGCTCATAGCAGAGATCCCATCTTCTGCTGCTGCCAGCAGTGTTACAGATGAAAGTTCACGTGACCACTTCAAAGGCCTGTGTGCTGTTAATCAAGCAATGCTGCTCCAGGTCTCGTGTTTCTTTCACTTCAGCTATTCCAAACCATGGAGAAGAGGCTGAGTCCCACAGGTCTGCACCCCAGCGCACCGCTCAGGAGCCGTGGGTGCTCACGGTGTCGCTGCTTACGGGTTAGTGCACCACTGGTTAGAAAAGCCAGGCACCAAACTGCAGATTCTTGTATGTGATGCCATGCTTAGGTACATGCACAAGCCCTCTATTTATTTGTTCTATTCTCTGATGCAAACATTTTAGCCTATGAAACACGAAATTAAACATTTAAGTGTTCAAATGTTGGTGGCTTTTCTAATCAGAAATTCACCACTCAAATAATGAAATCCTTGTAGTTCTCAAGGTTGCTATTACGAAAAGTTGTAAATTTTCAGCAATGCATTAAACCTACCATATTAGTATCTATAGTCACTTACTCTTATGTGAAATTCTTCCCATTCTTAAGTCTATTGCTGAGAAAGTGGCATTTTACTTACGAGTGGACTGAGAACATACAGCTAGTAGCTAGTGGAGCCCGGGATTCACAGGAAGATAGGTTCAGCGGAAGCTGTATCCCATGCTAATGTAATACTCATTTATTCACAAACTAGTATCCGCTCAATGTGGATCACGTGCCTGGCCCCAGGGATGGAGCGCACCCTTCCCTGAGTAGCGCTTCCGTTCCAGACTGGTGCCTAGGACTGTCAGCTTCTCTTTGTGAGACACCTGCTGAGCTCATCCCGGTGCTTCACACTGGAATCCTTCCACGAGGGCACTTCCGAGTTCGACTGGGGCTCGCAGCAGCCACAGAGGGGAGGAGGGGCTGAGTACCAGCTTCCGCCCTGTGTTTCAGCCTGCCCTGCTGTGTTTCCCCAGCATCAAGGAGGAGCCAGGCTCAGGATGCTGCTTTTGCTAAGAATCCACTCCATCCTTCTCTCTGCCCTTTCTTTTCTCAGCCCAGTCAAACCTAATCCTGTGGTTGGGATGGGGGGAATTGTGGATGATTTTGCCAGTTGCTTTTTTCTTCTTTCTCTGAACTGCTAAGATTCAAGGCTCAAATTCAAAAACTAAAATCTAGGCATGTTTTCTTATTTGTGCATTGCTTTAATCACTTTTGCTGTTTTTTTTTTTTCCACCAGGGGACACCTACAAAATTGTTATAGTAGAAATTATAAAATCTGTGTAAATAACAAAAGTTTTTCCTCGACTGTGTGCAAGTGTTTGAATGTGTGGGTGTGTAAGTGTGTACCTCATATACATTTCCTAAAATATTCAAAACATCCATGTACATTATGGTAAGTACAGTTAATAATATGTCATACATATGAAAATTGCGAACCTAATAGATTTTAAGTGTTCTCATCAGAAAAGCTATACGAGACTGTTAAATCATGTGATTAACCCATTCTGCAGCAGATACATACATCAAGATACGTTGCAATACATAAATACAATTTTAGTTGTCAATTAAAATAAATAAAACTTCAAAATGAAAGGCCATTTAGAAATTGTCTTTTCCAGCTGAATTTTTTATCTGTTTGAACTATTTTTTGTAATTAAAAAAAATTTTTTTTTATACTGTGAAAACATTTTGTATGGTTCCACCTACAGGAATGCTGGTTGCTTTTTCAAATTTTCAAATGGATATTATTTATTACATTCAAATTCGTTGGTTATATTTGGAAGCTCATTATTTATAACAAGGACTGATACACTATACACACCCAGACACCAATAAGTACTTAGTAAAGGAGGGGATGGTAAAAACACAGGGTGAATGTTCAAAATTTTTAAAATTACTACAGTGAAGGACACAGAGCATCAGTACCGCTCAAAGTACTGCCCCTTACTTCAAACACACTTTACTCCTCATTCCTGCCACTCCGGACGTAGTTCTGCAAGTCCTCCTCCCTGGGCACAAGCTGCGATCAACGATACTGTGAGTGCCGTGAGTGATGCTGCTGACTGCCATCCAATGGAAAGGCAGACTCGTAAAATCACCGCCATGTGTCTTCTCCAACCTACTCACTGAATATGGTACCATATGGCTTCTGGTTCTTCCCCAAATCAAAATGACCATGAAAGGTAAAAATGCTTTGCTTGTTTCAGAACGTCAAGGTGGCCACGACCACACAATGAAAGACACTCACCGAAGAGAACTTCCAGAACTGCTTCACAAAACTGTAAGAATGATGGGATAAGTGAGTCCAAACCAAAGGGAAATATTTTCAGGAGGATTAATGGCAATGTGCCTTTTACTGTAGTAATTTTTTAATGTAAACATTTATCATATCTCAGATCTCAACTTGTATATACAACTTGCTTAACTAAAGCAAAAAACAAAAGTGTATCTTACTAGGAAGATTTTTGAGGAAGAGAGTAGACAGCACTATCAAAAATAATTTTGAGGGCCAGTGAGATGGCTCAGGGGCATAAGAGCCTGCCTGGCAAGCGCGAGGGCCTGAGTTCAACTCCCACAAGCCACATACAAAAAAAGGGGCTGGTGATATCGCTCAGCGTCATGGGCGCCTGCTGGCGCGCGAGGTCCTGAGGTCGACCCCTGGTACCCACAAAAAAAATAATAATAATAATTTTGAGAAGATTCGATCACTCATTAGTAGCAAGGCAAACATACCTATTGCTATGTTCACCAAACTATTCAAAGCTAGTAAGTAGAAAGTATATTCTTTGCAAAATGTCACAGAATTTTACAAACGTCATTTGTTTCTGATGCAAAAATCATAGCAGACCATTACTTCTTCTTTAATTAAAATATTTTCAAGAATGCAAGTTCTTTAAAAATGCCAATATCCTTTCAGTTGCATGCCAGATATTTTATAAAATGGAATTAGTACTTTTCATTAATAATTACTTCCAACAATTTCAATTTAAATGTTAAGAATTGTACCATTTCTGGATCTTGAAATTAGAAGAAAATAATGTTTCCCATAGTCATAAAATTCCTTTCATTCAATATTATCTATTTTTATGAAAAAAAGGATAAAATTCATTGATTTAGTATTTTCAAGTAAATATTATCTGAAATATTCAGGTTTAAATAAAGAATATGAGCTGATTGACTTCTCAGAGGATTGATTGAGTATATATTGACTTGAAATCAATACTTGGCTAATTTTCTTGATTTCTTCCAATCACAAAATGTTAGGTTGCTGATGATTCAGAGCACAAAAGTTGCTAAACTTTGTAAAAGTTAAACTTTGTAAAATTAAGCTTTGTAAAATTAAACTTTGTAAAATAAACTTTGTAAAACTTTGTAAAAATTAAGTTTTAACTTTGTAAAATTAAGTTTATTGATACAATTTAGATATAAACTTTGTAAACTTGGTAAAATTTGTAAAATTTTGTAAACTTTATAAAATTAAGTTTATTGGTACAATTTAGATATACGTAATGATCACATTCATCATAGGGAATTTGCACCTATACATGACATATCTTTTCTTTTTCTTTTTTTTATTTTAAGGAGAAAAAACAATAAAAACTATGATACAGAATTTCAAAATAAGCTAATAGGGAATTAACAATAGTTAATATATTGTGTATTGTTATCTTCAAAGTAGTTGCTCATATTACAAGATATAGGCATGAAAAATTGAACAAACAATATAAACACAAACAGTTCTTGGGCCGGTGAGATGGCTCAGCGGTGTAAGCGCCTGCCTTGCAAGTGCGAGGGCCCGAGTTCGACTCCTGGAACCCACATACGAAAAAGGGGCCGGTGATATCGCTCAGCGGCACGGGTGCCTGTTGGCACACGAGGTCCTGAGGTCGACCCCCCGGTACCCACAAAAAAAAAAAAAAAACAGTTCTTTTTGATGAACTAACAGAAATTAGTGTAATTATCTTAGCTATCTTGTATATATACATATATTTTTTTCCCTCCTTCTTTTCTACTTTCCCCCATCCCAGTTCTTTCTTTTTGTGCAGTTTCTTCCCCCTTCACAATATCTATTGTACATTTTAAATCTTATTTACTCTTTCAGTTTCTTACACTAGGGAGACAATATGAAGTTTACACATACGAGCCTAATTTATTTCACTTCTGAGTAAGGTCTCGAGTTGTATTCATTTACCTATAATAGCCTCTAGTTTATCCTTCTTTATAGCTGAGTAGTACTCTATTATATAAAAATACCACATCTTTTTTATCCATTCTTCAGTTGATGGGCATTTGGGTTGTTTCCAAGATTTAGCTATTATAAATTGTGGTTCTATAAACATGGGTGCACATATATCACTGTGGTATGACATTTTTAAATCTTCTAGGAAGATACCCAGAAAGGGAATAGCTGGGTCGAATAGGACCTCCAATCCTAGATTTTTGTGGAATCTCCACACTGATTTCCACAGTGGTTGTACCAGTCTACACTCCCACCAACAGCGGAGAAGTGTTCCTCTTTCTCCACAGCCCCGCCAGCATTTGGTATTGGTTGATTTCTTGATGATAGCCATTCTTTCTGGGGTGAGATGGAATCTCAGTGTTGTTTTAATTTGCATTTCTTTTTTTTTTTTTGTGGGTACCAAGGGTCGACCTCAGGACCTTGCTCCTCAGCAGGCACCCATGCCGCTGAGCGATATCACCAGCCCCTTTTTCGTATGTGGGTACTCAGGCACTCGCGCTTGCCAGGCAGGCACTTACACTGCTAAGCCATCTCACCGGCCCTAATTTGCATTTCTTGAATGACCAATTACGTTGAACATTTTTTCACATATTTACTTGCCATTTGTATTTCTTCCTCTGAGAAGTGCATATTCATCTCAGATGTCCATTTTTGGATTGGGTCTTTCAATTTGGGGTCCTGATATTTTTTCAATTCTTTATATGTTCTAGATAGAAGTCTTTTGTCTGAGGGGCAGCTGGATAAAATTTTTTCCCACTCCGTGGGTTTTCTTTTCACTCTGTTAGTGATTTCTTTTTCTGTGCAAAACTTTTTAATAAGATCAGATCCCAGTTGTTGATATTTTAAAGTACTTCCTGTGCAGTTGATGTTTCGTTCATGAACTCTCTGCCTACGCCTATGTCTTCAAGATTTCTGCCTACTTTGTCTTCCAGTAGATTTATTGTTTCTGTTTTAATATTTAGATCTTTGATCCTTTTTTAATTTAGTTTAGTGCATGGTGATAGATATGGGTCTAGTTTTAGTCTTCGGCGTGTGGAAAGCCAGTTTTTCCAGCACCATTTATTAAAGAGGCTATCTTTCTTCCAGTGAACATGTTTGGCCCCTTTGTCAAAGATAAGGTGGCTGAGTGTGTTTGTAGTTGTTTCTGCATCTTCTAATCTGTTCCACTGATCCTCAAGTTTGATTTTTTGCTAGTACCATGCTGATTTTATCACAGTAGCTTTGTAGTATAATTTCAAGTCAGGGATTGTGATGCCCCCTGCCTTGCCTTTGTTGCCCAGAATTGCCTTTGGTATTCTAGGTCTCTTCTGTTTGCAAATGAATTTTAGGAACGTTTACCCCAAATCTGTGAGATATTATAATGGTATTTTGATCAGGATTGCATTAAATCTGTATAACAATTTTGGGAGTATGGCCATTTTCACAATGTTGGTTCTTTCTATCCATGAGGAAGGGATATCTTTTCATTTTCTGATATCCTATTCAATCTCCTTTGTTAGAGTACTGTAATTTTCAGTGTATAGATCTTTTACATCTTTATTAGATTGATTCCTAAGTATTTCATTTTTTTGGATGTTATTATGAAGGGTATTGTTTCCTATTCTTTCTGTTAGTGTATAGGAATGATATTGATTTTTGAGTGTTGACTTCGTATCCAGCTACATTACTGAATTTGCTTAATGTTGAATTCTTCTGTTGGAATTTTTGGTGTCTTCTATGTAGGGTATCATGTCGTCTGCAAGTAATGATGATTTAACTTCTTCCTTTCCTGTCCTTGTTCCTTTTATTTCTCTTTCTTGTCTAATTGCTCTGGCTAAAGTTTCCAGAACTATATTGAATAGAAGTGGTGATAATGGATATCCTTATCTTGTTCTTGATTTTAAAGTGAAAGCTTTCAGTTTTTGTCCATTTAGTACAATGCCTTTGTCATAGATGGCTTTTATCAGATTGAGGTAAAGACTGCTTATTCTGATTTTCTGTAGGGTTTTTGTCATGAATGAGGGTTGGATTTTATCAAAAGCTTTTTCTGCATATATTGCAATGATCATGAGATTTTTCTCTTTGGCTGAGTTTATATGATGTATTACATTTATTGATTTTCGTATGTTGAACCATCCCTGCATTCCTGGGATGAATCCCACTTGGTCTGGTGTATAATCTTCTTGATGATTTGCTGCATTCTTTTTGCTAGTATTTTATTGAAGATTTTTGTATCTATGTTCATTAGGGAGATTGGTCTACAGTTCTCTTTTTTGGTTGTGTCTTTCTCTGGTTTTGTATCAGGTTAATACTTGCCTCCAAGTATGAGTTTGGGAGAATTGCTTCCTTTTCAATTTCATTAAAGAGTTTGAGGAGTATTGGCATTAAATCTTCTTTAAATTTCTTGTAGAATTCAGTCATGAATCCATCAGGACCTGGACTTTTCATTGTTGGTAAGTTTTTAATTACATCTTCAATTTCATTAACTAATACTGGGTTATTCAGAATTTTTATAACTTCTTGATTAAGCTTAGGTAATTCATATGTTTCTAGGAATCTGTCCGCTTCTTCTGTGTTTTCCATCCTATGCAAGTAAAGATTATTGAAGTAAGTATTGATGATCTTCTGAATTTCCATAGGATGTGTAGTGATTTCACCCTTTTCATTCCTCACTGCATGAATTTGAGTTTTCTCTTTCCTTTTTTTAATAAAGTTGGCTAGGAGTTTATCAATTTTATTTATTCTTTCAAAGAACCAACTCTTCGTTGCATTAATTCTTTGTATTGTTTTCTTCGTCTCAACTGCATTAATTTCTGCTCTGATCTTAATAATTTCCTCCCTGTATGGGCTTTCAGCTTGACTTGCTCTTCTTTTTCTAGAAGCTTGAGGTGCAGCATTAGGTTGTTTATTTGTGCTCATTCTCTTCTCCTGATGTGAGAATTCACCGCTATAAATTTCCCTCTTAAGACTGCTTTCATTGCATCCCACAGGTTCTAGTATGTTGTATTTGCATTTTTGTTTGATTGTAGGTATAGTTTAATATCTTCTTTAATTTTATCTGTGACCTATTGGTTGTTCAGGAGTGTGTTATTTAATTTCCATGTGTTTATGGGGCTTTTCTGGGTTTCTTTTGCCATTAATTTCTAATTTCATTGCACTATGGTCAGATAATATGCACTGGATAATTTCAATTCCTTTGCATTTACTTAAGCATATTCTATGGGCTAGTATATGGTCTCTTTTAGAGAACATCCCATGTGTAGCTAAATAGACATGTATTCTGATGTCGTTGGGTGGAACACTCTATATACATCTACTAAGTCCATTTGTTCACAGGTTTGGTTCAGTTTGTTATTTTTTTGCTGATTTTTTGTCTAGTTGATCTATATCTTTGTGATAATGGGTTATTAAGGTCCCCCATTAAAATTGCATTATTTATTATTTGATTTTTCATGTCTATTAATATTTGTCTTATATAGTTGGGTGCTTCTGTATTTGGTGCATATATATTTTTGATTGTTATCTCTTCCTTTTGAATTTTTGCCCTCACAAGTATGTAGTGACCTTCTTTCTCTCTTTTGACAATTCTTGGTTTGAAGTTCACATTGTTTGCAAACAGAATAGCTACCCCTGATTTTTTCTGTGTTCCTGTTGCATGGAATATTGTTTTCCATCCTTTGACTTTCAGTCTATAAGTTTCTTTTTGAGTTAAATATGTTTCTTGTATACAGCATATTGTTGTATCTTGTTTCTTGAGCCATTCTGCCAGTTTCTTTTGATTGGTGAATTGAGGGCATTTACTTTGATGGTTATAACTGATATGTATTGGCTTATCTTCATCATGTTATTTTCATGCTGTTGGTTCCCTGTTTTTCCCGTTTATTTGCTTGCCCTGCCTGGTGGTTTCTTTCTGATGTTGTTCTTGGCATTGTGGTCTTTTTTGTCTCTATCTATAATATCTTTCAGGACTCTTTGTAGGCTTGGTTTGGTGGTCATGAATTTTTTCAGGTGTTCTTTGTCAAGGTAGTATCTTATTTCTCCATTAATTTTGAAAGATAGTTTTGAAGGCTACATCAATCTGGGTTGGAAGTTGTTTTCTTTCAGGACTTGAAATACTTCACTCCAAGCTCTTATTGACTTGAGGGTTTGTGTTGAGAAGTTTGCTGTGATTCTGATGGGCTTTCCTTTATAGGTGATCTCTTTCTTTTCTCTGACAGCTTTTAGTATTCTGTTCTTATGCTGAATTTCTGGGATATTGATTATTATATGCCTGATTATAGATTTATTTTGGTTATAGTTAATTGGAGTTCTATATGCCTCACTTATCTGTATGTCTAATTCTTTTCCCATGTTTGGGAAATTTTCTGCTATTGCTTCTGCAAATAGTTTTTTATGTCATTTGTGTTGGCTCCTGTTTTTTCATTGACACTAATTATTCTTATATTATTTTTCTTTGTATTGTCTTGCAGCTGTTGAATTGTTATTTCTTCATCATTTGTTATTTTCAAGAGATCTTTCCTTTCATGATTGCTAACCAAGATCCTGTCTTCCAGGTCTGGAAGTATATCTTCAGTTTTGTTCAAGTGGTTTTGCCAGCTTTCAATGGAATTTTTAATTTCCTGGATATCTGTGTGAATCTGTTTCATGCATTCTATTTCTTTCCTATATCGACCATTCATGGTTTCCATCCTCTTCCTATTTTTTTTATCTATGTCTACTCTAGATTTGCTGAGCAATTCCTTTATAAATGTTGACACTTCTTTGTTTACCAGATAGATTATTTCTGATTTGATTTCCTCTAAGCCTTATGGATTTGTTTCTTTACTTCAGTTGCTATCATTTCAGAAATGTCACATGTGTGTCTTCCATTTTCCTCTATCTCGTTGTCTCCTGGACTTTTTCTGGGTGGGCTGAAGGTCTGAGGTTGCATTTTGCTTCTGTGTTTTGTCATTTTCTATTTCAAAAGTATTTTGTTTTCTGTGTTAATCCTTGTAAGTTTTTGTTATAGGTACCTTTGTGACTAGTATCAAGGCCTCTATAGGCAAGGTTTGTTCTTGAGGATGGCTTCTGTGTGTAGGAGGTTCTTGGTTTGTGTCTGTGCAAAGATCCTACCTTTCCAATTAATTTAGAGTGAGATATTGGTATCTGTTTGGTTCAATCCCCAGTCGTTTGGTGCTAGGGTGTGTTGAGGTTATTACCCCAGAACTTCCCAACCTTGTTACAGAAGGGAGAACAACTGATTAAAACAGATATGACATTGTAGCTAAAGTAGTATAATTAGCACTGACAATAGCACCAAGCACAGTTTAGAAACTGACAAACTGTGGTAATTATTAATTTTGTATTTTTAACCATAGAAGCAAAATCTATAGCAGAACCAATTGTAAATTGGGAGCTTGTATGCAAAGTGTTGCCCTTGGTAGAGTGGTTTAACCCTTTGGTGGGAAAATTTAAGAAGGATAGTGTATAGAACAGAGATAACTAAAAAAAAAAAAAAAATAAAGTAGAAGCCAGGCTGGAGGATGAATGATGATCACACAAGCTTTGGGAAACTAGTGAAGAGGACAGAAGAGAAAGAATGAAGGAGTAAGCAAGGGATTACTGAAGTTGAGCAGAAAAATTAGAGAGACTATTCACTCATATGAGAATATGATAAATCTAGAGAGGTAAATTGAAGAAAAGGGGAAAGAAGACAAATAAATTAGAACAAAGATGTAGGTAAAAGACAAAGAAAAGAAAAGAAAAGAAAAGAAAAGAAAAGGGACGGTAAACAAACTACAAGCCAGCAAAAAAAAAACAAAAAGAAGAAGAAAAATAAAATAAAATAAGAAAAATTCCTCTGGTATCCACCACCAAGAGTCCATAACCCTGCCAAGCCTGCAGTAGAGTTCATGCTGGATTTGAGGCAGATCTTGGCCTCCACATGTGGGGGCCTGGGGCCAGAGTCTTCAGCAGTACTTTCTGTATGTCCCTTAGCGGCCTCCCTCTCCTCACCCTATTTCTCTGGGTTTCTCCCAGTTGCCGTGCTGTTTTCAGACAGAGACGGGGCTGTTCCCAGTCCTGTGCACCTTTGGCTCCTCCTGGTCCTTGCTCAGCCTTCTGTGTCCTCTTCCACTGACGAGTCTGTGTCCTCTCAGGTCGTTTATTGCAGGGCGGGGTGGGATGCTGTGATGTGGTCTGGTCCTCTGCTCCTGCTGTTGCAATCCAAGGCTGCTCAGTCCCCATTCTTACTCCTCTCCTGAGGTGGGGTGCTAACTCCCCATTTGTTACTTTACAAGTTCCGCTGTCACTGTCACCCACCTCTGCTGTAGTCTGTAACTTCCTTGGGCAAGACGGGGGGTGCTGTGGGCTGCCTTTCTGCTCCCACTCCCGGCAGTGTAGGGACAGCCCACAGGTCACGGGGGAGGGTTAGCTGTTCCATTTAGTCTTTAGTCTTTAATCTTGTTTCTGGCCATTCTAGTTAGCACTCTATGTTTTAGTTGAATTTCTCTGAGTAGCTCTGAACGAGGCTCCTCCTCTATTCAGCCATGTTGAATTCCTCTGTACATGATATATCTTGATTCCTCTTTCTTTCCCATTCCCTTCTTCCCCCTAATATAAGCTTACTAAGAGCTCCCTTCTGAATATGTGATGATTCTAAACAGTAGAAACTATCATTTTGGTCCCTGTAGTTTGAGCCCTACCTCAGATGTGTCACATAGTGGGCACTTAGTAAGTGTTTACTGAAAAAATGCTTTCCAATAGAAATGACCAGACAGAATCACCCACTTATGCTGAGGGAATACTTACTCCAGGTGTCCTTGTTTAAATGTTTATGACAATTAATTTTAAAAGGAGTTAATACAAAATAACTGAATGTACAACTTGAAATTGTAAAGTGATATTTATTGAGAACTAAATTGAATAATAATTTAATTTAGAGAAGAAAAACAATTTGCTGTCAACAAAATTTAAATGTATTTAATTTGTTTTATACTGACTTGTCAGTAGATATATATTAAAATGTTTCAAAACTATTTAATATTTAAAAATTGTTCTCTTAAAATATAGCAAAAGGAATATTTTCATTTTCTAATAAACTTATTTTCATATATGTTATATTTGAGTTATTGTGAATTGTTTAATAGTTTAATTCTTAAAATAAATACTGTTAGCTAAAACTAATAATTACTGCAGAGGTTATTCACATTAAAATAATCCAGTAGGTAGTAGTAATAAACTGTTATTTTAAAATGTTGTTCTAGCAATTTGAGGAAAATTTTCCTTCTTTTTTCACAAGTTAGTATCTCAAATTTTAGATAAATAATATTATATTTAACTTTAGGTTTCTGAAAACATGTTAAATATTATACAGTATTTATTTATATTTTATAATGTTCATAAATAATGATTGAAAGCAATTTGTCAAATACATACCACCGAAAAGTTTAAAATTGTCTTCTTATTACATGAAGGATAACATTTGTGTCAGCTACCTTTCCAACACTGTAACAAAATGCCTGCAATCATTAACTTATAAAGATAAAAGGCTTTCTGTGGCTTAATGCTTTGGAGGTTCCGCTCCACAACTGATCAGCCCCTATGGTTCTGGTGAGAACAAACATCGCGGGTGGGAATGCGGAAGAGCAAAACTGCTCACCCCAAGAGCCAACAAGAAAGAGAGCAAGCAGAGGGGACTGGCAGTCCCTTTGCAGGCTCCCCAACCTCCTGTGAGGTCCAGCATCCCTCAGAGGTGCCACTGGTGACCACACCCTTAACACAGAGACCTCCGGGGGATATTCGAGTTCAAATCCAGCAAGGCCCAGCGGTGCCATCCCCTATGAGTACACAGGTGGGAATTCGTTCAGTCTCCTGCGAGGTTCGCTCCCTGCTGTCCACCAGCCACCGCCTTTGCTCTGGCTGCTCAGCCACAAATGCACCTGAGCTTGTGCTGTGCGCCAACGTCACAGCATCAGCCTTCGAGGTGACCGGAAGTGACAGGGACACAGGCAAAGCGGACAAGGACAGTGGGCTGTCTTCAGGAAGTTCCCAGACACTGTCTGGAGCTGGGTACCACACACGGCTGCCCACAAGGATGAGTGCACTCTTGCTCGCATGTTCACTAGAGTGTGAGAAAGACACACAGACTTTTAAGGAAAATTAGCAATCTTTGTTAAACCCATCGTGATCACAGTTAATAAAGCAATACCTCTATTTTTATTTTCTTTTGGGCTCATATATGTGTGATTTTATAAAAAAATCTAGGTATCTTTAAAAGTATTTTTATGTGACTAATTAGTATTCATCAATGTTAAGTAATCCATGTTATAGATAGACATTAGTTTATCAAAGTAACTCCCTAGTGCTGAAAATTTGGCCTTTTTAAATTGAGTTAATATAACAAATAGGCTGTGATAAACAATATTTTACTCATTTTTTTGTATCTGGTCATTCCCTCTAATAATATTTTAATAATAGGGGTAGGCTTCTTTGCATTGGAAAGGAATATTTACAATTAAACATATTTTAACCTATTATAAATTCATTCAGGTTATATTTTAAAAATTTTGGTTCATGTTTAGCTTTTAAGCTCACTTTATAAATCTTGGTATTTAAGCTACTAACAATCTTAAAAAATAATCTTTTCCATGTATGTAAAATCAATCACATTTGTTGCATTTAAATTCATATTGATTTTAGAGAAAATGCCTCTATTACTTGATTATATTTAAAAATTTAATTAAATTTTCTTAGACACTGTAAACTAAACATTCCAGTTTAACATAGTTGGATTTTCTCTTGAAAGTATAATATAGCAAAATTACAAATCTAACACAATGGTTCTAATGGTTCTTTATAAGCAATTATCTGTTAAAACTAATATGTAAATACCTTAAGAATTTCAGAAATTTTGAAAAAAATTTAATATATAGTTTGTAATCCTGTTACTATTATATTGTTCACTAAAAGTACATGTATTGTTTTATATAATTTCATATACTCAAACCAGCAAGAAGGAACAAAAACACCATACGAAGTTTTGAGAAACAAAAAAACCCTCAGTTTTCTTGATGCATCTCTAAATTGACACTACAATATTCAATGGGTTTACAATTTACTAAACTGAAAGCCAAAATAGGATGTGACACATAAAGGTATGAATTAGGAAATATGGTAGTGTCTTGTTCTTTGTTATATAAATATTAAAATGAAAATAAAACACTGCCCTTGTCACAGCAGTACCTGAAATTACTATTCTGTATTCCTTTGAAAAATACTAATCTCATTGATTTTGCTCCTCCTTTCTTATGCGTCAACTGAAGTAAAATTGATATTCTAGAAGTCACAGTGATTCCTTTTTTTTTTTTTTTTTGGTACCAGGAATCGAACTCACGACTTCAAGCTTGCAAGGCAAGCACTGTGCTGCTGAGCTATATCCCCAGCCCATCACAGTGACTGTAGCAGACAGAATAAAGGCTTCTCAAAGGTTTCCAGTCATCAGGACCTGCTAATATATTGCCTTATATAGTGAAAAGTTGTTTTCAGGCATGATTAAATTTGGAGACCTTCGGGTGGTTGGATTATCCTACATTATCTGAGAGGGTCTAACTTTATTTTTGTTCATAAGAGTGGAGGACCTTACAAAAAATGTCAGAAAGAGCTACAGTGAGAAGACAGAGTAAGTACTATGTTGCTGATGGAAGATGAGATAAATAAGAAGCCCACTAGCCAAGGAATGCAGATGTCTTCTAGAAATTGGAAAAGGAAGAAATAGATTCTCCCTGCAGGCACCTAGAAAGAAACGCAGCCCTGCTAATACTTTGGTTTTAGCTCAGTTTGACAGCTGTGAATCTTCTGAAATGAAGAATTGTAACATAACCAGCTTGTGTTGTTTCAAGCCCTAACATGGTGATAATTTGTTATAGCAGTGATGTGAAGCTAACGCAGAGACCCGTTATCACCAGAGTAAACAGGTTAGGTAAAACCCATACCTTCCTCCACAGTCTCCCATGATACCCCTCGCAAAGCGTCAGTCATACTGTGATGTCTTGTTTGCCTTGTCATCTTTCTCCAAGCTCCCAGAGAACAGAAACTGAGTCTTGCTTAGCAGTGACTTCAGAACCTTGGACAGAACTCAACGTGTATTGGGTGAATCCGTCTTTGAAAAGTCTTCATTCTCATCTGCCTCCGCAGCATTTGACCTTGTTGGCCACTTATTAATTTAATTCTCTCAAATATTTGAGTAGCTATTATATGCACAGATTTTAATTATTTAGGAAATGCAAATTGCAGGAAAACAACCTCTGTCTCCAAAGCATTTGTACATCTAGAAAGTACCAGATTGGGAGCTTAAGAGCTAATTAGGCAAATTGGTAGACTAAACCAGAAAATTTCTAATCAAAGATAACCATGCCAAGGAGAAGAAGAGGCACTGGGAATGGAGAGACAAAACTGTAAAACATAGAAGAAGTTTATACTACTCAGAGAATATGAACACAGTTTAATCTCCAAGTTAACCTTGCTAGTCATCTCGGATGAGATGCTACATAATAATGCTTCTGTCATCCTATGCTGTGTCCTACCCACCCAAGGATGTAACACTCTATCTTTATTTCTCTTTCCTGATGAGTCTCAGATTTCATAATGATTTCCTAGTAATGATCTCTGGTCTGAAATTATATTTGAGTAAACTTCCTTGGTTTCACTGCTTCCTCACTTCCTTTCCCACCTCAACATCCTTTCATTCAAGCTTCTGCCTAGATGTTTTCTCTCAATTTAATCCTGTTGATAGCTAGTTCCTTCACAGGAGCAGTAATGTATCTTTCAGTAATCTATCATGATCAGCTGCTATTGGAAGAAAAGTCTGGTTCCAACGAATTGCGGAAGGCTTCCCAGCCTGCACGGGTAGATATGATTACCTCCAAGGGTCAGGGCCTTGTACGCATTTTAATAGTCTTAGGATGCAGTGGTTAACACTTCACATGGCATTAATTAGAACAATACTGCTTTGTTTTCTCATATCTCTCAGTAAATTATTGTGAGTATGTGTTCCTGGATGGTTTTCTTGAACCTGTCATTTCTCTGAATAATCTTCCATCCCAGGTTGACAACTGCTGTGCTGCTGCTAATAATAAAATGAAGTTGAGCAAGCCCACCATGACACTAGGGGGACAGAGGGCTCTGTGTATTGCCTGCTTTCCACCAATGCACCCATGACTCATGGAGAAAACAGAATAAACACTTTTGGTACCTTAATACTTAGGATTTTATCACATAATCCCAACCTACGGAGCCACCGTATCACCAGCTTCTCCTGTCTGTTACATCTGCTACCTTCCTACCAAATTCTGCTCCTTACTATCTCCTATGAAAGCCTGAGTTCTCAGACTCAGAAATATTCTCTCACCTCTCACTTTTCTTTCTGTACCTGTTGTAGCACTACCTGATGATCCTGGTGTCTCCTTCATGCTGTTTCTTTCCTTAGTTGTCAGCCTCCATTTTCTGCACACTCATTCTACTGCTCTATTCTATCTGATAAGCCTACAATCCATTCCAGGAGGAAATAAAAGGGGTAGTGACTTTTAAGAGACTTTACTCATTTAAAGGTATTTCCAGGAAGCTGAAAATGCTATGTGTATGCTTCCCATTGGTCAGAACTATGGTACTGTGAACACTATGCTAATGAGTCCGACTCCCCATTTTGTTTACCAATAAACTTGAGGCACCACCCTTTTGTTACCTTTACTCCCCATCTGCAAGCTGAGGCGAGGCCAGGGCACCCCTTGCCTTGGATCCAGGGGGAAGTTCAGGTGACACTAGCTGGCCACGTGCACCAGTCTCATGCATTCTCTTTCCCACACCCTCTCAATCTGTGCTTGGACCTGCTCAGAAATCACCCCGATTTGCCCTGAAAGCTTCAGTAGATGTGAGAAATGTCTTCACACTATTCTAAGTGTGTGTGTGGGTGTGTGTGCATGTGCATGCGTGTGTGACCATCACTGTAAGCACATGAACTACATTTTGGGTGGGGTTTTATGCTTTGTCTACCTCTACACAGCAAGCTCACTGAAAAATATAACCTTCCTTCTAGGACAGTTTGGGCCCAGTTCTAGTCCAGGGCTTCTGTTACCAAGGAGGAGGACAGTAGTCACTGCTGGGAGTTAATTTTGCATATCTTTGCTTTGTGTGTGATAATGATGGTTTGCACTGAGCGGATTTTCAGTAAGTACCCATTACAATTATTGTATTTCTCTGTGCATTTCAATTATAGTTGTGGTATGTATGTAATTAGGTAGTTTTTCTCTATGTTTGGTGCTTAAGTAAAAATATTTTACTAAGTAAAACTATTCACACACACACACATACAACAGTATTCAGTGTGCTTTTTTAGATAAATTCCAACAGTACTGGCCTGAGTGGCTTACATTATTAGGCAAAGAGGCCCACCTACAGAGAAGGAGATGTCGCCCAGAACTGCCATATTAGCTTATGGCTGAAGATATCGTCAATAAATAAGTCATACACAGATTGTATAACTAGGTGAGAATTTTCATAAATGTTTGTTTTAGATATGTATTTACTCAAGAACACTCTGTGTTCTACTTTCAAAGATATCCTTTAACAATCATAATCTACCAAGCCTTTGAACTGTATTGTTACCATTGAATTAATATGTTAGCATTCATTTTTATCTCCTTTTTCTATAATCTGAGGTCTTCTTCACACATTGTAGGAGCTCGGGAAATGACTTATTTCACTAATTCTTTCTTTGAAACCGTTATTTATTGGATACAATGGGATGTTTAGACGTATGCATACATTGTGTAATGATCAAATCACAGTAACCAGTATAGCTGTCACCTTATTTATCACCTTTTTGTGATGAGAACATTCAAAATCCTCTTTTCCAACTGTATGACATATAGAGTGCATTATTGTTAACTATGGGCACACTGCTGTGCGGTACAACATCACAGCACACCCGTCCTGTCCACCTGTTAACACTGTACCTGTTGACCAACCACTTCCCCGCTTCTCCTCAACCCTCCCCAACCACTGGTCACCCCTATTCTCAGCTTCTACGAAAACAGCCTTTTTTGATCCCACATACGCATGAAATCATTTGATACATGTCTTTCTATGCTTAGATTATTTCATTTAACATCTGTGTTCCAAGTTCTAAGCTCGCAGTTCAACAACTTTGACATTTCCTAAACCAGCTTGTGTCCTTAAAGCAAGAATATATAATCACTTAATTTGTAGTCTTTTATTCTCTCTCATTGACATATAAAAAAATGAGGTGTGGTAACACTGTGTATGCATGTTGGACTGCTTGAGATAAAGTGACTATTGGACCATCATCAACATCCAAAGTCCCTGAAACTTCAGAGGTCATATACTCATTGCTAAGGGAATTCCTCATCCTGTAAAAAGAATATCAGTTCAAAATTTCCTTGTGACAGTTCAGCACCTAATTTCAATTGTTTATCTAGTAGTTTGTAACCAAAAGAAGATTTGTTTATAAATTACTGTGGTTGGGCCGGTGAGATGGCTCAGCAGCTTAAGTGCCTGCCCGGCAAGCGCGAGGGCCCGAGTGCGACTCCCGGAACCCACATATGAAAAAGGGGCCGGTGATATCGCTCAGCGGCACGGGCGCCTGCTGGCGCGCGAGGTCCTGAGGTCGTCCCCCCGGTACCCACAAAAAAAAAAATAAAATAAATAAATAAATAAATTACTGTGGTTGACACTTTATAAGAACTGCAGAGAACTACATATTGACATCTCTGTACAAGAAAAAATCATTAGTGTCTCTGAAATGCGTCAAGAGATATTTTCAGCTTCATTAAGCATGAAAAGTAAAATCAAGTTCTATTGTTTATTTGGACCTGAGGGAATAATTTAAGTCTTACTGTTGTAAAGATTTTGGTGTGTCCAAGAATCCATTGCTGGAGCTGCAGATGAAGAAAGCAGCTTCCTGTCTGCTTCTGCCTCTTTCTTTTCTTTAGGGTTTTTATACACTCTATGAAGTAGCAAATGAACTTCAGTGACTTAAAATATCACTTATTTTTCCACATAATAAGAAGTCCTGGTACAGGACACCTGTATCTTGTTTGGCGGTGCCTCCATGACCTTCATTACCACAATGCATAATTTCTACTCCACTATTCCTGTGTTTTGTCTCTGCTGTTATCATCAGACTTTTTATTTCATGGTTGCATGATGTTGTGTGATAATAGTCCACTACATTGTAGCCCTGAAGAATATATTTTGACTGCCTTTTACCATAGTATCTAAATAATACACTAATGAGAAATTAATTTGAGGCTAATAAGGATGGTTGGGTGAGAATTATGGGATATGCAGGTAGGCTGTTCTGATGTAGGAAGGAAGACACCATACAAATTAGAGCAGCCATTCCCATGCTGCTATGATGGTTGCAATTCTGGCTGAGGAGACAGCATGTTTTTTCTGAAAAATGTAGAAATAGGTACTTAGACTCATGGTATTTGGAAAAATATATAAAGTCAATTTTATAAACCAGGTGACTAATATAGACTATTACAGAAGGAAAAAAGAAAGAAAACTAGGAAAAAAAAGAGTAACAGGAAAAATAAATAAAGAAAGGAGGAAATAAAGAAAAGGTGGAGACAAAAACCTAAATGGAATAAATTCTGGCTTAATGGGATAGCAGAAAGAAGTTCCCCCAAATTAGCAAGAAATAAGAATAATGATGAAGTTAATGTTTAAGAAATGTTCCTATGAAAGACTACTGTCCATATCTTGATTAAAACGTATAATTTACAAATGCCCAGCAAGACGACCCATGGCTAGAATCATAATGGTTAAAAAAAAAACTATGTTCCTATAAATGTACTAAATTCTTTTCAGTAAACTGAGTTTTCAAGGAAAAGTTTTCGACTCTAGAAAAAAAGATAAATCTAAAGAACAAAGCATTGACTATATCTCCAAGGTTCTTCCTGATTGGGACACCGCACCAAGGCAATGAACGAAGTTTCCCAACCATCTCACAAGCTCTGCTTCTCACTGAAAATTAGCAGAAAGCATTATGATACAGAGCTGATGCACTCTAGAAATTACATACACTGAATACAAGTATTAATAAGAGTAAAGTGTCTAGCTCAGATGATTATTAGTTAGCCATGAAAACATTTTCCAAAAATAATATTAGATGTCATATAACATAGCAACCATTATTATAAAACCTTATTTGTAGGATTGTTTGCTCGTTTAAAGCCGAGCACTGCTTCGATCAAATCCAAGGAATAAATACACAATTGTGTGGTGGTGCTGGGTGGAATAACTACCCTTCCTGTCTTCCATGACTGAGAGTTTCTAAGCATGTTGAAAATGAACCATATTGCTTGCTATCGCAGAAGAATTATCTGGAAGAAAATGTTATAGAAAGATTGAAGCAATAATGTGCAAGCCAGAATTTGGAAATGCTGTTTAAAAATCAACTGCCATTGCAATATAATGTAGACATATGTGCAAAATACTATCTTGAGGTATTCTAAACACAGTTGTGAAGTGAGTATAAAAGAATATCAATATGCCATAAAACTGCCCTTGCTGACAAATTTATAGTGGCATAACGATAAGAATTGTCCAATGGACTGGTTTCTTATGTCAATAATACCTTAAAAATAAACTCTGCCACAAGATATTTAAATCTATCATTGAAGATACTCTACAGTTAATGGAGAATACACTCAGGTTTTACTCTTAAGTGGCAAACAAAAGTAGCAAAAGATTGCTGCATTATATTTTTCATTCTACAATACATCTTAAAAATATATTATTTCTCATAAAAAGTTTATCCTTTCTTATTTTTCCAACCCCCTGCCTGGGTGATGGACACGCATCACCAACATTTGAAAACCTTTCTTAATTCCATCTCTGGACCTCATCTTCTTATCTGCATAGGATGGATATTAACATTTAACTCATAGGTTTGTGTAAGAATTCAATTAAATGTGTTAATGCAATGGACAAGATTAGCAGAGTGCCTGAGACATTGCAACACGTTTGATAAATGGTGGCTATTACAACATTTATTTATGATTATTTCAACTTTGTTATTTGAGTTACCAAGCACAAAATGTCCTCCCTGAAAAAGGATATTTTTATTACCCAGTGATTTAATTTCTGAAATACTCACTAGTATCCAAGAAACATGGTTTTATGGACATAAAAATATCTAAGTTACTGTATTAGTTTCCTATTTCTTCCGCAACACACTTCCACAGGCTTAGTGACTTAAAAGGGAACAAGTTTGTTCTCTTCTATATTTGGAGGTGAAAGCCAAAATCAAGATATACACTAAATTGTGTTCCTCTGGAGACCCTGACATGACAATTCCTCCTCTTGAGCTTTCCACCTCCTTAGAGGCGAGCTCATAATCTCTCCTCTGAAGCACAAAATGCTACCACAGAACTTGAATCTCCTGCCTCTCACTGAAAGACACCGGTGATTTTATTAGCTCCTGATAATCCAGGATATTCTCCTCTTTCAAGATCCTACAATTAAACACACCTGTGCAGTCCCTTTTATCAGGTGCAGTAACATATTCACAGGATCTGGGCATTATAAAATAGGTGTTTTTAGGAGGTCATCAGTTGACCCATCACAGTTAGCATTGTTTGTTGCTGAATATAAGAAGTTCTACAGATAATCTTTCAGAATTTTTCATTTGTTATTTCCATCAAATGCTACTGCTTTCACAAGCTGACCAAGGCAGGCTTAACCTCCACATTTCCAGCTTATTTTAATTTTAATCACAAATGGACATGCATGCCAAAATATCAATCACTATATTCTTTTTTTAAAAAGTTGTCTCCCTAATATTTTCTTGCCAATATAAATAAGTGTGACCACATGAAAGGTTTTTTTTTTTCTTTTAAAGAAGAAACTGTCTTAGGCAATAGACATGGTAAAGCCCATTTTACAATGAATCATTCTTTTTTGTTAAAAAAAAAATGAAAAGCAAGGAAAGAACAAAAGTTTTCTGTGTCCTGCCACCTACATCATCCCTTCACTTTATTATAATAGTTAAGAGTGTATATATTTAAAACACTGAGGATGGATGAAGGGACACACCAGTTGATCAGACTAGATTGCCCCAGCATATTCAGAACAATTCAAATTGGAAGAACATGTGGCCCTTTATCTACATACCTGCAGTATTTATTGTTTGCTTCCATGTTTAAATTCTTTTGCTTCACATCCTAAAAGTAACATACTATTAGCTTTAAATTCAGAAATAAATTATACATTTGTTAACAATCCAAAGGATCTAATGTCTTAAATGTTGAAGATAGTTTTGGGAAATGCTTGCTCCCTTCATCGTGTTGATGATTAATGTGAGAAGAGCTCTTATAAAATGCCAAAAATTGTTCTTCTGTTTGTTAGTGCATTAGTGGGCATGGTGAAAAGTAAACTTATTTACTATTTAAATAGACCTTTTTTCTTCTTTACCATGTAAAAATAATTCTGTTGTATTAAAGTAATACAAAGGTCATACATGAAATATCGTCACTACTATTCTCTAGTTAAGAAGAGTCACGTAGGTTTTGAAATGTACATGGAGAAGTAAAGAGGTTTATCACCTCACTAACAAAGAAGGAACACTTACTCTTCTAAGTACATGTTAAGGCTTCTTAGAAATTGTTATTGTGATCAAGATAGTATATTTTTTGGTGCAGCAAGAGTTAAAGTGAACAATGGAATTGAGTAGAATCTCCAAAATGGACCTAGAAAGTAATGAAACCTTAATTTATAGTAGAGGTAGCACTTACATCAGTAGGAAAGAACAAACTTCAGGTATTGGCCAAAATTTTTGTAGGTAATAAACAGTGAATATTTTAAGCTGAATTGACCTCACAGTGTCTGATAGAGTTACTCTATGCTGCTGAGGTCGTGAAAGTAGCCACAGGCCAATACTGGAACAAGAGATTGTGACAACTGTGTTCTAATAAAGCCTTATGTACACTGAAAAAAAAAAAAGAGTCACATCTTAAAAAATAGTGAAACTCCCCCAAATGATGGCAGAGGTCAACCCAGTCATGATTCCAGACACAAACTCTTTGAACTCTGCAGTATGTGCCATCGGCTTAACTCTCCCAGTCACTTCCTTTCTTATTTTAAAATTATTTTACGTTGGTATTAATTGTGATGGTAACAATTTTTCTTTGCAAATTAGGGCCCTACGCTTCAGTCTGCTAAATTTCACAGCAGGATTGTCAAGGAGATTCACGGGCATTGGTGTTAGCCTGCAACAGAGGGACCCCTGTCCATGGCTGTTTGTCTCCAAAGTTGCCTTCTCTTGTAATTTTTATAAACTTCTTTTTACTGAGACTTCTCACACAACCACCTGATTGCCCACCCATACGCCAGAGGTTCGGATGTGTCAGAAACTTAAAGGTGCAAAGGGCCTTAGGGCCATGGGGGAAAATTAGAAAAATTAAAAAAAGTTCTTGATGTGACAAATTTTAGCAAAATGCATGGACTGTTACATCTCACACAGGCCTGTGCTGAAGAATCAAGTACAGGAGAAAAGACGGATCTGAAGAAAGGAAACTAGAGAAACTTCAGGTGAACACACATTTGCTAGCATTGATGCAGCACAAAGATTATAATTCCTTGTTTCTATCATAATTAATAATATAGTATCTCAGAAGAATTAATACATGTAAAGAAGGATCTGTATTTCATTTACCATCTGTGAGTTTTATATTATCTGAGATCTCTGGAAATTTGTTTCTATGTACGTATTTGAATAATCAGTAGAATTTTGGGATCAGAGTAGAACAGCCTTAATGAGCTAAAGAGCTGATTGTGTTAGTGTAAGTTATTCTGTCTTATTGAAAACTTACAACTTGATAATATCATTAGTACTTTAATGTTTCGGGCAAAAATAAGTGAAGAGATTTGCTGTAGAGCAATAATTCCCAAATTATAAATAAGTACAGATACGGTTGCCCTCAGACATTTGCCAGGTCTCTATTCACAAGTGACAAATTTCTAGGGTGTTGGCCAAGGTATGTGAAGAGGAGCAAGTTTGTGGATGTTACAAGGCATTTCTAGGTTGATCGTGAAACACGAAACCTAGCAGGAAATAAGGAGCCTGCAGGAAGCACTGCACAGGCTGAAGTCAGGCTACGTCCCCTGGGATGCAGAGGGGAGGGGGAAAGGTCGAGAGTGCTGACAGAATGTGAGATGCCCTGAAGGGAAGAATCCTTGTCCGAGATGGCATATAAATCACAGCCCCTTCCTGGTTGGGAGGCAGCGTGTGGTGCAAGTGGAGGGGAAGTATATCTTTATTATTTTTCATTTACTGAGTGCTATGCTGGCATCAGACTCTGGATTGTATTGAGCAGGATGGATAAAACGCTGGTGTAATCCGCGTGCTAACAGATTGAGGTACACCGAACAGGCATGGGGAGTGGAAGAAGATGCGATGAATAAGCAGTAGGTAAGATGGTATTTTTCCTCCAATTTCTAGAGTTTGTTTTTCATAAACTAAATCTCCAAGTGTTGACGTCCTACTATGTGCCCAACACTGCACTAGGCATGGGGGAAACAGGTATAATACGCCTTAGCTTGCACACTACTTAGAAAGGGAAAGGGATATGATTAACAATAATTAAACAGTGTACCTGTATGGTGACAGCAGCATGCATCCATTGCTCTGCTATCGATTAGACTCACTTTCTTAGGACAGGATTTCCTTCTGTTGCCGGAAGTTTGCCCCTGCCCTCCTCCAGCCATGCGTTCTGTATCTTACCTATGTTGCTGTGCTCGAAGCTCATAGCTGACCATTTGGGCCCTCAGCAGACTTTTCTCATTGAAACCAAGGAGAAGGCTCAGGCTCTCCAGGTAGCAAAACTGGGGTTGCTAAAATTAAACATTCCCTAATGTGTTATGTCCCTGGTGGTAGAGTGAAAAATTTAAAATAAATACAAATTTAAAAGAAATAACAAGAAAACAAGTCAGCAGTGGAAGGTGAGGTCAAAGCACAAACAAGCTGGAAAGTATGGGAATCACTTAGGTGAAGGCGAGCCCCCTCCTTGTCCTCACCAAGTAGAGCACGTGGTTAGTGCGACCGCGTGAAAGACTCAGACCAGAAATTCAATATTTAAACTGCACATCAAAAGGAAATGATAGAAGAAATCATATGGGCATTTTGGAGGCTATCAAAACCTTGGTTAACAGAAGTTAGGTTACTATTTTCCTTAGATTTTGGCTGTTAGCTTTTGAAGTTGAGAATATGTAGAAAGTTCTTCCTTTCTAGATTTCTTTTTTTTTTTTTTTTTTGTGGGTACTGAGGGTCGACCTCAGGACCTCACGCGCCAGCAGGTGCCCATGCCATTGAGCGATATCACCGGTCCTTTTTTCATATGTGGGTACTGGGAGTTGAACTCGGGCCCTTGCGCTAGCCAGGCAGGCGCTCACACTGCTGAGCCATCTCACCGGCCCCCTTTCTAGATTTCTACTTCTCAGTTTTAATTTTATTTTTGAAGTCAGCAATTGTGGTTTTATATACAATACACTGTTCAAAACCAGAAAATAACATTTTAAGTAGACTGCCTTTTGCGATATCCTCTTGCCCTGGGCATTACTAGTTAATGCTATTTCAATAAGAGCTGACATCCGCCTATAGTGCTGTCAAGCTCATGTTTTACTAGACGCAAAAAAAGTCAGCAGCAGAATGACACGTTGCTCAGAAAGTCTAGTGAAAAACTTCTTCACCAAAAAAAATAGAGACAGCAAGAGTTTTACATTGTTTATAAAATATCCTTAACTGTGTGTTTACCAATAAAATGACAGAAAACAATGACGGTTTTAAAATTCTGATAAGAGCCATTTTGATGAGAATATTGAAATTAATTTTATATTAATAAATACTCGTGCCTTTATTCAATCCTTGGTGAGCATTGTGCTACTGTTTAGCAGACACCAAAGCTAGGAGAAAAAACTGCTTTTATGTGAAACTGGGGTTCAAGATTTAACAACTGGTGGTGAGCCAACTTCTTGTTGAAAGAGCCAGATAGTCAATATCCGCTGATCATAGTGTGTCCCTGTCACAGTGTCACAAGTACCAGGCTGGGCCGTTTTAATGAAGAAGCAGCGTGGCCCAATATGTAAGAAAAGGCACATGGCTGTGCCCCAACAAGATGGTATTTACAGAAGCAAGAGGGCTGGGCTTGACCCATAGCCGTAGTCTGATGCTCTGTATCCTTTGTATTCCCACCTCTCCCTGTTCTCCTTCAACTGGTGATGAGCAGCAAAACCACAAATCTACTGAAGGGAGGTGACAGGGGAGGACATCATCGCAGGGAGCTGCGTAACTGTGTTGCTGCCCTGAACCCTACGGGAGACAAAGATGACTCCCGACAACACTCAGCTATGTGGAAGTGCCCATGCTCCAAGTGGAGAGGCACCGCTCTCTGCCAGCCCGAAGTTTCCCCTGCAATGAGCAAGCCAGCCTTGGAGGGGAGGCAGCGGCCGCACCCACTTCCCCTCTTCTCTCTTCCCATAGCATTTTCCTACCTTCCAGTGTATGCTGTTCTCCAAGTAATGCAACAACTGAGTCGAACTTAACATCTCTAAATATTTATATCTGGTGTTTAGGCTTTCTACCAATTTGATTATGACATATCTGTGTTTAAGTCATATTTACTGGCTTGTATTTTGTGTGAAACTAGGATGAATTCAAATATAAGCAGGAAATAAGGAAATGGTGTAAACAAAGGTCTTTCAGAATTGCTAGGTAAAATCGTAGTTTTAGAACCTTGAAAACAATTCTCTTTTTAAGTGAGAATTGACTGTGACCTATTCACTTAATTGAAGGGTTAACTGAGATTACAAAAAAAAAGAATGGGTGTGCAAGTTTAAATATTGCGTGATTTCTCTTATATGAGAAACCCAAAGTATAAATAAGTTAAGAAGCAAAATACAAGACACAAAATAGGAAACGGGGAGATAGATCTTTTGCAGATGGGACCAGGACCAAGATGGCTGGAAGGGACAGGAAAGAGAGAGGAAAGAGACATAAAAAGAATTAAGATGTGTTATGTACGTGGACCAACTCCCCACAATAAATGTAATTATTATGTACTGCAAACATGTACTAATAAAAATAAAAAAGAATGGATAAAAATAACTTCATTAATTTTTAAAAATGCTAACTAAAGTGACTGATACTTTTTAGTCAGTATAGTCTGTTGGACAGTGTTCATTTGTTCTTTTGATAGAAGTACAGACATTTAACTGAAAAAGTATTCACTACACATTTAAACATGAAGGCTACTATAATAGGAACTACCCCCAAAATACCAAATTGGGAGATGCCTTTTTCAAAAAATCTGCTAAAAATAAGAAACACGATAAGTATGTGAATTAACTGAAGTATAGTCAACAATAATCCTCAAGAACTATGAAATAATATTACAAACATAGAATGTGTATATCTGGGTGATTTATAATTTGCAAGAGTGAGTATTAAAATTTGAGTAAGGAAAGCAAGAGAAGCAAAGGTGACAACTACTGTAACACCAGCAATAGGCATAACTGGAAGGATGAAGGCATCAGCCTGCGGACATAAGCTCAGAGCAGGGACCAGAACTTTCCAAAGTAGCCTGGCACAGACATCAGAACGGATGGAGATTGGGGGTCTGAATTGTCCTCTCATGTCCTTCCATGCTGTTGTTCTCATCAGCCTTGGGTACATCCCTTCGCTGATTGGCACCTCGTTCTATATGCATTTACTCAGCTCTTTCTCAGTATGGTTGTCATAACTGCCATCCCTTGGAGATAATCAACCAAAACCAAACAGCAATTCCAAGGGTTTGCGTTAGACAAAAGTAACAGAAACGTGCTTGACAATCAGCTGTAGTGGTGCACTGTAGTGCACCCATAACAACTGGCCTTGACCGGAAAGGGATTTCTGTGCCAGATTAGTTGGGAAAGAATCCACCAAACAGCCAAAAAAATCTTGAACACATTAAGATAAACCTAAGAAAAAGGACCTGAAAACAAAGGAGAGGGAGGATTTGCCCCAAAGCCCTTGTTTTATATTAGCTCTTGTTTTGCCTTTGTTTTCAAAACTGAAGATGAGGATAAAGGCAAAAAACTATGCTTAAAAACTTTATGGAAACATTGATGGAAGGTATGGCCTTAGTCCATTTGGGCTGTTTTAATGATGCACCATAAACTGAGTAGTTTATAAACAACTTGGATGCCTTGTAGTTATGAAGGCTGAGAGGTCCATAATCGAAGTCAGATGATATTTAATATCTGATTAGGGCCAGCCTTCTGGATAATAGACAACAACTTTTGGCTATAACTTAACCTGGCGGAAGAGAATTGTTAGCTTCTTGGAGGCTTTTTTAAAAAGTAAGGCCACTAACCCCAGTGATTAGAGCTCAACTTTTATAATCAAATTACTTCTCAAAAGTACTCACTTCCTAATATCATCGACTAATGATACGGAATCTCAATGTACGAATTTGGGGAAAGGGGCACAAATATTCAGATCACAGCAGATATTAAAGAAAGATTAAGTTAAAAGAGAAGGTAGTCTGTATTCATGAATTGGAATTATCATATGGTTAAATGGCAGTTCTTCTAACTCTATTTTTAAATTCAAAAAAATCCCAATTAAATCCAAGAAAAATATTTGTAGATATCAGCAAACCAATTCTATAGTTCATATGGGAAAGCCAAAGGCCTAAGAGGGTGAAAAAAATACTAAGAAGAATATAATTGGAGAACTGATACTACTCAAATTCAAGTTAAAGTAATAAAAAACAAAGAATAGAAACTGGCAACAAAGCTCAGAAATAGAAGGACATGAATACATTCAATTGACACTGACACACGAGTATTTTCAATATGTGCTACTGGGGCACATGTTCATGTGAAGAAAAATAAAAGTGATAGTGATCCAAGATCTACATCTTATGCTTTACAAAGGAGAGTTTGCTGGGTAAAGTAGTTGTGTTGGCTATTTCTCATCCCACTCTCTCTTAGCCTACATAACTGCCACTGGGTCGTCTGTTAACAGCCATATTGGAAGTCCCTGTTATTTATCCCTGCTGTTTTTAGAATTTGTTCTTTGCTTTGATTTTGATGCTTTGATTATAATGTGCCTTGGGCTACTTCTCTTGGTTTATTTGATTGGGAACCTCTAGACCTCAAGTACCTAGGTGTTGATTTTTCATAGATTTGGGAGATGCTCAGCTATAATTAATTTAATTTATTCAAATATGATTTCAGAGACCTTTTTACCAATATACAATACAGATATTACTTGTCTTTATGAGATCTCATAATTCTCATATGCCACTCTTTTACTTTTCCTTCTTTCTTTTTTTTTTTTTTTTTTCTTCTTTTTACTCTGGGTGGATAATATCAAACGTTGTACCTTGGAAACCATTAAGTCTTCTGATTTCGTCAAGTGTGCCACTGAAGCATTCTATTGATTTTTTTTTTTCAGTTCAGTCATGGTATTCATTATCTCTAGGATTTCTATTTGTTTATTGTTTGTGTTACTTGGTCAAACATCTCGTTTTATAAATTATTTCTCAGGTTTCATTTAATTTTCCTATGTGCTTTTTTTTTTTGTAGTTATCCTGAGCTTCCTTAAGGGAATTATTCTGAATTTTCTGTCAGTCATTTTATAGATCTTAATTTACTCAAGACTCATTACTGAGGAATTACAGTGGTACCTTGGTTCATGAATTTAGTTCTTTCCACAATTCTGGTTGCTAGCTGAATTATATGAGAACTGAATCAAATTTCCACATAAAATCAACATTGAATGTAACCACTGAATTTGATTCATTTCTCGTCCAATTTGTTTTCCAACCAAAATCGTGGAAAGAATTAAGTTCGTGAACCGAGGTACAACTTATTCCCTGATTCTTTTTAATCCCTATGTCTTTGCATTGGTGCCTGAACATCTGAGGAAATTGCCAGTACTTCTGTCCTCTGCAGATGTTCTTTGGGAGTGATAGACCTTCACAATTTAGACTAGCCTAAGATTCAGAATTGCCAGATGGCAGCGATCTCGGAAAGGCAGCCTGTGATGTCAGGTTCTGCAGTTGTGCTGTCCCAGCGTCTGTTCTGTGAGTTCAACTAGAACTGCTGGTTGTGCTCCAAGTTCTGGTGAGTCCACTCCGTGAACCTTACGGTTAGGTGAAACTGCTAACTGTACTTATTAATTACTTCTGATCAGGCAGGGTTTCAGGCTTCCTTTCCCGAGTGGGCAATATCGCTGCTTGCAATCTGCAGTTGGGTAGCGCCACATGCTGGGTCCTGAGGTTTGGCAAAGTCTTGTGGCTACTTCTCGGTCATTTAGGATGAGCAGGATCAGAGGTTCCACTCCACTCCACAGTTATATCTGGATACAGACTTGCCTCCTGGACTGGAGAAAATTTATGCTGGGGACTGAAATCTCATGGTGTCACCATTAAGCCAGTGAGGTTGGGCAAAACCGGGTGATCCATCCTGTAGATATTGCCATATCTGTACTTCCCTTCTCATTTGGAGAAAATTTGAGCACTAACGTTATGTGGAGTTGTTACTCAGCCGATGAGGGTGGGCAGAGCCAGAAACCCATTTCAGATTTTTGTGGATCTTCACTTGCCTTGCAGCCAAGGCAGGCTTAGGAGAGCATGAGGTTTGGCTGAGGAAGCACGGATGCCCTGTCACCTGAGCTTCCCGCTGACTGATGCTGTTTCCTGATCTCTCTAGTGTGACACCCCCGCTGCCAGGACCTGAGTATCAGTTGCCACGAATCCCATTCTTCTCTAAATGACCACAGGCCGCCCACCCCCACTAGTACTCCCATGTTTCCTGAAGCTTGGGACAGGACTGGCCTCCTTGGAAAGATTCCAGCATACTGTGGAACCTGAATGTCAGCCTGCAATTTGTTATTCCCTTTGGACATCTGGAGAATCCCTTTTGTGAGGTGTTAGGCTGCCTTGGGGAAGAGTGATGCCATCAAAGTAAAATACTTCCTATTATTCCTCGATATGGCTTTTCTCCATTTTGTGGCCCATGCTAGTATATCGGCCTCAGACTGCTAAGATTTTTAACTTATAGAACTGAAGGCTCAATTAATGTCCAACAGGGTAGAAATCCACACATGGCTTGCAGATTTAAAGGACTGCCAGTCTGTGAAGATGAGATTAAACAATTTCTTCCATAAGCTTAGGAAATGATATATGAGAAGAATTGAGGTTGCTGTTGCTGGCTTTGAAAGTAGAAGAGTGGAACAAGGATCCATGGAAAACAGACTCCAGAGAGGCAGGTAACCCTGTGCTAGATGTAAGTGATGCCTTACTTCACGAACGCTTCTGTTTGCGAACAATTCAGTCACAAACCAAAGTGTTTTTACAAAATTTTACTTCCATTTGCAAATTCTGAATCTGGTGCTGAACTGCGACCATCTTCCCCAAAACTGTGGAACAAATTGAGTTCATGAACCAACACATCACTGTATTTCGTCTCAGTGAAACCCAAGTTGGTCTTGTAGCCTATAGAACTTAAAAACAGTAAATTCCATTACTATAACCCATTAAATATTTGGTGATTTCTTTAAGTAGCAGTAATAGCATACTAGTACAATAGTATAACTGAAAATTAGATGCAGTTTACAAAGAGAATTCATGGATTAGAAAATAGATTTGAGGCCAACATTCTGAGAAAAATATGAAAAGCAATCTACATATTGGTACATTATGGTAAAATAAAAGAATATCGAAGACTGAACAATGGTGCACTTATAAATAGTTATTTAAAATTTCTCTAAAGGATAGACACAAAAATAAATGCGTTAAGTGAAGCACACGGCATGAGTTGTCAGAAGAAATAGTCAAAGAAATTGGTAAATATGTGAATAACTTTAAATAATATGAACATAGTATAAACAATTAAAATAACTGGAAACTTCAGTGCAGTTAGTGTCCTTAAATCCCTTTTATATTTAAGTAGTTGGAAATAGTCAGTCAAAAGTTTATGTATCATTTTGCAAAGAATCAATTCAAAGGTTTTGGAAATAGGATGTGTATATGTGTGTGTTTGTATTTGTGCATATAAATAATATGATATATAATGACAAAGTTTTTATATATATTGTTTATGTAAAACAGGGTACCCATTTTTAAATTGTTGAGCTCTGTTCTGACTGGCAGATCCTTGGTCAAGGACTATGTCATATGAATTTTCAATATTTTAATATTGCTCTTTTGGTAGACTGAAAGGGTAAAATAAAGGGGCAGGGAATACTAGTCTAAAACATACTAGTCCAACTATATTAATTCGAGGTAAGTATAACCTCATTATCTCCAGTGATGAAAATGTTCAGTGGTTTATAATAAAACACTGAATTCTGTAAGATCAGAAAAAACCTTCTGATTCTTTCTTTAGCAAAGTAAACACTACACAAGGTGAAGTGAAACATTTGATACTGAAAAAATGTTGGGAAAACTGAAGTGGAATATCTTTTTCATACATGTCAAAAACATCAAATCTAAAAATATTGGTAATTGTACAGTTGACAAAATATAGGTCTTCTAGGTTCAGTTAGGCACCACCATGTTTACAGTGATCATGTGTTTATAATTTGCCACCTGAATTCACATTGTAAATAACATTTTTTCTAGAATTTTCTTTCTTCCTTTCCGTACCCTACACCCCATCTCCACAATTTTCATTCCTCATGGTTGACCTTTCCCCTGTAATATGTAGAATAAGCAGTGCTGTGACATGCTTTTATCTATTCCATTTCTAAAACCTGTCAGTTCTTTTACTTTCTTTCTCTGTTTTTCTCTCTTTATCAAGAGGAGCCTGTGTTTAAGCCCAGCTTACCTGAATGATTTGTTTTTTTTGTTTTTTTCTTTTTCTCTATGTGGGTACCGGAAACCGAACTCAGGACCTCAAGCTTGCCAGGCAGGCAGTTATGCTGCTGAGCTATATCACTGGCCCCATGATTTGCTTTTTAATTCAAGTCTGTACTATTTCTTCTGCTGCTATAATTCTTCCGTATTGTGTTCCTCTTGTATCTTTAATGTCCATATTATCTCACAATTTAAGAAAATATTCTTAGGTAGTTTTATAATTAGAAAAGAGTGTCAGAAGGAAAGGAATCTGAGAATGAAAGAAAGGAAGGAAGAAAAGGAGGGAGAAAACGAGGAAAACAGGGCCTGGATTCTCAGGAGAATTCCAGGATTTCCTGTGCCAAGAGAGGAAAGATAAACTACACCCTAAGGATAAACTAGACTCAGAGCTGGCAAGGTATTTCTCCCAATATACTTTGTCAATAAAAGCAGTCGTGGTCCAGCCTAGACCCAAGGAAGCTGAGAAATAAACTTAAGCAATGGTCGACATGGGTGCATATCATGTATACACCACCAGCACCAGACTCCTAAGACCATGGTCCAGGCTTCACCATCTACAATTGAGTGACGAACACTTCAAGGACCAGGGTGTTTCTGGCAGTCAAACGTGACATCTGGAAAATGCTGCTCATCCTATAGTAGACAGTTAAGAAAAGAGCACTTCTAAAACATCAGCAAGAAATCTGTCCCCTGCAGGAATTTATTTAGGTGTCATGGGGTAGCAAAAATGCCTAAACATAGTAAGCTCTATAGCATGATTAAATATTCAGTCTCCCTTTTAGTAACCTTGTTTTCCTATCTCTGTGGAATTCCAATAAAATCTTTCTTCTGTTATTGATTCCATAAATATTTCTTAATTGGATTACTGAGTCAAACCATGATTTTCTTTGGGCATTTCTCATTGACATGGGCAAAAATATGTGAGCAGTAGAGATACTACATTTCAAAGAACCGCATATTTAAAAAGTTATCTAGAAAACTTATAATATGGGTAATTTCAGAAAGTAGAAAAATTGGTGGAATGGATTTACAGCTCGTGTTGCTCGATAATCTCATGGTCAAGTGGCATTTGAGGTTATCCAGAAAAGAAATTACTTGGTGTACAGAGATAAGGGAAACACCTGGTTCTGGCTCTTTTCACAAACGCTGCACTATGAAGTCCAAAACCTCACAATAATTACTTCTGAAAGGTAAAAATAATGGCAATAAAAGTGAAATGCAATAAGTTCCTTTTGGTGGTTAGTTTTATTTCCTGTGACATCATTTTGATTCAGCTTTAAAAACCACTATAAAGTTGGCTCTGGATTTCATAGCAAATAGAATTACGTTTCATACACTTCAATTACTAGTAGATGAGTTTAGAAATTTGTTTTCTTGGCAACATTTGTGGTATGTAAGGTATCAGAGTTTCCAGTTACTTGGTACTTTTTCCTGAGGATGACATAAAAACAAAACCATACTGTAGAGAAGAAAAAGTTTTTCTTTAGTCTCGATATAATTTTTCATAGTGTCTTCGGATTTAATGAATTACTTTGAATTATCCATAGTCCAAATCATAATACACTGATAAATCCACTGTATTTGTATTAACATTTTGTTGTCAAAGTAGTAAATAATAAGGTTTATCTCAGGAGATTTTCCAAGAGTGCATACAGGTATCTTTTCACAGACATTTGTTCCTCAGCCAGTGAGATGCTTCCAGCATGCATAAAAGTTAATTAAACCAAGTCTTTCTATTTCACAACAATTGAAATAAAAGGCTCCCATTAAATAGTCAGATAATTAGCATAATTTAAACGCATATGTATTTATTTATTTATTCCCATGTCTTTCTGTTGACATTATCCAGGTATTAAATATTGCAGAACCTAATGTGATACACAAAAGCACTGCGTTAACCTTCGTGGAATAGTTTAGAGCAAAACGTCATGCATTCAATGAGTTGTATTTTTACTTTCTGAGAATTATAAGACCTGTGTCACAAGAAACTTACTCTTTTGGCCAATTGCTTAGCAACCATGTGTATATCACCATGTATTTATGAGCAGGGGAAATCTACACAAATGTACATGAAAACATTCATATAATTGGTTTCCTTGGTCATATGGGAAATGTATCAGGGGAGGGATAATGACCAATGTTGCTCTGTACATATTTATAGAGTAGTATTTAACTTTCTGAAATTAAATGCTACTTTTATCACTTGTAAGACTTGATCCTATTTATCAAGCATAGTCTTCAAACAGTAGTTAAAAAACATGAGACTGTGACCCCATCTCTGTTTGCATTGGGTAGAAGTGAGAGATTTAGATATATTTAGTAAAAATTAATATTTTCTGGATTTTGGTGGCGAGGCAGTGGTCATGGCTTTCTACCCACCTGCAATGTGAGTGAATACTAATAACACGAGGGAACACTAATAGCACTAATACCATGAGAACGATAGATGGAAGGAAAGCATGTGTTGTACTCCACGACACAGAACTTTTAGGGTCTCCAGCTGATCATGACAAAATTCATTTTTGCACCATGTGAGAGGACAACAAGAAAGTCAGCAACTTAGTGTGCTGACATAGCAGCAAAACATGATTTTAATTAGCTCGCACAGAGGACACATCGAGGAAAAGGTGACATTTCATTGAGGAATATACTATTAAACACAACCCTCCTTGACCTGCCATTTATCAAGGTATGAGCGGAAAGCTGTCTGACTGTGTAGAGCTGCCCTCGCTGTCCTTTAACCCAGGGGCGTATGGCTCATTTGCACAAACCTTTATTTGGGGACTTTCTTAGCTCCTTGACACCTGAGCACTAAGTGCCTGTGTATTATCATCTCAGAGAAGAAAACACTGATCTTTAATGAAATTAAAGGTGCATCACCTAGCTTGAAGAAAAAGTAGGCGACCATTAGAAAGAAAGGTAGATACTAATATATTAGTTATGAAAAACATTTGTTTGTGTTTTCAACTACCACTTTAGGAAAAATGGTTTGTCTTTTCTGTAACATCCCCTATTTAAAAACTGGCAGTAATAACACATTATTACTCTGAATTTGTAGAAAGGTTGTCTTCCAATTTATTTGAAGCTACTGTTTTCAATCGGCCTTGAGAGATTTGCCCCTTTGAGAAACCTTGGAAATCACCTTTGTTCCTTGTCTCTTCCTCATTGTTCATATCAAACCCAGCAGCAAAAAAAATACCTGCATAAAAAGAAACAAATCCCCCGTTTCTCCCATCCATGGCTCTGGGCTTCCTTGCGATGTGTGTGTGTGTGTGTGTGTGTGTGTGTGTGTGTGTGTGTGTGTACATGCACTTTAAGGCCCTTGGCATAGTCTAATAACACTTCTTTAGCTGAGTGCTTACCTCCTTGGAATCTTCTCCCCCGTGAATCTGCATATAGATTTTTTTCAGGTTCCTCCTGATTAACGTACTTTTGCTTAGGAATATTTAATGGCTCTCCATTTTTGAGAGATTGATCTTGAAGTTCAAACTTTTTAAAGATGGCATTTCTAGTTCATATTTCTTATGACTTCTGTATGACACACTAGGACAAACTCAGTGCCCTAAAACTAACACCCAGATTTGCTGTACGTGACAATCTGATTGTTGAGACAGGCTTCTCTGTTCAGGGGAATCACAGGCCGACAGCAGGTATAACTGAGGTGAAGCTATCACTTGGAGACTCCAGGAGGAAAATCCAGCCTCCAGTGCACTTTGGTTTTGGGGAAAAAATCATTCCTTTGGGGTTGTAGACTGAGAACCCTGTCCCCTTGCTGTTAGCTCCCAGAGGCTGCACACATTGCTTACACGGGAGATGCCCACAGCATGTCACATCGCCTGTTTAGACTGCCTGATGTCCTCCTCATCTGGCACCTACATTTAAATTTAATGTGATGAAGAGATTCATTCCCACCTACCTGGAAAATCTCCCCTTTTAAAATTCAACTGATTGCAGCCTTACCTACCTGTATAAAACCCTTTTGCAGCAGTACTTGAAGAGTGGTTAATTGGATAACAAGGAGGTACACACATATCAAACAAAGGTCTGGAATCTTGGAAGGCTTTTTGAAATTCTATCACAGACTCTTTTCATAATCTGGCTCCAAATATGACGTTTGTAAACTCACCGTCATCTCTACCCCTAAGTCAGTGTGTTTCCTGGACCCGTAGCATTGGAAAACCTTGGAACTTGTTAGAAATGCAATTCTCAAGCCCCCTACAGACTTACTAGATGGGAAACTATAGGGTAAGGATCAAAAATTGGTATTTGGACACACCCTATGTTTCAGGTGATTTTGACACATCTCACACTTCAGTGTCATTTCCCTGGATACTACAACTCAAACTAACACACATTAGAAGCCTCTGGAGAATCACTAAACAGTTTCCTCTACCTCAGTGCCAGCCCCTGACTTGGTGAGACCGTGGGGGCCCTGAGAATGTGGGTTTCCCGTGGGCTCCCTGTGCTGTTTTTGGCCCAGGGAACGCCCTTTGGGGAGAACTGTACTCAAAGAGAATTCCTCTCAGAACTAGCAAGCACCCCAGGTTTCTGAGACTTCAAAGGTACCATCCTCTCTGTCTGAGGTTGCCCTCTCACACCAGTTCAACACATGAGATTCTCATGGCCTCTTACCTCTATTCCTAAACCCATTTCTCTTTTCAAGACTTTGCCAGGAAAATGTACAAATCTGTTTCCTACCCTCAAGACTGTGTGCACGTCACAGTGACACCCCTCTTGGTATTACTGTTTAAATATAATCTATTTTTTTTACAAAACTCATGCAGTTTCTACCCTTGTGAGTGCAAGCTCAAAAATACTTGGCCCTCAAAATATTTGTTGAAAATATATTTGTTGAATTAATATATGCACGAATTACTGCATGTCAGATAGACAAAAATAAATCAACATATGTATTTATGAAACACATTTTCTTGAATATTGTTTATATTGTCATAATGCCTGAAACATTAAATGTATGACAATAAGCTAGCTTTGTGCAACCTCATTAATAATAAACGTAGCCAAATTTGTGGATTGCTGAATGCCTGACTGGTTAGATAACCTAAAAATTGTCATTAGTAATCATATGACATACAACAACAAGAGCTTGAAATTTTATTGCAATTCTACTAAAATAGGAGAGGCAAACATCTGAATACCTGAAGTAGAAGCGAGAGTATGTTAAACAACAACTTCTTAAGGATCATTACAAGTCAATTTGCAGAAAGAACTATTGGGAAACTCCTGAATATTTTCTCTCTCTAATTCCCACAAAATAAACTTATACCTGAGTTGAAAGTGGATGGGGCCTGTAGTTCACATTGATGCAACTCAACTCCACTCATGACTTGATTTAAAATGTCTTGCCATTTCCCAAGTGGTAACACCATCTTGATTTTACAGTTTCATGAGGTGAAGTGCCATTGTCGTTATGAAATCAAGCATTAGAATAAGCACAAGTTGTTGCTATTACCATATTGTAAGGCTTTAGCAGAATAACCAAGGAGAATGCCATACTTCTTTAGCCTTATATTTTTATGACAATCTGTGTTTATGGTGACATTACGATGCATACTTTGTAGTCACTTATCTGTCATTTCTAAACCTTTTTCCTACTGGGAACTGTAGGTAATAATCCATGTTTTCTATGGATTTTTGTCTCATTACTTCTTGGCCTTACTATAATATACCTCAAATTTTCTATTAATACACATATTTTTAAAAATAAAACAAAGATTTCATGTGTAGGCAAAAATTTCATTTGTAGGCAAAGATTTCATGAACAAAACTCCAACTGCATGAGAAATAATACAAAGTATCAACAACTGGGATCTCATCCTATTAAAAAGCTTTTGTAGAAAAAAAGAAATCACAAACAGAGTGCAAAGACAAACCAAAGAGTGAGAAAAAATTTTATCTAGTTGTTCCTCAGACAAAGGACTTATATCTAGAACATACACAGAATTGAAAAAAATCAGATCCCCCAAACTTAAAGACCCAATCCAAAATGGGCATCTGAGATGACTAGACACTTCTCAGAGGAAGAAATGCAAATGGCAAATAAATATATGGAAAAATGTTCAACATCACTGATCATTTGAGAAATGCAAATTAAAACAACACTGAGATTCCATCTCACTCCAGAAAGAATGGTTATCATTAAGAAATCAACCAATAACAAATGCTGGAGGGGCTGTGGGGAAAAAGGAACACTTCTCCATTTTTGGTGGGAGTGCAGACTGCTGCAACCACTGTGGAGATCAGTGTGGAGATTTCTCAAAAAACTAGGATTAGAGGTCCCGTTTGACCCAGCTATTCCCCTTCTGAGTATCTCCCTGGAATAATTAAAAACATCATACAACAGTGATATATGTACACCCATGTTTATAGCAGCACATTTTGCAATAGCTAAATTTTGGAAACCACCCAAATGCCCATCAACTGAGGAATGGATAAAAAATGTGAGTTTTTTTATACAATTCAGTACTAGTCAGCCATAAAGAAGGATAAACTTGAGACATTTCTAGGTAAGTGGATGCACCTTGAGACCATACTCATAAGTGAGATAAATCAGACTCACATGTGTAAATATCACATTGTCTCCCTGGTGTGAGAAACTGAAAGAGTAAATAAAGACCAAGATGTACAATAGATATTGTGAAGTGGGAAGAAATTGTTTAGAAGGAAAGAGGAACTAAGGTGGGGGAGGGGGATTGGAAAAAAAGAGGAATCAAAACATATCATGTATGGGTACAAATTCCCTATGATGAGTATGATCTTTATGTATATCTAAATTGTACTGAAAAACTTAATTTAAAATAAATAAGTAAATAAATACACTTAATAAAATGTAATTTTAAGCAAGTTTTTTTTTTCCAACTCTCACATTTATTCTTAAAGCAAGGCAGATGTGCATGTAGTGCAAGACCTAGTGGCCACAGCTGTAGAGGAACGTAAGACATTTAATATGTAGAAGACCTTAGAGCACATCAGAAAAAAATGGCATGGAGAAATTCACCTCTAGCAAGGCGAGAGTTATCTCTTATAAATCAAAAGATTCTTGAAGCTGGAGTAGACAAGTTTTTTGGTTAATTCAGAGGGCGTGTCGGATCATTGCCAGCTTAGCACACCACATGCTTACTGTGGGCCTCAGCTCTCTGAGCGCTCAGTAAAGCTGATCTAGAGCATTGCTGTGTGTCTGCTCCTGGCCTCACAGAGTCTAATTAATTGGCAAATAGACACTCTTTTGCCTATGACAGAGGCAGCCAGGATGGCATCTGCATGTGTGAAGCCCCAGCTGAGCAAGATCACACCTCTGAGTTCACATACCCATTTCAATGCACTTCCAGGTTCTACTGAGTGTTGAAAATAATGCATAAGTTGTAAGCATGGATAAACCCAACAGAGGGTGGGATGTGTCCTCCTTGATAGTCTCCCCATCAGAGCTCATTCTGTGGCTCCTCCCTTTGATGACAGCTCATGGTTTCCTTGTCCGGCTCATCTGCCACAAGCTGCCCCATTTCTGATAAGTCTTTAAGTGTTCTGTACAGTGTCAATTCTTCTGGATAGCTTCTCTCTCTTGCTTACTTGGGAGTTAATTTCTTCTCTGGACACTGTACAGTTCTGGTGGCACTTGGCTGAAGTTTCTTTTGCTTGATTTAGATAGAAATCATGGATGGGAAAAGTGCAGCTCTTTTTAGTGCTAACAGCCCTGAGCATTGAATTCTAGTAGCTATCAGCTCTTACTATCAGCAGCCCTTGAACACCTCCTGGCATCAGGAGCCACCAGCCACTCCGTCTTTGAGAACTCTTCCGGCAGCCAGAACTGGCAGCTCCCCACAATTCTCCATTGCTTTACATCCGCCTTCAATGTTAGCACCCCCAGCTGCTAACATTGGTAAGCAAGGGGCTTTGGGCACCTACAGCCTTTGTTGTTACAGCTCTTGTATTGGCTCAGCCTGCTCTGCTTTGTTAGCAATCACCTGAAGTTTCTTTTACTCAATTCAGAGAGAAATCACAGATAGGTAAATTGCAACTCTTTTTAGTATTAACAAGCCTGAGATTTCAGTGCCAGGGGCTTTCAGCTCTTGGTGTTAGCAGCTTTGGACCACTCTCCCAAGCAGCCAGAGCCAGCAGCTGCGGCAGCCTTTGAGAACACCTCTGACGACCAAAGATGACAGCTAGCAGCAATTCCTCCTTGTGCGGTGCCCACCGTCAGTGTTATCAGCCCCAGCTGCAGGCGTTTTCTGTGTCAGTGGTCTGTGGTGTCACCAGTTCTCAGTGCACCTCTTTGCATGCTCTAGTAAAGACAGAAATCATAAGGAGGCAAAAACATGCCATCTACAAGAGGCTTTATTACGTAGTATGCTGCAGGATAAGGGGGAATAGGGTACTGAATGCCCTCCTAAGTTTATGTGGAAGTTTCTTTTTTTTTTTGTGGGTATCGGGGGTCGACCTCAGGACCTCACGTGCCAGCAGGCGCCCATGCTGCTGAGCGATATCACCGGCCCCTTTTTCGTATGTGGGTTCTGGGAGTCGAACTCGGGCCCTCACGCTTGCCGGGCAGGCGCTTAAGCCGCTGAGCTATCTCACCGGCCCAGTGTGGAAGTTTCTGACATGCAAAAAAAAAAAAAAAAAAAAAAAAATTGCAGGCTCATGCATGCAATATGTGAGTATCTGTTTGTCATGGGCAGGATCTCCTCTCAAACCTAATTTAGGGTGGGATAAGGGCAGAGTCATCCAGACAGGCTTCGGGATGGACCAGGGGAATGTGGTTTATGGAAGTCGCTGATGTGCACTTTTCTGGCAGGTATTTTCAGATTTCCTGGTGTTTTTTTTCATTTGTTTTTTGTCTTGTACCACATGTAGAGCTCAGGTCTTTATACCCTGTATCAATCTTTTTACTTTAGATGGAAGGATCCCTATCATATTTCATCCTGATGCTGTTATAATTACATTGACATGACTAATTCATTTTTCCCTTTGAGTAACGTTTAGACTCAAGTTTTAAAATCTGTGTTTAATTGGTTTATTGATGCAGGATTTATATACAGCTTAAGTTTATAAGCTGCATCCATTTGACCCATGCAAAGATTTTTACCAAAAGTATATGCCCATAAAAACATGGCTACATCAAGATACAGAATTTTCCCATCCCCTCTAAAAATTGTTTGTCCTTCGAAGTGTGTGACTCTGTCCCTCGCAAATACAGGCTGAGGAAACCACAGATCTGCTTTTTGTCCCTGTAAATCAATTTTTATTTGCTAGAATTTTATATGAATGGAATTATTCTGCATATATTTTTCACTGTCTTGCTTCTTTTACTCATGTAATAATTTCAAAATTGATCTTTATTGCTGTGTTTAAAAGTGCTCCTTCCCCATTTATATCCAAAGGTTGTTTTATTTTTATACTCAGTTCATTCATGGAGTTTATTCATTCTCCTTGTGGTAAACTTTAGATTATTTTCAGTTTTTGTTTATAGCAAACACTATTGCTATGAATATTTGTATACAATAATTTATGTGGTACATATTTGTATATCTTTTGGAAAAAAATCCCTGGAAGTAAAATGGCTGGATTATATAGTGGGTATTTATTGGACTGAAGTTTTCTCAAACATTTCTCCAAAATAGTTACTCATTACATTGTGCATTGGTCAGCTTTCCTGTTGCTAGTATAAAATATCTGACACCTCAAAGGAAAGGTTTGATTGGGTTCAAAGGTGCAGGTGTTTCAATCCACCGTGCACTGGCCTCCAAGGCAGGGACATCATGGCGGGAGAGCACGGTGGAGTCCAGCTGTTGACTGAGATAGCAGTGAAGATTTACTTTTACTACCTACATATTTGATTGTTCCAACATCTTTGGTTGAAAAGCCTTTCCCCAATGAATTGCCATATCACTGTTGTGAAAAATTAATTGAAAATATATGAGAATATTTACTTCTGAAATCTCTTTTCTGTTTCATTAATGTGTCTATTTCAATGTGCACTGTCTCAGCAGTAATATAAGCAATTCTAACCTTAAGTAAATCTAAGCAATTCTAACCTTAGAGCAGTTCTTGAAATCAGGAAGTTTATAAATATTCCAAATCCATGTTAATTATTTATCTATTATGGATCATTTGTATTACCATACAATTTTTAGAATAAATTCATCAATTTCTATAAAATGTATCATAGTAGTTTGAATGTCATACACTTGAATCAATAGGAAAATTTGGGGACAAATGTTAACTTAAGGATAATGATTCTAACAATCCATACAAACATAATAATCTCTAAGTCAAACAGATTTACAAAAGCATTAATTTATTTTCTTATTTCTCTCAGTAATGTGTATAGCTTTTGGTTTGGACATGATATCATGAACACCTTTCATTAATTCTGAATTATTTTTAATTTTTTCACAGAACTTCAAATGTAATTATTTCTTAGTTTAATTTTATATGTTATTAGTATCTGAAAACTCTTCATTTTCCATAAATTTCACTTGTTTTTTCTAGAGTTGATATAATACTCCCTTTGCACACAACCCCATGTACAAAAATTTTATTTTTTTCTTTTTCACTTACGCAACTTTTAAGGCTGTTTCATGTTTTGTTGTGCCAAACAGGTTTTAACAAAAATATTGAATTATCTGGGCATGGTGGTGCATTCCTGTAATCCAGCACTCTGGGTGGCAAAGACAGGGGAAAAACAGCCCGTCAATTCACAGACTTCCTGAGACTCTTTCTCAAAATAAAAAGTGAAAAGGGCTGGAGATAAATTTTAATGCAAAGGTCATGAGTTCAATCCCCAAGACTGCAAAGAAAATCAAATTAAAATAGAGTACATATCTTTGTCTGATTTCCAACTTTAGAAGAAACATTTCAATATTTCTTCACTTACTGTGTTGTTATAGATCTTTCTTAGGTGTTCATTATAAATAAAATAGGTTTTATTTTAGGTTTGTTTTAAATTATGAATTGTTGACACTGGCCATATGGTTTTTGTATATCCACTTAAATGATAAAGTGGTTGTTCTCCATTTCTTTTGATTTGGCGGATTCCATTTATTATTTTAAAGTTAAACCATAACAAGTTACCTCAACAGTGGGCACCTTAATACAACAAACATTTCTCTCACATTTTTTGTGGGTCAGGAAGCTTTGGCACAGGATCTCTCATGTGGAGTATTTCAACCTTGGCTTGGGGATGAGATCTCATGTGAAAGTGAAACCGGGGAAGAGTTCATTCTAGGTTCGCTCATGAGGACCTCTGTGCTCATGGGGCAGTGAGCTGAAGGCCTCAGTGACTCACCAACCACTGCTTCCCAGAGGACGGCATCAAGACATGGCAGTTGACTTGTCCAAAAGTGTGCACTCTGAAGGGGAAAAAAGACAGGAAGAAAGAGAGAGAAGGAAAGGAAGCAGGAGAGAGAGGAAAAGGAAGAGGGAGAAGGGGAGGGGGAAGGAAGGGGAGGAAGAGAGGGAGGGGGAGGGGGGGAGAGGGAATGAAGGAACAAACACAACAAGAAAAAATGCTTCCTGTTAAACCTGATATCAAAATTTGGAAGTGAATCGTGAAATCCGGCCAACACTCAGTGAGAAGTGATGCCAGAAACATGATGTTTAGAGGGTCATCATTCAGATCCATCTTATAACCTGCCTTCAACACTTGGATTCCTAGGTTAAACTTCATGAGGTCCTGACCCATTAAGTATTTTATATATTCCTGCATTTGGTCTGCTATCAACTTATTTTCTTGTTTTGTGAAATCTTAATTACGTTTTGGTGCAAGACTTAAGCCTCCCTCTTGAAATGAGCTGGGGGTAGGTACATCCTCCTCCATTTTCTAAAACACTTTGTGTAAGATTGGTGTTCCATTCACCTTAAACATTTTATAGAATTTACAAGAAAGTCAGAATTTTCAGAAAATCTAGATTTTTCCTGAAGGGCAATCATGAATATTTAAAAAGTTATTAAATACAATGCTATTTATACTTTACACTTCAATATATTTGGATTTTGGGAATTTGTGTCTTTGAAAGAATTCCTTCTACCTAGATTGCCAATTTTGTTGTTAAGAGATTATTCTTTTAATATCTGTAGAATATATAGTCCTGGTGTCTCTTTTTTCTTTTATGTTGCTGGGCACGGAACCCAGTGTCTTGCGTATGCTAGGCAAGCGCTTCACTGCCGGGCCACACCCCAGCTTTTCTTTCACTTTTGATAGTGACTATTTTCTTGAGAATTCAAGCTAAAATTTTATCCATTTTACTTATCTCTGCAAATAGCTAGTCTTTAGAATTTTCGTTGTTCTTTATTGGTGACCATTTCGTATTTTTCTGATTTCTCTTTTGACCCTTAGTCCATTCTCTCCTCTACTAATTTTAAATTTAACTTACTTTGCTGCCTCTGACTTCTTATGGAGGAAGGATGGTTTTCCTGGCTGTTGTGGTTATCATCTGGGTTACTGATTATTGTCTAGCTGCCTTTGACCTCCACAGTTTCCGGTGAAAACTCCGCAGTATTAGAGTTCCCATTGCATTTTACGTGATATGTCATTTTTTTCTCTAGCAGAGCTCAGAAGCTTCTTCTCATCCCTCATTGTCTCTAGCTGGACTATAATGTGAGGTTTACTGAGCTTCTTCAACCTGTATGTGACATTCGAGATCTTACGGACTTTTAAGAATTAATAAAACCAAGGATGGAGTAAAATAAACTGCGCCGCTGACGCTTTGGAGAGAGGTAGGACCTCTGTGTACGTCTTTGTCCCACAGTTGTGATGACTTCATCTGTTTAGGCCCCGCGACCATCCTGGCACTCTGGGACACACTTAGTGACCCGCTGCAAGGACACATGCCCAACCCGGCCTCCAGGCAGGAGAGTTTCCAGAGCCTGGAATTGGCACCGGTAGTCTCAGCAACCAGCGATCTTGCTTCTGCTTATCACTAGCTGAGTGCCAGCTCTGGCACATTTGGGACCACGGATGACAAATGCTACTTAAATCCAGAAGGTGAATAAATCCCGTAGGCAGGCTTGCATGCAAATGAGGTTTCCTTCTGAGATCCTGAACTTTGCTAAGCGTTTGTGTAAGAAGTTTGGAGTAACGCTGTTAAGACAATATCATGTTCATAGGAAGGCAGGCAGTAGCAGTTAGGTACTGAGCGTTCGTCAGAGGAAGGTAATGACACTCGAAAATCAATACACATAATGGGGACTTCCTTCCAACCAAAATTAAATGCAGGAACGGTTTGTGTGTTTACCGAGATTATACAGACTTGGCTTTTGAGGTGACAGCAGATGGTCCGATAAGAAGTGGCAGGGCTAAGTGCCGGCAACCAGCATCTCCTCTCAAGCTCTCTTACCCAGGAAGTCTATGAATTTATGCTTAACCGAGCGACGAGGGAAAAAAAGGGAAAAAACGCGAACACGCTTAGGGCAAGTCAGGGTGACGGGCTGTACCTTGTACTTCTCAAGAGTAATTAGACCTTAAGCCTTTTATCTATCTTACATTCTAAAAAGAGTGTGCTTTTCCACTTTCCTTAAAATGTCACTCATCAAAAAATGTCACTTACACATGCTTGTACCGCTTCATTTAGTTTTAGATACTTTGTCACTTGGCTTAGATCATTTTTATTTCTTATTTCCAAGCCCCAGATCCTTAGCCAAGTAAGCTTCAGTTCTGACTTTATTTTCCAAATTCTATCATTCTTTAAATATCATTTGGGATGATTTCCAGGGCTTCATTGATTTTCATGTTTTGCTCCTTTGTTTTTCATGGAGAATAATGGCAGCGTACATCCAGATAGATTTTAGTTTCAAGTATTTCCCAGGTAACTTAAATGTGAAAGCTAATATTAGGAAATGACAGATTTGAAAGGAAAAAAAGAATATATAGAACATTTATATTCTTTTTAAGAAGCTGAAAATCAATTTTTGAAATTACATTCAGATTTTACCTATCAGGTAAAACTGTACTATTGTTCTTATTTTAATTAGTTTTGTTTTTAATTTTGAAACAACTTCTTGCTTGCAGAGAAATCTCCAGAGTTGCACACAGAAGCCCCCCTAGTCTCTGCATCAGAACCCTAATCCTCACCATGTTGCTCGTTGGCTGATCAAGTACTCTCTTTCCTGAACCATCTTCCCCAAGCCATTTGCAAGTCAAGTTATAAACATAATGTTTTTTAATTCCTAAATACCAGTCTGTATTTCCCAAGAACAAGGAAATCAGCTCAAATAACTAGACTACAATCTATTTTTTAAAAACCAGGCAATTAACATTCATCTCATACTGTAATCTGCAGGACTCATTCATATTTTACCAAATGACCTTCACAATCTTTCACAGAAAATATAATAACCTACTAAGAAGGTATAGGTTCATTCCAAGATCACACATGGTATCGTGTTGTCAATTCTCTTGGTCTCTTTTAATCTTGGATTCTCATTTTATTCAATATGTTGAAATTCATTCCCATCATGATTTATTTTCCTTCTCAAATAGTCTCCTATTTACCAAGTGGGACCTCTTTCAATGGAGTTTTGTTGCATTTAATTTTGTTTGCTTAATTGAAGAGCAATAATTATACATGTCTATGTGGTTTGGTGAGATGTTTTGCTACATTTATACATTGTGTATTGATCAATTCAGGATATATTTTCTGTCATCTCCAATATTGATTATTTGTTAGTGATGATAATATTCAAAGTCCTCTTTTCTATTTTTTTCAATGATACAGTAGTGTTAACAATGATCACTTCTTGTGCAATAGAACACCAGAATTCATTCCTCATATTTGATTGCTACTTTGTACTCATTAACTAATCTCTCCAAATTCCCCTCTCCCTTATCCTTCCAGCTTCTGGTAACCAAGATTTATACTCTACTTCTTTTTCATTTATTAACATTGAAATATCAGTGCTTAATGGTTCTGGTAAAATAAAATATTTTTAAACTAATGCTTGTATCCCCAAACATACTAAAATTATTTATGAGAATAATGAGATATTCTGTTTTAAAATAAATTGTTCCCATCTTAAAAATCACTTAATTCACAACAACCCATTCTTTTTATATTTTATGATTTAATGTTGTATTTTCATTATGTATTTGGAAATAAGCATATATTTATTTCTATTTTTGTGCCAGACCAAATGTAATGGAGATATTCTTCTACCCTTGGATGTTATATCCATGCGTTTTATGGAAAAATATTGAGAATAGAGCTCATGGATCTAGGATGTTAAAGATGAATGAATGATTTTTCAGATATTGTTTTTTTTTTTTTTTTGTGGGTACCGGGGGGTCGACCTCAGGACCTCACACGCCAACAGGCGCCCGTGCCACTGAGCGATATCACCGGCCCCTTTTTCCGTATGTGGGATCCGGGAGTCGAACTCGGGCCCTCGCGCTTGCAAGGCAGGCGCTTACGCCACTGAGCCATCTCACCGGCCCAGATATTGTTTTAAATAGGTGGTAGGAGTCAAATCTAAAGCAAATAAATTGGTAAAGATCTGTTTATCACAGGTCATGATAAAAAGTCTTTTTTTTCTTTATGTAAGAAAATTATATGCTCAGGCATAGTAGTGCATGCCTGTAATCCCAGCAATTTGGGTGCCTGAGGCAGGATTGAAGGCTTGAGTCAGTCTAGACAACTTAGTGACCTAGCCAGCACCTTCTCAAAATAAAAAGGTAAAAAGGGCTTGGGATGTAGCTCTGTGTGAAAGCCCCAAGTCCAATCCCTGAAGCAAGAAGAAAAAGAAAAAAGAAAAGAAGGAAGGAGAATTATATGTAATGAAGAACTAGCAAAAAAAAGGAAGTCTTTTGAATAAATAAATGCATTTCCTTTCATAAGATAGGTTTAAAATAGATTAAGATTCCTGTGTCTTTCAGTATTTCCAAGTGAAAAGCAATCTAACTTTAAAACTCAGATGACCTTACTGATTACATTTATCCCACTGTGAGTGACTGGGACTTTGAGGTTAAACCAAGAGCTTGATTCACTGCATCTTGATTGTCATCAAAAGGAACTTTGGTGTTCCCTGGAAGACCTCAGCCACCATCTTCCTGATCTGAATGCCACTCTCTTCCAAAACTCATAAACAGCTAAATAAGGAAACTGCCTAATACACCCTTTTAACTATGGCAGCTTTCAGGTCCAAGAAACATTCTGAAACCAACTCTGTATTTACATGTTTACAAAAGGCAGCTGAGTTTATAAGATGTATTTGCCATCAATTTTTAGCAAAATCATGGATAATTTTTCATTTAGATGGATGGCAAGATAGTGATGGGGAGAAAAAGAGATCATTCATTGAGGCAAAAGCTTGGTTAATACATTATCTGAATACTGATCTGGAAGGAGAGGAACAGTGGTCACAAAGCAGATTTTCCTAGGCTGTGGCTCATCGATTGCATTTCCAATGTGCTGACCCTATAGTTTCCCCAAATGTGGGAAATCCATTGCATAATTTGTGGTAGTGTTAGACAGAATTCTCCTCTACCCTGGTGAAAATGAGGCTTAAATATATCTGTTGGAGTAGTTTTGCTCTGAAGCATTGTGCATATAATGATAAGGCTTGTGCTTCTACTTACAAAGCTTTTTCTCTCATGAGAGTCTGAGGTTTCTGGTTTTGGTACTGCCCAGTAGCAGTCTTTGCTGTAGAGACAATGGAGTCTAGAACTAAGGCAGAAGCCAGGCATGGTGGCACACACCTATAATTCCAGCAGGCTGGGAGGCTGATTTAGGAAGGATCACAATTTCGAGCCCTGCCTGGGTGACTTAAGAGAGCCTTACTCAAAATAAAAATGGGCTCAGTGAGTAGGTAATGGATTAAATCCCCAGGATGAAAAAAAGAATTTTTTTCCTGAGTTGCCTCATTCTCTCCATTCCCAAAGCCAATGTTCTCTGTGAGGCCCTCAAACATTGCATCTGAAATAAAGCCAGAGCTCTTAACTGATGTCATACCGTCATCATTGGATCTCAGGTTCAACCTAACCTAACATGTTCATAAAGTTAAAAATAAAGAAAGTTAAATAGTGCACTTCATAAAATTAAAAAATGATGCAAACAAAAATAGCAGCAATAGTGCACTCTCATTTCCTATAGGAAAAGTTCTAAAATCTTTACCCTGAGGTCTGTAGCCCTACTCTATTTCTTTCCCCAGTTCCGAGGCTAGAAGCCGGTGCCTTGCACTGGCTAGCATACTGTCCACTTCCGAGCTACGCTCAAGGTCCTGGCTCCATTTATTTTCCGCATTAGGTCTACTCTTACCTCTCCTTTCTATGACCCACCCAAAATAAGACATTCACTCTTGTGTGTAGTTCAAATGAATTCCATGATGATCTGTATTTCTCCTCCTTGAACTTTGTAGGATCAAGTCTAAATTCAAACAGAAAACAAATACCAAAACTTTCTCCTCTGCAATGCTTTAAGCTTTACCTGTACCTCTTCCTACAAGGCACCTACCACATCCAACTGTAGGCCATGGTCATTTTAGGAGTTTGGTACCCAGATGTGGTTGGTCACATTCCCTGTAGCCCTTGCTATGGGACTTTGTAGATTATAAATTCTCAGAAATAACTGATAGATGAGGAAAGGAACCGACTACTTCATTTGGAGACTTCTCCCCTCACTGACTTTTTACCCTCCTGGCAGTGGGAATGGAGGGAAGGAGGCGGCTCGTAGCTGGAGGCGGCTGGAGGTTGTTACTGAGGGCTTGGAGGACAGGGATGAAATCAGTCCTGAAATTTGAAAAAAATGTCTCCCGTTAGGTAGCAGCATGAAGTTTGGCAACCTTGCTGGTGTACTCGAGTGTTTGCCTGAGGAGTTTTGGGTAAAAAGTTGTGATTACCAAATTGGTTCTTTTAGCTGTGCATGATAAAGTATGGATCAGGCAAAAATATAAAATAAAATAAAAGTGAATTTTCCATTTTCAAGCCATGAAAAGGAGAAAAGTTTTGCTGCATCATGCATCTGTTCTACAGGTGAAATCTATGCGCTTGGGGAAAGTAGTCTTCTCTCCTTCATGAGCAGTATGTTCCAGACCTGCCCGTAGGTGCCTTAAACGGTGGATGGTATCAAATCTTAAATATTTTATGGGTTTCCTATAAATGCCTACACAAACATAATCCCTTTTCTATCTTAAATATGTCCTTATCATACACCACGGCTGTAATTTTTGCAGTTTGAGCTGTGAAAGAAAAGCTAGCATAACTTTCTTTTTCCTTCCTCACAAATTCATAGAAGGTTGGCTTTTACCGCTGATATTAGAAAACTCAGCAACTGACTTTTTCTCATTAACTCAAGAAGTTTTGCCTTTTTACTTAAAGGAAGCACAGTACAGCTTCTCTTTGGGATATATAAATTGCAAGCACCATTATTTTTGCACTTCAGGGCTGTTTATTAAGTAAAAATAAGTGTTAGTTGAGCACAGCCCTATGATACAGGGTTAATCTATTCGATAACAGAAAATGTTATTAAGTGACTACCAGGTGGTGTCATGTACACGGTGGATACTTTGGACAAAGGGATGGTTCCTGCTCCTGGTGGATTGGAGCTGCATGGGGTGAGCTTTCTTCGCACTACTCAAGAAAGCATGCACTTTACAACCCATGAATTGTTCACTTCTAGGGTTTTTCACTAATATTTTCAGACTTTGTTCACTATGGGTGATTTAAACTGTGGAAAATAAAACAGGATAAGGAGCTACTAATACATGCAATCCAGGGTCTACAGGAAATACACTTTCATAGGTAAAACTCTCAGGGCTTTGGCTGTAAAACCTTCCAGTAAGACTTCGGAAAGACTGTGTGCAATGCTGAATAGAGCTGTAAGGGTCTTAAGGACGTGCATTTTAGACTCACTCTACGGGATAAAAAGCCCTTTCTAAATGTAAGTGGAATGCTTGTGGAGCCTTCAAACTGGACAAAATGCTTGAAGGCATCTTAAGTATAACGTTCCGCCCAAGGTATAGAAAAGTCTATCTGGGAAAGAAACATTAGTGTGACTTTTGTGTAGTGGGATAACACAGACAAAAATGACAAATTTTTTTTTTTTTTTTGGTGGGTACTGGGGGGTCGACCTCAGGACCTCGCGCGCCAACAGGCACCCGTGCTGCTGAGCGATATCACCGGCCCCTTTTTCGTATGTGGGATCCGGGAGTCGAACTCGGGCCCTCGCGCTTGCAAGGCAGGCGCTTATGCTGCTGAGCCATCTCACCGGCCCCAAAATGACAAATTTTAAAGGGAATTAATCAGGTTGGATTGAAAGGAACAGAATGAGTTTCAAAGGAAGAGATGTTTGGGCTCCCAATGTTCTATCTGTAAGAATAAGGAAGAAGAAAGGTGTTTTCTTGTAAACATGGGCTATTTGTAAAAGTCAGCTAAAGAAAATAGGGAATAATTCAAAGGGCGGATCCAAGAGTGCAGAGGATAAAGCCTAAGAGCCACAGGGAACCATTCAGAGATGCCAACTGCGTCCTGGGCAAGGGTGTGGACACCTGTTTCTACCTGAGTTTCAGAACTGTGATGAATTAGTAGGAGTTTGCTACCTCTACTGCTTTTTAAAAAATATGAGTACTTACTGCACTGCCCCACCTCTGTTTCCCCTTAGTATGCGTGGGAATAACATGCAGCTGACTTTGCCCGTTCATGTTGAGCAAAGCTGCACCTGAGGACCTGGTTCCAGAGCGCCTTATCCACACCTGGACCTTTCCTACTTGATGGGAACCTGAACTGCAGCCTGAGGTAGTTGCCATAAATTGTTCACTTTGGATGTACAGTGTCAGAAAGCTAAATAATTTTTCCTTGTATAAAATATTTTAATAGACTGAACAAACGTTGAGAAGTAGGAGCCACAAATATCGAGAAGTAGAATCTCTTTCCCTTTGATCTAGGCCAGCTTGGGTTCCTTTGTTGAAAAACAGATAAAGTGACCAACCACCAGGTTTAACTGTGACCAGGTCATGAGAGGTTCTACACCACCACCGGGAAAGTGCTGGGCAAACACACTGAGCTGGTAACTGTGCCCCCCAGAATGTAGTGAAAGTAGCAATGAAGGACTTTCAACTGCTGGCTTGAGGAACATTTTCTGTATCCATGAAGTTCTCTGGGGAAATTCAGCTGCTGTGTAGGAAATCTAACTCTGCCAACACCAAGACCTTGTGAGAAACTCAAGCCACCTGGAAAGATCCTGGGGCATGACAGAGAAGTCAGGGTTGTCCCAGATGCCAGAACTGTGGTGGGGTAGGCCACCTGGTAGGTAGCACTGCAGCCCCAGCCATCCCTGCTGATAACAAATTCTTGATTCACAAAATCCTGACCACCTATGACTGTTATTTTAAGTCTTAAAGTCCTATGCTAGTTTGTTATACCCTGATAGACAACTAAAACAGAGATTCATACATGAAAGCCATACAGTACTTCCCCAGAACATGCACCATAATGGTTTCTAAAGGAATACAGACTCAAATTCCAATCTTGCTTGGGTAAATGAGTCAATTGGCTGATTGTAAGATATTATTTTCAAAAATGTATTGCTAAAAAATATGTTTTAAATGTATTCATACTGCATTTTTGTTTTGTTTTTGGAGTCCTGGAAACAATCTCTGGCATCACACGTTAGGCAAGCCATCTTCCCTGAACTGCGCGTCCTGACCCTTACTACACATTTTCTGAATATCGCATAGCAACTGTCACCTTATGTTTACAACTCAACAAGTTATAGTATAGACTGTACAATTCAGCTTCACTTTATTTCTGAATAAATATAAAATTATTTTGTTTTTATATGCATACCTGGATTTAGAAGTCAAATGCTAAGACAAATGTCAATTAATTATGAGCACACTGGGTATAATTGGAGGCTTTAAGATTTTTTGAGTAGTTATAATTATTTATAAGGATTTATACTTCATGACTTTTATTACTTTTTATAGATATCCTACAAATAACAAAGATAAAATTTACTTAACATTAGAATAATTCTTATTCATTCTTAAAATTGTGGGCTAATCCACTGAATTATTTTATTAATGTATAGTGAGTTATGTGACTGTACTAATTTCAATTTGTTAATATTTAAAAGTATTTTAGCATTGTGTTGTGCCATAGGTGGCATCATCCTTTTATAGTATTACTTTTAAGACCCATATTAGGGTATGTTCATCGTAATAGTGAGCAGTTTCTCCTTGGGGAACTGGCATGTACTCCTGTCGCATGTTGAACCTTTCCACCTCCCCTTCCACTCCCTCCTGCTCCTTTCCTCCCACCCCTAAGAGACCTCCCTACCTCGACATTAATTACTATTGATTATTCCATCAAAAGCACTGAAGAATTAAACAGTGGAAGACTGTCAGAATATTCTAGAAGGATAATGCACTGTTGAATGAATCATCATTTCTTGATTTTTCTTTCAGTGTAGTGGACAGAGCTATTGTAACATCTTTTAAGAAGATATAAAGGAAATCTGGAGCCACTGTAAATATCTGTTCATTAGTTTCCATGAACACAACTTAGAATTCAGAATTTTTATCTTTGCCCACAGTAAAAAACAAAACAAAACAACAACAACAAAAAAAAAACAAAGACAGTCACAGTTAGACAAATCGGAGGGTTCATGCAGAGATGAACAGCTCCGCTGTAGAGCCTAGCAGTGGTGATGAAATTGATCTCAAAAGTGAAATCTCATGCTGTGCCTTCTCAAATGACAGCGTTTGAAATTGCCTTAGATAAGAAAATTATAAATTTCTATAGCCAAAAAGGGATTATGATATGCTCAACCAGTTCATTATACATAAGAAAGACTTTATATGCACTATTTGTAAGAAGAACATAAACCACCGTGTTTTGTTAAAAGTTTGAGTGGCTATCTGTATTTAAATATTTGGTGAAGCAAAATTTACATGATACAAGGAAGTCTGTTAAGTTTAAATTGTTATTAAATTTCTAGTAATATTGTTTTTGCTACTATTTTATTTTTATATCTATAAATTATTATACAACTGAGTTAAGATATTATTTAAAATAGTGAATTACAGGGGCTGGTGAGATGGCTCAGTGGCGTACGCGCCTGCCTGGCAAGCGCGAGGGCCCGAGTTCGACTCCCGGAACCCAAATACGGAAAAGGGGCCGGTGATATCGCTCAGCGGCACAGGCACCTGCTGGCGTGCGAGATCCTGAGGTCGACCCCCGGTACCCACAAAAAAAAAAAAGTGAATTACATTCAGGTGACAAATGGTTGTATCATATTTTTTTCTGGATACTAAGGGTTAAAGAAAAATATGAAGAAAACTTACATTTTTCTTCAAGGACTTTCCAATTAACACACACCTTTCATATCATCTTTGAGAAAAATTTGGCTATCTAAGTAAAGAACCTACTGCCCTTTAAAACAGCCCACTATCCAAATAGCTCGTTGATTTTGCCAATTAATGTTGTACCTAAACATTTCTGTAAATACCAAGAGGCAAACTGTAAATTCACTTGTGTTCATTAATATTGCTCAAGCACATATTGCTTTAAAATTAAAATAGCATAAATAAGTTCTCTGATAGTGTCTCAAGTAAGAATAAAATGTGGCTACAGAATTCTATGAAATAAAATTATAATTTACTAATAATCATATGACTATTATAGCATTTTAGACTCATCATTCCTCTGGCTAGTATTAGACGCAGTCAGCTTAAACATCCATGTATTATACACGTGGATACTGTCAAGGCTGTCTTCTCCCTTTTGTCATGTGCTAGTGTTTTTTTAATATAAAAGAACAAATTTTTAAATTACTATATTAAATAGAAATACATTTTATTAAATAGAAAGCATTCTATTTATTTGCCCGCCTGCCATCTGCAGCTTAAGGTAGACAGGTTAACTTTGGATGTTGATTCCAGAGGGCTCAGTCCATGGTCAGCTGGCTCCAAGGCAGAAACAACATGGAAGAAGGGCATGGTGGGGCCAAGCTGCTCACTTCATGGTAACCTGGGAAGCAGGACTCAGGGAAGAGCACCAGATGGGAAAGGGCCAGGGACCAAACATAGTCCCCAAGATCAGGCCCCCATGAACCACCCAGACACATGCAGAAAGGTGTTTTACCATATCCTCAAGCCAACCAAACTGACAATCAAGGTTAACTTTCACAGGCCAGTGATATGGCTCAGTGGCATAAGTGCCTGTCTGGCAAGCACGAGGTCCTGAGTTCGACTCCCGGTACCCACATTAAAAAAAAAAAAGATTAACTTTCACATACAGAGATCTGCACATATGTAGATAATCAAGATCATTTCATAATTTGCGTTATGAAAGATAAAGATACAGTTTGATCCTGAATTTTAACATTTATTCTTTCTAAGATTTTCTACTCAAAGTGCATACTTATTTGGATAAATAACAAAACAAAAAACTATTAATCTTATATTAAATATTGGTTACTGGCATGTAAGTTAGAAGTAAAACTAGTTTTTACACTATACCATGGGCCAACATCAGAAGTATAGCATACTAAATTCCAATTTGAGCACAAGCTTTGTACATACTTACTTGAGCTGAGAGATTTCATGGTTGGTTCAATAGAATCTGGACAAAGATATTTTTATCTAACTTTTCCATGTGAAAGAGAGTAAGAAACAGCACTCCTTATGAATACTGGAGATGAGGAAATGTATGCAAATTATGTTTCCACCCAAATTTTCTTTAAATCTAAAACTGCTTTTCAAAGTAAAACCTGATAATTAAAAGTAAGGATCATCTCACCATATCCATTCACAAATGTCAAGATTAACAGAGTTGTTATATTAGCTACCAACAGGGAAAATTATTCACAATACATGTATTAGACAAAGATTTATTCTTAAAATACATGACGTAGCTGTATATCTTCTAACCAGTCAGTGCAATGGAAGCAAGCAAAACTTCAGCCATGAGCTGAAGATGAATCCAGCAGGATGGAGCCAATAACAAAAGAGAAAGGGACGATTAGTGCCTTGATGACTAGACATGATTAGTCACCAGGGAAATGCATAATCAGATGCCATCAAATAGCTGAAATCCGTTAAGACCTAGGACACTAAACACAGGCAAAGGCTGAGAGTAACCAGGTTGATGGTGGGGATAGCAGAAGGCACCAGAAGGCCACAGGATCACGGACACATTGGTGCCTCTTCATACAATAATTACTTTTCATGAATACAAATAAAGGAACAAAACCCACTGAAATATGTAACATGAATGAATCTCGTAAGATGTTTTATGAAAGTAATCGGCAACTGTATATTGTATGCTTCCATTTATATGTTGTCCAAGAAAACCCACATTTTCTTGCTAATTGTGAAAGCTAGAAATATTTCCATGAAATATTTTGGGGGATGACACAGAATAAACTGGAGGAATAGAAGTTTCCTATGTACTGTTTAGGGGTGCGCATATTCAATTATTAAAGTCACCTTTCATTTCTGAAAGTCACAAAATTAGCTGACTCTCAGAAGTCGTTAAACTGAAAACATCCATGCACTTCATTTTGTGTGAATTATACTTGATTATAGTGAAGATATTTTAGATGTGCTCGCTGAAATAATCTTGCAACTCACAAAAATAAATGTCGAAGGTAGTGATTTCTGTAAAAAGGGTTCACTGGTTTGTTCGAACAATTTGGAGGCTGACATCAAAAGCACAGAATGTCCCCATAAATGATTATGTATCTTATGATTAAACTGTGCATCCTGCATCCTGTTACTTTTCCAGACTCAAGTCAGACCAGCGAGGTTGCCCGAGTCAGGGGTCAGGGATCTAACCCAGCCCGGGAGGAGATCCTGGAACTGCTTGTGCTTGCAATTTTGGAGTGATGAGGTTCAGTGTTTATAATACAAGCTAGTAAAATGTTTAGAATGCAAGCACGTAAGCTAGATGACTCTTGCAAAGTGTTCTCCGCTACTATTGTGACTTTAAAATGTGGATTTCCAAGAAATACTGCAGACACATGTCTGAGATAAAGGGTTCCTACATTTTTTGTGAGGCTTGCTGATCTACTTTGGAGGTGTTTAAGAAAATTGTAAAATAAAAGGGCCATGTACATAAAAGTATTGTTAATAATAGTGGGAAAATATTTTATTCCTAAATATATAGTTGTAGAATTACCTATGATTCCTGAAAGTTTAAAATAAGCTATGAGGAAATAACATAAGCAAAATTGGTGACCAGTGATGTTGATATTTTTTTGCCTTTGTATTTTAAGCAACAAATGTGATGAGTACACACAGGTGACAGAGGCTGCCTTGATAATTTCAAGGTTATTCCCTCTAGTTCTGTGTAGTTTTGTGAAATTATTACAGTACGAAATCTTCAACTTCTCATTTGTTGCTATTTCCTAAGTCCTCTACAAAAATTCTATCCAGCCTTTCTGAAGTGAATACTGTCATTTTCTTACTTTTGACACGCATGGTTTACAAGTTAGATGCACTGAAAAATTATAAGCCATCTTCTAGAATGTTTAATGGATTTTGAATACATGCTGGCAAAGGGTTTATACCCTATAACTCAGATTTGTTTTTCTAAAGACCCCTTTTAATACGTAATTTGTGGGTGTGAGTTTCCATGTGTGCATTTGTGTGTATGTGTGTTTCACAAGAAAAAATATATATGCCCTTTTATGTCCTTGTGCCCACATTTCTTTACCTTAATGTTTAAATTCCTACTCTTTATCCATCTCTCACCTGAGGTATAAGCCAGATTCCCCTTAGAATATTCCCTTAAAGCATCCTTATCTCTCCATTACTGTGTATTGCCACACCCCATATTCCTCCTCTATCTTTTGACCCTGATTAGCCCCTTAAAAACTTTAAAGTCTTATCTTAGGAAGTGCTGCAAAATGGACAAATTGGGTCAGGCACATTGTCCAAAAAACTTAGAGAAACAACTAACTAGGACGCAGTATGGAAGACAAGAGCACTCAGCGCCCGGCATAATGCACACGTCTGTGTGAAATTCATTCTTAATGACTTACCATAAATCATTCATTTCCGTAAATGCTGTTGTGCCTAATGATTGTTATTTGTATTCCAGAATGGTAAGGCTGGATTATTTCACAGAGAAGTCATTTACATTTTTTAACAGGTTTAAACGTTAAGTATTTTTTCTATTTTAAGAAAATCAGTCTTCCTAACATTTTTAGGTGAAGAAGAGCAAGGGAAAGAGAAAGAAAGGAAGGAAGGAAGGAAGGAAGGAAGGAAGGAAGGAAGGAAGGAAGGAAGGAAGGGGGGGAGGAAGAAAGAAAAGAAAAGAAAGAAGGAAAGAAAGAAAGGAAGGAAGAAAGACGGGGCACATTACTTAAACAATTCATGAAGGTCGAGCTTTGCATTTGATAGGTTAGCTCCCATAAAAACCTGGTGTAATAGTTTTGATTTTCTACATTTTCTAACTCTAGAGATAAGTAAAAAGCACACAAAAAAGTCAAAGCTGCAAATTGACATCTAACCACACTGGGGCCAAAAGTTGTGTCTTGTGATGGAACTGTTCATTCAAAGTTGATATTTTACTACCTAAAACAACCAATATGAATCATTGTATTTCTGTTCATTGTTTAGTAAAATCCCACACAGCTGGATAATATTTTAAGGAGGTGATTGGCAACAATAGGATAGTTTTCCATCATTTGGGATGAGACATATCTCCACCTTTACAAGACATACTTGAGTTTTATTTTCATATCTAAATACAATATTTTGAAACTTGTGCAAAATAGTTGCATTATCAGATGTGGCTATTGAGTGTAAAGATACTAACTGTTACTCTAAATGGTACCAAATATTGGAGGTTTTTGTTTTCTGGGTTTTGTACTTTTCCTGTTGTATTGCTCGCTGAATGTCAGTTACTTCTTCCTGTAAATGTGTTTGTCAACATTTACCATCCCGACCCATAATCGACAACTTTGATGTGCTTTGAGATTGTAAATGAAGCAATCAAGCCTATTGAACTTTTCCCTAAAACAAATCTAGATATGTAAGCCTTGATAAAGAATAGAAAGAGATCCCTATACATAAACTTTGTGATCTGTGGTAAATTCGTGATATTTCTGTTCAATTCTGAAAGGTCATCTTGCAGTAACTGCTTTGCCCTTGGTTGAGTTTTCAGTAAGTGGAGTTGATACGGGTTGAGGTGGCTGAGATCACTTGCCATCACATATACTGTGTGTCATAAATGACTTTTTTCCAACCACTTGTTAACTTCCAACATGTTCCATTCAGACACTTTAATTTTTTAAGTAAGTGATTACTGGTGTTCTAAAGTAACTGTCAATTTCAAAATTAATTGGTAAACTAAATACATCTTCAATGATGTGTACTTACTTTTCATATTTTTGTTTATCTTAACATACATATTGAAATTTCTTAACAATAAAAATGCCTCTACAAGTTTTAAATTTTGACCAAAGTGGTTTTTAACAGCAGTTTGCCCCTAATTTCTGCTGCTTTGATGGGCTACATTCCATCATCCTGACTTCTTGGTATGTCGACTTATCTTCTAACTGAGCTAGAAAATTATTACTTCCATAACGTCTCCTATTTTCTACTGTGGCCATACACTTTTTTGTTTGTTTGTTTGTTTTTTAATTTTTACTTTAAATAGAAAAACAAATAGAACAAAATTTCAAAACAAAATAATAGGAGGGTAACAATGGTTAACATATTGCATATTGCTATCTTTAAACTAGTTATTCAGAGTACAAGATATCAGCATTCAATTGTCCAAACAATATTAGCACAAATCTTTCTTTTCAATGAACTAAGAGAAATTAGTAGTATATCTAGCTTAACTATTATATATATATATTTTTTTTTTTATGCAGGGATGCTTCCACATACGTAAATCAATAAATGTAATACACCATATTAACAGAGCCAAGGAGAAAAATCATATGATCATCTCGATAGATGCAGAAAAAGCTTTTGACAAAGTCCAGCACCTATTCATGTTAAAAACCCTACAGAAAATTGGAATACATGGTCTTTATCTCAATCTGATAAAAGCCACCTACGACAAACCAACAGCCAATGTCATACTAAATAGACAAAAACTGAAAGCTTTCTCTCTAAAATCAGGAACAAGACAAGGATGTCCACTGTCTCCACTCTTATTCAACATAGTCCTGGAAATTTTAGCCAGAGCAATTAGACAAGAGAAAGAAATAAAAGGAATAACATACACTTTCAATTTAATACTTTTGAAGGCATTCATCCTACCTCTTGTTTTCAAAGGCACTATTTAACTATTCAGTTAAAATATTTAAATATTTTAAAAATTACACTTTATGTTCCACCTGACACAATACACTACAAAAAATGCCATTTTATAGATCTTTAATGAAAAGACATAAAAATGCAGATCAAGGATCATGTTTGAAAATCAGCACATTAGATTTGTTCAATTACAGTCTAGATGGATTTCAACTTTACGTCATCTGAAAATCTAATATAACATATCCAAAAGTGGTTCCGATCAAACTAAGAATTGAAGAATTACCATATTGAAAAAACTAGCAGGAAATAAGTGAAATCACTAAAAATGTGGGCTGATGTAATACCATTTGTTTTAAGCATTATAAAACATTCCATATAGTTTAGAAACTTGAAATATAAATTGTGCAATAGGACGTCCAGGCCCACTGCTATTTTTTATTCAGCATGGTTCTTGCAGTTCTCACCGGAACAATCACAAGTCAAAGAAATGAAAGGCATTGAAGTTGAAAAGAGTAAGTCAAACTGTCACTGTTTGCAGATGACATGATATTACATGAAAGAAAACCCAGAGACTCCACTAAAGAGGGAGTTAAAACTAAAATAAATTTAGAAAATTTGCAGGATACAAAAATAAAAACCATCAGTGGTTTTGGTACATGCAGATAGCACATCATCTGAAATAGAAATCAAGAAAGCAATCCTGTTTAGAATAGCAGCAAAGCAAAACAAAACAAAAACCTAAAGATAAATTTAACCAAAAAAATGAACGATCTCTTCAATAAAAACTTAAGGCACTGTTAAAAGAAATTGAAGAGGACATGAAAAATTGAAGAGCGTTCCATGGGCAAGCAGTAGGAGATCGTAGTAAAATACCCACACTACAGAAGGTAATCGATAGACACGATGTAATTCCTACCAAAACACTAATAACATTCTTAACAGAACTAGAAAAAAAAATGTGTATGGAACTACAGAAAGACACAGTGACCCAAAGACATATTAAGTACAAAGAACTAAACAGGAGATATTACACTACCTGACTTAAAAACATACTACGAGGTTCTGGTAATGCATACAGCCTACTATTGGCATAAAGCAGACACATGTACCGATGGAACAGAATCAAGGCCTGGGAGTCAACCCACACAGCCCAGCCAAATGATCATTCAACAAAGAATGGTAGGAACACACAACAGAGAAAGGACCAGTTGTTTTGTTGTTGTTGTTGTTCTGCTTTGTTTTATTTTGCAAAAAACAATACTGGAAAAAGAGAATATCCACACAAAGAAGAATGAAACCAGATCTTCTCTCACCGAATACAAAAATCAACTCAAAATGAATTAAAGATGTAAATATATATAGGTCAAAATGACTTGTATGTCAGTAATTTACAAATTTTAAAAATCAAAGTAGTATATGTCATTACAAAGATGGCATATTATTTATACATTTATGGAATATTACATTTCCTTGGTTTTATTGAGAACATCCTACTACAGTTTTTCATTCCACTGATATTAAAATACTTAGAATTTCAGTAGTAAGTAAAAAGCAATACCACATTTGAAACTCTGTGTTAAAAATGTATTAAACTCCCTCCAGTATGGAAAAACTTGCTTCTTTTTCTCATCATCAGGGATCCCCATGGATTGACGGACCTGTCTTCCACACAAGGACTCCAGTTCTCTGCAATAGCGGATTCCCAGCGACCACCCCAGAGAGGCCCTTCTCTCTCTAGGTCCACGGCTGCCTCTGAAGTGGGAGGCGGAGTCCCACCCTGCTCCCTTGTGGAAATGCCTGGGCTCTCTTTCCTTTAATTTCTGTTCCAAGCATTCCTTGTCTATTTAGATTCTGACTGGCAGTTCATTGTTGGAAAAACAATTTCCAAAGAATTTTATTTATCTCTTACCTGCTTTATTCTTGAGTTTCATGGGGCATTAACTATAGTGGGTCTTTTCAAGCCAGACTACTTGCTCTTAACTACATTTTGGCTGCTTTGGTCCCTTCTACTGTTGGAAGACTTCTATTTTCTTTTCCTTCTACTTAAGTAAACTGAAGAGACAACTATGCAGGTGATATTTTTGATTGGTTCTAGTGAAGAAGCTAGATTTCTTTCTATCCTTTCTGGATCCTGAACATCTAAACACTTCCAAATCTGACTCTCACTTATCCATTTTAGTAAATTTCCCATCATCTTCCCCAAAACCTTGGACTAACACACAAACATAAGCATCACCCTGGAACCCTTTCCTGTCTCAGTCTATCACTAAGCCTTTTGGCTTTGCTTCCTGATACTTCGTGAATGCACCTCTCACCAGATTTCTAGATTCTTTTTCATCTCATCCCACACAAAAATTTAAGGGACCCTGAATTATGAAAATAATCTTGGAAAAGAACAGAATCGCAGGACAATACTTCCTCACATCTAATCTTGCTGCATGGGTACAGTAATCACAACAGTATGTCGTGGGCAGAACGATAAACTTATAGATGGAATACAACTGAAAGACTAGAAAAAATAACCCTTATCTTTGTGGTGAAGTGACTTTGGACTAGTGTTCCAAGGAAAAATTAAGGAGGAAAAGTAATCTCCTCAAGAAACAATGCTAGGATGACTGGATAGTCATGTGCCTACGTGTAGCCAGAACCCCTGCCTAACACTGTGTACAAAAAGTGCTGCAAAGTACATTTAAGATCAAAATGTAAGAGAGAAAAATATAAAACTCTTACAGTAAAGCACAGAAGCAAAACTTCATTATCTTTTGTTAGGCAACAGCTTCTAAAATATGGAACCAAAAGTATAAATGACAGGAGAGAAAAATGGTAGACTGGATTTATCAAAATTTAAAACTTTTGTGCTGCAAATTACACCATCAACAGGATGAAAAGACAGCGCAGAGAATGGCAGAAAATATACGCCAGTCCTATATCTGATAAGGGAATGGTATTGAGAATAATACAAATAACTCTAACAGTTCAAGTGATGAAAAGATAAGAAAGCCATTTAAATGTGGGCATAGGATTTGCATAGACATTTCTTTGAAGAAGATATGCAAATGGACAATAAGCATGTGAAAAGATGCTCGACCATATTAGTCCTTAAGGAAATGAAAATCAAGCCACAATGAGGTTTCACTTCCCACCCAGTAGGATGTCTATAATTAAAAAGAAGTACAATAACAAATGTTGGCAAGGATGTAGAGAAATCGGAACCCATATGCATTGCTGATCACAATACAAAAAAGTGCCTCTGGTTTGGAAAATAATTTCACAGTTCTTCAAATGATAAACACATCATTACCATATGATGCAACAATTTCACCCCTACACATATACTCAAGACTTCTACCAAAACATTTCTACACTGAAAGTTGTACTTGGATGTGTGATGCTACATTACTCATAATGGCCAAAAATAGAACCTAAATATTCAGTAACTATAAATGAATAAATGATATTACTATATTCATAGAGTGAAATAGTATTAGGTTTCCAAAAGAAATGCAATACTGGCACATACTACAACATGCAAAAACCTTGAAAACATTATACTAAGTAAAGGAAGCTAGACAAGGAAGGTTATGTATCACATAAATTCCATAATGAGACAGAAAGTAGACGTGTGGTATCAGCAGCTGGGAGGAGGTGGGTTTGGGAATGTGAGTGATAATGTGTGTAATGTTTCTTTCTGGAGTGCTAAATATTTTCAGTATCTCAGTAGGAATGGCTGCAAAATTTGGTGAGCATACTAAAACCAATGAATTGTAGAGTTTTACATGGTGGCTTGTATGCTCTATGGATTTCAATAACAACAAGACACATTCATGCACAGACGAGTTTAAGTTAAAGTATAACAGATGAATACCAATGTGTAGTCAAGACTTAAGAATATCACGTATGTTTAATTATGAAGTGGAAATTTTACTCAATAATCATTTTGAAGTTAGAGGAGGGGAATTCATAACATGGAATTTCTAAGAATTCTTTATAAATCAAGTAGACTCAATATTGACCTTAGAAACTTGGTGAATTATGGGTGCTAGACAAGAAATGTAATGATTTAGGGACAAGCCAGAGGATCAAAATACGGGAATATGAATGATGCGATTAGGGATGGCTGGCAGTTTTCAGAACTGTGGTGCATTCTTATTAACAAAAGAGAAATAAAAATTAGGGAGTCAAATCTATTGCATGATCACTGGTTCCTGGCATTGTTTTAAAGGCTTAACACATCATAACCAATTTAACATTCCAAATACTACAGCTGATTTATAATCATTCCACAGTTTCTCACTCTCAAACCTGAAAACCAAAAATCCCCTCACAACGAAAATGGATAAAACTGCTCTGAATCAGTATGCTGCTGCCTGTGGTCTTGACGTGTCCTTCTCGATTGGAATGTGTATTTGTTTTAGTGAAGAATTATTGCTTTTATTAGAGTACATCTCTAGAGCTCTTAGCGAGATATTCATTATACGTGGTATACGCACCATCGTTCCTTTCAAATGGCAAGAGTTCTGAGATACACAATACATCAGACCCAAGAGTTTTAGATAAGGGGTTCAGTATGTACATACATACAGATACATATATGTATCCGTTCTATAGCCATATATATATATTATATAGTTATAGATATAGATATACCCATTTTATAGAAAGGATAGCAAGTTGCAATAGTACTAAATAACTTGCCTAAAGTCAGCATCAGAGCCTATCCTGGAAAATCCCCTGCTGTTTCCGGAGTCTCTGCTATTAAGCATCACACCAGAGCTTTGTATGTTCTGGAAAAATGAATTGAATCCAGATTGTTTCATTTCTTTAGTTCTGAGCATAAGTGTTTGAACTTCAATCTGCTGGAAGAAAAATTAGGAAAAATAGTGTATTCTATGTATTTCCAGAGGATTGGTCAAGTAGAATTACATACCAGGAAGACTAAAGGGAATGAAATTTTGTCAGGCAAATTAATTTTAAGAGCGTAATAATTTGCATTTTGGAATTTACCAGAAGATAAATAGTTTTTAAAGAGAGCTAGGAAATAGAAGGTGGATGTATGGGCAGAGTGATACTACCATAGCATGTAACGGATAAAATAAGTTTTCCAGTGGTTTCTTGCTGTGCACAAAATGACTTATGCTGTCAGTGGAACAGTGATTATACCCATTAGTGAAATATAAAAATTCAGCTCAATTAAATTACTTATGCTATTTTTTTCTTTTCCTATGAATATATTTTGACATTCAAGTACATCTTCATGAGCTAACAGAATTTGAAGCAGCTACAATTTATTCTGTTTCTAATTGTGGTTAAATGATGATGTGATTCATCAATAAACAGATAGCTAAGTTGCGCAGTATATCTTAGTTTACAGAGAGATTATGACACCATGACATGCAGTAATGCAGGGAGAGAAGATGCTGAATGCAGATTTGTTGTGTCACAAACGCTTTCATAAAATAAAGTTTAATTTAATGTTTTGGATGAAAGCTGTTATCTTCGAGGAGTACTGAAAAATAAATTTTAAAATGTAAACTATTAGGGAATATAGCATTTCATCTCACTTAAGAGGTAGCAATTATTAACAGTCACTCGGCAAGGGAAGACGTGGAGAGTGAATGTGAGTGATTTTTAAATGATTGCACATCCCTTCAATTACAATGTAACTAATTGAATCAGAAGTTTTGATTACTGTAATAGGCTCTAAATCCTTATTAGTTTGTGAAAGCTATGTGATGTATTTTCTTAGTGTATAGCATAGATTAATATTTATTGTCTTGCATGAATATCTTCTACTTGGCTTTGCAAATAGGGAAGATAGGTTTGAACAATTCCACTGCTTCTGTGTGATATTGCAAACACACACACACACAATACCCATAAAAGGTCTACACTGGTAATTTCATATATAATATAATCTCTTTCCAAAATAATTTGAAAAGTAAATAAGCATTCAAGCTTATTCCTTCTACCTGTTATGAGGTATAATGTTTGAACACTTTAGGGTAGGCTATAATTTTTGCAGTGCTCTCACTTTTGTTTTCCTGTGCCCAGTGTGTTTTCTTTTTCTTTCTTTCTTTTTTTTTTTTTTTTTTTTGGTGGGTACCGGGGGTTGTATTCAAGACCTCGTACTTGCCAGCAGGCGCTTGTACCACTGAGCAATATCACCAGCCCTTGTTTTTCCTTTATGTGGGTACCAGGAGTCGAACTCAGGACCTCACGCTTGCCAGAAGGAACTTATGCCGCTGAGCTAGCTCACCGGCCCCAGTGTGTTTTCAAGACTCCCAATCCCCAGTCCGTCACCACATAGCAGAGAAGGGGGAAGGGAAATGGCCACATGGAGAAAAGATCAAGCCAGTGGGGTGACTTCATTTTATAGTTACTTGTTTTCATGAGAAAGAAAGCCAACCTACCCCTTAATTCATTCAGGACACTGAAGCCAGCGTAACCCAGTTACCTTCCACCAGACCATCTTCCACAGGTTTCTCCACCTCTCAACATCCTCATGCTCAAACCAAGTTCCAGGATGCGAAACATGGAGCATACATTCAAATCACAGCACATTTTTTTTATGTTGGAATAATTCTGAGTGAAAATTATCCCCAAATGAATGTGTTTTAGAGAGTAAAAAGTAAATATTTTACACAAAAAATATTTTGACAAGACACAAGAATCCTTGGCTTCATATTTGCATAATAAAGTCTCAATGCATATCAAGTCCATTTATTATGAAGCCATACTATGATGTACTTAATGTTTCAGTAAATCAATAATGAATTAATTTTCTATATTCTATATCAGTATCATTAGTGTAAGTCATGCAAATTTAATGTATTATTGTTCTTGAACAGTAAAGGAAAGGTTATGGTCTCTGATCAATCAACTATGCATTCTTATCTTGGTTACTTTTCTGGTTGCTCGGACAAAATATCTGAAATCTACAAGTTAAGGGAGGAAAATTTTTTTCAGCTCACAGTTTATAGAGGTTTCACCTGCAGTCAGCTGGTTCCAAGGCAGGGCGGTATGGCACAGGAGCACCGCAGAGCAGAAAGAGCCCGTGATAAGGGAAGCAGAGAGCAGTGAGGTAGCCAGCACAGCAAGCAGCAAGCCTGCCTTTCCCTTTTATCCCATCCAGGCTACAAGCCTTTTGGTTGATGCCGCCTACACACAGGGCCAGGCTTCAATCTTCAGTAAATCCATTCAGCCACACCCAGAACTATGCTAATTCCCATCAGGGGTCTAATTCAGTACCACACACCCTTATTCCCAGTATCACACTGGCTGGCTGCCTAGATCCAGGCAGCTCCCCCAAACCCCACCTATGAGTGCATGAGGCTCTGGGGGGACATGTAGATATGAGCCATAACAATTTTCCTTTTTCATCTCTGTCCCTGTCTCTGTCTCTGTCCCCGTCCCTGTCCCTGTCTCCTTCTCTCTGTTCTGTCTCTCCCCTCCCCTCTGTGTGTGTGTGCTAACACACACACACACACACACACACACACACACACACACACGCTTTCCTTGTTAACCAAGGGAGCATAATGAGGAAAGAAGGCAAAACAGCATTGCAGAAGAAAGTGTCTCAGTCCATGGAAGCCAGGAAGCAGAGCAGGGCCAGAGAGGACAGGGCCAGGAGCAGACATAGCATAGACGGAGATATGAACTACCAAGGTTCACCTAAGAATGCACTTTGCTAATCCCCTGGGCATCTCACCAAGCAATCAAGTTGACAGAATGAAATTTAACCAGTGTGTTCCAGCCCTTGTAACTTCTGACTCCCACACACACATGTCCTTAAACCATACCTAAGATCCAAGTAAACACAAGGTTGTAATTCTGCATGACACGCTCCAACTATCCTGTATACAATGAAAACACAATAATTCCTTCCCGAGGTCTCAACTGTCCAAGCACTGCTAAAAAGTTCAAGTCGAAGTCTTCTCTGAGACTGAATGTAAACTCTTAGCTATATGCTTTTGTAAAAATAAAAAAAAAAAGTTACATATTCCAAATACACAATGGGAAAGGATAAATGTTCCTGTTCATAAAGGATGAAATAGGAAGACAGAAAAGAATTAGCCCAAAAGAAGACCAAAACCCAACAGTGCAAACAGTATGTGCTGTATCTCTGCATCTGTCATTCAGGGCACATGACGGTGATGTGTGAATTCCATGAGGCCAGGGTGGCACCATCCCTACGGCCTTGTCAGTTGCAGGCCACATAGCCTCTCTCTTGTTCTGGCTCCACTCACTTCCTGAGACTTGTTGGCAGACATTTTATCATCCTGGCACCTCCAACTTTCTGGGATCTCCACAGCAATTTTAGATTTATGCCCATAATGTCAGACACCACCTTCTCAGGGATACACTGCATGGCTCCCAGACTTTCTTTTAAACTCTGGGTAAAGCTTTCACGACACCAAATCTCTTTCTTTCTACATATTGGTAAAACCACCATCACATGGAGGGTGCCAAGGTCTTTTGGGGCCAGCTCATACCGTATCCAGGTCCATGTGGACCCTGGATGAAGTGGCCTTGAGTAACTGAGCACAGTGGAACAAATCCTGGGGAACCAATTCCCTAAAAGGCCCTTCATGATCAATGGTAGCAGGGACTCTCTTTTTCTGTAGCTTGGAGCTGGCGATGGGTGGGGTCTTGCAGATTCCTGAGATGCTCTCAAAGAATATTTCTTCTTCTCACTGCACAAAATACCTGGTTTGTTTTTAATGGTGCTGACCTCTTTGGCAACCATCCTTACATCCCCAAATTTGCACATAATTCCTTTGAGGCCAAAATTTAAATTTTTCTAATTTTTCTGCTCTGCTTTTGTCCCTTATTCTCATTATAAGTCTAGCTAAAAGTAGCCAATCGTGCTCATGCCACAGCCTGTACTTTGGGCTGCCTTGAAATTTCCTCTGCCAATCACTTATTCCACCGTCCTTAACCTCAGCTTCCTGCAAAGTCTCAGGACATGGAAAAATGGAAATAAATGTTTTGCCATAGTATAACACATGTGGGCTCTAGTCCACTTACCAAGAGAGTCCTCATTCTCATCTGAAATTTCATGAGCCTGGATTTTATTATCTGCAGTCCTATCAACATTCTGGTCTTCTGAACGCTGACCAGTACCACCATCAAGCACGGCTTACAGTATTCTAGGGCCTATCTGCCTAATATCTCCAAATCTTTCCAAACTCCTCCCCCAAATCAGTTTCAAAGTCTTTTAAGCCATATAGTCAGAAGAAATCACAGAAATGACCCCACTTCTCTAGTACCAATTTTCTGCATTAGTCAGTTTTCCCATCACTGAGACACAATACTCACACGTTATAGGAAGAGTGGTGTAACTTGACTCTCAGTTTCAGGGTTTTCAGTCTATGGATAGCTCGCTCCTAGGGAAAGCATCATAGCAGAAGGGCATGGTAGACTGACATACTTACTTATTGTGCCTGGAGAGAGAAGCAGGGAACAAAGCCAGAGAAAAAGGGGCCACAGACCAGAGAGAGCACCCAAGGTTACACTTCCATGACCCACCCTGAAACACCTAAGAGTGCACTTTACTAAACACCTAGGTGGCTCTGAGGCAAGCAAAGTTGATACAATCAAGGTTAGCTGTCACATTGTTTTAAAAATTTCAGACTCTATTCCCCTTTCATCAAGTATTTCTAACATTAGTATTCTATATTCTATATAGTTTCTCCTTTTAGGCTATCTGCAATGTATGGAATTATATATTTTCTTTGGAGTTGTATAGAGGAACACCATCTCTTATTTAGCTTTACTATTTGGCACTATATAAGTGGACAAAGTAGAGTGCCTTCTATGAATTTAATTAAGATGTACCATGCTTTGAATTATATGAGGTATCATAGCCAGCATCAAAACTTTTACATTTGATAAGGGTAAACTGATACAAATACTTGATAAACTATGATTAAGTTCCTTTAACAAATTATTTAAAACCATATTTCAGAAAAAAATTAGCTCTTTGTTTAACTTCTAATACTCTAATTCTCTAATAGCTCTTTGTTTAACTTCTATTACTCTAATAAAGAAATGCATCATTTTAATTCTCAAAAATTGCCTTTTTAAATTTATAGTCTTCCCCTACATAGCAAAATATTGAACTCTAAATAAATGGTTTTGGTGTCAGAGACCTAAATTTTGTTTTCAGTTCTGCAGTTTACAGTAATGCCATGCCAGCTTCAGATGAGCTACTTAATAGTCTGGAGTTTTTACACCTGCAAATGAGAATAATTGTACCTACTTCACAAGTTACTTGTAAGAGTTTAAGGAAATGAAATGAAACCTGTCTTAGTTACTTTTCTGTCATTGCTGAGACAAAATACCTGTCACCCAAAGTTAAAGGGAGAAAAGTTTACTTACCTCACGGTTTGTAGAGGTTTCAGTCCATAATTGTCTGGCTCCAAGGCAGGGTGGCGTATGGCAGAGGGGCAACCATTCATGGCTGTGGAAGAGACCAAAAGCAACAACATAGGAGAGAGAGAAAGAGGGCAAGTGTCTTTCTGTCCCTTACAGTGTATGCAGGCTACCTGCCCTAGGGCAGGTTAGCACTCACATCCTTAATCCCAGCATTGCACTACGAATCAATCACACACTAGATTCCAGCTACCTCCAAAAAAGCCCCATCTAAAAGTGCATGAGGCTTTAGGAGGGACATCTAGACACAAACCATCACAAAACCTAATACAGAATAATTTCTTCAAAAATATTAGCTTTTCCTTTCTCTCTTTTCTTTCCTTGTTTTCTTTTTCATTCTCTTCTCTTTTTTCCTTCCTAGGAATCTGCAATTAGTAAGAGCTTCTATGATAGAGACAGATGCAAACAAGATATAATATTTTTACTAACAAAAATTTAAAACAGAGAAAGATGTTTAAATTTAAATGCCAATGTATATGCAGGAGATTCTTAGTCTTTGATAAATTATCTTCTAGAATGGAGGTGTTCAACAGAACAAATTGAAAATTTAAGTTTTATCAAAATTAAGAACTTTATGTCTTCAGCAGTTGCTCATTCACTACAAAGTAAAGGAAAAGACAAACCAAAGACTGAAAGAAAATATTTGCACATCACTTATCTACTAAAGAACCCATGAGCAAAACATCTAAAAAATTATCTAAACAAAAAGTATTGAAAGAAGTAACTCAATAAAAGGAGCAAAATATTTGAACACTTCATCAAAAATGACTTGCAGATGGCAAATAGAAACTTGAAAAGTGCTCAGTAGTGAAACAAAAGTACAATACCGAGAATGCCTAGAATTAAAGACTATATCAACTGTGGACATCAAGTATATATCTTGACTATATTAAGTGTGTACAACAATGTGGAAGGATGGAATTCTCACACATTACTGAAGGAGACATGCAATGCTGCTGTAGCTATTTTAGAAAACAAGAGAGGTACACTCGTGTGTCCTCTGCTGTCTTCTCAGTTTGAGGAAGCCCAGTGGATGGGAACCCTCCCAGAGCGATGACCAGAATAGGGCTGGAAGGCTTGAGGGACTAGAATATATCTAGGACAATAGGATGAACAATCAATGGAAAGGAAAGCATTTGTAGCCAAAAACTATATGCTGAGACATTTATCTCTCATTCTTTGTTATTGTACACACTTTTAAAAATTATTAATTATATTTTTCTAAGTAAAATGGATTTGTCCTTAAAACAGTTGAAGTTAGAGTTTCTGTTTGTAATAAATACTTGATCATTGCCAGTGGTCATTAGATCTATGTCAGAGGCATACTAGCTTTGATAAAATAAAAATCCATTTTGTTGACAGAAACATGTATTAAACCTATTACATTTATCAATGGCTTTTACTTTACTGTATTTATCTGAAATGAGTGTACAACTTTACAGATATGATAAAATAAATAAACAATGTGGAAATGTGTTGGGGTGCATCATTAGATTATTGTTATTTAATAAAAAATAAATGAGTAAAATTATCTGCTGAGCAGAGTTAAAAAGAAGTATACCTTTAGCCTATTACTAGGTTTTACTCTATGGAATAGTGCATATGTCTATGAATACAAACATCAATAAAATGTAAACCATTTTATGCATGTTCATACACGCATCTTCTATAGTATTTATGGAGGCAATGTAATATTTACATACACATTCTCTACAAATCTGTATCGGTGTCCATTTTTACACATACACAAAACCACATGTATTTGACACCTTATGAATTTAATTCTATTTATACATATTCAATTTTCCAGCACTTATAAATTAATATCAGATTTTCCTGGTAAGAACAGAAATGTGAAAAGTGGCCACAGGCTAACTCTGTGATATATTGTACTATCAGAGGTCAAAACTACAAGCCAAATTGGTCATGTGCTGAAACTTCCAAAACCATGAGCCATGTCAACCTCACTTGTATTTACATTGCCCAATTTGGTTATTTGCTGTAGTAATGGAAGGCTGACTAACATATCCCTCCACTCTCAGGCTAACCATGCTCCTCCAGCATACGGCACCCTACAATTCTAAAACTTGAATTTCTCAGGTATACCATCCCAAGTCACCCCCAATCGTCCATTATAGTCACATCCTTCACTTAAAATAATTACGGAATTTTAGCAATAGGCATGCATGCCTGAGTAGTCTTCTACTGATCTATTTTATTGCCTCTATGGCTGTGAAAATTCTGCACTAGCACAGGCATGGTTGAAGCCTAGGATCTGAGTGCTTTCCCTGTGCAGTCCACTGATGTTAGCATCACAGATGCTGACTAGGCTAATGAACCAAAAAGTACTCTGTCTCTTGCCATGGGCAGCTCGTAATCCAGTTTCCTTGCTGCACCCTGTCCATTTGGCACTTCGAAGCCACGTGGCTTTCTCTCTAACCCTTTCTCACACTTCATCTACACGCTTACTCCTAAGTCCATTTGCACTCATTGCAAGATGGAGTGCAGCAATCTGGAAACTCCTGGGTTCTTCGAAATTGCCCATCCTTCCATGGTGCCTTGTCTGGTTTTAATATTAACAAGAGAAAGTTTCAAGTATAAAACTGGAATTTTTGTGAAGTGCGAAAAACTAAAAATCATACTGTGAGTGGACATGGAAATGGGAAATGTTTATAAGCTGCATGTAGGTAAAATTTCCACACCTTCTTCAGGCAGCAGTCAATCTCAAATGGTTACAGTTCTCAAGGTCTCCATGGTATAACTTTTTAGACAGTCATAAACAGCTACATAATAATTAATATTAAATTCTTTAAAACTCAAAGGCAAGGCTGATTAAAAGATGTGAAGAGAGAAAGGTAAAGGATGGTAATATCCCCTTCAAGGGCATGGCACAGTGTCTTGTTTCTTCTCTTATAACACACGCCCTAAAGTTCTACCACCTCCCAGGAGCACCATGGGAAGCTTCAAGCACAGGCATTTAAGGGACCCTCAAATGCAAATTAGAGCAAGAGAATTTTATCACTTAAATTAAGGGTATGAGTGGTCAAAACCTAATCACAAGTGTCCTTGTAACGGAAAGGCAGAAGAAAAATCAATAAGTGTAATATATCACATAAATAGAATCAAGGGTAAATGTCAGATGATCATCTCAATACTTGCAAAAGAGAAAGCATTTAATAAAACTCAATATCACTTCCCGACAAAAATCCCTCTGCAAGTTAGGTACAGAAGGATCATAGAAACTTTAACTGGTGTAATTAGGCAAGAGAAAGAAATAAAAGGAATATAAATAGGAATGGAGGAAATCAAGATACTCGTTTGCAGATGATGTTCTTGTATACCCTAGAATACTTTAAGACTGCACCTAAACACTACTAGAACTCATAAATGGATTTGGTGAAATAGCAGGATACAAAGTCAACATACAAAACTGGTAGCTTTTTTACACACCAATAAGGTATTCTCTGAAAAGGAAATCAGGAAATGAATCCTATTCACAATAGCCACCAAGGGAAAAAGAAAGGAAAAGGAAGGAAATGCAAGGGAAGGGCAGGGAAGGGAAGTTGTATCTTCAAAAAATGGTGCTAGGAAAATGCCGTATCCACGTGTAAAATATTGAAACTCTGTATAAAATTGACTCAAAGGGGATCAAAGACCTTACAGGGTTCCGAGTGAGCTCTTTCCCCACAAAAAGATTAATATGAAATACTCTACATGGTTTTTTATATATGGATAAAGTGGACAATAGACATCATTCCCTAACTAAGACTTCATTATGTACATTATCTTTCATTCAATTCTGAGAAATGCTTGTTCCATGTTAACCTTCACCTTCCTAACCCTTTCCTTTGTGCTTAAGGGTCTTCGATTAAAGAAACAAACACACAAACAAAAGCCTGCTTATTGTCTGTGAAGAAATTGAAATCTATTTAGGGATAAAATTATTATTATAAAGGATAATGTTATTTAGTGTAAAATTATATTCCTAAGTCTATAAGTAGCCCAAAATTTAAAGGCCAGATGAGGAAAAATGCCAATGCTTATGTCTTCAGGAGTTTTTCTTCAATAATATTCCAGCAGATACAAGGTTTCTATTTGAATATATGGATCTTTGATCCTTCTTTCATTTTAATTTAGTCCAGGGTGAAAGATACAGTGCTAAATTCATCCTTTTGTATGTGGATAACCAGTTTTCACAGCACCATTTGTTAAAGAGGGTATCTTTTCTCCACTGTATATTTTTGATCCCTTTGTCAAAGATCTGACGTCTGAATGTGCTTGTGTTAGTTTTGCATCTTTGATTCTGTTCTATTGATCATATATCTGTTTTGTGCCAGTACCATGCTGTTTTTATCACTATACCTTTGTAATATAACTTGGAATCTGGGACTATAATACCTCTCGCTTTTCTCCAGTTGCTAAGAATTAGTTTGGCTATTCTGGGTCTCATCTGGTACCATACAAATTTTAGGATTGTTTTTTCCAGTTCTATGAAGAATATTGTTGGTATTTTATTAGAATTGCATCAAATCTATGTATTATTTTGGTAATATGGTCATTTGACAGTATTAGTTCTACCTATCCAGTAACAGAGGATTCCTTCCTGATTTCTAATGTCCTTTTCAATATTTTTTTTCAGAGTACTACATTTATCATTATAGAGGTATTTCACTTCATTCATTAGTTTAATCCTTTAGTATTTTTCTTTGAAGGAACCATGAATGGGAGTATTTTCTTGATTTCTTTCTCAGTAGGTTCATTTCTAGGGAACAGGAACACTATTTATTTTTTTGTATTGACTTTGTATCCTGCTACTTTCCTGAATGTGTTTCTTAGATCTAAGACTCTTCTACTGAAGGTTGTCAGATCTTCTGTATAAAAGATCACATTATAAGCAAATAAAACTAGTCTGACTTCCTTTCCTATTCATATTCCTTTTATTTCTTTCTCTTGCTTGATTTCTTTCTTTCTTTTTTTTTTTTTTTTTGCTAAAGTTTCAAGTACTTTGTTGAACAGGAGTACTGACTATGGGCACCCTTGTTCTTAATTTTAGAGAAAATGCTTTCAGGTTTTCACCAGTTAGTATGATGTTGGCAGCAATTTTGTCACAAACGCCTTTTGTCAGTTTAGGCTAAAGTCCTTCTACACCTATTTATGTCTGGGATTTTATGAGGAATGTTGGATTATGTCAAAGACTTTTTGTGCATCTACTGAGATGATCATGTAATTTTTGCTCTTGCTTCTGTTTATGTGATGTGTTACATTTATTAATCTACATATATTGAAAATTTCAAGCATCCCAGAATTGAAATCTTCTCTTATATATTACCAGATCATAGCAGGATGAAATTAAAAACCACCAGCAAAATAATTCACAAAAAAACATAAACATATGAAGATTAAATAATACATTATTAAATAACCAATGGATCACAGAAGAAATCAGGGAAAAAAATCAAAAAGTTCCTAGAATCAAATGACAATGATAAACATAAACAACATTAAAAAAAAACCTATGGGGCACAAAGAAGGCTGATCTAAGAGGGAAGTTTATAGCTGTGAATGCATATATTAAAAGAATAGAATGATTCTCAAACAAGATTGACAAACCCTTAGACTAACTTCCTAAAAAAAAAAAAACATATCAATTAGAAATGAAAAAGTTGAAATTAAAACAGATATTACTGAAACCCAGAGGATCATAAAAAATTAATTCAAAAACTTATACTCCAATAAACTGGAGAACCTAGAGAAAAGAAAACTTTCTAGACACATATGAATAACCAAAGAAGATATAAAAATCCTGACTAGATCAAAGTAGGCAATGAAATAGAAGCAGTAATAAAAAAAACTCTATCACCTAACAAAAGCCGAAGGACCTGACGGATTCACCACTGAATTCTACCAGAACTTAGGGAAGATCCAATGCAAATATTCCTTCAAACTATTTATTGAAAGAGAAAAGGAAGGACCACATTAACTCATTCCTGGAAGCTAGCATTTAAGGATTTAACAAAAATAAATAAATAAATAAATAAATAAATGAATAAATAAATAAGAAAACAATAGGTCTATCTCTTTAATGAGCATAGATATAAAAATCCTCAACAAGTTACTGGCAAATTATTAGAAAGATATACATCGTGACCAAGTTGCTTCATTCCAGGGATACTAATATTTTATAACTAGGGAAACTGATGTTCTGAGAAGTTTTACGCTCCATTTTATCGTAATGCGTATGAGTATTTTTCAGTGGTTTCTATTGCTCTCATTACTATGTTGGAGTTAAGTTTCCTATTCATTATGTGTGTTCCTATGTATGTGCAACCTGTCAACATGTAATTTGCAACTTGACATTGTTTCAGAGTAAACCAACTAAGAATGGATTGGCTGAAATTAATGACAATTTCTTAAACACTAGTACATTACCATATAATTTCTATAGAATCAGCACAGATTATATAATACATCTTTTGAAAGTTGTTAGAAAATTACCTAAGAAGTAAGAATGACAGGACCTATTAAACACGTTGCTGTGAGTCATCTATGAGTCCTGATTAATTTATAATACCTGAACAAATACTTATAACTAATTTATTTTATACTATTCACATGCATATTATATGATAATTTTACTACACTTGAGATGTTGGGTAATTAATCATTGCTTCCAATCATTATTACTTCAGGATTAAAGTCAATTTTTTCATTGAAATACCCCCCTTCTTTCTTAGTATTTTAGTAATGTAAATACAATTTCTTGTGAAAGACTGAAAACACAAGTGTGAATAAATCCTCTGCGAATGAATAAGTGGTCAAAAGAAGATGATAATGTTTTGTTCTTTCAAATTATTGTGAGACTGTTTAGTGGGTGTGATTTCTATATGAAACTCTTACCTCTGTTCTATAATGATTATGGCCATTAAAACAATATTAGCTACAATTAGATTTGCCTGCAAGAGACAGGAAGTTCAAAGTAATAGAAAAGATTATCTCTCTTACATAAATGCTTAAATGTGGTTGGCTGAGGACCAGTGTCTTGGACCCAGCTTCTCTTCCATAACTGTCTGTTCCTCCTTATTTGACTTCAGCCTCCCTTGTCCAGGTGGTGGCGGCCACATTCCAAACTGTTCAGGAACGGGGCAAAAGACAAACATAGGCACTGTTCCAAAGGGTTCCTAGATGCAGCCCCACAGCACTTCCAACAGAACTTGAAAACATCCCCACATCTATTTGCAAAAGAACTTAGCACACTAGTTCCTTTTCTACTCTGTGATGCACCAGGTTAAATCATATATTACTTCCAAAGGAGGGAGCCAAGTACAAAGCCAAAATGGGTAAAACATGATAGCCGAGTGTCACCAGAATCCCTGAAATGACTCCCTAAAGCCTTAAGAAAACAACCTTGAAAATGTCTCCTTTTCCTCAAATCACACCTTCATTCAAATATTTTGTCAATTTTCAGAGTTGGTGCCATAATTGTAAATCTAAGCCGCTGTACACATGACCCTTAAGTGATAAACCCATCAGCGGTAATTTGTGCCTACATTCCCCTCAGGATAGCTTTTCTATTACTGAGCAAAAGCTAAAGGGGGTTGACAGCTTGCGAGCATCATCTGGAGAGTTCGTCACTTGGGGAGAGGGCTGTGGAAATGGAAGATCTCCTAGGGTTTTGAAGTAAGCAAATTGAGAGTCAAGTTCAGACCTTCACCCTATGAAAAACCTGTTCAACTTGTATGGGAAATCAATCTCAAGAAGTAAACTTTAAAGTTTAGGGAGGGAAAATAATTTTTCAATCCAATCTAGAATTAACAAAAAAATAATACAAGTAGTTTGGAAAAAGGAATTTTAGATTGCTCAGAAATCGGAAATTAAGTAGAGCACAACTTGACAGTTTTGTTTTTCTTAACCTTGACTATATGGATAAACGCCACTTAGACTGAAGCAGTCTCGCATGTGACACTGGGAAGAATTTTAATATAATCTTCCATTCCATTCTACACAAATACAAAATATCCTTAGGACTCTGCTTTCAGTAATTACCTGTTCTCATCTCAGGAAACAGGGAAGACAGAAAAAAAGTGAATGAATAAAAGACAGGCATATTAAGTCCCTTTCAATTCTATCATTACTAATTCTACTTTCCAGAATCAAAAATTCCTTGTTCTCAGTGATTCTTATAGCAAATAAAACTGACCCCATTATCTATTCTAAAACATTTGTGAAACGAGAAGCTCAACATATCTTTTTCATATACTACCAGTTTCTCGGATGATTATTCAATCTATGAAAATTTATTCGGTCCTTTCTATTTGTTTATTATGTTAGGAGTTGATCTATTAGTAAATGCATCTAAGAAATCCTGTTATACAGACGGTCAGAATCTGGCAGGAAGAGACTGAAATGGATGTTATTTAAAAATGGTAGGGGCCGGTGAGATAGCTCAGCAGCATACGCGCCTGCCTGGCAAGAGCGAGGTCCTGAGTTCGACTCCCAGAACCCACATACAAAAAAAGGGCCGGTGATATCGCTCAGCAGCATGGGCTACTGCTGGGGCGCGAAGTCCTGAGGTTGGCCCCCAGTACCCACACACAAAAAAAATAAATAAATAAAAATAAAAATGTTAAGTCTTGTACTTGCAGTGAAACTTTAGTGCCATGAATGGAACTTGAAGATGAATCCTATAGTAAATCAGGAAAAAATGTTTAGAAAGATTAGCAGGAATTCCTGAGATGAAGATACTTGAAAGGACATTCTTTACAAAGGGGAACGACGTAAATGAAGTGACACCCTTTGGAGGAACTGTTCACAGCAGTGAATAAAACAACTTTTTGTCAACATAAATTAATCTCTGCATCACTGCATTTCAAAGTTCCTGCTTTAGGATCTGGGTTCTGACTCACGAATGCTGTGATCTTAGGCAAGTAATTTTAAAATGTCAAGACTGCTGCTCCACTTGGGTAAAGAGAATGACAATCTTGCCTAACTTGTGACACACTGAGAAAGGTAAATATTACGCTTTAGTAAAATCTGTCTCATAACCTTTTATTTGGAGTAATGAACACTGGGCATGCAGAAGTGTATTGCCTCAAAAAGAGGAGCAAAATTCAGCTCAGACTAAAGGCTTTTCTAGTCCTATCTAACAAAGTTTGCAAACACGGCTCAAAATAACCAGTGTTTCCAAGTTCTTGAACAATGTTCCAAAACTAAAAATCAAAAATACTTAAAGGAACAAAAAAGTCACTAGTTTTAGAAAATTCACTTTGCCTACTCTCCCATGAAAAAATATAAACTATAGAAATAGGATGAAAAGAACAAAACAAAAACAATCATTAGTCAAAATGAAATAGCTGGTAGAGTTCGTAGATAAGGACACTAAAATATACATTATCATGGGCATAAAATATATAATTTATATAGATGTGCTGCATTGGCATAATATATATTAAAGAAAGAAGGAATTGTTGATATGTTCAGAAGCAATGTGAGAGACATATAGCAAGAATCAAATAGGACTTCGGATGTGAAATTTACAGTGTCTAAAATAAAAATATGATTAAAACTATATTAGACATGGCAAAAGAGGATACTTTTGAAATTAAATTTTATCAGTGGAAATTATCTAAAAGTCAAGAGAGAAAACAGACTCATACCTTTTTGGTAAGCTCCAGCACAACTTAAATAGATATAAAATAAATATTATTAAAGTTTCCTGAAGAGAGCAAGTGGAGAGAAGGGCAGGAAAGTATTTGAAGAAACAATAGCCAAAAGTATTATTAATTTGGTAAAAATATAAACACATAGATTCATGATGTATAAGAAGTAGATACTCATTCCTAGCCAACTCAAGCACAAGAAATATAGAAAGAACTACAGAATGACATATTATACTTGAATTGTTTAAAACCAATATAAAGTCAATGGCAAAAACCTAAAGAAAGAACCTAGAAGCAGTCACCAAGAAGACAACAATAATAAGACTTACAAAAACTTCCCATCACACACATCACAAAGTGTTGGGCTAGTGTGTGATTTATTTATAATCTTTTACTACTATTTGCAAAATTTCATACAAAACCCAAAAGAGGAGATAAATACTTATTTAATACGTAATGTCAGAAAAAAGTAAAGTGGAAGAGAGAAAATGAGAAAAACGGAGAAAATAGCAATTTGATATTCTATAAATCATCACAATAAAGTCAAATGATCTAATTGTCTCAGTGCAAAAGCAAGTACAGCGCTAAGTAGAAGCTCGCTTGAAAATAAGGAGACAAATATTAGAAGTGAAAGCATAGGAAAAGATATGCCATGATTTCAAAGAAAGTCCCAGAGTGTATAACAGTAGTTAAATGGTTTTACTAATATTACATGAATAGATGTTGGCACAAAGAATATTACCAAGAATATAGAATCATTTCATGAAGACAAAGGGATAAATCCATCAGTTCTTGAATGTTTATATTCCTAACAGGAGACTTTTAAGAACAAGTGGAAAAGCAAAAAAAGCAAAAAGAAATGGGAAATCCAAAATTAGAGTCAGAAATTTCCACGTTGGTTCCTCAGTAACTGACAGAATAAGTCAAACATCAGTAAGAACCTAGAAAATGTGAACAGTTCTATCTCCTTATTGACCCCATACTTATAGAACGTAAATTTCCACACAACGAAGATAGAATGAACACTCTTTTCCTACGCACACAAAGCCTTTACCAAGACAGACCATATGCAAGTTCGTAAAGCAACTCCCAGTAAGTTTCAAATGACTCAAGCAGTACAAAGTATGTTGTCAGACCACAGTGAATTTAAAATAAGTTTGTTAACTGAATTCTCATACAAAAGAGACACGTGTCTGAAAAATACCCAAGTATTTGGAATCAAAAGAAATTTCTAAACAACCCAAGGATCAAAAGAAGACATCAGTCATGAAATTAGAAGCGTTTTGAACTGAACAAGAATAAAAATAGTACATCAAAATGTGTGAGATAAAGCTAAAATAATGATTAGAACTAATATTATATTACTAAAGACTTACTTTAACAAAGAAGAAAAGCTTTGAAAATGTTACATTTTATACCTTTAGGTATTAGAAAAGAAAGAGAAATCAAGAGAAAGTACAGCATCAATAATAAAAAAGAGAACATGGAGAACTAAAATAGATACAGAAAAATAATAAGGAAAGTCATTATACACAAAAGCTAATGAAAAATAAAACACTGGCAACGGCCTAGCCAGACTGATAAAGGAAAGAGAATATATAAATTGCCTATATCAAAATGAGAATGGGGGGCCGGTGAGATGGCTCAGCGGCATAAGCGCCTGCCTTGCAAGCGCGAGGGCCCGAGTTCGACTCCCGGATCCCACATATGAAAAAGGGCCAGTGATATCGCTCAGCGGCACGGGTGCCTGTTGGCGCGTGAGGTCCTGAGGTCGACCCCCCAGTACCCACAAAAAAAAAAAATGAGAATGGGGTTATTTCTTCAATTAGAGTAGAAATAAAAAGGTTGTTAACAGGTAATTACAAAAGTTTTATGCCAGTGAACTTGACAATATAGATAATATGGGCAAATTATGAGAAACATATTAATAATCCCTGAAAGAGAAATAGACATATTAATTAAACTTAAAGAAAAGTAAAAAGGATCAAGATGTGGCATGTATATGTGCCAATAGTCCATGGCGAATACATTTATTATGTATCGCAAACATACTAATAAAAAATTTTAAAAATAAAGGTTATGGTACAAATATTATTTAAAAAGACATCGAATCTGCAGCTTAAAAACACCAAAAAGAAATCTTCAAGACAAGGTATAAAACTTTTGAGGCAGAAATGAAACCTAATGTAAACAATCTGTAATCTAAACAATCGATTACAGAGTATTCCAGAGGAGGAGTAATTCTCAACTCATTTTTTGAGACCAACTTTACCCTGATAGGTAAAGCACAAATATATATTACAAGGAAAGAAAGCTAGAGACTGATATTCCTCATGAACAGATGTGAAAATTCTTACCAGAGTTTTGTAAATTTGAGTGAACAATATGTACAAAGTAAAGTATTTCCTAAGAGGGATTTACCCCAAAAACATGGGAGTGATTTAATCTTTAGCTATTAATCAGTGTCATTCACTATATTAATAGGATAAATGTTTTAAAGTCTTTACCATCAATGACAAAACTCTCAGCAAACTAGTAAGAGATGGGAAGTTCTTAAAATTCTTAGAAAAGAATTGAAAAGTACATGTACTTCATAGCAAATCTAAGAAAGAATAAGTACTACCCGCTATCCTTCTATAATCGGGAACAAGATCTGGATAGTCAGTCTCTCTGTGTCTATTCAACTGTATTTGGAGGGGTGGTCCTCATTTTTTTTCTTGTGGGTACCGGGGGTCGAACTCAGGACCTCACACGCCAGCAGGCGCCTGTGCTGCTGAGCGATATCACCGGCCCTTTTTTCGTATGTGGGTTCCGGGAGTCGAACTCGGGACCTCGCACTTGCCAGGCAGCTGCTTATGCCGCTTAGCCATCTCACCAGCCCTCATTTTTATACTGAGACAAAAACAATAAAAAGCATGCCCACTGGGAAAAAGTGAAACTAAACTTCTTCACAGATTTATTATTATTTATGTAGAAAATATAAAGGAATTAACAAAAACCCTACGGAACAAATTATTGTGTGCAGATATCTTGCAAGCTATCAATATTTGTGGATTGATTGCATTTATATGTAGCAGCAACAACCAAAAACTGAATAAAAGGCTATTTATGGTAGTTTCAGACAATATGTAGTACTTGAAAAAAGATGTGGAAGAACAAATATAATTACAAAAATTGCTGAGAGAAACTAAAAATGTCTCAAATACATGTAAATATATTCCATTACAGTGTATTTGGAGATGCGATATGGTAAAAAAATTTCCATTCTACTCAAATTGATATATTGATTCAACCCAATTCCAATCAAAATGCCAGCAGGTCTTGTAGAAATTGTCTTAAGGTGACTCTAAATATATATGGAAAAGTAAATGATGTAGAATAGTCAAAAAGAAGAATAAATTTGAAGGTTTCACCCCTAATTTTAAGACTTACTCTATAGCTATGGTAATAAAGAGAATTTGAAACTTCATGAAGATTGACATATATATTTATATTTGATATAAATATTGTGTATTTATATCAAATTCACAATATTTGTATATCCACACAATATTAAATTTATATCAGATGCACAATGTGTATATTGACACATATATTTATATTTGAGTGGAATATACTACACAATATAGAAATAAACTTACACATGCAAGATTAATTCATTTTCAATAAAGAAGGGAAAGAAATTCAGTAAGCGAATGATTGTCTCCTTAATTAACTATTTTATTTATTAGTCTGATAACCAGTTTGGAAGGGAAAGGAAGAACAATTCAGGCCTTAACAACAAATAAACCAACAAGCATTGTGCAAAAAGGAAGTTTACTTCCAGAAACAAAGAGTAGGGCTATTCTTCCCTCTTGCTTCTGGCTAACACATTTAAAAATCCAGTATGTTATATGTACAATAAGATTTTACTACAGAATAGGTAATTTGAAGAGCCCCAAAACACTGTGGGCATTAAATTTTTACTTTTAGTACTTCTTTAAAAGAGGGAAATCTCTAGATCCAGTTATTCATTACAGAATCCTGCAGATGTTCACTGCAGAATAAGCACCATTCCACAGCCTGTTGTAGGAAATAAGAGGATTTCCAAAACTGCTGCAGAAAGAGGTAAGGATGATGGCATGAGTGTATTCAAGTATTCTGAGGATGGTTAATGGAAATGTGTCTTCTACTGTGATTTTTTTTTTTATTTAAATGTTCACAGTATGGTTCTGTCACACCTTGAATATGGCTCTGTTCATAGCCAAGCTCATATACCAGTGTAGATAACGACTTTCTTGTTGGGTACCAGTAGGGAACTACTCTATATTGTCCCTGATCTGTAGCCATGGAAAGAAGACTGGATTTAGAGTCAGACAACCTCCAGGTCCTTATTGTAGAAGCTATGAGCATAGAATTTGAGGCTAAGCCCTGAGTCCCTAGCAAAGCCACCTCATTTTGTGTGACTTGGAGCAAGTTGCTGATCATCTTGGAGCTTCAATCTCTGCATAGATAAAATGAGGATAATTATAATTCCACCCATATGGAGTTAAGTAAGAATAAAATAATTGACCCGTGTAGGGCACTTAGCTGTGTATGTAGTTGCTAATCAGCACATGGTAAATGTCACTTATTTCTATTATTATTACTGCTATTGTTTCTCATTTACTGCGCAGTCTGATGGCTTATGGTTGAATTCAATCTCCAAAACTGATTAATTTTGTGAATTGGAGGAAATTACATGGCTCATTAATTTTTGGTTCTATTGTCCATACTATAGAGATAATAATAAGAGTATTAAATGGTAATAAGATACTAACAGCAGAGTATTTAGCACAGTGCCCAGTAACATACTACAAACATACTAAATGTTTTGGCAAAATAGAAATAATAATAATGTTGTCTGATTCAATATATAGTTTTATGGAATAAAAATTTTGAACATGTAAATATATTATAATGTTTGTCACTTAAGAAAGCCTAGAAGTAATAATTATTATAGGGTAATGGATGCCATAACATTGAAAATGTCAAATTACTATTATTCTTGTCAGAGAAATTAAAACCTCAAATGGGAGGCAGTCAGAAGGACTTCGTGTGATGCTGAAGGAGCTCGTGCGCGGATTGTGTTGAGAGCCATCTTTCTTAGAACTGGAAGATTCTAGGGTCAGCTGCTGAGCTGCTGACTGACACTGCACATAAAGCAAAGGAAGGGGCTGGGAGACATCCGTTTTGATGAATGTACTATCGACATTCCATCAAAGCCATGGACCATGACTGACCAGTGAGAAGTATATGAAGGCGCGCTAGAAATTTCTACACTGTGTTCATCATTACAATGTAATCTCCCTTACTGGTTGTCAACGCCCTGGCAAATCACTTTTATTGAATATATTAATTATAGTAAGAGACTCCTCTGTATTAAGAAATACAGAATTCAAGTATAAAGAAAACTTCATGAAAAATTTAACCACTAGAAAAAGAATCCATTTGGAAACAGGATCATTATTCTTCTCTACCCAGGCCAATGCAGAAGTTTAGATTTTTATACATTATGTTTTTGGGAATAAATAAAGTATATCTAATTTGTGAGTTGGTGAATAAATTAAATTTCCTTCCCAGTAGGAGGAAGATAAGAAATCACCAGGTGCCTTGAAATGATATCTTTTTGAAAATCATTGACCAAAAGTAAAAATATCTAAATAATGTCAATGGCTCGGAAGAGCATGACTCACTACGCCTATGTTAAGGAAAGAATTACACTGAGCTTCTTTATACACTTAATCTTTTTACTGCTTTATAAATATAATGTTAGGATTTGATCTAATAAGTTCTTTATCAGAGTGGTGGCTATTTGTTAAAAATAATCTGCCTTTTAAAGATTTTGCAGGTGCCTTGAAAAGCCTAACTGTGCTCTGCTAGACAGCTTTGAAAATGAAAATGCCCTTCTCTAGCCTGCTGAGTAAATATGAATTTCACAGTTAAATACATAAAATAATGAGTACATCCAATGGTCACAAGGGATATGTTTTTAGGAGTATACTAATTAAAGTACATCTTTCCAGCAACATGTTTCTACACTTACTAGCAATGAACCATATCAGATTGGTCATTAAGTAATTAGGAATGCTAATGTAAATAAAGTGTCATTCAAACAAGGCTTCCAGACTGGAGATGAATCATATATTTTGTCTTCTCTTCTGGAATATATACAGATGAATGATATAAAATAACCAAAAGGGAAAAAAGCTACCGAATAAACAAACTAAAAGGAATGGTTCTGTCACTTACTGCTAAGTAGATCTTGTATTTTAAGCAGTGTTTTTAAAAATTTTATAATAGAAATGACAATATAAAATATAAATTGAGAAGAAAGTTTCCTTAAATTATGATCCCGCGTTTCTCAGTGCCTGTTATAATTTATATATCCGTGGAAGGGATCTAGTTTCCATGAAATAGCAAAGATGAGCAGCTGAAGAAAATATAACATCAGGAAAAGAGGGAGAAAGAAATGGAGAAATGAATGGCAGTGCACCAAAAAAAAAAATTAATACCGAATAAAGACTAAAAATAAGAGAGAAATAATTGGAGGGAAAGGAGACAAGGAGAAACGATTTTATTTGAAGTTAATAGAAGCCATAGGATAACGGTTTGGAACTAGATGATTTCATGATGCTGTAACCCTTAGATCTAGAGTATGGATCAAGATAATTGAATAAAAGTTTTACTTTAGTACTAAAAATTGGTAAAAGTGATAAATATTAAGGGTAAGATTTTAGAGTGATTTTTGTACAAAAATTCTTCGATACTGGGGACTTTTTAAAAGGAAAAACATTAAAGGTTATATTTAGTGGCAATATACTGCTAAGATTTTAGAGTGAGTTTTGTAAAACAACAAATAATAAGTCAATACCGCAGATTTTCCAAAAAAGATTTGCTTTAAAAGCTTACATTAAGTAGTGAAAAGTTGTCTGACACAGAGTATGTGTTAAATAAATATTTGTGTAAGGATTTAATGAATAAGTGAGCTAATAACTTAAACTTCATGTCAAATGATCCCCTTTCCTAGAAAGTCCCAAATATGTCCCCATTATTTAGTCAATGTGACAAACTTTCAGTAAGTTTCCATCACCCTTGACCCACTGATGCCCTCTTTTATTAATTGATATATAATTTACATTAAGTAAAGTACACAAATACTAATGCAAATGTAAACCTTGATAATGTGCACAAGTAAACACCCCTTGAACCACGTGCAGTGTTTTTCATAACAGCAAAAGATTCTTTTGTTTTCTTTTTGTATCAGTAACAACTCCTTCAAAGATAACCTTCATAGTTTCATAGTTTACCTGTCCTTGAATGTCTTGCAAATGGATATATATATATAGAGAGAGAAACATTTTCATAATAATACATTCTTTTTGTCTCAATACCAAACCCTTCAAACATAGCCACCACAGTTCACCTGCTCTTGAGTGTTTTATAAGTGAAGACATACTCAGTAAATTCTTTTATGTCTGTTGTCTTTCAGGGAGCATAGTGTTCATACCATTTAACTATATCTGATATCTGTCTTTTATACATATGTTGCCATACATAAACATAAATCTTTATGTCATACATGTAAGAGGTATTCGTCATACTTGTACACTAAAAGTGCATTGTGTTTTCAATCCTCCTTAGGGTTCCATTACATTAAAACTCTGTGCTTTCCTTATTCTTTCTTCTATTGCAAATAGTTCTGCCCACTTTTGGCGATTATGAAATCAGTGTACGTGTCTTTCAGTAGACACGTTTACTCATCTCTCCCACCTGTGTACGCAGGACTGGAATCACCAGGACACAGAGCGGGATGTGTGCAATGTTGTTTGATTCTACCAAGCTGTTTTTCTCAAAGCCATTACACCATTTCACATTCATACAAAGTAGGCACACAACCATACCCACAGCAACATCTTTAATGTTATCTGTTCTGGAAATGATGCTGTGATGACTCAGAAAGTTGGTTTTAATTTGCATTTTTCTCATGTCTAGTAAGGTGGGATAAATTTTCATGTATCTTCATATAATACCTTGAATATTTTCATTTTGAAGGAAAATTTTTTCCCATTTGGTACAAAGAAACGATGCTGTATTTCAAAAATCTTACATTTGTTGCCTCACACAGTACATTAAAATTTATTGATGTGGTTAAGAGATGTAAACGTGGATGCTAAAATAATAGACTTCTAGGACAGAGGTCAGCAAACGACAAGCTTCAAGGCCAATCTGAGCTGCCGTCTGTCTTTCTTTTCCTTCTCTAAAACATCCCTTTTATTTTGAACTAGATGTAGATTCACATGCAGGCATAAGAAATAATGCAAACCTCTTACTGAAAACAAAGAAACAAACAAAAGTATTCAATGTTATGGTTTGTGTCTGATATCCCCTCAAAGCCTCATGCGGTCATGGGGGCGGCTTCTAGACTTAGTTATTAATTCATGGCCCAAAGCTGGGATTATGGGTGTGAGTGCTACACCCACCCTGGAGCGGGCAGCCTGCCTACAATATAAGGGAGGGCAAGAGGCTTGCTTTCTTGCTCTCCTCTCTTTTTGCTTTTGCTGCTTTTGCTGTTTTCCACCCCCATGAACTGTTGCCCTCTGCCATGTGCCACCTCGCCTTGGAGCCAGCTGATTATGGACTGAAACCTCCACAAACTGTGAGTTAAATAAACCTTTCCTTCCTTAATTTTGGGCATCAGGTATTTTGTCTCAGCGACGAGAGAAAAGTAACCACGACACTCAGTAAACTAGGCATAGAAGCAATTTACTTAACTTGATAAAAGATGATTATAGAAAAAATGTCATACTTAAAGGTAAAAAGTGAAAGATTTCCCTTAAAAGTGATCAAAATACAGCAGCGGCCATTCTCGGCATTTCCATTTAACATTCTACTGGAGGGAAATTATGCAAGAAAGAAATAAAAAGCATCCAGATTAGAAAGAAGAGTTAGAACTGTTTTTATTTGTGTGTGGCAAGATTTCACATATGAACTACTCCATGGAATCCATAAATTAACACTATGAGAACTAATAAGCAAGTTAAGATCAACATAGAAAAACTATTTTATATGTACAGGTTAGCAATGAGAAATTTAGGGCCGGTGATATCGCTCAGCAGCATAAGCGCCTGCCTGGCAAGCGCGAGGTCCTGAGTTCAGTTCCCAGTACCCACATAAAAAGAGAGAGAGAAATCTAAAAAGGGAGCTAAAACAACTTAATTCACAATAACATAAAAAATAAAAGTAAACTGAGCAAAAGATGTATATGATTTGTGCTCCAGAACTACAAAACACAGTTGAAAGAAATTAAAGATCTAAGTAAACTGAATGACATATAATGTTTATGCGCTGAAAGACTTAACGTTACTAAGATGATAATATTTCCTAAATTGTTCTGCAGATTCAGTGTAATTCCTATCAAATCTATCACCTGCTTGCATAAATTGACAGGCTGAGCCCAGCATTCCTGTGGGAATTCAAGGGGTCTAGAATATCCCAAACCATCATGAAAGATAAGACCAAAGTTGGAAGAACCACACTTCCTCATTTGCATGATTATAATAAAACTCCAGCAATCAAGAATGTGTGGTATTGGCTGTCAGACAAATTTAAAGATTAAGAGAATGGACAAGAGAGTCCAGGAACATCTCTTAGAACTTTAGAGTTGATGAAAAGGCTCAAGGCAATTCACTGGTGGAGAGAACAATCAGTGCTTTTCAAAAGCTGACTTCCTCCTCCTTCTCACGCAGGGGTACATGGGACATAGAGAGCAAACTCAGTGACTCTCCATGGTGTTCATTTCCTGAAGTTCCTGTCTAACCACTTTTCCACATTTAGAGTCTTTCACCATTGTCTGCTAAATGATTTTCAATGTAATTCTTTGTAATTACACAAGGCAAACTGGACAGCTAGATTTGTGTCATCTTGTCCCATAGGGAAACTCCTATTGTCTGCTTTTTATAAATAAAGTTTTATTAGAACACAATTACACTTAAGCACATTTGTTTAAATATTGCTTAAGGCTATTTTCTTAACTTGACAGAGAGGTTGAAGCAACAGGATTGCTTGAATTTGGGACATTTCTGGGAGAAATAAGGGGTCTGGGCTCAAAATCAACCAATAAGTAAAGTTAAAATAAGTAAATTCCCAATAGATGAATACTAAATTTTTTGGAAGAAAATGTTATAACCAATTCTGTTTTTTTGAACCTTCATGCAAATCATACTATCAGAGGACTGAAGCAATGTAATAACTTTTATTTTCATATTTTTGTTGTAAAGTGTGCACATGGGGAGTGCTTGTGTCATCTTTTCTAAATTGTCTGCCTCTTCTTGTATATTATATCCCAGTGCCATATATATATATATATATATATCATATATCATATATGTGTGTATATAAAACATGTGTATGTATACCATATATGTGAGTATATAAAACACATATATGCATATATGATGTATGATACATATGAATGCAATTTTGACATATACTCATTTCTAGATACATCTTGTTCATGTTGATTCTATTATTTTTTAAGAGTCATACAGGCGTACTGGGATTACACTAGAATGCTTTCTTTATGCTCATGTGTGACATGGGTTTCCAGGAAGTGTGGAGGAGGATGTGGGTGTGGACCGGCTCCTCTCTTCCCACCAGGCTACTGGGCCCCTACCGTGTGCCCTGGTTATTGTTAAAGCCCTGGCCCTAACCTAGCCGCCTCTCTAAGTCTCTCTGCTTCTGGGTTTTCCCCACTAGACTTTGGATTGGCTCCATCCTTACTCCTACGCTGCCTGTCTCGAACAATTTGTCCTTGATTCACATCTGTTTCGTGCCAATGCACGGCAAGGTCCTCTCATTGAAAAGGTGGGAAATCCCCACTGAAAAGTTGTGCCCAAGGTACCTGTAGTCATTGACAAATTGTTGCAGTAAGGCCCGATCTTAATTGTGACAGTAGCTCTGATTGCCCAACTGAGTCCTCCTGTCCAACTGGGGACTTCTGCTCTGGGAGCAGGACTTCTTGGAGATCGCTTCAGCACTCAGGCTCTCCTGAAGTCTGGCTTCCCTCTGCTGGTTTTGTGTATTCATCATTTTTCCCTTGCAGCTGGACGGCGTCTGACTGGGCTCCCCAAGCTGTTATTCTAGAGCGTAGCCTTCACTCCTGCACATGTCTACGACGTACGTGTCTCTAAAGTTATCTCTCTTCATGACTCTGCTGTTGTGAGGGTCTTGTCTTAAGTTTTAACTTATTTCTGAGGGAATGCTTGGTATGTTTCTCTACTGATCACTTTCTCTGCAGATTTGTTACATACTTCTGATAGGTTAAGGGAGTATTCTTGCATTTCTAATTTGCTAAGGGTTTTTGTAAAGTGTGGGGATCGTACTAAGTTATTTTTTAGCATCTTTGACAGAATCATGTGTTTTTATCTTTCATAAATAAATTCTAGTAATTCTAATTTACACTTTGCAGATTCAGCCAGCTGATAGGATAGTTGATTTTGAGCCATATTGCCTTAATGTGTTTTCTCTGTTTTACCTTCCTTATCTAGTTTCGTTACCAGAATTGTACTCTACCCATAAAATGAGTTGGTGAATACGACTCTTCTTTCTATTGTCTGAATGATAACAATGATCTCTACTTATAATTTGCCTATAAACACATCTAAACCTGGGTTTTTCTTGTGAGAGAAGATTAGTGTATTGGTACAATTATATTGATTATTGAAGGACTATGCATGTTTTCCGTTTCTTGTTGAACTTGTGTTTTAAGATTTTTTTTTTGGCAGTTTTCTTTTTCTTTTATGTTTTTGCTAGAACTATTTCCATTTTATCTACATGGTCAAATTTTCATTTTTGTGTTTTACTGGACACTCAAAAAATAGTATTAAAGTTAATGTTTTATTCCTACGTAATTGACTCGGGGAAAGATTGATGGGAAAACAGTTTTCAGGTCTCTAACATCCCGCCTTCTTCACTTGCTGCCTCCCGTATACCTTATGAGAGGAGAATGAAGGTTAGTGGATGACGTTTGCAACACTTTAAATGAGAGTGGTTTGTTAAGCACTCTATCCCATCTCTGATAATTCAAGTCAATGCTATTATGTCCATTTTCAAGGTCGGAATAACTCATTCATTTTTAAGTAAATCTACATAGAGCATTTCAAATACTAATGAGCTTGTCTAAAATGTTACTGTATTTAAAATTATTGAGATATGGCCCAAAACCAGCATATCGAGATAAATTACATTAATTCCGGTGGAAGTCATTCAGTGTGGGTTTTACTTGCCTAAAACCTAATCTCAGCATAAAGTGATTACCTTATATGATTGTATTTATCAGAAGAGAACCCTGCAAATAAACACTGCATTGTCAGAGTTATAAGGCTCATTAGTAAAATCTTCCTACTTATCAATTTGCAGGAAATGTAAGTTGATTTACTTTCTCATTACCTAGGAAATGTTTTGTACTCCTGATTCATCTTTGTTCTTCTCTTTGTACAAGCAATGAAGTTGTAAGTTCTGGGAATGATAGCCTGCACATCATGATGCTTCATAGAATGATCAGCTAACAGGAAATGAATTATGAAGAACAAAGTCTTTGTTACACAAGCTCTGATGATCCTTAATTCTGAGGAGAAAAATAGCCAATCAGTTGTGCAAGGTCCCATAAACAAAATAGAGTGATATGCATGTGAATTGTGATAGACTGTTTTTATTTTAGTAAAAAGAAGACTAACCCAGAGAGCATTTTAATAAATCCACAAAGCATATATATACATATTTTTTTTAATCTCCAGTACAATTTGGTCTTCAGACTATTGGAGACTGGCATAAATAAGTGCAAGTTCTGTGTCTGAATAATAAAATTCATTTTTTGAAAAGAAAAGTTAAACAATGACTCCAAGATCATTTAAAATTTTATGTACTACACTGGCTTTTCACCAGGAGGTCATGAACTTACCAGTGATAAATTATCCACAACTGGACCATTATATCTACACAATGTGTTTTTACCCTCACCAGGAAAACTCTGAGGGTAAATCTGCCAGGCAGTGCTGAGCAGGGGAGATGGTGGCTTTTACTTTTTCATTTGAGAGAAAGGTGGCTTTTGCTTTTTCATTTTGCCTGTGAGAAAATGTTCTCTTTCTTTGACTTATTTTATTTAACGAATTTAACTTAATATCTGTATGTTAAAAACTGGGCTCACATTAGAATTTCCAGCAAAGATAATTAAAAATACATCAATCGCATCATGTCTAGGTTTTCCTGGAGAAATGATGATATCAGACAAACTGAATGTGTGTCCACTGACCCCAGGTAAAAGACATTCCTAAATCAGTTATCATTATTTGAAAAAACATGTTCAGTAACCAAAAGGCTTGATTAAGTATTTGGTCCACATTTTCTGTTGAATATTTCTGGTAGATTATAACAATAGTAAGAGAGAAATTTTTAATCAATTTTGAGCTCATCAATGCCAAGTGAATGAGGAAATTAGAAACTTACACCTTTGCTATCCCTAATGCATAAAAGAGTAGGCATCTATTAACCCCAGATGCCGACAGAGGTGACACATTCTTTTGTGGGGAATGGGGGTGGGATCAGCTAAATGAACCCTAGTGGACACCTGAATCCACTGACCAATCTTAGCATCACTAAATAAGGATCGATATTTCCGTATACTTGCTGATATAGTGCCATTTGTAATGGTGTGTGTGTGTGTGTGTGTGTGTGTGAGACTGTGTCTTTCTATAGTTGAAGGCTAATTTATTTAGCTTTAAGCTTTAATTTTATGACAAATGCATTGTTATACCAGCATTCTTTTGGCAAGTGTGTGTGTACTCTATGCTTTTATTTCTCCTAGTCTCATGCATTATCTTTTACTTTTCTTTTTAAGTATCTCTAACTCTGCCAATCATTACTCCAAATGTCATAACTCGAAATATTTCAGAAGGCACGTGATATCCAGAATTGCTTATGTATCAATGATAAGCCCTGAAACTCTAAGTTCATGTCAAGTATAAGATGGATCTACATCCCTAACTTCTGTTTTCTCTTGCATTCTAAACATGAACTAATTTAGTTAAGTCATACTTATATCTTATTAATCTCCATCTTAGTAACTGAAATTTAGAGTGCAAATGGCAATGCTTTCAAAAAACTTAAGAAACTCCTCTAGGAATGGAAAACAATATTTTTCCAAGAGCCTAAACTTGGGCAAAAGATTTGTGATTCAAATTTTTAAAAACGTAAAAGTACAGAATCACGTGGCCATTTTTCACAAATAGCTAGCAGATATCCAAAGAAGGAAATCAGGGTTGATTCTAAGTCAGTTTCCAACTTGGAACCCAACTTCTAGATTTTCCTTGTGAAATGAATGATTTGCATGGGAAATGTGTAGTGATTATTAACTGAGAGAAAAAGGCATTGGGCTAGTTTTCTAACAACTTCAGTGTATTATATTTATATTTTAGACTCCGTCCATAACAGATGAAAGCGTGCTTTCATGGAACAGATGACATCACAGCTCTCCTGCTGTAGGGCTTATTCCAGACATTCCAAGGGAGACATAATCCCTTTTGTGCCTCTGAAATTAAAATGAATCGTATGCAAAACTAGAGCTAGTGGAGAGGTTCTATGTAGCCCATTATGATTATTATGCTTTAAAGAACTGTCCGCCGGACTCTGCAATAGGTAAATTGTGCTAAATAAAGAATAGCATTGCCCCTCTGTGATAATTACATTCTACAAAATGTTTCCTTGCCAGCAAAGAGATTGAATGAGAGGAGATTTAGATATGTATGTAAAAAAGTTTACTTTTGAATAGAAAGCAAACTTAAAATTGGTGCCCTCCATTAAAATTCAATTCATCTTGGATATTAAAAAAATAAAAAAGCATAAATAAATGAGGCAGATGTTGGCAATCTGAGTAGGCCACAAATCTGCTCAACCTTAATAACCAAAATTCAAAAGGCAGATGGTGGAAGCCTCAACAAAACAGAGGAAATTCTCCAAGATTTGGAGCATTTCTATGCAGATTGGTAAAATGTCCTTATGACAAAGGAAATGTTCCATCACCACTTGAAATATATTTTTTAAATATTTAGAGTAGATTTTTATTTTCTATCAGAGCTTGTTAACTCAAAAATGCAATAAGGTCATGATAAAATCTGTTAGGAACTTAAGCGGATTTCCAAAGGAAGGAAAATCCAGATGGAAACGCATTGACTTCTTTATGTTCTCCCATTAAAATAAATTAATCCTGTTGCAGGAACATTCCCCGCGTGCCTCCTGTCTTGCCATCCTAAAACCCCCCTCACTGGCAAAAGACAAAACCTGATTTGACAAAGTCATGTCCTGCCTATAAGTCTAGAGTTGTCTACAGAGCACAGTGAAATAGAATTTTACTTTCCGAACTGGAATTCCAAATCATCCTCTCATACACAGCTCCTGCTGCTTCCCCCAAGTTTCCCTCGATGAACTTTCCTCTGTTTGTCCTTCTGCAGCGGTGGCCCGCAAGCTCTTCCTTTGGGAACTGGAGAGCTGCTCCTGGCTGGAACAAGCCAGCCCTCTCTCTCCACCACACTGAGCAGAGACAAACTTGACACCAGATGCAGAGTCCACCTGAAGAAGTTCACACACTGGACACAAAGAAAGAGGCTGTTCTAGAGTGGTCAGTAACCGACAGTTATTTTGACCAATAATGTGAGGAGAAACGGGCTTCTGGCTATTTAAAACTGTTTCATCAAGTCAATAGATATGTTGGAGAGCCCACCATGGTCAAGGCGCTTCTATACTCTAAAGATATGGAAACAAACACTTCTGTTCCCATGCAGAGCCTATCACAGTGAGGGAGATAGAAAGTAATTGCTATCATAAGCAAACAGAAGTTCAGTAGTGATTATTTTTAAAAATGAGAAATAAATCATAAAAGGCAGTGGTGGTTGGGAATATCATTAGATGGAGTGGCTTGGGTAAGCCTGGCCTAGATGACTTGGAACAGAAGAGGAGAGGGCCGTGAAGGATTACCTACATGGGCTTTGGGGAGTGGAGCAGCCACAAAGGCATAGCAATGTACGGGGGTGTGGGGGGTACCAGCAACATCCAGCATGCTAAGGGAGCTTCACCAGGGGACACCAGGGGAGGGCACATGGGTCAGAGCTGGCAGCTGAAAAGTAGGAATTTCCCAACAGTTCTTAAGAAAAACCTATCTCCTGAACATGAAACCTCGGACTAGCCAGTTAGTGTGTGCTGCAGCAACAAGATGCACAAAAGGATGATGGGGAGAATCTAGATGAAAGGAGAAAAACCTTCAGCTCATTCAGAACACAGACCCTTTCCGTGCCATATCAGGCTTTTCCCCACTCCCAGGACAGTAGGACACGATCGAAAATGAATTCCATAATCAGATTTCGGTGTGTGCCGATGTTCACACACACGGATGTTCTTAAATAAAGATCTCTTCTAGAAGCCCTGTCCAACTCCTGTCACCTGCACATTTTCTCTTTTCATCTCCTGATGGAGTTCTGGAGGACGCAGCCCAGGTATGTGTCTCATGCCCCGTGGTTGTCCAGCCCCGCCAATATGAACCCAGGCTTCTGCCCTGGCAGCTCCTGCCCAAAGCAACAAGAAGTTCTCCAGCTACAGGGCTTCAGATTCTAGTTTTTCATTGCTTATACGTGGGAAAACTGTTGACCTTTTAAATTAACCTCAGATCTTCTTTGCTATATTTATTTATCAGTTACAGGAGTTCTTTTGTCCATTCCTTATGTATTTTATGGAGGCAATCTATCAGTTACCTTCAGAGAAGGCTGTTTTGTTTCTTCCTTCCCAACCTGGATGTCATCTTTATCTCCTTATTGTCTTATTGCAGCAAGGACTTCCAGTAGCATGTCATCTAGCAGTGATTAGAAAAGAAATGCGTAGCTCATTTCTGATCATAAGGAAAGAGCATCCAGTGTCCCTACACTCAGGAGCACGTTGTTTGAAAGCATTTTCATCCAGTTTATCACCTTTTGTTCTACTCCTACTACCTGGCTGAGAGTTTTTAATCAAGAGTAAGTGTTCCATTTTGTCAAATGCTCTTTCTGCATCAATTGAGATGGTCTTAAGATTTTTCTTTGTCTTTTGACATGATAGATTATGTTGATTGATTTGTGAATGTCAAACAAGGCCTTATAGCTTTACGCAAAGTCAAATTTGGTTTGTTAATATTTTGCTGATGTTGTTGCTTCGATTTTGAGGGGAGAAATTGATCTTTCCTTTCTTATAATGCTTTTATCTGATTTTGGTATAAGGGTGATTTGTTCGCTTCCTAGAATCTTCCCTGTATTCCTCTTCTTCTTTGGGAAGAGTTTGTAAATAAGCAGTGTAATTTCTTTAAAATTGTTTTCTGCAGTTCGTTAGTGAAATAGTCTGGGCAAGGTGCCTTGTTTTATTCATAATTATTCAGTAAATATAACAATATATAATAAAATTATTTCCTATTATATCATTTAGTAATATTGTATATCTTTGCATATTGTATGTTATGGTTAAAATGTAATGTTGTATACTTCTATAATGTAAAATATAAAATACAGCATTCATTAATTATATTAATATATAATACTTATTAATTTATGAACAATTGATTTAAATCTTGTAATAAATTATTAAAATGACATTTCTTCATGTGTGAATTTGGGTAGTTTATGTTTTTCAAGTGATTTTATTTATCTCATTTAAGTAGTAAATTTATGGGAATACATTTGTCATAGTATTTCTTTATTTTTCTTTTAATATCTATAATATTGGTAGTAAAGGTCTTATTTTAATTTTGGATATTAGTAATTTGAGTAGTCTAAATTTTTCTTTGTTAGCGTATCTGAAGGTTCATCAAAATTATCAATCTTTCCAAAGAATTAAATTTCAGTTTCGATGATTCTATTTTTATGGGTTTTGTTTGTTTGTTTCAAATGTCATTAATTCATATTCTGGTTTTTGTTTCTTTCCTTCTGCTTGCATTAGGGTTAAATTGATTTCTTTCACTAGATTATTAAACTGGAAGATCACACAGTGGATTTTAGATCTTCCTACTTTTATAATAGATGAATCCTATGTCAGTACTTTTCTTTCTAATTAATTTCTGCTGTCACCCATAAGCTGTCACACAAGTGTTTGCATCAACAGTTAGTTTAAAATATTTTGAAAATTTTTTCTTGAGCCTTCTTTGTGTTATTGAAAGCATATTCTGTACTACCTCATCTATGAGGATTTTCTTGTTTTCTTTCTGACATTGATTTCTTGTTTAATTCCACTGTGGCATGAGAACATAGTTTGCATACTTTTCCTTTTAAATTTCCTAATGTATATTGTGTTTTTCAGATTATAGTCTATCAGTTGAATAATGCATTTGAATTTGAGAGAAATGCATGCTCTGCTGTAGTTAAATTTCACATTCTATAAATATGAATTAGAGAAAATTGATGAAAGCACTGTGCTAATCAGATCAACCATAATGTTACTCATATCTCTCTGATCCATCAGTTCTTACAAGAGAGATTTGGAAGACTCCAACTCTAATCGTGGATTTGTCTATTTCTTCTCTCAGTTCTGAAAGGTCCAGCCTTGCATATTTTGATGCTCTGTTGTTACACACACTTGTTAAGGACTACTGTGACCTCTTCCAGACCTGAATCTTTCATCAGTTTGTAATGTTGCTCTTTCTCCCTGACAAGTTCATTGATCTGAAGTTTGGTTTTTTTAAAATTAATATAGTTACTCCAAATTTCTTCTAACTAGTGTCAGCATGATATATCTTTATTCCTTTAACCTGAGTCATCATGTTTAATGTGGGTTTCTCATGGTCAACACATTCATTCTAAAAATCTCTGTCTTTTCATTGGTATAATTAGATCATTTACATTTAAAATGATTATACTAATAAAGGTGAATTAATATCCACCTTATACTCAACTAATTTCTTTTTATTACACTTACTTTTGTTTCTTTTATTTTCTCTGCCTTCTTTGGTATTGCAGCATTTTATATTCACTTGTAGCTCTTCTCTTAAAATACCAAATATTTTCTTTAAAAATTTGTAGTGGTTTCCCATGAATTTGTAAAAGTTATATCCCCTTTTGAAATTGTTCCATAATGTTTGGAATCCATTTTGTTTTTTCATTGCCTATAACCTTTTCTCTTTGAAATTCATTTTGTGAAGGGTCTACTGGTACATCAGCAGGACCCCTAATTTGTTTCTTGGCTGTACACAATCTGTTGAAGGACCAATCAAAGCATACTTCATGTCTACTGATTTTTTTTTTTCTGGCCTTTCCTTTTGGTTGTTCCTTTATTGGTTCTGCTTTTCTGCTCACATCACCCATCCCTTCTTACATGTTGTCTACTTTATCCTTCCATTTAAACCTACTTGTATAAATTCCTTTTCTGACAATCCAAAATCTGTACATCTTTTAATCTCATTTCTGAGACTTGCTTTTTTCTTCAGGTTGAGTTTCTTCTTGTCTTCTTAGCTAAACTCCTAAGGAGAAGTCCAATTTAACATTTGCCCTAACTGTAGGTGGCAGGAGCTTCCACCTCCTCCAGTATCTCTCTCTCCAGGGTTGACCTCGGGCTTCCTGAGCTCTCCTTGCATTGAGTCCATGTCTTGCAGCTCTTTGAGTTTGGTATTGGTAGTCGTGGAGCATTGTCTGTGTTCTCGTGATTCAACGTCCTCCTGTTCCTCACCATTGTTCCTTAGCCCCTTAAGTGAGACAAAAAGGCTAGAAGTAGCTGGAATCTGGGAATGACCTTTGCCAGATGGGATGGGGCTCTGGCATAGTTTGGCAGGTAGACTATTGTTATTTAGAAGCAAATCATTTCTTTTTTTTTTTTTTGTGGGTACCGGGGGGACGACCTCAGGACCTCACACGCCAGCAGGTGCCCTTGCCGCTGAGCGATATCACTGGCCCCTTTTTCGTATGTGGGTTCCGGGAGTCGAACTCGGGCCCTCGGGCTTGCTGGGCAGGCGCTTAAGCCACTGAGCCATCTCACCGGCCCAGCAAATCATTTCTTAATAATTGGGTTTCCCCTTCCTCGTCCAGAGAATAAAGGGATTTTGCTCAGGTCTTGACATAATAATCCAGTGGGGTTCCTGGCAGTAAAGCTTAGGAAAGTGTGTGTTTTTTCTGAAACTGTGACCACTGAACACTTTCACGCCCACAGAATCCACATGCACTTCTAGCGGTTTGTCAGAATTCCCACTCATCAGTTCCTACTACTGTACGACTTCAGTGGCTTTGTTTTTAAATGAGCAGGTCTTGGCTCTGAATCTTGATTTCTGAGTTCAACTGTCTCACCAGATTTGGGGATGGCAGTTTCCTTAAATCCTCTGAATAGTCCAAGAAAACTCATTGGTTTTCAGGTTTTTTGTTTGTTTTTCACTTTTTTTATTTATTGCAGAAGTAACTGCTCCCAAACTCTTCAGAATCGGAGCAGAGACTGGAACTCCTGCCCCAATCCCTTTTGTGCCTTTGTCTCCTTGCACTGAAGGAGGCCAAGCAAAGACCTGTAGATATACAGCTCCACTGCAATGAAAGAAAAAAATAGTGAAAGATGGAGATTTTTTGGTAACTCCATTTATTTTTAGTTATATTTTATGTTTCCATTTTTTCCTTTCTTTCATGGTTAGGTAAGTTCTGGCCTCTCTGTTTAACCCTGCTTTGCTCCATTCTTTTGTAAGTTACCATCAAAAAAGAGACACTGACGAGACAAAAAGGAAGCCACTGAGTGCCCGTTAGAACTGACCTGTGAGGTCGGGCAGTAGAACTCCCTCATTCTGTGAAGACTCCGAGGTTGAAACAGTAACAAGACCCAGGCAACGCTGTCTGGCTTCTCAGTACAAAAGTCAGAGGATGTGAGCCCAAGTTTTGTGAATCTCTGCCTATTCTGGATGATACGAGCCCAGTTCCAAGGGAACAGCCCATTTATTGAGTGATGCAATATAACTAACAGCAATATACAGAATTCTTGCGTTTGCATGGGTCCTGAGGGACTGCCTCCTCTTAACTGAGCATCATACCTCCTTGGTGCCAGCAGTGAAATATAGAAGGCATCTGGGCTCTACAGGATCAAGTCCACAAAACCCTGGCAGGAGTAGTAGAGGTCACATTTGGATCCAAATGTTAATTGACAGTGTCCTCTAATGTGCAGTTTGGGGCTCAGGTAATCGCAGTGAGGAAAACTCATTATAAGCCCTGCAAGAAGACAGTGTCACATGCCATGTGATGCTCAAAGGGGCTTCAGGGACTCCAGGGAGCTTTGCCTGAGGACAAAACCACCCTTTCACAGCAGGTGTGGGCGGAAGGCTGCAGTGGCCCACGGAAGTGCCTGCAGGCAGTGGGGTCCCTGTCACCTGCGGTATCACCCCGGCTTTGAAAAGCACTTCTTCCTTTCTTTAAGGATCTGAACCTTTCACTCTCACTTTGTGCACCGAGGAAAACTGACAAGCATTATTCTCATGTCTCAGCTTTGAAAAGTGCTCCCAGTTTGACAGACCTCCTTGTTACAAGCTTAGAGTGTAGGACTGTTACCCCTCAGACATCTGCATCGATGAAAATCACTTAAACTTCTTTCTTAAGTGTTCATGGCAGTTTGGAGACTATCAACAATGTCCTAGCTAAATAAATAAATCCCATGGTCATAAATAAATAGGGTTTAATTAATAAATAAAAGAAAATACATAAATCAATCCCATGGTCATACTTTACTTTCCATGGGGCCACTCAAATTTTAGTAAAACAAACTGGCAATTCATTTTCAAAATAGAGGAAAATGAATCAAAATGACTATGATATGATTTTAACAAACCTGCTTTAAGAAGTAAACTAAGTAAATAGGACTTAAAGTTCTAAAGCTGCACTGCTGTTAATTCTTGTGCAATAGATAAAACATTTGAACAGCGCTGTGTACAAAAAGCAAACATAGACCTTTACAAAAGTCTTTTAATTTACCACTATGAAGCTTAATTTTTTCAAAAATTGTTTTTATGCTCATTTAATTAAACTACTTTTCTTGAGCACTCGCTGTTGTGCTTTGGGGTCTCCCAGAGGCTGAATCTGAGTCAATCAAGTGCAAGTTGCTTACTTGAGAAGTTATTTCGAGAAACATTGATAGAAAATTTATGATGAAGTTGGGAGTTAAGCTCAGCCATAAATCATGTGCTTAGTATGGCAAGGCACTGGGTTCAATCCTTAGTACATACGTGCACACACACACACACACACACACACACACACACTGAACTGAGACAAGAAAGAATAAGAAGCCAATAAGGCATTCATCAGGAAGCCCAGCAGCCCATTTGGAGTTTTGCAGTTATCACACAGGAAGAAGTGGGGTGTTTATCCTCCGTGGAGACAGTTGTGAATTCCATGGCACTGTGCCTGGCCTTCTGTGACCAGCTGATGTACCCACTACTGATGTCCCTTGCACCCAGCACAAAGTCCTGGGCCACAGGGACTATAGCTCCTCAGGGCTTTGGCTCTCAAAACATGGTCTCCAATCACAGCAGAACATTTCCTGAGGCCATGTTAAAGCACCAAATTTTGCTCCCCTCCTATCAGGAGAGTCATCTCCCATGGAGGTTCAGTGCCGGTCTTGATTGTCACTGCCTGCTCTGCAAATCTGCTGCACACCCTGTTTACCATTTCCTAGTGTGGAGACTCAATTTTCTGAATGCTAGAACCTTCTATGCTTACTCTAATATTTGCAAAAACTAAAAATTAAAAAAAAATACTACAGTGTTTTTGCTATGAAAAGACCTTTGGGGATCAAGTTATTTTATTCATTGCAAATCTGAAATATATTTTCATATCCACTACATGTTTATGCAAGCATTACCTTTTAACCAAATCCATCTGAGCTGCCTTCACAAAATACCTTACACTGGTTAGTATCTAAAGAATAGAAACTTATTTCTTGGGCTATAGTAGCTGGGAAACCCAAGATCATTGTGCTAGCATTGGAATCCGATGAGGGCTTCTGTCTGTCCCCAGGAGTGTCCTTCGTGAGAAGGACCCCATTCCCTCAAGCTCTTTCATAAGAACATAGATCCCATTCAGCAAGAAAGAGCTCTCCAGAGGAAGATCTTCCCAAAGGCTGTATCTCTTACTTCTGCTACATCCAGCATTGCATTTTAACATGGATTTTGGAGATGCAATTTCATTCAACCCGTGACATCCTTGTTTTATTGTTTAGGTGTAAAATTCTAGAAAAAAAATCTTCCTTTCTGTCTCAAAAAATTTAAATTTGAGTTTGTTTGTTTACTTTTGCCCAAAGCATACATTATCCCATTAGAAATCTAAAGCCATTCTGGTTCTAAACATTTCTAAGAGGTATTCACTCTGGATTTTTTTGGATATTATCCTCATGACCTATTTTCTAATCCAATTCTTTTCACACTTCAGTGTGAATTAAAATCACCTTCTAGGGTTCTTCTAAATTTCTCAACGTCCTGGTCCCAAACACAGAAATTAAATCACAATCCCTAGAGGTAGAAGCCAGCCAGAGTCATAAATGGGTAAATAAATAACCTAATACTTTAAACTTTTAAGAAACATCTAGTTACAACCAATGGCATTGTAGAAAATTCAACCAAATCCGTGACACTAGAAATTTTCAGAGGAATTAAAGTGTTATTAAACAGTGTGAGCAAACACTTGAATTTAGCAGAAACAACACAGAAGAAAAAAGAAAACAAATAAAATTCAGTTTTTGATCTTGTTTAGAATGTGTGCACCCACTGAAGTTCTGGGGAACCCGTTGGATGCGACGCACCCTGTGCTGTGTGGAGTTCCAGCTCGGCCAGTGTGTTTCTCCCAAGGTCCCTCTCACCTGAGGAGGCTCTGGCTCCAACTGCAGATGACAGAGATGCCACACTGGGACCCTGTGAGCTGAGATGGAGACGGAGGAGGCAGTGCCTGCACGAGGGGAGGCAGGCTGCCGAAGTGCAATGGAAAACTAATTTCTTCCCAGCAAGAACAGGGGGCCACAGAGAAGCCTCCTAGATTTGTCTCTCCCAGGAGCTTGAAAGATACTTGAAGCAAAATCTGAACACCTTATGCTTTATTTAGCTCCATCTGTTAAAAGGGTCACCAGTCTGGAAAATGATTAATTTATTTTCTCTTTTTCAATAAAATCCTGTGATAGTGTGGCCGTTAGATTATTTTCTTGTACTTCTGTATGGTGTAAATTCTGGCTTTATTTTCCCTAGTCTGGTTGAAGAGCTAAGAAAGTCTTCAATACGGGAGGTGGCCAGAAGTGAGCCTCAGGACAATAGTGCACTCAGAACAGGGACCTCCCTCACACTCGTCAGCAATTCAATTTCACCCCCTGCGCCCTCTTTGCAGATGCATTGGCAGAGCAATTGGATCACAGTATTATTATTTCTAGGTACGATGCCCAGTAATAGTTCTTTTTTTTTTTTTGCCTTAGCAATTGAAAAGAATTTTTGATTTGTTACATAAAATAATATACAAAGCACAATACATAGTGCTTCCTCTTATCTTAGTAGAGCAAATATAGCAGGAAGCACTCATATTGAATATGGGGGGAAACACGGAGGTTAAAAGAAAATACAAGTGAGAAAAACCCTTTAAGAAGTGTTGTATTATTATCTGCAGATGGAGAATCATTTCCTCCTGCTGAAATGTTTCTCAGTGTTCCATACTTCATTACTATCTCTAGTGGCGAGAGTGAAATCTGCAGGTGTACAGGAAAGGCATTTATGAAGGGGTAGCAGATCTCCCCACCCCGCATACTGTGACCTCTCAGAGAGGGCAGCAGTATCAGCAGGGGGTGTGCAGAGGCAGCAGGGGTGACTGTTACCCTCACAGCTGTGAGAAGCCACCATGAGCCTCACGCCACTTACCTCAGGATTAAGAGCACAGTCAGTCCTTGCTAGCAAAAAGAAATCCAGGTTTGATTTCTGCGCTCAACTGAAGACTTTCCTAACTTTCCCGGCGCTTTATCTCCTTCAGGTTTTCAGTATTGGGTAGTGTTCACAGGTGCGTCCCAAATAAGAGACGCCTTCATTTCCTCTAACCAAAGTGATGACACGTAGCAAATTTTGAGAGGATTCACAATAAACAGAGATATTGAGATATGTTATGTGGAGTTGCCTGAGATGTCTTAAAAATTTACGAGTTTTAAGACTTGTGGGTCGGACATGGTGGCACACACCTGTAATCGCAGCACTCAGGAGGCCGAGGCAGGAGGATCGCTGCAAGTATGAGCCCAGCCTGGGCTACAAAGTGAGTTCAAGGCCATCCTGAATTACATGGCGAGACCCCGTCTCAAAAAACCAAAAAAATGGGGGCCAGTGAGATAGCTCAGCAGTGTACACGCCTGCCTGGCAAGTGCGAGGGCCCAAGTTCGACTCCCAGAACCCATATACGCAAAAAGGGCCGGTGATATCGCTCAGCGGCTCGGGCGCCTGCTGGCGCCCAAGGTCCTGAGGTCAACCCCCGGTACCCACAAAAAATAAAAATAAAAAAACAAAAACAAAAACAAAACAAAAAAAAAAAACAGAGAAGACTTTGCAATATGGATTCCACACTCAGAGCCACCAGACCACAGTAATTAAGAATATTTATTCTGGGCATGCTCATCTGCAAAGCACAGATACATAGCTGACTCACTAAGGTGTGATTAAAATATGTAACTATCTGTTTATATCTAGTTTTACCTTAGTCTTTTATTTATTTTTACCTATTTTTATTTTGAAAAATTTTAAACCCAGAGCAAATCATATATATAACAAGGATATTTAAAGGAATACCCATACATATTTTTGCCTAGATTCACTGTTATCATTTACTTTATCTTATGCATACTGTATTTTAAAGTATTGTTGTTGAACACAACATGTTTGTGTGTCACAAACATAAGTGGACTAAACCCTAGATACCTAACTGTGCATCTCCAAAGAATAAAGACATTTTTCAATACATTCATGACGTAAGCTATATTCAGGAAATTGATACTAGAACAATATTCCTATCCACTACATAGTGCCAAGAGTAACAATAAAATCTTTTCTAATTTTCCTTTTTATATAGCTTTAATCAAAGATCACACATTGCATTTATATGTCAAGTACTATGTACTCTTCAGAACTGAAACAGTTTGCCAACTTCTACTTTCCTTTTTCGTCTTTCATGTCAGTCACTTTTTAAAAGAAATTAGGCCAGTTTTGCAGCACGACCCTCAACTTTTTATTGAAATAAAATTTACATGAAAGACAATTCAACCTTAAAGGTACCCTATCCGGGGACTTTTAATACATTTGCAAAGCTTTGCAGCCATCTTCACTATTTAATTCCAGAACACCTGAATCACCCCCAAAGCAGTTGCCCCCACATCAGCTGTTATTCTTCCTTCATCTCTACCTCTTGGCAATCACTACTCTGCCTGTAGTTACCTCCAGCTTTGCCTACTCTGGACATTTTGTATACATGTGAAGTCATAAATATGTGGTCTTTTCCGTGTGGCTTCTTCACATAGCAAAACGTTTGCAGTTTTTGTACACGTCACCGCAGGTGCCAGGATTTCCTTCCTCTTTATGTCCCATTGCGTGGATGCAGCCCGTATCGCTTACCCATTCCTCAGTCGACGAACATTTGGACTGCCTCATTTTGTAGCTATTATGAAATATATTGCTATGAACATTCAAGTAAAACGTTTCTGGAATAGATATTTCAATTATTTCAATGGTATATTTAAGAGTAGAATTGCCGGTTCCATCCTCATCCAAACTAATTATTATCCAAGATTTGGATCCCAGCTGAATTTGTCACTGTGAAGTGGTATCTGTCTGTGATGCGAGTTGTATTTCCTTGGTGAGAAGTGTTGAGTATCTTATTGATCATTTGTTTATCATTTTTGGAGCTATGTCTGTTCAAATCTCTCACACAGTTTTAACTGGGTTTTTTATTATTGACTTTGTGCTGTATATATTATAGCTACTAGAATTTAATGAAATACATGATTTACAGACCTTTTCTCCAATTCTTTGGTCTGTTGCTTGTCTATTCAATTTCTTGAAACTGTCTTTTGAAGCACAGACTTTTTAAACAAAATAAATATTTTCTATTTTTCATAGTTGCTTGTGGTTTTGGTCTCATATCTAAGAAAGTATTCTCCAATTTAAAATAACGAAACTTTATACTATTTTCTTCTAAGATTTTTTTAGTTTTAGCATTTACATTTGGCTTTTTATTTATTTTGAGTTTTTTGGTATGTGGTATGATATGAGAATCCAACTTATTTCTCTTTGTCAAGTAAGTATCGGATTACCTCAGCATTATGGATAGAAAAAAATTATTCTTTCCCTTTTAAAGTTTGTTGACATCCCTGTCAAAATCAGGTGGCCATAAATACAGATGTTTGCTGCTATCATTACTCAGGTCAGACTCTGAATTCTCTTTCTGATGTATATGACTATGTTTATGCCATTATCAACGTGATTACTACTGTAGCTTTGGAGTAAGTTTGAAATCAGGATATGTGAGTTTTCCAATTTTATTTTTCTTTTCCCCAGATTTTTTCACCATTATGAGTCACTTACTACCATTTCAATACTAGAACCAGCTTATTAATTTGTGTGTAAGAGGACTCTGAGATTTTGAAAATGGTCTCTAAATAATTTGGGTTTTATGAATATTGACATATTGGTGATATAGAGTATTGCAATCCATGAACAACCAGTGTCTTTCCACTTGTCAAAGTTGTCTCAGGTACTTTCCCAAAGCTACTTTTGTTTTCAATGTGCGAGTTGTACAGATTTTTTAATTTAGTAATGGGATGATTCAATTATTCTCAAGTATTTTACTTTTTGTTGTCATTCTCAGTGGTATTCCTCTCTTATTTTCATTTTTCTTTGAAAAATCTGAAACAAAACTAATTTACCACATAGGTCATACATTCTCAAACCATGGGATGTGCCAGATATGAAATTACATCATACATCAATGGGAATAGTTTTGGTTCGCTATGACCTAGGTCCCTCCCACTTCTGGCGGCTGGATGAGGACAGCGCTGTAGGCAGCCACACCGCCTGGTGACTGGCCAGTGGTCTAGTGCATCTCCTGAGGGAAACCACGGCTGGTCCACTTGCTCACTTGGCTAAGGTGTTGCCAGTGAGATATCTTCATTAGTTTAAGACTGAACTTTGTTCCTTTTCCCCTTTAAATACAAGCAGCCTGTGATGGGATTCTTTTCAGGCATTTTCTTTTTCATATTTCCAGCTGTACAAATTTTAAATATGGCATTCTACCCTGATCTGTGATTCAGTTTCAGAGAGCTAGAGTCAACTGTGGTCTGAAAATGTTAAATGGAATCAAGAAATATAAAATTCAAAAGTTTTAAATAAATTTTATAACAATACTATTGTAATTGTTCTATTTTATTAGTAGTTACTGTTCATCTTGGACTGTGCATGATTTATAAATTTAACTTTGTCATAAGTATAGAAAAAATTTAATCATATATAATATGGCTTGGTACTATCTGCAGCTGCAGGAGTTTACCACGAGTCTTGGAACACGTCCCCTGCGCACAGGGGCCAGGGCTGTTATACATAGAGTATGTAACAGTGCTGCATGCAGATACTTTAAAAAGAAATAAATGCATTTGTTTTGGGAGCACATGTTCATAACAGATCTTATTGATGGACTGTACAACCAGTGATGTTTGGAAGCCAGGCTTCTGCCAGTTCAGCTCACCCTTTCTCTATTTTTTTTATCTTTTGTCCTAGACACCCAGAAACTTGGCCCTTTGCTACAAATTCCCCTGATGTGCTGGCTTCTTGGGGATTTGGAACAATGCAGGTCCCCCTCTAGGTTTTGTGAAAATGAGTCTTCCATCTGTATTGGTTTACTTTTTCCTGGCATTTTCATTTTTAACATTTCCCCTCCTCTTCTTCGTCTGCCCACTTGTTCCGTCTGCCTTTATCTCTCCTGCTCCCAAGGCCATGCACAATACAGGCACATGTACAGTCCCTCCCTGCCGCTGGCCCTTGGCTCTAGGAAAGAACTGATTCAGTCCAGTGTGTGTCTTTCCTGACTTAGATCTAAACATGCTGAGCCTCAGTGCCCTTTTGTGAAATTCAACAGGATATTTATCTGGATCAGTTATGTATTTTATGTAATTATGTTTAATGAAAATGTAAACACATTCAAGTTCTTTTCTGTGACACATGTCATGTATAATATATAAATAATAATGTATATCATTCTACATAAAAAGGAAGAATGAATATAAATATGTGAATATACATATATATACATATCTGGCAATTGTCCTGAGGTTAATTTAAGGGCTGTTCATGCTTTCCAAGCAAATGCTCAGTAAATTTCTCTCAGCATGATAATGAATGCTACAGTTCAGCAACCACAGTTTAACACAGAAACATAGAACCAAGGTAGAAGCTCCTGGGATACCCTAATGCTCTAATGCGCAGGGAGAAAGGAAAGCAAACCCATCCATTCATTTCCTCTGACACTTACTGAGGCCCTTTTTAGTATCAGACACCGAAGTCGGAAAATGAGTAAAAAATGAAGGACACTTCTTGGTCTCTCCGAGGCACAAACAGACACAATGCAAGCCAGCCGGTATCACAACAGAGGACAACATGGTGTGGGAATGGGAGGGAGGAGGGTCATGCACCAACTGGCAAGAGAACATCCTGGAGTTTACAGTACTGTTTAAGGCATCTTGGAGTTGACCTCAAAGTTTACGGTGAGGCTACAGTCATTTAAAAGTGTAGTGGGAGTGGGGAGTAAAGTGAATGTATGCTAGGGAAATGATACCGGGCCATCCTATTACAAGAGGAGTTTTTTTTTTTTTTTTTTTTTTTTTTGTGGGTACGGGGGGTCGACGTCAGGACCTCACGCGCCAGCAGGCACCCGTGCCGCTGAGCGATATCACCGGCCCCTTTTTCGTATGTGGGCTCCAGGAGTCGAATTCGGGCCCTCACACTTGCCCGGCAGGCGCTTAAGCCGCTGAGCCATCTCACCGGCCCTGCAAGAGGAGTTTTGAGACCAAGCCAAGCGCTTTGCATTGGATCCCAAGGGAACTAAAGTAGTGATGAAGCACCAGGTCCTGGTCAAGGGCCAGCAGGAACCCTGCTGAGATACGATCAGGGTAGAAACAGATTTAGATTTGCTAGTACCTTGTTCTCTTGAACACCAGGGCTAGACATCCTAAGAAGTTACAAACAAACAAACGAGACAAAACCCTGCTTACAAATACATATTGAGTGAAAAGAAAAAAATCTAGGCAGCAGATTTTGTTTGCTAATTTCTAACAATCCATTGATGAACCCCTCAAAGATATATGCCGAGCATCATTAACTCACCGATGGTGAGAGGTGGATTAGGATGTGATGCTGCTCTAGTCAAGCCGTGTTCCTCCATTTCCATTCAGGTGGGGTTTCATATGCAGACTGTTTTAGGTTTTGGCTTATATACCATATTTTCTACTCAAGGTTTGATATTTTATGCTATTATTATTAGATATAAACAATTTAACCACTAAATTTAATTAAACAATTAATTATAATGCAATTGTTATGAATTACTTAGCGTGCACCAGTACTCTTTGTCTGTGTACCATACCATATTCACAAGCACAGTTGACACACACTGCTGACTCCTTCAAGCACCATGACACATGTGGGTCTTAGCAGGGCAGCTCCACTGTGGTCCAGCGAGAGGGTGTCCCCGTGTACAGGGACGTCCCTCAGACCACCCAGGCTGTGATAACAAAATCCTACTAGTGTGATGAATTCATATTTTAACTAATGCATAGTGTTTTGTAACATTTTATTCTCGATATACATCTGAAAATGTTTATTCTCAGAAAAAATACATTCAGAAATATATCTCCTTCTAAAAAATTGCACATCCATACACAGTAATACCTCGGTTCACGAACACTTCTGTTTGCAAACAATTAGGTTTGCAAACAGAAGTGTTTGGCAGAATTTTGCTTCTATTCATGAACTCCACATCGGGAGAGGAACATAGCTGCAGCCATCTTCCCCAAATTCCTGGAACGAATTAAGTTCGTGAACCAAGGTACCACTGTATGAACACACACATTTACATATTTGTGTTTCCACCCATACACAGAATATCTATATATAAATATATGGATATATACATATCCATCTATATTATAAAAGTTATGATGCATTCTCTGGAAAAATATAGCAGAAGTTCAAGAGTCCTAAGTAACGGTCATGCATGCATACTTCACCCTTAGGACAAAGACTGCTTCTTTTCGGTAGTAAATGATTGTGATGTAGTTTAAGTTTAGTGGTCTTTGCCTTTGTGTTTTTCAACCTTGCAATAGGACTGCCATGGGTAATAAGCCTTATTAAAATACTATTCTAATGAAGCCATCTTTGAAGATTTGTACTGATTTTTTGATTTTTAGCTTACATGCTGTCTGCTATAAGATTTTGCTTCATGCACCCTATGCCTTTCCTGTAGTGCAGAGAGAAGTGAAACTTGACCTAACAACTATCTGCATCTACTCTAATACCATGCAGGCATTTTCCGTGCTGCGATGTGATGGTCAGTTAGGCGTGTGTCTTGGTGACTTCTTCTTTGTGTTTTGACCAGTACAAAACCTCTCATCAACATGCTTTTATTTCTTAATAAAAAATCTGCTTTATAGTTTTTGAAATTGAAAAATTACCATCTTGAAAAAATGTAGTTCCTTATCCCAGCTCTACCATTCAAAATTTTATCTTTTCTAAGGCTGATCCTAAATTCACCATTTTGCTTTTGACTAAAAAGGAAAACCACAGCCTGTCTCAGATCATACCAGCTTTCCTACTGTGGCTTTTGCCTTAACTTTTGTATACAGAAAAAACTGAGAAGTCCTAGAGGCTACTCTGAGGATAGAGAAATACCTCGTCAATGAAGAGGTTTGCTCTTCCACAAGGAGGTGAGGTGAGGTCCCCATCTGTCTCTTCACCTAATGGATGAATGGTGATTACAAAACATTCATTAACACTGTGCTACCATGTGCCACCGCCAGAACTCAGTAATGAGTGATGAGCTCCATGTAGCCAGGCACTATTTCCACCTCACACTAAGTGCTGCAAAAATGTTTCCCTCACTTTGATCCTATATTCAGTTCAGATTATTCCCTATAACCTCCATTAAGTATATTGGAGCTTCTGGCACGTAGTAGATGTTTAATAAATATTTGTCAAATTCTTTGGAACAACTAATTCTAGAACATTTAATTCTGGATTCTGACGTATCACTTTCCTTCTGTCTAACAGCACATTAAAAAAAAAAACTATTTTCTTTACTTAGGACTGGTAAAGTATGTAACATCACGAAGTTCAATTTTTATGTTGCCTCCTATATTTTGAAACAAATGCTAATGGAATCTCTTCACCATCTAGACCATATTATTTTTATAAACATTTCCAATGCACTCTTATGGACCTACCTTTCCTCCACTTCATGTTTTCCTTAAGTGAACTAGGTAATATTTGGTCAGATAATTAGAATATAAATCTACATTGCATGAACAGCATTGGCAAATTCCTCTTGGGAATATGAAGAAATCTGAAAATAGTTCCCTTGACCCTTAATCTTGCTTTGTTTAAATTATATTAATTTCCCTCATTATAGAAATGGGTAATAAAGGAGATAAGAATGTTTGAAAAGATTTTTGCTATTGATAAGCGTAGTGATTTTAGGAAAAAGAGAGCTAATATTCTTGATGAGAATAACCATATGTCAAATATAAAATTTTTTCAATGATATTTAGTTATTAAAGAAATACCCTAATAGCTAAGAAACACTTTTATTATTTCAATGTTTTCTTAAATGTTTTTATAAAGAGTCTAGAAAACTCTACTGACATAACTTTCTGATAACTAGCAGTTGCTCAGGAATGTGACAGTCATGTAACGGTATGTTATTTTTATCAAAATGAATATTTGTAAGAATGAAATATGAGTGTATATTAAGTTTGAGGTCTATGGATATTGGTGGACAGTCCAGTGAATGTTTTTGATGAAGACAAAAACATGACTAATATGGTACAATAGGTTGGAGCAGTGTCAAATTGATTGGCTTCAAAAGCTGCCCATGGCATCAGTAAAGTACTTTTCTTGGTATGCCTAGGAGGCTCATGGGGGCTTGGCCTTGGAGTCTACATCTGTTTTCACCTCTTCCTCTCTGTACTGTTCCTCTGCTCTGCTCCCCAGCCACCATGAACCAAGCATGGTGGTCCTTTGTCATGACCTTCCGCTATGATATTTCTGCCTTGGAGCCAGTTGACCATGGGCTGAATACCCTGAAACCGTGAGCCAAAACAAACCTCTCCTCCTTTGAGTTGTAGGTGTTGGGTATTGTGTCCAGCAATGCAAAAGCTGACAAATACGGCTATTTTTCTATTATTACATATGCAGTTATTTCTATATAGAGAGAGTATTTTACTTTGTGTCCATTTGTGACTCACCAGATTTCAAATATTTGAAGAAAATTTTGTTGGAACAGATATATTTGGCCAATATTAAAATATATATATTTTGCTGAAAAGAGAATATATAAATTTTCTTCCTCAACAGAACAGCACAAATTCTTTTTAGAAGGACCTGTGGCCCAAACTAAAAGGATCTTGGGGATGCATTCAGAGATTAGGGTCAAATTACAGATGTTTCACTGGTGTGTGGGAGCAGCCCAAGGAAGCAGGGTTTGAAGAGTCACTCCCAGAGACTCCAAGACAGAGAGGCCTGCATGGGACTCTAACGCTAGGTTGTCAACCTTGATGATATTGATGCTCTGTCTATTTCATTCTTTGTTGTGGGGAGCTACTCTTGGTACTTCAGGGTGTTTCATGTCATCCCTACACACTAGAAGGTGGAAAGATCCTGCTATAGTTTGGGCATAAGAGTCTCCCGCAGGCCCATGTGGTAAAGGCTTGGAACCCAGCTTGGTGCTGTGGGAGGTGGTGAGATCTTTAAGATGAGGAGCTCAGTGGGAGGTCATTGAGGGAATGACCTCGAAGGTGACAGTGGAACCCAGGACCGTTCATCACTCACTCTTATACTTCAAGCCTGAGGTCAGTGGCTTTGCTCTGTCATACGCACCCATCATGATGGCCACTTCCCCAAACCAACAGGGATCCCTGATTGTGGACTGAAATGTCTAAAATTATGAGCCAAAATAAGTGTTTTCTCTTTATAAGGTCATTTTCTCATCGGTTCATTATAGTAATGGAAAGCTGCCTACCACATACCTTCAAGTTATGACAACCCCAACTCTCTTAGGTATTACCAGATATTCCATGGCAGACAAAACCCTTCCCTCCCCACCTTGAGGAAGTGTGCCTGAGGAGACAACAACATGAGAGAGGCTCATCCGTGCAGGGGTGAGATGGAGCTGGACACACACCTGAGCTACCAGAGGGAAACTATACGGGGTTGTTTTACATCCTGCATCAGGCCCCGGTGCGGAAGGGAAGACAGCTCTTAACCAGTTGCATGTCTGGCACGCGTTAATACTCCCTATGTTCATGACAATTGCTAAATGTCAAAGTGTGAAATGTCTGGGTTCTACATTGCTCCAGTGAAATGTTGGTAGCTAACGCTGTATAAAATATTTCATGCAGAAAGTAGTTTCAGGAGGTCTTGTTTGAACAGCATAGTTGTTGATCAGCTTTTCAAAGCCTGGAATATGCTAACGTGCCTTATGGATCTCTAAATGTGTAGCCTGTTTCTCAAACTTACCTGAACATATTTTAGGAGAAATTATCACATTTTAAAGTGTAATTACATTAGGTTATTTAAAAATTATTTTAGGCCTTATTGCACAGTGATACTTTACATAATAATTCCACACACCTTTTTATTTTCTACTCATAGAAGACATGTAGTACCCTAAAGACAGTATCATTATTATTAATTACTAATCTACAACTGAGGACATCAAATTTGAGAAGGAGAATACCAGTGTAGCATTTGGTCTTAAAATCAAGTCCTGCTGATTCCACATCCATGCTTCTCCAATACCACGCAGACTCTGTGTAGGATGCTAATCAATATTTAGCTACTTAGTTCATAATTTTTGTCTTTGTTCCAATGCTGCTTTCACATGCCATATAAACACTTTAAATGCCAAAAAGTTATCAAGGCAATGAAGATGCAGTATAGACAAACTGCTGTCATCATCACCATCATTAATATCCTATTGGTAAACTTCGGGAGGTGTGCATGTAGGTGCTACACACAAACAGAACGACTTGAAGAAATAAAATAGCAAATACCAACTGTTCTTGGAGTGGAAAAGCCCGGGAGTGTACACCTGTACTTTTAATTTACAAAGGAGCTGCTCTGAGGAAAAGCAAATTTTCCACTTCACGATCTTTCCTACATTTCTTTTCTCCCGAAAAAATAAATGTTGGTTCTCACTGCATTAGTTTTAATATATTTACCGTATATATGAGCTCTGTGTATTTCAAGAGAAATGTAAACCCCATCTGAGATCACATTTGTTTATAATTTAAAAGAGTATTTCCTACACAACTAATAAACAAATAAACAAATCAGTTTGATCTGCCAGGCAGATACTATTGAGAGGGAACATGTTTTTCTGAGACAAAAATTCACGTTTGGTGGGGAAGTTCTTCTTGGGAAGGAGCGAGTGGAGAATTTCTGGTCCTGTGTGCAGTCCCTTTCATGTAGCACGTTTCTCTGGCTGGGAGCTGAGAGAGGGTAGGACGAATCTCAGCGGATCAATTAACAGAGGGACCTGTCCTTCAACAGCAGAAGATCTATTTCAGGATTTGCATATCACTGAAAAAAATTACAAAGCTGAGATAAATACAAGCCCGATAATAACTCACTGCAGACTTGGCTCCCTTCCTAGATTTCCTTGGCTGTTTGTCCTAATAAAGTGTCTCCACGGCACCCAGGGCGGGAAGGTTATTAGTAGCTGTCAATCAAGGAGGGGGTAGGCATCAGCAGGAGGAGGCAGAGAGGAGAGGTGACATTCATCCTCTCTTCTCACTGATATTGGGTATAAAAGTCATCCCGAGCAAGTGGTTAAAAAGGGACAGGTCCCTCTTCATCCCCACGGAAAAAAGAAAAGCTGCCTTGGTTACCAACAATTTAATAATAAAGCGAAATACATCAATCATCTTTTTTTCTGCCTTATTGATGCCTGCGTGTCCATTAATTCTGAGGCAATGAAGGACATCTGAAAGAGATCTTCTTGGGGAACTCTTGACTTAATATTTTTCCCCCCCTTCACGAAATGCATACATACTGAGGATTACAATTAAAGAAGAAAATTTTCACCATTATCAGACATCTCTGGATTTTTCTTGCTTTTAATGTGACAATTTTTTGTGCTTCATATTGCCTTGAGAAGAAAAAAAAAAAAAAACAAAAAAAACCTCAAGTAGCAAAATGAGAACACGGTTTCTCAGGTCATTTAAATCCGATACAGTGATTTCGACTTCACCAAGTTGATACTCAAACTCCACCTCTATTGCAATTAATTGATACTTTAAGGTCTTTAAATTATTGCTCCACTTTCTTAATTAAAGTATATCTACAGCTTGAGCACACTGTCCCTCTATATGCATATTTTCATAAGTAACGGAGTCCATAGAGTGCTAATTGATATCCCTGTCTCCAGACAATACTTTACTAAATGAAATGACAATTATAACCAATTAAAATTCACTTTACGTACTACCTCACCTATTTGGTATGTATTATGCATGAAGACCGAGAGTACATTTCCTCACTGCTCGGGATTTCTGTGTGCCTCGGAAATTGATGGACAGCTCCAAGATCTTATTTTTAGTGCATTTTCCCCCCTAAACCAGGGGTCACTTGAGGGCTTATCAGAAACCCTATATTTCAGTGTTACTTAGATTAAATAGCTAATAAGAGCTGTTATTGTTGCTGCGTGAGGCTTTTTTCACATTTGCCTAGCACATCAAGAGCACTTCTCTGCAGAAATACTCTTAGGATGAAAAGAGTTTTTAAATAGATTCTCTGCTGTCTAATTACTCATCCTATCTTCTAGCCCCTTGCAACAAGATATGTGACATAAATACTGTTTGTAGCTACACCCCTTCATGCCAGTGATATATTGGCCTGTTGCTCTGTACAAGTCTAAGCTTGAATTTTCTGACCTGAATATTACTCCAAGGTCCAGATGGCCTTGAAATAATATCAAAAGGCATGAAATATGTAACAAAGCAAAAATGGGTAAAATTTGCCTGTTTATTGCATAAAAGTGGCCACCACTTCTTGGCATTTCTCCTTTTAATATTTATAAATCAAAAATAAATAGAAGAAGAAGGAAGGGCGATAGGAGGAGGAGAGGAATATCAAGAAATCTAGGACAAAAAGTAATTATTTCCTAAAATTAAAATGGCTTTCTCATTTTTGAAAAATATATTTAATGTAAGTATGCACCCAATTCTATCAGGAAAGTCACATTTGTCTTTGCCTGGGTACCCTTCAATTATCACCTGTCTTGTTGTGCATATATGGCATCTTCTAGGAAGATGCAGTCCTGTTAAAATCTTTTCACTAAAACATACTCTGCTGTGATAAGGAAGGTGGAGGGCCACTGTCTGTAACGTGGCTTCCCATTTTTCCTCCTCACAGTCCTTTCAGAAACTTAAGTTTTTTTTTTTGTGGGTGCCGGGGGCGTCGACCTCAGGACCTCGTGCACCAGCAGGCGCCTGTGCCGCTGAGTGATATCACCGGCCCTTTTTTTGTATGTGGGCTCTGGGAGTCGAACTCAGGACCTCGCGTGTGCCAGGCAGGTGCTTATGCCACTGAGCCATCTCACCAGCCCTGCATGAAGCAATTTCTGAGCAACAAGTGGTTCCATCGGTTTTTCCCTCTAGACTTGTATGGGTTGAAAGCATAAAGTGTTTACATATGAAATTGTTTTGCAAAAGTCTACATAAGTGATGGAAAAGTCAGGCTAGTTGTAGTTGATTTTTCATCAGGCTAGTTACTGATTTTGAAAATTTAGATACATCCCCTACAATTATTGCATTTGTTTATTTGTTTTTAATAATGGAAGGTCCCATGAAATATTGAAAAGATGAACTTTGAAATCTGACATTAGTGTGTAAGAAATTTGCCTTTAAAGATGCATTTTTATCAGTAAGATACTCACTTTTAGCCAGCACTGTTTATTAACACTATTCTTACTTACAACATTTGAAATCTAGAACTTAGAATTTCAATAATTACTGAACAGGTTGATAAGAGTAACTGTGACAGAAAAATAACTCATACATCAAATGTTTCCCAGTCAAGTGTTTTTTTTGATTGTTTTGTTTTTTTTAGCTAATGAGACAATACTGTATTAGGGTAAACATAATTGAATATAGCACATTCTAAATTAGATTTTATGTTTATGTTTCCATTTTCACAGACAGTTTTCCTACTCTTCCATCCTCATTAACTGCTTTTCAATATTCTTTCCTTCTGAAACAACCCGTTTTATACCCCAAACACTGGGATTTAACAAATTATCTATTAAAAATATAAAGTAGTATAAGCATTATTATTAGCTGATCTCTGTCTTATGCACTGCTATATTTGATTTGCATTTTAAAATTCCCTGAAATGATAAATTCTGACATTTTCCCTTAAATGTGAAGTTCTGGTACATTTTACTTTTTGATATATTAAATATCGCTCAACATTTCTCAGGTGCCAAATAATTGTGTCATATTTTTTACAATTATGAAGATTGATTTTTTCATTAAGTTTATTTTTGTTGTTGTTGTTGTTTTGTTTTGGCTTTTTTTCCTTAGAAAAGTTATTTTTCCCAGTAAATGGAATGCCAATGCAGACAAATGTAACCAACATTAAGCTGGCCAATGGAATTGAACAAACTGCTAAGGTCATTAATATAATTTGTTTTGGCACTGTTACATTTCCTAGTGCTACTCTGAGTACTTTGCCGGGCACATCAATTTGTTTTCAGCTATTGTGAAATTGGATATCTTGGCTTTCATCCAAAGCACCCTCTCAATTTGCATATCTTTGTTATCATTCAGGTTCTCGGAACATACTGTGGACTATCACACCATCTGCACCAAGATCCTCACATCCAAACACAAATTAAAAATGAAACTGTAAAATTTGCAAGGAAACAATACAGACCTTTTATCTCATTCTCCCTCTGTTCATTTTCAAAAGAGAAACTTGCTTGTAGCCAAGCATAGCAAAAAAGGCTTTTATTAATTGGACTGGCATCAAGCATGCATGCATAAAATTGTTTATTTTTTCCCTATAAAGGGGTTGCCTGACATAAAAGGGTCTTTGAAGATGACATTCAGATTTTGACATTTGCATGATATTGTATAAATATCAGAGGTAGGAGACTTTTCTGACAAACCAGATGGGTCAAAAAAAAAAAAAGAAAAGAAAAAAAAGAAAAAAGAAAAGAAAGAAAAGCACTACTATAGAAAGATATTAGTCCTTTACTTAAAGGATATTAACTTCTCTAAGCGAGGAATTATTAGGCAAGAAAAACAAACATTTCTTACAAACCAGATTCTTTTTTAAAAAGAATTCTGATTTTGGCAAACTATGAAGTTCGTTTTTGAGATATGTTCTATATTTCAGTGAAGAACACATAATGTAATTGAATCATGGTCTGCCAAGTGTTGAAGTAATTCATTTTTATTATCCCAAGCATGGCTGCAGGATGGTCTGAATTTTGACTGTGGGTGGGGCTTTGGGACGCTTTCGGAAGGAGGAGGGCGTTTTGAATCCTTCTCTTCATCCACATCTGGATCATGCAGACATCGCTCTTTACTTCCCTTGGTGATTTCTGAATGCAGATGGAGTCTGCTTATAATTTTTCACAATAATAAGAGTGTCCCTGCCAATCCCATAAGAATATCTGAACGTTATTTTAAAAGAAGGAACAAAAAGAATATAAAAGAAGGAAAAGCCGGCTTGGCAGCCCAGAGGGACAAAGATGGTCAGAGCAGACGGATGACCAGGGGTTTGTTCGTGACAAGCTTCCACTGCATTTCCAGCCTGGCAGAGGAATCTCCTCCGTCCAAGTGTATAACTGAATAGCACAAATGTGGTTAGATGCCTTGACCCTCAGTTATCAGCTAAGAATCAGATGCAGTCAGCAAGCTGTGTGCAAAGTCAGTTTACGCTCTTGGCCTTCAGCACAGACCTTCTTTCTTTGGGACCCCGCTGTTCTGTGGTTTCCTGACCCCTTCACTCTCACATTCATCTCAGTACTGGTTACGGACCTCCTGGACACATGTTCTGTTTGTGTTTCGTAAGTCTTACCTTAAATAATAACCTGGATCTTCTAATCTGCAGAAGAGTCTGAGATGCAAAATAAAGCAGAGATCTGGCGGAAGAGCTCAGAGGCGGCTGGCTTGGAAGGCGGCTGCAGGCAGCAGAGGAGCGGGCTCTGGACAGACGCAGGGAGGAAGGTCGCGCACAGAGGGGCCACCTGCTTCCATCGTTGTGGAGCCATCATCTCTGTGAGCGTGAAGTTTCCCTCACATCAGCCCTGAGTTCTGTGTCTTACCTGACAGTCCTTCCTTCTGTGATCAGAACATAAATCTACCTTCCTCTCCAACACCGTCCTTGCTCAGAGGCCTGGCCTCCTCATTTGCTGTTGACCACACAATCTGTCCTTCATGTCCTCTTCACCTTCCTTCATTTCTTCTGGGTTCCCATGACTCTCGATGTCTCCTTTCATTCCTTCTTACTCAGAAAACTTTCTCCTTTACATTCCTTGGTTTTAAATAAGATGATCGGGACATAGACACTGTGAGCGACTACAGAGGTAAGAATCAGGTGACAGAGGTACTGCTTACCCCAAGCCCGAACACACCACCTGCTGAAGCTCCTGGTGCAGGTGCTTGGGAACTTGTCCACCTACTTGGTCTCCAATCAGAGCATGGCCACTGGGAGCTGGCATTGGAATTCTTCTGCTGGTGTTTGGCTGGGATGGAGGAGAGGCATTGCACACAAGTTTTCTGGGGTTGAGCCACCTTCTTCCTGTCCTTTAGCTGGGAGCATGGCCATTTCTTCTCTATGCCCTTGAGATGTTCTGTTTGGCAGTTTCTGCAAATCCCAGTCCACGCTGGATGTGTGGGAGGGACAAAGGGCTCCAGCGAACTCCCTGTGCTTCCCTCATCGAATCTCAAGCCTCCTAGAGAGTCTGCGTTCTTCTTTCCACATCCCCAAGTCTTCCTCTGTGGGCTACTTGGGTTTAGACAGTGATTTATGGTGAAGAGTGGGGGACCTGGAAATAATGACCCCTCCATCCTGGGTCCTCCCAACCTACACTTACCCCATATTATTTCTTTCGCTGTGTTGGGATTATGGTGCTAGCTCTATTGTCATTAATAAACACCACTGAGGGCCAAAACCAAAATGTTCCCAGTGCCACCCTTTCATTCAGATCTGACATAGTCTCACTTGTGGGCAGGATTGTACTCTAAAACAGCACTTGTCTTTTGTGTTTCCTTCTTTCTTTTAACCATTTCCTCTCCTCCATTAGCCTCTGGTGCTGCCACCTTTCACACCATTTTCACTATTGCTGGTCATTGATCTATATTTTCATCGGAAATCTCGTCTGTTTTTTTAAATTTGAGATCAATGTCTATTCAACCCACTAATGATGCAAATGAGGCCAATTGACATCCTAGTCACATAATACTTCAAGTTTTTAAAGCAGCTAATAATGTTCTTTCTGTTGGTGGTGTGAATATCCAACTTTCTAGGCAATTAAAGTAAGGAAATCACATTCTACGCATTCTGCTCTGCACCAGAGTGTGTAACTTATTTTTGTTTTAGTTTTTCTCTTTAAACTTAAACTGTTCCTCTAATTACTAAGAAATTTTAGCACTACCATTGAGTGCTATGGAAAATAGAAGTTAATTTCTGCCTTCTAGTCATACTTCATGAGAATAACCAAATATCTAAAAAATCCCTTAAACTTTACAATTGATGTTCCTGAGGCATCAGATGTCCATAGTTCAAGATACATATAACAGAAGACTGTAGCTCTCAGAGTATATTTTTAAAACAAGCATTTGACAGTAAAACAATGAAAGCAGATATCTAGTTTTATTTGACTTACAAATATTAAAATAAAAGTAATGGCCTTTTGTAATTCAGCAAATATATTTATGGTTTAAGGATAATAAAGCAATAGATAATGGCTATTTGTCTTTGATTTTCAAGGTCTGTCTACCTAGAAACTAACCAAATAAAAATAAAATAAACTCACTATTAAACAATATTTGGATCGGAGAGGAAATGCAAATACATAACAACTGAGGATCTACTACAAAAAAATGACAAAAAAATTTTCAAATCAGAGTCTAGGGGATAGAATCAGTGGAGTACACAGAGAAAAATCCAAGGCATTGAATATCGAACACAAAATAGATAGTTAATAAGTGGGAAAAATTTCAACTCAGAAAGTTAGGAAAAGAAGAAAATAAAACAAATGTAAGCATCAGGAATGAAAAGTTTAAGAAGAAGTTTAAATTACAATTAAAAATGTAAGAAGAAACTGAAAAATTATTGAACATACAGGGGAATTAATGAATAACATAAAATGTTGGTTCTTTGATAAATCAATGGATCAGCAAAATAGCTAGCTGCCTTTAATCCACACAGAGAAAGCACAAATAGAAAAAACTTACCAAAAAAGTGAGTCAAGAGGAAAATCATATTTTAAGCAAATGAGATTTGAAAAAAATAAAAGAAGCACCTGCTCTCTGCCTGAAGCAGTTATAAGATGAAGCTCCCGCCCCCTACATCCTTAAGGTGTCAAAGTCTCAGGGGTAGGAGAAAGGCAGAACTGAGGTAAAATAGAAGTGGAGATCGGTAGAAAGGAGACAAGGAAAATCATTATCTAAGAATTGTACTTTTAATAAGAAAACAATCAAAGCTACCCAAGGCTGTGCACATCTGTACTCCCTAAGTTTGTTTATGCTTGTTTACTTCCAGGCCCATCACACCGAAAAGCCTAAAAGTTTCTGTAAGAACATAAGTTATTTTAGTTATTTGAGATAAAACATCTTAGGTCATATCATTGAACTGATTAAAAAAAAAGACTTTACCACTGCTTTCAGCCTGCAAAACGGGCCATGCTTTCATCTGTACCATAAGCCAATTCTGCCTTTCAATGGGCCATCTCTTGTATCCTATGGTAAAGTCAGCCAAAACTTTCTGTATACTTACACACTCCGCTGTCAAAAATGCATGAATATTCCCAGCTCCAAACCAGAATAAGCCTCTCTCCCGAGGGCCCTCATTCTATTTTCTTTGAATGTGTACTTTAAATTCTGCCTAGTAAACCTATTTATGCCTCTTTATACAATTAAAAATATAACTAAAGGAATGTGTTTTAGACAAATTTATTTTTTAAATGCATTCAAATGTATTTGAAGATCTAACTTTCTAGTAAAATAGAATTTAACAAAACAATCTTAGAGCAAAAAACCTAACACACCTTTAGAGAGAGGAAAATTTTTAAAGCAATAAGTTTATGACAAGTGCAAATCACTTCATATGGAAATTTTACCAAACCCATAAAGACAGGGCTGATACGATACTACTTAATGTATTTCAGAAGATAGAAAAAGAAGAAAAATGTTTTTTCTTGAAAATGAATTGACTATATCAAAAACTAAGGGTGGTACACAATCTGGTAAGGACTATACAACAAATACTGCAGAACATTCTCACTTACAAAGATTAACATGGCATTTTTCCTGACTCTACAAAAAAGGCAAAATCAACTAAAGTAAGGAAGTAACTGATACTCTTCATATGTTAAAAAGACTATTGAAATTAATTCAAAAAAACAGCTCACTGGATAAATCATAAAAGTATGAGAAAAGGGTTCAAAGAAAAATTAATGCAAATGGCCCTTGAACTCTGAGCATGCACTCAGCTTCACTCCTACCAAAACATGAGTGCAGTCATATGGGAACTTTAGTAATCTACTCAGATGCTGAGGCTGAGGGGAACACCTGTGTGTCTCCCATTCCCCAGTGAAAATGCAAAGTGGTGCAACCCAAGTGGAAGAGGATGTGACAGGGTCCACCAGCACTGCTCATATACTTCCCCTTTGATTCAACAGCTCTGGTACTGGAAATCAATCCCCAAATTCATCTTCAAAAGTAAAATGGAACAAGTACCCTAGTCAAATGGAGCAGGTGTATTATATGTGACATTGCTTTTATTAACAGGAAATGCAAAACCAAATGTCCATCAATAGAGTCTTGTTGAAAAAAAATTAAAATATATCTATCACACAGGAGAATGCTATGCAGCTAAAGAAAAGAAAGATGTTTGCATACTAATCTGGCTTTATTTATAGAGTGTATACTAAAATTTTTAAAAAGCAATAAATAGAAAAATGTAGTGTGTCACATTTATTACTCTTTCTGTGAGAAATTTAAATTTATACATAAAAATAAATTTAACATTAAATATCGTTACAAGTCTATAAAATAAATAAGACATACTAGCCCCACAAAACATAAGATAACCAGGCATCACATGGCTGTTGATGTTATGTAGTGTGTAGTACATATCACCAACCACAGAATCTTCTCCTTTCTGAGTAGAACGTATCTGAACTTAAATCTAAAAAAGTGTTCAGATTTAACTTCTGATCCCCTGGTGTCTGTGGGAGACAGGAACTAGTTAAAGTTCACTGCAGTAGAACATAACCAAGTGTTTAACGTGAGCTATTTCTACCCCATTTGACAACTCAATGACAAGTAACCAATAATGAGGAAAGGAATAGTATTGTATTAAAAGTGATTTAAACATAAATGTAGAGATAGAACATCTCAAATGGCCCACTAGAAATTTGAGGATGATTCTTCAGTGCTGTTGGTGTAGGAGAATGTTGTCCGCTTCTACCTTTGTTCTTGCAAACTGCACAGAAGATTCTGGAAAGGGTGGTTAAAATGATGAGGTATCTAGGGTTTCCTTCTGAAAACTCCAGGGAAGTCAGGAACCCACATGAGAAAATAGTCATTCTTAAGCTTAAGCATGAGGACACAGTAGTTCTTCATATTTTCTATATGTGTTTACATGTACAGTTTTTGTAAGAATGAAAGAAAAATAAAAAGGAAATAGATTGAGAACTATATTAGCAGCACTGCAAAACAAAGCATAAAATAATGACACAAAAATAAATCAGGATATGCTATGTACAGGAACCTACTAACTTCCATGAATGTAAACTTTATAAGTCATAAACATGAGATGAGATTAATAATATAAGCAAGAACGAAAATGAGGAAAGGGGATTTAGAGGAGGAGGGAAGGAGGTGGAAGGGAAGGGGAAATGGACTGAAAAACTTCAAGCTGTATTACGTCCGTGTACCCACTCCCCAAGACCATTGTAAGCTGCATGGACGGCAAATACGCACGAATATAGAAATAAAAACACAATGAATCACACAGGTCTCAATAAGCTAGGACAGCTTTGCCCCATGAGGTATTTTGGGGGGCTGGGGGGGCAGAGATTGTAGTTACTAGTCAGAGTATAACCTTCTTCATAACAAAAGACAGAAGGAAGCCCTCGGAGAAGCAAGAAAGTACACAAAATGCCTGCTTGACCCCAGTTCCAATCAGCACAGGCACTGCCCTCCTGTTCCAGTGGCCAAAGCATGGAAGCTTGGGTTCCAGTTCCCAAGCGCAGTCTGCACGACCAGAGCAGGAGTTGGAGACTGCCAGGGAAGCCTGGGCAGCGCGTTGAGCCCGAACTTAGGGCATGAGTGGAAACTTCTTGAACAACAATGGAGGACAGGAAATAAGATATGGACTTTGACTTTGGTCATGCCTCTTAGCTGAAGTGGAGGAGGAGTAGACACAGGTGGACAGAGTCTCCTGGATTTCCAAGAAGAGTTTGTGATAGAAATGAAAGTTTGAATATTAATTTACCACTGCTTTCACTGAGTTGCCATGATATTTTAGTATTAAATATTGAGAAAGCATATTGACGAGACTAGTCATGGATATTTTCCAAATCTTCATTAGAAATGTGTAAAGAGGTTTATATAAAATAGCAGAATTCAGATAAAATACAAATAGATTTGAGACTAGTTTTTCAAGGCTAAATGATTCGGCAAGAGGATTTTAATCCTAATTATACGATCTGAAATATCAAAATGACCATGAACCAAACGTTTAGCGATTCTCAGATTGAGAAGGACACGAAGTGTCATCCGGTCCCATCAGTGCTCACTCCGGAGCTCCGCGGGCAGTATCTGTGCTGACAGCCAGCCAGACCTCGCCTGTCCACCTTTGGTGGAGGAATCCACTGTGTTTGCGTGGTGCCTCATTCAGTGCTTGGATGATTCCCAGTGCTGGGAAGACCCCACCACCATCTTGGTTGCATATTGACCTGCACTGTGGTCACACTAAGCTTGTATTTCCTCAGTTGAAAATTATGGTTCCCTCCCTTTGTATGCAGGGAGAAGAACTGATCTTCTATAAATACCTTGACTCTGCGATATCCCATAACACTTTAAAAAATTACGGGCAAAGGTCATACAATCAACAGCCTGGGACGTTGTTTACCTGGGGCCAAGGCCGTTATCCTCAATCTTAGCTCTAAGTACATTGCAATCACCTGGAAAAATTATGAAGCCTTGAGCCCATGCCTAGAGAATCCGATCCTAGGTACCAGAATTGTTGAAAGTTCCTCAGGTCACTTTAAGGTCTAATCAGGGTTAGGACCTCTAGTCTAGGATGAGAACTCTTTAAAGCAAATGACTGTACATTCCACCATCGCCTCTGGTATGGTTTGAATGGGTCCTCCAAATTGTCATGGATTGGAAATTTGATCCCTGAATTCATATGTTAATGGTATTTGGGGGTGTGACCTTTGCAGATAATGAGGATTTGGTGAGGTCTTGGGGATGGGATCTTGTGATGGCAGTAGTGGCTTTATAAGAGGAAGATAGAGAGGTTGCCCTGTGTCGTCACGCGATACCCTCTGTTAGGGTGTAGCAAAAAAGCCCTCAGCAGGCATCAAGCTCTTCATCTTCCCAATGTCCAGAACCATGAGCTAAATAACCATGAGTTAAATAATTTTGTATTCTTTATGAATTGTCTGTGTTGAAGCATTTTGTTATAGCAACAGAAAGCAGACTTAAACAGGGTTTGATATTTCACATTTGTGGGCCATTAGGAAATCATTTTGATATAAAGGTCTAGAAGAGGCCACTGCTAACTACATCAAATTTTGGTGCAACTTAGAAAAAATAAATAAACTACCATTATTCATAAACTATCCACTCTGTGGTATTCAATTATACCAAGAGAATAGAGATGTGAGACAACCTTAGTTTTGGGGCTATAATTTCCTACTAACTTTAAGTTAGTAAAGTTTGCTCTGAGCTGTGAACTGTTTGCAGAGAAAAGGGTTTATTCAAAAGATTTAAATTGTAATATGAGAAAAATTTCCTGGAAATTCAAGAAGAGGTGAAGTAATACTTCCGGACCTCATGAATATTACATTTGGAGTTTTCCTCTGTAGTCAGAGTAGCTATGCTGATACATCTACACTGTAATTCATAGATTCTCCAAATTGCACCTATATGGGAATCATCGAGGGGGCCTGGTAGTCAGTTTTCTGGGCCTACCCTTGGAGCTTGTGATTTGCAATTCAGACAGAGCAGAACAATTTGCATTTTGAATATGTTCCCACTTGATACCCTGTTGCTCACTTCATGTGGCCAAGCTTTGAGGACACTGGTAGGTGTTGGTGTCTTGGGAACCTCTGTGAATGGCTTCATCTGCTATTTACTGGCAGGGCTCCCCCATTCTGCCCATTTGCCTAAGGTAGTGAATCTCTACCCAGAGCTCTCCTGCCTTCCTGATGATCCCGCTGCAAGGTGAAGTTTCTAGTCCACTGGTCCCTATGCTTGGCCTGCTGCAACTCTCTCCTCATTTCTGCACTGCCTTTTCCTCTTGCAGATTCCTAGTGGTGAGCAAATTCCTGAAGAGCAGCAGCTAGTGGGTCCTGTTCATCTTTTCACACCAGGCCATAGGTGCCACTACATTTTGCATATGGCTTGGTCCCCAAAGTTTTGTGTGCTGGAGTTTGGTCCCCAGTGTGGTAGCACTGGAACAATGGAACTATTCAGAGGAGGGCTCTCCATGAGGCTAATCAGGTCACCAGGGATATGGCCCTTGGGAAGAGTTTCTGTGTTTCTTTAGGAAGTGCAGATACTTATCCCAAGCACAGATTGGTATATATTAAAAAAAATAAAGTAAGTGTATTCCCTCCTTGATCTCTGTACTTCCTGTCTTGCCATATCATCTCTCTCACTCCTTTTCCTGCCATGATGTCCTCTGTCATGGAGTGAGACAGCCAGCAATTCCTTTTCAGAACCAGCTCCATGGGATTTAGCCTTTCAGCCTCAAAATTTTGAGCTAAATAAACAAATTTTCTTTGTAAATTATCCAGCCTCAGGTATTCTAGCAACAGCAAACGGGCTGATCCATCAGACTATACTACTTTGACCAAATATTTCAACAGCCACAAACAGGTCCTTAAAGTATGGCCCTTGGAACAGTAACAACAGCCTTGTATGGCAACATGTCAGAAATACAGTTTCTCAGACTATACCTAAGAGTTGAACCAGAAGCGCAGGGGTGGGACTTGACAAACTGTGTTTTTAAAAGCCCCCCATGTGTGATCAGTGTGCAAAAAGCTGACAATCACTGCTACAGAAGAGGAATATAACTTACCGTTCAGTGGCCTCTTGTGTTCTTTTATCTTACCTCAAATGGCATATACCAGTCAGTGACAGTAGTCATCAAAATGCATTTAAAAATATAAAACATGGCCACTAATTTGCACTTCTTGAAACTTAAGTTTTTATAAGGTCTATGTTTCTCAAAGAGGTATTTTTAAAAATATAAAGTTATCTGTCTTCTAGGCTGTAGGCCCTCTATTACCAAATTTCTTTGTGGTCTTTGGTTGAAACCTTACATAAACAGCCTGGCTTTGGTTTATAAATGGAATCCACAAGGGTCACATTGGCAATAAAATACTCCACAACTCCATGGCAGTGAACATCTGGTATGTAATTTTGCATAAACAAATTCTACTTTGATGAAACTTAAACCTATAAAATTTAAACAAAATGGTGTTAGGGCTGAATCCCTGAAGAAAAAAAAAAAGGAATTTGGGTTTCTATTTTTCCTTGTTGGAAACCCAGGTGCACATTAAAGTTAATGCCAGGACACACAGTTGTGTAATTTGGCTAAGCGCCTATTTTCCTGTCTTACGGCATTAGATTGGCTACATCAAAATAACCGCAGGCCTCAAGCAGAGCTCTGTAAATCCCATCCTTCCACCAAGGGAAAGAGAAGGAGTTGGCCTGGGAATCCAGGGAGCAATGTGCTCAGCCCACCTTAGCCCTCAGTGTGGTGTCAAGCAAAATGTAGAAGAAAAGCATCATTTCCTACTTTGGATTGAGTAATTTCATCCCTCAGTTAAGGAATCTGGTTCAAGCAGACGTCCATATCAGATGCTGCAGGGAAACAAAAGCCGTGATATTTCTCTCCATCTGTATATACAAGGACATGACCCTCCTTTAACTCTTATAGTATATGATATTCAAAGATGAAATTTCATTAGTAGATTCTCTAGGATATATTTTTTTAATAAAAGATCTTATCCTCAACTATAAAATTTCCAAATGTGAATGAAAGATGAATTTGAGATTTATTTGGGGACATTTAGGTTTTTTGAGATGTAAAACTCAAACTAGTATGCTCAGTATATTAGAAGAAAGGGAATTAACAACAGTCACCCTTCTGCTTGTAATCCTTTAGTTAATATCCCGGCTCAAACTTTGAACTCAGGAAAATCCCGTCAGATTCCTGCAGTCTACTCTCAAGTCCGGGATTCTCAGGGGCTTCAGATGCGCTCTGCTCGGGAGCCCCGTCCTCTCCTTCCTGAGTGATTTCCTCTGTCAGCATCATCCCTAGCATCCTGACTTTAATGTTACTGCTTAATTTTCCATCACTTTTTCACCTGTACCTACCAGAGGCACCCTCAGCTTAATACACCCCGCCCAGAAATGAATATGCTTTTCTCCCTTCTCATCAGAAGCCTGGTGTACATTCCATGCCCTTGGCACATATCTTAAGCTATAAATTCAATGCTTATTCCCTCCATGTCACTTATTTTCCATTATGCTACATCAATAGTCACTTTTTCTTACCAACTATTTCCATTTAATCTGTCCTCTGAATCTATTTATTATCATCTTTCACCTGAACTATTGTAATGTTTTCATATTTTTCTGCCATCTACTCCCCTTCATTCCTATGCCTTTTCTGCTTGTGTCACTTTGTTAAAATGCCGGTATGTCCTGAGTGTTGCTCTTTTTTGTCTCTTCCATTGGAGATGCTGCTGTTTAGAGAATGGAACTTACTAGCACTGGATATGAGGCCCTGCAAAATATGTCACCCACTTACCTATTGACCTTCCTCTCTAGATACCCATCTTAGGCTCTAAAAACTGGCACTTTCTGCCATCATCGGACTATGGTGTATGCCTTTTCATGCTTCTCTATCTTACAAAACGTACATCCCATTGACTACAAAGCCCCTACCTTCTTTCTTTGTTGCCTACTCCTTTCAATTCCTTTACTTAAGCTACATTCTCAGATCATCTCTGATTCTCTTTCTGCGCTAACCCAGAATGGGATTTCATTTATTCTATCACCATGCAGTACATCGTGAGACCATGTCAGATAATTCCAGCGCTCCCTGACATTTCCTCTCCTCTCAGGACACAAAAAGCACTGTGCAGCTCTACCTCTCCACAGTTATTTGGAGCCGTAGTGTCTGATGTAGGCAAGGGTCAGAGAGAAGCGACGGGTTACCTCCAGCACATGAGCGTGTGTGGTTGTAGTTCCTCTGCTGTAGTAATGCAGGGGTATGCAGTGAATATTGGGGTCTCATGTGATCTGATGGAGCAGAACGTCCCATCTACCCATGAATAGGTGGCATCCATATCAACAAACCTTCAGACTGCATACTATTTATCGATTGCTGGATAACAAGGGGCAGCTTGAAATGGGACAGCTTGAAACAGCAATGTATCACTCCTCATGGACCTGTGGCTTTTAAAGGAGGGTGTACTAATCTCTACAGGCTCACGCTGGCTGGGGTGGGAGCACCAGGTGTCTCTCCAGGTAGTCTCCCTCCTGTACCCAGTTTCCTCCTTCCTTCTCAAGGTCTCGTCCTCCAAGAACTGTCCACATAACTTCCTCATATCACAGTGGCTGTGATCTGTGGAAGGCAAAATTGCCAGTTCCCATAGGGATTAGGTTAGGAGTCTTCATATCTTATTCATCGGAGTGACTCATGAGGCCACTCTAGATTCAAAGAAAGTTTCCATACCTTACTGAGAGGATCACTGTCCACATACAGGAGAGGAGGAGCAGCCGCTGGCTGTCTTGAGACTACGATGTAAGGCTGAGGCATTTAAGCTGGAGGGTTACTTGTTACTGCAGCAAACCCTCACCTTTCCTGGCTGATATATTCTGTGTGCATGTTTGTCTTATGCACTACTCTGTAGGTTCGCCATGATGAAGAGAACCATAAAGTTTTATTTCTTTACTTTATGTCTACAGTTCCCAGATAAAATGCCTAGATCATAGTCAGCAATGCACTAAAAGCTTATGGAGTAAATGAATGAAGGTTTTATTTATGTCAGCAAAGGAAATAAAGCTTGAGGAGGATGAATGACTGAAAGGAGGTCAGAATGTATTGCCTGAGTAATGTGGTATAATGATGATCTCATGCAGGATGTCTATTTACCACTACATTGCTTTTATCTAAAATAGTTTTACATGCCCGCTAATCTTTGATCCCCTCAGAATTTCTATGAGATATAAAAAATTGGGTGTTATTAAAATAATTTTGCAAATCAGACAGTTAAGTCACAGGAAGGTGGAGAAAATATCCAAGATCAAATCACCGGAGTTGCAGATATTAGTCCTGTGGATTAGAATCTGGTCTTCTATTCATACCTGTCTACATTAATACAGTGGAATTTGGGGGAATGTTTGAAAGTGAAAATAAAAGAAATGAGATGAATATGTAGGGAGAGTAAAGGTCAAGGCAAAGATTTAAAAGAGGGCGAATATACTCAGCTTTATGCTGCCATGAGTAATGTGGGAAGGTAGTGGAAACAATAGGTAATTCAATTAGTTGTGATGGATAAGTGCATTTAAGGAGAATGTATGAAAGTTTTAAAAATACTCAGAAGAAGCAGTGGAGATATGGATCTGTCTGTGTACAAAAGGAAAGTGACACAGATCATGAGTGTTGTCTGCTAAATTAAGCATTTAGAAAAGAGCAATGTATATGTTTTCAGAGAAATAATCCATGCCAAAAGAAAAATAGGTTTTTGGTTGGAAATCTCTCTTTCGAGCTCTATTTACGGTTATATTCTCCTTCTTGGGAGATACTTCATTTAGATATCTTTCTCCTCACCCTCTTTTATTTTCCTCTACACAGCGCTACCATCTATAGCATCCATCTTCTCACTCAAGAGACATGGCACCAGTGGGTGAAGGTCTGTGGGAAGATCCTGAGTCATGGTGTAGCCCAGCTTCTGCCTGCCTGCCTCACCCTCCCTGTGTGCTCTTGCCAGGACCTTGGAAGGAGAAGGAACAAGAGGACTTGAAATTCCTGGGGGGCAGGATCCAGCAGGAAGAATAAACCCCTTTATTATGATTCCTGGACTCATGCTGCATTCTGCTTGTCTTTCTGTGACAGCTTACCTGCTCCTTCTCATGCCCTCCAGCACATACATGTGTCAATCTCAAGACAGCTGGAAAACAATGCCTGTTTCTCCACATCAGGAAACCTGGGCCTTGAGGTCCAAACCAGCATGGATACAAACCTGAGTTCTTTGTGTACCATGGCGCCTCACAGAGCCATCCACCCTGCTAAGGAGAAAGATGCTGTTGTTCATGGGGCCAGAGGTTTCAACGCTAGCACTCAGCGTGAGCCCTTCCTGCTTAGGTGTCAGGACTCTGGGTCCTTTAGTGACGGAGCACATCTAAGAGTTTCTGTGCATGTGATGCTCTCATTTGATACTGAAAATATTGGACATTAAAACTAAGACTTTAAGAATATTTATCAATTCATTTAGAATAACAATGATTCCTTGACACATTTACATAAGTAAGAATCTCTTTTAATGACTGTGTTTCAAAGCAAAAGTAATCATTAGGGTGAATGGTGTGGTAACACTGGTACAAATGTGTTTAGTGTTTGGCTTAATGAAAGATGGCTGAGTTCTCACATCTTCCTTGGCATCCACTTCTGCTATGACATGTAGGATTTGGTTGAATGATGTGAAAACAATCCAGCTTCAAGCTTTATTAGAAGGTAGCCCCTTGTGGACCCCTTAAACAGGTCCCAGAGACTCTCAGAGTTTCTTAAATTATATTTGGAGGGGTCGGTGAGATGGCTCAGCGGTGTAAGCGCCTGCCTGGCAAGTGCGAGGGCCTGAGTTTGACTCCCGGAACCCACATACAAAAAAAGGGCCGGTGATATTGCTCAGCGGCACGGGTGCCTGCTGGCACACGAGGTCCTGAGGTCGACCCCCGGTACCCACACACACACACACAAAATATATATATATATATATATATATATATATATATATATATATATATATTTGGAGAAGCTGTGTGTATGTGTGTGACATTCAAGTATTTTATCAACCATGCAGAGATGGCAGTTACAACTCATGAAACAGTGAGACGAAGCCGTAGATCACTAGAAACTGGAGAAATTAGAGAAGGGAAATATTTGCTGGATTTTGGAGACTGGATATGATTTGAATGTTCCAAAAATTTGAGATTTTCAGTTTGGGAGACATGACGGAGATATAATGATAGGTTATAGCCAGTCAAAGGCAGAAAACACCTGTCTGGTCCTGATATTTAGCAATTTTGTGTGTTTCAACCTACAACTTGCTATTCAGACACATAGCCCTGTGCTGTGATCCATGAATTTTTATGGTATGATGCCATTTATGCTTTATTTAAAGAGAAGGAATATTCTCAGTAATATTGTGATGTATTCTTATTATTCAGTGCTGTTTAGGTTGTTGTGAGGACACACGGAGAGCCCTTCCTATCTGAAATGGGACATATGGCCACTTCCTTCTGTCCTGGGGCTCTGCAAAGGGAGGAAGCTGGGTTATCTTCAGCCGATCAATGGGCAGCTCTGTTACAGTTTAATCTAAAATGGCCTCCAAAGCTTCATGGTTTTGGATGGTGATTGGATTATGGGGGCATTAAAGCAGATTTGTAGTTAAAAGGTAGGGCTTGGTTGGAAGAGGTGGGTCACTGGGGGTGTGACCTGGAAGCATTTGTCTCCCTCCCTGGCTTTCTTCTTCACTCTCTGGTTTCTGGCTGCCAGATTTGAGCTTCAGCAGATTTTCCGAGCCAGAATCTTCCACCACATCTTCCTGCCTGGTGCCAGCCAATTATGGACTAAAAACATGAGCCAAAGTAAACCTCGCCTCCTTTAAGTCGAGGGTGTTGGATTTTGTTCCAGCAATGAGGAAAGTGAGTAGGACAGATTTTGGTACCAGAGAGGTGAGGTCCTCGTGTGGCTACACACGAAGTGGTGCAGAACCCTTTGGGAGTGGTTTGCAGGAGGAGTTTGGAAAGGTCCAGAGATGCTGGCTCTAGCAGCCCTAGTGTACTGCAAGCCAAGCTAGACGGGAGTGTCCGGTCAAAGCTCGGAAGACCAGAATGATGAGGAAAAGGTAGATAGCAAAGCCCAGGCTCTTGTCCACACTTGGCCTGGAGCCCAACTGCCAATAGAGTCTTTCTTCCCAACTGGAAGAAAGGGTTGCTAAAAAGATTAGCATTAAAAAAGAAGCCAAGTACTTTACAACAGGATAATAGGAAAGGTGCCTTGAGGGCATCTCCAGAAACAGCAAGACCTCACTTTTTAACATGTAAAAGTGAAAGACTTTGAGAAGGGAGCGCCAGGGCACGCTGCTTAAGAAGGACTACCGAGGAAATTGGTTCCCCAGGATTTGGTTCAGAGTGTTCAGCCATGCAGGCACTCAAAAACCTCTGCAGCAATGATTCAAGGGGCCCAACTACACATCCCACTTTTCCCACCAGGCCTGGGAGGCCAGGCAGTGTTCCCGTGAGAGAACAGTGGAGGAAGTTGTGAAATTTAAGCCAAAAGTGCAATCTCCACTAGAAGCTGGAGATGCTTGGGATGTAGGTGTCTTTGAGAGAACCCATAGGCAGTGATTGGAGCCACCCCAAGAGAGAAGTCGTGTGGTGTGCATTTATTATATTTAAATTAAAAAATCATTACAATAAAAGACACATTGCCATTAATTTCCCTCAAAACATTCCCCCTTCCTTCTAAAACAATTATTACATTATTCTTGCCATTTTCTGAAGCTGTTCTGCGAGTCCTTTATTGTCTTTATGAAGTGTGACCAAAAATACAGTGAATGCTGCTGCCAAATACCATCCAACAGAAAGGCAAACTCATAGGTGTCCTCATCTACCTTAGTCACTGGATCTGGTACCTGTGATTTCTGGCTCTTCCCCAAATTCAAAATGACCATGAAAGCAAAACATTTTGAGCCCATTCAGGACCTCAAGGCCTTCCTCACAGTGCAGCAAAGGATATTCATGGAAGAGGATTTCCATAATTTTTTCAGAGTAGCAAGAACAATTGGATAGGTGTGCTCGAAGCAAGGCAGATCATTATGTGGGGTATTAATGACAATGTGTCTTTTACTATAATAATTTTTTTAAATGTAAGCATACCATAGTTTTAGGTCACCCATGGTAACTCTGCTATGAAGCCACAGTAGCACGTGTAGGCAACACACTAGCATCAGGAAACTGCAGACTCCAGAAGCACTACTGGCTGCTCTGTCCATGGGAGCTGACCCTGAAAAGCTTCCCAGGCAGCAGGAGCAATAATGGAGAAGCTCATGCTGCTATGGGAACTGGGTGCTGGACACCTGTGCAGGGCAGTGCTGGGCACTGAGATGCGGGAGCTGTCACAGCTGGAGACTACCCTGAGAGAAACCTCTCCAGCGCCCTCTGCTGACAAAGGCTAGCACCAAGCCACCTGGAAAAGGACAAGTAAAAAAAGGGCCCAGATCCATTTTCTCAAAGCAGGCAAAAAACTGAATTCACTTAAATACACTGATACACTTACATTCACGTCAGGCAGGCAGGCAATGACAGACGCAAACAGACAGGACCCAGCTCAAAACGGAAATTAGTAGTTTGGATTTTAACCGGTGTATTGGATATGCCTGGAAACTTGGCTCGTGATTACTTCAATCAAAATGAAGGATAGCGAGAGTGTACGTGTGTGTGTGTGTGTGTGTGTGTGTGTGTGTGTGTGTATTGCAGGGTGGTTACACATACTTGCATGTGTGTGTCCATGTGTAGAATGCATTTTTACACAATACATTACAGTAGTAGAGAAAGAGGAAACGAGGCATGCTATGTTGTGTTAGGTTTTTTCTCTCCTTAATTCACTATGCATTAGAAATTACATTTTTGTAGTCACGTACATGGCCAGTGTGGTGGTTAGGACCAAGTGTGAACTTGAGTGGCTTAGGGATATGCTCGCGGGACTGGTGAAGCACATTTCTGTGTGTGTCTGGAGGTGTATTCCTGGGGTCTCTGCTTGGTCCTCCACCCTAGCCTCCCTGACACTGTTCCCCTCTTCTGGCCCTCTGCTGCCACAAACTAAGCATCTTGCTTCTACAGGCCCTTCCCTCATGATGATCCTTCCTTGGAGCCAACCCATCCTGCACTAGAAACTCCTGCAAACCAAGGAACCAAATAAACTTCTCCTCATTGAAGGCGTGAATGTCAGGTATTGTGTCCCAGCAATACAATGCTGGTGAATACAGCCAGAGAAATGTGTTGGCTTAATTATTTTTGCCTCCAACTCTCTGAGATTGTGTTAGGAGGAGCTATACCAATGTAAGATAAGACTTGACCCTGTAAGTATAGAAAAATGGACCAAATGTGGTTGTTTGGGAATGCAAAAGTGGTAACAAAGCAAAAGCAATGAGTTCCTTCAGACCGTAACTCCGTGAAATCCCACTCATCCACAAACGGAAACCCAGGACTCCTGAGTGACAGCCCAACAGGCATCAGTGCATATCATATGTGTCCTTTTCAAGTCACATTGTTCTGGAAAAGGACACCCAGATGCCCAACCCATTCTGCCCTGTGGGAGACCGGAGGGGAAAACTCACCTTGTATCTGTTCTGAGTTTGCCCCTTTTATTGTTCCAAGAACATAAATAAACTGACTTTATACATTTGCAATAAATAAGTATATTGTAAATTTCTTTGTTTACAAGGCTCAATTCAGTCAGGAAATGAATGGGTAGAAGGAATCACAAGAGGCTCTCTTGAACCACTTCGCTAGCCTCAAGTCTTTCAAAACATCCTCCGAGCTTTAAAAAAAAACATTGAAAAGATCTTCAACAAAGGAATTATATGATCAATTTTAGATTTAAGGAAAATCGCATTATTACTAGGAAAAGAACGTATTGAAAATACATCAGTAAGGAGACAATTAAGGTTATCCAAGCACACTGTATTGAAGAATAGAGGCAAATAATTACAGTTAGGTAGGAGAGGCAAAGAGAAGTCGGAGAGATATTTCAAGGATAAAACACACTTGACTTGCAAAACGGAATTGAGAATCCAATCCATGGTTCAAGAATTGGATAAATATCTGTACTGTTCAGAAGATTACAATGGGGAGGAGCTGGGAAAGATTCTTTGGGACATACTGAGTTGGAAGTACTTGTAGAAATGAGGTGAAGGTTTCTAGCAGAGCATTAAAGATGAGACACAGAGAGAGAGAGAGACTATATATGGTCACTGATAAAAGGCTGTTAAAATCATTTACTACTTCCCAATTGGGAAGAGTCTCCAGCACATTTTCTAAGGCATTTTAGTTATACAGGCGAAGGAACTGCTATGGTGGGAGTGATGGTTGATAGCCCTGTACAGAGGCAGGTAACACCCAATGGATGGCTTTCCTGCTCTGTTTTCTGCCCGTGTCCAGACAGGATAACTACAAAACACTAGCAGTTTGGATCTGGGGGATGCTGCTGGGAGGGAGATGCCCCAGAGGCCAAGTAGGTCAAGACTTACATTCCTATGTTAAGCTTCTGAAAATGTAAGCTTGTTTGTCATTGCAGCAGAACTAATCCATTCCTTTCTAGTACAATGGGCCAGGTGGAGATTGAAGCAGACCTCTCTCCACAGGAAATGAGCACTCCGAGGACAGAACTCCTGGGAAACAGAAATATTTAAGACAATAGTTTTTAACTAAGGATGCTCATCAAAATTATCTAGAAAAGTTTTAATTTAAAAAAATCTGGGATTATCTTTAAGAAATTCTGATTGTATTATGCTGAGATAAACCGAGGCTTCTACTTCCGTACGTTGGAGCCACTGTCTCAAGAAATGAGAAATGGCAGAGAAGACTGCAAGGAAGCTTTTGGGACAAAAGGATGGCAAAGTGAACCAAAAAATAAAAACAAAATAAAATAAAACCTAGGAGCAAATAGTACCCTAAAAAACAAGGAAAATCAGTTTCAATGATAATGTAGTCATCATTTAACAGAATGAAGAAACCAGTCAAAGCAACCCATCCCCGGTGGCCACCATCAGCTGAGCCCAGCAGGAGCAGGGTAGGTGGGCTGATGATGGCATGTTGGGAAATTAGCAAGAGAGGACTAAAATAAAAATCGTTCTTTATAGAAGTTTTACAGTGATTTCAAATGTTGTGGGTAAAGTGAGAGTTCAGAATGAAGATGGTTTCACTTTTCCTTGTTTATTCAATTCTACCACTTGATTTTATTGAAGTTTCAGTATAATAACAGACTTGCATTTGTACAAACTCCTATCACCACCACACAGTTAAAAATAGGACTCATTTCCCACCAAGCCATCGGCTCTGCCCCTCTCACATCAGCACTCCTAAGAGGTACTTTCTGGCTTCTGTCAGAATGGAGTAGTTGTAATTGTTCTTGACCTTTCTATAAATGGGATCATGAAGTACATTATTTTTTCTCTGTGTTCTTTCCTCCAACATGACAGATTTGAGATGCATACATTTTACAGTGTGTACTAATACTAAATTTTGGTTATTTGTGAAGTTCTATTGTAAACCCTTCCTTGCTATGTTTCTTCCACCCAGCTAGACTATCAGTTTCTTCTTCCACTCTGTTTTCTCATGCACTGGTAGTAAAACAGAAACAAACACAAAATATCCAGAGCACATCCACTGCTGTTTGCAGTCTCCACCACAAAATTTATAAATTTTGTCCAGTTTTTATATCTGCGTACAGTAGGATGAGTCCATAGGAGCCCATCTACTCTTTTATGGAAAAAAAACTCTTGCTTTCTTATGTTGGAATGTGCTAGAGGATTATTATATATTGCAGAAAAGAACAGAGCCAGAGGTTGAGCTATTTTAGAAGCAGGAGAGAGATGATTACATTACAGAAGAACTTAGGAAGGACATGTGCTCTAGAGTCGAGGTAACTAGATTTAGTTTTCAATACTGCAAAGAACAAATTCCTCTCATAAAATAAAATAAAAGAATATGGGCTGGTTTAAATTTGGAGTATGACATTGATTCTCCCATGGAGCCCTGTTTTGTAGAATTTTTGAAATAATATTTTTGGGCAGATTATGTGCTGAGATTTCAGTGCTCCAACGCACAATGACTGCGTAAGGAACACCTTGGTCAGAGACAAAGGAAATCAGAGGTGACAATTAGTGACTGGGGACCACAGTGAAGGCCCATTAAGGATGGTGGTAAGACAGCTGTGTTGATAATAGGCTTTGCATCCTTGTGTGTGTGTGTGTGTGTGTGTGTGTGTCTTCAGAGTCAGTGTATTCGTTGGATAGGGCTACTGTACAAGCATCCCTCAGTATCCAGGAAATTGGTTCTAAGACCCAACTTTGACATGTACACAAAGTAGTACTTACACACATCCTACCATATACGTTGTCATCTCTGCTTTACTTCAAGTATCTATGATAATGGAAATGGTGTGCTAACAGTTGTTATACTATATTGTTTTAGGGAATAATGATGAAAGAATCTATACATGTTCAGCACTGACACAACCATCTTAAGCGTAAGTACACTTTTAAACCACACATGGTTGAATGAGAAACCACAGATATAAGGACCAATGGCACCTCGAAGTAGGGGCTGAAATAACAGAAGTTGATTCTCCCACAGTTCCAGAGGCTGGAAGTCCAAGATGAAGGTGTTGGCAGATTTGGGTTCTTCTGATGACTGAGGGGAAAGATCTGCTGTGGGCATTTTGTTTGGCTTCTAGATAGCCATCTCCTTGTGTCTCTTCACCTCTTCCCTTTAACCTTGTCTTGTCTTTGTTCATATTTCCCCTTTTATAAGGGTACCACACATACCAATTAAGGTCCATTCTTATGTCCTCACTTTACTTTAAAGACTCTATCTCCAAATAAATTCCAACTCCAATGAACTGAGAGCTAGGACCTCAATGTATAACATTTTGAGTGGACAAAATTCAGCCCATAACACTTAACAAAAGGAGTATAAACCATCTTATACATTATTATCTTGTAAGTCAAGTTGAGGCAAAGGGAAACATGATTGTAAAACTTATACAGAGTTTGGATATATTTAATGCATGTAATAAATGCCCCAAGAACAGCAAAGTATCAAGCAAAAATGTATGTGAGTGGGCAATGATGATAATGGCTTGCCTGAGATACAAACATTAGGGGTGTGTTTTCTATAGATAATTTTAAAGTACTCATGAGTCTAACAATTGCTGAAGCTGCCTTCAAGTTTTAATAACATATGTCAGCTTCAAATGCATATATTTTATTACTTACCTTTCATAAAAACTACATTCTACAGGGCTTTTAACTTGAGAACTAGGTAACACAGTACTATCTATATCATGTGGAATTAGTTCACTTTAAGAGCAAGGAGTTCTTGTCTTCAATTTCTTTGGTCTTAGGTATCCTGGCTCTGTTAGCATGCCCATTGCTGACACAATACCTGAAACCCAAAAATTTAAGGGAAGAGAGGTTAAATTTGGATCATGGTTTCAAGGGATTCAGTCCATGGTCAGCTGGCTACAAGGCAGAAACATCATGGCAAAAGGACTTGGTGGAGAAAAACTGCTTAGATTGTGGTAGCCACAAAGTGGAGTAGGGGAAAAGCACCAAAGACAAAAGACTGAGGAACCAAATGTGGACTCCAGGTCACACCTGCATGACCCACCAAGACTGACCCAGAGTGTATTTTACTAATCCACTGAGTGGATCCCATGCCAGTCAAGTGACAACCAGCTTAACGATCACACATTGAGCACTAGACTATAAATAAAGTAATTCTCTTGGAGTTTTTATTTGTGTTTACAATATGAAATTTTGAAATATTGTGAAACCTAAAATGAGTAATATTTTTGTTTGATAAAATGCAAGTTTTAGTTTGTACACAAATAAATGAGTGGAGATCCATATCTTTAAAATTGAAATATGCTGTTTTTCAATTACTCATTTGTTTTAAAGTTCAACATAAGGGCCGGTGAGATGGCTCAGCGGCGTAAGCGCCTGCCTTGCAAGCGCGAGGGCCTGAGTTCGACTCCCGGAACCCACATATGAAAAAGGGGCCGGTGATATCGCTCAGTGGCACGGGTGCCTGTTGGTGCGCGAGGTCCTGAGGTTGTCCCCCTGGTACCCACCAAAAAAAAAAAAAAAAATAAAGTTCAACATAAAATTATTTTCATTCACTATTAGTATTTATTTTTCATGGAGGAAGGAGTATTTAAAACACGATCTACTCAGGTGTCAAAGATGTTATATGCCTGAAGATCCTAGGATGCAGGAAATTTTTTGTCTGAAATTCTTAGAGCCACCTGGAGAACAGAATAGAAAATATTTTAGCATGCTTTGGAAAAAAACATAACTAAATTGGCAAAGAACATTTTGTCCCTGATAATTTAACCTACTGGCAAGTTCCCTCTTGGGCCAGTGTGAAGTAGTCTTATGGGAGAGACTGGACAGGGTAGGCAAAGTTCTGCTAAGAAATTGGATGGCAAGAGCCAGGTCCATGTTTGTGGAGCCGCCTTTTGGTCAGAGTGGATGGCATGAACATTCAGAGGAAAGTAAAATGTTTTTGTATAACCAAGATGAAACAACCTAGAGAGAAGTCTTTCTTACCATCTTGCCTGAGCCAAAAGAAGAAGTGGGTATAGTCAGAAGCTGGCTTCTTCAAGTCCCTTACCGTGAATATTACTGTACCAAGGGCCCCGTAGAGTAAACCCTCCCCTGCCAAATAACATTGAGATGTTCTGTGCTGTTTGTCAGCACTTTCACCTATTGAGTTCATCAGAGGGACAGAAACTCAGAAGAGTTTTTGGTTAATAAGCCAATTGTTTTATTTCACTTAACACTGCGGTTACAAGGTACATCCAATTTCCTACAAATGACTCAAATGTATCCCTCTTTATAGCAGACTAGTACTCCATTGTGTGTAAAACTAAATACCACAATGTCACAATATCATTTCTTATATGAGAAACCCCAAAGTATACATAAATTAAAGAACAAAATATAAGACAGATAATAGGAAACAGGGAGATGGATCTTTTACTCTTGGGAAGAGGAATAAGAGATGAAGGGAGAGGGAAGGAGAGGAGGGAAAGGGGGTAAAGAGATTAAGATGTGTTAAGTTTATATACAAATTCTCCACAATGAATGCACTGCAAATAAACATTAATTTAAAAAATTTTAAAGGAGCCTATTGAAATTCCAACTAGAGTTTCATATGTACAATTTGAATAGCCCCCTCCAAATTAGCATGTCTTGGAGCTTGTATTCTTTATAAAATCGTTTTGACATAAAGATATTTCATACTCTTTGAGGATGCACTGTGATGTGCTTCCCATGCTGGGTAAAGATCAGCAAAGCATTCCTGCCAGCAATTAGCTGAAGAACTAGAAACCTTCACACCCACACTGGTGGGTGTACCTGGAGCAAGATCAGCTTGAAAATATTTTGCATTCCTATCACCAATACTTTTATCGTCCTCGGTCCAAATTTTCATAGTGATATGAATTTTCTTCAAAAAAATCTCTATCCTTTTCAAAGTTGACATCCTACCATCATCAGAAGGTAATACTTGGTAAGATGTCATTTTTCCCTTTGTTCAAATATAGGAATGTTAAAATATATAAAAAAGAGGAAAAGCAATTTATAACTATGTTCAAACTGAAAACTTTTGAGTGTAAAAGGAATCTCATGAGAAAACACCTCATTTTGACATTTTTTGCTCTTTTCTGTTCTTGAAGAGAAGTCTAGGAAAACACTGGGATATCTGAACGCCACTATGAACTTAGCCATTGAGTGGTAAAGTTAATTTTCTAGTAAGTGCCTTTAGCACAAAGCATATCATTCACACAGAAGGGGAGGCATATTCCAGCTGATTCGCGTACATTCCTAGCATCTGAGTTATACACTGCCTTCCTGTAACATAGCTTCCCTCTATACGAGCCCAGATGTTACACGGGTCTGTTCAGGAAAAAATAACAATATTGTGTTCAGCGAGCACCATACTAACCTTTTGGGCAACAGAGACAACTTATCTCCTCTGAGAGGGTGTGGACATGCTGGGTCTTCCTAATCGAATCTTGAGCTGATGATGCAAGTTCTCATATCCTCTTCCCATCCCGGAGGAGAGATAACAGACAACATCAGTACCAGTACGTCATTGGGTATTTGTTGATTCACAGCATAGTTGGCACCTACCTTTCATTGGCCATGCCTGCTCCTAGAGCCCAGGGCCATATCCATGGTTAACACTGCACACACAGCATCTATAGTGTCCTGCAGGAAGGTAGACGGCGTGCAGGTAAACAAGAGAGACAACTCCAGATACGCCGAAGTTTCTAAAGAAAGTAAAACACAGTCATGAGACACAGAGGAGGCTGTCAAGACATTTCTGTGCAATGAAAGAAGGAAAACAGTTCCTCCACAAATGTCACTTGGCAATTGCTCCAGGCAAACACAGATGCCCTCTTCCTAAGGTTACGGGTGGTAGGTTTTCTTCCGTGCCAGCTATGTTATAAAAGCCCATAAAGAGAGACTCCCTAGCCCCCGTCAGGCACACCCTACACACACAAGTTTCTTGGGAAAACTCTCAATTGAGGCTTTTGATTGGAATGCAGATAAAAATCTTCCAGTGTGTTCTGTAATCCAGATCCTGTCCTAAAAATTCTGCCTTTACTGGCATTTAATACACAGCAACAGCCTTATAATTCCCTGTTTTCATCCTCTTTTTCCAAATGAGAATGCTAAGGCACAGAGACACTCAGTAACTTACTAAAGGTCACACATCTGCTACATGGCAAAGTCAAGATTGAAGCCCAAGCCATTGGCTTTAGGGTCTGAGCTCTTTCTCTTGGATATCATGGTAAATGAAGGAGGCATAATGATGACACTGTATATTCCTCCCAACCCCGTCCTCAAAATCGCAAGATGTGCACGCACTTCCTACCACATAGCAGAGTGTGCAAGTTTTGTTTTACTCCATGGATCATGGTAAGGTATCATGAAGGGACATAAAGGGTATTCGTTTTTCCTTCTACAAGTTCAATACACTGCCTTTAGATTTTCAATCCCAGCTGACCAGACTCCAGAAAACTGCAGAAGTATGCCGCTGGGGAGATTCAGTTTTGCTCTGTGCTATTGTGTTTTCATTTATCATCCCCCCCACTAAACTAGAACCTGCTAGAGGCTCCACATCTAAGTGAGTATCAGAATTTCATGAAGTTCCACATACTCAGTTATTCATTAAACATTTATGAAATGAATGAGTGAATGGTGCATTACAGCTCCAAACCTGTATGTAAGGATGGGTTTTTGAAGCGTTCTAACTTTCCCACAGTAGAATAGTCATTTTTCTGCAGAGAACACTGTACAATTAAGCAGCAAAATGGTGCAGCTCTAAACTGGACCATCAATGTCAGTAACAGAAAATTAAGAGATTGAAAATAATTGTTGCTTTGAACTCTCACAGCTGAGGAACCTTTATTTAGAGCTTCTTCTAAAATAATTATCTTTTTATAAACATGCATTTGATCTCATCTACTCTTTCACAAGCTATTCCTGTGTTTGGTGCTCTGTTTTGACTCGGAGCTCCCTTCTGGGCCTCCATCTGTCAATAGCAAAGTGTTACAATTATGACTTCCCCTCAGTCAAATCTGCTAGTTTTCTCAAGCTCAGTTGCTATAGCACTTCAGCCTCCCTCTAAAGATCCTTGTTTTTAATACTGCACATTTTCATCTACTATTCATTTACTTACACCCTTTCACAGATTTTTGTCGACGTGCTACAGACTTTGACACTTGACAGTTTTCTGAAGCTTTTGCTAAGTAAATTGAAAATCGGGAGAGTACAACAGGAATCCAGCCTGTATCTATATGTTGCATTTCCATCTTACATTATCTGAAGTCCTGCAGTAGTGGAGTCTTCAGTGTGGAGCTGAAAATCCATCTCCACTTGCTGGGGCTCACCGCCATACTTTTTTGCTACTGTCCATGGTGGAAATGTCAATCGTAGAGCCTAGAAAACTCAGATGTGATTAAAATCAAAAAGCAAAGGTATGAAAGAATACATTTATAAATTTATATCTGATAAGGGACTTGTGTCCAAAATACATAAAGAACATTTATAATCCTACAATAAATTAGAAAACTTAAATAAACTTAAAAAGAACAGGATTTTAATGGACATTTCTCCAATGTAGACATAGAAATGGTCATTTAGTACATGAAAAGGTGTTCGATATTATTTGTCACACACATGATGATGGCTACCATCCAAAAAACAAAACTGTAGCCAGAAGTATGGAGAAATGGGAGCCCTTTTGCATTGCTGGTAAAATGGAAAATGGCACAACCTCTGGGAAATAGTTTGCAGTTTCTCAAAAATTTAAGCATAGAATAGCACAGACCCACAAATTCCATTCTTAGGCATATACCCAAGAGAAATGAAAACATGTCCACATGAAAACTCTACCCTAATGTGAACAGCAGCATTATTCATAATAGTCAAGTTGTGGCAACAACCCAAACATCCAATGAGTAAATGGGTAAACAAATAGAGCCCATGCCTTACATGGAAAGCCACCCTTCCTTAAAAAGAATGCAGTACTGATAATCACAACAACATGGATTAGCCTTAGAAACATTAAGATAAGTGAACAAAGTCAGACACAAAAGATTTATCACAGGTCCAGAATATGCAGAAACAGAAAATAGTTTAGGACGGCCACTGTTTTGCAGCAGTAGCTGAGTACAGACACAGGGTGTTTTTAAGGAAAATAAAAATGTTGTCAACTTCTATTGTGGTGAAGGTTGCACAATTATTTGAGCATAGTAAAAATAGTGGAACTGTGCAATTTAAATGGGCATTTTTATGATATGAGAATTAGATCACAATAAATCTTTTTTTTTAAATAATATAATATCTCTTCCAAATCCCACTGGCAAGCAGCTACCATTGATGTAAGGATGTTAAAACTCATCAGAGAAGACTGAAATGGCAAAACAGTTTCCTAAACTACTATCAGTGAGTATGGGTGAGACTGATAATTATTTTTGCTGGGCGCAGCACCAAACCATGACAATTATAATACTGTTAATAACTATACCACCATAAATACTGAAAAGCATTAAATGCAGAGGAATATATGGTTTATATTTTCTTTTGCAATATTAATACATCTCATTGTTATTTTTTTTTGTAATATGCACGTTCCGGGAGTCAAACTTGGGACCTCGCGCTTGCCAGGCAGGCGCTTATGTCGCTGAGCTATATCACCGGCCCTTGTTGCTTTTTAAACGTACTTATCTTAGAGGAAAAGTCTGAAACTTGTTTATTATTGTTGTAGATTAAAAATGACATCAAAAGGACAAATTAAAGGAAGAAATGCATTTTTCTCATCTTCTAGACCTTCACTTTTTGTTTGTGTATTGGGTCTGGATTTGTGTATTTCTGACCTCACTTACTTCGTGTCTGCACTGTTGGACTTGGGGATCACTGCTGGTCAGTAGAGATGATTCCTCTCTTACTTTTCGTTAGACTGTGTGCCTATAGGTTTTCCTAGCAGAATGCTCCCTCTAAAATAATAAGGTCTCGAGAGATAACAGAGACCAGGTACCTTGTTTACAGTATCGTGTGGACTAACAAATGCACGCCTGGGTTCTGGGCGCATATTTTTTTCTATGTGTGTGCACTCATATACCCAGAAGATTTAAGACCTCATTTCAAGTTTTTAAATTGCATAGGAGGATGATACTACATATCAAGACGAGATGTTAATTCTTTTCATAATGAAAAAGTGAAACCAGTGTGAAACAAGCATATTTAATTTTGGAATCATATTTTAGGGAGAGAAACCTAGTTTCTATTGACTCTGTTGGGTCTTGTCGGATCTAATTTATTGTGGTAGAGTTTTGTGGAAGGAAACATATACAAACGTACAAGTTTCGTGTATAATTGGGAAGCATAGATAAAAATAATTTGACACTGAAATTTATACTTAAGAAATAGTGCACTTCACTGCAATCAATTTTTCATTATGTTGTTAAGATCAATAGCTACAAATAAGATATAAAAACTCTATTATTGATGGGGCATATGTCAGTATAAAATGTGCCATTTTCTATAGCATTTCAGGGGTAGAAAATTGTATTATACACTTGCCAATGATATTCATATTGCTCTGTAGAGAATGCCTATTAAAATCAATATACAGTATGCCAACATGGGGATATTTTATAATATTGAGAAACGGCAGAACACATAAAACAGGATACTATTATGTCTTAAATATTAACTCAAATTCATCTGTCTGGAGATGGTTTGGGTTGTTGAAATTTGTTTTACTATTTGCAAACCAATTCAGCTTGGTCATTAACAAATCTGATTATCTTAGAATGCGGTTCAGCCTTGCGACATTTCTAAAATAAAATGTACCTATTCCCTCCCCTGCAAAAGCATGATTCACATTGGTAAGGTTGTGGCCAGAGAGCCCCAGAGCACATGTTTAGAAAGGGGGAGAAGCAACATGAGTGAAATATCTTGGGGTCCCAAGGAAATCTGCTATCCATAGTGCTAGTCCTGGTGTTTCAGGTCCAAAAACTGCAATCACTGCCCTGTCCCCCAACTCACATTGGAAAAAATGGGATCTGAGCATGAATGTAATAAGGAATCCATTCGTACCAAGAAAGATTTAAGTGTGGTGGACCCAGCTGAGTACACTTATTTCCTTTTTGAAGTCTTGATTTGGGTGGGTAAATTGACATATAATTTTTTCTTTTAAAATTTTATTTTACATTTTTAATTATACACGTGTGCAGTACATAATGATTACATTCATTCAAACTTTCTGATAAACAAAAGTCATAATGTTCACAGATTTACTTGAAAAAGTCAGATCTTTTATCTAAATTACATCACTTAGTTACCTCTGTTTCAATGATAATCCATTTGGCCTTAATATAAATACATCTTAATCTAAGATAAGTTGTGTCTCTATCTGGCCTATTTGAAACAGTACCCATTTTATGTTTCTTGTTGTTGCAATGAAACTCGTTAAAAACAAATAACTTGATAACAAGCCGTTTCAAAAAAGCTTTTATTATATAAATGATATTTATTCATTATCTGAACAAATGCAGGGCTTGGTGGACACCTGAACATACTTGTAGAGCAGAAAGGGAAAAGCAATCTCCCTAGAGAAATTAATGTTTAGATTTTGAAACATGTATATTTCTACTTTAGAGCATTATTCATTTCCAAGTAAACTGATTATGAACAAGCAGTGCTCTGCAGGCAAAGAAAGAGACACATCTTGTTAGTAGGCGCTTTACAGGCGAGGAGTGTTGCATGTGTGTTTGCATTCACAGCAGTCATCACTGATGGAATTTCCACCACTGGCGGAATCTCATCATTCTACCACATTTATTGACCCACACTTCAAAATCCTGGAAGGATCTAAAACTGCGTTAGAGAGAAGTTTTAATTCCGTAGGGAGCTGGATGAGTCAAGTAGTATTTCCATAAAAAATACCACTGACAGGGGCACTGGAGCGGCAACCCCATCGTGTCACAGTTCTGGAGTCCAGAAGTCCCAGGGGAAGGTGCCACCCAGGTTGGTTTCTACTGAGACCTCAATCCTGGATTTGCAAGGGGAGCTCTGTCCTCACATGGCCTTGTCTCTGTGCCCACACATCCTCGATGTCGCTTCTTCTTGTAAGCATACCAGTCCTACTAGATCGCAGCCCCACAGTTCTTACCTCCTTTTAACTCAAGTACCTCTTGAAAGCCCCTACCTCAAAATGCAGTCATACTAGGGTCAGGGCTTCATCGTATGAATTTGGGACATTGATACAATTCTGTCCACAACAAGAGCTAAAAGAGGTGCACAGGTGTCTTCAATATATTCAGGAAGTCTCCTTAACGACACTGTGGTACTCAGGAGAGGAGGACTCTCTCAGAACCCTTTGGATCTGAATATCAGTGATCCCCACAGAGAGGTGACCATAGCCTACATATGAACTTTTCAATTAAAAACTGAACTGGCATCAGAACAGACATCATCAACATGACAGAGGTGATTGCTGACAGCAGGTAGGTTTTTAGTGGGTGGTAAGGACCTCACCCTCGTCAGGGTGGCTCAGATGCAGCAGAGTTATATTTGGGCCATATGCAGAGAATGGCAGGAGGCAGAGTTTGGAGAACTAGGGGACCCACAGGGAGAGAAGAGCACACACCCAGGCTGGCCATGAGAGAATACCTGGTGTGGATGAGAGGCCGATGCCAACATTTGTCTCCTCCATGTGAATTTATGATACATTTGGCACTTCTGTTTTCCAATAACATCATTTCCTGAAAGAACAGGAAAGAACGAACAATTTCCAAGTATCTCTCCAGCCAGTTGCTCCACATTTAGCTCTCAAAACAAACCTGTGAGGTTCTCCTATCGTCTTGGTTCCATGAGATTATTAAACAAGACTAGAGAGCCTCATTGTCCTCGCAATAGTTAAGAGGAATCTATACAAGTTGTCAGTTCTGTCTGCTCCAAAGGGTGTGATTTCTGTACACCATGTACTGATTTTTAGTGCTCAGTGAGAGAGGAGTTTGACAGGAATGGGTTATCAAAAAAAGGCAGATGCATTAGGAGCAAGATGGCACCTGGAAAACCAGGGTAAATAAGGGAACAGTGGGAGTTGGAGATCTCCAGATTATTAAGAAGCACTGAAGACTAATAGTTGTGCAGGGAGAACCTGGCAGAATGATAGCAACTGTGCATGGCCTCACGTAACTCTGTTGCCAAGTGACCATGAACTGAGCCCTCTGACCTTGAGCCAAAATAAACCTACTGCGTTGATGATCACCAGTATTTTGTCCCAGCAGTAGAAAGGTGATGAACACAGCATGGTGCTTCTTGTGCACCCTTCACTTACCTTTGGAAAAGGCTTTACCTGTGAGGGCTAAGAAGTGGCACGAATTTGCGATGCTTCCTCTTTTGAAGGTAACAAGATTGTTCATGGCTCAATATTGAAGGCAACCTCCCTAGAGAGGGAAGAAAATTAAGGTGATCTCATCTTGACCTGAAAAACAGTGGTATTCAATGTTAAAATAAATCAAATGAAAGACAAAGTTGAATTGGGAGATAGTAAGGAAAACAACAGTTTGATAATTAATAATTTGAATGATGACAACACACAAAGAAAGGTGATGGATAATAAAAAGCAGAAGTAATGCTCACTGTTTGGATCTTTGGGGATCACATGATGCCATTTGGTTCATAAGTCCAAAAATCCAAATATAAACCCTAAACAAGAAGTTACTCTAAAGCAGTGGTGTGACCTGGAGGAAAGAAAAGCAGCTCTAGAATCAGGAAACTTCAGTTTATCAGCTGACTTTGCTATTTATCAGTTATTTCTGTTCAAGTCACTTAAACAATCTATGCCTCCATTTCCTTATCTACAGAATGGAGCAATGATGTTGTGATCATGAGAATTAGATTACTTAAAATTTATGACACAACTAAAGCATTGCTATAAATCTACTTAGACATTTTGATATTAATTCAAATTGGAGCATTGTATAATGCATTAAAATTTTACATATTATTATGGCTTGTGTCTAGATGTCCCCCCAGAGCCTCATGCACTGAGAGGCGGGAAGTTTCGAAAGTGGCTAGATTAGGGTATTGGAATGTGGGATTAAGGATGCGATACTGTGATTAAAGGTGTGGATAATGGAAGCCCCATCCTGGATGGAGTGGCACCAATCAATAAGCTTGTGGCCCAGATGGAATATAAAGGGACAAAAAGAAGGCACGCTTGCTACTTGCTGCTGCTGCTGCTTGCTGCCTCCTGCCTGCTCTGCCGTGAACTATTACTTTTCTGTGATGCCCCTGTGCCATGCTACGCTGCCTTGGAACCAGCCAACTATGGATTAAAACCAGCTTACAAACTGTAAGCTTAAATAAACCTTTCCCTCTGTAACTTTTGATGTCGGATAGTTTGTCTCAGCATCAAGAAAGAAACTAAGACATATATCTATACCTATATTATGAAAAACAAAATTTCCTACTCTGTATTTCCAGAAACATACCATATTTTTTATTAAAACCAATTCAAATTATAGCATACTCTTTTAGGTAGTTTTCATTTACTATTTAAAGTTCATGTTTCCTTGTTGTTCATACTTTTAAAAAATTACTTATTAAAATTATTTACCATCCATCTCATGTGTAGTATTATGAACAAGAAGGTAGACTTGAAGAATACTGCATCTCCTTCTTTCAATGTCACTCAGGTTATTGGGACCAAACTTAGAATGTAGCACATTAATTTTAGCACACTAAATGATACCATAGTGCCCTACTCTGTGAAAATAATTTAAAAAAAGAAAAAGCTTTTAGCAAGTCTTTTGTAGAAATATTATTTAATTGATCATTGAGAGATAACTAGGATAGATTTAAAGAAACAAATAAGCAACTTAGGTGTCATCCACTTAAACATTTTGGGTCAAATCAAGTGTATCCTTCAATAAATGCTTATTAGTCACTAACATTACATACACATTCATTTAGGGTGATGTACTAAATATATTGGCAATAATCATCTAAAATATAATAAAGGAAATTTATTCATGGAAGTTCAAGATAAAGTATATCAAGCAGGGAAAAGTCAGAAAGCCACCCCAAGAAACTACAGTCTTCTCAAACTTCCACATGGCAGTTCATTTCATAACAATAAATAATTCATTAATGATAATCTTCACTTTCAAATCTCCATATTTCCTTTATAATGCCTAGAGAAATGCATAAAAAATTAAATATAATGCATTGGTGGGATAAAATTCTTCGTTAAATTCTAACAATGAAATGACCACTGGAAAATAATTATCATGCATTTTTTAGTATTAGAAATATTTGTAATCCAGAGAACAATGGCATACTAAAATAAGTATCTCATTGTTTGCCGTTTTCTTTTTACAATATCTTACTTCTAATTAAGGAATCAAATAGGAGACAGTCGCTGCTGCTGCTGTCTTGTCCCGAGATTGAAGTCCATCTCCACACAGATTTTCACCATCTCTCTGTTCTCTAATCTGCTGCGGACTTGCTCATCAGTCATGAGGCCACAGGCTTTCTTAGACTAAAAACACCAGAGGAGCAGTCTCATGCTTGTTTCATCTCCACCAGAAATTTGTGTGGACCTGGGCTTCCTCCTCTCCACAGAGATCTTTCTGGACCAGCTGCTTGTGGACTGAACATGTCCTCTGCGGCTAGAATTACTCCCAGCAAATTAGTCAGCTCCCCTCAGTGTTAGTAGCTGAGATTTTCTAGCATTATGAAATATTTCAAGTTTACCTGGACCGTTGTTTTAACACATACTGTTCAGTTTGAGCAATTTTATTAGCTAAATTTTTTCTTCGAACATTATAGATTGCCTAGAAAAAAGGGATATGAAAATGAGTAATACTCAGCCTTAATGTTCACACAGAACACAATTAAATGGTAAATACAGACACTGCAATGGGACTCAGGGACAGGAAGACACCCAGGAGAGCAAAATAGCAGGTTGTCCTGCAAGCTCTCCACGTGTACTAAATCCGCAGCCCACTTCCTCCCACGCAGTCAACACTGCTTCCTGGTGTTGATGGTGTGGGAGGCAAAGATTGGGAACTCTCCTGAGGTCACACAGCTAGGAGATGGCTGAGCCACTCAGTACTCAAACGTAAGGAATCTCACTTAAGCACTCGCCTGGACTAACCAGTGGAGATCTAAGCAAAGTGCAGTGAGCCTCTAAGTAGCAGAGGGAGGCACAGGCGCAGGCCCAGAGCACAGCAGGTGGAAAAGGCAGCTCCGAAGACCATTGGCTGAAATCCCAGCCGCGGGTGGGGTGGGAGGACCACAGTTCAGGGTTGCTGAGGGGAACACACAGGAGGATCTCAGGCGAAGCCCTGGGGAGAGCAGGGCTCTGACTGCCAGGTCGGTGAAGTGCTCTCTCACCTAAAGGTCAGTTTCCCAGGTGTGGCTCCAAAGAACTCCGTTATCCAACCCCTTTAGGCAACTGCTATGCACGTTTTAAACAGCCTTCTTTAGGAAATTTGGTAGGGCCTTTAAAATACTAACATTTATTATAAATCTCTAAGAGAAAGATGGAGTTTTCAGTCTTCTCCATTTATTTGGAAGGCTGAATGATTTTGTTACCCAGCGTCTCCTGGGACTAGGATTGTCCTGTCCTTCAGAACCGGACTGGGCCGGGCAGCGGGTGCTGCTCTGTGAACCTGAGGACCAGGGCGGGTGAGAGCACTGGCGTGAGTGCGAGTCCTCGGAACCCACAGAGGATTTAGGTTTGAAGGAGCCAAGACTGGAGGCGTAGACACTGCGTCCGAACTGTCCCCTTGCTGAACTAAATTGTCATAACAGGTTCGTATCTGCTTTTTAACATTTTTCCCCCTTTATATAGTTTCTTCACCCTTCCTCAAATTCAGGAGAACACTTTGTTGTCTTTGGGTATTTTTCACTGCTAATGCGAGAGAGATGACTGTAACATGGGTAGATGTCTAAAATACAGGTAACTGCAGTGCCTTGCTAGGCAAGTATGGTCACGGTTAAGAGCTTGTGATTATTTATTTTTTAATGGAAGTTCTTGAAAGCAAAAATATCTTCAAGACTGAAAAGAGGGCCGGTGAGACGGCTCAGCGGCTTAAGCGCCTGCCTTGCAAGCGTGAAGGCCCGAGTTCGACTCCCGGATCCCACATACGAAAAAGGGGCCGGTGATATCGCTCAGCGGCACGGGCGCCTGTTGGCACGCGAGGTCCTGAGGTCGTCCCCCCGGTACCCACAAAAAAAAAAAAAAAAAGACTGAAAAGAAAAAAAATACAGTGGTAGAAGGAGGACAATGCATTGAGACCTTGGAATCTTAGAAGGCAAATAATATAAGACGCACATATTCAGCTCAGAGATGGGGTTTTCCTCCTGTGAAAAAACCTCACTAGGATGAGATTGTAAAAGCTGCATTTCTTCATACTTATAAAGCGTGGAGTCAGGTATATGGGAAATGTTGTAGGGCCAGGGACTTGGTTTGGAAGATGGTATTCTGCAGTGCATGGGAGAAAGTCTAAAAAAATTTAAAAGTCTAAAAATATCTGAAAAAATAAATCAGGAACTAAAACTTAGTACGAGAGCCAAGAAAACTGTGTCTTTATAAATCTGTGGGTTTAATATTAATTGTGAGATACAGTCACCATTCGAACTGTCAGTCAGTTCTTGAGAATGAGGAGTTCATTCCCCCGGGGGGGATTCATCTATGAATGAGGTGGAAGTTTTTCAGCCAATACATAGTAGGAGGAACTACTAAACACCTTTTAATAGATTTAAGAATCCTAAAGCCAACCTTTATTTTGTGTAAGAGTTGTAGACACTTAAATAGAACAAGCATAAAACATATGCAGACCTCATATCTAAAAACATCGAAAAATTGCTTTTGCTTCCTTTTATTCTAATTTTTTTTAATTGCCAAAGCTTTGCTTTTCCTGTTGATTTTTACTGAAGCAGATAGCTTAATCCAATATTTTGGAACCGCAACCAAGAAAGATTTCCTTCCACTGTCTTTGTGGCTTTAGGCACTTAAAAATTAATAGAGGGCGGTCGAGTGAAGGGAGTATTTGCAGCCTGCATTGGAGAAAAGTGAACATAGATATGTTGCTTCCAAATGACTAGGAGAAAACATTTGTAAAGAGATGAAAATTCACAAAACAATCCTGAGACAAGAAAGGAATTGGATTGAAGCTTGGAAAATATGCACTGGCTCTTTCTTGGAGTCCATAACTGGTTTTATTTTGTTTTCGTGTGATGGTGTTCGGATTCCCTCGTGGGCTGACTGGGGGCTGTGTTCAGCACACTCTCTGGTCCTCTGCAATCTGGTTCAGGCAGCTACATTCCGGGTGTGAGGGGCCTCCCCGATGGGTTTGATTAATTTGTGTATGAGAGCATAATGCTTCTGGTAGATATTATCAGCGAACAAGTAGTTTGACAACTTTTTGTAAATTGCTGGTTGCAATGGGAAAATTATTTGAACCACAAAAAAGGATACAGAGCAATACCTAGCAACATGAATGCAGATAGGTGAGACCTCATAAAACTGACTGCATTTTTAAAAACAGAAATATCACATCCAAATAATTTGAAGAAATAAGTGGTTGAAACATTGTATCTCCAGCACACCATTCCACATTAATATATCATTTATGTCTTTAAATATGTATATTAACAGAACAGATTGGAAAACTAGGAACAGCTAACACAGTCCCCCAGGCCTATTTTAATGGGAAATAACACATTAATTTTGGTTATTTCTCAAAACATATAGGGAAACATTTGAATCCTAAAATGTAGTGTAGAGAAATACATAATTGCCTTCCTTATAGATGCGAGCATCATCCTAGACATTATGGGATCAGTGAAATCATATGGATCCTGAAACAGGGTCCTTCCATGGGTTTACTACCCTGTGGAGACCCCCGGGACATCCTTAGTAACTGGGCCTGGGATCCAGAGGATGGGGTCCTGGGAGCCCGAGCCTCCACGGCCTCTGCCTGTCTGCCCTGCAGGGCCCTCAGGCTGCCCACAACCCTGGCCTACACAGCAGTCTCTGCTGCCTGTTTCCCAGCAGACGCAGAGCCTAGGGAGAATGGGGCCCAAATGTAGGAGTGGCTGCTCTCCTCACGCAGTGCCCACAACCAGAGTGTGCTCAGAAACAGTGGAAGGATCGCCATGGCACGCTGAGGCGTGGTGAAAGGAAAACGTTGGCCTTTCTCCCTTCCTGCCTGCCCTGTTCCTTCCTTTCTCCTTTCCTTCCTTCTTTCTTTCCTTTTTTTTTTTTTTTAATAAGGGTTTCTGTATTTTCATCTTTGCACTGAGCCCTACAAATTGTCTAGTTGGCCTTGAATTACGTAGACCTCTGTGTTTGCAAACGAATTACGATGGTGTGAAGCGCGGACCTAAAAATGACCCTAACAGCTCCCCCACCACCATCTCGGGCATTTGTGGTAATCGCATGACCCCACGTGACTGTGTTGCCCTGTGTCCTGGGTTGTCACACTGGGGATGCAGCAGGGGAGAGAGAAGGAGCATGAGGAACAAAGTCTCTCCACTGATAGCTGCAGCTTTCCTGTGGCCAGAAGCTTCCCTCCCTCAGAGGAGACGGCGCAAGCTGGGGATGGCTTCCTGAAGACCTCCTGGGGCACAGGCTCCGTGGCGGCCCCGGAGTGGCTGTGTGCTTGGCTGGTAGAGCTTCCTCCTCTACATATTGGAGGAGATGTCATCAGCCCAGGATGAGGGAGAAGACAGAATGCAGGAGAAGAAAATGAAAGCCCGTCTCCTGCTCAATTCTTTATCTTCAAACAAACTGGGTTTTCCATTGTGTCCTACTTAACCCTGGGGTTCCAGTGTCAGGTTGTGGTCTGTGGACAGCTAAACAAGCCGGCTGCCTGCTGGATTCCCTCCTGATGCAAATTCGCCAGTCTCCAGCCCAGCTCTTCATTGTTCTCCGGCGCCCGCGTGGCTGACTTAGCATGGTTGGCTCTCTTGGTCATTTCTCCTTGCCAGTACTCTCTTTGCCCTGTATCTTCCAACATTTTCTGGCCAACTGAAAGCCAAATAAACCTTGCAATGCTGTTACACTGCCATCTCTCACTTGTTTCCTGCCTGCTGTGTTCCCTGGTTCCCTGCATCTCAGTGGCCTCAGTGTTAGCTGATGAGAGGTGTGGTGAACAGAACACCAGATGCTAACCCACAAATTATTCTTGGCCACCTGTCATTGAGTCTGATCATTTCCGAGTATGTTAAAAATTAAAATAGCATTTACCTGTGACAGAGTTCGCGCTCTAAGGGTTTCTTTGTCCCAAGTAGAGTAATCATGAGGAACTCCTAGAGTGAGGGGTGCTGCTTTCCAAGTCTTCTAGAAGAAAGCACTCTTCCAAGCCCTTTTCCGGAGTCGGTGATTGTGTTAATGTTGAGGGATTATTTTCCAGGTAAAGAATTCAGTGCCACTTCTGTGAAGCCCAAATTATCATAGCATAACTGCCCATGCTCTGTCACTGTCATATATGTTCTCTTCTTGGGCCACATATCAAAATTGGCAGAAAACGTGGCTCGACTTCACCATCTCGCTCTTAACACAGGAGTAATAAATGCTGCCTCTCCACAGGCTCGCTCTCAACTTAACCTGGGTTCCAGGGTCTGCCAGAATACGAGGTCTTCCAAAGCTTAAATTTGGACCCAGTTTGAGATCATAATATCATTGAACAGCTATGCTAGGACAAAAGCAAAATAATTCAGAAGTCTCCTACCCTCCGTTCTTAGCCATGTATACAGAAAGTAAATCCAGAACTAATATCCTAATCCTGCCAGTCCGGCTTTTGATTTTAGATTTCAACCCAGAAGTATCTACCTATACAAGCAAATTCCCTTGTAATCCTCGAAGCAGCAGTTCTGAACCAGCAGTACAGGCCCAGCATAAAGGACAATCCTGAGGACATTTGGTGGCTGTATTGTTCTAGTTAACCCCAGACCTCGTAATGGACGACATAGACAAACATTAATAGAATGTTCTTAAATTTGCCTGCTATACTTGTATATTTCATGCATGATGAAAATAATGTGTAGTTTAATAGCAGAATATTTTCAACAAGCAAAAATACTTTGCAGAAAAATTGATCTTGTCTTACTCCTTATCACTTCATGCCTACAAATAAGAATATCCTGCAGAGTATCTGTGACTTATTCAGATGTTTTAGATCCTGAAAACCTTGCCACTGTACCTTTGGTTTGAAACCTGCATGTATCTGAGGCATGGAATCCCCACGCCCTTTCTAGACGGCTGGCAGGACTCGTCTCTCCTTTGGGAGCTGATCTATTCTTTGTGGAATATTCCCACACATGTCTGTGTCTGCTTCTCAGAGCGGTGCCACAAAGGATGTGACCCTTTTGCTCCCAGTAACCTTTGATGGTGCTGAATTGCCTCCGAGACTGGTGCGAGTCAGCACGATTTGATTTGCTATGGTAAGAATAAGATTATATCTAACAGACGATGTCATTTCCAGGTTCAGTGGGCACAGATTTAAAACTAGTCCTCTCTTTGACCCTGTGGAGTCTCTTGAACTCTTGTGCCTTCTTTGACAGTGTTTGTGAATGAGTGAATTCATGAAAATTCAAGGTTATTTTAATGATAATGGCACAGCTATGACAAAGGAAGGAGGCAGGGCCGGTGTCCCCAGCCTAGCCGGGTGTTCCTTCTCCAGAGCTGACTTCCTTCCTGGCAGGCAGACTGCACCGTGAATTCCTGGGGAAGGTCAAAGGCTGAGAGCTGCTGTGTGTCTGCAGCCAGGCTGCTGCTACTGATCTGTGAACATGACATGCCTGAGAATATCGCATCGCCATGGCAACAACAAACATGGGGCTAAATTCCATTAGCGGCAGTGACTCAGTGAGTCAAACAGATAATGTGCCGGGCCTGGCCAACTGCCCACGTCGGCTTATGTGAAAGTGGTGATGAATTAACTTCAGCGTGTTATGGGTGCCTTGTATAAATTCTCTTTTTGGTTACTTACATCCTTATATTGATAGTATGTCTTAAATAAGCACTTTAAAATCCATTAACTGTTTCGCTCCTACGAATATACATTCAGGGCAAATTTCTGCTTTTTTCAAGAGATCCTTGATTCTCATTGTTCCATCTTTATTTTTTCAATTTTTCATTTCTGTAGATTTTTAAAAACTTTTTGTATCCCCTACACAGTAGTGACAGGGAGTTGAAATTTTTACATTGCATTTCTCTTCAACTGATTTTCTTGGAGACTTGTAGAATAAATTTAAAACTGGCAACATTCTTGATTGAAGTCAGCGATGCCAAGGAGAAAGCAGCAGGTCAAAAGGAGAAAAAACAGTTAAGCTCTTTGATATACATATTCAGCTCAACTGAGGGGTCATCGGTCCTAGATAAGATAAAAGAATGTAGATGTTTTCAGAATGACTTTGAATATATGCACTTAGTGGCTTTGTATTATATAATGTATATATGTAATACTGTGCTATATTCGAAAGCATTATGGTCCTTCTTCAAGAAAAATCAGATTGATAGAGCACATATCTTCCCTTCTTCTACAAAACTATTTAGCAGGAGAGTAAGAAATAAGGGTGGTTGTGTCTATTCCTCCGGCCCTGGGTTCACCCCCAGCACACAGCAGGGCTTGAACAGATGCTGAGGACGGGAATTTAGCTCGCGCACACAGGCCAACATGCCTTTGTCATTCCAGAGCCAAGCCTCCTGGTCCGACCCCCATTTCTCTTTCTAGAACACACATGTTCCTCTGATTTGCCTCTGTAACCACCATGTGCAACGTGGCTATGTGGTGGGTGAGACAGGGTGATGGATATGCGGATTATTATTGACCAGATGAGAAACTGACAAGCAGTTCCTGCTGCAAAAGGAACATCGGTGCAGCAGATGAACCCTAGGGAGTGTCCATTTTAATAATTTAATAATTTAGACCCAAAGAAGAAGCCCAGCCAACTAGCTAGCGTATGCTTTTCAGAACAGCAAACACAGATATAAAACATTGGGAGTTTTTAATAATTACAAACATGTACATTGCTGTTTATTTCCAGGAAACTTTTAATGAACACAATCAAATCACACACACACACACGCACGCACTTTTCCACTTATTACTAAAGATATATTGTATCTCTGTTTTTTTTTTCCAACAAGGGGATAAAGATAATAATCTGACATATTATGAGATCTCATATATTTTCATAGCATCTCTCCATCCAAAAATGAATCCATCTTCCTTTACCATAAAGTTTTATGTGTATAGTGTGTGTGTGTGTGTGTACATATGTGTGCATTTGTCCTGGAGCAAATATAAATTACAGAGAGAAGTCAACTCAGGACCTCTGAGCAGCCCTCTGGCCTGAGACTGGGCTGGGCCACCTCAGGGGGCGGGGAGGCCTGGGCGTGGCCAGGGCCTGGGCTCTGAATGGGGTGGGGCACGAAGGCCTGGGGAGGCTCCTGAGTAGCACAGGGAGCCTGAGACACTGCTGGGGGACAGTCAAGAGCCAAGGCACAGAAGGGAGCCGGTTATTTGAGTAGTCAGATGTGCTGATTGACTCAGGAGAAACTAGGGATTTAATTTTTATGTCCTTATGTGTGTAACTTTGATAAACCTTTTCCATGTAGAAGCAACTTGAATGATTTTCTGCATCTGTTTAAGGTATTAGAGTGGAGACCTTTCACCAGACAAGCCCATGCACTTGAAGACACGAAAGCCCACACTAGGAAAGGTCTACCTTTGTTGGGCAAATACCAAAGATTCTTCATTCCCTGCTGGTTATCTTAATGCCTCAAACCCAACCTGTACATTTTTTGGAACTGCCCCCCGTTGTTTCCTTAAGAAAGAGAGAAAAATAACGATAACTGTCACTGTTCCAATAACTTGAGTTGTCTCTTCTTATGCATTTGAAAAAAATGTAGAAAAACTTAAAGAAAGCATAAACTATTTCTTAAACAGGAAGTAAATCCATAGTATCTTAAACCAGTTAGGAGAAATTAATTAAGCTGATTAAATGGTTCAAAATGAACTTGCATGAAACCGAGGAGTATGATAGTTAAACCCTTTGTATTGTTTTAAAACCGGAAATTTTTCTCATAAAGATTATTATAGAATGTTAGGTAATAAATGAGTCAAAGTTATTTTCAATTAAAACATAACATTTTAAAAATGAGAATGGGTACAGAGTGGTTTAGGATGTATGAAAGCAGTATTTCCTTATATATTTCAAGCATTCCTTTTTTTTGTACTCTTATTTAGAGAGTTTAAGAGGTAAACCTAAACTCAAGCTTCTTTCCTATGTATTTTAAATTCTAAAATATCTAGATACATTTTAATTGTTGAGACTTGTCTGTGCTTGACACAGTCAATCCTCATTAAATACAAAAGTCCTCATTTACATCCCAAGATCTGCTGTACATTTCCCATTTTTCCTTTGAACCCTTGGACCCAGCAACCAGGTGTGTTTTCCAGGCAAGCCCCTGGTGCCTAAGGTAAATCCTCTTCGACACACTACCTCTCATAAGTTCTCAGTCCCTGACGTTTAGTTCTTCTTGCTGGAGTTTTAAGGTAAGCAGGGTGAATGTCTCACCAGCTCCAGTTTGTTCTCCATCTTGAGTGCACCCGTATCTCTCATTACCCCTCAGTCACTCTGATGGGCCCCGGCGCCAGGGGTCTGTGCCTTGTGTCTCCAAGAGGCAGTGGGGATTTCAGTCTCTCCTAGATCTCTGATGCGTCCCTGTTCCTTTTACTATTGCCAGCCCCTCTGATGCATCCAAGCTGCCCCTCACCTGTCCCAATGCCAACGCAGGCACCAGGTGACAGTATCATCAGCAAGCTCCGCAGCAGCAACCCCTCACCCTTGTGTCCACATCTGACCCTGTGCTGGTTCACGGTGTTATTTCAAATTCTAATTCATTTATTTCATGCTGGGACTGTATTGGTATTTAAAGGGAAAAAGATGTGCTTGGGGAAAATGAAGAAGACAACCTTTCATGCCAGGAATGAAACCAAAGGGTGGAGGCCCTGTTCTCCCAAGCTGCCGTGCGTAATCCCTCTGTTTCTTCTCTTGGCTTCTTTGAAACTCTCTGGTGACATGTTTTCCTAGGAATTGATTTTCCATCTTTATTTCACAAAGATCTTAAATTCTCTAGATGAGGATGCCCTTGAGGACCACCAAAAATTTCTTATAAGAGAAAAGACATGGCTCTTAAAACTCCTAATTTGGGGCCGGTGAGATGGCTCAGCGGCGTAAGCGCCTGCCTTGCAAGCACGAGGGCCTGAGTTCGACTCCCGGATCCCACATACGAAAAAAGGGGCCAGTGATATCGCTCAGGGGCACGGGTGCCTGTTGGCGCGCGAGGTCCTGAGGTCGACCCCCCGGTACCCACACACACACACACAAAAAAAAAAAAAAAAAAAAAAACTCCTAGTGCGCCATGCCTCTGAAGAATTGGCTACCTGCCTTTCCTTTCTTTCTGTGAATGTTTTTCATTTTAAGAGATTATGACCATAAAGATGACATTCTTCTGCATGGGTAACTTTGTGGAAGTTCTAATAAACCAACGAAAAGGTCACAAGTTGTTGACATCTTATTACAGCTGGCTTTGCTTGGCCATGAGGACTGTCCCAGTCCTGGACACTAAAGGACAGTGAGACCCTCCTAACCCTTCAGCCCTATTGTTCAACTCCACGAGGTGCTCTTATCTGCTTCTCCCTGGTTTCCAGGCCAGCCTTTGGGAAGATTATCAAAGATCTTAGCAAAGAAGGAAGTCCATTCCTCACTTCTTTACAGCCAGGAGGAGAAAAGCCTGCTACATCTACCCTCTGAACATTCCCCGCTCCCTCGTTCCCCTGTAAACACCAGTTATCCCAAGCCTCCTCCTTGGTCCCTTTGGCCTGCTATAATGAAGGACTGAGGGTTTATAAACAGCAGATGGCTCTCTGGCACAGTTCTAGAGCCTGGAATGTTCAAAATCAAGGTGCCAGCAGATCAGTGTCTGGTAAGGACCCAACTTCCGGTTTGTAGATGGCACCTTCACACTGTGTCCTCATGTGATAGAAAGGGTGAGGAGTTCTCTGGGGTCTCCATTGCGTGGTCTCCGCTTCTGCTCATGAGAGCTCTGTTTTCATGACCCAATCACCTCCCCAAGGCCCACTTCCAACCCAAACCTTGAGAGTGAGGATTCCAGATCATGAGCTTTGCAGGGTCACAATCATCCAGTCCACAACAGCCTTACATGCACCTGTGGCTGAGAGAGGTGATGAAGGCATCTCCGTCTCCCAGAAATAAATTTATTGTATATTCAAGAAACCTAAACCCACCAGTGGAAGGCAAAAATGTTAAAGAGGGATCTGGTGGCATTTTCCTATGCAAATTAGGCTTTTAGAAAAGCTGGACATGAGAAAGAAGAGTCTAAAAGTCAAAGATAACAAAGTGAACGATTTCCAGATCGCAAATGAAAATAGGTTATTGCAGAGAAGGCTGCTTATAAAGATGGGGCCGTCACTGTTGACAACTGGTGCTGGTTTTTCTGAGAAATTTTTTAGTCCATTTATCTAAATCATTTCATTTTTCTGGAACTTACTTTGTAAGCATTTACATTTCTCATTTTGTAAAGCTAGAGAGCATTCACTACACCCTAAATCTGGACAATTTATCACAAATCAAAACACATTTAATAATCCTCTTCTGAGGAGCATCACGGGGCTTTCTCTAAGAAGCTCGTCATTATCATCTCATGGAGAAGGCGAGGATGGACATAAACCACTGTAGCACAGGAAGCAGTGACCATAACGCAGGGACGAGGGTCAGCCGTGTGACAGCACCAGCAGGTGTTTGGGATAAGCAGAGCTCCGGCTAGCAGGCAGCGAATCACCTGGGGATGGCTAAGGTGGGGCTGGAAGCCTGCTGAGAAAGTGCTGTGTTATTCTGGAAGACCTTGAGCATGGGAGAAACAAGATCAAATTTGCATTTTATAAAGGGCACGGTGGCAGAAGTGTGAAAGATAAACCAGAGCCAGGAAAGACCAGAGATAGAGAGGAGGGAGAGATAATGAGAGTATGAACTTGGACAGCGGTGCTGCGGAGCACCCTGTGAAACTGACACTGTGCCCTCTACTCCGGCACACACTCCCTTGCCTCTTTCTCTGTCCACACACACACACACACACACACACACACACACACACGAAAAAGTTAGCAGAATGTTTTAATTTCTAACCAGAAATCCATCTCCATTAACAAAATTTTATACTACTACATTATTTGGAAATATGGGGTGGTTCACAAATATAGTTAATAAAGCTTATTTTCTAATACTATACCTAATTGTATATATATTTTATATCCAAAACTATGTTTGCAGAGTTCCATGACATTATTACAATATACAAAATAATAATTAAGTGTTGGATTAATCATAGTACATTAAAATTAAGAAACAAATACAGCAGGAACAATGGGCAGGAGGATGATTAAAAATGAGTAAAATAAAAATGACCCCACACTTGGACCCCACGCTCGTCCTGAGTGGGAGATCCAGGCTGACGTACTTTTCATGCGTGGAGCTGCTGGGCTGCTTGCAGGACTAGGGAATGGAGAAGGTGCTGACCGCTGAAATGTCACAGGGTTCACACAGCGCAGGGCATAAAGGTGGGTGATAGTCCCTTTCTACATCACATCCAAGCCAAGCATGCCATCGTTTCATCACTGCCATGACTTTGCCACCCATCACATCTGACCCGGAGGCATGGGAACCCTGAGAGCAGGAGCTTGGATGGGGCAAGCAAGTAAGTCAAAGGCCTTTTAGGGTGACCCAATACCTCAGCCACCACCCAGCCACTTGTCATCTGGTGTCTGGTGTACATATTCTCAGCCTCCTTTTTAAAAATGACCCAGGGACTGGTGAGATGGCTCAGTGGCGTAAGCGCCTGCCTGGCAAACACGAGGGCCCGAGTTCGACTCCCAGAACCCACATACGAAAAAAGGGCCAGTAATATCGCTTAGCGGCACGGGTGCCTGCTGGTGCGCAAGGTCCTGAGGTCGACCCCCGGTACCCACAAAAAAATAAAATAAAATAAAATAAAATAAAATAAAATAAAATAAAATAAAAATAAAAATGATCCAATGACTATGATCAAGAAGCTATGTGTTCGCTACAGAGCAACATAGAGAATTTGAATTTGGGTAAATCTGTGTGTTTTTACTATACTAAAACAAATCACTAAGAAATGTGGAAAAATATCTTACAGATTATTGATCATATTTAAAAATTATACACGATTATTTTTAGATGAATTTGTAACGAATTAATATTTTTGACAAATATATCCATTGTATCTGTATAAGTGTAAATTATGATGTTGTTTAGATAGAAAATAAATCTAATGCAGCTTACAGAATTTGGCAATTTATTTTAAAGATAAGCAAGATGAAAATTGTGCAGCCATCATATCCATTAAAGCAAAAATGTTTTTAGTTGATTTTTGTGTATAAAATTTTAAAACTTTTAATAGCAGAAATGTTCCCAATAAAAACATAATTTAGGATGTCTTTTGCTTTAAATATTTAATGAAATGATATTAAACTAACATTTAAATTATAGATCCTTAAAATATCTTAAACTTTTCATCTTTATTGAATAATTCATTGTTTATAGCTATTTTATATAAATTTTGACTAACAGTAGAGATGAATATCAACACTTGAGAATTAAGAATTATACTTTGTTTTATCATATTTTATAGTTGACTTATTAATATTTCATATTTACTATCTTTTGGTGATCTATGTAGATAAGATGTTCGTCAGCATCATTATTTATAATTATTATATTAAAATCCTCTAATCGGAGTCATGTTTTCCCCAACAGACACTCCTCGCATGTTATATTTACAGATAATAATGCCGAACTTCTCGTGAAGGAAAGGAACCATCTTCTCTGAGTGTGCGTTTGTGTCTGTACAGCTGCCTCTGACTTTCTCTGTCTCGTGCACACACACACACTGCGCACAGCGTTCTCTTATGTTTGTTTCATGTTCTCCGTCACTGTCTCTGCCCCCATTCTAAACTATTTCTAATGCACCCATGCAGGATCACAGCATTAGGCCACGAGGTGCCAAGTTGGGCTCACCCGCATTGCACAGCGAGTGCGCTTTAACTGGGACTTTCTCATCCTTCTTCTGTTAAAACGTTAGTGGAGAGAAACTCGTTTTCCACATGTTTCACACTAAGTAAGACCTAGGGAGGAAGGAATAACTGTATCCAACGCATGTTATCTATTTTAACTCATTAAATACTCACAGAAGCGGCTTTGTTGTTGTTCACAGGGACAGAAACACAAATAAAAACAAAAACACGCTGAGCAACATTGTCTCATGCAGACAACGATCATGCATGAAATTGTAGCGCAGTCCAGTGAAGACCCAGGAGGGGACAGTAGCTGAGCGTGGCCAGAGCTCCCTGGGGAGGCGCCCACCCAGACCCGGAAGTCTGCAGGCTTCCTGGAGGGGGCGGCCGCTAAGGAGAAGTGGGCTGGGCTAGAATGCGCCAAGTGCGGAGAGGCAGAGCTGAGCGAAGGGGACATCGGGAGGTAAAACCTGCCACAAAGTGTTCCCATCAGGCAAGGAGAGAAACCTGGTGTGGTTGCTTTTCAATCTGTTCAGCTTTCCCAGAAAAACTAACACTGGTTGGTGGTGTTCCAGTGCGTACCCTACCTACGTGAGGACAGCAGTGACCAGCTCACCTGATGGCAACCCAGGGCCTCAGGGGTCGATGGACTCTGTCTCTTCTCCAGGGGTCATCTATATCCTTGGAGCTTAAAATCCATGTTTTCACTGTAGACGTCAGGCCTGGATCAGCCCTCTCCCCTTCTCTCAGCCTGGCTGTGGGATTCCACACAATCCCTTTCCCTCGGAATCCACAGTACCCATCAAAGGGAGAGATGCTGAGCCCTGGGCTTTGGGGAGCCAATGCCCCTGAGCCCCGCCACCAGCTCTGGCTGGCTCCAATGCAAGGCGGCACAACGGGGGGCGTAGCAGAGAAGAAATAGTCCATGGTAGGCAGAAGGTGGCAAAGCTGCAAAGTAGTAAGCAATGAGCGACAAGTGACAATCAGCAACCCTCTTTCTGAACCTTATATGTATCGGTTAGTGCATTGTATTAAGTAAAAAGATTATGTTTTTTGATGCTCTGTAATAGGGCCCTTAATAATATGTTATATAAAAAGTAAAAGAATAAAAGTAACCAAAAGAAACTCTCCAGTAAATATATGTTTAAAACTTGTTTAGTATTTTATTTTTTAAAATAATGCTCAGAAAGTCTTACATAATACATAAATACATAAAACTACTCAAGCGAGAGTATAAATATGATTTGGTTAGAACAACTGAAAATATCACAAGTTAACAACAAACTCAGCTAACTTTTTAGTGCATCCGATGTATCATTTGTCAATAATCTGTGTAGAGGTCACTATTTGTACCTTATATCCTAACAAGGCTACCGACCCTTAGGGCCGGTAGTATTCACTCCCAGGTAGGGGAAGCTATAATCCTAGCCTCGCACCATGAACCAATCCCAGCATCACATCCCGATCCCAGCACCACACAGCCTAGATGCAACCACCTCCAAAAAGCCCCACCGATGACTGAAGGAGGCTCCGGGGAGATATTATTAGATCAATTGTATGTATATTTAGATTTATCTTCATATTTATATAATATATTTTATACAGCTGCCATCATAAATGTTATAAGGCACTTATTTTAAGCATTTAGTTATTTGTTACACATTATTTTTAGAAAATATATGAGTATATATGCCTTTACCTTCCCATATGTGCAACATTCTTGAGCATAAACACATACAGTTAATTCAATCACAAGGTATCCTAGCCCGTAGATGTGAAGGCTGTAGTTTCTCTTTCAGTTTCTATAAACACAGTCAAGTGATTTTATTTAAACTACTATCATTTGGGGGTATGGGAAAAATGAATTGCTTTTAGATTTCCCAAGAGAATGTTCAATTTTAATGTCTCACAAAATCATTGCGATAGTATTACATTAGAGATTATCTTTAGAAACAATAAGAGCCAATTTTAGTGAAGCCATGGGTATTTTTCCCAGGAAATTTGCTAATGTATATAATCAAACCTAATAATGAGGTGTAATACGGTGAGCATGCTGTTTTGTTTGAAAAGTACTCAAATGCACTCTTGCTTTGTATTTCCTATTTAGTGAGAGAATTAGTAATAATTCAACAAAAAATACTTAGTAAAGACAGGCATAAATTTCATTTCTTTTAAAAATCTTCACTAAAAATATTATACATGCACATGTGTACACAGCTACACATGACACACACATGTCTGCAGGTGCACACCAGTTACAGAGAGTGGAGAATTTTAAAAACTGTGTCAAGAGGCACACATCTAGAATTAGCTAGAAGTACGCTAGTGGAAATGATAAATAGGTTTACTTCCATATCAACTAGGAAAAGAGAAAGCAATTTCTGAAGTATGGGCCTTCATGTTTAGAGAACAAAGTTTATACTATACTAACTTTAATTTTGTGTGTCTTTCCTAACATGTAAAATGTTTCTAAGTGAAAAAGATGAAATATATTGCTATTCTTCTGATCATGGTGGTGGAGAACAAGCAACAGATTTTTCTTTCGTTCTTAAACAACTAAAACACAGACAAAATTCATCAGTTTTCAGCCACTGGAAAACAGGCAGGATGGATAAGTGACCCCCTCAAAGCAGGGAAACAAGGAGGTGACTGCTATAATTGACCCGAGGACTACGTGGAGAGCATCCTCATCATAATGCAGTGTGGGACCGAAACCCAGAGAGAGCCTGGAGCGCTCCAAGAACTGAAATGACACAGTTCAGATTCCAGGCAGCCAAGGCAGCTAGAACTTGCAAAGCAAATTGTCAGAGAGGAGAGCATTTCATAGAGAAATCTCTGGAGATTTTCTTCTTCTAGGCACTTACACAAGAGAAACACATGTTCACAAAAAAACATGGTGTCCATAGTGCTCAGAGTAGCCCCCCTTCCAACAGCAGTACCTTGGAAACATCCCAACCATCCATGTGGATTATGGATAAACACATAGTGCTGTATTCATTCAGTGCAATCCTTCTCAACACTAACATGCAGGAAACACTTGGTACCAAAAAAAAAAAAAAGGTCGATATGGTGAATTGAATGGTATCCCCTTGAAAACCATAACCTAGGGCCAGTGAGATAGCTCAGTGGCATAAGTGCCTGCCTGGCAAGCGCAAGGTCCTGAGTTCGACTCCCGGTATCCACATACGAAAAAAGCACTGGTGATATCGCTCAGCAGCACGGGCACTTGCTGGTGCGCAAGGTCCTGAGTTAGACCCCCAGTACCCACAAAAAAAAAAAAAAAAAAGAAAACTATATCCTTACCTTAACGTCATGGACCTGAAAATGTAACCTTTTTTGGAAATAAAGAGCCTTTGCAGATACAACAAAATTAAGAAATTTGAGATGAAATAATTTCTTCTTACCCAAGTGAACCTTAAATCTTCTGGCAAATGTCCTTTTAAGGGACAGAAAAACAAAAAATAAGATGTTACAGACACACAGAGAAGAAGATGATAGGAAAACAGAGCCAAAGACTGGTACTTATTTTGCAGCCAAGAACCAAGGAAAGCCGAGAGCTACAGGAAGCTGGAGGAAGCAAGAAAAGTTTCTCCCCAAGCCAGCATCCAATAACTTCTGACTTATTCACTAACACAGAGCCACACACAGCATTATTGCGACAGAGGAAATAATTTCACTAAAAACCAGAGAGACATTCCATAGGATTGCAGTCAATTGTGTTGTGAGGTAATCCCCTCCCTCCGACAAAAGCCCACTGCAGATCTAGGTATAATGTCAGCTGGGTGAAAGTTCATTCCAGTAAAAGTAGAATCACTGAGAGCTCATTGCTATTTGGGATCCTAGTTGAGCTGTGATGTGAAACTATCTTATCCGATGAGATGCTGGCTGAGGGCAAAGGGAGATTGAGACAGACAGTAGAAAACTGTGCTTGTAGATAGCAACTGTATTAGGTTACCTAAACACAGATTAAATTCACAGGTAACATCAGACGGAGAGCATTTCTCATTGCAATTTCTGACTTAGAGGAAGAACAGCCACAGAGCTCTCTCAGGTGGGGAAAATTACTCTGTGGGATCCACTTTCCACGGTTGTAGTGGAATGTCTGTGCTCTGCCCCCACCTCCTTGGGCGAGCAGGTCTTGTCTGAATACACTGGACCATTCCAGTCTCCCTAACCCCTGAATACAGTCCAACTTTCCTCCTTAGCGAGCTCTTGTCAGTAAGTCATTCTGATCCAACTGTATGTTCCTTCCATCATTATCCCAACATTTCCAATATCCATTCCTGCATTCATTCCCTGGATTTCCTTTTCCAAAAATTGGGAAGAAACAGCTCTGTCCCTTTGGCATGTACAAACTTCCTCATGAATCAGAGCTTGCACTTCACCCTTAGAGCCCTGTTGACTCTTGGGTGTGGTTATGAGTTGTCTCAGTTACTTTCTCATTGCTGAGACAAAATACCTGGCATGCAAAGTTAAAGGAGGAAAGGTTTATTTACCTCACAGTTTGTAAAGGTCTCCATTCATAGTTGGCTGCCTCCAATGCAAGGCAGCATGGCAGAGGAACATCGCAGAGGAGAAACAGTCCATGGTAGGCAGAAGGTGGCAAAGCAGTGAAGTAGTAAGCAATGAACGACAAGCAACAATCAGCAACCCTCTTTTTGTACCTTATATCCTACAAGGCTACCTACCCTTAGGGCTGGTAGTATTCACTCCCAGGTAGGGGAAGCTATAATCCTAGCATTGCACCATGAATCAATCCCAGCATTATATCCTGATCCCAGCATCACACAGCCTAGATGAAAACACCTCTGAAAAGCCCCACTGATGTCTGCACGAGGCTCTGGGGAGACATCTAGATACAAGCCATAACATGAGTTTAAACTCAAAGATGGTTTGGCGGGTAGGTCCTGGCATACTCAGCATTGTCTTGTGTGGCAACTACAGCAGGAGCAGGCAAAAGAGGGTTCACTCTTTAAATGGAGGGGAAAGGTTGTCTTTACTGGCAGAGAACACTCATCAGAATTTAGAGATTTGATGTTCCCAGATTCATCAGCATTTTCCCATGTGTCCCTATTTTAATTTTTATGATCTATTCTTTCCCAACAAGTGCCTGCATTTTAGCAGCAGGTACCCTATAAAGTTGAGGATTCCACTGGCTTTGTAATTCAGCCACTTGCAGTTTGGGCTCTGAGTTTTCCGTAAGCTAAATTCTCCAGATATAGAACATAATGCTTCTCTCAAGACTGACAGAGAATTTCAAATTATTTTTGAGACACCAGAATTGAAAATTTGAATCTCTGATCTCATCTTTTTCTTTCACCATTTCTCCTGGTGTAGTTAGGAATGAGAAGCCCATCTCTTCATGCTTGCTGATAGTCATTCAATACTTTACCCTTTATTTATTTTTATTTTTATTTTTTTGTGGGTACCGGGGGTCGACCTCAGGACCTCGTGCGCCAGCAGGTGCCCGTGCCGCTGAGCGATATCACCGGCCCCTTTTTTCGTATGTGGGATCTGGGAGTCGAACTCGGGCCCTTGCACTTGCCAGGCAGGTGCTTACGCCGCTGAGCCATCTCACCGGCCCCTTTACCCTTTATTAACAATTAGCTTAGGAATATCGGATGTTAATTTTGGAATCTCTAGTGTCACAACATGGCATATAATATCAATCCATTCTTTGCAGTGGAAATACTCATTAGTGCCATTAAATCTATGTAATAATAGAACCAAGTCCAGAAACCCAAGAATTAATTCCAAAACCCACCTTTAAGTTTCTGTTCTTTTATGTGTACTCTTGATCCCAACTTATATACAAGTCAGTGTTCTCTAGGAAAACACTATCAACCGAATATATAGGACACATAGAGAGATAAAAGAAAGGATGGAAGGAAGGAAGGAAAAAGAAAAGAGGGATGGAGGAAGAAAGGGAGGGACAGATAGAAAGGGAATGAGATTTATTTTAAGGAAGTGGCCCAGGTTCTGTAAGACAGACCTGCAGCCTGGAAGTTTAAGTACAAGCTGACTGATGATAGGATCTGGAGGCTGGAATTCACAGGGAAGCCAACTGGAAGGAAACTCAGGCAGGGGTTCTGGGTTGCAGTCTTGAGCCTGAATTCTCTCTTCTTTGAAAAAAACCTCAATCTTTGCACTTACAGCTTTTAACTCATTAGAGGAGACCCCACTCAAAGTATGGTGAGTAACTCGCTCTAATTCTTACTTATTGTAAGTATTAACCACACCTAAATATATCTTTATGCCAATCTCTGGATGAGTTTTTGGGCAGACATCTGAGCACCGTAGTCCACGTAATTGTGCACATAGAATTAAGCATCATATACTGTATTAAAGGCCAGGGCTTGTTTTCACTGATGGCAATCTAGAACCTCATGGTGAGGGAAACTTCATTCCTTTTGAACCAATCTATAATTTTGAACCCATCTATAAACTTGGATGAGCCACCATGGTCATTTATTTCTAGATGCCTACAAAAAAAGTCTAGGTCCTGTGACATGGGTCAGACTGGGTCTCTTTCGTAAAGGGAATCTGGTCAGTAGCATTCAGTTGGAACCAAAATATCACATCTGGACCCATTTTCAAATGTCTATTTACCAAGTTGAGAAAGCTTACACTTCTTCATTACTGCTGCTCTCATCAAAATTTTCCAATTCTTTGATTTTTAACCACAAACATTAGGCAAGATCTTATATTTTAAACCCCAAACATTAGGCAAGACACGTTAAATAGAGTAATTCTGCACTTCCTCTGCAAGAAGGCTGGAGCAGCACATACACCTTTGCCAACTGGGGAAACTCATCTTCCCCTTTGTCCCACTGAGTCACCATAAATAAGTTTGAAAGTTGCATCAAACTAATTCTATGATGTAAAATACATATTAAAGCATACTTTATTTTGCTTTGCGAATGACATTGTTGTGTGTGTGTGTGTGTGTGTGTGTGAGTGTGTGCATATTGTGAAAATCAGGAGCATACTTCTGACAGTATTAAACAGCATTTCAGCCAATTTCTTTGTGCTTATAAGAACTGATGGGTGTACTCATCTCTGTGTCACTGCCATGTGATTATGGGCATTATTTTGGAATGTTAGAGATGTCCACCCTTAGCCCTTGATGGATGAGGGAAGACTAATTTATGAAGAAAAGCTTAGGTCCCATGGTGTTTTTGGTGTACAGCTAATCATTCCCAACCAAGGCCAGGTAGCAAAGCCAGGGGGTATATTTCTAGAGAGAAATGATTATTTCCATTGAGGGCATAGTATCATTTCAAAACTTCACAAAGGTCCTGCAACACAATGGACCAGTTGAGCAATAAGGCCAAGTGATCTACATGACTACACTGAAGCCTAGGCTAGCTGAAGACTAAAAGAGTTTTTGTCCAAGTTCCCAGGCCAAGCTGACACCCTTAAGGATTACTCCATCAACAGCTATGATGAGTTCCCAATGTGAAATGAACCACCTCCAAAATTCAGAGTTCCACTAAGCACCGTGCCTCTTTGTAGAAGTAAAGATAATGTGGCATTGTAACTTATCTGTATGTTCCAGATCACTAGATCCTCAAATACTCAGGGAGATTTTTCAGGAGGTTTATCTCATAGGCTTTCTTGATCACTTATGTTTCTTATCACAATATCGAGGACACTGCTATTTCCTATTATCGTGATTTCACTAAAATGGATCAGTGTGCTATTCTTTGGGAAGATGAAATGCTAATGACATTTAAAGAGATTTCATTATGATAAAGAAATTGAGAATTGCTTAGTGGGAGTCAGTGCAGGAGAGATACATAACTATTCCTCCCAGGTAAAAGAAAATTGTCTCTGGTCTAGTTTAAATGGAATACATAAAAACCAATTGTAAAAATGATATCTCTGAGACGAGGCTTACTCTTGCAAAACAGTCTCTGTATTGAATAGTGACTGAAATTTGAATCACTACCCAGTCTTATTCATGACCCACTTATTATCTGCTTTGGCCATAAATCAGTGTTAGAGGAGAGTGACACCAGCAAGACGACAGGACAGGAATTTTCTACTGTAATTCTCCAACAGAAGTACCAATTTTGACAGTTACCATGGACAAAAACGTCTCCGCGGTAGTCTAGGAGGTCCAAATAAGAAGTCTCATCACACTTTTGGAACAAAATATGTGAGAAAAGATTATTGAAAAAGGTTAAGTAGAATAACTCATCTACTTGGATCACAACTCTCCCAGGGTGGCGCAGCTCCGTGACAAGTTCTCCCCGGAAGAGAGAGCCTGGTGAGTGAGCACGCAGCTTTCCCGGCCACGCAGGTGGAAGTTTCACTGTTGCTCCCCTGGAACAGTGAGGTGACTGCCACAGCTGAGGGACTGGAAGATGGTGCGAGCAGAGAAGAGAGGCCACAGGTCACACTACGGCCCCTATCAGTGAGCCATGCAGAACGTCGTGCCTGCAGACTTCCCAGCATTCCTAAGGCTCCACTCACCTTCTCCCCACCCTCAGGTTGACTCCCTGAATGTGGGAGCACGAATGTTTCACGTAAGCCATCCAGGTTGATGACACAGGGTTAGGAAAAGGCACAAGTTTGAACATTTTGGGTACAACCCCAGTAAAATGTAAAGGGAAAGCTCTTAACACTTGGTCTTTGTGAGATACAGAGAAAGACTACAGTTTTAAGAATAACCCAGCCCAGCTTGGTAAGGGGCATTTACGATCCCAGCACTCTAGGAGGTTGAGGGAGGACGACTGTAAGACTGAGCCCAGCTCTGGCAATTTAGTGACTCGGGGGAGCCATTGCCTCAGAAAAAGTCGGGAGGTAGCACAGTGCGAAGTCCCTAGGTTTATTCCCCCGTAACTCAGGGAGGCAGAAGGAGGAGGAAGAGAGGAAGAGGAAGAGGAAGAAGAAGAAGAAAAGAAGAAGAACAACAACAACAACGACAACCAGAACCCCTAGGAGGAAACATGAGCAGAGCTGCTGAAAACACAGAAAATGTTCAACAGTCTCAGAATCCATGGGCAGCCTGTGTGTGAAATTTTTTTCTTTCCCCAAAACAGTTACAGAGTAGAGGAAATACTTTCTTCTTCAAATGCAGAAGCAGGAAACCCAGGCTTCCAGCTATTTAACACAAAATATGAAGGAAATTAAAAACATAACATCACTAAAAGAAGACAGCGGCATTTCAGGAGCCAACCGTATAAATGGTGATCTACAAATTGCTCTACGAACATGGAAAGCAATTGTTCTAAGGAAGTTCAATTAGCTGTAAGTCAGGCAAATTAATAAATTAAGGAACACAAAATAAGAAAAATGTGTGAAACTTGATAAAGAGATAGAAATAAGTTAAAAATAGAAGTTCTGAAGATAAAGAATACAATGAAAAAATTAAAAATTCAAGAGAACATCAACAATAGATTTTATTAAGCATAAGAAGTGCTATATGAACTCAAAGACAAATCATTTGAAAAATTCAGAGTATCCAGAAGAAAACACCAAAAGGAGTAAAAACTTTCTCTGTAATTTATGGTAAACCATAAAGGGAGATAATTTCCATATTATTGGAGTTTCAGAAGAATAAGAAAGAGAAAAAGGGACAGGAAATTCCTTTATGTAAATAAGCTGAAAAATTCCCAAATCTAGGAGAGATGGATATTCAGATACACAAATCTCAACTCTCTCCAATCAGTTTCTACACAAAGAAGACTCCTCCAACACATATAATAAACTATTAAGAATCAAAGACCAAAAAAATGTCTTGAGAACATCGAGAGAAACGAGGCTGCTTATGTACAAGGAATCATCAAAAGGACCATGAGAGGTCATTGCAAAGAAAGCTTTGTACTATGATCTGTTTGTTTCTTCTTTGTAAGAGAGAATCTTTTTTATCTATGCTTGTACTCTGAGTAACTACTTTGAAGATAATGATACGCAATATATTAACTATTGTTATTCTCTTATTATTTTGTTAAGAATTTTTGTTTTACTTTTTCTTTAAAAAAAGACTATCAGAAGGTTGCATTATTATTTGTAGTTTGACAGAGACTGGAATGATATTTTGAAACTATTAAAAGAAAAATAAAATTGCCAACCACAGATATTTTATCCAATAAAGCTGTCCATCAAAAATGAAGGACAGATGAAGATTTACTCAGACAAACAAAAACTAAGTGACTTCATTAGCACTTTACCTGTTTTACAAGAAATACTCAAAGACATTCTTCAAGCTGCAAAAGGGACACTAATAAGTAATATGAAAACATTTGAGAATATAAAACTCACTGATAAAAATAAGTATATAGTCAAATTCATAATATTCTAATAATGTAATGTTGGTGCATAACTAAAGATATCTCTAGTATAAAGATAGAAAGAGAAAACTTAAAATAGCAGCAAGTTTTTATTAATGTATGCACAATATAAAGATGTAAATGTTGACTCAAACACAGAAAGTATGCGAGGTGGAGTAAAAATGTTGGATTTTAGAATGTGGATAATGTTAAGTTGTTATTAGCTTAAAATGTACTGTTACAGCTCTATCGTGTGAACATGATGGTAACTATAAGAGAAAAAAATCTCATTTGATTTTTGCTTTGATCAAATGATTTTTAAGTTGAAATGTTCACAAAAAATTGTATACACATATTCACAGTATACAATTCATAATAACCCCAAACTGGAAACAATACAAATATTCACAAATATTCTCCAACGGACTAATAGAGAAACTAATGTGGTGTCTTGGTTACTTTTCTCTCATTGCTGAGACAAAATACCTGACGTCCATAATTAAGGAAGGCAAGGTTTATTTAGCCCCCAGTTTGTGGAGATTTCAGTCCATAATCCTCTGGCTCCAAGGCAAGGTGATGTGGCAGAGGGGCAGCAGTTCACGGTGGCGGGAAGACAGCAAAGCAACAAGAGCAAAAGGGGAAAACAAGCTTCTTTCCTCCCTTATATGCAGGCTACATGTGCTAGTGCAGATGTAGCATTCATATCACCAATCCTAGCACTGGACAATGAGCCAATAACAAATTCTAGACTCAGTCACCTCTGAAAAGCCCACCCCATGACTGCATGAGGCTTTAGGGGGCCATCCAGACACAAACCATAACATGTGGTATATCCATATAAGGGGATATGGTTCATCCTTAAGAAAGAATGATGCATCAGCACACATGGCAACATGGAAGAAGCTTGAAAACACTATGCCGTTAGACAATCAAGTCACAAATTCCACTTATGACAAATTCCACTTATGGTGTGAGTCAGCGTACATGAACTGTCCAGACAGGAAGTAGATTAGCAGTTTCTGGGAGAGGAGGTGGTGACTGATTGCTGATACGTAAAGAGTTTCTTTGAGACAATGAAAATATTCTAAAATTCATTTGTTAATTATGATGATTAGCCTGATTCATTGACCACACTAAAAATATGGAACTACACACTTTAAAGGGTGGATTTTATTGCATGTGGATTATACATCATTAAAGTTGTTTTTTAAAAGAAAAAAACCTTGGCTGTCTTCTATGGTCTAAATGCTTGTGTTCTTCTAAAACGTGTGTGTTAGAACCTGACATGGAAGGACACTATGAGGACACGAGGCCTTTAGGGTAATGTTTATGTCACAGGCCTCCACCCTCATGAATGAGGTCACTGCCCTTATAGGAGAGGGCAAAGGGAGCTCACTTGTTCCACCGCAGCCTGCAGTGCTCTCTGTCTGGCGGAGAGTGAGCCCTCCTGGGACACTGAATTTGCTGGCACCTGGATCTCGGACTTCTCAGACAGGAGAATCATATAAGTTATAATGCACATCATTTATAAATTACCCACTCTAAGGTATGTTGTTATAGAATCCTGGGTTGTCTAAATATTTTCCATCATGGTGACTCAAATCAGTCCTTCACTTTAGAAAGTCGCATGTTAGGGATTAGATCTAAAATACCATGCAAAGTCTCATGTGTTTGGAAGGAGAATGGATTCGTCCATGGATGAGTTCACAGAGGAATGGCTGAGTGTGCTGTTAGGAGATGGGGCCTGGTGGAGGCGGGTCATTGAGGCCATGACTAGAATGGTGCGTTCCTGTCCCCAAACACTCTTCTCTTTCTATTTCTCTCTCTCTCTCTCTCTCCCCCTCTCTCTCTGATTCTCAGCTGCCAGGGGATGAACAGCTTTTACCCTGCCCTTCTGCCACGCCATTTCTGCCTTAGAGCAAACCAACCATGGGTTGAATCCCCTGAAAACTGTGATCCAAAATAAACCTCACCTCCTTTAAGTTGTGAGTGTTGGGAAATTTGACCCAGTGACAAGAAAGTGACTAATACACTGTAGTTGGTTTGTTTTTGGTTATGTGGAATGTTACTTTACATAGTAGGTTAGCTCCTACTATTTCTAGAGACGTCCTAACCAACTATCCATGGCTACAGATCCTTGCAAGTCCTCTACTGCATTTGGCTAACTCGGCAACTTTACTGCTGCTTGTGTTAACTATTTCTACTTTGGCTCAGGCTAGCCACTTAGCGCGGGCCCCTCCAGGATCCTTATTCTCCACTGAGATGAAGAAATCCACTGAAATGTCAGCACCTCTGCGACTTCATCCTGAGCCCGTGAAGGACAAGCATTACAGCATGGCGTTGGGATTTTTGTGTGTGCTTCTCATGTATTTCTCAGTCTCCTTTGAAGATATAGTTTGGTGAAGTTCTGAAGATTTGTATAGATTTTAATTCCTAGGGCAGTTGGAAGAGTGACAACCAACTTGTCATAGGCTTGCAAAGGGGCCATTTCTTAGGAGATATGGCCTAAGTACTAGTTTGAAAAACAGACAACATTTAGGTGTATGATGAAGTAGGGAGGACATTCACAAAGAACGATGCCAGGTGTGATCAAAATATATGGTGAATGTTCATATTAAAATTTATTATAGTAAAAGACACATTGCCATTAATCTCCCTAAAAATCCTCTCCCTCACTTTGAGCACACTTATCCCATTGTTCTTGCCACTTTCTGAAATATTTCTGGAAGTCTTCTTTCCTGAGCCTCTTTATAAGGTGTAATAAAAAATACAGTGGATACTGCTGCCATCCAACAGAAAGGCAGGCTCATAAAAACATTACCGTGTGTCCTCATCCACCTTTTTCACCAGATCTGACCACAGTGCAACTTCTGGCTCTTCCCCAAAGTCAAATTATAAAATGTAAACGTTTTGAATGGGTTCAGGACATTGAATCGGCCACGACAGTGCAACTAAAGACACTCAGAAAAGAGGACTTACAGAGCAGTTTCAGAAAGTGGCAAGAATGATGGAATAAGTGTGTTTGAAACAAGGAGAGTGTTTTGAGAGGAATTAATAGCAATTTATCTTTTACTGTAGTGCATTTCTTTTAACTAATTATTCACACATAATTTTCAATCACACCTCTCATGACAAAAAAAGTTCACGATAGTATACAACTATTTGGAAAAATATGACTAATGTCTACATATTTGTTTAGAGAATAATTTGTAGGTCCTGTGAAACAGAGGAAAGTGGTAAGTTACTAAAATAACCAGGTGAGATATGCAGAAGCACTCTGAATCTTATTAAAAAGCATTAGTTGTGTGCACTACAGGCTAACCATCAATTTTTATGGAGGTTTTTGGGTTCTGTGTTGGTTATCTTTTCTTCTCTGTGACAAAATACCCAACATAAACAACATAAAGGAGGACAGATTTATTCTGGTGCATGGTTTCAATACGTGGTTGGCTGGCACCACTGCTGTGGACCTGTGCAAGGCAGAGCTTCACGACAGGACCGCACGGTGGAGCAGAACTGCTTCCGTCGTGGCAGCCAGGAAACAGAGTGGCCAAGAGCTGGAGAGGAACACGTGGTACCCGAGGTCACACACCCATGATCTACCTCCTCCTGCCTCCTGCTAGCCCATCCGGCTCTGAACTCAGCAATGGATTCACCCACTTACCCGGCTGATGAGGCTAGCACTCTCATAACTTGAGCTCTTCCCAAAAGCTCATGAGCTGGGAACCAAGCCTGAAACGCAAAGAGCCTTTGGAGGGATATTTTAGATCCCAACCAAAACAGATTCCTCATCTGTAGTGTGGATTTGGCGTTCACGTTGGCCTCGTGGCAGCTGCACTGCCTTCTCTGTGCATTTTATTGCTACATTGGCGTTGACGCTGGTCTCTCTGTGCTGATGGTGAATCGCCCTTCCGGTTGATTACCAGTATCCCAGCTTCAGCACTGACTGTAGCAACTTTCGAGAGAAAAGCATCTCACTTAAGTGAACGACAGAGATTACGTATCACTTAGACTAATGTGTGCCTTCTGTCAGCGTCCAAACTATTTATAGGCAAAGTTCACATACGGACAACTTTAGGAAACATTTGGCTCATGTTCACTGCACAATTTCCTTTTCTTCTTCAAAGTTTAGAGTTAGACGTTTCCGAGTTACTTCCCAGTGTAGTACATCTGTGAGTAGGTGAAATTAATTCCCCTCACTTTCCACAGCTACGCTCTCCGGGTTCTGATAGATTTAATGCCATTTAAGGTAACGCACTTTGGATGAGTTGCACTTTGCCTTGAAGATTTCATTGTCCCTCATTCAAGGATGGTTCTTTCCGATTATTATTTCCTAAAGTATAACTTGGAGTTCAGTTAAATGACTCTTAAAATATGTTAAGCATACTGTTGTTTATATACAGCACACCTAACTTTACCTATTTTTACTTAAAATACAGTTAAAAAGAGGTACTCAGAAGCAGAAGTAAATACCAAGAGATCATCAGTTTTCTCTATGACTCACTCAAGAGAAATAAAACTTTTACTCTGCCACAAGACAATTTTTTATTGCTAAAATCAATAGCAATGCTTGTGAGTCTTAAGTTCCCTTGAGCATAGATTCTATCTTAATATTCTAAGCACACAATACTCTAGTAGGTAAACAAATTAATGACTAATATTTTTATGGCCAAGGGTACAAAGATACATATATTTTCATTTCACTTATTAAATGTTTTACAAGATAGTGTACCAAAAGTAATAGCGAGGAATCACTAGAAACAGAATATTTAGAAATACATGTTGAAGAAAGTAAAATAAAGCATTGATATGCATGCAAAGTACTGAAAGTGTATCAGCACGAAATAAAATGTAACTAAATTCTGAGAGGCTCCATATGCTCTGTTATAATTTAGCGTTTTATTTTCAACACAAATTTCTGGTTTTGATCTGGTTGCATCTAATTTATGAACCATATTATAAAAGAGACTATTAAGTCAGTATTTAATTTCCACTTTTGCTTGTCCAACTATGTTCGAACTTAGAGCCAAGATTTTAATTGATTTTATAGTAGCCAGTCGTTAATAGGATAATTTGTCAATACAATAATAAGACAATTGTCGCAACGGCTCTCAGAGATCATTTCATCAGATAACAAAGTTGAGTTTTGTTGCATTAATTGAATGCAGGTGTGGGCTTAGTGCGATGAAAGATACAAATCCCTGTGGAACTGTGGAAATCTGGGTCAGAGATCACTGGGAAATTAGTTAAGCATGACAGGTCAGCAGTGTCCAGACAGGTGTCCCAGCTCCGTCGCTGTGTGTCACTTCCGGTGCTCCTCTGAAACGCCGGGCTGTTGGGGGTGGGCATGCGGGTCGACACATGCATTCGGCGTCTGCAGTAAATTAGGAGCCAGGGTAGGATTCCTTAAACTCACAAGTACGTGATCCTAGACACCAAGCCAGAATTAACTTCCCAGAGTAAAGTATTTCCCTGTGTTCACAATTCCAAAGACACGAGTGATGATTTTTACTCTTGCTCCTCAAAAGAGATGCAAATCAGTTATTTTTCAAGAAAGAAAAAACTAAAACGCAACACACCCAAACACACACAAAAGGGACCTGTAACTGTTGGGAGAAGGAATTCATGCTAGTCAACATTTGCTGCTTTTTTTTTTAGTGTGGGTACCACTGAACGATATCACCGGCCCTTTTTTTCCTTTATGTGGGTTCTATTTTAAAAACACGCTAATATTTTCAAGAACATTTTTCTATTCGCTAGTAAATCCACAGCCACGATACTTGCGGTTTCATTTTTTTCTTTCACTTTCATTATCCTGTTAAAAAGCTGCCACCCATGACTGATATTTTTACCTTATTACCATTCTCAGTAATGACACGGGGGAGTTGTGCATCTTCACGGGGGTTGGTGCAGGGCCCCAACTGGATGCGGACCGCAGGACTTGAAGTTGAAGGAGCGCTTTCCGCCAGGCCCCTTCCGAGCATAGACCCCCGGTGAATGAGCAGGCGCAAAGAAACCACAGCTTAATTGTGAATTTTCAGTGTCTTGACATCTTCAGCAACACATGCACACGCATGCGCACACATGTGTGCACATCAGACATTGCTTTCTTATTAAGTTACAAGTCTTATTCAAGAATTTTTACATTCAAAAGTATGTTCAACTCAGGAAGAAAATAAATAGTTCATGCACACAAAGTTAACATAGCCACAATCAAAAGGGTATATTTATGAATGGGTTATTCTGTCCTAGAAAGAAAAACTAAAAGAGCTCTTGCAGTGACTTAATTGACGCATTTGAAACAAACCTATGCTACATTGAGTTGCAGTAATTGTTTATGCTACTGGTTAATAAATCTTTGTATGTCACTCACATTTTTTATAATATTCCTTTGGGTAAATGTGCATTTTTCTCCTATTTGCTATATTCTGTAGATTCTAAAGTATGTAGTTTTTCATATTTTAATATGAAATTGGAATGTTTCTTAAAATTACTTATCACTTAATGGCAGTGTTGTGTTTTGGGGGCCTTACTGGCTGTAAAATGATGGCAGCATAGATTGCAAGAGATACCAGTGAAACTGACCTCCATTTCTACAGTAATGATCTCTCATTCGTGGGACAGTTTTTAGTATCGTGATCAGGTCTGGTTTGAGGATGTGGCTAGAAAAACTGACAATTTCCTGTTGTCAGTGGGAGTTGGGAGAGAGATGCTAACTAAATATAATTTACTAGAAGTCTTTCCCTCAGTAAAACTGATTTTGCTTCTGATTGTGTACATGTGTTGGGATCAAGCTCCAAAATAATTTTTTTTTTAAATTTTAGTTCATTCATACATATGTGTAGTACTTACTGTTTGCATTCCTTGTGGGAAGTCGGTACATAAACATAACACATCTTAATTCCTTTTCTCATCCCCTTTCCCTTCCCATCCTCCCCACCCCACCAATCCCTTGATCTATTTCCTTTTTAAAAAATATTTAAATATACCTTAACTCAGAATTGAAAGTTTATTTGCCCCACAATATTTAATCAGTGGAAGAAAATCAATTTGCTCAATGTGTTTTCTCAATAAGTCACTGAGAGAAGGAACCAGCAAGTGAGCTCCTTCTCATCTCTCACTAGAGGCCTGAATTGAAAATGGAGCACGTGAGTCCACCCCGCACAGCAGACGGACATCTCGCAGCCATCCCAGGGTTGACGTTCAGAGAGGTGCAAGCACGTGTGCTCCGTAGATGCCGGGATCCTGGGCGGTAGCCATTCTGGAGGCGTCCTTCTGTGGAAGCCGATGTCCTCCTGTGCAGGGGTCCAGTCACGCTGAGGACCTGGAGGAGAGGTGTCTAGAAGGCCTAGTGTTATGATTCAGGTGTTTGTGTCCCTCTATGATTGATCGAGGACTGATCAATCAATAGTGTGTGTTTAAATTTAAAGATTTATTACAGCAAAAGACATATTACCATTAACCCCCTTCAAAATACTCTCTCCCAGTAGGAACACACTTATTCCATTATTCTCAACACTTTCTGCAGCAGTTCTGGAAGTCCTCTTTTCTTACTGTGTTTATGAAGTATAATCAAAAATAGGGTGAATGCTTTTACCTAGTGTCACTCAACAGAAAGGCAGGCTTGTAAAAGCATTACCGTGTGTTCCTATCCACGTTATTCACCACATCTGGCACTGTGTAACTTCTGGATCTTTCCCCTATGTCAAAATGGTCATGAAAGGTAAATGTTTGGAATCCATTCAGGATGTGGAGGCAGCTACAACAGTGCAACTGGAGACACTCATGAACGAGGACTTCCAGAAGTGCTTCAGAAAGAGACAAGACCAATGGAATGAGTGTGTTTGAAGCAGGAGTTCAGGGGATATTTAAAGAAGGATTAATGGCCATGTGTCATTTAGTGTAATAATTTTTTATTTTTATTTATTTATTTATTTATTTTGGGTACCGGGGGGTCGACCTCAGGACCTCGCGCGCCAACAGGCACCCGTGCCGCTGAGCGATATCACCGGCCCCTTTTTTTGTATGTGGGATCCGGGAGTCAAACTTGGGCCCTCGCGCTTGCAAGGCAGGCGCTTACGCCGCTGAGCCATCTCACCGGCCCAGTGTAATAATTTTTTAAACATTCATTTATTTTTATCACATCTTGCAATTCATCATAGCAGTCAATGGAATGCTTTTAGGAGGTGGAGCCCTTGGGAAATGGGTAGGTCACAAGGACAGAGCTGTCATGAATGGGAGAGATCAGTGTCCTTATAAAAGGGACCCTGGATGCTCCTTGGCCCATTCCACCATGTGAGGATACAGCAAGAAGGTGCCATGCATGGAAGGAAGCAGGCCCTCAGCAGACACTGACTGCCAGCACTTCATCTTAGACTTCCATCCTCCACAGAAGCGAGAGACAACTTCCTCTGATTTACACGCTACCCCGTTTATGATATTTTGTTACAGCAGCAAAAAAGGGACTGGGACACAGAAAGAGAACTAGCTCAGCAGCAAAGGTGGTTCCAAAGGAAAACTCTCCTTGTCGGCTTCCCCAACTAGGACCTGAATAAGGAGAAGTGGAGCCTGAACGCCTCAGTATCTCCCCCACCTCCACTGTTTCTCCGGCCTATGGAGGTCCTGAAATGCACTTGCTACACCATCAGAGTGGCTGAGGAGACCGAGTGAACAAGGACAGAAAGGGGCAGAAGCTTGTGTTTGCTGATCACTTCAGACTAGAGAGAGGGGACACAAAGAAAGCCATCTGGAAAGGTCCTCAGCTGCACCAGAGAAGCAGGGAGACTAACACTTGTGATTACCCCAGAGCTCAGCAGCTCGGTCTCACAGAGGAAACCCAGGAGTGAGTGCTGCCTGGACCTTAGGGGCAGCAACTCCACACTTCTCATTTCACAGATGTGAAAATCAAGTTGCAGAGAGGTCAAAAGTGACCTGCCCAAGGGCTAGCAATCACTTAGCTTCAAAATGTCAGCACAGAAAAAAATCTTTTTACCTCCAAATTTTCAGTATTTCTAGTGCCGTGTCGTCTACACATTGCCAATTCAGTTTCATTAGTAGAAAACTTTGTATGTGTGTGTGGTTTAATTTTGTGCAGATTCTACATACATAACACAATTCCTCCAGATAATTTACTGTGAAGCTTGAAAAACAGAAGAAAGAGTCCAAAATGTCTCTCTAGCTAATTCTTTCCAATTGACAAGAAAAAAAAAAAAAAAACTCTAAAATTGTAAAAACTTTCTTTTGAGGTGCAGGACTTTAATCACCTTCAATTTTTTTTTCTACTAAGTAAATTTTGATGCATATACATTTTGTATTATTATATATTTCCCAAATAGTAGATGTTAAACTTTATTGCCTAAATTTTAAAATTTATTTAAATCCACATTAACATCCATTTTATTTTTACACGCTTGAATGAAAATTAAGATCAGCTTTATCTTTTCGTGCCCAAGTACTTAATGTATATATTGAAAATGTATCAGTGCACTTAGTGTTCAAGTTTTTATCAAGAAATATGGTTGTTTACCGTGAAGTACGTTTGCTACTAACAAGAGTCATGGTGGAGAAATAGCTGAGTGACACCCTCTACACAGGTCTGTCTGGATAATTAAGACCAAACTTCTTATTTTATCTATAATTCCCAGATAATTTTTGTCTTTAGTTAGACCTAGATAACACAGAAGAAAAATTAAGGAGGAGAGATTGATGTAAATTACTGAAATGATGTAAGTTACTGTGTTAGAAACATTTCCCACCTAACTATAAAACTTCCATCCTTAAAAGATGAACAAGAAACACCCAACTTGGCCTTTCAATTAGCTTTTATTTGTAAAGGTTCTGCACAATTCTTCCTAATGAGTATTATCTCCCTTCCTTCCTTATCAGTCTGCTTTTCCCACATTGTTCAGACTATAAGTACTTTGGTAGGTATCTTTTTTTGTTCTTTATTCTATTAGGAGGTAAAACAAGCTAGACTTGGTGATGGTTTTAGATGGTGTAAATTTCAGTTCCTGGCAATAGACAGATTAATTTCTCCCTTCTTCCTGATTAAAACATAAAGCTTTTATTAAAAATAATATTTTTCATCAAATTAATTTCACAAAATGTTTTCAATTCTCCTGCTTTTAATATCAAGCAAAAGTTCTAGTTGAGCATCTGAGACAGAGTCAGAGAGAGTTATAACCAAAAAATTTATCTTTCAAGGGCACACAAGACAGATGTGACTTTGTCTAAAGTGTACAATAAAGTTTAAACCATTTTCATCTACTAGTAATTCACTATTGTTTTTGAAAATATCTTAAAATAAAGCAAATGCCCATGGAATAGAGACTCTTAGGAAGAAAAAGACGTCTTAAAGCAATTTCCAGTTGAAAAAATAAATTACTAAAGTTTAAACTACCAGGTGGTCCCAATACAATTACACAAATGGAATGCATTTAAAAATTATATATGACGATTTGAAGTGATTTCACATTTTTCTATTTTAGAGTTGGCAAGTGAATAAAGGTCACGATTTTTCTACTGTTTTAAAATTAAATAAATGCTCCATTTTGTAGGTAAGCTCTGCAGTTGGATGCCAAAGGGTGATTGCCAAGTGCACTGTGCACCATGCCAGGGTGTCATTTACCTTTATTCAATTACTGAACAACACGAGAAATTGTCTTTCCAATTCTACTGAGTTATTTCCTGGAAGCTCTCACTGCTTGAGTACCACCCCTCTCCCTTAGCCCAAACAGCAGGGAGAAGACACAGTGATTCCACATTCATCTAAGCAGTGGTTGTCTTTTGTTCCTCGACAACTGGTATTTACTGGGACTTCAGGTTAAGGAAGCTTTGCTTCGCGTGACCAGGGCTGGCGAATATGGCAGAAGGAAGACAGAGTGTTAACCCTCTGGTGGCACCCTACTGAGCTGGGCACATGGCTCCAGCTGAGAACAAGAGGCTTTCACGGACTTTTAGAAAAGTCCTAGATGTATGTAAAAATTTCTTATTGAAGAATGTGAAAAGTGGATTCAATTACATGAAAATTACTTGACCATATTGGTCGAATCTCTACTTTGCATGTGTTTTATTTTGTTTTCTAGCCATAGATAATTCAAACCACATTTGAGTTTGGCAGAGTCCTGCTGGACTTGCTCTCACCATTCCCTCCCCAGACTCCTGGGCTGGGTAAGACCTGCACGTGTCCTTCCTTCTGTGGACAGTGTCCCCAGAGTTAAAGTGGTCGTGTCAGTTTTGTTGGTTGGAAATCCTCTGTTCAGGCCATTCAGATCCAATGACACACTCACCTTGGGTGACTAACATGGTAAATTGTAATTTTAGGCACATATATGCTGTACATTGTAAATATTCCATTAACAAATACATAGAAATAAATGCATAAGATAACATGGAGATATAGAGAAATCTTACCTCTGGCACTCCAATTGTACCACTTAACTCTGTGTGACTTTGGCAAGTTCCTTAGCCTATCTGTGCTTACATTTGGTCATCTGTGAAATGGGATCATAAACACACTAAACCTTGAGAGTGTGGGAAGATAGGTTATTAGGGTCAAATAAGCCTCCAAAAATCCACAACAGTCCTCTAAATCTCAAGCTGTCTCGAGCCTTACAGTCTAGTAATGCCCCACCTTCATCTGATAATGTTCAATACATTATATTTGGGGAAAAGTAACTCCCATGTGAAAATCTAAGATAAATTTTTAATTAAAATATATTCTAACCTAAATATTATGATTATGTTCCCACGGCTTCCTCTCTGTAGCTATATAAATATGATGGAGACGTAGTAATTCATAGCTGCCAAAAATATGAGCATATTTTAGGGATAACAATGTAAAGAAAATTGCGGGACTCAACATTTCCAATTGATCCCTTTTGATTTTTATTAATAAATCCTTGGTAATATGCCTCTATGAATGAAAGCTGTCTCGACATCATTGGTTTTCTAAACCAAATATAGCTTTTCTGGGTTTACTTTCAAAAACCTTCTTAGGAAGAAAATAGTCTTTGAGACGTTTTAGTTGCATTTTTGGTAAGCACAAATAGTTAAACAAGAATATAAAAAAAATGCTTTTATATTGTTTGCTTAAGTGTACCTAAGTGTGAATAATTGGAGTTTTATTAAAACTGTAGCTGATAATACTTAAAAACAAAGAAAAAGAAAAGAAAAATGTCTGGTGGGTAATACTGGGACAAAACGTGTGTGTGTGTGTGTGTAAAACTGCGTTCCTCTTCTTAGGGTTGCACAGGGTGTAAGTTGTTTTCAAGCAAGCTTCGGAGTCCTCCAGCCCCAGCTGTCATGTGTAATTAAACATTTGGCCTCCGCAGTTACTATACGGTGTGCATATGCCAGCATTTCAAGCCTGGAATATGCATTTCAAAGAAGAATAATTCCCTAGAAATCCTAAATTGACAGGAGCAAAGACAGCCTGAAGGAAAGTAGTCAGCGAAAACTGTAAGGTCGGGATCTGATGATTAAAAAAGAAACTTCAAGAAGAACTTCAACCCTTAACTAAGCCAATGGGAAAAGCAACGACAGTTGGCAAGCAGATTTCTGCATGGGGATTCTGACTGGGAACCTCTTGGGGTAATTTAATATTATCAGTGTGGTTCACCTTGCTGCATTCAGTCTTACCATTAATAGCATTTAAACAGATATTTTTCTTAAAGCACATTTGGCGTCACTTATTTCTTCATGAATCTTGAAAATATTAAATTTGACGATTCCTGTTGAGTCTGTAGCTGATTTATCTGGAAACCCTCCTCCCTCTGCTCCGCCTCCCCCCTTGGCTGGAGGCAGCAGTGCAGATGATACCACTTAGGAGTAGATGCCCCCTCTCAGGGAACAGCAACGGCCACAAAATGTAACGCCGGGTTGACGTTTTCACTACAAATCCCAGTTTGTAGCAATTTGTATTAATTATGCTTCCAATTATGGGATAATAAAAGCAGGAACTTAACTTTTCATTGAAATACAATTTTTGTTTTCAATGGAAGCATTTGGGCCAATCGTTCACTGGCAAAATTCTCATTTAGTTTCAGACACATCTGTGCTATGTAGTTAGCCTGGAGTATGCCACATTGAGGTGCACCTAAATATATTTTCAGATAACTTCAAAAATAATAGAAAGAAGTAAGGAATAGAACTCTCCGACTTTATTTTTTGGCCTCACCTGTGTATGAAAATATGAATTAATAGTGCTCCTCATTTGCAGCCAAAAGACAAAATGCAAATACTTATTATGAATATTCAGGGAACAATTCAATCCCCTCTTCCACTTGGAGTTTTACTAGGAAGTCTCTAAAATCCATTCACGAAACTCCAAGTGAATGACTTATGATGCTATTTAGAAAGCACATATAAAAAATCCAGGCAGAATTAAACATAAATATGCATCATTTGTTCCATAAATCTACCAGCATGGAAAATATCTTATTATTCATTAAATACTTATATAACACAAATTTTTATTTTTAAGCAAAACTAGAACTAATAAAGATTAATAAAGCTTCTCCCCTCTCCTACAATGAGAGAACAAAATATCAGTCAAGCCGTTACTGAGCATTTGACTGAAATGACAGATGAAACTTACAAATGTTTTTCATAATTAAAAGAGAAGGTTTGGACAGAATGAACTAATCTTTACATTAAACACTAATAGTCCCCAAAGTTTCCAGTTTGGTAAAAGGAGTAGGAATCAAAGAAACATCTGTATTTCCCTATGTTGGTAAATCTTTACGGATTTATCTAAACTTTAATCTTAGCTATATCCTAATTATGGAAGACAAATTTACTACGAATGTTACATTTTTGGGAAAGGCAGCATAAGGCATCCCAAGTAAGTGAGGGAGAGGAATTTGGATCTTCCTAACACAAAGATTTATACACAAATGAATAAAGCAAGGAGAATTCGCAGATGCACTAACATTCTTAAATCAGTGATCCAATTATATTTATCTGATGAAACAAACCTGAAGATTTAGCAGGCAGATTATCTCAGGTGTCAGGATTTAGCCTGTCCCCATGAGGTTTTTGAAGGAACAGCTTCCTTTATTAAAGATGAAATAAAGTACCTGCTTGACAGTTTTGAAAATTCACCCTGAAGATCTATCCCATCCTGCGGTTTGTACTTTGCTGAGTATCTAGGAAAACTCCGGCCACTCCGTGCCACAGCAGATCAAAATACATTATTCATGAACGCGCACCACCGACGCTTGGTGGATTTTTGCTTCATCCTGTGCATTACACAAGGTAAAAGCTGTTCCTTTTGTTAATTGTCCTTAAAACAGGCAGTAGAAAGTGAGATTAAAGAAATGATGATTTGCAGAGGGGAAAGAAAAAGGAAAAGAGACAGGAGAAGGAACAGAAAAAATAAATTTATATGAACAGAAGAGTCTCGTACTGCTTTGGGGACTCGATTGAGATTTAAATAGTTTCAGATTCTCCCTATTGAAAAAGAAAGCAAAAAAAAATGGTGAAAATATTTTCATATGAACTTGAGCCAGTTAAACAACAATTGTGAGGTTATAGATGAGAAAGGTAATGTGATTCAGGTGAAATCTGGACTTTTTTTTTTTTTTAGTAGGGATGACCATTCCTATTTAGGTTGCCATATAAAATATAGGCTATCCTGTGAGATTTTGATTTCAGAAAAATATTTTTAGTACGAATATTAACATTTAGGACTCATTTATATTAACAACTATTTTTACTTTATCTGAAATTCAAATTAAAATGGTTGTCATATGTACACAAAAATAATTTGTGTATATGATGACCACTTTAATTTATATATAATATATTAAAAGTTTAAAAATAAAAATACATAATATAGACAACAAAACATATAAAATATAAAAATGAATAAATGTATTTATGATTCTAATTCATCATTGTAGTAATAGTCTAGAGAGTAAAATAAGTACAGAAAAAAATAATAAAAAGCTTCACAAATTAGGGCCGGTGAGATGGCTCAGTGGTTTAAGCGCCTGCCTTGCAAGCGCGAGGGCCCGAGTTCGACTCCCGGAACCCACATACAAAAAAGGGGCCGGTGATATCGCTCAGCGGCACGGGTGCCTGCTGGCGCACGAGGTCCTGAGGTCGACCCCCCGGTACCCACAAAAAAAAAAAAAAAAAAAGCTTCACAAATTAAAAAGAATTGTCTAAAATTGTCTTGATTAACAGAAGACTTTACTGCACATGTTCAAAATAATATATAATCTCCAAAAGAAACTACAAGAAATAATGAATCAGTTTAGCAGGGGTTTCTAAATACAAGATAAAAATATGCAAAGCAACTGAATTTCTATACAGCAGTGATAAAAAAAATTAGAAATTTAAATTTTTAAAAGCTATCTATTACAGTAACATAAAAAAATTTAAATACTTATTTATCAAAATATGTGCAGGACTTATGTCATAAAAACCTAAAATACAGATGTAAAAAATCAAAGAAGGCCTAACTTGAAATATCACATACTATCCAGGCAATGATTCGATGTTAGTAAGCGTCAGTTTTCCTCTTACTGTCCACAGACCATCTGCAGTTCCAATCCAAATCTCAGATGCACTTTTTTTTTTTTTTAGAAACTGACTGGCTGATTTTAAAATTTATACAGAGCAAAAATGAAGAATACCCAGTACAATTTTGCAAAGGATCAACTTAAAGGACTTACGTTACCTGATTCCTGTTACCACAAAGCCACAGCAAGCAGGACAGCCTTCCTGAGCCCGCAGAAGGCCACACGCTGTATGATCAACTGATGTTTGACGAAGTGTAGAAGTAGTTATACAAATAATAAGAAACCTTTTCAACAGAAGCTGGAACATTTTGATATTTATATGCAGGTAACAAAGTTTGACCTTGGGGAAGAGAAGACATTCTTAGATATGTCAACAAACATATAATAAATAATAGAAAAAACTGATAATTAGACTTCATCAAACTTTGAAGCTCCTTGAAAGCCACTATAAATAGAATAAAAAAAGAAATCCACACTGTGAGAAAATAGTCATGAAGAGCAGAACTGGATAGATATTCAGACTCTACAGAGAACACTCTCATGTCAACAGCAAGAAAGAGAATTCCCCAGCAACGCAAGGAGCAAAAGATTTGAACAGACCTGTAGCTAACGAGAAGATGTGTACCTAGACAGCAAACAAACCCACAGAAAGAACCTCGACTCCATTACTCATTAGAAATACAACGCAAATCTGCAGTGAGATGCACTACAGCCCCACTGGAATGGAGTTTTAAAAATTGTTCACACCCATACTGGTGAGATGGGAGACACCAATAATCTTGTTTGAAAAAAAAATTAATCATTGGAGGATAAAATTAAAACCACCAAGAAATGAAATAAAATTGAAACTAAACAATATGGACTTAAGGGCAAGAGATAAAAGTGAACATCGAGGTTTTTAAAATATAAAACTAAGATTAGGACTTACATATACATAACATGCTCTTACTACCAACATGTTGACAATCTACAAAGAAATCTTCAAGTACCAGATTCACAAATGATGAGGTCAGCTTGTATAAAGATATGTAGTTGAACTTATTACTCTTAGCAGAGAGACTTTTAATACTGTTGAAGTTGAAATATATAAAAGCCAAACAAAACAGAGGATGTTAACCCCCAAGGACTTTAATTTTTAGATTCATATGCTTTAAAATTTCTAAAGTGAATAAAAAGTTGATAGTTAAAAATTATTACAACTTTGTTCTTCTTTCCTGTGTGATTCACATAAAATAAACTTTAATAATATTTAGAGAACATGAAATTCAAACAAAGTTCCAGGAGTCTTAAACATTGTATTGCAACAGAAATATTGCTGGTTTGGACTTCTGGGGACAGAAAGAAGATTCTAAAAATGACCTCAGAAATTCCAAATTCAGCTGGCAGGAAGTGGACCGATTGAAGCCCTTGGTTGCAAATTCCAGACAGCTTCATCACTTTGATTCCTGGTATTTTCTGAACGTAAGCAGTCCACTCACATGAGACCCTAAAAGGTCTGACATGTTCTTGGTTGAAATCACAGAGATGGAGCCAGGAAGCCAGCGAGACTCAGATTGTGAGAGGAAATAAAACTGCTCTTGCTGGAGAAGCCACACGGGAAAGCTAGAGAGGGCCTGGACAGCTGCCAGAGATAAGTCCCCATCTAACAGCTAGTGAGTGAATGGGGACCTCAGTCTCACAGCCAAACAGAACCGAATGTGGCCAACACCCTGAGGACAACAGAAGGGAATTTCTGTTTGGGAGTTCCCAAGAAGGAAGATAACACGAGCCAACACTTTGATTTCTCCCTTCTGAAATTGTATACTCAGAATTGTGTAAGGGCACCTGGATTTCTGAACTGCAGAAATTGTGAAATAAAAATTATTTTAAAACTCTAAATTTAGGTAATATATTACATGAGGTACAGAAAACAAATATGGTCTCATATGGTATTCTATACTGAGAAATAATGCTTTAACAGCAACAAGAGAAAGATTTCATACGAGTACCACAGAAAGGCATATTGATACAGGATTTGAAAAGTGGCCCACAGCTAGTTTGATCAGTCCAATTGGTAAAGCAGCATGATAAAAACTATTAAGGCATTTTGTTTTCTTGACAGGGAAAATATCTCTGTCTTTGAACCACTGACTTCATTAGGTATCACAAATGAAAACGTTAAAATTTCCCCCTTTGTAGCATTATGAAAACCACAGATGCCAGCAAACTCTAAGAACACCCTTTTATTAGCCAACTTTCCCATTGCTCGGACACAGTACCTGACACCCACAACTTAAAGGAGGAGAAGTTAATTTGGCTCATGCTTTCAGAGGATTCAGTCCATGGCTGGCTGGCTCCAAGGCAGAAATATCACAGTGAAACAGCATGGTAGAGCTAATCCACTGAGATCATGGTGGCCCAAGAAGCAGAACAGAGGAGCAGTGCCAGAGACGAAGGCGTGACAGAGATGGAGACCCCATAGACGCACCTCTATGACCCAGTCATACATACACAGAAGGCAGCCTCGCTAATACATTGGGTGGTTCCCAAGCCAGTCAACTGAAACAATAAATTAATACTTAACCACCACAACCCCTGGGGCTACAGTATAATCCCCCCTCACACTGGACCAGGCTCAGTCATCTCCACTGTTAGAATATTAAAGCAATGCAATCGTTTCTTGGGTTCCCTTCCTTTCCTGATATGTTCTCAGAGAAGTCAGTTGCAATATATGTGATCAGCCGTATGGAGTTTCCATGCAATGAGGAACCAAGGTCGAACGCCATTTGTCACACATTGCAAGCACTTGCAGTGGATGCCAGCCAAAGTTTAGGATGATGCAGCCACAGCTGCCGTATTACTGCACCCTGAAAACAGACCCTGGCCACGGCCACCAGCCACTTGAAATACGGAACGAATACTTGCAGTTGCCATCCCTAACCAAGTAATTTGCTAAAAAATGATCAATGCACCTAATTAGGTAAAAAACGATTCATTTCCCAAACAATTACCCATGTAAAATAAGCATTGAACTCAACAAATCCTATCACAGAGTTCTTCTAGAAACACCACGAGTTAATCGTATCATCCCCGAATCACATTCATATTAACCCCAGTTATACCAAACTCATAAACTCAGCAAATGTTCACCGCCACCCTTCATTAGAACCAAGACCGTAGCCCACATTCGCCATGTCTGCTGTGTGACTTCACACCTATGCCGAGCTCATGCACACACACGCAGTTTAAATATTTTTGAAAGAATCATTGATCAGATGAGGGCATGATTTAAACAAATGTGTAAACACACGGCTTGTTGCCTAGAGTTGGTTTTTCCACAAGCCATAATGGCTGTCTCTGGTACTCCTTCATCAGCAAGGATTTGAGAGATTCTTGGTTTGTTATCTGTGCACTTGTTGACCCTCCCAGCCAAGATTTGGAAGCAACTCTCCACTCTGTTCATCGTGCATTACTATAGATTATATTAAAAAAAAAACAAACCCTGATGCTTAAAGGGAAATAGAGGCTTAAAGAACCTAACAATGTGGAGGACTGACAGGATTTGACTAAAACAGGAGACTGCCTGAAAATGGCATTGAAGTTCTGAAATTTTTGGCAATGTTTAAAATAATCACTTCAGGGGCCAGTGAGATAGCTCAGCGGCATAAGCACCTGCCTGGCAAGCGCAAGGTGCTGAGTTCGACTCCCGGTACCCACATATGAAAAAAGGGCTGGTGATATCACTCAGCGGCACGGGCGCCTGCTGGCATGCAAGGTCCTGAGTTCGACCCCTGGTACCCACAAAAAAAATAATAAATAAATAAAATAAAAAATAAAATAATCACTTCAAACTGCACCACGGGGATGCACTGTGTAGTGGTCCACATGGAGTAGCAACAAGTCCAAAGTCACAGCGGTGCCAAGTCATGACTATAACACTAGAGGAAGAAGAGTTTCCAAGACTCTTCTCATGGTCTCTGCAGCAGGAACATGAACTGTACGAGATATTTTGGGGCTGCTTCTTAGCTCTTTAAATGAAAGCTTACAAGGCAGTCTGCCACCTATATTTTTTCAATAGGCCAACAGCAGGAGAAGAAACAGTTCAGACTCATTAAAACTGATTTCTAAGGCACCTGCTAAGCAAGTGGCATCGTTATCCATGACCTTTGATCAGGATTCTGTTTCCTGCAATACAGCCATTAAGCTGAGCAGCTCTATGGGTTAGAAGTGATAGTACTAGGAAGAAAAGGGTCTAATACTGAGATTTAATGGATTCCTTGACTGAAATATTTTTATTCACAAAATAGCAATCATTGGGAGAAAGACAGAGCATAAAACAATTGCCACAATAAGGTCTGGTGACAAGTCTTACTGCTATTTCTGCCACAATACAACACCCCAAAGGCAATAGATTCATGGGGAGAAAAAAATCATGAAAATAGGTTGTGGCAATTGGAATTTACCCTTTAATCATTGTCTATTTCCTCTCTGCCCTATTATGATTCACTCTATATATGTCTACATATCTAAATATTTTACTAAGTAGGAGAAGGTTTCAATGGAATAAAATTGCACAGCTGTGCTCTTGGGGAAATGCTTTATATATAATAATGAATAAACTTTTAAAGTTTGGTTATTTGAATCAGACAAGCCATCTAACATTTCATTACTTGGTAAAACCTTTTACAAACCCTATGATATAAACAGGCAATAACAATCACAGAGATACATTTCTTCTCAAAACTTGATTCAAAATATTGCAAATAACTGCTTAGTATTCATGGATAGATACGTATTTATAAATGTGTATGCGTGTGGATTTCATACACAAATAAATAATACTTGGAAGTAGAAAAATCCAAGAAAAACATTAAATTTGCCACCTTGGTTATTTGGCTATATTGTATTTATGGAGTGATAAATTTGGAGATTCATATAACATTCACTAAAACTTTTACTATATTTGTTATCTCAATACTGCAGTTCCTATGAGTCTCTTATCTTAAACAGGGATTCCAGATGAAAGAAAGGATGCAGCTGAACTTGGATTTCTAATTAATGAGTAATGGTTTTGGTATAACTATATCCCAAGTATTACATGAGATATACTTGTAAAATTCTATGTTTATCTGAATTCCAAATTTAAGCAAACATTCTATGCATTTATTTAAAAATGTGACATTTTATAGACTATAACTTGCTTTGTTTCCATTCTTACAGATTAGTTATTATACCTATTTACTCTTTTCTTAAACTTGTATTTATTCAATATTAATTCTTTCTTTTGAAACAGATTTTATTTCATTTTTATTTTATTCAAAAATTGTGTACACTTTATTCAAAATTGTGTACACTTTTAAAATATACCATAAGAAAACAGTATGAAATGAATAAGTGAGTGTATCAATTTCATGTTAAAATATAACATCCTTGGTGCTTTTATTTATCAAGATATCATTTGATGACAATAGTCTACTAAAAGAAAGAAAGCAGGATTACAGCATGTGGCCTGAAAGGATTCCTCAGCCCAACACTGTGACCACTGTTCAATTCATAGGAAGCCAAACTTGCCAAATGCCCCTTTGCGTGGCTCCTATAAACCCCTGGCCACATTCAACAGAGCTAGCATGGGAACCAGCCTGGGGTATCTCCGCTAATTTAATGTGCAATATTTTCCCCTAAATCTTATTAAGTTATTGCACTGTACTATAATGTAGGACGTGAATGGCACTTAGAAAAGAACCCCTCCCTATAAAAATAAAGAAGAATGTGGGACTGAATTAAAGTGTGATTTAAGGAAAACATTCCTTGAAAATTAAGGAAGAATTAAATTATACAAGAATAACAATCAGCATCTTCTTCATTAGGCTATATTCAAGACCAACATATGATTGTTTATAAAGGGATTGTGTTTTCATCGATAGATAAATTGTCCATATATATATATATATATATATATATATATATATATGGCTGAAGATTTTTAAAATTTTTAAGTATTAATAACAATGGAAACAACCTATCTGTGCTTTGGATAGCATTTACATTGATATTAGGGACTTCTTTATAAACTAAGAATTTGACAAAATAAAATGCTTATTTAGGAAAAGTCTATGATGAAATACAGAATACAAAACTGCATTTGATTCCTAGATGTAAAATTATATTTTCATAAAAAAAGTCCTGAAAAAGATAATGGCAAAAAAATACCCTTATCTGCTGAACTTGCAGAATTTCAGAAAAATATTTTATTTCTTATACCAATGTTTTATCACAATCATTTTTGTAGCTATAATTAGTTTTTTGAATTATCTTTCCATGGCCCTGGCAGTATTTCAGAAAATGACATTACAATACCTTAAAATAAAACAGTAGATTGCAAAATGTATTTAAGGGTTTATTTTTTCATCCTTTAATGTATTACGATGACTTGGTATAAACACCTTTGAAATTTATGCCTTCTACCCCTAGTTCACGTCCTATTCATTCACAACCATGCTTCGCTGAAGAGTAATAAATAAGAAAATTATAAAACAGGATAATTCTTACACATTTTAGCTAAGATAGGAATCCCTTATATTGTCACATAAGAAAATCCGAGACAAATTTCATAATTAGAGAGCAAAGTAGTATTAGCTGATAACTGTTTCTGAAAGAATGTCACCAGTCTTCAATATAATAGCAGTTAAAGCACTAGAGCTACAAATGAATGCAGGAAAGCACTGATTTTGAAATTACAGCAGCATTTATAAGTTACGATACATATTATGATCTTTCTGAGCCAAAATAAAAATTGTACTGATAATTGTGTATTCTATACCAAAAAAGAAAGGTGGATTTGTCAGGTTGGCATTGCTATAATCAAATACCTGAGTCAGTAAACAAAGAGAAACAAATTACATGGCCTATGATTCTGGAAGTTCCTTTCCAAGACTGGGCGGCCTCATTGCTTCGGGGCTTCAGCCAGGGTGTTAACTGCAATGGCGGGGAGTGTGTAAGGATGTAAACTGCTCTCATCCCAAGCCAGGAAGCAGAGAGACTGAGACTGAGGTCCCCGCAGTCTTTTTCAAGGGCATGCGCTCAATGACGTGTTCACTAGCCCTCATCCCTGAAAGGACCACAGCACGGGCCGCTACTTCCCACTGGACACCAAGCCTAAAACACCTTTGGAGGCCTTCTCAATTCAACTCATACCAAAAGGACTTAGAGCAAGTTTTAGAGTACTAGAGAACTAAAAGGAGCAGTTTATTACATCAGACTTAGAGCAAGGCATCAAATGCAGGTGTCAGTGCCAGCTCAGATTCTGCACATTTCAGGACCGTCGAGGTGATGCTCATCCATGGTGCCTGCTGGCAGAGGGATGATCTCTGCTCAGAGAACTACAGCAGGAGGACCATGCCGCCTTCTCCCAGGGAGATGCATCTTTCCTAAGCACCAGATGGCTCGAGGTTCAGTGTTTGTGGGAGAAGAGCCCAGACACGCAACCCTGACCACGTGAGCAACTTCTGATTTTCAGGTCTCCACACTGCTCATCTACTTATTCCCTTCTTCATGGAGATAAAGGAAACTGAGCGCTTACAGTTTTTGTCTGCCTGGGGTCTCTGATGAAGCCTTCTCATTCTCTGTTTCCACAGTAGAGATGCACTTCGCAGTTTTTGAATTTTACCATCTGCCTAGTCTTTCTTTTTTCAGTTTTTATTTTTTTACTAGTACATGTTTGCAGTACATAATGATTAAACTCCTCGTGGGGAGTTGGTACCTGTACATAACACATCTCAGTTGTTTTCATCCCTCTCTCCTCCTCTCTCCTCCCTCCATCTCTTGAACTTTTCTCATTTGAGAAAGATCTATCTCCCTACTTCTGATTATCTAACTTTTATTTATTTATTTATTTTTTAATGTGGGTACCAGGAGTCGAACTCAGGACCTCGCTCTTGCCAGCAGGCACTTGTGCCACTGAGCCATATCACTGGCCCTTTTTTTCCTTTATGTGGGTATCAGGAGTCCAACTCAGGACCTTGCGCTTGCCAGGCAGGCACTTATGCCGCTGAGCTATATCACCAGCCCCTAACTTTTATTTTGATCTTCATTTATATTTAGTTTTCTAGTATAAGGGAAATTATGTGATATATAATCATCTATGTCTGATTTATTAAGTTTATCTTTCCTTAGGGCAAAGTAGGACTCCATTGTGTGTAAATATCACATTTTCTTTATCCATTCACCTGCTGATGGACACACAGGCTTCTTCCAATTATGGTTACACATGTATCACCTTTGCATGGTGTCTTTAACCCTTTTGGGAATATACCTAGAAGGAGAATAGCTGGATCAAATGGAATTTCTAGTTTTAGCTTTCTGAAGAATCTCCACACTGATTTCCATAGTGGTGGCACCAGTTTACACTCCCACGAACAATGTAGAAGTGTTCCCTTTCCCCATAGCCTTACAGCATTTGCTATTACTTGAGCTCTTGATGATGACCATTTTTTCTGGGATAAGATGAAAGAAATCTCGGTTTTGTTTCAATTTGCATTTCTCTAATGGCCAGAAATTTTGAATATTTCTTTGTGTATATATCAGCCACTCATACTTCTTCTGAGTACTGTGTATTCATATCATTTGCCCATTTTTTATTGGATTGGGTCTTTTATATTGAACATCTCAATTTTTTTAGTTTTTTGCATATTCTAGATGTTAAGTCTTCTGCCTGAGGAATTGCTGACAAATATTTTCCCATTCTGTAGGTTGACTCTTAACTCCGTTGATTGTTTTCTTTGCTGTGTAGAAGTTTTTAATTTGATGTGATCCCATTGTTTGATTCTTGACACTATTTTTTGTGTATTTCTGTTCCAAAAGTCCTTGCCTTACTCATAACTCCAAGAGTTTTACATATTTTATCATTCAGCAGATTAAGTGTTTCTCTTTCAACATTTAGATCTTTGATTCATTTTGATTTTAATGTAGTATGTGGTGAGATGTATGGTTCTGCATGTGAATATTTAATTTTATTAAAGAAAATATCTTTCCTCCAGTGTATGTTTTTGGTCCCCTTGTCAAAGATCAAATAGATGAATGTGCCTGGGGTTGTTTCTGCATCCTCTATTCTGTCCTACCCATCCCCACATCTGTTTTTGTGCCAGTACCACGCTTTTTATATCACTGTAATGTTTTAGTATAAATTCACATCTGAGATTGTGTTGCTTCCTGCTTTGCTCTTCTTGACTATTCTGGGTCTCTTCTGGTTCCATCTGAATTTTAGGATTGTTTTCTCCAGTTCTGTAAAGAACGCTGCTGGTATTTGGATAGGAACTGTTTTGAATCTGTATATGAATTTTGGAAGTATAGCCACCTTGACTATATTGGTTCTGCCTATCAAGAAACATGGATATTTTTCCATGGTCTGATGTCCTTTTTGATCTCCTTTTTGGAGTACTGTAGTTTTCATTGTAGTGGTCTTTCACTTCTGTGTTTGGGTTAATTCCTAAGCATTTAATTTTTTTTTGATATTACTTTGAAAGGTATTTTTTTCTTAATTTCTTTCTCAGTGAGGTCATTATTGGTGTATAGCAATATTATTGATGTTTGTGTGTTGATTTTGTATCTAACTACATTGCCGAATTCAGTTAATTCTAGGAGTCTTTTGGTAAAATATTTTGGTCTTTTATATAAAGCATCATGCTGTTTGCAAATAAAGATAATTTGACTTCTTCCTTTCCTATATGTATCCCTTTTATTTTGTTCTCTTGTTTGATTGCTCTGGTTAATGTTTTGAGTACTATGTTGAACATGGTGGTGACAGTGGACATCCTTCTCTTGTTCCTGATTTTAGAGGGAGGCTTTCATTTTTCCCCAGTTAATATGATGTTGGCAGTAGGTTTGCCATAGGTGGCTGGCACTGAGATAAGATCCTTCTATACCCATCTTCTTCAGTGCTTTCATCATGAATGGATGTCGGATTTTGCCAAAGGATTCTTCTGAGTCTAATGAGGATATCATGTGATTTTGTCTTTACTCTGTTCATGTAGTCACAGCTCATTGTTTTCCATTCTCTCAAAAAGGTAACTTCAGAAATACCAGTTGGGGTGCACATGTTCACCTGGAGAATGGTTCAGTCACACCAGGTGAGATGGGAAAGTTCTGTGTCCTGCTACTGTGATGATGACCTAAATCTATATACAGGGTAAAGTGAGATGAAACTCTACACACATGCACCAGTGCCAGTTTCCTGGTATCCGGTGTTATGCTATTGTGAATTAAGGTACAAACTTATGAAGGCTGCCGCAGAGCTATGGTCTATGTGCAATTTCCTGTTAGCCTATAATTATTCAAAAATAAAATGTCTGGTCAAGGTTTAACTAATTAATCTGTGTTTCTTGCTCCCCACCACTTTTATTTTCCACCTGTTCTACCACAGGAAGATGGAAACACAGAGTGAAACCAAGAAGTAATCTACTTCTGCTGAAAATAGATGGTAAAATGCTAGAGACTCAAAAGACAAAAGTTAAAAAAGCCAGACAAGAAAGTGGATGTTAGACAAATACATATTTGTTGTACTGGGAATTGAACCCAGAGCCTTCCCTCTGAGCTACATCCCTAGCCTTTTATTATTTTATTTTATTTTATTTTATTTTATATTTTACTTTATTTATTTTTTTGAGACAGGGTCTCATTAAGTTTCCCAGGCTGGGCTTGAACTTGTGATCCTCCTCCCTCAGCCTCTGAGAATCCTGAGATTATAGGCATGTGCTACTGCACACCATATTTGTACATGAATTTTGAAATCAGAAATACAAGAAAAAATAACTGGGGAAACAAAGATTTAGATGCATTGAGAGAATTCAAAAAGTAAAATTCCTAAGTTTTTCTAGCCCATTTACATACTATTGGCAAAACTGTAGAATTATTTCAGGATAACTATTATTTATCTAATACATTTTTAAAAAATTAAAAGCCAAAGTACAGACCAGTGTATCAAGAAACTGAGACACCAAAGCTAGATGTTGAAGAACTTGAATAACGTGATATGCTGAATTCAGTATAATGGAAGGTCAAAAGGCTGAGATCAAGTCCTTCAGCCTTTCTTACTGTATGAATTTACACATGTGGCAGAACACCTTCTGGTCTCATCTATAAACCTGGAGTAATGATAACACTAAGCTTCCCAGTGCGTGTTTTGAGAATTGAATGAAAACTAAACACGTAATGTTTAAAGAGATATTATACATTTAATTAACGCAAAATTTTATACCTCTGATATTTGAGCAATGCCTCCCAAATTTTATCACTGAAAACAACTAATTATCTTACTTATGTAAACTGGTGTCCCATAAAATAAAACAAAGCAAACATCATATAACTCTTATGTGGCTAAAAACCAAAAATCAAAACCAAAACAACCAAATTAAAAAAGTCACACTTAACACACTGTCTTCTTCTCCTGAATTTTCACCAAACATTGAAATTCCTAAAGGAGGGCCAGGGATGTAGCTTAGTGGCTGAGCCCTTGCTTAGCATGTATGAAGTCCTGCAAAATGAAAACTGTAATGATAAATAATAAAGCTCCTGAAGTGAGAGATGTGTGTGACTCTAGGGTAGCACTCGCCTGAACCTACTCAATGGCACACCAGTTTAAGAACCACTTGTCCCACCTGGTGAGGCCGGTGTTCTTTTCCAAATGGCCCTGGGGATCCTCTGGAACCAAGAATTGCTCAACATTTCTAGCATCAGGACTCATTTTTTAAACTTTTCTTTAGAAAACACATAGAGGTGATGAATAATTTCCTCAGGCAGTTAAATTTTTCATTATTTGATAAAATGTGTTTTCCTCTTTGCTGAGTCCCTGAAGCAGCTCAGCTTGTCAGGGGGAGTTTGAAAACCCTGAGGTAAGCAGGCCCGTCCTGCAGAAAAGGGAATCCATCTGAAAAGGAGACTATTCTCAGGCCGAGAAGTCCACAGATGGATTCTCTGGCAGCCTTGTAAAATGTTTGTTTTCACTCTGAGGACTCCTTTAAAAAAATTCTCAATCATGTTTGTGGTCATCTTATCACCCAGTAACGAGGGTCCATGTTTACCATCTCCCCAAAACAACAGTATTTGACTTTGAATTGTCCCAAATTCTGCTACATGTTTCTCTTTCCTACAAAAGAAAGTCTTCATTGCTTAAATGCAAGAAAGTATTTCCACAAGCTATTTTTAAAAATACATTACCCCCCCCTTTTTTTTAGTCAGATGGAAAAGATGATTTCTTTTTGCACTAGGAAAAATTTCAAAATTAAATATTTAGGGTTTTTTTTTTACCTCCCATCTATTTTCTCTCTGCATGCTTATTATAATTATTCCAGTTGTCTGTTGCCAGAACACTACTATATATCCTTTGCCACTTGCTACCCCCTCGTCATAGTAAAAACATCTGGGATCTAAAACTTGCTTGTGTCTAGTGCTTCTTTCGTGTTAGAATCCCATATCCCTTTTGGTCGACATGGCTGCCTCCCAGGTTTTAAGTGAATCAAGTTGTTCCTGTAACATCGAGACCTTGTGCTGAGGAGAGACATTTTCAGTGTACAAACTAGGTCCCTGATGACATGAGCCAAACAATCACCTCCAGAAAGATAATGGAAAAGCAAAAATGCGTTCCAGATCTTGAACTTGTCGGGAGGAGTGTTAAGAAGAGAACGAGCAACGTTCGCTGGGTGTAGGAACGGGAAATAGGGCAAGATAATGAGTCTGGATTTTCAGAGCCACAAGATGCTCTTGGAGGGATTTTGCTGAAGACTTGTGTAATTTCGAAAAAGTAACTTCAGCTGGTTCATGCCAACCAGATTGGAAGAAAGCAACGGTGGAAGAGAAAATGCTAGGCAAGAGGTGCTGTTTTTCAAATTAAAATGATGCAATAAGGAAGCATTTGAATGTAGAAACAACAAAAACGTCTGATAGATTTGATGCAGACCAGAAGGGGAGGGAGGACTCAGTGGCGATTCCATCTGTGGCCTCCTTCCCGGGTGGTGCTGCTCTTGGAGGTGGAAATTGGCCGGGGAAACAAGCTTTGAATGGGGCTTAGGAGTCAAGTGTTTGATCTTGCCTATGTGAGTTCACTCTGCTGAGAATCTACCCATTTAGTAGTTTTATGTAATTGATTATTTCAGAAAAAGATTTGGGTTGGTGATATAAATTTAGGAGGTTCTATCATATAAATTATTTTCAAAAGGCATGAGAAATGAAGTTACTTTGAAAAGACTAAAGAGGCACATTTTCCATTCCAGGAAAATCCAATGTTTACTTTGATAATGTAGAAAAACACCAAGAGGTCAGAAAAATTGTAAGAAAATAAGGAAAATATGATGTTGCAGGGATCCATAAAGTAAGGTTTTCAGCAAGGATTGGACACTGTTGTGACAGTGGATTCATGACCACAGGATTGGGCAACTAAAGTCTGCAGTGACGTTAAAGGGACCGATGGTGGAACCAGGTGGTAAAAGACTTGGGAGACTCGGTATCAGCCCCAGTATGTAAAGAGCTTGGAAGGTGTCAGTCCCAGCCACACAATTAAAAGATGGAAAACTTTTCATTGGCTCAGGAGAAAACGGAGCTTAGTACCATCCTAAAGTGTGAAATGGTGAACGCAACTGGCAGATGCAGTACCAGGACTCTCTAGATGGAGCAGAGGCTGCCGCCCTCCACGCGCTGGCAGGAACATCTAAGTGGACCTGTGAGGAATGACAGAGAATGCCTGTGAACGGAAAGCCCTGCGGGCGATGCCCCCGGGCCAGCAGACTTGGAGAAGGTAACACTTCCACCACTTTTCCTCCAGGAACCCCAGGAGATGCTCTTGGCGAGGACCTGAGGATGATCTCCTCATGGTGTTGACAGGGGGAGGAGAAAAGAGCCATCCTGAGCCACTCAGACTCTTCTCACTAGCAAGACTCCAGTCTCCTGTCTCACCTAAGGGACACGAAAACTCAAACAAAAATACCCTGGACAAGGGATGGGGTATTTCTTCTTTTGAAGAAATAGACAGAAAACACTGCAGCCATAGGAGGAGACGGCGAAAGGGCGAGAGGGCGTGAGCTGCTAAAGGGGTAGAATTTTTAAGAAGATTGAGTCCCTGAAACCCAGCCCACTAAAATACAAACGCTCCATCAGCATCCACCCCGCCAGTGGCCTCCAGAATAGTAACGGAGCTCTAACAGCGCTGTGAACATCACCAACTTTCTCCACCAAACAGTAAATGAGGAAGCTCTGAAGTTACCGGGGGATATTAGAAATAAATAATGGAAGAATATGAAACTTCTGCGAACTGCTGCTGCAACAAACATTAACCAGAGTCCAGCTTCTAAATGCATTAATATAAACGCTATGTAGACAAAGCAAATAATAACTATTAAATGTCTATGTACTTTAATATTTACTGCCAACCATACCGTGTCCAGTTCTCAAAAAAATATTTAAGTATACTTGCACCAAGTCAAGAAAGCACTAATTCTAAAGTGACAAAGCACACGTTACCATCAGGCTCATATGGAACACAGATGGATGTTGGAATACTAAGAATTTAAAAATGACCACGACTAGTACGCCAATGGCGCTAATGAAAGAAGAGAAAAATATGTAAGCCCCAAAGAGGAGTATGAGAGGAGAGAAGGAAAACATCGGAAAGGGCCAAAAAGAAATCAAAAAGGATTTCCCTGGGCCGGTGAGATAGCTCAGCAGCATAAGCACCTGCTGGCGCGCGAGGTCCTGAGGTCGACCCCTGGTACCTACAGAAAAAAAAAAAAAAAAAAAAAAGGGATTTCCCTGAAATAAAAAGGGGCTTCAATACATTCATTAGGAGATTCAACACAGTTGAAGAAAGAATCAGTGAATATGAAGATAATTCCTCAAAATTCCACAAACTAAGGTAGGAAAGAGAAACACACTAGCAGGTGAAGGAAAAAGGAGTGGAACAGAAGAAACATTTGAAGTAAATGTGATTGAAAACTCTTTAATAACAGGCACAAAATCACAGAACCAATGAGCTTGCACAATAAGAAATTACATGTAAAAACAAAAAACTCCCATGGATATCGTATTAAAACTATAGAACACTAAAGGCAAAGATCAAACCTTGAAGGGTGACAGAGTGGAAAACAACTTAGCTATAAAAGAAGCAGGGAGCTGGATGTGGTGTCCCTTATCTGTAATCCCAGCACCATGGGAGGCTGAGGCAGAAGGATTCCAAATTCTACCCCAGCCTGAGCAACTTATTGACAACCTATCTCAAGGGAGGGGGCAGGATTAAGACTCACATACAAATTTTCCTCAAACACTATTCAAACAAGAAGAAAATAAAATATCCAAGTTGTGGGAAGTATAAAAAGAAACCTAGAAATGTATATTCAGTAAAATAAGCATTTAAAGCTAAAGCAGAAGTAAAGACGTCTCAGACAAACAACGCTGACTGGTCCCACAAGAACTGCTCAAACGGTTCTTTAGGCAGCAAGAAACTAATGTCAGCGAAGCGTGGTTCTGCACCACAGGAGAAGAGAACCTCAGAAACGATAAATTAAGCTATCAATGTTTTATTTCCTTGCTCATGACTGACTGATAGAAAAGATAATTTTGAAACACTCCTCATGTTGTGAGTTTTGGGATTCTAGGATGTGAATAAAGAAAATGAACCAGAGCAACGTGTGAAGGTGTGGAATGAGGAGGCACCGAGAATCTTCCGTAGCCAAGTCGTGGCTTGGCATGGGAAGCAGCATGGTGCTATTTGAAGGTAGACTTGATGCTTACTTTTTAATATTTTTAAATGTTTATTGCAAATCCTGTGATAACCACTGACAAAGCTTTTATGATACTGAAGAGTAAAGTATATAAAATGGAATCACATAAATGCTCAATTAAACAGAAGAGGCAGAACAAAGGAAACAGCAAATATAGTGAAGAGAAAACATGCACAAAGAAGACACAGTCTAGTGCATGTGATACAGATAAGCACTTTGTAAAAGTCTTCAGAACACCTCTTAAAGGACTAAGATTATGGCATTGATTTAAAACAAAAACGATGGACTCAGCTACAGGCAGGCTTTTAGAAATCCAGTTTAAATATAATCAGGTTAAAATAAAAGGATGGTGAGTTATACCATACTGGCATTAATCAAAACAAGGTTGGGACAGATACACTCCAACAAGGTGTACTCCTTCACAATAAGGAACATACCCGGGAGCAAGAGGGCATCACACCGAGATAAAGAGGTCAGTACCCCAAGGGGTCATAACAACCCTGAACGTGAGGCACCTATAACAACAGATACATTAGCACATGAAAAAAATGCAGAGAAGTAGGAGAAAGAGTCAAATCCAGTCTTATAGGCGTTGCCCTCAACAGTTTTTCCATAATCAATAGAACAAGGGCACAAAACTAAGGACACATGACCTGAATGACAATATCAACCAACATGATCAAATTCCCCTTTGTAGAATACTTTGTAAAAGACAGAAAGAACCCATAAAATATATGGTAGTACGGGTCATTAAAAAACACCATAACAGGGCCGGTGAGATAGCTCAGGGGCATAAGCGCCTGCCTGGCAAGCACGAGGTCCTGACTTCAACTCCCAGAACGCACATACAAAAAAAGGGCGGGTGATATCGCTCAGCAGCATGGGTGCCTGCTGGCACGTGAGGTCCTGAGGTTGACCCCCAGTGCCCACCAAAAAAAAAAAAAAAAAACCCATAACAAATTTAAAAGAATGGAAATCTTACAAAATAAGCCAGTAGAATGCAATAAAATTAAGCTAGAAATCAATAACAAAAATATTTAAAATTTTGATCTTTTTTCTTTCCAATTTTTGTATTTTAAAAACCATTTGCAAATTACAGTATGCATTTCTAAATAATTCTTGTCATAAGTAAAACTGAATTAGAAAATATTTTAACTAAACGAAAATAAAAATTCTATGTATGATTTCAGCCTGTAGCAAAAGTTCTATCTAGAGAGAAATTTATAGTATTAAATGCAAGCTACAAAAAGAACATCCGAAATTAATACGTAACTAACATTTCTCTCAGGAAATTAGAATAAGGAGAACAAATGAAGTCAATAACAAGTCAAATTAAGCAAAAAAATCAAGCAGTTTTAATTAAGCAGAGTAATAAACCTGCAGACAAAGGAAATAACAAATATTAGAGCAGAGACCAACAACATTGAAACACTGGTGAAAGGCATCAAAACCAAAAGCTAATTCATTGAAAAGATCAATAAATTTGATAGACATTTTGCTTCTGTGGTACTGGCTCCCTCTTTCAGATCACTAGGCCCTCTCCCAGGATGGTGGGTTCACTGGACCTAGGGTGTAAGGGGAGCGGTGACCCCACTTTCCTTTCTAAACCCCCTGATGCTGGGCTTGACCTGGTGGATTTCCCTGTCGGGTGCCCTCCGTTACCCAGCTTTCTCTGCCTTCTGCATTTCTGTGCACCTGTTTCCCAGTGCGCCTTTCCTGAGCTTTTCTCTTGCACCACCGCCCCTGGTTCATGACGATGGAACCCCCCAGGCCAATATTTTCAATGAAAATAAATATAAAAATCATCCATAAAAATTGAAAATTAAATCTGGCAATGTATACAAAGAAGTATGCCATGACTCGTAGATCTTTCTGCAGTCAGGTTTAACATCTGAATATCAATTAACTCTGTCCACCTCACCAACAGACTGCAGAAGAAAAACCGCATGATCAGTTCCATCCATGCTGTCAAAAATTTTGACAAAATCAAAAACTCATGTACAATTTTAAAAAATAAACAAATAGAAATGGGGTGGATCCTTTTCAACTGGCTAAAGAGCATCTACCAGAAATCTACAGCAGAGAAAATACTTCATGGTAAGAGACTGGATGTTTCCTTCATGTGATCAGAAAGAAAAGGACATCACCTTTAACTTCCAGTTCACATCTTAGTGGAATTTCTGGCTGGCACAATGAGACAAGAAAAGGAAGTAAAAAATTCATACCTTAGAAGACAAAAATACAATGCCTTGGTTTAGCTAGTATAAAATCCCAAAGAATCAATCAAAATGTCTTAGAATTCAGTGGGGCAAGGTCACATGTTACAAGGTGAATATACAAAAATTATTATGCTTTCTATATACCTGCAAATAAAATTAGAATTTGTCATTAGAAAATAAAACACCAAGATGAGTAGAGAAAGACTTAGGTGTAAATCCAACAAAGCATTACAAGATCTCTTGTGGGAAATAACAAAGATTTAGTGAAAAAGATAAAAAGCCTAAATAAAGAAATGAGTAGAGACTGAGAGTATTGTCAAAAGGAGCTGTACATAACCAGTGCATGTTGACTGGTAAAAGTGTACTCCACAGGAATATTAATCATTAATTGTGACCACTGTACATGTGACAAGTGTACATGCTAACACTGGATATACAACCACGTCAATATGGCAACAGAGGCAAGTTTCTCAGTGCCAGCCTGGGAGGACAGATCACAAGGGGAGAAAGACAGAATTAACCATTCAGAATGGGTTAGATTGGAAGACATCAGCGTTAACTCCTGTTTCTTTAATATAGATACAAATCAATATATTACCCAAGTAGGTTCAGAAATATACATGGATTAGAAATGCACATATATATGTATTTTAGTTTTTTGTTGAAAGAGTCGAGAGACAACGACACCCCAGCAACAATGAAGAAACTTGGTTCTTGCACGTTGGTTTCCAATGTGATTCTTCTGTAAATGGAACCAGGGCTTTTTGGAGAAATTGCTGTTTCTAAACTGAGGCAGGAAACATACAAAATAGGGAGAGTAGCTTGTAGTACAAGAAAATAAGGAAACACTCAAAAAACAAAACAGTGGCATTCAGATGTAGGGCGAAGAGCAAACTGAGAGAATTCTGAGTAGCCAAGGCTCAAATATTTGAGGAAGGAAATAACACCCTAGAGGGTAGTATGTAATTTATGCAATAATATTCATGAACTTATTCTGATATGTGTATGGTTGATAAATACAAGATATGGGAGCAAATATCCAGTTCAGAAGTTTCCAAATAATATGTGAAGCTATTTCCCCTCAGGAAGTAGGACATAATTCTCCAGGTGTTAATTGTGGGTTGTGTGTAGTGATCACCAAGAACTCAAAAACTGAAGGGAAGAAATGTCTTTTTAAAATCTCCCAGGGAAAGTAAGTTTTGGGTGTGTTGTGGGAACACTAAACACCCTGCAATAAAAGAAGAGCTGGAGTCACATGAAAAAGAAAGTGTCACGTTTGTGTTAGGCATATTTGAATCATCCAAGGATTTTTAATGTCACATTTCTCTCTCAGTGCAATTTATCAAATTAGTCAAACAAAAGAATACATACTTTTGCTTCAATAAATTTAAAAATGATGGATTTCAATGTATTTGTTATCACAAGTCTCGGCAGATAAGGAGCAGAAAAGTTGTTTTTTTGAGTTTTTTGAGGTTTTTTGTTTGTTTGTTTGTTTTTTCTTTAACTTGATCTCAAAAACTGCAGCAAACACAGTTCCTTGCATCTGGCTGTAAGACAAAGTTCAAAGATTCCTGCCATTGTACTGCTATTAAATATACCTCAAGATAGCCTCGCAAACAGATAATTTGAAAAGGAAGTGGTAGAAACATTGAAATTATTGTATAAGCACTTTAGATATAGAAACTTTCTTTACTTATATACACAAATAAATACACAAGAGTGAAAATTTATAGCAGACTTCAACAAATTTGCAAGACATAAACTCAGTTTAGAATAATCAAGGGTTTTATTATATCAGCTGTGACTACTTAGAAATTAGGTGCTAATTATACTTAACAAATCTATAAACTGCCTAGGAATTACATAACAAAGACGTTATAACATCTTTATGGCTATTTTTAAAAGACTCTTTTAAAAAGTACTTTGAGAATTATAAATTTGAAAAGCAAAGTGGGGAGACGTATCTGGTTAAATTTAAACATACTAAAAAGAAGTGTAAATTCAAATGGAAAAACTAACACACTGAATGAGCTCAGGAGGCATTATTTAAGTCAAAATCCAGTGGTGCAAGATAGCTGCATTAGTGTATCAACGTGCTGATTTGAGTTTGTGTATTATGCATAATAAAGAGGCCCTGCTACCAGTCATGAAGGAGAGGAGTTTTACCAGAGGCTAATAGGAAGCTGGCATATGTGGATAAAATGTATATTATATTAAAATATTTATATTTAAATATTTAAAATATATAGGAACATACCTTTATATATGAATGCAAAAGTGTATCCATCACTAAGACCTAAATACCAATGGTCTGGTTAGTTCTACCTAACCTTTCTTGGGTAAAATTTTCAACTTAGGCACGCGTTGTTGCTTTGAATATTGCTTGCATTTCAGTTTTGATTTCTTCTTTAAGAGCTCATGCAAATCTTCATTCTCTCTTCTCCGTGTCTTTGTTCTTCATAAAACACTTTTACCTTGTCTACATCTGTTTTCTGTAGGAACCTCTCACATTTGTTCTCTAATTTCAAATGCTTCATTCCACAGCGTCAATTCTGCTCAGCATAACACCATCCAGAATTTGATTTACATCTTGCCTTTTTAGGTTCCTAGTGGTCCTTTATCCAACCATCTCCTCTCCATCTCATCTTAATAAATTTATCTTTCAAATTAAATTAACTCAGATTTCCTTCTTGTTTCACATAGACTTTTTTCTTCATGCTATGGAATATACCAGGACAATTTATTACTATAATACTATTATTATCATTATTTTCCTCATTTCAATATAAATTATTTCCCCTTTTCCCGAGTCCTCAGCATTAGGTTTTGATGGCTTTCTCATTTTACAGTATTTTCACAGGCTCCAAAGCTATTTTGTTTACCCTTTCTCGAATAAAGTAAGATTCATCCAGACACAGCCTCGAAATCTGCCGAGTAAATTGTTCATGTCCCAATTCTCAGTCTGTTCACATTTTTCTGGCTTATTCTTCGCAGGTCAATCTGTGCATATTAGCTGTATTTATGAGACCCTGGCTATGGTCGCAGCATCATGCAGGGTACATTGTTTGGAGTTCATTTATGGCTTATCTTCTAACCCGCTACCTCAACCTTGTGAAGTCAGAATAAGGACATTATTCTATGATACCCAAAACATACTTCAAAGACCTTCTTCTGTATTATTGTTCACTTTCCCTTAACCATTTTTCTTGTGTGAAATATGCATCCCTAGACTCAGTGGCCCAGCCCTGGTCTCCTCTGTCCACACAAACACTCAGTTGCATAATTTGAAGATATTTTCATCCTCTTTTACCCCAAAGGAGTTACCGATAAAACTAGGAATTGCTATAGCACTCTGCTTAGAAAGCAACGCCCACAGCCCTGGGAAGTGGATTCATTTGCTGTTTACACACTCAGACCTTCTGAAGAAGACACCTGGGTGTGGGGGTCTATCCAGCCAATACAAGAGCGCGCTTCTTGCTTTCAGACGAGCACGCTGGCTCTTCTTGGGGCAGACGGACACGGTGGGTTAGGGATTGGCATTTTCAGAAGCAGTTGTTTCATAAGCATGGCATTGAATAGAGATGGTATCCAGATTTTGACAACAGATTTTTCTGTTGTCTTCTTATACCTGGCTCTGGGTTCGAAGATGCTGTGCTGGAGTACCAACCAAAGCCATTTAAAAAGAATTTCATTTCCTTTCATTTTACTCGTATAAGGTTTTGCATATGCTGTAAACCATAAATTTCTGCATCATTGCTTTTATTTTTGTCCCTTCTAGCATTCAAAGCTCTAGTATTTATTTCATCACTGCTGCCTTTATTGTTTGGCTTTTAAATATCCTCTCCTATCTGCTAATTTTAGAACTTATCTTTCTTTTAGTCCTATGCCCTGTGATATCACATCCAAGGTTTTCCTACTTCAGTTGCAATTTGTTTTTATATTTTTCCACATAATAACTACTTGGAAATGTTCCCTCTTCTGCTGGCATCTGTGTTTCCAGTTTCACATCATGGCAAATTAATTACACAACCTATACTGAAATATTGAACAGTGCTTCATAGGGTCTCCCTGCAGGTAGTGGCAGATTGGAATGTTGTGCTACAGCCTATTCCAGTCAGTCACATCTTCAACCATCCAAGTTAATAATTTAACAAACGCCATACTCCTTCTCCCTGGGAGCACCACATTGGAGGAAAAATGAAATCACAATTTTGGGCTACTCTCCTGACATAGCCAGCACTGTTTATTTTGGGCAACTGACCATTTGTGAGTCTGTATTTGTGTTGCTCGAGTCTCTGTGGTTTATCTGAGTGCTAACTTTGAGAGAGCTATCATCATTCTTTTCTAAGGGACTTTGACGATAATACAGAGGCAGGAAAAATCTGCATCACACTTATACTCTGGCTTTTGCGCTAGTCTACGTATTAAAGACTCACAATAGAGAACAAAAACCTGAGGAAGGAAGGTAAAATAGCCAGTGTCTTGTGGATCCTCAAGATGACCACTGGCCACCCCTCTTCTGTGAGGGACTTGCTCTGCTCGCCTCTTAGAGCTTCTCCTGCTGTTCTTCACTCCCTGACAAATTACGAGTTGTCATCCTATTGTAAATAACAGTTGGGGAAATGTATAATGAAAAACCTCATGGGCCGAGCAAAGCACCACATTATTAATTTGTCAGAAATCTATTACCTAGAGAACCAATTTTAAAACTGTGTCTTTGGTATCATGGCATGATAGCGACTCACACTGGGCAGGTCTGATCTGCACTGGGAAATGTACTGGGCAAACACAACCAATCACAAAAGCAACTTTTTAAAAATATGACCCATAATGTCTCAATGATTTTGTTTTATTAAATTATAAGAATTTACTGAAGTTCACAAGGTAAAATACAATTGAAAGAACTTTTCAGTTATAAATCCAGATTTCTCATTCATGCTTCCAGTTTTAGTTCACGTAGCCATTTAAATTTTACCTATATAAAAATCGTAAAGAAATTATGGTATGGTTCTGGCTATCCCCATTTCATTAAATTAAATTAAATTAAATTTTGTACATCACATGAAGTACCTCCCATAATATTAGCCAAAATTTTTTTTAAAATGTGATTTGAGATAATAGAAAGATATTTCTAAATAAGTGCTAAAGTTGTCAAAAAGATTGATCTGGAAATTTTTAATATATCAATGGTACTCATATTTTAAAACATTATATAGAGTAAATATATGTAATTTTTCTGTTGATTACAATTTTAATAAATAAATTTAAAGTTGAACAAAGAAGCAAGTTATATTCCTGATTCCCATGAAATACTTTGAGATCATTAAATGCCTATGAGCCCTTCTGCTGGAAACCCTCCTGCCTCAGCCCACATGGAGGAAGCCAAGAGCTGACCCCTCCCATGGCTGCCCTAGGGGATTTGGTGAAAAGAGAACAGTGAAGAACTGACTCAGAACTCCTAAAATCTATCTAGGATGTTGAAGCACACTTGCGAGTCAGGAGACCACAGACTCAGCTACCCATTCTTAGCTTGCATGCAGGATTTCTGGTCACCAGATAAAATGCAGATTCATAAAGAATATTCAACATCACTTTCTGTAGCCTGGGATCAGCATCTATTTCGTGTTATAAAAATTCACTAGATCCAATGTCAGTGTCCTGTACGCACTGGGGGACATTGTCTCTACTTGGAGTACAGCAGTTTGCAAGTCTTAAACCAATTCATATAAAGAGAAAATTCTACTTAAATACATAGTCATGCATTGCATAATAACATTTCAGGATGGGCCACATGTATGTATGTCGGTGATTTGTAAAGTGATCTTTCCTAGTGACATCATACTTTAGTTTGAATAAACACACTTAACAATACTCTCACAAAGATGATAGCCGCTGTTGACATTTCTCAGAAGGAACGCCTGCCATTCAGAGATGCATGAGCCTACTTGTGAGTTTTGCCCTAACCTTTCTCTCTGTAGCCATTTGCAGCTTTAATCATACTGAATAAGTATGCCAGTGTGAGTGGCTTGGGCCATAGCGAGACCCTCAGAAAACATTGGAAAAAGGCAGTCTAACTTTATAACTGAGTTAAATAAAATTATACATTGCAGTTTAGGAATATTGGTGAATATAAAAACAGTATTACTTGCTTTTTGCTTCAATGTTTTATTTAAAATTATTATCTTTGAAAATATTCATTGTTTTTCTGTGGATTTCTATAAAATAACGAAGAGTCCTTGTTGGTCTCTTTATATGTTGTAATAATGGCTTTCTTAAACCGTATGTAATAGTTCCCTAATTTTCCTTATTTTAAGAAAGGATATGAAAGTTAGGAATTATACAGCGTTAATTAAAACAATAAAAATTGATTGTCTTACCATTGATTTTTCTTTTTATTCCACTCTTCATCTTCTCAGAAGAAACCTATAAGTTAGAATGAGATAAGGTGTATCGATTAGCTTTCCCATTGCTGGACAAAATTCCTGACACCCACGATTTAAGAAAGCTTAGTTTTGGCTCATGATTTCATAGGGTTCAGTCTGTGACCTACTGGCTCCAGGGCAGAGACATCACAGTGGAAGGGTGTGCAGGGCACAGCTTATGAAGCCATAGTGTGAGGGAAGCAAGGCACAGGAGACATCACCAAAGAGGAAGGGGCCAGGGATCAGACACAGACCTCAAGGTCACACCTCGGCATGCCACTCAGACGCATCCAGAAGTGTACTTTGCTAATCTCCTGGGCAGCTCCCAAGCCAATCAAATAGATAATTAAGCTCAACTGTCATGCAGGATCCATGACTTTACTCTTTATGAGACAATTTTATCTTTTATAACTTTACTGACTGTAAAACTTCCAGAGACAGAAACTTAAGTATCATTTTGACAAAACACTCATCACTGAGGATTTTATTTGAAGACTTCTTCTTCAGGAGTCAACAGATTGCCTTTGAGGTAGATAGTTACAATTGTATCTTAAGGGAAAGGAAACTCTTTCCCTAACACACACACATGAATCAAAATAATTACATGCTTTTTTTAGACTATGGGTACATTTGCTTACATAGGAAATAATTGAATTCACTCTTGTCCCTTTTAAAAACTTTACGTTTTTGAAATGATGGCTTATCATATAACTATTTTTGATGAGAAGTGGAGCCTGGACTTATAATAATAATAATTTTAGTAAGTATTTTAATGTCTAAACAAGTCGGTAATATCATGTTACTAGAATGTTGATAAAGAAGAATATTTTAATAGAAAAGGACTTTTGCTCCAAATAAAAAATGTATTTAATAGATGGTAACAGTCATGTGCATATGACTTACAAGAAGAGTAAAAAGATTAAGTTCTTAATCTTTTAATATAAAGAGGCTAAAAATGAGAAAAAAAAGATAATTGCAACAGTTCAGTTTCAGCTTCCACACATAAGCATAGTGATAGTCATCACTTCCAACCTTACAGGAAAAGATAAGCAAACAGATGCCAATGATTTTGTTCGACCAGTCAGAAAAGAAGGAGCAAAACATCACCCCAAATCTGGACAGACAGGCAAATCCAGAATCTTCCCGTGTTTTGCTTACCTAAAGCAGAAGCTGCTGAAACCGTAAAGTGGCAGGAAGAGGTAAAGGTGATTTTGACAAAGAAGTGAAGCTGACCATGCATTTGCATGAGGGCAGAAAGCACCTGGGCAACAATCCCAGGGATGTGCGTGGGATTCGCCCCCAGGAACTCCACTGTGTCATCTCCATGGAAACTAAAAGATGAATGGGCTGGCAGTGGAGGAGGTCGACAACTGTGATAAAGTACAATAAGCATTTCCGTAATAAAGCCCCCTCCACAAGGGGGAGAAATACTTCACCAGAGCCTGATCCTGCCTGAGGGCAAGGCACGGCTCCCAAGCAACCCCCCTGTAGCCTTCAAGCCTCATGAAACAGGGAGCAAAGCAGCTAAGCAGTATGTGTGGAGGGCACAGGTCCGGGACGTGGCACAGCAGAAGGCCAAGATGGATGAGACAAGGGAGGCTGTCCTCCCTGCACCTTGCCAGCAGACTGGGCATTGTTGCTTAAGGCCCGTGATGGTTTGAGTCAGGATTTGGGGGCTTTATAATGGCGCAGAAGGGGTCTGCACTCAGGAGAAACTATACTTTGAATTTTGAAGCAGAATCTTTTCTTAAGTCAGTGACTGGTGGTATGGGTAGTGACCAGCAGCTGCCATTCAACCATGGCACCCTAAGGTGAAACAAACAAGACTCCCCATGGTGCTGTGCTGCTGAGCTGTGATATCCAGTAGGTTAAATGTACTAAACACATATCAACATAACCATATTTTCAATTTATGCTGGGTCTGTAGAGTTCTATGGTGTGAAAAGTGAATTACAGCTGAAGAAAAGTTCAAGACCCCAACTCTTTCACAGAAAGATTATAACTACCTTAATTCCAAAAGAAAAACAAGAAACCCACAGATTTCAAAACCAAGCACATCATCAGGAAGAATAAGGCTGTTACGTAGTGGCAAAGCAGCCAGTTCTCCAAAAAGTATAACAATCTCAACCAGCTGTGCAATTTACAAAGGTGGATGGACATATGTGAGGTGAAAACTCAGGATGGATAGGGAAAATAGACAAATCCACAGTTAAAGTATGACTCAGCTCCCTTCTCCCAGTAACTGATAGATCAAGCAGATGGATAATCGGCAAGAGCAGACTTGATCTGAACAGTATTATCTATCACCTTCAACTAATTGACATGTGCAGAAGACTCCAACCAACAACTGAAGAATTCTCTTTCTTCTCAATCTCATGTGGACCAGTCACCAAAATAGACTGCATTCTGAGATTAAATCATATCTCAATAATTATATATAACATAAATCCCACAGATTATAACCTTGGATCATAATGGGATTTAACTGCAAATCAGTGACAGAACTATAGTGAACTATACCCAAATACTTGTTAATCGAACAATATACTAAAGGACTACTTTAGTCAAATAAGAGCTTTCAAGAGAAACTCAATAACTTTAATGAAAGTAAAGTGAAAATACTTTTATAAAGACTTATGGGATACAACAAAAGTAGTGATTGAGAATTTTAAGGATGAATAATTTCATGAATACTTTAGAAATGCAAGAAAACATAATATATTAAATTCCCAATTTAAGTAATAAAGAAGGAAGAGCCAATTAATTTAAATTAATATGCCTGGGATGTAGCTCATTGGCACAAGCACCTGTCTGGCAAGCTCAAGGTCCTGAGTTTGACTCCCAGTACCAAAAAATAAATTAATTAATTAATTAATAAGAAAAATTGGAGTAGATATAAATGCAACTGAATACAAGGAAACAATAGAAAAATAAAAGCAAAAACTGATAATTTCAAAAGATCAACAAGAAAACTAGAGGTAGAACTATAATAAAATACTGAGAAACTTTTAGCCAGGCTAGGAAATAAAAAGAGGGAATTGAAATGATGATAAATATCAGAAAAAAGAAGAAGGTAATTGTTGATCATCAGAAAATAAAAAACATAAATATTAGGAACAACTAAAATACAAATTTTATAATTTACATAAAATGTAGCAAGTTTTGAAAGAAACAAACTATAAATAATAATAAGAAGGAAATGGGGAAAGGGATTTAGAGCTGGAGGGAGGAAGGTGAGCAGAAAGGTGAAAGGGATTAAAAAAGAATCGAGCTGTGTTACGTACACATACCTACTGCTTAAGATGAACGTAAATGTCACATACTGAAAACACATACTAATGACATAAAATAAAATTTAAAAAGGAAACACTATCAAAACTCACACAAAAAGAAAGAGCTTTGAGTAGGCTAACATATACTAAAGAAATCAAATCGAAAGCTACTAACTTTCACAAAATAAGGAAGGGCAAGGCCAATTATTTCACTGCTAAATTCTATCAGATATTTAAGGAAGTAATGACACTGATTCTCTGTAGTAGTGGTGCCAAACCTATGGTACGCGTGCCGCAGCCAGCTGTTCGTTATCATTGAAAGACCTAAAAGGTTCGCCATCACTGCTGTATACTATCTCTCAGTAAACAGAAGCACATGAAAATCATTCTATGAGGCTGACATTTCCCTAAGGTCAAAACCAGATATAGGCAAAAAAGAAATGAAAACTACAGGCCACTATGCCTCAAGAACAGACATACAAAAATCCTCCACACAATTAAAGTATATAAAATCTAATAATATATTTTTAAAATTTACATATGAAGACCAAGTAAGATTTATTCCCAATATGCAGGGCTGATTCGATGGTCAAAAATCAATTATTGTAATTTATCACATCAACAGTCTAAAGAAGAAAAATGTCATGACCATATCAATAGACACAAAAAAAGACTTTGATACAACCCAACATCTCTTCATGATAACTATTTTCAGCAAGCAAAAAATATAAGTGGAATTTCCTCAACTTGGTATAGAATGCCTGGTAAAAGAGTAGATGTTTTCCTATTAGGATCAAAAATAAAGCAAAATGCCCTCTTTTCCCATCCTGTTCAACATCACACTAGAATTTCTAGCTACTGCAATAGGCAAAGAAGGAAATGACAAATATTCAGAATTGTAGGGAAGAAATTTAACTCTGTTTGTTTGCAGATGATATTATTGTGTGTATAATCCCAAGGAATTAACATAAAGTAATTTGAGCAAGTAAATAAATAAATTTACATTGGATTATAAGCCCCAAAGTATAGCATAAATATCTATGAGTTCATGCTGATATAAACGAATGTTTGAATAAATTGGATCTCCTGTGAAGAATTCCAAATGTTGTACTTACATGAGTAGATACTGTGCCTTCCATAAGTGAGCTATGCATAGTGACTTCCTTCAAAGCATACAGTGCGGAAAAGAGGAGAAGCAGCAACTTTGTGGTAGAGAAAGCTGACAATCACTACTCGGGTTGGTGGTCAGGCAAAGTCTCCATCACAGTAACATGTCACCTAGGGCGTGTGCATTGCTTCCAGAGGGGATGTGAAGGGGGCTTTGCCCCTGTGCTCTTCCCCCAAAAACACACAGCCTCCACCTAACCCACAAGAAATGAATCAGACCAATACCCATGTTCTTCAAACTTCTCACAGTCATCAAGACCTTGGAACGTCTGAGACACTGTCACAGTCCAAGAAGAGGCCAAGGAAATACAGCTAAAGGGAACATGAGGTCCTGGATGGAACCTTGGGAGAGAAAATAGACAGTAGTGAAAACTACAGGGAATTAAATGAACTAGGTCTGACTTGACAAGGGTGGGTCAGTACTGGCGACTTCGCTGCAGCAAATGTGCCATCCTACTATAAAGCATTAGCAAAAGGGGACCATACACATAGGGTACACGGAATTTCTCTGCTCTCACTGTACCTCTAATATCTGAACTCTTCTAAAATTATATATGAAAAAGCAACAAATATTATTTTAATAACAATATGCTCAGTCCTTCAATCTGATATAGAATGGTGTGAGATAGAAGCATGATCAGATGATTGTCCTCTGCGATATTAGGGCACTGAATGGCATTTTCAAATTCATGGATGTTACAGTTTTCTGAAGACACTTGAGGATTTATGTTCTTTATCCACAGTCAATAACTGAGTTTTACCTTGACTCATTTAATGACTCAGATATATTAAATCATGCATGAAAGTTTGTGCACAAAAGGCGCTTCGGTAGACACTGAGAAAATTTTAAGATAATTTAAACAGGTACATTGTCCACAAAATCTTTCTTTAAACTTGTGTTTTAAAAATGTGCTAGTCTATGAATGTCTTTTGGAAAAATCTATAAATCCAATTTTGCCTGTATCAAGGCTACTTATATCAGAGAAATTCAGGCCCTTCACCAAAATAAACATTCCAACATTCCTAAAATGATGTACAATGAGAATCGCTCTTCTTTCCCTTCCCTTCCCTTCCCTTTCCTTCCCTTCCCTTCCTTTCCTTTCCCTTCCACCTCCTCCTTCCCTCCCTCCCTCCCTTCCTTCATTCTTTTCTTCTTTTCTCTCTCTCTCTCACTTGCTTTCTGCTCTCTCTCTCTCCCCAAACAAACCAAAGAGAATTATTCAAGGTCAAAGAAAAAGAAAGGAAAAACTGAATCTGAATCCCAATGCCAATGGAACTTTCACTCGTCCACTCAGGCCTGAGTTAGAGTCCTGCCATGTGAAAGTGATTATAATGTAATTAGAGGAAAAGTCCAAGGGGTTGAGACAGTGTTCTGAAAAGAATATATCACTTTTGAAGTTGATCTTAGTATGTTATATTTCTATTTTATCATAAGCATTAAAAGCAAACCAAAAAGCTCTACAAAAAGCATTTTTCATCTTTTAATGCATTTTAAAAAGATAGTATTCAACTTACAAAAAAACATTTGTGACATTTTTCACTTCAAACCTGCTGCTGTAACAAAGTAGAAGTCTACATCTGCTGATATTTTAGAGGGAAAGAAAATCAGCACCTTCTCTGAGTCTTGGTCGATAGACTTTTACAGTTCTGATGTAATCCAATCATTGTGTGTCTCATGCTCACACGTTTTCTGTGTCTTTTAAGAGGAAACTATGGGAAAGTATAGAAAAATTGTCAACTTTATGGAAGCATTCAGCCTTCCGTGCTTCTCACACACAGATGGTGCCGTGCAAGTGAACAATGCCTCTCCGTGTACTCCAACATTCTTGTTTCACAGGTTCTCATGAGATCACAATCCCACTCACCATTTGGTTTATCTGCGAGACAAATGAATTTAAAATAGCTCATTGAAACACCACCAGATAGAATTAAAAGCCAAGAGGAGGGACAGTCCTGAATCCAATACAGATTTCTTTGTTATAGTCTTAATCATTGTGACAGAGAAAATCAGACCAGCTCATCTTGGGTAAGGGAAGATTGCGGTGGGTATTTTGGAACATTTCCCAAAAGAGTGAGGGAGGACAGTGACATTTCAGGAGAAGTGGCCACTGTGCCTCAGCCTTCATCCATATGGGGTCTTTGCTTCTTGTGAAGTCTCAAAATCCTGCACACATTACAGGAAGTCAAAACAAGTGAGTCCTTCTTCTATGCCTTCCTTTGAAAGCTTCACCAAGATGCCCATAGAAGAGCTTGAGAGGACTGTGTGCTCCAGGCATCTCAAGGGAGAGGGAAGCACGAGTGGCCGTCTTGGTTCAAGTTGTGATTAATTACTTATGCTGATCACTGTGATTTCTATCACCTCAAACCTTGAGGTCTAGGCCAATATCTTCATTTAGATTTCTTTTCTGAGTGAATTCACGTTTACAGTACATGTGCCTACCTTCCTTGGCCCATGTACCTGACAACCTCTTCATCCCCTTTCCCTCCCCTCAGTGCCCCTCTCTCTGTCTCTTGATCCCCTGCTCACTTGGGAAACACCTATCTTCCTACATCTGACTACCTGTTGTTTATCTTTGTCTTTATTTATACAGACAAAATACTGCATAATATTTAAGCTTGTGGGTCTGATTTATTTTGTAATGGCAGATTCATAGAAATTTTATAGGGGAAAGGAAAAAGCAATTAGTAGCCTGAGACTGTATTGAGACAAGATATGCTCATGCTGCTTGTCACACAGTTAGACTGCTAAACTCAGTCAGCCTTGACTATCTGTGTCCAGCTCTTCTCCTAGAGAGCCGGGCAGGTCAACCTGACCACATCCAGCTGTAATGTTTGTGTTTTTCTACCAAAAAAAGAAAAAAAAAAAACCCAAATATATATATATACCAACATGCTTCAAGGACTCATGTCTGGGACAGACTGGCCCAGTCAAGGACACATTTAACTCTACCTGCTCCACTCAATCCCCTCCCTCCCAGAATGTTCCTGCCTTATGATAAACAATTCCTTTTAAGTAAACCTGCTTAAAACAAATCTGCCTGACAACATGTGACTTGATTCATGTAACCAATTACGTAATAACCTGCTATCAGCTTTGTACTTCCTGCTTGTAATTTTTTTTATGTGGGTACCAGGAGTCAAACTCAGGACTTTGCACTTGCCAAGCAGGCGCTTATGCTGCTGAGCTATATCACTGGCCCTTGCAAAATGTATTTAAACTAAACTCTCAGCTGACTTTGGGCTGGCGATTTGGACTCAGACTTAATCCCCCAGCCCACCAGTGTTAATAAACAAGTTGCCTTCCAAACTCCTCTGTGTGGAGTGTTTTCCTTTCGGTCCAGGTTTTTCTGCAACAATTTCATTTTACTTTATGGTCTCAGAGTGCATCTGTTTTCCTGCACATCACTCAAGCTTATCCTTCTTCATGGCAGACTAGTGCTCCACCATCTATTAATACCACATTTTCTTTATTCATTCATCTGTTGATGGACATATAGGCTGCTTCCAAAATTCTATCCACACTGAAATATTCATTTCTGAGCCACAGTTTCCTTATCAGCAAAACAGATTTGAGGCGAACGACCTATTTAGGGCAGCTATGATATTCAGGTGATTAATCTATTCCATACTCTCCTAAAAGTGCCAAATACAGAACAACACTCAAAAAGTATGAGCTATTATGATTGCCATTAAGTGAGATGAATGTCCTCCGAGAACAAGACAAATGTATTCTACAATTATATTTAATGACAAAATGAGCAACAATCTGGAAATTTATTTTTAAAAATCTTCAGAAACAAATTCTAAACCAGTCATAAACGTAATTCCAAGTGAAAGGCTAATAAGCATATTGCTAGGTTGCCAAGGTTCAAGAATGACTTCATACTTTTAGCATAAGAAGAAGAAGAATGAGATTGTGCTTTAAAGTGTTCTTTAAAGTTGTAAGAATGAAACTTGTCATAAATTAATTCCAGCATTTCAGGTTAGAATAAATTTCATATGATCATAACTTTGCATCTTTTCATTATTAATAAGATCACGGGACTCTTTCAACCCACATCGTATTCAGCTTGATCTTTTTGTCTTCTGTGGCTCATGTCTCTCCAATATTTTGATAGAGTGGCTTTTCAGAAATCATTTGTAATTTTCCTAAATTAATGCATTTTATGAAAATAAATGACACCGTGATTCTTTGAAAACTCCAAGGCCACAAATGGTTTCCCTTTAATCTTTTGTTTCCAATCACTGGGTGATCAAAGATATTTCAGTTAAAATGGGTCATTTAATACATTGAACAACCAGGTACAATTCATACTGTCTGACTTATGTTTATATTTTACAAAGAATTGAGTAAATGTATCAATGCATGTAATATGGGGTCTTTCTTGTCTCCTCCTACAACCTCATAGAATATTTAAACTCCTTTTTATAAATACAAGTTAGAAGGCAAATGTACAGAATTAGCCAAGAAATGTGTACACACTTCAGGAAAAGAAAAGCTTGTATAAATATTTTAATACTAAATTTATTGAGACATCATGAGATTAATACAACTACCTTATGCTCCTCAACTGAAAACCATAGCTCTGCTGTTTTGTCTCTGTTGTGTAGTTTATGTTGCTGTTGTTTTCTTTTTCTGATGTATGTATACATTTTTTGGTGGTGGAGGGGACTCTGTATCTATAAAAACAAATCTTTTGGTTTTTTTCAAGTCTAGATGCAATTTCTGAAGAGAATGATGTCACTCCCTGGTCTGTCCTTTCTAGCTGTTCTTCATTCCTTTTCGGTATACATTTTATCTTGGTATATAATTTATCTTGTTATATATTTTAATGTTGATATGTGCTTTCCTATAGACCACATAGGTGACTAAAGATGTGCTCCATTTGCACTATCTGAAATACATATTGACACAATTTCCACTCTAAGATTATAACTTCTACATCCAAAAATAAATGCTCAGTTCAACCCTACCAATAAGACAATACATTTCTGGAGGAAAAATATTTACTAAAAAATAATCCCTTATCTTATATCAAGATGACAATAATTATGTGTCCTCTGAGCTCCTGCATACTTCATTGAATATTCAGTGTTAGTTGGGTGTGTTGTTAGAAAGTACAGCTAAAATTGTGTACTCTCTCAGAACACTCGTTCACTTGCTACAAATGAATGAATGCAATCTGATTTTGTACCCTCCCAATTGGTATCAGTAGTTATATTATAATTTACACATAGCAAGGATGAAATGTTTAAGTACTACAAGAAAGAAAAATAAGGACTAACACCAGCTAGGAGACACAGCCTGGTCAATTGTTTCTGAGTCATGTAACTTTTGTTTTCACATTAAATTCAACTTGAAAAGCCTTAGTCTGTTCTGAGTGCTTAGTAAACAGTTATTGGATAAAGTAATATAATTCTTATAAAAAAATTCAGGAGCTATAAAATTTTTCTTATTATCATGAAGCTGCTTCAGGAGAGAGAGGATCGGAAGAAAGACATAGAGAAAGGGAGAAGACCCCAGTGATGGCTAATCTTCATTGTTAATTTGATTGGATCTAGAAGCTTCTATTGATACAACAAGCTTCTAAATTAATACAACATCCTTCTGAGTAGGCCTGTGAGGGTGTTGTAAGGGGCAGTTTGACTGTGGAGCAGGAAACTGAGGGGGAGAAGCTGCCCTGAATGTCAGTTGTGGCATCCAATAGCCCAGGGGCCCAGACAGAATAAAAGTGAAGAAGGAGGAAGCTCCCTCCTCTCTCTCTCTCTCTCCCTGCCCCACTCTTTCCCTCCCTCCCCCTCCCCCATCCTACCTCCCTCTCCCTCTCCCTCTCCCTCTTCCCTAGCTCTGCCTCGGGGTGAGCAGCTTTCCTGCACCACTTACCTGCCATGATGTTTCTGCATCATCACAGACCTGAAACAACAGAATGGGCTGACTGTGGACTGAAATTCCTGAAACCATCAACCAAGATAAATGTTTTCTCCTTTATGTTGATGTTTGGGGGTATTTTATTATAGCAACAGAAAGCTAACTAACACAACTCTTAAGCGAATAACTATGGATAGCATTTGCAAGATGTATAAACAAATAAAGGGGCCCATTTGGTTTTGAGAAAATTTAAATGAGGAACAGTTGAATTTCGGGCACATAGCATATGGAGGCTACACCTCAAATCAGGATGGTGAGCAGTTTTAGAGAAGGAAGCTGAGAGCTCTAACATTATTTTATAAATACAGTATCTATTAATGCCCGCTGTGCAGAGGCGGGAAGTGACATGATTGCTGTAAAATCTCTATTTGTACAACTGATCCTTTGATAGCAATTCTGTGGCACAGTGACATTTGTCAATATCATGCAAAAACACCATGAAAAGTTGCAGTCAATTCTAAAAGACAAGGACTGAGATTTTTCCATTGGTTGCATTTAACTAAGTCACACAAGTGATGGACAGAAAGGCTGAGACTTCCACCAGTCATTTGCACATAAAATTCAAGGAAGAAATGTCTATAATTTGTAACTTAGCATCTATATAATTATCCTTCAAGTAATTATTTAGGAAACTGCTCTTTTACAGTGTGGGTTCTTTTTATTTCAAATACATTTTTTTGTCATTATACTCCAGGTATGAACTTCTTTCAGTATTCGTATAGATAGCTGTCTGAATAAGGTTTACACCTACTGCTAATTTCAGGAAATACAATGATAGTCACATATACAGATTACACATAGACATAGTAAAATATTAATACTGACTGTTGTAGATTTCAGAACCAGTTCAAAGTCTGCATTTGCAAGCTGGATACATCTGAGCAATTTAACTCAGCCTTCTATCTATGAGTTGCCTGCTTAGTAAAATGGGAAAAATAAATGACCACACATTACAGGGCTGTTGGGAGAATTAGGCAGACTCACTACACGGAAACTTGGACTTGGGCTCAGCATGAGGTTGCTGTCTGACGGTTATTCACTATGATTTTAATGCTTACTATGGAATGCACTTGCAGCATTGTGTATCAATAAGGTACAGCCCTGCTGTATGCATGAAACTCCGATAACCATGGGGATATAGTAACATCACTACAAAGGAAGGTTTTCTATTTTTACTGGGCTTTAGGAAATCCAACTAGACCTAAGGCATGTCAAAAGCTATGAAAAAATGTCAGTATTCCTAATGTGAAAAATAGCACTTTTATCTGTTTCAAATTAATTTACAGTACTGGGGATCAAACCCAGAAATTTGCACTGAACTACATGTCTGTATTTCTCTTTGTTTCTATTTTTTTATCTTTATTTTGAACTAAACTTGGAGTGATTATTATGTAGAATTAACACCTTTGGTTGGAGAAATGGCATCGCAACACCTGAGTCTCTAGCAAACATCAGTTACTTCGCACCCACGCATTTAGCTGTGTGTATAGGGTCATGGGCCGGGAGTCCCCTGGATCCCTTGCCAATCTCATGGACTGGGATAACCCTTCTTCAGCTCACTTTACACACAAGAAAACAGATTCAGAGAGAAAAATAAAAATGGCAGGTGCCAAGTCTCTCAGGGGTCAATGCCGAAATAAAAACATAAAGAAGCCAGAATAATTAGAAGTTCCAGAAGCGCCTGCCTGGCAAGCACAAGGTCCTGAGTTCGATTCCTGGTACAAAAAAAATTAGAAGTTCCTAACCTTGCCCCACATTGCCACTTAATTATTTGGTTATATCATTTTTCCACTGTCACTCTTAAAAATACAACAGAAAATTCAATAAATGTAGATTATTCAACCTTGTAATAGTGCTCACTCACCTACTCACGAGCCTGAAGTGTTGACACAGTGGCCTTCCTGATTCACATTGAGAATGGAATGTGAATTTGAGCCGTGTGCCTATGTCTCAATTTTAATATGATTTTTGTTAAATTCATGTTGATGATTAGCATCCACAAATATGATTCATTTGGTCAACTCATACAAATGCATGTTTGCTTCCAAATCCCTTTGAAATGCCTGAAAGCCAGCAGGAGGTCCCAGTCACACTGAATTAGGGCTGTGCGTTAATCTCAGTTCGGCTTTCTACAGTGTACTGGACACAATCGTTTGGCAAAATAAAAATAGATGCTTATATGTGAACTGTGACTTCTGTTCTATAAAAACAAACACAATTAGGGATGAAATTGCAATTTTTCAGCTACACTCACCTAGCCATCCGTCTAGATTTCATGTTAAGCTCGTTTTCCCCATGTTGGGTTTTATTTTTATGCAGGTTGATTTTTATGAGTTGTACAAAGTAAACCTCAGTTTCAGGTTCTCACATTTTGTGCATTACACACTCGTTGTGTGTTTAGAGGCACATGTGCCCTACTGCGTAGCACGTCACTGAGTCACCCTTGTTTATAATTCTCACCTCTTCTGTTTTCTCCTACAGAGAGCAAAGTGAGAAAAAAATGTAATAAGCATTTGATGTCTCCTAGGGAACATTAGTATGGATTCCATGAATACTTGTCTTACTCATCATGTGACTGGCTATATAGTCTCTTTAGTTTTTAAGTTCACATTATTACAGCTTTAAAAAATATCCATCTAAAATGAGCCAGGTATGGTGGAGCACGCTTGTAATTTCAGCACTCTTGGAAGCAGAGGCAGGAGGATTGTAAGTTTAAATTCAAACCCTGCAAATTAGTGAAACCCTGTCTCAAAGTAAAATAATAACAATAGATAGGGAATGGGTTTTATCCATGTACTGTGGAAAAATATTCAAAATAGTATTTGCTACTAGACTGGATTCGTTTCCCTTTATATTTGAATGGCAACACCAAAACACTTCTATGGATATTCCCATAAAGACCAGTGCTTCCTACCCTCTTAGAATCTGTGAAGCAGCAGGTCTGGCTGCTGAGAAGTTTTCACGTAAGTCCACGGCACCTGAGAAATATCTCCCCTTCTGAGTCACTCCTGATATAAAATCAAAATTGTTGCATCAAAGATGTCAGTGTCCTGGGTTTCTGAATCTGCTTTTCTCTCTTGCTCCAGGCCATGCTCAAAGTGACTTGGTGGAGAAATATTTTCCCTTCTACCTGATCCTCCATGAACACACCCAGCCAATTCAGAGTTAGGGCCTGTGCTCTTCTGGCTTCTCCTCTGTGTGCAGTAGTGATTGCCCAAACTGAGCAGTCTCAGAAGTGGTTTCCCATAAATCAGCATGCAATAGAAATACATATCAAAGCAACATATCCTTCTTCTGATGTCTGTAAAATATGTATCTGGTTATGTATCATTAAAGAGAAGTCTGAGATGAGGTGAATTTGATGATGTTTATTAGAGCAAGAAAATGGTTCTGGCACTCAACGGCCTCCCTGACACATGCAGGTTCAGCAGTTGGGGACCACGAATTATAAATGGACATAGAATCTGTCTGAGGCCCTCCCTGCCCTGCCTTGTGGGCCGGTTTTGGAATGTGGAAATCCACTTCCTCTCTGTCACCGCTGAGACCTTGATGGTCAGTGAGGCTGTGATGCTCAGAGCGGGATGAAGTCCACTGAGGACAATATAGGGAAAACTAGTGCTCAGGTATGGAGATGAATCTTAACTTGTTCCTTTTATGATGTTAAACTTACCCATTCAACCACTACTTCTACACTGTTCCAGGAAAAGCACCATAACCCCTGCATGGACTAATAAATCAGTGGCTAGTGGAGATTCTTGATCTTTGTTCCCGGAGAACGCTGATCATCCCAGAGCCTGATTACCTTGCAATTCTTGTCTCTTGCCTTTTTTCTTTCTTGTGGAAAGGGTCACCGATACTCTGTGTACAGCCAGAGGACAGGGAGTGACACATAGAAACAGCCTCACTGGCTGCATCAGCATTTACTTGATATGACTTGGTATGACAAGGGATTTTCCTTTTACTGGCTCAGCTGATCAGTTGGTAACCTGGGATTGTCTGAGACCCAGCTACCTATTACAGAAATACACTCTTAAGTTAGTTTGCCGTTTGTTTACATATGAAGTTAGGCTAAAGTTTGATATGTACATACAGGCAGCTTTGAGGCAAATTTTGTGACATGAGTACTGAAAAAGACATAAAGCCAAACTTACCAATATACTGATATACTGATCTATTAGAATTGGGTTGCGTGGAATGATTTTCAAAAATCATTTCCTCAAATCTCCATTTCACTTTACTAGAATATATAGGAATGGAATTAGAAGTTTGAGGGGATATTTTCTTCTTGGATTTATAGTATGAGGTTCCATTGTTTTATATATATATATAAAAGTTAGATATAGAGGGATTTTCAGTTTGCTATTTGATAAAAAGTTTGGAAATCATCACTCCCAGCATCATGACTAGAAAACACAAACTGAGTTTAGATCTTAGATCTAGAAAGAAGAAAGAAAGGAAGAAAGAAAGAAGAAAGAAAAGAGATGCTTATATGCAAACTACCACCTTGAAGACTACAGAGAGAGAATAGAAAACAGCCTCAACTGACAGAAGTAGAAGCAATGCTAAAACCAGAAACTGGTAGAAACACTTAAAGAATAACTTAATTCTGAAGACAGAGTGTAAACTAGCTTGGACCAAATACCAGGGGCCAGCCTTATGAAGAAGAGCAGAGAAAAATACCTCCCTTGTTCCGGTGTGGAAGGAGAAGAGTGACCTTTCACAATTCCGGAGCCTCAGGGGAAACTGTTCCAACCCAGCGAAAGGGAAATAAAATATCCCATCCCAGCCCCTCTAGCCTTCCAACCTCACCCAAAGATGAGGAAGGTGAATTAGTTCCAGCTGTCATAAAATACCACAGATTGAGAAGCTTAAGCAGCAGAATTCATCATCTCACAGTTCACAAGGTTGGACATCCAGGATCTTGTGCCATCATGGTTGGGTATCCGTGATAGTTTTCCTGACTGTGGATGACAGCCACACCCTCACTATGTTCACATGTAGCCAGCTGTGTACAATTTCCACTTATAAGGACACTAAGCTCACCGTGAGGACCCCACCCGCACGAAGCCACTGATGAATTAATTCTTAGCTGCCTGGCTATTGGGAGGTGGGGCCTGGTTGGAAGGGGGTTGCTGGGAGTGTGACCTGGGAGTGTGTGTTCCTGTCCCTGCTCCTCCCTTCTCTCACTGCTTCCTGGTAGCCACAGGCTGAGCAGTGTTCTTCCCCCAGCTTTTCCACCATGTCTTCCTGACTTGGAGCGACCAACCATGGACTGAACCCTCTAAAAACCGTGAGCCAAAACATATCTCTCCTCCTTTTAGTTCCAAGTATCTGATATTTTGCCCCAGTGGGGGAAAAGTGATGAATACAGACTCTATTGGAAAACTTGGGAAGCAAACAGAAAGAGATAACTAATGTCCACAGGAGATGGAAATCTTAAGAAAATAAAAGATGCTAGAGTGAAAAACATAAGTGGTGTCTTTGATGGGCTGACTGATTGATTTGAAATAACTGGAAAAATTCATTGAGGTTGACTGATACATCCATACCAACTTCCCAAACAGAAAAGAGACAGATTAATTAAAAACAACGACAAAAGAGCAGATGGTCCAAGAACTGTGTGAGAGTGTAACGTAACAGAAACAAAAGAATGAGAGAAAGTAATAGAGGAAATATTGTAAGTAAGAAAGGACAGGAATTTTTAAAAATAAATTATAGATCCAAATCACAGTTCCAAAGATCTGTGAAATCAAATAGTCCAAGCATCCAAACATCTACAATCGAGGTATGTCACATTCAAACTGCAGAAAATAAAAGGTGAAGCAAAAGCCAGAGGCAGGGGGAGGGATTTTATGTATGGAGGAAGAAGGGTAGGACTTACAACGTGCTTCTCTTCAAGTTCCGCACAGGCAAGAGGAGTGTGGAATGAAATATTCAACAGGTTGAAAGAAAAGAGCCACTGATCTAGATTTATATATCCAGGAAACCTATCTTTTGAAAGTGAAGGAAATGTAAGATTTCTTGGATAAAAGAATATTGTGAGAATTTTTGAGCAGTAGACCTAATTTTCAAAGAATAGTCAAAGGAACTCTTCAGAAGAAATGAAAATGACATAGGTTAGAAACTCAGATCTTAAAGAAAGGAAAAGCTTAGAGAAGGAATAAATGAAGAAAAACGAAATCTCACCTTCCTTGTTCTTTTTTTTTCTTCTTTTTTTTTTTTTTTGGCAGTACTGACAATTGAACACACAGCCTTCTCGCTGGCTGAGCTACTTCCTTTTCTTATTTTCTTTGAGATAGGGTCTCACAAAGTCACTAATTTGCCTAGGATGGTCTTGAATTTGTGACATTCCTGCCTCAGCCTCCAAGAAAGCTGAGATTGCAAGTATGCACCACACTGTGGGCCTCTTCCTTATTCCTAACTATCTAGAAGGCACCCTATTTGTTGAAGAGAATAGCAATGATGCATTGGGCTATTACAACATAGGGCATGCACATCACAGGAGAGGATGGGCGGTGTCAGTAACGCCCTGTAACAATGTAGCTCTACTTCCCCTACCGCAATGTGTTGTTCTTTGAAAATGAACACACATTAGTTTTCAAGGTATATTGCAAAATCTTGGGCAACCATTGAAAAGATGTGTAACTTACCTGCTATCAGAGGTGATGAGATGGAAACATGTAAAATACTTTATTAAAATTAGAAAGGCGAATTTAGAGTGGAAAAATAAATAAATAAACACCAGAGAGAAAAAACAAAGAATGAAGTCAACAAATAGAAAACACATTATACACACGGTAGATATTACTCTAACAGTATCAATAATCACTTTTTGTGTGTGTGTGTGGGTACCGGGGGTTGGCCTCAGGACCTCGCGCGCCAGCAGGCGCCCGTGCGGCAGAGCGATATTACCGGCCCTTTTTTTGTATGTGGGTTCCGGGAGTCAAACTCAGGACCTCGCACTTGTCAGGCAGGCACTTATGCCACTGAGCTATCTCACTGGCCCTAATCACTTTATTTTTAATTTTTTTTGAACTTCATTGTTTTTTATTAGCACATGTTTGCATTATATAATGTTCACATTCCTTGTGTGGACTTTGTATGTTAGTGATCTAAATATGTCCGTTGAAATACAGACTATCATAGTGAATAGTCAAGATTCAATAATTCACTATCACAAATTTACTTCACAGGTGAAAATATACCAAGCGCAAAAATAAGGCCAACATGATCACAAAAAAATGAAGTAGTTATCTAGATTTCAGAACAAAAGAGTCACAAAGATTATCAGGGATAAAGAAAAACCTTCCATAATGATAAAATGTCCAAAATTGCAAGAAGTTGTGATGTGCGTATGCCTAATAAGAAAGCATCAAAATACAAGAGGCACAAGCTGATAGAATGGCAAGGACATACAAAAATTTCACAGTTATGGTGGAAGACTTCATCAGCCCTTTATTAATAATTGGTAGATCCAGAAAATCAAGAATCTACTTGACTAGGGCAGCATCAGTCACATTATCTTACGTCTGTAAGAATCTCCATCCAACCACAGTAGGGTTAACCTTCCCAAAAGCACTCAGAACATCACCAAGATTGATCATAGCCAGGCATAAAAATAAATAAATAAATAAATAAACCTTAAAACATTTTACAAAACAGAAATCATACAGCACGTTCTCAGACCACAAGGAAGTTGAAATCAATAATGCAAAGATAGTTGGAGAATCCAAGATATTTGCAGAGCACACAGCACACTTCTAAAGAACACATGGTCCAAAGAACAATTCTCAAGAGAAAAGTAAAAATATGAAATGTGACTTATCAAAATCAGTGGGATGCAACAAAATCAGGTATTAGACAAAATTTATAGCATCAAATGTATATATTACAAGGAAGAAACACCTAAAATATAATAAGCTAAGATACCATGTTAGGAAACTAGAAAGAGAAGAGAAAATTAAATATAATATAAACAGAAGAAAAATAATACAAATTAAAGCAGAAATCAATACAATTTAAAATAGGAAATCAACAGAGAATATTAATGAAACTAAGATTTAGTTCTCCCTCAAATTGACAGAGAATAGATAAATAAAACCTAGCACTAACATCACATTTAATAGTGAAAAATGATCGGAAACAAGACAAGTGTCTCCTCTTTCACCACTCCACTGGACATTCTAGAAATGCTCTCCACCATAATAGACAAGAAAAGCAAATAACATCTATATAGATTGTGAAGGTGGAAATGAAACTGTTTTGTTCACAGATAACACACCCATCTATGTAGAGAGTATGGAAACATGTCAGCATACAAATCCAATTATGCAAAAGTCATTTGCTCTCCTACATACCAGCATGAATACCTGGAAATTAAAATTTAAGATACAACATTTATAGTACCTCCAAACATGAAATCATTAGAAATAAATGTAACAGATTATGGTCCAAAATCTGTGTGAGGAATACTACAGAACTGTTATGAAAGATATCAAAGACCATCTGAATAACTGGAGAGGTACTCTGTGTTTTAGGATAAGAAGATAATGTTATTTACCTTGCATTTGCCCTCAGTTTGATCTACAGTCAAGAGAAGCCAAGTAAAAATTGCAGTAAATTATTTTGTGTACGCCAGCCATATGATTGTAAAATTTATACAAAAAAATCAAAAGGCCTAGGAGAGTCAGTGAAAGAGGGAAAATCAGGCCGGTGAGATGGCTCAGCAGCGTAAATGCCTGCCTGGCAAGCACGATGGCCCGAGTTCAACTCCCGGAACCCACATACGAAAAAAGGGCCGGTGATATCGCTCAGTGGCACGGGTGCCTCCTGGTGCGCGAGGTCCTGAGGTCGACCCCCGGTACCCACAAAAAAAAAAAAAAGAGGGAAAATCAAAGTCGAAGACTAACACTCTCTGCCTTGAATATCTACTGTAAAACTACGATAAACTTGGTGGTATTAGTGAAAGAATAGGCAAAGAAAACAATAAAACAAAACAGCACAGAACTGAGCCCAGGGAGTGAAGTTTATTTTTAGTATAGAACAAATAGTCTTTCAACAAACGTTGCTAGAACAACTGTATATCCATGTGCCAAAACTTAATTCTAGACACAAACTTTATACTTTCACAAATATTAATTCAAAATGGATAATACACTTAAATGTAAAATTCAAAATTACACAATTTACCTATAAGATGTAGAATAAATCTAGGTAATCTTGGATTTGGTGATGACTCTTTAAACGCATGGTTGATTAAAAAAAATGATACTATGGACTTTGTTAAAATTTTTAAAATATGCTCCATAAAACAGGAAAAAAGATAAAAAACAGGGTGAAAATATTTGCAAAAGATATCTAATAGAGAATGGATATTAAAAACACAGAACAGCAAAATAAGTGAAATATGAAGCCATGAGAAAACACAGTTACTTTAAGTGCATATTTCTTCACTGAAGAAGCCTATCAGTGTAACTCTAACTCCATGACTTTTTTGGAAAAGGCAAAAATAGTGACAATAAGAAAGATCTCAAAATTCAGCAATAACAGAACAAACAAAGGAAAATGATCTGGACGGACACCTGTGCAAAATATGCAGGTGACAATAATATATGAAAAGATGGTCAAAGTCATATGTCATTTGGGAACCGAAAATATAACCAGTACTGAATGGGACGAGGGAGTGAAGGACAGAACTCTCCTCCCTTTGGAAGAGGTGTATGTAATAGTTTCTTACAGACCTAAGTGTAATCTTACCACACCACCCAGCAATCCCACTCCTTGCTGTCCAACCAAATGAGTAAAGAGTCCATACATGTGAATGTCTATGTCAACTTTCCTTAGAAATGCCACCAGTAGGAGGTGACTGAGAGGGCCATCCCAAGGTGGATGGGGAGATAAACTGTAGTGCATCTAGAACATGGGCTATCGCTCCGCAATAAAAATAAAGAAAATACCAAACCGCATGAAGACATGGGGAGATTTAAATGCATTTTGCTCAACTAAAGAAGCCTCTCTATATAATTCTAAGTCAATGTCTGGAAAGGGCAAAAAATAGCAATAGTAAAATGATGAGTGGTTGCAAGGGGTTTGTGAGAGGGAGGCAGGGATGACTGAGTAGAGCAGAGAACATTTTTAAAGCAGTGAAACTGTTCCCTATGATGCGAATGGTAGACACTTGACATTATGCATTTGTGAAATTTCAAGAGCAGTGCTGATATAGACCATGGACTTTAGCTAATAATAATATGTCAGCATTGGCTGGTCAGTGGTAGCAAATCCACTGTATCATGGTGAGATCCAAATAACAGGGGTACCGTGTGCAGGATGGAGGGCGCGGTACATGGGAAGTCTCTGTAATTTCTACTCATTTTTTTTTTTTTTTGCTATAAAACTTCTCTGAAAAGTAAAGTCTACGCAGGAGTGTGATGCACGCCTATAATCCCAGTGCTCTGGGAGGCCGAGGTAGAAGAATAGTAAGTTCACGCCCAGCCCGGCAACTTAGTGATTTACCAAGACCATGTCTCGAAAAAAGGAAGGGAAGGGCTGGGAATGTAGCTCACTGTGAAGGCCCTCAGCCCAATACCCAGCACTGTAAGAAGGAAGGAAAGAAGGAAGGAAGGGAAGAAGGAAGGAAGGAAGGAAGGAAGGAAGGAAGGAAAGAAAGAAAGAAAGAAAGAAAGAAAGAAAGAAAGAAAGAAAGAAAGAAAGAAAGAAAGAAAGAAAGAGAAATTTTAAAATGTCTATTAATTTACAAAAATTCCAGAAAAGTATGTAACCTATAATTCTGAAGATCTTTACAGCACTTGTGTGTGTTTTCTATAAAGGTTGTACGGATTTCTGGTGGCAGCGTGGTTACCGACATACTCAGTCCCGCACTGGGAGACATTCAAGGACTCTGAATATTCGCAGCTGGGCTGTCATATGCAAATATAGAATATCTCAACCCTCCGCGCTGCCATTGTGCCCTGTGCAGTTTAAGGCTGAACCGTGGATTCGCCTCCGTATAGCTCATATACATGACTCGGGTTCTTCAGGCTTCGCACAAAGTGATCCTGGAACATCTGCGAGAAGCCTTAAATACCTCTCAGGCCCCATGGGAATGAATATGACTCAGACATAAACAGGCGCTTTTTTAATATCTAGAATCCCTATCAATTTCGTGGCAACTATAAATAACCATTCATTTACAACCCTAAAACTAGTTTCTTCGATTATGCTTCATATAATTATATATATTTTAAATGCAAATATTTGTTTATAAATATTATTCAAAGAACTAATAAGCTCTTTTAAATACGAAAATATCTCACTTTCTCTAATTATGATAATTTTATAGCTGGATAAATAGCATGTCAGACTGTCTGCTCCTCCTTTCCCCATTGTGGTGTGTTCAAATGGGAAATCTAAAAAGATGAAGTCTGCGGCAGATTTTCCAACTGCTTCTGGTTTTGAACATAGACTACTAAGGGAACACGTGCTGTTTTAAATGCAGTTACAACACATAAAATCACGGGAAAAGACGACTTCCATTATTCTACCGAGGAGGAGATACATAGGATGGTTTATTGAACATGTATTATTTTGTCTGATTTCTTCCTTCACGTTTGATCAAGCCTGGTTAAAATAACACAGATTCTAAATCCAGAGCCCAATAGCTTCAGATCCTTTCAAAGAAGGAAATAATTTTTAAATTAAAAGAAATACAAGGCCTGAGTCAACCACTGACAGAAAATGTGCCTCAAGACTACCTTTGAGCAAGGAACACAGCAACTGTAAAGGATGACGCCCTGTGGGTATGTTGTCACCCGTCCTTCAAGAGCTCCCAATTCTAGAGGCACAGACAGAAATGTCACCAAGTAGGGCTTGCTCAGTGCTGATTTCTCCATGTCCACACTGATACTAAGTTATTTGGAAGCCTACAAAGATTGAAATAAAATATACATAATATTCACCACCCCATCCCCTGGGTTGTGATGGGTTTCCACATATCTGCCACAATATGTTACCTTTTCCTTCTAATAACATAGAAAGTTGACAAAGGACACTTTTGACATTAAGGCCAACGTTCTTCCTGACCGAAGCCTTCCCCCATTACCGCAGCCCGAGTTTACTCTGTTTTACCTTTTTCACTGCAACCATGTCTCATACTTCTAGTCGGCAATTTTATTGATGAAGTTTGTTTTCAACGTACTGTCTGCTTTACCCCAAGTGCATGGAAGTTCCTTGAGGGAGTCAGCCTCTGCCTGGCTTCCTGAGTGTGACTCTGCACCTGCAGGCTCCTGGAAGAGACGAGGGGGTCCCAGCCCTGGAGGAGTGGACTCTAGTCGCTGGACCATCGCCGAGGCTTTCACCTCAGGTCTTCATTATGCAAGGGCTTCTAGTAGCAATCCCACTCGACAAGTACGAACTACCGCGAAATGCATTTCTGCCCTAAGCATAAGTCTAAAAATGACACAACTGGAAATGTAATGGAAATAGTTGCATTCTTTATCAAAAACACTATGACTCTTGTTAACAATATGGTGAAAAAAATGCACCATCCCACAACGATCTGACAGTTCATCCATAGCATCGATGTATTAGAGAACGCTACTTCCACATTCCTAGGACAATTGGGCACATTTCAGTTAACTTACAATTATGTTTTGTACATCAATAACTCCTTTCTTTCAGTTTTTATTAGAGCCACAAAATGCTACTTGATTCTATGTTGGGATATCTTACTGGTATTTTTGCCTGGCTTTGATAGATTGAGTGAATTTAAAAATTGTCAATTCCATATTCCTTTCAAAATCCAAGCTTTGTATCAGAAATTGTGAATATTGCTAAAGAAACTACGATAATATAATATAATATAATATAAGCTTAAATAATATAAACTACGATAATATAAGTTTTATTGAAAATTACTTTTAAATGATGGCTCATATATCAAATACCATATCAAACAGTGCTGAGGGATTTTGTAATTATATGATCACCATCAATTTCTTATAAAAGTTACAGTGCTAATGTTACTGTGTTTTAGTGGCTAATTAGAGAAGGGAATTGTGTTTACACATTGAAATGTGAATTTCTATCATAGATACTTTTGCTGAAAAGTTAAAAGCTTATACTTTCCTTTCAGTTATCATTCCAAACTCTCTCCATGTTCAAGGTCATTGTGTTCTTTTCTTTCTACCTTGTTCCTACTGCCATATTCCTGCCTGACTCCTTGGCAATATCTTTGAAATTGAGGCAACCCACACAGTAACTAAGAACTTTTTAATAGAGTTTCACAATATCAATACCCTACCTATACACATAATGTGAGATAATATTCAGAGTATGCACATGGGGTACTATATCACTTTTAAAAATAAGGCTTGAAACTAAACACAGCAGTACATGCCTGTAATCCCAGTACTCTCAGATTTATTCCACCATATTGTAACAGGAAAGACCCTGTCTTGACATAAAAAATAAGTAAATGAACAGGAAGTGGAGGGGTGTAACTCAGTGTGAAAGCCCAGGGTTCGATTCCCAGTACTGCACGAATAAATAAATGGACAGATAGATAAGTAAACGGTAAGTCTTGAGCAGATGGTGTAGCTCTGTGGGAGAGAACTCACCAACAATGGGCAATGGCCCTGGGTTCAATTCCCAGCAGCACCACCACAACAATGAAATAATAAAATAAAAATAAGCCCAGCAGTTACAATACAGTGCCTGGCACTGTAGATCTCAATGCACTGAATGATACTGTTGAGTGTTGAATTTGGGGCACATTATTTACGGGCCATGTATGATGTGATGGAAGCTTCAGTATGAATGGATGATGGAGACCCTCATCCATGGATGGGCTTCACCGTGCTAGAGGACACATGAGAGAGCAGGTGCCCAGGGTGGTAATTAAGCAAGAGCATCCACTGTGCAAGTGCGGAAGATATGGCTGGGACCAAAGAGACAATGAGCTCCATGCCCACGGAGCAAGCATTCTAGTGGGTGAAATGAGATGCTGAAGAAGGTAAATGGAGTAAAACTTGAGCTGGTGATGAGCTTTCTAATGCAAAAGCGAAAGGTGAAACAGGAGGTGGACAGGGCTCGGGCCATGTTAGTGAGGGTGGGTGGCAAGGAGGGCCTCAAAGAAGAGGCTCTAAGTCAAGAATAAAATTCTATCCAGCTTTGGGAACCATCCTAAGGAATTTGTTATTACCTCCTGAATAAATTGGAAAGTGTGTGGAGAATTTTGGACAAAGGAGCCCCAGAATCTGGCTCAGGTTTTACAGGACTCTACCCATAGCAAACACAGAATCATGGGACGTGGGCTCGGTTTCAACCTAAGGTTCCTTGCAAATGGAAGAGGGAAGCAGAATCCCAACCAGACAGAGATCTGAAGATGCTGCTTCACTGGGCTGCCAGTGTAGGAGGAGGCCAGGAGGGAAGGGATGTGAAAGCTGGGAAAGAGGAGGGGACCAAGTGCTGGAGTTTCCCTTATTTACATGATCACTCGTGGTTTCCTCATCAGCGATTTTCAGCAGGAACAGGTATCTGAAGACGGCTGCATGTTAGACCACGGAGATCTGATCTAGACCTCAGAACTGCAAAAGACCAAATTCAAATGGTTTTAGGCCACCAAGTTTGAGGTAATGTGTTGCAACATTTATAGGAAACAAATACATGAAGTATCTCAACGAACTTCGCTTAGGAAGTGTCAGGAGGATAAGATGAAGGGCCAGAGAAGCCCTGAACTGGGTCCGCTCTTCTCCTTAGAGACCAGTGGGCCAGTTGTGGGTCACTTTGGCCCCCCACATCTCTTTCCCAGTTTCCTATGTTTCTTTCTACTACCTGGCAGTTTTACTTTAGGAAGTCTCTTTTACTATTGAGCAATGAAATCATATAAACTCATTCTTCTGATGACCCAAACTAGTAAGTGTGTATGTGTGTGTGTGTGTGTATTATGTGTTTACATGTAACTGCATACATGCATACATGCATCTGCATGCATCTGTCTGTATAAACGCAAGCAGAATGAAGCCCAGAAGAGCCATGTTCCAGTCGGACAGGAGCTGGAGTTGGATGTGCAACTTGCATTTCCTGCTCTAGACGCTTCCGTGATCAACTTTACATGGCTATCTTACAGAGTCATAGATTCACAAATCATTTGCACACACACATTTTAAGGAATGAAAATAAAGGCACATCCTGTTTATCTCTGAAAACAAAGTCCCTTTTCTAGTTTTTTTTTTTTTTCTTTTTTTTTAATGTGGGTACCGAGAGTCAAACTCAGGACCTCGCGCTTGCCAGGCAGGTGCTTATGCCGCTGAGCTATCTCACCGGCCCTCTAGTTTTATTTTTATTACTGTTTAGTACCTACCAAAGACATTTGGCAGCTTCAATTGCATCCTGAAATTCTGTTATTGTTCTGTACAGCCTATGTCTAGTCAGATATTGACAATGGGTATCTTACTGTGACTATAGAAAGGCAGATACTTTTTGTGTTGTTCAGTAATAAGCAGATATGAGGATAAGTCTGAAGTAACATAAGTACCCAAATATGTATGGAGAATCCTCAAATATCTGAAACTAGAAATCCCACTTGACTCAGCTCCTCCCTTTCCAGATATCTTCCTGAAAAAGTTAAAGACATCCTATTACAGCAATCCATGCATACCCAAGTTAATAGCAGCACAACTCATAATAGCTAAATCTTGGGAACAGCCTAAATATGCCACCAACAGATGAGTGAACAAAGAAAATGTGGCATTTACACATAGTGGGGTACTGCTCTTCCATAAAGAAAACCTTGAGTCATTTGTAGAAAAATATATGCATCTTGAGACTTTAATGTTAAGTGAAATAAATCAGATACAACTTAAATATCACAACATTTCTTTTATGTGAGAAGTCCAAATTATAAATAAAGAGCAAAATAAAAGATAAATAATAGGAAGTATGGAGATAAATCTTTCTCATATGGGAAGGGGATCAAGAGATGGAGAGGGAAGGAGGAGAGGAAGGGAATGAGAAAAGGAAATAAGATGTGTCATGTACATGTATCAACTCTGCACAAGGAATAGAAACATTATGTACTACAAACATATTAATAAAATAAATAATACCTTTTGCAAGTCAAATATTATCAATTTTATATGGCTCAACCTAATATCCTGTGGCAGAAGAGAAATCTTGGAAGCCCATAATATGCTATTTGAAGGATCTATGGTCGTGCACATGCCCATGCAGGCGTGGTCTGCCTGTGCCCCGAGTTTCACCCTCTGTATCAAAAAGCAAAATAAAAACCCCACTAAAGTGGCCCTGTCTGTGCAGAAAGGCAGAGCCATATACATTCTTCGGTAGTAGATCAATGAAGAGGTCTGTAAAGATGAGAGTAATTTGGGCAGCCAGTATCAGCATAAGCAAAATGGAAAGGGAAAAAAAAAAAAAAAAAAACACTGAAATGGAGCTTATCTATTTACTCAGCAGTTGATAAAGCCTGACAAGTTAATTAAGTCACTTTTATTAGGGTTGCAACACCATGTGATACGTCAGTGATAATACACTTAACTGATGTGGACAATATTTTTTTAAAAAATGCAACTGAAAAAATAGTAATTAAAAGTTTACACTTTACAAATCATTCAAACTTAGTTACTTGCATTAATAAAATTTTGTTCACGAGGTGAGTTTGAAAACACCAAAGGGCCCTAGAAGGATGGCAGAAGACCAGGAATTGTTTAACACGTTCAAAATGAGAAAGAGAATGAATATTTCATAATATAATTCAAAAGTATCAATATTTAAAAGCCTTCATAATTTACAAAATTCGTAATACAATCTATGTTTCTGAGATGATGATATCAGGTTGGTACATTTCTTCTCTGGTATTTTATCAGGTTAAGGGTATGTGTTTATTATCTCAAGCCCATCTTAACTAATTTCATTCTCAGGGTCAAAACTTTCTGAAAATAACTGATCTGGGATGTTCATTATTAATAGTGTTCCTCTCTTGTTAATAGTTTATGGTGAGCTTCTCAGCATATTATGGGACTGTAAAAATTCTATCCCAATAAATGTGTCTATAGCAATAAATTTAATATAAGTTATACTGGACGAGTTCCACATTGATTTATGCTGGTCGTAAGACGTAGCCACGCGTAGACTGCAGATCCTGCTGGACTGTGGCATATGGCTGACTATTTGTGGGTGCAGAAGTTCAGAAATAATCCCAATTTGGGGAAAGTGACTATAAAATGAAGATCAGAAAAATCACTTGCAAAAATATCCATTAGTCCATTTCTAAACCTGAGCTGAGCAGGAAGCTGCTGCTCAAGCAATTTATTTCCTAAGAGTCTTCTTTGAGTTGACATGAGAAACCAGAGCCAAATGAATGTATTTCTGGAAGTGATTAAAGGTTAAAGCCAAGAACACACAACAGAGCTTGTGGATGCACACACACTTGGTGCCTGTATCCACCTAATAAAACCCTGCCTCCCATGTTCTCACTGCAATTCTGTTACACTTATTGTCATGGACACCGGTTTTCATGTTAAAATTAAACAAAACCACCTTAAATTTTATAAAGTCTGCTATATTCCCTTCTTACACAACCTAAATCTTTGGGATGCAATAATTTAGTTCCAAACATCAGGACAAAAATTGAAAAACTCAGTTTATCGTCATGATACCCTCAAATGTGCTACTGCTCAGGATACTGAAAAGAATATCAAGACAATGGGTTATTTTATACCCAATGTTTGTGCCTTCTGCATGCATCCTTGGTTAATTACTTTGACACCAGCTCTAGCTCCATTTCTCTGCTAGAAATATGAATCAAAAATTATTAAAGGTGTTTGAGTTCAGACATTTAATCTTGGCCTATTTCCAAGTAAAATGTAAAAATTCTTAATCTTATGAAGAAATAGAAATATCTGTCCTTCGAGAGTTTGAGGGCATGATTTTGTATTACATCTAAAATATGTGATAAGTTCAAAATGACAGGAAACCTACTAGCAAGGATAGGTATTAAGGCATGAGTGGTATAAAACCATTTAAAAACTTCATATTCTTTATCTTCTTCAATCCAAGTGGGTGATGCTAAACCTGGTAGGAAGTAGGAAACTTCACTCACCAGTGAGAAATGAGGCACTGTAAGGACCATTGACCACAGTGGAATTTCACAGTGGGTCAGCACAAACGTACATGGTGCAGGTTGGTCTGAAACTGGAGTCCACTGGGAAATGTGCTGTATTCTTGGCTCAACAATGTTCAATCTGTGTACTTTGCTGATCTCAAAATAGAATGTAAAAGTCACACAAGTAGACCCCAGAATTAATTATCCTGAAAAGCATCTTGCTTTCCCATGTAAGGCATTTTGGAATTCCTCATAGTCTTAGCAAAGTACAGTTTAAGAAAATCTATATATCAATATTTCATAAAATTGGTGACAAATAATTTCAAATTGCAAAAATAAAATGTTTCAAAACAGTACAATATATTTCTTAAACATCAGAAAAAAATGCATCAAATAATTTTAGATCTTTTAACAAAAAGAATAATACAGTAACCCTTCTTCCTAGGTAGGCTCAGCCTACATACTTCTAAAATTTCTGCTTTTTGGGAAAAGGTGGAATGACTTTCCTGGAGCATTAATTTATTGAGTTTTTAAAAGGGTCAGTAGTATTTGTTTAGAAAGGCAGCTCTTCCTCAAATGATGAAATGCCTAATTTTTAAATTTTAAAAATCTAGGAATGTGATACAGGAAACATATCTGACAAAATTATTAGAAAGTGCAATCGAGCCCCCAGTTTAGAGAAGACAGTGTCTGGTTGGAAGCAGCCCACCTGAGAGCTGGCTTCATGAAGAGGAACCCAAGGACTGAGCCAGAGATGTACATGAAAACACAACTCTGCCCGCAAGAGATTTCACGTCCTTGTGATAGAACTCTTCTCTTCATGAGTCTGGTAACTCCAGGTCTGCAGAGTTTTAGTCCTGGAACTGTTTTTACCACCAAAGCCCTCAGGTCTTTTGTTCATCTTCATGCTGCGGAATATTCGCCCATTTGTTAGCTGTATAGGATTATGAAGTAAATTAGAAATGCTGAGCAACCTATGAATTATAAGGCTTATCCCTACTGGAAGAGCAGTATTCTCATTTTATAAATAACATGTGTTTGCTTGTTTTCCAGAATAAAGTTGTGGAAAATGGGATCCTTTATATGACAGCAGTAAGACACAAAACTCTTCCCTTGTGCAGTGGGGGATTTAGGAGATGAGGAGCGAGGTCTGGCCCTGATGCCCTCCTTACATTCAGAAGCAGCAGGCTGACGTTCAGAGGTCTTGCTGAGCTTTGGACTTAATTGTCTTCCAGGGATCCATGTGTGTGGGTCTGGATGGCCAGGGTGGTGCTAGTATTGGGAGCCACTCTGGTTTCTATCTCAACATCTCTCAAATGCCTCATGCATGCATAGGTGGGGCTTTGGGATGGTGATTGGACTGTGGGCCTCACAGCTGACTTTCTATTCGGAGGTGGGCCTAGTGGGCAGAAGAGACAGTCACTGGGGACATGGCCCGGAATGTTCTATCTCCCTCTTCCTCCCCTGGTCCCTCTCTCTGCCTCCCTGCTGCCATGGCAGGAGCAGCTTCTCCACCATGCCCCTGTGCCATGCCTTCCTGCCTGGGAGCCAGCCTGTGGACTGAAACCTCTACAAACTCGGAGCCAAAAGAAACCTCTCCTCCTGTAAGATGTGGGTGTCAGGTACTGTGTCTGTGAGGAGGAAAGTGATTAAGATAAAGATGACTCAGCACCTTTAGGAAGTGGGGATAGCAAGACATCTTTAGGTCAACGGGATGTGTCCTTGGAGGGACTGGGGGGCCCTCATCGATGCTGGCTTCCTGTGCTGCCATTGTGAGCTCATGCTCCCATGCACACAGCCACCATGATACCACCCACCATGCAGTGGCTACAAGAGGCTGAACCAATGCAGTTGCCTAATCTTGGACTTCAGCTTGCAGAACTGTGAGCTAACTAAACCTCTTTAATTCAGAGGTAACCTGTCTTGGGTCTTTAGTCATAGTAACTAAAAAGGGACTAATAAGGATCAGAACAGCCTCCCTAGAAACCCTCCTCTGCTGTCTTTGGTTGACGGACCTGAGGGTAACTCCAAACAAAGGAGCCTGTCCTTGCAAGAAAACATGACCTACCACTTCCTGCACCCCCATCTGCTTGTTCCCTAGACTACATCATTTTACCCAGTGACTCCTGCTCTCTCCCTTTTTCTCTCATCTTCATCTGTCCTCCCTCTCATTCTTCTCCTTTAAGTTAACATATCTGAAAAATATCCACATCATGACAGGGCTCAGTACTTAAGTCAGTATTTTCTCCAAAATAAAAAAGAGAACAAGAAATTAAATTGCTTGGGAATAAATGCTGTGGGTTATCAAGTTAAGAGATATCTATACTTTCATATTGGAATTAAATTGTAAAAATCACATTACAAAATAAGTCATTTTTCCCAAAAGACATATTTATGACAAAAACATGTTTTTCAACAATAAGAAATAACATTAAAGACTGTACTCATCATAAAATGATGTTTTTTTGGTCCTCTTTTACCACCAGACATATTCACAGAGCCACTATTAATGTGAACTTAATTAAAGTGCCAAAGCCTATTTGAGAAGTGGTGTAACTTTTCAATCTGTGGATGGATTTCCAGTACCATCCAGGAGGCACTGAGGACTTCACGCACAGACTGCGGCAGAGGTAAGAAGCGAATGACGGGTAACCTGTGAGGAACGGAAGGGCCTCTAGCACGGCAGCCCCCATTCCAACTCCCCGCACACAGCTGCGGTGCTGAAGGGGGCACTGTGGGGACACAGCTCTCTTTGTTAGCTGCTTGCAGGAGCAGAGACAATAATGGTTTCCATAGTGACACTTCTCACTAATTCGTTGAATAACTTAACATTTCCTTTTCTCCAGCTTTCCTTTGCAAGCACTTTGAAACATCTCCCCTTTTAAACTTTCAAATTAACTTTTACTAAGCCAGAAGCACATATAGCAAAGTGGAAACTGAGCATGGCTTCAGGAGGAGCTACACGTGAGAAATGTGGTTGGAAATATACGAACAATTTGACATGAAAATTCCCACTTCATAATTTTCTTAGATCACTTCTGAAACAAGAAATGACACCATGTTTTCCTATGTTTAATAAGGGTGTGTTATGAGAAGATAATTAAAATTTATTCCACAGCTTGCAAAATTATATATATAACAGATTTGGTTAGTAAAGAAAAAAATTATGAAAACGTTATAACATTCAGGGAAACCAAATTTGATATATTAAATAAACAGATTTTTTATTTTGTTAAAATAAACACCCATCTCGATAACTATAAATGTCATATTTAAATACAAAAGTATGTTTATGAAAGTTATGTCTATATAATGATAACACCACTGAATAAACAAAGGTTTCATTAAGAGACCTTCTTGCTTTCTTCTAACAGTGCTTTTAAAATGTATCATTTTGTATTTGACATTATCATATTTTCATTTTTATGCAGTCTAACTCATAGACTATGCAATAAATTGTAAAAGCATTAAAGAAAATTGTACTTATTTGCCATTTTTACTTTTTTAGCTGATAAGTATCTATTCCTTTCAGATGCCCAGTCTTGGATTGGCTTTTTAAATTTGAGGGGTATGATTTTTTGAGTTCTTTATATATTCTGGATATTAGTCCTTTGTCTGAAGAACAGCTGGCAAAAATTTTTTCCCATTCTGTGGGTTGTCTTTTCACTCTGTTGTTGATTTATTTTGCTGTGCAAAAGCTTTTTAATGATTTGAGATCAGAGTTGTTGATTCTTTGTAATATTTCCCGTGTGATCAAGGCAACATCACTGGTCATTTGAGAGATGCAAATTACAACAATGCTGAGATTCCATCTCACTCCAGAAAGAATGGCTATTATCAAGAAATCAACCAATAACAAATGCTGGGGGGACTGCAAGGAAAAAGGAACCCTTCTCCACTGTTGCTGGGATGTAGACTGGTGCAACCACTGTGGAATTCATTGTGGAGATTCCTTAAAAAACTAGGATTAGAGTTCCATTTGACCCAGCTATTACCCTTCTTGTTATCTTCCCAAAAGAATTAAAAGCACAATACAACAGCGATATATGCACACCCATGTTTATAGCAACATGGTTTGCAATAGGTAAGTCTTGGAAGCAGCCCAAATGCTCATCAGCAAATGAATGGATAAAGAAGATGTGGGTTTTTTTTTATACAATGGAGTACCACTCAGCCTTAAAGAGGATAATCTGGAGACATTTCTAGGTAAATGGTTGAATCTTGATACCATACCCTTAAGTGAAATAAATCAGTCACACATATGTAAATATCCCATTTTTCTCTGATGTGAGAAACTGAAAGTATAAATGAGAACCAAAATGTATAACAGATATTATGAAATAGGAAGAAAATGTTCAAATGGGAAAAAGAATAAGTGAGGGGGAAGGAGAAAGGAAGGAAGGGAAAAGAAAAAAATGAGAAAAGAAGGGAAAAATGGAAACAAAACTTCGTAAATAAGGAGGGGAAGAGGGGTTGAAGGGAGGGGAGGGGAATGGGAAAAAAGGAAGAATCAAGATATATCGTGTACAGGTGCAAATTCCCTACGATGAATATTATCATTATGTATAACTAAAATGTACCAATAAATTTAACTAATTATTGAATATTTCCTTGACACCCTTATACAATCATGAATGGGGAGCAAAAGAAAGAATCCAGAATACTTAGAGGGATTTGTAATAAGCATCTTTCTCCTGTGTGAGAAGGATATGTATGTGGATATCATACAGATTTTAGCTCCTGTTTCAGTGCCATATTGGAAAATATATTTCTTTTTTTTTTTTTTTTAATGTGGGTACCGGGAGTCGACCTCAGGACCTCATGCTTGCCAGCAAGCGCTTGTGCTGCTGAGCAATATCACCAGGCCTTTTTTTCCTTTAGGTAGGTACTGGGAGTTGAACTCAGGACCTCGCACTTGCCAGGCAGGTGCTTATGCTGCTGAGCTATCTCACCAGCCCTAGAAAATATATTTCTGAACATTAGTTTAAGTACACAAATGACCCACCCATGAAAAATCTCAGGGCTGGGCCTAGATTCATAGATATGGGGTATGGGGAATTGTGCAAAAATACCATTGTTTTAGGAAGTTGGTGTCAACTTGTGTATAGGATAAAAGAGAAAAAAGTCTTCAGAAGAAAAATGCATGTTTCCATTCCCTTGGAAATGTTTGCTATTTTTGTAACTTACCTAAGGTAGACAGAACTGTGGCTTGACATGAAACTTCAGACTCTCCTAGTTGAAAATTAGGGTGTGTCTTAGCAAGAATAATGTTTTACCAGAAAGAAGACAACATTTAACATGTTAGCCATGCTCGAATAAGCAGCGACACCAACTGTAAGACAGAAGCCCTCCTGCGTGTGCAGACACACCTTTTACATGTGATATATCAGATAGCATTCGCTGAGTCCAAGAATCTTCTTGCTCTTAGAAATGTGCATCTGGGGCTGGTGAGATGGCTCAGTGGCATAAGCGCCTGCCTGGCAAGCATGAGGGCCCGAGTTTGACTCCCGGTACCCACATAAAGGAAAAAAAGGACCAGTGATATCACTCAGCGGCATGGGCGCCTACTGGCGCGAGAGGTCCTGAGGTCAACCCCCGGTACCCACAAAAAAAAAAAAAGAAATGTGCATCTGAAGAGGGTGAAGTCACCACTTGCAGGATGCGTCCATTCCTTAAGGACTGGGGGAGTGAGTGGTATCTTGCAACTTGAATCACAAATATTTTGTTCAGGCTCAAGTTTACTTTCCTGGTGGGTGGGGGTCGCAATATGATTGTCTGTCAGTGAAAATTTTTGCTCCCAGCCTTACCTGGCAGGTGACAGTGGAAAGGACCAACATCTTTTCATACGAGAGGACACACTGGCATGCATTTCAGAGATTGCCAGCAACATTCCCCAACAAAGGCTGAATTCATTGCAAGTTTGTAAGGATGTCATCAAGATGAATCAAGATTCATCATTACGTAAAGCATAAAAATTTTGACACTTGCCAGAGAATCTTTTAACGGCTGTAAAGGGTGCAGTTTTCCTTTGGATGCATTTCGTTAAGTCCTGAAGAACATAGGAATCCTCTTGTTCTAGCGAATTTGAATGTCGTGACTTTGTCTTTCACAAACTAAGATTTCACTTAACAAACAGCAAGGCTGTACCTCTGTGATATGATGAGCTCAGGAGCGTGATACCTGACTTGTTGTTAAGAAGCAGGGCATGGTAGGAAGGCGTGGGTCACTGGGGTGTGACCTGGAAGGGTGTGTATTCCCGTTTGGATCTTCCCTTCTCTCTCCGCTTCCTGGCCTCCATGGAGTGAGCAGCTCTCCTCCGCCTAGGCCCTTCCGCAATGCTGTTTCTGCCTTAGAGCCATCCGAACAAGGACTGTAAAAAGGACCCCAAATAAACCTCTCCTCCTTGGGTTGTGGATGTGAGGTAGTGTATCTCAGTGAATGGCAAGGAAAGGGACTAAGACAGAGGTTATCCACAAGGAAGTCCGGGTAGTCCGATTTTTCCCACTGGGAAGCACGGGATTGCTTAATATTTACAGAAGAGGTTTTGTGAATTTCCTAATTATTATAGCTGCTTAATTAAGAAAGGAATAAAATTTAATTATTTTTGCCTTTAGAAGAAAAATCTCTGTTGTGGTCTTTCTTTTAGTGTTTCTCTTCTCCTTTGTAGTATACCCATGATAATCTGAAGATAATTGAGACTTTCTAGTACTTTTTATACTAATTGATTTAAATATATATTCTTGCTTTTAAAAAAATAGATGTTTCATATTCTACAGATTGAATGGACAAAATCCAGGAACAGTTTACCTCTTAAAACACTTCCCCATAAACAGTGAAGTTAGATATTTGCTTTACAAATCAGCTCTGCTTGTCACATATTTCTTCAATAAAATAAAAAATTCCTTTCGAATCTAAGTTGTTTTGCATTTGTGGGGAAATTCTTTCCAGGTTTAAAAACGATGTGTCTCTACTATTTTTCTTCTATTAATAATACAGTGTCTGATTTGCACATTTGAGTTTAAATAGGAAGAATATTAAAATGAGTTAATGAACAAAACACGTGCAGTGCACAGCTTCTTTCCCATATATAGGTAGTAGTGTGTGTGTGTGTGTGCACGCACACAAGTGTATACATGTGTTTGTGGGTGCTTGGAGGACTGAGGGAAAGCGAGGGGTACATCAAGACAACAAGAAAGACAGGGGTGAGTGCTGTGCAGAAGATTAAGCAGGACCAGAAGGAATGTGAGTTTTTTCCTCACCAAGGGAAGGGTAACTTCTTTTTAGAATTCAAGGCCCAGAGATACCTAGTCTGAAAGTACCAGCATTCATCTTCTCCAAACGTCTAGGTTCTTTCCCTAAGTGCGTAAGTTAAAAGATGGGTCTTTGATAAGTAATATTTAAAATTGATTTTATTTTATTGTTGCATACAAGAATCTGCAAATTCCCTAATTCGCTGTACAATCTAATTACAGCTTGATCTCTCAGTGGGAAATGTATCACCCGCTCTTCTCAGGTTACTTTTGATCGCTATCTTCTGTGGCTACCGCAGCGTCCGATTACAGATCAGCCACTTCTTTCCCTTCGGCCCTCTCCATACTGGACACCGAGCGGGGCAGTCAGTTTGATCACAGAGCATTTCCTGTCGATTATGGAGCCTGGCACGCAGCGCATAATGCTGAGGCTGGACGCCTGGATACAGCTCACAGCGTGTACACACAATGGTGCACTTTGTGGGTGATGTACTGCTAGTCATTCAAGTTGCACGGAAGGCTTCCTATTTAAAAATCATTCTGTTTACAGCCGTATGATAATTACAGGGGAAAAGCATCATTCTGCATCCAATTTTTTTCCTAAAATATTTTCCATAGACAGTTATCATCGTCAAAAAGCACAGGAGTATACGCTGCACGTTTGGTGTCGGGTGCTGCTTCGAATTTTGTGTGCACCTAACAAATCCTCTCTGTGTTCTTCCCTTGACACTGGTTAATATCCATGTGGGTCCCAACAAAGAAAACAGTACAGGCTTTCCTCTCTTAGGGAGGAGACTGCGTCTAAGAGGAAATGGCAGAGGAAAAACATGCCCTCCTCCTGTCTCTCCTTCCCAGTTCTGCCTCCGCTTCCTGATCCGTTCTCCTCTTCCTGCACCTCCTTACATAAACCCCGACGCTCACTTCCAGGGCTTTGGAAACAGGCCTCTGGGCGCTGCATGGCTCCTTCCAGAAACGGCACAAGGTGCTAATTGTTCCTGCCTGCTGCCCCAGCCCCCGCATCCTTCCCATCTGTCTTCGGGTCCTCTCACGCTCTGCCCACTTGGGAAAGCCAAGGTTTTGGCCAAGGGAAGCACTCGCACAATCGTGGCAGTGACGCCAGGCTCTCAGCTCTGAGGAGGAAGCCCTGGATGGGTCGGGGGACCCGAGTGCCCCCTGCCACCTGCAGACCACACCTGCTCCCGCTCGGGGACTTCAGTACTGCGCCGGACCCCTCCGAGGTCAAGGGCCACAGCGACTTCCTGGTTTCCAAGGTTTCCAATTACTCAAGGGTATCTTTATCATCAAGCTACTGTTTTCCTTTTTAAATTAAATTTGCTACCTTTATTTTTTAAGTTAACAGTTGGTGATCAATGTGGCTGTGCTTTTGGGCAGGCTTTTTTTTTTTGTTCTTTTTAGTGCACGACAGACAACTTAAATATAGATCAATTTTATAGACTCTAGGTCATGCAGACTTTGCATAAGAATGTTAAAAATTAATCCAAGTTGTGGAAAATATAAAACTTGAATTTCATCACACCTACATTGCGCACACTTGAGCCACATGCTCAGTTCAGCCATACTAAGAACTGCACGGGATTTGTTATGCGTCACCAGAATGAGAACCCTTGTCCTAGCCAAAAGGAAACATTTAATGGCTACTCTGAGGCAATTTTTGACTCACATTTTAATAGAAAGCCTTGGATCTAAAAAACCGGATTTCCAGTATTAATGTCTTTGAACTGCATAGTGCTCCATCTCAGTTTTGCTATACTTTTGGATAGAATACCGACAGATATAGTATGCACTTCTTACATTCTTTGGAACGGTTTTTGAAAATTCTTTATGAGGATTTTCCATGAGCTGAAGTTTTATTGGATTTCTGACTGGAGCTGTGAAGAAGAGTCAATACCCAAGTAAGGAAAAGAAGAGACCAGGAAGAAAAAATATAGAAAGAAAGAGCCCAAAGTTCATTCAGTAGCTCAGTAGACATCACAGGAGGGGTGAGTGTCCAATGAAGCAGAGGGGCCACCTGAGGACGTCCAGGCCCCCTCTCTAGAGGACCCGCCCACTCTGCACTCAGGATGCCCAGCTCTGCAGTGAGTGACCTGGATTCGCTGCACTTTTCAGGCCATAACCATTTGGCTTTCTTGCTGCACGGTGCTCCAGGCAACTCCTTGTCTCATGCCATACACAACTGGAAGCATTTTGCTTTAGTTTCACCAAACTATTTTCGACCTTACAAACGTAGTTGGGCAAAAAAGTCCTATTCTCTAAAAAGGACTTTCACCGCTAACATTTTCATTGTATGCATTAAACCCTCGTAAAACACACTGCAACCAGGGACGTCTGATCCACCCATGTATTTTCTAGTAATCAAAGACACCTGGTTTTTGAATTTCTGACTCCGAATGATTCAGAGCAGTATTTTTTTTTTCTTTTACTTTTTTTGATAAAGGACCTTCCTTTTCTATAGCTGGTACCATCAAAATCCGTTGGTCCCTCCACTCCCCAAACCCAAGAAGTAAACAATATTCAAGCAGGGGGAATACAGCTTCAGCGAGTATACAAACATTTATTGGTACAAAACCTGCAACATGAGTTTTTTGTTAAATTTTAACAGTGTTTTCTCAAATCTTCAAAGCTTGCCTTGATGGTTTGCTGAAGTAATTGAACCACTCTTGGGTTGTTTTATATAGGACATCTTATCTTTCTTTCATAACTCAGGCTGTGGCTTCTTTTCTATTCCCATGAAATCCATGTACACACTTTAGAAGCCCTCCTGAACAAGCTCGCTTCTAAGTTTCACAGAGCCCTTAGCACAATTTGAATACGAAAGAGATACTGAATAAAAAGCTTTAATCTCTTGTCTGTTATGCTGCTTTCTTGCCTCTCTTCATCTCCTCCTCTTGCAAGGGCTTTTCTGTGTGAGTAAACTGAACACTTTCTGTTTAAAGTGAAGTGTAATGTGCAAGAAGATGCATTCGGGAAGGCTGGGATGGGGAAGCGGAGCCTGTAAATCTCCTCTGTCAAAATGTAGCTGTGTTTGTGCTGGGCTGCCTTCTGTGTAAGACTTTGCAGGTAAAAGATTAGTAAAGAGCTCTTGGTGAACAAAAATCATTCAATCAGCAGAATGTACAGGGAGTATCAAATGTGCCCTCCACGTCAAATGCTGTGGGGCTCTCCCCTCTGATACCTCTTCCCCTCGGTGAGTTGGAGCCGCTTGAAAGGGTTTTCTGTTCTCTGGTCTCTTGTCAATTTGAATGCCAGGAAATGAGCCCCCTTTGTAAGATTAATTAATAGCAGGAGCAGATCGGCTGAGCCCAATCGCCACGCAACGGAGCTGTAATTGCTACTTTGTGGAAAGGAAAGAAAAAAAAAGAAAAAAAAGTTTGGGTTGCCGTTTAAGAAGAGGGTTTAAGGAAAGTTCTTTGAACTAGAGGTCTCAGTGCACTGGATTAAGGCAAGAAGCAAGAAGGCCTTTGAAGTTCGCTAAGAGGTTTTGGAAGGGAAAAATGTTGGGTGGCAAATGGGAGCTGGCAACATTAAAAGGGCCCTCGCTGCTCCTCACCTGCTTGGCTAGGAGCAGAGCATGGCCAGGAGGTGGCATGCAGGTCCAACCCAGCCCTGTGGCATGGGGGACATGGCTGTGGCACCCAAGGCAGAAGGACTGTCACATGTGCAAGCGAGCACACGGATGGCAGAGGTCCCCCAAATTGATTTCTCCCTTTCTCCTGCCCACCATCCCTTCCCGGATCTTCAAAGACATTTTAGAAAGTTTCTGCTTGTCACTTAGCAGTAACGCATTGATAAGAAGGGAGAGGGCTGAGATTCTGACAGAAAACATGTCCGTCCCCTCTCTGAAAATGAGAATTAGCATGTGCCATGTCTCAACAGGGGCAATATCGCCCCCAAGGGGGTGAAATAGATTCTTGGGGTGGAGGGGGTGAAAACATCTTAGATAGTGTGACCTTTTGTAGCTCGCTCAAGGACTACAGGGCAGAAAGAGATGCAGGATCGTATTGTAATAGGATTTCACAGGAAAGAGGACAAATAGAAAACACAGACAAAGACTCCTCAGGGGTCATAATAAAAAAATACAATAAAATAAACAAATTGAGGATCCCTGGAGAATGTGAATTCTAAAGAGTAGCGTGAATTTTATGTGAAGTTGAAGTGGCCAGAAATGAACTAAAGCACACATATTTCATATTTGATTTGTATGGGATACATTGTAGCTTGGCATTGTTTAGACATCCAAATCTCTTATGAACTGTTTATTATTATTTTATTAAGCCTGTCAGACTGATGGAATGAAGAAGATCCTCATACTTTAACTGAAAAACTTGAAGAGATTTCAATTCTCACTATTGTAATTTATCTATAAGCTCAGATTTTTTAATTGATATTTTTGGAAATAATAATCAAATTGACTTGCCTGGGGGTTTTTTGCTACCTTGAGAAATAAAGTTCTAAACTCAGAATTTTTAAGATCTGTAGAGGACTTAAGTATTCCATTTATATTACTTAGCCTATCCATTCACACACTGGGTTGTGCACTTTTTCATTGGCTTGTAGGGTTAAGTATTAATTTCAAATGACAAGCGCATATTTTAGGAAAGAAATCATTAAAAATCATAATTACCTTGACATTTATTGGCTAATAGGATTGTTTTAGAACTCTTGGTAATTTAAACCCTGGGGTTTTATTTTCATTTTAATCTCAACTTTCAAGATAAATACATAAAGTTGTAATTTAACTAAATGCGTGCCTATTTAGGGACATGCTTTAACAATGAGAAAATCTTGGGTTCTTATGTTTGGAATCTGAAACAATGCTGTATTTATCTTCCATTCTAATGGCAAGGAATGTTTTAAAAATCAAGAGCCAATCCCAGACTGGTGAATAAACCAGAAACTTTTCTAGGCCTGTCTGTAGCTCACCACTACATTTCTGAGTATCACTGACATTCAGTCTTTATTCTTCGCTTACCTTGGAAACAAATTTTGGAGCCTTGGCCTGTGTGCATATACGTGTGTGTGTGTGTGTGTGTGTGTGTGTGTGTGTTTATATATATTGTGTATATGGAGAAAGAGAGAAAGAGGAGAGAGAGAAAGATTGAGTTCATAGGAATCCACATCTTCTCTTTTCCAAAGTACTTGGCCTGTGGTGTTCAGAAAGATATTCTGCGTTGCGACAGTCCCAGCCAAAAGGGCTGATGACATTTCAGGGCTTCTTTTTCATTGACATCCAATACCAATTCATGCTGCACAAGCAGGTTGGCCCAGCCTAGCACTCACCCACATGAGCGATCAATGAACATTGTTGGCTGACCTCACTGGTGCACCCAACACTCCAGCCCACAGCTGTGCAGCTCATTTCCGAGCCGCCTTGGGGGACCTGCCACTTTGAGAGTCTTACAAATATTTTTGATCCAGTGAGTGAGCAGATGAAGAGGCAAGTCATCTGGAGTCCACTACCAGGATTTCCTGTCCCCACTCCTTCCGAACCTGCAGGAACTCATGTCCATGGGGCCAATGGATGTTCACCCAGAGCGGCTCATCTTACTTAGAGGAGACTGCTCCACTTTCTGCAGAATAGGAGCTGTGTACATCTCGAACTCGATGCACTATAAATGACTTGAAATCTGTTCTGTACAATATTGCTTATACCCTAGTCTACTAGCTGTCAAAAAGCTGCATATAATTATACTCATTAAGAAAACCAGGCTTATATTCAATTACCTTTCTGCTGCCAATGCAGGAAACAAAATAGTTTCCTCTTTTATTATATCAAATATCTTAGTTTATACCATGCATGTTAAAGTTTACCATTCCTTGAGGCTTGGAACTGCAAAACTTCCGAGCTATCTGGAGGATTATAATTGTGTGCACACATCAATTATGGATTGCATTCAGCACTTTCAGATAACTTTCCAAATCACAAAGATAGCGCTGTGGTCTCCAGGCACTTCTAGGCCAGTTTGATTACAGGTGCACCACACCAGCCTGTTAGTTCTCCATGATGAGAGCTTCCTTTTCCTGCTGGGTTTGGGGCAGAGGCACTGACCACTGCCTTTAGCTAACAATTTCTTCCCATTCCCCAGAGAGGCCTTAATGAGCCCCTCGGACATGGCCAAAGGCAATCCTGTTCTCCAGCCCAGTGAGGTGAAAAGCCAGAGCTTAACCTACCAGGCAGGCAATAATTAATAAGGTATCTTTGATTCATCTCAATTCATTAACAAAGTTACAAGTTTAGCGGCCTTAAGGAATATAGCATTACTCTATCATTTCATTTACCAGTATTGAATGAAACACCCATGCCAAGGTATGTTAAAAAAAATTAACTCACAAGGAAAATAAATGAATGTAGAATACTAATTGGGAGAAAGCAACTGACAGATACTGCAAAAGATTGATTTTAGGGAAAATGGAGAAATCTGTTTTCTGTTTATTTTAAGGACAGGAAATGAATACTGATTAGAAATGTATAGGCAGTTGCATCATGAAGCATTTGGTAATGTTTTTGCTGGGTATTTGATTTGTCTAAGTTTTCCCCAGATTTTAGATTGGATGCCAGTTATCAGAGTTAGTTTTGGGTCTAATAGTTAGACTTCCTTGGATACATGGCTCTTAAATGGTGAGCATTTTCCACACCTTCCTGTGGAAAATGATTCAAGCACAAATGTTGCATTGCCATGGAAAGAAATGCCTACTGTGAGTCTGCAGAACAAGACTGGGAGAAAGGGGTTAACTTTCTGTTGGCTTATATTTTTCCTAAGAAACTGCTATGAAATTTTAAGAAAGATTATCAATTTGGATTTACTGGAATCTTCAAGTGCTACATTATTATTCCATAAATGCATTGTCTGGATGTCTACCTATACATCTATGTATGCATGTATGCATGTTAGTATGCATGCATGTATGTGTTTGTGTGCATGCATGTGTATACGTAAGTGTACATGTGTGTATCTGTGCATGCATGCATCTATCTATGTACCCAACATCTGTATTCATCCATTCATGATGATTCACCAACCTAGGATAAAAGCAAAGATATAAAAAAGTGCTATATTCCTAAATGAGAAATATTAATTTATAGAGTGCACTATCCCCAGCCCCTAGGAGGAAGAGCGAGTATATCAGTGACTCTGAATGTACGGGCAGCTGTATACACCGTGGCTGTCCTGTTGAAGTGGGGCAGGGTTCGTCTCCTTTGTGTTTGCCGAGCTGAGGCCTTGCTTGCGGTCTGTCTCCACAGTGAATAAGCTGACCAAGGAGGGCAGTTTGGGGCTGCACAGGGTCTGTGGCCAAGTCTAGCTGCTTCTGCAGCCAGCTGCATTGGGACTGCCGCCCGGGGCCTCTGGGAAGTTTAGAGAACAGCATGCATCTCCCTTTCTGTCTCTCTCTCTCTCCACAGAACATGTGGGCCAGTGTCAAACTCTTCTAATCCTTCCTGGCAATTTTGGAAACGCAGAAGTGAGGCTGCAGTGACATCTAAAGGCGGATTCTTTGACTTGTGCTGTGCTTCTAAACAGCTTACTCCTTTCCACAAATGCTTTTAATGATGGCTTCTGACAAATCTCTCCTAAAATCTGTACAAAGCACTTTCACTTCGGATCTCCTCTCCTCACGGTCTGTATGGCGGGGAGCGGGGATTTTCTTGCCATCTGCGAATGCCTCTCTTGTGAGCAACATTCTATTGCTCTGCCACTCCTGTAAGGTTGGCTTCTCCTCTGAAATGCACACCCTTGAAAATCCTCTGACCACACATTGTGAGGCCCAAATCAGACCGCAGTGTGTAACCCACCCATCGGGGGCCCCTCTGTTACTGAGCCAAGTTTCTGCCTTGGTGGCAATTACACAGCTAGCTGCCTGTGCGCTGCCTCTCTGCATCTTCCTGGGCAGGCAGGGGTTTTCTCTGCAGGGTTAGCACTGGCCAAGCCACCTGCTGCTGTCGGGAATTGGATAGGACTGCCTGGCCCCCTGGCATAGGAATTATGCATTTAATGCTGGACGCCTACCTTCGAACTGTGTATCTTCTGTCTTGTTTAAATAAAATGACCTTTTCCTTAGCTTTTTTTCTCACATCACTCAGTCCCACAGCGTCTTTCACCTGCTTGTCACTAACAGCGGGAACTATGTTCCTTGCCCCATACCCTGCTTTGTGCCACCACTTGCTCCCCAGCACCCTCAGAGATGATTCCGGGGCCTCCTCTTGTTTCGGATGAGCCCCTCGGCCTCGCACGGTGCAGATCAGTGAGACTATCGCATCTCACCCTTTGATTCCTCTCCCACACCCTGGACAATCAGATACAGCCTATCGGTAAATTCTAACGTGAACTGGAAAATAGGTCCACACGCACGAGGTGGCTGGACATTTGCATGCAGGCGACTTCCAGTAATAACAGACCCTGAATGTGTTTGCTTAGTTCTCCATTGTAAGGATGGGAGCTTTTCTTTTCCTTTCCTTTTCTTTTTTTATAGTGTCCTTGAGAAAAGACCTATAAAGTTGCACTGAGCAGTCGGAAGATAATAACTCCAGTGGTGAATGTCTGTGCGTAGGTCTACCACCCTTCCCTGCCAGTAATCCTGACTTCGGGGAGCTGCAATTTCCTAAAGATGTATTAGTGTCATCTACACATGTGCTCCTGTTCGCTCATAATCCTTTTCACCAGCTTCTTAGTTGTATGCTTTGTATTTAAATTTTCCCTCCGACCAAGTAAATCCCTTTGGATGAACTGACAGGATCTTTTCAGCACCCATAGCTGGTGACAGCTGGTGGAGAAAGTCTGAAAGACAGCAAAGTGTTCCTTCCTAGCTTCCCTCAAGACCAGAGCCGCCACCAGCTGAGCGAGTTCTTAGCCCTCCCTTCAGACACCAGCCAGTTGAAGAGGCTCCCAGCAAATGCTAAAGAAGTACAATCGATATTAGCGGGAAAGACAATAACTGTGTGCTGGCTTAACTGTGCCTGTAATTAGGTGCTTATTTATCATGTGAGGATATGGCACCTTTCCACTGGCCCTGGTTAGCCCTTTATGACCACCATGTGAAGTGCACGCTGCTGTATCTTTAGTGGCAGAAGACTTTGAAAGCCAGGCTTCTCCAAAACCCCTGAAAATCCAGCTCACAGGGCCACATGCCTGCTATTTCTCTTCTTCAGGGAGGTTTCCTTGGGAATTTTTAACTTGTAATATATTCTGTTGTTTTAAATGACAACTGAAAGATGTCTTTTTGGGGGGAGGCAGAGGAGGTGACTCTGGCAACTTGCCATTGTTAGATTAAGTAACCAGGTAACGAGAAAGATTCCAACTAAGCAAGAAAACTAGGCTTCGCATTAATGTAGGCACTCACAGTAAGCCTTCCCCCAGGTGGGATTATTTAGCAGAAATAGTTACCTCACCAGATGCTTTTTCTATGTTTTCTGAAAAAGAAAAATAAAATAGTACTTCCAAGGGGAACAAAAAATAGTAATCATTTTACAGCAACATTTTGTTGCCATTAGGTTTTCTTTGTAGAGTTAGATCTCTAATCATCCTTCTAGAAATCAGACATTTGCTCAGAGAATAGAAATCCAGGCGCAAACTCTTCCACCACTTCTACAGAGTGCGGTTTCAGATATACTTTCACATTCTCTCTCCCTCTCCCCGCCCCCCAGCCATTTTTTTCTCACTCCTGCCTTAATTTTGTGAAATGTGAAAGGAGAGCTGACGGTGTATTTTATTGTCTGTGTCTGCATAGTCTTGTTTCAGACAAATAATTTGACAACCCAAAAATCAGTAGCAGAGTACACAATTTTTGGCCAGTAACAGAAAAAAATATATATGACATAGAAGAAAACTTCATGCATATAGAAATGGGGTATGGGTGTATAATTTTCTTTCCACATTTCCAATGCTCTTTACATTTTTGAGAGAATTTTACTATTGAATGAATCTGACATCCAGAGAATATTTTATGAAATGTAAATATTGTATTTTATGCCATGATTCAGTTTTACAAAAACTGTTCTACTTGAAAATCTGCTAAGTTAGAGGTGAAAAAATTAAAACAAAAGTAAAAGGAATCATCATTTTTTGCCTTGCATTTTGGGACAGCGTGTGATGTATTGTCAGTCAAACAGATTCTATGCCTTTTCATAAAGGAAAGTGGTACAATTTGAAATTTAAAATATTGTGTTTTTATTTGTGTTGTTCTACATTTAACATCCCAAGTCTCCTTACATCCGCTCCCCCGAGTGGGTAAAGGGCACACTGTGCACGGTGGTATAAAGTGAAGTGGAGGCTTTTATAGTCACAAATATGTCACTGATTATCCCTCAAAATAGGTACTTTATAAAACATCAAATGCTTTTTTCTGGAATACAAGAAAAATTGCTAAACTCAATAATTCTACCGTGCTAAGAGAATGTTAACTGAGTTGTTGAAAGAATAAAATTTCTCCTATAATCAGTGAAAAATAAGCAATTTGCTTATTGGAAAGTTGGAATTTGAGTTTGTTTTTGTTGTTGAATCAAAAAAGCACATGGGCTTTCAAATATTCAAGCACTTCACCATCATTTTTTTTTTTTTGGCACCCAATGAATTATTAATGCAGGCTTGTGTTGGTCTCGACAGCTACTTCTGAATTCCTATTAGTAAGTCACAATTTGATGTGTCACAGTATAGTCTGAGAGGATGTCTCATACGAATGTAACCCACCCACCCAAGGGCACCTAGGGTAATCTGCCCCTTGATCTAGCTGCTTCATTTTGCCTTAAATTACTGATGAGCTGTGTTTTCTTATATGTAAGAAATTGCTTGATACATGCATTTTGATTCCTGCACTTGGAGGCATGTATGCGTGTGTGCGTGTGTGTGTGTGCGTGTGTGTGTGTGCATGTGTGTGTGTGTGTGTGCTAGTGGGCAGTTTGGTGTGCAGTGATTTCTTCTGCACTTCTCTACACCCGATATTCAGATGCAAACCTGCACAGACATATATGTACCACATACCCGGATGTGTGGTGTCTGTTTACGTTTTCATGTAGTCATTAAGCACACAACGTAGACTTAAAGGATGTCAAAACTGGCAGCCCCAGTGTGATTGATGACGCCGTGCTGGACTGATTCTTACCAGGTGTGGTGCGGCAAGGACTGAAATGCTGTGCAGAGCTGGTATTCGTATTAGTAAAGTTTCACTTTCAAGTTGGTTTGTTTTGGAGGGGGAGAGGGTGGACAGAGGAAGCGGCTGAACTCACAATCTTAAACCTTTGTTTAAGATTGAATATTTAGGAAAACTCATGGGACTATCCTCCAATATGTGTAACAAACTCATGTGATGCAATTTTACATCACTGACTCTCCAACACACCTCAGTAGTCGCTTACGCTATTGGGACAGATATTTTCAAAGGTTGAAAATCATGGTTCCTGTTGTCACCGCTGTGTCAGGTAAACTAATACCCACTTGCTCCTTTCACTGTACAGAAGTGATTACAGCCCGAGTGAGCCCGGGAAAACAGAAAAGCAAATTTTTAAATAAAATTTCATGTCCACATTTTGAGCCAACTGCAGGTAGGAAAGGGTAAACTCCCTGGTTTCTAGGCACAGGGTGCCTGATCGCCAAAATCATGCAGAGCTCAGCCCTCCCGGGCAGCTGTCCTCTCTGCAAGACTGGAGATCTGAGCGTGCTCAGGTTGTCCCTCCTGAGCCCGTCACCACAGCCGACACCACGTACCCTGCAAAACCCCAACTACCTCTGCCACACCAGGAGGGAACGCACTCAGCACTCATTTTCCATAACTGAGGTCAATGTCTTCTGATCAGAACGAACTGTCCCTCTCTCTTGACTACTTATGGTAGAAATGACCGAGCTCAGTGGGTGAATTTACACTCTGCAGAATTCCACCCGATGCGACCGCCTGCCTCAGGAGATCGTCAACTATGATCTGTCATTAAACAGAGGGAACGAGTCCCAGCTTCCCCCAGGTCCTGATTTGTTGTCTGAGGAACGCTAACTTCATTCAGCCCTTGGTGTAGATGTTCTCAAAACGTTGCCCTGTGATCTTCCATACACTGCTTTGCCCACCAAATTTCTGAAGAAAACTAATAAGAAACAACTAATCCAATGTCTTCAATCTTTGCCCCTTTATTGTATCAACAAGGTTCCCGAAAGTATGAAACGAGACAGGAGGAGGCACTTCATTCAGAGCAGTTCATGAAAACTGACAGGTGCTATAACTGTTTGGTGGACATTATCCTCTCCTGAGGTCGGGGATTCCCAGCAAACGTAGGTGGACAGTGCTTATGCACACAGGCTAAATAGCATTGCGACTTAGTTTCTTTCTACTTCCCACTGCCTATTTAGAGAACTCAGTGACCAAAGTGAATCCCCTCGCCACCACTCAAGTTTCCCAGGACCCCTTTTCTCTGTTATGCATCTCATACCCAATTATTCATCAGCTCAATCCTGCTGCCTGATATTTAAACCTTGCCCCACGCTTCTGTGTACCTGTGTCCTCTACCCCCTCTTGCCGGGTCTGTTTCCTGTCTTCCAGTTACTTACTCATTTCACCTTTCTGCTCCACCCTGTCCCTAAGAACATGTGGCTCACCACTCCAGCCTCTGTTTCTTGGTTTTGAGATTATAAAGCTAGGCAGGGGACACTAGGCCAGTCTGTGCTCCCTTCCCAGGGACAGGGGAAAAAGGGGCCGAAGTACCCTTGAGCCAGGCATTAGAAGTCCAGAAGAAGACATGGCAGCAAGCTGTGAGTCCCAGCGCAGCTCAGGACACTGGGACACAAGGGCTCCAGGAGCAGAGAGGGGGCTGCAGAGAGTGGCAGGAATGCACAGAATGGCATGGGGCTGTTCCCTGCCACCACGGTTGCTTCCCAATCCAGAGCAGGTAGCTTAATTTGTGTGCTGCAGGGGAATATTACTGAAGACCGAATGAGAGTCATGCATGTATTTATTGGGTAAAGCTGTTAGTAGAAATAATAATAACCCAGCATACATAGGCGGTCCCCAAGTAACAATGGCTGTACTTAGTGTTTTGGGGCTTTATGAGGGTAGGAAAGTAATATATATTCAGTAGAAAACATTTCAATATTGAAATTTGGGTCTTTTCCAGGGCCAGTGATATGAGGTGCGGTCCTGTGTTGGTGCAGCAGTGACCACAGCACCCATTTAACCATGTGACCAGGATGGAAGAGGCCCAGCACCCAGAGCTGTGCTGCTAAGCTGCGTGTGTCAGCTGTATTAAATGCCCTTTCAACTGACAATACGATGCATTTTTACATATGATAACTTGCAATGGATTAAGGGTTTACCAAGCGCTAACCCCCTTGTAAGATGAGCATCATCTTAGGAAATGGGCATATAGTAAATTTTCACAGGTAAACACTGCTTGTTCTTACCAAAATGTATAATTAGGAAAAACCCGTGATAAATTGCCCCAAAGGGTTATATTCCAAAGCAGATAGCTCTACCTGTAGTTATGAATGGACAACAGATGTGCAGTGGAACCACCCAAAGGATGAGTAGGCATGTTCCTATACACATATTTCATTGCACAGATATTCAGTAGGGACCTGCATGTCCTGAATTTGTGGCACAGAGGTTGGAAGCTGGTTGCCAGTTGGGGGGTGTCTCTCTGGAACTTGCTAGAAATCCACCCCAAGGGTGCCAAGGAGAACCGTTCACAGGAAGGGTGGCGTTGAGGAATCCTCTACAAAGGCACTGTGGCAGGTGCCCAGGAGACCGTGGGGGCTTTGCTGGGGTGCACAGGGCCCTGCAGCAGCCTGGTGAAGGGTGGGAGAGACCAGGAAGCCTTACCTGTCTTCCCCGCCGTGTGGCTCCAGCGCCCTCTACTGATAAAACCTGGCATTGGCTGGCAAGAGAAGAACAGACTTGGGAGGGCTCAGATCCCGTCTCTTTCTGAGGCAGGGAAGAGAGAATTCAGAGCTGAGAGCTTCTAGGTTGATAATGGCCCACGGCAGCGCGGTGCCCTCTGCAGAGGCATCTCTGAGCGGTCTTGGTTTTGTATTCTGGTGGTTACTTAGGTAATATTCTAATACAGTCGTCCGTCCCTGACAGAAGGGTATGACAAAAGCATCACTGTGTGACTCCGCCCCTCGTGAACATCGGAGTGTACTCACACAAACTAAGACGGCTACAGTGGCACCGGACCGCGCATCTCCTGCGACCTCCACAGTGTGTGCGACATTTAGGACCTAACTGGAGCTGGGACTGGGCGTGTGCTTCTTGACGTACCGACCTTGAGTGTCATCTACGGCACCTTATTGTGAGAAGCCCCGTGGCCTTTTCATCATTCCCGCTTCCTCCCAGTGTTTCTGTCTATTCTCCCTTTCGTTGTCCCTCTCCACCCTCACACCCCAGATCTTTCAAGCGCACGGCTCCCTGCCTGCTATTACATTCTGCTTTGTTATCGTAATGAAGTCATCCGTGCTTTCTTCGGTAGTTGGTCTTAAAATCTGAAACCCAGGAGCCGCACTTTCAATGCCATGGTTATGTGTTGTTTATGGAATGTGGTGTATGGAGCTCTTGGTACCATGATTGGACACATAAGAGCAAAAACATAAACACTGCAGGAGAAACGTGCTCTTCTCATGGCCGTACTACCCATAGCGTGGGGAGATTTTTAGCAATCCTCTTGAAGTTACAGTAGGTGGGTGAGTGATGGATTTAGACATCTCAGATCTAATCCCAGCTGCAAGAACATCATAAGAAGTTCTCGTGTGCTGTCTGCAGATTCCCTAAAGCCAACTTCCTCCGGACTGCAGCACACTTACCAAATCTAAGCATTCACAGTGCAGTAATACCCATGACCTTCTGCATCCCCAGCAATATGTTGTAGCTTTTCAAAACCTCCTACAAACAAAGTTTTGTAAGTTTTTGTCACTTTAAATTATTTTCCACGTCATTTTCAACTTTTAGAAGTTCACCGTATTCCTTCGCGCGAGACCCCTTCATTTTCAAAGTTGGAAATCCAGCATCTTTAAGCGACTCTCCCTCCGTCTCTTTCCCCTGGGATCCCAAGGTTGTGTGTGTGAACATTTTGACGTATGTATTTACTAGGCTCCCCAAACATGCCCATTTTCTGTACTACAACAGGTGGGTGTCATCGGCTCTCAATAATTAACATCCATGGTGTTCCCTTTTGCGTAAACTCTTTCCTCTTAGGCGCCCTGATGAAAGCCAGATACTGACCTACACATGAGGGCTCTCTGCTTATGACCAGAGAAAACCAAACTCCAACTCGCTTTTTTTACTGTACTCTCACAACAGCCTTCTGACACCAGGAGTGTGGCATTCTCCCCACCCAGTGAGCCAGCAATGCTTCAGCAGCAGCGGCTGAGTGTCCCCTGCTCAGTCCATTCTGCGCTCTGCCTGGAAGGGACAGGATACAGGCTCTGTCCCCAACCCTGCCTCCCGTTAAAAGCCAGGCCCCAGCCCAGATTGTGTTGCCAGTGCTCCAACTGCCCAGCATGAAGTTGGGCCCCCATGACAAACTCCCCAGGTTCAATTAATTCTTCTGAGTGACTCATAAAAATGCTCACCTCCTGGCTTATTATATAGGATAAGACAACCTGTGTAGATGGACAGATGCACGGGACGAGGTGTAGGGCTCAGGCGAAGAGCTCCCATACCCTCACCAGGCACCTCCCGTGGGCAGCTATTCAGAAGCTCTCCAAAGGGAACCTTTCTTTTTTGGTTTTTATAGAGACATTGTTACATGAGTTCACATCATTGGCCATCGATGAGCAACTTAACTTTCTATCTATCCCTCCAGCCATCAAAGTTGAGGGCGAGGTATCAAGTCCCAATGCTCTAATCCTGCCTTGGTCTTTCCAGTGAAGGCGACAAGACCAGGTGAAGCTACCTAGGGGCTGCCAGTCAACAACCAACTCATCTTCATACAGAAAGACATTATTATCAGCAAGCCTGTAATCACAGTACTCTGCTAGGCTGAGGCAGGAGGACTGCAAGTTCTAGCTCCGTCTGGGCAATTTAGAGACTTAGTGAGACCCTGTGTCAAAATTTAACAGTTAAAAGGGGGGTGCTAGGGATGTAGCTCAGGATGAAAGCCTGGATTTGACTCCCAGTACCACAAAAGAAGACTCCAGAGACTTGAAAGATTTTAAGAACCGCCTATAAGGAAACAGGACTAAGATCAAATATATACTGCACAGTATCACATAAGAGTGAATATGTATATTTGCATACGAGATAAAGACAGCTGGTGCCCTTCCTCTTCAGAGAGACTTTTCAGAAACTTAACGGAATGGACCCTACATTCTTTCTGTAACCCTCAGCATGGAAATAAATCTTTCAGGAGGGAGGTAAGATCCGTGCCTCCTTCTCCCTGATTCAGGGTATCTCCCTGTTCCTGGCTCTGCTCCACCACTTCCCTTAGCTCAGAAAAATCTTGGGGAACTAAGCTGATCCAACCTTTGAGGTTTGTCTTGTAGCCCAGATCCCACATTTCAGTACAACATGCTCAGTAAGCTTGCACTGTGCACAAACATGAAAATAAGTTCTTGCCAGTCCCATGGAATATTTTAGCCCACTTAATAATGTCTTAAAGCTCTTGACACATTTTTTGTGTGTGTAATTTTTTTTCTTCTTTGCAGTTCATGTTTTGCAAAATGTACTAGCATATCTGCAGGTTCACCTCTTTTTCTTTCAGCTGCGTGAAGTATACTGACCAGCCTTTCAAAGACATTCTTTTTCTATGTGTGTTTGTTACACTGAGAATTGTTTTATTGGTTTTGTTTTTGTATAGTTCCTACCTAGTACTGACACTAGCTATCTGGTTTGATATGTTGTCTTCCTTTTTCATTAGAACCTTTAACATAGTGTTTGCAATTATTTTAAATTTCCTCTATGGTGTTTCTAACATCTGTGTCATCTCTGAGCCTGGTTCTGATGACCATTGTGTCTGTTCACTGTGAGTTTCTTTCCCTTCCTCTCATGTGCTACTTAATTAATTTGGTGAAGGCTAAGCAGGATGTATAGGGGAGTACACAGTGAGTAGGAGAGCATGTGTGGATCCTAGCATGGCTTTCTTCCTGCTAAGCCCTTGTTGTTCCAGGTGCAAGCTGGTGTGCTTTTGAAGTCCCATGTTGCTACAGTCATCCTAAGAGGACAGCAGCTTCTATTCTTTGGCTGACTCCTTGACCCTTGCCGGAGATTTTTTTTCTCAATGTCTGCTCTCCATCTCCCCTGGGGCTTTCTCATGGTCACATTCCCTAGTGCGACTTCGAGCTTTGCAGCTCCCCATGCTGTCTTTCTGTGTCAGTTTTGTCTGCTGCCTGGTAGCAGAGTGCTGGAACATGAGAAGGAAATTGTTCCTTGTGTTCGGATTGACTCTCACTGTGACACAGCTACTTGGAAACTTATTCCGGTAAACGTGTCCTTCATGAGTGCCCCTGAGCCCTCCAGCTAGAATGCTGGGACAAGTGCACATTCCTGCCTGACTCTGGGCGTCCCACCACCGCATCTCTCTCCAAGACTTAGTGAGTTTTTGTCAGTTCTGTAAGGCAGGGGTTTTTATTAGTCTTCCTTCTCCTGTGAGCACCTGGTAAGTTCGCAGAAGAAAATCCTGCAAGACAGTGAAATGCTGCCAGGTGTGCGGCCTCACGCCAGCCTGTGTTCTCACGATGGCTGCACTCTGCTTGGAGGAATCCATGAAGAACTTACAGCTGAGTTGCCTTATGCAGCTGAGGTGTCTGACAGTTCCCTGCAGTGTCTACCCATGTCCTGCTTTCGTGGTAGTCTTTGGTCCTTCAGCCTCATTCTCTGATGCTTTCAAGGGTAATTATTAATTTAGATTTTTGCCCAGCCTTTTCCTTACAAATGTGGGGCACTTTCAGCCTTCCTATATTTCTGAGATGCAACTAGAAGGCCTATATACTACAAACTATTTTCATTTGTTTTTATTTGAAATACCATAGATATAATTTAGTAAAATATATTGATATTCGACTTAATCAATTTAAATAGCTGCACATTATTCTGAGTACGCATATTCCAATCATTTCTTTTTAAATTTATTGTGTGTGTGTGCGTGTGTGTGTGTGGTGCTAGAGATTGAACCCAGGGGCTCGAGTATGTTAAGCAAACACTCTGCTACTGACCTGGTCCATAATTTATTTAATTAGTTTCCAACTTTCAGACATTCTGATTTTACTAGTTTGTTTTAAACTCTCTCTATTCTGCTGCTTATTGATACCTTTGTTACACACAAACACACATGATTCTATATGCAAAAGAACAGGTACAGGACCCAGTCATGGTAAGAGAAGACAACTATGGCATAAGGTAGATGGCAGGATCTGGGAGAGCCTATGCTTTGTAGCTACCTAACAATGTGTTTGGCCAGCACCAGTGGTACAAGCCCGGGAGCCTGGATGGTCTCACGTTTCAGTGGTGGAGTAAATGCCGTCTACATACAGGACTCAGCTCACTGAGTCTATCACTGCAGTAAATCAGACCATCCTGAGTCTAGGGCTGTCAGACCGCAATAGACTGAAATGTGTCTTCCAAAATGGTATGGTGAAGTTCTACCTTTTGGTACCCGTGAATGGCCTTATCTGGAAATAGGGTTCTTGCAGATATATATAGTTACGTTATGTACTAAGGGTTCTTATAGGAAGAGAATAGTTCCATCTGAAGGTAGAGACACACGGGTCTCAGGCCATGTCACTACAGTGGCAGAAACTGCTGGTTACTGTCCCAGCACAGCTTATGATCTTAGTGAGTTAAGTCAACCTTCTTCCCGTCACTCAGCAGAAGGAGGGTGCCTTGTAAAGCATCCCTAGATATTAGAAGCCTCTGGCCCTGTTTGATGCACCTCAGTCCTTTTAGCCAAGTGTGCGTGTAGAGTGGCTGTCAGTGAGCCAAGGGTCTGACTTCTTGCTAGAGAAAGAGGGCAGAGAAGAGAGGAAGAAGAGGCGATGGTGACAGAGCCAGTGACACTGTCAGATGCTACAGGTGCCCACCAGTGTCCCTCAGCCACTCTGAGAAGCTACCTGACTACTCTGACCCATGAACTGAGGACAGCAGTGTCCTGCATTGGTAATGATGAAATTATTTATGCACTGGTAGCTTCCTGTTTTCCCGCCATGGCAGCCGTAGAGCCTTGGTTCTCGAGCTGAAGAAGCTAGAAGAAGGCCGAAGTTCTCCCAGCTGACATTGGTGCATGCGCAGCTGTACTCACACCAGCAGGACACAGAAACGTGGAGGCAGCAGGGTGCTGGCTTCAAACTATAGCTCACCTGATGGGTAGGTGTCAGGAGTAACCTCATTCAAAAAGGGAAGGATGCAAAACTGCAACTTTAGCCATGAGGATGAAGGCTGGCAAATATGTGAATAACTAGCATTATAAAAGAGTAAGTTTCAAAAATAAATAAGAACATGGCACAAACCCTAACCCAGTAGGAGAAGCACGGTGAGCTTCCATTCAGAGGAGCTGGTGTCTAGTTAAATCCCAAAACCTGAACATCATGGGTCATCTCAACTTGGTTCTTCAGAGGCCCCCATCACCCCAAATCCACGCTGCACCACCTCTAAACAGCTGTTTTATTATGGGAAGAATCTATTCATTTAAATAAGTTTGCTTAAACAGACGTCAGAATTGGCCTTTTGCAATTCTTAGAGGACAAGAAATGGGAGGAAATTGCTATTTGAAGAAACTCCTTGCTGGGTGTAGAAACTCTTCTCTTGGCCTCTGGTACTTTCTTCAGGACTTCAGAGTCTGATACCATGGTAGGAAACAGACTTCATCAGAGAGGTAGCAAAGAAAAAGACAGAAAATACACTATGCAGGTTACAAATATGTCTGAGCTACTTACAGGAAATCAAAATCACCTTCAGCTACTCCACTGAAAAGAAGCATTTCTGCTCACTTTAGTCAGTTATTATTTTCTCTCAGAAATTGCCTGAAAGGCGCACTCTAGAGGATCTGCATTCATCTTTAATATGTGGGCTCCTACAACTGCATCCGGTCCACCCAACTGCTCCAGTAATTTTCTCTTTCCTATATAATTGTTATTTTTGTCATGATGGTCTTGGTAGAAATGTTTATTTGCTCAACAAAAGACACAATCCTGTGAATAAAAGAAATTGGCAGCAATCTCTCATATTAGCTACCTGTATCAGTTCATACCTCTTCCATCTACTGTTGCTGAAAATGTTTTATAAGTACTTTTGAGAATATATTTAAATATGAAATTAATACTCGGTATATTTTAGTCTTATCAAAGTTTAACAGCATATATGTGTGTATCTATATCTATACCAGATTACATACATTATAAACTAAGTAGATTCAGAACTCATGTGCCCAGGACAGACAAAAACAATTCTTGGATTCCATTCAAACATTTTGAACCTTATACTTTGTGTGGCAATGAGCATGTGGGACTGGTATGAAAGGCTTTTCAGGTTGTACCCTACATAGGACAATTCATTGGGATGTGACTAGGCTGACATTTAGCCCACTCTCTGTCCACCACACCTTGTGTCCTTATCAAGCAGTATCAGGTGAAGGGAAGAGAACTTGCTTCCTTCCAGAAACACGAAGTCTAGGTCGTGTGTCTGAGCCTGAGTCCCTGCAGGAGGGCGACCCTTTATAATGTGGACATGACTTGATAGAGTTAGCAGTGGCCTCTTCCGTATCCTTAGATCAGAGATTCCCATACAATATCAACCCAATCTACCCTTGGATTGGAAGAAAAATTCTCACACCAGTCCAGGATCTACCAAAAAAAAAAAAAAAATAGACAAATTGGAAAGAAAATGGATGTGCCTATCACAATTGGCAGACTTAGACTTTAAAAAAACTGATTCATTTGCTCAAACAGTAGAGGAATTTTGCTAAGATTTAAAAGTATAAAAGTGAAATATAATGAAATTTTCAAGATGCAAATATATATATATAAAATGACTAAAATTGGAATCTTAAATTACAGAGCCAATTGCACACAGCTGAAAAGAGAATTAGTGAACTGGGAGACAATTCTATGGAAGACATTTACATAGGAAATCCTGACACTAAAACATAGAGAAACAGATTGGAAAATAATGAAAAAGGCAAAAGAAATATATATACACATATATGATATATACCTGTATTTATATATTAATATATATGAATATTATATATATATATGTCATGTTGAACCATTGAACTGAAACACCTGTGCTACTGAAGACATCAAAAAGAAGAGAGAATAAAGTAGATGCAATATTTAAAGAGATACTGAGAATATTTAAAACTAACAGGAGACATTATGTCACATATTCCAAAGCTCTATAAACTCTAAGTAAAATAAAAACCAGAAACAAATTGACTAAATTTTTAAAAGCAAAAATCAGCCAACCAACCAACCCATAGGAATCCAGTGACAGATATTTAAAAGGCAGCAGAGTTAGGTGGGGTTGGGAGGGCAGTTAAAAAATCATATTATTCTCTAAGTAGCAATAGTGAGAGTGGAAGCCGGGAAATAATGAAAGGACTGCTGCACTGGGATTCCATGCCTGGAAAATGGTTCCTGAAAACCCAAGCAAAAGAAAGACATTTTCAGACAAGCGGGAACAGAGTGCACTTATGGCAATCCCCCTCCAAGGTGACCATGCACTTTAGTGATCACTTTTAAGTGATGCTGATATGAGTTTGTATGCAGAAAGAAAATGAGCCTATGTGGAAACAGAAATGCAGCTAAAAGAATAAATACTTGGCAAATCTATATGAATATTCACTAAATAAGACAATAATATCAATAACAAAGATATGTGGTGTTTAATTAAAGATAGACTTAAAATTCATGAAGATAATACAAATGGAAAAGCATAATTGAATTAAAATATAAGACCCTCGCCTTTTCTGGTAAGTGATAGAAACACTATGTTAAAGTATAATAAATCAAAGAAGCATGTTTAATTTCTAAATCTGAGTGCCCATTAAAATAATAGTAACACAATGTATGAAAATTGTCCCAGTTTTGTGCACTCCCTTATGTGCACAAAAAAGAAAAATACGGTTAACTACAGAGACAACTAAAATTAATTTAAACAGAAAAAGTGAAAGAAATAAAAAATACAAAAAACAAAACACACTGTTAAATGGGTCATAGCTTAGTAACAAATTATATTAATAAATTATAATAATATAGTTACCCAATATTAATCTCATCACCAATTATGGTATTTCAGAGTGAAGTCTACATATTTCATATTAGGAAGTCATTGAACCATATTTAAAAAGGGAAGCTTTAAAATGTAGAAAACATAAAGGTATAATAATAAATATGTAAAGAAAATGAAGGCGAAAACCACAAGATGAGCTAAAAGCCTTGAGGATCCTTGCATCTGAGCGTTAGGGAAGAGGACGTGAAAGCAAGAGTTGGTGATTTGCCCTTGTAAGACCTGTGGAAATATTTAACCTTGGTGATACAAAAAAACTAAACTGTAAAGAGAACGAGAGACCAATCTTTAACCAAGGATGAACACACGCACACATACACACACACACACTCAACAAGCACCCACACACATGCACATAGACACAAAAGGGAATACACACTAAGCAGCTCAGGGAACAAGGGACACCACAGGTTGGTAAAAGGCCATGTTATCTGTGCAAGGAAGAGCTTCGTAGCTGGGAATTGTTATATGATGTCAATAATTAACCAGAAGAAATAAAAACTACCTGACTTGCGCTTTACTTCTCTCTTCAACAGTGTTTTCTTTAAAGGAGAGATGTTAGAATACTTGTCATTTACATCCAAGGAAAGAAAAGAAATGCACCACCTCTATCCTGTAATCACTAACAGAGCTTGTCAAAGAAAAATCCTAGCACCCAGTAGGCAGGTAAGTTGTTAAACTCTAAATGAGAAGAAGGTGAAATGCATGGATTTTAGGGTGCTTGATAGATTCCCTCAAAATTCTCAAATAAAGTGTTTTTGAACGTTTTGAAAACATAATGCTTATGAGTAAGCAATCTAGGTTTCCTAAGGTTAAGTCGGTCTTTCTTAATTAGATGATCAAAAAAATGAACGCTGTCTATGTAGCACCTCTAAAATTGGGTCACTGAATCTTGTGAAACTGTGAGCCCAATTAAAGTGCAGGTTTTCGGTATTGCGTTCCAGCAGTGGAAACTAATACAGCAGCCATGGGCAGTTACAGACGGAAGTGGAACGGGGAACCACCCAGGTTTAGGTGGGCGTTAAAGCCTCAGCGGTAAACAAGTGTCCCCGGAGGGGCTTGTGGGATGGACACGGACTGAACCGACCTTGCATGCTTGGTGGACACTAACTGCTAACGAAGCTAAGATCTCAAGTGTACTTGATTCTCATTACATCTACAGAAGGAAAGTACTACGGGGGGATAAAATCAATTTTTTATTCCTAGTAAAGCTTGGGAAGCCATGATCTGAGGGCTAGCCAAAGGAAAAAGATCAGAAACAGGCTTTAAAGGGAACAGTCGGAGAAACTTACAGAAAAACAGAAAATGTTTCAAAAGGATACTGTCGTCAATAGTGACGGAAGTGTTTGAACGTTGGAGTAAGGAAAGGTTGGGAACAGCCATTGTGTCAGACTCAGGACTTCTGTTGGGATCTCTGGTAAATATAGGTTCGATATTGTGAAGAAATCAGGAGAGAGATTGCCTGAGTGAAGTGGGGCATGCAGGCATAGCAAATCTAGAATTGTGCGATACACAAGAAAGAAATCCATCACTATGTGATTCTACGCGTATAACGGGTAGTGGGCCAGGAGGTGGTTGGAAAAAAATGCGTTGAGAGGCAGACACCTAAAAAGTGCAGCTAAGCGAGGTAGACTAGGTACACAGAAACAGGAACCAGAGTGCCTTCTGCTAAGATCTCTCCAACGAGTGTGGGATCCAGAGCTGGTACGGAGAATTGGTTTCCGGTACCTCAGTTGTGCCAATACTGGAGGGGAGAGGTGGGCATTCGAAAATTTGGTGGCAAGATTTTTCACAGTTCTCAATGAGGTTTTTTTTTTTTTTTTCCCAATTATTTTGGAGTTTTGCCTTTTTCTCATTTGGCTGAGTGGTTGGTTTATCTGTATGCATGATATGTATGTTAAGGTTTGGTATCCAGGATTTGAATGGGACAGCTTTTTTAAATGAACTGTGTGGTTTAAAAAAATTAAAATGCCTTTGGGATAAATTATGTGCCATGGAAATTATCTGTTGTTGTTTTCTGTTTGTGTCTATGTTTTTGTGAAAGGAAGCTATAGGTCAGAATATTCTTAGCATCGCAATATGTGCTTTTTACTCATTCTCAAAATAGTTCTGACAATGTATTTTGTTTTAAAGAAAAACCCTACCCGTTGCCAATCTCTGGCAGAGAACACTCTGAACATTTTGAAGGAGGAGAGGAACAAGTCAATCTCACCCTGTCCTATTCTCCCACAGAACACAGGCATTCTGGTGCTCGTATTTGCACCTCAGTTCCTACCTGGGCAAACTGAGAACCACAGGAATAATTAACCTTCCCTGGGCCCCTACTACTTGCTGTGCATTACACTAAGTCCTCCAACTAAGGTCAACTTAAAATAATCTTGCACTCATCCCTATTCTCACCACCTAGTTCTGTGGTTACAAACTCAAGGTACGTGCTCAGAATGCCCTTGGGTCCCTGCCTTCCCTGTCTGTCCCCGCTGCTATTGCTTTAGCCCTTGCCTAACAATCTCTCATGTGGACATCCAGCCAGCCTGCTATCTCCCCGTCCCTCTTCTTTTATATGCAGCTGAAGTTACCCTCGAAAATATCAAATCATTTGTCACTGGCCTGATTTCAAAATGTGGCTTCTTCCTGATTCATTTACAAAGGAAAATACAGCCTACTTAGCTGGACCACCCTTTTCTGGCCTCTACATATCCATGCTCATTTCTCAGTTCCCCCCAAACACATCCCCAGCCCACACTCATGCCCTGGTTGCTCCCCAAACCATTGCAGACCCCACATCCTGGCCTCCACTGGGAATGCCCTTGTCTTTTGCTTCTCATGAATTCCACCCATCCTTCACCTTCCTGATTGAATGTCATCTCCTCATGGCACTTCCTTCACATTCCCAAGTGATAGCCTTTCATTCCTCGGTAGCGACGCTCATTTACGTGTGCTCTTATTTGTTTGTATATTAAACCAAATTATTCTTCATGCAGAGAACCCTGCCCCATTCTATTCCTTGATCTGGAAGAGGGGCTGTCACATTCTTGTAGTGTCAATTTGCTAGGGTTGCCATGGCAAAGTCTCACACCCTGGGTGACTCGAGCAATAGAGATTTTTGGAATCACTGATTAGTAGACAAGAAGTCCAAGGTCGAGGTGCCAGCAGAGATGGCTCCCTCTGAGCAATGTGAGGGCAGGGTCTGTCCCAAGCATCTCTTCTGGGTTTACATGTGACAGTCTTATCCCTGACCTCTTCACATGGTCTTTTCTCTATGCATATCTGTCTGTGCCCAAATTTCCCCTTTGTCTATGGACACTGTTCGTATTGGATTAGGAACTTGCTTTCCTTGGTATGACCCATGTTCTTATTACTTGCATCTGCAAGAAAGTGATTTCCAAATAAATTCATATTCTGAGGTACTGGGGGTACTTCAGGTCTTTGATGTATAAATTTTGAGGGGACACAGTTTAATCCATAACAAATATTCTCAATAACCGTGCATGGAATTACTGAGTGGCCCTTGATGAGGGACTAATGAATGAAGTGCTGTCACTCTGTCCTTTGAAAATAGATCTCGGGGTTTTCTTTCTTTCCAGTACCACTTGCTGTTTTCTTCACTCTTTCACTGAAATAACAATTTATTGGTCTCTATTCTATTACCCTAGTTTCAATCTGTCCTTCATAGTGTTGTAGATTATTTTTGTTAAATGTTCTTTGCCTCAATTCATTTATGTGCTTAAGTGTCTACCATGCATTGCATTCTCCTGCTTAATCAAGCCTAAAACCACCCTACTGTGTTTGAAGAACTATTGTAATCTGACTTTGCCCCAAGAACTATTGTAATTCATTGTATTTCAGGCAGTTTGTACCTTGGTCTGTATGGAAAATGACATTAGGATGGAGGAGTCTCGAGAGAAACGAGAACATAGAAATTGGGCATGTGCTTAGGCAGACACAATCTAGAGGAGACCTGTAGATTTCGGGGGTCCAGAAGCAAAGCAACATGTCAGAAACATTTGATAAAGAAGAAATAGGCAGATGTCAGCACAGCATCGGAGGTCTAACGAAGGAACAATGGAACTTGGAATGAGCAGGTGGAACTCGGGAATGTGGAATCCATTTCGAGGTAATATTCAGAACTCCAGTTTGGAAAGCCAGCCAGGAAAGTGTGGGACTAAAAAGCACATGGCACTGGGCTAAAGATTAAGAGGGGCTCTGGGCTCTCCAGATCAGTCACTGGACTTTAGGAAACAGAGATAACAGCCAGGAAATAGAGCACCGAGGGACCAAAGTGAGGCAGGGCCTACAGGGAAACCACACCTCTGCTTGGTCCATCCAGGTGGGCACCAAAGAGTGGAGGGGCTGAGGACCGTTAGGGGGAAACTGCTCACCTCATCAATCTTCCTTTCAAATAATTAGTCAACTACTTAACTATTTTTATGGCAAGTTTTGGAGATAGCCACAAAGTTTTCCCAGGGGAACATTTCTGATAAAAGACTGAATGCTTCCTAGAAAAGCAGTAAACTTTTCCCCCAGAGCGGGACAAGGAGCAGACAAGGAGCTGAGCCACACTCCCAGCTCCTCCTGAGCACCATCAACACTGTAGCCCGAGGACCTCTTAGCTCACAGGGTTGGTGGTCATACAATGAAGGAGCTAACGTACCGAAATATAGCGGAACACACTTGTGCAAAGACATGTCACCATGTCCCCACCGTGGAGAACGGCATGGAAGTGGGTCATGCAGAGGTCAGACAGCAGCAGCAAGGGTCAGTCATCCGAACGTTTGCTGCGTCACTGAGGGCTCAGCCACCACGTCTGTCTTGCCGTTCGCCTCCCTTTTGTCAGCTCTGTGCAGTTTTGGCCCCCATCCAAGCTTTGCGGCCAGCCTAGATGGACAGCCCGGAAGAACAAAGAGCCGAGGGTGGGTGTGTGGCAGGGAGAGGACATGCCAGAGGACTCTGCTCCCCTCTCCTGTCTCTCCCCACCCCCGCTCCCTGGCGCCTCACTTCCAGTGCCAGCTCCCTCCTGTGCCAGCACCACAGTGACAATATGAGATATCGCATCTAAAGAAGCACAGCCAAATATTTGATTTGGACGATTACACTGAAGAAGCCTCATCACAACTGTGGGTGCCCAGATTACCAACTCCCTGCTCTTGGCTCCGGTACATCTCGCAGTGAGTATAAACGGCGTAGACGAGCTCGTTACAACACGATGGAAGGAATCCCAAATGGCTGATGTGGAGTGTCTTGTTTGGGGAAGAGTTCACTGATGAGGAATAAGCTGAGGAGGCTAGAGGCTGTTGTTTTTCCTGTCAAGGCAAATGGTACTAAGAATATGGCAAGCGTTTTTTGATTTTTTTTTTCCCTTTCTAACTTGGATTCAGAAATGCCTGGCGATGATAAAGCAATCGCTTTTCATGGGAGATCGCAGAACAATCCCAGTGAATCTAACTCTTCTCTCCTGGACACGGGAGGATGACCTCCTCCCCCGTTTCCTGGTGGAGATGACCTGTCTGAGAAGGACCTAGGCTCCGCTCTTTCCAACACTTTGCTATGCTAATGTGTTGAGCTAATCGAAGCACAAATAAAGCCAATTTGCACAATGAGCAACAAACTGTCTCTTCATCATGATTTTATCCCACAAAGAGTAATATCTGCTACACTTCATGCAGAAATCCTTAGCGCTCCCAGAGGAAGAAAGGAAAGCAGAACTTCAGAGACTCCTCCTTGTCTGCTTGAGAACAGAAGTGTCTAGAAAATCCTGGAAATATCATTTCCTAGTGTTTAAATTATGCATTGTTCTGGGTAGCATGAAGAACTCTCCAGATATCCCTCCCAGGCTGTGAGTCTTCACACTGTCCTATGTGACACACACAGGCCAGTCACTTAGGTGCCATCACAGTTACCAGGTCTACTGTTTCTTCATGCTCATATTTTCCTGGATAGTGGCTCCAAGGCACAAGAGCAGAGACACAAACGAGGCACTGGATCATGCACCAAGAAGGACAGTCACTGCTGCTATGTGGCAATGCTGAAAGACGCACACAAAACAGTATGTTCAGGGCTTGGTAGTGGTCCTGGGCAGGCACCTGCTGGCGGTCTTGGAACGTATCTCCAGCAAATAAAGGGGATGAGTGTACACAATCTTTTCACTTCAAGTAAAAGTGGATTTCTTGCGAAATCCAGTATTTCTGTCACTAGAGCTTCAGTGATAATAGTCACTTTAAAGTCCAGGAGGCTGACTGAAATGAAGGTTGGCGATGCCTTGGTCACTCCACACTGTACATCCAGACGGAACGTTTTACATTAGTCATGTGAGGACAGAAACACAGATCCACGCATTAGTGCACAGGCCCCCAAAAAGGTCCACGTTTTCTGTCTTAAGTTATTTGTGTATATTCACATACATAGCCATGTGCACACCTGCACAGTTGTGTGCACCACATGCAAACTTGTATTTAGACCTAAATCAAAGACTGTAGAACGATCTAGATGAAGGACCAATGTGACTAACTGTGTGTGTGCTTTAATAGATTTAACAGATTTCCCTACTTGACTTTCATAACCTGGCCTGAAAAAAAAATCACAGCGCATGAGAGCAATCTGGATAATATGCTCCTGCCATTCAGTTAGTTCGTTAGCCCTGTGCTAATCATGCAGAGGTCGTGGGTTCAGTCCCCAGGCGGGCCATTTACATTTGTTCTGCTCCGCCGCACCGGTCTGCACTTCCTGCCCCGCATCACACAGGTGATGGATGCGTGGAAAATGCAAAGGTCTTGAGGTTGAGACTGTGGGCCGTGAAGTGAGATCTGGGCACTTCAAGCCCAGCTTCCTCTTCTGGGTGCACAACTCCCCGTGCGTGACTCAACCACCAGGTGACGGCACCTCACGTCAGAGTGGGACAACTGCATTTCACAGATTGGACTGCTAAGGAATATGAAGATCGCTGCAGCTGGGCCGAGCGCAGTGTGCCATTGTTTAATGAAGGAGTAGGGGCTGGGACCAAGGAGGAGACTGGACTTGGGTGGAGCTGGTGATGAGGAGCATAACTCCTCCCGGGGAGATGAAGGTGTTCTGTTCACCGTGTTCTATTCACTCATGATCGCAGTGCGATCACAAATTTGAAACCTAGAATCATGAGTTTAAAGAATTTGGTCTTTTTAAATTGAAAACTAATGGAACTATAGTTAAATTATTTCCCATATTTCTATTTCTTGACTATTATTTCACAGTTTCCCAAAATGCATTCCATGGCTTAAAGCCCATTTCAACTTTTTGTAAAAATGTAAAAAAAAAAAAAATCAACATATGTAGCATTAATTTAAAAATATATAGTCAGCTTGTCAGAGAAAAATATATGCACAGTAGAAAGTTAATTAACTGTAACCTCCGTGCATTCGTATTTTAAGTCTCCTTCTTTACAGAGAGAATTGCTCCTCTAATTTCACTGACTCTCACAGAAGCCTGGCTCTAGAACTTTGAGCTCGAGATGGAGTCAGATTTAATTATTTCAGCCAAAGTCTTAATTTATCATAACTATGTTACAAGCGTGAATAAGAAGCTATGGTGAGTCCAGATGTTCTGCAGACACAAGAATGTACTTTGCTTATGTGACGAATCCCTGACATCATCGATACAGGGTCTGGATTCGCGTCCCATTTGAGATGCACTTTGATCCCTAGCTTTCCTGTTTTCTTCTATGTTCATTAAAGCTGCAATTTCTTCTCACAGTTATTGGTTTGTGTTGCTTCTTTAAATTAATTTTCCCATATGTTTCTGATTTCTTCCCCAGAGAAATCAAGGTCACACATAAACAAAACCTCAAATTGTTAGGAAGGAGAGGAAAATGAAGCCAATCATTTGCCATGATTCTTCACCCTTTCTGTTTGTTCCTCCTGGGAGATAATTGCTTCAATGAATTCAGCTTGTGATGCTGAAATTGTTCATTTTATGATTAGATGCAATATCACCTAAATCTTTAAACAAAATAAGTCTTCTTATGTAACTTCCAGCTTCCCAGAGACTTGCGGAAGAAATTATTTCTAGGACTCACTGTATTCTTTTCACAGAGAACTCGCTAAAAATTTATTGTCTCTAAAAGGCATGGTTCAATTTAATGGATGCTCATATTGCTGATTCATCCCATATTTTGCATCTGTGTGTGCCATTAGCTTTACAAATTTGGTCTTCTTCATGTCCCTCAACCTCAGTTTCTCTGAATTTCTGCTTATTCACTCTCTTCCTTTTTTTTTTTTTTTTAATTTTCATATATTTTTCTTTTTTTTTTTTTATTTTAAAGAGAAGAAAAAACAAAACAAATCAAAAGAAGAAAAAATTTTCAAACCAACATAATAGGAGGGTAACAATGGTTAATACATTACGTATTACTATCTTTAAGTTAGTTATTCAGGACACCAGACATTAGCATTCAATTGTCCAAACATTATTGGCACAAACCTTACTCTTCAATGAACTAAGTAAAAATGGTAGTGTATCTATCTTAACCATCATATATATATATATATATATATATATATATATATATATATATATACAATTTTTTTTCCCTTTCCCTTCTTTCTTTTCCCTATTCCAGTCTCTCTTTCCTTTTGACCAGTTTCTTTTTGATTCACCATGTCTATTGTACATTTTGGATCTTATTTACTCTTTCAGTTTCTCATACTAGAGAGATAATACGATGCTTACACATGTGCTTCTGGTTTATTTCACTTATGAGTATTTTCTCGAGTTGCATCCATTTACCTATAAAAGTCTCCAGTTTATCCTTCTTTATGGCTGAATAGTACTCCATTGTATAAAAATACCACATCTTTCTTATCCATTCCTCAGTTGATGGGCATTTGGGTTGTTTCCAAGATCTGGCTATTACAAATTGTGCTGCTATAAACATGGGTGCACATATATCGCTGTGGTACGATGTTTTTAATTCTTCTGGGAAGATGCCCAGAAGGGGAATAGCTGGGTCAAATGGGACCTCCAACCCTAGTTTTCTGAGGAATCTCCACACTGACTTCCACAGTGGCTGTACCAGTCGACACTCCCACCAACAGTGAAGAAGGGTTCCTTTTTCCCCACAGCCCCTCCAGCATTTGTTATTAGTTGATTTCTTAATAGTAGCCATTCTTTCTGGGGTGAGATGGTATCTCAGTGTTGTTTTAATTTGCATCTCTCGAATGACTAGTGATGTTGCACATTTTTTTGTATATTTGTTTGCCATTAGTATTTCTTCATCTGAGAAATGTGTATTCATCTCAGATGCCCATTTTTGGAGTGGGTCTTTAAATTTGGGAGGTCTGATTTTTTTGAGTTCTTTATATGTTCTCGATAGTAATCCTTTGTCTGAGGAACAGCTGGCAAACATTTTTTCCCACGTTGTGGGTTGTCTCTTCACTCTGTTGGTGGTTTCTCTTGCTGTGCAAAAGCTTTTTAATAAGATGAGATCCCAGTTATTGATTCTTTGGGATAGTTCCCGTGCGGTTGAGTTTTTATTCATAAAGTCTTTGCCTACACCAATGTCTCCAAGGGTTTTACCTATCCTACCTTCCAGCAGATTTAATGTTTCTGTTTTAATATTTAGATCTCTGATCCATTTTGAATTTAGTTTAGTGCATGGTGAAAGATATGGATCTAGTTTTAATCTTCGGCATGTGTAGAGCCAGTTTTTCCAGCACCATTTATTAAAGAGGCTATCTTTCTTCCAGCGAATGTGTTTGGCACCTTTGTCAAAGATAAGGTGGCTTAGTATGTCTGGGGTTGTTTCAGCATCTTCTAATCTGTTCCATTGATCTTCAGGTCTGTTTTTTTTGCCAGTACCACACTGTTTTTATCACAGTAGCTTTATAGTATAATTTCAAGTCGGGGATTGTGATGCCCCCTGCCTTGCCTTTGTTGCCCAGAATTGCCTTTGCTATTCTAGGTCTCTTCTGATTCCACATGAATTTTAGGATTGTTTTCTCTAATTCTGTGAGATATGCTGTTGGAATTTTGATTGGAATTGCATTAAATCTGTATAACAAATTTGGAAGTATGGCCATTTTCACTGTATTGGTTCTTCCTATCCAGGAGCAAGGGATATCTTTCCATTTTCTGATATCCTCTTCAATCTCCTTTTTCAGAGTACTGTAGTTTTCAGTATAGAGGTCTTTTACATCCTTCGTGAGGTTGATTCCTAGGTATTTCATTTTTTTGGATGTTATTGTGAAAGGTATTGTTTCCCTAATTTCTCTTTCAGTAAGTTTGTTATTTGTGTACAGGAAGGCTATTGACTTTTGAGTATTGAATTTGTATCCAGCTACACTACTGAATTTGCTTATTAAATCTAGCAGTTTTTTAGTGGAGTTTTTGGGGTCTTCTGTGTAGAGTATCATGTCATCTGCAAATAATGATAATTTAACTTCTTCCTTTCCAATCATTATTCCTTTTATTTCTTTCTCTTGTCTAATCGCTCTGGCTAAAGTTTCCAGAACTATGTTGAATAAGAGTGGGCATCCTTGGGCATCCAGTGGACATCCTTGTCTTGTTCCTGATTTTAGAGGGAAGGCTTTCAGTTTTTGGCCATTTAGTATAATACCGGCTGTTGGTTTGTCATAGATAGCTTTTACCAGATTGAGATAAAGTCCCTCTATTCCAATTTTCTGTAGGGTTTTTATCATGAAAAGGTGCTGGACTTTGTCAAAAGCTTTTTCTGCATCTATTGAGATGATCATGTGATTTTTGTCTTTGGTTCTGTTAATATGCTGTATTACATTTATTGATTTACGTATGTTGAACCATCCCTGCATCCCTGGGATGAATCCAACTTGGTCATGGTGTATAATCTTCTTGATGATTTGTTGGATTCTGTTTGCCAGTATCTTATTAAGGATTTTTGCATCTATGTTCATTAGGGAGATTGGCCTGTAGTTCTCTTTCTTAGTTGGGTCCTTCTCTGGTTTTGGTATCAGGGTAATGCTTGCTTCCAGGAATGAATTTGGGAGTATTGCTTCCCTTTCAATTTCATTGAAAAGTTTGAGAAGTAGGGGCGTTAGGTCTTCTCTAAATTTCTTGTAGAATTCGGCAGTGAATCCATCAGGGCCTGGGCTTTTCTTTGTTGGGAGGTTTTTAATTACATCTTCAATTTCATTGGCTGATATTGGTTTATTTAGGATTTTTAAATCTTCTTGATTCAGCTTTGGTAATTCATACGAATCTAGGAATCTGTCCATTTCTTCTGCATTTTCCATCTTAGTAGAATATAAATTTTCAAAATAGGTATAGATGATCTTCTGGATTTCTGCAGGGTCCATCGTGATATCACCCTTTTCATTTTCAATTGCATGGATTTGAGTCTTTTCTTTTCTTTTTTTAATAAGGTTGGATAAGGGTTTGTCAATCTTATTTATTCTTTCAAAGAACCAACTTTTTGCTTCATTGATTCTTTGTATTGTTTTTTTATTCTCCAATACGTTAATTTCTGCTCTGATCTTTATAATTTCCTCCCTTGTACGGGCTTTTGGCTTAACCTGCTCTTCTTTTTCTAGAAGCTCGAGGTTCACCCTTAAGTTGTTTATTTGCACTTGCTCTATTTTCCTGATATAAGTGTTTAATGCTATAAATTTCCCTCTTAGGACTGCTTTCATTGTATCCCATAAGTTCCGGTATGTTGTACTATCATTATCATTCAGTTGTAGAAAGTGACTAATTTCTTCTTTAATTTCATCTGTGACCCATTGGTTGTTCAGGAGGATGCTGTTTAATTTCCATGTGTTTAGGGAGTTTTTGTGGGATCTTTTGCCATTGATTTCCAATTTCATTGCACTATGGTCTGATAATATGCATGGGATAATTTCAATTCCTTTGCATTTACTTAAGCAGGTTTTATGAGCTAGTATGTGGTCTATTTTGGAGAACGTCCCATGTGCAGCTGAGAAAAATGTGTATTCTGATGTTTTGGGATGGAACACTCTGTAGACATCTACTAAGTCCATTTGTTCAAAAGTTTGGTTCAGTTCTACTATTTCATTACTGATTTTCTGTCCAGTTGATCTATCTTTTTGTGACAGTGGAGTATTGAGATCTCCCAATATAATTGTATTAGTGCTTATTTGATTTTTCATGTCCTTTAGTACTTGTTTTATATAGCTGGGTGCATTGGTATTTGACGCATATATATTTATGATCGTTATCTCTTCCTCTTGGATTGTTCCCTTTACAAGGATGTAATGACCGTCTTTATCTCTCTGAATCCTTCTTGGCTTGAAGTTCACTTTGTCTGCAAAAAGAATAGCTACCCCTGCTTTTTTCTGGGTTCCTGTGGCATGGAGTATTGTTTTCCATCCTTTGACTTTCAGTCTATGAATTTCTTTCTGAATTAAATGTGTTTCTTGTATACAGCATATTGTTGGATCTTGCTTCTTGATCCATTTCGCCAGTCTGTGCCTTTTGATTGGTGAATTGAGACCGTTAACATTGATGGTTAAAACTGATATGTATTGACTTGTCATGATATTTTCCTGTTGTTGGTTCCCACTCTTTGTTTTTCTGCTTTCCGGCTATTTAATTATTTGCCCTGCCTGGTGGATTCCTTCTGTTGGGGTTCCTATCTCTTTCTAGAATGTCCTTCAGAACGTTTTGGAGTGCTGGTTTGGTGGTCATAAATTTTCTCAGATGTTCTTTGTCATGAAAGTATTTTATTTCTCCATCAATTTTGAAAGATAGTTTTGCAGGGTACATCAATCTGGGCTGAAAATTATTTTCCTTTAGAGCTTGAAATACATCATTCCAAGCTCTTCTTGAATTGAGGGTTTGTGCTGAAAAGTCAGCTGTGATTCTGATGGGTTTTCCTTCATAGGTGATTTGTCTCTTCTCCCTAACAGCTTTTAAGATTCTGCCCTTCTGTTGAATTTCTGGGATCTTGACTATAATATGTCTTGCTGAAGTTTTTTTTTTGATCATGTCTAGTTGGTGTTCTAAAAGCTTCACTTATAGGGGTGTCAAATTCCTTTTCTCTTCCAGGAAAGTTCTCCCTGATTATGTCTTTGAACAAGGTTTTAATGTCGTTGATGCTATCTCCTGCGTTTTCATTTATTCCAATTATTCTTAAGTTGTTTATCTTTGAGTCATCTAGCAGCTGCTGAATTGATTTTTCATGGTCCCTTGCTATTTTTAAGAATTTTTCCATTTCATGATCACTAATTGCAAGCCTGTCTTCTATATCTGAGATCCTGTCCTCGCATTGGCTTATTCTGCTACAAATACTTTCAATGGAATTTTTTATCTCTTGGATATCTGCTTGAATCTGCCTTATGGATTCCATTTCTTTCCTATGCTGAGCATTCATGGTTTCTATAGTTTTCTTAAGTTCATCTATTTTTTTGTCTGTATCAGCTATAGTGTCCTTAAGCATGGTCTTCATTGTAGACATTATCTCTGCAGTTATCTGTGAGATTATTTCTGTTTTAATTTTTTCCAGAACCTCATTCAGTTGCTTTGTTGTTACCACTTCAGATAGGCCAGGTGGGTGGCTTTCAGATTGTCCCACCCCGTTGCCCCCTAGGTTTGCCTTTGGTGAATTGGATGTGTGTGGTTGCATCTTGTTTAAGTGTCGTCTCATTTTTTCTTTCTTTAATTCCTGGGGTGATGTTTGCAAATTACCTATAGTAGGTTACTTTATTGCTAGTGTTTAAGATCTTTAGAAGATGACTACTTCTCTGCAGTATCTTCCAAGTGGAGCTTGCTTTTAGGTTTTGAGCTTTCTGCCAGATCCTACCTCTTCAATTCGTTGGGTATGCGAAGTTGCTACCTGTTTGGCCCAGTCCTTGATTCTTTGGTACTGTGCCACTGTATTTTCTGTGTCCCTTAGTCAATCTCAATCATGAAATATCAGGAAGGAAAGATGTTTAGAACAATTATTTCACATTTGGCTATAATGTTAACTAAAGCATCAAACACAGCCTAAAAAATGACAGACTGAGCTAACCAGTTATTTACCACTTTTAGCTGTATAGAGTTGCGGTTATATAACAAAATCTACAACACACCAGAAAAATTATATGCAGTATACAAGTCCTATGTATGTCAATTTTTCCTTGAGGAGTTTAAATTTAAAATGAGTTAAGGAGGAAATAGAGTACTGGGAGAAGAGGAAGGAATTAGATGTAAGGTTAGAGGACCAAGAGGGATCCCACTAAAATTGGGACACTAGTGCAGAGGACAGGTGGTAAAAAGAGAAGGAAGGGATAAAAGGAAGAACAGATCACAACCACAATCACAAAGAAGTTAGAGGCGCTGTTTACACTCATATAAAAAACCAGAGAGAATAATGAAGGAAAGAGCAAATACACATACAGAAACAAAAACGAAGATAAAAACAATAAAACAGACAGATCAAAAATAAAACCCCACCAAAAAACAAAACAAAACAAAACAAAAACAAAAAAACCCTTCGCCAGAACAAAAAACAAATCAGTGAGAAAAAAAATAATAATAAAATAAAAATAAAAATAAAAAAAATAAAAAGAATCAGTTCCAGGTGTTGACTCTGTTGTAGGCAGGTACCTTGTGACAGAGTCCTGTTCTGTGCAGGTCCGTCCCAGTAAGCCAGGAGCACCTTCTGGCGGGCGGTGAGCAGAGGCGCGTACTTTCAGGCAGAGACCAGTCTAGCTCGCCTCCGCTCTCAGCGCCCTTTCACGATCCCTGGGCCTGAGAGGCTCAGCGCGCTGTCCGGAGCACGGGTTCCCTGCACTGGTTCCCGCCACTCTGGTTTTTCGCCACGCCCCCCACAATGGCGCCGGGCCAGTCGCTCTCTGGCGCGGGACAGGTGTGGCTGAGAGTCCAGTCTCGTTCGCCTGCTGACCTCAGCACACTTTCGTGGGCCTGAGAGGCCCCGTGCTGTCCTGTCCGGAGCACAAGTTCCCAGAGCAGTTTCCGAGCTGCTCTGAGTTTCGCCACACCCCCCACAATGGCGCCCGGCCGGTCGCTCTCTGGCGCGGGGCAGCTGTGGCTGAGAGACACTCACCGCCGGTCAGCGCCGTTCTCCGCTGCTCCCCTGCCCCGCCGCTGTCTCAGGATCCTCCGTGGGGGCTCCCTGGGCGCCAGCTGCCACCGTGTGTCTGTAGAATTGAGCCTCCGCGGCGCTGCAACTCCCGGGATAGTAGAAGGTGTGCGCGTGCGGTCTGCTCCTTCTTTCCTTCTTCTTTGTTGGAAGTCACCCGTCACTGGTGCCGGGGGTCCCAGATTGCGCTTCAGAACTTTTCTGGGTTTCGGGGAGGCATCTCCCCCCCTCCTGCACTTTCCGGGTTGCTATATTCCCGTGTTCCAATGGTAACTTTTAGAGAGAGTTTCGCTGCCTGCTTCTTACTCATCCGCCATCTTGAGGTCCTCTCCACTCTCTTCCTTTTTAACATTAAAATAAAAATTTTAAGTCTGTACTCATTGTCCCTGTAATAAAATCACCTAATGAAGTTTTATTTTAACTTTTCACCTGACACCAAAAAAAATAAAAACCTTCAAATCAGATCACAGACGACACTGATGGATAATATTTTTCTTGAATCTAAAATATTTTCCCTGTGCTGCTAGGAAACATACTGCAATTACTATTTAGCTGGGGTCGTAGACATTGGAAACAACAGTCCAGATTTGGGTTTATCTTCACTTTTAATGATAGTAAGGAAACAAAAAGACCAGGAGATGCTGTTTAGTGAGATGCTGGTTATTGCTCCTGGGAGTTCTCCTCTCCCTGCTTTTTTTTTTTTTTTTGTGGGTACCGGGGGTCGACCTCAGGACCTCCTGTGCCAGCAGGCACCCGTGCTGCTGAGCGATATCACCGGCCCCTTTTTCGTATGTGGGTTCCGGGAGTCAAACTCGGGCCCTCGCGCTTGCCAGGCAGGTGCTTATGCTGCTGAGCCATCTCACCGGCCCCTCTTCCTGCTTTTAATGAGGCCTCCTGAAAACAGCATCTGGGGTGTGGGATTTGCAGTGGCCACCCTGGAGAGCAGGAGCCGTACATATGAGGTACACAGAGCCGGACTCTGCCCCTCTGTCTTCCCTGGACCCTTGATTCTGCTGGAAGATCTCAGGCCTCTGCAGTCACCAGGAGCTGTGCTGTGAGCACACTGCAGACGCTGTGCAGACAGAGTCTGAGAGCAGAAGGAGTCCACAAGGATGCTGGGGAATCTCAGAGCCCCGACGGCCAGGACGGAGCATCTTCCTGTGTCTGAGGTTGGGGTCCACGGTTTCAGGAGTGCAGCAAAGGAGCGCTTTCACAGAGAGCAACATGATACTAATTCATGGACCAGAATAAAATTCTGCACACATCAATCTCCTGACTAGCACGTTTCAGTCAAAGCCCAGGTTGAGAATGGGAGTTATTATTTGTAGTAAACATAGCAAGAATTCCTTTAGGGTTTCATACCCCAATTCTTAACCCATAAGTGTTTTCATGGCAAAGGATATGAATAAATAAATAATACATAACGGTGAATAACAGTCCAGGAGAGAGCATAAAGCTACAGGACAGTGCTAAAGTTTCTCTTAAGAGCGAACGACGGTTGGGAAGTGGATTGTAATCACGCAGGGGGAGGAGGTATTAGAGAAATGGAGACCTTTTTGCCTCCCTAGTGGTTGAAGTGCCTTTGTGTGGACTGCCTTGCTGTATGGCACCTACATGCTGTGATGCTCGATAAACATTAATGGAAAATGGAAAATGCATGGAGAAACAGCCAAGAGCTCAGGCTGGAGGCGAGGAGACGGGGCCTTGGACAAGGTCTTACTCTGCTCATCAGGTGGATCGGCGCAGGCACGACAGGGCAGGGTGTGGGAACCCTCGAAGCAGAGAGGATGAGACGGGATGGGGGAAGGCAGGAAGCTAAGCCTGTGTTTTCATCCTTGAAACCTACTCATCACCAGTTTATATTTTTAACAGAGCTTCATAACGATTTATTCCTTTCAACAATGAAGCAAACCAGAAGAATAAGATACATATATTAAAGGGCAATAGAAAATCAGGATTATGGAGGAGCAAGTTTAACTTATTTTGGTAAAATATTTATTGGGATAGTAATGATAATAATATATTATTATTATTTTAATCATTAATGTGTGTTAAGGCCTTATATGACCAGTACAATGACCACTCTAGGCTTTACATGTACTGTGACCTATTTAACAAAACCCAATTTGGCCCTTTAGTTTAATTATTTGATTAAAATTTAAAAATCATCATAAAATGACATGCTTTACGTTAATTAGGTAAACAGTGATATTGATTTCCTTTGTAAATATTGCCTAATATGATCATTTTAATGGCTAAGTGAAAGAGTGCAGAGCGTTACTAACATGAGCGGTGGGAAGACATCAACAATAAAGTTTCTTTCCATGAGTGACTTCAGATGTGGCTGCCTTGATATCCTGAATCCATTCAAAACACTGGCCTGTCACGTCATTTTGACTTTGGGGAAGATCTAGAAGTCACACAATGCCAGATCGGGTGAATAAGTTAGGCAAGGACACACCATCATGTTTTTATGAGCTGTCTTTCTGTTGTACAGCACTCGCCAGCAGCATTCACAGTATTTTTGTGTGTGTGTGTGTGTGGGTACTGGGGGTCGACCTCAGGACCTCACGCGCCAGCAGGCGCCCGTGCCGCTGAGCGATATCACCGGCCCTTTTTTCATATGTGGGTTCTGGAAATTGAACTCAGGCCCTCGCGCTTGCCAGGCAGGCACTTACGCCGCTGAGCTATCTCACCGGCCCCGCTGTATTTTTTTAAATCACAACTTATAAAGACACTCAGGAAAGAGGACCTCCAGAACTGCTTCAGAAAGTAGAAAGACAATGGGATAAGTATGCTAGAAGGAAGATGGGTGTATTTTGAGGGGGATCAATGACAACGTGTCTTTTATTGTAACAAAGTTTTAAAATTTTAAACATTCACGATACTTGTTGATGAGAAATCATATACTTTTAAGACAGGAAGTAAAAAAAAATACAGAGTTATAAATTCAACTATGTTTTTCTAATAGAAAGATGTTAAAATCCTAACCCTCAGAATGGCAGAATATACCTTACTTGGGGATAGGGTTATTACAGAAAAGAAATCAAGTTAAAATGTGATGATTACATAAGCACTGATTCAAATGACTGGTGTCATTTATAAATTGAGAAAAGCCAATGTAAAGGGATACATGGAGTTGACAAAGCCCACAACAAGTGAAGAGAAAGGCTTGGGAGGGATCCTAATGTCGCCCTCAGAGAGCCCAGCCTGCTAGCACCCACGTTTGCACTTCTGGAGTCCAGAACGATGAGATGCTGGATTTATTGTTTAATGCTTTGTGGCAGTTAAGCTTGACGGTATCAACCTGATTGGCTTGGGAGCCCCTGAGGGGATTAGTAAGCACACTTCTGGGTGTGTGTAGATTCGTCATGGAGGTGTGACCTTCAATATATATCTGGTCCCTCATCCCTTCATCTCTTGACACTGTTCTCTTAGTTCTGTTCTCTTGATCTGATTCCTCACTGCCATGAAGGAACTGAGCAGATGTGTTCTACCACACTACTGATGGTGACCTTTTGGAGACCAAGTGCCCAAACTGCAACCCCAAAACCACTTATTTATTGCAAGTGCCAATGCTGCCCCTGTGTGTGCTATTATCCAATGCTCAGCTTCTGGGGTGATGCTGGGGTGACTTGGCTCACATGCACACAGAGAGGGCACTGCATGCCTGCTGCAGCATGAGCAATAGGTTTGCCACCCTTGCACCCCACCTTTCTGCCATGACCTTACTTCCATGCACCCAGGAACCATGGACAGAATCCCCTGAACACACAAAACAAATTAAATCTCTTCTCCTTTAGGTTGTGGATGTTGGTTATTGTGTCCTAGCAATAGGAAATCTGACAAACACAGAAAGTTGGTACCAGGAGTGGGGTCATTTTTGTGATTGCCTGATCGTGTTTTCCAGAAGCCTTTGGAAATGACCTGTGGGGAGAGTTTGGAAAGCCTTGCAGATGTCTGCTAGAGGAGCTAGAAAGCTGTAATGGTGATTCTGGTCAGACCCTGCCAACCTGGAGACTCTCAAAGCAAGAATTATTCTCAGCCTAGTTCAATGACTTAACTTATTTTAGATAAAATTATATCTAAATTTAAAATTTATGTTTGAGATTTAAAAAAAACACACTCAATAGCTGACCTCTGGCATCTATAGCTTCTGTTGGCGAATAAGAGAAAAAAAATGAAAAATCGGGTATTTGTAAGTCTTCCATCTAAGGTCACAGAGGGCTTGAGAAGACACTAGGTGGAAATATGGACTCTATAACAATAGGCAAACACTAACTTAAGTTCCTCCAGGGTGGAGGAAGAGTTGTGGACCACATATCTAATGGGGATAAGGTGATAATTACAAAGTGGGAAGACAACCTTGGAACAAGATTTCCTGAAAACATTGTCACCGAGTGTGTTATGGTCCAGGCTCAGCTCTGGTACCACATGCTCAGTTGAATCACAGAATGAGGATGCCTCTGTTGCTGTAGCATAAAATATAACAGCAGTGAAGGTCATTAAAATAAGATCCTGCCATAAAATTCTACAATTGGAAATGTATAAGTCACAGCTCCCCAAAAGGCTATGGGCTCCTAAAATATCAACAAAATGTAGCATCAATGAATAAATTTTTATTGCCCGGTTGCTCTGAGACATTCAAACATGAACATTCTAAGGTAAGTAAAAGATCTAACTTTGTCTAAATTCAGGAAACGTACAGTCCACATTCAATGGCATTTACCTTCTACAAAACATCTTATAGTATGTAATGGTTGATACATTGTGTCAGCTTGAGAAGTTTAGAAGTTTAGCTAAGTGACTCTGCAGGGGTCCAGGGTCCTCACTTTGTAAACTTCCTGGGCCCCTGCAAGAGGAGGGCACAGAGATGGTGTGAAGCTACACCTGCCCTACAGGGGTAGCCTGCTTACAATATAAGGAAGGAAAAGAGGCTCACTTTCCCTCTTCTTCGCTCTTGTGGCTTTTGCTGTGTTCTGCTGCCTTGAACTGTTGCCCCTCTGCCACGCCACCCTGCCTTGGAGCCAGCTAATTATGGACTGAAACCTCCACAAACTGTGAGCTAAATAAACCTCTCCTTCCTTAATTTTGGGCATCAGGTATTTTGTCTCAGCAACAAGAGAAAAGTAACTAACACATAGTACAATAAAAAATCATAATATAATTCATTGCATACTGACATAAGGTTTAGATAGTGCTCTAATGTCTTTGCTCCCCACAAAACATACAATTGCACATGCTCACTTGCACACATACTTGCAATCATGTACACTCACACATGTATAGTGCACATTTCCTGCCCCATTCTCCAAAGTGAGAGTAAGTTAAATACTGCTATACTGATGTTATTGCTGTGGAAACTCAGACACAGAAAGACCACATCATTTACTTAAATTTATTTAGCACATGATTGTAGAGACAAAACTGGATTAAAATTCCCTGCCTCCCATTCCAATGCACAGCAACAGACTACTGTGTCTCCAGCCATGGTTCTGGAATGATGCAAACAAAGGTAAGAATAAGGTCATTGTTAATCACACTGAAGACTTTTACTATATTTAAAAATATATATGGGAGAGGAGCCCAGAAAAGACGGCACCCGCTGATTGTGTCATGCTGACTCTAAAACTTTCTCTTTGCTGAAAGCTACCCTGATAGGATGTCACTGTTTGACAGCCGGATGCCTCTTGCTGGGTAGAATTGAAAGAAAAAGATAACGAGGAGACTTACACTATGTCAATGGCAAGACAAACTGTATCTCTTTCACCTCCAAAGCCTGAAAGTGCTTTGAATACTGGGGCTAGGATCTCCTAAGAGGAATCTATTTTCCATGTAATGGTGTGCATTTCCCACATTGAAGCTAAATATTCATGACTTCATGAAAGCACTAAGCTTCTGTAGGGAAAAAAGACTCTAAGTCCATCTGATACATTTTGGACAAGCTGGCATTTGACATATTCTATATGTTCTGGGTAGTATTATAATTTCAAATAAATCTCTACTGACAACATTTCAGTAATGTCATATCCTTAAAAACCATCTGATAGGTCAAGTGACCTTTTCCAAAAACCAAATAGACGTATAAGGATGGATGTAGGAGTGAGAAGAGGACATGGGCAGGAGGGCTGCCCCTCTTGTGCTGTGTTCTGGAATCATCCCTCGTTGTACAGCATCTTTTCTTTCTAAGCCTCTCACAAGCTGCGTGGAAGTCCTTTCTGGCTCAGTGCCTACAGCATTCTCAAAAGAGTCATCGCAGAGTGCAGCTCTTCTTGCTCCCTTTCTCTGTCTGTGGGAAATACTAAGCAAAGTATAACACACAAGAAAGACCTGCCATGTGCTGTATCTTCACTAAGTTCAGTTGGGTAGCAAGACCAAGTTTGGTTTGGGCATGGAGCTACAAAGATGATTTTATGAAAGCAAACGCCCTTATAAAGCTGTGTAGCTCTGTCGACCCTCTTTTTGGATGTGTTCTGTATGTGGAGAACCATACTTATTTCTTCTAGACTCATCCCCTTTCCTTCTCACCCAGGAAACAGCCTGATACTTCCTCCAAACACTCATAGATTTTGTTGAGTGTGACACAAGCAGCACTCCAATCCAGTATGTCATGTGTGGTGTGCAGTTGATGATTATGTAAGTCTTTGATCCTACATTTTAAATGGTAGCATAACCTTGTTTTGAAAACATTCACAACCTCAAAAGGTCAGATATTGAAGGATCCATAGAATCTGAAAGAACCACTGGTCTTGATTAACTCAGCTATGTGTTTTTGGAAATTACTGGTTAAATAATATTTAACTGATATTCATACATTTTTTTCCTTAAAAGGAATGTATTCCCAGTGTTAGTCAATGATGATGTGCACGAAAGTCATCTCTAACTTCAAATTAGAACTTAGTGAAGGAAGGATTAGGGAAAGGGACTCTGCATTACAGAGAAGAGTTTCTGATCCCTGCACATGACAGATTATGGGAGCTATTCCCCTGCAAGCTCCACGCTTGAGCTCAGAAATTCCAAGAGAGCAAAAACAGAATGAAGAATTGAGCAACCTGCCCACATCCTGCATCTGCCTCCATACTCCATGTAAGATCAAAGATACTCCTCCTGCGGACAGCTCGGTACCCTCCCCAGGGCTGCAGTGTGGTCTCACACTGGCTCCCTCCTGCCTCCCAGGGAAACACTACCCTGCCTTTCCTAATCTCTGCCTCTCTTCACTCTGGCCAGTATCGTTTTCTTTTGAAATTCTCTCTTCCCCACCATTCCAGAAGAGTCATTATGTCTCCCAATCTCCACTGCTTTCCAGGCCAGGGCTGCATCTTATAAATGTCTCAAATTCAGAGGACAGGTGTTCAAACCTAAGCCATCCTAGCAACATGACTGAGTGGAGACTTCACAGAAGACAAGAGGGCAAGTTGGTTGCCAGGGGTGGATTCAGAGGCTGGGCTGGCAGAAAACCTGCTCTCCAAGGGGCAGTCTGCTTTACTCTGTGCGAATGAGAATCTGGCTTAATGTGGAATCTGGATGGCTGACTTCCTGTAATGAACCCCTTTTGGGTCCCTGGGATATACTGGCAACCCACCACATCTCCAACCACCATGCCTTCCTCCAGAGCACAGGAAGCATCAGGTGCTCCTCTCTGTGTCCTTGTCATAATTTCTAACCATCCTTCCTGGACAGGCAGAGGAGCTAGTTTGCACAGAGGATCATGGACAGGGCAGCCATATGGCTTGATTTTCAAAGACACAGACTTGGGAGTTAGTACATAGATGACGAATGAAGCCAGAGGAGCAGAGTGACCTTCTCAGTTTACATAGATCTAGAATGAGAAAAAAAATTACACTTTGACAGAATATGGAAAATGATAGCATATCCATGATTGATTTTTCTTTGAGTGTATGTGCATAGTTTTTCAAATATTCCATAGGTTTATAAATATTATGAACCTTTTTGGACCTATCAATGGCAGATACCTCTTTTGTTCTGAAGATTCTATGAATTAATCACAGGTATGAATTTGGTTCCTTTGGAAAATAGTCATGATAGCAAATTTGATCATATAAGCAGCGTATTGGTGGTAATGCCGTGAAAAGTAATGGGAAGTGGGACCAGGAGTGGTGGGGAAGTCTGGAGACGTTGAGGCAGGTCTGGAAGAGGGAGTTGGAAGGAGGACTGGGCAGGGGAGGACATGCACTGGGCTGTGAGTCATGGAGAGGCCCCATTGTCCCATGTCCCATTGTCCCATGTCAGGCACAGGGCTCCATACCAGGGAGGATTTCTGTGCAGGGTGGAAAGGGCAGGCCCCTCACTGTCCACCACACTCAGCCTGGGCTGAAGTTTGCTGCCCAGAAGGCTGTGACTTGGTTCCATGTGCTGCAGCTGGAGGTCACCTCTCTCTGCCTCTTAACAGTAGCTCTCTTTGTAAGAGCTTCTGAGTTGTGCCCTTTGCCCCTTATACTTTAGGATAGATGGGAAAAATATACTTGGCTGGACTTGTTTATAGAAAAGTTCTCCATGGTTCTTATGACTTCTCAGAATTTAGAAGAGCAAGTTAGCAGGAGGAACGGCACTCACCAATGCACTGGTCTTGAAGCTGCAACTAGTTTTCACTCCCTTCCCATCTACCCCAGCTCTGAATCCCCCACCCCCTCATCTCTGAGCTCTATACCATTGGGGAGCTTTCTGGTAGGATGACTGTAACCCCCAGTGTGAGTCTCTGTAATCACACCTTCCTCTGTGCCAAGGGCCTGCACCACTCCTCTCACCATTACCACCTGTAAAGGAAATATGAAAAGAGATGATTGATTCCCTGGGTACCCCATAAAACTTTCCCCCCAGCCATGGTGTAAAAGTCCCACCTCTTCTTGGTAGTACGGTGAGGAGAGGGAGTTTCCTTCCAAACAAGAAGAAGGAGTGTATTGATTGCTTTCCATAGTTGGGACAGTATACCGAACATCTAGACTTAGAGGAGGAAAAGTTTATTTTGGCTCACAATTTCAGTGGGTTCAGTCCATGGCACCTGACTCCAATGCAGAAATGTTGTGGCAGAACAGCCTGGTGGAGGATAGATGTTCACCACATTGTAGCCAGAAAATAGAAGGAGAAAAGGGATAAGAATACACCTTCCAGTTTCCATGGTCAGGGACCAGCCATTTCTGACCAGCCTTGTCTCTGAACATGAGACCTTCAGGGGACAGTCTAAATCATAACAGGGAGAAAATACAAACAGAACAGAGAAAACAACCTGAAAATCCAAAAGATGGCATGAATGGAAAGAAAGGGAAAAAACTAAGATAGGCAGGGGAAAGAAAAGATATTTAGTAAATAAGAAAGTAAAAATAATTCTATATTAGACAGTGACTACAATAAATATCAGTAAACTAAACCACCAGTTAAAAGATAAAGATTTGAGTCTGGATTAAAAAGGGAATATAAAAATTAAAATAAGAATCTCTCTAAGAGATGTATCTTGAGTAAAAGAAGAAAAATTAGATCTCAAGATTTTAAAAAACATACCGAATTAGTGTTTTGATATTAATTTCAGATCAAATATACTTTAATACAAAGAGCTTTAGTAACATTATAATGAAAAGTTTAATTCACCAGGACTATGTAACAATTCTAAACTAGCATCACACCATAATAAAATAGCCTTAGAAACATACAAGGTATAAATTGGCATGCTTCAAAAAACTGGATTTATCTACCATCCTAGTGGGAAACTGTACATGTGACAAATCAGGTGTCAGTTGCTTCTGATCTAGTAGTTTAATGTCTTCCATCAATATCTGCGTAACTATAGCAAACCAATCAGCTAACTTGCAAGTCAGTTATTACGAGAAAAAATAAAATTGAACTTTTAGCTTAACTACACGTCAAAATTTATGCCAGTTTGATTAAAGGCTTAACTCCAGAGCCAAATACATAAACATTTAAGAAGACAATATAGAGAATATGATCTCAGAGTAAAGAAAAACTTATGTCAAAAGAATACAAACTATGGGCTGGTGATGTAGCTCAGAGGCATGAGCGCCTGCCTGGCAAGTGTGAGCTCCTGAGTTTGGTTCCTGGTACCCACAAAAAGAAAAAAAAAAAAAGAATACAAACTAATAAAATTTGATATATTAATTTTCTTTAGTATTGAGAACTTCTGCTGATTAAGAGACCATAAAGGAATTTAAAAAGATAAGCAATAAACTGAGAGAAGTATTTCTAATACAGAATTGATGAAAGATTGGTATTTAGAATAAAGAACTCTCAAAATTATCAATAAGTAAAAATGTAATCCAAAAAAATGGACAAACGCTATGAAAATCCATTTCTCAGAAGATACATGAAAAACTCACAATCAAAAGAAATGATGTTCAAGCTCATTTGTAGCCATGGAAATGCTAACTATGAATATAATGAGCACATTTTAATTGTCAAATATTTTCTTAAAATTCACTAAGAATTGAACATTATCTAGGAAATGTCCTCTTCTTCCATCAGGAGAGGAAACTGATACAACGTTCATTGGGAAACATTTGACATTAAGATTAAAGTTGAACATATATATGCTTTTTATTCCTGCAACTCCAGTCCTAGATATTTCACCTAGAGAAATGATGCGGACTTTAGAAGTCCAGAGCATCGCTATGCACAATGGTAAGTACCAGGACCAACCCAGACTGTGTAAGTAGTAATGATGGGCAAGAACATGGGACCGCATTCACACAAGTCCAAATGGTGAAAATGAATCAATGTTGCCCATGCTTTAACAAGCATGAACCTTAAACCACAGCTGTGAGTAAAGGGAATACAACAGAGCAGTTACATGGACAGCAAGTTCTAACATAAGTGAAAATAAATACAACAGCATTTGGAGATGCAAGAATAAAAACAGAATTAGAGTGAATAAGCAAATAGACACAAAATCAAGATAATATTGTGGCTATTTCTATGAGGAAGAGGGAGCTATTCTTGATGAGGGAGCATAGAGGAAGTTTTTAAGAAATGGTAAGGCTTTGCTTGCTCATCTTGGATGTGGATATGAAAATGCTAATTTATTATTGTTTAAAAAGGTATGCGGTATAAATATTTTATATGCACGTTTCACAGTAAAATTTTAAGGGCATTTTAAATTTAAATAGAATAGTGTGACAACTTCTTTAATATATGAAGTATGATGTATAGAAAGGCTAATATGTCCTTTGTAGTCAAAAGAGATAAACTATTACATATTTTTAAACAATGTATTTGCATTTGCATTACAGTGTAAACATAACTTTTGTAAATGTGGAAAAGGACCCTTTCTTCTCCCTCTCCTTAGTTCTTAGGTGAGCTTTTTGGCTAGATCTAGGAACTCAATTAATAAAAGACCTGATTAACAATAAAGAAGCGTAAAAGTTGTATTATCTTTGCATATAAGTAGAGATATCTTCTTCACAAGAGAGTCAAACCTGAAGAAATGACCAAATCATTATGCTTTTATATGTTTTAAAATAGAACAGTAAGTCTGAAGAAATGATGAGACAAATGCTTATGTGGAAGAGAGTAGTAAACTCCACGGATGTTACCAAGAGATGCATGGCAGGGCTGAAGAAGCTCGTGGATGAAAAGAGTTACTTTAGAGAGTTTGTTGTCCTGGTTCACTCCTGCCCCAGTTACACACCTCTGAAGGTCAAGGCTACTTTCCAACGTGGGTGTACAAAGGACATCGCTCTCTGATGAATCTTCATGGCTTGCTTCGGGTAAGGAGAGCCAGACCAGATATCCCTTTCTGAAGTTGCACTTCCGGGTCCAGTGGTTTTTACCCGGAAACAATAAGTACACCAGCTTGGCATATTTGAGACAGGGCTTGTTTAACAGTTTCTTAAGTCATTCGGCCCCGCCCTGTAACCTCTATCTCATACAATCATCTCTACTTGCTTTCAAAATTGGGCTCAATGGCATAATGCGATCACCTTTGCTCCCTTATTTATTTATATAGCATTTGGGGCAGAAAGAATAAAAGTGTGAGATACGCGCTCTTTTGATGGTTAAAAAGCTGTACGAGAATCACCACTTCTAATGGTTTTAGGTTTGGTGTCCATTTTTCTGCATACACATTTCACTGTGAGTTAAGATCATAGGAGCTTTGTGATGAGTTTAGTGGGTGATTCTTGTGGGCATCTGAGTGGATGGCGGGGCCATACCATACCCAACTGACCTCAGACTATGATCCCTGTGGAACATAAGTAAGCACTTCTCCAATAAAGAGTTCACTTCTGTCTTCACATCACAATTTCTACTATACTCATCTCTGTCCTGTCATGTCTAGGTGGCCTGAAATATGTATTCATTTTTAACTCGTGCATTCATAACAAATCTAAAATCAAAGGGTTAAAAGAACATTAAAGTATGTCTCAGAGAAAGTAGTAAAGAAAAAGCCACTGGATTGCTCAAATGAATTAGAAATTTTGATTACCACTGACTGCTCGAGGCCAGCAATATTTGTGGTGTTTCAGGCTCAAGGGTGCCAGGCTGCCTGTGGAAAAGACAGAATTAATTAATGTTTTCTGAGATTAATTAGAAAATTAAATGGAAGCATAATGAAAATCAGCATGGCTCAGCTCACTAGATTTACAGCTGTGTGTCACTAAATTTCAGGATTACTCAAAATATCTATGTATTACTTGAGAACAAATACAGGAAGATTGGCTGTAATTGATGTTTTTCACCTTTAACACAAAATTCCAAGGAGAATTGCTACAACTTCAGAAAATTGTAAGCCATAGAGCTGTCTGACAGCCCTGGCTTGCTTTGATGTTCTTCAAAATACCTTTAGTTGGTATAAAGTTCCCCAAATATCCAGCGGAATTTGAAACTTTGGCATGGATCATTTTCTGGCCTGTGTTACTGGCTGTCCCCTCTGCACTGCATGGGTGCTGTCCGGCGGAAACATTTCTGGTCAGGCTCCCATGGTCTAGAGGAGGTATGAGAAAGATCAAGGCAAGGAAAACCAATGGGCCGTGGAAAGATTCCCAGGGACACGACTTCAGATTTGCTGCGGGGAAGTGATAGGACATACATTTTTACCTTGTTGGATTCTAAATCCTGTTTTCTGTAAAATGAGTGCACTTGAAATATTTTCCACATGTCCTTATCTAGCTGTCAGGTAATCAAAAGATACAGGAAGTAGCTCATTATCATATGCTGCTATCCCATCATTGGGGATCTTATTATAGCTTAATATGGTTGGCACTCAATAACTGAAAATGTCAGGAAAGACTTTTTAAAATGAATAAAACTCTGAGCAAATTCAATTGTCTTTTATTGGACTGTACATGTATAAGATTTTTATGAAAAGTAGTCAGAGGCTTGTGCAAACCTTACCTCTACCAATTCTCCAGATCAAGCATGCCTGAGCTTGCTTTCTTGCTGTCCCTGCTATACAGCGTGCATTTTAGATACCTGTGGTGAACTGTATGTTGGAGTTACCAGCTCCAGCAAGATGCATTAGATAACTGATTACGGAATGTATGTTCTGGATCCCTGCAATTAGCAATGGAACAGGAAATTACACCCATTTTCACAACTGCCTTTCCTTTTTCTAACTTTGATTTTGAAAGAATATTTTAATAGAAATATTGTAGAGCCTATTTGGTACAACATCCACAATGGTCACTGTGAGAAACATTCTCAAGTTTTGAGATGATTGATTAATTTTAGGCAATTTAAATAAAATTTGTCATACCATATTCTGAAAGTCATGTGTAAAGGATATCTTTTCTTTTCTTCAGTTACTAAGACTTTCTTACTTAAAGGCTAAGGTCATAAAACATAAAAACTTGTGTTCTTTTAAATAGAATGAAATTATTTTTCACTTTATCATTAATCATTGTTTAGTATTCGGATTATTGTTTCCTAAGAAACCCTTGGTGGCTTCATTTACTAAGATGTCCCTTGAATAGAGGTTTCCGTGATAAAATAAATTTGAGAAATTCTCCTTCCTCTTGAATTTACTCAGCCCATGAGAAATGTCAAGTTGCCGAGAATTCTTGCAGGAAGGAAATTGGTTTCAATTTATGCAAACATGTTTACCTACGCATAGATTTTTAGTTTAATATCTAGTTAGATCTATTAGACGCTGTTTCAAACTTTATGTTCTCCAAAGCGAGATTTGGAGTAATCTTGTAAGATCCCTAACAACACCTTATTGCTCTGTAGTAAGTGGTATTTGGTGATATTGTGGCTCAACAATTCTGTAAAAAGAGAATTTTAAAGCAAGATACACATGGAAATATAATGGTATTCAACATGCCACATCAAAGAATGCCTCAAAGTGAGATCTAATTCCGAGTCATTCGAATTTCATTAAGTAATGTGTATAGTTTATTCCCCCAAACAAATCTCATCTACTTCTCGGTGTTAAACAGTGATGGGAGGCCATCCACCATCATTGCAGACTGAGATCCACCATTGGGCCCCAAGAGATCAGACCAAAACAAAATGCAGTCACCTGCATTGAAGGCCACTTTATCCTTCATCGAGCTGAAACTTTGACAAGTAGATAGATCCCATCACCGACGAGTTAACCTGAAGACAGAAGAGTCCTACTCACCTGAGTTGGCCTAATAACTCCCCTCTGCTTTTACCCTAATAAAAAAAGTAACCCGAAGTAATCTAATGTTAACCAACTAGATTTTTTTCTTCTTTCCTGTTCTATTTCCTTGTTCCCACACTGCAAAATCCATTCTTCTGCTATTGCCTGGTAGGACCTCTGATTTTATCTCAAAAAAAGTGCTGCCTGACTCATGAATTACAAATAGGACCCAATAGGGTCTAAACCTAAATTTGTTGGAGTTTTGCCTTTTGACACCAGGCTAACACATTCCTGCTTCAGTGCCCCTGGAAGCACTACTAAGCTCTGCTATGATCTCACACCTGGAGGTGTCATCGTCACCTGGGGACACTCAGGAGACCTCACCTACTTCCACACCCCGGGCTGCACCATGCACCCCCCCTTAGCTCTCCATGTGATGCTGACAGTCACCAAGGTGGAGAAGATCCTGGAATGGGCTCTGGAGCTTACCTGCTTTTCTGTTTCTGTGCTCACCACTGCACCAGGATATAGAAAAGCAAACCGTGGTCAAGATGCCAGCCCATGAGGGATGCCACCCTCGGTATACACCCCAGAGGGCAACGTTCTGCTCAGAGACTGCTGGGAATAACATAATCACAGGAACTGGGTTTTACTTGCGAAACTGCCCTGGTATCTCTCCCATTAATGCCACCATTCAGTGGATGAACAATTTGGTCTTTTTGTTTCAATCACTCACACCACAGCTATGCTCAATCTAAAGTCCAGTTCAGAGATCTACAACAGCAGACCGGTTCAGAAGAGCAGGGGGCAGGGTTCAGAATTAGCAGAGACAGCTTGGAGGCCAGAGGAGGAGGAAAGCAGCCATGAAGACTCGCAGGATGACCAGGGGAGCTGGAGCACAGGCTGAGCGTTTCGACAGAGAAACGCCTGCAGAATTGGGCGCAGCGGCCACTGCGTCTCACCCAACTGTGAAGCCGGAACAGGAACCGGAATTGTGCATGCAGGAAGTGGAGAATTAGAGTCACTTAGGTGCCGCCATCTGGGAAATGAAGCTTGGTTTAGTCTGAAACCCATTCCCTGGCTTGCTTCTCTTTCTAAGAAGCAATCCTCCAGCTAGCAGATCCCTCATAAGCCCTTGCTTCTCGTAGAGCTTCATGAAGGGTCCAGGCAGAGTGAACACTTCTCTGCAGGACGCCCTTTCACGTGCTTTCCTGCACAGCCTCTGCTTTGGGAAAACCAGCCCTGGAAGAGCATGCACATGAAATTTCAGAAAGTCTTGAAATTAATTCTTCTTGTTTTAAAATACAAGAACGAGAACAAGCAGAGATTCTTAAAAATACTTTCAAAGTACAGCATGCTCTTGAAATCACAGGCTAGTTACACCAATCTGAAGGTTTTGCTTTGGTTTTTCTTTCCTCCCCTCTCCCCTCTCCTGGGTCTCCCTAACACCACTTCTGTTTGATTATTGTTCAGGGATCAGTGTGGATAAAGACCTCAGGTGAAACAGGCCAGCTCCCAGGACATGGCGATGGCCTTTCCACTGTGTGATTACACTCACTCTTGATGCACTGAAGGCCACCCTTATTGGCAGTGGCGTGGAGCCTTCTTTTTCACAGAAAGATGGATTGTTCTGTGGGCCTTGATGGTTTTCAAATTATCTGAGTGCAGAAAAGAGAGCAGAGTGAATTTTATTTTAATTCATTTTATTTCCGAATTTATTTCCCAGTAGCTAGGAGGTGGTGCCTGGCCCAGCACTCAAGTCAATTGTTAGCTGTGGGACTTGATTATGTTTGGACCCAGTCGCTCATTCTGAGAAGACACAGTTAATGAGGAGAGAAATGAACAGTGTGCATCGAGTCACAGTGTGTTTGCGGTAATTTGTGACCCATTTACTCCTCTCAGTTCTTTGTTTGTTCCTCCCTACTCCACGCAGGTTCCTAGGAAGAGCAACAGAAAAGCACATTCACTGGTAGACAGTGGTGTTGAAGGTAATGCCTCTCTCTCGCTCTCTCTCCCTCTCTCTCTCTCTCTCTCTCTCCCCATTGTTGGCAGTAATTGGGGCACTGTTCATCTCTACCATAAAATGCTAAGGAAGCACATCCTAAAACATCTTATTTTCTACTATTTCACAACATATTTTTCATTGACACTGCTAGTTTTTATTTTCACTAAGTCTTTTATTTCTTTTTTTTTTTCTTCTTCTTCTTCTTTTTGGTGCACTCTTTGCCACGTTTCTAAATAATAGTCCATTAAACAGTTCACAGTGTGTGTTCTGTAGGAATGTAAAAAAGTGATTGGATGGTACTAATTAAGGAGAGATTTTGTTTCCACTTACTGCAGATCAATGGTGGGTTACATTAAAGCCGCATATTGCGATGAGTTTAACACAAAGGAACAGCTGTGGTAAATACATATTTCAAGACATCCAGGTAGGTTAAATAAATGCTCCTTTCTCTGAGAAGTCACTTATGTTGTAACTGTAAATTTTACTTGCCGAACTGTGGGGTAACACAAAGGCTAATTATGCACTACAATCATTATTAGCTTCAGTAGAATCAAAGAATAAAATTGGAAAATGTTCAGTCACTCTTAGTTCTTACTTTAATCCAGACCCTTCAGTATACTGCCTTGACGGTGATATTTTTCCAGTCCAATTTTCAAGCAAAAATATTATAATTGAATCAGGTTTTCTTTGGTTTTATACCTATTTTGAATTGAGAAAGAGAAATGTCAGTGTCAGTGTAGTTTTAGAACTTAACCACACCTGTCTTTGTGATTATATTTAAACTACTATGTGATATGATTGGTTTATTTGCCAGAAATATCATTTTCTTCTATGCAGGTTCAAGGTGGTAGTCCAGTTCTACTGATGACAATCAAAAGCTATTAATGTGTAGTATAAACTCCAAGAAGCACACATGGGATTGATAGAAGTATGGAGCAGAGAAAAGGAAGAGAAAATATGTCCCTCTGCTGCATGATTTTAGCTTGCAGAAACATCTTTTCAGACTCTGTGCTTGCAACCTGTATTTACAAACATCTCTCTCTGTGAATGTGTTTCCGAGCAGTAGCGTTCTCTGTGCTTTTACTTGACACTTTGGAATGCAGTGAGGCCTCCTAGCAGTGTTCTGCTTCACTTACAGCTTCGCGTGCCTGCGACAGTGTCCACCTCAATCAGAGGCTTGCAGACTCACAGATGCTATTTTACCGTAAGTTAAATTTTTGTCATGTCTATTTTCTGCTTAGGTTTGCACATCAAAAGTTGGACTTCCTGCAGATGAAATTGGTTAAAAGACCTGCGAGGGAGAACTCCAAGGTGACTTGCTGATTGCACACCTGACTTGCTGGGTGACTCAGGAGCAGGCTAGTCATCTGTGAGCCCTCCTCCATGGTAATGAGAGCTACCCAGGAGCACCAGGCTGCAGAGGCTGACTTCAAAGGGAGCCCTTCCCTTGAAGGAGCTGCAAGCCGGGGGGTAGGGGCAGGGAATCAGGCTGTGAAAGAGCAAATTTCTTTCAACCTGGGACCAAAAGCTCAGGAGGCTATGGTTGGTTAAGGAGCTCGGCTTTTCAGTGAAGCCAGGAAAATTCATGTTGGTTCTGAACAAAGGAAAATTTTTTTTTCATTTTTTTTTGCAATTGAAGGCAGGAAGTTCTGAGAGAAATCAGGTTCACTGGTGTAATGTGATTGTCGCTGCATTCCTGTAGGTGTATGTGTATGCATTTCTTAGCCTATGATTCTCATTATGCATTCTGTTTCCACACTTAGGTTGGCATTTTCCTTTACTTCCCAGACATAGGAACTCTGCATCTCAGTTACATCATCCGCAATGTGGGGACAATATTCTCTATTCTTATATTGTATTTCTTATATGGGATAACAACAACAACAACCACAACCATGAGGGAAGATTTCTGTAAAGCATATTCTACTGGTTTTAATTTATTTTTTCCAGGTTCTCATGGCATAACTAGAGTGGAAATTGGTACTGATTACATACATGGGAGTTCAACTGGTTTAATTAAGGAAAAAAAAAAAAACACATATCAAGCACTTGCTATATGCCAGACAATGTTTTTGTTTCAATGCGTCTGTCTAAACCATCGAAACTTCTTACCTGTAAGGAATTTACATTTTAACACAATGTCCCCATTCTTGTGTTCGCTTCTGTAAAGAGGAAGAGAATGTGCATAGACTCCACGTCTGTCTGTTGCTACTTGAGATGGAAAAGCAGAGCAGACGTCTTCCTTTAAGCCTTCTGTGAACTCTGAGTGCTAATAAGTGACATGAGTAAGTCACCTCAGAAGCTCTAAGCTGAGGATCCACTTTCCTTCACTGTGTGTTCTGGGAGGAGACATCCTGGATTCTCCACTCCTCAGTCTTGTTCCACCCCTCCCTGAACAGGAGACAAGATGCCTCTAGCCTCTGAGGGACCGTGACAGACTGTGTGCCAGGAAGGGCTGTGTGTCTCTATAGTGAAGGTGTGGAGCCAAACTTGTGGGACAAGAGGATGTGAGGGATCTGCAGGGGCAACACTGGCTGTGAACACAAAGAGACGCCTGTCATGGCTGGATCGTGATTTGCCACTGGCTGGCTGAGTATTACCTGGGCAAAGCTTTGGGCTAAACAAATGATGACAAATGATTAAGAACCTTCCACAAAAAAAAAAAAAAAAAAAAAAAAAAAAAATAAGAACTGGACACAATTGTCATGTGGGAAAATCTAGAATTGAGTACAAGTTCTAACATTTGCTAGTTGAATACCTTGAACAGATTACTTAAAACTATGACTTTTGTTAGCTTAATCTTTACAAAAAAGGTAAAACAATCAAATTCGTACAATCACTGTAAAGGATAAGACATGCTTAGGAGCACTTGGCAAACTATAACATTTATAACATTCAAGCATGATTCCATGAGTAAATATTTTGATGGCATTTGTAACATAGATATGAGATGGTAATTGTTTTGTGATCGTTTAGAACTCTCACATATTCAGAGGTGGGGCTTTGCAAAGGTGATTGGATCATGATGGCACTAATTCATCAGTGGATTCTCTACTGATGAGTTCATAGTTCAATATTGCTACTAAGAGTTTGGGCCTGTTGAGAAAAGGGTGGGTGACCCGGAAGTGTTTATTCTTGTCTCAGTGAACCTCATGTCAATATCTCTGCTCCCTGGCTGCCATGAGTTGAGAAGGTTTCCTCCATCAGGCCCTTCCACCATGATGTTCCTGACTTGGAGCCGACAGACCATAGTCTGAATCCCTTGAAACTGTTAGCCAAATTAAACCACTCCTGTTAAGCTCTGGTGTCAAATATTATGTCCCAACAATGGGAAAGCTGACTAGTACATATTCATGACACACATTTGTACAATAGCTACAGATATTTGAGGAAAATAAAAATCAAAATTTATAGGAAAAGCTCATTGTCTAAATACTCATATTTTCCTTATAGTAAATAATAAATATCTTCCTCCTCCTCACCAAGTTTTGTTTCAAAATCTTATTCTTATTGTAATAAGGATATATTTTCTAGAATACAGCAATAGTATTTAAATACAGCAATTTTCTAGAATACAGCAATAGTAGTTAAAGAACCTCAATAAATTACCTTATTCTTTTAAATGAGAACAAAGCCTAGAAAATAGACATTCAGAGCCAATACATGTTTGTAAATAATTATTGCGAGTACGTATGAAAGTGATAATTGGAGTCCTTGTGCTGATTTGTACAAGGCAGACTGTGTGAGAAGTTTTTGTTCCCTTCCTCACATGGAGCACAAGAAGAGATGCACAGAGAAGGAGGGCGGTGAGCAGCTGCCTCTGGAGGCAGATTCCAGGGTTTTGGAGGCCTTGGCATCCTATGAAGAAAATTGCACAAATGATTGGAACCATGGTGCCACTGAAGGTTCTAAGTAAAAGTACTGCATGGTCTTATCTGCACACCAGACAGACATTTGCATTGCAGAGAACATAAGCTGGAAACAAGTGACAGCAAAAATGTAGACGAGTGATAAAGCTCTGACTTAGAAGAGCAGCAGAGATTGAAGAGAAGTTTTGGGGAGAATACTTGTCACTTAAACTTCTCAGAATCTGGGAATTTAAGTGTGAAGCTTGAGGAGATAATAACAAAGGTCCCACTCAAGTGTCTAGGAGAAGGAGTCACCACCTACAAGAAGCAGACTGAGACTGTTACCTGAAGGGTGGCTTTTAACCTATGGTGGTGGGGTTCCAGGTGGACGTGGCCATCAGCCAAGTAATGTAGTGATTTGCAGCTTCTGAAAGAAGCCTGGGTTCTGAATATAGATAAGTAGGTCACCACCAGATGTGTGGGCAGTTTACCAAGTCCCCAGGAGGAATGTAATCATTATGTACTACAAACATATACCAATAAAAATAAAAATTAAAAAATCAGTTGCATCGGAATGAGATCGTATGAGCCACAGGGTGGTTGGGACAGGCTGGAGCTCACCTCCAACTCTTCTCTCCTGTTCACACTGATGTTGATGGGTTGCTGAGACAGGCAGGCCAGGTAGGATTCAATGGTTCAGAGCTGAGAGCCCTGCCACCAACTGTCATTCTTGATGGAGTGTGAAGGAGCTGCAGACATATCAGCATGATCCTCCTGGGGCCATGTTATATCATGTGACTTCATTTTAGCTTACGGAAGAAAGAGCCCACAGATGGCTTTAAAATAAGATGTTGTACTTTGGGATGCCCATGTGGCCATGACCAAAGGGGAGCCTCCAGCAGCTGAGACATCACCGGCTGACATCCTACGTGGAAGCAGAGACTTTGATCTCCAACCCGGGACTTGCATCCTTCCAAAAACCTGAGTGAGCTTAGAAAAGGATCTTGAGCTCCAGAAGAGAACTCCATCTGCCCATGTTTTGATTTCAGGTTTGCATCATCCTGAACTGAGATCCGAGATATGCTCTGTGGATTTTTTTTTTTTTTTTTTTTTTTTTGTGGGTACCAGTGGGTCGACCTCAGGACCTCGCGTGCCAGCAGACGCCCGTGCCACTGAGCGATATCCCCAGCCCCTTTTTCGTATGTGGGTTCCGGGAGTCGAACTCGGGCCCTCGCGCTTGCCAGGCAGGCGCGTACGCCGCTGAGCCATCTCACTGGCCCTGCTCTGTGGATTTTGACCTACAAAAACTATCAGGCATTGCTTTAGCCAGTACGTTTGGGGTAATTTATATGCAGTCCTAGAAAACTACTATATACTATCCTGAGAGGCAAGAGGGCCTTTTTGATGGTAACACCGGTGTTACATTGAAAAGCCTCCCTCCATAGACATAACATGCTGGTCCTTGGGGTATGCTTCACACTAATAGCAGAAAATGTTCTTATTACTTAAGTTGAAGACTTGAACATAGGGTCCTACACAACCATCTAAGAGGCCACATGACCTTTCTTGTGGAAAGGGAATATCTGTGTTTGTGTTGATGTCCATATGTGTATCTTGCAGGCTATCCCATCTGGATGGAACTCAGTACAGTAGCTAATAAACCACCATCATCAAACCCATTACAAACTGACAAAATATACATCAATGATTTTAAAGAGAAATCACATCTCGATGACAAGGCAAATGTCCCACGAGATAAACTACAGTCTTTCTCCTTCATTATCCCCTTCATCCACAGAGGGAGAATGACACGGTTCTGTGCTGTCCACAAACACCTCCGTACTTCCCTGGCTGTGTAGCCTGCTACTGTGTGGGTAAAGAAAGGTTAAAAAAGCTTTCCAACACAGCATTTTCTAGGGTAATATTTTCTTTTGAGTTGAAAGACAAAGCCTTCATCTGACAAATGAATGTACTCAAAGGATTATATCAATGGCTAAACCAATTAAAATCTTTGATATATTCAGTTATCTCTGCTGGGAATTTGATGAGATGTAGATTGTGGAGAATTGAAAGTTATGTGTTCTTTTCACTTAAATCTTTATTAATCATTTTTATTTAACTATAAGGAAATTATAACTTCAAATTATTTTTCTTTATTTTTAAAAGTAAACAATCTAATAATAAAAGTATAATTCTACCCCAATTCTTTCTTTTTTTTCACATTAGTGTTTTGCATCTTAGTTAACATCTGAAGATTAAACATATTTTTCTCAGTTCAATCCATAGAAACTCATATGTGTGACCAGTCGCATGTTCGGCTTTCCTGTGTGTGTGTAGTTTGGCCTCTCAATAAAGCATCATCATGCTGACCCAACTTTCCAATTAGTGATTTTTGAATTCTCAAGGATGAAGACTTTATGATATAATTTTAGATTTGCAGTAATATTGAAATAATAATGACCAATGATAATTTTGGAAAAAAATACAATTTGAAAACCTTTTAGAAATAAAATCATTCATAGTGTTTAAGACTTTTCACTTCTTCCTTCAGGTTGTAGGATTTTGCTTGCTTGTTGGTCTTTGTTCATGCTGTGTGAAAGAAAGGCAGAGACAAGGAAGTGTTCAATTTTATTTTATTTTATTTTTATTTTTTATCTTCTATTTCTGATCTCTCATTTGGTTGGGCTATGCCAATCCTCAGATTCGTGGCTTCACTTGTTCTCTGCTAAGAGAGTTATTTTTCTGAGTCATATTTCAAACTGTCTCCAAAATCATTCCCATCAACACCACAGCGAGAGTGCACATCAACCAAGGAACATCAGAATCCTGATGGAATATCTGGATATTTTTAGTGGCGTCTAAGACAGCGAGTTTCCAAGTCAGATCTCTGCACCAGCTTCTCTAGCTGCTTCTGCCTGATTTGAAGGGAAAGCATATTTGTAGGATACTTTTCATGACACCCTCCTCTTCTACCTGAAATGCTACTTAATGTTTTAATGTCTCTTAAAATATGTTCCAGCCAGGAGCCTCGCCTTGCGGTAGGAGGCTTCCCTATGCAGAGAATGCCACGGGGACCAGAGTCGGCTCCCCCATCTTCAGGCAATCACAGACTTGGCCCTGCTCTCCTCGCATCCCTGAAGCTTTGCATGTGTGATTATCACACTCCCTTTTGTGTGGGATTATGTGTAATTAAGTTTTCAATCAATCTGACTAATTACATGGACGTGCTGTCTGTGGGCTAGATCAGGAGACTAGAAATCTAGGTTTCTGAGTATCACCACTGATTCACTAGGTGAAGACAGCGGTTTCTTTAATGTGTCATTTTCCTGGGAAGGGAATACAGGGAAAGAATTTCAGGTCAGGTTTAGAAGTTTCCAATTTTCCTCAGAAGCCCAAATTTCTGTATCAAGCTTCCTTGAGCTTCACACCCAGTTCCCAGTGGGCTCCTCACCTCGTTCACCTGAAAATCAGCCCCTGAGAGCCAAGTACCTCTGAGGGACAGAAGCGGAGCCCCGGGCACTTTGCTGGCCTGGATGTCACAGGCTCCACTGCTACACTGTGGTGGATACAGGGAAGAAACTGAGTTAACTCCACAGGCAAAATATTTGAAGTATTGTTCTGGGAAAATATCCTTTGCCATATCAATGTTTCTAGTTTCGGAAAAAATTTAAAATGATGGGAAATAATTTCTGCTTCAGCCTAACCTCCTTTCTCTCTATAGGGAAACTGAGGCTCGTGAAGTATCCACAAGAACTTGCTCGTCGCAGAAGGAGCGGGAAGGTAGACCCCAACCCTCACCATGCTTGCGTTGGTGTTTGGCACAACCATGGGTGATCTATGATCTTTATTTCATAGTCACAGTGGCTGCTAAAATGAGGGGATATTCAGGGCAGAGGTGACCTGCTCAGTTACAGGAGAGTTGGTCACCAGCTAGTGTCTCGGTTGCCCAGAAAACAGAAATCACCAGCCCAGCCAATTCTCTGGATGATCCCGGTGCTCTGAATCATTTTCCACAGGGAGCATCCCTTCATCTCCCTATGGGATAAATGAGAGCAGCAGGAATAATCACCATGAATACTTGATTTCCAGGGAAGCAATCAACAGCCTACATGAGAGGGAGGAGGCACATGAATACCTTCCTCTGCCCAGCGTCACGAGGCCCGCAGGTGGACAGGAAGTGAGCTGACTCTCGACTCTAGCCTCTTCCTCTGCTGCGCTTTTCACAAGACCCCACCCCACCACACAGTCTCCGTGCTCAGTTCCTTTCCCAGCCCTGAAGGTGGTGTCCTTCAAAGGCCACCTAAGACTCACCTGACCACAGGACAAGGCCGGTTTCCCCCACTTCCCATGTCTTCAATACTGTTTTCATCACCTGCTCTCTTCTGTCATGCATTATTTATATGTGACCTCACATGTCTTCTTGAGTTCTTGCATGTATGTTGTTCACAAGTTCTTGAGCGGAAAGGGCATGACTTCCGCTCTATTGGAATCTCTAACGAGACTACCACTTAATAAGCTGGACTGAGCTGACATATATAACCACAGAGACCTGAAAAAGGACAGTTTGTTTGTTGGTTTGTTCAGAGCCACTCTTTCAGTGTTCTTGTCATGGTTATACAAGAAAATAAATGCAATTGGCCTCTAGTGTGTTCAAAGTGACTTACTACCAAAGAGCTACTTCATTAAAAGCATATAGAGTTTCAAAATAAAAGGCAAAATTTAAAAATGTTTAATGGTCTTTAAATTTCAGATTATGTATCTTATATTTAAAAATTAAATAATAGGCATTACTATGGATGTATTAATAACTAATAGAATTTTGTAGACTGCTTTAAAGTGACCTCTGAAAAAATAAGTGTGACCTAGAAATGTGCTAGACCTCTGTGGTAGAAGTGAAATCAGTTTGCTTTTTTTTCCCCCTACAAAACTAATTCTGATTCTGTCATGCTTACTGCTCACCAATGTTTCAGGGAATAATATGTGTTACAGCTATTAGGGACAGGTCTGCAATGTTAAATAGGGTAGCAAGTCAAAGATGACAAGTCTTGTCATTTAATGAGTCAAAGATCAGATACTAATACTGTATTAAAATGAAGCTATGAACACTTCTGTTTGCTTGCAAAATGTCAGCAGAGAAGCAACAGGAAATAGCAGAATGTAGAAGACAAAAGTTGCCCATACTTCAAAAATGGCAATGAAACAAAATGAAGTTTATTTAACTGAAACAATGGATTGTTTAATTAAAAGAAATGCCTATCTCTTATTCATTAAGATATGCATCATCGAAATTCATTTTAGAACAAAAATCTAATATCTGCTCTGCAACTTCGGTGCTATGTTCACATACTTTTATATTCCTGAATAATATTGGTTGGTGGAGGAGGAGAAAGAAAAGGAGGAGGTAAAAATACCTGCATTTAAGCTGCTTTATGCACTAAACATACATCGATGTCTCAAGTAATATTAACAACTTCCAAAGAGCTGCAGCAGAAATTTTGATTAATCTAGAGATATAAATGGGAGGTGAGAAGGAGCATGACTCAGAGCCCTCTTGAAAGCTGGAAGATTTAATTCTCTTAGAATTTACATTCCTATCCATGCATGGTGACAGATCAAGGCATTTCTAGGAAACGCTGAAGACAGCTGACGTCTTGGATTCTGCCTTTCTCGAGAACATTTAGAAGGCTGAAATAAAAATTTCTCTGTTAAAAACAAAATGGACTAATGGTGGAGAAAAAATGTTTCCAAAATATAAAATACACACTACGCTTTTTCCAATACCTGACTGGCTAGAGAGAGATCTTACCTCTGGGGTCCTAGAGAAGAAATATAAAATAGGTAGAGTGACATCTGTCTCCACTAAGCAGAGTCATTTCCCAGAGAGGAGCAAGGCTTTCAACAAGACCAGCGGAGACTTGCCAGTCGACAGCAGAGAATGTTCCTCGGCCTGATGTGGTTGATGGCACTCTGATGCGATCTCCCAGGAGTGCATGGTCGAAAGCATTGATTCATTAGTCTGTTTAATCTTCAGGCTCACGAAGAAAGAGATCCGCCTTGATTTAAAGGCTGACAGGCTGTCGTCTCGAGAGGTCCCTCCCTTGTCCTCCTTCCCATCCACCATCAAAGGAAAGGACTCCTAGCCCTGTTGCAGAGAATTTCAGTGAAGGAGAAAGCAATCTAGAAACAGAACCTGAAATAGTCAGCTTGGGCCATAGGCATGTTCATCTCCACTCCCTTTAGGCCTACTGTGAGTTTTAGTCACGAAGGTAGATGTTTTCTATCTTCTGTATAATGACATTTGAAAAATTTTTGTCAAAACATATGACACGGTTTGTATTGAGCTGGCAATTACAACTTTATGGTAAGGTTTTGTAACGTCATGCTATCAGTGAGCGCTGAGGCTGTGGTACAGGAAAACCTGCTTGGATAATGACCTAATAGAGACACTGATTTTCCTCTAGAAAAATAGATTTTCATACCCAAGCCTAAGTTGAGAAAAACAGATTGCGGTGGTTTTAGGAACAGAGAACTTGGAAAGCCCAGTAAGATGGCTGAAATGCACACTTGAGATACGCAGTTTTGGGTTGGGTGGGAATTCACATTGATCGCTGACATATGCTCTGAGGTGCCCTTATGTTTTTTGCTAGCTCTTAGCATGTAATTTATCATGTCCAAGACAAAAATTTATGTGCCTAGTAGCTGAATTAAGGTTGCTAAAACAGTGTTTTAATACCTGCTGGCAATGCTTCCCTGTAAGTGGCAGGAAGCCCTCCCTTGCTTACAGGCACCTGCATGTGTACTTACATGATTACCATAATAAATTTCATTGACATTCATTCTATTTAGCAGATTCCACAGCTTACAGATCAAATTTTTGGGAGGGATCACCATCTGAATGTTTGATTTTACACCAAATGGGGATGCTGAGCCGTGAGCCGACAGGACCGTAGTTTCTAAGACCCTGCATTTTTGTGATAGGTGTCACCCTATGTTCTTGTACACCATGTGGAGTGAAAGGGGGAACACAGCTCAACCCGTATCTATGCCCCTGTGTCTCCGCCTGCAGGAGAAGTCCAGGTTCTCTCCTCTTGACAGCTGAAAGCATTCCCTCCTGGACTTCTCCAACTGTGCCTCTTCCTCTTTTTAATTCACCACACGTCTTGGTGGGGTCAAGTTTCCCAGTGCAGAATTCTTACCATTTTTCTCTCCCGCCTGACATATCCAGAGCCTCCCCCATTGCCCGCGTCCCCAAGCCCACACTCCAGGGCTCACAGATTATTGCGTCTCCTCCTAAGCCTTGGATCAACCTGCCTCTAACTGGACCTTGCACATACCAAGGAGGACACCGCCCCTGCCGCCGGCCCTCACTCACGCCTCTCTGCCCACAGGTTCTTTCCTGTACTTAAGGTCCTAACGAGGTCAGTACGGGCAAATGGTCACCCTGCAAAACTCACCAGAGTGCCTTTTGCCCACTGCTGACTACCCATTGCTTAGCTGGAAAAGCAAACATTCACTGTCTCTTCTAACCTCCCACAGTACAGTGTACTAGAACCCAATTTGTGAAAAATCATTTCTACTATGTATTTGTGTTGTCATTTACACATTCGTTGCAAATTTCTTGCAAGCGAAGTCCCTGTCTTTTAGCACATGGTTAATCACACGAAGGTTTCTTTTTAGAATTGTAATGGTTATTATTCGAACAGGAGTCTGAATCTACCCAAACTAACCATTTTCTGTCACTGCAGATTTTTTTCTGAAATTTGACTGAAGTTTAGAGACCTTTGGAAGTACTGCCTTCAAAATACGTAGCCGCAAATTTGACTTGGTGGTACACCTCTGCTATCCCAGCACTAGGAGAGGCTGAGGTAGGCAGATCGCAAGTTTGAGTCCAGCCTGGGCAACTTAGTGACTTAGCAAGGCCCTGTTTCAAAAATAAATAAATAAATAAATAAATAAATAAATATAATAATAATAAAAGCTGGGGATGTAGCACATTGCAAAGTCTTTCAGTTCAATTCCCAGTACAGCAAAAACAAAAGCAAACAAAAAAGAAACCACGCCCATGCATGCTTGTATTAAATGTTTGTTAGTAGATAAAAGATGAGGATGTTTTTTTGTTTTTAAAGGAAAGCTGTAGCCTGAAAAGAGAATAGATGTTCATGAAGATGAAAATTCCACGTGCTCTTGGATAATCCTGGATCACAAGTGTGACCACTTGACACCTGATGGTTCCACTGCGTGGAATCCATCGCACTGGGCCGGGTGGGAGAAGAGAGGCGACCCTGCTCCAGGTGGCGCACTGTGGGTTACACCCAGAACTTGCCTGCCTCCTGGGAAACAACAGAAGCAGAACCCCTGGGGCCGGGAATGTTTTAAAAAGGAGCCTGAGCCTATGGTGTCCTGCCTGCTGCTGTCATCTGAAAACTATCCCAGGCAAGGCAAGGACACCAAATGTCCCCTTGTGCCACTCTGCTGAGAGGTGCAGGCCTGACACCCCTGTGGGGGAGGGTAGGTCCTTCAGGACTGGGCAGTTGGCCAGAGTGCAGAGGGAAGACAGAGAGAGGAAGAAGGAAGGCTGAGGACCTGTCAATTAGTCACCTAACCGGGAAAAATATAATTTACCAATACTCTGTACTGTCACCGTGTGAGTGTGTGTGTGTGTGTGTGTGTGTGGTATAAGAGTTCCTAAAATCTAATCCCCTCACAAATTTTCTAAATACAATAAATGTTTTTCAGTACTCGGGGTTGAACCCAGGACCTTTGCCCTGAGCTACATACATCTCCAGCCATTTTTTATCTTGAGACAGGGTTTTGCTAAGTTCCTAAATTACACAGGCTGGCCTCAAACTTATGAACCCCCTGCCTCAGCCTCCAATAGTGCTGAGATTCCAGTTGTGTGCCAGCATGCCCTGCTTGGTAACATAAGGTTAACCGTAGTCTTCCTGCTATCCCCGACTTAGTTACCGTACATGGCCACGAGTTTCACCACTTGATCTATCCCCTCAGCTTCCTCCACCTGCCCACCCCGTAACACGTTTTCTTCCTTTTTCTGTAAGTTCAGCATTGTTTCAGACCCCACTTTCAAGTGAGACCCACATGGCATCTTTTGTGTGTGGTCCATTTGACATAGCATAATGTCCCCCAGTTTGTCCCCATCGTCCTGAAGGGCAGGACTGCTCAACAGCATTTTAAAATGAGGATAATGAGAGCCAACTTCCTTTGGTGAAGACTTTCAACCCCATCAAATCAGAAAGTCATGGTAAGAGATGAGAAAGCAGAAACTGAGATGGTATATTCCGGGACTCAGCCGCAGAACACAGCAGACGCCACCCTCACTGGGGGACAGCTGGGTCCTTAGGAAGTGACACTTTTCTCCCTGGCATGTCTGAAGGTTTTGTAGTGTCCACTTTCATCCTCTATCTCAGAACCTAATTTTAGCCATTTCCTTCAATCAAGTAAAAATGACAGATAATAGCTTAAAATGTCATCCTTCACGAGGATGTCTATATTTTAACAAGGGATCAGTCCTTCAGCTTAAGTGCCTTCAGTGGCATTGCAGGTGCTCTTTCAGAAATTGAGCAATGTTATGGAAAGATCTAAGATCTCTCTGAAGTGACCAGGCGGAGCACAAAAGGTGAGAAAATAGTAGCATCCCCTACTTTCGCTGCACCTGTCTGAAGAAAGTGCCCTCTTCGCAGCCCAGATGCAGCTATTTTGCTGAGCATAATTAGCTTAAGAGCTCATTGCAATAACTGGGCTTTGAAAAATCCCTTGTTACCTTCATCTCCCATGAGTTAACAGCTCACTCCTTTGTGACACACATTATTTGTACCTACTTCAAAGAGACAGCGAAGGTTAACTTTTTCCAATTGTCACTAATAGGGGTGTTGAATGCCAGACAATTCATTTCCAGATCAGAATATATTAAATATCATTAATCGACCCTTGTAGGAAAGAGATTGTTTAGTGTTTTTTTAGAAGGAGTGGGTAAGGAAGAGCTGCCATTTCCAGTTCCTTTCAAGTGCTGTCACTGACAGAAGATTCTGGCTAATTATTGTCAGAAAACAATGATGCTTTTAGAGCTCAGAGTGGTGACAAACTTAGAGACAGAAGTTTACTCCACATGATCAAAGAATGATCAGAGGTCTCCTGAGGGAGAGACAGTGCTGCAGCTCATGGAAGGGAAGAGCAGGGAAAGAGAATGTGGGAACTCTGCGGGGGAACTTGAGGCTGTTGGTGATCTGGCAAAAAAACAGCCTGAAATGATCCAGATAGATCTCAAACATATTGCTCAGTGCTCCATATTTTTAAGTAAATGCAGGGAAAAACGACAGTGAATATTAACAAAAATGTGAAATGGATGTAATATGCTTGCTGACTGAGTGTTCACCTGTATCACTACAAAGAAATTAAAATAATCATAGTATCTCAATATATCAAGGTTTCCGGTGACAACTGCAACTGGAATGCTTTCTCCTATCCCAGGTAATTAACTTTCATAAAGCAAAAGCAAGCATTTTTTCAATAGAGAAATTTTACTTCTTCTGTGATAACTGGAAAGGGAATTTAAATAAGTCACCTTCATCTCCATCTTCTTACGCTTCCTGTAGTACTACTAAAGAATTAGTAAACTTCTTAAGTCACCGTGGAGTAAATTAGTGAATGTACTAACACTTTATTCCTTCTGTGATTAAAGACCTATTAGAAAGTTAGAAATTTTCTATTTCTGAGATGAATCATAATTGGTTTATATTTAATTAAAAGAAAACTGATATGAACATGGTATACTACATTAGGTTATTAACCTCTTACTTTCAAGCTATATCTTAAGGAGTAACACAGCAGTGGAACCCAAGGTGACATTATTGACGATGGGGAAAACAAGACTCAGGTGTTCTCTATCCTGCCTGGACACTGGCCTCCTTCCTCTCTGTCCTACTGGTCGACCCATCCATCCTCAGCCTCCGGCCTCCCATCTGCAAGGCAGCCTTTATTAACAATCACTCTGAATTCAACATCATTAACGTTCAGTGCCGAATCACCACAAACCCCACATTCCCTTCTTCTTTCAGGCTTAAAAAACTCATTTAACACCCAGAGCAAATTAATTAACTAGATTTTCCTAAATTTAATGGAGAACATTCTAACCCATCAAAATCAACCCTTGTTCAAATTTAGGTCACTGAAAAGGTCAGAAGATTTCCCAGTCAAAAGAATACCTAACCATTCTTGTCTGAATTTTACTTTATTACTACTCAAAATTTTACAAAAATGTTGTGCTCAAACAGAGCAAGGTGGAATGTGGCCTAAAAGGATTTCACCATTCATAAAAGCATGAAAGTCTTTATTACCAAGATACTTTCATCTTACACACAAAACGAACTTCACCTTCAAATATGAAGTATCATTGGTTCTAAAAGCAGTGAGAAACCCTGATGCTAAATGTTGTATATGTTTGATTACAGGAGTGTGCCTTGTTCTCTGTGGCTAAAGGTGGAAAACAAACTTTCTAAAGCCATGGTTGTCAATTTTTCCTGTGTTGAAATTGTCTGATCTAATACTGTAGCTAGTCTTTTATTTGAAGCTGGCAATCTCCCAAAAGCAAACAAAAGCATGAAAGAAAATAGGGATTTATATCAGAGTATACAAATAGAGTGACCTTACTCTGCAGAGCTTCAAATTTGCAAATACTCACACATCAATTTCCATAAACACCTTACCTCTGAAAAGAGACAATTTCTCCAACACGAATCTACAGCCTCTATTTCCTTGGGATGGGAAATTCTGAGTTTCCTATTGCCATCAGAAATGTACTCTACATCATCTTGCATTATTTGCTCAGATTTATTAAAATATTTTCTTTTAGAAAGCACACATTCCATCCTGAGATAAATTTATAGTATAAAGATTCAATCAGGAGCTAAAATCACTTTTAGAGATTTACTATCATAGATGTGAATGGGTTATTCTAGGCAACAGTTCTCTGAAATCCTTTTGGTTAAACTTTGATGACAGCACTCAAAGGCAGACTTCCAAAAAATGGTAAATACCAATAAAACTGCATTTAAATATGTTCAAAATAATATAAAAGTGTGTTTAAATTTGTTTTTATAACCCCCAAAATGCAACAGAGTGTTTACTGAGATGAGAACTGTCTCAAATTCTCATCGACTTCAAAAGGAATCTTTTCTAGAATGAAGAGAAGCAGAGCTTACATCTCCCTCAAAATTTTTGTTTCATTTCCTCTGTGAATCAGAAGATAGACCATTAGTTATGTTATCTCAGAGGATCTCCTCTGAGAAGCTGTAGATTCCAGAAAATCCAGATCCAAATACCCATGGCATTCACGTCTTCAAACACAGCTCAGAAAACATGAATCAAGCCTATCTAGGGTCTTGATTGGAGGTTGGGCCAATTACTTTGTCCTCACAGGTTTTGGTCAAGTCTGTACTTTTTCAAATAGAAAGTGAACCATAAAAGACTCTTCAGAACTGCCACAAATCTACTGAACTTTCAGAACATTCGCCGGAAGTGGGACCACCACAGGTGCACTGGGCAGCTTGTACTTGTAGACGGTTGTCCTGCAGATCACTTTTCCTCTCCCTGTGGCTCAGAGCGAGCCCCACATCTCAAGACTTCTGTGCACACAGGATCCCCATGAAACACGGGAGAGCCTCCGGCCTCCACAAGGATGAGCCCTCTCAAAACCAAAGTACCACTGGTTTAGAATGCTGCATATTGTCCCCTCTGTTGTAAATTGTATTTAATGGTGACACTGGATGATGTGGTGGTTAAGCTTAATTATATCATCTTGGCTGGGTTGGGGGCCAGGAGGGGATTAGTAAAGCACATGTCTATTTGTATCTGCGTGGCTTATAGATCTCCATGTGGCCTTGGTACTATGTCTTGTCCTTCTCCCTTTCCTTTCTGACACTGCTTTTCTGCTCTGCTTCCCAGCCACCATGAACTAAACAGTTTTGCTCCACCACAACCTTCTGCCATGTTGTTTTTGCCTTGGAGCCACACATGGACTGAATCCCCTGAAACCAGAAGCCAAATTATACCTCTCCTCCTTTACACTGTGGGTGTCAGGTGCAGTGTCTCATCAATGAGCAAGTAACCAACAGATGACTTTATTGAATGTGATTTAGAGGAAAATAACAGCAACTCTGATGAGCCACTGGGCACAAGCCCTGGTGAGATGACTGCTTCCAGTTCATCACTCTGTCAACTGGAAATTCTAATCTAGCTTCAAAGTACAAATTTCCTCATGCCAGGATCCTGCAAGGTTTAACACATGAATGCTTAACATGAGTACAATGGTCTCAGCCTTCATTCTTGGAGAACAGGAGCTGCAAGTTTCTTTAATCTGCTAATACATAGAAAAGTAACTTGCACTGGCTAATGTTCCCTAAATATTTTCAGTAAATTTAAAAGTAAATGGACAAATACATTCAATAGTTGTATTATTCAGCTTTTTCATCCTTGAGACAAAATACCTGACACCCACAACCAAAAGGAGGAGAGGTTTAATGAGGCACATAGTTTTGAGTTTTCAGCCCACGGTCGGCTGGCTCCATAGCAGAAATGGCAGGAGGGAAGGGCTTACCAGAGAAAAGCTGCTCACCTCATGGCAGCAAGGAAGCAGAGAGAGAAGGGAGGAGTCAGAAAGGAGAGTCATGCTGGACTCATGCTGCCAGGATCCCACCACTTCCCACCAGACCCCCGCCCAACAGTACATTCAGCTATGAACTCATCCATGAATCAACCCCTTCATGAGTATAATGCCACATGACCCAATCACCTTCCAGATACATGAGACTGTGGGGGCACCTTCTAGATCAAAACCACTGCAGTACTCAGCCCTCTGAGTTATCAACAAAATAGTGCATTTGCACCTAACAAAAGGCTGAAATCCAGGGAGCCCTCCATTTACTCTAAACCTGTTGTGTACAACCTGATTCTACCAGTGAACACCATTTGCTTGCTTCTAATTTATTGCATCATCAATTATATTTCAGAAAAATCACAAAGTTTTGTGCCAAATAAAAGTATCACTAACAAACAGTATACATATTGTGTACAATAGTAACATCCCTAAACAGTGACCATATTAGAATGCTTTAAGACTGATAGCTAAAATACAGTAAGATAAATATTCAAGGGTCTTGTTCTATGTTGTCTCAAATGTTTAGATCAAATATTTAAAGTAAAAAGCATGCATGCATTTACATACATCTCTTGTATGTTAATTTGCTCACATGTTTTAATACAGGGGAAATTAATAGTTTAAAAACTCTGTTATCCCTTCCTAAGGGTGGTTTTCTGGACACTATCACATTAAAAAATGTGTAACCATTTTTTTTTTTTTGTGGGTACTGGGGGTCGACCTCAGGACCTCACACGCCAGCAGGTGCCCGTGCCGCTGAGCGATATCACCGGCCCCTTTTTTGTATGTGGGATCTGGGAGTCGAACTCAGGCCCTCGCGCTTGCCAGGCAGGCACGTAAGTGGCTGAGCCATCTCACCAGCCCTGTGTAGCCATTTTTAAAAAATTGAATAAAAATAATACAGTACTGTAGATGGCATGAGTTTATCTCAATCTTGAAAATGTGATAAACTTAAGGAAATTGTGAAACAGTATTCAAATAACTTCTGGTCATGTTGAAGTGGTACAGCCATCTCGGGTGCATTTGTGCATCTTTTAGAAATGTGATGCAAGGACTCAATCTTCCAGACATCCAGGGGATTGCTTTCCTTTTCTAAAGCAGAGCAGCTGTCCTTTTTGCCCATTCTTTGGTCTCTGACCTGAGAGAAGGAGCGGGCTCTGATGACCTCCAGGACCAAGACAGGGATTACTGTGAGCAGGGCACTGCGGTGGGCAGAGAAGAGAGACCGCTGGCAGAGATGCTCTGAGTCTCACCCTGTACTGCACCAAGAGAATGCAAGGCCAGGAGGAATGAGGAGAGCCAAGCTGCTCCTGCCCACTACCCGCTACAGGGGCTCAGGGGACCTCTGACCAGTAGAGTCCAAGGCAAAGGTATCAGGGTCAAGGGGCAAGACAATAATGCTTGAGCTGGCATAATTCATAGGGGTTCTGCGATTATTTTCATGTATGTTATTGTCATCATGGATCTTCTACATCACCATCGGCCAAAACCCACCACCATTACTACATCTGCTTGTTCACTTTGTCCTTCTCCATGTGGATATGGACTAGTCTACTTCGAGCAGACGAGGTTAACACATCACCTTGGTGGCGGCCCTGTCCTTACCATCTGACCACAGCAGCAGGGCGTATACTGGTGCGGGGACGTCCTTGTCTCTCTCAATATCTGTGCACAAACTGGGCCAGTGCCTGGCAACCTGTGTGTGCTTCCCATCAGTCTGGTCCTGTTTCCTGAGTTCGGATCACGCCTATGTCCTAATTACAAGCATTGGTTCAGATTTTTTCCATATTTTTGTAATTATGTATTTTTCATAACAGAGAAAGCAGATGTGAAAAGGTTTTGTGTCATTCATTACTGCACCCACTTCCAGCTTTCCGTCTCTGGAGCCTTCCCAGTGCGCTTCTGAGTTTCAGTTTATGACAGGAGCCCTCTCTGTCTGCCTCATGCTCCAAACTGGAAGAATTCCCCTCGGACCCACACCCAGCCTGCTCCTGGAACACGGATACGCAGATTTTTGCTAGCACAACTGCTTTCTGAATTCAACCTGAAAAGCACCCGGCTTTTTGATCCCCTCATTCTTCTTTCCTTTTTCTGTTAAAATCAACTTCCCCTTCTGACTCAGACCTTGGCTGAAGTCACCAAAAGTTTAGTTGTAATGGCAAACTTACAGAAATTTCATAGCAGAAATTAGAAATCAGTTAGTAGCCTCTGCCTAAGCTCACGCTGCCTGTCACGCAGTTAGACTCAGCTGGCCTTGAGCACCATGACAACTAAAACTCAGAGGTAGTTCGACTCGGCCTTATCTGACGGCATCCAGCTGCGTTGCCCGTACTTTCCAGCCTATAAACATATTCCCTTTTGCTTGCCTATTCCAGGAACTTTCCACCTAGGACAGAATAACCCAGTCAAGGCCATGCTTGCCTGATTTCACCCACCCACTCGGACAGCCCCCTCCCCAGCAGAGCAGCCCAGAACAAATCTGCCTGACAACACATGCCTCAGCATATGTAACCAATCATATAATAACCTGCAATCAGCTTTGTATTTCCTGCTTGCAAAAATGTATTTAAGCTAAACTCTAAGGTGACTCTATGCTGATGATTTGAGACCTGATTCTCCTCAGCCCGCTAGCATAATAAAGGTTGCCTTCCAACTCCTCAGGTACAAAGAGTCTTCCATTTGCTTTGATATCAGATTTCTGTAACACAGTGAGCACCTTCTATGAGCCCGAAGGCACAGTCATGTGCCAACCTATCATTCATGCTCCTGCCTTCAAAGAGCCTCTGACAGATAAGACATCACATTCAGCAAGTTCTAAGCAACCTAACAGCCTGATCAAATGTCAGATGTGACATTCTTAGGTTTCGCTTTTTCCACAGCAAGGGAACTTTACCCTGAGCTACAAACCCAGATATTTATTGTTCATTTATTTTTATTTTGGTACAGGGTCTGCTAAATTGCCCAGGCTGTACTTGAACTTGTGATCCTCCTGCCTCAGCATCTCATGTACTGACTTTATCTGTTTTCAGTATAAACCATTAAATCCCATAAATATTTCATCTTAGTTTCTTTGGGCGCCACACTTATATATGGATACTTGCCTCACAGAGGTGTTCTAAAACCAGGTTAAAGAAATTTATGGCAAGAAACATTTTCAAATAGAGAACTGTAACTGCCCAATGGTTTTCATAAGCTCATCCTCCTTCATAGCCACGCTCTTGTTTTGCACTGAACCATCTATGCCAAACAGTTGTGTTTCTCACGTTTATTACATTGACAAGATAAACTGTGTTCCCGAGCATTGTGAACAGAGTACTGCTTAGGTATTGGTAGCACCTCTAGCCCGGGACAGGATCTGTATTTGACAAAGTGGACACCTTCCTCTATGGGGGACATGGGACATCTTAGCAGGAGAGCAATGGAAAGGGCTCCTGGGACTGGAGTTGGAATCGTGGCAGGAGTTGAGATCACTGGGATATTAGAGACAGTGGCAGGAAGCAGGGTTTGCCATGGATGGGATGCTGTTGGAAGTATGGATGACTGGTATCTTCATAAATCTCAGGCAGACTGAGAGAGATGAAGGGAAAGTTAAAGAGGAATGAATCACTCAAAGAGCAGTGTAACCCATCAGATCCAGGGTGGGGGGATGTCTGGCCATCCCTGTGACTTGGAGAGTGCTTGACGCTTCGTTCTCAGCTGTGGTTGCTCTGTGGTCTTGTTTTCTATGAATCCAGCATGGAGTGGCCTTGGGGCCTCGATGTTCTCTGAAGTGCCTTATGCTCAGCTGATTACCGAGGCCCTCTGTGGGTCCTGGCCTGCTCCTGGGGAACGGGAGTTGACTCTGTGTCTCTGTGAAACAAGCGTGTATGTGCAAGAGTACTTGTGCACAGGTGTTGAAGCAAGTGTATGTGTACACATGTACTTGTGCACACATGTTAGAAGCCTGGGACCAAAACTGACTTCTTTAAACTTAGATTACTTTTTCGTGTTTTTGTTAATAAAATTAAATCATTTTTATTCAAAAAAATCAAACCAGCTCTTTTGCAATTTGTACTTTACATATTTCTTTCTTTCTTTTCTTTTGCTTTAAAATTAAAGGTCTAGAACACTGAGCATAAAAAATATATAATTATGAGATAACTGCATATGATATGAAAAGAATAAGGGAGTGCTAAAAAGATGAACCAAAAATAATAGCTTTATTCCAAAAGGGAGAAACATTTTAGAGCTTTATTAAAGTGAAAAAATAAACATGATTTATAGAGGTGTTTTTCTGAGCTCTAGTTTTGATTATGCCTTAACTACCCTGCCTGCCTGCTGCCGAAAAAAAGAGAAAAATGATACTTGTGTGACAAAGAGGAAATAATTATTATTTCTGAAACATATTTATTCCAATATGTAGCACTGAGCAAGCCTGCTTAGACATAGCAAATCATCCTCCTTCATAGCCATGCTTGCATTTTGCACGGAACTATCTATGCCAAATGGTCATTTTTCTCACATTTATTATGTTAACAGGATAAACGCCAACATTTTTCAACATCTTGTAAATGATGAGTCTTAATGAGCCAAGCTACTGTTTTCCTCCTCAGAGGAATTTCATAGCAGAATAAGCAAAATATCAGGTTAAAGCAAGTGGGAGGGAATCCCAGAGAGCAAAGCTTCTCTACTTACATAGATTCCTTGAGGTTTTGCTTAGAGTGGGTTCTAGGATCTAGGCCAATTTGGCCAAAACCTTTAGACAACATTTTAATTATATTTTTAACAAATCCTGCAACATGAGGTTCACATGTTGATTCAGCCAAAAAAAAAAAAAAATTATCTGAAAGCCGAACAGAATGTAAGAGAGAGAAATTCAGAGTCATTGCCAAAAGCCAGCGAGGACCGGTGTGTTTAAGAGTCCAGCCCGTTCTGCTCACCATGGGGCAGGTACAGAGAGGAGACAGGCTTGCTCTCGAACAAAGAGCCAGGAGTTGTTTACTGAGCACGTGTGTGCTCGACTCAAAGCAAAAAACATGGCATTTACAAGCACCTTGCTTGTGCAAGAGGACCTACAGCAAGACAAGCGTGACGTAAGATCGTGGGTATGGTCACCACGTGTTCACAGCAATGCCGGGCATCAACACAGGACCGTGGTTCACACCACCATTTCAGGGTCAGAGATGTTCAGTGTCTGTGTTGGAATCTCAGCTCTAAAATTACAAACTAAATACACTGGGACACATCACCTACTCCACTCAGTCTCAGGCACCTCATTTGGAGCACGGAGATAATAATGTCTACCAGATAAGTGCGCTTTAATCACGAGATGTGATAGACAGAATGTTGCTTCATAACTTGCAATCATTGCCATGATCATACCTGCTACTGATAGAAGACCTCTAACCCATGATATGAGAAGCATATAGCAAGAGACTGGCTACCGACCATCCTGTATAAAATGGCACGTACCTTCTCATGTGGAATTGCGTGTGTCTCGGGGTGTACTCAGGATGAGGTACCCCCACATGAACCCTAGAAGCCTTTAGAAAAAATAACAAGCAAAGATTTCAATGCCCTTATTGAGCACTTCTTCCTAGCATTATTTTCTAGACAATGTTTCTAAAATGCTGGAGAAGATTTGGCAATGGAGCTGGAAATGATAACAAACTCTTTGCTATGTGTACAGTTCTCAGAGAGTCAAGATGGCTGTTGCTGCTCCAGACATTTTGTACATATCCCAAGTAAAAGGAGGCAGCATGTCAACCAAATCAGGAAATCAAAACTTTCTCAGGCATCATACACACATTTCCACTTAACCCATGGGCACCCCTAACTGTTGCTTGTTATTTTGCTTTATTTTATATTGAATATTTTGCAACTACCATACAAACAAATCCGTGGTGGATTAATAAGGCAACGAGAAGATAACTTGCCAAATTGACCTGTCTGTGTTGGGTGCATGGTAGAAGGAAGGCTGGCAGAGGGGGGACAAAGACTACTATGTGTGTGTTTTCCAGAAGCAAGGAGCAAATGACATGTTCAGTCTTACCAGGGCTGGGACTATAAAAAAAGGAAGGAGAGAGCTAGGAAACAGGTGCTGATCACTGAGATGCCCAGCGCCGTGGGCGAGGAAGAGAAGGAGCAGACTTCCCCAGAGCAGTGTCACCAGTGGTTGCAGGAGCTGCGGGTACGCAAATACACCAGAGCCTGGGTTGAATACGAGTACCATCAAGTATTCTGCAGCGCTTACTACAAGCCAGGCTGCGTCCTCAGCCAGGCTGCACAGACTTGGCTGTGAAGTCAGTTAGCAAACACAGTCGGCTCTTGTGGCAGTATGGTCACTGTCACAGCTGCTCAGCTCCGTCCTGTGGGGCAGAAGCAGCCACTGTGACACATGAGTGGTGAGGGCAATGCGTCCTAAGCAAACTTTACTTACAAACTCAGCCCCAGGCGGGCCTGGACCTGCTGAACTCTGTCCTCGGTGCTGAACACGAATGAACTCAGTCATCTTAAGATACAACTCAAGAGGCAAATTTACCTCCATTTTCTAGACTGGAAGACTAAAGCAGGGGGCCTTCAGGTCACCTGCCCTGGTGACAGGGCTTGCCAGCTGCGCACCCTGTGTTCCTGAACTGCTAAGCTCTAGCTTCCCTTCAGCCATGAAAGTCTGCGGGGGTGGCGTTGGGTGCAGGTGGTGACAAGGGGAGTAGCTGGTGACCATGGGAGACTCCAGTGGCCTGGGAAGGGACCAAGGGTAGAATCTGGAGCTGACAGCTCTTCCTCAGTGTCTGGCTGTGAGGGAGAAAAGACGCAGGCCAAGGAGGAAGAAGAGTCCAAACAAGAACTTCTTAAGACCGAAAAGATAATTTGTGCGTGTTTACGTGATAATAGGAGGATGAAAACAGATAACAAAAAGAGTTTTTGCAAAAGACAGGAAGAAAGAGGTACAGAGCCAGGGGGAGACTCCTGCCTGTGGGTATCTGCCAGCCAGTTCTGAGAGTGTCCCAGATCTTCCAGTGTAAAGTACTGTGGAAAAGAGAATATCTAGGAAAATGTGCAAAAGCAAGTATTTCACTTTATGGGGTTGGTTTGTTTGTTTTTGTTTTTGAGCTTCTTATCAAGTAGTCCAGGCAGGGCTGAAACTCCTGATCCTCCTGACTCAGCCTCCCAAGTGCTGAGAGGACAGCCCTGCACCTCCATGCCCAGTTTAACTTCATGTTTCTTTGATAGCAGAGCCCTCAGTCCTGCTAGTCCTGCCCTGTTAGGCTTCCTTTCTCAAAAGCCTTCTGATCACTCCACAGAGACAGGAGGAGGCCAGCAGAAACAGAAGGGAGGAGGAGGAGAGGGAGGAGGAGGACAGTGGGCAGCTGGGTGGGCACAGGGGCCCCACAGTCACAGAGCAGGGAGGGAGCTGAAGGCCAGGTTCTGATGGATTCTGACTTCTCTAAGCTCTCTGACAATTTCCCCAGTGTCCACCAGGTCCCTCGGGTCACAATGGGCACCCACCTCCTCCTGGCCTCCCTCCCCAAGGGTGCACACCAGGGCACAGAGTCAGCCCTTATTTTCATCGCAGCACATAGTGAGTTCAGGTGCGTTTCTGAGCTACTTCTCTGAAACATTTCCTGTGAAGGAGAAAAGTGGCAGTTTCTAGAATTTAGCAAGCATCTCCTCAAATTCAGTTGTGAAGTTGAGAAACTGGAAAATGTGCAAGTAGAAAGAATTAAAGGCCATGTAATAAGGACAGTGGGAGTTCCCCATGGCAGAATTCCACTTTCCCTCCTAGTGCCTCCTTACTGTCTTGATTTAAAACCCCACCCTTAAGAATGGGGCAGAGATAAAAAAAGTAGTTCTAATGTCACGCAAGTCCTCTGGCCAAATGCAAATATCTGTGTCAGAGGCCCATGTCAGAGGAGAGAGAAGGGGAGAGGTAACTCAAGCATGTTTTATTCTTTCTGTCTCAAAGACACTGAAGGGTTTCATCAAGCACTTCAAATTTAGGGTTTGAAAATATATCACAATTTCGCCACAAATAATTTTTTTGATCTCTACATTCTCAGTTTGTAAACTAATGAGACCACCTATTCACCTGGTAATAACCCCAATTATTCTTCTTGGAAAGGAATTTAATATGGAGCTTATATTGTTTTTCTCTTTTCTATAAATATTAGTTTTATATACCTGTGCATTTATAAATTCTGCAGATGAGAGTCATGAGGAAACTTGAGTAGGAAAGCATTCATCGTGTAACACAAGAAAAACAGACACTGATTAAAAGAAATAAGAGGTTCAATTGAAGGAGAGTGATACTGAGGTATTGGCATGAAAATGTTTAGTCTGACAACATCAAATGTTGGTGAAGTTGTTGGGATGCAAGACTCCTAAGCATGGCTATGAGAATCATCACTTAGTACAACCCACGGGGAGGGCATGTTGGCTAAATTGGGTGTGCATATCCAGACAACGTACGTATCCAGAAATGCCACAATTCCAAGAAGGAACTAACGAGAAAGTAGAAACAATGTCAATAGCCAACATCCTCTCTGGAATGCCAGTCTTCCTGCTCAGTGTTCCAGGAAAATTGTGCAAGGAAAATAGACTCTGTGCAAACAGCAATATCACTACCATGACCTTATATTTGTAGTCTCAATTTTAGAGTAAGGTCTAGATTATTTCCCTGGCTCTGCCATTGATAAAGAGTTCTTTGTCTGTTGGAGAATTACCTGATTTTTCTGTCTTAATTTCCTCATTGCCAAAATGCCAACAATAGTAATAGTCACCTTGTGGGCTTCTGAAAAGGGTATTTAAGAGAATTAATGTAAATCACATAGCATAGCACCTAGAACAGGGTAAGTACTTGGTCACTAATATTGGACAGCTTTAGCAGTAATGACCAATGACATGAGCTTCCACGGAAGGGCTACTTAAGCCCTTGGCCTAATCTTTTCTTTTTCAACCACATAAGCTGCTGTCTTTTTGGGTAAAACCACCCCTAACATTTGGCCCAACACAGGAGCTGGGTGTGGCAGCAGGGGCGGAGCATATCTGAAGACAGTGTCCTCTGTCACAGAAGGGGCAGTACTCTTTTTTGCAGACTGGGAGATTCCCATCCTGCAGAGCTGGAAATCACTGTCATACCAGAGTTGTGGCCCAGAAGCCACTCACAGAGAAGGGAAGGGCAACCGTTTCTCCATCACTGCAGGCAGGCCCTTAAAAGAGTCTTAAGGAGCTCTGACAAAATACCTTAAGTTTTTATCACTGTGACAAAAATACTTGAGAAAATCACCTTATAATTAGGGAAGGTTTCATTTTGGCTCACGGTTTCAGAAGTTCTGGCCCATGTCCACGTGGACCTGTTGCTTTCGATCTGTGGTAAAGCAGTATATTATGATAGCAGCAAGTGTCAGCAGAAACCCGTGCAACTCACAGCAGCCAGGAAGCAGAGAAGAGAGGAAGTGGCCCCTTCAAGGCCATGCCCCCCTATGACCTCACTTCCTCCTACTCATTCCCACTTCCTACAGGATTCATCCCCCAACAGCTCCACAGCCTGGGACCAAGCCTTCAATACGCAGGCCTCTGGAGACATTTGAGATCCAAACTATAACAGCAGCCAATGGGAAAGTGCAGATGTAATAGAAAAATACAACAACAATAATAATTACAATAACAGTCATCATCATAACAATGGGCTCCACAATGTGCCAGGCTCTATTTGAAGTGCTTGACTGTAAAATTTGTCATTCAATTAAGACAACAATTTGCATGAGGTGGCTCTGTTACAATCGCCATTTCAGAGATAAGGAAAAGGAAAGGGAAGCAAAGCAACTTGCTCAAGGTGACAACACTAGTGAATAGTAGGTGCTGCTAACACACTTAAATGGATGTGAAAGGACTGGCTGGAGGCTCCTGTTCTCTCCTAGGGACCCAGCACACAGAACTCTGAGCAGAAACAACATTCACCACTCCTGTGCAGAGCCCAGCATGTCCTACCTGCCAGAGGCACACAGTAGGAAAGAGTGATTACGCTGGGACTGGAAATGGTAGACACCAGTCACGTGGAGCCTCACATGTAACATGTGCCCCAGGGAGGCCACTTTCGAGGTACAGTGTTATTTATTCAGCTTCATAATACAAACATGCAAGGAAATGTCACCATAGGTGAAGGTTGGGCCTCAACAAGAAAGTCTTCTGATACCATTGTTCTCTGAAACAGAAGGTCTTTCTCTGCTCCTTTATTTATAAAAAAAAAATATAATAATAGTAATCAGCAGCTTCCAAAGCAGAGTGTGTATGAGCTCCATCTATAGCTTATTTCTTTAAGTAATCCCGTGAAGTAGGCTCTTGCAAACCACTTAGCCGAGGGAAGGTGCTAACACGCTGGTCTCAACGACATGCTCGTGCGCTCCTGGCCGATTTCTCTTCTTGCTCTGTGCCCCAGCTGCTGCTTGAGCTGCCATTTCCATGGACTCCCCAGAGACAATGGCAAGCAAGTGGACTTCATGAAAGCAGAGAGGGAAAAAGCTAGAAACATCTTTGGCTGACAAAAGAAAGAAAATAATATTAAATAGGGGATACATAATAACAGTGCTATTCAAATGATGCAGCCAAAAAATGGAAGCAAAACAATCTTAAGATGGGTCAAGGCTACTTCCTTGCTGCGATGGGCAGTTGACGTTATCTGATGAGCAGAGCGCCTTCATCTCTCTTCCTCAGTGCCAGCTCCATTACAGGGGACCAAAGGGTCTGGAAGCTTTGCAAGCTGCTGGGATGCAAGCTGGGCAGCCCCAAGATGGGGAACCACATAATCACAGAGGTTGGGATGTGAGCTTTTCCCGGTATGGGAGATTCCAAGTGAAATAGTGACTTCCCATCGGTCAGGATGCCGCTCAGATGATGCACATTGGAAAGGGCTTTCCTGAAGTAGGAAAGGAGATCATATGAGAAGATAAATTAGGTTTAAAATCACATTAAAAATGTGACATGGAGCAGAACTGTGTGCAGGTTCTTGTGCACCTTTGGATTTTTTTTTCCTGGCTGTGTAAGGAAAACACAAGACAGGGACCCTGAGGCCTTGACATGGAGGATTGAGGAAGAAGCCACAGGGACTGGAGAGGAACTGGGACTGTGGGAAGCCAGGCAGATGCGGAGCTGTGTGACCCCAAATGAGAGCATTTAGATGGGTACAGAGTGAACAAAATTCACAACACATACTTTTTAATTGATTGACCAAAATGTGAACCTCGCTTTATTTTTGCCAAGGATATGGCCTGCTTTTTGGTTTGTCACCTCATGAAAAGTTTTGAAATGCTTAATTTTTAATCAAACAGCATAACAGTTCTCTATATTAATTCCATTATCACTTTTATACTTGGAAACTCCTAAAATTACTGAAATGACTGTATTTTCATGGTCCATTTCCATGTTGATGACACTGGTGGTGACACATTCATTTTTTTTTATATAATTAATTTTTTTAAGACAACAAGTAAACATTCTTATGTATTAACAAACTCAAGAATTAGAGAATGTACAAATACCTTTTGGAGAAAAATATTACTCAGTATAGGATTAAGCCATGTAAAAGCTAGGTAAAAGTAGAAGACTAAGGAATGGAATAGTCACAGGAAAATTGCATTTTCATACTAGGGAGACAATACGATGTTTACAAATGTGCATCCGGTTTATTTCGCTTGTGAGTATTTTCTCGAGTTGCATCCATTTCCCTATAAAAGTTTCCAGTTTATCTTTCTTTATGGCTGAGTAGTACTCCATTGTATAAAAATACCACATCTTTTTATCCATTCCTCGGTTAAAGGGCATTTGGGTTGTTTCCACGATCTGGCTATTACAAATTGTGTTGCTATAAACATGGGTGCACATATATCGCTGTGGTACGATGTTTTTAATTCTTCTGGGAAGATACCCAGAAGGGGAATAGCTGGGTCAAATGGGACCTCCAATCCCAGTTTTCTGAGGAATCTCCACACTGACTTCCACAGTGGCTGCACAGTCGACACTCCCACCAACAGTGGAGAAGGGTTCCTTTTTCCCCACAGCCCCTCCAGCATTTGTTATTAGTTGACTTCTTGATGATAGCCATTCTTTCTGGGGTGAGATGGACTCTCAGTGTTGTTTTAATTTGCATCTCTCGAATGACTAGTGATGTTGAGCATTTTTTCATATATTTATTTGCCATTTGTATTTCTTCATCTAAGAAGTGTTCATTCATCTCAGATGCCCATTTTTGGATAGGGTCTTTAAATTTGGGAAGTCTGATTTTTTTGAGTTCTTTGTATGTTCTTGATAGTAATCCTTTGTCTGAGGAACAGCTGGCAAACATTTTTTCCCACGTTGTGGGTCATCTCTTCACTCTGTTGGTGGTTTCTCTTATTGTGCAAAAGCTTTTTAATAAGATGAGATCCCAGTTGTTGATTCTTTGTGATGCTTCCTGTGCCATTGGGGTTTTATTCATAAAGTCTTTGCCTATACCAATGTCTTCAAGAGTTTTACCTATTCTATTTTCCAGGAAATTTCATGTTTCTGTTTTAATAGACACATTCATTTATACACATGTGATTCTTCATGTAAAATTCTATCTCCAGCCATGCTTGTTTCAAAGTAAGGCATTTAGACCACATTTTAAAAATATATTTGTGAGGCCGGTGAGATAGCTCAGCGGCATAAGCACCTGCCTGGCAAGCGCAAGGTCCTGAGTTCGACTCCTGGTACCCACATACGAAAAAAGGGCTAGTGATATCGCTCAGCGGCACAGGTGCCTGCTGGCATGTGAGGTCCTGAGGTCAATCCCCAGTAACCACAGAAAAGAAAAAAATATATATATATATGTATATGTATATATACATATATTTGTGGAATTCGGTGATGAAGTGTGTTGATCCAACTTTAACCATCTTCAGTCTACGGGGTGTGCTTTCTTTTCAGCACAATCTACATCTTTGAACTCATTTCCTAAGAGAGCCTTTAACCTTTTCTGACATTTTCTAAGAAAACCAATCTAGTTTAAACTCTAGAGAAATATCACAGAACACTTAAAAATGATAAGCGTTATGTGATATATTATCACCCATATTTTTCACCAGGTAACTGTACTTTAAAAAACCGTAACTGCAAAATCTCGGTCACAGTAGTGTGCGTGGTGGGGGGTCTGTGTTACTCTCTAGTCCCTTAACCATATAGAATCCTTAGCTCCTCTATGGCAATGCATTCGGCTATTGTTTGCGTTATAGTCAACCACTAAATAACAGCTGCTGAAATGAGCCAGTCTGCAATGTAGATCACAAACTCTCCCACCCTGCTCACCTCACATTGTACACAGGAGCAAGCCCAGCCTTTGCCTTCAAGGAGAACTGAAAGGCCACATGAGAAAGAAAAGATAGCAGAGACTTAAAGGGACCTCGGGCTCTCCCATGCTCTGTGGTTTTGAAAAATGTTTCTCCCATCTAAACACCTCTTTCTGCATGACAGCCAGTAGATGTATTGAGAATGGAAGTTTGAGTTACAGAAAATCCTTATCACTCTCTCAACCAGCCTAATGGAAGTTACCACTCTGAGCACATGTTCTTTTGTTGCACAACAAGCTTTTAATACGCTGGGTGCAACCCTTCTTTCCAGGGAAGACTGGGCAGGAGTTGCCTATAATTACACCCAGGTAACATAATATGGCCAGAAAAAAGACATAAACTCACATGAAGAATGTGTAGTTCAATGGGAATGAACTGGGATATCAGTCACACAACGCATAGAGAGGAGTCAGAAGTTTGTGTGTTGAAGTCTCGCATCCGACTTTCTTGGGTTACTATTCTTAAAGCCATTGTGTACTAAACTCTACCTAGTTCTTTCTTGCTAGCACGGTCTTACGTATTCTCCATAAGTGATTCAGCTGCCACAGTCCAGGGTGATTTTAAACCAAATAACAAAGGGCACTGTGGTAATAGTACTGTAATTGGAGGTGTCTTTTTGTGCCTCAGTCTCTGAACTACTGGAGTGCGTCTTCCCTTGTGGTATCCAGGGGCTCAGGAGGTCTGGAGTTACTTGGCACAATATTTGCATTGCACCATTTATTGCCCCATGAGTGTGAAAACCCACTGCACTTGTCTTTTTGTTTTTATTTACAACTTGTAGCTGCTGTGTAGATGAGCTGGCGATCTGATCTGTGGTATCAATCACCTGTGCTTTCCTCTCGAAGGCTGCTGGGCTTGGAATGAAATCATTTCTAAAGGCTCTTTGCAGACAGTCACTTTGTGACAGAAGTTAGGTTACATGAAAGAGGCTATGGCAAATGATGTGACAATCGGCTGTAAGTTCCAGGAAGAAATTGTTCTTGCATGAAATAGCCATCAAAGGGACTCATTTGTCCCCCTCAGCCATGCTCAGAGGAAATTCCCACACACTGCTAGGGGAAAGAAGAACAGGGTTTAGCTCCTGTCTTTCCCATAACACCCCCCTCCACGCACAGAAATACTCACTGGTGCCCAGCAAGATGCCACAGCCCTGGGCAAGTGCACGAGGACAGTGTCCCCAAATTGGATGGGCTCAGCTCGTGACTCTCATGATGTGGAGGCTCCCAGACAGAGATGCGGATGTGCATGAAGTCCCTCTGCAGAAGTGTTGGCCAGTGCATCACAATCATCTGCACTTCCCTTGGATCAAATGCTGCTATTACTTTCAAGGAATTTTTTCACGAAGAAAATGTATTGACAGGTTTGTTAAAAATTACGGTATTCTCAGTCTCATCATGCAAGACTTTTAGAAAAAAGTCAGACAAGGGCTGATCATTTGTACAGCTTCTGCATCTCGCAGGCAGGTGATGAAAGTGGTCACTTAACGGAGCTCATGTTCTAGAGTTTTGTGCCAAATAAATAAGCGATACAAATAAACACATCCTAACAGAACTCTTTCTGAAGAGCCAGGCAGGTTTTTCCTATTTCTTTTCTTTGAAGAGTTGAGATATAGAAAGAAAACATGTCAACATTGCACAATGTCTAGATATCCCTTCACTTTTAGGGTTCTTAGAGCACAGAAAAACCAGTATTTCCCATAACTTGTGGGACATATGTGTCTAGATTTGCCTGCCAAATTCACATAAAGCAAAGGGGTTTGAGAGGATAGGTTGTCCTCAAGTAAGGGTGAGGGCCTTCTCTCTTGGGAAGTCTCAGAGAGTTTTCTAGATCAGTGCAAATAAATAAAGATTGGACTACCAACATGTTATGGGAGATCCCAAGTGATTTGGAGTGGACCCAAATGTATTCTTTAATGAAAGTGCATGCAACATTTGCTCAAATCGGTTTTTGAAAGTCTTTCCTCGGACAAGTAGAGCTAAGTCACTGCAGGGCCTCAAGTGCTGCTGGTGGCCTGTGTGAGGAGGAATCTAAATGAGATCATTCATGTGCAAGGCTAGTAGAAGACTTGTCACAGATGAGCACCAACAGGAACTCACCTCAGAAGAGGGAAATCAGAAGAAACCCCTAAGGGGCAGGAACTCCATCCTAAGGAGTAGTTTGTACAGAGTGCTGGGTGAACCTGAACCCATGGGTTGAGATAACCTGGTGTTCAAACCCGCAATCTTTAGTTAACAAGTACTCACTTGATTGACAGCTGTGTCTTCTTAGGAGAGTTATTTAGGACTCAGTTTACACATCTGTAAAATCAAAATAGTACACTGTTATACATTTTAAGCACTGACTTGAACAATACATATGCATCCTACTCAGCCCTCTGTTTCCATGAGTTCTGTGTCCATGGATTCAGTCAACTGTGGAACATGAATAAAGACTGCACCTGTACTGAGCAATTACAAACTTATTCATCATATCACTTTTTCTTAACCAACATAGTCTACCCATTACTACATAGCATCTACATTGCATTAGATATTTTAAGTAATCTACAGGTGATTTAAAATATATGGGAGAATATGTGTGGATTGTATGTAAGTATCATTCCATTTTGAGAGTCCATGGGTTTTAGTTTCTATAGGGAGCCCTGAAAGCAATTCCTTGCACATACAAAGAGAGGAAAATATAGCGCTTGATGTGATTCCTGCAACATTGGTATTGACCATAAATAAAGCTACTTCTTACATGTTTTCTAAACAGAAGAGGAGACGCAAATTAAACACACCTCTATTACTTATCTTGATTACCCTAAAATCATCCTCATATTTTCCCCGCATCTTGAGAATGTAATAAGATTTTACATGCAAAGTATAAATATCATAGTGTCTGGAACATGGAATGGGCTCCATGATTAAGTGATATTAGCATTCTTTCCTATCCGGATCATTAAGTGATATTAGCATTCTTTCCTATCTGGATCAGGAACTTACATTTATATCTCATGTTGGTGTCTGAGAAAAAAAGTCTAAGATGTTCTTTTTAAGAAATAAAGTATTAAAAAGACCATTATGCACCCCAAAATTCCCTGCAACTGGCACCTAAAAATAAGTAGAAATTTGCTAGAGAAAGGAAAATAGAAGGGACTACTAAAGTTCAATATCGAGGTGCACACGCAAGGTCCACTAGAAGGGTCTGAAATGCAGTCGGGGCAGAGTTCAAATGCAAGGCAGTGAAGTCTGAACCCACAGTATGGTTGTCTACGCCCAAACCCACTTCCTTAGCCACAGAGGGCGGTCCTGCATCAAGGGAGATGTAGAGTATAAACCATTTTCCACATCTGCTACTGCAACCCTGGTCCAGCCCAACCCCACCTGTTTCTAGATTTTTGCCACACCTTCCCCCCAGACTTCCTCAACACATCACAGTGCCCCTGCTGAAGACAAAGTGATTGTCCCAAATCCCAACTCCTTCCTGGAGGAAGGATTAGCTAATTTTCATTTTACAAAGGAAAAAAGATGTGTTCTTTTTTCCTTTTTAATTACCCTTTTCATTTCAAAATAATTGTAAATACACATGAATTTTAAGACACGATACAGAGCTCCCCTCTACCATCCACCTGGTTTCTCCCTGAAGTAACGTATTACAACTCTGTGGTACGACGGCATTCGCGGTATCAACACAGACACTGTGCATTTGAGTCTCCTCAATAATCTCCTTTTCTATAGCCACCCAGCTCTCTCACGTTTTCTAGCCCTGTCAATCACGAATCTCTTCTCCTTTTTCATAATTTTGCCATTTCAAGAATAATACATAAATAGGATCATGCAGTATGTAACCTTTTGGGTTTTTGTTTTGTTGTTGTTGTTTTGTTTTGCTTTGTTTTTGTTTTTGAGACAAGCTCTTACTATGTAGTTCAGGCTGGCCCTTGCACTCACTATGCAGCCCCGGCTGGCCTTGAACTCACAGCAATCCTCCTGCCTCAGCTTCCCAAGTGCTGGGATTACATGCGTGCACCACCACGCCTGGCACATTTTGGGTTTTTTGTTTCATTTAATGTAATTCCTGGAGTTGCATCCAAATTGTTCTGTATATCAGTAGTTCACTCATATTTTTATTAGTATGGATGTACCACAGTTTATTTATAGTTCACCCATTGAAGAACATCTACATTGTGACCAGTTTTGGGTTATTATGGCGAAAGCTGCTACGAGTTAATATCCATGTACAGATTTTTTAAATGAACATAAGCTTTCATTTCTCTGGGATTACTACACCATTGCTGGGGGTATGGTAATGATGTGCTTACTGCTAGAGTCTATCTTCAGGGTCTCCCCAGTAGCCTAAAAGTTAAAAGATGGGACCCAGGCTAGTGCAATGGGAAAGTGGTGAGCCTCGGGAAGGGGGCTTACCGGGAAGTCTAGGTCACTGGGGTGCACCCTCCAATGGGTACGGATTGTTGGAACACAATCTCTTCCTCTTTCTTTCTTACCCTGGTGGTGGGGTGAACTGTTTGTTCCACCACACGTGCTCCACCATGATGCAGTGCCTCACCATAGGTCCAAAAGAAACCAGGCCCATTGATCATGGGGTGAAACTTCTACAACTGTGAACCAAAATGAACCTTCCCTCTTTACATGTTAACATCTCAGGTATTTCGTTACAAGAATAGGAAGCTGACCTCCACATTTACATTTAGAAGAACACTTCCAAACTTGTAGAGAATGCCTTGGGATATTTTATACTGGCACAAACCATGTACACATGATCCAATTTCCTTCACTCTCATCAGAATTTAGTGCTGTCACTTATTTTTAAATTTTAGCTATTCTGGGCCGGTGAGGGAGCTCAGTGGCATAAGCGCCTGCCTGGCAAGCGCGAGGTCCAGAGTTTGACTCCTAGTACCCGCATATATAAAAAAAAAAAAAATGCAAATTAAAACTACAGTGATATACTGCTGTACACCCATCAGAATAGCTAAATTTTATATATATATATATGCGGGTACCAGGAGTCCAACTCAGGACCTCTCACTTGCCAGGAAGGTGCTTATGCCGCTGAGCTATATCACTGGCCCTTAATTTGCATTTTAATAGCTATGTGATATGGAATATTTGTTCATGGGCTTATTTGCCATTTGTGTATCCTCGTCTGTGAAATGTCTGTTTGTGCATTTTTCCCATTATCAAAATTTTTGTTTAATGTTACATTTTTGAAAGTATCTTACATATTTTAGCTACTAGTCCTTTGATGGATAAGTATTTGGCAAATGTTGTCTCTCATTCTGTAGTTTGTACAGTCTTCCTCCAAACATGTTTTTTCTCAGAGCAAAAGCTTTTTAAAAATTTTGATAAGGTCCAATTTCTCAATTTCTTCTATTATCAGTAGTGCTTTTGGCATTTAGGGTAGAAGATCTAATTACTCTTTTCCTAGCCCTCGGTAGCAAAGATCTCCTATTTTTTCTAAAAGTTTTAGAGATTTATTACATTTTAAATTGAAGTCTGTGGTCCATTTTGATTCAATTCTTGTATAAGTTATAAGATTTAGGGCCGGTGAGATGGCTCAGCGGCTTAAGCGCCTGCCCGGCAAGCGCGAGGGCCCGAGTTCGACTCCCAGAACCCACATACGAAAAAGGGGCCGGTGATATCGCTCAGCGGCACGGGCGCCTCCTGGTGCGCGAGGTCCTGAGGTCAACCCCCCGGTACCCACAAAAAAAAAAAAGTTATAAGATTTAAGCCAAGTTTCATTTTTTCTGATTCTACATGTCCAGGTTTTCTGCACCACTTATTTATATTAGTCTGCTCAGACTTCTACACCAAAATCCACAGATTAGATGGATCAAACAGCAAACATTTATTTCTCAATTTTCTGGAGCCTGGGAGTCCAAGTTAAAGGTGCTCATTATTTGGTTTCCAGTGAGGTCTCTCTTCCTAGCTGGCATGCAGGAGGCTTCTCACTGTCCTCACGTGGTGGTGAAAAAGTGATTTCTCTCTTGCAATTCTTACAAAGAAACTAACTGAATTATAAGAGCTCCACCCTCATGTCCTCAGCTAATCCTAATGAACTCCCAAGGCTCCATCCTTAAATATGGTCACACTGAGGGTGAGAGATTTAAAATACGAACTACCTGTATGTGAGGGAGGGGAAACCTATTTCAGTCTACTAAAATACTAATAATTCAGTACTATCCTAAACAGTTTTTGTGCTTTGTCAAAAGTCCCTTGGCCATATTTTGTGTGACTATGTCAAGGTTCCCTGCTTCATTAACCTATGTACTTCTCCTGATAAAAACCGCACTGTTTTGGGTACTTGAGCTAGATATTAGTGCTTAATATGTGTAGAGTGATCCTTCCCTATTTGTTCATCTTTTTCAAAATTGTCTGTGCCCTTCTGTATTAATTGCAGAATAAATTTGTCATTGTATATAAAAGCTAGGTGGGATTTTAATAAGAATTACATTGAACCGTCCATGCATATAAAAACTGCACTAAATAAGAAGAGTAAATTGATAGTTCAATTTGAGGAAAATTGACATCTTTACTACAAGAATCTTCCAATTTATGAATGTTGTGTTTCTCTTCCATCATTTCTTTACATATTGTTTTATTTCTTTCTTAACACTTTGTGATTTTCAGCACATAAATTCTATATGTGTTTCATTTTTGCTAAAGGTTTGCATTTATTTGCTGTGTTGGTAAACAGTACTGTGCTTTTACCTTCACATCCTAAATGTTCACTGTTAGGTTGTGAAAATGTGTATGCGCCTTATGTGTGCATCTTGTTGTCTGAAACCTTGCTGAATTTACTGACAAGCTCTAAGTGAACTTTTGTTTATTTGTTTTCATAGTTTTTTTTAAATTCTTGGAGATTTTTGTGCAGACCATTATGTGTTCCTCAAACTAAGATAGCTTTATAGCTTTCTTTCTAATTTGGATGCATTCTGTGTCTTTTTGTTGATTTGCTGAAGTAGCTAGAATTTCAAATACTATGTTAAATAAAAATGGTGAAAGTGTATGTGTCCTTGAGTGGTTTCCAATCTTAGAAACAAAGTCTTTCTCAGTTAAGTGTGTTAGTTACAGATTTTTTGAACATGGTCTTTATCAAATTTAGGAATTTCATTTCATTGTAGTTTACTGAGAATTTTTCTGTTGTTTCCTTTTTTTGTGTTGGTTTTTTTTTTTTTTTTTTTGAATGGCTTTTGGATTCTGGAAAGTCCTTTTTTCACATTTACTGACATAACCATAGGCTTTTCTTCTTTTACTTGTTCATATTATGAGTGATACGGATCAATGTTCTAATTTGAATCAAACTTGCCAAGCTGGAGTCAATGTATTTGTAAATATATCATAATTATTATTATACCTTGCTAGATTAAATGTGTTAATCTTGTGCTGAAAATGTTTACACTGTGCCTACATAAATCTTTTCCACTTCTTTTCACCTTCAACATCCCCATGTCATTGAATTTCAGGTGAATTTCTCATAAGCAGTACACATTGTATTGTCCACTCTGCATTGTCTGGTTCTACATTATTGTCTGTCTCTTGACCACTGCATTTAGAGCATTTACTTGTAAAGTACCCATTGATATGTTAAGGATTAACTCTAGCATTTTATAATTTTTTTTCTGTTTTATTTTCCTTATTTTTCTTTCTCTGTTTCTATCTCTTATTTTTTAACCCACATCTGAGTTATTTGAATGATCTGTGCAAGTTTATCTCAACTCCTTTATACTACTTTTAACTATAATTGTATTTTTTTCTTAGTTGTTACTGTCAGTATTAACATCTACACGCATAACTCATGACTGTCTATTAATATAGACAGTTTATCACTTTAAGTGCAGAAAAAAATTTTAAAACATTTAGATGTCTTTAACTAACCCCCCCACAACACACACACTTTTAAAATAGAAAATTCTAAAGTATTTCCTCTATCTACATTGAGCAGCACATCACATGGTAAGAGTTTTGTTTCTACCACCAAATATAACCTAAGAAAGTCGTGAAAAATAGCCTACTATGTTTCGTTTACTCCTGTTGCTACTCCTTGCTGTAGTTTGGCACTGGAATGCCCGCAAGGGCCTCATGTTAAAGGCGGGTCTCCAACCTGTGGTGTATCTAGGAGATGGGGCTTCAGGGGAGGAGGTTAGGTCACGGGGAGGTGCACTGGCAGGGTAGCTGGGTCCCTAATCCTTCTTCTCCATCTTTGCTTTCTGGCTGCCATGAAGCAGACAGGCCTCTTCTGCTGTGTGTTCCCACCAAGATGTCTTCCATTTAAGTTGATTACCTCAGGTATTTCATTACAATAATGGAAAACTAACACATTTGTTCTAATACACTTTCCTATCTGAAGTTTCAAGCCTTCCACTGTTATTTCCTTTCTGTAGAGGGAATTTTCTTAACTTTTTTTTTTTGAGTAGGTTTGGTAGAAAAAAAAATCTCTTTGGTTTTGTCAGAGAATGTCATTATTTTCTGTTTTTACCTGAAGAATATTTTCACGGGACATGGGATTCACATTTGACAAAGTGTTTCTTTCACTATTTGAAAACAGTTTGCTATCTTTTCCCAAATTCTGCTGTTTCAGGTTAGGAATTTTTTCCAAATTGGTGTTGTCCTGTATGTTTCTTTCTAGCTACTTTTTTACTCTAGATTTTGTACTTGTGTTTAGTTTGTGGAAATCAAATTATCAACATCATAATATGGATTTTTTAAAGTTTAGTCACTTTGAGGATTATGTAGTTTCTTGAATCTGTATATCCATGGTTTTGCTAAATTTGTGGAGTTTTCAGACATTATTTCTGGGAATACTTTTTAATCCCATTCCCCTCTTCTTCTCTAACTCTGATGATACAAATTTTAACTTTTTTGTGAAAATCTCACAAATCCCTAAGCCTCTGTTTTTTTTTGTTTTGTTTTGTTTTGTTTTGTTTTTTTCTTTTCAATCTGTCTTTTCTCTTTTGCTTAGATTAGACCAATTCTAAGTTCAAGGAAACTATCTTCTGCCATGTCAACCTTGCTGCAGAGTCCATCCTGGGAGGTGCTGTGTTCTGTCTTGTTTTGTTTCTTGGTTATTATACTTTTAAATTCTACATTTTCATTTATAACTTTTATTTCTTCATTAAAATTTGCACAATTATAATGTATTTCAAGATAATAGATCATTGCTTATTGAAGTATTTTGAAGGCTGCTAGAAAACCCTTGTCAGACAACTGTAACACTTAATTCATCACACCCTTGGCTTCTGTTGATTATGGGTTTCCTGTGTTGGTATGATGGGTGGCTTTTGATTGTTACCTGGCCATTTTGGATTCTTCATTAGGAGTCTCTGGATGCCATCTGGCTTTCTTGCCTTAGTTAGCATTACCATTCTTTATGTGTAGCATGTGTGGGTGGGTGTATATGTTCAGCTCTGGACTCTGCCAGTACCATCCAGGAAAATGTGAAGCTCTGACTCCTAGCTACCTCCTTGTAGAGCAGTAGGCATTAGTGATCCTCTGCCTGACCTGGCCCGTTCACTCCTTTCCTTTGAATTTGGGACATGTTACTCTAAGTGAAGGTGGTGAAATTAGCCGCTCTATGCCCTATTTCTGCAAAAAGGAAACAAAGGACTTATTTGCATTGTTTCGTTACTACATGCTGAGGGCAGACGTTCAGCCCTTTCCTGGGTCCCCTTGACACCAGGGCAAAGGGAGGGACAAACGGTGAAACAGGCTCCATTGCACACCGCCTCATTCTCCCCATGAGTGATGGTCGGGTTGACGCTCCTCACCCCACTGGGCTCCACTGACCCTGGGGTGGGGACGTGGACTGCTGTCGATTCCTGCCTCTAACTCCCTGTTAACTCTTCTTGGTGCTGGGTGGGGACAGAGCTGAGTTCAATGCTAGACCCCACTGGCTCTCTCTCAGTAGAAGAATCTGAGCATACTCAGTGCTGTGGGATAGGGTATGGAAGACCAGCTCTCTGTTTGTCCCCATCCACACCACCAGCTGAGAAGGCGGAGTTCACTTCATCATGCTGATGTCTGGCTGGTGCATTGGGTGCAGGGGTTGGGATGTATTACCAAAAAGGCTTTCCAGTGATAGGTCACCTCTCCTCAGCCGTGCATCTTGGAGGAACAGGCTTTGCTTGTATCTATTCTTGTTTGTTTGTTTGCTTTGAGTCATTGCTTACCAGCAGTTCCAGATGAGACTTCTGCAATATCCTGCCCAAGACATATGGAAGCAAATATGAAGCCAGAGAACTCACAATCTCCTGCCCTCAAGTCCTGAGTCCCCAGACACTCCATCTTTCACAGTCTTCCTCACACATCTGCTGTGTCACGTCCAAGATTTTCAGATGTTAGAGGAGAGGTCTGAGAAGTATGGGGCTACTGCACATCATTGGAGAGAGAAATGCTTGCCAGTGTCTTTTGAGCAACATGATCTGGCCCCTCGTACCTCTCCAGTTTCATCACCCCCTCTGAATTTTCTCTCTCATTTCCACACAGGCACTGTGGTTTTCCCTGCCTGCTCAATGTTATCCCTCAAGCAGGCCAAGGAGGCTCCCACTTCATGTCCTTCGCAGTGGCTGGTTCTGCTGACTAGGGAAATCTCCCTGTAGATATCCACAGGGACACCTCCTTCATGTGCCCCTCACCTCTGCAAAAATAATCTCTCTCAGGAACTTTCAATATAATCACACCTGTGGCCCCAGGATTCAGAGTCTCCATGAATCAACTTTATTTCAGTTATTGCGATCATCACAATTGGACATGTGTCCTTAGTTGATTATTATCTGTCTCTCGTACTAGGGTAAAGATGATCACTTCTTGTTTTATTCTCTCAATATTAGTTCAATGAATGAGTACATGTGATAGGAATTATCATTCTTATTTGCAAATTAAGAAACTGCGGTGTAACAAGGTTAGCTGAATAGCATGAGATGAGTTTCTTAGAGAAAGACCACTGCTCTGCACACATGGACAATGGGATGCTTCCTGGATTTCAGGTGTGTGGTTGTCAGTCAGTTGATGGGACAACCCTAGGTCAGTATGTTTTAAGTGCTTCTTTAATGTCGCTGAGGTGTCTGTGACTTCAGGATGCTGGTTTTACCAAAAATGAAAACCCATCTAGATTCCTACCTATGGCCACCATCCTGGAAAGCCATGCAAAACCATTTTGCTTGGGAAAATTCACACCATATCTTAGACATGTGTTGGATTTTTCAGCATCAATACTCAAGGGCCCAAGTACTACATAATCTTCATTACTTTATAATTACATTTCAATTTCAGAAGTGCTCCTATTTGTTTTCTGGGAATCTCTTTGGAAACTTATCAAGTAATTAGTTGATCAGCTTACCTTAGAGCATCAAGTGGTATTTTATCTTAATCTAAGATGCCTTTAATAACAAGGTATCAGTGATGTGATAATTCAATTCTGAAGCCTCCAGAGACATACTAACATTCTATTTGTCATACAAAAGCAGAGACTTACTCAAGTGGAATGAATATCTGTGTTTAGTTATATTTATCACTGCTAATAAACTATGCATTGAAGACCTACCTATGCCAAACATTATATGTATAATTTATAAAAATGAAGTAGCTAATATTGATTTACTGTAATTATTTCATGACATATGTCATAATAAATTTAATCTAAACGTATAGTAATCAATTTATTTGCTGCTTAAGTAATAGCCACATCTTTGTATCTTTTTAAATGGATCTCTCTCTCTCCCCCTTCCTTCCTTCCTTCCGGTCTCTCTTTCTCTGTTTTTCTTCCTCTCATGTCTTTTCGAGTGTCATAAATTCCTTGTGTTGCATTTTTTGTGTAAATTTTAGTATACAATGAATTTCACCATTTCGACATGTAATCTTCCTATAATATTTTGTAGTTGGTGAGTGAAAAAATTGTAAGTTGGCTTTTCAAAACAATAAAATACTTTTACAAAAACTCTAGTGGAACTTTGCCAGTTTTAAGGACTGAATAATCTCTCAACCTTTTATACCTTGCATTAGTCTGAGGGGTATCAAGAGCTGAACCCTGGGATAAATCTACCTCCTTTATTCATGGAACCTGTTCAGCTTTGCTATAGGTACTGACACACAGCGATGACTTTGCTTTGCTGTATCAACAAGGCTTAGGAAAATCTCTTCAATTTCTGCATGTATCACTAAGGCGAGTAAGGCAGTTATTTGGACAGGTATAAGGTATTTGGGCGTAAACTCCCACCATTACTGAAATGTAGAATTTGAGAAATTATTTCTAGAGTTCAGTCTTCTCCTCAATACTGCTGAGCAACACATACCTCTAAGAAATTAAAGAAATGACACATACTTCTAAGAAAATAAACAGCCAGGCTCTGAGTCAGAAAACACTTTGCTCCCAGCAAAGCTAGGATATGTGGTCTCAAATTCTGGCACCTGCACTTTGGGACTTTAGGTAATGCTGGGGTCGGATATTTTTGCCCCCAAACTCAAGTGTTGGGAACTGCATCACTCGTGTGACGGTATTGGGAAGCAGGGGTCCTTGGAGGTTACTAGTTGAAGGAGGCACAGGTTTCAGGAATAGGATCAGCGCCATGTAGCGAGGTCCTGGAGAGCTGCCACGTCCCTCCCACCAGCTGAACACACACCAGGAAGAAGGCGTCACGCGTGAACCAGGAGGACATCCTCACCACCCACCAAGGCTGGAGCTGCCTGGATCCAGCACTTCCCCTCCCTGTAAGAAATGTGTTTCTGTTGTTGTAAGCTATGCAGCTATGATATTTTGTTATAGCAGCCTAAGCTGATAAAGACAGACAAGTTACTTATCTATGCAAGGTATATAAAAAGTCCTGACAGTACTAATTTCACAGCATTGGTGTGAGGTTTAAATATGTTTATCTTCATAAAGCCCCTGGAAGGCTTCTTGGCATATAAATGTTAGCTATTATTTCAGAGGATAAGTTGGCACTAAAATGCTACAGCATCCCTGGTCCAGGAGGCCTCTGCTACATTACTTTCCCATCACGCCTCCCAATGGCACAATGGAAGAATCAGTCGGTGAGCAAAATTAAGAAAGGGTGAGACATCACCACTCTACCATTTTTAAGGAGCTGAGCCAATTCTGTGCCTGGGATTTGTCATTTCTGTGTAGAGTCTTATCAGGAATGTTTTTATTTACATATTCATTCTATACACATCTGTTCCATTGTACTAAACTAAGTTCTGTAGGAAAAACCAAAATATACTAGACCAAAAATGTACTGGATGGTAATAGGCTTATGGCTAGTGTTATAGGGGAAAAAAGGAAGGAAATAGAGGGAGGAGTGGATAAATAGGTAGGTAGGTACATACATACATACACACATAGACAAGACAGATACAGATGATAGAAGAGAAAGAGACAGAGAGAAGGAGAGAGAGGAAGGGAAAGAGGGACAGAAGGAGAGAGGGAAAGAGGGAGGGAGCTCTGTCTAATCTAGGACTGACTGACTTTCCTGCTACCTGGCCTGAGTAGGGAGTTCTAAGGAATAGTCACACACACTGTTTAAATGCTCCGTCAGTTTAAAGCTAGGATATTTCTCATCGTCCTCTTGTGCTGCTCTGCCTCTGACCAGCAACGTGGAGAGGCCGTGCTTCCTTCACAAGTGCTCTAATCCTCCACAGCACACTGTTGCTCTGGGATTCACAGCTGAAGGCCGGCGCCCCACCCCCACGTCCACCCCCATGTCCACCCGCAGTGGTCCCGCCACCTGCAGGTCCACGCATCTCCACAGGCGCTGACCCATGTCACACGGAGCTTTAGTTACCCAGCTGCAGATTCTTAGAGCTGGGGCAGGTAGCTGGGACGTTTAACTTGCTGGAAAGGTGGGCGAGGGGAAAGCAGCCTTTGCCAGCGGCTCTGTTTGTGATCCTTTCCTCCTGATATGTAGATGGTTGCAAAGTCCCTCTCAGCTGTGTCCCAACACTGACCTTGTCTTGGCCTTTATGTCCCTTTCGCTTCCATTCCCTGCTGCCTGCTCTCCCAGCTCCCCGCCCTGCACCTTGACCTGTTCCTTGGCCAAGCGCTGCCTCGTGCCTGTGGCCTGGGCTCCACCAGAGCTGGCTCCGGGGCTTGATGAGCAGCACAAGGCGGCATGCGGGTTTTTCTCGCTCTTTCTTCACGTTTTTCTTTCTTTGTAACTCTTAACGACCTTTTCTTTGAAGAACTCCCATCTCCAATTATGTTCTCAAAGGCAAAGCCTGTGCACATGTGCACCACCACCGAGACCGTCTTCTCCTTGTTTCGCTCACGCGTGTCTGTGAATAAAACCCTGAAATTATCAATTGGATAACAGAGCCACGCAGCTCTTCCAAAGGCTTGGCTTAAATGGGCTGTGGTTTCAAGTAGTATCATCGTTAATAATAATAGTAATAAACCTCCCACCCACACCCAAGCACACATGACAGCCTGACAGTGTCTTGCTTGAGAAATGACCAGGGGCTGCTGTCCAGGCAGAATCCTCTGAATGAGGACCAGGGGACAGGCTGGTGACTCTCCCGCTTCTTCACACCTCGGGTCCTTTCTCAAGCCCCAGTTCTTACACAGTGCACACTTGATCCTGCCATGCCCTCCAGGACTTGTTATCTCTACCACTCACTCATCCCTTTATGGTGCTGCCTGAGATACTAGGTGCCCTGTTCTTTACACTTTTATCTTTCTGCTTCACCCCAGTTCCATCCTTCTCCTCTGACAAGACTCGGGTTTATCAGAAGCAACTACTGTGTCTCACACAGCTTAGAAGTGTCTTAATGAACCCAACTAATTCCCTTTCTACCTCTGTTGGTTACTTTCTCAGCACTGAGACACAATACCCAACACCCACAACTGTAAGGAAGGGAGGTGGACTTTGACTCACAGTTTGTAAAGGTTTCAGTCCATAGTCAGCTAGTTCTAAGGCATGGCAGCATGGCAGAGGGGCCTGGCAGAGGAAAAAACTCATGGCATGGTGGGCAGGAAGCAGAAAGAGATGCAAGGAGGAGGAGGAAGCTAGACTCTTCCAGGCCATGCCCCCAGAGACCCACCTCCTCCAACCAGGCTCCACCTCCCAACATCACATTAAGCTATAAACTCATCGGTGGGCTGATCCACCCATAAGTATCACACCCCCATGGTCCAACCACCTCGAAACAGCCCCACTTGTGAGCACATGAGGTTTTGGGGGCACATCTAGCTATAAACCGAGAAACTACCCATCTCTCTACGCAGAGCCTACACATCAGAAAGTATGTGATAAACTCCCGGCCTCCTGACACCACCACGGAGGACATGAGTGACAGTCAAGGTGATCTAACCCCGTGCAACTGCAACATGGAGCCCTTTCAAACACCGGCTAACCCCAGTGTATGATTAATCCTTTCTGAGTCTGCGAAGAAGGTGATATTTTCCTATACTATAGATGACAGAATTAAAATGTGAAGTGGTTAAGTAAATACCTCAGTGACAGAGATTCTGCATCCCTGATCCAAAAACCTAACATCCTCCCAAACCTGAGACTTTTTGAGCCCTGGTTGTAACACAAGTGGAAAATTCCATACTTGCCCTTGGGCATGGCAGTCAAAACAAGCACATGAAAAATACTATGAAATTACCTTCCAGCTCTGTGTAAAAGATGCACATGAAACACGAATGAATTCAGGCTTAGATCTGGGTCCCATCCTCAAGATATCTCATTAAGTACATGCAAATATTCCAAAATGCAAAAAAAGGTTGAAATCTAAAAGACTTCTGAGCTCAAACATTTTCCATTAAAAAAATAAATAAAACTCAACCTATACAAGGCGAGTAACTTCCAGATCCGGTGCCCATGGAATTCCATAGTCTTCCCCAGGCTATCTGCTAGTAACAATGAAAGCAATATGCAGGATGTGAACTCTCCTGACAGGTGCTAACACGCAAGTGTTGCCTGACTGCCCCACAGCATCAGAAAGAAGAAAGCAGGGAAAAGTATGAAGGAAAAATGTCCGCTCGCATCAAGGAGTCGGAAATCCTCCTCGAAGGCGGTGAGTTCAGAACAGTGACTGCATTGCGGCCACAGTTCCTGCAGAGCTTTTTGAGGGACCACAGAAGAAAAACAGTGTTTCTCTTTTTCTGATGTTTAATTCAGTAGCTGAAAGGACCTCGGTTCAAAATGATGCCCTGGCCTCATGCTCTGCAGAGCTGGCCGGGAGGGGATGAGAGCATCTTTCCCTCCCCGCGGCACCTTTCTTTGATTCATCTGCTAAGTCTGGCTCTGCCCTGCTTCTGAACCCATCTCTGTCCTGACACGGAGACTCTCTCCAGTCCCAGTAAACTCCTTCAAACAAAAGTATTTCATTAAATCACACCCGCCTTCGCCAATCATCTGCAGTACTTTCTTCCTGTATCTTACGCCTCATACGTGTGCCTCAAAATGTTTAAAAGCTAACTTCCCCACACATTCAGTTATGCTGATATGGGTCCTTGATTACAAGTTGTTCTCTTATGATTTTTATTTTTTAAATTTATCACATCACTGTGGTGAATACCATTCTCAAAGCTTTCTTTGTAGTCTTTACCTTCAGCTGCCTTGGCTCTTATTTGATCGCACATACTGCTTTTGTTCGGGACCTATTGTTTAATGAGCAGGACATTGATCCTTTGGCAATTACCAACTTATTGGGGCCAAACAAGGTCACAGAGTTTCCTGGAAACTGTTTTAATGCTGGTAAAATGGAACCAATAAGAATTTCTTCTCTGGCATTTTCTTTTAGATATTAAAGATTGAGATTAAATAAAATATGATTGTTCCATATTGGGGGATTGACAGTGCTGTCTACTAATTCCTCGTTACTTCCTATTGTTTCACCAGGTTTTCCTTTGTTTTGTTGGCATTGTTGATTTTCACTGCCTGGCTGAAGTATCTGCTTTGCTTAGATTTTTCCTTCTTTTTTCTCACCCACAGACTTAATCCATCACACAGCCAGGGGAGACAGACACACCTTACCTTTCACATTTCCTACTTCCTCTGGCAATGGGGGATTTGTTGAGATTTTCTACAAACCCTGTTGCTATTATAAATCACAAACAGATTTTAAGCTCCAGCACTTTCAGAGTTAAGCTGCATTGAAGAGTTGGGAAAAAATAAATGGGGAAAACCTAGAGATTTAGAATAAGAGCCTATTTATAACAATAAAGCAATCCTATTGTCCCCAAACACAGTATTTTATAAACACAATAGCCCCCAGAGGTATCACTTCCACAAACAATGCTTCTATTTTGATTTCTAACCTGCTGATTATGATAGCAGCTAATAAATATATCAATATTTTTATTATGATCATTTTCATCTTATCCTATAGTTAGTTACACAAGAAGGAAAACCTTCAAACATAGGAAAACTTCTAAGCACGATGGTATAGTTTTAAAACAGAAGTGAAGCTACTTATTTGGAATTCCTTCATATCTGCCAATAGCCAATTCGAATTCCACAATTTTGGAGAATTAGATGCTCTTTAAAGTATTACCTTAGCTCATAGCCTGTTATACTCTGCGTTGATGATTCTTCGGGCTCCAATAAAAGAGAGATCTGTCCATATGCAACTTGTACAAACACACACCGAGTACACACCAAAGGAAATCCAGAGGCTTAACAAGGACCTTTATCTTCACACATGGGTGTGAACTAAATAAACTACATGACTCTACAGTCATGTAAGCTATACACACACACACACAACACAACGCACATCAGTGCCCCTTCTGACCGGTTTCATCTCTTTCCTGCCATGGAGTCTAAAGATATCTTCTGACTTGTCCAAACGTTTGGTTTTTGTAATGATCGTTGGGCTTTCCTTGATCTTGCTCTACATGGAAAATAAAATTGTGATTTAGATAGTTTGGTCCCAGCGGTCCTGTCTGCACTCAGCAAATGGTTCCATGTCACTCTGGCATCACAATGTGGGAGCCGCAGAGCTTGGCGGCAGCTAATCCACTGAGCCCCTTAATAAGCTTAGGAGCACGTTCATTGAAGGCTGACGAGTTAGGCACAAACAGGGAGAAAATATCTACTGGGGGAAGCTGAATTGGTTTTAATCATCTGCTAATCACCAGTAATGAGACCTACTCTGGGGAAGAAAAGAAAAACAGATAGTCAGAGGGAGGTTTTGTTCTGCACAGCAGAGTAACACGGAACGAGAGGGCAGCTGTTATTAGGGAAGAAAGGATGGAAAGAAAGAAGGGATTTGGCCCGAGCAGATGAAGCGTCCTCTTCGGCTCTCTGTTTTGTTAGCTGAGTGCTCCTTTCACTCAGTCCCTGCAACTCCAGAGCTGGCGGCTCCCTGACAACCCACCTCTGCGACACTGCTCCTGGAAGAAAGGGCCCTCCTTCCCCCGACACCTCGCCCTCACATTTGCTTCTCGAAATTCAACCAAGAGCTCTACCAATGTCTCTGTGTGAGGGGAGAAGAGACGGGAACAGCAAGGGGAGCTCTTGCTCTGTGGAAAATTTAAAAGTGGTACATGGTAGGGGTGCAGAATGCTAGGGTGACCACAGTGATGAGGTCATTGGAGACAAGGCCTGGCAAGGAACCCAGAAAGGCAGCATCCGGGCAAAATGCCCCATCCTAACTCAACTGGGCAGAAGGGCTTTTTTTTTTTTTTTTTTTGTGGGTACCGGGGGGTCGACCTCAGGACCTCGCGCGCCAGCAGGCGCCCGTGCCGCTGAGCGATATCACCGGCCCCTTTTTCGTATGTGGGTTCCGGGAGTCGAACTCGGGCCCTCGCGCTTGCCAGGTAGGCGCTTATGCCGCTGAGCCATCTCACCGGCCCACAGAAGGGCTTTTTAAGTCCTAAGCATTGTGTTTCCAGATACGCAAGTGCCATGATGATGTGGCTGCCATACTGCATCATGTCTCTTCACAACTTTTCATTCGAAAGCGCAAACGTTTGGTTTGCAATGGCTGACGATGTAGCTGGGTCGAATGGTCGGGAGTACTGGTCTCCAGTGGACCAGTGTTCTGTGTGAGGAGTTAATAATATGCTTGCTTGTATAATATCCATGGAATAATCCCTCTCCAAAGACAGGACTGAACTACAGTAGTCCTATAGGGTTGCTTTCACCACTGAGTCCTCTTTCTCCTGTGCCAGGTGAAGCACAGTACCTGTGACCTGCCCCTACCAATCACTCCATCCCCAGCATCCCCAGCAGGAGAACTCTTGTCAGCTGGTACCCTCCGCCCATGGAAATAGGCTTCCATTTCCACCCTCCTCTGACCTGACTTTCTCCTGCCATCCCCTGCCCTCTGTCTGCCCATGTTCCTTCTATTTCTGCCAATATGAGAATATATGGTTCCCCATGAGGCCTGGCCTTCATGGTGGTTGTTAATACCGTGTTCTCTTGAAGCACACTTTGCTGACTGGTGTGTGTTTTAGTTGTGCCAACTTTTACTAGCAAGGAAGAGTGTTCTAGACTAAAAATTTCCCCCATTCACTCAGATCTTGTGGCAATTTGCTTTTAAGCATATGTGACACTAATTACATTCCCTAGGGTCATGAGGATTTCTGTGAATCCTCCAACTCCAGGGAGAGTGATGCTCTTTGCTGTATTCATCACATCACCTCACACACAGCCCTGCCCATAGCAAATTCTTCTTGTACCGAAGTAAACTAAATTTTAAGGCTTTGAGTGGAAAAAAATCAAGTTAAAATTTCATGTTTTGTAAAGTTATATTTAAATAGCTGGGACTCAGTATAAGAAGCAAACCAAACGTGTGCAAACCAAACTCATATTTATTTTTATTTGTTAGCCATTTATATTCATTATTCCAGCCATAGACAACATTTGGATTAGGGGACACCAGATTAAAACTGTAAATTATGTTTTGAAGACCAAGGGAAAAGGCAAAGCTGTGGAAAGCATTCCCTGAACATCTGAGTCGTGATTTCATAACTTCTTCTGTGGGTGGATCAAGGGCTGAGGACGCCTGGCTGAGGGAGAACTGAGACGCAGCTCTGGTGGCCTCTGCCTTGGGAGAGGTCACAGCCTTGGAAGGGAAGAGAAGCTTGCACCCGAGGTGGCAGCAAGTGGGCTGCAGCACTGCAGCACTGAACATGCCTTGGGCATCCCGGGGAGGCGATGCTCACGCTGGCTGGAGCATCATCCTAAAGAGCAGCTAAAGAGAAGGGGGTGACCCTATGTCACATTCATTGGGGTGAGCAAGGAATTTCCTGGACAACAAAGCCAGGAAATTCCGGATCACGGGAAGGTGGTGGCATCAAGAGAGAAGGGAGCAATGTGCTTGTTGCAGCAGAGTGAAAACCTGGGAGAACAGAGAGGTGCGGAAGGACCAGTTCAAAGAGTAGACCTCAGAGGTGGCCCTAAGTCCTACCTCTGTGCCTTGGGGTGAGCAAAGGGGATGAGGAGAAAGATGCAGAAGCAAGTAAGCCTTCAACTCAGGTCACTGACCACACCAGCTGTGCCAGATTGTCTGTTCCAAGAACTAAATATCCATTCAGATATCAGCCTATCAAAGCTGATGGTACCAAGCTGAAGTTTTGAGGTGTGGGAAACACTCCTAGCACACAATGAGCCCTTGATACTTGTGTGATTATTGCTGTCCCCATCACCATTTATTTCCAGTACTAAAAAATAAAGAAGGCAATTACTAAATTCTTTCATTTTAAAGGAGAGAATTGAGGTCCAGAGCACAGTGACTTATCAAAGGTCAACAGTCACAACTTTTATTAGCATAGAATTTTTCAGAAGACTTTGATATTGATTGTCTCAGACATAGAGCAGAGCAGAGAGTAGGGCTGCCATTGTCCTTGACATGCAAAAATGTGCTCAGTACTCATGGCTCATCACAGGCATGGAAGGAGTGTGGACTCTGTTCTAGGCCAGCAATGTCTTCCTTGGCCAGAGTCTATACATCTGCATCTACCCAGCAACTGAAGGACGTGTCCTGTTCAAGGCCACTGCTCCTGTTTCCATTACCAAAACCCTTTGGGTTACTTATCAAACAGAGTTTTTTGGTGGGCAAATTTTCAATGTTATAAAAATACAAATTAGCCAGACTACGCACTCTAAGATTTAGTTTATGTTTATTGGTAGCATAGATTGCTAGGCCTGGACAAGACCACCACACTCCTGTGGCCTCGTTAGCTCAATCATGGGACAGATTTGGAAACTGAGCTCACACACAAGAAGTGACTTCATCAAAGCAAAACAGCAAGTGTTGGGCAGAAGCTAGCCAAGGTTTCCTCCTTGTCCCTGCAGCACCATGCCTGCCAGGGAGGAGACAGAGGAGGACGAGGATAACAAGCATGAGCAGGGCTGCACTCACTGCTTCTCAGGTAGCTAGAGAGACACAGAAGAGAAAATCCTCCCCCTTCCACTGGAAGAGCATCCTGAAGTAAGAAAAGAGGGGACTCTGCACAGCACCTTTAAATTCTAAGCTGAAAGAAGTAGCCTGGAAAAATTCAGAACATTTAAAAGATGGGCAAGGAAGTAATGTTGATCTTCATTAAAAACATCAGAGACACAAGAGGAGAGTTGGTTGTTGGTTAAAAGCTGGTGGATGGCACTTCTTTACCTCGAGTGTATCCCTTGTGAAGGCAAAGACCGAATCATGATTATCCTTGTGTCCCTAACCACAGTGAAAAGCTTGTATCAATTTAGGTGTCAGATAGAAGGTAACTGAGTAAATGAGCTTTTGAATATCATATGTTTACTAGGGGTCACCTTAATGGGTTCCATGTATTCCCTATGTTCTATTCCCAATATACCTGTATCCAGAACATAGAGCTCCATTCAGTGGTTCCGTGACTCTAACTCTGTGCCTTAGGACTCAGGAATTCTTTTGCAACACTAAATGTTGACATATGTGAGCTGGTGTTGGTGGGGGAGAATATACCATTGTGTGGACATATGGGTCTATCTGTGTTTAGTGAGTTGGAGTGGCATAGATAGAAAGGGAATTATTTCCATATTTTTGATACAGATATAAATAAAAAACAATGTCAATATTTTATTTAATTGATCCATGACCACTTTTATTTACATATTAAATATAGTTAAACACACACACACTCAGGTATTTGGGGTGATGCTGTCATATGTGTAATATAAAAAAAAGAAACTTCAAGAAAGTCTGAAGGTTCATACAGAAACAAAGGGTGATTGTGTTTAGGACATACTGGCAGGGAGAAAGGTACACTACTGCTAGTCTCCTTGTAACTCAGGTGTTCCTTTTGGTTCTTCCTCAAATTCCTCTTCTATGACTGCACAAGTGATGAAAATCGCACAGTAAGAAATTTAGATTCTTGGGATTCTCTTAGAGAGGAACACTGTGAGAGCCATTTGGGGATGACTAAGCACAGAACCATGGATTTAGGGAAATCCTTGCCCCTTGTGTTGCTATGGCAAAATACCAGAGGCTAAGTACTTTATTTAAAAAAAAGGTTTACTTAGCTCACAACTCTGGAGATCTCAGAACATGATACCAGCATCAATCAGCTTCTGGTGACAACGTCACAAGAGATGGCAGCACATGGTGGGAGCCGAAGCAAGAGAAAGAAGTCACATGGCGAGAGAGAGAAAATAAGGAGCCACAGCAGGACCAGGCATGCTCTGTTAGAACAACCAGGCATGCTCTGTTAGAACAACCTGCCTCCGGGAGCTAACCCACTCCACGGACACTTAACCCACCCCGTGGCCAGAGCCAATCCTTCCACAAAGGTGGTCTTGACCCAGTCGCCTCCCACTAAGCCCAACCTCTTGCAAGTCCCACTGCCTTCCAGTGCCATTACACTGTGACCAGATTCCCAGCACTTGGGAGGACGATCCACAGCCAGACTGTAGCGGTCAGCTTGGCAACTTTAGATCATTAGTTTATGTCCTCGTTTCTCACTCCTAAATGTCTCTAGTATGTCTTTGTAGAAAAGCTACATGGTATAAAGCAGAAACATAGAATTTTAGAGCTAAATATATTGAATTCCTGAAAAGTAGTAACTGTGTTTTGTTAGGGAAGCTGTTTTGCTTCTTTGAGCTTCATTTCCCTTTGTATTTAACCAATGATTCAATGCCAATGTCTCGTCTCTTTCTTTCTGGGACCCCTATGTGACAGAGCTTACCCAGAGCACCTCACACAGTGTTTATGCAGGGGAAGAACTTCCTACTCCCCAGTTGCCCTTCAGACCTTACTTCAGTACAGTCATGGACCAAATGGTTGGTTCATGATGTGTAAAGTCAAAAGATGTCTGTAATTCAGTGATTAGGAATAATAACTAGTGGAAGGCCTGATGATACTGTAGCAACCCAATACCCATGAAACCAATGGCTTCACTTCCTTCTGACTCATGGCATCTATTGACTTGGGTCACCTCTACTCCACCACAGGCTGCAGACCCAGGACATGCGGGATCCTTCCCGTGACAGCCATTTCTCCCAGAACCCCAGCCCTTGTTCCTTTCCTTCTTTGGAAAAGAGAAAGCTGGAAGGTCACATTCCTGCACTTCGATGCTATGGCTCAAACACAGCCTACGTCATTCCTCTTTGTCCACTGCAGAGCCCCTTAACCACCTGGGGACTTGAAAACTGGGGGTGCATGTGATTATTGGGTGGGCAGTAAATGTGTCTGATGAAATTATGGGATGACACAGGTATCCAGCTGGAAGTGCAGACACCATACATCTGAAACTTAAATTAGGATGTTTAATGTCATCTGTGTCTTATCCATAATTTTTTAAACTATAAATTTATGTCATTCTCAGTTCACAGTGAAAAGCAATTTGTAGAACATAGGCAGATGAGCTCATTCACTTCGCTGGGCTTAAAAAAGGAAAACAGTGGCTTGCTTCTGAGCTGCTCTCTACTTCCGAATATACTAGAGTCACTCTGGAATGGTGGCCCTACAGCGACCATGGCCCATGGTCCCCTTCCCTGTCCCTTGGCTCCTCATTCCTCTTTTCCTCTTCTCCAAAGTAGTGCATCTGCCTTCACATTTTATCTTTCTGTCTGTCAGGCTGATTAGCATAGTTTGACAGATAAAGGCTAAGGTCAAACCACCAAACCCCTAAAGAAATACTGCTAATTGTTGTCATATGTTTTTTAAATACTTTGCTCTTCAAAGAATTTAACAAGGAATAAAATTGAACTTTGTATCCCAAGGGTAGTTTCAGTATTGTATTTTTTAAACTCCCTCGACTTTCTGTAGTCCCTGTTGCAGGAGCTGAATGAGTTGGTCCAGGCGGCCAGAGGGCCTCATCTCCACTTCCCCGAGCTTCCTAGTAAAGTGACATATAAATGGCAAGCAGGGACTTGCAACACGGCCATAAAGCAGCCAGGGAGATGAGACTGCTTCTGCATCCATGTGGGCTGCCGTAAGTTAACATCAAGACGGGAAGTGTAACTTACAAACCAGAGCTGGCAGTGGAGGCAGCATGACGGTATTGCGGCGTGGTTGGGACCCAGACTCTGGGGCTCGGCTGCCTGCAGTCCATTCCTGCTTTCTTCTTTTGTGAGCTGGAAGACTGCAGCTGCTATTTCTTTTCTCCATGTCTCAGCTTCCTGCTGTATAAATGGGGGCCTGGTGATCATGGCAGCACCCCATTAGGCTGTGGGGGATTAGGAGGCACAAGTTTGGAAGACCACCGGGGACCGTAGCACCGATGACTGTCAGCTCTTCCTGGGTTTGGCATGGCCACAGAGCGGTGGCCACTTTGATGCTCAGGGTGTGCTGTTTTTCTAAAGAGTAAGTCACTGGGCACTAAGACACAGGTAACGTTGCCAGCCCTGCCCAGTGCAGGTAGAACACCCTGGTAGATCACCTAACGACAACTGTCAGTCATGCTCTGGGCCTGCACAGAGCCAGGGCTGAGACAACATGACTGTCTCGGGTGGGCACCTGTGGCCTCCACACACCCATCAAACTTTTTAAAGACATCAGTTTCCAAGGTGGCCATTGGGTCTGGATTATTGAGTGCTGCAGCACACTTTGGCGATGGCCAATGGCTTGTCACCAAGTGGCTCATAGATGGGTGGAACTGGGATGCAGGTGTGGCAGGGGAGGAATTCGGGGACAGAGACTGGGAGCAGGGATGAGAAATGAGACAGGAGGAGGGGACGGAAGGAGAGAAAGCACTAAACTCCTGAGCTAATCATTGCACGTATTTTGAAAGATAAGAACAGGTAGCCTGGGGTAAGAGGTGTCTAATAGCTCAAAAAGGCTCCAGTGAAGTCGTTCACTACAGGTGAAAGGCCAAATTACCAGATCAAGTGGCTACATTATCAAAAATTATTCTATTGATTTCAGCAAGGTTGCCTTCCAGGAGATGATTGCCGCCATCTGAAACCTCATTTCCTGCTGATTTGGAGCACACAGCGGCTCGGGCTACACCTTTCAAGTTGTTCAGGATGAGGTCGTGTGTGGGGGTTTGGTAGGGCGGCCTGCTGGGCCAGACTATCAGGCAGGCAGGCAGGCCACCAGGCTCCGGGACCAGTGTCTTTCTCACTGTTGGGAATGAGGAGCCATGAGCTGCCTTTTGCACGGAACTCTCGGAGCTGTGGATTCTCTGTGCCTTTCCTACAAGGGAACCTGAGTTGGGATCCTGCTTTTGTTTCACACGGAGAGCTTTGCAGATTCCTGCAGTCACATCTGGAAAGCAGGATGACAAAGCTCTCAACTTCAACCTGTGGGCTTCACATTCCCATAGGGACACCTGGGAGTCTAAATTTGAGGGAGGCAGGGAATGGGGAAAGGGCACCTCTAGCTTCATTTGGATTATCAAGTGCTCTCTGTTTTCATGCAACATTGTCAGAAAAATAAGCGTGGTTGAGCACAAGGGTCCACCCTAGTAGAAAAGTCTCTTAGAAGTGCGTCCATTTTCAAAGAGAATGAAATGTTCTCTGTACGAATCTGAATATAATGCCGTTTTAATAGTTCAATGAGATTGCTCCCCAAGAATGCTTCTTTGGGGAGCCCCAAGGCCAATGGACGGCTTCCACTTGCCAGTGGGTGGAGTGTAATGAATTCAGTGTATATCCTCTCTCCTCCAACCCTCAGAACTCAAGGCTGCTTTCCTGGCTCCCGTTCTTGGGCTCACAGTTGGTTAATGTAAAACCAGGCTGACACACAGCGTCTTGCAGTTTATGTTTGAACCGAGCCAGGAGAAAGCGTGCTTCTGGTGTGGGTGAACTTCTACCCGCCATGCCTGGAGAGGACTATTGTGCCGGGAAATAAAAGAGCCCAGGCAGGGAGGTGCAGTTGAACTTTAAGCCAATTATCACTGCTTTGCCCTCCACTGGCCGCCTCCTACTTTCTGGGCCTTGAAAGCTGATGCTGAACATATTCAAATCTTCTCCCAATAGATTTCCGTCTAGGTTGCTTCTTCAGTACTGTTTGAACATTAAATATGCAAATAATCATCATTACACTTCCAACAATTACACATGTTTGCGAGCACCGTGTCAAGTGCTGGCAGCAGAGCAATCATTTGTAAAGACAAATATTCCAATCCAAGAGATGTCATGCTGCTTAGAAGATGCTTTTTTGTATTAGTAGCCACACTGCTGCTTCAGAAAGTGTGTAAGTGAAAGTGAGCATGCTGCCAGTCGCAGCCAGGCCCTTCTCCTGCGCCGAGCAGTGCCAATCACCCGTCCCAGCAGCGGGGAAGGCCTGGCCCAGCTCCCAGGGTCCCGGCCGCCACCTACCCAGGATGCTGCAGGTCGCTGCTCCCTCTCTCATGTGGACTCCTGCTCCACTGTCCCTCCTGTGCTGGCCAGCAGCCTTGGACCCTGGAAGTGTTTTACTTCCTGGCTTCTGTGTTTGTAAGCCATGACTTGTCATTTTAGCTCGGAGGTGGTGCATAGAGCCACCTGAAGCCACACACCGGTGTCAGGCAAGGGTAATCCCCCTCTTTTGTGCATGTTTATCTCTCTTCCTGCTTTTCCTCCTTTCCCTCCTCCACTCTTGCTGTCTTCTTCCCTCTCCCCCCGCAGTGTTTTCACATGGTTATTGGTAATTGTCACCACACTCGCTTTTATCGTATCCAAAGTGGCAGCTTAGAGGGGCCTGGGCTTGTGTCCCTACTAATCTTGCCTTCTCCCAAAGTAGGAAAATCCTAAGTCTTGCAGGGGCCAATTGATAACCCTTGTGCTTCTTTTCCCTGAAAGACGGATGGCCCTGGCAAGCTGGGGAGACTGCAGATAATGGGATTGACTTGGTGCTTAAATCTCAGTGAACCAGGACAGCATAAGTAATTAGTGCGTCGGCTCAGTCCTGGGGAGCTAATGATGGCCAAGTCTGCCCCCACGCCATTCCTAGGACAGTGAGAGCCACATCCATCTCAGGCAGATAAAAACTGAGGGGACACTGCTCACAGTCACCATTTATTCCTTCTTTAGTGCACAATTTATCCTAGAATGGGGGAAAAAATCTAATTTTCCTCAAGTGATACCCGGAAGACCAAGCGACCACACTCCCACCAGAGTTCATTTTGATCACAATGCTGCTGCTGTTTTTAATTAAGAAAGGCTAATTAAGAGAAACCCTACATTTATCTTCTTATCTACCTGTCAGCACCAACTCTCAGAAATTACCTATATTTGTTTACCATTTGGTTGCTGGCTTCCTATCAGCGAACCAGAGAAGATTTTCTGTTTGTATCCAAGTTGGCACCTCTTGAGGATTCTGATGGTGTTTTTAGGCACTGAATAACCACAGCGAACACTTATAGCATATTAGAACCCAGTTTACACACACCCACAGATGCATGCTCAGAAAACACAGGGACACCACGCATCTTTGCATTTTTCCTGAATTAATCCAAGTGTGAGGCGTGTGAGAGCAAAGGGACCTGCTCTGATCTTTCTTTTACCCAGAGTGATGGCACTTTATCGGGATAATTTAGATAAATGTTTTTTTGTGGAGTTCACTTATCCTTCCAGCAAACATGATCGACAAAGAGCCAGGCAAGACGAATGACGTTGCACTTGGATCTCACCCACACTTTGTCGATGGAGGAGGCTGGCTTCCTTCCTTCCTTTTTTTTTTTTTTTTCCATCTGATTTGATCAACATTTCCACAAAAAATGCCCACCACATACATGTGTGTCTAGATGACCAAGGAGTACAAAAATATACAGTGAAAACCTGAAGCCACCGCGTCTCAACTCAGAGTTATCAGCAAAGGTGCCAGCCAACCCATTCTTATGTAGATTGACCAGAAATACAGGGACAGACCGTGAGTCCCTTCCTGGGCTCCGTCACTGTCCTGGCCAAGGGACAGAGAAGCCAGAAAATGAACTCTACCTCTTTGGTCACTTTCAGCCCTTGGCTTCTGTAGGTATCGCCTCTCTCTGAGTTACAGCCAACATGGAGACAAGTGGAAGTAATTGGCTGGCAAGAAGATCTTTGTAGCTAAAGCTCCTGTCCACCCCATCCGCCAAGCCAATCCTTGTTTTGTTGAAATGTGAATTCTTTCCACGATCCTTAGTTTCCTAGTGGCTGACTTCTCTGTAGTAGGCGTGTTTGTGTACACATCAAGGACACACAGCTAGTGATCAAACCAAGGGCCAACTTCCTTGAAACTTCTAACATTTAATAACCAAGGAAACAGGTGATTAGGTGAGTATTCCATTCTCCCTCATAACCCAGAACTGAACGGAAGGGCTTTGGTCTTAGGCAGGATAAAATGGGCAGGCTCTCACTGCTGTAGTTCAGTGATGGAGAAATTTAGTTTCTTGCTGACACCCACTAAGTTCTGACTTGTACTTTTTCTGTAGAGTTTTCTAAGTTTTGGCTTGACTAAAACTTGTTTTTGTGCTCAAAGGGTACCAATCCATTTTAATATTCATGGATCCAATGTGTCTCTCTCCCTTGAGCAAAGGAAACTTGTGTCAATCATATGAGTTTACAGAAGAGCACTCTCATGTAAAACATGCTTGTGGTATTCACATAAGTACTGTTTACCACAGATCTTTTTGTTAATCAATGTATAGTTTTACTCAAAAATATTTTTTATTTTAATCCCTTTATTCTATACAAAAAAAGTAGGTTGATCAAAAATAATTTTTCCAGTATTATCCCTATGTATGTGTTATAGCAGCCATTGTACTATCAACAATATACACATATTTTCAACATATTTTGGGAGAACTAGTGATATGATAAAAATGTGATTTTTAAATTTTAAAAATAGCACTAAGTGAAAGAGAACTCAAACTGAGAAAACACAGTTATTTCTTCTTGGAAAAAGTGACAGTACTATCGGGGTATTTTTAAGGATAAATTACATGTCCAAATTAGGGAAGAAAATCTTTTCTATTAAAATAGTAGCAAGACAGTGAAATCAAATATATATGGCTGAGCATCACTGAACAATTGGTCTACTTTCTGAAGAATATGCTGCCAGCCTGTCACGTCATGGAGGGAGTGTGTTTCCACAGACTGAGCCAGCCGCGGCGTCCCCTCGGGGGGATGTGACTTTTTGGGACCACCGTGGACTGGATGTCATTGACTTACATGCAAACGCACGTAAGATAGGCGCTACGCTACTCCAGGCTGTGGATCCTGGCCCTGTTCCCTTTAGCCGTGTCCTTGTGGGCAAGTTCTGGCTCCTCTCTGTGACTCAATTTCTCCTACGAAGTGGGGAAATCATCCTAACCTCAGGGGGATAAGTAGGATTAAATTAGTTTGTTCATTGAAAATACTTCACTCTCCCCTAGACATATTTACCAGGGAAAAGCCAATCAACTGTTTGAAAGAAAACTGTATTTCATTAATAAAGGTATATTTTATTTGTTTGAAAGCATAAATGATTTTACATTTCTACCCAAAACTCTAGTGACTTCTAAGGTACTCTGCTTACTAAAGAGAAAAATCATCTCAAAGTTAATATTCATGCAGGTCTAATGTTGTTGTTTTCAAAAGCATGGTCCCTGGGTTGGTTTCCTGGGGACTCTGCATCTCCCACACCCTAACTCCTAGTGAGGCTTCGCTTAGAACCCTCTGCACCAGAATCAGAAATATCTAATGACTGAGGCGTGTGCTGTCATGAAAGGTGATTTTATACAAGCACATGATTCAGATTAGAAGATAGGTGTTCCTCTTAGTGCCTTTTGTTAGTGAGTTATCTGGTCCTGATTGCAGACATAAGTTTAAGAAATAAATTTAAGGTTATCTTAATATGACCTTCAGCAGTAAGAAATCAATAGTGAGACAGACGGCAATGTTTTAGAGATAAATCCTGTTATTTTTTCAATTTTAATTATGTGCCCCTCTGTTTTGCTCCACTAAATATTGGCCACTGGGAGTGTTTCGTGTTTTTGTTCATGGATTAATTTGCACAGTCACCAAAAGTGTGAATATTTTGAAATTTTTAAGGCGAAAACACTAAGTTGAATTTCTGATATATTTTGGTATGAGGCTTGCTTTACCACTAACTTTCATTATTTTTCAACTTTGATATTCATCACGACAGCAGTTTTGACTTGCATGATGGCAACATCATGAGGACGACGTTGTTCTTTGAACATCCCCATTGTGGAGGCTTCCTTTACTCCATGAGAAAATCCCACATTTCAATGGGACTCTGGCAGGTGGACCAGCCACTGAGCAGAGTAGGGTTACATGGGCAACTTCGATGAAATCTATGCGGTATTCTTGCTGTGAAAGAAGCCGAAAGAATGGGAGAGAGAGAAAATGTGAGTGAATGATTAAATGAACTTCAGGAGCATTTTCATCTGGGAGACAAGTGTGAAAGGAGGAACAATAAATGACTCCCTGCCTTTCTGGAAAAAGATTGGGATCTATTGTCTATTCTGGAAGCCATCTGATAGCTCAGGCCGTCTACCAATGGGCATAGAAACGTTTGCATAAAAGAAAAGGGGTCAACTAAGTAGAGAGAAGAGGCTTAGCCAAAACAAACCAAGATGCTTTATTTCGCTAAGGTTTGATTAATGGGATATTAGACACCTAACACCATTGAGACAAGAGCTAACTAGCCTTCAGCAGACCGCGCTGTGAGTCACACTTCACACATCATGATGTGAGGTAATGAGATTCTCAAAAAGTACTACATTTAGAAGCAACCCCTTAGACTCAAGCACACAATTCCCAGCTCCTGCCAGTAGCTGGCACATTTCCACTGATGAAGCTGGAAAGGAAGCTCTGTCTTTTTTTTTGGGGGGGTTGCTTGTTTGTTCCTGATCACTGATAGCAAGAACTAGCAGCTGCCATGAGAATAAAGGAAAATATGTGCGCATTGGCACCAGACAATTTATCACGCGGTGAGATTATTCTCTCAGAGTCTTAAATATCAGAATTTACGACTTAAAAATAGTATTTCTCATGGACAGCTTCGCAACTGCACGCTTATTTGCTGCTGTTGTATGATGCAGAATTAAAAAAAAAAAAAAGCAACCTCTCCTCAATCCCTCCTCCCAAAGTATTAGTGCGAATTTGTGACCAACATGATTCACAATTGATCAATCCTGAACACTGTAAATTTTTGTTAAGGATTTTGCAGCCATCAGGGGCCATTTTTTAGCCAAGGAGTGAGCGCTGGGTAAACCTACATCTCCACCTAGTGGTTTGAGGAAACATTTAATTACTTTTTCCTTGGAGGAGAAAGACTTAGTCATCCCTGGCAGCTTGTTCGAAAGCTCTTCGTCGCTGTGCCATTGAAGCACAATATTTAAAGTTAACATTTTAATCCCAGAATATTTTCCCTTCCTTTCCATCCCCCCAGATTTATCTTCCCCTCAACCCTAAAAGCTGACATTATTAGATTTCAAAAGAGCTGAAAAATATTGCTCCCACTCTATTTTCTTACACTGTGCTCAAAGACTTTGACCGGAAACCCATCTGGGTGGCAAAATATCATCCTTGAGGGTTCCCCCACCCTCTCTAAATCTTATATTTTGCCAGCTCACTGCTTGGCACTAGATTTCATACAAGAGGGACCACAGAGAAGTTTCCATAGGGATGCCACAAGATCTGTTCTAATCTGCTAGAAAGATGATTCAGGGTGCACCCTCACCTTGCAGGATAATGAGGGGAACACTTCTGCACTCACCAATCCCAGATCGCCCCAGACAGAGAAGCGAGGAGATCAGAACTCATTCCCACACGAGATGTCAGCACTTAGTACATCACCTTCCGACCAGCGCCTGATGCCTAGGCGCAACCAGAAAGAGCTGAACCACACTAATATATCTCAGGTTTCTATGATTTGAATAATCAATAAACAATTAAGACTGTTTTGCTTCTTTAATACCAAAAGGACATTTGAATTCGGTCACAGTTAAAAGGAAATAGTTTGTTTTGCCTTTAATTTGATTTGCAAGATTATACAGTGCCTGCTCTCCTGAGATGTTATTTCAGCCAATTACATAGATTCTCCTGCAGATGCTCTTTCTCACCACCGTGCTCATCACTGGGATTGTCTACACTGCAGTGGAATTTAAGAACCAGTGCTTTTCGGCTGGAATATGCCTAGAAAAATTAAAGCTAACTGAGAGTCACTGCTTGCTAATCCCTGTAATTAAGCACTACTTGTAGGAGGGCGTATTACCCTGACTGAAGCTGGTGTCACTGTATTGGACCCAAAAATGTTTAATAATCCTATCCTGCAATGTGGAATTTTTAGTACCTATTAATTAACACCCATTAACTTATAAGGGAGAAAAAAAAGAAATAAATGTATTGTCAGTTTGTTTCTAGTCTAACCTATTTTTTCCTTAAACCTAGAGATCTGGCATGGGATTCCCTAAACTGCAGGAAAACCCTAAATATAAATGTACATTAAGAATGACTAGAAAAAGTGGCTTCTTGGGGGCAATTTTAAACTTTTTCCATGCTTACAGCAAGAGGGACAAAATTTATTATGTCAGATATTTAAATCTCCAGACATCATTTTGTGTGTTACCGTTGTCAAAGATCAATCACACAGTGTCCTTTCCTTAGAGCTGCCCAGTCACTTCCAAAACACAGAGCTGCCCATAGGGAGGGGTAATCTCACTTGCTTGCACAACTCCTGAATTCTCAACTTTATACCCTTCAAGTCAAAAAGAATCTTTTTTTGTCAGATTTGTCTCAAGTTCCATGGAAATAATCAACACAAGCTCACTCTTGAAAGTCTTTGAATTTTCCTGGACTTTTAACATAAGTGAGAATTGACCAGAGCAGGAAGCACGCACACTAAGACACTGCCAGCTTCCAGCAAGGGTGCAGTCACGGAAGAAGGAGAAAGAGTGAGCAGGTTCTCAGAGGGAGAGGGGGCAGGCATAGAATCTCTTGTGTCTGCTATGGCTACATCTGATGGTGGGTTTCCCAGGGACCCCAGTGACTGACTGCACCATAACACAGAGCCTGCACAAAACTCAGGCTCTCCCTGGATGCCTGGCTGTGCCGGCCTCCACAGGTCGAGGCCACTTATCCCATGCCATGGGGACATAGGAAAGTTTCCTTCAGTTCCTGAGCTGGAACACAAGCCCACAGCACTACACACACACACACACACACACACATGCACACCCTCCACCCTCCACACCAAAGGCACAGTACTCCTTTCAGTCCTTCAGGTTAACACTGACTGCCTAAGTCAACCCCGCTATGAACCGTGTATTCTATAACTGTTAAGTACTGAAGCGAGGGTTGTAATGGATAAGCTTGGGTGTGGGGTTTGCTGGAATCTCACCCCACCACTGGCCCACCTGCTGATGTGATGGGAGGAGTACGGCAGGCAACCGGTCTATCTGCCAACGCTGCCCATGGTGAGTGAGGATGTGGGGGTTTGCTAATGACCTTCAGACTCTGGAGGTCATTGTTCCATGGCGAAAGTCCTTCTGACACAGCTGGCTGGTCTGGCTCCTCAAGCTGCTGCTGCTGATGCAGCCCTGTGCAGGTGGGTGGGCACCTGCCCTTACCATGCAGCCACCTCGATGGCCTGCATCCCTGTAGTGCTGTGGTATCACCTCGGCTGGCCCTAAAGGGAACACCTGGCACGCTCAGTCCCAAGCACAAGGTAAGCAGTAAGGAGCAGAGGGCTTTCCATCCTTGGCCACACATCAGGAGGAGAGGCAGCCTCTGAGGGGCCTGGGGTTCCCATCCTTAGCATAGAACCCTCCCTCCATGTTGTAGTGAACACCCCACCAAGACTGCCACCTCAGGGACACCCCAGATCACCAGGAACTCTCCCTTTACGAAGCATCAAGTTCAGCAAATCAAAATATCCACTCTCTCATCAGATACCAAGCCTAAGGGTTGTCATCAACAGAACAAAGAAGAGGCTCCACCAAGACACACAGATCTGCTCCGGGGCAACTGGTTCGGTGCTTATGCTTCCATCCCTCACACCTTGTGTGCCGCTGGCCATTGCTGTCTACCCTAAAATGCCACCCTACAAATTCTGTTTTTCCCTGGTAACAGTCATGGTACCTCCATTCCCAGGCGCCTAAGCCAGAGCATGGTAAACGTATTCTATGATGAAAGTAAGACCCACACTGCCAGGCCCTCCCTGTCGCATCAGCTGACATCTGGCCTTCTGCACAGGTGGGTGGGAGCTCTGCTTTACAGAGGGTTTTCTGGGTCTTCAAGGTCCAGGACTGGGAGCAAAGATCTGGACTTGTCCCATGCTGAGGGTGGCATCGGCTAGCATGGATCCTTGCCTCAGTGACAATGGAAATTAAAACTGAGGCACAAATTTTCAGGTAGAAAGATTTCATTGGAAAGTAAGGGCAAAGGAGGACATGGCTCTGACAAAGGTCAAGCTGACCCCTACAAAAGAAAGTAAGAGAAACTGGGGAAGGGGTCTAAAGAAGAGAATCCATTTGGTCCACTGACAAAAAAGGGGGAACAGTTTTATGAGATGCTGTGATGGGCTGGGTCCAGTATGTCATCATCTCAGTCCTAGCTCTGGAAAAAACCTCATGGCTTGAGGGGCAATTTTGTTCCAGAATTTAGATAATTGTTCTGGGGTCCAACCTTGGTTCCCATCATGGGCTCATTGCTCCTGCCTGGAGAGTTGAGCTTATCTTGGAGTATCCACAGTTCTCCGCCTTTCCTGAGATTCAAGGGGATTCCAGGTTTAGGACAAACGCTGGAGGCTTAGAGGCATTACTCCAGCAGGGTCTGGAACTGGACATTGTAAAAATTAGCAGTTAGATGTTACTGGAAATCCTGAAAATCACTTTAGTATCTCTTACTTTGGCATCCTCAGTCTTAAAGGGGGGCGAGATAGGCTAGGTCGATTCAGGGCTAATAAACCAGGGGCTTCTTATGTGATTAACCTGTGTAAGCAGCTGAGCAGGGATCTGACCCAAAATTTTAAGTAATAAAGGAGACAAAAACATGAGAGCAGAGGTGCCAGGCTTTACCCTGCTTAATGACCCACTGGGCGTCTGCAGGTCTCTGGCACCAAGGGGAAGACACATCACACTCCCGGCCGGTGTTTTCCCTTGTCAGTTGCTTCTATTTTTTAAACTGCTATTCCTTTCTTGTAGAAGTGAATTTACAAACTCGGGGAAAGGACGTCAAATGGAAACCAAATGAATCCTCTCCTTAACTTGCTGACATCTTTCAGAGGAAAATTGCAACTTCACCCAAGCATGCCACTGGTTCCCAGGACAGCGGGGGACCCAAACAAGCAGCTCCACAGCTAAAACCAAACGACCAGGAAGGGGCTTTGTGGGAATAAAGGAGGCAAGGTGGCACATTTCTGCTGCTCAGGCATCCTAGGAGTGGGGAAGATGCTGAACTAAAAAAGACTCAGTGTCAAATGTGTTCGAAAACCATCCACTTCACTAAATCAGGGATTTGCTCCTAAAACCCACATTGATTCGAGGATGTGGGGCAGTGGATGCTGTCTTTTTCTAACATCAACTGTCTGTCCATGAGGATAGGCTGTGAAGGAATGAATTTTCCCTCTGCCACACATGAAGCTCCCAAAGCTCGGTGGAGGGCACTAGAAACATTAGCTGAGGTCGTCACTTCCGCCTCTCCACTCCCTGAGGAGCTCTTCGGGCCCCGCAGAGTTTAAAGCTGTGATCTGTTTGGAATTACTGCACGGGGAGGACAGGAGGGAAGTCCCAGTCGGCCATCCCGCTCTCAGACAGACCGCATTAGCAAACACTTGGCCCGCCTGGGTGGCCTCCTTCTCGGCCCCTTGCAGAAGTGCGACCATGTTTCCTCCGAGGTACCGCGGCATTTCTTGAAGAGTTCTCTAGTGATTCCTCTGAAATCCCAGCACTTATGCGGTGATGGATATTATCAGGCCTTGGGAAACACTATCACTCATCCCAAATTGAATTGCGGAGTTTAGAAAGAGGGCACAGGAAGAAATCTAACATACATCTGCCTGTTGAGCTGAAAAATGATGGTTTTCTACTCCTGGATGTCCCAGAAAAAAGACCAAACTACCACTGTGTGTGAAGAATTCAAGGCAGCGACAACTTCTCAGCCAAAGCCCCTGATGTCCTGTCAGTGCTTATGTGAAGGATCAATGCATTCTACATGAATTTATCCCTATCTTAGTCCACGTTTTGATTTAGGTAAGAGCAGCATGATTGCTTGCCTGCCTTGATTTCTCCAATGGATACTCTGACAGGTGGATTGGGGTACATGCTCGGTACCGCACCTCTATCCTGAATCAACAGTCCCTACTGACAGTGAGGTCAGAACATTAGTGGCTCCTATTAACTCTTGAAATGTGTCCCTTCACTGTGACTCTCCTCGTGTGTGTGTGTGTGTGTGTGTGTGCGTGTGTTGAGCATTTTAAGACCCTTTTTTTGTTGGTCTTAGAATTGGCCAGGGTAATTTAAAGAGACATGAGAAGGAATAAATTTGAAAATCCAAGTATTACTCCATCTCTGCTTAAATATCGCTATTTCAACAAGTCTAAAATTATTTGTATCAGTGGTGCTGGGTTTACTAAAGTCCAATTGCTGGTAATAATGGTAAGGCTCATGAGGAAGCTTCGTTACAACAATAACTCAAGAATATTATGACTTAAGGAATCATTTCAAATATGAGCAAGGAGGAATGTAACCATCGTTTCTCATGGGAACAGAATGTCCCAGAATGTGCTAGTCCAGATAGGAATTACTTCAAACAGAGTTCACATTGACATTTTTATTCCTGCCCTCTCCTAAGTTGAAAATGGTAATGAAATCATAATGGCTTTGAAGTAGCCTCATTTCTTATTTTCTGTTTATTTTTCTGTGTTATTTTCAGATTTTCAGTTGTCCCCCATGTGCACTTTTCTCACTGGAGAGGAGGGCTGGGCCACAGTACCCGCCCCTCTTCAACAACTACTTCCTTCTACTTTTCTGTCTTTTACCCCAAGGGTTTCAGACCAGGTGAGGGTGAGTTGCTATATCCTTTCCGTTCCCACCTTGGCACTATGGTAAACCACAGGGAGACGGCATCGAAGGGCGGCCTCCTGGAAAGGGGAACACACCCTCCCGGATGTGGAGGGTGCAGTGACCAAGGGACCTTGGTGGGCACTGCGATGCTCAGCTCCGTCGCAGCTTCCGGTCTTCAAAGTGGACGTGAAGCCCTGAGCTCAGCCTTCCTGAGCTGTCCACACAAGCCAAGAAGACAACCAGGAGTGAGACGCGGTGAGCATGCTTGTAATAGCAGCAACTCCGGGAGGCTGAAGCAGGAGGATCACAAGTTCAAACCCAGCCTGGATAACTTAGAGACTTAGCAAGAACTTGTCTCCAAATAAAAAGTTCAAAATTCAAAAATAAAAAGGGCTGAGGCTGTGGCTCAGTGCAAAGGCCCTGGGTTCAACTCCCAGTACTGTAAAAAAAGAAAAAGAAAAGAGAAAGATAACACAAACAAAAACCACCACAACAAAAGGAAGCACTAGATATCTGCAGTCAGGAAGGAACTTGCAACCCTTTGCTTCCCACACACTTTTAGACTTCCTCCTACTCCCTCTCCGTCCCCTTCTCTTCTTGGCCCATCTATCTCCCCCTCACTGATCATGTCATTTCTTCATCTTTCTGTTTCCCTCCTCTGTCTTGACTCCTGATTCCATTTAAGCTGCTCACAGAACAGTACTGTTCAGGTAAAGAGCAGCAGGGCCGCTGTGTCTGTGCAGTGACTTGAATGGACCCCTAATGTCCCCTCTGTCTCCGCCTCTCAGTAGGAACAAAGCCCTGGAACCCGGGAGGAGGTGCACTAGCAGCTGCTGCCTGAAGAAAAGCGCTCTGTGGAGGGAAAACTCCTTCAAAGCAGCACGGCTCTTCATATTAAACTTGCACCCACCACTTACCGGGTACCAGGCTCTGCTCTAGGTCCACGGTCATCTTGGCGCCCCGAACAGCCCAGAATTGAGCCCAGGCTCCACACCTCTGGGACTCTGTCCTGACAGCAAAAGATGAGGAAAGTGAGAATAAGGGAAACCAGGCCTCGTACCAACTCACCCCAGTAGCCAAAGACAGAGGGCAGAGTCAGACTCGGTCTCTTTCACCCCAAGGCTCACACATCTGGAGAAGATGAAATTTGCACATCAGAAGCCACAGCTTCCTCTGCCCAACTTGAGGAGGAAGGCTCACACTGCGTATCACTAGCCTCGAAAAAGATCCAAATTCCCAGTTCAAAGTTCAGTTTCTATTGAGTGCGTGCTGCTTTTGCAATGTCATAAAATCAAGATGTCGTGTACATCAACACAGTCTGAGTCAGGGCGCTGGATGGGTAGATTTTCTCTCCTGCATCTACCAGTGTTCCAGTGTGTCAAGCTGTCATCCTGCCTTCAACTTGAGGGAGCACTCTTTTTACCCCACATTGACAAGCTCCAAGTGGGAGGCCAAGGGACACCACGGACCTTATGTCCCCTTGTTGTCCACATCACCAAGCCAAGAACCCTGGGGCCCAGGCTGGCTGCTTCCTGGGCTTCCCCTAGTCTCGTTGGTCAGCCAACCTCTGCTACCATCTGCTCCTCGGGGCTCCTCCCTAGTAAATTTGTCTTCAGCCCGAAGACGACGACGCTGCTGTCCCTCCTTAATTATGGCTTGGAAGCACAATTCGGAGCCCTGCTGCACGTCGAGACTGTGACTCATTAGTGCTGGGAGATTGTGGGAACTTGTCCTCACCTCTCATCAGCAATTGGAACGTGGATTCTCTTGCTGTTTAGTTTTCCACGATCTTCACGAAACAAGATGCAATATTCGTTTCTAAGGCTTTCCCAAGCAACTGTCTTCTAATGGGAAAACTTTCACAAAAAAATACGTATTGCATGCCAAACAGCTAACCTCACACTCATAAATATTTATGTTTTAGGCAGAGTTGAAACATCATTTGTAAGATGGATGCGCTTCTCTGGAGTTCCAACAAGAAAATGCCTGGAGATTTGAACTCCCTTTTACAGCTAATAGGCACAAAGCCCCTGGTTGTGTGCTGGGGGACGGGTGGGGAGACAAGGCGAAATCACTAAGTGTTCCAGGAACAGGCCATCCCGCAAGAACTCCAAAGTCATCCCCTTCCACTACTGTGGAAGATGGAAACAGCAGTGTTGGGGAGTGTGCAAGAGTCTCACACCGCTATTTGGAAGGGGTGTGGTGCAATGTTGGGGTCTCAAGCGTGGTCCTCACTCCAGGGGCGACTGCATCTGCAGAGGCTTAGTCAGATATGCAGATTCTCAGGGTCCAGAGTGACCCGCTGAGTCAGAAAGTGGGCCGGGGGAGGCTGATGTCTGTGTTTAACTCCACTCGCCACAGTGATTCTGAGGCACCTGGGGTTGTGAGAAGCATCGTGGTTCACGGTCCTGGTAGAGAAAACTGAGTTTGACTCCACCTCAGTGTGACCCAGGGGCCTCTGGTGAGTGACTTAATCTTTAGCTTCATCTTCTTCCTCTATGAAAAGGCAAGAAGAGTATTTTTTCCCGTAGGATTGCTAAGAGAATCCGCGGAGAAAATCTGTACAGATTGTTTGCTAGAATTCCTGGCACGAAATAAGCATATAATACAATACACGTTTTTTATTATTATAACTAAATTAATACAGTTTAATCTAGACAGAAATAAACTGTAAATACACAAGGAAAGAGAAGGTTACATTTTTAAACAATTCTCGAAAGTCAAAGCAACTTTGATTAAACTTGGATGATTAAAAGTAACTGCACGTGAAAATCAATTTTTCCTTTCCTATCGAAAGACAGGTGGCCTTTCTGGAGCGCAGGATGGACTGAGCCCCTCCGAGCGTGTCTGTGAATCCCCCGGCCCTTTTTTGGCTCCAGCTGCTGAGTAAAGACCACGTCTGAGCGAACACTCACCAGTTTTGCCAGAGGCCACCCCGCACACCCTGCCTTGCTCCAAGGAAGCCCCTCGCCTCTTACTTCCTGCGCAGCAACTTTTCTGACCCACAGCCAGGGAGGCCTGGGGAGCTGCTGTGTTTCTGTTCGACACTTGGAACTGCAGAAGAATCCATGGCCAGGAAACTACCTTAAACTAGTGGAAAATACGAGCCGGTGGTCAATGGTTTCCGTTCTCATCCACCAGACAGACAGCTCTGATTTACCAAAGACCTGGGAAGACCACGCACCAGCTCAGGAAAACACCCTTGGATTTTCTTACAACCCCACCCTACTTGTCCTCTCCTCTTGTTCCCTGGACTCACTTCTAAAACAAACCACCTACCTCCAACACTCAGCCTCTGTTTGAGGACCTGAGACGGCCACCTTCAGCCAACAGGAGCAAGGACATAGAGGGTGGTTTCCTCCCTGTGGTACTGGGGATAGAATCCAAGGCCTTCACATGGAGCCACATCCCCAGCCCTTCTTTACTTTTTGTTCTGAAACAGTCTCATTGGGTCTCTAAATTCCTCAGGTGGGGCTTGAACTTGCCTTCCTCCTGCCTCAGCTTCCCAGACTGCTGGGATTACAGGCCTGTGCCACCACACCCAGCTGAGGTTGATTTGTTTTAAAGCTTGCTCACTGGTTTGTGACGTAGAACAAGCACTGTGAAACATCCACACATGGGCTTCAAAGGAGTCCATAAAGCCACTGGAACTTTACCCAAGTTCTGTGTGTGTGTACTTAGACCCATGACTAAACAAAGTTGAACTTGTTGTGTGTGGGTCGCAGGAGAAGTTCATTATAGCACATTTGGATGACCTTTTAAATTCTTTTGGCACATTCAAATTTCAAAACCTTACAGAGTACATGAAATGGATAAAACACCAACTAGTTCTTGTTTTTGCAGAGAGGATTCAACCCACCCAGTCCTTACAGGTCCATCCAAGTCTCCGTTTGACCATTCCTGCCTGAGCTCTTCGCTTGGTGCCTGGCCTGTTTTCAAAGGTCACCCTTCTATCTTACTGATGTTTCTATTGGTCTGCTAATTGCCACAGAGATTATGCCTTAAAACCACACAAAGGAATTATCTTACACTTCTCGAGGACACAAGCCCAAAATGAGTTTCCCCACGCTAAAGTCAAGGAGAGCAGGGTTGTGTTCTTCTGGCGGGAATTGGGGAGAACCCTGTCCCTTATCTTTCACACCTCTTCTATGAGGACACTTGCATTCCTGGATGTGAGTGTTGGTGTGGGGTATCACCCTGCTATCACCCAGCCAGCTGCCTGAGTGTTCTTGAGCTTGCCAGGAGACGGGATGCTCTGTGACCAGCTTTGGCCATTTGCCTTCCTCCATTACCACTCAGGTGTCTGGTCCTTGTGGGACACCCCCTGTGCAACTACCCCCATCCTGGGTAACACCGCCATCCCTCTCTGTGCCCCTCTACCTTTGTTTCTGTTTAAGGCTCTTGATTGAGTGATTACAGGATACAAATTTATGTTACTTTCGTTTTGTTTTGTTTTGCTTTGTTTTGTTTTGTAGAACTAGGGATTGAACCCAGTGCCTTTTTATTTTTTATTTTTTATTTTTTATTTTTTTAGTTTGTCTAATTGCCCACATGGAGCTGCAACTTGTGATCCTCCTACTTCCGCCTCCCAGAGTGCTGTTATTAGAGGAAAGTGCTGCTATACTGGTCCATATATGTCAGTTTGGGGGAAGCCTGTGGCTCAGTAGGAAAGTAGCAAAGAAAACAAAGAAGCAATGCAATATGGGAAAAGAAAGAAAAAGGTTCCAGCTGGTGGCCTGTAAGGCAGATACTCACTGACTCTGGGACAGGAAATGTTTTCTGAGGTTTGCTTTGAAGCATTTCCCTTGACCAGAGTGAGTATGAATGTGGAAAGACAGTCTTGAGTCTCGGTGCCAGCAGGGTCATATGCAGACCACGACCTCAACAGTTGCTGCAGTGTGGGTGCTGACTTCCCCAGAGGTCCCTGTGATGTACACTTGACACCCACAGTGGTGCTTTGGGGAAGTAATGGACCCTTTAAGAGGCGGGGCCTCTTTAAGAGGTCTTCCGGTCATTGGGAGTGTGCCCCAGAAGCAGATGGTGGGATTCCAACCCTCTCTTCCCTCGCTCTCTCTTTTGCTTCCTGGCCAAGAAATGAGCACTTTGCTGTACCCTGTGTCCCCTGCCTTTGCCATATGGAACCCACCCCCCAACAGAAATGTAAAAGCCAGGCATCCACCCAGTCATGGCCTCGAACCTGTACTACTGGAGCCAGAATAGACCTGTTTTACTCTATAAGTTAAGGTATTTTGTTACAGTGTTGGAAAGTAAATTAATACCACTGATGAGTCTGTACTGTGTTTGTCTCCTGCTCTCAGGACTCCTGGATCTATCTACACACCTGGCTACAGAACGGAGAATTCCCTCCTCTATATTTGGCCAAACAACATTTCTTTTGAGTGTACCCTGGTGCATTAGTTAGCTTCACAAGGCTGTACTTATCCAGATAGATATAGACTTCAATTAAGGGCAAACTAAAGCTAGAGACTTCTGGAAAGGAGTCCTGTTCATATGACTGTTAGCAGGAACCAAGGAGTCTTTTGGAAATTTGCATGGAGAACTGAGGTTTAACCCAAATCTAGCCCCTGTAAGCCCATCTGCATCTTGTAGTCAATTACTTTATTTCTGCAAGCATGGAACTCTATCACTATGTCACTGACTATCATGCTGCTATGAAAGAAATATACAGTGACAAGAAGACAAAAAAGCATGATGTTATGGCTTAGATCTGAAATGTCCCCTAAAAGTCTCATGTGTTCAGAAGTGGGGCTTGAGGAAGGTGATTGGACCATAGGGTGCTCTATCCATGGAAGTACCTACTGTTGAGTTCAGAGCTGAAGTTGCTGTTAGGAGGCAGGACTGGTTGGAGAAGAGGAGCCACTGGGAATATGTTGGAGTCTCTCTTTCTTCTTCTTCTTCTTCTTCTTCTTCTTCTTCTTCTTCTTCTTCTTCTTCTTCTTCTTCTTCTTCTTCCTCTTCCTCTTCCTCTTGTTTACTCTGTTTCCAACCACCAAAGGGTGAGCAGTTTTCCTCCTCCATCCCTTCCACTATGCCATTTCTGCCTTGGAGCAGGTAGACCATGGACTGAGCCCTCTAAAATCATGAGTCAAAATAAATTTCTTTAAATTTCAGGTGTTAGATGTCTTGTTTCATCAATGAAAAAGTGACTAATACATAGAGATATATATTATAAAAAATAAAATTCCACAGCAGCAAGTTAAAATAAAGGAAATAATTCATACTGTAGAAGCACATGCCTTTGGAATCTACCAGCCAGAATCTGAACTTCAACTGTTCACTACTTAATCCACAACTCAGTTTCCTCATCTATAAAATGTGGATAGTGACAACATAGATTTTAAGTAAATGGAGGATAAAATGAGATCATCTTCACAAAACAAAAGAATATTTGACATAAAATACTTGTACACACTCAGCTACCTTTTCTTTGACAAAGGAGCCAAACACATTCACTGGAAGAAAGAGAACCTCTTTAATAAATGGTGCTGGAAAAACTGGCTTTCCACATGCCGAAGACTAAAACTAGACCCATGTCTATCTCCATGCACTAAACTAAAGTCAAAATGGATCAAAGATCTAAATATTAAAACAGAAACACTAAATCTACTGGAAGAGAAATAGGTAGAAATCTTGAAGACATAGGTGTAGGCAGAGAATTCATGAACAAAACTCAGGCTGCATGGGAAATACTTCAAAGAATCAACAGCTGGGATCTCATCTTATTAAAAAGCTTTTGCATATCAAAAGAAATCACCAACAGAGTGCAAAGACAACACACAGAGTGGGAAAAAATTCTAGCCAATTGTCCCTCAGACAAATAACTTTTATCTAGAACATATAAAGAACTGAAAAAAATCAGACCCCCCAAATTAAAAGACCCAATCAAAAAATGGGCATCTGAGATGAATAAACACTTCTCAGATGAAGAAATACAAATGGCAAATAAATATATGAAGAAATGTTCAACATCGCTGGTCATTCGAGAGATGCAAATTAAAACAACACTGAGATTCCATCTCACCCCAGAGAGAATGGCTATCATCAAGAAATCAACAAATAACAAATGCTGGAGGGACTGGGGACAAAGGAACTCTTCTCCACTGTTGGTGGGAGTGTAGACTGGTGCAACCATTGGGAAATCAGTGTGGAGATTCCTCAAAAAACTAGGATTGGATGTCCCATTCCACCCAGATATTCCCCTTGTGGGCATCTTCCCAGAAGAATTAAAAGCATTGTACCACAGTGATGCATGTGCACCCATGTTCACAGCAGCACATTTTGTAATAGCTAGATCGTGGAAACAACCCAAATGCCCATCAACCAAGGAATGGATAAAAAAGATGTGTCTTTTTATACAATGGAGTACTACTCAGCTATAAAGAAGGATAAACTTGAGGTGTTTATAGGTAAATGGATGCAACTAGAGACCATACTCGTAAGTGAAATTAATCAAACTCACATGTGTTATCATCATATTGTCTCCCTGGTGTGAGAAACTGAAAGAGTAAAGAAGGTCTAAAATGTACAATAGATATTGTGAAATGGGAAGAAATTGTTCAGAAGGAAAAAACAAACTAGGATGGGTGAAAGGGGAAAAAACAGAAAGGAAAAAATGCAAGTCAGTTATACTCTTATTGTCTCTTAGTTCATTAAAAAGGAAGTTTGCGCTAATATAGATTGGAGAAATTTTTATGCCCATATCTTGTACCCTGAGCAACTACTTTAAAGATAACAACATTTAATGTATTAACTATTGTCATTCTCCTATTATTTGGTGTGAAATTTTATTTTACCTTTTTTCCTAAAATAAAATAAAATAAAATACTTGTACATATTCAATAAACACCTGCTACTGCTATTATTTTTTTTATCACAAGCATTCAGTTGATAATCTTGATATTGGTATTTGCTCTTTGACATGGAATTAGTTGTATAATTTCTCTGTGTGTGTGTGTCTTCTCTTCAGCTTCATAAATAGAGATGATACAGTGTAGACGGATGTTGGACAGTGGAGTGGTGAAGATGACATCTCAAGAGCACCCTGTAAAGCTAGTAGTGGGCCCAGGTGGTGGCAATTGTGGGGTGACTCAACTTGTTCTTAGGACCAATAATTGTTTCAGAAAGTCTAGTTTTATAAAAATATTTTTCATTAGAGAAATGTGTTTCTTGCTTGATAAATTACATTTGGTAATTTTTAAAATATAAGCTTCAGTTTTCATCTGAACCTTGCACTTCATGTAGGGTCCTGTTTGTGTTTTGGAACATTTCTTTTCGGAGTCTCGTGATGAAAGGAAAGGATTTTGAGCTGGATACAGGCAGTGGGAGTCAGATCTAGGTGTGGCTGCAATGCTGAACCTGTCCACAGCCATAAGATGCCTGGCTGGGCTTCAGGGATAGCACCAAACCAGAAACTGGGTGAATCGGTATCAACTGATGATCCCTTCTATTTAAAATCTCAAGAAATGTATGAGGTCACTGTGTTCATAAATTATAAGTAAAGTTGTAATGAGATGAGCGGTGGGTTTCCAAGTAAATCAAACTCATCCACCATCAAATGTGACCTTCATAAACCATCCAGAGCAAAACATCATGGAAGGTTGGACCAGACAAATCATCACAAACAGACAATTCCATTCTCCCTCAGGGCCTAAAATGCGCCTCTCCTCTTTGGCTCAGTTCATTCTCCAGGGGAAGCTGCCTTCCCACATGTTCTTCATTTTTCTGGAAGGCATCAGATGTCCAGAAACACAGAACTCAACTACATGTTCCCAGCAGAAAAACAGACTGTCCCCATTCTGTGCCCCTCTCTTAAACTGGGCTCCCTCTTCCTCCGCGCAGTGGTGAGTGGGGTTTTTTATTTAATGAAGTGATGCTCGTGGTTTTGTCTCAGCTGCGCACACTGCGGATCTATTATTAGACATGGGCAGTCACGGGCTCTTCTTATGGAACCTGCACTGAATGGCAATCTAAATAACTTGGCTTACTTTGAAATTAGTGAAACATTTACCTAAATAATTTTCCTAAAGTTTCCCCCATGGCTTTATGTGACGACTTCTTGATATGGCAAGCAGCACTCCTTAACCTGCAGGGGCGAGGAAGGCAATGGTGGGGAAGTGTGGTGTCTTCCTTCTTATCCTTTGCCTATGGGGCCCAGCTCAGATGTGGCTCATGGTGGGCACACCCAGCAGCAGACCAGAGATGGAAGAACTTTCCTTGTGCAATCAAGGTATCATGTACCCAGGGACATGAGATAACGTACAATCAGAGGGGACGCAGTCAGAGCAATATGCGGAAGCGTGTGGTCATTGCACCCAAGACACTTTGTGGATCGAATGGTTTTGAAGAAGGGTTGAGAGACGGAGCTGTGCAGGTTTGCTGCAGTTAATAAGAGGCTGCTGTGGGGCTCTGAGAAGACGAGAAACATGCAGAAACCAAACAAAACCCTATCCCCTCCACAGTCTTGGTTCCTTTTTTGCTTCTTCATTATCCACATTTCGTAATCAGGGGAGGAGCAGTTGGCTAGTAAACGCATTTCTTCTAAATGGTTGGGGAGGTGGAATATGGTGGTGTTTTGTGCAATGGAATTGGACAAATCTGGGGTGCATTTTGGCTCTGCTGGGAGCCTTTGGGCAAGTAAGTTTGCAAACTGCAATATGCTGGCTTTTAAAGTGACTATTGCAGGCCCATAAACCCTTGGAGCCAGATGCATTTTGGCATTCAGAATAATTCAGAATTTGCACGGGTAATGTGATACCCACACTACATATTACATACCTCCCTGGCAAGCTCTAGAGTAATAAGACACAGACATAATTTTGTGGCACAATATTCAAAGCAAGTGGAGTAAAGAAAGACTATAAGTAGCCTCGGGTCTGTTCAGTCCAGGTTTTGCTGCCAAATAAATTTGTGTTCAATTTCCCTAGGTCGAAGATGCAGACATCTTTCTGGGAGGGAGGAAGAGCCGGGTAGCACAGCGGAGGGTGGAGGATTCTAGGCAAGGTGCCAGCGCTGAGTTAATAGATCACTGCTCGGGGTACCTCGATTCTGTCTGATCCTTCACCAGTTCACACTGATCTCACCTCTGCTATGTTCCTTTCTTCCATAGCCCAAGTTACCCACTTTCTCGTAGAGGAAATAGCTGCTCAACTAACTAGTCCCCTGAGAATCACCACTCAGGGCTGTGCCTCCGTTATCGCCTCTCCATACCAGGGCCCATGCGATGGCCTCAGGATGCAAGTCAGACCCCCAGTCCTCTGGAGGAAGCCTTCACCTGGGTCTCTTCTTTCCACCACGGCGAACCGAGCCCTGAAGCCGATCTGCGGACCAGGACTCCACACTAGCAGCCCTCCTCCCCTCTGTCCCTGTCTCCCAACTCCTGAACTCCTCCTCCTGCCTCACGCCCTGTACCCGCTGCTCCCTCTGCCCCAAATGCTCTTCCTCTTCTCCCAACCCCCAGCCCTGCTCCCTTCTTCTGGGGCGGGAGCTCAGCGGTGCTCCGTGTCGCCCACACCTGGCTGACCTGAGGCTCCCAGTCCTAGCAGCTTGCACCTTCGCTCCTGACTCTGCCCAGTGCTGCGGCTGTACGGAGCTCTGTGATTGGCGGGTTCAACGGCCGAGGGGGCCGCGCTGCCCAATCCTGGGTCGCAGGCTGCACAGCACCGCTTGGTGCACAATATTATCGCGCTGCGTTTATTTAATTAACCAAAACCGGAATGAATGTGTGAAGCCTCTAGTACCAGCCAGGCGGAAGTCTGGCTACCTTGCACACACTCTAATAATTACTTTTCATATCTCTTTTAAATCGCTTAGAAGCCTAACTTCAACCGTGTCGGGAGAGCAATACTATCACTATTTCGTGGGGGAAGTAGCCGAGTCAGGAAAGTCAAGTGATGCGAAGCCTCACGCAGCAGGTACCCTGTGAATGCAGGGCAGGGCCGAGACGCTTCTATACCTCAGGCCCTGTGAACCTTCTGTTCACCGACACGCCTAGGGCTTGACGATGCCAGGGTGAGGAACGCGGGAAGACACCGGGTACTCGGGCCACAGAGATGCGGGGGCAGACCGAGGCGATATGTGGGTTCAGTGCCCTGCGGGGGGTGGAGAGCACAGGACTTCAACTGAAGGGCTCGCGTCCAGGCAATGGAGTTTGAAAGAAGAAATTCTGGCTTGAGGCCTGTTGTGTGGCCTGCTCTCTGCAGGAGTTAGGCATTAGCCACAGAGGTCAGATGTATAAAACAGCCTTAGGCACGATCAGAGACAGAGGGAGGATTCTCTTCCGGGGGCACCTGCTCCTCACCCCAAAATGCTCTCCCCGACACACATCTATAAAAGCCATTATGATAAGTATGACCAAAACCTCTGTTCTGTCAACCCCAAAGCCAGTTTATAACCTTTACCATTTAGAGAAGCGCTTCCTCTGCATAAGGTAGTAAGTCTTTTACTTACATGAGTTAAACGAACATTGCAATTTTATATACAGGCGAGCATTGATGATAGTCATTTCATCTCCAGGAGAGACATCACAATAGTTATTGATTTCTGTAACAACACTTTAAATGCTATATCTTTTCTGGCAATGATAGATCAAAAAGTTAGAAACGTATATTAGACCTATACATTTTTTAAAAGGTGTCGGAATAGTGTTTTAAAAGAATTCCTTTCGACAGGCTTATGTCAAAAAAGTACCATCGTATATTGTAAAGAAAAAGAAAACAATGCATGACATGTTACCTCTTTTGCCATACACATACGATCATCGAATGCATTCCATTTTCTTTCAGAACACTTATGCATAAGAATTAGTCTCTGTGCTTGAGGACAAATTTTGGGATTAGTGGTGTGTGTGAGGGTTACTGTTTGTCAAAGGATAGGAGTGTGAGAAGAGAGGGAGGATGGAGAAAGGTTCCTGGAAAGAGGGGCTGCGACCAGCCAAGCAAGCTTCGTCTGTTTCTAATGATCACGGCAGGCTGGACAACGAAAATGGATTAACCCTGGAATAGAACCCTGTGACGCTGAGGACAGTTAGAAGGCTGGATCTGACTCAAGTGCAAATTTTTTTTTAAATGTAATGGTGAGTAGGCCACAGACTTTACTCTGGGGCAGTTTGTGGTTTGATTCCGAGCCCAAGATCGCCAGTTTCCTCTCGTGTCACAGCTGTAGGCTCCGGCATTGTAAGATGAGGGTAACAGGGCTGGTGTCAGAATACACGACGTCATATCTCACGCGACAGGCAGATCATATTTAAAGCGAAGACAGTCTTCCTCACAGAATTTCCCATAACTTCACATATTAAGCAACTAGGAAGACTTCCCAAATAAATTCTAAGGATTGTATGAACTCAGAGTCCATCCCATGGTGCTATGTGCATCATAGAGTGACCGTAAAGGTCAACTGACCATGACCTTTCCCATCAGGCCCTCTCGCACCCCCTTTCCCAGCTGATCTGGCCAGAGGTACAGAATTTTATTAGGCTGGACCAGTGAGAAGCTTCGCCTTAATCTGTCCACAGGAACCAGTGAATATCACTGGAGTCTCCCTCCGGGTCTGGACTAATAAAATGCAAACCCCAGGCCTAAGGCAGCCAGGATCCGGCCACATGGGGGTTCTGCAGCATGGCTGCTGGGCAGAGGAGCACGCTGTGTTGAGGGCCTGTCACTGGCAGCCACAGGGGCCCTGGAAACGCCTGGCAAAGTGCAGTCCCTGGAGGACTCGTTTGTGGTTGAAGGATGAATGAATTAATGAGGAAGGATGAGATTTTTAGGCCATGGCAATATATGCTCAAGTAACTTGCTCACTCGATGTCTGGAAAAATCACCAAATAAAGCTTCCAAGAGATTAAAATACTTATTTTGAGAACCATCAGGAAATCTTAAGGTTAGAAATGCACATAAGATGAGAGACAAAATAGTGTCACAGTTTCCTTGTCAAAAATGAAATCGGTTGATGCCATAGGTAAAACAAATGAGCATTTCTTCTGAAGTATTTCCGCTCCCTATCTTCATCATTAACAATCTTTTTTAAAAAAATAAAATATTTCTTCCCATTAAGTCACATTAAAGCAAGGCATGTAGAAAGATATTAAGTCATACATAATATATTTGTGAAAATAATAAGGCGTGCCTAGTAGCATGTTCCCTAATGCTATTTAATTTACAAATAAAATAGGGCCTATTTAAAGGAGTAAGTGCAATGAAATAATTCTGAGTTGTATATCCAGAATTAAAAGCAAAGCACACAATACGGTGAAGGTTAATTATATCAACATATAGCTTCAGATGAAAGGGAGTGTACTTATTAAAGTGAGTCGCCCAAGGAGATTGGTGGTAAAAGACTGTACATCTGTATCTTTAGCTGCTGAAATCCATTATACTCTTCAATTATAATAATAACCACAATAATAGTAAGTGGCACTTAAACAGCACCTTTCAAATTCGACATTGTAACAGTTTGCATTTATGTGAGCATTTATAGTAAGAGTGCTCCCCATCCATTACCTCGTTGGGAATGCTGGAGAGGACACTGAGGCACAGTGGACAAAGACACCCGGCCCCTCTGCAGATAAGGAATGACCCTCAGACACACCAGGCACCTCTGGCCACACCATGATACACAGCAGAGCCACACCCCAATGTGGCTCTCTGGAGGCTGTATCATTGCACACATGACTGACACACCTGATTGCAGACAGGATGATCAAGCCATAGGTACTTGAAAACACTTTCTTAAAATCTGATGCCTCTTCTACAATCATTCAAAACCAAGCCTTATGTTTATTGATCTTTGGAGTGAATCTTACATTAACATCGCAGTTGCAATGCACAAAGTCCTTTCCTGCGTGTGATGTGACTTGAACCCCACAATTCCATCATCAGACAGGAAATACAGGCATGATTACATCCCAACTTCAGCATCTAAAAACAACCCATGGCCAGAGAGGTTGACCAGATGCCCCAAATGTTTTGCCCAGGAAAGACAGAGCGACCCCCTGAGCTGCTATCTCAATCTGGGTTCCCTGGATACTGATTCAATTAGCTACAGATCAAAAATTTCAGGAAAAATAAGTGAGTCTGTACTGACATGTACAGAATTTTTGATTGCTATTATTTCCTAAACAATACCGTATAACAACTATCTGTGTGTCATCTACCTCATAGTAAGTATTACAAGTAATTTAGAGGTGATTTAGAGTCTAGAGGAGGATGCGCATGGGTTTTATATTATGCCATTGTATATAAGAGATTCTGCACTATGGATTTTGATACCCACAGGGGTTCGTGGAACCAGTCCCACATGGATAATGGGACAAGGGCCTGTGCAAAGTGGAGCCTTACCTTTCATGTCATTCTAAAATGAGACCATTCACAATGCAAATGTCACTCAATAGTAAAAAAAACATGGAGGGCCACAAAGCCCAGGGTAGGATGCATGATGTTAGCTAATGTTAGGGCACAAAACTCCTTCTCAAAGTCTGGTTTCTAATTCTGAAGCTGCTTCCCTCAGTTCTCTTCACCTGAAGTTCAGGCTCTCAGAGCTGGTGAAGCCACAGTGACACGGGGGTAACTGACCACGTGGGCTGGGCATCAGCCTGACTTGAGTTAAACTTGCACCATGATCTTCTCTGCAAGCTCTGCTTGTTATCTTTGCATCTCTGAGCTTTTGTCTCTTCATCTTAAATGTTGGAAAGTTAATGTAGACAAATAACAGAATTTTGAGTATTCATGAGGTGAAATGTGAAGTCCTTAGATCCATAAACAATAAAAATTATTTAAATAAGTCTTAAAAATCAAAGAACTTTACATATGTTGTGAAATTCTACTGACCACTTGTCTAGACTCAGTTTCTCTGAAAGCCCTGCTTTTCTTGTGTTCCCCTGGGTCAAGCAATGGTGACTCTGTCTTTCTCAGTCACTTTGTCCCAACAGCTTCAGCTTTAAGCCCACCTTCTCCCTCCCCTTCTTCTGTCTCAACAGTCAATATCATTTACAACATGAGGTGAAAGAAGACCAACCACGCAAAGGGCTGCTTATTCAGAGCTTCCATGGCATGGGAGTTGGCTGTTGTCGCCTTCATTTGGCAGAGCCTCAAGGCAGGCAGAAGAGTGGGGACCTTCCCTGCGGTCACAGAGAGAGCTTGGGGTGCCCTGGAGGGAGGTTATTGGTGCTGGGAAGCTGCAGGTGGCTAACTAGAACACCTGGGATGGGGGTGGGTGTCCCTGGCTTTCCTGCTTGTTTTTGAATTGGAAGTGGGCTAGCAGTGAGAGATTAGGAAGCTGTCAGTTATTAATCAAGTCCTGGCTGTTTGAGAATGATTGTAACTTTATTTGCAGATTATTACTGGAGACAGTTGTTTGACTTTCCAGAAGTCTGAGGTACAGATAGTAGGCTGGTTTTCTGGGCTGGTTATTATAGACTATGTGTTAGTTGCAAATTATGGGTCAGTGTTCTCTTTCTACACCTGTTTTTGTCATTGTCTGATGCACATACAACAGGGATCCCTGGATTCTTCTTCCTTGACATTCGTTTCCTGGGTTTGCTCCATTTCCCTGCTGCCTTCATGCCTAACTCCACACGTAAGCACACACATTCCACTCACGGGGACATACGAAATCTCTCCAAGACCCAGACATCACACTCTTGTTCACAACTCCAACCTTCATGTCTTAAATCAACAATAGGATCCCACGGCACACTTCAGTGTTCCCTCACACACCACATTTAGAAGTGGCTCCAGTTGTGGCTGGAGACAGTAGGCCCAGCTGGCAGGACTGAGAGAAAGCCCTGGACACCCACTAAATCATCCATATACACACGCCAGGAGGCAGCGCCCCACCTGGGTCGTGGACCCGGTACATGCAGGTCAAGAGCTGGTTCCTTCATGGCTCCTTCCAGCTCTGACCACCCTGCAGCTCTCTCTCCAAAATCACCTCTTCCTCCTTCTGCTTGATAGTGTACTGTATTTCTTAATACCAAAGATTTAGCAAATGATCTTAGGTATTTGTGTGTGTGTATGTGTGTGTGCGCGCGCGTGCGCATGGGTGTGTGTGTTACTGTAGATCAAACCCAGGGCTTTCACACTGAGCTACCTGCCCAGCCCTCTTTATTTTTATTTTATTTTATTTTATTTTTTATTTTGAGACAGCGTCTCCCTGAATCACTAAGTTGCCAAGGCTGGGCTCCAACTTGTAATCTTCCTGCCTCGGCCTTCCAGAGTTCTGGAATTGTAGGTTTACACCAGCAAGGCTGATGCAAATGATCAATTTTCAATAAACATTTCTAAAATTAATTTCCTACTGGACATGTGCTTTGTCACTCTATCTATCATTTATCTATCTGTCATCTATCATTATCAAATTAGATTCAGTACACACCATGGCTTATAAAAGCACTCCAAATTTGTCTCTAATCTGGAGAGGTAGAAGGGCCACCCTTGAATGTGTAGGCTGGTGGGCACTTGTGAAGATAATTAGCCAGCTGTCCCCCTGTAAAGAGAAATATGATACCCACTTGGGTTTCTGAAAAGATTAAAAGCAACCCCGTTTTTCGTGGGGTCCGGTGGGCTCCCCCATCCCTGTGGGCTTCCAATCTGCAGAAAACGACGAAGTGCAGCAGGCAGGCGGGGCCAGAGGCGGCCCAGGCACAGTGTGAAAACACGAAAGGCAGCACTTTGGGAGTTTCTGACGTTTGGGAAATTCACCTTGACCTCAGCTTCCTCTGCACGAGAAGGAGGGTCAGATCCCCTCCCGGGCCTGTGCGCGACAGCAGTTCTAATGGGAGGCGTTTTGTGTCTATTTCTCAGAAATGGTGCACACATGGTAGCAGCTGAGAGAAAGACAGTCAGGAAGATCATCGAGGGATAGGAAGTGGACGCGGGGCTCCATCAGCACCCCCGGATGTCAGGCTTTATCTTATCCATTTTGCTTGATGTCCTTCTTTAGAAAAGGGATTTTGATATCATGATCACATTAAGGTACTGTGCATTTTAAAAAGAAAGAACAATTTTGAAAATTAAAAAAAAAAAAAAAAAAAAAGATCTGGAGAACTACCCTGCTTTAAAGAGTCATTTGTAGGAAAACGGATGTAACTTGACACCACAATGTTCAGTGAAATCTATCAGACATACAAGCTTCAATATCACATGAGAAACCCAAAGTATAAATTATTTAAAAAGCAAAATACAGGATAGATAATAGAAAACGAGAATAGATCTTTTGCAAATGAGGAGACCAAGGGATCGAGGGAGAAGAGAGGAAGGGAACGTAAAAAGAATGAAGATGTGTTACATACATGTATGAATTCCCCACGAGGAATGTGATTACTATGTACCACAAACACAGACTCATAAAAATAAAAATTAAAAAAAAAAAGAAATGATGTTAGAGGAGATAAACATATTTAACCTGATGTAAACACTACAGGACATGTATGTGAAAATATCACACAGTGCCCCATAACGTGTACAATGTTTATGTGTTTATAACAAATAAAATATATTTGATCTTGAAAAAATTAAAATGCATCAGGGTTTTGAAGCAGGCACTGGCTCCCAAACTGGAGGGACTCTGGGCTCCTGGCTGTCCCCAGGCCTGATCCCATCTCCAGTAACCTGAGTCACCTGCAGAACCAGAACCAAGGGAGTGCAGCCGGCAGCTCTAGCCAAAAAAGAGGATGTGCTAAGGAAAGACGTTTAATGTGCAAGGGGGGTACCCTACTATTTTGACCTTCCTGACCACAGGGTGTGAAGCTTGGAGCAACACTCCCACACCTGCTGTGGGGCTCTGTGGGCGGCTTGTGGGGCCTAGAGAGGGCCTGGTCCTGAAGGGGTGGCTGCTCCTTCTGTACAGAACCAAGGAATCTGAGGCAGAAATTGCATGAGTCCTGCTGCAGGAGCTGCTAGGGGGGGAGGAGACTGAGGAGGGTGTGCAGCTTCCCAGGGGACACTGTGACCCCAAGCACTCAAGTGGCGGGGTGCAGGGGACCCTGCCCAGGGAGACCCTCTGGCCTTCCCAGAGCCTGTGGTGGGTGCACCTACAGGAAGGAAACTCAGCACTGTCCTGCGAGGGTGGGCTCTGTCCCCATGTGGACCTTGGTGATGCAGAACCCAGGCCTGGACCCCGGTTCTGCTCCAGAGACAAAGGTCCTCACCACTGCCTGCCCCAATTTCCCTGGATATGAAACGGGTGTGGGGAGCCCATGGCCAGCAATTCCAATATGGGCAGGACCAGGAACGGGGTTTGTGAGGAGGGAATGTGGACCCCCATGCAGGTTGGCATTTCCTCCTCGGCCAGGTGACAAGTGGCCTTATTCTGGGTTATTTCTGGGGCAGAAAGATTAGAGGCTCTTGGAAAGGACTGGTGTAGGCTAGGCTTTTGTCATGAAAGAATAAAATTAAAAACAGCTTTCAGGGTGTAAAAATAACTCATTTACTCTTTGATGAAAAAGGGGGACACGTAGCCTTCAGGCGGTAAGGCAAGATGGGGCAGCAGCACACCCAAGGCAGAGGAATTTCAGTGGACCTGAAGGTCCAAGCCATCCCTCAGCAGCCCGGGAAAAGCTATTGCCACCTAGAAATGCTGATTATTTTCTTAAAACTTAAGTTCAAGTAAACAAATCCTGTGCTCAACTTTCCAAAACTGAGCTTGCATGTTGACTTGAATTGTGGCAGAAATTGGTGGGAGGTGCAGCCATTAATCAGGATAGCCGCACATGCTGAGGGCTGGGATCAGCTAACTCGCAGTTGGGGCTGTCTCGTGCTGGATGGTCCCATCTCCTGCCATGCTGAATGACCTGGTTTCACTGAGTAAATAGCTATGTGCCACCTGTCTTTGCCTGAGCCGGTGACGCAGGGAGCTGTTCTGCGAGCCCCCTTGCAGCAGGACTTCCTGCCTGCTGTCTGCTGGTGTCTTTCTCTAGGAAAGCACCACTTAACGTTGCTCCCTGCAAGTCAGAAGAGAAGTCACTTACTCATACTCAAGGCTAACTCTCATTCACTGCAGACGGCATGTCAATTTTTTCCTGGAGTGTGGGATAAATGCTTATCTAGAGTATACAAATTCAAGATGTGTTATTTTATTGAGAAAAAAATGCAAATTGTGGTCAAAGCAGATGCATAAAGTTCACGGTCCTTCAAAGAAGCCCAGCAGAGTCCTGGGAAGAGCCTGGGCCCTCGGGAGGGTGGCTCCCCGAGCAGCACCCACGCTGGCCTTCCTCTGGCTTTCTAAAACCCGGGCACGAAAGCGATCCAGTTGACATGCTAGACTTTCTGCATACTTGGGCTTGAAACTCAAAGGTTGGAAACCCAGTATAACACTGTGTACCCATGAGCCGCACATCTCTATTCTTTTTATGTAAGTACCCACCCCAGGCCCATTCCTGAAAAGCTTGCTCACCTTTAATTCCAGCTGAATTAGAGTGAGCACAAGTCTTTGTCTCCCCTTCAAGGCCTAACGTGAAGAGCTCATCCCTGACAAGCACCGGCCGCAGCGTGGAGAGGCTGGGAAGGTGCGTCAGCACTAAGCAGAGGGAGGTAGCCTTCCGAAAGACACAACCTGTGGAATTAGGAGAAGGAAAACAGAGACAGAAGGAGTATAACACACCATTTCAGAATCGCTTCCCTAAGAGCTGGAAGGGTATCACTGCGACCTGGATGGAGGCGAAAGTTAGGAAGGTCGTGTGGACACGGATAAAGGAGACCCTGGTGCCTGCAGGGCCACAAGCCGCTACCACATGCACCCACCAGCATCTAAGCAGCCTGCTGTGGCTGGAGCCCTGGAAAGTCCTACCCTTGGGGCAAACTGAGTTCCAAGGAAATACTGTGCGCACGGAATTCCGACCTGCAGTGGTTTGATTTTCTCCTCGGCTTGCCTCTCTGCAAGACTGGACATGGGATGGGAGACGAAGGAAAGTGAAAAGCCGGCCAGCAGAGTGAATCAGAGCAGGAGTGAGTCCAGAGCCCACTGAGGGCCATTCCCCAGCCCCCAGCTCTGTTCCTGGTTCTCCTTCAGATGAAAGGCTCTGGGAAGTCGTGGGCATTATTATTCTCCGAGAAATGCTGAGAATTTGGCACTTCCTTCCCCCCACGGCCCCGCCGGCTGCCCCGTAACGTCTCTCCCTTGTCGGCTTGTGATTAGGGTCCCCCTGAAACGCAGGCAGCCCGGGTGCGCGTGCTCTGCACAGCATGCGGTGCCCGTCTGCACCGTGAATACTCTCGGATGCTCCAAAAGTCCCCCGCCCGCCTCTCTTCTCGCCCTCTCTCTGATCCGTATCCCTCTTCCACGCTTTTCTCAGTACACAACTTTAGCCACCAAGAAATGCTTCGCTAATCAGCCCAGCGTTGCCGTTGGTGACACAGAATTGATTGCAAGGTAAAAAGCCTAAACCGAGGTCCGTCCCTCTTCCACTCTTTCTTCTTTCTCTTGGGAATGTTGGATTCCCGAGCTATGTCTCTACAGTTGGGAACTTTAAATTAATAGAAGTTAAAGAAAATACGGGATTCTAATTCACCATGTGTTCTTACAAGAAATAAAACCTGGCAGTAGGGCTCACGAGTCCCTGGAACACCTGTCGCTGCGTCTGACGAGGGCGCTGCCTCCCACGCTGTACCTACAGCCAGGGATACACAGGGACCTGCTCTCGGTGGGGAGTGCGTCTCAGGAAGAGAGTTCAGTCGCTCTCTCTCTTCACCTTTTGTTGTGTGTGTTTGGATTTGACACTCTAGAGCCCACAGTAGTAAAGTCAAATCGATTCCTGAAACTGCCCTCCTGTAAATATTAAAGATGACTCAATCCCCGAGCCGCTCAGATTAGGTGGGATTTCAGTTAAAACTGCCTGCGTACTTGCTTCCGATGAGAAAGCTGCGGAGCGCTGTGCCAGCCAGTCTGCGTAAGTTTCAGCAAGGCATGCTGTACTTATTTGGCTGAAATGACGTGCAAAGTTGGAAGCAAGCTCATCCGTTTTCAACTGGTTCCCTCAAATGATTGTTTTCAAAAATATATTTTGCCGGGCATGGTGGCACATGCCTATAATCCTAGCACTTGGGAGGCTGAGGCAGGAGAATCACCATGAGTTGTGGCCAGCCTGGGCTACATAGTGAGTTCAAGGCTGGTCTGAAATACATAGTAAGACCCTGTCTCAAAAAAAAAAAAAAAAAATATATATATATATATATATATATATTTTTTTTTTTTTAAACTGGGGGTGGTGCACAGCTATAATCCTTGCACAATGGGAGACTGAGGCAGGAGGATCACAAGTTTGGGCACAGCCTGGGGAGTTTATTCACTTATGGAGACCCTGTCTCAAAAAGTATATACATATATGTATATGGCTGCAAAAGCCCTTGGTACTGCCCCCAGAAATCCCCCCCACACACAGTTTACACATACACACACACATACACACACACACTGTATATTTTGGATCCATAATTTCTTGGGTTCTTTGTATATTTTTTAAAATTATTCTCTGGGAAAAAATAGCTGCATAATACTTTCTTTCCTTAGCTTTCAGCTGTGTGAATGTTGTGTCTCTTCTGTCTGTATTTACTGCAATTGAATATAGTGTCTATTCCTAAAAGAATGTAACAGACAAGATTTAAAACAAAGATCTAGGGGCCGGTGAGATGGCTCAGCGGCGTAAGCACCTGCCTTGCAAGCGCGACGGCCCGAGTTCGACTCCCAGAACCCACACACGAAAAAGGGGCCGGTGATATCGCTCAGCGGCACGGGTGCCTGTTGGCGCGCGAGGTCCTGAGGTCGACCCCCCCGGTACCCACGAAAAAAAAAAAAAAGAAAGATCTAAACCATCTGACGTAATTTCAGAAATCACCAGTATTTGTCCTCTAAAGATGTGAAAGGATCAAGAAGTGATAGCTTACATTTTATAGCCAATAATTTGTTAAGAATAATTAGCTGTCATTGATGCATTAACTAGGAACCAATTCATAGAATTAAAATAGCAATTCTTCAATAAACTTTATTTATGAACTTTGACGGAAACAATGACATTTTGCAATAAGCATCATTATGATCAATATTTTAAATCATTAATCTTTACCACAACATGGCTGATCTATTGTGTACATTGCAAACTAATTTAAGTGTGAAAATGATGTGACTACTGATCTATTTACTTACATGTTTAGAAACAAACTTTTGGCATTTCCTTAAATTCTTTAATCTATTCAGAACTTTGCATCCGTAATTAAATGTGATGAGAAAGATGTGCATCCTTGTCAATTTAAAGATAAAAAGAAAAGTGAAAATCTGCAAGATAATTTTAAATTTAAGGTAACTTGTACAGACCTATACATTTGCTATTAAACTAGGCTTGAAATCCATATCTTCTTGAAATCAAAGGAGAAAAATACGTTCATCACTTTAACATTATAATTTATTGCTTTTTGAAAAAGGCTCATTAGAAATAATTTAGTCTACTCTGAAGATTTCCATAAAAGAAATTCAGATTTTCAGCATTACATCAAAACGCAATGTGTTAAAAAATCAGTTAAAATTTTTACTTTTTGAAAATGAAGAGTATACATTTAAATCCATAAATAAAAGGGTTATTAAAGTCCTAGTAGATGTGTAAAACAGGGCTAACAATATTCACTTCAAGAATGAATTTCAAACATAAATGTAGTATTACGTTTAGGCACTCTAGCCATAAGTGCTATTCGTAATCCTTTAGCAGACAGAGGGGCAAATGCTCCAAGCAGAATTATATATCCATGAATAAAGAGCGAATGTGGAGGGGTGTTAGGCAAAGCCTTGTTTAACAATTTTGTTCATGTTTTATAATTACAGGGACAAAAATGCATATAAGTTACAATGCTCATTTAAAAATCCATTCACAAATCATTTGGAAATTTGTACAATTGATCTTCTTAATTATTCCATTAAGTTAACTCCTAATTGTTAAATTGTTATACATTCTGGCTATCAGTCATCGACTCCTACCTAATCTTTGACAACAAATCATTAGCTTTTCTTGCATGCATGTTTTCTTGTAATGTGTAAAATGCCAACAATGGGCTAAGGCTTATTAAACTGATCACAAAAAGGTCATATTTTACCCGACTGGGATGTGTTATTTTGGCCTGACAAAGTTGAGGCACATATTTTTAATGACCTGTGAAAGGTTTTTAAATCAGGCTCTGTAGGATTTCAAACAGCCAAACATGCAATATGGAAATAAGAATGATATGCATTGTACAAACGACTTCACCGAAGCAGTATTTATCCAGCAAATCACAGATTTCCTCCAGTGAAATTCTGATATTATCAAATCATATCAGAGAGTTTCTTACACCTATAGCTGCCTGATTGCCTTCTGTCTTCCCATTTGTTTTGTGTTTTCTTTCCTTCCCGGAAGCTCCCAGTTCCCCCATCATATTTTCTTTTTGCATTCTGAATGGGAATAATCACCTATACTTGAAAGTTTAAGAGAGTTTTCATTCCCGCTGCAGCATTCCTTCAAATTCCAATACTTACAGTTGTTTCCTTAACTTCATTTCTGCTATATCTGGTGATCTTGGTTTTTATTACTGTCTTTTTCAGTTCTCAGCAATCCTGGACGTTACTTTAGAACATGCGAATTCCCTGCCGCCAGCCAGGGAAGGGGTGACATCTCCCACCCCTGCTGCCCCAGCCCCTCAGCTCTTTCTCCTAATGTGCAGCAGGCTCCCTGCATCCTGGGCAGATTGCAGAGTGCAGGTGAAGTGTGACACGCAGGTCACAAACCACATCATTGTCCCTGTAATAGGGCATCCTCCCCTGGACCCAGCTGCTGGACATGTTGCTGTTTACACATGTCCTACTTCTAATATGTTAGGTACATTGCTCTTCAATAATGGCTCCCCTTTCTTTCAGTTTTTTTTTTTAATATTTACCTTTTAAATTGTGACAAAAATAGAGAAAATATAAAATTTACTACCTAAACCCTTTTCAAGTGGCACTTCATTAGGATTGACTACATCCACATGGTTGGACTGCCCACACCACCATGTGGCCACAGATCGCTTTAATTTTGTAAAACTGAAAATCTTGCCAGTAAAATCTAACTCTGTCCCCTTGTCTACTTCTTGGCAACTGCCATTCTACCTTTGCCCCTGGAATGTTTCTCTCTTAATTGGCGACCTCCCAACACTGTATTCTGAAGGGTGTGGTGTGATCACAGGCACCTTGACTTACATTTCCAAAGAACCCATTCAAAGTGGTCCTCACCCTGTCACCAAGGTGCAACCGTGTTCTCGTCCTCCTGCCTCACCCCCACCACTCCACCTTCTCTTCCCTTCTGGAAAGTTATGATGTAAAGAGATGGTCGTACTTTATATACAAAAGCCAATTTTTTCTTCTGGTGGTATTTCTATACTACAACACCACAGTTCAAGTGTTGAGAAGACTATTTTTATTTTCTTGATCAAAATAATCTTTTAAGAACATGTGTATTAATTTTTCGTAGAAAGATCATTCATCCCCTTATCACTAATTTCATAAAGAGGGAAATTAAAGTGGCATTTGGTATATATGTAATACTATATATATATATATATATATATATATATATATATAATGTAATATATATACATTAGATATGAGATTTCTTTTTTGTTACGAAGATTTGAAAACTTAAAGTTCTTTTTGGAGTAAGCATGTACAGATGAGAAAAGCATTACAGAAGAGAATAAAATTAGTATGTCATTGCTGAGTATATATTCCTTTCTTTATTATTATTGTGTGATATCTTAAACATCCTAAAAAGATTTTTGATGCTACTCAAAATCAAAGCTATATTTAAAGCTGAAATGACATATTTATATATTGTAGCTCTGTAAAAATTAAAATTATAGTGGTCATGACACTTACCCTGGGGAGGAAATACCAGCATAAAATACTTGCAAAGACTGATATATTAAAAGAATAAAATATTTACTTAGAACCTATGTATAACATGAAGGTTTTATATAACCCCAATAAAGACATTTTTCATGTTTTAGACAGAAATACCCTAATTTAAGATAACAAATAAGTAGAAGGAGTGTAGCTCTATCGAGAAGGCTACAGGTAATGGTATAGTTAAAACAATAAAATTAAAATGCAGTAACCTCTGGGTCATCAGCTGTGTTTGACTTTGGACTCCTGGCATTTTTATACCATGTTTATATCAACTTTTCATTCCCAAAGGATATCAGGAAACCACCATAAATTCTACAATACAATATGTGAATTTCTTGGGTAAAAAGACACATCAGAAGGTATCAGACAATTTTCCTTCATAGATGTTTCTGCTGTGAGTCAGCATTTACCAAGTCTGGTCTGTTAAAAATGACAAAAGCATTTATCTGACCCTGTAGGTGCCCATGATTTCTTAGTTTCTTCAAGACAACAAATTCAGATGTATCTCAAGAATTTTAGTGACATTTCTAGGGATATATCTGGGAAATTCACCATTTTCATGTGTTGAAAATCGTAAACAGTTATTCATAACTTAATCCTCAAATATATTTGCTATTTTTTCTTATTTAACTGCTCTGTTCTAAAAGAATTTTGTACAAAGAACTTCTGGCATCTTTTATTGTTTCTTGACCAGGTTGGAATTTAATGATGTAACATTTTCTGTGGTTTATACTATTTGATGTCACTTAAGCTTACACAATGTCTGTTTTCTCTTAGCAATTTGGTAAACGTTTCTGCATATAAACCAAAGCGTTAGGCTGACACCCAGCATCATTTCACTTGAACTAGAAATTTGTAAAACAATTTTAAAAGGTTACACTTATGATTACAGCATGTTTATATGAAACACAGTAAGAAATTAACTCAAAACACTGATAAAACCCTGGATAACATTAATGTTACCCAGTTTCTTGTCATGCAGTGATAACCCCAGAACCTCTCTGGTGTTTTAGGATCTTACATGACACTGTAAGACAGGAATCTGCATTGAAGGAACTTTTTTATCAGCTTGAGGAAGAATTGTTTTCTTGAAAGAAAAATATATTTTGTTTACTTATATCAGATAAAGTTCCCAGGTATTTTGTTAATAATTTTCTACTTACGTATATTGACCTTTCTTCTCTGTTTTCTTCTCGGAACACCACATGGGGATGTCAAAAACTGTACTTGCAGAAATGAAAGTATCCTCATTATGCTAAATTAGGTTCCACTGATAGGCATGTTCTGTTTTATAAATTACATCCTCTTGTCAGAAGTCAAAATGTATTTAAACAACTTCATGGAAATTGTCACCAAGATTTAAAATTGTGTGCCTTCTATGCCATTGTTGATTTAATCCATGGGCTTAAAAATGGATATATATTTATTTAAAATGTGTGCATGATTATTTTGTCATAAATGTTATCTAAATGAAATGTAGATGTGAGTATAATTGCCATGTATATTTTGATAAAGTTTTGCATTTTAGAAACACATTTTAGTTTTCAGGTTTAATAAGATATGCTAAGTAGTATTAGTTGCTGTATATTTTAGTGCCAACAAGTTTGTTTCCTGCATAGCTGGAATTTTCCTAAAGGGTAAAATAAATATACATGTTTTCACAAAATTATTAAAATATCAAAAATTAAAATGAAAAGGGGTTGTGATTTATGAAAATTATTTCCTGTTCACTAAGAAGAAAAGCATTTCTAATTTGCATTTGCATGTCTTATCCTGGAAAACAAAATGTGGTCTCATTGAAATTGAGCATATTTACAAATATCCAAATCCTGAATAAATGATTTTTTAATGTGAGTTTTAAAAAATCTAATAGTTTTAAACTTGTTACTTAAACCATCAAAAGAAATATGGAAAAGAACTAAGGGCTTACACCAACATGATCATTTTATTAGAGAAAAATGTATTACATTTCCTTTTCAACCATTCCTGATAAAAGATCAGATTTCATTTTTTTAGAAAAAGTACATCCTATACTTGAGTTTTGCACTCATTTGATTTTACTTTTCAGAATGACCATACTGCTGTTAAAATAATCTTTGATGTTCCAAAAATGGAAAAATCAAAGCGAAGAGCTGAATCTGTTCGTTTTTCAAACATATTAATCTTGTCAAGATAATACATAAAAACCAACCCTTGAAAATTTTTCCCAGAGCCCTTTCTCCTCTATTTTACCCAAAATATGAAACCACTTAGAAGGATAAAGCAATGTGAACGACTGCAGAGAAAAAGAATGCTAAGTAATATTTTGGCTACATGTATTTCAAAATGACGCAAGTGGACTAACTTCGCCTGGTCAGAAATGCTCTGTTTGTGTAACTATTGACATTTGTCCGTGCACTTAGCTCTTATGTGTGGCAGACTGAGAATTTTAACAATTCAACTGAGTTTCAAACCCCTGACAGTAACAAATACAAATTGCACCAGCCCCCCAAAAATTGTTGGGGCTAATTTTAATATTAATGAATTCTTTGCAACCTCAGTTCAGCGGTTTCGATTAAGCTTTAATTAGTAGCCAGAGGGGAATCCAAAACAAAAATAAGGAGCTGAATTGCTAATTAAGTTAGTTTGATGAGGTAGAGTTTTAGTAAAAGACTGGTTGTTGTTAGCTGTGCAAGTTCTGACAAGCTAAAAATACTAAAGATTATCATTATTGTAGCTAACATTCTACATTACCACCAGCTTTCTGCATGGGGAAGACAGTTCATTAGAGTTGCAGGCTTTGGGCTGTCAGTACTGGAACCAAGCCCTTGTTAATAAGAAAGGAGTACATGGAAGTCGGAGTCCGAGACAAGTCCATGGACTTTAACTTCGATTGGTTATAAATTAACTATCTATTACCATTGCACCCAGCTACACGCATCTATCTGCTAACAGTGTTTTGTGGGTTCTTTCCCTTCCTTTCCTTTTTCTTCCGTTTTTGACATCCATTGCAATTTCCACAAGGACCTGACTTATTAGAACCTGATGTTGCAAAGGAATTTGCCTTCTAGTCTGTGGACGGAGAGAATATTTTTCTTTACGTGCAGGTCTTGAACGACTCCCAAAATTCCATAATTTCATAATTAATTTGAGATTTAAAGCAATAGCCAGAGACCTGGAAAGTCTGCTATGCAAAGACGAGTCTATCCCTTTCCCTACACCACTGATGATACTTTTTTGAAAAACAAATTATTTGAATATTCTCAATAATAGGTTTTGTTTTTTTAAAAATGTGCGTGCATGATTATTATTTCAAATCTGAAAATTAACCCATTGGTGTAATTGGCTATCCCTCCTCGGATATGAATTCTCTCCTTGCACCCCAAAGACTAATTATCCCCCTCAAAGCTTTCTGGTGCCAGGGATTCTCCCAGGCTACACAAGAGGAATGAGAACCATCTTTTGCAGGATTGTGGAGAATGTAATTTGATTTCTCCATACTCCAGTGTTTTCTATAATTTGTATTTTATCCTTTTGCTTAAGGTTTCAAAGCCTACAAACCCAATAACTTAGGGATAAGAGAAGACAGAAAAATAAATGATATTGTTTCTGAGGTATTAAATATAAGCCTGGCTATCGGAGCTGCATGGCCGTTGCGAATCGTAATCAGGTACTTTGACTTAACACTGTTTTGTTTTATAATGAGGTGGTTACCATATGTTGGAAAACCTACCCGCCTGTATCTGAGGGGCTCTGTACCTCTGTAACAAATCCAAAAACTCATTTTATAATACCTTAAATCTACCCATTGTAATGTAGCTCCACAAGTGAAAATCCACATCAAACTTTGCTCATGAATGTGGCTGGAAGATTACGTGTATTATCATGAAAAGCTAAAGGCAAGCAGTGAATTAGAATGCAGTAGATCTAGCAAAAATAACTTTCAGTAAATCTTCTTTTAATGCATAGTTTACAATTTTCTTTTGCTCAGCATGAAACTGATTAAGATCCCCCTTCTAAGGAATATTTCCCCCCACATAGACACATTGTTTAATATAGTTACAGCCCCCAGTACTTGACAAATCAGAATTTCAATGCCGCAAATGTGATGCTTGTTTAACAGCAGCAGAGAGTATTAATAATTTATCTATTTGAATGTAGAATAGGTTCCAATTATAGTATTTCACATGGTGTGGCAAACGAACACACATTCTCTGAGTGGTGAAATCTTCATTGTAGGCAAGGTGCTGGTATAGACTAGAGGAATTCAGAAATCTACACATGTCATTAAGCAGGTTCCTCAGTTGTTAGGAGTTACAATTTAAATGAACGAATATTAGAAGTTGTCACTTAAACAAGTAAAAACACCATAAAGAGAAAACTTATCTTAAAATAACACTATTGGTTTCTCAAGATAAACTCTGTTCCGGAAATTTGTAAAATTAAAGATGAGAATTAACCTCCTGGATTTGATTTTTTTTGAATCTTCCCTTTTAATATAATACATACTATAATCAGCTCAAGGCAAGTTATACGAGATATAGAATAATTAGAACATTAAAACTCTTGTTTAAAATCTAACTCATGATCTATGGTTGTGTTTCTGGGATACCAAATTAATTAGTCCAGTGAATCAGAATCAACTTGAAATATGAACAAACAAAAAAGCCAAATAAACCTGCCGTGGAAATGATTTTTGAAAAGCTAATGAGGGCCAGGTTCTATTAGCCGATTTTTCTCTAGTTTTGTTACGCATTAAAATCTTTTTAAAAATCCCAATATATTGATTTCAAAAGTCAAAAATGATACATTTTATTTCTTGATTGCTTTTTAGAGTTTTGCTCTCTTTTATTGCTCCAGGGTATTAAAGGGTGTTACTGAAGGGGGGTTTCTTCTCTTGTCCTCCAGAATCCCTCTGCTTTCAGACAAGCGAGATTGAACAGCGATTACACCAGGGAAGATGGACCTGGGACTTCATACAAAGAATACTTTACATGTCGTAACTCTACAAGGTTATGAAATCCATCTTACTGATTCTTTTACTATGTTCTTTCATCTCATGAGACCCCACCTTTCTAATTTCATTCATAAACATAACTAAAGAAATGCACATAAAAATATACACCTGCAGGACAAGCAAACACGTGTCCCAAGGTAAGAGCACAGCTGGTTTGTGAGGAGGGACCGGCTACCTTCTGTCCCCCAGGGCAGGCAGCTGTCACTCGCAGGACCCGATGTATCTGTAGGTTTGTCCTCAGCACTGCCATTCCAGAGTCCTCTGAGTTTTACAACATGTGGATGTGAGGAAATAGATTAGTATCTATGTTAACGTAAAGTGTCTACTTACGATCAGACTGTTTGCACATTCTCAAAAGTAGAGAGGTCCTTGAGGAAAGAAAGCGATAGAAGCCTTTAAATTACAAGTTAAATGATTAGATGAGGCTTCACCGCAAGAACTTTTCCAGGCATAGAGAAATTAAGAAAAATAAGCACATTTAGTTTTTCCTACTTCTCATCTAGCTGTGTAATTCTAAGAGAAGCAACTGTACTCTTTTTTGTCCATACTGCAGTCTGCTGTTTCCATAACAAGCCCCCTTTGCTTCAAATCTACATGAGATTTTAAAGATGAGTATTATGAAAATAATAAAGCTGCTTGTTGCTTAGCTTTACTCTCACTTAATCTATCCTTAAGTAAATAAGACAGCCATAGCATGCAAAAAGCATCCCTCCAACGTAATCACCAGATTTACGAAACCACCACGGATATTAGATTTTTAGTCAAGTGAGTGCTGTAAGAATGATAATTATGATATCCTCATGTTATTTGGGAATTTTAACATGCTTGTATCTTATAGGTCTGTTTGGTCTGTAACTTGATAATAATATTAACATTCTGTTAAAATTTGTATTTGTATGTGTCAGTGCATTTTATCTATGACTACAGGAAAGAATGGTCTGGCATTTCCTAAGTACTCTCCAGTGCAGACTCTTCAGATTTTCCCAAGGGCAAACTTATGTCACCTTTAAATAAATTCCTTAGGGTAACTCTTGTGTCGCATCTGAGGAACTACTCACAGGAAGATTCCTAGCCCACCTGGTATCTGGAGGTGACCACACAGCACATGCATCTCTGAGCTCTGAATTTCATCATCACTCCTAAAATTGGTCCTGTTATTGCCTGCAGTTGCAGTTGGTCCGAGTGGCTCCCCAGAGCCACAGGGCAGGCAGGATGGAACCTACAGGGTGAGGAGGGGAAGCGGGTGGCCCGACAGGGTGGATAAAGACTTACGTCGCAGTGGTGCAGTAGAAATCACGCTTTCTGAACGTCCGTGTTGAGGGGGATTTTGCCCACCCAGGAAAGGAGATAAGCAAGAGAGACCCTGGGCCACCATCACCACGTTGGTGTTGCTCACTCCTTGGTAAAGTGCTGGTACATATTGTAGCGTTTACAAGAGAAGAGTGAAAGAATGAAAAAATGAATGAATGAATGAGAGCCACTCTGGAATCTAAGTTACCTATATGAAAATGACTTACCCACAAAAGGGCATTGACAGTGCTCCCACCCTGGAGGTGGCAGAGGGAAGGGTTGGCATTTGAGGGGAGCTGCTGCTGCTGCAGCTCTTCCCTGGGGAAGGAGCTAGGGGCTGCTGGCCCCTGTGGAGAAGGGGCGCCATTCCTGCATGACTACATCTTCTGGGGCACCCGCGGATGGGGCCAGGCACGAGGACAGACACCTCCCCAGGCCGGGATGCTTCAGGGACAGGGGATGTGTCCTGTGTGCAGAGACAGGGACAGACTATACATGTGCGCCTTCCAGATGAGGGGACCAACGAAAAGCAGTCCCAGGCTTGGTCCATTCTACCTTGAGCATTCTGGCCAGAGTGAGGTGATGGCCCCTCTGACCACACGAGGCCCCTTCTCTCTCCACCTGCCCGGCCTCTCCTGGCACCAGCAGGATCCCCCAGGAGGGCCCTGGAGGAGGAGGGCCCTGGAGCACAGGTGACAGGGGAATGCTGCAGGGGGGCTGTCCTTGCTGTTCATTAGTCCCCTCCAATCAATCACGCCCTGCACTCAGCAGCGGTACCCTGCGGGAGAGCTAGCTCCTTCCCATCACGCTCTCTCCGGGAGTCACAGATTCAGCCCCGTCGTCTCCCATAGAGAGCAGCCCACCTGGGAAAAGCCAAGGACTTTCCCCCTGCAAGGGCTCCTTCGCAGCTGCCCAGCAAGGGCTCTGTCCTGATGTTCGTGGTAGGTGGCGGCAAATTTGCTCAGGGCAGCCATGCAGCGAGCCCCATGCTTAGCCCCCGAGTCACCCTGGCAACAGAGCTTCTTACACCTTCTCGGTTTTTTGTTTGTTTTTTTCTCCAAAAGTGCCTAAAACAGAGAAGGGAGGAGAGAATGGAGGCGAGACTGTCAGTGCCTTAAACAATAATCCTTGCAATTTTACAGGGCTCCTCTCTAACAGATGTAAAGGAGAAGGGCTGGCTGGATGTGGCTGCACGGTGGGATAAACTGGGGAGGTGGAGAAGAGGCAGCAACCAGAGAAACATGAAGAGACGTCCACCCACGAGTGGGAGGAAAAGCCCTCTCCGATTGCTCAGCACGCAGAGTTAGCCCCGCCCTCCTCCCTCAAAGCTCTCACACTGTGTGTAGAAGGAAATTAACTGAAAATTTAAGTTAACCTGCACCCAATGCTATGAGACCATGCGAGCCACAGGTTGGAAAGATGCTAAAATCTACAGCCGGTTCTGTTGCCCTTCCTTAAATTGAATCCATTGAAAACTGAACAGGGCAATGTTGAAAATGTAAGAGGCACTAATGTACTAGTTCCCAGAGAATTATATTCGTTAAGCATATATTAGAACTATATTCACCATGAGTAACCTAGAAGTTTATAATTTTATTGGAAATGAGATAAGCATATCATGTTTTCTAGAAATTAGTGGTGCTTTGTTTGTAAACTTTATGCTCTCCACAATTCTGATCGCAAAACAAGTTGGAAGAGAACCAAATCAAATTCAATGGTTAGGTTCAATGTTGACCTTATGGGGAAATTTGATTCAGTTTTTATCCAATTCAGTTTGCAACCAGAATTGTGGAGAGAACTGAGTTCGTCAACCAAGGGTCCCTGAATTACAAATGACTGCTGCATTTTCGGATTCATTCCAAAGTCCGACAAAGTGAGTCTTATACACCTTTGACACAAATATGCAATGTAAAGCATAAAAATGCCAAATGCTAGGTCCATTAGTATCTGTGAAGGCTCACAACTTGACAGTTCGCAAACTGGGGACTCACTGAAATAGTAATCAAATGAACTAAAAATAAATGCACTTGCTAAAAATGGATTTATTACAATTATTTTGTATTTACTGTGTGGTTACTTGCAAACATTCTCAAGTCTGTAACAACACTTCTGTGTGGGTTTGCAGAGCTAAGGTACCGAGGTTTGTGTCCAACCCCGGCTTGGAGGAGGCGGGGTCCCCTTGGAGGAGCAACATGGGATAGAAGTTGTGCACACGAAAATTATGATCACCTCTCCCTTGGGCATGCTGACCGAGCTACACCCTTCCCTGGCTCCAGACAGACTGGTCTGCAAAAGGCAAAAGGACTGTTCTTTTGTGCTGCTTTACAAACAATCAGATCCTGTTACTGGAAATTAAAGTCCAATACAATTCTCATTCAGAGAGAATCAGCCGCCAGAGTCAGGGGCGGGGGTTAATGGGACTGGGACTGGTTTCGAGCAGGTCCCCCTGTGGTGCGGGGGGGCAAGGGCCTGGATCTGCCCCAGGTCACACCCTCTGGAGGGCAGAGTGAATCCTGCTTAGCCTGCTGTGAGAACAAAGGCAGATGACCCCAAATAAATGCTATCAATCCCTCCCTCGTAGTTACAAAACATCAAAGCTATGTCACCAGTCACGAACTATGACTTCATTAGAATGTGGCATGTAACAGGGTTAGAGAAGAATGTGCCAGTAATTGGCAAAGGTTTGTCCTTCATTAATTGTCACCTTTGTAGGAATACAAACTTGTTATCTTCACATATTATGGGTGAAAGATTGCTATTAAAATAACCCTTAATATTTATGAATGTTGTTTTGTGGGTTTTTTAGAACTTACATTTAATTGATTGGAGGGCATTTTTAAAAAGGTATTTCACGGATACTCTTTGGCTGAAAGATGATGGTGCTTTAATATTTAATGCCTAGAACTATCTCTAAGAAAGAAAGAAATTTTGACTTTTATACATGATTGCACTAATTACAAACTTGTTTTCATTTTCTCACTTGCCTCTGTAGAAATGAATCATAAACATTCGTCCAGCTGGAAAAACAGTACTTTGGTAGCCAAAGTAAAAGTACTAGTTCTTCCAAGAGGAAATACCAATCAGAGGAAAAAAATGCTTAAGTACAATGCAGTTCATGAAACCATGTTTTATTTAACTTTGTCACAAGAGAATTGTGTATGAGGAGGTTAATAGAAATATAAACGTGATTTTCCTGTTAGCTATCTATAATCCAATTTTCACTCAAAAATATAGTCAAATTACATTTTCATATTCCAGTCCCTTCTACAGCCTACATGTATTTCAGGGACAGGTTATTCTTCATCTCTAATAATTGGGGCCAGGATTAAGTGAAGAGGAGAAATGGCCTGCTATGTTTATCTATTTCTACTTAGACGTGACCAAGTATGGTGTGGCTCACTCAGAGGTGAAATTTGATGGTAGCTTTATCTTCCAAGGAAGGCAAATGGCAGGGTGTCGGGTGAGTAATTATGTGGTAAGATTCATGTTACCACTTTGCCAAGTAGGTTATTTCTAAATTTCAGGTTGTTATCCTATGTAAGTAGAATTTGTCAAGTACCCACGTGTGTTTATATTTGAAATAATCATTAGAACCATAATGATTTTGCTTTCATTGAATATCCAAATATATGGCAAACATACACAAATGCATTTCAACATTTAACTTGGTTGAGTATTTTAAGGTAGTATCATTACCAAGCACCCACAAAATTTAATGCAGTGATACAAAATGCACAATTCTAGGTCATGAAATACACAAATTACTTAAATCATAGATCATTTTAAAGTGTATTTTTACCACAAAAAATTACAAATGTTCATATTCAAGCTGTAAATATCTTTAGGTCTCATTTTTCACTGAGTGAAAATACTATATAGTATTTACGATTAAGAAGGCAAGCTGGGGTGAGAGCCACGCTTATAAATATGTGCACATTAGTGAGCTTGGGCCACATCTCTGTATGTTTTAGTTCAGAGGACACTGAATGCCCCCCAATATCCATTCTAAACACTCCAGTAATCATGGATGTGCATCTCTCACCACATTCAGGGCTGTTCTTTTTTATTAATCAAATTAACAAAATAGGAAACTGCTGAGTCATTCTTTATGAGTGATTTAATTCCACTTTAAAAGAAATTTACCTTCATGGGGACAAAACTTCCTATTTGATATGGACAACCCCAAGGCGTGAGAACCAAATGCTCTGGATTATTCACAACTATTAGGGTGGCGTTGGGAAGTGGGAAATGACCTCCCTTTGCCTTCTAATTTCTTTGGTTGGGCTACAAATGGCATTGATGTAAGGCAGATTAATATGAGAAAAAAAATTTAATTACTTGTGTGCACAGAGTATCCTCAAAATATGAGACTGGAAGAAGTATGAGAGGACTGAAGCTAATATAGCAGCCTCAGTGCCAGACAGGAAGGGAACCAGGGGCTCCAGGAGATACGGAGACACATGGTGTTGTGTCAGTTGCTCGGTGGCACGATTATACCAAGCTAAAGCCCCTCAGGTTGTACGAGTAAGCAAAACTCTATGGATGCGCTTTTAGCCTCCAGCTGCCAATCCTGTGGGCCCGTGGTGAGATTCCAGGGTGGAATCCAGAGAGCAGAGTCCCTTTTGGGAGCTTCCTTTTTGAGCAGATAAGGAAATTTAGACACAGCCTCAGCTTCTCTCCTTCGCTCCCCAGTGTTCTCGGTTCAAGGTCATTGGCACATTAGAGTGGTGTATTTTGGAGTGGCTTTTCCTGAATGCCATTCGTTTCAAAATTCTATTCCTGCATCAGAACTAGGTCAAGCAACACATCCATAGTTTTTATCTGGAGAATTTAAATATACTTAGGATAGTGGAGGTTTGAGATGTTAATAGTTTGCAATTCTGGATAATGTCCTCCAGGCTCCATCGTGCTGCAAATGAAAGGATTTCATAACGTTTGTATAGCTGAATAGCATTGCAATGTACATATAGATCATATTTTTGATCTATTTATCCTTTGATGGGTATTAAATTTTGTTCCATATCTTGGCTGTTGTGAAAAGAGCTGCAGGAAAGATAGGAGAACAGATGTCTCTTCCACCTACTAATTTCATTTCTTTTGGACATTTACCCAGAAGTGGACTTGCTAGATTGTATGGTAGTTACTTATTTAATTTTTGAAGAATCTCCAATTTCATTTCCTGAAATGTTTATACTCATTTATATTCCCGTTAACAGTGTATAAAGTTCCTCTTTCCCAATAGCCTTCATTTTAAAAATTTTTTTTAGTTTTTAGTCATTTTGATAGTAGCCGATCTAACAGGGATCAGGCAATATTTTTGAGTTTGTTTTGCATTGCTTGGATAGTTAATGATGTTTAATATTTTTTATATACTTGTTAGCCATTTGTATGCCTCCTATTGAAAGAATGTTTCCAGATTTTTAGTTTTTTTAAGTTGTTTTGTGTTTGTTTGCTCTTTAATTTTTTGAGTTCCTTATAAAATTTAGATATTAAGATTCCATCAGATGTATAATCTGAAAAATATTTTCTCCCATTTTGTAGGTGAACTCCCTCTTCTCTTGATTGTTTCTTTTGCTGTGCATGAGCTCATTAGTTGGATGTAATTCCACATGTCTCTTTGTGATTTTGTTGCCTGTGCTTTTAAGATCTTATTTTAAAAAATTCTCAGTCAGACCAATGGTATGAAGCATTTCCCCCATGTTTTCTTATAGTAGTTTTTTGTGTCTATGTCTTACATTTAGTCTTTAGTTTGGATTTGATTTTCATTTATGATGCTGTATGTGGGATGAAAGTGACTATTCTTGCCTTCTTCTGAATCTTAGAGGAGAGGCTTTCAACTTCTTCCCACTCAGCATGATGTTAGCTGTGCATTTGTCATGTATGACCTTTACCGTGTTGAGGTGTATTCTTTCTATGCTTAATTTCATATGAGTTCTTAGCATGAAATGATATTGAATGTTATCAATTGCTTTATTTGTATCTATTAAGATGATCACATGGTTTTTGCTCTTGATTCTGTGATGTATCTTGTTTATTGGTTTGCATACCTCGAACCATCCTTGCATTCCTGGAATGAATTTCACTTGGTCATAGTGAATGGTCTTTTCACTATTAATAATTAATAATGTGCTGCTGAATCCAGTCTTTTGGTATTCTGCTGAAGACTTTTGCATTTATTTTCATCAGCGATATTGGTCTGTAGTGGGCTTTTTTGTGTTTTTTGTTGTTTTAGTTTGTTTTTGCTGCTGTGTTGTGTCTTCAGTTCTGGTATCAGGGCAATGCCTAACTTGTTGAATGAAAATTTGGAGAATTGATAATCTGAATGATATTAGAAACATATTCTCATATCTTTAATTTATTAAGTATAAGTAACCAAAAGAAAATTTAGTGGTCTTCTGAAGAATTTTTAATGATCTTCCCCATTTTCTTATTTTTATCAAGTTTACCAAATCTTTTTTTATTCATAGGTATATATATATTTAAGAACATCTATTACCTTTATTTTCATCATTACGGAAAAAACAAAATATTGTATGTTGTGCAATACCTATTATTTATAATATTGCATATTATATTCTATAATATAGATAATATCTATAATACAGATAATATAAATACATGTAATCATTTATAGTCCCAAGTAAGGGTGAATCTTTAAGGCTAACCTGGTTAAAAGGCATATCATAAATTTTAAGCTACAATGTAACAAAATTCTGCAAAAATATTGAAGAATATCCTGAGAAATGCACTATGAAATAATGAGTTTAAGTATCCATAGCATTTAAAATTGCCAATTTATGGGCCAGTGAGATAGCTCAGCTGCATGAGCACCTGCCTGGCAAGTGCAAAGTCCTGAGTTTGATTCCCGGTACCCACATACAAAGGAAAAAAGGGCCAGTGATATCACTCAGCAGCACAAGTGTCTGCTTGAAAGTGCAAGGTCCTGAGTTCAACCCCTGGTACCCACAAAAAAAAAATGATAATAATAATAATAATAAAATAAAATAAAAATAAGTAAAATTGCCAATTTAAAAATATATAAAATTTATCATCCTAACAGTTCTAAAATATCACTGTTATTTTCACTAGCTAAACTGCTCAAAGTTCAGATTAAAAGTAAACATAGTTTACACATTTTTGAAATTTTCACAAATTTACTAATTTCTGTCATATTCTAGTAAATCTGCTCTCCAAGTTGTAAAAGTTAACACTGCCTTAGTGCATATAGAATATTATGACTAAAAGTAGTTCACAGAATTTTGTTACATGAAAACACAAAAAAGATGAGTCATTGGTCTGAGAAAACGAGATGATAGTGAAAACATATGTGCTTCTATTGTTATTAATTTTATGTATTAATTATCAGCTAGTTAGTATTAAACTGGTTCATCATTGTTGGCATAAATGAAATTTGTTGAGATGCTTTTGATTTAAATATTCCATCTAAATTATTAAATTATCCAATTATAACAAAATATTTTGGCAAAGGTATCTGAGACCTAAATCATATTAATTAAATAGTAAATAACTGGTTTTTTTAATCTCAAATTTTAAATATACTCCAAGAAATGCTTACTAGGATTTCCAGATTGACATAAGCTTAGTATTTAAACACAAATCAGGACTTGAAAGGCAGCCTGAAATAAGGATTCACGCTCCTCGAGGTGTTGGGAGAAGAACATTGCATCCATGCTCCTCGTGGTACACGATCTGCTCTCCATAGCTGTGGGTTCCACATCCATGGAGTCAACCTAACTCAGATCGAAAATATTTTTTTTTAATTTGAGTCTACATTGTCTATGTATGGACTTTTGTTACAGGTCATTATTCTCTAAACAATTCCTTTAGCATCTGGGGATTTTGCTTTCACTGGGGGTTCCCAGAACCAATCTCATACAAATACCAAGGGATTTCTGTATATTCACTTTTATTTCTTCATGTGTGTCTTATATATTCCAATATATGAATTGTTTTTGCACCCAGATATGATATACTGAGTTTTGGCCCTGAGCATTCATGTCCTGCTAAACCAATCTTAGTGCCTCAGCTTATCCTTAGAAATTCATCATTTTGGTTTGAGTGAGTAAAGAGGGAAACAACTTTGGTTTGCAGCCTTTTTTCTTTGAATCGTAGGGGAAGAGAAACTGGCTAAGCTTTTATTACTACATCTATAGGAAAGGTCAATTATATTCTCCCAGAATGTTATGAGAATCAAAGTAGAATAGTATATGCTTCAAAGGCTTTGTGTGAAAAGAGGATTTAAAAATGCTGTGGATTAAGGCCTTAATGAATATCTCTTATGAACCAATGTAATCTATTTTAGTCGTGTTTGTATTTTCAAGTTGTGCTATTGCTCAGGGTAGAACATGCATTAAACTTACTAATTCTGCATAAAATAACAGTTCTAAAATTCCTGCTTATTTTTTTTTAATGTTGGTAGATTATAGGTCAGACCCTCAGGCAAAGACTAAAGTCATTATTTTTTTAGAATGTAAAGATCAGCCTGCAAATGTATCTTACTGGAAATATATTCACTGTAAATATAAGTACAAAAATGCCAATATAAAATACAGCTAGCTTCTAAGTGTACCAAACAGGAAGTGAAATAAAAGTAAATACTGTCCCAACCATAAACATCCGGACAAATCGTGCATTCAGTGTAATAATGCTTTTCCTTAGAATACTTTTAACTCTCCATTTTTTGGGAATGGCTTTCTAAATCATCTGTGAGCCTTCTTATTCCATAGTTCCACTGTATTTTTAATTCAGAAGAATAGATTTATTTTTCAAGACTACATGACATATGACCGTTCAAAATGAATTTGATTGATGCTCAAAATTTGCTATCGGCAATAATGTTTAAACTAACCAACCCTTCAAGAAATTCCCAAAGAAAAGTTTTAAGACTTGTTTAAACAATGGCACAAGATTTGTAAAGTCTTGGGTTGCCAAGCTAAGCACACGCCATGGCACTGTAAATATTTTCCCAGGATTTATTAGAGGGCACTGCTGCCCATAGCAAGAGAAAAGCTACAGCAGACAGATCAGCCCTCCTCACATGGATGCTGGTGACATATAGTGGATTAGACCCTGGACTTATGCTTTTCTTTTTCAACTTTTATTTTTTATTAGTCCACGTTTGCAATACATGATGATTACATTCTTCATAGGGAGTTGGAACATGAACACAACACAGCTTCATTCTTTTCTCACCCCCTTTCCCTTGCCTCCTCTCTCTCCCCCTCCCTCCAAATCTTATTCCCCATCCCATTTCCCAAAGATCCTTCCCCCATTTCCTATTTTCTCCCTTTTATTTTACTCTTTCTTTATATTTTGGGTTTCTCATGTAAGAGAAACCATGCAATTAAATACTAATTAGGCTTAAATAGCTTGTGTGTATGATTTATTTCACTCAACATTTTCCTACAGATGACTTAAGTTTATCCTTCTTTATGACAAAGTAATACTCCGTTATTTCTGAATGACACATTTTCTTTATATGTTCATCTGTTGATGAACATATAGGCTGTTTCCAAGATTTAGATATTATGAATTATGCTGCTATAAACTTGAGTATGCATGTTTCCCTGTAATGTGATGTCTTTAATTCTTTTGGGAAGATATCTTGTAGGGGAATATCTGGCTGAAATGGAATTTCTAGTTTTAGTTTTTGAGAATCTCCTTACTGATTTCCATGCTGGTTATACTACTTTAAATCCCCACCAACCATGGAGAATACTTCCTTTGCCCCCCACAGCCTGGGCAGCATTCATTATTATTTAATTTCTTCATGATTGCCATTCTTTCTGGAGTAAGATAGAATCTCAGTGTTGTTTCAATTTGCATTCCTTTAATGGCCAGGGATGTTAAGCATTTTTTCATGTATTTATTGGCCATTTGTACTTCTTCTTAATAACTCTAATATTCCCATATGATTATAGTCACACAAAGATTTCTGGTAAGCATTCTCTTCCTTTTCCTGTGAAGTTTCAGTAACTTGGTTATTCTTTTCCATTTTGCATACTTTTATCAAGCTCTCATTAAACATGCAAATTCATACATGTTGTACACAATTGGTTATAATACTCACTTTATCATAGTTACAATTTATAGCTTCAAAGACAACTGACATAATCCAGAAGTTATTAAGCTGTATTAGAAGGGAATATCCTCACTTTGAAAGTAGACACCACTCTCTAGGGTCCCACATTACCTGTAGAGTGGCTTCAGATAGGAGATTAGATGAACTAGAGACTGTAAGAATGGCAATGTTGGCCTAAGGAGTAATGACAGTGTTGAATGAGTCCCCAAAACTTAACAGGTAGATGGTCTGATTTCCTTATGACCATACATTTGTTACTGAGGTATATTCTGAATGACAATTTATATTGATAAGGAAAATGATATATACAAAGCAAGGTAACTTCTACAGCAGCATGCACACTGGAAGTCACAAACCATTTGCTGAGTGAAGGAGGACAGGAGCTGAGGGAATTGTGGATATAATTTGTCTGGTTGTAAGATTACACTTTGAAGAGAGCAGGTGGGAAGTACCAACCTAGCAAAAAGTATGCTTAGACTGAACCCTTTTTCAAAGTGCAGATTAAAAGAGCCAGAAATTTGAGTGTAATTTTTGGATAACAATATTTAAGAGACCGTTAAATTATTCTAAGAGATAAAATATATCTAAGATAAAGATATCTAGATATCTTAAGATATCTGGATAAATTATATCTAAGAGATAGTTAAAGAAAATATGACTATCATGAAATTATTTTTGTTCCCAATTTAGAGAAATGAATCTAAGAAAATTTGTTAAGGGATAAAAACTCCTTTTCCATTCTAAACTTTTATATGTTATGTCTTTAGTCAAAAATCAAAGGAAAACTGTACTTTTTTTTAAATTAATCATTGAAGTTTTTTTTTTATTTTTACATAAACTTCTATTTTGTCAATAAATCATTTTGGATCTAAATCCTGTGGATACATGTAGAGCTGTCTTATAAATATGAATAAGATTAAATAAAAATAGGGTAAAAGAGACTTAGTTTGGTGAAAAATACATTGTAAGAAATCAAGTAGGAATTTAGAAACAAATTGTATGAATGTGCTGCTTATAGGCAATATCAGTATACAGTGCTAAGATAGGCAATTGAATTATTGATATGCACATCTTATTTTCCTGAGAAAATGCCAAAAATGACTGACCTTCATTGTTTTTATTTCATTCTTTTGCATATCTAAGTGAGTTGCTTTGGAGTAAGATGCCATTTTTGTAGGAAAATGACCACTATGCAAGCTGTGCCAATCATGCCTTGGAAATTGTTCTAGTAATGGATTCAGTCCAAACCTCAGGACCAGTGTGGATAACTTAGGGTCCAAATATTACCCATGGGAACCAATGATGGCTTATTCATATAGGTAAAAGTAGGTTTTGAAGGAACTTCCATCTTTAAAAAACATAAGCACGCTGGGTCTACCATCTGGAAAACAGCATTCAGAATGCTCAAGCATAAAAACCTCCCAACACTGGAAAAGAAGTAGAAAGTCTGAGTTACGAGATGAGAATCCATTGCCTTTGAACTTGGCAGGAGAGATTGCTGTATGAGCGAGTGTTAGCAGCAGAGAGTGGAGAGACACTAAAATTTTATTAACTAAGCGCAATAAAAAGGTGGTAGTTGATACTATGATGTTACAAGTGAAATAACAATGCTGGTTAAAGATTGGAAGTTAGTCATTTTTTGTTAGGTTTCAAAACCCAAGAATTGCTAAAAGGGTTATCGTTAGCTGAAAGTTCCACACTTTTCATATTGGAGCAAAATATATTAGAATACATTGAGGAATATTTTAAATGATGATAAAAATGCCCTTCCTAAATCAATTATTTTCATCAATTATCAATATTCTATTTTATATAAAATATATTTTCTTTCTTGAAGTTATATTTATTCCTTGAAAGAATATATTTTCTTAAAATTTTTACAGTTCAGCCATACAGCAAGTATTTTTCTGTTCTGTGCAGACTTTAAACATATCATTCACCCCTTGCCTTCCTGTTCCATTGTTCAGAAGACATTGGCCTTAGGATGCTTTTCAAATGGTCGACACCGACGATGTTGAGATCTGCCAAATAGCAAATCAGCCTTTATAATTAAAGTTGACAAGCTGACAAGAAAAATGAGTGTATACTTGCATATATATATAAATTTTTATGTCACATTGCCGTCTGTGCACTGGTTCATTTTTCGTCAATAGCCGAAGGCTCATTTCCTTGCACCAGAAGCATATTACAGTCCAGGGTCTCAGACAGCTCCCCTTCGCCCTAGTGCATCTGCTGATTAATTTTGGATACTCTTCTTAATTAACACCCCAAAGGAGGTCTAGATCATCTAGCCTATAGTCCATGAAAAACAACTGACTCTGAAAAATGATGACCCAGGGAGACAGGCACGCTCTGTCCAAATGACGTTTTAAGAACATCAAGTATCCCTCACTTCCAGATTGTGTCGGGCGATGCCTAGGGAAGATGCAGGCCTTTAATCAAGGCAAAGATAGAGATTGGAAGGAGTCTCATTTAATTTACTTTTTGACAAGGAGAGGAGTGATAGATGATCCCTGACAGATGAAACACGGCACCCCAATGCTGTCATGGATGTCGGTGGCCTTGATTAGTAACTGGTCCTGTTTCCACCACCAGGCAGAGGAGTTGACAGATGAGAGAAAAGTGGAAAGCAATTAGAACAGTAGCATAAGGTAAGAAGCTAACTATACCCGCATCTGTGAAACCCCCTAATGGGACCAAGAAATACAGAGCTTATGGCCATTTCAGTCAGTGAGTCTAACGATAGGGCTCCTTCCCAGGTGAGGGCTCATCTGATTACGAGAGATGAACTCTGTGAATGGCAGATCTACAAACAATATTTGAGTCCATATAGTTAAATAACCTCTTCTGATTTCCAAATCATTTGTTAAATCAACTGTTGCATCTTTCAGAGGTTCTAGGACCCACAGTCCCAGTACAAATGAGAAAAACTGATCTTGACTTTTCAGGGAAAATGAAAGAACATCAAACTAGCCTAGATACCTAGTAAAAAATCGTCCCCGGTAATTCCAGCATCTTCACTGTATTTTGCACAGTGTGCTGCTCTAGACTACTGGGCGGGCTTTACGCAGTGTGGGTCGGGAGCGTTCGCAAAGCTGAGTCAGCTCATTGCACGGTGGTGCTCCACACACCCAGCACCCGGCGCCCAACAGCTCTGCACTAAGGAAAGTGTATGCCATCCTATCTGTTCCTCTCCACAGGGGGAAGCACGTCCACATGTTGCTACTCTATTCCATTTTTACCCTTACTAGCAAAATGCCGGAGTTGTTTCTCCCTCATTATTTCTGTGTTTAAAACCTCTAACCTCGGCCGGTGAGATGGCTCAGCGGCATAAGCGCCTGCCTTGCAAGCGCGAGAGGGCCCGAGTTCGACTCCCGGATCCCACATACGAAAAAGGGGCCGGTGATATCGCTCAGCGGCACGGGTGCCTGTTGGCGCGCGAGGTCCTGAGGTCGACCCCCCGGTACCCACAAAAAAAAATAAATAAATAAAATAAAAAAATAAAATAAAACCTCTAACCTGCAAAACCGTGTTAAGTAATCTATTTTTAACACTTTGCTGTTATGAAATATGCATGCACTTTATTGCATTTCTTAATCTCAAATAAGAATGAACAGCCACAACATAAAGTAGCATTTATGCATGCCATTACTTCAAAGTAGCATTTTTTATATATGAGCAAAGTAATTGTATATAAAGTTATTCTTCAACTAGAAATCTGAATGCCTATCAAAAATTCATTCAGTCAATCAGTAAGGGAAAAAACGTTATTCAGCACTTTCTGTGGATCAAATGCTAGGATACTTTTGTGCCTACAAAATGAATGCAGTAGCTCACAAAGTGGCTGCAACCTCCCCCCCCGGCCCCCCGGTATGCACATCGTCTTTGCAATTTGATGTTGCTCTTCTCCTCATAAAATGGTAGAATGTGTCTCTCCACTGGTTAAAGATGGGTTTGAGTGCATGGCTTACTTTCTCCACTGGGCAGTTAGAAAATGTAAGGCAAAGAAGAGGCAAACTGAGCAGGGTCACATTGATACTTGGAGAAGGAAAGTCAGGAACAGCAAAGCGTGGGTGAGGACAGAGGAAAGAATCAAGCAAAAGACTAATAGACTGCGATGTGAAGAGAACCATAGACTAAGCTGCCAGTCTTCCTGTTGTGCTTATAAATAACGCTGATATGATAAATGATCTGGTATAAACATTTGCACGCTATGATCACTGTTATCACTATACATACAACTGAGTTATTATTAACCAACCATTGTCAATAAGCATACCAGAACACTAAACCAAAGGTTAAACTGCCTCCCATATTACTACCACAAGTTATTTTGAAAATGCTTCTTGATAATATTGCTATATTAATTTCATAACATATTCAGGAAACCTATCGCATTATTATACCTACTGGTTTCAACTGAAATTGTATTATTAAAATTTATGTTTGAGTGGAAATAAGTTCTTTTTTTATTTTATGAAAAAAAGAAAACAAATTTTCATAACCAAATAATAAGAGAATAACAAGTTATTACAAGCATTGTTACCTTGAAAGTAGTTATTGTACAGCAAAGGAAACAAATTTATTTCTCACCCAAACAAAAGGAGATTTTCAATATAATGAGTATTTTAAGTAATGTGATGTCTTTGAATATATTGAAATATTATATTACACTTTTAGTGTATAATTTCTAGTAGAGTTTTTATAGTGTGGGGGAGATCATTAAAAAGATGAAATAAGAAAAGAAGTCAGTAATTGGGCATAGTGGCATGTACCTATATTTTCAGCTAGTTGGGTGGCTGAGGCAGGAGAATCTCTTGAACTCAGGAATTCAAGACCAGTTTAGGAAACAAAGGATGATATTGTCTCAAAAAGTAAAAATGATGCCAATAATAGGATAGTCTAATGAAAAAAAAGAAGAAATTTAATCCCTATCACAATGCATATGCAAAACTCAATGTCATGTAGATTACCAATCTTGACAGGAACAATAAGAACATATAACTTCTATTTTTTTTTTTTTTTTTTTTTTTTTGGTGGGTACCGGGGGTCGACCTCAGGACCTCGCGCACCAGCAGGCGCCAGTGCCGCTGAGCGATATCACCGGCCTTTTTTTTGTATGTGGGTTCCGGGAGTCAAACTCGGGCCCTCGCACTTGCCAGGCAGGCGCTTACGCCGCTGAGCTGTCTCACCAGCCCAAGAACATATAACTTCTAAATGTTTGCACAGGAGAGTATCTCTAAAACTTTGATATTAAAAAATGCTTGCTTAAAACAAAATATAAAAAGCAATAACCATACATAAAATGATTTAAAAGTTGTACTATATTAAAATTAAAACTATTTTCATCAAAGACACCATAAATGGAGTAAAAAAGGAAGCCACGGGATGGAGCAAGATATTCCAACATATATAGCAACAAAGGGACCATATCCAGAATATATATAAAGTTCTGCCATGCTACTTAGAGAAAAAGACTACAGACTCAGTAGAAAGTGGAAGAAAAACTTAAAGAGACGGTTTACAAAATAAGGATATTCAGCCGCCAATATGTATCTGTAGTGAGAACGTGCAAATTAGACCATAATGAGACACCCTTAGGGTTCTCATAGCTGCTAAAGTAACAAATACTAAATAATAAGATAAGAAACTTCCAGTTTCATCTCCAATGTGTAAAAAGCATGGATTTCATAATTCCTATACTCACAACAAAACACTGACAAAACTCAAAATCAACAACTTTCTTAGACCCCTCAGAAAACTGCATTGGCTGCAGCAGAAGCAAAAGGCTAGGTAATATCAAAAACAAGCCAGTAGTTATTTTGGCTATGCTGAATGTTGATGGCAGACCACCGCGAGGTCACAAGAGACCCTCAGAGGGTCACCAGAGTTCCCTCTCAAGAACCCTTCAGTTCTCACAGATATTCAAACATGTCCCCTGGCTGCCCTGGTAGGGGAGGGGAGAGCATTCTGTGAAATGCATCCAGACTCTCCTGTCTGATAGAGGTCACAAGCCTCAAGAGGAAGGCTTTCTCTAGAAGCCGCTTCCTGGGCGAAGAGGAACTCTGCTGCACTCTAGCTCCACGCTTTGCTGGAAAATCCACACTGAGGCACAGGGAATGGGTAGGGGCTATCTAACCCTAAAGAAGGTACAGAAGTAAGTCTGAAAGCTGCACTTCTATAACAATATGAGACAGTACTCCTGCTACACACTTCAGCATACCAACAAGCCTCCACCAGCACAATTACAGCAGAAAGATTTGGGGACTGAGATGTTCTCTGAGAAACAGTATAAAGGTAAGTTCAAAACCCACAAAAGGAAGATAAAATAAACTTGCTAAAGGAGCTTAGTTACTCTACTGATAGCTACCAAAGAAACATTAACTATACTTACTTCATGCCTGGACTAAGATAATCCCTTGTGTTAAATGTCTATTCAACTTAATGCACTGTTATTTGATATATGGACAGATTTCAATAAAAAATTACAAAAGGAAAGGAGACATGTAATCTGGAGAAACAAAGAGACTAACAGACCAGATTTAGATATAATGTAGATGTTGGAATTATCATATGAGTACTTTAAATATGATTAATATGTTAAAGAATGTAATGGATAAAGTAGACAACATGAAAGATCAGATGGGCAATGTCATCTGAGGTAAAATTGTAAGAAAGAAAGAAGAGAAATTGCAAGGCTGATACCAGCAAAAGCGGCAGGTAAAGGACATTCAAAAATCCTCTCCATCATAAATCAAGAGCACTGGCCAAAACAGTTGAAAATTTCTGGAATTCTGGAGAATAACCAATGGCTTGCAGCAATCCGCAGAGTGTTTATTAAGGAAAATGAGTAGCACTCAGAAAGAACAGTGTGTTTTGTAGGATTTAGATTGCACCATTTCTAATCTCCAGCGTCACAGTAACCACAACACCAACAAATGCAGTGATGAATCCTGGAAGCCCCTGGGAGTGGAAGGAAGGACTCAGAGAGCCTTCAAATCCCCACACCCTGAGAAAGCCGTCATTCAGTACAGCTGAGGACTCACGGAAGTCTGCACCCTGAGGCGGTCTGTGTTTGACAACCGGACCAACACAAATAGATTTTGCCCTGGAGATAACTGTTCAAAATAAACAAGACTTTGTTTTAGGTCATGGAACCTTGGAGGGATGATAATAAGCTAACCAAAACTTAAAAGAAGAAACCTGGAGTATGTCCACAGAGACTTTAGAAGGCTTCTTTCTTTCTTTCTTTCTTCCTTCTTTTCTCTTTCTCTATCATTTTTTCACACACACACACACGCGCACACACACACACACCAGGATGTGTTACTCTGTGGACATATTCAGAAAGCTTTGAGAATGCCCTTGTATCTCACCTATAGTTAACCTTGAGGTCATGTGCAGGCACAAAGTGAAGTCTCAGATTTATTAACTTCCTGAACGAGTGTCTTAACACACATATTGGCGCACATGTGGAGAGATAGAGAGAAAGAAAGAGAGACAGGGACAGAGACAGGCAGAGACAGAGGCAGAGAGACAGTTACCACATGCTGTACTATTTAAAATATCCAATGTCCACAAAATAAAAGTCACAAACCGTGAAAAGAAACAAGTACATATGGCATATACACAGGGAAAACAGCAGTCAATGACCAAATGAAAATTATAGAATTGCAAAATAATAGAGCTGAAATTAAATCAAAACCAAACAAAACAAAAACCTCATGAGATGAGCTCAACCCCAGATTCAAGAAGAGAGAAGGGGAAAAAGTCAGTGAATTTAAGAGAGGTAAAGTGGGATTATCCAATCTGAGGAATGGAAACCTTTTATTACCTTTTCAGAAACCATGAATGCCAGAAAGCTGGAAGGAAGGGTGTCAACCAAAAATACTATAGCCATGCAACTACCTTTACGAATAAGGATAGATCAAAAATATCTCCTAAGGAAACAAAATATTGAGATAATTTGTGAATAGAAAATGCAGAGAGGTGAAATATTAAAGGGAAAATTTCTGTAGGCAGAAGTGAAAACATTATATTTCAATCCATAAGAAATAAAGAATTCTGATAAAGTTAGCTATACAGATACATATTAAAACCCTATAAATATATTTTTATATTGAATTTTTTCTCCTATCAGTTTGAAAGATGACTGCATAAAGCAATAATTATGAAAATGTCTTAATGGGCATACCACCTATAAATATGTAGTTTGTATTCATAAAAAAAAAATTAGGGGAAGGTAATAGACCTGTTTAAAGCAAAGTTTTAGAATACTATCAAGGTTATGTTTTTATTAATCTGAACTAAATTTCTATCTATTCATGTGTTAATTGTAATCCTCAAGACAAACACGAAACTAAACAAGCATTCCAATAAGAAAGAAGAAAATGAATTTAAAATGCTATTCATGAATACATATAGTTACTACAAAAACAAGTAGTAGTAGAGAAAGAACCAAAAAATAAAACAAATAAAAACAAATAGCAAAATGGTACACATAAATCCTATCTCCTAATAACCCCATTCAATATAAATGAAACAAATATTCTCAGAAGGGAGAGGTCAGCTGAATGGAGTGACATAAAAACCATAATTAAATTATCTATTGTCTACAAGGACATACTTTAGTTTCAAAGATATGAATAGATTAATAGAAAGGGGAAGGAAAGGTATACAAAGCAAACAGTAATCAAAAGAGCTAGTTTTCTGAATCTTTTATTACGTTGCGGTGATAAGCTTTTCCAAATGCTTTTCCTGAATCAATGGATATCATTGACTTGTTCTTCTTATCATGAATTGTATTGACTGACTTGTTTCTCATTCTTAGGACAAATTCCATTTGATCATTTTATATGATTCTTTTTATGTGTTGCTGAATTCTCTCTGCTAATGACTTGTAGAGAAATGTAACGTATATGTTTATGAGGGATCTTGATTTGTACTGTTTTTCTTTGTCTAGTTTTAGAAGCAGGGGAAACTAGCTTCATAAAATGAGTTGGAAAGCATTCTCTGTTTTTGTATTTTCTGGAAGAGATTTTGTGAAATTTGTGTTAATTCTTAAAGTGTATGGTAGAATTCCACAATGTAACAATCTGTCAGTGGAGATTTCTTTTGGGGAGAGCTATCCTATTATGAATTCTATATTCTTTCTAGTTTAAGATGACCCAATGGAGAAGAAATGTCCAAAACTAAACAGCAAAGAGAAGTAAGCTGGAGGAAATCCAACAATTGCGAAGTGATTATAAGTAGGGTGTACAGTATCAGAAGGAGAAGAACGAGAAAGAAAGAGAAACAACATTGGTAGCACTAACAAATGAGAGTTACCTCAAATTTATATCATACACTAAAGCACAGATCCAGGAAGCTTAAAGGACTAAAAAGAGCACCTACGCATATCATGTTCAAACCCTCACTTTGGAACATTATTTTCTTTTTTCCCTTTTTATCCTCAGCTTACTTCTCTTTATCGTTTAGTTTTGGAAGTTTACAAAAAGCTCCCTGAGCACAGAGCTTCCTTCCCCAGCCACCGCCAGCCCACATGAGAGCTCTTCAAAGCATTCTTCACCTCTAGCATTTCTTCCTGATTCTCTTTGCAGAATTGCTATCTCTTTTGTACATTATCTTTTTCTTGCATGTTTTCTACATTTCCCATTAAAGATCTTAGTAAATGAACCATTTTTTTAAAAAAAAATTCTTGGTTAGATAATGTCAACATTCTTGCCATCTCTCTGATTATGAATCTGGTGCTCGTTCAGTCTCTCCAAAATTCATTTCTAGCCTTGCAGTGTGTCTTACAGTTTTTCCTTACATAGCTCACTGGGTGAAAGAAACTGATAAATTGCCCTTCAGGAATGTGGGGGTTGAGAGTGAAATATTCTTAGGTCCTACAATTAGATTTCAGCTGGGCTGTGAGCTTCACAAGCACTTCTCAGGGACACTCTTCTTAATGTTATTCTACCGGTTCATTCGTTCACTCATTCATTCATTCATTTTGTGAGACTAGAGATTGAACCCAGGGCCTTCACACTGAGCTACACCCCCAGCCCTGTTTATTTTGAAACAAGGTCTTGCTAAGTTTCCTAGAAGGTACTCAGACTTGAAATCCTCCTGCCTCAGCCTCTCTCTATGTGACACAGAATGCTAGGTGAGACAGAATGGCTGGAAGGAGCCAGAGTTGCTTGTTCCCCTTTCTCCACTTTGAAGGCATGGTGGGTGAGGGATGTGTCTCCTTTCCCAACTTGTAAGGCTGTACGGAGCTGGAGTTGGCCCTTTCCCTTCCCCTGGGTAGGTGAGGCGCTGGGGAAACGGTTTCTCCTAAGGACAGGACCTGTAAGAATGGAAGCACTAGCCTTTTTGAAAACAGTTCCTTTCCCTTTCGCGAGCAGAACCCCAAGGGAAGTTTTCTCTGCTGTTCACTGCGAGGATCTGGCAGACCTCCGGTATACATAGCCCTCAAAGGAGTTAGGGCGCCCCTGTGGCCGGTCCTCCTAGGCTGTTTCTACCTCAGGCGTCCACACCGAGCCTCCGGAGATCTCGGTTACCGTACAGAGTTTTATGCCCCGGCCCTGTTCCCACAGGTACCTCTGCTCGTGGGTGAATACTGCAAAGCTCTCATAAGCTGGGGCTTTCTGTGTCCACCTTGCAGCTCTCTGATTTAGGGCCAGCAGTTTGCACTATGACTTCACCAGAATTCCATAATGGGATTTTAATTTATTATATAATTTTGACAGTCACATTGTTTTCAGAAGAGGAATTAAGAATTCATTGTCCAACTACAACATCATGGAATACTTTTTGCCATATCTCTGCCAGAACTATTTTTTCTTTAATTTTGCCAGTTTCATGAGTGAAACAATAAACATTTTGTACTTTAATTTGCATTCACTGGCTACTTTTAGATTTCAGCATCCTCTGATCTAGAGCAAAATTAAATTTGGCCTTTGAAGTTTCTATTCATATCCTGCCTATTTTAAATTGGCTTATTGGTGCTACTGTCTTAGTTTCTAAGAACTCTCCTTTCCTCCTATCTGTTGTAGAAATATATTAACATCTATCTTCTTTGTATTTATTTTGCTTATGATGTTTGCATATGTGTCTATTATATGTATATTTACATCTGCGTGTATGTTTGTACTGTGCAATTATATGTGTGTAATGAATAGAATGTATATTATATATCTATCATGTGTGGGTCAATACAAACACAGTCATTATAGCATTTATTTTGTATGGTTTTATATCTTCTGCCTTTAATTAAAAAGATCTCCCCCACCACTTATTAACTACTCATTTTTTTCTACTGAATTAAACAACTAGATTGATTGTGTGTTGAATTGTACATATACTGGTATCTAGTTCTTGATCCATCCACATACAAAATTGAACTGATTCTAACACCTTTAATTTGGTTCTGGTTCCTGTTCACCTCTTATTAATACTTTTTCTGGTTTTGAGTTTCCTTGGGCACCCTGCATGAATTGTTGTTATCATGGTAATGTATATATTATTATATATAAGTTAATGGCAAGACTAAGGCACTGTTTTCTAATTCATTGCAAGCATGTGAAATGCATGAAGACTTCCAACCCTTCCAATGCTTTGGCACTCTGCCCTCACATACCTTGGTGCCTGAGCCCTGGCTGCACAGGTGGGCACACCCTCAGGAGCACCTCCCTAGTGGTCCCCTGTCGGGGAGCCTCTTGGGACCCTCTGTCGAGTCTTTGCTCAAATCCTATCTTCTCAATGTCTGTCCTACTGAATGGCACAAATTGACCCATATGTGGAAAATCCCAAGCACTTAGGGCATTGATAGCATCCTAAGATTTGTTGAATAAATGTCTTTTCAGATCTTGCTTTGTTGATTTCAGACACATTTGTAATTTCTTCATATATTTGTGCCTTTTTTGTAGAAAGTATTGCTTAGAATTTTTAAGTCTTAGTTATTGACAATACCTTTGTCCCAATATCTCATTTGTAGGACTTTGTTGCTAAAATTAAAACATATATTTTGTATTTTTATCTTATATCTAGACACAGGACCAAATTTTCATTACTTCTGATTTTTTAAAATACTTTAATGCAAGGAGTTTATGTCTTCTTATGTTACCAATTATTTTATTTTATTGTTTAATGCATTCACTGGAAAAATTCCCCCATTGACAAACATATAATTGATGGATTTGTATACATGCTTCATGAATGTAAGGGGAAGTATGGGTTTAACCATAAATAATCAACACATTAATTGTGTAATTTAATTCTTCTGCCCATTCGTTTTTCAGCTTGCTAAATCTGTTCAGTATCGCAAGTGATATTCTGAAGTTCCCTCAACGCTGCTCCATTCATGTTTTCTTTGTATTTACTTTTTGTTCTTATTCTTACTGCTGACATGCTTTTGTGGCACACCAGCTTGAGATTTCTGTGTCTCTTTTCCACTGAAACACAAGATCCATGTCAATGAGACTCTTACCTATTTGGATTCCAGGAGCTGTTTTTAACACATAGAAATGTCTATAAACATTTGTCGAACAGAAACTGGTGGCGTGGATGAACACAGCTTCAGCAGGTGTTTTTAGTGTTGAGGCTGCCAGGTGTGAATGGGGGGGTGTGCGGCCCCAGGGCTCAGGAAGCAGCTGGCCTGGTGTCACTTTGTGACGCTCTTGGAGCATTTCGTTTTGCATTCACCTTGTTTGATCTCAGTAATGCCCTTCTGTCTGCTTTTCTGATTTCATCTGCTTAACACCTATGTGTCTTTGCCTTTACCTTTGGCCATGAGAATTATTAATTTTTGAGTATGTATCTAACACAGAGTGTATCGATGGATTTATTAAAACAAATTCTGGAAGTCTTTGTTTCCTTCTTTCCCACATAATTACCCTTGCATTTGCCTGTTTGATCAAATTTCTGTTCATTCAGCTTTGCCCTGGTTAATTAGAAATTCCATTTACCTGTCCACTTTTGCCACTGATTACCACATTCCTTTTCCCAGCACTCAAGATACGTACATTTCTACTATTTAAATAATACTTACTTACGAAAGTGGATTTTCACTTACAAAAATCCACCATTCATCACCAAAGATGCTGTCTTCCTCTATCTTCACCCTTCTCCTTATCAAGAGAATTCTGATGATTATTTCCCAAAAAGTGAGACATTCGGCTGCTTTCACTTCCCTTTCTCAGGCCTCGATGCCTTGATTTGCTCAAATGCCTTAGTACATTTTCTTCTGTGCTATGATAATTTTCCTTAAAGGATATCTGATGTATTTGAAGAGTTCTTATTAAGAACTAATTTTGTTAAATTCCTGATCCGCATGTTCTTGTCTATTGGGATACAGTGTTTGACTGTGTCCCTATCTGGGGCCATTCAGGGTCTAATTAGTGCTCTTCCTCGGGATTTTCCTCCACTGCAAGGTGACAGATCTACTCACCGAGCTCCATTACGTCCTGCAATATTTTTCTTTCTCCTTAAGGTATCAGCCGTTTAAAAATCCTTAGGTCACATCATTTATACTCTGATGTCCACTTATGCCTTCTAGCTTTATGCAAAGTCCAAAATAAACATATCTCTCATGACTAATATCCTTCACATTTTTGTTTGTTGTTTTGCTCTCATTGTAAGTTTTCCAGATCATTAATCCAGGGAAAGAAGGACCCACCCTTACTTATGTTCCATGCCGGTGTTTGTAGCAAGAAAGCCATATTCTTTAATTCCTAAAAATTCTACTTTGTGTTAAATTTGAATTTGCTTAAAATACTTATTAACTTTTTAAAAATTCAAGTACTCTAGGTCAACTCTATCGGAGTGATCTTTCCCTCTCTGAGCGCTGTGGACTCTGGCATGGGTTTACATGGTCAAGCTGAGTCATGCTTTGCTCTTGGGGCTCATGTCAGATTACTGGGGTTCCTGGCTGCTGCAGCCCCCAGGTGCAGGAAGGCCGAGGCCCTTCCAGGCCGGGGCACTACTGTCTGAGGGTCCCTGGGGGAAGCCCCTCTGCTCCTATGTTCCTCCGTCTTTCCCAGGCTCGGGACTGTTACAAATTGAACACAGTACGAGTATTCATGGTTAGGTCCTCTGAGCCAGAAGCATTCAGAGCCATGCTGATAATCCCTCTCATCCCTCCCTTCCCCTGAATCTGATGCCATCTGTTACCTGGCCAGCGTGCCAGCCCTGACACTGCAGAGTGCTTCCACCTGTGCATTCCAGGTGGAAAGAGCCAAAGCTCACACCTGAATCCAGTGTGGGAAGCCACAGCCTTCCTTGTACTTCTGCTGCATTTGAGTCAGAAGAGGCATACAGATTCAATTTAAGGAATGAATGCAAAACCACAGCACATTTCTAGAATTGCTCAAATGCAAAACTTGGAAAATTTAGGATGAGTCTTAATAGACAAGCTGAAGTTCTTTAGTAATTAAAAGAAAGAATGGGATACTTGAGGAACATTATAGTTTTAAAATCTCACAGATTGGAGCAGATTTGAGAAAAATAAATATATTTTGCACTTCAAAGTTGAAACTTCATTAAATCAAACATTGTTATTCACCACATTGTGAGGGGTGGGGAAGAGGGGGGAGAAGGAGAAGAAGAAATAGAAGCAGAAGGGAAGAAGAAGGAGGAGAAGGAGAAATAGAGAGAGGGGAAGGGGAGGAGGATGAGGAGGGAGGGAAAATGTTGAGTCTATGACAAAGAGGCTAGAGAAGATAGGAAAGAAGGTAAGAGAAAGCGAGCAGGGTAACAAGGAAGGAAGAAAGCCAAAAAGAAAGTGAGGAAGAGAGAGAGGGAAGGGAGGAAAATGGATGGATGGATGGGAAGAGGGACAGACAGACAGACAGACAGATAAGAACTACAGATAGAGACCAAAGTCTTTTTGTTCCTCAGAAGGCCACGGTTGATGCATATGACTTCCCCAAGGTGATTCATCATTTCATTTCCTTAGTGGTCTTTCTGCTGTAGAACGACCACCATCTTTCCATTAACTTTGTCTCCGAGTAACTGCAGGATAAGTGAGAAGTCCCGGGAGTCATCAGCCGTCTGTGTCCCATCCCCATGCCACCCCATGCACCCAGCATAGTAACAGCTCTCTTGCCCTCTGTCTCTCTCTCTGTGGCTCACTTAGATCTGATGGTTTCCATCTTTGTCATCTCAGCCAACTGTTCTGCTGTGGATGGAGGTTCTCTGCCACACAGCTGGACCAGCTTCTCCACAGCTGCTGCGGACCTTCCCTTGCAGTGGGAAATTTTGATGGTCTTTCATATCCAGCACATATATTCTTACACCAGGAGCTAGCTTTCCATCCACGTGCTTCTTCCCCCACCTCCTCATCATTTATCCACAATGTTATGCAGTCCCATCCCTCCCTGTCCAATCACACTATTTCCCACACTGAATTCATAGTTCCATGCCTGAGCTGTCTTCCTGTGGTGTAAGATAAACCAGTTGATGTTCTGCTTGTAAGATTTACAATCCTACATCATTTTTACAAAAGAATGTGGTTAAAACACCCCTTCCCCTCTTCCTGGTGTTGCCAGCCACCTAGATCTCAGGCTAGATTTTTTTCCCTTCCTGCGTAGAGTCACAAGAATGTTCTGGTGAACCTAGAAGTGCCCCTGGAAAGAAAGAGGGTGCAGGCAAGGATGGGCACAACAAGAACATGAGCGGTTGCCCATGCACAGTTCGTGTGCTTTAATGCTTGGCTCCAGCCTTGTGCGGCAGCACACGCCATACGCTTAAGGACTGAGTGATCCTAGGACCTGCCAGACCCTATGGCAAATGAACCATGGGAATTCCCAACTCCCAGTAGGCACCAGGGTGAACAAGGCTGTCTGGAACCCCACCATCCTATCTAACCAGGGCCTCAGCAAGCTGAGAGCCGTCACCACGAAGGAGGCTGATAACTCTGAAGAGCTTCCACTGTGGATGTCCTACCAGGATCTGGCCACAGCTGCATCATGGGCTCTGTAGCCTAAGTTGCAGGCATGAGGAATGATGTCACATGAATCCAACCTTACTTCCCACTGGCAAAACTAAGCTAGAGGAGACTTGAACCAGTTTACTGCTATAGAATTTTCACAATGACGGTCTTGCAGAACTTGCTGATCTGAGAACAAAACATCTATATTGATCTGAACCAAAAGATCACATTCTAAGCAAAAAGCACATCCCAGTTTCAAAGCATTTTCCCATTAAACAATAGCAACCAGGGCCGGTGAGATGGCTCAGCAGCATAAGTGCCTGCCTGGCAAGCGTGAGTGCCTGAGTTCGACTCCCAGTACCGACATACGAAAAAAGGGCCGGTGATGTCGCTCAGCGGCACGGGCGCCTGCTGGTGTGAGGTCCTGAGGTTGACCCCCGGTACCCACAAAAAAAAAAAAAAAAAAAAAAAAAACCAATAGCAACCTTCTCACTGAAATTACCATGTGAGCAGAATAAATTTTAATTTTGGTGTATTTGCATACTGTGGGCTAATTTCCAAATTGAAAAACGATCAATAATGTGTGCACAAAAGAAAAGACTAAAGATTATTTTAATATTGCGTATGTAATGAAAGTGAATTACTAGCTATAAAAATCTCATACAGTAAAGTATGTTAATTTCACTTTGGGGAAAATAGTTTAGTAAAATCCTCTTAAATCCTATAAAAACCCTTAAAAAGCCCTATATCCTTAAACTGTTCAGAATCATGACCTGAAGATTGCCTGATAGCAGATTTTTCATACATTTTAGGTGACATCATCTGCTATAGTTTCTTATCTCATAGTCTTGTTATTTTTGTAACTATGCTTTCTGAATGTTTATATTTTATTCTTATCTGATTTGTAATACACTTAACTTGCCTTAAATAAGGGAAGACTTGAAAAGTCAAACAGAACACTTGATACTTAGTAGAGATTAAAGAGACACGTGATAGCATGACAAGGTGATAATTGCAAGTGTAGATTTGATCAAAAGAACATCTTCTGTGTGTCTCTTACTTGGCACAAATTTAGCCATTTCTCATATACCAATTACACTAACATTTTTCCTAGGCAATAGTCATTGTTAAGTGTGATCACAGCGCAAGATGTTAGATTATTTAATAATTTAACACAGATTTCCTCAAGTTAACTACAGCTCCTCCTCATGCCTCTTAAGTGTTGGCTGCTCCGGATGGCAACTCACCAACGTGGAACTAAGCAGCATGGGGCTCGCCCCCCTGTGTCAAGGTTCCAGCCCCGCAGAGATGCTGATATTGTAGCAGTCCCCTTTTATCAGTGGGGATGTCCTCCCGAGACCCCCAGGGGGTGCCTGAGACGGAGGATAGGACCTGCTGTGGTTTAGACATGCTTCTCCCCTTGAAGTTCATGCATTAGAAGTTTGGTTTCCTGGGAGGCCATGATGGGGAAAGAGGAACCTTCAGGTTGATTGGACATGGGACCTCAGAAGACACTGTGGAGCCCAGGCCCTCTCTGACTCCTTGTTTAGAAGTGTGATGGTCCCATGCACTCCCACCCATGGCCTTCACCATGAGATGACACAAGGGGTGAGGGTGGCCGCAATCCTATCTAGACTTTTAGCCTCCAAAACTGTGAGCTAAATAAATTTTTCTCTCACAAAGCTATTATGTCTCAAGTATTTTGTTACAGTAACAAAAAACTGACCTATACAGTCCTTAACACTATATAGACTACATTTTCCTGTGTATGACAGTTTAATTTATAAATAATGTACGATGAAATGAACAAGAATAACTAACAATAAAATAGAACAGTTATAAAATATACTGTTAAAATGTTATTTAAGATTGATAAATCAGTCATTTCTGTAATTTTCCATTTAATATTTTTGGACCACCGTTGATTGTGCATAATCGAAATCCAGGAAAGTAAAACTGTAGATAAAAGTAAATGCTTCAGGATGATATTAACGCAAATGCATCTGCACTGGCTGGCAGAGTGTGGTCAACACCATCAGTGTAGCCAATACCATTGTGGAAGATGTCTTGGCTACTTTTCTCATTGCTGAGACAAAATACCTGACACCCAAAGCTAAGGGAGGAAAAGTTGACTTGGCTCACAGTTTGTAGAGGTTTCAGTCCATAGTTGGCTGGCTCCAAGGCAGGGCGGCATGGCGGAGGGGCATCACAGAGGAGAAACAGTTCATGGCGGGTAGAAGGTAGGAAGGCAGCAAAGCAGCCAAGTAGTGAGGAAGCAGCAGCATCAGCCTGTCTCTCTCTTTTATCTCTTCCAGGCTACCCGCCCTTTGGGTGGTGCCACCCATGACCACCGTGGGCCTTCCCATTATCCACACCCAGAACTATGCCAGACCAATTAGTGGACTCATTTAGTAATCACACACCCTTGATCCCAGCATCACACACTCTAGATCCGGCCACCTCTGAAAAGTCCCACCTATAACTGCATGAGACTTTGCGGGGATATCTAGACACAGCAGTGACAGAAGGGTATGGCAAACCCAGAAAAGCTGCTGGGCTGGAAAAGGTAAAGTAGGCTTATTTTTATGCTGAGTAAGGAGTAAGGAGTGCCTGGGTCTTTTGGCAATGGACTCCTTGATGGGCGGATATTTAATCCCCTAACACACTCAGCAGTGTCCTGACTCTAGGACCGTGGGTGGATGAGCTGCTCCTGCGTGACTCATTAAGGACATCCAGAGAAGCAGAACCTCCCCACCCGGGCACAGACACCCTTGAAATCCACACCTTTGAAAGCCTCTTTCTTCTCTGGGCCTTGATGGTCTTGGCCTGTATCTGCGCATCATTCAGATACTGGGCAGCCCTGTAACCGGATGCACAGTGAGTACTTTCCAGCAGGCCTGGGCAAGCTTTCCATTTAATGTCTGTCGTTACTCTTCACGCTACTCAGCAGACTTCCACTCTTACTCCTACTTCTTAGTGTGTGATACACAGCCTTGGCTACCATCGAATATTAAGCCGTGTTTTTTGTCAATGTGATATAAAGAAACAAGAGGTCTCCATGTAATTTGGATTTTTTCCTGGTATCTAATTTCAACCTAATGTACTGTAGTGAAACTAAGCCAGGAAATCTATATGCTGGTCCATTTGGGGACTGGGTCTCTTATCTTTAATCCATGACAATTTCTGGTTTCCATTCCTTGTTGAGAGAGGATAACAGTGTGATTGATGGACATAACTAACAAATGAGATGAATTAAAATGCCCAAGCGTGGCACCTGTCTGAGTGTAAGTTTCCACTAAATGACTTTCCCAGCTTTGTTCCCTGTCCCCTTCCCCGTGCAGGTCTCCTCCGCGGGCAGAGGGACAATGGAAGGTTGTGTCCCAGTGGGTAGGAACCAAGACAGCAAACCTTATCCTATGGCCTAGATATATGATTACGTCCTTGACTGGAAACAGCGGGTGAATTTTTCAACTCCATTTACACAAATGATTCCTGTGTTTCATGGCATTCATTAATAGAGCTGCTTGAATTGCCCAATTTGTTACAAATTTGTGCTATCAGCTGCCTTTGTGACTGGACTGAATTTGTAATGAAACAGAAGCTATCTTTCATTTTTGTTTATCTTGGAAGACTTTGATCAGGAGAAGACAAACTTGATACTTTTAAAACATCTTAGGTCATGGAGAAGGGAAAAATTGTTACTTGTGAGAATAAAAGTAGGAGCTAGATAAAGCACTGGGGAGATTTTTATTTGCATTTCAAATACAAAGACATCACTAAAAAAATACATAAATAATGGGTACTTATGCAAACCTTATGATCAAAAATCCTACTTTTAAATGGTACATGGAATTCTGAAACTTCAGGTATATTTCCTGTAGTCTGCTTGATTACATTTGAAATGTTGAATTGAATGTTATAAATATGTTCTTCACTTATGTACCTATTTGGAGACCACAAGGGTTGGATTATATAATGAAAGATGAAAATCTCTATTGCAAACTGTACCTCTAAATATCAGAAAGTGTATTTATAAAATAAATTGACATTATTGGAGTATTTGAACCTGCAGCTTAGTGGAATTTTCTGAAAAAAGACAATGTCCTTGACTAGATAACATAAATTCCTGCATTAGAATATACCAGTGTGTGTGTGTGAGTAGAGAGGTTTTGCCTTCTGAGATATCTGGAATTCTCTTCTGCAAATAGCCAGATTCCGTGTAAGTCTGAGGCTTGCTCGTGCCTGCCCTGCTGGGGTGGTCCATGGCGAACCTCAGTAACCCAGGCATGTTTTTAAATAATGACCCCTTTCATCCTCACAGGTAGGTTTGACAACCCATCATGTAGGCCCCTAGCAACAGTGAAAAAGTTCCTTACATCTTATTTAATCAAAATAACATAATGGATATAAAAATGTAGTTAAGGTACTCATCCTAATAAGCCGCCTTTAAATACAAGTGATTTCTTTTTCCTGCTAAGACAGAAAAGAACTCTCAGCTGTGTACACAGTGTCTCCAGAGGAGTGGGTGATGATGTGATTTTGATGTGTTAATGTTCAACTGGTTTAGTACTTTAAAAAGAGTTATGCAGAATTTCCATTTAATTATCACCAACCCCCACCTGCAGTATTTATGTCATATCTTATTTTGCAACACAGAATAAAATAATACATCGGGAGGAAATCTAATTATACCTTATCTCTCATACAATTTCTCCTCTACAGATTAGTCATTAGGATGCAAACTACGCAATCAAAGCTGCTCTAATAATTTCTAGCATGAGCAGTGACATCAACGAAGTTTGTTTCATGAAGAAAGAAAATGCTCACCCATTCACATCTTGTAAAAGCATAGGCCACTGATGTGATTCACTAAGAAGACCTGGGAGGTTGTACACAACTAAGAAAATGTGCTTCGCTGAGGTGGTGCCATACATCCATAATCTTCTTTTATGTAGATTTCAGTTCTCATAAAAATGTTACTGCAGTTATTGTAAACTTCTAGAAACTTCTTAGCAAAGTATACTGGAAGAGATAGAATCTTAAAAATAATGTATCTCGCTCTTTCCCAATCTATCTAAGAAACTTAAATCAAGGAGAGAAGACAATTTATCAAGTTGGCAGAGAAAGCTAGTTTTGAAGTTGGTGTTTGGGGGCTGGGGATATAGCTCAGCAAAATGCAAGGTCCTGAGTTCAATTTCCAGTTCCAAAAAAAAGAAGTAAATGTTTTGGCTATTTCCTTCCTCCCTTCCATCCTTCCCCTTCTTTCTTCCTCCCTCCCTTTCTCCCTCTCTCCCCTCTTTCCTTCCTTCCATCCTTCCTTTCTTCCTTTCTGCCCTCCTGCCTTGCTGCTTAATGTTTTAATAACTTTATTAGGTGGCTTATGACCTGAATCCCTGCTCTTGTCCTCAGGGAGTACAAAGTACCCAGCTGTGTCCCTCTTTTGGGCAGAGGCTGTCATTAATCCAGGAGACTTGATCCAGTTCTCACCAAAGTTGTTCACTCCTCTTGTGAATTTAGATGTTTAAGAGATAGCTTTCATAGCTGGGAAGTCTTTGATGGAGATGGAAGCCTCGATATCACACACCAATCCAGCCACACGCCTGACATCAGGGGTCACTGGTCATTCTAGAACAGTTCAAACAGTGCTGAGGGGAAGAAAGTGCTCAGCAGAGTGACCAATTTCATCAGCTGCAACAGAATGCCAGACAAGGGCTGCGACAGCAGTGCACCGTCTTTCTTCTGAAAGCGATCTTCTACCACCACAATATTGCAATGGGCTACGACTGTCTGTTTTGTTTTGTTTTCCTCCACTTTGTTCTTTCTAACTAGATCTTGAAAATTTTGAGGTTGGAATGATGTTTTATTAATGCCAGTTTTCATCCACAGTGGAGACACACAGTCTGTAATAAGCAATTGTCCGATGGATGGATGGGTGGGTGGGTGGGCTTCTCGTTCAACAGGTCTAGGATAGACATTTAATGGAGTATCTGAGGAAGAACTGATATTATTAAATGTAGGAAAAGGAATTTGCTAAAAACTAGTATAAGTCAGGGTAAGCTTTTGTAGGGGAGGTAAAAAATGAGGTTGGTAAGGACAGTGATGAAACCATATCACTGGGCTTTGCACACTGAGCAGAGGACTGGGATTTTTAAAAACTGGAGCAGAGGATCCTATCTGACATTTTCAATTCCTTAAAGACTTTAGGAAATAAGAACTTCAGAGGAAGTCTTTATCTATATTTATTTATATTTATATTTTTGTAATTTATATTTATATTATTCTTGAAAGTATTTATTTATATTTTTGCAGTAGTCGGCCTAATAGATGAGATTAGAACAATTATTTCTGCCTTGTGGTCTACTGTATGGAGAAACAAACTGTCATTGATATTCTCTGAAGGTGTAAATATTATATAAGCAGTTCTACTAAAAACAAGGTCAACCAGAAGTCTTGTTCCTGTCTGAGTCAGACATCTGCAGGCCCGTTCATCCTGTATGTTGGCTCACGGGAAGCTCAGGCCTCGCATTCAGAGTTCAGAATACCTCGAGCTGATGTCTTAAGTCAGTAATCCAAGCACAGCAGTCCAGGGATTGGAATCTTTTTCAGATACCCTTCCATCCTGTGCATGGGCCTTGGACCCCACATGCCAGTACTCATCTCCCTCTACCAAGGGGAAAGTGAACTCAAAAACTGAGACATTTGATTAATTCCTCTCTTCCCATTAACTCCTTAATATGTCAAAGTTCACTCATATCGATAGCAATAATTAAAATACCATGGTTTCATCAGTTTCCTCATCTCTAAGACAAATCCCACCACCCACAGCTTAAAGGAAGAGAAATTTATTTTGGTTCACAGTTAACTCCGTAGTCAGTTGGCTACAAGGAATAAACAGTATGGCAGAGGGACAGAGATGGGAGAGGAAGTCTGCTCACATCACAGCAGGCAAGAAACAGAGAGAGAAGAGAAGAGCCAGGGAAGGCAGTATACCCCTCCGAGTCATTCCCCTATGACCCATCGTTAATTCACTGATGAGTATAGCATCCACTGAGGGGGGAGGGGGAAGGAAGGGAGGAAGGGAAAGAAAGAAAATTATATTTTCTCTTTTTCCCAATGGACTAGCCATTAGGATTTACCATCAGCTGGTGGTGATTATTAATGGATAAATAATAGCGTTTTAATAGAGGATCCTGTATGGGCCTCTATGAAGGAAAGGTAGAGCTACAGTAGGTAGGGAAATTGTCCTCCCTCCTGTGAGTCTCTTTGAATTCAGCTGATTAATGATCTGTGTGCTCTCTTCAGACCATGGTAAGTGACCATCACCTTGTAATCAGCAGGCCTCCACAGACCCCCATTGGCCTTGATAGCTGTGTGGCTCCAAGTTGGACCTGAAAGAAATAGGTCTAGGATGGGCCCTTGGATGCTTAGAGCTCCTCCACAGCCCTGCAAACAGTATCTTCTCAAGGTGTAAGTGAAGAGAAGGTTTACCGTGGGGTTGCTTCACATTCTCTAAGAAGATGTAACTTTTATTAGTAATATATCCTCTTAAAAGACCAAATAAGCCAAAATAAAATTTACCAATTAGTAGTTATAGTTATAATAATTTTGATTATATATACATATACTGACTCAAAAATAGAACAGAAATTGAACTACTAACTTCAAATGATGGGGTATCATGTAGCTTCTTAAATTATCTTGGAGCAGTATATTCATGGTATAAAAAATATTTATGAGACTTTGCTGGGTCTTTAAAAGGGAAGAAGACAAACAATGTTCAATAAAGCCTTGGATTGCAAGTAACTCACTCTGTGAGTGCTCCACAAGGCAAGCAAACATTTCTAATAAATTTTAGCTTTATAAATGAGCAATGTCTTGCAGTACAAGTAGTATGTGACATCTAATGTCACATGATCAAACTGAACCAGTGGTTCTTCCTTCTCCTTCTTCCTCTCCCTCCTCTTTCTCGTCTTCTCCCTCTCCTTGTTTTATTCTTTTGAAGACTATTTAAAAAGATACCTTCATTACATTTCATCTGAGTTTTGAAATTAGTTCTGCATGAACAGTTTTATTCTTTCTTAGCTACTTTCCTGTCACTGGGACAGAATCCTGGATTCCCAACTTAAAGAGAGAGGGCTTTATTTTGGCTCATGGTTTCCATCCACAGTCAGCTGGTTCCAAGGCAGAAGCAGCATGGGGGAAGGGCACAGCACAGGAAAAGCCGTTCAAACCACGGCAGCCCGGAAGCATGGAGAGAAGCAAGGAGCCATGGGGAAACTATATCCTTCCAGGTCATACCCCCAGTGACACAGCTCCAACCAGGCCCTGCCTCCTAACAGCACATTCAGCCAATGAACTCATCAATGGATGAATCCACTGATAGGTATGGTACCCCAAGATCTAATCACCTTCCAAGCGCAGAAGACTTTTGGGGGTCATTTTAGATCTAAACCATGACATTCTGCCTCTGGCCACCAAAAGCCTCATGCCCGTCAACTTATGCAAAATGTATTAGTCCATCTCTAAGAGCCATCAAAGTTTTAATAGTTCCAGAACTGCTGAAATGTCTAAGTTCAAAGTCTCTTCTGAGACTCAGGGCAAACTTTCAGCTGTGAGCCACTGGAAAAATAAAAAATAAATTTATCTATTTCCAATATGCAATGACCCATGATAAACATTCATATTCCAAAAGGGAGGGATAGAGGGATAGAAAGGAACTGGACTAAAGCAAAACAGAAAGTCAGCAGGGCCAACATTAAGTCCTCTAGCTCCACGTCCAGCTTCAGGGGCAAATTGTGGCAAGATATGTACTCCCAAGGCTTGGGAAGCCCTGCCTCTATGGCACTGCTGGTTGCAACACTCGTAGCCTCACTGTTGGAGTGTCTCAGCTCACTGCCAATGGCTTTCCTCAGCAGATGTTTCATATTTCTGGCTTCTCTGACTTCCTGTGTTCTCTGATGCACTTTAAATGTGATTCTCCAGGCCGGTGAGATGGTTCAGAGGCCTAAGTGCCTGCCTGGTAAGCGCGAGGGCCCGAGTTCGACTCCCGGAACCCACATACGAGAAAAGGGCCAGTGATATCGTTCAGCGGCACGGGCTCCTGCTGGCGCACAAGGTCCTGAGGTCAACCCCCAGTACCCACACACACACACACACACAAAAAATGTCATTCTCACTGCTTCATGAACTGTCTTCTCAGGAACACAGTGTATGGTCTATGTGGCCTTCTTCTGAAATTTGGATGGAAGCCTCCCTGACCCCACAGCTCTTGCATTGTGCGTGTATGTAAAATCAGCACACATGAATAATGCCAAACTATACTGCCAGCTTGAGCATTGGCCAGGACCCCATAGATTATAGCTGCAAAGACCTCTAAGTGCCTGAATGGCTGAGCACTATGAAATGAATCTTGGGGAACCAATCTCTTCAGAGTCCCTTCCTAAGCAGGGGGAAAAGAGGCTTTTTTCTCAAATGAAAGCTTCACGTTTTTCCACCCCTGAGCTGGCAAAGGGAGGGGCCTTGCTGATTCCTGGGATTCTTTCAAGGCATCTTTCCTATTGTGATACAGTGTACTTGGTTTCTTTTTAATGCTAATCTTCTCAGCAACTGTGATTTCTGTGGGGCCAATTTGAAGGCACCTCTGTTCTGATGAAACTGCAGACTTTCAAATTTGCTTTTTATCCCTGATTTTCACTATAGACCTGTCTAAAAACAGCCAGTAGTGCCCATGCCGTATTCTGACCATTGCTGCTTTGACATTTTCTTTGCAAAATTAATTATTCCACTGCCCTTCATCTCAGTTTCTACCAAGATTTTAGGACATTGATGAAATTTAGACAAAGTTTCTGCCAGGATGTAACACTCAGGGCCTCCAACCCAACTGCCAATGGAGTCTTTGTTCCCAACTGAAACCTCCTGAGCCTGCCTCTTTCTGTGTGCATTCCTGTCATCATTCTGGTCTTCTAATCTCTGACCAGAATCTCTCATCAGGCTTGGCTTATAGCATTAGCAGTTCTCTAGCTGGCATCTCCCAACCTTTCCATACTCTTCCCACAAACCAAAGGCTCCCAAACAACCTAGTCAGGTACAGTCACAGCAATGACTCCACATCTCTGGTATCAAAATCTGTTTAAGCTACTTTCCTGTTTCTGGGACAAAATACCCAACTTGCAATTTAAAGAAGGAAAGGTTTATTTTGGCTCATGATTTTAGTCCATTGTTAATGGGCAATGGCAGAAGCAGGAGGGCATAGGGACATGGTGGAGAAAAGCTGCACGTCCCATGGCATCTAGGATGCAGAGAGAGAACACAGGGGGCAAGGACAATAATACACCTTTCCAGGTCATACCCACAGTTACCCTTAACAGTACATTCAGCTACTGATTTAATCTACTGATATATTTAATGCCCCTATGATTCAATCACCTTCCAAAGACAGGAAACTTTAGAGAGCATTTTAGATGTAAACTATAATAATGCCACATGTATTTCACATAATAGAATACATCCATATTATACGTACAGTTTGATGAATTTGGCAATTGTTTGTAATCACACAATTACCATTACCATCAAGGTTAAAAATGATCCCATGGACATTGAGGAGTTCTCCCTTTTAGTTAATTCTTTTCTGATCTCCAGGCATAAGCCACCACTGATCTGCTTTCTGTCAATATTACTTTTCCTCTTCTAGAATGCTACATAAATAGAATCCTGTTGATGCTGTTGCCATGGTTTCAATGTTGGTGTCCTCTTCAAAATTCATAGGTTGAAATCTAACACTTGATGTGATAGTGTTGAGAAGTCAGACCTTCTGGAGGTAACTAAGTCTTGAGGGCAGAGCTCTCGTGAATGGATTAATGAGGCTATAAAGAGAGCTACTAAGTCCTCATAAATAGCTTGTAATTTCATGTTGGACTTCTTAGTCTCCAGAACTGTATGTCAATAAATTTCTGTTCATTTCAAATTACTCTGTCTGCAGCAGTCTATTAGAGCCACAAGAAAATGAAATAAGACAGAACTTGTTACTCGGAGGGGGGTTATTATTTTAACAAATATTAGAAAAATATGAAAGTGGCTATGGATCTAAGTAATGTGTAGACACTGACAGTTTAAAAGTGAATGCTAGGAAGATCCTGCATTGCATGAAGAGAGCATTAAGGGTGCTTCTGGTGAGGAGCTAGAAGAAGGGAAAAGCCAGTGGGAAAGTCAGGAACCTCTTAGAGCTGATGTAAGTTGTCACGCTGTTGATAGAATTATGCACAATAAAGGCCATTCTGATGAGGTTTGAGATGGGAATGAGGAATACCTTACTGAAAAACAAGGGATAGACCATTCTGGTTATAAAGTGGCAAAGAACTTGGCTGAATTGTGCTTTGCAGGAGGCAGAATTTAAGACCAATGGACTAGAACACCTGACAGAAGAAATTTCTAAGCATGAAAGCATGTGGGATGCTGCACAGCTCCTCTTACAGCAATATAGTAAAATGTGAGAAGAGATAAATGCTTTAAAGTTGGAATTTATAACCAAATTGAAACAAAATGCAAGAATTTAGAAAACTCTTTGCCTATAAAAAAGGAAGTGCGTGTAGGAGAGTATGGCTAGAAGGAAGCAGGTGTTGCTTTTAAAGATGGTAGAGGAATGATCCCAGGGATCATTTCACAGATCTTCCATCACAGGCCCAAGATGCTATGGCCTTGAGGGCAGAAAGGGCCCCAGGCTGCTCTGGAACCTCCATATCTGCTGCCTGCCATCATGTCTAGTGTCCACTTCCTGCTTCAGTAAAATAATCTTCAGTTGCCCCATCCATAGCTCAAGCCAGCCCAGGTGCATATCCAACTGCCACTCCAGAAAATACAAGGGGTGACACTTATGGTGTGAATAAGCCTTGTTTTCAAAGAATGCTCCAGAGTCCTGCCACAGGGATGGAGCTGCCACAAAATGTCCTCCCTACAGCAATGCTCCGCAGAAGAACGGGGTCTGAGCCACTGCAATGAGTTCCTACTATGGCAATGGTGGGGATATAGAGTCCAGTCCTCAGACCTCAGACCTTAGAACTATAGGTATATAACCCTAGACTGGGGAAGCTTCAGGCATGAGATTTCAACCCATGAAAACTGCTTGGTGGGCTGATCCCAAGAAAGCCCTGAGGATGTGGGGGTCCCTGAAGCCTTGGCAGCCCAACCACTGCCCCAGGATATATAGGAGGAGGGCCAGGGAGTAAAGGAAGATTATTCTGGAGACAAGATTTAGTATTTGTCTGTTGGTTTTAGGACTTATATGGGACCTGTTGCTTCTTTTTCTTGTCTATTTCTCCCTTTTGTAATGGAAATGTCTGCCCAATGCCTGCCCCACATTTGTGTTTTGGAAGCAGATATCTCACTTGATTTCACAGGCTCCAGCTAGACAAAAATGTTATTCTAGATGAACTGGACCCAGGTGAGAACCTGGACGTGGGCATCTGAGTTGTTGCTGGAATGAATTCAGACTTTGAGAGTGTTTAAGATGGCATGAACATATTTTATCTGTGAAAAGAATATGAGTTTTAGGGGGCCAGGAGCACAACACTGTGGTTTGAATATCTGCCTCTTCCAAAGCACATGTTTAAATTTAATTGTCATTGTAATAGTATTAAGAGGTAGGATCTTTAAAAGGTGATTAGATCATAAGGTCTTTGCAATCATGGATGGAATTAGTGTGTATATAAAAGGAAGACTTGGCTATCTATCTATCTCTATCTCCCTCTCTCCCTCTCTCTTTCTCACCTTTTCTCCCTCTTCCCTTCCATCTTTCATCATGCAATGATGGAGAGAAGGCTGGTACCAAATGCTGGCACCTTGATATTCAACGTCTCAGCATTCAGATCTGTAATCCAATAGATTTCTGTTCATTATAAATTGCCTGCTTTCAGCAATCTGTTATAGTCACACAAAATAGAGTAAGATAGCACTTTTCTTAGTTTATGCTCTCCCGGTTTGATTTGCATATTTATTTTGATGTCCATCCCTGTTGTTGCATGTATGAGTACTTTGTTATTTTTTTTATTGCTCAGTAATATTCAGCTCCTATTGATAAATATTTTGACTTTGAGGTTGCTATTATGAATATTGCCATTATACACATTTTTGTAAAAGTATTTTTATGGATATATGCTTTTGTTTGTCTTGGGGGAATATCCAGACAAGTGCCCAAACTGTAACCCAAAAGCCACTTATTTATCATAAAGTGCCGACACTGCAATTAAGCCTGAACACTGAGGTTTTACCCTAGAAAAACAACTCATGCAATTAACATTTTTTGTCTTAAATTAAAACAACATATGTGCTACAGGACCTAGCATGAGACTTGTGGGGTTAGATGGTGGAACTGTGATCAACTGTTCACAGTACTGTCAAAGTTACTTCAAAGTGGTTGTGTCATTTTACATCTCTACAGAAAAAAGTGAGAGTTTCAGATGCTCACATTCTTATCCAAGAGGGGCTCTACTCCAGCCCCTCTTCTCAACCTTGCTCTCATGGGTACTCAGTGATACCACATGCTGGGTTAATCTACAGGTCTTTCCTGACTAGAGAGGGTGAGCATCTTTTCATGTGTTTATTGGTACTTGTCTCTCATTCTTAGGAAAGTGTTTAAATGTTTTCCTCCATTTATTTCTAGGTTATCTTCTTTTCATTGATTTATAAGAGTTCTTTATGTGTTCTGGGTATAGACCCTTTCATACATCCATGATTTACAAATATTTTCTTCCCAGTTTTGGACACACACACAAAAAAACCTCAGAGGAAGTTATTTGTTATTTTTTTCAAAAATTTACCGTCCCACAGTGTTGGTACCAGAATTTTTATAGTAAATTATTCCTATATGTATATCGAAAATCTAGATCTTTCTTTTGTGCTCCAAATAATTGGCAAATAATTATTAAATAAATGAAAAATCAATTAGACAAGTTCATTTAAGTATCTCATGGAAATGGAGACAGAAAACAGATTATTGGTTCCCACGGCTTGAGGTTAGAGGATAATTTGGAGTGATAATTTAATAAATACTGGGTTTTACTTTAAAATGAGAACAATATTTTGGCACTGTATGGAGACAGTGGTGGCATAACATTATGAGTGTACTGAATTCCACTAAGCAACTTTAAAATGTTATCTTAATTTTAACTCTCAAAATCAGGATTTATGATTGGATAATATGTAAGACAAAATAAAATAAAATAAAATAAAATAAAATAAAAGTGGTTTCAATAGGGCATATGAAATTTTGGATAGATTTTTAAAATCATAAATAATATTCCATTAATACCAACTACTTTATTTTAGAAAAAAATGAAATAGAGCCTAAAACTAAATGAAATACATTTTTTCATCACATCCATACTAGTGTAGCCAAATGGGAGAAAATGTTCTCTTGAGCCTGAAAACGTCAGTGTAGCTTCCACAGCTCCAGCCTCCAGAACCAGATGGTCCCAGAGACTTGCAGGCCCAGGTAGCCCTCCAACTGCGGCACACAGTCCTTCCTACTAGGCCCAGCTCCCTGGCCCACTGCAGCACTCAGTCATGAAGCTGGTCCAGTATCAGGCCTACCCCCTGGCTCACCTATGACCAGGCAAGCTACTCAGAGACACCAAAACCAGCTCTCTGTGCGCCCCACCCAGAGGTTCTGAATGAGCTCAGCGTGAAGGGCTTTCCTGATGGAAGTAAGTGTATAAGGACTGACAGCAGTGTCTAATTTTCCCAATCCACAGACACCAGTCTGAAACTAATAAGAATTAGTACAAGCAATCAAAGAAATACAACACCACCCAGCAAAAAAGTAAAAACAAAAACAACAAAAAACCCACCAGTAATTACCACCCCAGTGGAGTCTACAGACTGCCTGACAAAATCTTCAAAATGATCTTAAGGAAGCTTGGCATGTTACAGGAGAGCACAGGTAATCAAAATTCAGAAAACAATGCATGAGGAAAATAAAACGTTTAATAAAGACAGAGATCATAAAAAAAAAATCTGGAGCCACAACTACAACCGAGCTTTAAAGTTCCACAGAGAGTCTCCATAGCAGATTCAATCAAATGGAAAAAAATCAAAGATCTCAAAGATACATGGATAGAATAAAGAGATTTCCTATAGAATGAGAGATCTTTTATCAAACAATATACCAAAAATACACAGGAAACTCAAACAATTCAGTATCAAGAAAACAACATTATATGAAAGCAGGCAAAGGATCTAAATAGAAACTTCTCAAAAGAGGAAAAACAAATGGCCAGAAAGTATATGAAAGCATAAACATCACTAATCACTGGAGAAGTGAAAATCAAAACCAAGTGAAATACTGTCTCTTAACTATTAGCATGATTATCATCAAGACAACAAAAGATAACAAGCGTTGCTAAGGGTACAGAGAATACTGAGCCCTTGTACCCTGTTGGTGAGAGTAAAAATTAGTACAGCAGCTACAGAAAACAGGACAGCTTTCCCCAAAAAAGTTAAAAATGGAACTTCCACAGGATCCAGCAATCCCAGTGCTGGGTATAGGTGCAAAGGAAACGAATTCAGTGTGTCAGTCACTGCCCACGTGCATGGAGCACCATTTACAGTAGGCAGGACGTGGCATCAACCCGTGCTCATCACCAAGTGTGGGGAGCGGCTGAAGCAAGAGATCTATCACATGTGCGGGGCTGGAGCTAGGCCGTTGGGAGAACAAAGAGTGCCAGAGGCGAGCCATGTGAACGGGCTGCTCCAGCTCCTGGGGCTAGAGGCGCCTGGAGGCTGCCATGCAAACAGGTTGCTAGGCAGAAGGGGGTCAGGTGACATCAACCCAATGTATAAACAAATGCGCTGCAGACCTTGAGCAGTTCTTTTCCTCCATCAGGAGAGAGGGCTCCACCTGATCTCAGCTTTCTGTATTCTGACTCTTATCTTTATTTCTCCATCCTCCCACCATCCTCCCTACCAGGAACTGCTAGAGCTGCACTGCATGGGGCAACCAAGTGATCGGATAAAGGAAATGTGTGCGTGGACAGTGGGTTGCTATATTTCCTTTAAAAGAAGTCAAGCCGTCATTTGCAACAACGTGGATAAATCTAAGATTCATTAGGGTAAGTGAAGAAAGCCTGATGCACAAAGGCAGTGCTGCACAATCTTACTTATATGTAGATTCCAAATAAGATGAAATCCTAGATTAGAAAGTAGGGGGGGGGGGCTCAGTGAGTGAGAGCAATGGGAAGACACTGGTCAAAGTGTCCAAGCTTTCAGCTACAAGATGAATATGCTCTGGGGCTCTAATGTGCAGTGTGGCCACTATAGTTAACAATAATGTACTGTATACTTGAAATTGTCTTGGAGAACAGATCTTAAATGCTGTGAATACAGACACAAAATCATAGCTGTGAGGTGAGAGGCACTGATCAGCTTGACAGTGGTAATCATTTCACGATGTAAACATATCACAAACCATCGCATATACCTTAAATATATACAATTTTCACTTGACAATCATATCTCAATAAAGCCAGGGAAATATAACAAAATAAGTGTATTTTAGAAAGTGAGAAGAGAGATTTTATATAATAAATGGAAATATGACATACTGGATTTCAAAGGCAAGTATCTTTCACTGGAAAATATTAAGAATATTTCTTTTACACTTTTCAGAAGAAAATCAGTCCAAGATAAAAGAATATTACAGATATGTAGATATTTGGACTCAGAAAAGTAGTAGATGAAAGTAGAAAAAGTTACTTGTAAGTCTCACCGTATGTTTTAATCTGGAGGAAAGTAGTCTAATAATTCACTCCTCTTTTAGTACTGTTGCTATTGTTAAAATAAGCATCACAGTAGCTAGGCCAGGCCAAACCATGTTTCACTCACGACATAAATCCAGAGTCAGAAGTGAAAAATTGAAGATCGATCCAATTTAAGCTAATATATTTTTAAAATGTCAGGTAGATAAGTTCGTGGAGAGCTCATGACGCAGACGGTGTAACTCAAACACCCGCGGACCGCGGCGCTGGCTGGCCTTCCTTGCTCCGCGGCTCTGCTCGGGTGACCGGGGCCACCGCTCTGTCATCACTGGGACTTGCCCGGCCCTCCCAGGATTCAGAAGCCGGAAAGCCAGCGAGGCGAGCTCTCTAGAGCTCATACCCGTGAGACCGTGACCTTCTGACTACAGAACGCTGAGGTAAGAAATGCGTACGCTTGAGTTCGTGGCAATTTGTCCCGGCAGCAATAAAGCATCTAATACAGCGGTTTTGGTTGTTTGCAGACGCGCGCACTTGCACGGAGCTAGTACGCGGGAGAGGCGGTTCCGAGGAGGAGAACGGCCACAGTCCCAGCGTCGGAGCCCCCGGCACGGTCACGCTCGGCGTTGCAGTCCCCTCTCGTCCTCTGCGTCTTCTGACTTCCCTTCCGGGAGCTGCCTTTAAGATGTTCTCAAAACAGCGAAAGCAAAGAAAGCAGAAAGTTCAGGGCTGGGGCTCACTGGCTCCTAGGCAGGGAGGGGAAGGGGAAGCGAAAGGACCGGGAAGGGGGCGTGTACCCACCAATTCCCCGCTCGCCCAGGGCCGTGCTTCCATGATGTATCGCAGACATGCGCAGTGCTACCTCAGCTCACAAATGCTTTTCTCCGCGCACGGTTCAGTGCGCAAACAGAAGCATGTGGCAGGATTTTCTTCTTGTTTGCGAACTCTGCATCAGGTGACAAACATGACCGGGGCCATCTTTTCCAGAACTGTGAATCACTAAAGTTCATGAACCGAGCTGCTAATAATTATTTTTAAAGAGACAATCGATTTAAGATAAACAATATTCTGTCCCTATATATGTAAGTACCTCTCCAATGTATTACCTCAAAAACGTATTAAAAAACAGACAAAAAAGTTTATTATTCCTTGTTCTTTACTAATACGTAAAGTGACAGGGGAAGATGATTTGGCTGCTATCACAAGCTAATAAATACTAGCATCAATCTGGAAACCCAGATTTTGCTGACTCCAAAAATCTTGCTGAATCCCATCCCCCCAAGTCAATCAGCTTCACTTACTCTCAGTACTGTGCTAAGTACTAAGGCAGGTATAGCTTCTTGCTGCAAAAGCTTGCAAACACATGGAGAGAGGAGAAGAAATTTGCAGAACATAGTTAAACACTACGTCATACAGCACTGGGGTGCCTAGAAGGATTTTTAAGTCAGTGCGACTTGGCAGTATCGCAGAAGTTTGCCCAGGGTTGGGCACACAGGCGTCGGGCTCACATGGTCCGTGGCAGCACACCTATCTTAGGGCTGCAGGACTCCCAGCTCCTACACACCTCGGGGAGGCACCCCCGTCCCCCAACTGTGCACGCCTTCCTGTGAGCCTGCACTGACCAGAATTTGTCCTGGGATGCAATAGCTGCACATGGGAGAATTTAGCATGAACGCTGGGGAAGGGAGAGTATTGCCGATCCTGTCACTGAAAAACAGGATCCGCTACCTTCCTTATTATTCCAATCTGTTTTTCCTTTTCGTAGGTGTCTGCCCGTGCTGGCTCACACTTTGGTAGTTCACTGAGTCCGCTGTCTAGAGGGCACTTGCTTGCCAAATCGTGCGCAAGCCAAAGCCAGAGGAGCACCCAGAAGTGCCGAGGTCTGATGGGTAGAGGTGAAGGCAGAAAGGAAGGGAATTGGCCAACCTGCCTGCCATCCCAGATTCCCCACGTAGAAGCTTCCCAGGATGCATACTCTAGCTTGAATGTATTCATTTATCAGCTCCTTTGTATAAACAGAAACATGCACACTGCGTTTTACTCCCTCCCTCGTGTTGGATATATTCTGCATTTGCACCTGAGAGCCATTCATTTGACATGGAGAGTATTTCAAAAAATTGGTCTCCAAGACTTGTGACCCTGCAGACTTACCTGCCTTCCGTCTGTGACTGAGGGATTATTCGAGCCCACCCCACCAAGAATCAAACTTGTTTTTCTGGTAGTCAACTCTCTTTTCTATACAACATTGGGACATCTTCCACCTTCACTTTGTTGGGAGAATTTTGCTGAAATACAGCCCCAACTCACACTTCCTTTACTTCTTTTGTTTTCCTTCTTTTTGTCTTCCTGCAAAGCACCTGTTGCCCAGGAAACTCTGCCTGCTGGCCTGAGCCACCCCTCATTTGACCGAGAATGCCAAATCCTCAGTGCGGGGGGTCAGGACACAGAAGGTGCCCATGGCCAGCAAGATGCCTTCCCTGTGGACAGCTATTCTTCTCAAAGCCTTTGTCTGGAAAGATGAATTTGCACAGAAAAATTTAAATCAATCACAGCTTAAACGATCTCCAGGCACCTAAAGCCAGTAGGGGTTAAGGGCGGTGCCTGATAGAGGGGTGAGCAGGTAGGTGAAACAGGAAAAAAAATTTTAAAAGAAATGCCAATATTTTTAAAATGTTTAAGTTTGCTTAATACGTGTCTTTAAAAGAAAAAGTAACTGCTTTACATAGTGTTGAAGTTCTGAAATTATGCCAATTGAAATGTAAAATAATCCTAATTTTCCTGCCCTTTCTTATTTGAATAAAGCTTATTACACGTTGCTTTTACCCATGCCGAGGTTATTGCAGCTCAGAGTCAGTAGGGTTCACATGATTTAGATTAAATTACAGCGCTGCAGGTCTCTTTTCTTTCTTTTCTTTCTCTCCTAAAGATAAACTCAACCATGATTTTCCTTTGGCTGGCATTTGCTCCTTTGACTTTCCCCCATATTCAAGAGACGGTGTATGCTCCAAACACATAACATTATCAACTTTAAGGGCTGCAATTGATTGAATATTTTGACAAATATACCTCTCTAATTCCTGAAGCCATATGGACGTGCAGGATGCCATATGGAATAAAGTACTCTGCTTCACGAGTGATCCAAAAGCATTTTTTTTATTAGCGGTTATTTCTTTGAACTGAAAACTGATTAAATTTTGAATATTCCTTCACTGGTGACAGTAATTCAGACAACTATACATGCCTAGCAGCATCTTTAGTGATGGAAAGGCATTGCTGAAGGAGAAGCCCTTGAGAGGGGTCACCACATTTTTTTCATGTTAGAGAAAAGGTTACTTGTGCATTATTTGTATATCGATTAAGATACTTCCTGCAGAAAGCAACCAAATCCCCCAATTAGCTGTCTTGAAACAGTAAGGAAAATGGCCCGAGGGTGTGTAACAACAAGGTGCAGGCACAATGGCGAAAGAGGTGGGAACATCAGAGGCCCTGCCGTGTCTCCGGGGACCAACGTCCTTTCTGTCTCCTGCATCTTCTTGCACCTCCAGCCTGAGTCATCACGGCTTCAGGATGGCTGAGTCACCAGAATGTGACACGCACAGTGACAGTGTCCAGCGGAAGCAGATAAGCATCCTTCCTGACTGCCTCCTGTATAGGAAGACACTTTTTCAGCAGTAAGTCAAAGGACGCCCCTCGAAGCTTCCCCTGTGCCTGTACCAAAGCTGGGCTGTGTGAGGACGAGGCGCCCCCAGGTCAGCCGGCTGCTGCAGCACTCGCCGTAGGAGAAAGACAGAGACCTGACCAAGCCAGGGCTCCCTCGGGAAGGAAGAGATGGGAGCCACACAGAGAGTCATGCGGCCCATAAGGCTCCCTAGGATCTAGTACCCATTGTCTCTGCAAAACCTGTGTGGCCAGACGCCACAGCCAAATCTGCCAGCTTGGTTCTTTTCCATGTAATGAGATGGAGTTACCTGCACAGACCATCGGAAAAATATTTATTTGAAATCCAAGGCAGTCTAGATGCAGCGATTTGTTAAATTTCACCTCTCGAGCAGCACATAGCCTGCTTCTTAGAGAGCACCTAATCGAAAACAAAGGATACAAGCATTGGATTGCTCCCTCAGCTACGGGCTGTACGCTGTGTTCAGGTCCTTAACTTCTCATCTCCTATTCTGTTTCTCTCCATAGAATGTGATGGTTTTGAACATCTTCTAGGAGATACTGATGCGGGTGGAGAATTGAAGCTAGCAGCATCTGAGAGCCTTGAAGAACAGGGTTTGTTGTGGTCCAGTAGGGACAAGATGCTCCAGGCAAGTTAAGACAGCCATGCCTGGTTCCCCTTGAACCTGGAGATTCCTTGATCAGAATCCAGGTTTTCTGAAGAAGATCTGCAATTTGGAACCCCTTGTGTCGGTGGAAGTTTGTCCTCTGCTTCTGTGTGAATAAGAGGGGCTTGCTCTAGCAGGACCCCAGTTCCTGCCCACACTGGTGCTGGGTGGGAGTAGTACTCAGTGATTTCTAAATTCACAGCAAACTTCATGATTCTGTGATTCTCACTTGAGTTAAAATAAATTAAATGTCCCAAAGATCAGATGGAAGCGAATCATAAGGCCCTACTAACCCCAGAGCCATGATTAATCACTGATACCAAACTTTGGGCTGTAGTGTCTATCCAAATATTGATAGAGAAATGAAAGTTTCAGTAAACTACATAATTGATGGAATCCCATGCAAAATGGATTATGCAGGTCCTTCTTTCCTCAAACCTCACCAAGATGCTTGTTTTTTACATACAAATCTGACTTTCTTATTCTTGGCTACAGAGAGTTCTCTGGTAGGAAATCAAGATTTTAGAGATAAATGTACAAAAAGAAATTTTGGAAGACTTTACAGCTTTTCTGTTTTTGTCTAAAATGCCACTGAACTTCAACTTCTGAAATGCAAAGTAACAAAGAACATTTTGTATTGATGTGCACATATGAGAAAAAGCGGCTGTAATGATTACGACCTATCTATGTCGTCTGTTCACAGTTTCTCACTCACAATTCATTTCGATTCACCTTCATCTTAGGCACTGGAATTGTTTTTTATTCCCTCAGCACTCTTTCTTTCAGAAATCTGTAAATGAACATAATTAAGGGACATATTTTTAAGCTCTAGCTTCTGAAATATTCATTATTAACCTGCTGGCTACACTTGTCCCTTTTTATATTTATATAATTAATTAAGCCTCTGTCTTCAAATACATACATTTTCAAGCAATTTATTAATACTATTCAGGTTTTGACTTGTCTGTCCTTTCTTCCTGCATTTAAAGGAAATGACTTCTGTTAATCAGACTCTCCCTCACCTTTTAATTTTCTAGTGGAGTTGAATGACTTGATGACAGAGAAAGCTGGACCATTTTTTCAGCCTTCTAGAAAAGAAAGTGACATTATCTCCAGATAAACTTGAGAAGGGGGATGGTGGTAAACATTTCATGATACAATCATGTAAGATGCCTGATCCAGATATTCTCCTAGGGTATTTGTATAGGGAGGGGAGTGCCCAATCCAAATTATCTAGAATGACTACTTTTACATAGCATTTGAATTCTAATTTTGGTTAATGAGACTCACCCACTAGTCTTTCATAGGTGATTTAATAAATCTGACACAATTGCCAAGTTCAAGAGCTGCAATAATTTAGAATTAGGAGACTCACTACCTAAAAGCCCCTTGCTGTGTAGAATTCCCAGGAAAAATTGAGTGTACCTTATAATTGTCTGCAGGGACAAATGAGTGCTCCTGACACCGTCTCCTAGCTGCATGAACTACTGAAAAGGAAAAGGAGGAAGAAGAGAATTTGGCATCAATTCCTAGAGTGTTCTCAGAGTCTGAGTCTACCTTACACAGCAAAATTACCATGAAAAATTCACCCGGTGCTTGTCCACTCCTCAAAGACCCTTAGCTGGATGGCTAAGAATAAAAAAACTAGAAATGGTCACAATGAGTGCAAAAACTGCCATCGACTTTCCTGAGGACAAGTTTCCAGGGAGCTTTCGCTCTGGCTTGCTGCGTGTAAGGAACAGTACCGCCAAGATGCAGTTGGCGAGGGATTGTCCAGGGACAACAGAAAGGAAGCGGCCAGGCCCCTTGTTTAAAATCTCAAAATATGTTTCTGTGCTCAGGAAGCAGCTGGACACTGTGTGTCTATTGTGCCTCAAAAATACATTCAATTAAAAATATGTATTTCTAAAAGTGCTGCATGGAGCTGGTCCTGTCATTCCTTATTCCAGCCAGATACTCCAGCTGGCAAAGATAAATAAAAATAAGGTAGGATAGTATCAGATATGGACGTGTTAGAAATAGGTTTATATTATATAAAATGTGTGTGTGTGTGTGTATGCGCACGTGCGCGTGTGCACGCACCCGTGTATGTACCCACTTTCTGGTGGTAGAAAGTCAGCCCAGATTGCGTCTGTCCTTTGGACAAGGTGACAGAGAGATGACACTGGATCTGAGTCTTAAGTGACACAAAAAATAAGTCTTTGGAATATCTGCAAAAAGAAGGCTCTTAGGAAAAAAGCAAGCAGCTGGTTCAAAGGCCTAAAGACTGGGAAGACAAAGTGCTGATGTGCTTAAAACTGAGTTGGCCTGAGGCTGAAGACCAGGTAGGAGTGAAGCTGTGTTGGAGGAGGACAGAAAGTAAGAGCTGCACCCAGGCTGGTGAAGCAGGATGCTCTGCAGAGGTGAGTGCAATGGAAGCATTCTGGGGAGTGCAAGACGGTGTGTGCTACGGAGGAGAATAGCTCTGCACTTAAAAGCAATTCTGACTTTCATGGGGTAAATGCATTATATAGGGCCAAAAATAAGATAGGGTCAGTGTCACAGCTGTTTGTCACTGGGTCAAGAAATAATGGTGTGGTGGATGTGAGTGGGAGGGGGGTGTTGGGAAACATCCTGAAGAAGCTTTTAGAAGGACACCCGATGTGTGCGATGCAAACAATGCGGCAGGGAGGGAGGCTCGTGCAAGACTCAGTGCTTTGACTTGAGGACTCCCTCGTGAGGAGGGACATTAGTTATGACAGAGAAGGCTGCTTGAGGACCCAGGGACCAGGAGCTCTCTTCTGAGACTTGAGATGCAAATTAGACACTAGAGCAGATATTTCAAGGAGGCAGTGGGTCCGTGACTGGGGGTGGGGGGTAGGGTTAGGAAAATATTTATGACTCGAAGGTTAACTTTAGAAGTCTCCAGTATTGAGAAGAAATATGCACCAGGAGACAGCTGGGAGTGGCCCAGGACATGAGGACGGGCGACTGCAGAGCAAATTAAGACCCCTTCTGGAGAAGAAGACAGCAAGAGACTGAGGCAGACTGTCCTGGGCAGGAGGGAGAGGAGAGTGGTAAGCGCTGCCCATGTGACCAGCAGAGAGGCAGCAGAGAACTGGTCCATGGTTTGGCAACCTATGGCGTCTCAGCGCCACGGTGAGGCATTCCAGAGGCTCAGGTGGACACACTTGTGATGGGAATAGGTTCCGACTATTGTGAGGTGAGGGGACGGGGAGGAACGGAAGGCCGTGCACTGCTTTTGTGTGTTGCGTGTGTTGTTTGTTTTAACTTGAAAAAGTAACAGAAGCTAGGTTGGAGCTGGGAGCAGGAGGTCTGGATTGATAGGTGAGGTTTCCTTTTGGCTTTAAAGATGGGCATCATGGTAGATGTGCTGGTGACACGTCCTGGTAATGTGCCACGTGGAAGGAGCTTTCTTGGCACCTTCCTTTGAAAGGGGAGGTGGTGGCTGGGAGGGAAAATGCACTATAGTGGATCCTGGGTGTGACAGACATCTCTCCATGGTAACGGCAGAGCCAACCTCCACCTCCCTGTGTGGGCTTCAGAGAGGCATCACCCATGACAAGGACACTCCAGAGACGGAGGGGTCCCGAGGCCAAGCTGACAGCAAGCAGCTCAGAGACGCGTACAGCGCACAAGTACGACACAAGACCGGACAACAAAACAGATGTTTTGGTTGGACTCATTTATTCATTCACTCAATAAATGCACACTGGACACCTAATGAGTGCCATTGACTCTGGTAAGCCCTGAGGACAGCACAATCAGCAAGACAGACATAGTTCCTGTATTCTCAAGTATATTTTACGATACTGCTGAAGTGTGGCTCACGTTTGATGGTGTACACACACGTACTCTGCTCCTGTACACTAAAACAGTGTGTGTGTGTGTGTGTGTGTGTGTTTGTATGGAATGACTTGGGAGTAGATTCCATTACACTGTATATGTCTTAAAACTTGAATGCTAAGGATTTGGTTTAAGTGCTTAAACCTACAGCTAATTATCATAGGGATTCAACTCCAGATTACTACAGGAATTACTAGGCTGTCCCATGGTGGTTGAAGACCCTAGCAAATTCTTGGTTCTTAATCCAAGTAATAGAACTCAAAGTAAATTTAAGATAGAAATACATACCTACGAGTTATCTGGGCACACGGATGTGTGCGGGAGCAAACAGAACCAACACAGGTAAATCAGGAGAAATAACTACTAACAATAGAGACTTTGATTGCAAAATTTGAATAATCCAAAATGTTCTTGCTCTAAGAATAAAAATATAAAACCATAAAGACATCAAACATAGGAAAATATCAGAGACAATCATCAGTGTAGATGCAAGAGGAGATCGGACAGAGAAATGCAAGGATAAAGAAGAAAATGAGAGACACATTTCCCTTAGCTACTGTTCTCTGAGGTTGCACCAGTCCTCAGTAGAGAAGGATGAGCATGTACTGCCACAAATGTGCACAGTATTTCTGTGTACTACCCATGATGCTTTATTCTTGCTGTATTTGCATATGAACCTGAACCACTTTGCATCGTTATCCAATAGTAAATCACACTTCTTTTTACTGTAGTATGCGTCAGTTATTCTCAGATAGTAACACTATTTTATTTTGTGCAATACTTTTCTTACCTGATAATGAACTTTAATTCCTTCTTAAGTACATTTATTACGCAAAAGCTTGCATTCTATGACCAACTAGGGAACTCCTTGGACTTCTTCCTACTAAAAACTTGTAATTTAAGAATATTTTAAATAAATATAGTTTACTTTTTAAAGCTTAACACTTCATTAGGTCTCTCACAATGTGTATATTATAAAAGGGTTTGAATGGTAGTATTTATTCTGTTCAGTTCATTAAAAGTTTGAAAAATAAACTATGATGACATTTATAAAAAATACCAAAACTATAAGTCTAAAATGAAAGATAAATACCTTAAGATTTTCTATTCTAAAAGACACAAGTAAGGAAACAAGCAAGCATTCTATGTACATAAAAGAAAAGGAGAGGTAATCAGTATTAAATGTTCTGAATTTCATGGCAGCCAAGGTAAAAGGGGCTGTATAAAAAGGTGATCTGGTTTTGTTGCTGGTAGTATAAAATTAATAAAATCTGAGAGAGTTTCACACATCAATACACAAACATAAGCCTCTTGATGAAGGTTTATTATACCCTGTGGTGAAGACCTGTGATAGTTCTGTGTAAGGTAGAGAATTATTGTTATATGAGTATTTTCTCTCTCATCTCATTCTATTAAACATTTTATTGGCTGCAATTTCAAAGAACAGAAAGCCAGTCAAGTTCACCTAAGTAAAAGGGGGTGAGGTGGAAGCAAATTAAAAAATTACCCTCACTGATATTGAAAGATTTGAGACATGTACCTATTTTAAAACATCATGTGCCTGATAAGTATACTGGTACAATTTTTATTGGTCAACTAGTAAAAACATGTAAGAAAAATATATCTGGGTGTCCCAGGGCCTGGCCATTCAAACTGAGAACACAAATGATTTCTTCATTTCCCTCCACACGTCTACGCATTGACTCTTTAAGCCTGATCATCTTATGTTGCGATGCAGATAGCTATTTCCATGCAGACCTCAAATTACTCCAGCTCAAGTGCCTCTGTCTCCCTTGGTTGAAATTTCCAAGACACTGTGGTTTTCCTGGGTTTTACCCAGACAGCCCCCGACCCCCAGTGCTGTCAGCTGTGGTGAGGGGTTGGAGCCCCCAAGGTTGTATATCCTTGCAGGGCCATGGAAAGGAGGGAGAGTAGGACATATCCACTAGCAACTCAGGAGAACAAGGGGTTGATAGAAGACAAAGGAGGTGCTTGGGGGAGTTGATTGACATTCTCTGGTGATGGAGTAGCTACTCCAAACACACTTCTCAGTTTGAATTCCATAGTGGTGGATTGTTACGTGGACAGCTTTCCCTGGTCTGTGAGTTGTGACACCATGGCCCAGGTCCTCAGTCGGCAGACCTGCTGACCAGTGGGGCTGGATGCTGGGGGACCAACCTTGCTGCTCAAGTCAACACCTGGCAAAACCATTGAGTTCCACTGAATTGTTCACCTCCTCAACTGTGGGCAACTCTTCCTGCCCTACATCTTCCTGCCCACTCCGCGACCAGCCTGCTGTGTCGTAGCCTCTAGGTCAATCATGAGGACCAGAGTATGAAAGCCGACCATTGTCACCAGAAGGAGGATATGCAAAATCTGTCTTTCAAGGACCCTTCATCCGTGGTTCACCATCTGCGAGACTGTGTGAGGTGCTGGGATCACCGTGGTAAACAAAACACGATTCCTGCTCCAGGTCACAAACACAGTGTAATGTGATAAATGTTGTGAAAAAACTAGACAAAGTGCAGTAGATATTAAGACCTAAACCCGTGAGTAAGAAAGACACCTCTTCCCTTCTGAAGGTAATTCTTCTGTGTAGAGAAGTATTTAAAGGACAATTCCTGAAGAGTTGAGGATAAGATGAGAGGATTTTAGTGTTTTCTATTTGTTTTATGATGAGAGCTGTGAAGTTTGTTGTACATGTGGCTCTGACTTAGAACCTCTAAAATTTTTCTCAACTTATGTTTAAGTTTCTACAGTATTTATGTAAATGTGAGTTTTTAAAGAAATTTTCAGAAAATTTTTGCTAAGTGATTTTTTTCCCCTTTTGACATATATTCTTCTCTTTTAAGGAGGAATAAACTACCAAACTTTTATATGTGTGGTAGTTGTTGCAAATGAAATTTTGCTTTTTATGCCCAGAGTGTTCATATAAAGTGTTTATTTTTAAAATGCTATTCCTGAGATGTTTGAATGCACCTAGATTAAATTATAATATTTGGACCATTATTATGTCCACTTAAAAATACAACATCATTTCACATAAAATATAGAAACAAATAATCAAGAGATAGGACTGAGACCCACAGAGCAGGCTAAGGCTCAAACCTGACCAAACTGAGGGAGGAGGATGCATGGTTTGGATCTGAAGTGTCCCCCAAAGTCATGAATTAAAAGTCATGTATTGTAGGCAAGATCCCAATCTGGGCCAGTATTGGGGTGGGGGACTTTTTAGAAGGTGGAGGCTAGTGGGAGGAAGTGAGGTCACTAGGGGACATGTCCTTGGAGGGGATACCAGGACTTCAGGCACTTCCTGTTCCTCTGCTTGGCTCTATGGCTTCCTGTGACACATGCTCCCACTGAGATGTGCAGCCTCACTGAAGGTCCAAAAGCAAAGTGGCCAACTGACCACGGACTGAAACCTCCAGAACTGTGAGCCACAGAAAACATTTGCTTTCTAAGTTGTCTCAGGTATTTTGGCGCAATGACAGAAAGATGAAGATTACAAGCATGCTCTCTGGATTCCAGTGTCCTCCATCATCATCTAGATGGGTCCATCTTCTGGTGCAGGCTGAATTCACATGGTAGCTTCATGACTACTGTTGCTTATCTCAGATTTTCTTACCCACTAACTTGATGTGGAACGAGAGGCAGGCAGCTGAGTATCCGTGCGGTCCAAATGTTCATCTGGGTAGTAGATGAAGTAACAGCAGTCAATGCTAGTAGCCTCCAAGATTTTTATTTATTGATAATGCATCTCATTAGATTAGTAAATTACATCCATTTAAAGGCAAATTGCCTTACTTATTCTAATGCATAGGGAAACACTACTGTTTATATATACATTTTAAAGCATAAACAAAATAGAAACTTTAAAAAACATATATGTAAATGATTGGTAACTATTGGTAAAGTTTATTTCTTGCCTTTGGTGATTAATTCATATAAACTCATGAATCATGTATATATCATTTGTCATATGTAAAAGTACAATTATAGTGAGAACTCCTTTCATGGACCAAAGTCAGTGGGGAGTTGTGAATTTAAAAATCCATTTATCCAATTCTGTGAACTGAAATTTCCAAAACTTAAATTTGTAAAAGCTTGAGGTGATAATGCAATTGGGCAATATTTTCAAGTGCATACCTTGCTATGATTATGTCACTCCGTTTCATCTGAAAGATAATGCACATTTAGGGTAATAGTCAGCATTACCTACTAGATGTTAGTCCATATTTCACATAATATTCTTCAGCCTTCTGATTTTTTATAAAAGGCCAATAATGAACACTGGAGAAAAGATAGTCTTTTTTACAAATGGTGCTTGGAAAACCGATCACCCACATACAGAAGAATGAATCTTGATTCGTCTCCTATGCTGTACCAAAACCAAATTAAAATAGGTCAAAGATCTATATGTAAACACGGAAACACTGAAGCTGCTGGAAGAAAAGAATTGGTAAAACTCTTGAAAACGGAGACTTCAGCAGGGACTTCCTGAACAGAACCCCAATTGCTTAAGAAATAATACCAAGAAAACAGCAACTGATTTAAGAGACAGCATATGGAAGGGGAAACAATCTTGCCAGCTACTTCTCAGACAGAGTTCTAATATCTACACTATGGAAGAGCTAAAAAAAAATTAGGCCTCCCGCAATAAAAAAGCACAATAAAAATGGTCAATTTAAATGGATATACATTTCTTAGAAGTACAAATGGTAAATATATGAAAAAATGTTCAACATCTTTGACAATTACAGAAGTGCAAATCAAAACTACACTGAGACTATGCCTTACTCCAGTGAAAATGGCCATTACTGAGATCCAAAAAGCAACAAGTGCTGCCAAGGTTGTAGGGGGAAGGGAGCCCTTTTGTGGGAAAATAAACCAGTGCAACTAATATGGAAATGAGTATGGATATTCATTAAAAACTAAAAATAGAAATTCCAGTTGACTTAGCTACACCTCTTCTATGTATTTTCCCAAAAGAACTGAAGTCAATATATTACAATGATCTATGCATACCCATGTTTGTAACAGCACAACTTACAGTAGCTAAATCATAGAATTGGTCTATATGCCCATCAACAGATGAATGGATACAGAAAATGTGATATTTATACACAATGGAGTACTACTCAGCCATAAAAAAGGATAAATTTGAGTCATTCGCAAATCCATGCAATTGAAAATGAAAAGGGTGATATCACGATGGACCCTGCAGAAATCCAGAAGATCATCTATACCTATTTTAAAAATCTATATTCTACTAAGATGGAAAATGCAGAAGAAATGGACAGATTCCTAGATTCGTATGAATTACCAAAGCTGAATCAAGAAGATTTAAAAATCCTAAATAAACCAATATCAACCAATGAAATTGAAGATGTAATTAAAAACCTCCCAACAAAGAAAAGCCCAGGCCCTGATGGATTCACTGCCGAATTCTACAAGAAATTTAGAGAAGACCTAACGCCACTACTTCTCAAACTTTTTAATGAAATTGAAAGGGAAGCAATACTCCCAAATTCATTCCTGGAAGCAAGCATTATCCTGATACCAAAACCAGAGAAGGACCCAACTAAGAAAGGGAACTACAGGCCAATTTCCCTAATGAACATAGATACAAAAATCCTTAATAAGATACTGGCAAACAGAATCCAACAAATCATCAAGAAGATTATACACCATGACCAAGTTGGATTCATCCCTGGGATGCAGGAATGGTTCAACATACATAAATCAATAAATGTAATACACCATATTAACAGAACCAAAGACAAAAATCACATGATCATCTCAATAGATGCAGAAAAAGCTTTTGACAAAGTCCAGCACCTTTTCATGATAAAAACCCTACAGAAAATTGGAATAGAGGGTCTTTATCTCAACCTGGTAAAAGCTATCTATGACAAACCAACAGCCAATATTATACTAAATAGCCAAAAACTGAAAGCCTTCCCTCTAAAATCAGGAACAAGACAAGGATGTCCACTGTCCCCACTCTTATTCAACATAGTTCTGGAAACTTTAGCCAGAGCAATTAGACAAGAGAAAGAAATAAAGGGAATAATGATTGGAAAGGAAGAAGTTAAATTATCATTATTTGCAGATGACATGATACTCTACACAGAAGACCCCAAAAACTCCACTAAAAAACTGCTAGATTTAATAAGCAAATTCAGTAGTGTAGCTGGATACAAAGTCAATACTCAAAAGTCAATAGCCTTCCTGTACACAAATAACAAACTTACTGAAAGAGAAATTAGGGAAACAATACCTTTCACAATAACATCCAAAAGAATGAAATACCTAGGAATCAACCTCACAAAGGATGTAAAAGACCTATACACTGAAAACTACAGTACTCTGAAAAAGGAGATTGAAGAGGATATCAGAAAATGGAAAGATATCCCTTGCTCCTGGATAGGAAGAACCAATATAGTGAAAATGGCCATACTTCCAAAATTGTTATACAGATTTAATGCAATTCCAATCAAAATTCCAACAGCATATCTCACAGAATTAGAGAAAACAATCCTAAAATTCATTTGGAATCAGAAGAGACCTAGAATAGCAAAGGTAATTCTGGGCAACAAAGGCAAGGCAGGGGGCATCACAATCCCCAACTTGAAATTATGCTATAAAGCTACTGTGATAAAAACAGTGTGGTACTGGCAAAAAAACAGACCTGAAGATCAATGGAACAGATTAGAAGATGCTGAAACAACCCCAGACATACTAAGCCACCTTATCTTTGACAAAGGTGCCAAACACATTCAGTGGAAGAAAGAAAGCCTCTTTAATAAATGGTGCTGGAAAAACTGGCTCTACACATGCCGAAGATTAAAACTAGACCCATATCTTTCACCATGCACTAAACTAAATTCAAAATGGATCAGAGATCTAAATATTAAAACAGAAACATTAAATCTGCTGGAAGGTAGGATAGGTAAATCCCTTGAAGACAATGGTGTAGGCAAAGACTTTATGAATAAAAACTCAACCACACGGGAACTATCCCAAAGAATCAATAACTGGGATCTCATCTTATTAAAAAGCTTTTGCACAGCAAGAGAAACTACCAACAGAGTGAAAAGACAACCCACAACTTGGGAAAAAATGTTTGTCAGCTGTTCCTCAGACAAAGGATTACTATCGAGAACATATAAAGAACTCAAAAAAATCAGACCTCCCAAATTTAAAGACCCACTCCAAAAATGGGCATCTGAGATGAATACACATTTCTCAGATGAAGAAATACTAATGGCAAATAAATATACAAAAAAATGTGCAACATCACTGGTCATTCGAGAGATGCAAATTAAAACACTGAGATACCATCTCATTCCAGAAAGAATGGCTACTATAAAGAAATCAACTAATAACAAATGCTGGAGGGGCTGTGAGGAAAAAGGAACCCTTCTTCACTGTTGGTGGGAGTGTTGACTGGTACAGCCACTGTGGAAGTCAGTGTGGAGATTCCTCAAAAAACTAGGGTCGGAGGTCCCATTTGACCCAGCTATTCCTCTTCTGGGCATCTTCCCAGAAGAATTAAAAACATCGTACCACAGTGATATATGTGCACCCATGTTTACAGCAGCACAATTTGTAATAGCCAGATCTTGGAAACAACCCAAATGCCCATCAACTGAGGAATGGATAAGAAAGATGTGGTATTTTTATACAATGGAGTACTATTCAGCCATAAAGAAGGATAAACTGGAGACTTTTATAGGTAAATGGATGCAACTCAAGAAAATACTCATAAGTGAAATAAACCGGACGCACATGTGTAAGCATCGTATTGTCTCTCTAGTATGAGAAACTGAAAGAGTAAATAAGATCCAAAATGTACAATAGACACGGTGAATCAAAAAGAAACTGGTCAATAAGAAAGAGAGACTGGAATGGGGAAAAGAAAGAAGGGAAAGGGAAAAAAAATTGTATATGTATATAAGATGGTTAAGATAGATACACTACCAGTTTTACTTAGTTCATTGAAGAGTAAGGTTTGAGCCAATAATGTTTGGACAATTGAATGCTAACGTCTGGTATCCTGAATAACTAACTTAAAGATAATAATACGTAATGCATTGACCATTGTTAAACTCATATTATGTTGTTTTGAAAATTTGTTCTTTTTTTGATTTGTTTTGTTTTTTTCTTCTCTTTAAAATAAAAAAAAATTTAAAAAAAATTTGAGTCATTCGTAGGAAAATGGAATGATCTTGAGACCAAAATACTAAGTGAAATAATTAATCACTAAAAATTAAATGTCACACAGATTTTTAATATGAGACCCAAAACACAAACAACTAAAGAGCAAAATTAAAAAGCCATGTTAAGAAACAGGGTGATGGGGGGCCGGTGAGATGGCTCAGAGGCCTACGCGCCTGCCTGGCAAGGCCTGCCTTGCCAGCCTCCGGCCTGGCAAGCGCGAGGGCCCGAGTTCGACTCCCGGAACCCACATACGAAAAAAGGGCCGGTGATATCGCTCAGCGGCACGGGCGCCTGCTGGCACGCGAGGTCCTGAGTTTGACCCCTGGTACCCACAAAAAAAGAAACAAGGAGGTGGACTTCAAGAGTGGGGCAGGAAGGGCCGGTGAGATGGCTCAGCGGCTTAAGCGCCTGCCTTGCAAGCGCGAGGGCCCGAGTTCGACTCCCGGATCCCACATACGAAAAAGGGGCCGGTGATATCGCTCAGTGGCACGGGTGCCTGCTGGCGCGCGAGGTCCTGAGGTCGACCCCCCGGTACCCACAAAAAAAAAAAAAAAAAAAAAAAAAAAAAAAGAGTGGGGCAGGAGGTCTGGGGAAGGAAAGAGGGGTATCCTGGGGATGTGATACCCATGTGAATCAAACCCCCAAACTGAATGCAATCACTGCATCTCAAACGTGCAAATAGAAACATTATTGAATATCCTCGATCATTTATTTACTCACTTTTTGCAGCCTCTTCACGGCCCTCTTTTAACTGTCCCAGTAGGCCGACACGCCCGTACCACAGTGACAGCGGAGTCCGCCACCAGCTGCGTCTCAGGTCAGCGACCGCCTTCATTTCGATCACCTGCCGCTTCGTGCTGGAGCCGCACACTCTGGTTCCTAAGCTTGGTCCACAAGGACTGCACTGCGGATGAGGTGTGGGCTGCTGTGTGCCTAGAACTTCCCTGTGGGCAGCCCCGCCGGAAGAACACCTTTTCTTGCCTCAGTTTATCAGGATTTATGCAGTGATGTTGCTGTACTGAATGTTAAAATAAGTAATTGAATCATTTTCTGCCAGTTGTAAATAGCCTCTGCTCTGATCCCCCTGAAATACCCACTGCTCTCCCATCCTCCTGGGCTCTCGCGTTTCCCCGAGGTACTGAAGACCGAACACTTGCAGCTCTGTGGCTGGCTTTCACCTTGATTGGCTTAATCGTCAGTGAAAATGGGGGGTCCGTCCCTGGACCTCTGACATTCAGACAGGGTGAGTATGGAAGATATTTTGTGTACTGTGGTCAATCACTAGGAGTAAAGCTCAAGTCCTTCCTTATTTATATGAGTAAAAGTAAATAGAATATGATTAATTATCATATTCTCTCCCTGATTTGCTCTGTAAGACCTCAGAACTCAACAGTATCTAAGATCACCTTGAGATCACAAAAAAGCAAATTCCTGTGCTCAAATTCATAATTATACTCAAGGATAGTGTTTCATATGTAAAATTCCATTTTTCAGGCTTTTTTTTTTTTTGGAAAGGTAGCTGCTCTAAAAATATTTGCTAATCCTTTTGTTCATATAGACAAGTATAAGAGAACTATGCTATGATGTATAAATTCAAATCCAAACCTATGGCTTTGCCTTATCAACTTGATAAGAGAAGACTCCTTGTGACATAATTAAGGGTAATTCTGAAATGTGAATTTTTCAGCATTGGATCATGTTTATACATTTAGGCTTTCTGTGTGGCTGCATACTCTGTGTGTGATTTTTATACTTCCGTTGAATTAATTTCATAATGCCACTGTTTGAAATAGCCCAAGATATAGAAAAATGTCAATGATTTCCAAAAATGTCACATTTTCGATGTAGACAATGTTTTCTTTAAAAAATAGAAGAAAAAGTAAACCATTTGTGTTGAAATATTCTCTATGGAAGCAGCTAGGAATCTGATCCTTACTCCATAGGTAGAAACTAGTTTATCTTCACGTGGACACAATGGCCTTACCCAAATTATGAGCAGAAATATGTTGGATTTCCAAAACTTTTGTAGTTGTTGTTTGACTTGAGTATAGCAGGCTGAATAAAACCTGCCCAGGATTAATGCAGTATATTTAAATCTCTTACCATTTTTACTAAGTGACAAAAAAATGGAGTTTACTGAATACCATCAAACCTTCCAGTTTCTAGGGGGAAACCATCAGGAAAAGCTAATTTTGAATTCAGAATGGACACAACTTTGATATATGCCACTGAATTTCAGCATTTTAAAGGGCATTAGTGAAGAGAATAAACATTTCCCTTTGAGCAAACACATACGAGATTCAGAATAGTGATAGTCCAGATCAAACAGAACACCCCCATCGAACTAGCCTCTAAATGCTCCAAGAACATCAAAAGCAGTATGTCGTCCACATGTCAAAACCAAACAAAATCAAATAGAATCCTTGACATCTAGTGTAGTTGCATTTTAGTGATACAAATCATATCCAGTACTGTGGGTTACATAGATTCTGGGCAAAAATTTGCATTTGAGCTCCTGTTTTGATATCCCTAAGCTAATGGATAGGAGGAAGGCCGCAGAGTGGCACCCACCACTCACCTGCCAAAGAGAAGCTGGAGAAAACAAAAACATGTACAAGACACCCAAGGCCCAGTGATAATAGAGAAAGCGTCAGCCCAAGGACAGCTCACTGCAGTGGTCCGTCGGGTCTTTTCGAGTAAGCGTTAGGTGTTACCAAGGTAAGTGTTAAGTATTACTCTGTGTTCCCTCATTTTGTTAAATTCACAGAGACAAAATATATGGAGTCAGAAGTAGAGCAACACTGACATCCATGTCTACCAAACCAGAGTTTATGCTTGTAATTGGAATTTCATCGTGAAAGGGAAACGGATATTCAGGAGCACACCTGCGATAGGCACTTCACACTGTCATGTTTCATTTAACTTTCCCAGCACCCATCTTTCCCCAACATGGACATTTACTAAACGTCTGGGCATAGCTGATCATGCCTGAAGACCAATGCTTGGAAGGCTGAGGCAGGAAGATCATTTCAGCCCAGGCGTTCAAGACTGGGCAACGTGGAAAAATTGTGTCTCAAAAAAACTTGAAAAAATAAATGTAATTATGGAAAATATAAGACAGTTAATGTCCAAGAAAATCCTGGGCAAAGAAGGAAGCACCAATAAGAGGCAGCCCAGAGGCATCTGGGTTAAATATAACATTGGCAACTCCAGTTTGGGAGAACTCTTATTTGTACAATATGTAGGATAAATGTTTGAGCGTTTTCACTTAACACTTAAAGGGTAGGATTACCCCAGGAGGCATGGAGAGTTGAGGAACAGGCAAACGTCTGGGTTAAAAACAACAAAAGACATCTAGCTGATAACATTTGACAAAAGTTAAAGACAGGCCCTCTGTCCCTCCAAGGCACTGTAATGTGTGATTCTGCTTGTTTTCTCTGACAAATCAAGTGTTTTCTACAAGTAAACTAAATTGAGATCAACTCAGGAGGTATCCAACCAAACTTCAGACTGTCACAGTTTTAATATAGAAGAGAAATCTAGAAAAACATTGTCCTTCAAAGATAATTGACTAGAAAAGCGTATTACAGTACCTCGGCATGAATTAACTGCAAATCCCATCTTGTTCTATCCCCAGATAGCAGGAGCCCCTGCTAATGGTCGTAGTCAGGCTACGCATGGCCGAGAGGAACCAGGAGCCTGAGTGGAGGTGGCAAGGGGTCAGAAGCTCAGATCCCAGCACTACAGGAAGCTGCGAGGGGGCAGATACAGGCCGACGTTGGTTGGCTTCAAGGCCATCAGAGGCCAAAAGCATAGGAACAGTGAATGTCTAGCATCATATCCGTGTCCAACGTCAAAGAAGGAGACAGAGAAACAGAAGGACAAAGGGGTTTTGTCTGCCAGACCTTGTTTCTGTGTTTAGAGAGGATACACCTGTCCCCCCCCACCCCCTGCTCCACTCAGCTGTCTCACACGGTCCTGTGTCCCACTGCCTGGCCCTGTCACCTGCTCCCTTCTTCCCTAGTTACTGACCACTGTGATGGAGATTGGGGGAACCGAATATCCTCAGAAGTGGCCCCTGGCCTGGCCAAGAAGGTCCACTCACCTCTGCTTCCAGGGATCTACCTGGATCCTGTGGAATCAAGGTTCCGTTCTCAGGGACACAGTGCAGGGGGACCCTGAGCACCTGCTCATCCACGACAGCATCGTCATCTCAAACGGTGCCATGGTTTGCCTGGAATCAGTGTGATTATCTTTACCAAAGAGAATAGAAAGAAACAAATTCATTTGAAGGCATCTATATTTACCTTTAGACATAAAACACAGAATGGATCACACTTATGGAAGGCAATTGATATAAAAATGTAACTTAGGACACGTGATTTTATTTCCTTTCCAATTCGATTATGCGTACTTCAAACCAACACATTTTAATGTGATTTTAAAATATGCAAAGTGTTTCTCATACTAAAAAAAAGAATGATTAATATAACTCATATACATACAGCATCGTATTTCTAGTAAATCATCAGTTTTCTTTAGTGTCCTGTGTTGCACCGATATCCCAAAAGGCCATGAACTATAACAACATATTTCTGAAAAAACAAACATTCTAGATGGCAATGACAATGTGTAAATGCACTGATTTACATATAATGAAACATTAACTTCCTGACAGGCAACTGTAATTAAAGGGATGTGGAAGGAATGACTGCTAGATTGAATTCACTTCCCATATAGTTCAATAAGATGAGATTATTTATTTATTGTTTTAAAGACTTAGTTGATGTTGTATTATTCTTATTATAAACAATAATAGTAACATGGGAGGAAAATCTTGAGAAAGGGGAAGAAGATTTCCAATTGCCTGAGTTTGGAAAGCATGCAAGTACTTACAACAGATTCATTTGTGTTCTGCGACATTAATAATTTATCAGAAGCCATAGCCCGAGGGGCAGCGGCTGTGTGTGATCCGCTCCTTTGGTGGCTGCTGATGGTCAGTTAACCATGTGTCCAAGTGAGTCAGCGTGTTAGAAGGTAATTCAGGGGCCGGTGAGATAGCTCAGCGGCATAAGCGCCTGCCTGGCAAGCGCAAGGTCCTGAGCTCAGTTCCTGGTACCCACATAAAGCAAAAAGAAAAGAGAAGGTAATTCAGTAACTGCCCAGCAGTGAGTTCCCATAGCCGCTCCATCTTCACCCTCCTCTGCACGCGGTTCCAGGAGAGCTGGACAAGAGCGTGGGGCACTTGGAGGCAGAGGAGGCTGTGCTCAGGTCGGTCCCTCTACTTACCCAGTGGGGGACCATAGGTCTCCTGATAGCAGCATTCCGAGAATGTGCAATTACCTGGCCCTATTAGGGTGATATGTTTTTATTTTTGAACTATGCAAAAATAAAAGCTCCTTCTTTGAAGACCAAAGCTGAGGTGCTTTTATAAATTGAGAACCCTAAGCTTTCACAGAGTCCCACGTGCTGTTTATTTATCCTACACATCAATCATGAAGTCTCTTGTGATTTGGAAAGGGTATGGACATCAGTCAGAATTTTTGCCTGGGACCAAAAGGAGGGTGGGGTGGGGGGTGTATGAATTTCTCTAGTGGCATAGAATATTAATGAAAGACCCAAGCAGAAGGGGGAAACAAACAGAACAAAACAGAAAGCAAACTTAAGTGTGTGAGATCTTAAATATATCTAAGTGCCCGTTTATTGATTCTAAATTTTCTATCTTGGTGATGAGTGTACCATTAAGCAATTTTGTTTCTGAGGAAACTGGCCGCACTTAGAAACACACTCCCTTCATGCCAGAGCACATGAAATTTGACAGAGCCCTGATCAGACTAAGGTAATGACCAAGTTGCTCAGAAATCACAGCCCCTTGTTATTCTCAGACTTAACTAAAGCTCAGCTGCAAATGACAGGACACTCCATCATGAAGTGAGTTAGTCGGGTTGCGTTGTGCCTCATAGTCCTAAGGAAACTTTAATCCTCTGCTTTGGTCCTGAATTGAGGGTCTGGGCTGGTTTCCATTTCCCTGGCAGGAATACAGAAAAGAGGCTGCTTGCCGGGACCCCTGCTAATCAGCCCTGCCACAGTAGAGCATCGCGGGCTCTGATTGCTTGACCGGTTGTAGTTTAAACTCAGTAGAGAGTTTATGAATGGATATGTTTTCTGAATCTTTGAACCAGTTCATTCACACATATGAGTTTTTAATTTCAGAAAACTGCTAACTTTTGTTCGCAAAGCCAGGGACCAGTTACTAAGTCATGACACTTGTTCTTCCCTTCAACGCACCCACTAGCCTCTCCCCAGCCTAATCCCATCCTGCTTTTAAAGCTGAGATATTGGTGCACACATTTGTTGAGTGTTACAGGAAGAGATGGACTCTCAATTTTCCTCCTCGTTTAAGTGCTTAGGATTCGGGGTCTATATGTATAACAAACGTCTTTTGTCATGGAAAAAAAAAACTTTCACTGCATTATACCCAATATGTTGTTTGTGATTTAGAAAATCCCCTGGAACCATTTCATAAGTTTCAAAGAACAACCTTATGCTATTTAAAAAAAAATTATGGCATTAAAAAAAAGGAGGAAAAAGAGGGGGGTAAGGAAAGGAAAGAGAAAAATCTAGGAATATAAGTAGTTATATAAGAGTGAAAATATGAAGAAGCAGGGGAGAAATGTGTGAAATACAAACAAAAAGACAAAAATTGATTTCACGAGGAACATGAAGTGAATAAAACAAACCAGGAGAGAAAGTGGAGCAGCTGCCCTCCCCGTGGAAGAAGCGTGCCAGGAAGCCTCACGAGATCGGCTCCAGCTAGAATGGAGATGTAAATGCCCACCGGGAATGAGACACAAGGAAAACGCTTTTTTTTTTCCATGCAGAAAAAGAAAGAAATGATATGTTTAACATGCACCGACCGTCTACCCAGTGCCAACTGCGTTCAAAAGCTCGACTCCCAAATCAAAACCATGCTTGCTTGGACTCTGCAGATCAAACAAAGCTGTTTGAAGATAATTATGTTCTAATCCATCTGTACCCTCCTCGTAGGTATTTGGGAAAGCGAACTCAACGTGCAATAAGAAAGTCTTCCCTAATATCTCGGGTCAATAGGACGGCTGGCTGGAGACCCGGATTTCAAAGAATGAGAATTGGAAGGAAGACCCTCGGGACTTGGCAGATTTTGCGGATGTGGGAGTCCTCATTTCCCTTCTTCTTGCTCAAAACTGAGAACAGAAAGTGGTCTTGTCTCTTAGTTGTAGCCATACTTCTGCTGTGGGCACTTCGCACTGAAACATTGGAGTCTTATTTATAATCAACAAGGTTATGATTCTCCCTTCTCTGTTTCCTCTTTTATTTTTGCCATATTTGGCTACAGAGGATTGGCAAGGCGTTCTCCTTTGCAGCATGCAACCCTACTCAAGGGCTCAGTTAGCACATTTTTGCCAATAAAACAAGCAGAGATTAGTTTTTAATAATCAGTCTATTTCTGCTACCTCAGCATACAATTGCAAAGCCTGCAATGTTTTAAAAAAACAGGACTCCAAGCACGGGATGCCACATATTAACTTTGGGGCAAATACAGCGTTTAGAATCATGTTTTGAAAAGCAGCCCCCTGTAAATATAAGGTGGTGTGGCACCATATGGAGACTGGCTTTCTGACATATGGCTTGAATTAACAAGTTTAAAACTGTTAGGATCAGTTTTTCTTTCACTGAAGGCAAAACCACAAAATTCAGCAGTGAAATATGCTCCAGTCAGTCGCTGATACAAAGGCTCAGGGACGCGGAGCCTCTGGGGCTGGCAGCAAGAGTAACTTATCAATAGTGAGGCAAGTCGGAACAAGACCAGGAATCACAAGCCTGCCAGGGCTCAAAATCTCACTTCCAATCCCACCTCCGCGCACCCACGCTACCCTCCCCAGCGAAGGACACTGCTCTTTGATAGTGGCTTTTGAATTATAATTACTACTTCCTCAACATAAATTGTTGTTTCCAGGTTGATATAAAAGATATTTGAAAAGACACACTTGAGTGACAGAAGGAAACGGCACAGGGCGCAGTGTCTTCTGATCTCTCCTAATTGAACCTGTGCGGGATGAATTGAACAGGAGGAGTTCAAAGATCCAGGGTCCGCATTGCACAAATATTGTTGCGTTTAATCAAAACTGTCTTTGAAGTGTGGCACTTGCAGACCACCTGTCGCTTTGAAATTTAAAGTCATATAAAGGCTTTTGTGATGCTGAAGGCATAGGACTCAGCTACAATAAACCACTGGACAAAAAGAAAGGAAAAAAATCAAGATGGGAGTAAAGGCAGTTTTCATATTTCTGTTTCCCTTTACTGCGATTTCATTTGTTCAGCGAGCAGAGCTCTCCAAAGTTGTAAAGAGAAGCATCACGACCAGATATCCACAGGGCTTATTTCCATCTCTAGAAATGTGTGTTTGTGGTTTGGCATCCAAACTCTCATTATTCCAGCTTTGAAATACCCCACCAGTGTTAAGTTAGGCCTGGCTAATCGGGATTCAATTTCTCTCCCTGAAACTCCCTGTATGAAGGTGGGCATAAAAATTTCTCTCTGGTAAGAATCTGGCAACACAGTTTCCTTTCAGAAATTGATCTTAGTGGCATCCAATATAGATGCGGTACAGACGGGAAACTCCTACCAAGAAAGCACGCTCTCATTAGCGGAAATATCATGGTTGTAGTGCTTTAGAAAAATTGCAGTTTCCACTGTTTTATCCATACAGCAACTCTGGGGTATGAGGGAGCTTCTTTCCAGTTTTATAGATAAAAAACCAAAAGCCCAAAGTGCTGAAGACTGAAATGATTTGCCTAAAAGATCGCAGCCCGTTAGTGGCGGAGAGGGACTTGAACTTGGGGCTGACCTCAGGTTCTGCTCTCTTTCTGTCACTGTCATTGCCACATGCTGGTCTCCATCCACCTTCCTGGCTGTGTGGCCTTGCTGGGGCAAGAGAGAGGCACCAGGAAGGCACCGGGGAGCAGGTTTCTGGTCTGAAAGAAAGGCTGGGTTGCTGTGATGTAACTCGTGTAACTGCATCTTAAGACAAAACCAAGTGGGCAGGGCACCAGGAAAAGTCATTGGAGCTCAGAGGTCACAGGGCCCAGTGACAGCTCTGGAGCACGCCGCAGTCTTGCTTTGCACCCCCATAGGTCACTCGTCGCGTGTCCAATGTACCCCTTCTCTGCTCCGCTGTAACGGCACTGCGGATAATACTTCTCCGAGATCTGTGCTCTTTTAATCCACCCAGATAAAAATTCCATGAACTCTCTGGATCCCAAATGCTACTCTTTCACAAGAACCTTTAGATATATGGGAGTCTGTAGCGAATCGCACAGAGATATTTTTCCCTAAGCATTTGTTTCTGTCCTGAGATAACCCTTTCTGGCCAAGCTGGGTGAATTCCACGTGATCGTTTAGTTTCAGAAATCGGGAGAGAAGTGCAGAGCAGAGGGCAGCCTCAGGAAGCAGCTGGCTCAGCGCGGTTATGTTATAAATGAGAAAACAGAAGCTCGGGAGGTGAAGTGGCTTGCAGACAAGCACGGAACCGCGGGGCCAACGCCCAGTGCTTCGTCCCTACTCCAAGGCATTTGCAATCGAACCACATTGCCTTAAATGTCACCGGTTGCAACTAAAAGGGAACTGGCGAAAGCACAAGGCTTGGGCATCTGGAGCCGTCATTCCATCTCCCCTCTGCCGTGTTTCAGTCGTCTTCAGAGGACGCTCACCACTGACCTAACTTATATTTATGCTTATTATCCATCCTCCCACACTGGAGAGTACACACAGTGGTGAGCTCCTCCATGCCGACCACAGCTCCCTGAATGAAGGGGAAACCACCGAGCTGCAGTGTTTCCTGATCGCTGTGTTATAAATCCACCCACTGTGGGTGGATTCGTGTTACCAAGTGCACAGAGGTGAGGGGAGACGATCTTCCTAAGACCCCTACCTAAACTGGTGCAAGTCGGTCCGGCATGCTCCAGAAACAAGCTATGCCCTCTGTTTACAAACCTTTTGGTTGCATCTCTAGGTGCAGTACTTGAGGTGTGGAATGTCCCCCAAAAGCCTGTGTACTAAAGGTGTGGACCCCGATGGTGGAAGCTTTAGGGGACGGAGCCTGGTGTAGGTCATAATGTCACTAAGGACATGCCCCAGAGGGAGACTGTGATTCTAGCCTCTTCTTCCTTCTCTCTTTTGCTTCCGGGTCATGAGGTGAGTGTTTTTTCTCCACCACACACTCCTGCCATGTTGTGCTGCCTCACTACAGGTTCCAGAGCAAAGGGACTGCTTAATCATGCATTGAAACTTCCAAAACCATGAGCTCAAATAAACCTTCTTTCTTTATAAGTTAGTGATCTCAGGTATCTAGTTACCGTGCCAGAAACTTCCAGAAAAGAGCTTGCCACATACTGACTGCTCGATATCTACCTGTGGAGCCGGCCATGAATACAGAGTTTTTGAAAAATGCTGGGGTTCTGCCAACCTGGATTCTCCCTGAGGTGCAGGTCTGCAGCATCTCTTCCTCGGGAAGAATGTTCATTTTCCCACCGTGCCTCTTTCTGGCTGATGGCCAGCTGGCCACATTCTCTCATAACTTTAACTTGAAGTAGAAGAAAGCATAAAGTGTCAGGTGAAATTTTAAATGCCGATCGAGAAAAACTGCATTATCATAATGAGACTCTGGTGTTCGGGAACATTGGAAAACAATGCAATTCTCCTTCCTCTTCCTAACACTGGGATGACGTCACTCGCTCTCTCCTGGCTGCAGAGCCAGCACTGCGGAAAGCTTTCTCTCCCCCAGCCCCAGCCTCTGCACAGGAGCACTGCAAGGAGACTTGCAAAGTCTGGGCAAGGGTGTCGCTGTCTTTGTCACAGGTCACTGTGACCCACCTGGGTTGCGTCCTTCAATAATAAGGAAAGAAAGTCCCAATTCTGCTCCAGTAATGAGTGTAAATAAACCTCAGGCCAAAACCAAAAGTGCTGGGCTTTGCTGGGCCATATATTTTTTGGCCTTTTCTCAGAAAAAACACTTTATGGGAAACATGGCCATCATGAAGAACGTGTCCTATCATATTGATGAACTGGAAGTCAAAATATCCATGAACACGGGAAGGAAAAAGAAGGGGCATAAAATGAAAAGATAAAATGGCGCCCTCTTGTGTTGAAGAAGAGAAAAAATACATCTTGAGCAGCTCCCGAGGACAGTATTATTTAAATAGGAATTTGGTTATTTTCTGTAGAGAGCAGGTTCCCAACAAATGACCAGCAAGTCAACTGAAACTGTATACCTCACACACAAATATACGTATTTTGCATGTGTATTTTGTAAGAAATTATTCATGCAGAGTAGATTCTTCGGGGAACTTTCTTTCCATAATGTAGTATATAACATATGAAATTTCAAAGGCAGATGCAAGTGAATCAGGCATTTAGCCCAAGGAGTTTTAATACTACTGGCCTGGGTAAATAGTCAACCAGAAATTTTACATATTCAGAAATTTTTAGGGAATTTGTACCTTTCAGAAATTCATACATTCAGAAGTACTTTTAATTTCAAGGGAATGATTTGAGGGAAAATATTTTTAAACATAGAAAAGCTTTCTGAAATATAAAAATCTTGCAAGGAATGGCATTCTGCCTAGGGCACATTCAACACCTGAATGACAAAAACTTTTGGGGGACAGTGGTACCACATGGACGCCTCCACTACACACAAAAACAACATGCTAAATAAATATACCCTGATTCAGGGGAGAGGAAATGGTCTGAATTGAAACAAACAACACTTCAAAACTTGTTCCTGTGATTCATAACCGTAACGACATGGGAAGACGTTATTTTGGACTGATTATTTGGAAGAAACGTGTGTTTTGCTTTATGAACACTCTTGACCTCATCTATATTAGTTAAAGAAGTATCAACTTAAAAAGGAAAATTTTTTTTAGGTAGTCTTGTTTCTTCAAAGCCAGCCTAATTGAGTACCCTAATTTGAGTTCCAGCGGAACATTTAACTTTTTTCTATTTCTTTCTATAAAAAATATCTTGGGCAAAATCTCAACCATGCTGAATTGATAAATGAAGAAAAGGATGGAAATACAGTCACGGGAGAAGAGTATATTTTTCCCGTTTACATGAAACTGACTAACAGCCACAGAGGTTAGTGTTTCCATTAAACACAGGCGTTTACTGCACTGATCGTAAGTCAGCTGCCTTACCTGAGGAAACCTGTTCCTTTCCAGAATGTTCTTTTCATGAGGTTTATTTCTAACTTTTCCAGAACCCACCATCTCAGGGACGGATTCAGTCAGGGAAGGCAGGAAACCGTCCAGGGGTTACTTACTGGTCCATCAAAACACATTTAGTAATTTCCACTAAAAATGTAGACTTGTTCAATGAATGTGCTGAACAAAAAATTTTAAAGCATCTGTTTTGAATGATTTTTAAAGTATAGATTGTCATAAAACCAGAGTTTAATTCCATGTTCTATAGACAATGCAAAATGAAACAAAAAAGAGAAAGAAAAATCTCTCCAGGTTTCATTTTGCAAGGCGCAAAAACTGAATTCCACACCGAGAAGGACACTGTGTGGACCTGGGAAGCTTGAAGACATTTTATTTAAAATTCAGAGTGCACTGAACAAGAGAAGTATTTGGCATTTTAGGAATTTCTGCCACCTCTGAGACTTTTTGTGAGATTCAAGGACAATCAAGCCACAAGGACACCTGGCAGCCATCTTTACTTTTGTTTCCTGTTCCCTTCTGGACTGACACATTTTATAATTCTTGGAAGCTTCGATCCAGTAATCCAGCTTCCAAGCAGCAAAGTGAAATCTAGCCCACAACTGGCCATACTTAGCCTAAGAATAAGTGAGTCTCGAAACTCAGGCGAAGCACGCTCGCTGCTCCCTGCCCTTTGCTCTCCCTCTCTCCTCTCTCCTGTCTCCCTCTCCCTCACCACCGCTCTGCCTGCCCGTGCAAACAGCTATATTAATAGTCAGCTCACAACCGCATCACTTTGCTTACACTCACAAAGCTATATTTAAATTCAGAGTGCCGCTGCCATGAATTCTATGGTATCTTTATAATCTTGTTTGTAAAATACTTGCTTTTGCAGAGCATCTCTGCTCCCAGGCCGGTGACCATGCCCATGATCAGAGAGCTCTTGGGGCAACGCCCCCTCCTCCTTGCCCAGCCTCAGGCAGCGTCTGCTGGGTGATGATGCCCAGGCTGCCCTTTGCCTTGGGGGAACCAGGTGTGCCCAAGAGCCCCGTCCAAGACCGAGCTCTGCAGCTCTCAGGTGAGCTGACTTGAGAGAGGGTTGCTCTTTTCAACCCGACACATAGGACACACAAGAGTTTGCATGCAGGGGTCCTGCAGTGCTGACCCGGGAAGGCTGGACACTTCTCTGGTTTTTAGTGTCCACGCAGACCTCCTCCCTGCCCCCCAAATCACACATCCATTCACTGAGAGATAATTATGCAAATATATACTAACTAGGCTTAGTTCCCTACTTAGACTTCCTTCCCACTCCCTGCATCCTAGCATGGGTGCTGACAGTGTTTTGGAAGAGTTACTAAATAGCTGGAAGGCTTTCTGAATATATCTATCCTGGCCTGTCAAAGCTAGAACAGCAACGGTCCATCTGGGCCTGGAAGACAATTTCCATGGTGTAAAATACTCTTTCAATTCTTTCCTACCATAGACAACCAGCTGGTACTCCGGCGAGACAGCCAACTTCGGCGTGCGTAGACCTCCGCTCCAAGCTTCAGAGTGGCCTGGGATGACCTTGAAGCCCGTCTTCAGAGCAGACAGTGAGAGCATCCATGTGGGGCAGGAGCAGGGGTCGTGTTAGTACCACTGTCACCTGCTGAGGCTGCAGTGGTGACCCGGCAGGACACCCAAAACACTTGGAAAGTTGATACAAATGCATTTTTTCTTTCAAGTTTCTGGTTTTTAAGCAGAGGAAAGAATGCGGCGGGGGGGGGGAAAGCCTGAAGTTTTTCAAACAAATGCCTCACTTTTCAAATGTCTATCTCAACCAGAAGCCCTTCCTGGCGCTTTTCTGTTGTGCGAGTCTGTGGACCATTACAAAATCATAAACAGCATTTGCATCGGGAGATGCGGGCGCGGCGGGGGGAGCTGTTTTTTCCCCTGGAAGTCCTGGGATTCTGCTCAGCATGGAGTTTCTCCCAAAAACATAATCTGTGGCTGTTACAGTGCTAATCTGCACAGAATGTGGCCACGAGCCACAGAATAACACTTGTGTTCACCTCACAACACCTGTGCAACGGGGGTCCTGTAAGACGGCGTCACTTGGTCATGTCATGGGCATCTTAGTATGTGTAAGTAGACTCAGTGATCGTCACAGGACAAAGTCACCGAATGATGCATTTCTCAGAGCACATCATCGTTAACTGGCACATGACTGTATTTACAAGCCGTGTAGATATGAAAACCATTCAGCCCCTCCTTCAGAATCTCTGGGCATACACCATTTTCCGTATCACTTCTTCTGGGAAGGATGAGAAATGTGATCCGTTCCTGAACCTTCAGGGCCCTGTGATTCAGGCCTAGTATTTGGTAAAGACTCACCAACAACCAACTGAATGACCTGTGTGGGAAACTCAAGGGCTCAAAACCTCACTGGAAGCCAGGAATCTGAGGTGAGGAGCTGGGAAATCAGATCCAGCAATGCGGAAGCCTGAAAGAAAGAAAGCCGTACATTGCATCGTCAGTTGGTCCAATCGATCAGAAGGAACAAAAATTTGAAAAACAAGTCAATGTGAACAAGTAAGGTAAGAGTCAAAAAAAGTGCAAAAGTGCCATTCCACAGCCATGGCACCCCAATGAGAAGAATTTGTAAAGATCTTGAATGCGTGGTTTTGACCTGGAATGAGTGGCTTTGATGACCCACACTTGTTCTGCTCTTTCCTGAACTTTGCAGTCCCTGTACTTCCCAGGGCCACCGCGGAGACAGCTGCTAGAGGCCAGGTGCTGAACGCCTAGGCAGGATCTTGTCACCACAGTTCCCACTGGCCAGGAGGCCTCTTGCTGCTGTCCCAGGACCAGGCGTCTAAGAAGGTGGGCAACACCCTTTCTCAGGGATGTCTGGTTTGGCAGACCTTCAACAATCACACAAGAGTCAGGAGACAGAAGGTCAAACAATATGTTCTGTTTTTATGGTGGGCTTTACCACACTGGATAGACATTTGTTCACTACCAGGGTGGTCAAAGTGTTTCTTACCAGCTGTGGAAGGTGGCACAGGGCCAGTGTGCGCCCGCGAGAACCTCCCTCATGGAAGCCACAGATTAAGAAGACCCTGGCAGGATTGGCTTCCAAACTCTTGCCTAGGTTATAGAGAGAAAAGGTGGAGGTTGACAGTGTTTGTGTAGCAGTCCACAGTCCACAGTCCCCAACGATGACTATGGTGGCGAGAGCCAGGGTGGAAGGGTAGGATTGGGTCGCTCAAGCTAATGATGCCTCTGAACTCGGGGACATGCCATTGTGTTTTTAAGAGCCCACCCCACATGATCACACATAGTCAAGTACATTCTTCACATCTCTAAGAGAGTTTGAGGAAAGTGTGGTTCCCTCAGGCATGATGACAGCAACGCATCATTGAATCCAAACTGCTTAATATTTGCTGGCAGAGTAACCACATATCACATCAGCCTGGGTTCTATCAGCATCCTGGTACATAGTGTTAAAATTAAAATAATGCAACTAATCAGCACTGTTGATATTATGAAAAGATCTAATGATACCAAAACTTTTCAAAACATATATATATATTTCCATTCCTCAGAAATACTCTAGCGTACCCATTGAGAGACATGTACATAAATATAGTAGTATCATTCATAATAGCACAAAACATGGAAAAACAAACAGATTTCCATGGTTATTAAAAGAGATAAGTAAATTATGGAATATTCATATAGTGTCTAAAAGTCCTGGTTTGCCCAGGGTGAAGGACTTTCTAGGGTGTTCAGTACTAATACACAGCATCCAACATAGCATGAGAAGTTGTCATTCCTTCCTAACCAGTGAAAAGCAGATCAAACTTCTTGAGTCACTCGGAGAAATGAGGTCAGAGGACAAATCACTGCCCCAAACTGGAGAAAAAGCTCAGGTGAGTACAGAAAGTTACAACAAACTGGGACAGAGACCAGGAGCTGTACCCACGCTAGGGCGGGGGTGTCACTAATGCACTGCAGGGACTCAGCCTGGGCAGGTCTGAGAGCCAAAACACCAGGGAGTCTCCATGGAGTCCCTCCAGGGGGTCCCCATAATTTAGAGAGTTTTGTTTCCTGAGGCTCTACCAGTTTCTCACAGTGAATATGAACAACCTCTCCCACTTCCGGCGGGGGAAGGGAAAAGAGGAAGCTGTCTGACATATGTGAGAGTGCTCTGTTTTTCTTAGTGGTCATATCTCCCACAGAAACTGCTCATCCAGAATTTACCTACCCACCTGGGGTTTTGTTAGAACTTAATCTAGTGGGGGAAAAGCCAATATCTAAAGCTATCATTTCCAACTATCTACAAACAGGACAAAGCACACGAAAGGGTTAAAAACTGTGAGATGGGACAGGCATCCAAACTGTAGTCAGACAGGGATGGGATGTTACAGCATCAGGGATGTCAGAATTATCAACCTAGAAAATCTGAATGTGCCGAGGTGTTCAGTGGAAAGTGTAGAGAACAGGAAAGAACAGATAGATAGCATATCCTGAAAAACAGATTCTAAAGAAGAAGCAATAAAAGTCAAAAGCGCTGTAAATGAACTAAAGAAAGCCTTTGATGGGCTTATAAAGAGCATGGACATAGCTGAGGAAAGAGTGTTCAAAATAGGACAATAGAAATCCAAAACTGAACAGAAAAGAAAGAAAAAACTGGAAAAAAAGCAGAATATCCAAGAATTGTGGGACAACTACAAAAGGTATAACATATGCATGAGTGGAACATAAGAAAGATAATAAAGAAAAGAAGAGAAGCAATATTTGAAGCAATAATGACTGGGAATTTACCCAAAATAATGCTGGACACTAAGAGACTCAGAGAGCACCAAGAAAGATAAAAGTACCCCCCAAAAAACCTATACAGACATACCATATTCAAACCTCAGAAAACTCAAAATAATCAAAAATCTTGAAAGGAGCCAGAAGAAACATACGTTACCAAGAGAGAAGAAAAGATAAGAATTACATCCAGTTTCTCATGCAAGAAAAACAACACTGGAGTGAAACAGAGGAGAGAGAAAAACAGACACCAACCTAGAATTCTGTACCCTATGAAATTATCTTTCAAATATGAAAGAAAAATGGAGAATTTGTCAGACAAACAGAAATTGAAGGAATTTGTTGCCAGACCTGGCTTGAGAGAAGCCAGGCTTCTCTGGCTTGAGAGACCTGGCTTGAGAGAAACGTTAAAAGAAATTCTTCAGAGAATGAAAATGATATAGGGAAGACGTTCAGATCCACAAGGCTGAAGAGAGAACATCAGAAAATGAGTAAGTGCAGGTAGAGTCAGACTTTTCTCTTTCTTATTCTTTTTCTTTTTCTTTTTATGTGGGTGCCAGGAGTCAAACTCAGGACCTCATGCTTGCCAGCAGGCACTTGTGCCACTGAGCGATATCACCGGCTCTTTTTTTTCCTTTATGTGGGTACCGGGAGTCGAACTCAGGACCTGGCGCTTGCCAGGCAGGTGCTTATGCTGCTGAGCCATCTCACCGGCCCCTCTTTCTTATTCTCAATGGGTCTAACAGACAACAATTTGCGCAAGAGTAACAACAACAATGTATTCAATTATCTTTGCATATATGTGTGTGTGTGTAAGTGTTTGTGTGTGCGAAATGAACAACAGCCATACTATAAGAAACAGAGGGAATTGGGACGATTTTGCAATTATAAAGTATTTTTACTGTCTGTGAAGTGTTATACTGTTATTTAAGAATGGACTTGGATTACTTGCTCCATATATATATGGGAAGAGAGAGAGAGAAAAAGAGAGAGAGCCAGAAATATATACACACTTCAGGAAAAGAAAAGAAAAATAGTATGATGTTTTCAACAGATGGTGTTAACCCTTGGATGGAGGACCCTAAAGAATGTCCCATATCACAGAAAACCTACTACACTGCCAGCCCTTAGAGAAGAAATTCAAAATGCATGTGCAGCAATCCCAATGACCAAGGTTCCTTGAGCAGCAGCTTGCTGTACTAATAAATATCTGAAAGCTGATGGCCACCACTTTGAGCCACTCTTGTAATTGTGGAGGTCAAACATAACTTGTATTAATCTATGATGTCTCAATCAATTTAGTATTAAAATATTTATATAAGTTTTTTTTCCTGAAGTGTGTATACATTTTTGGCTCTCTCTCTCTCTCTCTCTCTATATATATATATATATACATATATATACATGTATATATATATGTATATATATATATAATTATATATATATATATAATTATAAAAAGAAATATGGTTGACTTACTAGGAAAGCAGAGAAAGTATGTCATACAAAATGCTCTCTTAAAACCACAAAAGGCAGAAAAAGTCTGAAAAACAAACTTAAGAACAAATAACAAGGATGAGGAATCAAGAATAATAATAAATATAGTAAATACAAATCCAACTGTCGTAATAATTATCTTGACAAGCAGTGGTCCAAACACATCCTTAGAGAGACCGAGGTTGTCACAGTACATCAGAACACAAGGCCCGGCTCGTCTCATACCTATTGTCTCCAAGAAACCAGATTAATAACGATGCACATCTACTAAAGCTAATGTCATGGAGAAAGAAAGTGGGACTAGCTCTGTCAATTTCAGACAGCAATTTCAGAGCAAAGCGTTCTCAGGGATAAAAGGGGATATCTTGCATCAATAAAGGGGTCAGTAGTCCTGGAAGACATAATAATTCTTGATGCGCATTTGCCTAACAACAAAGCATTAAAACACATGTGATAAAAGCTGAAAAAGCTCAACCAGAAATAAGTAAACCCACTATCATGGTTGGAGATTTAAACAGTCAGAAATGGGCAGATTGAGTAGGCAGAAGATCTGAAAGGAGACAACTGAACTTAACATTACCATCGATCAAACAGATGTCATTGACATTTACGGACTTCTTCCTCCAGAAACAGCAGAAACACATCTTCTCTTATGCTCTTATGGGACATTCGCTAAGATAAAGCACATGTCGAGCCATTAAACAGAAAGTAAGCAGCTTAGAGGGCTAGAAATCATAATGTTTGCTCCTAATGCACAAATGCAATTAAACAAAAGATCAGTACAGAATATGGCTGAAGTATCCATAAATAGTTGGAGAGTAAACAATATGCTTCTAGATAATACATGAGTCAAAGAAGTATACTGAGGTATTTGGAAATATTTTGAATTAAATGAATATATAACATCAAAATGTTTGGGAGGTGGTGAATGCAGTACTTTGAGGGAAATTTATAGCACTGAATGCACATAGAAGTAAAGAAGGAAAATCTACAACTAATCACGTAACTTTCCACCTTTGGAAGCAGAAGGGAAAGATCAAGTTAAGTTAAAAGTAAGAAGATGAAAAGAAATAATATCTGTGTGTAGTGGCACACACCTGTAGTCCCACCACTCGGGAGGTTGAGGCAGGAGGATCACTGTGAGTTCAAGGCCACCCTGAACTGCATAGCAAGACCTTGTCTCAGAAAACAGAAAGGAAAAAAAAAAAAAAAAGAGAAAGACAAAGAAAAAAGAAAAGAAGGCTGGTGAGATGGCTCAGCGGCATAAGTACCTGCCTGGCAAGCGCAAGGTCCTGAGTTTGACTCCCTGTACCCACATACGAAGAAAGAGCCAGTGATATCGCTCAGCGGCACGGACTCCTGCTGGCGCACAAGGTCCTGAGGTCGACCCCCGGTACCCACAAAAAAAAAAAAAAAAAAGAAAGAAGAAAAATTAGTGTAGAAATAAATGAAATTGAAAAGAGGAACAAAAACTAGTTCTTTAAAAAGTTGAATAAAATCAATAAGCCTCTAGCCAGTTTAAGAAAAAAAGTGAGATGACGTAAAATTACTAATCTCAAAAATCAAAGAAGAGGGCCGGTGAGGTGGCTTAGCAGCGTACACGCCTGCCTGGCAAACACGAGGGCCCAAGTTCAACTCCCAGATCCCACATACGAAAAAAGGGCCAGTGATATTGCTAAGTGGCACGGGCGCCTACTGGCGCACGAGGTCCTGAGGTCGACCCCCGGTACTCACACACACAAAAAAAAAAAAAAATCAAAGAAGAGACATTACTGCATGGACCATAAAAAGAACAACTGATAATTTGAATGACATGAACCTATTTCTGGGAAGACACTATTTGCCAAAATAGATGCAAGAAGTAGACAATATGAATATCTACATCTAGTAAAGAAATTGAATCAACAATTAATAAAACTTTCCAAAACAGAAAGGACCACATCAGTCCAATAGTGAATTCTCAGAGAAATTGTGAGGACGAGATTATACCCGCTTTCTATTACTCTTTCTAAAAGATGGAAGCAGACTGAATACTTCCTAACTCGTTGATTGGGCTGCACCAGGACACGGCGCCATGAAGACCATGACGGCCCGCCTTGAGCATTTGATGGTGAGTGAAGCCTGTTCTCTGACTCGAAAGACTGAAAGGCACGGGGGCTCCTGTGTTAGGAGAACAAGATCGGATGAGTAAACACAGGCAAATTTGATCCCCCACCGAGTCATGCAGGGGCCTTAGCTGTGCCCTTGGCTCCATGGTCAAAATCAGCCGCTGTTAATGGAAACCTTGTAAAGGAATGGCCAGGCATGTGCCGGACCAGCACATTTCAGCCTCTCCTCCTGGAAGACCCCCTGCCGTGGCCACTGGTTCCCATTTGTGTTTGAAGTGAGGAAACCGAGGCTTGTGAAGGTCAAGTAGCTCCCTGCGGTATCATTGGAATGAAACACTAGAACTGCATAACTCAAACGTCCGGGGTTAAGGGGAAGCTGGTTTTCTTTCCGCCACACCCTTCCCCACTGGTGCCGTGCAGCAGCCCTTCCTCAGCGGCCTTCAAAAGACACAAATGCCTCACAAAATGTTAAACTGTGGAGTCCGACTTGGTCAACAATGAACTGGATATTTTTCCTCCAGTAGGACTTCTCATCACCGTAAACATTTTCGACACTAATGGTGACCTTCTGTGGGAGACGATCTACTTCGTTTTACAAATTTATCTCTATTCACAAGTCCTAGAGTCTCTTGGTACACAGGTGACCCTGGGAACCCAGACTTGACAGTGATGCCCAGATGCCCATGTGGACGCTTCCTTCGATTTGCCCCTAAGCACAGAAAATAACAGGAAGGGCAGTGTGTCCCCATAATGCCAGCCAAACCAATCCTCACTATCTGGGCTGGTACAGTGCCCCCACTTTCCATGGGGGACCCAGTTGAAGATGTTCCCCAAGTGCCTGGAACCATGGATAGCACCAAACACTGCTTTTCCCACATATTACATGTAAATGATGAAGTTCAATTATAAATTAGGGACAGTAAGAAAGAAATAACAATCATTGTTCTATAATTAATAATAAAATGGACCAATTATAATAATATGCTGTAATGAAAGTTATTAAATGTGTGAACTCTTTCTGGAATTTTCCATTTACTATTTCAGACTGCAGTTGACCGAGGGTGTCTAAAACCCTAGAAAGCGAGACATGGGTGGGGACACTGCTCTGTCCTCCTGATGCAGCTTAAACCCAGTCGTGTGCTTCTGACACAAGGGGACCTCGCAGCAAACACCAGACTTCTTGCTTTCATTGTCCGTTTCTTCCTTAGGGGAATTAAGAACCTTACCTAAGAGTGTACATAAAGGGCAACAGACTTAGAAATGAATGATTAGGTCAATAAAAAGACAACGTCTGAGGAGACAAACATAGTGTTGCACATCTGTAATACCAACACTCTGAGAGGCTGAGGCAGGAGGATTACAAGTTTGAGCTTAGCCTGGGTACCTTAGCAACTTAGTGAGAACCTATGTCAAAATTTAATAATAAAAAATGTAAAGAATGGCTGGGAACGTAGCTCAGTGAAACAGCCACATGTTTAATCCCCAGTATCACACACACACGCACACACACACACACACACACACACACACACACAGAGTCTAGGCATCCCGGTTAGTGACAGGTTCTTCAATCCAGATGCCCCCAGCATGAGCGGTGAGAACTTTTAAACCCAGAAACCCTTGAGTGCGGCTTCCAGCCCCAACAGTTCCACCTCAACCAGTCTTTGTTTTGCTTGGCTTTCATGTTCCATTGATCTAGTTCCACAGAACTATTGCTTAACTGACAGCAAAGGCAGAAAATTAAATGTTTCCAAGTCCTGCTTTGGTGTCTTGAGCTAAGGTATAATTTTTCAAAGAAGCTGAAAATACTGTAATGTAGAAGAATAGAGTATTTCTTGAAGAAAATATGGTGCAGTCATAATTAAATATACAGCCGCTCGTTAAACAGCATGTAGTGGAAATAATGGGGAGCTCCAGTTATCCCTAAGCGACTGGCCCTATAGCCCTCAACTGTGGGTCAGTTTCCACTTCCTGGTGACATCCCTCTGACCCAGTTGGCCAGACAAAGTAACAGGAATAATACCCTTTCTCCCTAGGGTGCATGAGGATGGCTCTGTGACCACTTAGCTACTCGGAGACAGTTTGAGACTGAGACAGGGCCCATGGGTGTCCTCTCCTGACACCACCCCTTCTCGGTCCCTGGAGAAGTGGCAAAGCCTCTGTTCCGAGTTCCCCGCTCTTTGGCACAGGGCAAAAGTCAGAGCTGAGATTCCCCAGCCCTCCCTTTTGGTGTGCAGTTTCGTCCTTTCACAGTGCCTTCCTCTCTGTGCACGAAGCCCCGCTTTTGTAGCAGCAGCGTCGTTGGAAAGGGGAGAAAGTGCGCTTCGTGACTTGGTGAGCAACGACCATGTCCTCTGTGCCGCTGCCCACATAGGCTTCAGGGCACCCGCTGCGTCAGCAGTGAGGAAAGTTCAAAGACAGTTAGTCCCAAATAGTGGACCTGTTACAATTGTTTTTTAAGACTTTCTGTTTTGAAGTGGTAATTTTGCCGACCCCATCTGCCCGCCTGATCACTTTCTGCCACCCCTAGAACTCTTCTTTCTCCATTGCTTGAGCAGCATCAGCAGAGGGGGATCCTGGGGGGCCCAGGATTGGATGAGGCTGATTTGCACTGGAGGACAGGGTGCTGGTCTCATGCTGAGGCTCAGATCGCGTGGCCAAAGCTGGCACTGAGGCTGGCAGTGGCCACCACTGACCACACCACGGGACACAATGGGTCACCGGACTCCCCAGGACAGGAGCTGAGAGCTCTGACTATGTCAAGTCCCAGGCTCTTGGTAAAGGCGTGGGACCGAGTCCATTAAAAAGATGCCCAGGATGTATGAATGAACATGCAGGAAGCCACCTTCGGTGTCTGCTGCTGCCTTCAGTGGCTCTGTTCTTCCTGCTCCCACACACTCGTCTTCCTTTGCCTTACTGTGTTATTTTCATTCTTTCTTTTTCCTTACTTTTCCATCTGTTCTGTCGGCTCTAATGTGTATAGATCCACTTTCACAGAATATATCTGGAACATGCCTGGATACTCGCATAAAATCACTACAGTGTGTCCCCGGAATGTCCCTCAGGGACCTATCAGGACTGGTTCCTTCATTTTGTCAGCGATGCCCAGAGAGGTCAGCTGACTTCTCCAGAGTTATGCAGCAGCAGAGAAACTAGGTATCAGGTCTAAATCCACATGTCTCCGAGTCTCCTGTGGTGCATTCAGAGAAGGCAAATACATGTTAACATTAACTCAAGAAATGTGCAGAATGCTGAATCTGTGCATGTGCGTGCACACACACACACACATACACGCACACACACACCCCTCTCTAACTGCTTTTGATTATCTATCTTTAATAAAAACAGTGCTCTTCCTTGCCTATCCCCCACCACTTCGTTAGCTCAGATAACTCGAAGTTGACTTTGTACCTACATTTTTTAAAGCTCTCCTTGTGAGAAGCAATGCCCATTTTGAAACAAGCCTACACATATGTGAAAAATGTCATGGTTTATATCATGTGGTGCCTCTGGGCATTTTGTCAAATTATTCCCTTTCTTCTCCTCGGGTCCTAATGATCCCAGACACTCACTGTGCAAGGGAGGAAAATGCCTCTCTCTCCCTCCCCTGGAAGTGCTCACCACCGCACACAGGAAGGGGATCAGAGCCAGGGGTTTACTCCAGGGATCCTCACGTCCTTTCTTCCTCCTTGGGTCTCTGTTCTTGTTCTTATCCTTGTCTGCATAAGGGCCCTGCTAATCTGCACTCTGCCTTTCTTCCTTTGGAGCAACCTCTGTTCTTTATACCCACACTGCCAACACTGTACTTTGATTTTGCTGTGGCCCCTGCCCTTTTGCTGGCTGAGTATTTGTGTCCATGATGGGGAGCAAGTAGCAGTAAACAGATGCATGCATCCAGGGCTGCCCCTGCGGAGATGACAGAAGGACCCCTCCACCTCTCATGCAAGACCTCCCCTTAAAAATGCCTCTCCTGGGTCCCACAGGGAAAACACACCTACCAGGACAGACCTGATGACCAGAGCCACAGGCATGCTCTTCCTGAATTCTTACATCTGCTTGCTGTGTGGGCATATTCTGCAGATCTTTGGGCAGAGACAAAAAATCAATTCCAACCTTTGCAAATCTGCAGCAGGTCTCCCAAGGAGCAGAGAGTCGTCAGGCCTTGGTTTTCAAACCTTCACTGCCCATGTGTATGTACTCCTCTGTCTTGCTAATTGCCAGCCCTGGGTCTGGTGTTGGCTGTAATAAGACCTGAGTTCAGTTAGCAGCGCTGCTACCCTTGCTTTCTGCAGGATGGATTACAGCATCCATAAAATAGTCCCCTTAATGCAAAAGGTTTGTATTTTCTAGGGAGGATGAAAGCATCAAAAGCCAGATGAAATGTTTCTGCCACAGGACAGCCTCAAATCTCTTTTATGGCCAAAACTCACAGAAAATAACTTATTAGGAAAACAGGATATATTGCTGTATTTAAATTGGAGAATATTTGGCATTGGTAAAATCAAGAGGGAATTGCAAGATAACCGGAAAAGAAGTAAGAGACCTTGCTAACCCAAGGTGTTCGATGCAGCATGGGGTAAAGATAGCAGCCCCAGAATGTGAGCTGCGGGTCCCCAAAAGCCTTGAGACAGTAAAGGAGTGACACAGGAATCCCTCCAGCCACTGAGGGAACTGGAAACTTTACTCATAGAGACTTTTTTACTTAAAGGCTGGGCTGTGCTGGGACGCAAATGTCCCCTAGAGGAAGCAGCCCTTGGAGCTTGCATTGCTTCTATTTCAGAGCACAGGATCTGTGGCAGCCTTCCTGGGGAGCGGACCTTGGGACGGTCCGAAGGTGTCAGAGAGAGCATTTAGAGCACATTGTTTTCTGAAAGTGGGGAAGGTGCCCACAGTCTTGGAAGAGAGACAAAAAATGGGAAGGCAAGCAGTAGTGCTTTAATTTTGAGTCAAGTCAGCAGCGTGCCCTGTGAGCTTGGAAGTGATAGTGTCCTAAATAAGCTGAACAAGCACCTGGTGGCCAGAGTACCCCAGGGGAGACTGAAGTATTATGCACCTGGCTGGACTGTATTCTGGTCGTTACATTAGCAAGCACTCGCAGAGCACCTTCCACGGATGCAGGGAGCAGATGCAGAGAACGGATGCAGGGACACTGCTGTGTTCTCAAAAGCCCACTGTCTTGGTCAACAGGTAGATCCCACCAGCTCTGCTCAGCTCTGCTTCCAGCCTCATGCCTCTTTCTGGTGAACTCTGCAGAGCACAGTTATACTGTTACTTAAGCAATAATGTTAGCTAAAGGCTTTGCCCAACGTTTTTAAAGAAGCCAGTTGAGTGGCACCCTAGGCTTCTACCTCTGCCCCAGCTGGAGAGAGAGAGAGACAGAGACAGAGAGACGGAGCGAGAGGTTGAAGGTCTGCCTGACCAGAGCCTCCAGGACTCCGGGTATAGGGTTGCATAGGGCTCGTGGACTCGTAAAGGAGTTTTGTACCTCGGATGTTCAAAACAACCTCCGCAATAGAATTCTGAAGAGCTGTTTCTTAAGAACTATTTAAATGAATAATTTGCCAAACAGGAAACACAAATATTCACTAGAAGTAATTGGCTTTTAAAAGAGTAAGCGATTCAAGGAAAAATCAAAGGCAGATCCAGTCTCTTTCATTTTTGTTTGCAACACCGAGGAGGGCCTCGTGCATTCCCAGCTCCCTGCTCTCCCCTGCAGCCCAGAGTCCCCCCATGGGGAGCAGGGGTGCGAGCACAGCGCCAGCACTGAGGAGGGTGGGGTGATCTGAGAGCTACCGAGGAGTGGCCCTTGTTCGTATGCATGCGTGTGAGTGTGCATGTGTGGATGTGTGTGACGTAAACAATGTTCCCGTCCCAGTGTCTTAAGTCAGGGACTTGTGTGGGATCCCAACATGGCCCCCAAGATCACCTGCCCCATATAAAGGCCACCAGTCATTGATAGCTATGCATCGAGGATGTATCTGCAAATGACGACCCAAAGATGTACAAAGTTGGAAGTAGAATCATTTGTTCAAAACCCCCTTCTGGTTATGGGAATGTTGGTAATAGAGTCATTATTAAGGTAAAGCAGAATTCCATCTTGACACTGTTTTTTATAAATATAGGATTCCCTGAGATACAGTGTTTTCTGAAATATTTTCATGTAAATTATTGAATTCCATCTTCAAGAGAAAAATTAAGTAGATCTGCTGTCTCCGTTTTACGCATGAGCAAATACCGTGCCAGGAAATGAAGTCAAGATTTCTACTCCACAAACAACAAACGAGTAGGTGGACAATCTAATATCTGAACCCTGTTCTTAATATTCAAAGATCAGGACTCCACCCATCAAAATACGTGCTTCCTGAAGTGCTGATTTTTTCATTGTATCCAAGATTGTTAGCATGGAAACATAGAAAGTGTTTTCTTCTTTTTGTAGTTGAATCAATCTCTCCATGAGCAGATATTGTGCATCAGGGTGACAGGATGGGCAAACAAGGAAACTAAGTCATGGTTTCTACATTCAAAGGACACAAGCCACACACACACACAGGAAATTACACTACAGCATTTAGTGAAAAATAAAGAAACAAACGATCAGTGATGATTCGTGATCATGAAGGAAGGCAGGAATGGACTGGAGTTGGTGAGGATTTCTCAAGAAAAGGAAGGGCAGATGGATGTGTGCAGAAGTTGGTACCTGAAATCTGTGGGGTCAGAGACTTACATGGGTCCAGAATAATGGTCCCTAGGACAGCGGGCTTGTGTCCTGGGTCAAGGGTGGCCAGTTAGTGCCGGAGACCTATGACTGGGTTTTGAGACACGGCTACAGCAGCAGGGATGTCAGGCCCTAAACAGGACAGGTCAGACGGTGACTGGAGTGGGTTAGGGAAAGACAGTGACCAGCGGGTGCTTAGAATGATCCCAACACAAGTGCTCGGTCTACAGCAGCCACGCCGGTCCATATCCCACCAGGGGCTGCTGGCTCTGAACCTACTGAAATATGTGTTTGCACAAGCTGGGCTCTGAACACTGGGGCATCACTCAAGGTCAATAGCTGAGCAGGGTGGAAGAGGTCCTGCGGCTGACAAATGGATCCCTGAGGAAACAGAGAACCAAACATGGTCAGCGGCTAGGGACCCGTGCAGCGGACAGCGACAAGCGATCTGCAGTCTAGTGCTTCTGATGTAGAAAGTAGAACTTGTAGGTGATTTCTATGTTGTCCAAAGTTCTCTGTCTTGCAACATAGTGGACGACAGATCTGCAACAACCGCACCTCCCCTTACCCGTGTGCAGTGAGTGCTCCACCGGACTCACAGACCAGGGTTCTACCCTGCTCTGTCTGATTCAGCGAACACATTCTTTAAAAATTAGGTAATAAAGACATCCTTTTCAGAGATCGACTTGTAAAGGCCAAGGGACTCAGGGAGAAGACTCCCACTGCGCAGTTATGAAATAAGTAAACAGGAATTTGAGTACCAAGAGGGGACAGCAGGTTGGTGAACCCCAGAGTGCAGACTGGAACTTGTCTGCTGACCTGTTGCTAGCATTTGCCTCTGCCCAGAAGGTGGGGAGAATTCTCCTTGAAACTCCTCCCCGCTTGAAGGCGTGCATCAGCTCCGCCACCCCGGGGACGCCATCAAGCATATGAAAGAGGGTCTTATCCCGTCTCCCTCAGAGTGGAAGAAGCTGAGTCAGAGAATATTAATGGTGCTACTTTCCACCTTGTTCAAGGAGTAAGACTTGTGCACACCCCAACCCCTCACTCAAGACCTTATCCCAAACCCAAGTCCATGGGATTTTAATTAAGAACATGAAAGCCTGAAGCCTTACACAGAATATACCTTAGAATCTTTTCTACCGACCTGGCATTTGTGGTACAGAAATGAAACAATTCATTCTGACAAGTTGCACTAAACCGAGGCCTGAAGCATACTGTGAGAGCCTCTCTGCCGAGCCCATGAAGTTCTCTGGAAACAGGCACTTGACATCTGGCTTGCCGGATTCCTGCTGGGAAGCAGGGGCTTTGGTGTGAGGTGGTCGGTGCGGACTGGCATATTGGCTCTGCATATCACCGTGCATGAGTCCGCAGGAAGGGGTCATGTCCAGGCATTAATTGGGCATATTCCAACAGACTCGCAAGGAAGCGCATGAGCAGAGATCACGCAGTCGGATTCTGGCTCAGGGAAGGCAGCGGTAACTTAGGGATATGAATGTTAGGAATGCACCTCTAAAAGACATAGAACATGAGGTGCATGCTGTGAAATATGATTCAAATACCAAGATTCTTTAAAGTACACATATGTGGGGAAAGAAAGGGGAACAGATGATCAGGCCTCGGTAATTGCTAGCAGGATTGCAAAGCTGCAATTTTCTGCTTCCTTGGATGGGATGAAAACCTAGTTAGACCACAAGAAAAAGATGTTTAAAGCATGATGTTGGTCTCTATGTACACCCATAAAATAGAAATGAAACATATTAATGCCACCTTACTGCAGTCATTCTTCAAGGCCCATTAGGATAAAGACTGTTAAATAACAAGCCTACTTGGACTTTTTACAGCTTCTTAGAATATTTATTAGCCCATTGTTAAGCAGTGTACTACAATGGTAACGTGCGAGGTTTAGAGTTAGTCTTCCAGGGTTCAGGCTACAATCTCTCCTTTCTTAATAGCAGTTTGAGGGAACTGACTTCAACTCCTCATGCTTCATTTTTTTATCTGTAAAATAAGGGTGATGATGTATTCTTCCTGGTATTATTGTGACTCGAATAATAATAAAAGGGAGTGGTTTGGGCTCCCTGAGTGCGTGATGGTTTAACCCCAAAAGCCAGGCTTCCAGGACCCAGGAACTAGAAGCCAGCATGGTCTTCTCAAGGCCTTGGACTAACAACTGGCACAGCCTTACTTATGCGGCATTTGGTTTGTCCAAGCAGCATGGAGTCTGCTCAGGTTTGAGGCAAATGCATGCAAATTCATCTCTCAATGCGAAGTCTATTAAACAATTTGTGGCCATCATTAATCCACCACATGGGGTTTATGGAATACCTTGAAAATTTAGTGAAATCAATAGATCCTTTCTCCAAAAATGCACATGTGTACATAAATGTATTCGGCTGGATATTGGCTCAGTAGCTTATTAGACACCAAAATAACAAGAGTCTTATCCACGTAGAAGGTTTACATCTCGCCTGTAGGAAAGTCTCGTATGATAGGGGTACAGCTACCACCGTAGGAGGAAAGTCAGGGACCCAGGTTCCTTCTGATTTACTGTTCTGCCAGTTCCTGAGACGTGGTCATTAATTGTGATGTCAACTTGAATGAACTGAGAAATGCCCAGATTACTGGAGCACAGTTCTAGTTGTGTCCTGATGATTGACAGATAAGCCACATGCTAAGGAGAAAAGACCCACCCCAGATGTAGGGGCACCAACCAATAGGGTTGTAGCCTGACTGTACTAAAACCGGAAAGAGGAAGGAAGTCTGTCCTTTTGCTTGTTTGAAAGAGTTCTGCCACTGCCATTGGACATTTGTTGCCAGCTCCTTCAGGCTTCCAGTGCAGACCTTCAGTTCCTGACACAGGCTCCCACAAGACTCTGCAATGACCTCCAGGCCTTTGACCTGCCACTGGATCCTCCAGCTGTCCCGGGCACAAAGCGCCACCTTGCACTCTTCCACCCCGACTCTGCAGGGAGCCATGGAAAGCCTGATTTGCAAATCCATTATATATCTGTTGCCCTAGGGAACATGAGTTACTGCTCCTCTTCGCCCAAAATGGCTCAGTGCATCATATTAATCTTTTATCCTAAGGAAACAGAAGAATGAAAAGAGGAAGCAGGTGCAGATGAAGTTGCTCATAGTGCTTCCATCCACACAGTGAGCGCTCGGTCACACAGAACCTGGTCACTTTGTCACATCCAGCTGAAGGGGACTCGAAAGTGTACTTTTCTGAGTGGTCATGTAATGAATTAAAATGTTAGACAACCCATTACTAAAGAATGAAAAGGAATTATATAGCCAAGCATCGTAATCCAACGCTTGGGAGGCTGAGGTAGAAAGATTGAAAGTTTGAGCCTAGACTGGGTAATTTAGAAACTTAGCAAGACCCTGGCTCACAATAAAAATATAACAGGGCTAAGGATGTAGTTCAGTGTGAAAGCCCTGTGTTAAATCTCTAGTAACAAAAAAAAAAAAAAAAAAAAAAAAAGAATACCAATTGTCAATTCTTAGCCCACAGCAAGTAATAACAAAAATAAAATTTTGACTGCGGTGGCATATGCTTCGTTGAAACCTTAAGTCCACTCCCAAGACCTCAACCAGAAACCTAAGGCTAAAAATCACTTTCAAAAACATTTTAGAAGAAAGCATTTTAGGAGCTTTCAGAGCTGGGAGCATCCTTTTAAATCATCGAATCTTCTTGGGTATGAGCGAGAAGAAAACAGGAATCCGGGGAGGTTGTGGTCACACAGCTGACCACCAGAGCCAGCCCTGTCCTCCTCCGTGCCATTGCTCCTCTTCCACGCGTGACTCACTGAGCATCTTGGCCTCCTGGGCAGCGAAGAATGGAGGATGTGTTTAATCTCCACGGAAATGTGAGCTATTCATTCTTTGTTTCTTTCCTTTGTTTGGTGCTGGGCCTGGAACCCAGCTAAGCACACGCTCCGCCACTGAGCCCCTCCCAGCCCCTCCTGCACACATTCAAAACACACACGCAGATCACGGTGCAGGGTGCAGGCAACATGGGATACGGTCATTGTAACAACAGCAAACAACAGCCCCTGTGCCTTTAGGGAGAGCACGGTCTAGTTTTGGAAGAGAAAGCAGATAAATATTTATAATGGAAAGCGACAAAAGCATTCTACTAGAAAAATAGGAAACACAGAGAAGAGATTGACAACTTGAGTAGGTCCAGTAAATATTACAAAGACAGCCATGCTTGAGCAGAAATGCACCAAGAAGGAAGCAGGAGGAAGTCCAGGAAACCCAGATACAGGAAGAGTGCACTTGACAAAGCTCTGCTGTGACTGGCTTTACTGTGTTAATATGCCTAGAAGAGAGCTTTTCCCCACTCACTGGGGAACTAGAATCCAGTTCCTGAGTTCAGCAGAGAAATAGTTCTGGGGGGTGAGGACATGACAGGAAATAGCATGTCTGCTCTGATTTCAGACAAATCTGGTGTGAAAGAACCACTCAGCCGAAAAAGGGACTGAGGAGAGAGTCCATGTTTGCACTAGAAGAAAACAATTCTGTTTAGGTATTTCATGTTGCAAGTAACTTTGTTTGCCTAATGAAAATACAGAATGGGCCGGTGAGATGGCTCAGCGGCTTAAGCGCCTGCCTTGCAAGCGCAAGGGCCCAAGTTCGACTCCCGCAACTCACATACGAAAAAAGGGGCCGGTAATATCGCTCAGTGACACGGGCGCCTGCTGGCGCGCGAGGTCCTGAGGTCGACCCCCTGGTACCCACAAAATAAAATAAAATAAAATAAAATACAGAATAAGTGGTCAATGTCACAGTCTTAATATTGGAAGGGTGATGGGGCCTAGAGATAGAAAGCATGGAAAACTTTGGGGTTGACATGGTAGACAGTAGATGACAGTAGCCTACAGAGAGCGTAGCATGAAAAACATGTAAATATTTTTAGAATATTTGTAACCCCCAGGTGTTCAGTAGAGGGATGAAGCACTGCAGCCAATAAAGGAAATGCAGAAGAGGGTCAGAAAAGGGAAAGAAAACCTTTGCACCTTAGTGTCTTAGAAACGAGAAGTCAGCAGCAACATTCAAAGAAGAGCAGCTAATTATCAGGAAGTGACCAGGCAAGCATGAGGATTGCAAACTGTCTGTTGGACATTCACTGTGTCTGGAAATTATTGATGATAGAGAGCAGTCCTGAAGCAGCTCAGGGACAGAAGGGACATTTCAGTGGGCCGAAGAAAGGAGACAGTGGCAAGAGTGGTTCTTACATGGGAGGTCTGGCTGTGACGTGGAGGAGAGGGCCTGGGAAATACTGCCAGACAATCTGCACCAATGGGTCACACATGAACTGTTTGTACCCTGATGGGAATTAGATAGCAGATAAGAGGGGATGAAACATCCTTGAAAGAGAAGCAATGATTGGTGGGGAAAAATGTGAAGGGAGGCAGAAAAAGAGGGGCTCTAGAGAAGGGATGAGTTGGAACTGGAAGTTAGAGTCAGAAGAAGCTGGGAGCAATATTCCTCTATCTCTTTGGTGGTAAAAGAAGGTTGGTAAAAGGGGGTGAGGATAAGAAGGATGGAGAGGAAAGACAGGGTGGGAAGAGCTGGGGGAAGTCTACATGAACACATCCAGAGTTATGGAGATGAGAGTTTGGGGGGACTCGACTTGAGTGGGCTCTCTGCCAGCACAGACAAGGTTAGCACCTGGAGAAAAATAAGAGAGAGACAAGGAAAGAAATCTACAAAGAAACACAATGGCTTGGAAAGGGAAAGGAAGCACAGCTGGGCAGGGAGGACCACAAATTGTGTGTGGTTTGCTCAGCTGTCCGTACCAGCCCTGGGATGATCTGGTCTTGCTTGGGGTGTGCGTTCTACATGAAAGGGAATACAGCAGGGACATTATAGCCATGGGAGATGCAGCTGAAGTGGGCCTTCGGAGACAAGGGGGGATGCGGAAGTAGAAAAGCTAAGAGAAGTCTGGGTGACTGAGATCAAAAGAAAACCACATGGGGATTAATGATCCTGGGAGTGAAAGGAGCAGAGGTAGGAAAAGTAAAGCAGAGAGGCTTGGAGTTAGGAATCCTTAAACAGAGTGGAAACTAATTCCACGTGGGTGGCAAAATGAAAGATCACTGTGCATGGAGAAGAAGATGGATGGAGGACATGGACAGTCACGGCCAGGATAGAGAGGACACTGCCACCTCTCCTCCAAGTCAACCCGAGACAAGGTCGCCATCTCCTCACTAAGGGAGGGTTCCTCAGGTGTGCGCCAGACAGCTGTCCATATTGTTGGTGGTGGGAGGACCTGGGTGGACCATTGTGGGCATTTGCCACATGATAAAGTTGTACAGTTTAAGAGTTAATCAGACGACTCCCACTGCCATGCTCTTCCAGTGCCAGTGGCACTCATGAGAGGAAAATGCCAACAAGCTGGAAATTTCTCTCAACTACCTACATAGAATAACTGCAGAGTAAAGTTCAAGTACTCCTCTCGTCTCTGAGTTTATCAGATCACAAAGGGTGCTGTTTTGAATTCTGGTTGCCCTCACAGAAAGCAGGCTGCAGAGTCAGGAGAGTACGTACAACACCCTGCCCGGGTGACCCATGGCCTGGCATTCCGGTTCCTGGATAATAATGTTCCAGGACTGCAGAAACCAGGAGCGCTTGTGTTTTCTACTATCAAATGAGCCTGCATGAGATCATTACCACAATGGAGTTGTGTTCTGGTTCTGATTTCGGTACATTTCTCAGGACTGCACCATTTTCCTTCACTCCCATGGCCACAGTGGGGAAGGACAGAGTAGTAAAGGAGGAAGGAGGAATATCAGTGGAAACATTTAAGCAATGAGTTAACAGATTGTGTGAAGCATCTGAAATTTATCAAATGGATTGGAAAATTCATTACAGCAAACACTGGCTGGCTGCTCCGTGATAGTTCTTTGTCTGCTTTAGGAGCCATAGCCATGCCCACTGGCTTCCTTTGTCCACTCGGCTTCTCACGGACTCGTCCACACACCCACGTGGCAAGATAACGCCCATGGTGAGTGAAGGTTAAATACATCTGAACCTCCAAACCCATTCATATGGCAAAAAAGATAAATTAAAAGTTCACCCCCTGCTCCTTCACTGACCCTAGGCATTCCTGTTACAGTCTTCTCAGGGGTCCTCAGATTTGCAAGTTGCCTTCTTCCATTAAATTAACTTGCCCGGAGGTCCACCAAGAAGCTGTTTGGTACTCAGCATAACAGATTATAGACACTGGTGCCAAGATCTGTGCGTTAAAATTCAGACTTTGCCAGTTCAACAAGTTCACTTTAAAATTCTTTTCTGCAGTTTCCTCACCAGAAACAGGCAGAAGATAGAAGTACTCTGCACCATAAGGTTATTTTGAGTTTTAAATGATATCGCCGGTAGGAAGCGCTTAGTATATTGTCTGGAAGACAATAAATATTCAAGCAATGCTTGGTATCATCATTACTTTCTGTCAAGCTTATTAAAAACCACAGATATAAGCCTTGCTCTCAGTCTAGTTGGGGGTTAAGGAAGAATGATCTGCAATAAGTGAAGGAGAAAACTCTAATATGGTGCTTTCCCAATGCGTAAATACTTTGAAGGAGAAAACAACATTTGCAGAAATTTCTTAAGAATGGCTAAATGATAGGAACTTACTAGAAGTGGGAGAGCTCAGCTGAATAAAAGAGAGGAAAGGGGGCATTGCTGAAAAGGATTAAAAAATAGACTAGGAAGCGTTAAAGGTAGGAATGAATGTACAAGGCAGAGGGAAGGAAGAACCATATGCCCTCCAAGCAACATGCTAAAATGCAGGGAAGTTGGATGGGAGGATTGGCATTCTAAAGCAACACTGCAGGAACACCAAAATGTGATAACTGTGTCTTAGAGAGTGCAAGACACACACTCTGGCATATTGGGAAAGAGAAGTCTGGTGCCGAGATTACTTCTACGAACTTGTTCCAGTTTTCTCACCACACCGTGAACTTCTGAGACAGAGCAGACCTCAGTCGTCATCAAAACCACAGCTCCTCGCCGTGACTGACGCACAGGAAGTGTTTGACAATTTGTAGAAGTTAAAGACAAGGAACAAGGAAGGCAGGAAGAGAGGGACAGAGGGAGACAAGAAAGGAGGACAAGGGCAATTTTCATGTCAGAGCGGGGCAGCGTATTGTCCATCTGACTGCATGGTTCACGCCGTTCTCCTGTCTGTGACTATTCACCATGAGAATCACCTTTTATCCTTGTTGACTGAATTTAAGCTGCAAATTGAACTATTTCCTCCTCTTCCACTCTTGGCGACTGTCTCAAGGTGTCCCCTCAGGTTCAGCCCCAGTGGTAAGGAAGCAGATCTGTGAACCAGGAGAACTTCAGGTATCCTATTTGTAATGTCATCCAACAGCCATGAGCTACATGACGAGCTAAGACAAGGTGCAGCTGAGGGACGGGGTAAATGCTGAGGCTCGTCCTGGGGGGAAGTTAAAGCACCAGAGCTCATTCCCCTCTTTTCCTTCTCTCCAAAGGTGAAATTCACTAAGGCTTTCGGTTTCCTCTGAGAGCTGCCTGGAGCTTGGTGTGTGTGTGTGTGTGTGTGTGTGTGTGTGTGTGGAAGCTGTGAGTTCATCCAGAACTGAACAGATTAGGTGATAAAGGAAAAGAGTTGATGACAATTCTCTAGGTAAGAATCCCAGGCAGCCTTGAGTGATTAGACAGAGGAGGAATGAATGGTCTTGGAGAAAAATCCCCGTCAGTCCAGACCAACATGGCGGGGAGCGCTCCATGGAAGCCTCCTGCCTCTTGTTGGAGGATGGAGCAGCACCATTGCCTTCAAAAATGAGGGGTGGAGAAATGTTCATGTGACTTGTGATTACCTGAACTCTACATCTTTCCCATTTTAGGTGGTTTTCAGTTCTTTTCAAAATTCCACATATGAACCACCTGGGCTCCAAACAGAAGCAGGGAGATTTCAGCAGGAGGGGGTGAGAACACCCAACCTTTAGCCTCATCTGTTTCTTTTGTTGTTGTTGTTTTTAAAATAAAGCTGCAATTGGCCCAGTGCGAGCTGTTAAGTGTCTTATTATAAACTTGAACATCAACAGCGGTTAGGAAAAAAAGTGATTGAACTTGCAACCAAAAACAAAACATAGAAAAAAGAAAAAGAAAGGAAGGAAGGAAGGGAAGGTCTGAATGAGTGGCAGCTCCCATTTCTTTACAAGTGTTACATTTCAGTCCCCCGCCACTACCACATGTTCCTTGTTCACAGATAATTTGTACAACATATTTTATCATTCAGTTTTAGACACAGTTGAAAGGCTTTTGCCTAAGGCTTGGAACACTTTGAAAACTGTATACCATTTGCAAGGCTTTCTTCTGCTTCGCTGTGCAATTAGGTGACTGTCTTTCTACAGACGTCGAATTTATCATTTATGGGATTGTGGATGTGTGCACGCGTGAGTGTGTTGAAAGCCAAGGTGAACCAGAAAATGAATGGGAGGGGCTTCCAATAAGTGACAGATGAGGGGTTAGGAAGCAGAGCAGTCCTCTCAGCACTCTGAAGGGTTGGAGTTTCAAACAGCAAATGCATTTTCACCCTCCAAGAAGTTGGGTTCTGGGACATGTTAGTTCTGAGCGTTGTTTACATATTGATTCAGCTTTACGATTTTGACTACTAGTTAAATCACAGTGTAATGATCTAAAGACACCTAGGCTCATTAATCTCTGCAAATGCGATTCCAGGACTTTCTGTTCGCTCTCCCTGCCGTCTTCTCCGCCCTGCCTTGTGGATTTCACAGCTTGTCTGCGCAGCACTGATGTGCTCGGAGCCTCCCCTGGTGGAAGGTCTTGGCAAAGGTGGTCCATCCAGGAAGGGCAAAGCTGGGACTCAGCGCAGGGCCTGGGCTCTGCTGTCCAGGAACAGGGCACAAGGGATGGGGCCGGACTCAGGTTTTGCCTGAATTCCCAGTGTGTCACCATGTTTTACATAACCTGAATTTTAAAGTCAGATTTGATAAAAGATAAGTTATTCTCACTTTATGCCGCTTTGTATTTTTCCACTGAATAATGCAGATGCAAAGAGAGAGGAGGGAGTGTAACCCAGCCCTCCCAGGAAGAGCCTGGCTCTCCTCTGAGGAAGAGCTCAGCATCCTTCATTATGCAGAGGTGCAGCTCTTCTCCAGGCTTCAGAAAACACAGCAATAAAACAGGGCGGAGAAGTCTGAACAGCACAGCCTTTGATGGGAGAGAAGCTTAGGTCTGCCTCTGCCCTCTACAGCATTTTGTCTTTTCCTATGCAAACTTCCCATGTTAATTTCACAGAGACCATGTTTCTGGGATATTTGTCAGTCTCTAAATCCCCGAATATATCTGTGTACACATTTTAAGTCATGAAGCCTTCCAAGGCTGCTTTTTGGGGGTGGAGAAATGGGGGATATAGAGCTAAAAATAGTCGATTAATAACCACAAGCACTGTTGATTATGATGAGTAGGATGACAGGTTTGTAATCCTTGCCAATGTTGGGAAGGAAACACTAGAATGTGGAATCCATTTAGAAAATCTACACATGCTTGTAACGAAACTTGACCTTAAATAACGAGGGCGTGGGAGGCAAGAGGTACAGGTAAGCTTCACCTGGTACTGGTTTTTTGGGTGACTATGCACCAAAGAACAGCAACTTTTTGAGACGAATAATTATTAAATTTAAATTATCTTATAGTCCATGTCACACTGTATGCTAAGCAGGATAGCAGCACCAGAAAATATTCTAAAGTAAATCTGTTAAAATAATTGCCAGACTAATACCCTTTCTATGGTTATATATTTATTAGAGACAGATATAAAAAAAAATACCACAATTACACTGAAAGACGAAGTCTACCTCCCAGTGACCCTGTCTGTTCGGAAATAAGAGCTGGGCTTCCAAGAGCTCAGAGGCCCCAGCCCAACACAGGCAAGTATGACTCCCTGCTTCTTTGATAATTATTAAAGATAATGTAAAATAAAGCCACTTAGAGAGGCTCCCCTCCGCAAATAATAGGAAAGGACGGTCAACACTGCGCAGACATTTGCTAGATTTATGCACGTGCACAGAGCCAAGACCAAGGGTTTGGGTCAGTCACTATGTCATTATGAGAGTAATTTATGGAAGGCCAGCAGCAGGCGGAAGCTGCCAAGATACCCTCACTGAAAGCCCATCCTGAGTAAAGCAGAAAATGCTTTCCTTTTGAAATCCACCCAAGACACTGCAGTGACACCAACTCCTGGACTCTCGAAACCGGGCTCCTTTAAGCAATCGTTTGTAGAAAGCCTGCTGTCCCAGGGGACCTTCAAGGCGGGTGACAGGAGCTCAGCACAGCTGCTTTTCAGCAGGGCTCACTCACGGTCCCTTCCATCTTTGGAGAGACAGGGACACGATTCTGAGGCTCCACTGGAACGTCTTTCACTGTCCTCATCAGCTCTGCTCTCAGGGCCTGCAGACCGACATTTCTGCAGACAGAAGGGGCTCCGTGTGAAGCGGGCACACTGTTCTTTAGTAGCCATGTGGGACAGGAGGTTTGGAGGGGGTGAGGGGCTTGCTTTTGACACTGTTTCTTCCTTAAGACGTGGCCGAAATAGAGCACGTTTTGAAGTGCGAGAGAACAATCCCATCACCCCACAGACATGGAGTCTGGATGGATTCTTAACCCCAGCGTTCACAAACTTAACCCTCCATCTGCGAGGCAGCATCTGGGACCCTGAGCTCACAGGTGCACATGCAATGAGGCCTGGCCTTCCCAGACACGAGAGCAGCTGAACTCACATGCAGGAATTGTTCCGGAAATTGAACCACGGTGCGTCGCTTCGAAGGGAATATGACTTTCAGGATTCTGAGTTGAACCTATTCTTGCCACTGACTTTTTATACGACCTTGGGCAAATCATTTAACCTGCAGCTGCCTCTGTGGCAGAAGCAGCATGATTCGTGGTCTAAGATGCAATTTCAGAACAGAAGCTCTATCTTAATTTTGCTTCCCTTTCCACCACTTGATCTCATCATTGGGATGCGGTGAGCTGCTCTGCAGGGCTTTGGGATTGACCTGCCTGCCAGTAGCATCAGGAGGCCTCATCTTCCTGGTAAGCCAACAAACAGCGTGCATGCACCGAGCTGAAAGGGGGCTGTCCTGGAACTGGGCAGACCCAGCCAGCAGCCTTCTCACCTGTGCAGTGTGCAGGCATGCAGGCTCAACTCCTCAGTGTACTGGACTCTGGCTCTTCCTTGATAACCAGGTAGATGTGCAGGTGAACTGAAAGTCAGCATCTCCCTTTAACTCAGCTCCCTGCATTGTATGCACACACTGAAAGCAGTGCATTTATACCTCCCGTGCGCCAGGGGGCAGTAAAGCAGACTGGTTAAAAGCTCTGCTTTCTTGGAGAACCACTCTGAGTTGGAGGTGTAGCACCTTTAGCATCCTCTTCAGCCTCCATTCTCTCTTCTATGCTATGAGAATGTGATAGCTTCAAACTTATATGTGCTGAGAATTAAAAGTCAATATACACAAAGCGTCTGGTACGTCTGTGACACTTGGTATGTGTCGGCTGCTGTATTTTTACATATTCCAATCCTCCCGCCTCCACAGTCCACTGGGACTCCTGTCCCACCCCTGCAGGGTCACTGAGGCCAGGATTCTCCATCCTACCCTGCAGAGCTATGAAATGCAACCGGAAGTGCTGGAGGGAAGCAAGAGCTCAGGTCTTCTGGGTCTGCACAGCGCTCTTTATTGTTCTTTCCCCAAGCCTCACCCTGTTTTGAGTTGGCACCAGCCGTTCAGTGTATTCTCCTTACCTCTGCCTACCCCTGTGGTCTCCGTGGCCCTAAAACACAACTGTTCCGGAGCTGAGAGTTTTACTTTATTCTTGTATCTCAGGTTTGCTGGCCAAAACTTTACCCCTTTGGTTCTCTTTATTGAATTTGGTGGAGTGACCAGAAATCCTGGCACTAGGCCTGGTGAGGAAGGAAGAAAGGAGAAATGGGCAGGAGGAGTTCTATTGGTCTGTTTTCTGCTGCAATAACCGAATATCATGGAGTGGATGATTTACAATGATGGAAAAGTATTTGGCTTACAGGTTTAGAGGCGGGGAATCCACAGTTGTGGGGCCTCAGCTGGTGAGGGCCTGTGACGTGTGACCTGATGGTAGAAGGTAGGTGTATGAGAGAGCCCATGAGAGCGGAAAGGGAGATGATTTCCTCCTTTAATCGCTAACTGGCCCCAGTGGCTATGGCATTCATCCCTTTCTGAAGGCACGAGCTCAGGACCCGATCAGCTCTGAAAGGTCACCCTTTTCATCCTATTACAATAGCAACTAAGTTTCCATATGAGTTTGGGAGGGGACATTCTAGTGGTAGCAAGAATGAGACCTGCTGACCTGGTATCACAGGGCCAGTGAGTAGCCAAAGGTGGTTTAAACCTGGGCCTACTCTCAGGGAAGCCAGGTCAGCATTCCCGGAGTCCGTGGGAAGACAGACGACCGTGTCCTCTTCTGTAGGACAACGACTACTAGGTTATGGAGAGGTGAAACCAGAAGAGAGAGGCCCTCAGTGCTACCCAATCTCCCAAAGATGTCCTGTGTGCTGAGACTTAAAGGGTGCAGGAAAGTGATGAAGGTGTGTGAATAACGAAAGGGTGACCCAGCAAGGGGACATCCTGCAAAATTTATGGAGACAGAACACTGGGCTAATGGAAACACTACTACACATAGGTGGTATTGCCAGTATATCACCATGCTGTTGGACGGGGGCTTGGGGGATTACCCACCGGTAGTATCACTAGTGTTACGCTCACCATGGGTTGTTCCCAGGAGAACTACCCACAGAGGAAATACCTACAGGTATTCCCAGGTCAGAGGTTATCAGATGTTGGTGTACATCAGAATCACCTAGAGGGCTCCTTGAAACACATCTTGGTGCACACCCTCAGTGCGCCTGATTCAATCAACCTGAACTAAACCCAAGAGTTTGCATTTCTAAGGGCTTCCTGTGTGATTCCAGTGCTTCTGGCCCAGGCATCCTCCAGGAAAGCCACAGGCCTTAGGCACCCTCCAGGAAAGCCACTGGCCTCAGGCACCATGAGAGATGAGGAGGAAATCGGACCATCATGGAGATCTTCCTTGTGACCTCCTTGTGGAGATATGAGGAAGGCTGGCTTCCTTCTCTTAGTGACCTTGTTCTATTGGGAACCAGAGGTCTCAGGCTTCCTTCTCCCATCTGAGGGCAAGGATAGAAATTCCGTCAGGATCGTTGCTCCCAGGTAAAGCTTTGGCAGCACTTTCCGGTGCGCCATGAGGACTCCATGTTCTTAGTGCATCTCCTTGTTCTTAGGGGCCCAGAGAGCAAAGACGCTTGCTCCTAATTTTAATACAGAGTCTGTGAGCTGACACACACTTGCCTCAGCTTGTAGTTGAGCAACCAAGGAGGTGCCCTGAGCTGGTGCAGCAGATTGGAGAGTTGGTAACTACGTGGTGTCCTGGAGGGCTACATGGCATCCTGTCAAAGACGGGCAGACCTGTCTCATGCACTTGGTGATCTGCACTCAAAGACTTTGAAAATGTTTAAAAATCCTCCTAGAACATTCTGCAGAAATTGAGTCTCATTGTTCTTGTCATCTTCCATTTCAGCCTCCTCTTTAAAGCAGTTCACATATGCTCCCTGTACATTCTGCAACTAATAACTGGTCTAATAACATTCAAATTATCTGCATATCATTTTTGGAAAGGACTCTGTACGTTAAGTACTTGTTTACATTGAATTCTACTGTTTTATTCCCTAAATCCAACTTTTCCAAGCTAACAGAATTTAAAACTCTATGAATATAAATAGTTCTTTTCAATGCACCCTTAATCTAAAGCCACCATCTTTGTCAATTTTCACTGGCCTTGTGACAAAAGTAGTCCAAACTTTCCTTTGAGTATTTCTTTCATTATTGTTCTTGAACTTTTAAAAATGATTAACATAGTGACCTTTTCCTATGGAAAATGCAATACTTATACTGCAAAGCAAAAGTGAAGCACAAAGTGTGAAAATGGAAACAAACTACCCAATGCTTTAGTAAAAGTAGAAGCCAGTGGCCCTTATGTTCCTTTGACTGCTTCCAAAAAGTTCCAAGTTCACTGGAGGTCGTGTCCAAAGGTTGCATTTTGTAGTTCTACACCCTGTGTATCTTTTTTTTTTTTTTTTTTTTTTTTTTTTTTGTGGGTACCGGGGGTCGACCTCAGGACCTCGTGCGCCAACAGGCACCCGTGCCGCTGAGCGATATCACCGGCCCCTTTTTCGTATGTGGGATCCGGGAGTCGAACTCGGGCCCTCGCGCTTGCAAGGCAGGCGCTTATGCCGCTGAGCCATCTCACCGGCCCCACCCTGTGTATCTTTAAATTTAGACTTAGTGCACTGAATGTATTTTAGGCTGAAGGTAAATTCAAACTCCGTGTTTCCTCACATAATTTCTTTCTATAATCATTGTAAGTGTGATCTAGCACTAAGTACCACTTATCTTTTGGTTGAGAGCTCAATGTTAGTTGAATAATAATAAAGAAATACTTCCTGGGAATGTTCTTAAAGCATAAAATTTAGAAGGAGATGGAATGATTCAAAAGCTTAAGCATTTTCTTTGCTCAAGAATTTCTGTCTGATATTTTTCAATATCATGTTTTGTTCTTGAAATTCTCCCATTATCCAGGGAAGGAATGATGCAATTCCAGGCAATAAGGAGATAAGTGAGGAATTAGAAGACAGTAGGTGTGATTTTACGGGAAGGCTAACATTAAGTGTCAGAACCATCTCTAAACCCCAAATCACACACTGACCACTTGTGTGAGTGGCAAGTCCTCCAATTCTCTCACATCTCCAGAATGAAAATCACATGAAAACCATCCCCACTGGATTATCATATTGCTAAATAAATTACAGAAGTGCTTTTAAAAAGTAAAGCAAATTAAAAATGTCACAGGTCACTTGCCCATGGGGTTGAAAATCCGACAGTTTCAGAAATGCAGCACACAGACCAATAGCTGTTGCTTTTGTTATTGGGTCAGGGAGGAAATTCTAAGCATGAATTCCCATTTTGCTTCAGTCCTTTTCCTACTGCTAAATGGAGATCATCTCATCTCTGTGTGTCAAATGCAGCATATGTGAAAATACCTCCCGATCATCTTTCACAGGAATTCTTTCCAAGTGAGAAAGCAAATAATGGGGTCATGGGCTTTCTGGAGTAATACAACCCAGCTTTCTAGTGTGATTTTGATTAGCAAATTCTGTTCCTGGTTTTATTGTGTGTGGGGAAGTGCCTTTCCATGATTTCATGCATTTTTTAAGGCAAAAGAAGGAAACTTAGCAGTTGCTCATAGGAGTGGATCCTGGAATTCATGGAGTCATCTTTAGAGAGCCTAGTGCTAAGCCATGCTGGGTATTAATCATAAGGCAGAGAGAATTCATGAATTAACAGATAATAGAGTGCAAATTTCCATCACAGCTCATCATCACACTCGTCACCTTCATCCACCTCCTCCTCGTTTGCATCGTCCACAGTGAAAGTCGTAAAGTGGTGATGCAGTCATTTCTTCCGTTCTGGTTTTGTAAAATCCAATTCAGGCAAATGTCAGTCCACTTCAAGGTTTCTTGTGGAAGATTTCAATCTATGCTGAGAAGAGCTTCCTCTGTTCTCTCTATTCTTGTCTACACTTTTAAAGTCCTGTGCTGAAGTGTTCAGTCCAATAAGCTTCAGTGCCTTAAAGTGCCAAGGTATATACTCCATTGACTAAATTTGGATGTTCTTCATCGCCTTGAATTTCCTCACATTACCCCAGATGTTGCCTGTTTACTACAGAGCCTCAGTAACCCGTGTTGCTATTTAACAGAAATCAGGAATACAGGATGATTTTTTAAACTCTGTTTTTATTTTTTTCAAGAAACTTTGATTAAATTGCAAGCTTTAGCAAACTCAGATTGCTAACAATCTTAGCTACCCCCAAATTAGAGCTCATCTGTAAATGATTAGGGTAAATTTTGTAGCAAAACCAGAAGTTTTTGCAATACCTTCTCCTTGGCAGGAGCCACACTGCGGCTAAGTAAATTTAGGTGATATTGCCATCTAGTTATTTATGGCTGGATTGTAGACAGGAACAAGGGAGAAAACTCATATTAGCTTGGTGAATAAGAAAGAAATGCTGCATCACAATGCCACAGAGTAAACGGGCTTGGAATTAAGCTAGTCTGACTTCAAAGTCCTCTCTGAGGCCTGAGAGCCAGCACGCCTCAGTCTTCTTCTCGTATCTCTGTGACATCTACAAGTTTTCACATAGCAAAATAATTTGGAAATATAATTTAGAGGGTCCAGTAACAAAGAGTACACCCCTGGTGTGACAGTTACACTGGATTGTCAATTGGTTGACTTGCGAGCAGCCTAGGAGATTAGTAAAGCACACTTCTGGCCATGTCTGTGTGGGTCATGGTGGCATGGCCTCGGGTACTGAATCTGGTCCCTGGCCTTTTCCACTCTGGCGCTGTTCCCTGCTCTGCTTCCATGATGAGAGCAGCTTTGTTCCACCACACCTTTCTGCCATGATATTTCTGCTTTGGAGCCAGCTGACCATGGACCAAACCCACTGAACCTGTTAGCAAAAGTGAACTCTTCCTCCTTTAAATTGTGTATGTTGGACATTTGGACCCAGAGACAAAAACATGATCAATACACTTATATAAAATATTTTTCAAACCTTCATTCCAAAATGAATAAGTGAGATATGTAGAAAGATTAATAGAAGAAATGATGTTCTTTCTTTCTCTGCAGTATACACATCTATTGCACACATATATCCTCACACACTTGCACAGGTTAAATTATTGCCCCCCACAGCCTCTATGGATAAATTGTGAATTGCTAACACCTCCAGGGCCAGGTCCAGGAAGTATCAATGTCTCCCAGTGTAGAACAATGTGGGATGGTAGAAAATCTAAGCTTGTGGCCATAAAGTGTTGGCTTGAATACTAATTAACTGGCCAAGTCACCCAATATTTCTGGTCCTCAGTCTTCTCCTTTGGAACCTAAGCCAAAACACATCTCACAAGGTTGTTTTAAAGATGTAATGAGATGCCATCCAAGGAGCACCCCAGCCCAGTTGCTGGCTCACATCTGATAATTAGAAATAGGAACTGATGACCAAAAGAAGCCCAGCAGTCCTTGTGACCTCGACACATACCACAGTATATACAACTAACTTCCCAAGAAGAACGAAGTTGAGAGAAGAAGTAGAAGCACCAAGTTTCAGTTTTTGAGAGAAACTCACTCGATAAAGCAAGGCAACTGCCACAACCTAGTGACATGTCTTTTCCTTATTTCAAAACAATTGTCTGCTTCTTTTTTGCCAGAAAGCAAATTTGATACTATAATAAACTGTGAGCTACATGCTGTGGGAATTAAAGGAATTCATTTTTTTTTCCATAAAATTCTGTACTAGGATTCTGAGGATACAACAACTTGTCATCATTAAGCTAAAAATGGAATTATAATTACTTCACAGAATCTCCCAACTCCAGGACTCAAACTAACAAGGAATCTGCTTCCATGTCTTTCTCCTTGCACCACTGTGTTGCCCACGGTGTGGACAGAATTTCAGACCCAAGTGTTGAAGATGGCCATTGGTAGATGGGCTGCTTCCTGTATCTCTCTGCAACTGAAGGAACAAAACCATGTTTTGACTCTCACTATATTTCGGTCAGTAATAAAGTTTCCTTGGATGACTAGAATGTCAGCCGTTTTCAGTTCTGTTCTTGATCTTGTATTTAACTCCTCTTTACTCATCTTTTGGTTTCCGTTGCTGCTGTTGCTGTTTTCAAAATATTTAGATGGGCCTTTGAGATAGCTCAGCATCATAAGCGCCTGCCTGGCAAGCATGAGGTCCTGAGTTCGACCCCCGGTACCCATAAAAAAAAATATTTAGAGATGATGCATTTCTCCATATTCTCCTTTGTAGTGAGAGCCATGGCCCTGAGGATCCATGCGCTGACTCATTTCGGGAGGTTGCGGAACGCTCATTAGAGCACTTACGACTTTGTACAATTTAATTGCCTTTAGGAAATTCCATTTTCTATCTGAAATGTCTGTTCCAGTTTGGCTTTAGTCTACAGTGTGTCACTTCACTGTATCGTACCTAAACTTGTAAGGTGTGGGGAGGAGAGAGGGAATGGAAGAAAATTGTGAAAATCAAAGAAAAAAATTTTGTGACCTAGATTTCAACTCAGTGGATCTGGAAAAAGATTTTCTCCCCTTAATGAATCAAGATTAATGAGGATTGAATATATTAAAGTGACAATTTCATTCCTAATCATTTCTTCTTTAAGTATTTGAGACACATTGGGTTGAAAGGTGCCTCTGAGTTTGATGTATCATCTGCTAGCCCGCAAGGTTCGCGGGGCTTCAGTGCTGGTGCCTGGTGTGTTCTGTCTGGTCTACATCTGCCCGTGATTTTCAAAACTCGCTTCACTCTGAGCTGGGGTCACGTGTGTGTGCGAGGTTTGCTTTTGTTCAGAAGGACTTTCTGTGGTCTAAACCACAGGTTTTTTTCTCTACCTGTGCCCTTCAGCTCCACAAAGGGGGTGTTATATTCTTATTTATATGAATCTTCTCATCATTTTTCCCCTGGGTAAGAAGGGGGCAAATTATTTTATCTTAAATATTCCATTTTCCTACTGTGTTAATGTTATGGGGGTTGATGTCCTTAAGATCATTTCTCAGATGTGTGTATTTCACTTAAAATCATCTGGAATCCAATTGCCTTGGGCTATTAATCCTATTTAGATTAAAGGCATGTTTAATTATCCATTTACTTTATTTCTCACCCAAGGACTCTGGGACTCTGACTGATCTCCCAGTACCACAGCCCCGGGTTACTGCTGCCCTTGTGTTATTTAGAAGAAGCCCATGAGATTGACTCGAGGACCCCTTGGAAAGAAACCGTAATTTATTTGGGAAACCACATTGATTGACTCAGTCTCCATGAAGGAGAATAGGACTGTTGATAAGCATTAGAAGAAATGCTTCTTCCTCAAGGCTCTAGTTTCCACCAGCCTTCTCTTTCTTTCTTATAATTCCTCCCAGGAAGTAGTGGTTCCCCTTGGTTCTTCCCTGAGATTCTTTGTGTGGGAGGAGATTCTCAGTGGAGTCCTGACTGGCCTTCCTGGGCTGCTGAGTCCATCCCTACTGACTCCTCCTTGCTGTGCACGCAAGCCACATTCTCCAAAATCAACTTCAGCAGCAAAAAGGGAAATCTAATGAGACATCATCCCACGTGAGCCAGCCTACCCATAAAACACTGCCTGAAAACAAAGCAGGCACATGTAGAAGATTATCGGGTGGTACCTTCCTTCTCTTCGTTCCATCAATCAGCAAACCCCAGGTCTGTATCCAAAAGACTCATCTCCGATCATCTGAGATTACCAATGTTCCTAAATTTTATAGTACTTCCCATCATCCAACCTATATCCACCTCTGTATTCCTGGAGTTATGCATATAGTTCATTTAGAAGAAACAAAAAGTACTGTGTTTCTTGGCATAGAATAACATTTGGCAAATTGCATATTGAAAATAATGAAATAACATTAACAATGTGTATTGAAACCTGAGTGGGGCAGAGTGTGGGGGAGTTCCTAGCATCTGATGAGTAGAAGGCATAGATGCTGCTTACACCCCGGAGGGCATAAGGCAGCACTCACAACAAAGAATTATCTGGCCCCAAATTAACAGAGGCTGATCTAGTCTCATATCATAATGCGTCACTTTTTCCCAACCAGAAAAAGTGCTATTTGGGACAACACAAGCACACCATGATATACGTAATATGTAGTATTAATCATTTATGTGGAGGACCACCAAGACGGCTCCCCCTGAAAGAAGATGATTTGCCTCCATTTTGGTTCACCTTTCCCCTACTTCTGTGTACTGATACATACAGAGCTGCCTATGGAAATGCTGTACCCTCTCCACTGGCTTTGAGCAACGCAAATGAGTCCAGCCGAGGTGCCCATGTGCAGCCTTTGAAGCAAAGCAACAGGTCTGTGAGGCCCCATCTATAACTCCCTCCTACTAAGCATGAGCTAGGGCAAGACAAGAAAGAGGCAGTGAGGTCCCAGGGCCATAAAGGCCAGACATCAGAGCTGAAGCAGCTGACCCCAAACACAAGATACTTTCTCAAACTGTGTTATGCAGATTCCTCCAAGCTTAGAGGCTACCTGGTATGGTACTTTTTCTGCATACCTCTCTTTGCATATTGCTATTGTGCCTTCTACCTCGCCCAGCTCACAGCACTCACATACTTCCCATCTTTCTCTCAGTCACTCATCCGCGACCCACTCCCCTCTTCATGAATTAATAAAACCAGGGTTTGGCCCTGGTTCAAGGCCTTAGTCTGGTTAGGCTTTGTTCCGACTGGACTTAAGACCCCCTTGGCTCCCCACAACTGCAGATGTGCCTTTGTCTCTTTATTCTCACCGTGGGTTGCATTGGAAGTGGTAGATTGGGATTTACTTGCAAGAATTCTAATAACTTTTCCCTGGGATTACAATTTATAAACTCCTCCGGACCGAGACAAGGGGCTCCTAGAGTTTAAAAAACTGTACAAAAAGGATACCTGTGAGACCCATTCATGATCTGACTGCATCGTTCACCTCTAAATCTACACTGTCAGCACAATGTCATACAAATATATTATATGTATTACACAAAACTCCAACACCTCTTCCACTGCGTGATCACCTGACTAGCTACTTAGTGTCAGTCATCATCTGCCATTTGTCTCAAATGATCTGATTTCAAATCTCGGGCTGGTGACACAGCTCAGTGTTAGCAGCGTTGCCTAGCATGGGACAGTCCCTGGGCACAACCACCAGTACCACAGGAAGAAGACACTACCTTGACATTTCTGTCATATTGTGTGAAATAGCTAAGAACAGACTTAGAAGAATTTCTCTTTCCATTTACTTAAAGCAAACAAAGAGCCAACCTCCACTCCCATCTGTTCAATCCTTCTCTCCACCTCTTCCCACTTCATTTTCATTCCTCCCCCATTACATTGAGAATAACCAATGTGGGGCATGGAGGTGTATTGCAAAAACCTACGAATGACAAGATTTGAATCCACTTTTACTTTTTACTCATTATGACTAAGGTTGCTTCATCTCAGAACAATTTTGCTTAGATCTAAAATGATCCAGCTCTAAGAACCACCTTCCCTACCTCAAAGAGTTGCCTTGAAGACAAAATAAAAAGATGTAGCTAAAGTTCTTTGAAATCTTTAAGTCACCAAGCATAAAGTGTGCAAAAATTAAAGCACTGTGCCTGTCACAGGCAGCTCCTGTGACATTCCGAGTGATTGCCACTTTCCAGGGCTCACATCTTGGATAATTCTGTCTCTTTGAACATAGGCTGGATGTATTCAATCACATCTAACAAGTGAAATTTGGCAGAAGTGACAAGATGGCATTTCTAAGATTAGGTCTTACAAAAAACTCTGCATTCTGCTTTGGGTGCTGTCCTCTGCTCCCTCCAGTCATTTGTTCAGGGGGACAGGGGCCATGTTATGGAACATCGGAGGCTGAGGTCTGCCAGCCCCCTTAGGCGTGAGGTGGGAAGAGGGTCCTCCATCGCTCGCCATCCCCAGCCAACACCCTTGACTGGAACTGGAACCACCCACTCTCCCAACCCACCAGGAGCTCATCAAGGCTTACTGCTTCCGGCCAACCCACCAGGAGCTCATCCAGGCTTACTGCTTCCAGACACTAAGAGTTGGGGTTGTTTGCTTCTCTGTGAGCTCAGGGTCTTATCACCTCTCCTCAGCAAAATCATGACCTCTGATCATTTTTCATTAGTCATGCTTGCAGTACTTAATGGTCACTTTCATCATGGGGGTTGGTGGTACATATACCTAGCATATCTTAATTCTTTTTACTTCCCCTTCCCCCACCTCCTTCCCTCCATCCTTAGATCCCCTTCTCATTTGCCAAAGATCTATCTCCCTGTTTTGTATTGTCCATCTTTCATTTTGCCCTTTAAATTATTTATACTTGGGGTTCCTCACATAAAAGAAACCATGCAATACTGAAGCTTGTGTGTCTGATTTATTTCATGTAAAAAGATGTTCTCAAGATGCATCCCTTCTCCTCCTAATGACTCAAGTGTATCCTTCTTTATGGCAGAGTAGTACTCCACTGTATGTAAATAGTATATTTTCTTTATCCATTCATCTGTTGATGAATATACAGGTCACTTCCAAGATTTAGCTATTATGAGTTGTGCTTCTATAAACACGGGTATGCATGGACCACTGTAATATGATGACTAAATTTTGGGGGAACATACATAAAATGACACTAGATGGGTCAGATGGAGTTTCTAATTTTAGTTTTTTGAGGAATTTCCATACTTTCCATGGTGGCCATACCACTTTACGTTTTTAACTGATTCTCTCCACTTTGGCTTCATTGCCTTCTGTTTTTGTGTCTTTGGACCAGGCCTGTCCTCCAGCCCACTGCCTGCTCTCCAGTCTGGAGTGGCACTGGAGAGTGTGTGTCACGGGGTCTCACCCCCTCCATGAAAGTGATAAGTCCTTGGGAAAGACATCTCTGCGCAGTTGTGGAGGACTTGAAATTTCAGACTTTCATCCAGACCCTCTGCTGTGGGTGGTTATCTTAGCGCTCACCGTACACAACAAAAAGAGCAAAGTGAAAACTGGGGGGGGTGAAGCATCAAGTAAATTTTTTCATATTTACATATTAAGGAATCTCTTTGAAAGCAAATTCCTACATGCTATGGTTTGGATAAGTCTCCCCCGAAGGCCCACGTATGAATGGCTGGTCCCCAGCTGGTGGCACTCTTGGTCTCAAGATGACGGGACTTGTAAGAGCTGGGGCTTCAAGGAAGCCTCCTGGTCATATGGCAGTGTACCCTGGAAGAGGACACTGTGATCCCAGACATCTGGTTTCTCTCTTGTTCTGACCATGAGTTGAACAGACTTCACCCACCACAAGCTCCCTCATGGTGCACCGCCTGGCCACAGACCCACAAGCAACAGGGCCAGCTAACTGTGGGAGGAAATCTACAAAACTGTGAGCCCAAACAAACCTTTTCTCTGTTTAAGTCCATTTACCACAAGAATCTGTTACAGTAGCAGAAAGCTGACAGACACACAGTGTAACTTAGTGAACACTATTAACATACGAAAGTATAAAGAGAAGAGATGAGTCCATTTTATTTTCTATTTTACTATATTTTGGAACAACTTTTTTTATCAATATATTTAGCTAGGTATTTTCCCTTGTGTAAGTTATATTTCAGTATGTTTGACTTTTCTTTGTGTGTATTCAGCATATTCCAAGGGATAAGGCAATGCTTCTGCATGCATTTTTTGGAATATTACTAGTAATTCCTATGAGCCTATTTATTCCAGTATGTGTTTTGTCTCTGTTCTTCGATTGCTAAAGTTAACCCATGGCTCAGTCTTTATTTTACAGATTTTAATGCCTTGTGTCTTCGGAAATGCATTAAATTCTCAATCATCCTGATGACCAGAGTGGATTACAGGAGGGATTTGAAACTCCCTGTGGCTTCTGCCCTGGCTAGCCTCTTCCCAAACTGTTTCCTTTCTCAATCTGAGGACGGTGCCCCTCTGACCACACTGTCATTTTAGTATTAGCCACAGTGAATGTTAGAGGAAATAAAAATGCGATAGAAATGTGCATACTCCCTGGAAATATTCAATATGTGCTCAGGAGGAAAAGACGTGGAGATACCCTTGTCCTGTCCTCTCTGAGAGGCTGTCCTTTATTAACTTGGCTAATGGAGCTTCCCCTTCAGATGTATTTCTGCTCTTTTCCAACTCTGGGCTAAAGCTCATGGTGAATAACGGAGAAGGCAGTCCTGTGATGTGTGTCAGTAGTACTTTCGCCTTAAATGTAGAACTAAGACCAAGAGATGGATATGATATCAACCTGAACTAAGTGAAAAGCAAACAGATCTGAAGGTGACATGAAGATGACATGTGTTGGGGAGCTTGTTGTTTGTTTCTCAAGGTCCTACACTAAACTCCCTGACCTGTGTCCCTGGGCAGCCGATCACTCGAGTTATCATAATATTAAACAGACAAGGTAAGGTGCTAGATCTTCTGAACAGAAGGTGGCTCACTGGGTCTTTTGAAGTTGTCCACAACAAAGTATCTTCGATGAAAGCGATGCTTTTCCCGCCTTTCTGCCATGGGTATTAAGATAGCACACTGGGTGTGGAGCCTGTGTCCTTCAGGGATAGATGGCATCCGTTCAGCTTTCCCAAATGCGGAAGGAGGATAATTAAAACCAACCATCTCATCTCAGAGATGTGTGAAGATTAATAAAATGATTTCTGTAAAGGTCCCTGAGCTTTTGGAAAGAAGAATACAACATACAAAATATTGCTATGTGGTTTAATTTGTAGTTATGTGAGATAACTCATAATCACTTTATATCCAATGAAAAATATAATTAGTGCTACATTACTACTTCAAAGGTCATTTTATATACGAGCAACAAACATAAATTCTGAGGATTTAATTATGAATTAATTTATGGCACAGCATATGTTATGTATATTAGGATGGAGATTTTAGAATTTAGCTAATAATAAAAATGAAGAAATAAGTACAATGCTGGCAAATTACTTGATTTTCTTCAACTTGAAACTAGATGAAAAAATTGAAGAAATCTCTTCTGTTATATTTCCCTGTGGATTTCAAGTTAAGGACAATTTTCAGAAGACAACAGAATAAAATGCGGGGGAGACGTGGATCCAATTATGTTGGGAAACTTTTGATCTGGTTCCAGTGTGGCTGAGCCTATTCAAGCTGGACAGCAATGGAAAGAAAATGAGGCTGAATGGACCATCTAGGATCGAGATACTGGTTTAAGGAACAAGTAATAAGAAACTGGAATTACAGTGATGGTAGAAAGAAAGAGAATGGAGGAGTGAGAGAAATATCATCTAAGGAGATTCGAGTCTACAACTGATAGCATAAAAGAGAAAATGGTCCTCGCCATACAGAACCTACCTTATGAATATCTGGGACCATGCTATCCAGAAGAACATGTGGCCATAGTGGAATCACCCTACCTATATCTGCTCTCTCCAGGGTGGGAGCCCCAGGCACACGTGGCTACTGAGAACTTGAAACATGACCAGAACAACTGAGGGGGGCTGGGCGTCCAACTGTATGTTATTGCAATTCATTTAAATTTAAATATCAAAGAGCCATGTGTGACTGGTTAATGTCTACTCCCCTGCCAGTGCAGGTCCAGAAGAATGACTGGCATCAAACTTGACATTAGTAGGAAAAAAGAAACCAGGAATAAGAGTGAGCTTGTAAACTGGCCAGGGCTCAGAGAATAGATAAGTATACCACAAAAGAGAAAAAGTAGTTTGAAAAATCATGTGGTGAAAAAGTAGGACAAGAACTACAAAAAAAATTCGCTTTTGAAAAAGTTATCTCAAATCCCCGTTATTTTCAAAACATCCCAGGACGGGCTGTTCATAGTCTCTTTTTCTCTGCATCTTCCTTTGGTACGTATTCCGTCTACACTGAGCATCGGCAGCAAAGCACGCTACCCAGGAGAGCAAGCGAAGGAGGAGGAAATTTAGACCTAGTCAAGCTGAGCAGACATTAAAATATCAGGGCGTCTTGAAGCAGCTCTATCCCACTTGTGTCAGGCCATCTTAGGAACATATCTTAGTTCTCTCCCCTACTCCCGAATTACCAACATTTCCTGAGGGTTACATATAGTTAAACAGCTTCCTCTCTATTGGGCGTTTACATTTTCTCCTACTTTAGCTGGCTTCCCAGGAATTAAGTAATGTGTGGTCTTGTATATGAAACTGCAAAACTCTATGCTTGATAAAAATTAACATGCATACTGGGAATTTTTTCCGGGATTTTATGAAGGTAGGAAATATTAGGTCTGGACACACAGTAGCAATGTATTTAAACCAGAGGTCTGTGTTTGTATTTATGACGGCGTTATCGCTTCTGATCAGTGAACAACTGTGCACTGAGAAGGGTACCTTGGCCGCGTGCTGTTAGGCCTGAGCAGAGCGGTGAGCTTTCCTGTTATGTGTGATTAAGGCTTTGTCATGTCTTGGTACTGTAGTTTAAGGTCTTCTCCAGCTTTCCTGTTCTGTGAGCATGTGTGTCACAGGTAACTCATTAGATGGCTTTTCACAGTCTCAAAAGTGAAAATGTTAGGTTTGTTTCCACGCCTTCCGGGCAGTGATGTAAACGCCGAGCCCCTGTAACGATCCCCCCATGGCTGCGGGCATCAGACTGTGCCACGCAGCCCGCAGAGAGACGCAGGAGCCGCCTCAGCGGGGTCTCCAGTCTCCCTGCTTTGGCCCCAACCCAAGCAGCCAGGTTCTCACGCTTTATCTACTGACGTGGCCTAGGATTTTGCAACAAAAGTGGTCCTGCTACTGAGGCCAAAGAAGAAACCCAGTATTGCAGTTCCTCACACACCGCATCCACAGCCAGGCCGGGTACGGATTCCACCCACGTCGCATCGGCGATGACCCTTCCCCCTTCGCCCCTCCGGGCCCCTTTCCTGGTCTCCACCCGCCCTGAGAACCAGCAGGGCTAGCAGCAGCTCCCAGAGCCAGGGGGTGCAGTCAGGGTGCGTCTCCCCTTCCCTGCGGAGCCCCAGGGAGCGCAGTGCTCTCGCGCACAGCCGAGACCTCTGCGAGGACCGTCGCAATGCCAGCGCCACCACAAACGATTCCCTGGCCGTCGAGGAAACCCATCTTCTCCCCAGCCTCTTTACGCGGCTATTATTCCTGGAATTACATACAAAATACACTTTTAAGAGACGCATTGCATCTTAATGTGAGAAAATGAGTTTATTTCATGTTTCGGTTTCTTTTCAACAACACTGTCATGATTTGAAAGAGCATCTCGAGATCTTCAAGTCAATAAGACTTCTAGGGAAACGAGCTTTGAGAAAGTACAAGTGCACAAAAATGCACAGTGAAGAATGTTCGCTGCCACAGCGTAGGTAGTAGGGGGAATAGGAACATTTTAAAATAGGAAAAATACGCAGAATCCTTACGGACAGAAATTAAGGGCTACACTCTTAGTGTGTTCCCCAAAATTCTCATGCTGAGGTTTAATCTCCAATATGATAGAATTGTGGGGTTTTTAGGCGGTGACTCGTACAGAGAGAGCCCTTGTAGATGGGCTCAGAGCTCTTAGGAAGGGATTGCGAGAGTGGATTTCCTTCTTCCCATCCCTCCACGGTGTGAGGACCTAGAACTCCTCCTTCCAAGGCTCTGTCTTGGAGCGGAAAGCGTCCCTGAGCAGTCATCAAGCCAGCCAGCACCTTAACCTGGGCCCTCAGCCTCCAGATCTATTAGAAATAATTTCATGTCCTTCATAAAATACTTTTTATCACAAAAAATAATACTTACCACAAAAAATACTTATGAAGTGAAAATATAAGCAACTAGAAAAAACAAGGAGTGATGAAAAAATTAAAAAGTAAAAGCAAACTAGTTCAAGTCATAGAACCAAAATAGCCCAACAATGCTGAATAATTATCGATAAGTGAACTGGATTTCAAAATATTTATTTTAAGCTTGTTTTTAGATATTTCACATAAAGTTAGAGACAACATTTAAAATATGATTACATCATTTATTAAAGAATCAGAATTAGCATGGTTTTACGAAATAATTCAGAAGTATTTGCAAAAGCCTGACTAAAATAACATTAAATGTAAGTATTGTAAATGGACTCTACATAGATGTATAGAAAATACTTGGGAAAAATGATGAAAAATTAGACAGGTAAAAGCTTAAAATGCTTAAAATCTTGGAAAATTGTCCTGCGTTTCATGAAAAATGCCCCAATGGAAAATTTGACAGCTCACAACTTTTAACATAACCCCACTATCAGTGAATTGTCTGGCAATGTGCCCCACCACAGAGGGCCTGCGTCACAGTCTCCCCCACAAGCTCCCTGTCACCCCCAGTTCCACTGGCTCAGTGACCCGCTGTCAACCAGGGCCTAAAATATTAATATCTGTCCTAGCTCTTTCAAGAAAGAGAGACTCATCTGTATAACTCATCATGGCATACTGTTATAACCATTCTACTTTACTTTTAGTTATTGTTGTTAGTCTCTAACTGTCCCTAAATTATAAACTTTGCCATAAGTGTGTATGTATCAAAAAATTTTAAAAAACAAGATATAAAGTGTTGCAACCTATCTGAGCTGTCAGGCATCTACTGGGGTCTTGAAACATGCTCCTTGTGGATGATGGGAAAGTGCTGGGTAAGATTCAGGAGAGACAGGAACAGAAAATGAGGCTGAAATCAGAGAATGATGGTCCTTGTGATCCTTTCTAAACCACTTGGTAGGGGAGGTGGTCACTGTAGAATTTTATAATGGAGGTGCTTTGGATGATGTGATGTGCAGTTTGGAATGGTTTCTTTAGCACTGCTTGGAAGAAAGTTGGGGACAAGATAACATCAGACACTAAGTCGAGTTAGTGAGGAACCAATTAATCTGTCAAGAGAAGCAAAAGTGGGAAAAGATAGAGCTAGAATCAAGACCTGAACACCGCGTGTGGGGGACAAAGGGTCTGATGTTACTTCCAATCTCAAGCGACCTTCTGTGTCACGAGCCCTGTGTCCCTGTCCCTTGTCCCCCAGGAGGCCACCTTTCCACTATCCTCTCTGCTCCCATCTCTCCTGCAATGGTGGTGCAATAGTAAGAATTATTTTGGCGCAAGTCATCAAGGTTAGGAGACCCTAACATGGGCAGCTTTTCCTCCTGGTGCTTTCTGAGGTCACAGCGCTGGTGTTTTGTGTCCCCTGGGTCTAGATCCATTAAGAGGTGACAATTTCCAAGACTAACTACAAAGCAAAGAGCCGTGGGTGGTAGGACAGCTATGTGGCCTCAGTCCTGCTGTTGCTCAGGACCCCAAGTTCCTGAGAGGTGAGCAGCAGCCAGGGGCACAAAATGCAGGATCCCTGTAAGCACTGCCTGCTTATTTGATCTCTCACAAAACAGATTTCTTAGAAAATCAGAGGGCAGCTAGGAGGTGGTGCCCTGCAGTGTCGGGGACTCTGTGGAGGAACCACCAGCAACAGCAGAGTCAGAGCAGCAACGTCCTGCTTCGCACAGAACCTCTGAAGGACCTTAGTTGTCATGCAGTGGGCATGGAGAGGAGCTGAGAACACCCATATTGTGGACAATCGTGTGGGTGGGTCACCCAGCCTTTCAGCATGACGAAGGAAGAAAATGGAGAGACAAACAACAACAAAAAAAATCAGTAGAATAAGGAAAAGAGAGTAGCATCCAGAGGAATAAGATTCATTGCAAATGACATGTGATAGCAAGTAGAAGAGAATTTCAACACAAATCCTCAATTGAATGCATGAAGATGGGCTTGTTAGGGTCGGGACGCCCGCCGCGTGAAAGAAGACTCCAAGAAGCTTTCTCTCATGCAAAAGGCAAAGGGCTTTTATTATCCAAGCATGCGTGGGGCACACTGAACACGCAGGAACAGTGGGCCCCGAGGCCTGCCTGTGCAGGGCTTATATGTCTATAGAAAAAAGGGAGGAGGGGTCTCAGCAAGCGCGGTTACAGAAGCAGATAGCATTGGTTAGTTTAAACAGACTTTTACATTCATTGGGGAAGATGTCTATACGGGGGGTCTAAAGGCTGGGAGGTAATGACCACTACCTAATATGGGCTGCGGATGGTCCGGTAATGACCATTACCTAATATGGGCTGCGGATGGTCCGGTATAGCGCATCCTGCAACTCTTGCAAATTCCTTAGCTCAGGGTCAGTCCTTATCGGGTAGCCCAGTTCCTGGGTCTGAAGTCAGCTTGTTCTGTTTTATCTATCTGGGGCTGCTTTTTGTAACAGCTCAATTCTCAGAACACAGGAAGGAGGGGAACATCATGATTTGTACATTCCCAGGAGGAAAAATTTCTCTCACATTCCCCCCTTTTTATTTTTGTAAATCTCTATTCTTAGAGATCAGCATGTCTATTTTGAGGATCTTTTAATAAAGTATATTGTTGTCTGATGAGCATCAGCTTTACATTTCCAATCTGGTTTTGTAACAAGTTTACTATTCTATTTAGTATGCATGGCCCTATGGTTATTATCAAGATGAATATGATTAAGGGTCCTGTTAGGGCCGATAACAAGGTGAACCAGGGAGACTGGCTGAACCAGGACTCAAATAAGCCTTGTTGAGTTTCTCGCTCTCTCTGTCTTTTTTGTAGACGTTCCCTTAACCTAGCCATAGATTCTTTAACCACTCCTGAATGATCTGCATAAAAGCAGCATTCTTCTTTTAAGGCTGCACATAGACCCCCTTCTTTTATGAATAACAGATCTAATCCTCGTCTATTTTGTAGTACTACTTCTGACAGAGATGTTAAGGAGGTTTGGAGGGCTGCTACAGACCTTTGTATTTCTTTGAAATCTTGGTCAATGGCAGTTTGTAATTTGCTCATGTAATGTGAGCTTTGAATTAGTGTTGCCGTCCCTGTTCCTACCCCAGTAGCAACTCCCAATCCAGCAAGGACAGCCACAGTCAAGGATATTGGTTCTCGTTGGTACCTGGTTTTGTGTTCTATCATATCTTCAAATGATTTACTTTGGTGGTATATTATCCGAGGAAATATCTTTACCATGACACAATAGTGAGCTGAATTATTAAATACCTGAGTAGAGACACAGGGGGTGATCCCAGTGTTACATGCCCAATGGGTTCCTTGGGGTGGAATTAAGTATGTCGTTGAGGTGGGGATGTTATGAACATATAAACACAAAGTCCTTTTGATGTCATTTGGGGGGTTCCCTATACAGACTCCTTTTCCAGTAACCTCAGGAAGAGTGAGTTTATGGTTGGTATTCCAATCACAAGTAGTACTGGTAGTGACATTGTAGGTATTATTTACAGCAATACCTTCATAGTAAGGTGGAGAGGCCGAAAGGCAGAGCCAGCAAGACTGAGTCAGGTCACCTTGAGTATAGTTTAGGACAGAATAGGCTCCCAGAATTAGGTTGTATAATCTCGAAACAATAGGCAAAGATGTCTTAGTGGTCGAAAAGAGTGAGGAGGGAGCTTGGGTTGATTGAGTCATAATCACATTGTTGAGTGTTTGTAGTTTATCTAGGGGTCGAGGCGTAGGTTTGGGTTGAGCCCCTGGGTTGATAATAGGGTTAGGCCCTACGCCAATTATCTGGTTAGGTATTTTTTTTTTTTATAAGTATTAAACTACCTATAGTGCCTCTTTCTCAAAACCTAACGCCCCATGTTCGACCTACCGTCCAGCCAGGGTCAGTAGGAGTGATAACTTTGAAAGCTAGATGGCATGTAGTTCGGCTAGAGCCCCAATAAGGGTAGGTCGTTGGAGGAGATTGACAACCAGTAGGACTCCATTTCCATTGGAGTTTTGTGTCAGGGGAGTCAGGCTTCCAACCTGTAGCTAGTGTCTCACAGCCCCAGTAAGCACAATAATATTGTCCTGGCTTATTGCAATAACCTTTGCCGGGGTTAGAGGCGGGACACATATAAATGTGAAGTTTCCAGCAATAATGGTGTTCATCATAAGGGGAAGAGAGAAAACCACAAGGGTGGATCCTAAAATCAGGCGACCCAGATCCCTCCCAGGCTAGTAAAATTTTGCCATCTTCCCATCGAGACATTGTCCATCTCCAGGGTTGATGTGGGTTATCAGTTCCCTGGGACGGGGGAATCCCCATCATCCCCACCCATAGCCACACGACGAACTCGTAACCTGAGGGGGTTATCAGTCTTTTCCAGTTTCCAGTGAGACTCTGGCGACGGAGATGCCGGCTTGAGGTGAGATGCATGGATCCAAGACGTGATGCCATCAACCTTAACTGCTGTGGGGGTAGTTAGAAGTACCTGGTAGGGTCCTTTCCAGCGAGGTTCTAGAGTTTGTATCTGATGGCGACGAACATAGACAAAATCTCCTACGTTGTACCGATGGGGTGTGAGTCCGTCGCTTGGCTGGTAGGCCGAGGAGAGTTGATGCCACAGGATCTTTTGAATCTGGTCCAGAGCCTGGAGTCTATCAATTAAGAAAGTATGAGGTAAATGGGTGCCCTTAGGTAGAGGGTTAAGGTCTCGGATTGGGGGAGGAGTTCCATACATAATCTCAAAAGGAGTCAAGTTAGGTGGCTGGGAGAAGGGGGTGTTTCTAGCCCTAAACAAGGCATAAGGTAGGAGCATAGTCCAATCTTTAGAGCCAGTCTCTTTGACTAATTTTGTTAAGGTCTCCTTAATTGTTTTATTCATTCTTTCTACCTGTCCTGAGCTCTGGGGTCTATAAGCACAATGAAGTTTCCAATCAATCCCCAATATCTTGGCCAATCTCTGACTTACTTGAGCCACGAATGCCGGTCCATTGTCAGACCCGATTACCTTTGGCAGGCCAAAACGAGGAAAGATTTCTTCCATCAATTTTTTTGTTACCGTTTGTGCAGTTTCCTTCTTGGTAGGGAAAGCTTCGGTCCATCCTGAAAAGGTGTCTACAAAGACTAATAAATACTTAAGTCCATATTTGGCAGGTTTTACTTCAGTAAAGTCTACTTCCCAAAATTGTCCCGGTCTGGTTCCTCGTAATCTTTTTCCCTTGGTGGTTTTTGTAGGAAAGGCATTGACAATTTGGCAAGTTTTGCAATCTGAGGCGACCTGTTCTGCCAGTGTTTTAATTTGGGAGGGAGACAGTTGATTCTCTGTTGGTAAATTCCTGGCTAATAAGCACAGTTTTTTTGTCCCCAGATGGGTTAACTTATGAGCTTGTTGGAAGTAGGTTAAAAGTTCAGTTTTTCCCATCTTGGGAGATTGGGGAGGCTCGTCTGGATGTGTTTCAGGCGGAGCATTGACCTCCAGGAGCAAAGTAGTAGGGGCACTTAAGGCCGCCTGTTTTGCAGTCTTATCTGCATGATTGTTTCCCAGTATTATGGGACTGGTGCCCTTCTGGTGGCTGTTGCAGTGTACTATAGCTAACTTTTGTGGCAACATAATAGCTGTTAAGAGTCTTAGAATCTCTGTCTTATTTTTAACTTCTTTGCCCGCAGAGGTTAAAAGTCCCCTCTGTTGATAAATAGCTCCATGAATATGTGCCGTAGCGAAAGCATATCGGCTATCAGTATAAATAGTGGCCCTTTTTCCCCGTGCCAACTCTAAAGCCTTCGTAAGGGCAATTAATTCTGCTCTCTGTGCAGATGTACCTTCTCTTAGTCCTGCTGACCAAATAACTTGAGTCCCATCTGTAACCGCGGCCCCCGCGTGTCTCTTACCTTCTAGTAAGAAACTGCTACCGTCAGTGAACCAGGTTATTTCTGCGTCAGGAAGTGGCTGGTCTGTCAGGTCTCGGCGAATTCCAATTTCTTCCGCCAGGATTTCTTGACAAGTATGTAAGATTGGTTCTGATGTCTCTTCAGGTAGCAGAGTGGCCGGGTTGAGGGTGGTTGGAAGTCCAAATGTGATTCGATCCTTATTTAGCAGCAGGCTTTGGTAGTGGGTAATTCTGGCATTAGAGAGCCACCTATCTGGAGGCTGACGAATAACACTCTCCAGCGTGTGTGGGGCTACTATAGTCAACTTTTGTCCCAAAGTCAGTTTATCTGCATCCTTAGTTAGGATGGCTGCTGCAGCGATAGCCTTTAAACAGTGAGGCCATCCATTAGCCACTGGATCTAATTTTTTTGACAAGTAGGCCACAGGGCGCTTCCATGGGCCAAAGGCCTGAGTTAGTACCCCGCGAGCTATCCCCCGTTTTTCCTCAATATAGAGGGTGAAGGGTTTTTCTACATTGGGGAGAGCCAGTGCAGGGGCAGACAGAAGGGCCTTTTTAATATCGTCGAAGGCTCGTTGTTGATCTGCGCCCCAGATGAAAGAGGTATCCCCCTTTAGAAGAGGATATAGGGGAGCGGCTAGGGAGGCAAAATCTGGGATCCACAAACGACAAAACCCAGCAGCCCCCAAAAATTCCCGCAGTTGTTTTTTACTCGTGGGTGGGGGAATTTGAGTGACTGTTTTCTTTCTGGCTTCAGTGAGCCACCGCTTTCCATCCTTGAGAGTGTATCCTAGGAAGACAACCTCTTTTTGGCAAATTTGGGCCTTTTTAGCAGAGGCTCGATATCCCAACCTAGCTAACTCTTGTAACAATTTTCGAGTCCCATACATACAGTCTGGTTCAGAATCCGCGGCCAGCAATAGATCATCGACGTACTGGAGCAGGGTCACGGCAGGATGTTGGACTCGGAAAGTTGCCAGGTCCTTATGGAGAGCCTCATCAAAGATAGTGGGGGAGTTCTTAAATCCTTGGGGGAGCCGTGTCCAAGTCAATTGTCCTGACATCCCAGTGTCAGGGTCTGTCCATTCAAAGGCAAACAGAGGTTGACTATCTTTATGTAGAGACAAACAAAAGAAAGCATCTTTTAGGTCTAGGACTGTATACCAAGTCTTTTTGGGACCCAGGGTACTAAGCAAATTGTATGGATTAGGCACCGTAGGGTGTATGTCTTCCACCCTGTTGTTTACCTCTCTTAGGTCTTGCACGGGTCTGTAATCTTCTGTTCCCGGCTTTTTGACCGGTAACAAAGGCGTATTCCAAGCCGAACGACATGGTATGAGCACCCCCAATTTGAGAAACTTTTGTATATGTTTTTTTATCCCTTTGTGAGCCTCTTTGTTAATATAATATTGTTTGACGCGGACCGGCGAGGCAGAGGCCTTTAGAGAAATTACCACGGGGGGCTGTAGTGTGGCCAGCCCCAATCCAGCAGTTTCAGCCCAGGAACCAGGAAACTCTGTTAACCAATCTTGGGGTATGGTTTGTGCCATAGGCTGACTATAAAGTTGGTATTCATCTTCAGCTGCTAGCGTGAGCATGGTCACCATAGGTTGACTCACCAAGGGGTTAAGAAATGTCACTTGGGGTCCCTGAGGCTCAAACGTTATTCTGGCTCTCAATTTGGTTAATAAATCTCTTCCCATGAGGGGTGCCGGACATTCTGGAATTACCAGAAAGGAGTGTCGAACTTTTCCTTTACCCAAATCCATAGTTCTTTTGGTAGTCCATGCCCTAAATTTGCTCCCATTAGCCCCTTGAACTAGAGACCTTTTAGAGGAGAGAGGTCCTAATGGGGCTTGGAGAGCGGAAAAGACAGCTCCCGTATCTACTTCAAAATCAATTGGGGTCCCCTCCACATTAAAGGTTACCCTGAGCTCGGGGAGGGGATCCGAGCCCCGTCCCCTCTAGTCTTCTTCTTCTAAGGCTAGTACATTAGGCTGTTGATGTTGTTGAGTCTCCAAAGCCTGTCTTTGTCTTTTTTCTTTTTCTCTCCTTTTTTTAAGCTTGAGACATTGCCTCATGTGATGTCCTTGTTCCTTGCAATATGCACATTGGTTGGGGTCTAGAGGTGGACGACGTGGCTTATCCTCATCTATCCCTCCCTGAATTTCCTTTACAACTGTGGCCAAGATCTTTGTTAATTCCTTATTTCTCTTCTTATCCCTAATCAGTTCTTCTTCCTTCCTTTCTCTTTCTTTTCTCTGTTCCCTTTCTTCCTCTGTCTCCCTTTTATAATATACTTTATCCGCTTCTTTCACTAAATCCCTTAGGGTTAAATCTTGTAACCCATCAAGCCGTTGGAGCTTGCGTCTAATGTCTGGGGCCGACTGTCCTATAAAGGCCATGGCAACTGATGCCCGTTGCCCTTCATCCTGAGGGTCAAAGGGCGTGTATCTACGGTACGCTTCCATCAGCCTTTCTAGAAACATTGAGGGTGACTCAGTAGGCCCTTGAAGAATTTCTCTTACCTTAGCCAAATTTGTAGGCCGTCTAGCGGCCGCCCGGAGACCCGCCACTAGAGTCTGGCGATAGATGGTCAGATGCTCCCTACCTGCCAGAGTATTGGGGTCCCAATTAGGGCGGCGCAGTGGGAAGAAGTCATCGATGAGATTAGGGAGCTGGGTAGGTCTTCCATCCTGTCCCGGTACTAGCTTTCTGGCCTCTAGGAGAATTCGATCTTTTTCTTCGGTAGTGAACAAGGTTCCCAGTAACTGCTGGCAATCGTCCCAGGTAGGCTGGTGGGAAAACATAAGAGACTCCACCAACCCAGTTAACCTAGAGGGGTCCTCAGAGAAAGGGGGGTTATTATTTTTCCAGTTATATAAATCGGAGGAGGAAAAGGGCCAGTACTGGAGTGCTGGCATCTCCCCTCCTTCCCCATCTTCCAGCATGGGTCCATGTGGTCTGAGGGGGAGAGTAACTGCTACTCCATCTTGAGGGCCCAGGGCTCGTCGGCTCCGGGTGCCCTGGGCCGGTCCAGAGCCCGCAACCTCGACCAAAGGGTCCTGTGGAGGCAATTCAGAAGCCGGGGACAAAGAAGGCGAGGTAGGAGGAGAAACTAGAGGAGAAGCAGCGGCCGCGGCTGGAGCAGAGAGTGAAGGAGGGTAAGGGGGGGGCGGTGCAGCAGAGTCCAAGAGAATCAGATCGGCCTGTGACTCGGGTAAAACTGGAGGAGGAAGGGGAGGGTAGAGATTAGGTATCACAGGCTGAGCTTTTGCAGGTAAAAGAGTAACAGATTCGGATAAGGCCGGAGGTAAAAACATTCTTACCCACTTGGGGGGGTTTTCACATAAGTCTTGCCATACCATGATGTAAGGTTGTTGGTCGGGGTGTCCCTGCTGTCCGGGACGGAAGACTATAGCTTTAACTGCCTGAACGAGGGGAAGATGGAAAGTTCCCTCCGGAGGCCAGCCCACTTGAAAGGAGGGCCACTCCGACGAACAGAAAGTCTGCCATTTACCCTTTTTAATAACCAAAGAAAGATTATGAGCTCTCTCTTTCACCTCTGACCAATGGTCCAGTGTGAAAGAGAGGGGTGTGGATTCCGTTTGTCCCATGGTGGATGCTGTGGAACCAAAGAGGTTAGTGGCGCCAAACAAACACAGACAGACAACCAGTACAATCAAGACAATAGACAAATGCCGGCGTACCCGACTTCCCCAGAAGAGGAAGTAAACTGAATCTGATGGGCGGCGAATGGTGACCGCACCAAAGACAAAGGAAAAATCCTGAATCGGTGAATCCACCGCTGACCGGTCCGTCAGACCGAAAGTATCCTGGGGCGTCCCCCAAGGAAAGTGGCCTGTGACTTAAATAAGCCACACGGATCAAGAAGCTCACGCTCGGGCCGGTGAGATGGCTCAGCGGCTTAAGCGCCTGCCCGGCAAGCGCAAGGGCCCGAGTTCGACTCCCGGATCCCACATACGAAAAAGGGGCCGGTGATATCGCTCAGAGGCACGGGCGCCTGCTGGTGCGCGAGGTCCTGAGGTCGACCCCCCGGTACCCACAAAAAAAAAAAAAAAAAAAAAGAAGCTCACGCTCCTTGAGACCAACCACACTGAGTTCCAAGAAGCTAGGATCCAAGCACAACAAAGATCATAAGAACAAAGAACAAGAAATGAAAACGGCCATACTCACCCAGAGAGGCAGCTGTTGGGGTCGCCTTCCAGCGCAGGGGGCAATCCCCGATCTCGCTGGGGCCTCCAAAATGTTAGGGTCGGGACGCCCGCCGCGTGAAAGAAAACTCCAAGAAGCTTTCTCTCATGCAAAAGGCAAAGGGCTTTTATTATCCAAGCATGCGTGGGGCACACTGAACACGCAGGAACAGTGGGCCCCGAGGCCTGCCTGTGCAGGGCTTATATGTCTATAGAACAAAGGGAGGAGGGGTCTCAGCAAGCGCGGTTACAGAAGCAGATAGCATTGGTTAGACTTTTACATTCATTGGGGAAGATGTCTATACGGGGGGTCTAAAGGCTGGGAGGTAATGACCACTACCTAATATGGGCTGCGGATGGTCCGGTAATGACCATTACCTAATATGGGCTGCGGATGGTCCGGTATAGTGCATCCTGCAACTCTTGCAAATTCCTTAGCTCAGGGTCAGTCCTTATCGGGTAGCCCAGTTCCTGGGTCTGAAGTCAGCTTGTTCTGTTTTATCTATCTGGGGCTGCTTTTTGTAACAGCTCAATTCTCAGAACACAGGAAGGAGGGGAACATCATGATTTGTACATTCCCAGGAGGAAAAATTTCTCTCACAGGCTTTGGTTCACCAAGAGCACAGGGCATTCAGAGAGGACAGGTTGAGGAAAACAGGATGAGAAGGGAACAGAATTGTATTAAGAAGACGATGAGGAAACTAAAATCAAAGTAAAATAAAATCAAGATTGAATACAATAAAGAATGAACTCGTAAGTGCACCATGAGTGAGCATTAAAGTCAGCACACAAAATAATTAAAGGCTGCGTATGCACATTGATTGCAGCCCAGTTCACTAAGCTATGGGATCAGTATGGCAAATATGTGTGCAAAGAAGTGTTACTGAGCCGTTCGGAGGAGTGAAGTCATCATTTGCAGGAAAACGGACAGAACTGGAGATCATCATGGGAAGAGAAGTAAGGCAGATTCAGGAAGGCAAGTACTACATGTGTGCGCTCACGTGAGGGATCGGAATAAAGGGCTTGGGGAGAGATGACAAGAAAGTAGAAGGGAGCTGGTAGAGGAGAGGAGGGGGAGGGAGGAAAGAGGAGACGGAGGCCTTGGGGTGGGAATGAGAATGTCCTCAGTATGTTAGTGTATGTAGAGATCTTCCAAAGTGGAGCTCACTCATCTCTATAACTAATATGCACTAATAAGATTATTTTAAAACACTCACTATCCATGAGGTGTTGTGTGACATCTACTGCAAAAAATAATACTTTTTGGTTGATCTGTGTAAATGTATACATATCTATATTACCCACAGTTTAAACACGTATGTGTGCACAAACATCAATAAAAATAATATTTGTTAGAAAAAACAACAAGAGAAAAGACAAATTTGCGCAGCTGTTCAGAGCATGAGGAAAGTTTAAAGAGTGAATGTCTGATGAGTACAGAGAGCATTTCTATCCCTGAAGAAGACATGAAAGCCAGGAGATGAGAAGGCATAATCAAAGAAATGAAAGAGGCCTCGCTAGGCAGATACACAGCTGGTCGCCTTCTTCCAGGCAAAATTAATTAAAAATATTTCCACAAGTGGTATTCTTGAACAGAGAAAATGCAAAGATTGCCTTTTTGTTTTTGCTGGGAAAATCAGAATAAGAACAAAAAGGATAATGTTGCTAACAACAGAAAAAGTTGTATTTGTCGATCTCATACTATATATTGTAATTTTTTTCTGAGGGCTGTAAGTATTTATTAATCTAATCATTTCCTATGATTATGTCTGGTTCAAAGATAGGGAAACTGAGACACAGGAAGAGCAAGGAATTTGCCAAAGATCACACAGCCAACCTGTGCCAGAATAGAAATTCAAAGCCAAGTACCAGAAATGAAACTCTATTTCTTGAAAGATTTGTTTTAAATTAAAAATAAACCTAGCGGAATATAATAGAAAATATATGCCTTCAGAATCATGAAGGGAATAAATTGCTCCAAAAGAAACAAAAGGATACAACAAGCAAGCATGTGTGCACATGTACACAAAGCACAGAGCCCAAAGACGACAAGAAAAATTGATGTAACCTTGTAATAATAAATACAAATAAATTACCTTGTCCGTTAAAGACAAAACATTCTCTATTAAGCAAAATCATATTCTAACAACATATTCTTTTGGAAAAATACATCAAAAACAGGGAGACGTTAAAAGAAAGAAGTAAGCAATAGGATAAGAAAATATAAATCTAACAAATGTAATAAAAGAAAATCAGAAATTGCAGGTATAGTATCAGAGTAAAATAACAAATAAAATATGTAAAATAATTAAAGGATAATTTTATAAACGTTATCTCCATTCTCAGGAGATAGCTCCATAGACATCACAAACATTTTTATCGAAATATACTAATTATAAACTACCATTTATGTAGCATTAATAGAAATGAATAAACAAATGTATTAGATGCCATCAGTGCACCATCACTGACTGATGTGGTCAATGAAAAGCAATTAGGAAGATAACAATTAATAATATTAAATTAATCATATTCATTAAGTTTTGTACTCAACAGACAGAAGCTCTCTTCATTTGTGTCATCCTTGAACATTTATAAAATTAAATCCCTGAACCTTTACAAAATTAAACACAGCAAAATTCAATAAAACCCCAAGGGAATGAAGCATACGGTCACATACTCCAAAAATCTTTATAAAAAACTAGAAATAGATAAACATTTTAAGTGCAAATATTAAAAATATCAATTCTAATGTCAAAGAAGAAATGTAAACTGTAATTATTGAATTCGTGCAAAATTACAGCAACGATGCAAATACTCTGTGAGAGTTGTGATTGTTGACGTTTGGATTGAGGGACGCCTGCCAGACTGCTAAAGCGCACTTGCAGGTGTTCCTGTTGGGGTGGTCCTCGAGATGATTGACATGTGGGCCAGCAAACTGAGGAAGGACCCACCCCCATCGTGGGTGACACCATCCAATAGTCTTGCAGCCTGATGGAGGGCAAAGAGGAAAAAGGAGGAAGTCAGCCTGCATTTACAAAGCTCCACTCTGCTTGAATGTATTTTCTGCTACGTGGTAGCCTGGGGACGTCAGACTCCCGTTTCTTGGGCTTTTCACACCTGTGCCTCTCCAGGGAGCTTCCAGACCGCAGTCTTGGACCGGTGCTGCGTCCTTGGTCCCTGTTGTGCTGCAGCTTTCAGCTTCTTGCAAGAACAGCACCTGGGACCTGTTCCCCCGCAGCTGGCAGATGGCTGCTGTGCACCGTCCAGCCTCCGATCCTCCAAGCCCATCTAACAAAGACTCTTGCATAACATTTTAAAAAATATTGATTCCGTTCTTGTAGCGACCCCTAGCCAATACCTAGATGCAGGTGATTTTCATTTTCTCCTTTTGGGCAGGTTGCATTTTTAAATGTCTAATACACAGCATGTGTGTCTTTTGAGATACTACTCTAAGATAGCAGTTTTAAAGTGTAAAATTAGCAATGTCGGCAATATCACACGGTGGAACTTTTGAGAAAAGCCAAAACAGTAACGAGAAGACATATCAAAGCTATACAGATTTTACAGGGAAAAGAACTACTAAAAGTGAATTTGTTAAACATCTAGCTGAAGAATTTATATAAAATATAACAAAAACTCTAGGAAAGCATGAGGAAAGACGGGACACAGAGTGTATCAGTAAATTGGAGCAGTTTAATTGGTTATTTGCAAATGATAAGAACTCAATAAAATCGTAATGCATGAGGCAAAACTAATAGGAAAAACTATTATGCATATATTCATTACCAAAGACAAAAACTGAAATATAATCATAGGTTTCAGTGACCTTTTAGACTATCAGGACATACTAATACTAGAGAAAACTTTATCCTAACACATTTTATAGCATGGCTTAATGTATCTAAGAAATAAATAGCTAAAATTAACGTATGTATCAAAGCTGAGCAAATAAATTAATTATCATAAAATAAAAAATTTAAAATTTATGTTCACAAATAATGCCCAGCCCAGTTCATATAGTTCAGTCCTTTTAAAATTTTAAAATAAAAATCTTGTATTTCTCAAATACATATGGCACCAAAAAGTAATAGGTATTTTCTTCAATAATCTTGATACTAATATCTGGCAAAATTAGTGATCCAAGATAAAAATGCAAGTTCATCTCATTTGTAATAAAAGTATAAAATACTAGAAAATCTAATTCAGTGATATACTCCAAGAACAATATGCAGCAACAGACCTTGCTCAGGAAGGTAAAATACTTTCACACTAGAAAATCGAAATATGTGAAGTATTACATTAATAGTAAGAAAAGCTGCACAGGCCGAGAAGCATGGTCCTGGGGGAGAGAGAGACCCCTTGAGAGGTGCAAAGGCGCTTCATCCCCTCCTCACAGGCCAAGTGGGGTGCACAGGCTCAAGGCTTCCTTTCAAGGCCTCTGAAAGAGAAGAGAATTCATTATCCACTGTTGGTTGTTAAGGCTAATCTTCCTGAGACACTAATAGAAGTATTTTTCTAGCACTGTGACTAGTGGCAAAAAGCTACAGTGATTTGATATGGCAATGAAAAATACAAATATATATACCATTAGGGCTCAGTTATCTCTGGGGGTTCCAGGATTCCCAGCCCTCCTCCCCTCAATAAATAGCATACTCCGTGCATGCTCAAATCCCTTATGTAAGATGGTGGAGTATTTGCATATTACCTGCACATATCCTCCTATATACTTTAAATCATCTCTAGATTATTTACAATACCTAATGCAATGGAAATGCTATGTAAATATTACTATACCATGTTTTTAGGGAATAATTATAAGAGAGATGTGTGTTCATGTTTAGTACAGATGCATTTTCTTTCCAATGTGTTTAACCTTCAGTTGATTGGATCCACAGATGTGAAACACACGGATATGGAGAGCTGAGTGTCATTGGGAAATATTTTCTGATTGTTCTAGCCAATTTAATAAAACCATGCAAATAAGTGAGGTATAAATGGAGGAAATGAAAGTTATTCTATAGTGATAGGATGGCCTATCTATGAAATTATAGACTCGACAGAAAAACAAACCAATGAATAAGAACATCTAGCAAACCAGTGTGATATTGTCAAATACATTTTTGGTCTTACCTTCTGTTTCTTTCCTGGCATACAACTCCCTCAGTCCTCGGAATCTTCAAAGTGCTAAAGATCTGTTGGAACCACGATGAGTTGCTTGCTTTGGAGTGGGTGTGGTGGCCTCACCAGAAAGGCCAAGGTGGATGCGGGGATCTGGACTTTTAGTCTTACCTCCCCCATCCTCTACGGACTGCTGAGAGGCTAAAAGCTCAATTATCTCAATGCCCAAGGATGTGATTATGTCACAAGCTGTCATAATTATGCAATGAAGTCTCCACAAAAATCCAAATCAAAGGGTTTGGAGAGCTTACCAACAGTTGAACACACGGAGGTCCACATGATGGGTGGTCCATCCAGAGAGGACACGAAGCTCCTCACCCCACCTCATACTCACCCTGTATATCTTTGCATCTGCATCCTTTCTAATTAATCGGTAAGTGTGAATGTTTCCCTGAGTTCCGTGAGCAGCTCAGGCAGACTAATTGAACTTGAAGGGGGAGTTGAGAGACCTTTGAGTTGTAGCCAGGCAGAAGGATGACCTGGGCTAGCAGTTGGCAACCTAAGGAGGGGAGCTCTTGGGACTGAGCCCTCAACCTGTGGGACCTGGTGCTGTCTTCAGGTGGACAGAGTCAGAACTGAAGCTAGTGGAGGACACCCAGCTGGCGTGTGCTGCAGAATTAATTTCTTGTTTGCTGGTGGGGAGAAACACTCACCACTCTTGAGGTCACAGAAGTCTTTTGTGTCGATTGTGTTGTGAAAACAGAGAGGAAACAAAACAGGCTGTTAGGTTTTTTCCCCAAAATAATATACACTTAACACATGAGAACTTTTTCCTATACCAGAAATAACTTATTAGTGAGTGTAATTGAAAATATTTCCTTCCTCAGAGATAATATAAAAACTAGCCAGGACCAAGTTTCAAACAGTGTAAGACCTATATTGAGAAAATCTAATATTTTATAGTAAAGAATGCTGTGGGACTTCAAGGAAGGGTTAAAATATCATTGTTGTTGATTGAAAAGTACAATTTTGTAAAGCTGTCAATTATCAACAAATAATTAAAATTGCAGTTTCTAAACATTTATAGTTATAATTGTCCTAATAATATAATATGATGGAACATAATTTATCATTGTAATTCAAGATTTGTAATATAAAATTGTAATTGTGAATATAAACCAATATAGCCTTAAGATAAGCCTGAGTATCTAAAAACATTTAGCATATGGTAATAGTGATATTTCAGGTGAATGGAAAAGGAATAGAAAATTTGAAAAATTATGTTATGGCAATTGGCTGACTGGATATTTATTCTTGTGAAAATGTTCCCATTTACAAAACTAAACTAATGCAAAAAAATCATGCGCCAAATATTTAAAATGTAAAGCCTATACTGAGAGAGGTATAAATGAATTCATGAAATATCAAATGACTTCAAAATCTAGCACAACAGAATGTAGAATACCTTCCCAGGTAAATCGCAGAGCTGGATTTACAGAGTACATGATTGTGTCCTACACCATAAAATTTAAAATGCTTGTGCACCAAAATAGAGATGTGTGTGTCATTTACAAAACAGTGACAAAAGAGAAAAAGAAGATAAAATAACTGTGGAATCGGAATTCAAGTGGTTAATCACTTCAATAATAAACCGGCATGAAGTTCTGGAAGCATAATTGTACAAAAGCATCAAAAGCTATAAGAATCTTCATAATAGTTCATCTTCAAGTCCTCTTCAAGGAATGTTTCCTAAGAAATTAATCAAATATATGTTCAGAGTCTTAGTCTTCACAATGTGTGACGAAGCATTGTTTAAAATGATTTTTTTAATGGCATCAGTTTGGTTGATCTTGATGAATCAGTGCTTGGGGAATGTGCTGGGTGGTTTCTTGCTTTGTATCTGGATGGGCCATTTCCTGCATGCCCCTCTTCCCTTTGCATGCACGGAGCTCTCCCAGCCTCTCTCTCTAAGCTTGGCTACTCAAACCTCTAGTACACCCAGTGATCCACAAACGCTGGGGTGATGGATTCTGTCGACAGAAGGCAGCAGAAACTTATAAGGAAAAATGTGTTTTTTTTATAAACAGAGAAGGAAAATAAATTATCCTAACGAATCAATTATGTGTGAACAAAAAAATGTATGTACATGTGCATATGTATGCATGGTTAAAAGAATGTGTATAGATATCATAAAAATCTTAAATTTTTATGAGAGAGACAGCTGTCCAGCAAAGGTTTCTTCTCCACTTGCATTATTTTGTCTCAGGTTAGGCCAGCTGGAAACAGACTGAGAGAGAAAGCAAAGGAGTTGGAAGCAGAAATTCGACGCACATCTACAAAGAAGGGAGCAGCCAGGAATCAGTACAGGGAGAGACTGACTACCACACAGAAATTTCTGTTGCACCTACGGAGTTCAGGAGCTGGAATGCTCCTCTGAGTTTTCCCGAAGTGAAGCAAGGGGCTGGGTCTGTGACTCCACCAGTCGTTAGCCACAGGCAGTGCTCAGAGTGGCAGCCAGCTGTGAGCTTCCAGCAGCTCTCCCTGCAGCCTGGGGAGGAAGCCCACTGTGCCCATCATGGCCTGCAGACAATGTAGCCAAGGTGCAGGGGAGGGGTCCATGGGAGGAGCCTCTACAGGGACCGCAGGACGCTCTCACCAGCAAAGCACACGGAAGTGCTGCAGGCGCTGTCTGGCAGGTGGTTAAGAAGCGCACAGGCTCCCTGCAGGTCACAGGCCAGGCCATGCTGTGCGTGAGCAACAAGAACTCCAAAACCCGAAGAATTTTTAACACAAATTCGTTACTAAGGCTTTTTTTTTTTTTTTTTTTTTTTTTTGTGGGTACCGGGGGGTTGACCTCAGGACCTCGCGCGCCAACAGGCACCCGTGCCGCTGAGCGATATCACCGGCCCCTTTTTCGTATGTGGGTTCCGGGAGTCGAACTCGGGCCTTCGCGCTTGCAAGGCAGGCGCTTAAGCCGCTGAGCCGTCTCACCGGCCCACTAAGGCTTTTTTAATACAGTATTCGTTACTAAGGCTGCATCCTCCATCCTGACATGTTGCAAGGAAGTTCTTCTCCATCTGGTCACTCGGGGATCTGATCTGGACCTGCTTGAATCGTGCAACTCTGCTTTCTCAACCTGAGGTGGCGAGATTCAAGGAGATTGGATCATGCGTGGACTTCCACTGTCTCCCCCGAGGTGACGCACATTCTTCTCTGGAATCTCATTGGTCAGACTGGTCAGACTAACACAAGGTGATGGTATTGGGCAGAGAAATACAGAAATTCCTGATTCTTCAAGAATCAGGAATAAGATATGGGATCTTCTTGTCTTCCAGTGCGAACACAATGACCTTCAGGACCTGGACCAGGGCAGTGACTCCTGTTACAATGTGGATCAAAAATAGCCCCCCAGAGGCTCTTACATTCAGAGGTGGGGCTTTGCACAGCGATTGGATCATGGTCATGTGCTGAATTCCTTAATGGATTAATCCTCTGATTAATGTGCTGAATCCTAGCTGAATGTGCTGTTAGAAGGAGGGGCCCCGTTGAAGGAGAGGGGTCACTGGGGGATGTGACCTGGAAGCAGAAACTCTTGGCCTGGGCCACTTCCTCTTGGGTGCCTCCTGCATGCTCTCTCTCTCTCTCTCTCTCTCTCTCTCTCTCTCTCTGCTTTCCCACCATGAGCTGAGCCACCTCCTCCACCAGGTCCCTCCACCACACTGTTTCTGCCTTGGAACCAGCTGACAGTAGGCAGAAATCTCCAAAAATGCATGTTAACGTGAATCCTTCGACATTTAAGTTCTGTATGTCAAGAATTTTGTCCTAGCAACAATAGGGTGACTAATATTCCTCCAGACTGGAGACTAGGTCCCTAAATGTCCTCCTGGAGGACACTTGGCTATTCACATTGGACTGAGCAAGAAATAAACTATTATTGCACGAGTCGATTCATCTACCCTTGTGCTAGATGCATCTGTTACAGTGTATAGTGTTACTTTAACAATTATATTCTCTTTTGGGCCTTTCTGAGTTTTTCAAACTTTCTACAGCTAACATACATTACCTTACAACTACACAAAAATTATTTTTGAGAATGCATGACATCCATTCTCCTTCAAATGTTGAAAATGTTGCAGTCCTTGTACATTTTTTACTTGCTTTTCATCTCACTTAATACTTGATCCCTTCCAAGAATTTAGCAACTCAGAGTCCACCAAGGAATTTAGTTCAAACTCAGGTGTGGATTTAGGAAGCTGCTAATTCAGGACCCACAGAATAAATGTCTTTGCTTGCTTTTAGCCTGTGGACTAGGGCACAAATTATACTATCTAAAGTAACACTGAGATTGCTCTCCATTTAAATATCTGAAAAACACCTGGAAATGTAATTAGAAGCCTTGTCTTGCTAGGGTCACTACATTAAAAAATCATGGAACAAAAACCATGCCAAAAGTTTATTGCTATTTTCAGGATCCCATCATTATGACTTAAAAATCATAATATTTTTGAAGATACTTTATAGGATGTGATACTTTCAAAGTTTAAATTTCTTAGTGTAGTTGATTTTTAAAACAGAAATAATTTTAGTATGTTCAGTAATTCTAACCCAACATATTTACCTCAGTATTAAATATTTCAATGAGAATATTATCATGTCAGTAGGTATGGAGAATATATATTTTTTAAATAATAAGTACAACCAAAATTTTGAAGTCAAACATTTTAAATGAATTTCTTATAAAGAATTTTACATTAGACTATATATTACCTAATACTATGTAATTTTTATTAGAATATCTATAACAGTCTTGTGTCTACCACCTTCAGAATGTTGGATTACATAAAACATGTATTTTGCTTATCTGCATGTAGAATATTTAGACAACATATTTTATGATTTTCAATCATGTTACCTGTAAATGTCTTTAAAATACTTTCTGTATCATTGTTTAAAACCAAACTTTAATGCAAATATGATTTACATACCATAATGTAGTCAATGTCAGAGGTTACAATTGTTTATAAGTAGATAAATATAAATAGATTCAATAGATACTTTTTCTACCTTACTTTTTAAAAATGTAAAATTAAAAATTAGAAAACTTTACATTCAACATGTTTACCCATGAGATATAACTTCTATAGGTTTCTTGATAAAATCGGAGCCTGGAAACCATCCATTAAAAATATTTATTTTATAATTTAATCTATCAAACCAGTAGATTCCTATGTCAGGGGAAGGTCAGAAATACCTGGTTATATACAGGGAAAACCCATTAAGTCTTTTAGATTGAATAGTATTTTATATTTTCTTAGAAGGAAATATAATAATCTATTCCAATCACTGAGAAATAGAATAGGAAATTTTAAATTGAAATGTTTAGGGTATTACAAAATGTTGGCCCTCATAAGTTATTAGTCTTAACACATCATATAATGTTTTTGGAATAATATTCTTAGACATTTTATAATAATTACCACAGTGAGCTTGATAGCACTAAATGTAAAATATTTATGGACTCTAACACCTTGTATACCATTTGGCCAGACTGTAAACTAGTAACCTTTTATCGAGGTATTAAATATTTGCTTTTATTTTACATTGATAAAACTCCAAGCTTGTTTTAGTCTTTGAGATGAATTTTTATATCTAATTTCATGGCACATGCTGATTTTCCCATTTAATACCATTTTGTAGGGAGAAAAAGATGACATCAATGTCAAAATTCTCTGAAATAGAAATATTTAGAGAGCTGGTGAAAATGGACACTCATGGGACCAAGTTCAATAAATTATGAGGCAAATCACTAACTATGTGTAATTATTTTAATATGTATCATTAAGCCACATTTTTTGTGGCATGCATTTCCACTTTTACATTGCTTCCTTGTTTCTAGTCCAAGGACATATTTCAGTGTTATAATTTCTTCCTCCTAATGTGACCATTATTTGTGTTTTAGGAGTAATTTGTAGGTTTTTTTTGACAAGGGACAGGGGATCCTTCATATCATAGATATTTTACAGGAAATTAGAAGGAAACTACAGTTACTCATTGTTATGCAGACAATTTAGTGGACTCACATGAGCTGTGCTACCTTGAATTTTCTGTACTTCCTCTCTCTCTTAAAGAATTCCATTTTTATGTCACTTTTGACAAGGTTTTTTTTCTAACTGACTTGCCTTATGCCCCTGACTTGCACTGAAAGGACAGGAAAACCTTGAGAAGGATCCACGCTATGATCTCAGACTGTACGTGTGATGAAGAAGGTAGACGTTCATTACGCAGACATTAATTCATTTGATTCCTATAAAAGTCTCTCACCGTCAGCCCTTCACGGGGGCCTTTCATGGGGGCCTGAGACAGTCATGCTCTGCCCAAGGGGCTCAGCTAGCTGGGGGGCCAGCAGGATCTGAATCTAAGTCTCTCATCCCTGAGTCCCGGCACCTCGCCTGTCCCGTGTGGCCGGAGATGGTGCATGTGTGGCACCCAGAATGCATGGCGCGTCCCCAAGGTTCCTGCTGTGGCCTGTCCATAGAGCAAGACAGCAGCACTGGGAAGTCGGGGATCCCTGCCACGCCACAGTGGCGCTAGACATTAGAAACTAAAGCGTGTTCCTGTTAGCGTGCTAGATGTTGCCACCACCATTTGCATTTGGGGAAAGATGATTCTTCCTTCTCATGTGTCTAAAATGAAACAGCCCATCCTACATCCTTTTACGTCTTCTCATATTAAGCACTGAGTGCATTTCCGACCCAAGGAAACTGTGACAACTTCAGGCCATCAGCCCCAACAGCAGACTTCTTCAAAAAGGGTGAGTATTATGTCTCTTTCATGAGAATTAAAGATCTAATCTGGCAGGAGCTCCGTCGATGCTGATCGGAGATGGAGGCTTCTTCAAAAACGGGAGTCACATGATTACCTTTTATGGGCGAAGTATTCTAATTATTCAGTGGGGATTCGTTCCAGGTTACAGGATTTTTATTGGAAACCATTTAATTTTCAGTACCTGTCGTTCAAAGTGGACAATGTAGAGGCACATATAAGAATTACTGGAGCTCAAGGCCAGGCCCTCTGTAATTTGCATACACCCATATAATATAATTTTTATCTTCTTTTCACATAGGAAGGCAGTGAAATTGCCGACATCATCCACAGACTGCTGCATATCATATTGGTTGTAGCAAACTGCTAATAATAATAATGCAGTAAATTCAATTTTAGGAACTGGCTATATTTATCTACACAAGAAGAACTTCCACAGATACTAACTAGAGCAAATGAAGGGGAGAATGTATATTTTCTCCTTCTCTTCTTTTTCTTTACTGTTCACTACGTTGGAAATTAAACCTAGTGTGTAATTTCCTGCAGCAACTGGATCATTTTAATAATGAAGATTAAACAAAGAACAGACAGATTACTAAGAGAGAAAAAACCTGTAAGCAAACAAGTAAGAGTTGAAATCTATAAGTTGTTGCACTAATGTATACTATTGGCTAATCTTATGTCTATTAAAGCAATTTGTGAAGCTGTAACATTTGGTTTATGCAGCTGGGGCAAATCACAAAAATCAGAGGACTGCAGTCTTACACCCTGCCTGCTAACATGTGTCACCATTCAGATGAAGTCTCCAGAAGACACCTTGTTTTCAGAAAATATCACCTTGTCAATAAATTTGCACGTCCTGTGTTGCAAAATTATTCTAGGAAATGCCTTTCTGAATGGCGCCTTTAAGGTGATGCCTTCCCAGCTGTTGACGACGTGCAGGGATTCAGGGCTCAACCTGAACTCTGCCATAAGCTACCCACTTGCTCCCCCATCCTCTGAACACCAGCGGCACCTGGACCACGAGGAAACAGGATCAGCATCCTGGGGTCTTAGAGGCAGGCAAATGACTGGGGTAGTTCCCTCTCAGAGAGGAGCTTTGCGCCTGCCCCCCATGATGAGCCCACAGCAAGTGGCAAGTGAAAGGACCTGTGACTGGTTTTGTGATGGGAAGGAAATGAAAGGATCCACAGAGTGGCTGGATAGCAGGTGACAGTGCACCCTGTGGGCATGGTGGGGCTCCTGCCTGCGTACCTGCCAGGGTCCCCTCAGTTCAGAGATGCTGGCTAAGTAGGTGGTCATAGAAAGTGCTTACTTCTTCTGTGGACTTCCACATACCCTCCGAAAGAGGGCTTTGGGGAGCGTGGCAGAATCAGGGCACCACCAAGGGAACAAGTGATGAGTTATGGCCAAGGATGAACTCACCTTTCACTAACTGAAGGCATCAAAGCACCTCTGAGCTTTCGCTGTTGCCTGCTGTAAAGTTAACTCCAACCTAAGCATTCTATCCAGTGGTTTAGCAGTGTCCACGAAGTTCCAGGAAACAGCACCATCTCTCTCCTAACCTCCTCTTTCCCAGCACGCTTGGTAAACCGCAGCCCCAGAGCCCTTCACCGCCCAGCTCAGGAAGCAGGAAGCCAAGACAAGTGATCGGAAGAGAGCCCAGTGTCAAAAAAATTCACATTGACGCGTTCATCACAAGCAGCGTGGAACTGAAAGTTTTTGAACAACAAACCATTTGAGAGTGTGTAACACGCTTGTGAAAATATTCAAGGCATAATTAGATAAATAACAGATCCAGTGTCTATTTTTACTTTGCGTTGATGAGAAGCTTTGCAGGAGAGACTGCTGGTAGTTAATTCTCCTTAACAACAATCTGTGTAATCACAAACCCCAATTAGCCCTGCCTCTTCCATGCTATACAAACTATTTCCTTAGCGCCTCACATCACTACTTTGTAATTAGCTTTCATCTGCACGAGCTTTGACTAAAAAAATATAAAAGAGTGTAAGTGATTGTACTGCCACTCAGTATTCTGCGAAATAATCGCTAGCGATTTCAATCAGATTAATTTTATCACCCGTATTAAGGAAAATTACCTCCCTCTTCACTCTCTACAGCTGAGGGCTATTTCATTTCCTGAGATGTTCATAAAAGCATAATATAAAGCAATCTGTAATTGTAAATATCCTTCCCTAATAACTTTGAGATATTTCCTTAATACATCTTTACATTTGGAGTTTCCGTTCCATAAAATACGGTAACAAGTGCTCTATTATGCTTTAAGTGTACGCTGTTAAGCCGGACAACTTAGTGCCGTCCTTCCTGTTTTTACACGGGGTTATATTTAACTTGCAGATAATGAGAACAAGGTTTAAAAGTGATGGAGCGGAATAATGGTGATACCGCAATAATATATCTTGCCTCTGTGAGGAGTAGAACTTTACAGCCTTATTTCAGGTCAGGCAACACGGATGCCATTTTTCACAGCCTGACAACCTTCACCTTCACCCAAACTCTCCGTGGTCTAAACACCTTTCCCAGCCAGGACACAGGCTTCCTGCTGTCGTGTCCTTCCTCATGGACACCTTCAAAGAGCAGCACAGAAGGAAGAAGAAATGAAGAGGGGCCTAGTAGACGGAATGCAGATTCCAGGAGCATCCAAGAACCCCAGATGTGGCCATCCAAAGGACGGAGACCTTTCTGAGAAGAGTGAGTGAAGTTTCTGTCCTCGATGCACTGGGGTTGGGTCTCCTCTATTGAATGGGGTCACCTCTACTCAGCCAGAAGTCAGGCATCTTTTGACATCTACAGAGAGAAGTGGCAGTCCATGGTGCACTGGACACTGTGCCATAGCTTCCGCTCCCAACAAGCCAACTCATCAGTGGGCCATTCCATCACAGTTACAACCAGCAGCTGGATTTTAGAAGCACTCAGGATCTGGAGTCCCAAAGCACATCAAAGCCCAAAGCTGAGGACCCTGGGGAGTTCATTTGAAACTGCACAGATAATATTAAAACGCAATTTGTACCTTGGCTACCTCTCCATAGTTTCATGCGTAAGAAGTTTACCAGCATCTAAAAGCCGACATTCTTAGACAACACACACACAACTGTATATATCTGTCCTGGCGGGCACAGGTCACTTAAATTTGATGAAGACCACAGGGCATGGGCTGGCAAGGAGGGAGACCCGTCGCTCGATGTGGTAGGCCTTCAATTATTCTCATACAGGCGGGCCCCGTAGGGAAATGAAGTATTTAGGCGGCTTTAATCTTCTCCCCTGCAGCAAACACAGTAGCTTTGGCCAGCTCTGCTCAAAAGTGCTCTCCCCTGCTTAACATTCTTCAAGCTTCTCTGTCTCCTGGAAGGTTTGCATGGTTTACTTTTTAAAATTTTTTTTGTTCTGTACAACAACATAATGTGGACCAAAACTTTGGTGTTCGAAATGGAAGGGGGAAAGAAAATAAGGTCAGTCAAACCATTTGTTCTTTCTGCTCTTTGCTGACCATTCCAAGCAACAGCGGGATGAGGGGCTCCCCTCCCGGGCAGAGCACAGCTGCCATTTCCTGGATTGTTTGTTTCCACAGTGCAGGGATCACGCGCAAGGATGCTGCACGATAGGCGCATGCTCCGTCGCTAAGACCCGCCCCTCGGCCGGTCTGTTCTTGAGCAGGGCCCTGACCGAGATGTAGGCAGCTGCAGGCAATGATCTGGAGTAGCGTTTGCCCTCCTGGGCCCGTGTGACCCTCACCACTTCCGAAGACAGTGTGTGAGACTGGAGCAAAACCAGGATCCTGCAAGTTAATTGGACTCTTGTTTTGTTTCCTGCCTCGGTAGTCAAAGCGAAAGGGTCTTGTATATTGTAATGCTGCTTCCCTCAGGGCGGAAGACCTTTCAGAACATGAAGATGTCATCGGCAATTCTGAAGGAAACTCAGACTTGCGCGTTTCACAAGAAATCCCAAGCCTGCGCAGACAGCAGCCGTGCGGGGACGTGGATGCGTCATGCTAGGATCTGGGGTGAAGTCCTCCCCCTGACCAGGGAAACTGCGCTGTGATGTTGAAAACTGTGATTCTCTCTTTAACTCATGGGCAATATCCCCCGACATGGCCAGTGCCAAGAGACAGTGGCAGATGAAGGAATTCAGGGACAATAATTATAGACACGGAATGCATGTGGGGAGGATGACTTCATATTGCACAAATAGATTGATCAAGAAGAATATATTTTGAATACCTCTCTCCCTACATTAGTGATCACTCTTCTGAAGGAGGTTCCATGCCCTGCTATTTTCTCTAAAGTCCTAAAAATTCTCAGAAAAAACCAGCAGGCACGTAAATGGTGGTGACAGGAACATACGTTCATACCTGTGAGGCTGATGAGGGTCAGAAATGACCAGGGAAATATGTGACATTGTGTCTGACCCGCGTGCGGTCCAGGAAGGTGGCCCCTGTAGGAAGCTAAGCTCAGCTGCGCTCTGCTTTGACGTAATCCCAGGGGCACAGCCAACAAATTGTTGTCCTTCACGTCGGAGAATTACTTTAAGAAGAAAAGCTTTCACTATTGAAAAATTTCTTAACCTGTGAAATTTGAAATCTCATAAAGGACAGTTTAGTTTAGAATCATCACTTTCTAACAGCCCAAAGAGTTGTGAAAATTCATTTCTCAGTTTATTTCTTCCTTGGATGATGGTTTTTATTGGACACTTATAATATGCTGAATGTTATTCTAAGAGCTGGATGTTAAAGTGAGGGTCTTGCTTGTTTTTAACACCATACATGGGAAATACTAGTCAGAACTTTTATTATTTCTTCTTCTTACTGCTTCGTCACTAGTGCCAGGGTAACTAATGTGAGGAAGGAATACAAGGCTGAAAACTGACATCTTTTATCCAAGATTTTACTTCATGTGCATCCGTAAAGAGGGTAAGATGGGGAAACTCAAATCATCTAGCACATTCTAAATTTGCGTCTTTCAATAACAAAAGTAAAAATAAAGATATCTAGGCTGATCTGAGACAAGTCAAAAATATTTAATTTTATTTTAAGCCATGCTGTTCAAAGAGGCTAGCCTTGGCAGAGGTCCCCTTCCCCGGCCTTCCGACCCTGACACCTGGCTTGCCCATGTGACTGGGAACAGAGGGGATCACACTGGTCCAGTGCCTGTGTCTGAAAGTAGTCACCAAGGGAGGGCTGGCTGAGCTCAGCCTGGAACACAGTGACAGCGTGAGGCAATACTCACTTATTCAGAAAGAGCGAGCAGTAAAGAAAAAAACACAGAGGATAAGGAGGCATGTTCTCTAGGTTTGGTGAGCTCCTACAAACCCTTTTGACCCAGTGCGACTGGGGGAAATGGTGACCAAACTGCTGTCTAGCTGGTGGCACTCTGGGGTGCTGCAGGATTAAGGGCCACACAATTCCAATTTTAAGAACGATGGGGAAATCCCTAACTCTTCCACTAACTTCCATTGCAAGCAGGATTCAAGCAACGTGGAGACTTGGAGTTTCATAGCATTGTGCTTCTGCTGTTCAGGCACGTATTAGTCAGCTCAGGCTGCTGTAACAAAACACACAGACTGGAAGTTTAACAGTTGTATTTTCTCCCAGTTCTGGAGACTGAAAGGACAAGATCGTGGCGTGAGCAGGGCTGGGGGCTGGGGTAACAGAGGGCAGCCTTCTTGCTGGGTTCTCATGTGGCCTTTCATTGTGTGAGTCCAGAGAAAGGATAAACTCCCTGTTGTCCGGTCGTACACGACACGAGTCCTCCGGGATCATGACCCCACCCTTAGAACCTAATTTGGCCTTCATTTTTTCCTTAGATGCCTCGTTTTTAGATATAGTCACACTGCAGGTTGGGGCATCAGGCTGTGAATTTCTGAACACACTCGGTCCATAACGCAGGCGTGTCAGCATCTCAAGCCTGAGTACCCCACAATGAGTATCCACTTACCTTCTGTGAGACAGAATGTGAGGGTGGAAGTGGGCCTTGGTGGAGAAGTGCAACTCATCATACAACTGAAGATGTGTACCAGGGTTTGTCCACACTTGCTGTGTACCCAAAGCTAAAGGGACCCGCACCCTCCCCGTGCTTCCTGTCACTGTTTTCTGCAGGAAGCAGTGTGCACAAAGAGCTCCTGGGACCTACTGGAAAGTGAGCAACACCATATTTTCCTTTGTTTGGCTTATTTATTGTTTTTGTTTTCAGAAGATGCCCTCTTTTCCCAGGCTTTATTTAAACAAAATCACATGAAATTGATTGTTCTCTGGGAAAGCCAAGGTGAGTTACCCAAGGTCAATAGTGGATCCTGCCCTTCCTGGTCCTTCACTTGCTACAGAAAATCCACACGTTGGGCCAGTGAGATAACTCAGCGGCATAAATGCCTGCCTGGCAAGTGCGAGGTCCTGAGTTTGACTCCCAGTACACACATAAAAAAAAAAAAAAAAAAAAATCCATACCTAGTGGCATTCAAACATTTTAATAAAGTAAGTTTGTAAAGGATGATAGAACTTCAATCTAGGTATAAATATTCCAAATAAATAAGTGTACAGTTGTACCCAACAAAACATCTCCTGCTAAACATTTTTTTGGTAGAACAACTCTGGACGGCTTTGTGTTTTTGGAGGTGTTCTCTGTTTTTTATTTGATTATCTGTTTGTTCTTAGATATTTTTGCTTTCCCTCATAGTTACTCTAGTATTTAAAATATATATAAATTCACTTTATCAAGATCTATGTTAAAGCAATTACACCACTACTCACTCATTGCGGGAACCTTACAATAGTGCACTGGCATTTTCCACTCAGATCTACCGATGATGAATTCTTTTAGCTTTTGTTTGTTTTTAAATGTCTTTGTTGTACCATTATTTCCAAGGCTATTTTCACAAGTTGTAGAATTCTACAGACTTTTTGTTTCTTACAACATTTAAAGATTTTTCAATGAATTTTAACTTATATAGTTTCTAAACAGCATTGACACCAATTCTTATGTTTGGTTCCCTTTACATAACGTGAATTTTGTCCAGTGACTTTCAAGACATTTTACTTTCTTATAGCTTTTTGGCAACTATGTCACCACAAGTCTTGGAGCTCTTGCCAGATGGGTTGCTGAGAGTCTTGGATCAATGGGTTTATCATTTTCATGATCTTTGGAAATGTTTATGCCATTATTTTTTTAATTATTTCAGAAGTGCTTCTCTCTCATTTCCTCCTGATATATGTTACAGGCCACAGGTCTGTTCATCGTTTTGGTCTTTTCTTTCTTCTGTCCTTAGATATTTTCTACGGTCTTGCCTTCAAGTTTACTGGTCTTTTCTTCTACAGTGTTTAACCTGCTATTCATCCCATCCTTAAATTCCCCATGTCAGGTAGTGTATTTTTTCTTTTCTATGGTTTTATTTGCATCCTTTTTATTATTTGCATTTCTATCTCCATGGGATGGGTAATCTTGGTTGTTAATTTGACTGGATTGAGAAAATCGGTAAATACACTTCCAGATGTGTCTCTTAGGATCCTGTTCCCTAGATGATTGTCACACATGTCAGCAAACTAAGGGGACAAGACTCACCCTGAATGTGGACCACACTGTCCAACAGGCTGGGCACCCATGTGGGAAAAAAGCAGAAGGAGGAAGCTCATGTCCACAAGCATGCCCAACTTTTTGCTCTGGTAAATTATTTTTGCTGCTGCCATTTGCCACAGACATCAGCCTCCAGATCCTTCAGCCCAACATGGTCTTGCACCAGAGACTCTCCAGGGAGTTGCCAGGCCTTCGGCCTCAAGCTGGGGCTGCATCCTTCATCCCCTTGTTCTGAGACCTTCAGCTTCTTGGACAGAGCAGCTACTGGTTTCTTAGCTCTCCATCCTGCAGATGGCCATCGTGGAACCACCCAGCCTCCCATGGATGAGCCAACCTAATCAATCCCTTAGATGCAATTAGCAAATTCTATGAACATCGAGTAGAATTGTGCATATATCATATCAGTTCTATTCCTCCGGAGAACCCTAAGACATCTTGTTATTTTCATGATTTTTTCATCAAGCTTTGTGACACATTTATAACAGCACATTAAATCCCTTATCTGCTAATGATATCAGCTCTGTCACTTATGTATCTGTTTCTATTGACTGATTTTTTTTCTCCAGGTTATGGGTCACATTTTCCGGCTTCTTCAAATTTCTACTCATTTTTATTGGTTGTTGCACGCTGTGTGATTGTTACATTGTTGTATGCCTGGGTTTTGTGACCTTTATATAAACTGTAGGACTTTGTTCTGGCAGATGGTTCTCTTGCAGAATCATACTTCACTCTCTTTCTCCCTCCCTCTCTTTCTTCCCCCCTCCCTCCCTCCCTTCCTCAGCCCCTCTTTCTCACGTGTGTATCTCTCTCTCTGTCTCTGTGTGTGTGTGTGTGTGTGTGTGTGTGTAGTTCTCTCCTCTCTGGAACCCTGCTTTGCAAATTCTAGCCACACAAATAGACCTGAATGCCATTCATTTCCCAATGGTAAAGCTTCTCCCAAAAAATATTCCAAAAAGACCACGTTCTAATCCTTATCAAGCCTCAAATATCTACCCAAATATCTAGAGAATAGTTTTTAGGATCCATTTGAACAGAATCATGCAGAGACCATCTGAGGAGAATTTAAATTCTGACATTTGAGACCCACTAAAAGATGAATAATTAGGCCAACTAAACTGCTAACACAGGCTTACTCTGCAATGAACTTAGTAAATAATTTGTAAAAGCCAAAAATAAAGATTAAGAGAGAACCGGAAACCTTTGACCTAATGAAGAGTTAGTGGCATGAGAAGTGCATGTGATAAGTGTAGATGAAACTTATTATAAGGGAAATAACTGTTTACTAAAGCCTGACTTAAAACCCCTCTACTGGGGATTGATGACTCAAAATTCACAGAAAAATTATTTTGGCCCCAAATTAATTGATTTGAGAGGGTTAAATAAAACCAATTCCCCTTAAAATACAAGCACCCAATTTACTAATGATTTGTACCTATGCACAAATCAAATTAATTGCACAATTCTGGAATTCTTACAAGTAGAAAGGGAAATTTCACATTCATCAAACCCATTTAAATCCATTTGGAACCCTTTTTGAGAGACATTAAAAAGATTTAGCTGTTTAAGGAGTGAGCGAGGCTATTTGGACACAATTATTTAAAAGTATTAAAGGACGCTCTGGTTTCCCCTAAATTTAGTAATGTGACGGCCTGGACCTCTTATAACCCTGTCCTCAGCAGCGAATCCACCTGGCATTGCCCTGAGCTATTTTATTTTAGCAAAACTTCTGGCATGATAAGATCCCAGAGCACTTTCCCCTTGAAGAAATATATACTATTAAGTCTCTAATTAGAAAGGAATCAAGGACTAAGCTGTCAGCTGAAATTTATGATCACTTATAAAGTGTTAAGGGCCACAAATGGTTCATTTTAAAATGCTGGCTTCCACTAACATTTCCTTTCCTTTCACTACAAACACTTAACAAAGAAAAGCATTTCTGAGGCACAAAAATTACATCTCAAAACTCACAGGAGTGATGCTCAGTGGATTACTGAGCAGGACAGAATCTAATCACTCGGATGGGACTGGGTTTCAGTCTCACTTACCAAGCCTCTGTTTTAGAAGCCCCTGAAGACCCTTTTGGGGAGGAAATGCAACCATTTCTCCAAATTTCAAATGTCCTGGTTTAGCGGCATTAATAGACATGTGTGGGTGAGACTAGGAGGGGCATAGTAGATGAGGGGGAAAGGCGGGCTCTGCTGCCTGCACGGAGCGGGAGCATTTACCAGCACGCCTGCCATTTCAGTTAATAGAAAGCCTGTGGTTATGGCTTCTATTCGCCCCGTGGACAAGGACAGAGGCCCAGCTTGTCCTATCACAGCTTTCCATTAGGAAACAGCTGCAGCCCACTGCCTTCTGCAGTAAACACCGGCTGCACTTCGTGGACAGAACACACACAAGGTATTGCACTGGTGACATGGGCCAGCCCGACTCTGGCTCCCACCTGGGGCCATGCATTTCTGCTCCACAGTGACGCTGACAGGTTCAGGCTGTGGATGGCCAGTCTGTGCAGAAAGACCATGGCCATTTCAGAAGGCGGCCTGGGGACACACAGTGGGATGAGCTCCCTCCCACCTGCTCAGAGACCCCTACAGCTGGAGCCACCAACAGAAAGGCTCCCTGGGATGGAAAACAAAGGGGCCTCAGAATTTCCTTTTCCAGATGTGTGTCTTGAAGTGTGCATCAGTGCGAACACATCACAAAAACATGCCAAATCCCAGTTCCAGAGCTGACATTTTAGTGCTTTCTATTTTCTGAATCTATTGTCCTGTTTTCAAGAACATTTTCAACTTACTATTAAAAGATGTTTTATGCTTAGTGCTCCATGGCCACATATAAAAAATAGGGAATGTCAGATAGAACTCCCATGTCTAACAAATTCTTTATGTCTTCAATCACCAGAGAAAGATAAAAGAAAGGAAAACCACCACCCATCCCGTTGCCACGGGGGTGGTCTCCTTCCGGGACAAGGCTGTCACAAGTGGTTTGCGTCTTCCACCCTCCAGCTTAACCTTCAAAAATTGTCTTCGATTCCACATAGAAACACCAAAATCAAGTTCTTATGAGGAGTTTGAAGGAGCAAAAATGCTGACAACCGAAAATAGATGGAAAAAGAGTCATCGGGGAAGCCAGGAGCCGCTGTCACTGTGGAGGTGACAGCAGCACAAGAGGGCCTGGGAGGATTTTCCAGATCATGCTCCCTGCCGCTGGTTCTCCTGAACCCTACACAGCCCTGTGCCCAGAGTGGTGCCCCCATCTCTGAAGCCAGAAGTGTGGGGCTCTGGTGCCAGGGAACTGCCTTTGAAGCAGGCTGCATTCTGTTCACAGGAGTGACCTTGATGGTTTTTGCTGATGGTTACCATCAACACAGAAGCTGTCCACATTGGTAGCCAGCCCTCTGTACACCCACACATCTGTATGCCCACACATCTGTATGCCCACACATCTGTATACCCACACATCTGTATGCCCACACATCTGTATACCCACACATCTGTATACCCACACATCTGTATGCACTTCGGAGCCCTGCAATTCCTCAGGCCAATGCAGAGTCTATTGTTTCTCCAGGCTTCTGCTTGGCATCTGTTCTCAGCCTTATTTTCTTTCCTCCTGGGAAGTCAATAGCAGGCTTCCTTTGTAAGAAGAAACTAACCATTTTATAGATTAAACCTATCAGAATATAGGGGATCGTCATTGTTTTTGTTGTGTGTAAATTTTAGGGGAAGTGGGGAAATAAAACAATGCACATATTGACAGGAAAAATGATGCCCCTATAAAGTTAAATAAGTTTTTCTCCAAAACTACAAATAATAAAGCCACCCAAAACCCCATGCCAAATTCCACAAACAGCGAATGAAAAGCTTTGTAGCTTCAGACCATGGATTCTAAAAGCTTCAATATTTAGGGACAGGAAAAGCCATCGTGCCTATAAATTGACGACACAGACACCTGATTTGCACATACAAATATATATCTTTATATCCACAAAAACTTCTATGTGAGAAAGAATATCACACATGCAAACACATTGGCTGCTTCCAGAAACTTGGCCCTGAAAGTTGACTATATTTTGCCACTGGCAGATGTTGTTGTTGTTTTTATCATTGGAGATGTCGGTATTTTTACACATTTTAGAAAGGATGGCTGAAATCACGAATGCTTTTTAAAATAAACTTAAAGTAATCATTTACATTCAGGGTCCAAAACAAGGTAAAAGAGGCGGTGGCATCGTACATTGGCACTTTAATGAGATGTCCTTTTTCGGCTTCCCGAAGCAAATGCAGAATGATATGTGATTTGCTTTTCAAGCCAGGTCACCTTTACGAGCCCACGGATGACCGTCACCACTGAATTGGTCGCCAGTCCTCGGCGGAGATGTCTGCCTGTGCAAAACCTGTGACAAAGGACTGAAATGACAGCATTCTGACTCACTCCTATATTGTGTTTGTTTAGGAAGGTCCTAGAAATTGTATTTCACCAACCACATTCGCTATCAACACACAATTATCTGGCTTAATCATGTGGAACAGTGGCAAATTCACCTGGGGCTTAAGAACTAATGACATTCTCGTCTGAGCTGCTTTAGTGAAATGGCCTAGCACCTGAAGCAGGAACAGCAAGATTGCTCAAGAAAATTTGGTTTTCTGTTTTCATTTCACAGCATAGGGCCTCCACTCAAATCAACAAACACTCCTGATTAAATAGCTATGGCCGTCGACTGCTTCGCACGCCCGTGTGTGGCTCTGAATGAACATGGAGCACCCCGATCTTTGCAGAAGAGGAATCATCTCTGACTGGTGGGTGATGCATTGTCTTTTTGATGGCAAAAATAAGCAAACAAATGGGCATGCAATAATTTGGGTATGGTCGCTGTTATTAGCGCGGAGGACCCTCTATGCTCAAGACAACTCCTAGACAGTGGCCCCCGCAACACACTCGGAGGACCAGGTCTGCATTTTCATTTCCTCTCTCCATCCATGGCAAGGGCATTAACATTCCGCTTACTCCTGGAAAACGCAGCCCCTGCCCTCGGCCTTAAACCCCCAGCACACCAGGGCTTTGTAGAGCCACTGCTGAGTCTGCGGCTAAATCCCAAGGAGATGGGAGGCCAATTTTCAAAAGCTGGCAGTGGCAAGAAATTGAGTGTTCAGACTTCCAAGTGCCTCAAAGAAAGGGTCAGGGGCAGCGTGTCCCCTCCTGGAGGGCTGCCGGGGCAGGGGCGCTCCTTTGTTACAGGGCTCATAACTCATTTTCACGGGTGTGCAAAGACCCATCCCAATCTCCTGCCAGATTCCTGGCTTCCCTCTTGGTGGGTGCCCTATGTGAAATGCTGTTTTGTTTATTATTACTTTCTTAATTTTTGTTGTGCCCCTCTTGTTTGCACGGCTGTAGGGCTCAAAGCTGATACGGAGAACTGTAGAATCAGTTAACTTCAGCTAAATTCTTTCGTGTTTCTGCCAGCTCTGTGCTGGGCTTCCTGTACTGCAGCCCTAAATCTGGCTGTGGGGGAAATTTCTCAAGTCCTGAGGTTTTCAGCGGTGTGTGCTCTGTCTCTCCTTTTTAGTCCTCTGTCTTTCTGCCTTTCATCTCACAATTTCTCACATCTTCAACACCACCACTCTCTTCTACCACTGCCAATGCGTATACAGAAATAGGCAATGTGATAAGCAGCACTCAAAAAAGGGTGGCAGTCATACACCGGGGAAGGCCTTGTCTCAAAATCTGACATTCATAATGCTCCAAAACCTGAAATTTTTTGAGCATTAACGTGACACCACAGTTGGGAAAATCCCATACAGTGATAATCTCTGCATGCACAAAATTGTTAAAATTACCATATAAAGTTGTGCTGAAGCTATGTATATAAGCAATATACATGCATTTCCTACTTAGACTTGGGTCTCATCCTCAAGATAGCTCATGTGTGTACAGCATTCCAAAATCTAAAATATTCCAAAATTCAACACACTTATAGTCTCAAGCGTTTTGGATTAGGTACACTCAACTTGTAAAGATAAACCCAAACCAGGAAAGATTCGAAGAAGGAACAAGCAAAAGAAAAGCTGAAAAGGTTAAGGATTAGCAAGATTCTGAAGATTCACCTTCATTCTGACTTTGAATATCACACGTTTTTAGAAAAAGGGCGCATTTTACAAGTCTCTTTGTTGTGAACAAGTTAAAGATTTTCTTCTCTTTTATTGAACACCAAAAGCATCCTACCTTATAATAAATTCTTAATGGCACAAGCAAGAGCAGTAGAAGGCCCCACAGTGGGCAGATCCATGGCGTTATTTATCACCAGCCAAGGGCAGCGCGTGTGGCGCTCACCAACACTGCCGTTTCAACCACTCTGCGCAAGACGTAAGCAGCCTCCATGGCCCGGTTCCCATCAAGTTACCGACGCAAGTCACAAACAAGACCTGGCTACTTGCTAACCCCTGGCCAACAGCAGCTCCTGGCTTCACCCGAGATGAGGCCACACTGCTGCCAAGAATACAATGAGCGACGGCATATTTCTCATAGTAAGTGGCAAGCACAGTGCAAGTAGGCAATTCGTACACGAGGAACTGCAGCTCAGAGAGGGAAAATGATTAGTTTAAAATCAAATACCTGTGAGAAGCAGGTCTACGACCATCATCAGCACCTTTTAAAGTATTTCTATGAAGTGTGGAAGCGAAAATCACCTAGAAAAATCTAAAACCACGTTCTTCCAAAATATCACCCCCCACCTTGTAAATGTTCAGTGCTCCACGGGTTTTGCATTTATTCCAGTCTCCTTGTTAGAGTCTTCGGCCATCCACGTACACACAGGTTGGTAGGTAATCGTGCACCACCCCACACGGGCCACACAAGCTAACAAAAAACCATTCTGCAGGCCGGTGAGATGGTTCAGCAGTGTAAGCACCTGCCTGGCAAGCGCGAGAGCCCGAGTTTAACTCCCAAAACCCACATACGAATAAAGGGCCGGTGATATCGCTCAGCGGCACGGGCGCCTGCTGGTGTGCGAGGTCCTGAGGTCGACCCCTGGTACCCACAAAAAAAAAAAAAAAATTCTGCTAGAAAGTTGCCCATGGGCGGGCATTGTGGAGGTATAAGAAATAAGATGAGTAGGTCTTATGGCATGCACTCTACCCATTATAATTGTAGAGAGATATGCAAGGACTTGATGGCAGAAACAGAAAATATTATATTTTGCATTGATAAAAGGAGAATATGAAAGTGTTCCACCAAAAAAATGGCATGTCATAGGGTCTTAAGATATTACTAAGAGTTTTGTTTGGGCTTCTCTGAGAGAGGGTGGGAAACAGCAATCCTAGTAGAGGAAACAGCTTCCATTCACCCCTCCATTCATTTACTGGTGATGACTGCTGTCCTTCTAGGCACTGAGGACAGAGCACTAGGGAAAGGGAACAAAGCCTGACTCAGTGGACTGGAAGTCCACCAGGGGCAACAAAATGATCAAATGATGACTTAGCTGCAAATGGGGCTTAGCGGCCTGAAGGAAGGTGTCCTACGCAGATGCCTGAACCAGATGAACCCTGGCTGTTGGCTCCAGCCGAGAATCATGGAATCTGCAGAATTCTGATTCAATTTCTCTCTCTCCATCGGGTGGGCTGGGTGGGACCCTGTGTGAATGACGCTCCTCTCTGCATCCACTTCTCGACAGGTGAGGGGGAAAAGGGGCAGCCCAAGTCCGATTATAAAGTAGCAAAAAGAAATTCAAAGAAAACCACTGGGTTTCTTGAACTCTTCCCTCCCCTCTCCTACACAGTTCTGTAGCAGAAGTGACCTCTCCTCCTTCCTCGAAGGGAAACGTTTCCATCATTTCCCACGGCAACCTGAATTATAAATCCCATCTGACCATTCAAACTTACAGGAATTACTTGTCTAAAAAACAAGCAGAACAGACAAAAAATTCATATCTTTGTTTCGTACATCTAAACCTTCTATATTGTTCCACAATCCATAGTTTTCAAAAATAATTCCATGTTATCTCATTAAGTAGGATGATATACAAGGGCCCACAATTGTTCATGCCTGAAAATGGCCATGTTGCTCTCAACCTTAGTCACATATTTTCAGTTTAAAAAGAAACTAACGTTCATGGTCTATAAACTAAATAAGGGCTGTCAGGGAAGAAGTGGTAATAATTTATAAATGAGAACAAGGGGGAAAAGCTAACATTTGCCATGGTGGAAAAACTGTGGTCTAAGATACACACAAACTACACTCTACTCAGCTGCTAAATAGCCGTGTGGACACAGGTTCATCTAAATTCCACGAGCTTCCCCTTAGATTTTCCACCCACCGCAGAGGGTCCTTAGCTTTCCAGCCTCCTTAGGTAAAGAGAAAACCAAATGAGTTGCCATGGTTTAATAAAACAAAACTGAAAACTTTTGAAATAATCTAACTAAATACACTGTCATTGCAAAGGAGATTCCTTAAGTCATTAAAAAGACGGTAACAAAAATATCCATTCATCTCTATGGAAGCAAAGTTGAGAGAAAATTTTGTAAGGGATAAAGAGACATGCACAGAAAATGGTACGGTGCTAGGAATGAAACCAGCCTTAGTTTGTAAAACATTCTCTTGACATATTCCCTGTAAAGGTATATTCCAAAAATAGCCTCTTACCCTTTTCCAAACAGTCTTTTTGTCATGTGCCATACATTGTAAATACTGGGCTGTCCGCAAGTTTTTGACATGGCAGGAAGGGTAATAGCTGAGGCTGGGACTCATAGTTTGGACAAGTGGAAGGAATTCAATCAATATCTTTTGAGCAGGATAGAAAAAGTTAGTAGATATTTAGGGCTGAGATGACATGTGAGTGCCATTCCTGGAGACTGGAAGAGCAGGCCAAGGATGGTGGACTTTCACAAGTACCCAGCTGGCTCTTCCTATCGGCAGGTTTGAGAAATGTGGCTGTGAGCCTTGATTTGCCACTGAAGAGATTTAAGCAGGAGACTGGCCCCATCCCATTTACACTAAAAGCAAATGTCATATGGGTCACATCAGACTTGGAATAAGAAAATGACTTCTCAAAATCAGTGAGGGAGCTGTTAAAATCCCAGTGCCCAACCAGGGCAGGCCAGGCAATTGCCACAGAACCTCTGGAGGTTAAGACCCAAGCCCAGTACTGTTCAAGCTCTCCAGGTGACTCCTAGGTGCATCCCAGTGTAAGAACCCATAGGACACTGAGCATTACTGTCTCTGGGTCATTGCTGTTAGTCACTTTCCCTTTGCTGGGACAGAACATTTGACACCCACAACTTAAAGGAGGACAAGTTTAATTTGGTTCATGGTTTGGGGGAATTCAGTTCATGGTTTGCTCCAAGGCAGAAACTGCATGGTGGAGGGGTACTGCTCATTTCACAGTGGCCAGGAAATAAAGAGAGAATGGAAGTGCCTGGGACCTACACCCTCCCAAGTCACACTCGTTGTGACTCGCCTCTTCCATCCAGGCCCCCTCGGCAAACACATGAGACTTTGGGGAACATTTTAGATCTAAACCGTAACACCAAACAGGACCCCCAGCTGTCTGGCTCTGGCAGGCTTTTGACTAATAATGCACAGTCAAAGCTCAGGGGATCCACGCTGAGCATCATCTGCTTTATTTCTCTTTGCAGAACACATTTCTGCCTAACACTTCAATATTCTTCAGAAATATTTAAAACACGTACACACAGAGGAAGGAAAATGTGTGCAGCCTATCTTTTCCTTAGAATGCAACCATGGGATCGGAGACTTCTGTTGAAGTAGTAGTATTCAGTACACACTTCCAAATATTTTTTGTTGTTTCTGAATTAAGATTGCATACATATAGTCTCAATTAGCACAAGAAAAGGGAGATATTTTTGTGAAAAAATATCTAAATCTAAAAATATCCTAAAAAAGCAAGTAGGTTTTTCAGTATTAAAAAAAAAAAAAAAAAAGGTAACTATGGGCTAAGATATTGTTGCAATGATGATGAGATTTTGTATCCAAAAGGAGAAACTGTCCAAAATAGTGGGCTAATACTACTGCTAATAATATAGGCATATTGGAAATGAATTCCTCACTCCATAAGGGGAAATATTCACATTGATAGCCAATGATTATTAAATTATATATCACAAAGTCATTTAAATAATACAAATATTCTATTGCATCTAAACTCTTAATACAACCTCTTATGCCTCTGTAAGACATAAACAAACCCACGAACAACTAAAATTTATTGAAGAAATGAATTTAGTGGATCACAAGACTATTACCTTGCAGAAGCAAAAATGCTGATTCATCATTTAGCAGTAAAGAATATTTGTGTTCTTATCTTTAACCTGTCCATTTGGTTCTTTTTATTTTCAATATGGTGGAACACCATCTGAATCACTTTTGTTGAAAGAGTGTTGTTTTCTTTTTGAACAATAAATTTGTATTTTAAATGTTTTTCCTAATTTTAATCAGCACATGTGTTTAATACTGAACCTTAAAATGAAATGTTGGCAAAAATATAAAATGCTAGTTTAATTAAACTCTTCCATGGTTAACAAATATGATATTAAATATAAGTTATATTTATGATATTCATTATAAACAATAAATACAAGTGGAATATCTGCAGATACTCAATCCTCTCACAGTGCAAATAAAGTGATAGGAGTGGGTTTATTTCAGTGCAACTTGACAACTCGGGTTACCAGAACGCATGATAATAGATAGCATTTGTATTTATATGTAAGTATTAATAGATTTTGTAAAAGAAGTATTATAAAGGACCAATTGTAGTTAATTCCAAGCAGTGAGTTCATAGATTTGAGAGTTTTGTTTTTGTCTTCAAAACAAATATGCCTTATTGAATAATAAAAATTCTTCCTTTTTATTCAATGTCCCTTTATTAATTGGCAGATTTCCAAAAGTTGCTGATCACATGAGCTGATTCCACAAGGAAAGCTGATACAAATATATTTCAAGGTATGAAAAAGCATATATATGCATAAATACCAAAACTAAGCAACAACTGTCCAAGGGTGATGAGATTACACATGATATTTTTTTAACATTCCCTCTTTGGGCTCTGATGACTATGGTAGGCCTCTACCCACAGAGTTGCTAAGGACCCCGCCACCCAGGTCAGGCCCTTCTGTGCTCCTTGAAGCTGAGCAGGACGTAATGCTTGGTTTCCCACAGGTAGAATGCAGCAGATATGTAAAGCCCCCCCCCTTTAGTACATGTTTGCGGTACATGAAGTTTACGTGCATCTTGGGGAATAAGTACATGCACATAACACAGCTTCTTTTATTCTTTTCTTTTTGTAATCCCCTTCCCTATTCCTCTATTTCCCCATTTTCACTCTTGCTGATATTATTAATCTTAGCTTACATTCGTGACCTTTAACACTTACAATCGTTGAGGTTATTAGGATCTTGTACACGGCACATCTTAATTCTCCTAACTTCCCTTCCCTTCCCCTCCCCGTCCCCATCGCCCTCAGTCTCCTGGACCCTTGCCATTTGCAAGAGATCTTTTAAAACTAGGTTTAAAAAAGATTTGCTTCCAACTCAGGCTCTCTCTTGCTTTTTTAAAAATGGCTTTCTTAGGAAATCCAGGCACCATATGAGTAGTTGATATGGTGGAGGACTTGTTCCCCAAGTGAGCTTAGAAACAAACTCATGCTCTCCTTCCCTCCCCTCCCAAGTAGATCCTTCATCAGAGCCCACCCTTCTGGCCTCAGTTTGACCTTGAGTCAGACACACCCAGATTCTTGACCCTTGATATTGGAGTGGTTTGTTATGTGACAATAAGTATCTAATTTCCTTGTTAAAATAAAAATTAACTTTATAATCAGAAAGATTTGTGGTGGACACTTTGGCTTTTTCTTTACTGTTTTCTCCTTTCCTTCTTTTGCTTTTTTGTAGAATAAAATGACTGAGTAGGATTATGTGGGATGCCAGGAACCTATGCTTAATGGCTTTTACTAAGAGGACACAAAAATTCCCTGTTCTCTCCTGATTTTGTCTGGACCCTCCTTCGTCATTTCCCCCGTGAACTCATGTTAAGCTCTACACAACTCACTATTGCTACCTAGGCTGACCAGGTAACAATGACCTGATGCTCTTGGATACACTGTTCCGTCCCCTGGCGTCACTCTAGGCATGAACCCCACCCTCCTCTGGAGGCCACCTTTGGAGTGGATCAGTATAAGAATCTTGCCCTAGCATTTTTGCCTTGGGATCCTCATCATAAAGATAGAGCAGCAATTTCTTAACAAGTGATACAATAAATGGATTAACTTCACCCCCAAGACAGTAAATAAGTAAGTCTGTTCCTTGCTATAGTCAGAGACACAGAAAATGGAATCTTAAAGAGGAAGAGGAAAGGATGGGAAGCAAAAGGAGAGCCACACAAGTAGCCCTCTAAAAGGAGGTAGGCAGGCACGGCCCATCATGAGCTCACCGAGCACTACTTCCTGCACAGAAGCCCCTGTCTGTACAGCACTTACCGCTAATCCCAGATTCCACAGGACACGTCTGAATCAGGAATAATATGGTAATTTTCACAGTTACCGAGTGGAAAATATTTATAGTGTAGCAGCTGAATGTGTCTTTATTTCACATTCTAAGAATCATGCCACGGGATGGAAGTGAAACATTTTGAATAAGATGTGGGTGAGCCCCAGAATTCCTGCCTCAGAAACGAGGTAGCTTTTTGATAGAAAACACTTTCCTTGTTCATCAGGGTTGCTAGCCTATGGTGAGCTTAATTAAAATCAATGGAGAAAAAAATTGAATACTCAGAAGCACGATTTGGGGCTCATGAAATGTAAATGAGTCAAAATATGAAATACCCAAATAGCTTTAGGTCACGGACTTCGTTTAGTGATCACTTTATCGATCCGTTGAAAGCCATCTTTCCCTTTTTCCTGACTTCTGACATCTCTGACAGAATGGGGAGGGGACGAAGTCGGAGTCTTGCAGCTGGAAGCCGTGCATTCCTTCTTTTCATCCACTCTCCACCCTCCATCCCTCTCCTTTTCTGCTTCTCTGTCCTCAGTGTTTTCATTGTGTCTGCTGCTCTTTCTTTACACCTCCATAGCAGAAAGAGTGCCAGCAGTCTGCAGGAAAAGCTTGGGTTCTCCACCAGCCTGGAAATGAACCTGTCTCTTGATTCCATTATGAGAAAAATGCGTATATCTCCCTTTATCTCATTTGGGTACAATTCCATTTTGTCCACATGTAATTCAAACACCCAAACAGATAAAATGAGCCACCAATTCATGTCTTTATTTTAAAGGGATTCGGTTAATAGCGAATGTGCAATTCACAAAAGGGGTCGACTGCTACACTCCTCCCTCCAACCATGTTCTTTGACATGGGACTTTGGAGTTCTTCCCATAAAAGTTAATCTGGATCCCAGATGAACTCCAATAATCTTTGGAGTTATTCCCTAGAACACGTTCTTTTAGGTAATCTGGTTTGATTGCGCCAATAGAATAGAACAGAAGTCTCTGCTCCATGCCAAGGCCTTGGAGCCTGTGGGTTTACATTTTGTCATCTCTGCTCTCCATGGGCGACATATTGAGAATAGGAACTAGAGGAGGAGAGACAAGTGGAGCTGAGCGGAGTTGCCCCACCAGTTCAAGTGTCCTGGGTCATGCAATAGCCGGTCCCCTGATGCGTGACTGAACTCAGTTGTGATCAGTACAGCCATGTAGCCAACCCCAGCCAATTCCAGACATAGAAGAACAAATGTTTCTTATTGTCACTTGGTGTTTTTTGGTTCTGTTACACAGCATTATGAATGCAATAGGTAATTCTTTAAGCGGTTCAAGGCTCTACTGTCACTAAAAAAGAGAGTCTATTGTACAGAGTGATTTGGGAAGTAAACTGTTTTGCAAGCATCGTGTATGTGCGTGTGTGTGTGTCTGTGTGTGTGTGTGTGTGTGTAAGAGAAGAGGCACAGCTCACATTTCTCTGTATGGATGATTAAAGATTATGTCTGTTTCTCTGATCTCAAGATGACACTGGGTCACCTGCCCGCAGAACGCTCATTCATTCATTCATTCATCCACTCACCGATTCCGTCAGGCAGCAGTCACACCTTGAGCGTCGGGGACGCAAAGATGAACAGGCGGTGATCACTGCTCCTAGGAACCTGTCCGCTTGACGGAGCCCTGGAGGGCACGCCAGCGTGGAGTAAGTGCTCTATCTTCTGTTTAGTAAACTATAAACACGCAGCGATGTTCCACTGTAGCTAATGGTTATTAAATTTTATAAACACCATCTTTGACTTAATCATCTATAAAAGAATGGTTCAAATAAAAAACCAATTTACTTATTCTTCAGTCCATAATACTGCACCTCAAGGTAAGACTCCCTTTAAAATATGAAACTCTTGACATTGGCAGGATGGAAAACTAAAGAACACGTATCTCAGGGGGTGCCAGGGACCTCTGTTATGTCCTGCTGTTGGTTACAGAATTTTCAATAATTCCTTATCCTTTTTCACTCCTATGTATTGCAGCTTATAGCAGGGGTAATCATTTCCTGTGTTTGAAAAAGAGATGAAAGCATTCATGGATGAAAGCAAGTTGGATTTAATCTCCTTCTCTCTCATCCAGTGCACTGCACTGATCATTTTCCAAAAAAACAAGACTTAAGCTCATTTTTGTCATGACAAAACTAGTTTCATAATAATCAGATGGCAATTCCAAGTGTACACAATTCTAATATAATTACCAGGAGGAAATGTAGAGGGAGTTGCAGGTTTGAGATAAAGAAAAGCCTGTGAATTTTGTATTAATGTCTCAGACTCTCCTATTTGTGCAAGTAATCAATCTTTCTGGGAGTAGAATGGTAATTCTTTGTGAAAAAAATGACAAGAGTCGGAGGAAGAAAGAAGATAATCTGAGTTCCATTCGGTACACAGCAGGTCAGCCGTGATTGACAAAGCTCATCACAAAACTACGGTCACGGAGAAATCCCAGTAGCAGATTCGCATTTGCAGCCGAAGCAGTGTTAATGACATGTTTAACAGCTGCTTGTTGAAGTTTGGAATCTGCATTAACCCGCAGAGCAGTGAACAGAGAAATGAGGGAAAGTACTGAAATCAAGCCTTCATTACTCTGGCAGCCCAGGTGAAAGGGTGTCCGGAGGTCGCACAGAGGCAGGTGGGAGGGACCGCAGGCGGGAGTTCAATTGCATGTTAGGACATCTCGGAGATGACAGGGTCTGATTAATACACACAGAGGACAACAAAAGCAACCCAGTGCACTCAATGCACAGACAATGAGGCAGGGAAGCCAGGCAACCGGAAGGAAGTCGTGGCTTGGGACATCAAATATTATGCTGGCTTTACAGTCATCGCGATCAACGCAGCACAGGTCCAGGTGGAGACTGTCACATCAGGAAGACCGAACGAGGCCCTGAGGAATGTTGTTTGTTCATCAGTCTCTTTGCCCCAAGGAATGTTATTTATTCATCTCTGTGCCAAAAGTGAAGGGGTGCCACCTGTCATCGTGTCCTTTGTAGACTTCAAAAAATCGAGTTAAGGTAAATTATCAATGAAATGGGAGCCCCTAAATGTGGCCCTTTACAATGGCCTGGTTGCTTTGTGCATGTGTAGCTCTGGACTATTCCTTGGGAGGCCATACCTGCCTCTGAGGGAGGAGAATGAAGACACAGGAAGGGCCATAAGATGTAGGGAAAATCCAGGTTCTTCACATTTCTGAAAGCAGCCTTCAATAGCGTGCACAGAAGTCCTGAGCCTTCCCGGTCTTATCTGTAAATGGGAATAGTGCCTACTCTCAAGGTGGTTGTGAGAATTAAACCACATACATCCCCTGGCACATGTAGACCTTCCCTGAAGATGGACTGTTACCTTAACTGGAAAGGAACGCTCTCCTTGGGTCAGATGTCTCCAGTCTACCCAAAGGACCTCACTGGCAAACACTGTCCCCACAAAAACACTGCCCTTTGGCAAAGAATCACTATCAGTTCTATGAAACTAGGGAATTATTCTCTACCTTGTTCACTGATTTAGCCCATGCCTAAAAACAGTGGGTGACACATAATAGCCCCTTGAAAAATATTTGTAGATGACTATGCCAGCTGTAACAATCTGAAGAGTGTCTCACACCTTGCACACTGCTTTCATTGAGGGTCATGCAAAAATGTACCCTAACACCTCACGATTAATATATTCATTAGGTATCACAAACATACACTAATAAAAAGGTTTTTTTTTAAAAAAAAAAAAAAAAGAAAGAAGAAATCTGTAACTCTGGAATTCTAGAGTCTTGGGACTCGTTTCAACCCTTTTTCAGAGAGAGATGTGTTGCTCCAGGCAAAGCAAGCTGGAAAAGGAAGGTTTTGCAACCTCATAGTCATCCATTCATGAAGGTGTGTTTTGACTCTTCTGTCTTTCAATGGAAGCTGTTATGGTTTATATCTAGATGGTCCCCCAAAGCCTCATCCAATCATAATTGGGCTTTGTCTCAGGGGGTGACCTTGGTGGCCTGGAGGATGAATGATTGCTTGGAGACAAGACTTAGTTCAATCACAGAGAGGCCGAGAGGGCTCAGCTGAGAGCACCCAGCATCAGGGAGACTCCCAGGAGAAGCACAGAAGCTGAGAACTTTTATTTAAATATCAGTGTAAGTGAAGAAAGCAGAAGAAAAACAGTGTGGGCAAGGAGCTGTCTCAAGGCTGGGCAGTTTTTCTTGGGGGAAGGGGAAGGACAACGGCCAGACACAACACGCTTCATGAACCTAAACTTCTTGTTGTTTAACCATTCATTTCTCAGAGAATCCATATGCTTTTGCCCCAGTTTAACCATTCACTTTAACTGAGGTCCCCACAGAGATCTGGGGAGGTGATTGGATTGCAGCAGATGAGTTTATAGCTAACTGTGCCAGTAGGAGGTGGGGCCTGGTCAGAAGAGACAGTCACTGCATGTGTGGCCTGGAAGGGTGCATCTCCCTCCCTGGCTCCTCCCTTCTCTCTCTGCTTCCTGGCCACCATGAGGTGAGCAGCTCTCCTCTGCCAGGCCCTTCCACCATGTCTTCCTGCCTTGCAGCTGGCCAGGTATGAACTAAAAATGTGAGTCAAAATAAACGTTTCTCCCTTTAGTTGCAGGTGCCCTGGTAACATGACAGTGAATAGAACAAGGGCCTGAGACAATGAATTGTCGAGATCCTTTCAGTCATCACAGCCTGCTTGCTCACAAGGCCTTCCTCCCTTAGCTTCCTGTCTTTGATCTCTGGGATCCTCTGTGTCCTCCTCTATAAAATGATGAGATTGGAGCAGAAATCTTTGTTTTGAGGGTTTTCTGTGGAATTGGTGACCCTGGAGAAGTCCTATAGAGGGACACTTTATCCCCATTTCCCATCTTTGTACTCCTACTCAAAGTAGAGCACCACTTTTAAAGTCTGTTTTGCATTCCGTGTTCACATAGATTTGTTTAGGATTAAATTTGGTTTCTCCTGTGAAACAATGCATGACTGGATGATCTCTGGAGGACCTTCTCCTCCTGTTCATATGTGAATGGAGAGGTCAGAGTAAACCGATGAAGAAGCTGCTGGTATCAGACTGGCTTTCCCCATTTCTGCTCCCCAAGGAGTGAGGCTACCTATGGAGAACAGGAGGGAGAAGGAGAGAGGAAGATCAGACAAGGAGAAACAATGGGGCCTCCAAGAACAAGCAAGGAAGAAAGCAATCAATTCTATAGCACCTTCAAAAAATTATGGTCCATATATTTCTGTATCTATCATCTTATTTAATCTTCACAAAACCCTGCTGCTTAAGCAGCAAATGCATTAGAGTCATGCATCAGTAACAGCAGGGCCACATTCTGGGAAATGCAGCAATAGGAGATTTGGTCACTCTGTGAGCTTCAGAGTGAGTTGACACCATTGCAGCCAGGCTTCACCAGACAGGCTGCCACTCCTGAGCTATGAACTCACGCAGCATGGCCCTGCAACGTTCTGCAGGCACCTGGAACCAAAAGGCCATTGCTTGTGTATCTAAACGTAGAAAAGAACCAGGAAAATGAGATGATAGGAAATTTCCAGCTCCATGATAATCTTGTGAGACCATCATCATACTTAAGATCCATCATTGACTACAATATTGCTGTGTGGTACATGACTTTATTTCTATTTACCCTGGAGGAAATGGAAACAGAGGCTTACTCGCTGCCCAGGGTTCTGTGTACTACACCTACTGGCAGTGTGGTGATGAAACGCCCTTCTCAAGTTCTTTCCACCTAGAAGAGTAGTTCTTTCTTATTTGTAGTTCCCCACCCTCAGCCTCAAAGTGGGGTCTCCTTCTCGTCTTTTCTACTTAGTGTTAATAGTAATGATGCACACAGATTGTTGAGCACCTGGTACATGCCTGGAACTGTGTTGATTATTGTATAGACATAATCTCTTATGATCCTCCCAACTAAGAGGAGAAACTAAATTTTGTAGGTTAAGGACACACATATACAAGGAAAGGTCCTAAGTATTCAAACCTAGGACCAGCTTTTGCTAGAGCTTGCTATATGACCATCACATTGCACATCTGTTTCCTCTTTTGCAGGACCTCCCTATGTGGGGATGTGATCTGCACTCATTCGATAAATGTTTAGCAGCTGTTTCCTCTGAGTCAGACACTCTGCTAGCATATCAGATCCCAGAGCGGATGGAACTGGCTATAATCCCTGTGTTCTCAGAGTTCACACTGTAGTGGGGAAGACAATAGACAATAAAGAAGTGAAGAAGCTGGCACACTAGTGTGTATTTCACAGAGGGTTACAGTGGAATCTGTTACAAAACGAGGCATCCTTGCCTTTTTATATGGCTCTCCTGGAAGCCCCAGGCTGGATTACAGAGCAGAGCTCCTAAAGGAAAGGGAGCTGTCAGGGAAAGGGAGGATGAAGGCGCATTGGCAGGGAGGCTGGGGGTTCCAAAGGAGTTCATCAAACCAGGCTTGCCAGAAACTAGGTTCTTGCCCAATCTCTGCCAAAAATACTCCTTCAAAAGTTTGGAGATCAAGCTTTGAAATGAGAACTCTGTGCCAAATGAGGATTTGGTGGCCTATGGGAGGATGCGTACTGGTTTAGTCTGAAGAGGATATAAATGGGGCATTGGATGGGTACCATTGGAACCTGTGCAGCAGGCCCAGAGGACACCACTGAAGGTGAAACACCAGCAGCCATTGAGACCTAGCCAGAAGCCATGGAGACCTGGTCACCTGCTAGACTCCTCCCAGATCTTGTGACCCAACACATTAAGGAATCACGGGCCACTTTTGTCTCTGAGACACATTAAGAGGACAACCTGACATCTTTAAAATAAAATAAAATTCAGAATGCGATTTATTATACCCTGCTCTTTGAACTATTTACAGACTTCAAAAATTAATTTTTTTAAAGTTTTAATGTATTGATACTTACTTCAACGTAACAAAAGTGTTTCTAAAAATATCCAGATCTACCTTGGAAGTTTTTTTTCAGAAGAGAATTAGGCATGTCCATCACATCCACAGGATGTGTATACTTTATCACTAGTGGTGAACTGTGAGCCTTCTTCTGGTATTTCTTCATGAGGGTTCAGTGTAGAAACAGTTAAATTCTTATCACATCACTACTTTCAACTTAAAATGGGACAGAAACTAAACTTCACTTCTTGACCACATTTTTATTAAAATTTGTGATTTTGGTATTGTATTCACAGTTACAAAATAAAATTCACCATGAGCTATTAGTAAACCTAAGAAGAAGGTACGCTGCCACGTAGGCACTCCCTTACATGCCTAAACACATCAGCCCTTTCAGCCTAAATGCGCAACTTGCTTCAAGTGAAGTTTTAGGACCTCTGTTGCTCTAGGGGCTGTGATTCAAGCTGCTAACCAGGTGATGCCCCACCTCTGCCTTCCAGACACACGGCATGGTTTCACTTTCTGCAGGTTAGGAAGACCTCATGACTGGCTGTAGCCTGTGAAATGTTGGCAGCTGGGCTACTTCTGGGTGGCCCATGGCAGCAATTCAACACCTCTCCATCTCCTTGCTGGCATGAACTTCAAAGGAACGTAGAGAAGATGCATGAGTCTCTTACCACTGACCACAGTGAGCTCGGACCCCTGCCGAGTCGCCATGGACAGGCATCATGAGGTAGAATCCATGTGTAGGTTAAGGCATGAGAAGGTGACAGCTATTATACACCTAATCCCACTCCCCCGGCTGCTTCAGCTGAGAAGCGCCATATATGCTTAAAGCCCAAGAGTCAATCCAAAGACATCTCTAACTTTTCATGATTTTAGTGCTGGTGTTATTTCTCCATGGTAGCAATTTCTCAGTGCAGTAGAGTAATAGATTGGACCAAAATACTCTGTAGCCTTCACAGTACGGATTCTAAAAGTTCATTTTAGTTCTCTGTGTATACACCTCTTATGTGCTATTGAATTCCACCTCATCCCTCCATCCATGAGATATCAATATTGTGGCAGAGGCTCTAGCCCTACTCCCAAATAGTACATAAAATTGCCACTTGATGACTTTTTCTGTATCAAATGGTAATCACCATGGTATATATCTACAATGTCCCCCAAAGCCTCATGGTCTCCCAGGTGGGGCATTTGAGAATGGCTGGATCATGGGTGTATGGTCTAGATTAAGGATGTGATAACTGGATTAGTCCACTGAATGGTTTAGTGTGGCTCTGGATGTGGATAATGGGAAGGCCCACCCTGTGTGTAAGTGGCATCATCCAATAGGCTTGTAGCCTGGATAGAGTAAAAGGAGAAGGGAGGTTGACTGCTTGCTGCCTCCTGCCTGCCTGCCAGGGACTGTTCCTCCTTTAACATTTCACTCTGCCATGCTGCCCTACCTTGGAGCCAGCCAACTGTGGACTGAAACCTCTATAAACTGTGAGCTAAAATAAACCTTTCCTCCTTTAACTTGTGGTTGTCAGGTATTTTGCCCCAGCAATGAGAGAAGTAATTAAGGCAGTAACCAAATAATGATGAGGTTATCTTGCATGCTGCTCTCTTCCTACACATTAGAGAAGTGGGGAAATGCACACAGAAGAGAAACGCAGGCAGCTGAAACTGTGTGAAGCTGAGCGGGGTGGATTTAGAATCCGTGAAGGAACGTACTTCCTGAACATAAATGTAAGCTTTCAGTTTTTCTCTCTATATATAGCTCCATAAAGTAGAGAGAAATTGTGCATTGGCATTAACATTTAGTTTTCCCTTAAGAGAATATACAAAATATTAATCACCTGTCTGGCTCCTCCTTTCCTTGTGCCAGGAATTTCCCTAGGTGCTGCTCGTGAAGAATCGGCTGGCCCCTACTTAGCTCTGGTGAAGCAGCCAGTGGCTGACCATGGCTGTAGGGAAAGCAAATATGCAGCACCATATTAAATGGGACATTTTGTGAGGTCCTGGCTGAGACCCCAGAGGAAAGAGCTGTGTAGAGACAATCACCACTTTTATTCTCAACGGTGTGGCCAAACCATGCGTACTTTGTTTTCTATTCCTTCTATAGATCACCACAAGTCCACCAATTTAAGACGAGTGTGTCATCCCAGACCTCTGTCACTCAGAAGTCCAGGCGAGTTTGAGTTCTCTGCTTAAGTTCACATAAAGCAAAAATAAAATCTGAAACCACCCTGCATGCTTATCTGGGGGAGAATTGGCTTCCAGCTCATCCAGGATGTTGTGCCCATGGTTGGAGGACTGAGCACCCATTTTTTCACAGGCTTCCAGCTGGGAGTCATTTTCAGCTTCCACGGCCACCTTCAGTTCCTGGCTGGGGGCTCCTTTTAGGTTCAAAACCAACAACGACAAGTTGAATCCTTTCCCATTCTGTCTTTCTCTTTTCAACCTCCTGCCTATAGCCAGAGATAGATCTTTCTTCTTACAGACTCATGTGATGAGACTGGACACACTGGAAGGATCCAGGATGATGCCTCTATTTTAATTATACCTCAATCATAACACAAACTCCTGATCGGCAGTTGCCATAATATAGTCATGGGTTCCAGGCATCAGAGCATGGGCATCTTAGGGGACGTCCTGCCTCTACCACACCATCCATGTCTTGTCAGGCCAATCCCAGTTCTGTGACTGATTTACCAATCTTCATTCTCCAGATGAATATTAAAAGTCTAGAAGCTGATGGAAGAGAAAGAGGTTGATGTAATGACTTACAGGTTGGTGTGGACCTGTCTTAGGAGAACGCACAGGGGAGTTTGCTCCTATTGGAAGTCAATTGGGGAACATCAGTGACGAGGCCAGCAAGGATTTCCGGCAGAAATTGACTTGTGTCCCTGAAATTGGAGGGGCACAGAGACGATTCCCCTAGCAATGTTAAAGCCAGAGGCTGCTGGTAGCCAGAACACTGTGAAGAGAGGGTGCAGGGGGGAACACTTGCCCTCCTAATGTTGGGAAAATCATGTATGAGTCTCCTAGGTTTCCAGGAAAAGCTCTGCATCAGGAAGAACCAATAAGCAGAGGACAAGCTGAGTTTCATAGAGGAGAGAAAGAAAATAGAGCAGTTAAACTGGTGAACAGTGGAGTGTAAGAACTCTCTATATTAGGTCTATCAAGAGCCCATAAAAGTATAAGAAAATACCAGCACTGAACATCTACCACTCAGGGGATGCCACACTCCAATTGTAAAAGCCCAAGCCAAGGGCAAACTTGTTCCTGAACCACCATCCCCAGGCTTCAGGTGCTGAAAGGAGCAAGGTAAGCTCAGAAGCTGGGAGCAAGAGAGAAAACAAGCCACATTTCTCTTCCCTGCAACTTCCAGTGTGGCTGGGGGCCAAAGAGGAGCTTTCCCCTGGGTGAGAGGTTCAGTTTGGAAGTATTTCAGGGCTGAGGTCCAGTTGCTAACATGGCACAGTGACCCAAGGAGATAAGAGTTCTGCCTGCCCTGTTACCCTGGGCCAGGGATTGGAACCCAGGAGACTTACTTTGAAGTCCTGGCAAGAAGCAAGGAAGTTGTTTCCTGCTTGCATATATCAAGCCCAGACCATCTGATAAGCCATTTATTCTTGCTTTCTTGTATGATCTGTGATGCATGAGTTCATCTTAATCGTTGAGACTCCTGGAGAGGTGACCAGGTCATGGAGGTGCTGGGCTCATCAATGGATTAATCCACTAAGGTTCATGCTGAGGGTGCTGTCAGATGTGGGGCCCAGATGCATATGGGTCCCTGGGATGTGCCTTTGGAGGGTGTATCTATGGTTGGAGTCTTTCCCCGTACTCTGCTTCCTGATCACTGTAGAGTGAGCAGCTTTTCCCCATCCATGCCCTTCTGCCACGATGACCCTGCCTGGGAGGCAGCTGACCATGGACTGAAACCTTTGAAACCAGGAGTCACATTAAAGCTCTCCTCCTTTAAGGTGTGGGCATTAAGTATTTAATTCCAGCAACAGGAAAGCTGAATAATACATATGGGGATATGAAAATGCATATAAAGATATTCAAACTTGTATTTGAACTATACTGTATGCTTTGTTTTATGGAAGAGATATCTGGAAACCAAGGTACCAGAACACTTGCATAATTCTTAGAAAACAGTTCCTACATTCTTCTCCACCAGCTACTTTATAGGTTTATGTATCAGAGTCTTTATTCAACACCGGGAAAGGTCTCTTGAAAAATATTGGCTGAAACAAATCTAGTATTCAGAAGTTAGGCTGTGTTCAAGAACAGAGCAATAGCTTACGCTACACACTAGTTTCATTTACTTTTCTTTCTGAAGATGCTCAGAAAAAAGCAGCAATATTTGTACACTTATGAATTCTGTAATTAGTCCCTTGTCTCTCTCATTCTCAATCTTATTTTTTACTCAGTGGAATAGGGACATTAATGCTGAAATTACGAACATGCTGTGAAGATTAAATGAAATAAAATAGCACATGTAAAGGATTGAACATGGTACCTGGTGAACACTCAAAAAATGATAGCTACATGCACCATTCCTTGCTTGGGAATATATGCAGGTATTTCTAGTGGGAACACAGGCAGGTTGGAAATTGATTCACACCACAAGCTTTTACTATGCATCTAGATGCCAGGATCACATGGTCGAGAAAATATGGACATCTAATTTAAAAAGCAAACATAGAAGGTTTAAACAGAGTGGCATGACAAATACCACAAACACACAAAGTACTTAGCATCACAAATAGTGAGTGAGTAGGTTATATGGGGCACTGGAAAGCAGTAAAGGGGGTACACCAACAATAGTGGGGGGCTACTGCCATGGGAACATTTCCACTGAGTCCTGAGGATGAAGACCAGGGAGACACATGGAGAGCCCTGGAGGGGGGCAGTGCTTTCACTACCGCATAGCCCAACCATCGTCTATGGTCTTCTCACTGTCCGAAGGGCTTATTGTACTGTAAGAGAGAGGAAAGATGGGCAGGATCCAATTTCTTTGTCTGGACCTTTGGCTAAGCTAGAGACAAGAAGACTTCCAAGGAGACCAAATGTGGTTCTCCAGTCTCCACTTCAGTTAATGTAGGGTGACCACATGGCCCCCACAGCAGTGTCATGGAGACATGCAGACGGCTCTCCACTGTGGGTTCTGAATAGACACGATGACCCTCCAGACTTGTGCAGAGTAATCCCCTGGAGGTAGAATTCCAGCCCCTCCAGAGATGGTGGGAGTTGCTCTGCTGCTTTCTTCTCCAGCAGGTTGCAAAGCACTGCCTCAAGCCCGCCAAACAGGTATGCACATAACCCCTGGGTTATTCCGCAAGAATTAAGGTTTAACAGTATCCATGCAGTAATTAGCTATACTTGAGAAATAACCCCGCCCCTGTGTTTAGCTGCCAAACAGGAATTTTCCATTTGAGGCATTCTACAAGTAAAGGAATCATTCACTCCCTGCTTTCCACAGACTTTGATGCCCAAAGAGCTGTTTGCTAATTGAACAGAGAGAATTATTTGTTCCCTTAGCTTATTTACTGTTACGGGCTAAGATACTAGCTATGTAGTGGACAAAACTACATTCCTGATTGCTTCTTAGTTGAGGTGGGTTGTATTACTGTTTAAGATACCCACTTCCTTTCCTTGAAGGAAGAACATCAACAGCTTGTTGACATCAGAGTTAGCCACATGGATCAGAATGCATTTGCCATACACATCTGTCCCATTGACGCCAGTCTTGGCCATATGACTTGCTTTGGCCAGGGAAATACGAGAGGAAGTAGCAAATGACCCAATGACCAGAAGCTTCAAGAGCTCATATGTGGCTCCGTTCTAGTTTCTTTGCCCTATTCCATGAATCTGGTAATGCTCCAAAGAGGAACTGGTGCTTTACCCTGAGTCCAAAAAAAAAGCAGCTGCTTTGATACATATGAGCAGCGTTACCCAAAACTTAACCTAGATTTCTTTCTAAGCTGTTGAAAGTTGGGGGATGTTTGTTACTACCATGCAACTTAAACTTAGTGACTGATACAGTACCTAAATCCTACAGTCAGCTCTCACTCTGATAATTATGCAAATCTCAGAACACATATCTCACTGAATAAATGAAGTACTGATTAGATTTAACTTGTAACGTGATCTGCAGAAACAGAATCCCTGTACATTTGTGATTTTGCTAGTTGACGCCACGAGTGAGTCTCAGCCTGTACGCTGGGCTTGATGAAGAGCAGAATAAATAAGTTCAGTGTCCAGAAGTCAGAACAAGCCAGGCTCTCCACATCGTCCACTGGCCAGATTTTGTCATGTTTACATTCACCCAAAAGTCACCAAATTCAGATACCATAGCAGCCTTCTCACAAGGCGCTGGAGAGTTCCTGAAGAGGGAATGATATGAAGAAGGAAAACACCGGCTTTAACTTTCAAGCAGTTTGTTCACAACACCCCGAAGACTCTCTCCGCGTCATTTTAAAATTACTGCCAAAAGGATAAAGTTGTTGTGTTACTTCCATTGAAATACATTTAAACCCTCCTTTCAAATACACGCAACCCCCCTTTAAACGAAGTGTGTCTGAGGCTAGACGGCACTGTTCAAGCAGTAGGGCATCTTTGTATAGTATTACACTTTTATAATGCTTTCAATCCCATCTGAAGGGACAGGTCCTGAGGGCACAAGTCCAACAATGCTGACCTGTAAAGTCACCAACAAGCCAAAAATTGATTAAATCCATTGCTTAATGGAATAATATTTAAAGAAATTTAGTTTACTCATATATCTAGGATATAGGTCTGTAATCACACTAGCATAAAATAATTTTCTCAAATTTGTGAAATAAATTATAATTGCTTGTATAACATCTGTTCTGTTACAATTTGAAGACTTGTAAAGACCTGAAAATTGCTGTTTGTTTGTGTGCATGCGTGTATGTGCGTGTGTGTGTGTGTGTGTGTGTGTGTCATTTTCTCCCTAAAAGGCACTACTACTTATACTTCAGGCTGGAGAAAGAAAGTATCTGCTGTAAAAGAAACATCGCTGAGTCTACGGAGAAAAGTGGAATTGCAGAGTTTGGCTATTTAGTTAGTTCCATAATGTCGCATTTTCTTCTTTCTGTTTTATTTAGTTATTTATCTCAATTTGGAATGGAAATGAACCATAATTTAGTCCTTTATGTATCCAAAGGGCTTCTTTAGTGTCTACCGGAGACATCCTGTGAAACAAATCCTGACTGCCACGGAGTGGCACAGCCGTGAGCTTGATCTCGGTCCCCTCATCTGAGCCTCTGAGCAGTCGGGGACTGGGAGCTGCTCCCCTGTGAGCCTGTATGACAAAAAGAAGTCCCAGGGAAAGCACGGCCTGGTGCCCAGAACGCTGTACCAAAATACGAGCTTCCACTAGCACTGCAGGTGTTCTGTGACTTGTTATTTTATTAGTATTTATTCCTAGTAGTTTCCCTAAAGTTTTACCCAAGAGAACATTGTGACCAGCAGGTGAAGCACTGAGGTCTTGCCTAAGTCAACAACGACCTCGGATGAGGGAATCTCACCTGCCTCAGAGTCCCGGCCCCTTTCCCAATATAAACAGCTTCCGGTCAATCTTTTACTGAAGCAATACAAGAAAGAGCAGCACAGTCAAGTTTGGCAAAATTTTTTTGAAAGTCTGAATTGTGGTGTAGTCAGCAGTTACATGGTAGTAAACTGGAAAAAGGACAAGGAAAATGAAAAAAAAAAAGGGAAAACAGGTTTTTATTGGATATGTTCTATGCGATTATAAAAGGAGGGATAATAGTACACAAAGATGCAGCATTATCATAAAAGTAATAATATGTCCAATGTTGTTTGTCATTGTACTCAGTGATAACAATTAATTCATTTGTTAAAATTATTCAAATATTGCTACTAATCTTCAATCTGTTTATAGTGGAAAACGGAACCCTGAGTTCCCTTCAAGCCCCGCTTAACACTGCCTGTTGCACAAATGGCTAATTTGAACTAATTATCCTCTTCTGAATTTTTTTTTGTGTGTGTGGGTACCGGGGGTCAACCTCAGGACCTCACGTGCCAGCAGGCGCCCGTGCCACTAAGCGATATCACCGGCCTTCTTTTCGTATGTGGGTTCTAGGAGTTGAACTCGGGCCCTCGTGCTTGCCAGGCAGGCGCTTACGCCCCTGAGCCATCTCACCGGCCCTGGATTTTTAATTAATGCATGCTGTCCCAAAAAGGGAAAATTTTTGAAAAGATGAATTTATATACAAAAACAACATCAAAAGTAAAAAGAATAACGTCAGCAGAACAGAATGAATAGTGAATATCAAATTAACAACCAATAAACCTGAATGGAAACTTCTAGAAGGAATCCCAAACACCAGGAAGAGCCACTCCACTGGCAATTTTTCACTCTAACTGGGTGTGTTTTGCCCTAGATCTTCATGGCAGCTATAATGGTTTATATCTAGAGGTCCCCCCAAAATCTTATGTTCTCAAAGGTGGGGCTTTTGAAAGGTGACTGAATCGTGGGGACGGGATGACTTGCTGTTAGAAGGGGGATGTGCTCAGAAGAAGCCAGGCGCAGTGGGAGTGACCCGGAAGGGTTCGTCTCCCTTCCCACTCCCTTCACTCTCTGCTTCCTGTCCGCCCTGACAGGAGCAGCTCTCCTCTGACAGACCCCTCTGCTGAGAGTCGGCTGACCATGGAAGGACTGAAATTTCTAAAACATTACCCAAAACAAACTTCTCCTCCTTTAAGTTGTAGGTTTCAAGTTTTGTGTGCCAACCAAGAGGAAAATACCTGAGACGACTGCCCATTCATCTGCTGTTCCAAACCTTTCCTGTCCCCTCGAGTTGTGTCCCCTCCAGCACCAGGAACATCTGGAAAACTCTGAACACTGGAGAGTCCTGTCGCTTTAAGTAGATCCCAAAGGCAGGAAAATATTTGCAAATCATCTCTTCCTTATCTGAGAAACAGAACAGCAGCTGAATTTGGTCTGGGGTGGAGGGCAGAGCAAGAAATAATGCTGTGTGACACAACCACTGCACTTTGAGAATTCCTTGTTAACATGACTTCTTCATTACTAAAAATTCAGACAAAGACCCACGGCAATGGAAGATTTTGCTGTTGGTGGTGCTGCTGTTTTCTGTTTTATGGTTTTTTGTTTTCTTTTTTTAAGAGTTTTAAGGGATCACATTCTTCTGGTGAAGGGAAAGTGGTTCGGTTACATAACTTAAGGAGGTCAGAGTTACAGATGTGAATTCTGTGCCAAAGCACCAAGCCTAACAGCATGGCCTGAGGTGGCTCTACCTCTGCTCTTATCCTAGAGGCTACCAGAGCTGTACGAGGACCCTCATACCTCGCCTGCCTTTGTGTCGGGCTGCATTGCTCGTCCCTCCGCCAAAAGCTGGAAGTCCTGACCTGCAGTAACCCAAAATGTGACTGCAGATAGAGTTAGGGAGTTCCAAGAGGTAATTAAGTTAAACTCAGGTCATTGGAGTGCCCCCCATTTCCATACTGCTGTGTGCTCAGAGGAAGAGGAGATGAGGACGGAGACACCGACAGACACAAAGGTGGATACAGGGAGACCACGTGATGACACAGAGACAAAGCGGCCATCTACAAGCCAAAGAGAGAGGTCTTGGGAGGAAGCAGCCCTGCTGACCCCTTGCTCTTGGACTTCTGGTCCCAGAACCGTGACACACTGACTTTCCATTGTCTAAGACCCTCAGTCCATGGTACTTGGCTATGGGAGCCTTAGCAATACCTTTCTTCGGGAAATCCCAAAAATAATTGTATTTTCTCAACTAATGTCCCAAAGAAGGATGTACTTGAATGTTTACTATGCGCTAAGAGTTTCACACTGGTCCTGCTGCACCTTGCCATCTACATTTATAAAACAGAGTTATCAGTCAGACCTGCCTCATAGTAAAGAGAGAATTAAATAATCTATTTTAGCTACTAGGTGACATGATCATTCTTTCCTCATCACAGAAGCCCTGTCATGTATTTTTGTTCCCATTTAATCGCTGGCAACATCAAGGTCCAGATCCTACTGTCAAAACCAGTGGGTAAACTAAAACTCACACTATTCCAAGTCTTTAGCGACACCTAGGAAAGGAGGTGGGAAGAGTAGAGATGATCAGGGAATGGGACCTACTTTGGTCACAGCCCCATAAAGGGCTGGTGAGGATTAGGAGGAAAATCTGATTCCAGAGCCTTGCTCTTAACCAGTACGACTCACTGTCTGTCCCTTGCCTGTGTGTACGACTGTCATCTAGAGTGAGTCTCCACTGTCGGGAACCATGGGGGAATCTGGCATGAATGTGCACAGCATGCAAGAGTGTATAATGTTATCTGAACATGAAACTAGAGCCTGGGTAATGCTTGACCTTAATTTAAGCCATTCATTTTTTTTTTTAAGCAGTGCTACTTGTTCTCTGATTTTCTTCTTATTGACATATTAATCTGTTGAATGCATGAGAGTAGGCTTTGGGCTTTAGCACTGTGTGAATCCATTACCTCTAGACCTAGCTTTGCTCTGCTAACAGTTAACACAGGAGTTTTCCATCATGGGGTGAGAAAGAAAGATGATGCCACTCCATGCCAAAGAGCTGTGGGCCGGCAGGAGACACCTTCTCGACAGCAGAGGATCATCTTTGTCCTATCCCTAACATGCAGTCCCTGCTCAATACAGAGGGACCCAGGCTCTGTGTTCCCTTGCAGGGCCACATCCTTGGGGCCACTCACTGCCCCATCAGGTCTGACACAGACCTCAACCTGCACCCAATGCTGCATGTGTTTCTCCTGCCAGAGTCTGTCTGCTCCTGGGAGAGCAGGGAGACCTGGAAATGTACTTTCTTCACGGCTTCTCTACTCTTCCCACTTTGCGCAGCCAGTCACTTCAAAATGGCATCCAGTTAGGAAATGGAACTAAAGAATATATCCCTATCCGTTTAGGTCCTGTTGTGGTTCATATCTAGGTGTCCCCCACAAAGCCTCCTGTGCTTTGGGGAGATAAGTGGATTATGGTGGCTCATAGCTAGCTGCTCTTAGGAGGCGGGGCCTGGTCAAAAGAGGTGATCACTGGGGTCATGACCTGGAAGGGTTTATCTCCCTGCCTGTCTCCTCCCTTCTTTCTCTGCTTCCGATCCACCATGCTGTGAGCAGCTCTTCCCCACCATGCCCCTCTGCCATGCCACTCTGCCTTGGAGCTAGCCAACCATGGACTGAAACCTGCACAAACTGTGAGCCAGAATAAACCTCCCCTCCTTTAAGTTGTGAGTGTCAGGTCTGTGTCCCAGCAATGAGAAAAGTGACTAAGGCAGGCCCCATGCTGCACATTGACTTTGTGGACTTCCTGAGGTGGAGCAATAGGGAAACAGGGAAAAAGGCCACTGCTGATATCCCAGGGCCGGTGTCGCGGTATGGAGAGCTCAGACTGGGGCAGCCTAGGGCCTCGAGGGTGTTAGCATGGCCCCACCCCAGCTTCATGTAAGATGCGAACAACATAAATGATGAAGTTCTTGTTCTAATGAGGAGGTGAAAGAGATTCCAACGAGAAGTGGAAAAGATGTCTCTCTCTCAGGACATCTGGCTAAAAATCATTTTTTTTCTCCACATTTCCCCTTGTCGTGAAATCTAAAGTAAATTTGGCTCATGAAACTTAGAGCCAAGGTACCATCTTGATTGCATGAGAGTTAGGAAAACTGGGACAGAGGAGTTGTAAGGCTTTGAGATGATCTTAAGAAATCCTCACTCTTAGGAGAAATGCTATCCTTGGACCTGGGATAAAATCAGACCTGGTTTGCCCTCATCTTGGTAAACTTCCCTGTGTTTTTAATACTTTAAAGGGTTTTACAAGCTTTTTAGCACCATAAAACATTAATTTCTCTTCTTAAGCATTATTCCCATCAGCCTGGTTAAGGTGATGAGGTGCGTATTGTACGACAATGCGTGCTGTGTTATTAGCCACCAAATGCTCCGTATGCGCTGCTCAGCCTTTTAGAAGCAAAGGGCACATTGAAATACAATCACTCTAAAAGCGTTCTTCAATGTTTATGTCCTATAGTAGCAATCACTGCCTCTGGCAGGCATTTCTCAGTGGCACTGGTGGAGGTTAACTGCCCGGAGTACTGTTGAAGGCCACCAATTCCTCCCAGGTACTCGTTAATCCCCAGGAAAGCTCCTGCACCCTGCTGGTTATTGTTCAATCCTTTATAGAAAGTTTTCCAAGTATTTTGAAGACTGGTTCTCTCCTGGAACACCTACAGCCAGCCAAATCGTGTTTGTATAGAGAAAGAACTCTTTCTTCTCAACAGTGGATTGAATTTCAGTTTCCCTATAAAGAACCCTTATAGGCCAGTAGCTCAGAAAAAGCCCCTTTAATTGCATTTTGCCTTCTCTCTTTTTCAAAAGGGAATAGAGGGAGGGAATAGAGCTGAGGGAAAAGCCTGAGGGAAGGGAAGGGAGGGTGGGGAGGCAGAGAGCCCAAGACCCAGGTTCTTCCTGGCTCCAAGCATCAGCTTGTGATGCGAGGGAGAACTGCGAGGTCAGAACTGGGCACAGGGCACCGGGCAAACCAGGACCCAGATTCAGCTCAGCCAGTGGCCGCAAGCAGAGCCAGCACCTTCTGCGAAACAGAGCCGTGTCCATCTCCGGAGTCCGGGCCAGCAGCTTCGACGCTGGAGAAAGTTACTCGGTTGAGAGTTACCTTCGATGGAGGTCACTAAACACAATTAAATTTTGACCTCTTATCCAGAAAAGATATTATACTTTACCTCAATAAACAAAGAGAAAAATTAAAAACAGATAGTAGGAAGTAGGGAGATAGGAGATGGGGACCAAGCGAGGAAAGGAGGGAGGAGGAGGGGAAAAGGGGGATGAATAGAAGGAATTAAGATGTGCGTGTACGTGAGCCAACAGAGGGTGTACACGCTATGTACTGCACACATGTACTAACAAAAATGATAAAAAATAAAATGCAATAACAAAAAAGAAGAAAAATAATATTTCTTATCTTCTGAATCAAGTGATATTTAAAAGTTATATAAATACGAGAGGCTGTGCTAGAGCCACACGTTATAGTTGTCCAATGTTAGCTTCTTAGGGAGTTTTAATTACTGTGTGTGTGTGTGTGTGTGTGTGTGTGTGTGTGTGCACGCATGTGTGTGTGTGTGAAAGAGAATCTTCCTCAGTCAGAAGGACCCCTTCTATTTTCTATGTTAATATATCGTTTTCCAAACTAGTTTCTATATCACTTATTTCCATCCTATAAGAAAAAAAAAGACAATCTCAAATGAAAATACAGGATATTCTGAATATGTAGTGCTAAAACTTAGGCTATTCTTATTCTGACTTTAAAGATGATTAGTTTCTCTTCCTAGTCACTTAAAATCAAAGACAAAAGTCTGGATACATAAAAAGACACATATTTTGCTTGCAAATTAAAAAAAAAAAACATAATGGTTCTGTGTCAAATGGCATCAGTAAACTTTCTAAAGTGACCATCATAGACAAATGTCCACAGTTCTTTTTCATAGAAGTCAAAATGGGAGAAGACTGTGTGTAAAATCGGGCACTCTAGATCCCAAACTGCCCTACATCCATACAAAGCAGGTCCCTAGCTGCCTTACAATTCTGTAGTGGGTTCTCAATGTACATTCGTGAAGCATTATCTTAACTCAGTCCAGTGCAAGTCGCTAAGCAGTGAAGGAGCCTCTGGCTGCAGGACATTTGCCCCTGTGTCTTGGGAAGGCATTTAAGGTGTACTGAAACTCAAGATTTCCTGGTGATATTATGGGAATTGCTTACCTATGCACGTGGAATCTATGGAAATTTCTTTCACATGCTTCCTAATTTGACAGCATCTACACAAGCCAAATTATAGTATCAGGCAAGGTATATTTTGCTATTTTTACATCTTAGATGTTGACAGAAATACAGAGCAATTCAGCCAATGCAGTGGTGAGTGGGTGTTTACGAGGTTGGGTGTGGGTGTGAAGGAGGTGTGGCTGCACAAACAACCCTTAGCATTTGCAGCAGTCCAGCTCCATTAAACCTCTCTCCTCCAAGGACTACAGCCAGGAGCATGAGGAGGAGAAATACCGTCCACAGCCTACTTCAGCCTTACCTGCAGCCACTTTTTCCCTGAAGGCTGCTGGGTGACTGTTCGCAGGCAGCGGCCCCTGCAGACATCTGCAGAGTGGTTATAAAACCAGGTGGGCCAGGACTTCCTTTCGCAGTCCTGTGTGGATGGGAAGTTATATGGTTAATTATTATGTTTTTCTTCACCCTTTCAGATCTCATAAACTCTGATTCAAGGTCAGGGCATGGTTTTTCTGTACTTTTAAAAGGTCATTTATTCCTAAAATGTTTTTCAGCTCTTTTTTTTTTTTTTTTTTTTTTTTTTTTAAGCAAGATAGAGACATAGCTATGTAACTCTAAGGGAAAAACCAACAGTCTAGTTGGAAGAAATTGGCAAGCAGCAAAAGAGAAATGTTTGTTTTGCTTAAACATTTTAATATTTTTACCTTGTTTCTTCTTTCAAAGTTCCATATTTTGATTTACTATTGTATGCCAGGTACTCAGCTAAAAACATTACATAGTTATCTTTAATTTGCACAATAAAATTATGAAGCAGGTATTTCATTGCCATACTCATTTTGCATAGTAGAAGTAATAAATTTTCAAAATTTTTGCTGAGGTCCAGTAACCATTAAAATACAAAGTTGAGATTTGAAATCAGGTTGTCTTGACTTCATCTTAATTATTGTGTAGGTTTGCAAACTGAATTGTATTTTGGGGGTGGATTGACTCAGGTAACAAAATTGGACTTACATTTCCCTCCTTGCAATCCTGTTCAGCCAGAGGACAACTCAAAAAAAAAAAAAAAAAAAAAAAAGTAGATACAGATAGATAGATAGATACAGATATTTACTACCTTGTTTATTTTCTTCACTTTCACTAAGAATGCTATGAAATAGAAGCTACATTCCAAAAGCCACAACTAGAAAACTCAGGTAACTCTTTCTACCCCGATTCTGTTTTACTTTAATGAAGTCTCATACACTTAAGGAAAAGAGTGGCTACCCCATTTTACCCAAGTTAAGCTTTTCTAAACCGCCAGAGATTTACAGAAATATATTAAAATCTTGGTAATGTTCTTTTTTTACCCTAGTATAATACTAACTTAAAAAAATTGTAAAGGGAAAATTTAAATCATCAACATGGAAATGTTATAGAATAAGTAAATTCCATTGCTATGGTCCTTTTGGAAATGTTGAACTACTCATATCTTTGGAAATGGGGTTTTATCTACTTTCTTCCACATGACTCCCCAAAAAAACAGTACCAATATCATCACATCACTGATCTCCCTCTCTCCTCTCCTTTTTATCTTCTCTCTCTCTCTGTCTCTGTCTTTCTCTTCTCTCTCACTCTCAAACACACACACACACTAATCTCATTCATAGAGAAATGATGACACTATTTGAATAAGCAGCTAATTAAATGCATGTAAGCCACAGTGCCATCAGCTTGCTATTCAGCCCGGTGTATACCCCTTACCTGTGTAATCAAGGACTCGCCTTTGGCTGTGAACAGCTCAGCCCAAATAATCAAAGCAGACCCCAGTTAATAAAAAAACAATACGCAAGCAAAATATATCTAAATCCTTATGAATCTGTGTGTGGCTAGAGGTTACTAGATATTCTTTCTGTGAATTTCTGATGCCATCATCATTGCCTAAAAAAAGAAAGTGAAATAACTATAGTTTCTTATGCCACTTTATGCCATTAATGCAAACATTTGCTTAATATGTATTTTATGTAATTTTAATGTCCTTAGAATAAAATGCAGCACACATAGAAGAATCAAAGAAAATGTGTTCTCTTTTAAAAGATTACTTTTCAAAAGCTCAAATATGGTTATTAAGATGGCTGTTTCCACCATCTATGTGTTTTCTTCGCTGGAGAAATGGGTACATGCCTATTTGGTTTACAAACGTACTTCACACTGATTACCAGACCACATCGGTCTAGAAAGAATTGCTGTTATACCAACTTGCAATAAATATTAAGTGATCTTTAAGAAATCATATCAAAAGGCATGTTTTAATAGAAGACATAGCGCCATTGCCTGGAGTTTCCCAAATGCAAACTTGCTAACCTATGTCCTACGCACATCACTGCAAAAACGTGAACGAGGTCATGAATGGATGTGGCTGAAACCATAGTTAGCAGAGGAGGGATGTGAGGGCACGCGGCTTCCCAGCCAAGCCCATGGTATCATCAAAGTGTGTGATGCAGTGCGAAGCCCTTTCTAATCCACCAGCAACCAGTGTGACCGAAATAAATACATGGGTGTCGGTGGTGGAAGTCCAGCCGAAATAGCACGGGGAAATTACCTTCTTAGATAAACAACACACCACAGGTTTCTATTTATGTGTTTTCACTGGAGTTGATGATAGACTAATGTTTGTGTACATTGCAAGCATTCAAGATGTACAATCATTTTAACGTGGCATGCTGTGGCCCAAGGAAACAAAACAGGTAAAAAGGTAAAAATCGGGAAAAAATACTGATTCCTGGAAAAGTTTTAAAAATTCATATGGTTTCTTTTAGTTTATTCTCATGTCATACTAATATTTTCACTGAAATGGTCAGTGGAGAAATATTCTAGTGTAACGAAAGCAACTTTGTTGTTTTAAAGTGATTCAGTATCTCCCTTAGTAACACAACACTTAAAAAATGCCAAGATTTATTGCTCTGAGACAAATAGAATAGACTGTAAATCAAAATACCATAACAAAATTTAAACTTCTCTTACGACTCTCTACCTTTAGGCTCACTTTTGCCTAAGGAAGATCTAGAGACTTTTCTATTCAACAGAAAGTGTTTTCAAACATTTATCACACCTCGCGATACCTAACCACTCCAGTATAGTGCCTGGGGACTTGGCTTTTCTGGACTTATAAGAACAAAGGAAACTTTGATTTACTAGGTGGGGATGAAATGTACCCATATCATTGCAATATTAGGACCTTGTAATCGTCTTTCCATAAGAAAAGATGAAAATGCCTTAGTTATGCGAGATTAAATGCTCGTTCAGTAATTGCAATGGACAGTGTTGCTTTCAGAGTGGGAGAATTGAATTAAAAGAAGGGCAACTCTGGGAAATGTACTAGTGGTAGAATTAGAGACTGTTTCATCAGATCCTGATGTCCCTGCAGTAATGAATCTGCCAAAAGATAATAATATTTTAGTGAAAGGTGCAATTGGATAAGTCACATTATTTATTAACTGCTCCCCTAAAATATCACTTTTGTCTTATTATTAGGAATGTTTAGAGGGCAGCAGGGATGCCTGACACAAGGCATTAAAAATGAGTCGTGTCTATCAGGAGCCTCAGAGGGTGTGTGGCCACACCCCACACATGGTGACAGAGGACCAGAGCCTGCACAGCCCACAAACGGGAAAGCTCTCCGTCACACCCCAAGACCAGCCTGTCATTGCTCACTCCTTTTCAAAGGGCTGCATGAGAGCTCATTTTTAATTTCTCAACTTGCTTATTGGAGAATTTTGAATAGAAGCATTGGAGAAGCTAGCTAGAGACCAGGAAGACGAAAGTTAGTAAAACTGATGGAAAAGGCCTCTCAAAGCGCTCTGCAGAAGGTACCCGTATCTCATGAGAAGCAACTTTGCAGGACCGGCTTCCTGTAACTGCTCAGCAGCCCAAAGATTGTTGGGAATAACAACAGGGTGGTGAAAACGGAATGGACCAAAGAACAAAGGAATACAGATGCTTCTGTCCAAGCAGGCCTGGAGGCTGAGAAAGCAAAAGCAATTTAGTACTTCTCAGGTTTCTGAAAGCCTATTGTCAGGTCAGCCTTTTAGCAGTCATCAACAAGATAAAACAAAACTAAACTCACCACCAGGATTTCCTTCTGTGAAATACTGGATGGATACTAAACCCCCTGAGGTCTTCCTTACAGGTACCTTGTTATGGTTTGGGTCTAGATGTCCCCCCAAAGCCTCATGCAGTTTTAGATGGGGCTTTTTCAGAGGTGGCTGAATCTAGAGTTTGTGATTCATTCATTCATGGTTCAATGCTAGAATTAAGGGTGCTGGGATTAAGGGTGGGTGACTGCTGGATCAGCCCACTGACTGGATTGGCATCACCCTAATTCTGGTAAACTGGATACAATACCAGGGACAGAAAAGAGGCTTGCCTCCTCTCTCTCATTACTTTTGCTGTCTTCTGCCACCATGAGCTGTTGCCCCTCTGCCATGTGCCACCCTGCCTTAGAGCCAGCTGATTATGGACTGAAACCTCCACAAACTGAGCTAAATAAACCTTTCCTCCTTTAACGTTGGGTGTCAGGTATTTTGTCTCAGCAATGAGAGAAAAGTAACTAAGACAAGCCTCTTTCTGTACAGACAGGTCCCTGTGTACTGGGAAAAGGACCCAAATTCTTGTACATTTCTGTATCTCCTCCATGCCTCATAGAAACTTGAAACTGAAGGCACGCTGCAGGTTGCTGGGGAAAGAGCCTCTTTCAAGCTCTGCCCACCTAGCCGCAGAGCGAAGCCACATTCTGCCCTCTTGTAGCCCCACGTTGCTGGAAATGCTAAGACGCACAACATCACTCTGGCCATCTCTTCCTGGAACTCTTCACATCCTGTTTAGTCATTTTTTATCCAAAGGCCTTAAAATGCAGCCCTAGCCCTCCTGGCTCTATTGTTATGCGTATCTCACCATTTGGATTGTATTTTCTTTCCTGTTGATCACAGTTTTAAAACTTGACCCATAACTCAGATTACCATATCCCTGCATATAAATTGCCACCCATCACTAAATAGAATGATCTGTTAATCAGACAGGGTGTCAGGGTGCCAGAGCAAGAGCCCAAATAGTGAACAGTTCATTATTAGCTGGATACTTCATGCGAAACCATGGGTTGGCTCCTCACTGATACAGCTGCTTTCGAACATACCCTGAGTCAGTATCAGGGATTCCCAACACTTCCTGCTTCAGAGACCCAATTTGTCATGTTAACCCTTAACAAAATGTACTCAACTTACCACATTATTCAAATAGCACACCATTACAGTAAGTTGCTCTACCAACCACCTTTCTTAGGAAATAATTCTTTCTCCAATTTTGTTTTTTCAAAAGGACAGGAACTGGAATTGTTAGGAAACAGTTAACAGCAATAGGAAACAGGAGATCTGCTACTCCAGCCTGAGCACAAGGACAGCTGAATTTGTAGGGCTCAGTGCTAAATGAAAACATGGAGTTTTGGTTCCAAAGACAGGAAACAAGCTTTTCCTTTCTTCCACAGGTTCTCTCTTGAACTGTCATGGTGATTTTTGTTACTATTTAGTGTGGTGACCCCTCTGACACAGTGAAATCCACCAGGTGAGCGAAGACGAGTCTGTGAGGAAAGCAGGTGCCCTGACCTCCCCCGCAGTGCCTGCCTGGGACTCTGCGTGAAGGAGGAGATCGGAAGCTTGGAACACATTCAGGGAAACCGGTGTCAGAAAGGACGAGAGACAACCACTTCAAAACCACCCGAGGCCCACCTTTCTTCACTTACGAAACACAAATTCCAAGGTTTTTGACATAGTGAAAGTGTGTAGTTACTTGATTATTAGTTGGGTTCAGGGAACGTAAGCCCTTAAGGTCTAGTAGGAAAATAAAATCATTAGTGTGACAATTAAGGTGCGTTGTCAATTTGATTGTCTTGGAGCCAGGGGATTAGGAAAACACACTTCTGTGTGTATCTGGGTGGGTCGTGGAGGGTTGACCTCTCCTCTTCCTCTCTAGCACTGTTCCCTGCTCTGCTTCCTGGCAGCTTGGCTCCACCACACCCTTCCACCATGATGTTTCTGCCTTGGAGACTGTTGACCATGGACTAAATTTTCTGAAACCATGAGCCAAAGAGATCTTTCCTTCTCTAAACTATGGGTATCAGGTATTCGGTCCAACAGTGAAAAAGCTGACTCACATAATTAACATGAATACTATGAAAAACAGCTGTAAGTATTTGGCATTATTTTGAACACCAGCCACTTGTTTGCATTATTTCTTTAGTGGAGCCCTGTATTTTCTATTGCCTCATTGTTGGGAATAATGCTTTTCAACACAGCAGCCATTAGCTATTTTGTACCCTTGAAATGTGGCTAATCTGAATTAGAACTTGCTTTAAGTGTAAAATACACAAGCATTTTTAAAAAAGGAATGTAGAATATCATTTATATGATTTGTAAAATATTGAATACATGTAGAAATATATTTGTAATGTGGATTAAATAATATATAATATTAAAATTAATTTGTTTGTTTTTCTTTTTTAAAGTGATACTAAAAGTTTTAAAATCACATCTATGGCTCTCATCTGTGGCTTGTGTGACATTTATCTAAGTTAGACCTTTCACATCTTCCTGTTATGATTCCCCAGCACATATCTCCAGGGGTAACATAACCTGTCCCCTTCTACACTGACTTTATATCTTCTTTACATTGTCCAAGATTTTGCTCTTTGTTCTCAAAAGACTAAGTATGTCTTAAAAATAATAAAAAGAAAACTGGGCAAAAATTAGAAGATCTGGAGATTGGTTCTTACTATTTCACTGAGATGGCTTGAGCTCCTCTTCTGTTAAAAAAGAGGAGAGGAGAGGAGAGGAGAAGAGAGGACAGGGGAAGGGGGGGAGCAAAGGGGAGGGGGAAAAGAGGAAAGAAAAGAAAAAAAAAGAAGGAAAGGAAAGGAAAAGAGAGGAAAGGAAAGGAATGGGAAATTGAATGAGATCACTTGGGCCCTTTCCAGTCCTAACTTTGGAGTGTATTTCACCACATTTCTGTAATTGGTAAAAACCATGCTGGATTTTTATTAGAACCTCCCTGATACCCAGCTCTCCGAGAATGACTCAGTGAAGTTGTGAACTGGCACGTGAGTCAGTATCAACCCGCTAATTAGCTGTTAATTATAAAGGTGGTGATGCATCTTTATGAAGGAGAGCTCCAGCACTCACCCCTGGGCAAGAGGTCAATTGAGGTGGCATCAGCATCACTTGGAATTCAACCTGCATGCAGCACCTCTTGATACCATGGGCCAACTACCCACCCCATAGCACCAGATGGTCCCCAGAGAAAGGACTGTGCCTGACAATGGGGAGTCAGGGGACCCAGATTGTGGTATATTATTATGTAGTGGATCTCAAAGGCTTCCACGTCTTGAAGAATTCAGGGCAAGGATAGGGATGCCCTAGATTAGGAAGAGTAAAAATCTCCACCAGTCAAAGGTACTGGGTGAATCTCAGAACCTGAATCAAAACCAAGACAGAAAGTGTCATAAAGACATTTGATAACTCTCAATGACTGGAATCATTATGTACTGCAAACACAGACTCAAAATAGAATTTAAAAAGTTGGAATAAATAGAAAATATAAACATCTCTGCAAAGATATATACAGAATAAATATTTCTCTTGTGATCTTGAAAAAATAAGAAAAGAATAAAAATGTTTTGTTAAGCCTAAAGTAGGTATTACTTAGCCTTGAATTTATTTTAAACTAAGAACAATTTTCTTGGGCACATTTGCCAAATGTGAATCTTCAAAAATTTGTGAAATATTCCTTTAGAGATCAAGTGGTTACAGGTCACTTTTTCCTCTTTCTCAGCAAAGTACCTATCTTCTCCTGTCTCTCCCCCCTCTCTCTTTTTTCCTTCAACAAGTTACTATTTCTCAGAATTTTCTCTCAATTAAATTTGTATTGTTCCAACCAACTAGTTTTTCCCTATTTCATTACTTATTTACAGATAACGAAGTAAGGGCACATAGATAAGGTATAGAATACAGACATATAGATACAGATAGGCCTATCTGTAGAGCGAGTCACCTGAGCTGCAGGTCGCCCTGGCGTTGGGCACTGACAGCACTGAGCACTGCATGGAGTGTTTGACCCCGAGTGGGTAAACGTGCCGCTCTGACCACGACCTTCACAGGAGTGAGACGGATATCCAGGCCACAGTCACAAGTTACAGCTTGGCGATCAATATGGAAAATATGCAAGCACATCTTTGCTTGAAACACTGCCCCGAGAGTCAATTCCTGACTTCCTCACCTGGCACCAGGTAACAGTGACGGCTGCTGTCTACCTGCCCTTCTCCCTCCAGCCGAACACCTTCCTTCGGATCGGGCTTCGAGACGTCCCACGCAGGTTCTGTACACTGGACGGGGGTCCCCGTCCTCTTCCGAGAGGTCTCCCTGGACCCCACTCAGCATTCTTCACACCCTTTTTTATTTTGGAAGCAGGCTGTGATTGCCCCCCCCCTTTTTTTTTTCCCTAAGACTCTAGTTCTTGCTTTCTCTCCTTGGAGTAAGCGTCTCGTCTGCAAACCCATCTTTCACCTTTTACACGTAGCTGTTGCTCCTTAGCTACAGGTGGGCCTTGACTTAGTACGGTTCTGCTTAATAGTTTCTTGACTTTACAGCGCTGTGAAGATGATGCATTCCGTAGAAACTGTACTTCCGGTTGTGGATGCGGACCTTGTCCCGGGTTAGCGTTGTGGGGGGTACAGCGCGCTCTCGCAGTCCTGCTGGACAGAGGCAGCAAATTGTGGGCCCCCGCACCCCTTTTGCCAGGCAAACATCAGGCCTTCCGAGTGTACTGTTCACCGCTGATGGCCCAGAGGTGGGGTGGATTAAATGCATTTCTGATTCACCATAGTTTTCACTTAACAATGGGTTTATGAGAACGTACTGCCATTGTAAGTCAAAGAACATCTCGATCTGTATTTAACTGTATAAAACATGCTCATAGCTTCATTATCTATAATCTCTTAAATTTTTAAAGGTTTTTTTAGGCCTCTTTTGTGGCATTTTTAAATAAAATTTTATTTGTATGCAGAACAGAAATTATTTTGTAAAGGACTTTGAACAGTGGAAACCCAAATAAGGAAAACATGTTTCTACTCTATTGGTTTCTCCAAGTCCTCTTGCCACTTCTGAATTAGGTAAGGTATTCCAGAGAAGAAAGAGAAGGTGGACAAGAAGAAGGGGGAAAAGGAAGAAGAGAGAGAGAGCAGTTTTAGGAAACTGAGCTACATAATCCTAGAGGTGCAAGTCCAAATTGTACAGGGTGAGATGTCAGGCTGGAGACCCTGATTGAATGAGGCCCACCCACAATTATAAAGGGCAATGACTACTCATCTGCCAATGTAACTGTTAATCTCATCTAATAAAACTGTGATCCTTAATTGTGATTTGTCAACCTGACTTGAGTAAGATCTGCGGAGCAGACTAATAAGGCTCTGGGTGTGTCTGTGGATGATTGACATGTAGGCCGCACACTGAGGAGGGAAGACCTGCCCCGGATGTGGATGGCACCAACCAATAGGCTTGTAGCCTGCATGGAATAAAAAGGGAAAGAAGAAGGAAGTCTTCCCTTTGCTTCTTCAGAGGAGCTCCTGGCTTCACCCTCACCCTTGGACATTTGTATCCAGCTCCTTCAGGCTTCCAGCACAGACACTTCAGCTTCCCAACATGGACTCACTCTGCAGTGAGCCCCAGGCCTCCGACCTTGGGACCCTGGACTGGGTCCTCTTCTCTCCAGTGCACAGATGACCTCGCTGGCTTCTTCCACCCTGACTCCACAGGCTGCTATGGTAATCCTACCCAATAATATATAATGTATTATTATATATAATATAATCTGTTCCTGTAGTGAACCCTAACTGATATAAAAATCTTCAAAGAAACATCCAGAAAAATTTGCAGCCAAATATATGGGTACCAAGGCCTGCTGAGTTGACACCTAAAATTAATCATCACAACATCCGGATGTACTCCTCACTTGAGAACCAGTGGCTGAATACGGGGGCAAAGAGCAATGCCCTCATTGTCAAAGAAAAGAGCAAATGAAATGAAGTTAGTGCCCAGATTAAAATAGATGCCTCCAAGTCCCCCGAGAAGAAGCAATAGAACCAGAGCCAAGAAGAACCCTGCAAAATAATTTCTTCACATAATAAAATCATTTTAACATTTCAACTTTCCTCACACTGGGTCGAGTAAATAATTATATGAGAAAAACAAAACCTTTTACTGAAAATATTAACTCAAGCCTATGTACAATTGTGTGAGAGCAGGTGGTGATTCATCTCTTGTGAAGTTGGTTGAACACTAGGGCCCAGCATTGAGGACAAACGGCAGTCTAGATGTGGCGGGGAAGAACTGAATAACATTTAAACCTGCGGCCCTAAGGGAGAAGTTTACTCTCCGTAATGTGGGTGGGCCGGTCCAGTTGAAAGTCTTGGAAGTCTGAGGTCCCCTGAGGAAAAGGGATTTCCACCTCCAGATGAGCTTCAGATGCAGGATGGAAACCTGCCTGCTGTCCTGCTGGAATCTGGAACCTCTCGGCCTTGCCCCACACATCGTGGCCTTCCCAGTGTCTACTGGGTTGTATAAGCGCCCTCTCTCTCCCTCTCTCTCTCTCTTTCTCTCTCTGTCTCTCTCCATCTATCTAGCTCTCTAAATTTCTATCCGTTTCTTTCTAGACAGGCACACACACCCTACCAGTTCTGTTTCTCTGGATACCTCTAATACAGAGGAAGTAAGGGAGGCATAAATGGACACTGTACTGAAAATATTTCTCTTCCAAAATAGATATGCTGCTTTTTAAGTAACCCTTACTTAAAAAAAAAAAAAGAAAAAAATATATATGTATATAAAACTTCAGTAAACTGGGCCGGTGAGATGGCTCAGTGGCTTAAGCGCCTGCGCAGCAAGCGCGAAGGCCCGAGTTCGACTCCCGGAACCCACATACGAAAAAGGGGCCGGTGATATCGCTCAGCGGCACGGGCGCCTGCTGGCGCGCGAGGTCCTGAGGTCGACCCCCCGGTACCCACAAAAAAAAAAAAATCAGTAAGTTAACAAATAGTTGTGCTTATCTTTAAATAATCCCTATTCAAAAAAAATACAAGCTAATGTTAATATACTTTCATGTTCCATACGACATACTTCACAATTGGCCAATACGAAGCTCCAGGAGGGTACTGAGCATGCCCAGGATTTATGCACTGTCCGACACAGCACCAAGAACTTTCCAAGTGACTAGTTTACCAGATAATCATACAACCTTGCTGCATTTCACTGAAACTGTTTTGTGGTCTCTACAATATCACGGTACAGAGGATGGTATAGTCTCTGGGGTGCCTAACAGGAAGTGAACTCTGCAAACACAAAATGGGTAGCGGGACGACATCCTATAGCAGGAAGTACAAGAGGGGAGAGACTAAGGCATGAGAACTGGCTGCTCGCATCTCAGACCCAGCAAGTTTTAAAGGCTCCCAGGAACCTTATTTCACTAACCCCCTCATTAACTAATTGCAGAATAAATAAAGAAATCCTCCTGCAAACTAGGAATAATGTTCACGTGATGGCACAGAATATTCAAGTGAGTTTCTAATTCCGCTAACAATACGGCAAAGCCAAATATGTGCACATGCAAAATTATTAAAAATTTGTTGATGTGGGGCTCTGATATTTGCTGTGAAAATTCCTACAATTAAAATTTGATTAAAAAAAAGCAAGACTTTTTCCCTTTCAAAATCAGTTTCAAGAAACCCTTGATAGGATCTGCTCATTAATTCTTGGCCTCTTTAACTAACACCACATCTGAAGTCATGTGTGGTAAATCAGTTTCAGTTGAGATATTAAAATCAGATTATAAAAGGAAAGGCTTGTAAATATTTGCCTTCAAATGAGTTTAAGAATAAATATATATTCAGTAATTCATCCATATTTAGCAGATATTAATAAGACAAAGCATAGCTTTAAGTTCACTTATCATTTCATACAAAGAAGGAAATAGGAAGCCAGGCTGATTAGCTTGTTTATTCTTGGGCTTGGTAATACCTTATTAAAATTTGAACTTCAAAATTGATACGATCAGTCAAATGTCAGCAGAAATATTTATTCTGTAAATGAAGCTTTAGTTGAGCGAACTTTAATTTGAAGAATTTTACATTTTCTTCTCCTGTACAAGGAAAAAGGAAAGGAAGGGTGGAAGAAATCTTGATGATGAATGTGACGTTAACCCAGAGGTTGGGGTTTTCCTCCTTGGTCTATGCTGACACTAGAGGTCAGCAACCTTCCAGAAATGATATATATTCAGTCTTCACTTATGAAACTTACAACTTTTATTTCCATGAGAAGAACCGCAGAATTTTAGGTGAGAACATAATGTCATTAATAACCTCATCTGCCATCTTCTTGGAGGTGAGTGGAGGGAGACCTCAAAGGCGTGGCTGATCTCATAGTTAGGGGAGCCAGGGCTAAACTCAGGACCCCATGACCAACAGTGCTTAGTTAGGGTTGACACCTTCGTGGCCACCAGCATCCAGAGAAATTAGGTGCATCCAGAGCCAGTGAGGAGACACAGCTGGGCCCAGCGGGGGACGAGAGCCCGTGGGAGTCCCCGTACCTCATGTTAGGAAAGTTACAAAACTTCTCTAAGCCTGTCTTTTCTCAGCTTGAAAATGGGGGCTATAGTAGTAGTGACCTAATAGGTTTTTATTTCCACTAAATAAGAGCTATGTATATGTACATACACATGTGGAGAGTCCCTTACCCAATAAGCTCGGGACCGGAAGTGTTAAGAATCTCAGATTTATGGGGCCGGTGAGATGGCTCAGCGGCATAAGCGCCTGCCTGGCAAGTGCGAGGTCCTGAGTTCGACGCCCGCTGCCCACAAAAAAAAAAAAAAAGAATCTCAGATTTTTTTTCCAACTTTGGAATATTTTCATATACATGAGGCGCTCTCTTGGGGATGAGACCCAGTCTAAACACAAATTAATTTATGTGTCACATACACCTTATACGCGTGACGATAATTTTGCACAATAGTTTTAACACTCCTGCATTTTTACTACAACCGTCGCCTGAGGTCAAGGGAGGCGTCTTGTGCTAGGAGCATCCCGTCACTCTAACACTCAGAAAGTGTTAGACTGTAGAGCACTTTGGATCTGGGAATTTTAAGATGAGATGTGTTCAGCCTGGATATCAAGGCATGATTTTAAGTGAAAGAAATTAGATCCAAACTTTCCTATTAAAAAAAAAAATGGGAGTGAAGAGGCACTACCCAGGCATGTGGCTGCCAGGGAAGGGACGTGTGCAGGTCTGCCCAGCCGGGCGCGTCCGATGGTCCATCCCTGTCGCCGCACCAGCTGCCCTCCGTCTGGCCAGACGGGGAGAGTCCTATTTGGGACAGGGTTGCTGGTGGCACAGCATCAAGGGCAGCCAATGTCACCCACCTTTCTCACTGCTGTCATCATTATTATTATTTTGGGTTTTTCGAAACAAGGTCTCACTATGTAGTGCAGGCTGACTTTCAACTCACTATGTAGCCGCAGGCTGGCCTTAAACTCTCTGTGATCCTCTTGCCTCAGCCTCCTGAGTGCTGGGATTACGGCTTCAGCTGCCTGTCACCTCCATCTGGCCTGCAGGGGTTGTGACTGCGGAGGACATGGGGCTCGTGGAGGTTAGGAACCTACGCCCTGAGCTGGACTGCAGATTTGCCCCTGTGCTATTCTCCATCTGCCCTAATCGCCCCATACCTGGTCACCAACACGTCCGTGGCCCTGGTGAAGCAGGTGCCGTGGGACAAATAGGCCACGATGTGCAGCTTTCTGCTGGGCCAGAATTATGGAAAGAAAAACATGATTAAAGTGATTATATTGTCTGCAAGACAATGTCCAGTGAACAACGTCACCAAGTGTTTTGGTAAAGTTTACTCAATCCCAATGTTTTCAGAACAACACAAGCATGACTAGCCGTAGTGCAATGGTTTTGAAAAGAAAATGAACATGTGCATTTGTGCTGAAGCGGGACGTGCTCAGATCTGTCTCGGGGTGCACGGAGTCCCAGAGACAGAGCTTCCGAAGGACACAGCCCCGCTGTGCTGCCAGCCTGAGAGGGCCCGGCCCCCACCCCAGGCTGCTGAGCCTGACACTGCCTGTGACTTTTGGAAATGCAAAAGAAAAACAAGTTTATTTCTCCTGGAAAGGTCAATTAGAATATCAACTTAAGTGACAATACAAAAACAGTCTCAATACTCCGATACCTCAAAATTGAACATTTGCTGCTGATGATTTTTAAAAGAAAAATATTGTCATAGGTACACGAACTAAATGAGTTTGTGTACATAAGGTACTTCTCAATTGTAGAAGTAAATAAACTGCATGTAAGGAAAATCATACAAAGAGTAGCTATACAACCCATACCCCGAATGACTCTTGTAATTCACACTCTTTTTTCATTTGCATCAAAACTGAGCACTGAAACAGGTGTTATGATGCACACTTGTAATCCCAGCACTCTGGGAAGCTGAAGCAGGAAGGTTGCAAGTTTGAGCCCAACTTGAGCAGGTTAGTGGCTCATCAACACCTTATCTCAAAATTAAGAATAAAAAAAGGCTGGGGGTGTACCTCAGTGCATACCCTGGGTTCACTCCCAGTACTACCACAAATGAAAACAAACAAATAAGAAAACTGACTGCTATGTTAAAATGAGATGGTTAGCCTTACTATGCATCCCTTCTTTCCTCCAAAAATTGCAAAAACTATCTTTCAGTTTGGGTGAATTTGCGCACATTTCTCAAAGGTTAAAGCTTTTACAGACCAAAAAGTTTAAGTACTTTTGTATCACAAATTTATTAACATCCCTTTTTAATGTTGAACCCATCTGTCTTTCAATAATATTATCATTTGAACTTTCTCAGTGGGGAAAAATTAAGTTTGAATAGAAACAACTTATCCAGCTGCCTTTATAGTATTATTAATGACAAAACAAGAGCTTTTCATGCAGCTAACCTGTGATATCTCACACTAAGAACCACTTTTTACAGCACTCTGAAATCTCATAATCTCTAAGCATTATATTGACACTAGTACCAGATAATATTATGCCTCTCTAAAGCTGGGTGTGTTCAAGTGTGACCATTGTTAATACCCACATGTTTTCCTCTCCTTTAATCAACAAACTATTTTTAAGAATGCTTGTGTGGCTGACAATATTCCAGGCCATTCCATTTGGTTGCTGACTAAGTGGTTGAGATTTTTGTTGGTTTTGTGCCTGTAAGTTCTTCCTAAAACGTTGACATCACGGTGAGGTGACAGCCTGCACACACCCTGTGCATATCAATATAAAAGTGGGCCTTTGACCTCCTAAGGAGGCCACAGCTTCAGCCCGTAGTAGCCTTGGCCTGTATTCAGAGCCCTTAGCAAATTCTCATGCTGGACGCTACATTGAAAGCCAGTGAGTTCACACAGTGCACGGCTGGGTCACGCGGACAGAACAGAGCCCAGGGCCATCTTCAGCAGGTGTGGATGAGGAAGCACCCAGAGCTGGAGCACAGTGGAACTCAGTGACATCTGTGTTGCAATGGCCAATGGGTCATGACCCCAGTGGGAGGTGCCCCGGGTCACTCCTGTCCCCACTGACCTCTCTGCTTCTGAACTCAAGCCATGCCTCTCCCCTGTGCCTCTTGTCTTTAAATGCCATGCTACACAGTGTTACAGCACTTTTCATGGTTTCCAGAGGAGCAGGGTGGGAAAAACAACTTTAGCGACACATTCCTCCAAAGTACAACCTAGTCCCACACCTGAGCCGCTTCTTAATTGTTCTGTTACTTAGGGTCTGCAGTTCAGTTCCTCTTCTCCACCATGGGATCGGCAGACCTTTCCTGTAGGATTCCTGGGAAGACTACACATGATGTGTATTTGCTTCATAGCAAGTGCAGTAGATGTACAAGCTGTCTAGGCAATACCCATTTTATTTTTCTTTCTTACAGGGCTTCTTAGCAAATGACAACTTTGCTTCATTCTGCAGGATCCAGCTAAGATGTCATGTCTCACCATCATTTTGCAACTACAGTGGCCATAAGATCCAGTTCTGACTGATGAGAGGGGAACAGAAGTTTCTGCTTTGGATTCTCGGAAGGCTGTGGCAGCTGCCGTGTACCTGACTTCCGGTTTCCCCTTGTTCCGGCCTGGAAGCCAAGCCAGTGTGCAGAGAGGGGAAGCTGATGGTGAGGGAAATGGCACAGGGCGCAGGCAGCAGATCAGGGAGCTAAGAGTCTTGTGCCCCCAGAAGCCTCGGAGACATCCTCCAGCCCCTGCTGCCTCTCCCTGGGCCTCTTGTACCTGTAAAAGTACAGCTCAGCTTCTTTAAGGCAGGGGAGACTTAACTTTGCACAATGCAAGCCCCAAAATGATAAAAATAAATGCTATTATTTTTGGTTTCCCTGTCTAAATTACAAATTCCTTCAGGGCAAGAGCCACAGGTCACCTCTCCAGTACCTCTACCATCATATAGTAATGACATCATAATAATACTGCCACTAAAACCAGGCATGGTGGCACATGCCTGAGATCCCAGCACCAGGAGGCTGAGGCAGGAGGATTGCCATGAGTTGAACTACATAGCGAGACCCTGTCTCAAAACAACGACAGTGGTACTACTAAAGTTAAACCTCGCAGTCCACACTGAGTGAAGTGAGTTTATGCTGTCTTGCACTCGACACAGCTGTTTGTGTTAAGCACAGACAAACTGCCATAGGTAAACGCCACTGTCTGGTTATTTTAAGCCACAGACCTTTATTTTCTCGCAATCTGGAAGGAAGTTGTGAACAAGTTGCAGGCAAATTCAGCTTCTGGTGGGGCTTCCTTGCTTGTTCTCAGAAAGCTGCCTTCTCACTGGGTCCCCACAAGGCCTTTCCCTTCTAGTCTTTTACAGGGATTGCAACCCTATTGGATTTGCACCACACAATTACAACCTTGCCTAACCTTCATGGGCTACTTAAAGGCCTTATCTCCAAATACTGTCACATTGGGGGCTAGGGCTGCATCATGTAAGGGGCACTGAGCTGCCATTGACAGTACCTGTCGCTGGGTGTGCAGAGTACATTTCCCAGCCCACTGCCTTTGCAGCTAAGTCACTGCTATGATTTCTATCCAGATGCCCCCCCAAGAGCCTCCTAGGTGGAGCTTGTGGAAGGTGATTGGATTATGGAGCTTATAGCTGATTTGCTCTCAGGTGGGGTGTGGTCAGAAGAGGCAGTTGCTGGGGGCGTGGCCTAGAAAGGTTTATCTCCCTTACCAGTTCCTCCCTTTGCTCTTTCTGTTCCCTATCCACCATGCTGTGAGCAGCTGTCCTCCACCATGCCCCTCTGCCATGCCACCATGATGGCTTGGAGCCAGCTGACTGTGGACTGATGTGTGAACCAAAGCAAACCTCTCCTCCATTAAGTTACAGGTGTTGTGTCCCAGTGGTGAGGGAAGTGACTAAGATTGTCATCAACACAGTGGAAATAGTTTCTGGGAACCACTGAGAAACAGTTCTTTGCTCCTGCTTCTTCACCCTTCCTCCAGCTCAAAGCCTGGAACAAAGTCCATGGGGACCAGAGTCCCACCTCTGGGATGGCCAGGAAGTGTCTGAGTATCCAAAGGACTCATGGAGCCAAGCTTCCAAGACCACCCAGAAATGTCTGTTAAATTTTATGAGAGTGAGAAATCGTATTCTACTTTATTGAAGTCCCTGTTCTTTGTGGTATTTCTTCTACTTGCAGCCCAATGGAATCCTAATTAATACAACAGATTTACATCACCAGAGTAAATAGATATGTCATGCAATTATCAAATGCCTTGGGCAAAATTTGAATTTACTTGTCCAACTGAGAAGAGATTTATGTAAAGCAAAGGTTTACAAACTAGATTTTCATTGTCTAAAACCAGAATAGGGTTAAAAACAAATTTCCTCTCCTCTAATTGGGTCTTGTGTGGCTTCTGTTTGCCTGGGGCTCAAGCAGCCCCTTTCACCTACACCAGGGGCCTGCACATTTCATTACCTGGCTGGCTTCTTACTCAGTGCAATTTGCAAAGACTGCTTTGTTCGAATCAAAACCCCTTCTTGGAGAGACCCCAAAAAGCAATGGAACCAGAGATTATAGAGAAACAAGTACCAGTATGTAGAGCTCCTGACTCTCAGTTGGCCTCTTTCCATTGCTGGAGCAAAGCGTATCCCTTCTGAGTAACCGTGGGGCAGAACTACTCCTGGGTGTAGCCGCAGTCCCACGGCTCACCTGTGGGCCTCTCCCTTTCCCAGCCCAGACTCTGTGCCCTGCACTTGAACCCCAGAATGAGAGCCAAAGGCCTCTCCATGGGGCACTGTGCGAGTGAGGACCTGGGAAGGCCACAGGTCTGTGTCTCTCAGCGGTCCCTCTCAGCACTCATTTTTATCACACAGATCAAGGGAGCAGTGTATTACATCCTCAGCTCCCTGTCATCTCGTATCATAGTAATGTGACATCATTTTAGTCTACCAGAGTGCCACGACCAAAAAAGGTGTGAGCGCATGTCAGTACCTGTCAGGGTGTTGCAAAGAGTGATGTGAAATATTGGATTAAGCCAGTTTAGGGTGGCGTTAGTGGCAGGAACTCATCCCCGCAGACTAAGTTCATTTATTTGCACTGTGTAAATGAAGATATCACATGCAGGAGATCATTAAAGAAAATGTCCCCCAACAGCTATTGGAATTTTTAAAATTCTAGCATTTAAGACCGGGCCACAGACCTTTGCTGTGCTGAGGGCTGCCCACTTCCAGTGCTGGGACCACCAATGGCTCACGGTGACTGTTTACTCAGCATGTCCATCTCATGTGTAAGCACAGGTACTTTGCATATTTTCAAACAGGGCTTCGAAACTTTTCTGGCCTACTCTGTCACCTAGCCATGCCTATGTTGGTTGTTTCCTTGATTGGGCTGTAGACACCTCAAAGGTGTAGGAGTAATCTCCCCTTCCTCTTCACCATTGTGTCCAGCATCAGGCTTCCCATGGACCACAAGCAAAGTGTTGACTCGGCTCTGGTGCAATCTTTTGTTTCACTGGATGAGGAGATGAGTCAATGTAAGAGTTATTTAATAAGGAAAATAATTCAATCATCCCATCCAAAGTACACATTTCTGTATTGTACAGAGTAACAGCTTTACTCATAGCTTATAAGGATACAGGCAGATCTTATTAAGGATCAATTTGACATTCAATCTAACAATGGGATGTGAAGTTATCGATCTAGAGTTTGAAGACTCTATATATTTTATTGCTAGGTTGCTGTTATGACTTATATCTAAATGCCTCCCCAAAGCCTCATGCATTCATGGGGCAGTGCTTTGGGGAGGTGACTGGATCATGGGTGATACTGGATGAGTCCACTGTCAGGTTTATAGCTGGGCGTGATTTTGGGAGTTGAAGCCCGGTGGGAAGAGGTGAGTCACTGTGGACATGACCTGGAAGGATATACACATATCTCCTACCTTGCTGGCTTGCTGCTTCCTGCCTGTCATGCAATGGACTGTTTCTCTTCTGCCATGCCATCCTGCCTTGGAATAAAGCCTCTACAGACTGAAACCTCTACAAACTGTGAGCCAAAATAAGCCTTTCCTTTTTTAAATTGTGGATGTCGGATATTGTGTCCCAGAAATAAGAAAGTAACTAAGACAGTTGCTGAACACAAAATATCCACTTTTAGCTTCCCAACTATGCTCTAAATTGAAGTGAAATACTAGGAGGGACAGCTCTTCTATGGGTTATTTAGAAAATAATACCGCTGGTGATGACAACCATGACTGGAATGATGAGGTAGCAATGCCAGCCATAACACTCCGGAGTCCAAGATACAGTTACAATCCATTGTGGCTCCAAAAGGAAACAGTCCATGGCAGGGTAGGCAGGAAGCAGAAAGTCTGCCTTCTTTCTGTCCCTTTATATTCCATCTAGGCTACAAGCTTGTTGATCGGTCCCACCCACACCCAGGGCAGCGCTTCCCTCTTCAGTAAATCCATTCGAGCACACCTAGTACTACGCTTTCCAACTAGGGGATTAATCCAGATATCACACACCCTTAATCCATATTCACACACCCTAGATCCAGCTACCTATTAGCACATGAGGCTTTGGGGGACATCCAGATACAAGCCATAACAACTTTCCACCTCCACAACTATAAGAAATAAGTTATTGTTTTCTAAGCCACCCAGTGTATGGCTTTGTGTTACCGAAGCCCAAAAAAGATGTGTGCCGTTCAATTCCCTTGCTAAGCATATTTATCAAATATAATAACTTATCTGTAGATTCTTCTAAAGTTTCTTCATTATATGAAAAAATCATATAATGATTTGATTAATGAAGAAATCATATGATAGTGGCTTTTTTAAATTTATCTTTTTCTGATTGCTATGTCTACTGTTTATTTTTCTTACCCTACATTACTATACAAGTACATCAAGTATGATATTGAATAGAAATAGAGACGGCAAGATGCTTGCCATTTTCTAATCTCAGAGGGAAAGCTTTTACATTTCACTCCTAAATATGGTGTTCACTTGAGGCTTTTTATAGATCCTTTTCAAGTTAAGAAAATTTTTCTATTCCCAGTTTGTGGAGTTTTTCTAAAATTATAAATGCTCGTTGGATTTTATTTAAAAATGCCTCCATGCAGATGAGTTTGTGATTTTTTTCTCTATTCTATTAATATGATGAATTACATTGCTTGAGTTTTAAATGTTAAATCAACTTTTCATTCCCAGAAAACACCCAGTGTATCACAGTGGATTCTCTTTTCAGCCATTTGCAAGATTGGATTTGATACTATTTTGTTTAGAAATCTTACAAATATCTTCACAACTAAGAATGATCTCTAATTTTCTTTGCTCATGGTGCCCTTACCAAGTTTTGATACCAAGGTTACACTAACATTTTAAAACTAATTCTGAAATAGTTTCCTTTATTCTCCCTATTAATTTGTGGAAGACTGATACCTATTCATTTCATTCTTTTTTCCTATCCTTTTGTCTTTATTCCTGTCTCTCTCTGTCTCTCCCTCTCTCTCTGTCTCTCTCTCTGTCTCTGTCTCTGTCTTTCTCTCTCTCTGTCTCTCTCTCTTTACCCTCACCCCATTCTCTCTCTTTGTGCAGTGCTGGGGATTGAACTCAGGTCTTCCCACACGCTAGGCAAATGCTCACTGAGCTACAGCCCTAGCCTGACATTTATTTAAATATTTTGTCAAACACACTGGGAAGCCCTCTGGACCTGGAGTTTTTTTTGTGGAGAGGCTTATAATTATTCTTCAATTTCTTTACAAGTTGAAGGATTATTAATGTTTTATATGTCTGCTTTAGTCATTTCGATAATTTACAAACACTTTCCCTCAAATTTAACAATTTCACAAAAGTTTTTGAGTTTATTGAAATAAATTGGTTTATGATATTGTGATATTTGTAATGACCATCAATTTGTACTGAGATTTTCTTTGTGGTTCTTATTATTGCTAGTTATACCTTCCACTCTTCTCCTAGATCTGTTTCGACAGGTGTTATTAAAGTTACATGTCCTTTTTCAATAAATTTTTTATTACTAGTTAGTACTATTGAATTAATTATTTTTGTTTGGTTGTTGCTTTTGAATTATTTTCATCTCTTTATTATTTTCTTTCCTCAAATTTATTTGGGGTTAATTTGATCTTTTTTGAATATTTGGCCTGAAAGTTTAAATCACTGATTTTTAAGCCCTCCTCTTTAACATAGTTACTTAATGCTACAAATGGGTCGTTAATAGTACCCATATGTTTTGATATGCATGGTAATTTATTCATTTTATAATTTTGTAGTTCTTTTTCTTTCATGTATGGGTTACCCAGAACTGTGTTTTTTATAAATTTCCAAATATACAGGGACTTTGTGTTATGTTTTAGTATTTCTTTCTAACTTAACTGAATTATGGAGATATGTATGTCTCCTATCTCATGATTCCAGTCCCTTGAATTCCTAAGCTGGCCATGCATGCGTGTGTTAGTGTTGATACAGGCACTGCCCCTGGAGCCAGATGCTGCTCTCCGCACTGTAATTACGCTTCCTGCTCCATGGATGTCAACCTGAAGCCGTCTGATTTGTGTTGCCCAACCAAACATGCGTGAGAATGACACGAGATGATTCTGAGATCTCTCTGTCACTGTCCCAGGCAGAGGCAGCTATGCCAGTTTGAGTTACAGAGTCAGGGGTCATCTCACTGATGTTTGAGGTCGTTTCTGACTACGGCATACTCCAGTGCAGTAGGCGGAGGCTGAAGAACCCTCTGTAATCTCTGCGCCCTGGCACCCTGCCCCGTGCAATCCCTGACCTTAAGATATGTTCCCTGGATATGGAAAGGAGTGGGGGTGATGAGGGCTCACTTGTGAAATTGGGTTACAAATAGACTGTTGCCTCCATCTTGGCTACCTTCCCTCATCATCTGGTCCTCTGGCTGGTTCATATTCTCTCTCTCTCTCTCTCTCTCTCCTTCTCTTTCCTTCTCTCTCTCTCTCTCTGCTCTCTTTCCTTCTCTCTCTCCTCTCTATCTCTTTCCTTCTCTCTCTTCTCTCTCCTTCTCTCTCTCTTTCCTTCTCTCTCCTTCTCTCTCTCTCTCCTCTCTCTCTCTCTCCTCTTTCTCTCTCTCCTCTATCTCTCCTTCTCTCTCTCTTTCCTTTTCTCCCTCTCCTCTCTCTCTTTCCTTCTCTCTCTCTCTCCTTCTCTCTCTCTCTTTCCTTCTCTCTCTCTCCTTCTCTCTCTCTCTCTCTCCCAATTGCCACATCAGGACAAGGCCCGGGCAGCCACACAGGCACCCACCTTTGGCTCATGGCTTTCGTGGCCCCTGCCTGTGATCAGTGGCTCTGCTGCTTTGTGCCACCATCATGGCAGAAGCATGTGGCAAAGCAAAACCACTTACATCATAAGTCAGGGTGCAAAAGAGAGAGAGGAGGAGCTGGCATCTCACAGTCCCTTTAGGGAGTGCAGCCCCAGCAGCCTAAGGACTTCTCACTAAAGTCCTTACCTCCTAAATGTTCAACTGTCACCCAAGAGTGCCACCTGGGAACCTAACCTTAGCACACAGGCCATTGTGGACATATAGCATCCAAGTTGTAGCCATGGGGGCATGAGGACTGCCACACAAGCAAGCTGGAGGTAGAACTTCTGAGCCAAGCTCTGGAAGCTGAGGATAACTGGATCCCCAGAAGATATCCTGACTGCAGTCTTCTGAGACTTCCCAGTCCAAGATTGTCCTGCATGGCCACTTTCAGACACCCAAGCCACACAAACTGTGGCCTCATTTGTCCTTTGGAAAATATGGCCAAAATCAATGTGTTAGTCAATTTTCTGTTACTAGGATGAAACACAGGGGAGAATGACTTTATAAGGGGATTTGTTTTGGCTCCTGGCTTCAGAAGTTTCAGTCCATGGTCATTCACCCTGGTGAGACAAATCATCATGGCAGGTGCTATAGAGGAGGAAGCTATTCCCCTCTTAGTGGCTGGGAAGCAAAGAGAAAGACAGGGTGGAACAGCATGACAATATCCCCTTCAGGGCCACTCCCCTAATGACCTAACTTCCTTCCACTAACCACCCCCCTTAAAGGTGTCTCCAACTCCCAATAGTGCCACAGGCCAGTGACCAATACTCCAACACATGGTTTTTGGGGGAACGCATCAGATACAAACTATAGCAGCCAATGTCAATTTTGAGGACTTCTATCCCCTTTTATCGCAAGTCACATTACTGAGGATTATCTGGTCACTAAAACATTACTAGGAGGTTCATTCCAGGCACACAGAGCAACTAAATTATTTTGTTCTACAATATTTGGAATAAAGTCAAAACTGTAAAATCTGTTCAAAAACCATCTTTACTCACATGACCCAAAGAGTGGTCAGCAAACAACCTGTTCTGCTAATTGTTAGCAGTTATGGGAAGAAAGGAATGGAAATAAATATTGATAAGGAGCTTTTGGAAGCCTTCAATCCACTTTGACATCGACCAACAGACAAGAGTGTGGCAAGTGAACATCTCTGTTTGAATGAGATATAGACTTACTTGGTGTTGCCGTGTTGCTGCCCTGAGTCACGTGCAGCCTGCTGCATGCTAGTCAGACACAGTAGAATACAGTATGACAGGGATTCAGAACCATCAGAAATGTCACAACCTGTCATTTGCAGGAAATAACTTGGGAAGTGCTGATCATGTATGTTATGGTTTGGGTCTCGATGTCCCCTCAAAGCCTCATGCAGTCATGGGGGGGCAGGCTTTTTGGAGACGGCTGAAACTAGAGTTTGTGATCGATTCATGGTCTAGTGCTGGGATTAAGGGTGTGAGTACTACACCTGCCCTAGGGCGGGTAGCCTGCATACAATATAAGGGACGGAAAGAGGCTTGTCATCTCTCTCTCTCTCTCTCTCTCTCTCTCTCTCTCCCTCCTCCCTTGTTGCTTTTGCTGTTTTTCACTGCCATGAACTGTTGCCCCTCTGCCACATGCTGCCTTGCCTTGGAGCCAGCTGATTATGGACTAAACCTCTACAAACTGTGAGCTAAATAAACCTTTCTCCTTTTAACCTCGGGTGTCGGGTATTTTGTCTCAGCAATGACAGAAAAGTAACTAAGACCATGTTCCAGGGCGAATGTTTGTGGTACTCTAGGTTGGGGTCCTTTGTGGAGGAGTCACCCTAGCAATGCGGTCCAGGATCTTAGGTCGTCACTCCTCCCTGTTCTGCATATGGTGCCGACCACCACACCTGCTCTCTGGAGAGGGGGCTTCCATGGAGGCTGGCTTCTCAGGGATACAACCGGAAGTGGGGAGACTTGCATGGAGCAACACAAGTGACTTAGAGCTGATAGACTGGAGGACCCCACAGAGAGGCTCTCTCTTTGCATGGAATGAGCTGAGTTTGTACAAAGTGGGGGTCAGCTCAGCAGCTCCACTGCACACCTGGAATTTATATTATTTCCTTATATTATTTCTTCATAACTTAGACCAACACAGGAAACTCAACCCTTGCTCTTATCTCTTTCTGGTAGGATCACCCCTCCTATTAAGTATTTCACTTATTTTACAAGGGGTTATTTAAAATATGGTGAATGTTTAAGTAAAAATTTTTTTATGGTAAAAGACATATTGTAATCAATCCCCCTCAAAATCCTCTCCCTTGCTTCAAGCGTATTTATCCCATCCTTTTTGCCACTTTCTGAAGCAGTTCTGGAAGTCCTCCTTCATGAGTGTTTTTACCAGGTGTGACAAAAAAATACAGCGTATGTTGCTTCTGAGTGCCATCCAACAGAAAGGCAGGCTTGTAAAAACATTTCAGTATGTCCTCATCCACTTTGTTCACTAGCTCTGGCACCCTGAGACCTCTGGCTCTTTCCCCAAAATCAAAATGACCATGGAAGATAAACATTTTGAGTCAGTTCAGGCCCCTGAGGCTGCTATGACAGCACAACTAGACACTCAGAAAAGAGTACTCCAGAACTGCTTCAGAAAGATGCAAGAACAATGGGATAAGTGTGTTGGAAGCGGTGTGTGTGTGTGTGTGTGTGTGTGTGTGTGTGTGTGCGTGTGTGGTGGGGCATTTTGAGGGAGTTTCATGGCAAAGTGTCATTTACTGTAGTAATTTTTATTTAAACACACACAATATTTTATTGCATCTCTCATCAAAGCCTGCCTGCCTGTTCTGCCTTCCAAGATTGCCATCTTAATAACTATTTTGTCTCAAATAAAACATATTAAAACTAATTTTTTTTAGACTCTTACAACATGGCTGGAGATCCGTAGCTCTCTCCTGAGCTGTGGACACTGTCAAGGTTTGGGAATCCATGCTCCGACCGTAACCGTGGCTGGAAGTTAAAATCACCTGCCAACAGGTGCTTTTAAAATCTACCCGTGCATTTGGCTCCAGCCCAGAGAAACTGATTTAGTTGGACTGGGGAAGGAATTCAAGCACTGTCTATTTCAAAACTCCTCAGAGATATTATAATGTGAGGCCAGGGTTGAGAAACTCCAGCTCACAGTTTGCCTCATTTTTGCTCCTTGACCTCATAAGCCCTGGGGCGAACACAATATTTCAAATGTGTCCGCAGTTCAAAAGCAATTTAAAAGGACAGCCACTATTATCTCCACCTCACAACAATCATGAAGAGTTCTAGTAAAATTACATCTGGAAGCAGAAGTCAAAGGACAAATCAGAGTCTATTTAAAATTACTCTCCAGCAGCACGTCCAACAATGATAGGACTTTGGGCTATTGTAAAAAAGAGTTTGCAGCCTTCTTAGAGAATTTCCGTGGCCTCTCTTGTTGTCTGCTCCAAACCACAGTCCGGAAACTGGGTCTTCAGTGATCCAAGGCCAAGGGGGGCAGCCAGGTGCTCCCCCAGTAGGTGGCATCGTGGGAGGGGTTTGGTCGCCTGCAATGATCAGGAGCTACCAGGCGACGTGCACCAGGCTCCGAACGCAATCTCAGGGGCCAATGCCAGCTCCGAGGAAGCCTGCAAAGATGGCACACTCCTGAGCCAAAACTGGGATTCTGCACCCAGCCTTCCAGACTTATCCTGCCTGTTGGCTTGGGCTGAAATTGTTGTGTTTGATTCTCACCTTCTATTCCCCTAGTGAAAATCCCATTATCTCTAACAGCTGTGTGTCAAGAAAAGACATGTATTTTGTGTAACAACAAAAGCATCAGATACTTGTTTCTCTAGGTAGCCTTAGGCAAAACCATTTTATCTCACTTTCTTCATTTAGAATAGAAAGACTTAACTTCCCAGGAAAAGAGGGTTAGGTGTTTACTTGGTGGGGGGGGGGAACATTTGAAGAATGAATTAAATCTCTCCAAGACAGAAGGAAATTTATAATTACACTGGACACAAAAAATAGTACAAATGTGCCACTAAAATACTGGAAATTTAACATTTCTAGATAAATTCAGAAAGGGTGATAAAACCAGAAAGGTGACATGCACTGCCTGTGGAAGCCTTGAAATTGATTTCCAAAGCATGGAAGCTGCCACAGGAACTTCACAGTTTAATTTGGATGGCACGAATCCAGAGTCTATATTTAGGATAAGCTGGAAGTCACAGTGTAGAATGAGAATCCCTGAGCTGGAGTCTAAATTGGGGTGGGGGGAACCTATTGAAAAATGCTTTTCTCTGCTAACCATAACATTTCTTAACCTTTGTTTTTCACTAAACACAAATTGAATAATCTCTAAGGATTGTATCACTTCCTCTGAGAAATGTATTTTTTACTAAGATGCTCTAAACATTAACTTTTAATTCTGCTTTCATGCATGTTATCCAAATTCTCCCCAATACCTGTATGATCTATTGAAATGCAGATTAATTTGGCATTTAACTTACACCATATCATAAGAACCTCATTAAAATTCTGAATGTATACAAGCATATTTTATACCATTAATATTTTGGCTTCTTTTTTAAGTGGTTGGCAGAAGATTCATGGCACTATATCATTAATTTCTTAAATATTCCTGTTTTCTTCTCATCATTGGTGTATCATCAAATAAATTAGTTCAAACCCAAAATGTGACAGAAAGAACCATATGATTGATTTTTTTCTCAATTTGTAATTTCAGGAAATGTTTTGAGTGATTTTGTTCAACTTACATTGGCTTACCATCCCATAATTTATTAGAGGAGCATGTGACTATTTATGACCATAATTATGGTTTTGGGGTGTACAATGAGAGTATTTATCTCCTTCTTTTTTTTCTTCTTTACAGTGACCTGGCTCTGAATTTAAATATGCTTGTCAGTAATTTCCCTAAAAGCAGTTTAAATGCACTAAAAAATGTACTCAAAATTGTTAAGAACATAAATTGCTTTAGGGATCTGACCTCATCAGCAAAGACAATGCTGGTGCACAAGAGCTATGGAGGCAGCAAGATGCCGAGAGAAATAAGGATCACAAGAGTTGAGGCTGAAATTCATTCAAATTAAAGTTACTTGCCTCGGCTGAAGGTTTAATTTTAAATAACGAGCAAGGAAATAGTCCAGGTAAAATAGTTCTTACCTAATTTTAACTAACACATAAATTGCAGATACCCAGTTTTGAGCTGGAGTGTGTGCTTGTCTCATGTTGGTGAATTAATGTATCCTCATTTGTTAATTTTGCAACAGCACAAACACCACTGTACTCCATTATTCTAACGTCAAGCCTCTCCTACGCTGCATGATAATCCGAATTTTAAAATGGCCTGAAATCCCAATCTGGAGAAGTCTCACTGGGCTGCATTCACTGGCTTTTGTGCTAACACTAATTGTGCAAGGGTTGCACAATGCCACAGGTGCACTGAGGCTGAGAGAGCTTAGTGCCAGAGCTTCACACAGACCCCACCTCCAGGTGGCCACTGTCACTCCCTGGCTTCCGCTGGCCACTCATCTGCATCTCTGATTTCAGACGGAAGTAGCTGACCAGTTCAGGAGCTGCCTGACCCTCAAGTGAACAAATAGACAATGCCTGTTTCCCTGATCTTGCTTTGGTCACCAAAACCAAGCTCACAGAGTCACTGGTCATCTGTCATAGAGAAAGCGGGACAAGGCTCCTGGCTGAGGTGAGCACCTGACACTGCCTTCATTTTCAATTAAGTTAGCTGCTCTCTGATACACCGCAAATCTCACTGCTTATTTTAACCTGAATCTAAAAGCCACAGGCTTAGCCCAAAATCCTCTCTAATGGTTTTGAACCAATTAAAATTAAAGGTGAACTGATGATTTCTGTGGCAAGCCAGGCAAACCAGGATGATGGGTCCTCAGCTCTGCACCTAAACCCAGAGCCTGCCCAGGGTTCAAACTGCGGGCCCAGCAGTGGCTGAGGGACCCCAGGAAAACACCAGAGTCCCAGGGAGAGGCGGGGCAAGATCGCTCCTAGCCAGAGAGGAAGGAGACCACAACGCTGTGCCTCACACTGCCACCAGGTGGTCTTTCCTGGGAGAGATTGATTAAAGTAAGAGCAAAGACAGCTCAGAGCTCATGCTAACGATCTGAATCTAATCAAGCCTTAGATCTAGCATCAGTTCACTGCTAAGTGGTGCTAGAGGAGTCAATCAGGCAAGCCCGGAATGCACAAACCCTCAGGGCAAACAGTCCACTGTCTTCGCAAATTAATGGTAGGGAAAAGAAAAAGCATGGAAGAGAAGTAGTAGGAAGCAGGGAGGGGAAGGAAAACCACTTCCTTCCAAAGACCAAAGAAATGTACCAGTAAGACCCACTGATACGTAGATCTTAATACGCAGATCTTATTTGGATCCTGAGTCAAACAAACCAACTCTAAAAGGATATTTTTGAACCAAAGTGAGACAACTAGAAATCAGATGATATTAAGAAATTATTAGTAGTTTATCTGATATGTCATTGAGGTCTATTGTGAAGGGGTGTTTTATCTAAGATAGATAGTACCCTTTGGTGAAATGATACATTCTCAGGGATTTGCTGTAAAATATTCCTGAAAAATGAAGTGGGACTGGGAACAGGTAAAAGAATACCGGAAGAATGTTGTTACCCATGAATCTAGGAAATGGGCAAACAAGGATTTATTATACCGGTCATTAGATTTGTGTATTTGAATATATCTACAATAAATTTTTTTAAGTCCGCTGATTTACATGGGAAATAAATGATGATTTAAATTAAGTGCCACATTTGGAATATTGCTTTTTACCCACTTGTGGCAAGCTCTTTGAGTGTATCGCGTTTCTCTTCATACCCAGAGACACAATACTTACCGCGTCAGTAGGTGCAGTCCATGGCATCAGTGTTGCTGCACATGCTGTACATCAAATCCTATGAAAGAGCAGGTTTCAGGAGCAATAACAACTTCATTAACCCAAGCACCCACGATTCCACTTTAACAGTCCAGCGATATCAAGGATCCATTTTGTCTTCTCTGTAAAGGCTTTTCCCTTTTCAAGGAATAAAATCGGCATGGAATGGCGTTAGTCAGGAGCACTAAAAATGGAGTTGCATCTGGTCTCAGACAAGTAACGGATGAAACTTTGAATCAGGCTGCAGACATGTCCCCTCCTCCAGACCGCCTGGCCTTTGGACTGAGCCAAACTGTAGATTCCTGAGACATTTTCTGTTGACCTTCACTCATATTTTGCACAAGAGACCCTTCCTCCAAAGTATCCAGAGGCTGAGACGACACCCCATGCCTTTCTTGCAAGACAGTTTAACTACTGACAGCACCCATCACACTCCCTAAGAGCCGATGTCATTACCTCCCCCTTGCCATTTACACTGTAAATACAGCTGCCATTGTGCAAACCTTGTAGCACATCCTCTGCAGTGCTTGTGTCTAAATCCTAAGTAGCCCCAAATAAATGTAATTTTCTTTCTTCTCAACCAGCTTGATTTCATTAGCAGTCCACACCTTTTTTGTTCCTATCTATGATATGGGGAGACAGAAGGCAAATGTATGGAATGTCTATTGATCTTTTAAAGATATTATGCCCTGGACACATCTGAATATATTTCTCTGATTCTTGGGGGTCAGGGGGATCAACCATCTTTGATAATGATATACTATAAGGTTTGGACTCTGAAAACCAAATTGACATTTTGTACTGAAATTCCAAAACAGTAGTACCCACACATAAGACCTTACTTCTGAGACCAGAAATAACAACTAATCAGAGCTTTCTCATGAGATTGGGCACCAGTGTGCTCTGATTTTCTTGTTTTATTTTGTAAGAATAATAACTCTGACCAAACATAATCACTGGTTTACAAAAGGTTGAAGATTTCAAGAGAAAATGTCCAAATAGGAGAAAGTAATACAAATATTCTTCACTGAATTTTTAAAATTCCAAGAAATAGCTTTAAAAATTTTCCTCCCAAAGTATTTTGTATTTTGGGGGGTTCTGTTTTATTTTGTCTGGGGGCGGGAAGGGACATAAGTCAACATAACAAATTTGGTAATCTTCCTGTTAACCATCCAGTTCATGTTTTGTTCTTTTCTTTCCTTTTCATTTGTTTGTTTTTTGTTTTTGTTTTGTTTTGTTTTGTTTTTGAGGCAGGGTCTCACTGTGCAGTCCATGCTGGCCTCAAACTCATGGTGATGCTCCAGCCTCAGCTACCTGACAATGCTTGGCTACATTTCTGAATCAAGACCACTTTGCGGGATTACAAAGTGCTGAAAAGTCACTGTTCTTTTCAAGGACTAGAAGCAGCCATTTCTGTCCCCAGGAGGAGGTTGGCTTTGTGTCACACTGTCAGAAGTGTGCATGACAGATGGAAACTTCCTGGTGACCCCAACCCGTGATCCCCTAGGGGCAAAGGCCCTGCTCTGCACCCTGGCTGCAGACCCCCCTCAGTCATCACCTGCTGAGCTGGTGACCAGGGGGACATATGTCACCTCTCAGTCTCCTCAGTTCCAAATGGGCACGTGCCACACTGTTACCAATCAGCCTCTGGTTCTTTCACACGATTCAGATGGAAATTGCAAATTGGAAAAGTGCAGCTCTGCTAGAAGTCCTGATGACACTTGATAATGCTGATGCCAACAGTGGACACAGGCAGCTGTTGGTCACTGCAACTGTGGCTGCCACTCTCTGGTGCCAGCTTGTGCCCCACACTGTTGGTGGACTCATCGGGTGCTGGGCTCTTCCACTGGTCGCAACCACTCTGTCCACACTACTCAGGATGAGAATCGCACACGTTTACAGGACCTCTGGAGCCCACGCTACAGGAGAAATAAATCATGAGCAGGTTTACAGGATGCCATAGTGAGTCTTTATTTGAACAAGGCCTGCAGAACAGGGAGGGGTTCAGTCCACAGGAGGGAGCCCCCTAGATTCACATGGTCACCATGGGGGTCATAGCTCATGTGTCTCACTGCCAGGCAGCTCTGAACCACCAGTGATACAGGCATGACTGCCCATTGGGTGGCATGGGACAGCCCCATCTGGTGGTACAAGGCATCTGCTGGGACAGTCATGCCTATACCACCAGGGATTCAAGCTGGCGAGAATGTGCTAAACCCCAGAAGCGGCCTGGGAGTGCAGCTTCTGCACAGAGCAACTGCAGGCCTGTGATCAGCACCAGGCAAGGCTGACCCCAAGTATCTTCTGGAAAGCTGGCTGTGGGGGTTGGGATGTTCGCAGTGGGCCCGAATCCATCTTCATTGCAGCGGGGTGCCCCTCTTTTCTTCAAAGAGGCAGCAGCAGCATCTGACGTGGCCAGAGTGGGCAAGGGTGGCACCCTGACCATCTGGCTGTACCCAGGTTGGAATGGGAGGGAGGAGAGTGGCTGCTAGACAGGCAGGAAGGGCACCCGCCGAAGCAAGTTATCCTCATCCACTGAGGGGCAAGGGGAGCAAAGAGAAGTGAAGTGGAGGAGTGCTATAGCTGACAGCCAAGCCACGCCCCTCCAGATGACCTTAAGGGGTGCCCTGAAGACCCAGGATGCCCGCACATGCTGCGGGTGGCCCCACAGGGCCAGTAGAGGGCAGCAGGGCACAGGCATGAAGCAGCACTGTGGAGGCTGGGAGGGTAGCTGAGGGACACACCTGTCATCTGCCACCTTGCCCTGTGGAGGCCCTTCCACCTCCTGTGTATCCTCTGTCTCAGTTTGGGAAGTCTTTATTCTATTTTTTAAACCCAAACCAGGCCTGTCTTAGAAGGCGAAGTCCCTCTGGACATGTCTCTGTGGCTTCTGGGCCTCAGCATTTCTTAAACACACCCCTGCCCAATCCTAAGTCCCAGTAGGGCTGGAGGGCAGCTGCCATCATACTGCCACATCCCCTGTGCTTGGCACAGAGCACATCCTGAAAAACACGGTGACAGTGAGGTGCCTCCCTTGAGAACACACATTTCTGCAGTACCTGAAGGGGCAGGGGTGGCCACCCATCCTATGGAGGAGGTGTAGGGAGGAGCAGGTGTCAGAAGGGCTTCCAGGACCAAGTGCCTTTTCTTACCTTTGCAGACAGCTGCAGAGGCCCACAGAGATGTAAACAGATAGCAGGACATGGTGGTGCACGCTCTCTGGGAGGCTAAGACAGGAGGATGGCAAGTTCGAGCCTAGCTTGTGCATCTTGGGGATATAGCAAGACCCTGTCTCAAAATTTAAAAAAAAATTTAAAAAGGGCTGGAGATGTAGTGCAGTGTAAAGTCCCTGGTTGCAATCCCCTGTACCAAAGAAATGAAAAGGGCAGCCACGCTGCAGTCTGCTGATTGTTGACATGTCCAGCACTGTTCTAAACATTACATGTCAGGAGTCCTCAGGAATTAAGAATTACAGCTATTCCCACTTTACAGGTGGGACAACGAGATTCAGGAAACCAGATGACTGCCAAGGTCACACCATCAGTGAGTGATGGACAAACTTGAGCAACCTGGGGGCTCTTAGAGCCACAGTGCTGCCCCACCCTCCATACCTGTCTATGCTGCAGATGCACCTGCACCAGGGAGAGCTACAAAAAGAGGCATGGGGACAAGGAGCTTCCCTTCTGAGCTATATAATAAACACGTACTTAGGAGGGCATTTCTTTCAGCCTGTAGAACTGGACCATGTGTTAATAAGTACTCAGTGGGTGGTTGTTGAATGAATAAAAGGAAGGTTTTCACCTACCACACTGCTTAACTGGTTCCTAAAATATCTGCACAATCTATACAATGACTAGGAAATTAGTAAAGTATGGACAGAAAAACTGTTATTATTCTTATAAGGCTATTTAAAGAATGGGAGCCATCTTTAACTTCTCCTGACCGTGTGGTTCAGAAGCCTCCAGAAAGGCTTGGAGATGCCCGCTGGAGAATGCTGTAAGCTTGCTTTGGTTTCATTGGTTTCTATCCCCCATTCCTCCCTTTTTGATGGGGGTGTCTATGTCGGTAGTGTTTACCTTTCTTTTTGATTTTTACAGGGGCTCACAGCTGAGAGTTTGCCTTTAGTCTCAAAGGAGACTTTGAACTTGGACTTTTCAGCAATGCTGGAACTGTTAAAACTGGTGTCTCTTGGAGATGGACTAAATGCATTTTGTATAAAGAGATGTACAAGAGTCTTTGGGGGGCCAGGGACAGAATGTCATGGTTTAAATCTAGAATGGACCCCAAACCCTCACGCATTCGTAGGCAGGGCTTATGGGAGGTGATTGGATTGCGGGAGTGTTACAACCGACTTGCCGTTAGGAGCTGAGATCCAGAGCTATTTAACTCCTTTGTGCCGGTTTCTGCTTCTACAAAACGGGACTGACAGATGTGCCTGCTTCTGCAGCTGGTGTGAGGGTTCAGTGAGGAAGCCACTGGTTTTGCGCCACGCTCCCTTGTCCTCACGTGACCCACACACACTTGTGCACTCATCTCGGTTCACCACTGCTGGGACACTGCTGCTCCCCTGCAGTTCCCAAGGACCAGGGACACTCACTGGAAGACCAGGCACACAGAGGCAGCTCTGGTTCGCATGGGGAGCAAGGTCTTCATGGCACCAGTCAAAGGGCCCTCTTTGTCTCCCGATAGACGAGTTTCCTTCCCTCTTTTGGCTCTGGCCACTGTTGCTTCCCACCCAGGGGACAAGGTACTTGCAGCTTCAACCCTGGAGCCTCGGAAGAAGAGAAACAGGAACACTCACAAGAGCACCGTGCCTGCTGCTGCTGGCGGGCAGAGGCCCTTTAACCCGTGGGCCTGGACACGAGACAGTGAAGGACATACAGGAGCCCCTACTGCTCTGGCTCTTGCCGCCAGGCCAGTCTCGCCCTTCAAAGCTGGGACATCAGCGAGGGCATGGCAGGCACAAGCAGAAGCAGACAGCCATGAGGAGGAAAGCACTTTGGCCCAGGGCACTGGCCTGACTTCAGCCTGAGTGGCCTCTCCAGGGAGGCCTCTCCAGGGAGCGTGACTGGCCAGCAGCTCAGGCCTCTGCCTGGATGCGGTTAGCTAGGGACAGGCTCCACGAGTCCGCATGCAGATCGTCCCGTAATGGAACCTTAGTTCTTTTCCAAAGCCGTAACTATTTTTTTTTTAAATCCCTTGCAAGGATATAAGTATCCGAGACAAGGTGGCCTCTGCTGACCACTAGGTCACCATCGAGGTTCCTGTCACCAACCACCACCCATTAATCACTCTGACAGGAGCAATTACAACGCAGACATGCTGCAAAGGGAACTTGCATGTCCGTGCTCTGTGGGAACGCATGAGGGAAAGGAGCCTTAGAGGTACTTCATCCCCAATTTCCCTTCTGCAGACACGGAAGCAGGTATGTATTTCATCCTGTCCTTTGATGAATATTTATAAGACGTGGAAGTGCAGGAGGGACACATTGAAACAGCAAGCATTTAGGAATAAGAGTAGTGTGCAAACATTTAAGCATTGAGCAATTAAGGAAAAAAAATTAAAAAAAACAGATGCAAGACGTAGCGTGTTTCCAAGTGGCTCACGACTAAAGATGCAGTCCACACAGGGAAACGAAGGCACGGGGACAGCAACGCAGATGTGATACTCGGTCGGCGAGCGGTGCAGCCCAGCAGTGGCCTGAGGCTTGGAGGAGTGAGAGGTCACCAAGGGGGAAGAAGCTTCCGGATTGGGCTGGGGCACAAGCCTTTGAAAGTCTTGGATAAAGAGAGAAGAGGAAACTCCATGTAGAAAAGAGTTGAACTACTTAGGAGAGTTACTTAGTTTTAGAGAAGAGATTAGAGCAGAATTGTGAGAATTAACATGAATAAGGAAGATCAGAACCATGCCATGAATGAACCAAATCCCCAGCTATGTATTTACTCTGATCTCTCATTTGCTAGCAATAGAGTGTAACATTGGGTGACTAATAAAAAGGTGGAAAGGGACTTTGGATTGGAAGTGTCACAGGACATTATGATGGGGTCCTGTGTACCTGGCCTTGCTCAGGGCAGCCCAGGGTGTGTCTGGAAGCCTCAGCAACAAGATCTCTTGAGCGGGAGCTGCCTATCCATGTGACCTGGTGCCCTGACTTCGAATCTCACCATCTCTCCAGTTCAACATTCAAATTCCTTGAAAATGGCATCTGTCTGTATATGTTGCATCAAGTGCCCATGTCCTCTGGACAAGGGCTGTGTCACTGGCTCTTCTACACATCAGAACAGGCCCTGTAGAAGGAGAAATGGCCATGATCAGGCAGTCACTAAGAGGTAGAACTTACATTCATGCAATACCACTATGTGCCAAGTGTTAGTTATGCAGTGAGCAAGATGCACATGGTCGCCATCTTCAGGAAACCTAAAACTGAGTGACTTCTCCCAGCTACCTGTGAAGTCCAACCTGTAGGAAGTGGGGAGTCACAAGGGAGTGCAGCAGGAAAGATAAAATAAAAACAGGGGGGCCAGTGAGATAGCTCAGCAGCATAAGCACCTGCCAGCCAAGCGTGAGGTCCTGAGTTCAACTCCTGGTACCCACATACAGAAAAAGGGCTGGTGATATTGCTCAGTGGCATGGGCGCCTGCTGTCGCATGAGGTCCTGAGTTTGACCCCCGGTACCCACAAAAAAAAAAACAGGGCTTGAAGCAGAGCCTTCCGTCAGTGATGGGCACTTCCAATTCAATGAAAGGTAGATACGACTTGATGAGGTAAGAGAAGTAGATGTTAGTAATTTCCAATAAAATCCACACTGCCTGATCCGTCATGGGCCTCTTATAACCCTGAGGCTGTGGGCGCAGGGGGATCCCTAGGACTGGTGTTTGGGGGAAGCTCACGGGGAAACTCAGAAGCCACCAGCCAAACTAGCAAGGAGCTGCGTGGGCCAGCGGGCACACCCTGGAGACAAGACACCCTTCAACATGGCCCTGGGAGGTCAGCCATTGGTTTGGACATGGGGCACGGCGATGAAGGGAAAGTTGAGGCAATTCCAAGTCCAGACTCAGAAAAGAGTCAGCACCACCAAGTAGATGGGAAAGCAGGGAAGCAGGAACACACATGGGTGCCAGCCACTCCACTTGAGCTCTAGTAGGACAGCTGAGCAGAGGACAATGGTGGTCACCCCTCTGGAGGTCCTCCCCGAGTTTCCCCATGGATAATCTTGTGTGGACAGAATTTATGCAAAGTGAAATTGAAACTTTAGCCACAATGAAATCGAAACAGTATTTCAGTGATGCCTGTGGATTTGGGATCTAACTAACCATACAGGTACCATGTCATGAGCACTGCTTAACCTTCAAGGTTACTGTCACACGGAACTGGGTCTCAGAGCTTTGCATTATGTAAATTTCCCAAAGTAGCAAAGACATAGGGAGGGTGAGCTGCAATAGGAATCTTAGTTGTTGCGTTTTTCGTTACCTCCCCGGACTGAAAAACAAACTGAAGTACTCCTCCAGTCAGCAGGGAGGACAAGAACTGCCAGGGGAACTGCCACTTTGAAACGTAGCTCTCTGTCTTTTAAATGTCTGTATGGATAATTGTTCAGCCTTAGTTCACTTTATAAAACCTGAATGATCAGGGGACCTTGAGAGTTCAAAGACAAGGGACACTACACATTTGCAGCATTGGCACCACTCTAATGGAGTGTTATTGCTCGGATCTAGATGGTCCCCTGAAGCCTCAGGCGGTCATTGAGGGGCTTTTCGGAGATGGTTAGATCTAGGGTGTGTGGGGATGGGATTCACGATGATGCTGGGATTAAGGGTGCCCCACCCTGGATGTGACTGCCACCCGCGCTAAGGGCAGATAGCCTTGTAAAATAAGGGACAGAAAGAGAACTGCTGCTGTCCTTGCTATTGCTGCTTCTGTTGCCTATGCTGCAATGCCAACCCTGCCTTGATGCCAGCCGACTATGGACTGAAACTTCCACAAAGCATGAGCCAAAATAAACCTTTCCTCCTTTAACTTTGGGTGTTGGATATTTCATCTCGACAATGAGAAAAGTGTATCACTCAGGCAGTTTTAATTTTTTTATTTTTTTGACACAGGGTCTCACTATGTAGTCCGGGCTGGCCTCGAATGGTGGCAATCCTGCCTCAGCCTCCTGAGGGCTGGGATTACAAGGATGCAGCACCATACCCAGCGAGTTTCAAAATTTTACGTGTCATGGTCACACAGCCTGTGCGCAGTGTGGACTCAGGCTCCTAGATGGGGATCTACTCGCTAACACACTTCCCTTCCCTCCCCTGTGGCTGCCGGGTATGTAGCAAAGTCCACTGGTTGTCCCTGGCCCCTCAATACTTGGCTGATGAGGGTCACAAGATTAATACCCAGGGACTGGACTAGGGTCCCACTGGGTCTCAAACACAAAGATCACATGCAGGGAGGGACCCCCATGTCTGTCTCTTCCAGCTCCTGCCCTGCCTCTGCCGGGATCTGCTAATTCTGTCTCCCGTGTCCCCTTCTGGACGCCACGGTGTCTCTTTGTGTGTCGCCACGATCCTGTTCTTAATAACAAAGTAAAATTGAGAAAAGAAGTCCTCGGCATAACTGGGGAGAAGACGACTTCCGCAGAAAGTGCCAAAATGTTTTAGAAATAAACGGCAGACGACAGAGTTGTTGCAGATTTCTCCAGGCAGGGTAGTGATTTATGTAATGTATTTTTAACCGTGCAGAATGATGGGGAAGCCACTTAAATAGAATGAGAACCGAAGATTTGTCAGTTACGTAGCTCACGCAGTGGCAGATCTAGAAAATATTGTAAAATTGAAGGATCTCAATCAGGGCTCTCCTTTGAGCGCTAACTCCCCCTACCTCTGGAAACGTTCTGCTTTCTGGGAATATTTTACTCTCTGTGAGAGCAATCAGGAGTTACCCATGGCTTGTCAAATTCCATTTTTAGCCCCCTTTCTGCATCCTTGCTGTTATTACGCAGCCACGCCTGAGCCCCTGCGCCGCTGCCGCGTCCTCCCGGACGCGCCGTGGGAAGGCGGCCCCGCTCGCGTGGGCGTGGGGGTCGGGAGGGAAACGGGCAGCATCCGCGCGCTGGATCCCTCCACGGGAGAATGATTTATCCGGGAGTGATCGGCCTCTAATTTCTCCCTGGAATAGAGGTAAAAATTCTGAGTGTACAGACAGTGCGGAAGACCCACCATCCCCAAATCTCGGTCGCCTCACACTCACCACAGCTTTCTGCGGGGTCGCCCGCCCCGCCGCACCCCGCCGCAGCCCCGCCGCCCTGGGAAACGCGCTGGAGCCTCCGGGAAGGTTCCTAGGTTTGCCGTAGAGACCGTGCGCCCTCTGATGGCCACTGCGAAGGTTGCAGCGCGTGCCCGCGTGGTTCTGAGGACGCTGGTTCCCCGGATTCCTTTAAGGACTCTTCCAGCGCGGGCTCTCACCCACACCTGACGGAGGCCCCGTGCCTTGGGACTGCTTTTCCTACTCCCTACCCCACTTTGTTGTGGTAAAAGCTTAGAACTCTAAAATCTACTCTTTTAGCAGCTTGATTTAACCATTGTATAATATGCTCATATATCAAAACATCACATGGTGCCCATAAATATATAATTTGTCAATTAAAAGTAAGATCACGTAGATCTTCACAATGTGTGTGACATGAGAGAGGCCCATGCTAAGCCAGATGAGCACAGCAGCAGGTGCGGATTGCCCTATCTCCTTGTATCCAAACATTTCCACCAGCAGGAAACGCAGTCGCTGCTTGGGCAGCAGAGCCCTAGATCCGCCTTCCTAACTCACAGCTCTGATCTGATCCCTGCCTTGAGGTTGCAGGGGAAAGGAGACTTTCTATGTTGTTGGGAGTGTAAACTAGCACAACCGCTGTGAAAATCAGCATGGAGATTCCTCAAAAAACTAAAACTAGCAATTCCACTTGACCCCGCTATTTCCTTTCTAGGTATCTTCCTGGAAGAGTTAAAGACATCATATTACAGTGATCCATACACACCATGTTTACAGCAGCACAACTCATAATAGCTAATCTTGGAAGCAGCCTGTACGTCCACCAACAGATGAGTGCACGAGAAAAGGTGATATTTACACACCAAAGAGTACTTCTCTCCCATAAAAATAAATTTGAGTTGTTGTGGAAAATGGACGCACATGAGACCATAATGTTAAATGAAAAAAAAAAAAAATCAGACACACAACTTCAATAGCTCATGGATTCCCACAGATATTTATGAGAAAGTTGGAGTATAACCAAAGAGCAAAGCAAAGGTTAGATAATAGCTAACAGGGAGACAGATCTTTTGCAAAAGGGAAGGGACCCAAGAGATGGAGGCAAGGGACAGGCAGGAGAGGGGAAAGGGACGCAAAAAGAATGAAGATGGGCTATGCACATGCACCAACTCCCCATGACCAATGTAATCATGCACTGCAAGCATGTACTTGTAAAAATCAAGATTAACAAATTCAGAAATTTTTAATTTAAAAAAAGTGGTCAGCAACCCCTGTTGTCCACAACAGTTGCCGAAGTGGCTTCCGGGTTCTGATTCCTTCAGAGGTCACTCCTGATGGATGAAGGGGCTGCACCTGCGGGACGCGTTGTGCGCAGTGACCTCGCAGGGTGGGAGGGGCCCTTCCCACGCTGCAGTCTTCGCGGAGCCGGCTCTGACCCCTGCGGCCCAGCCGTTCATGCACACACCTTGTACACGTTCATCACATAGCACTGACATAGACACATGCTTTGCACACCTGTGGAACACGGGTCCTTGTCAGAAGTAGCAATGCCATCCACGCTCGGGGCCCCACGCCGGGCACCAGCGGCCGGGAGGACGGAGGGAGACGCCTGCTCCACGGGCTCCGCTGGACCCCGAGGCTCTCACTGCGCCCCGCCTTGAGACCTGAGGCCCATGAAAGCCGCATCCACTGGGGGAAACGAGAACAGGGAGGCGACAGCGGGTCGTTGGGGTATCAAGCAGAGGTAGTAAGATTCCATGAGTGTGTAAACCAACATGCCCAGAGGGTCCCCGCGGTCCACCGGGCACTGCTTTCGGGGTGGAGTCCGCTGGCGCTGACGTCCTCTCTGATGCTGCAGCGCAGGGTTGGGTGGAGGGTGAGGCCCCCTGCGACCTGCACCGTGCGGGCAGGGCCGAGAAGAGGGTCTCATGGCCCGGGGCTGGCACTGCCACCAGCTGGAGTCCTCCTCCTTTCCCCCAGCAGAGCCGCCAGCAGCCCCCCCACGACCCTGCTCCGTGCACACCAGGCCCTGACTAGTTCCTCCACCCCAAGTGTGTCACCTACAAGCAGGACCCCTGGCTCCATCAGGGCTCCCCCACAAAACCCTGGGACCCCGCAGAACCCTTGCGCTCTGGCCTCCCACGCTCTCCACGCTGCCCTCCTCTTTAAGAATTTAAGTATTTGCCAGATGTTATGATGCACGCCTATAATCCCAGCATTCTAGGAAGCTGAGGCAGGAGGATCACAAGTTCCAGCCCAGTCTGTGCAATTTAGGGAGACCTTGTCTCAAAACAAAAATAAATTAAGGGCTGGGGATGTAGCTCAGTGTGAAGGCCCTGGGTTCAATCCCCAGTGCTGCTAAATAAACAAACCAACAAACAAAAACCATCCTCTCTCTTATTTATCCTATTTTCCAGCATCTCCACATCTCCACCCGTCTACATTAGTAAATTATGCTCTGATGTACCTGTAGAATCTAGTCACTGCTTTGGTGTTTGTACTTTTTTTCTCTCTTGTTCAAGTTAAAACAAATAATTGTTTATTTATAAAGCAACTTCATAATTCTTGGAATTATAATCCCTGAAATTGGGTGGGAAAAAATACACCATTTACTTTCTTCTCCATTTGTTGTGAAAGTTGAATCGGGTTAGAGCTAAAGCTCTTAACAATTCTCTATGACATAGGAAAAATTGCAAACACCAGGAGCGACCCGGGACATGGCGCACCTAGGAGAGAGCTCAGCTGCTGGGAGGCCTTGTACCTGAGCGCTGTCCGAAGCTGGGCTCCTACCCCAGGAGGGGGCACAGCTCAAGAGATCATGAGCAGAAGCTAAATTTTATGTGAGGAACCAAACAGAGGTGCTCCAGCTCTAATCTGAGCTGGAATTAAATGTGGTATAAAATAAGTACAACATCAGAGACTCTCGGAATAGCCGTCAGCTTGCAGGATTCCCTGTCAAGCCAAGGCCTGGAGTTTTCCATGGGAAGCCCCTCCCGACTTGCAGAGGCTGAGTAGTCGTGTGGAGCACGGGGCTGTGGACAGAGCACTGTTCCTGCAGCTTGCTCCACACAGCCACGCGATTCTGAGTCAGTCCTCGGGCGGATCTGAAATCGGTGTGCTCCTCTGGAGAGGGAGGGGCTGGACAAGCAGAGCAGTGTCCTCCCGAGAACAGAGGGCTGCTTGTATCCGAGGTTGGACACCTGGCTTTGTACTCGCTGTCTGTGAAATACGGGGCAAGTTATGTGGTCTCATTAAACTTCCCTTTACTGTATTTGTCTGATAAATGGGGGAAAAAGTTGTATCTTCACCCTGTAAGATTCTTACAAGCATTAAGTTAGAGCACTGTTTAGTGTTTAGCCTGCTGTCTGCGAATAAAAAACTAGCAAAATGAGATACCATTACTTACCTGTTAGAAGAGCCCCAACCCAGAACTTTGACCGCACCCAACATGGCGTGGGCGGGAGCAGCAGGGGTTCTCTGCCAGGCATGCGAAGTACTACAGCCACTCCCGGGACAATACGGAAGTGTCTTACAAAACTCAACACTCCCGATACGTAATCAGCAATTGTTTTCCTTTTATTCACCAAAGGAATTGGAACTGTATGTCCCCACAACACTTGCACGTAAATGTTTATTGCAAATTTGCTCATAATTGGCAAAATCTGCAAACAACCAAGTGTCCTCCGGTAGGTGAATGGTCGAACACACCGCGCTGCCTCCCGACAATGGAATACCGTTCCACGCTGAAAGAAAATGAACTCTCAAGCCATTAAAAGAAATGGAGGAAACTAAAGTGCATATTACTCAGTGAAAGAAGCCAATCTGAAAAACCTACATGCGGGGTGGTTCCAACTATGTGACCTTCTGGAAAAGACGAAACCATGAAGACAGGAAGAAAGGTCAATGGTTGCCTAGGGTGGTGGGAAGGAGGGGTGAAGAGGTAGGAAACAGGATTGTCGGTGAAGTGGAAGTATTCTGAGTGGCACTCTGGTGGTTAATCTGTGCCATCATAATTTATCTAAAACAAAATACACCGCCAAGAGTGAACCCTAGTGTAACCCATGCCCGCTGGTGACACCTGTGCCTCTCTGCTGTCCTGGGACATTGAAGTGGGCAGGGAGTGCACGGGCAGTTTGTGAAAACTCCTCTCCATATTACTGTATGCCTACAACCAATCTCAAAAACAGCGTCTGCTGGAAAGTCTGAGCTGTGGTTATCGTCTAAGATCCCGTCCAGCTGTAGACTCTGACTGCGCAGTGCCCGTGTAAGCTTCCTGAATGAAGCGAACGTACGCCGAGAATTTGCGCCAGCCAGGCCTCAGCGGCAAATTCGCAGCGATGTCATGATTCATGCTAGTGGTTTAGCATTTCCACAGTGCTTTGCCCTGGGTCTGCTTTTCCTGTGAGCTCTTACAATTACTGAACCTCTCCTGCCCCAGCCCCATGATCTCTTTGTGTGCGGCTGATTGCTATTATTATCCTTAATTTCCCAAAGAGGAAACAAGCTCAATGGGCCCTCGTCCAGGGCATGTTATTCGGGCATAAATAACACCTCAGGTGAAACAGGTGAGGTGCAATTTGCATCTTGGCATTAAATTAGAAACAGACCCCAGGAATATTTTATTCCGGCAGTAACAACTACCAAGTGAAAAACCCAGAGTGATTAACTCAGGATCCGTGGGTTGTGTAATAACTGGGTAGTAACCCTGACTAAGCTCAGGCCACCTGTTTACCCATTGGACCATACTGGACGTGAGAGGGTCCAGAGCCTCCTAGCCTGGCAAAAACTGAGGCAGTTCAGTAGGCCAAGCACCAGGGGTGGAGGGGTCCGTAACTGACTCCGAACCACCACCGCCATATGCCCTTGGCAAGTCCTTGAGCCTTTTTATACATTAGCTCTGTTTTATGTTTGGTTTTTGTTTGTGTGTGTGTTTGTTTTGCTTTGTTTTGTTTTTGGGCTTGGTTGGCTGTTTGTTTGTTTTGAGATGAGTCTTGCTGTGTTGCCCAGTCTGGTTTCAAATTTATGGTCTCAATCTATCTTCCTGCCTCAGCCTCAAAACTAGCTGGGTTAGTTTCATTCTTCTGCATGTGGATAATCAGTTTTAGGTGCCTCTGTCAAAAATCAAATGGCTAAAGTGTGTGGTGTTGTTTCTGTGTCTCCTGTTCTATTCCATTGGTCTACCTGTCTATTCTTGTGCCACTACTATGCTGTTTTTGTTACTATGGCTTTGTAGTATAACTTAAAACCCAGAATTGTGATACCTCCTGCTTTTCTCTTCTTGCTCAGGATTGCCTTGGCTATTCCGGGTCTCTCCAGGTTCAATAAAGATTGTTTTTTCTAGTAAAGTGAAAAGCATTTCTGGTATTTTAATAGGGATTGCTTAAATCTAGAGGTCACTTTCGGTGATACGCCATTTTTACAGTATAAATTCTGCCTATCCATGAACAGGAGCTAAGCTCTGAGAACAGCTTAGATGCCCATCCACACACACACAGGTAAGGAAAATGTAGCGTCTGTGTGCACAGTGCGGCACTGCTCAGCCACAAAGAACAATAAAATGTCCTTTGCAGGAGAATGGCTGGAACTCGAGACCTGAATGTGAAGTCAAATAAGGCAGACTCAGAAAGTTAAATACTGCGTGGCTTCTCTTCTGTGAGAAACCTGAAACATAAATAAATAAAAGAGTCAAATAAAGGCAAAGTGATAGGAAACAAAAAAGGCAGGCGTTTCTGGAGATGAGAAAGGCGTTGGGGGAAGATAGGGTGTGGGTACGGGGAGTAAAGAGAACAAAAGTGATCAAGGTGGCCACATCCGCATACCAACCCCCCAAAACAAATATGGCTATGATGTATTGCAAACACGCATTATTTTTTTTTTAATGGGGAAAAAAGAAAGTGGGTCGGAGACTAGGGGATGCCGGTAGGCATTCCTCCATGCCATTGCACTTTTTCCAGTTCCTTGTCCTCCAGATTTCTGTTTATAGTAGAAAATCTCAAGTGAAGTTAAGGAGGAAAAAAAAGATAAATATGGCACTGGATGAAAACAAACAGCTCCGAAGATGGTAACCAGGTGAGGGTTTCCTTCTGCAGGTGGACGGTGGCACGGGGGGCTCATCAATGGGTGTTCAGCCTTCAGCCTTAGAGTTAGGGCCTGGGGGTGATTTGTAGACGCTGACAAGCAGCCACGCTGTTCCAGAGGTCTGTGTAGACCTGCGGACATCTTAACCATCACAAAGTACGGAGCAGGGAAGTTAAAACTCCAAGTCCGACCCATGAGTCCAAGCCTCGAATCTTGGCTTCCTGTGCATACCTGCTATTTAACCTGCGTGCCGACAAAACTAATAGTTAGCATGGGGTTCCTTTCTGACTCAGGCTCCATTCACATACGTGCAATAGGTTATGTGTCACTGACTTAGTGCACCCCACCTTAATCGGTGGGACAATGTTTCCATGATCCTACGAGATACATGAGCACTGCAAGTCCCATGATATGACACCCCAAGAAGGTGCATTCCCCAAGTCCAGAGTTCTAACCCATCAAAACTTCAGCAAGCTAAGTGACACACAGTTGACATGGTAACTGAGCAGAACTCTTCCAGAGTATCAAGGTCATGAAAGACAAGGGAAGACTGATGAATTGTCACAGCCTAGAGAGTGTCACTTGTTCCTGAATCTGATTGTGGATAGGATGTTACAGAGCGACTGCGGAGACCCAACAAAGGTGCGTGGTCTCATCGGTATTAAATTTGGTACTGACGTGATGCAAGTTGCTTAGCTTGGAAAGGTATTCTAAGGTTTCATGAGATACTCACATTGGAGGAAGCAACCACGGAAGGGTGCAGGGAGAACTCTGTTCTATCTTTGCAACTATTTGGTAAACGTGAATTTATTTTAGATTAAAGAGTTAAGAAGAAACCCTTGTATTTGATTTGATTTTCTGGACCCAGACGCAATTCCAGGGAGAAGTTAGAGCCAGCACTGGCTGTGGTGGAGGAAGAGGAACGCTATCTAAACCACCTGATGAATGCGGAGCTTCCAAGTTGCCATGGTCGTTGTTTGTACAGAACACAGACCCACAACTGATTTTTTAAGTACTAGGGAAAAAACCCAGGGCCTCCACACTGAGCTACATCTCCAACCCTCTTTTTATATATATTTTTTTTAAATTCTGATACAGGTTTTTGCTAAGACGCTAAGTTGCCCAGCCTGGACTCAAACTTGCGATCCTCCTGCCTCATCCTGCCAGGGGTTCAAGGCTTTGCCACCATCCCTGGTTTCCATAACTGACTTATAGAAGACTGTGAACAAATGACTGAGAATTGGTTTGATAAGCATCTGTTGGCAATCCCTATCCCACTAACGCACCACCTTCCACCTCAAGCACCTTCTACTGAGACTGGAAACTCCTCCCCCAAATCCTAGCATGCTCCAATTTTCCAATTTTTGTGTAAACCACTGGGAAGGCATCAATGCTTGCCTTTTTACATCGTTCCCATGAAGTGTGCCATTAGGGGCTCAGAATAATAAAGACCGCTGCCATAATTAAGCTCTGGGATGTATTTCAAAGACTCGCAGACATGAGAAATGAGAAGGGTACAGGTCACCCGAGAGTGCCTCTGCCAGCGCGTGGCGGCTGGGTGCAACTTGGCAGGTCTGTTATCAGGCTGCAAAAATTCCAAACTATTCAAAAATGCACTGCATTGTGGAAATTATGATAAAATGTTTACCTTGTTCCTGAGCAATTCTTGGGGGAAGGGGAGGCGTAAGTCACTGAATAGCTTTGTAAAAACCATTACTGTCTTATTTAGAAGATATTTTCTAAGGTGATAGTGTGCTTATTTCCTGCCCAGTGCGACAACTTGTGCCTAATGTAATGCTAGAGTCGCCTCCCTGCCTCTGATAATTTAAAATTTAGCAGTGACCCCAGCTGTCTCTCAAATGATAGAATAAATATGGCTTGCAGTGGCTCCAACTTCTTCTGGGTTTTACAGAGGGGTGGACCTGAACACAGCTGGGTAGGATTCTGCCTGTGGCTCATGCATCCTGGCTGAAATGCCTTCCTTTTCAAGGAGTGAAGGTTGGAAGGAAAGCCTCCAAAGACCTTCAAAGAGTAACACTCGAGGCACTTCACCTCATTGATTTGGGTGAGGCCCTCTGCAAGCAGAGTTGTGAGATCCCTGTCATGTATGTTGTCTTAGTTACTTTTTCATTGCTGGGACAAAATACCCAACACCCACAAGTTAAAGGGGAAAGACTTATTTAGTTCACAGTTTGTAGATGTTTCAGTCCATAGTCAGCTGGTTCCAAGGCAGGACGGCATGGCAGAGGGGCATTGCAGAGGAGAAATAGTCCATGGCAGAGCAGGCAGGAGGCAGCAAGCAGCAGGCAGCAAGCCTAACTTCTCTCTGTCCCTCTATATTCCATCCAAGCTACAAGTCTGTTGATTGGTGGCAACCACAGCCAGGGTGGGGTTTCCATCTTCCCCACCCAGAGCGAAACTAAATGAATTTAGTTATCACACACACTTAATTCCAGTATCACACCCTAATCTACCATCACACACCCATGATCTAGCCACCTCCCAAAAGTCCCATCTATGAGCACTATATCTAGACACAAGCCACAACTTCTGTGCTGATGGACAATTCCAACAGAACAAGGCAACTACAAACTCAACCACAGCAAATGTAGCAAGTATTTTCAAGGGCATTAGACGTAGAGGACATTGAGAGGATCACTGAAATAGCAGAATTCATCTACATCTCTAGGATAAGCACTGACCACGCAGTGTGGAACCAGCAGAATTCCCAGCATAAGGAGATAAATCCAGTGGAGCACATGACCAGCCACTGTGTCCACCCACAACCAATGTCTGCCATGGTGGGCAAGTGGAGCTGGGACACAGTTTGTAGGGGTTTCAGTCCATAGTCAGCTGGTTCCAAGACAGGATGGCATGGCAGGGCGACATCACAGAGGAGAAACAGTCCATAGCAGAGCAGGCACGAGGCAGCAAGCAGCACGCAGCAAGCCTGACTTCTCTCTGTCCCTTTATATTCCATCCACGCTACAAGTCTGTTGATTGGTGGCACCACAGGAAATGTGTCAGTACTTCTCAACTCTGTTGTTGTTGGTTTTCAGTGCCTAGGATGGGGCCCAGGGCCTCCTGCCCACTAGACACAGGCTCCACCACTGAGCTGCACCTCAACCCCAGTATATCGCAGTTTTATCTTGCGTGTTCTCTGTTTGGCATGTACAGTTCATCTACATAAGTACATTAGAAACTGTGGCAATGGCTGTGCCATTGTTTTCCCCCCGCTTTACCACTGTGCAGTGGCTGGGCACAGTGTGCTCACAGTAAGTCATGGTGGAACCTGCACAAAGGGCACCCCACAAAGTACCAGTTTCACCCCAGACATCGTTCCTCATTGTTCCTTTAACCTGTCTACAGGGAAAATGTAAGCACACTTCACCCTGTTTATAAATAAAATCTTCACTTGTCTGTTGGTCAAATACAGAATGCACTTTCCCACAGCTGCCATGTTATAAACAAAGCTTGTTTCCCAAGCGTATGGTTTAGATCTAAAATGTTCCCCCAAAGCCTCAGTTCCGAGGCAGAGGTTTTGGAAGGTGATTGGATCACGGGGATGCTCTGTTCATCAGTGGCTTCCTCCACATACCTGAAATGAGTTGTGAGGATGTGGGGCCTGGCTGGAGGAGGTGGTCACTGCGGGCATGACCTGGAAGGCTGTATTCTTGTCTCTGGCTCCTCGGCCTTTTTCTGCTTCCTACTCTCCATGATGTGAGCAGCGCTCCTCCGCCAGGCCCTTCTGCCATGCCATTCGGCCTTGGAGCCAGCCGACCATGTGAGCTCTGAAACTGAGTCAAAATCAACCTCTCCTTTTTAAATTGTAGATGCCAGGTACTTTGTCCCAGCAACTGCAAAGAAACCGGTTCAGCAAGTGAGCTCACAAATGCACACCCAGAGCAGGGGCAAGGCCTTAGTCACTTCTGTGTACTGAACCCATGCACGGAAAGTCCCAGGATTTCACTATCTTCTGAATACTGAGACTGGAGTCCGTACAGCAGAATAGGCAACTGTATGAAATGAGTGTCAAAAATTGTCCATTAAGGCTGAGGATTAAAATATTAAAATAATAAAGGTTTAGAGGCATGAAAGTAGCAAAAAGAATAAGACTTCTCTAGGACCAAACCATTGAAGAAGAAACAGATCAGAAATCAAATCTACTGAAAGAGGTATAAACCCTTGGATGGAGCTGGGTGCAGACTGAATTCTTCAAATCTACAGCTTTCTGGATCCCACACAGGAGCCCAGCAGTGCAAATATAAACATCCTTCTGTTTACTCCTCGATTGTCTCTCCTACAGCAAGGCAGATGTTCATCTGTTGGAGGAAAACAGCCTGATACCTCCTTTCCTGTTTTGAAGTGTGTATTCGGTTTGCCAAGCATAAGAACAAACTCCATGTAGTTCAGCTGGGAGACAGAGGCAATCAAATGAAACCTAGGACACTAAAGGGGATCCAAAAGACCAAGGCTGCTGTGATCCTGGCCCAGGAAGCAAGGAGGCTCCAACCACCACAGGGCAGAAACCGCTGGGCATCACCACAGCTCAAGGAGCACTGGCCAGGCCTGTGTTGGCGACAGCTTCTTCCCCCATGCCTCCTGTCCCTGCATGGCTGTCCCCTTCCCCACTGTCCTGAGGCCTCTGTAGATGCCCTGAAGGCTGCTGCTGCTGGCTGCTTCTGCTGCTACCTTTTGATGTGTGCCCAGGACGAGTTGTTGTCCGGGCAGGAGAAAGGGAAAAGAGAAAGAAAGAGGAGGCAGGGACCTGGTTACCCACCTCAACTTTGACTCCGGGCTGAGCTTGCACTCTGGCGTCCCCAGTGGAATCAGTATACCCCATGGTAGACAAGAATACAGGCTTCCAGGTCCCGCCCCCAGTGACCACCTCCTCCAGCCAGGGCCCACATCCTCACAACACATTTCAGATATGTGGCTGAACCCACCGATGAATCATACCCGCTCCCTGGAAAGTCATAGGAGATAGCTCTGCGACCTTCCTTATGAACTGTATTTCTGTAAAGTGCTCCAGTGAAGGAGAACTCTACAGTGCAGCGATGTCGCCTGTGGGTGAGGGACTGGGACTCCTGGAGGGAAAGGCCAGCTTCCCAGGTGCCACCTCCACCTTCCCCTCCAGCTCCTCCTCCTGCTGGAAATGGAGGGATGACTCGTTAGTGTCAGGAAAAGTCCGAGGCAGGAGGATCGCAAGCTGGAGCCTGGCCTGGGCAACTTAGAGACTTAGGCAGACCCTGGCTCACGATGTAGAAGTAAAAGGGCTGGGACACACCTCAGCATGAAGGCCCCAGGTTCAATCCCCAGTACTACAAAAAAGAGGAGAAAGACAGAAACCGGAATGTCACGATATTTGCTAACTTCTGCTCTGTCCACCTCCTTAAGGACACAACTTCTAGTTTCCAGAGTAACTACTGATGGGCTGCAGAATATTTGCTTGATGTAACTCTCCACACACTGCCTCGCCTGTCTCTCAGGCCCTGGAGAGCAACTCTCGGGCAATTTCAGGCTGACAGCTTAGCAGGCCAGGTTTTCCAGTGTCACCCCTGTGTTCATTCTCCAGTTCCCTCTAAGTCATCTGTAAAGGGGGCCTTGCTCTGGGCCAAACTTTCCAGCAGCACGGCCACAATCCCTGTTGATGCCACACTCACTATGCAGTCAGTATTTATTGAGTGCCTTTGGTGGCACAGCCTGTGGAGAGAGGTGACCAAAGAGGTGACCAAGGGAGAGGCCAGGGCCCCAGAAATCCAGGCTACTTGTGAGCACCATGTGTCTCACCCCAGAGACCACTCGGAAGGAAGCCGCCAGGACCAGGACCGTGGAATGAGTCACAGCAGGGCACCACGCGATAGTCCACTGCAGAGAACAGGCCACCTGGTATCAGAGCCAGGAGAGACGCGGGGCTCACAGACCGTTCGTCCGATGGCTCTTTTGTGAAGGTAGCATAGGCAGCCCCAGGTGGGGGCTACACCTTGTCCTCCACGTTATCCCAGTGATGGAGGCCACATTGAGGGGGCACTGAGCAGGCTTTAGAATTATCAATTGGCTTTCTACATTAACTTATGAGTCTGTCTCAGGCCTAAGTGACTTGCCTGATGAGCCAACAGCTGGAAACAGAGCTCTCCATGCCAACAGTCATGGTAGAGGCCTGTAGTGGCCTGTGACAGTCTGATGTCCCTGAAGGCAAGATAACACCACAGCTGAGGACACTGACTCTCCCTTGGAATTCCAGGGCAATGACTGCCAACCTTAGAGATCAGACGGATCACTCATTAAGCAAAGATTTCCCGCTTGGAATGTCCTTGTTCTAGTTTCACAAGGCTTGCTCCCTTTCGTGCCTTTTGCCTCAGGTATTCCCTGCTCTTCTCTGCACGCCCCTTGACATGAGATTCTCAATAAATAGTTCCAGTTCGGAGAAGTTGGGGTCTTAGCCACAGGAGCTCTGACCTTCTCAGACCCCCGAATACCATATTACTTTTGTCTATTGTCTTTTATCCTTCACGGAACACTTGCCCGGAAGATCGGGAGACTGCCCAGCTCCTGATATCCAAGTGACTATCGCCACTCCTCAGACAAAAGAAAGTAAGGACGTCTCTCTTCAGATTGCTACCCAGCCCCACAGGCGCAGAAGCAGAGCCCCCAAGTTGTAGCAATTTTTCTTTTTTGTCCCCATACAGATCAACTCTCTCACCTGGGATCCAAATACACTGGACACCGTGGGACCACTAGTCAGTTTGGGATTTGTTTTCTCTCCCTTGGTTAATACCATAGTCGCAAAGAACCCTGTCTCCCAGCCAAGGCACTGTTATTTCTCTCACTTTCAAACCACAAGTCACCATTGCCTGGTATAGCGTTAGCCACGTCTGTGTGGAGCTGGTTTGTTTGTCTTTCTTGAATATTCTGAGAAATCCCCACCTGGCACACGATGATCAAAGTGGTTTACGAAAGATAAACTTGAGTCATTTATAGGAAAATGGCTGCACCTCAAGACCATCCAAGACACACAAGCTTCAATATCACATGGTTTCTCATATACAAAAACCCAAAGTATAAATAAAGAGCAAAATAGGAAGCAGGGAGATAGAGCTTTCTCAAAGAGGAAGGGGATCGAGAGACGGAGGAAAGTGGGAGGGAGGGAGGGAAGGGAAGAGGATGAAAAAAGGAATGAAGATAGCTCTGTCCAAGCACAAACTCCACACGAGGAATGAAAACACTGTTGTGTACTGCAAGCGTGGACTCACAAAACCTGCTCTTGTAACACTCAACATCCAGCCGTGCTCCCAAGTCTTGTCTTGGGCTTCTTCAGGAAGGGCAAGTGGTTGCTTTTCAGGAAATAGTCTTCCCAACATCTGCGAGACACAGTCTTTGGGTAAGGAAGGAGCAAGAGTGGGGAAGTGGAGAGAAAGAGCAGCAGGACTTCAAGAGAAGCCGTGGAGCTGGGGAGTTCCTGGCGCGTTCACAAAGCTCTTTCCGGCGCGACAGGTCGTCCCATCCCATTCAGCGCTTTTGCCTCACCACGGTTTCTGAGCTCTTGAGCAAATAGAGAAGGAGGACAAGCTGGCGTAGCTGATGATCCCATGTATCAGAGTGAATTTCCCGTGGCGGGAGCAAGGTTCTATTGCAAAAAGAAAGAACACAAAAAAAGAGAAGAGGATCCCAGGGAGGACGGCTGCGCGCTTTCTTCCAGAGCAGCGGCCCCGACGCGGCTTTCAGATCTATGGTGCCCCAGGTGGAACACGGTGCCTGGTTCTGTCCCTCGGAGCATGAGCTGGGCTTCAGAGAGCCGCCAAACATGTGCATAGGGGCTGGCAGTCACGCCCGCCGTGTGGCAGGAGAGCCATCCACTTCAAAGGGAAGCCACATATTCACTATTGTTATTCTCCTATTATTTTGTTATGAAATTTTGTTTTACCTTTTTTCTGTAAAGTAAAAAAATGTAAAGGGACAAAAAGGGAAGCCACAGACAGGAGGCCCGGCAGATCTGCTGTGCAGCAAGCCGCCTTCATTGTCTTTCTTCCTCTTTGCATCTATTCAGATTGATTACCCATTCTGAAAGGGGATTCATTTGCCAGGCGTGGTGGCGCAGGCCTGTAATCCCGCACTGGGGAGGCTGAGGCAGGAGGATTGCCGTGAGTTGGAGGCCAGCCTGGGCTACATAGTGAATCAAGGCCAGCCTGGACTGCATAGCGAGACCCTGTCTCAAAAAACCAAAATTATAAAATAAAAGAGCATTAATTCTGCTTGGATTGGGGTTTGTTTTGGTTAGGTTTCTTTAACGAGCGTGTTGGAGACCCACCCCAGTTCCTTCTGAGGTGACTTCTCCTCTGCATCAGTGGCCTGTTTCCTCCCAAACGTCGCACTCCCGCAGCTGCCCTTCCCTGCTCGTGGCTCTCCTCCCACTTCTGGGCTGACTCAGACTGGCGGGTGCGGGGCGATGTGACGTGGGAGGTGTTTCCACGAGTGCACAGGAAGGAGGAAAGAGCAAGGGACCTGGAGAAAGTGCACCCATGGCCTCGAAGGGCTGGGCAGGAATCCTGGATCAACAAGGACCGAACGTGGTGAGCCCACCAGAGTGACGCTCATCACAGCGGCAAGGCTGTTTATTGAGCACTTAGGTTGTGACAGGCTCTGCTCCAGCTCCTTGGAAGGAAGAGCTCGGGGCTGACTCCATGGAGGAGGAAAGTGTGCGGAGCTCATTGCTCAACACTGCACCACTAATGGTGGGGTGCGGACTCCAGCCCGGACCCTTCTCTCCTCACCACACCGCCCCTCCGGTCCCCTGCCAGCTCCGAGTGGGAGCCTTGCAAAAAGCCAACCGCACGCTGGAGACTGCAGTGCGACATTGCCTGATCTCGTCGTCTGGAGGGCAGGAAAGAGGCCGCTTGGTGTTCCAGGGTGCGGAGACAGGAGGCGGAGACAGCGGCCCTCGCATCTGGATGCTTCCCCGCCGCACAGCTGGGCACCTCTAGAACACCTTGAGCTCCACAGCCGCCAACCCAGGCGGCCTTCTCAGGGCGCCGCTGCTCTCCAGAAAGCAGAGGCCTCACCTGTCCTCAGATGCACGAGCCGCTCCTTGGCTCCTGGAGTCCAAGGCACCCGGGCCCTGAGCGCGCGGCAGGGACCAGTTCCACCGCCTCTCCCAGCAGCACTTCAAGCCCAGACGCGGAGTCACAGCAGGGCCTGGCTGAGGATGCAGACAGAGCTCACTCTGTGCGCCTTGATTTTTCGTTCATGCAGTTAATCCCACACGCAGCCCTATGACCTCTTGCTGCTTGCACCCAACAATGTTCAATAAGTGCTCAAGGGCTGGGGATGTAGCTCAGCGGCACAGCTCCTGCCTGGCAAGTGTGAGGTCCTGAGTTCAATTCCCGGCACACACACAAAAAAGTGCTCAACACAAGTTATCTACTTTTGTTGTTGTTATGATTATTATTATTGTGGATTCAAGTTGCCACAATTCTGTAATTTTCTTTCTTTCCACCACTGCTAGAGACAAAGAGCTAGTATCACAGAAAAAGGATGGAGATTCACACACCTGCTCACATACCTCTCATCTTTCCTCGATGTGTGGCCTTGGGCAGGTGACACACCCTCTCTGATTCATTCCCTCATCTCTCCAGTGGAAATGACACCCCCAGAAAATATAAGAAAAGCCACTGCACAAAGAAACACTCAAAAATCAGAGTTACTGCCATTATTAACCCTGCCTTGGCTTTCACTTGGTGGGAATTTACAGAGCGCTTTTTATTTAGGGTCTCAGTTCTCCACAGTTACTTAATGCACAGTAACCTTGGATACATGGTCAGAACTATTCCTCCACGTCAGTGGGCTCCCCAAGGTCAACGTCAAGCACTGGCTGGGTTGGCTTGCGTGAGAGCAGTGTTGCTTTCGCTGTACTTGAAAAAGCATAGATCGTGGCTGAAACATACTTAATGGCACAAAACGTGTTAAGGACACAGTATAAAAACTAAAATTACAAACTCTCATCAGCATGACCACCGTCTTCTGGTCACCTTTAGAACCACGCCACAGCTGCTAGCGGCAGGACTGTGCGTGAAATTCGTCTCTTTCTTGCTGTTCCTTTGTATTGCTGAATGTCTAATGAATATGTATGACTTCAGTACAAAAAACAGCTTGGCAAATTAGCAGAATCTTTAACATCATTTTTTTTTATACTATCGTGTCTTTGAATAGGTAGTCACAGAACTTGGAAACAATTTTTAAGAAAGTAGGTAGATAGTGAAAGCTCTGGCTCTGGGACTCCGTATTTTATGATCCAAGTGGTACTGTTATGAAGCAACCAAGTTAATTTGGAACACGTAACTCTGTGAACATCCCCTGTGGGTGGGGAAAGTAGGAGACCCCTCGAGCTGTTGAAGATGCTGTCCGAACAAGATATGTGCTCAGTGATTGGGCTGGTGGCTGATTAAACCAATTATCCAGAAAGTAATAAAAACAACAGCAGCCAAAAGATGGCAGCAAAATTCTCATGTGTTGAGAAGATGATTGGTTTATGGGGAAGGAACCCTGGCTTGATCTTGGGAGGTGCGGTCTTATTGGAGGAGGCAGGTAATGGGGGCAGGGCTGGAATGCCTCCTCTCCCTCCCTGACTTTTCCCTTCTCCCCCTGCTTCCTGTGCCCCATGCCATGAGCAGCTCTCTTCCGCCAGGCCCCTCTGCCATGCCATCCTGCCTTGCAGCCAGCTGACGATGGACTGAAATGTGAGGCAGAATAAACCTCTCCTCCTCTAGGCTATGGATGCTGGGTACTGTGTCTCAGCAATGAGGGATGTGACTAAGACAACGACTCCTGCCCTTCTTTACCTGTTAGGATTAAATTAATTAAGGGCCAGGGCATAATTCATGTGCAAATCCCAGGGTTCAGTCTCTAGCATCCCAAAAATAGATATATAAATAAATAACAATAAATGAAATAAGAAATAAAAGAATCACTGCGAATCCAAATGGAGTTCATTTTCAAAACCTGCTTTCTCATCCTTCTATTTGATCGCTGCCTTTTTTATATACTGCACTTTTCCTTTTATCACAGGCTACTTCCCGAGATTACAAATGGACAATTTTCAATAACACAGGGTCCCAGTCCAGGGTTGGAGTGCCATGCTGTGGCAGACCTTCTGTTGTCCTGAGAATACCATTCATCCAGGTGGTGGCCTTCTGAGAGTCGCTGGGACTTAGCTAGAGAGGAAGAAAACCAATGCCACTGGAGGCAGGCGAGACAGCTCCTTCTCCAGGACTCGCCCCGCGAAGCAAGTCAGGGACCCGGGCTCTTCCCCGGCCGGACGCAGTGCTCTAGATGCACAGCCCTGTCCTCCAGTGCTGGGGCTGCTCTCATTTCCGTTACTACTCCAGATTCTAACAGCTGTGTCTGTGGGCCGTGTTGCTCTCTGGGATCTTATCTGAGTGCTGCTGATAACCAGGGAAGAGGATTACGTCTGACCTATACACGGGGATTTGCCAGACTTTCTATAAGCCAACTCCTGACGCTGGGACCAAGTGCACTGTACCTGCACAAAGGGTCTTTGTTTCTTGTTTTCTTTGCTTTTGTGGAATCAGAATTAATCAGTGCTCTCTACATGCCGCATGACAAGTATTTTCAAGGATGTCATGTCCTTTGAGGGGAGGCAGGACAGTGGCACGTTCCATTCTCCACTCTCGTCCGGGTCCTTTCCCACTCCATCAGCTTCTCTGTACAAAATGATTTTCAAGAGATGCTTGAAAGCTGCTGCTATTGTTCCAGGTCTCTGAAATGCTTCTTTTCCTTCATCTTTTCTACCCAGAGGCATGACACCCTCTGCTCTCCCTCTGAGATGGTCTTCTTGTAGAAATTCTCCAACAAGGTTTCTCCACTTCCTATCTCCAATTAAGTCTTCACACTGATCAAATTTGGCTTCCATTCCCACCACTAGATCAGCACCATCTCTAACAACCTCCCAGGCTCTCTCCCCCAAAGGTCACCTTCCCATCCCCATGTCATTCGCCCTCTCAGCAGCTGGAGTAAAGACAAAACTCAGCCCCTTCCCAACGCCTTCTCCGTCTGAGCCTCCCTGACATCCTTTCCTGTTGATCCTTCTGTGTTAATTTCTGGCTTCTTTGGAGGCTCAGTTTCCAGCTCGCCCTCCTAGTGCTGAGTTGTCCCATGCACAGTTGCCCTCTTTGGCCATCCTGTCCAATGGTCTCAGCTTTTGCACGACTTTAAACATGGTGACTCACAAATATGTGTCTCCAGTTTAGATTCTCCTTGAGCACCTAACTGCTGAATCCAACTGTGTGCCAGGGTTTCACTGTGGACATTTCCCAGGCATCTCAAAGAGGACACCCTCAACATGAACCATGGGTGCCTTTCTGCCCCAAATCCATTCCCCTCGTCTTCCTCATCGAAGTCTTCCCTGCCTGCCAACTTACTCAAGCTGGACGTCTAAGCCATGCTTGATTCTTCTTTTCCTCATCCTGTAGCCAATCTGCCAGCAAGCTCTTTCAATTCTACCCTTAAAAAATTGACTGTGGTGAGCCAGGCATGGTGGCACACACCTGTAATCCTAGCGCTCTGGGAGACTGAGCCAGAAGGATCACGAGGTGAAGCCTAGCCTGAGCCATTAAGCACAACTTTGTTTCAATATTTAAAAAAGTAAGAAAGGGGCCAGGGATGTAGCTCAGTGTGAAGGCCCTGGGCCCAATCCCCAGCACTTCCCCCCCCCGCAGTTATATATACTACAGTGGCCCGTGGTTTGAATGATTGGAGCCCTCTATTCTCTCCAACTTCGTCACTTACCTCTCTCCCTTCAGTGCCCCACTTGCTGCCTCACAGTTCCTGGGACATGTCCAGCTCTCCTGAACATTCAGGCCCTTTTCCCACTTGTTCCCTTCCCTGACATCCTCTTGCTGCCATTTTTCACAGATAACTCCTTTGTATCTTTTATGTCTCAGGATATTTCAAATCCTCTCCTTCGAGAGAATATCTCTGACTGTCCAATGAGCATGGTTTCATATCTCACTGCATCTCGTGTATTTTTCTTTAAAAGATTTGTCGTATTTTACAAATCCATTCTTTTTTTTATTCACTTGTTTGTTGCCTATGTTCCTTGCTTGAACCCTAGTTTGAAGATTGAAAAGACCAGGTCTGTTTGTTCAGAAATATACAGAGTCTGCCCCAAAAAATGTATACGCACTTCAGCAGTTCGCTGTACTAATAAATGTGTAGAAGCAAATGGACACCACTTTGAGCACCTCTTGTAATTGTAGAGGCCAAGGGTAACTTGCATTAATCTCATGATGTCTCAATAAACTTAGTATTAAAATATTTATACACTTTTTTCTTTTCCTCATGTAGACATTTTTGTTTAGCGGACTCTGCCTATTCAATATCTAGCATCATTTTTGAGGTGTAGTGTGCACACAATTCCTGTTTGTTGAGTAAAGTGGATGTTTTAGATGAAGACATTGACTCAAAAGCAAGGTGGAAGAACTTGTCAAATTGTAATTTTAAAATGAAGAGTTGGGATTCAGGCTTCAGATTCAGGCTCATTCCCTTCCCACCACACCATACGAGCATCTCTACAGGTGACCCAGATATGGGAAACTCATCTGCAGGGCGATTGAAAGGATAAATCAACCAAGGAATGCTGCCTTAGAAAGGCCTCTCTCTCTCTCTCTCTCTCTCTCTCTCTCTTCCCATATGCAACAACAGAACCCAGGGCCTCACGCATTCTAGGCAAGTGCCCTGCCCAAATGTCGTAGCTTGTGTCTAGATGTCCCCCCAAAGCTTCAGGCAGTCATAGGTGGGGCTTTTCCAGAGGTGGCTGGGTCTAGAGTGTGTGATGCTGGGATTGATTCATGGTGCAGTGCTAGGATCATGGGCACTGAGATTAAGGGTGTGAGTGCTACCCACTCTAAGTAGCCTGGATAACATATAAGGAATAGAAAAAGCTGTAGTTGCCCCTGCTTGCTTTGCAGCCTTCTGTCCACCATGAGCTGTTTCTTTTCTGCAATGCCTGTCTGCCATCCACCCTGCTTTGGAGCCAGCTGGTTATGGACTGAAACCTACAAACTGTGAGCCAAATAAACTTTTCCTCCCTTAACTTGTGGGTATTGGGAATTTTTTCTCAGCAAGGAGAAAAGTAACTAAGACACCAAACCACATCCTCAGCCCTTTTTATTTTATTCTGAGACAGTATTGCCATGTATCCCAGGCTGGCATCAAATTTGCAGTCCTCCTGTCACAGTCTTCCAAGTAGCTGGAAAGAAATTCTTTTGTCAAAAAAAAAAAGTATAACTACTATATAAACATTTATCAAGAGCTAGCAATTGCTAGGTGGTACACAGAAGCTGTTCAACACATAACCACTACCACTGGGCACTTACAGAGAAATAGGATGGGTGTGTTGCACTTGTGTGCCCACATACACTCTGGATCCAAGAAGAGAGCCCTTGGCAGGGCCCTGGAGACCCCTCCCCCACTCACCACCAGGAGAGGCATGCAACAACATGAAGATGAGTGAGCCCTCCTTTTCAGCAAACCTTAGGAGTTCAGAAATGCCTGAGATGTATAGATACTTGCATGTGTGTACATGTACATGTATGGTAGCATTTCTTACATGCAACCATGTATTATTATAGGGCATAAAATATTTTTATAAGTATACATATTATATTTGTGTGTGTAGTCAGACATACGTATGTGTGTATGCACACAATCAAATATATATACAGGTTTACTCAGACCCATACATGCACATCCACGCAGATCAAAGATGTGTACATGCACATAAACACAGGCATGTGGGTACGGGGATATCCACAGAGAGGTCAGCCCAGCTTCCTACTGCACTTCTCTGCAAGACCCACACACACTCACAGCACTCTTGAAGAAATCGCCTTGCATTTTTTGGAGGAAAAAACGATATCCATATTTCCTTTAGTACCTTCATGCATGCTGTGCTAAGATATAAAGACATAGGCACTATCCCTTGCATGTCACTTTTTTAAGCTATATTGTTTAATACCTATTTGTTTAGAGAGTTTTTCATGCCAATACTACCCGCAAGCATCGGTGAACATTTTCACAGTGACATTCTCTTTTTAGAATTAATGGAAAGAGAAATGCTAAGAAAAATAAAGGAGTTCCCATATAAAGGAAAAATCAACCTATATTTTCAGTGAATTCTGTCACAATAACTCCTGGACTCCCGGAGCATGAGAATATTAAAATCTGTGCTGTGTGTGCACTTATTTTATCCCAGGGAGGCCTCTGTCCCCTGAGGCAGCCACACGGTGCTCAGCACCAGAGCTGGAAGCCGATGACTGTGGCCATGCTGGCTCCACAGAGCAGTGCAGACTCTGTGCTGCTTGATGACTCCATCATCATTCACTTTGAACCAGGAGAACCCAAAACTCACTCTCATTCAGTCACTGTAAAGTACTTTATAATAAATATACATTTACATGTACATTTTATTTGTGTACACATCAAATTATCTATATAATTTAGATAGATGACTGAATTAAATAGATTTGTTACCAGAACACCAGGGTCATGTCCCATGGTGACAAAGAATGAAGCCATGAGCAGAGGAGGTAGCGTACAACCAGATTTACTTACAAGCTGTCAAGGCAAGGGAGGAGAGCTCCCGCTAGCTGGGAGGGGGTTCTGAGCAGGGTGCTCATGAGGGCTCTTTGTCTAGGATGTTTTACAGGGTTTAGAAGGGAGCTTGGGCATTGTGTAACCTAATCTCCACCCCACAGGAGTCTATATACTTCTCAGAGTCCAACCCACACAGTGTTCTTGCAGTGCACATGTGCGGCCCATGTGCTCTTGAGCCCATGTCCTACCTGATTATGCTCTGGGGAGATCGCAGACAGCTGCAGGCCACCTGGTGGATGTATTTGTAAGGTCCCTGGAGGGTCCTGACTCAGCAGACTCCATTTTGGGCTTTCTGACTTCATTTCAGGGGCTGCCATCCTTACCTCCTAACAGAACCCTAACTCCTGTTACAGATTGATTAGGTCTATCATGTGATTCTTTATATTCACAGATAGCTCATTTTACAAATCCCAACCTTCTATTTCCTTTTCTAAAAACAGGATTAGAGTTCAGGACTTCAGACCCAGGGTCATAACTTTCACACCATTCAAGCCTTTCTCTGGATGACAAAACATGGGGTTCACAGGCAACCCACGTGGCATAATACCTACACCCTAGGGGTGAAGGACATGATCTTAAGAGCCAAAGCAACCTCTTAGCCTGTTTCCACTGTCATTTCTCTAATATGCGCCACCCCACAGCCTGGAGCACCCAATCCTAAGGTCCTGAAGACAGTTCCTGGGACTCGCTGTAGCCAGTTCCAAAACTCTGTACTCTATAACTGGACGTTTTGCTTTCTTTCTTCTTCTTCCTGCTGGTCAGAGGAAGAGCTTTTTTGCTTAGTCTATACTTGTTGTAATATGAAATATGCAATAGGAAATGTATGCTACATGAAAGATATTCCCCACCCTTCACGATTTTTAACATACCTAAGATACTGTCTTCTCAAGTTCTTGTTGGAATCTCTCCCCCTACATGTGATCATTTCTCAGAAAATGTCTCCATATATTTAATTCCATCAGACAACCAGTACAATTTTAGTTTCCTATTTCATCTCTTTTTCATGAGCCTCTTATTCCTGCTTCAGTCCCGGTGAAAACAAATCCACTTGCTATTTTGCCCATGAATATATTTGTTCCCTGTGCCCAGCCCTGCTGTTTTTTTCCCACCATCCCTCCATGTCTGGCTAATTTTCTTAGCTTTCCTTTTTTGCCAAATATCTCTAGCATTTATAAGCTGTATGTAGTAACTTTCACAAAATAGAAATCAAATTGTGTTGAGTTAAATAAAACATCATCAATAGAGTCAAAAACTTGAAGTAACATCCAGGGAAACACTGTAACCCAAGAGAAATCAATCTTTTAAAATTTTCTTAGCTCCAATAGATTGATTTATACTACTCAATTTATCTCTTTCCACCCAAACATATAATTGCAATAGCTGCCCACACACACACGCGCACACACACACACACACTGCTGATGACTGATAACTAATTACCAAATACTGCATTCCTTTCTCAGTGGATTTCATTTTCAAATTCAGTGACTGTATTCCCAAGACTAGTGGTAAAAATGACCAGTGGTAGCCAGGAGCCCCCGGACGCCGTCTTTCTAGACAGCCCCCCGTCCACACCTGTGCTGAGCAGTAGGGCACAGCCTCGAAGTGCAGCCTCCCCACTTGTTTTAGGGGAGCTGTTCCCGGCTGCCATGAACTTCAGCTACAGAACAAACACAATCTGAAGAAATCGTAGCTCTCACCGTCGCCCAGGAGTCACTCGCTGCCCTCTTTGTTCGCTCTTTCAGGAAGAGTCCCTGAAAGGGTAATCTCATTTGTGAAACTGAAACTTTAGGGCGCAAAATCAACACTTGGAAAGAAGATTTAAACATTTTGCTTGAAGGCTTCTGAAAATTCATCAATGCTTTCAACAGAAAAATAAACAAAGCACAGACATTTGTAAATTCAGTATCCCCAGATCATATATAACGCTGACACAGCAATCTACTGTACGTGAAGCATGAACGAAAAGCATGGGGAATGTTTAAATTTTTAAAAACTTAACAAAGTAAAAGACATCTTGCCATGAATCCCCCTCAAAATCCTTTCCCTCACTTCAAACACACTTGTCTCATTGTTCTTGCCACTTTCTGAAGCAGTTCTGGAAGCCCTTTTCAGGAGTGTCTTTAGGAGCTATGATCAAATATATGGTGGATGCTGCTGAGTGCCATCCAAAAGAAAATCATGACGCTGTGTCATTATCCACCTTATTCACCAGATCTGGCACCATGTGACTTCCGGCTCTTCCTCAAAGTCAAAATACCACGCAAGGGAAGCAGTTTGAATGGATTCAGGATACCAAGGCTGCCATGACAGCAAAACTACAGGTACTCAAGAAAGAAGTCTTCCAGAACTTCTCCAGAAAGAGCCAAGGATGATGGGATAAGTGTGTTTGAAGTGAGGGTGGAATATTTTGAGGGGGATAAATGGCAATGTGTCTTTTACTGTAACTTTTTAAAAACTTGAACACTTACCATTTTGACTGTACCTCAAATCTATATGAAATTTAAATGTAGTTTACATGTTGACATAGCAAACAAAACTCACCTTCACTTCTTCCCCTCAGTAAGCAGATATAATGTAGCTGATGCATTGCAACCATAAAAAATTCGAAATGTGTGGATCTGTGTAAAAGTGTCACATGCATCAGCCCATTGCATTATGATAAACACACATTAGCCACATTAGTGTATTACAAAGTAAGGGTAATCATCCAAATTTATAAATACTCAAACCTTTACTAAAAGCAGCCTGTATATGAAATTTAAATGGCATAAAATACTCCAGAAAAGGTTCCATTCCAACATCCTAAGAACAGGAATTGTATTTTCAGATGACATGAGCTAATCAAATACATCATCCAGAAACCTGAATGGCATGCCATGACTTACTAACACAGTTCAAATGCATAATAGAACCCATAAATATTTTTTCTAATAATCAAGCTGAAAAAGCAAAGTAAATGAAGCAATATAAAAATGAAACAGAAGAAGACAAAAGAAAAGTATCACAAAAACATTCATGGTAATCATTGAAATGACTTGAGAAACCAGCTAAAAGCTGGAGCTTTTAAAAAATTCTTCTTATCATTGTTACAAGCAAGCCCTAACCATCACTAGAATGTCCTCATAGAAAGCTGTGACCTTCACTTCTCAGGCCCCTCCCATTGACACAGGCCTCAGGATAAATAGAAGGCACGCAAAGAAGGCTCAGGTGAGCTCTCCATGGGACACAGGTGGGTGGGAAGCCACCGCCGTCCTGCTGGAGCGTCTTCCAGGTGGTCCTCCTCTGCCTCTGAGTCCTGCCTTTCCTTCTCCCCAGCTCTCGAAGGACACAAGGAGGGGCTGCCAACAAATCTCGTACCTTGTGTTGAGTTGCTGTTCCTTCACTAACATCAAACCTTGCCATGATGGAAGCTTCCAGAATACAAATACCTACATCTCTTAGATGGGTTTGATTTCAATCAACATTCATGCCAGCGGAACTTCTTTGTTGTGTAAAATGTCTACGCTAGCAAATAGTGAAAAATTATTTTCCCCCCACCAAAAAAAAAAAAAAAAAAAAAAAAAACTTCCCTTCTAAGAGGTTAAAGAAAATTGTAGATCTGTAAATGTTAATATGTATGCAAATTGTAAAGAAGAAGAAATTGAGGGGCAATAGTTAAAGACATAAAATGATCAGAAGAACCAGTACCTATATAATTTGGGGAAGAGTTAATATTTCATGGTCTTTTCATAAAGCAAGACTATTCTAACCCTCATGTGAAAGTATTTCAAAACTTTATAGGGGGAGAATATTAAAAGCACATTTCATCAATAAATTTTCACATGTTGAACACCTTAACAATATAATTTTTAAATGAGAATTTCAAATATCAAATAGAATTACGTACTGAGTTGAGGTGCTTGGTTTTTATATATTTTCAACTATATTACATTATACAATTAACCCACTTTAATTTTATAAAATCTACATTTGTATTATATAAAATTTGGTGTACAGATCTGCCAATTTTAAATATAGTTTAAAGTTCGTGTGAATGTGCACAATTAAGAGAATAAAATTAGGCAAGCAAATTAATGTTGGTAAGAAAAAATAAAATACCCATTTTTGGTTTTATCTGTTGGGGGCCATTTTAACTTAGAAGTCTGTAGTTTCTGCTCACGAGAACAGCTGCTGCCTACTTTTAAATAGTGACGCATTTGCTAACAGGAGTCAGCGAATGTACCTGTGGATAGGTATGTGGGTAGGACAGAAGTGAAAGAAATTCTCTGACAACATGTTTTTCATTCTTAATTTTTCTCCAAGATTTTGTTTTTAAATTAGCAGCAGAAGCAAATGTCAAAAAAGGAGACTTTAAACCAAATCTTGATTTGCCCCAAGTGATGGTATGGCCTCTGCAACCTGCCTGAACTCCAAAATGTGCCATGAAAGGGAAACTGAGGTACCATTTTCCTGGAGAATCGGGTTTTTGACAGCACTTAGATGAGATGGGAACATGTTGGTGTCCGGAGAAATTCTAGGACTTAACTATCAGAGGACATCACAAGTACAATGTTTCATTCCAAAAAACAAGTAGGAAGGTATACCAACTAATTTTATGCTGATATATCTAAAACAAAATGAAAAAAAAAATGTAGGCTGTGTTTTAAAATCTTTCAAGAAAATGCCAGTGGCCATAGTTTGTTCAGTGATGTAACTGAATATGCCGTCCAACCACTAAAAAGAGTAAACCAGCCAGCAAAGAGAAAAATATCCCCGCCGGGGCCACAAAGAAAGACCAGCCGAAAAGGACGGACGGGGTGAACTCCAGACAGTCCTTCAGTTTCTCGCTCCGGTAGCTCTCCAAGTCGGCCACTAGCTGGACCCAGATGATATACAGCAGCACCACCATGACAAACAGGATGCCTGGGAGAGGACAAGAGAGAACTTAGCGTATTGTGTGCTTCAAGACACATCGCTTACCTTCAACTTCTGCAGCATTGTGGGGAGGGCTGTATCAGCCTAAGAACAATAGCAAGAATTGGCACACATTTATCCAGTGCTCACTGTGTGCCGGCACTGCTAGGCGTCTGTGAATATAAGGGTCAAAGATCCTAGCTCTGTGGAGTTATATTCTAACATACATTCATTGTTTTTTACTATGTGGCTGGTTTGGGATGAGCTCCGTATTACACTGTATCTTTTAATATTCTAAATAAACCAGTGATATATGTATTATTATACACAAAACACACACACACATACACCAGTTTTAATTACACATGGACACAGCTGGTGCAGAGCTGATTTTGAACCCAGGTCTTTCTGCCCCTCATGCTATTATACTCAATTGGATACTATAGCTCCAATTAAATATGACCAGGGGAACAAAAACCAAAGATGGAGAAGGAAATGCTACATACATGCAAAGCAGCACCTCTGATTCTGTAAAACTGAAACACAGATATGATGGTTGGCCACAGCACATGGACATGGTGTCTTGAGAGAATGAGGGAAGAGGACTGATGATAAAAGATTCTTGGGGATATAAGATCACAGATTTGAAATCAAGAGCCTTTTTCAGGGAAAGAAAACAAGAAGGAAGAAAGGAAGGAAGAAAAGAAGGAAGGAAGGCAAATAGGAGGGAGAGAGGGGTAAGAAGGAAGAGACAAAAGGAGAGAGGAGAAAGAAAAGAAGGATAATTAGCCACAAGGCAATATCAGAATTTATCAACAACTCCCAGGTAACTGCAATCCACCAATTCGAAAACACTGTAGGAATTCTAAGATCAGAGAAAGTACTTCAGAGCTGAACCCTTGACCTTCACAAATAGATATGACAGAAAGGCATCGTGAGTCCTGAAATTTGAGAATACCTCTGGGAAAATTCTTTTTCCTTGTTACTGTTACTTCATCATGCGAAGAAACCACTATGTCTGTTGATTGATTAGTGGCTCCTCACACAAACCACACAGACCAAATGATTCAAATTTTCCCTAAAACAAAATAATCACTTGTTCTTTGTGCAAAAGTTCAGTTCAAACACACCAAGGATTATAGAGGTGAGCCATAGGTATTGGATTAGTTTCCCATCTCTGAGGCAAGAATCCTGAGGAACTTCTAAGGAGGAACTTATATGGAGGAAAGATTGATTTTGGCTCATGGTTTCAGGGGTTTCAGTCTGTGATCATATGGTTCTGTTGTTTTGGGGGCTTTGCAAGGCCAAATCTCGTGATGTGAGCACATGGTAGAAGAAAATTGCCCACTTCATGATGTCTTGGAGACCAAAAGAAACAACAGAGAGTGAGAGAGAAAAGGCCAGGGTTCTGACGTCCCATCCAAGGGCCCAGGGATCTAACTTTCTTACACTGGACCCACTCCTAAGGATTCTGCCCTATCCCAACAGCACCACAGGCTGGGGACCAAGCCTTTAACACCCAGCCATCTGGCGACACTCCGTGTCCCACCTATAGAAGACGCAAAGCCTCCATATTCCAAGCGTTGTAATATCTGAAAATCAAATGCAACTCCAGGAGCAGGAGCAGAGGAACAGAACACGAGGCATATTGGTAGAAGAAGTGGCTTTAAAGAGGTGGGGATCTATTGAACTTCTTATGCTAGCTGCGTTCCTGCTCTCCCGAGGACACCTCCTCTCCCTTGGGCCATCACATCTGTTATGGTTTACCTGGATGTCCCCCTAAAGCCTCATGCCATCCTGGGCAGGACCTTTGGAAGCTGATTGGATTATGAGGGCTTACAGCTGACTTGCTGTTAGGAAGTGGGGCCTGGTTAGAAGAGGCGGTCACTTATATCTCCCTCCCTGGCTCCTGCCTTGACTCTCTGCTTCCTGTCTGCCATGAGGTGAGCAGCTCTCCTCTGCCACGCCCCTGTGCCGGGCCCTCCTGCCTCGGAACCAGGCAACCATGTAAGGACTGAGACTCTGGAAACATGAGCCAAAACAAACCTCTCCTCTAAGTCATGGGTGTCCGATATTTTGTCTCAGTGATGAGGAAAGTGAGTAAGGCAACATCATGAAGAAACTCAAGAAGTAGAGACAGAGGAAAGGCATATAAGAGTATAAACTAAGACAGTACTACAGCCATGCCTTCTCCTAACCAGGGACAGCGCAGAACCAGCACAGAAGCTTCACTAATAAAAAGCCTCTTCAGTGTGGTCTACGGTGCATGAGCAAGGCTGGCACAGACCTAACGGAGCAAGATGGCCACTGCACCACAACCACGGCACAGAGAACCAGTGAAACCACAACCAACCGGCCAGCAAACCCTCGCGCAGCATCCTTCCGATGTGGACAACAGCAACGCAGCAGTCCCGTTAATGTCAAGGCTGGCAAAGGTGTTTGCATAACGTCCCCTGCCTCCTGCGAGCACCTTGTAAACCTTTGTGCTATTTGTTGGTATGGTTTTTAACCTTCCCTACATCAAGTGAGTCTCATGCATTCAGATACTTTCATGAAAAAAAGAAATTGCCTTTGTGAAAAACCAGTAGCCTCATACACATCTTTCCAAAAGTTGTAAAATCCATTACTGGATTTGGAATACGAAAAAAGGCACCATAGGTAATCATGAAGATGATTCTTTATAGGGAAGAGTTAACTTGTATTTAAACACTGCTGTTATTCGAAAAGGAGTTACATCAGGAAAGCACTGCAGAATAGTCACTTCTGTCACTATAGCCTCTCACTTGTTCGCTAATGGAAGATTCAGTCAATTTCATTTGTATCAAATCAGCTTATGATTACATCTCACCCGGGGGTGAAACAGTCAGTGCCTCCCTACCCACTGAATTATAGATGGGGGATGGGAGGCCAAGGAGCTAACAAACACGGAGAAAGTTCTTGCACTAAAGGACAATGATGTGACGGATAAGGCAGCAAGAATTTATCATGGGGACCCGCATGAAGTCTGTGGCCAAAGAGGAAGCTGCTACCTACAGCAAGAGTGACAGGAAATAAACCATTAAGGCCAACCGAAGACGTGAATCTCACTGCTGAAAAATCCAGCTGCAAATGTGAAAAGGATGGGAAGCCAGCATGAGCCCTATGGTGTGTGATAGGAATTGAACAGATCAGTGTGGATTCATGGTGTTCAATAAATAGATAGATACTAGAGAGATATAGATAGATCCATAGATGATGGATGGAGAGATAATGAGCAAGAAGCAAATACAGAAGTGAAAGTGTGTGTGTGTTTGTTTTAAAATATACATGCCCACGTACACCCAAATATAGTTCCTGGCTCGATTCCCTGAGGAGGCCTGGGGTGTCAATGCTCTAGAGATGCGGAGCTGACCAAGTGTCCAGATCTTGGCATCTAAATACCAGGATCAAGGGCTTTTCCACCAAAGGGCCAGGTCCAGGCTGGGTACGCAGTTCATGATGAGCCTGGACCACCTGGTTGTGCAGGAAACTAGGGCCGTGCTCAAAGAGCCTTGAGCTACATGGGGCCTCCTGCAACCCAAACCAAGACAATCTGATCATCAGACGAACACTGACCATGCCCCATTACATCTCAGTGAATAAAATAGGAGCTCACAGCAATAGACATAGATGAGTACAGAAATAAGTGGGGGAAAGGAAATCTTCTCCTTGCAGTAGAAAACCAAATTGTAAATGTAGAAGGAAGGGCAGAATCACTACATGGCACTCATTTAAGCAACAACTCAAGTAAGAAAAATGGACGCTAAAACTAGAGTACGAAATTTGGACGAATCAAAGTATGCTTATATTGGCTCAAACTTTCTTCGCACAAAATTTTATAGTGAAGTAGGAAACCAGAAAATATCACCTTATTCAAGTGATTGAGGCCAACATCACGAATGCCATGACAAATGGACATCACGTGTCATTTGGCAAGGTGGAGTGGAGTGAATACAGCTTCCTGCTATGACATTACAGCCCAAAGCGCAGAATTTAAATCTAACCATGAAGAAATATCAAGCAAACACAAACTTAAGACCATTCCATAAAGTCATAGGCCCACGCTTTTCAAACGTGCCAAGGTTGTCAAGGTCCAAGAAGGAGTTGTTCTGTATCGATGGAGATGCCAACCACACAAGAAGTAATCACAATGCATGGTCCAGGATTAGACTCTTTTGTTAGAAAAGATATTAAGAGGACAATTAGAGAAACTTCAACAGAGTCTTTAGGTGAATGTACTTGCAACTTGCACATAAATCTGAAGATATTCCACAACAAAAGCCAAAATACATGACTTGAGAAACGAGGTGGTAAACTCTGTAGCCAAGTATGTTGGGAAGAACAGAGAGGTAGGGAAGGGAGAAGGGAAATACGTGCGCTCGCCAGACAAACACATCTCCCTTGGGTGGGGCTCGTGACTGTTAAGGAACAGCAATACTGGTTTCACCTGCGACAGGGCTGTTAGTATGGGAACTCTTCTTCCTTGATATCTTAAGACTCTCATTTACAGAATTATACACAGCAACATGCTTCTGTAACAAATGAGTTACATTTCAAAGCCACTTGCCTATCATGATTTTAGCAGGCACAGAAAATAGTGCTAATGTTTAGGTTAGTAATTTTTTTTTTTTAAGATAACATTATACTCCAATTTGGTCATATATTTTGAAAGAGAAAATTTATATACAATTAATTTTATGATAGCTGTGTTTTTGAAGTCCAATAAAAACATTTTATGAAATACATCACTGGAGGAAGAATTAAAACAGGGCCCTGAAGCCCAGGTAAATTTACAGTCATAATAAAACCATGGACAAATAATTGAGCAACACTAAAACACATTGATTCCCTATAGAAGCTTATAGAAGACCCACTCAGACTTACAATTTTGCAGAGACTGTCTTACAAAGTTAAATTTTTTTTCCCTTTAAGTGCGATAAATTCAGTTTGGAAAGCATTTTTTACCCTGAAACAAAATGGCATATAAAATTTAGTCACAAATGGACATTAGAACACAACTGTTGATGATGAGTATATGGGAATAATCACAGACCAGAAACAAAATACAAAGACTTCTCCAAGGCCAAGTCAAATACTGAGAAATAAAATTGCATTACCTTAATATTTCACATAAACAAGAACAGACAAAAGGGGGATAAAATAAAGATCTTTTTTACCATATTATAAAAACCAGACTTGAAAATACATCCTGAGGGAGGAAAATTTAGCTTCAGGAATAAAAACATTCTTTAGAAAGATAGGCAAATTGTCAAACTTCTACATTCTTGCCCAGAAGTACATACTCACGTGTTGTCTTTAAAAAGAGAGGGTGTTTGGGAATTTCTTAAGAAGGATAAGCTTATCCTGAAATTTTAAGGTACCGCTAAACTTCTACATGTGCTTTATTTTGAATCATGGTGGTGATAGGTTCTGGGAAGAACTGTAAATTCCAGGTGATCCTTTGGCCTCCTGCAGTCACCTCATAGACAAGTTCTGGGTAACTCATTTCTTCTTCCAAGGGGCATAGGAAAGTCCACTAAATACCACAATCAAAAATGATTGCAAAGGAACTTTAGGGTGAAAAGAAATTTAGAATCAGAAAAAATTGTTCTTTCTTTCTCTATGTGGAGGACACACACACAGAGAGAGATTCTGCAATGGCCTGTACTGAAAACTAGCAAGTAAACATCATTACATTTGGGGGTGAAAGCATCAGGTTACTCCTGTGGCTATTTTCAGAGGAGGAAAATGAGACGCGCAGTAGCTGATTGTCTACCAAGGGCAAATGGTGTGTCTCAGAGTACACGAGGCTGGCACCGTTCCCCAACGCTCAGCAGTACGGAGACATCTTGAGGAAGCAGTCGTGAGACCAGCTGGCTTCTCCAAGGTCAGCTGGAAAGCAGGGGTTCTAGAGACAAAATCAAAGCCGAAGGCAAGGGTGTGTCGGGGCCAGCAGCTTTAGGAGACAGTCAACCTATAGCTAGAGTCTCCAGGAGAGAGAACAAAAAGGAAACTTGACAAGCAAGGTAGGTGGTTACTATCATTTCTGATTCATCAAGAGAGATCTCAGGACTGTCCTCTGTCTGTCGGCACAGGGACACTGAAGAGAGTAGAGATGACATCCCCACCAGGGGTATCACAGATGATGCCTCAGTCGTCTTTATATAAACACTGACTAAATGAACATTTCCAGTATTTGAAGGTACCATATTAAGCTCCAATGGCCTGCCTGCAAGTTTTATTAATGGTTAAAAATACTCCAACTTTATTATTTCTTTTCCTCATGCTTTTAATACATTCCTGCTGACTTGAGCCACAGGTGGCACCCAGTGGGCCAGTCGTGCATGTACCGTAAGTGGTTCAGAGCCACCCAGCAGCAAGACATCCGAATTACAGTCCCGTCGCGAACATGTGAGGCAATGTGAATTTTTCACAGGGTAAGACATACTGATTTCTAGTGTACGGTTTCATGAGGTCTGACAAAGTAAACACCAGTGTAGCCACAACCTACTAAAAATGAAGTGTATCCCCACCCCAGTGTCGCTCAGGAGGACTCAGTTTTTCCCGTAGAACATCACGGAGTGAAATCACAACAGCGGGCTGTAGGTTGTCTGCAGTTGTTTTCATCCAGTTTGAGACGGAGAACTCCCCGTGCTGTCCCTCTTGTTAGCAGTCCCCTCTGTTGCCAAGTTGTGCTCCACGGTGTGACAATATACAGCTTATCTATCTATTCATCTACTGATGAACCTTTGGAAAGTTCCAAGTTTGGAATATCAAGAATTAAGTTCCTACAAATATATTATTTCATGACATTTTAATGCATATACACAGAGAGTTTTGAAATGATAGGTTAGCGTTTCCTTAGAGTTTTTTTAAAAGGCAACATAATCTTCTCATGGAGCCCCATGATGTGGCAAGTTGATAAAACACTGCTGGGTCTCCCGGATGTGATGGGCAGGGACAGGAAGTGCACCTGCCACAGACGTCTCCCTGTTCCCAACCCCAGCACCTAAGCAGCCCTACTCAGTCCTACCCACAATTCAGTTCTTTAAGATTTCCTTAATTATCTATCAGCTCTCTGCACAAAACTTCCAACAGTCACTCAGCAGTGCTCAGTGATGGGTTAGCTTCCTAAGTGCCAAGAGCACTGGGTTGTTTTGTGTCATTTTGTATTATTTGAAACATAGAAAATGATATATAAATGGATGTTATGAAGCTTAATTGTAAGAGAAACATCTGTGAAATAGAGACAAGGACCCCTTTTCTGGGAACTGCTTTGGAAGGAGAAATGTCCCTCAGCTATTTAGGGAAAACATCTAGACTGAAAACCTCTAGATCAAAAATCGCAACCAATAAGAACATGCTGGACTGGTCAGGAGCTGGCTGTGTGGTCGCAGGGCAAGGTCTCACCTCTTGGGACAGACTCTCAGTGCTCCCGTGAACTCGCTGTGGATGCCACTGGGATCCACTAGGATGATGAGATGGAAGCCCTGCATTCACCAAAGACATGATACCCGCAGATTCTGTAATAGGGCAATGCCGCAGCCTGTGCTGGTTAGCTTTCTGAGGTCCCAGCTGTCTGAAGTCAACTGTGATTCAAATATGTTAAATGGAAAAATATCATAGTTACATAATTCCTAACTTCTTAAATAACTTCTATTACTATTTCTTATTCCAGCTATTCTATTTTATCAGTAGCTATTCTTATTAATCTGTTACTATGCCTACTTTATAAATTAGACTTTACGAGGGGTATGGATCTATGGGGAAAAGAGCATTCCCAGGGGTCAGTAGTAGCACAGTTTCAGACATCCACAGCATCTTGGTCACAGCTTCCCAGAACGAGGGCACACTTTGGCAGAGAGAATCCTTTCACTTATGCACGTATTTTGAAAGCACAGAGCATTCGTGTATTAAATATGAGCACTTTAAGATGTCACAGTACTTTCAAACACGTTTTCATGTGTCTTAATTTAAATATGCTAGGAACCTTCAACACTGCAGGTTGGGGCATTTCTCAGTTTCCAGGGCACCCACACGTCACACCACCGGCGGGCATGTAGGTACTGATGCAGGCTGCCTTGCTGTAGAGTTGTCCCAGAGTCCAACACGTATACCTGGCTTTCTACATGTTGCATGAAGGAGAGGGAAGTCTGCCAGTCCTCCATTCGCTCAAGAATAACACTTGTCATTATATGGTAATATATGTTCAAAGTCATCTCATAAATATCACTGCATTTATTAAAGATGAGACACTCTTTCTGGGAAAATAAGCTACATGTTCTTAAAAATCATTTCGATTGTGTTTTATGCTATACTAATCAGTTCTTTCTTCTTTAGAGTTTTCTGTTATGATAAACTTATGCTATTTTATGTACATTTTTCAGAAATTGTAAAATAACTGATGTATAATGGCCAACATCCTTGACGCCCTCTCTATTCTTCATTTTCTCGGACATGTTTTCCACTCACCTTCCTCCAATTTTTTGAGAGCCTTAATTCTTTATGTAGTCATAATATCATTATTACATGTGTCTGTCTTCCCCATATTCCTTGTGGCCTGCATTTCATTATACTTCTTCCCAACTACATTAATTGCCTCTTTCCTTTCATTTCCCAGAGTCATATTTTTATCTGGTCAATTTAACTTATGTAATGGATTGCATACTGGATTTCCCAAACATTTATGACTTTCCTAAAAATGTGCAGCATTAAATATCTATATCCTCAATACTCTTGAGAAAGTTATTAACAGAATGACCATGAGGATTTAAGCATCTCTACTAGTAAATTGGGATATAGCCTGAAAGACAGAGTTGAATTTAACATTGAGGAGCTATTTACTCACAGTAACTGAGTTTCAGGCTGTGGCTGAAGACCATCCCGGTCCAAACTCCGCCTCTGAGGCTAAGGGCTACAAAGCCTCAGCCCAAGCAGTTCCCTTCCTCCTGTCTCAGTCACCTCCGTGGTAAACCGGGATAATGCAGATGCCACAGTGTGAAGGAGCGGGAAGAAAGAAAGGCTGAGCCTCACTTTACACTCAGCATGGGACACAGGATGCCTGAGAAGCACAGTGGGCATCGGCTGCTCTTATTATTAAGCTTCGGTGTGAGTACCCGCCGATGCCTAGCAGATACTAAGCACTCTCTGAAATCTCGAGCCTCAGCAGTCCTCCTGTGACCTGGCTATTTCAGGACTGGCTAAGAAGCAGAAGAATCTACTTGCCAAGGAGCCTCCCGGATCTGAGTCCTGGGGAGAGACACAGGGGAATCAGTGTCACAGACAACCCCTGGGACCCGCGACCAAGTGGCACCAAGCACCCCACAGCGCGGTACTAAGCATAGTAAACAGAAGGCATGGACCCAGACTTGTGTCCCTTCAGGGGAAGGACACTTCCTGCCTTCAGCCTCCAGCCCAGCAAATCTGTGTCCCACCCCTCCACATGAGTCCTAGAGCTATGGGAAATGGAAATTCTTTCTAGAACATTCTCTTAGCCTAGGTCAATATTTCAGGTGAACCTCTACCTAATCACCACTTCTTCATTGTAGGAAAGGAGAAAATGTAAAGGGAAAAAAAAAATCCCATAAAAATTATAAAATTTAGCCAAGAAGCCATTTACAATATTTCCCAGCCCTCGTGACTAGTTATTTCTGAGCCAAGTGACGGCGTGTAAGGGATTATTTGCAAAGAGATTAAATCCCTGCCTGCACTGCTTAAATAGTGAATGTTAATGATGCCCACAGTTGGGAGAAGCAGAGTAAAGCGAATGGGAACTCAGTCTGCCTTCCGTGGTGCTGCGCCTAACTCCAGTCCAGACACTACTTACAGGCCAGCAGGAATAATGTGGTTTTACACATCTGAAAACTCCCCGAAATTAATGAGGATAAACAATGACCCATAATGTGTCACGTGAGTTGAAGCATTTAGTGCCATGCCTGTGGCCCTCGTTCTCAGAACAGCATATTTTATAAAGGAGGGTGTGGGGAAGCGTGCTTTCAAGTTTGAAGCCCAAGGGTCTCCAGAAAATCTCCACCGTCATTGTTGAGCTGGCCTCTTGCTCCCTAGATTTGTGGGGGCAGAAGTCAGCTCCTGACCCATCCAGAATGTCCCCAGCAAGGGTGGACAAGAGCATGGCGGCTGGGACTCAGGACAGCACGGTTTTCTCCAGAGACAAAGCTCCATCTCCTCTCCAGTCTCCTTCCTGTCCTGGTGAGGCCACCGAGTAACTCTGGAGTTCTTCCCTGGGGCCTGGTCCCGTCCCCTAGTGCCTCAGATCACTTCCCATCTGCGTGCCTCCGTGGGAAGGGATGTTGAGAGCCTGCTGCGTGTGCTTCAGCTGAAAAGCAATGTCAGAGGAAACAAACCTCCTCAGAGAACATGAGCGAGAGAAATAAGAGTGATTTTTGTAATGAGAAGTCTTCACGGCTCTTTCCTGTGTACCACGGAGCAGGGGTGATGTCCTCTGGCACTTGACATTTAACCTAAGATGCCAGGCGGGGTGTTAGAAAACCTACATTAAAGTCTGAAGGAAAGTCTTCCACCGTGTCCCAGTATCAGCGTCCAGACAACTTTTTAGGAAAATGCTTATATGTGACACTCAGCGGGTCACTGCAGAAATGCTGGGGTGGTGAGGTCTCAGCAGCCGCCGGGGCTTTCCTCACATCTGGACAGGGACTGAGCCACAGGAAGTACATCTGGCTGGCAGGTGTGGGAATAAGTGGTCTTTATGAACAGGATTTTCCTCCTGCACCCTCCCCAGCGCACCAGATGGAGCCTTGGCACCCTGGGCCCGGGGAAACTGTAGGTGCTGTGCTGGGAGTTGAGCTGCGATTTCCCCTGGGAGCCTGCTGCCTGCACACTGGGAGGGACCCAGACACCAGAAAGGTCACTGCAGCCAACCAAGCCTCGTCCCCAGGCCTGCCCTCCTCGGCATCCCTGGTGTGGTCAGGCAGGTACTGTTTATAGCTGTTGCTCAAGCACACTGACTTGGGCAGCAGGCACAGAGGAGGTGTGTGTGCAGGAAAGGCGCGTGTGCAGGAAAGGCACGTGTGCAGGAAAGGCAAGTGTGCACGACAGGTGCATGTGCAGGAAAGGCGAGTGTGCAGGGGAGGTGCCTGTGCAAGGGAGGAACAAGTGCAGAGGAAGCGCATGTGCTGGGAAGGCCCACATAGCCTCCACGCCAGCCCTCCCACCTCAGCCCGCCCCGCTGGGACTCCCACCACCTCTGCACACTCCTGCCCTGCACAGGGCCAGTCCTGCTGCACGTGGAGGAAGTGTGAGGAGCCCTGTGGGACATCAACATCTGTGTGCACACGCGATCATGCTCAGCCGAAGGGAAGTGAATGTGTGAGCATCCGCTGGATTTTCTGGCATGATGTCACTAGCACAGCTCCCTCATCTCATGTAGAAATAATCATAGTTTACTAGTGGCCAACTGCAATATCCTCTGCCTTTTGAAAGAAACAAAGAATAAAACACCCACGAACCTCCCTTCCAAGTCAGTCTCACCTGCTGGAGATGAGAATTTTCACTCTCTTTGTATTCACTGTCCCTTTTCTTCGCTGGTTTTGTTGGTGTTGTTTTGTTTTGTTTAACTTGTTTTTTGCAGTACTGGTGATTGAACCCAAAGATGCTCTACTGAGCTATGTCCCTAGCCACTTTTTATTTTGAGAGAAGAGCTTGTTAAGTTGGCCAGGTGGGACTTGAATTTGAGATCCTCCTGCCTCTGCCTCCCCAATGCTGGGATTATATGCATGAACCACGGCTCTGGCTGCACTAGTTTTTTCAGAGGGCTTCTATCTTACAGAGGATCTCTGCCAGAGCAGGAGGGATCAGGCAAGCATGCTGGGAGCACTAGGTTTCAGGCTGCGTCCTGCACGGCAGGGGATTTGCGATGCATGCCGACCTCATCTGTTGTGGTCACTGGTGAGCTACGAGGCCCAGGAAGCAGCTGTCGAGAGGGAGGAGCACACCCTGGTGTCACAGAACCAGGCGCTGCAAACAGGTGTGTGCAGGAAGCAACCATGAGCATCCAAAGGACAAAGTGAAGAAGGCGTCCTTTGCTTCTGAGAGCAGATCCTGGAATCTGCCTGGAATAGCGTCTGCTCTCCCCTCTGACTCACACAACGCTAACAAAGATGCGGCGGGGCTGGAAGTTCTTCATTCTCCTCCACCCAGGAGGGACGCTGTCCACCTCAGAAGTCACCACAGAACCCTTCTCAGCGGCCTCCCCAGTCTGCCAGTCGGGATCAGGCGACTGCGATCGGCAAGGTGTCTCTACCTGATGAGCTGGAGAAACACCACGCTCTGGTGTTGACGGCTCGGCCCACAACCCCAGGGCTGCAGAACGGCGGGACTGCTGCATCGCTCTCTGTCGCATATTTCCCAGGCTTCCGCGCACATTGCAATCGCTGTTAATGTCACTTTGCACTGAGGTTGGGATTGGGATTTCCCAGCTCTACTATGATTTTCTCCCTATAACCCAAGCTTCCTCCATGCCTACCCATTCTGACACCCATCGAGGTTTTCTGGTCACATCCAATAGTCAGTGAGAGCCAGAGCTGAGGCTTCTGGCAGAATGCAGACGCCAACCCTCGGGTCCGCATCCCCCCTGAATCCACACTGAAAGAACCACAGCAGCTGACGGGCCTGTGTAGGTGGTGATGACTCACTGAGACACAGGCTAGGGGTGCTCGCGCCCTGACAACTGCCGTACGCTCTGTCCAGAACTGACCCTCCCCAGGACGTGTGTGGCCTGCCCGGCTTAAAAGAGACCTACAGGGCCAGGGGTCAGCACCTGCCTGCTGAGCTGGCTCCAAACCTGCTGGCCAGCCCGGGGAATACAGTGGGCCACCCCTGGCTGTCCCCCAACAGCTGCAACAGCAGCATCCCTCTGCCAAGCATGAAATGCCCCCAAAATAGGCTTCTGTTAGTGCCCAAGAGCCACTTCCTATGTGCACATGCCCTGCCAGGGGCATTTGGAATTTGGTTCTGCCCTTCCCTAAGGCCAACTGTCCAAATAAAGAGTCCAGGCATATTTGTGGCATTGACAAAGCAGCCACAGCACCCTGAGCCCAAGCCACACCTGTTCCTGACTTCCCAGCCAAGCAGAGGGCTGCACAGGGCAGGCGCAGAGGCCCAGGTGGGTGATGACGAGGCGAGCCCTAAAATGCCAGAGATTCTGGAGTGCTCGGTGCAAGGACACAGGGCCCTTTACCTTGAAATCGTCAAATCTAACCAAAAAGAGCATTAGACTCTCAATTCCGTTTACTCCATGCACAGCTGTAGGCGTAGTTCTGGGTTCCAGCTGGCACAGGGACACAGAGCTGGCTGACAGTCCTAGGACGAAAAGAGTAGAACACATTTTCCTCGTCGTCCCATAGGATAGCTGTCAGTTCCCATCTCTCAGAGGAGAAATTGCTATTCCACATTATCGGCACATGTCTATAATAGCAATGATAAGATTTTAAAATCCTTTGATCAATGGGTACTCAAGCTGAAGGATGATTTATTGGCTTTGTGAAGGCGTAAAGGTTGTGTCTGATGATAGGAGTTGCCAGTAGATGGTCAAGGATTGCCATCCGGAGTGCAGGGGTCTTCCCGCCCCAGATATAAAGTGCATGGTAATATTGTATCTCGTGCAACAGAGTCTCTCTCTGTCTCTCTGTCTCTGTCTCTGTCTCTGTCCCTCTCTCTCTCTCTCTCCTTATGAGATGAACAGTCACACACAAGCTATACAGAATTGTGCCATCAAAGAAATTGAAAGTCACATTTAAAGGATGTGTTCTCATAACTGGTTTAGTATTTTTCAGAATGGGCTCCCAGAAGCCCTGGACACCTCAGAGCTCCCAGGGGCCTTATGCATGAAGTACCAAGGAAGGAGGCCCTCAGTCCCTTAGCACAGGCTCCAGGGCTTTCAGAAATGAAGAAAACCCACTAATTATGTGCATATGACTATGTGAGGACACAAATGCATTACCTTCCCACAGAGTTCTCAGCCAAAGATAATTCTTTGGATGCGCTACTCTTTTGCACAAATTATAAAATGGAAAAATGAACAAAAATTAATTTTAAGTAGCAGTAAATGCCCACACATACATGAACACACAAAATTTTCCAATAGGACCAAACCTAGCATCAAAGCACTTTTAAAACAATCGTGCCACCCATCACACATCAGTACTTACTACTACTGCTTCTACATGTTGCCTTTATTATGAATTGAGATTAAAAGACAAAATTGGGGACTGAGAAAAAACAAGTGTTCCTACACTTTAGCAGAGTGTTGTGTGCTCTTATCTCTGGGAAGACCATAGAAAAGGATGCACCTTCTCTAGAACTTTCAATGAAGCAAGGGTAGAGTTTAGCAGAGAAAAACTATTTGGGAAAGAAGACACTAAGAGATAGAATGGGCTTGAAAGCAGAGACATTATAAATTGTAAGATTTAAGCTAAAGAAGCCAAACATGAAGCCCAAGGATTCTGGGATTCCATTTACATGAAACGTCCAGAGTAAGAGAGCCATAGAGACAGAAAGTATGTTAGGGTTCTTAGGGCTGCTGAGTGGGAGAGAAGGGAGCTTGAGTTTCTTTGTAATGTGATGGGACTATTCTGAAATCAGATGGTGATGACATTTGCACAAGTCTGTGAACAAACTAAAATGCCACCGAAGTACACACAAATTGTGTGGGTCATTTTTATCCCACTAAAACAGTGTTACTAAAAACTCTGAGCTCCATGGGTAATTCCAGTGAAAGAAAAGAGTTGAAATAAAAGAAAAAAAGAAGACAGAACCAGTTAAGCAGGGCTTTTCTCCCAGTGATTTATAAACTCTGTAACAGAAGACCTATATTTAATGATTTCTTTTATTCCTTATGTAGAACTAAGCACAACATTACGCAGAGTTTGCCTAACTGACCACTATGAATTATGGTGGGCGACATTGGGAGCTGTCCCTGCGAAGGTTATAAAGACAATAAAACTCTCTATCCTATTTCTCCCCGGGATCTGTCCCTACACTGTCACACAGAGACACTGGACACTGTCCTTCCGATCTGACGCAGAGTACAGCACAGGCCTGGATCTTTTGTTCCAGTCACACTGAAGTTCATCTGCTTTCCGAAGTTCTAACCGCTACCTTTACAAATAACAGCATCGTGCTTTGTGTTTTCAGGGTAGTCATCTAACTTTTACTTCCTAATGAAATAAAAAAGCCATAAAATTCACAAGTTTTGTCTATTCAATTATTTTTTTCTATTTGTAGTATGATCATTTCATCAGGAATTAGACTGTGAGGAATGTTGACTCAATTAAATGCAGGTTTAAACGGAAGAGAATGTGTTTAGATAATACAGATAAACCACAGTTAAGAGAACGATGGGAATCGAGTGGCGGCCCTGGGCCCTGATGGCTAGCATGTGGACCAGGAGCCTCTGGAAAGCTGGAAGACAGTCAGCACTGCCCGAGTATTGAATACAAACACTGGTGCTGTCCTACCGCTGCAGGACTAAAGCAGAGATCCAAATCTAGAACTGGGAGCCGTGAAGCTATGGGGAACACCAAGGCCGCGGACTCAGCCTGGCTTGGCACATACCTGCGGCGATGTAGGAACCCCCACCGGCTTTGTAGAGCAAGTGGCTGGAGAAGGGGGCCGCACAGATGATCAGGAAACTGGCATTCACCACGGCCACCACCCCGAGGAGCATCAGCACTGCCCAGAAGCCACGGTAAACTGGAGACCCAGAGAAAGGAGGAGAGAAAAACACACTTAGACTGTGGACACAGCCAACTACCCTGAGTGAGCTGCTTTGCCCGTGCGTCCTGAATTACCTATAACAGGAGTTCTTATCCTATGACCTTGGACTTAGAGACATCCATGTTGGTGACCTTCAGTAACCCAGGTGCTTGCGACCCACACCCTACACATACTGCACACACTACAGGGCTCATTTTTCTGACCAGGTTTCCCATCTTGTAAGTGGGAATCCCCAGAGCTCTTCCCAGTAGGGTCACACCTAATGCAGACACAAAAAACATTCACATTATTTACAAACACTGCCTCGTGTTTTCCGCTAGGATGATGTTTGTACAACAGGATTCACTGAAAGATGATTAATAAATCAACCCAAACCCCTAACCAAAAAGGACACTTATTTAGATCATGGCTCAACTGGAAAATATTCTAAGGCAATAAAAAATGACCAGCAAAACCATAAATAAAGTTTGTACAGCTCTGCTTTCTAAGCAAATCCAAAGTTTTATATCACATAAACTTAAGAAATACCACTTTCAATTAATATTTATACTTAGAGTCAGAATAAGAAGTTCAGGGGGCCGGTGAGATGGCTCAGTGGCGTAAGCGCCTGCCTTGCAAGCGCGAGGGCCCGAGTTCGACTCCCGGAACCCACATACAAAAAAAGGGCCGGTGATATCGCTCAGAGGCACGGGTGCCTGTTGGCGTGCGAGGTCCTGAGGTCAACCCCCCGGTACCCACAAAAAAAAAAAAAGAAGTTCAGGAGTCCCTTAGTCAAGGGACAACATCCCAAGGCTTAATTAATGGATGCAGCTGGTGATAAATGGACTGTGGGTTTGGTGATATACAGTAATCAAAAGAAAAGGAATTTTAATGATCATTTTTGAGCTGGATAATTACCAATCTATTAAACAAATTCATCATTTCTCTAAGGCCACCACACTAAAATGAATGCTTGTTGGTGTAAATGGGAAAAGCGCAGTGAAACATATTAGTCCATTTGGAGCTGCAAAAACATATTATAACTTTTTAAAGAAAACACAGAAACTTTATTGAAAAGCCGAGAATTATTTTTCTCAGCAAGCTTGCCTTCCAAAATGAAATACATCCATCTGCTAGAACCTTAGAGAAAAGAGGATGGCAAGGGAAAAAATGGAGAAGAGAAGCCACCATGGCTAAATGGGAAAGGAAGGCTGGAGGTTTTATGCAGCTAAGTCCTGCAGATAGGAAGGAAAGGGTGGCTTTCCCCATGCACCAGGCCTGGCCACTGGGGTGGCTTCCAGGTCTGCCTGGTTTGGGGGCATCCTGCAGCTACGGGGCTTAGCGAGGAGCACAGCAGCAGAGTCACAGCTGTCCTCCAAATGCATGGGTCCCGCATCTGTGGATATTACCGGCCTGAGATAGAAAATACTTCAAAAGAAACTGCATCTGTAACGGAAATGTTCAGACTTTCTTCTTATCATTATACCCTAAACAATAGAGTATAACAACTATTTATATAGCATTTGTATTCTGTTAGGTAAGCAGGAGGATGTGTGTAAGTTCTTGGCAAATCCCATACCATTTTGTATAAGGGACTTGAACATCTGTGGATTTTGGGGTCCACAGGGTCCTGGAACACATCCTTTATGCATACCAAGGGACAACTGTATTAACACCAGCTCTGAGTGTGCTCTGTGAGAGAAGACTGTGGGCCAATATGTGCCAGCCTTGTCCTCCCAGAGTTTATTACATAACTGATGGACCTCACACTTTCTATTTTCATTCTCTTCATTTACAAAAAGCTTGGACAGAGACATTCAGAAACAGCCCAAGGAATGAGAAGCCCATTAGTCACTCCTAGATCACAAGGAAACCCGGATAAGAATAACGATGCCCGTCTGAGGAGTAAGGAATAGGAAGTGGATTGAGGAGGGAAGTCAAACCTGAAGGGAAAGACCAGCTCAGCTTCATAGAGTTTCTATGATTTTGTTTTCTGTTCTTTTTGGGGTTTTTTTGTTTCTTTGTTTGTTTGTTTTTTCTTTCTAGGTTTGGCCAACTTAGGAACTGTGCAGAAAATGCAAATAGCAAAAAAAAAGGAAATCCACCATTCTGGCCAGAAATCCAGGAAAGGGGCTCCCTGAAAGCCAGAGTGGGGGGAATCCTCATGTTTATTTTTCTCTCTCTTGTCTTCCTTTTTGTCCTGCCTCCAGTTCAGCTTCAAACATGGCTCTCCAGGCAGGAGAAGGGACCTTCATTGCATAAACAGTGGAAGAATCCAGGTCATACATTTTCTCTTTTGTCATGCTGTCTTCTTCCATGGCACAATTGCATAGAACTGCCACCCTGCAGAAGGACAAAACTCTAAGAAAATTCAATCTTGTTAGCCTGAGACACTGGGAAAGGGACCTTAGCAGACAGAGGGTGTGAAGGAAATCCACAGGGAGAGAGCTGGAAAAAAGTTTCTGAAGTTCTACGTTGGAAGCTGCACAGCACCAAGCTCACCCACAAGTCGCACAGGCATAGAAAATGCCCAAAGAAGTAGAAACAAGTCTTAGAGAACTGAATCACAGTATAAAAACTACCTAGGACCAGATCAGGTCCTGAGTGCACACATCCCAGACATACCACACAGCACAGACCCAGGGCTTTGCGAACAGAATTGGCATTGAGAGCTCCACCACAAAACCAAAGGACAGAGCAAGAAGGTCCATTGCTGGTTAAAACAGCAACAAATCCATATTCTCCAGAGAACTTTGGCAACATGAAAAGTCACACACTGTCATACTCAAAGATGACTAGAATACAAACCTAAATTACCTGATATACCAGCAACCATGAAAATTTGACAGATTCTCAAAGGAACAGGCAATCAGAAAATCTCACCAACCCACAGATGATTTTGATTGTGAGGTGTCACACAGGTTTTAAAGCAGCTGTTAGAACCAGTTCCTATGAATCCTCAAAATGAACAAATAGGAAATCTTAAAGAGAAACAGAGTCTATAACAAAAGAACTACGTTGAATTTTTTAAATCAGAAAAGATAACATCTAAAATTTAAAAATCCATGACAGAATGGAGATGGAAGACAAAAGATTAAGTGACCCTGAACAAAGAACAATTAAAAACTGTCCAATATGAATAAAAGCAAGGAAAAAATACTGGGAAATAATGGAGTCCAGAGGCTTAGAGGACACAATCAAAATTCTCACATTTGTATCATTAAAGTTCATAAAGCAGAGACAAGAGCAAAACAGTCATAAAAATAATGCCTAAAAATCTTCCCAAATATGGTGACAAGCAAATTTACCAATATAGGAAACTCTAAAGGGGATAAGCTCAAAACAATTATCCTGGACACATAGAAATGTGCTATAGACAAAGTCTTTAAAGCAGGCTGCCTTCTAAGAAATCACTGGCCATGCTTTGTATGATGTAATTCTAAACCTAAATACTTAAAATATGAAGCAAGGGAAGCAGCAGCTCACACAAAGGCAGCCAGCGTTGCTTTCTGGCCCACGACTTCTGCCCACAGTGTGATGAGGTGACCTGGAACAGTGTGATCCCCTGGGAGCAGTGAGGGGAGGGCAGCACAGGTGGAGCTGAAAGGAGGCCCTGGTAGCTGGGTCGATACGAGCAAGGATGAGTCAAAGTCGAGAGCTCTAGAATTAGGAATCAGGACATGGAGAGGGCAGAGAGGGCAGAGTAAACATCTACACAGGGAGAAGAGAGGGTGTAAGAAAGAAAACACATGGTTGAGGAAGAGAGAGAACAGAAACAGGGAACAAATGTCCCCCAGAGCTGCAAGAGCTGGTCCCTGTCCTTTCATTTGCTCTGGCAAAATGAGCTGACTTTTGACTGGGACTCCTCGGTCAGAAGCAGGGGCAACAGATGGGTATTTAAAGGAAGGGGTGGCGCTGGCTGCCTGGGATCTACCACACAGAAATAGCCTCCAAGTCGGATTCCTGAGTGCTGTTACCATGGGCTTTATTTTCCTGCCTGTGCTTCCAATGCTCCAATATGCACGCCTTCAAGCGTATTACAACATTTCTTGGATTTCCTGTTTTCCTAGCTGATTATGCTGCACAGTTTTTGTATGCGTCACACTTTGATTGCACAATAAAATGTTCAGTCATAATGAAGAATGCGCTTGTAGAATCAGGTAGAGTTTGGTCACTACTTAAAACTAAGGCGATCAGAGAAGCTTCAACATGAAGTAAATCAAGTGCATGAGCTTTGGGAGTCAAGTGTAATACTGAGGCTCCTCTGTGTACCGATGGGGTCACTATGACAGGCCTTGGTTATCTAACAGGAAGCAGTATCTTACATAGGTTCGCAGTGAGGATTAATTGAGATAATATGTGAACAGTGGCTGCATGCAGTAAGCCTGCAAATATGTCTGCTGTGATTAGTTATCACATCTCAAAAATAAAACACTCTTGTCAACAACTCAGTTGACATTGACGAACATCTTTTAATCTCATGACCTAGGATGGGGATATTGTACTACAAATGTCACAATACCCCTAAGCTTTCTCCGTGTGTGTGTGTGTGTGTGTGTATGTGTGCAGTTTTATGGAGGAGAGATATTATTTTCTGTTTAATGTTTTCTGTTGTTTCAGACTTATAGATATGGAATGTATCTCAGAAAAACCTGTTTGTTTCCTTATTCACTACAAGAACCTGTAAAGACTGCACGGCCTTGTCACTGATGAAGTTGGACCGTGCCGAGGAACACATCCCTAAAAATCCGCTTCGTGCAATTCAATATTTAACTTAAACAATACTGAACTCCTATTAGTTCCTGTTGGTACATGAAGCAAGATTCATAATATAAATGGATTTACACATAATCTGTATCAGCATAATTTGGGTTAATTAAAGGGAAGTTTCATCTGAATCCGTGAAAAGTAAGAATTAAAGACTACTTTCAAAGAAATTAAATTACGTCAATTTTAAATAAGGAGGTGAATTGACCTAGCAATGCTCTTTGGCCAAGTGTTGAAATGAGGGACTTGTCTAGTAACCAAACTAAACACAGATGTTATATAAAAGGTTCATCCTGACTTTATTTTCCTAACCAGTTTAAACCTTACCCTTACAGTGTTACTTTCACTAGCCATTTACCTAGTAATTCCATTCTAGATCCAGACAGGGTACACTGAAATAGGACACTGACATATTCTGTATATCATTTCTTACTTTTATATTTTCCCTTGTATGCAGTATTTTCTCATCTTTATTTACAGAGTATTCTGTTGTGTATTTGTAGGGAAAAGCCAAGTCACTACAGATCATCTAGCTTGTTAACGGAGATCGTGTATGGAACACAAACTATGTTCTGATGTTTCAGTTTAATTAATAAAAAATACAGCAGATAAAAAGTATCAGTTGTGTTGCAACTTCAAATTGCAGATTCACGTATGTGTCAAAGGAGTTCATATCTTGATTATACCTGAAAGGCCAAATTCCAGAATGACATAAGCAGGGCGAGTTGGGAATCATTTGTTAAGAATTCTTCACGAAGGAAACACATCACTTAAAACTACAGGACAGTGAAGATCATGAAACAAAATGGACTATTAATTATGCATGTGGATATGTGTGTATGTGGAAGTGTGTACGGGTGTGTGTCTGGGTGTGTGTTTATATTCCTGTGGATATAGAAGGTGTGATCAACAGTAAATGTTTAAATACAAAAATTTAAAAATTACAATAAAAGACACATTGCCAATAATCCTCCTCAAAATACTCCCCCTTGCTTCAAACACACTTATCCCATTGTTTTTGTCACTTTCTAACCCAGTTCTGGAAGTCCTCTTTCATGAGTGTCTTTTTCTGGCAACCTCAATGTTCTGAATCAACTCAAAGCATTTATGTCAGTTTCCTGTCAAGTAAAAATATGATGCATCCTCATTTACCTTACTCACTACAGCTGGCACCGTGTGACTTCTGGCTCTTTCCCAAAGTCAAAATGACCACGAAAGCTAAACATTTTGAATCAATTCAGGACATCGAGGCAGCCATGGCAGTGTAACTAAAGCTCAGGAAAGAGGATTCCAGAACTGCTTCAGAGTGTCAAGAACAACGGGAGAAGTGTGTTCAAAATGGGGGGGAGTATTTTGAGGTGATTAATGACAATGTGTCTTTCGCTGTAATACGTTTTTAAAATTTAAAGATGCACTGTGTATTTTGGTCACACTGGTACGTCTGTGCGTGTGTTTGTGTGTATTTTGTGTGTATCTATGTGTGTCTGTGTGTGTCTGAGTGTGTGTGCATGTGTGTGTATCTGTGCAGGGATCTCTGCTTCTGTGTGTGTCTCTGTGTGTCTGCACACGTGTCTGCATGCGTCTGTCTCCACGTGTGTATGTGTGCATGTGCAGATTACCTCAGACAATAAACCAATGACAGAATGGGCATCTATTTTAAATTCCAGGTAAAGGTTTAGAAAAATAAAGGCCTACATTTTTATTTTTCCAGTAAAAATATAATTAAAATAGACTAAAACCTCACCAATTTAGGCCTTGGGTAAAAGCAGCCTGAGCTTTAACTGGATTACTTTAGAATAAATGCCATTCCAAGCCATTCCCATCCACCCATCACTCAAACTGGTGTCTCAATGGGGACCCGTTAAGTGCAGCCCTGCCAGGCTCACTTGGCAATGGCACCTTGGGGACAACCAAGCCACTGACTTAATTTAGCAATGTATTCAGAGGGCTCCTTAAGTGCTGGGGGCCAGGAGCTGCTAGAGTAGGGCGTGCCCCTTGCTCTGCTGACTCTGCATCAGCAAGGGAGAAGCCAGGTCAGGCGCCCGATGGACGCCGGTGCAGGGAGGCTGCTTTGGCGGGGCGAGGAGCAGTGAAGACAGCCACACCAAGTCTCCTAAGACAAAGGGTCCCTCCTCGGAGGAGAAGGAAGAGGAGCTTCCTGGAAGGTGGAATAGAAGAGCTCCCTGATGCTGCCACCCTGGGGGATACGGGGCAGAGCAAACGTGGAGCTGGGAGGCAGGGAGTCCTCACATGCTGTCCCAAGGAGCTTCCCTTATCGCATGGTGCTGGGGAGACAGAAGCTGTCCTCAGACAGGACCGCCTGGTGTTGGAACATTCTTCCGGTGACTCCAACTCATGGCTGGGGAAAGGGAAATAGGAGAAGAGGGCGACATAGTTGCTGCAGTAGTGAACGTGGTTTGTATGCAGATGAAGGATGCTTTGGTATTTCTGTCCCTGCAGGTGGTGAGAATGCAACAAGAGTAGGATTGCGTCTGTGTCCCCAGTTTGTCCTGCGAAGGTATGACAAACATCCTCTTGGCTCTGCGTGTAATGTACACAGCAAACCTTTCTCAGAGCAGTGTGGAGCTCCGCGGCATGTTCTGTGCACCAGAACAAAGCTCGTACCCTGCCCCTCCCTGCAGCAAAGGAGGACCTGCGGCAGCATCGCCTGGCCCCTGGCAAGAGGCTCTGTCCCAGGCCAGCTGCCCGTCCTCCACCACCAGGCCCTGCTGGCCTTGGCAGGTTGGGCAGGACTAAAAATACTGATTCGCCAGTGTTGTGCGCAGGACAGGCTGTCCCATGTGGCCATGCCGAGTTCTGTGGTCCTGCACCCGCTGAACCAGTCCAGGGCTCAGCACGGCCCACTGATTTTTCTCAGGACAAAAAGCACGCTCAGAGGCCCGATGGAGGTTACGCACCTCCTACTGTAAGAGCCCGCCCTGCTGCCAGGGGAGGAAGCACATTGGGCAGGAGGAGCAGGGCTTCCACCTTCCAGTCTGCCCATGACCTTGGGAAAGTCCTTGAAGGGCGAGGAGAAGGGGTTTCCTCCCAGGGGAGAGAGCGCAGTTGTGTTCAGCATCTCGTTTGCTCTTCCTAAGGAGCTGGGGACCGGAAGGGAGGTTTCCAGAGGCTCAGAAGTGTGGCCGTACAGTATCGGAGCGGGCAGGGATAGTGGCTAGGGTAACAGGAAGGCAGACTTTACGGTGGTCAAGAGCAGTCCACACTCACTAGAAACCATGTTTTGAGTTTGGATCTCTTCTGGGGCTAGCACTCTGTGGGCGTGGGGGGAGCCTCTCTGGCAACACAGGGCTGCAGCAATGGGAGCACAGCTGACAGCTCGGATGCTCAGAGGGTTAGATGCATCCTGTGCATGGTTCAGGCATGGTACTTCCAACACACAGTCGCTGTCTTAGTTACTTTTCTCTTTTGCTGAGACAAAATACCTGACACCCAAAGTAAGGGAGGAAAGGTTTATTGCCCACAATTTATAGAGGTTTCATTCCATAATCAGCGGACTCCAAGGCAGGGTGGTGTGGCAGAGGGGCAATCGTTCATGGCCTCAGAAGATACAAAAGCAACAAGAGCAAAAGGGAGGAGCAAGCTCTTTTCTATTCCTTATGCTGTATGCAAGCTACCCACCCTAGGACGGGTGTAGCACTCACACCCCCAATCCCAGCACTAGACAGTGAACCAATCACAAGCTCTACATTCGGCTGCCTCAGAAAAGCCTACCCCCATGACTGCATGAGGCTTTGGGGGGACATCCAGACACAAATCATAACAGTGGCTTTTCCATGTTGTAAGTCATGCAGCATCTGTAAGAACAGAACTGAAACTAGGAATTCCACTTGACCCAGCTATTCCCCTGCTAGGTATCTTCCCAAAAGAGTCAAAGACACTGTATTACAATAATACATGCATGCCTATGTTTATAGCAGCACAATTCATAATAGCTAAATCTTGGAAGTGGCCTCTATGCCCATCAATAGATGAATGGATAAAGAAAATATGATATTTATACACAGTGGAGTAATACTCTGCCATAAAGAAGGTTAAGTTTGAGTAGGAAAATAGATGCACCTTGAGACCAAAATATTAAGTGAAATAAATCAGGCACACAAACTTCAATATCACATGGTTTTTCTTACATGAGAAGCCCAAAGTACAATACAGATTATTTAAAGAGCAAAATAAAAGACAGATAATTGGAAACAAGGAGATAGATCTTTCAAAAATGGGAAGGGGACTAAGAGATGGAGGTAAGGCAAAGGGAGGGAAGGGGAAGGGGACACAGAAAGAATTAAGATGTGTTATGCATCTGCACCAACTCCCCACAAGGAATGTGACCATCATGTATTGCAAACACCTACTCATGAAAGTAAAAGAATACAGAGCATGCAAAAGGAAATGAATCCTACAAAAACTGGAAAGTTATTGCCTCTGAATCCTTACTAGGGAGAAACTGGCATTTGTGGAAGAAGAGCTGAGGGGTGGAGTAATGGATGTTAACACTCGAGTATTAGTAAGAGCATCGGGGATGGGTGACATTCTATCCCCGGGCCTAAAATACCAGGGCTGGAAATGAACCAAGAACACTGGAGATTCCTATGAAGGTCCCTGCCCAGCTCCAAACGTACTGCAGAAGAGCCAAATTCACTGACTCCACCTATAAAGATTTGTTATCCTTAATATTAAGTGGAAAGGCTACTTTATTTAGATGCTTTTTTGAACATGAAATTGTAATCTGTTTGCCCAAGCTTTTGGACAGACAGTGATGAGTCGTTACAGCACAGGCTTAGCTACTTAGTTGCAAGAATTTGTTCTAAGAGTTCTATGGTCACTGGCTCTTTCTTTTCAAGTCTTTCAGGTGATTTGCTACTATCCATCTCTAACATCCTAGAACTCAAATTCCTCCAGGAAATCTTGAGCTCTTTTACTACATAACACTGTGATCCATCCAGGAATCTTCAGGACTCAAAGTACAGTAGTTTCATTTGATATTTTCCCTCTATTTCTATCTGAGATGCCCTACAAAATCACGCTCAAACATCCACGGAAAAGCTACCTTGCATCAAGCACTATGGTAAGATAAACAATTACTGGTGTCACCACATCAAGAATGTGTAATAAATGCCCTGAAGCAGTCTAAGAGGACAGAAATGCCCAGGCAGATGGCTGTCACCATCAGCTATGGTGGCTCACGCAGGAGTAGAGGAAGGGAGCAGGCCCCGGGCAGCATGCTGCATAGGGAGGGGAGAGAAGGGGTGACCGGAAATGGAGCCAGCCCAGTGGACAGCACAGATGGGGGAGCCCAGGGAGAAGGGAGGGGTGGCGTGCGCGTGGCTTCGTGTGATCGTGCAGAACAGTGCTAGAGGAGCGGCCGCAGGGGGCACGGAGAAGACAGGAAATGTATGGTCTTCTTCCGGTGGGACACTTCTCAACCAAAGTTTGGCAATCTTCCCCCAAAAAATTATATGGGAAAAATCACTGATTCACTTAAATGAAACTTGTTTTTTTTTTGTGGGGGGGGGTGTTGTTGTTTATTTTTTATTTTTTTATTTTTTTGGCCTCACAGAGCTTCAATGTGTTAATATCAAAACCGCTAAGGAAAAGTTTGCAGTCTGGTTTGGCATGATGGTGTTTTCAGGGAGAAAGACAGTTAAAGAAAAAGGGAAGTGATCTCATACCTCCTTTCCTTTCTTATAGAACTTTGTATTTTCCTAACCTGTTTTTGTGAAGGGGTAATATATTTTGAGATAAAGCACCAAAAAATAAAAATCTGGCAATGCTATGTGAAGACCAGCCTGGCTCATGGGGGAAATAAAAAAGCAGGGAGACCTTATCAAGGAATTGGAAAAAAAAAAAAAAAAAAAAGGAAAGGAGAAAAGCATTTTAGGCAGAAGGTAAAGAAAGCACGGAGATGAGAAGAGCCCTTGGGTGCCGGGCCCTGTGCCCACAGCAGGTGCCCTGGAGAGAAGCAGAATCAGGCGCTGTGTAGGCTGGGATGTGACCTCACAGGTCTGAGCGTGTCCCAGCCCAGCCCAGGTCAAATGACTGTCTTCTCGGCACAAACAAGACAGCAGGAATGTCACTAGTATCTTCTGGCGCTTCAGCGTGTTGCTTACTCATGACCAAGGAACCCAGATGGCCACCCCGGAATATGAGGTGCTGATCATGTTAAGTTAATGAAGCATGGAAAGTAGCGGGCTCCAGAAGTGACTTTCCTGCAACAGCTCCTTGCCTGTGTAATAATGCCTGGCCCTTCAAGGGAGAAAGAAGTTACCAAGGGCCCTTCCCTGAGTTTGCTTTTAACAAACCTTCATTGCAGGAAGAAAGACTAAAACCTATCCCTGTGGACACCCTAGACAGAATTCTCACATTCTGCTGCCTTGCATTTAGATCCCATTCGGTTTTCCACAGAGAATTATTTCCAAACCATTGCTACTCTGCAGAGCCCATGGACTTTGCCCTTGGCCACTGGATGTTTTACCGAAGCCCACTGAATTTGCCTAAAAATAATTCACCATTGCCTTAAATTGTCTATGTTCCCTGATTTCCCCCTCCCTGTGGAAAGGGGAATAAGTTTCTGACTCAGGCTGGGCTGGTGGGTAATTACACTCTGGGATGGCCTTCATGCGTGTGATAAATGAGTGCATCTTCTCTTCTGTTACTCTGCCTATTGTCAGTTCATGTCAGGGAACCTTCATGAGAACCATGATCATCAGTGTTCAGAGTCAGCATTCACTATTCGGAAGAGCCGGCCCCTCCATGGGCCTCTGTCACTGATGCTGCCGCTCCTCCAGATGTGCTGCGATGCCTCCCCACAGCCTGGAGCTCATTCTCCTCATTGCCCTGACTGCTGTTTGCTGTGTGTTCTTTAGAAGCCAACCACTTACCAGCCTCCGTGGTTCTCGCTTGCTTCTCTACACGAAGGGGAGCCCATAGCCCCTGGAGTCACTTCCAGCTCTCCTGCACGTAGTCCTAGCAACCGCATGGCCAGTGTGCCCCTGTGATAATGAACTGCACCCACTGAACTTCTGCCTCTCTGCTGGAAAGGACCAGCCTTCTGAAATTGCCCATTAGGTGAGGAGAATCATTGCAAAGGTCAGAGTGTCCGCATAGCTATCCCGTGCATGGTTTGCAGGGGCTGGCGTCACGTATGGACGGGCCATGGTAGGCTATGTCTCTGGAAGACTTCCCGCCCTCCCGGGTTACTCGGCACAGCACACTGTTACAACAAAAACCCTCATATCGCACAACAACCGCTGTCACCCTGGAGACAAATTAACACTTTGCTTTCTATGAAACAGTTAACTTCCCTTAACAATAGCAAACCAGTGGTCTGCCGATGTACATAACAGCCTTGGCCAGGCCATGGGAGAACACGAAGCAGTGAATTTCAGCATTAGGAAAAGCATCTGATAAAAAACATCTTTTAAAATAATGACATTTTATATTCACATCGATTGTATTCCTATAACCCTAAAGTTGTTTTCAAAGAGCAAAATATGGTAAGAGAATAACTGTTATGGGCTCTTCATGCCAAAACTAAAAAGTAAATTATACACCTCACCAAATCTTCCCTGATTCACAAGGAGATTTTGCTGTAAAATATCTATTGTTTGTGAGGAACACACAGTGTAGTTTCCATTACAGTGTTATCAAGAGGTTGACCAGAGTGAGAAGGAGGAGGCAGCTACCTGCTGGGAATGATCCCAGGATGAGAGACCTAAGTCTCTCCCAGTTTCCTGTACTTCCATATGGCCGCTGTAAACCTACCTACCTCGTGTGCAAGCATCAAGATTCGGGGCAGTCACACACAAAAGAATGAGCCCCGCACAAGGATGGCCTAGGCTAGCGCTCCACCTATCGTCCTAACAAGCCAGTCGACTTTTTTTATTAGTGCATGCTTGCAGTACATAAGGACTGCACTCCTTGTGAGGAGTTGGTCTGTGTGTATAACACACCCTAATTCCTTCTTCCATCCCTTTCCATCCCCTTTTTCTCCCCTCTGCCTCTCTCAATCCCTTCCCATTTGAGAAAGTTCTATCTCCCTACTTCCTATTATGTATCTTTTATTTTGCTCCTTATTTATACTTCAGGTTTTTCATATAAGGGAAACCATGTGATATTTAAGCTTATGTGTCTGATTTATTTCACTTAACATATGGTCTCAAGGTACATCCATTTTCCTACAAATGACTCAAGTTTATCTTTCTTTATGGCAGCGTAGTACTACTCCATTGTGTGTAAATACCACATTCTCTTTGTTCATTCATCTCTTGTTGGACACTTGGGCTGCTTCCAAGATTTAGCTACTACGAATTGTGCTACTATAAACACAGGTGTACATGGATCACTGTAACGTGGTGACTTTAACTCTTTTGGAAAGATACCTAGAAGGAGAACAGCTGGGTCAAATGGAATCTCTAGTTTTTGTTTTTTGAGGAATCTCCATTCTGATTTCCATGGTGGTTGTGCTAGCTTACATTCCCACCAACAATGTAGAAGAGTTCCTTTTCCCCTGCTGCATCACCAGCATTTATTATCTGATTTCTTGATGATGGCCATTCTTGGAAATGAAGCCATTTTATAGTGGTATTAGCAAGTTTTGTAAAATAACAACTATTTTTCCTTTTTATAAATTATCAATGTTAGTAGGTTTTAACAAGCAGATAGAAGAAACAAGAATATGAATGTGTAGCTTCTAAGGAACAACAACGCTGCCTGTGAGTATTTGTCTCCAACCGTTGATCATCTCGGCAGGTCGCGTCCCTCACCTCAGCCTGGAGTTCGAGCAGTGCTGATGTTCATCGTGTATGAACCACACGAAATGTGCAGTGAGCCCGGCAAATGAACTGGACACAGCTTAAACAGTGCACAGCTTCTCGTATATGAGACAAAACTTCACTGGGGGAAACGACGACAGATTTGTGTCCTGATAAGGGCCTGTGGTGCGGGCATCTTAGGAATCACTGCCATTTACTGAATACCAAGAGTGGGGAGCCCCTTTGCTAAGCGTGTGTATTGTCATCTCTTCTCTGTCACCGCCACAGTATGAGGTGGGCACTGCTCTTACCCCTTTCACAGAGCATTCCATGGGTGAAGATTAAAAAGACTGCTCAAGGGCTCAGAGCTGGCACACACACATGGGACTGAACCCAAGGCCTTTGCACTGAGGGACATCCCCAGCCCTTTTTTCATTTTTATTTTGCCGACTGGATGCTCAGCTTGCTACTCCCAAGGTATCCTGGCCATGAGCTTGTCCTTAAGCTTCACTCTCTGTGCTGGGCTTCAACTTAGTCCCAAGAGAGGTATCAGGGACCCCGCCAAGGCAGCTGTCTGCATGACGGAGCCCACGTCAACCCCAGGCTGCTCCGCAAGCTCTCCCTGCCCATCCTACTTAGTTCTGGAATCGCTCCACAGCTGGACAGCCCACTTCCCTCCAAGTGCTTTGCTGTCTTACTTTGTTTGCTTTTACCTTCTCACTACACTACAATGCCGGGGAGAATTTAGGGGTGAGCCTGCATCACCCGGATCAGTACTTGGCATACAGTAGGCACTCAGTGATGTCCTCCGATTAATCTAATCCACACTTTCTCCTAACAAGTGCTCGCAAACTGGGCAGGAGCAATGACGTTTAAAGATAAGAGAGCCTGAGCGAGCTCCGTAGTCTTTTAGGTCTGGATGGTGTGCATGAAAGAAGGAAGCAGGAGGGAACCAAGCATCGTTGTGGGGTGTCGGCCCGAGCTGCAGCGCGCAGAGTGCAGGCAGGGCGAGCTCACAGTTACCTCTCCATCTCCGCAGGTCCCACATCTGAGCACTCAACTGACTAACTGCAACTCGAAAATACTCAATAAAAAAGTGCATCTGTACTGAACATGCATGGGTTTTTCTTTCTTTCCAGTCACTATTACCCAAACCATACATCTAGAGACAACTTTAAATACAGGGGGGTATGCATAGGTTCTGTGCAAGTATGAGACCATTTCGTATAAGGGACAGAGCATGCTCAGGTTTTGGTACCCAGAGGGTATCTTGGAAGCCATCCCCATGTTTACCGAGGGGTGACCGTAATTCCAAATGGCGCTTGGGCCCTGGGTCAGAAAGCAGGGAATGGGTGTGTAAAGTCCCAGAGTTCACAGCAGAGAGCAAGTTGTGTGCCAGACCTCAAAGCCCCCTGGACATGGTCAACATCTGGAAAAACAGCTTTGGTGGTCACCAAGGAGGGGTTGCTACTGGCTTCCTGTCAGTGGCAGCTAGGGATGGTTCCACACACCCTACAGATGGCAGGATAGTCCCAGCAACAAGAACTCTCTCACCTGCATTGTGAACAGCATCGAAGTGGAGAAACCCTGCTCCTTAGCCCTGGGAGACCCCTATCATGAGGGCGATTTCCTCTGTATAGAGGTGGCAGCCTCTCATCCCCTACTGAAAGCCAGACCACACTGCTGTGAGCTCTTGGGTCCAGAATGCCATCGCCTCCTAGTGAAGCTATGTTCCATACACTGTTCCAACCGATCCTGAGAAAACCAGGAACGAGTGGTAGAGAATACAAAGTTGTACCCTCCAAAAATTACCATTTTTAACCACCACTTTGTTCTTGGGCACTGGAAGTGCAGAGCTGACTCCACAGTGTCCCGTATAGGACTAGTATTTACATTTCTATTAACTCTGGACTCAGATCTCAATTTGCTCCTGGGCTGTTTCGAAGGATCAACTGCAATGCCATTCATTTCTCTGTGTATTTTGCCTTGCTCTGTGCAGCACACAAGTGTTTGCCTGCTGTCGGGGCTGCTCTGTAGGGACCCCATTTGCCCAGCCGCGCCCTGCTCTCTGGTAGCTATTCCCAGCAAGTGCTGGCCAGTTACAGAGGCCTGGCTTTCTGTGCCCAGTGAGGTTTCACATTCCTAGCATTCTGCAGCCCTGCCCCTTTCGAGCCTCACCGCTTTGCTTTTCTCCTCTTGGGAAATGGGAAGGAAAAAGGAAGCTTGGGCTGGGCTCTCTGGAAGAGCATCAGGGGACAAAATGTGCTGGAAAATGGACCAAGTCCTAGGGGGGAGAAAAGGCATCATCAGGAAAAGAACCCTGGCACGCTACCTAAGAGACCTGGTCACTCTCCCTGGTGGACCTGGCTGGACCCAGCCGCAGGGCAGAAGGTCCAGAGTCTCTGGTCAAAGCTGCAGAGCATGTGGGGTGCAGGGCAGAGTCAGTGCTGGAAAGTGCAGTCTGTGTGGGCCTGGGTGTGGAGCCCCGGGCGGGAGGCAGCTACTGGGTCCACGGAACTTCAGCTTCACCAACATAGGATGCGCTTCCTTCTGCTCCTCATCTCTGCATTCTTCATGGGGCCCTCACTTCCTTCTCAGCACCTCCTCCCCTGCTCCTCCAACAACACCACACCAGACTGCTCCTCCCCTTGTCCTCAGCACTTCATCCTCCTTGTTCAAGGACTGTCTTTGCCCCATCCCTGTCCCTCCTCGCCCTCAGTATAACTGTTATTTCCCCATCTTCTTTCCTGTGATTTCTTTTCTCTGAAAGAGCACATCTGACATTGAAAACCACCTCTGCACTTTCTCTTCAGTGTTTGCTGGGCTAACCCATGACTCTCAGGAAAACCAGTCCGCACATCAAGCTACTTGCTGAGGTATTTCACACTGGTAATTCCAAATGAAATCAACTCAAATCTCTTATGTCCAGACCCAAACGAGATTCAACCTCCACGACAAAATGTGCCTCATCCTCTTAGCGCTTGTGTTTTTGTCCCCCTTAGCTGAATTCTCTTAGCTGAAAATCATTTCATGGGTACTAAAAATCAGTACCTGTAGTCAAGTGATTGGGCATAATAATGACAATTCTATCTTTTGATTCACCATTCGCACTTCTGGAAAGGTGATCTGAGGAACTGATAAAAAGGAAAAGCATTGCATGGGTGGAATTATTTTTCATCTGGAGGTAGCAACTACTATTTAAAATTTGAAAAGCATTAGGTAAAAACATGGAAAACTGTATGCTAACATAAAAATAGAAAAATAAGACACATATTGGTATTTATAAGTTTACAACTCTGCATGTAATAAGTATTGGAAAGAAAAATAGTAAAATGATATTCATTGTTTGGGGGTTAGTCTCCACATTACTTTTTAGTGTATGTTGTATAAATTTCACTTTCTTCAAAAGGGAATTTTTTATCATCCTAGACTCCTCCTGTCTTTTTTTTAGCTGTCTTTTGTTTGCCTACCACATGTTATAAGTTAAGTCTTCAAATATCAGTTCTGTCCCTTGTTCCCTTTCTGTATTTCTACTCTCACACCTTGCTCAACCGCGAATGATCAGCAGGCGGGACCGTGGCACTGTCCCCAGTGTAGTGTCTTTTAGTTGCTTCCCAGCCCCACCCCTGCCTTTCTCCTTCTCTCCCTCTCTACAGGAGCAAGGGCCAAAGCCCCATCCCCAGCCTCGGGCCCCAGCCTCGGACAGCATTCTCAGGAATACAGCAATGGCAGAGACCAGGCGGGGATCTAGAGCTGCTCCTGCTTTGCTGAACATAGGAAAACAAGAGGACCAGTGAAAGGAACAGCTGAAAGAGCCCAGTCCCCAGCAGAAGCATCTTGGCAGCTGCTTCTGACCCTGTGGTGGGAGAACACTTGCCCTTATTTTGAATTCTGTGTGTTTCCTGTTGCTCGCAGCCCAGCGCCTTGCTGACCACCATCTGGCCCAGCTGTCTACCTGCTACATCTCACAGCATCGACTTCTGCTTACATTTTTTACAAGAGTGGGAAAAGAAAGACTCGCAAAGAACACTAAATACATAAACACTGGCAATGCGGGCACAGACAACAACTGGACGGTGAGAAAAAAAAAGAGTTGAGGACTGAAAATTATAAAAAGCTCGCAGAACATATTTACAAGCAATCTGAGTCCATTTAGTAAAGCGCTGAAGAAATCCCACATCCATCAATGGGAAATTTAGCATCAGTATTCACAGCACAGCCTATCTGGGCACGGCGTCTCCCTGATATTCACTGCACTGGGCACTAAGTCCACATGGATCTAAAGCAAAGGCGAGCCGCATACACAAGGTCCCCACTCTCGGGGAGCTTAGGAGAAAATCCAGGAACAAAATAATTGCACAAGTAAATAATTAAACCTGGTATATGAATTATCAAATTAAAGGATGTTTTTATAAGAGGGAACCTGGCCTAGTCTATGTGTTAGCAGGTTAGGACACCAGCCAGGAGGCCTCCTCAGAACATGGAAGTTGGAAGTAGCAGGAAGGATAAACCTACTTTATTAGAAAAATGAAGGGAGGAGGAAGAAAGGCACAGAATTTGGGACAGGTTGTGGCATATACAAAGGTCCTAGGGTCAGACACAAATACTGAATCGGTGGAATACAAAGGCCAGAGTAGCTAGCCTATGTGTCCATATTTATTTATACTAACCAAGAACAGGTGAAATTATGTTCAATACATGCTGCTTAATAAGAAAATCAGGGCTAGGGGTGTAGGTTAGTAGTAGAACATGTGCTTAGCATATTTGGATTGAATTCCCAGCACTGTCAGAAAGTAAGAAGAAAATCCAGTATATAATTTAGTCTTTAAAATTTTCAATCTAAAAAAAAAAAAAGGTAAAACAAAAAGAGTTTATTGATGAAAGTATTAAATAATTTCATCCCCTAAAGTCATTCAACACAAATTTTTTAAGCATCTCCCAATTATCAGGTACTATATTAAATTCTAGGGATACAAAGAGGTTACTCTGTCACGCGGTGCCTTGAAGAAACTAAGGTGAACAATCACAGCAAAATGTAACAGCCCTTTGATGTGGGGAGACAGGCTCAGGGACTATGGGGGACATCAAGACAGGGGAAAATGAGTTCACCCTCGGTGGGATTATCTTGAAAATTAATTTATGTGCAGTACAGCACCACTGAATGGTCCCAGCTAAGTGAACTGTGCCTGAATGTAAGCATGAAACAAACCAGAAAATCTAAACTCTCACAAATCTCAAAAGGTATTGAAATTGGTAAAATGGACTTTAAAGTATGCAAACATTCTGGGAATCAGGCCACCTCTGGAGGCTCGGACAATCATTCAAATTACTGGATTGGAGAATAACTGAATTCCAGAATATGTTTTGAGAACGAAAAAAAAATGAAGAAAGAAAAGAAGGAAGGAAGGAAGCAAAGGAGAGAGAGAGAGAAAGAAAGAGAAAGAAAGAAATAAAGAAAGAAAGAAAGAAAGAAAGAAAGAAAGAAAGAAAGAAAGAAAAAGAAAGAAAGAAGAAAGAAAGAAGAAAGAAAGAAAAAGGGAGAAAGAGGGTGAAATGGAGAAAGGGAAGGAGGGAGGGAGGACTGAATTAGACCTGACTTTATACACAGATCCGGTTCAGACAGACAGACAGACAATCCAGTATAGATTTAACTTGGTCTTTTGTTGAGATACAAAGAGAAGGCTTACACTTCTTATCAGGAAGCATTACCACCGTCCTTTTCATTCTTGTAGTTTCCAAGATTATTAATAAAACAAAAACCAGGGACTTGGATCTTTACACGAGTTCTGTCAAGAGTCAGCTCTGTGAGGACAGAGCCCTAAGATTTCTCCGAGTCTCAGTCTTGCCTTCTAAGTCACTACAAAAAGTTATGTGTTAATTTATTGTTTTCAATGAATTCATTATTGACTGGTGGCCATTATCAAACTCAGGAGAATACAAAGTAATTCTATGAATAATTTGCTGGCCTATCAGATTTTATAAACAATACTTTCAGTTTACTGAGAATAACTTGGTAAGTGTTTAATGCCTGCTAATTATGAAACTATGGAAAGCTAAATATCGCCCTGGGGCCTGGTGTCTTTGACTGGAAAGAAAACACATAGAGAAAAGCCAGGTGGAATACTTTTGATGACATCTATGCCCTTCTCTTGTATAGGAGACAAGGAAAAACATAAATTGCACAAACATCACATGTCCTTGTGCATTATGAAGAGGACAGAGAAAAACAAGATTATTTCTGTTGTTGGACATATCTTTGCACATCTCAGTCATTTTTACTAAAAAGTGTTTGGTAAAGTTGCCTAAAGTGAATAAGGAGTTATGATATGTGTGCCAAAGAAGAGTTTGATGATTTAAAAAAAAAACTTGGAAATGGTTTTGTCACTAGATCCAAAAAATGACACACTAATTATATGCAGTGCTACATAATAATTCCAAGTGTAATTGCAGTGTAATTTCTCTGACATGTATTCACTATCCATCGCCATCAGAATTATTATGCATAGATTATGTCACCTTGTTTTCCTAGTTCCCCACTATCTCTTCGAGGTGCAGACTTTTCAAATATGTAGAATCCTTTTAAAATATGTGGCGCCTATAATACCTCTCTCACCAAAGGCCCGCAACATATGAATAACAACAATACTAATATGAATGCAAATACCCAGCATTCTGGAAAGCCAACCCTGTATTACTCCACTTTATAAAATAAGAATGCAGGTGAGGAGATAGCTTCTTTGTAATTTTCCTGTAAAGCAGAGCAGTTTGTTCTGCTCTTTCCTATGCCGTCCATGTCTCTCCTCTCTCCCCAGTGACACTGTCACATCCTACGCGATACAGGGAGGTGAGGAATGTCCATGAGAAGCCAACACCATAGCACTCAGGTTCTCAACACCTCAGGGCCACAGTCCTGTGACCCCAGGGCTCCCTGGGGGATAAGCATAGCTGCAGATCCTCCCACTCGTGCCCTCTCCACACCCCACACCCATTCCATGAATGTCCTGCTACTGCCATAGACACAAATGCTACAAACATACAACAAAAGTACTAGTGTATAGAAATGTGTATTTCACAGAAAGATGGAAAAATGGAGGGCTGGTGAGATAGCTCAGCGACATAAGTGCCTGCCTGGCAAGTGCGAGGTCCTGAGTTCGACTCCCAGAACTCACATACGAAAGAAGGGCCGGTGATATCACTCAGTGGCACAGGCGCCTGCTGGCACATGAGGTCCTGAGTTCGACCCCTGGTACCCACAAAAAAAAAAAAAAATGGAGGAATTACATAAAGATTTGTTAGGTCCAGGATGGTTATTGTCATGTGTTGACTTGGTTGGACGACGGTGCCCCGTGGCTGGACCAAACACAAGTTACACACCTCTGTGAAGGTTTTTTTTTTTTTCTTTTCTTTTCTTTTTTTTTTTAGTTTGATTCGCATCTGCAGTCAGTTGACTTTGAAGAAAGCAGGTTACTCTCCATAACGTGGGTGAGCCTCAGCCAATCACCTGAAGGCCTTAAACAGCAAAGACAGGTTTCCCGAGGAAGAAGAAACTCAGCCACCAGACTGCAACATAAAAATTCTACTGGAGTTTCCAAACTTCAGCCTCAAGATTGCAACTGCTTATCCAAATCTCCAGCCTGCCAGCTTGCTCAACAGATCTCAGATGCACCAGGGCGCACAAACTCACGAGCCAAGTCTAAAATCAACTGATAGGATGTATGGATGGGTAGATAGATAGATAGATAGGATAGGTGATAGATACAATAGGTAGGTCATAGATAGACAGACAGATCATGTTCCCTCTCTGTCCATGTCTGTATACATGTGTATCTATATCTATGTCTATATCTATCTATATCTGTATCTGCATCTATGTCCACATCTGCAGCTATCTGACCATTTATATCCACTGGTTTTATAATCACGGATTCAACCACCCATTGGCTAAAGATATTCAGAAAAAAATTGGGTCTGTAATGAACATGTACAAATGTTTTTAGGGTCATTATTCCCTAAACAATACAGCATAGTGACAATTTACGTAGCATTTCCCTTTCATTAGGTACTATCAGTGATCTAGAGATGACTTAATGTACACAGGAGGATGTGGGTAGGTTGTGTGCAAATTCTACACCATTCATACAAGAAACTTGAGCATCCAAGAATATTGGTATGGCAGGGGGTCCTGGGAACAACCCAACTACTTACGTATTCTATTGGTTCTTTTTCTCTGGAGAACTTTGCCTCACACAAGCATATTCAGACCATTAAATATACATACATGTTTAATGCCATGGAGATATATATACTAGGGATAGAACCCAGGACCTTTGCACTGAACTACATCCCCAGCCCTTTTTTAAATTTTCAAACAGGGTTCATTAATTAGCTACATTGTCCACACTTAGCTCTACATTTAGATCAAAGTTACGTTCTATTTAAATTATAAATGGTGTACTAAAAATAGCATCTCTTTACAGTTAACAGATTAATATCAGAGAAAATATCAGAATTATAGGAGTTAAACTATTTTTCCATCGCCCACAGAAGCTTTGCTGTGGGCCTCCGGGAAGAGGACGTTCTCTCACAGGCTTCGGGGGCGGTACTTACTGACTGCAGAGTCATAGGCGGTCGAGTTGTGCTGGCCCCATGTGAAGGGGTATGGGGACAGGTAGGCGTGGGTGCAGTTCTTAAATGGTGGCTGATTGGCTGGGAAGAGAGTGGAAGAATGATACCTGTCACCAAGAGGCTCAGCAATGATTCACCCCTAACAGGACAGAAATATGGGAGCCTGGCACACAAGCAAAGTTCAATTACCAGTTCCATCAGCAGACTCAAGGCGTTGTTGTGTGAGGAACAAATACTCCTATCAAGAAACCAAGGAGAGCTGGAGGGTGGATTGCTCTAGAATATCCAGTTACCAGTTATAACTCAATGGAATAAACACAAGTGCCCTTAGTTTTGCCTTAGAATTTAAGGTACTGTTCTTTATTTACATTCCCATAATCTCCAGTACCTAACAGTAGGTATTTAAAAATAATTGTTCTAAAAATCCAATAAACTTAGGTTTCACATTCAGTATTTCCAATGAAGAGAAAATTTCTTCTAAATCCATTCCATTTTTAGGGAAAAGATGCAACTGATAGACCATCCAAGTGAATGACTTGAGTGCATTTTTAGCATTGGAAAAAAAAAATACACGCAAACTTTTATGTTGTCGCAAAACTTAATTTCATTAAGTGCACTTTATAGCAGAGTGAAGTGTTTTTTCTTTCTCTAAGTGTTTGGGAAAAACCTTCCTCTTGCACAATCTGACTTGCTCTATTTTTCCAAAGTCTAAATAACTCCCATTGACAAGTTGCTAGCTTACTGTCCAGCCCAAAATGCACTGTAAGGTGGTCAGTCCATCAGGCGTGCCCCTCAAAATGCCTCTGCATCATCACTTGGTCCCTTTTACACATGAAAATTTGCCATCAGCTTGCATAAGTCTTCAGGGCCCTCATGTTCTTATGACATATTCCATAATCTTGACTGTTGTGTAAATGCATACTTTAATTTTTCACAGGAGCATTTGATAAAAAGACTACTAATTCCAGCCCTCAATAAGCTTTCAGTTAATAAGCAGTTCTTTCATTTGTGGAGACAATAAAATAAATGCTAGCTATTGTCAATGAATTGATTTTCAATGATTAATATAAGAAGTACAGTTGAAAGAATGCAGCATAGTCTTAAAAAGTTATCCCATTTCAAAGGGGAACTTTAAAGTTTCAATTCAAAAACACGTACATCAAAAGCAAAGCAGTTTTTGATATTGCCTGTGAACTTGGGTAAAGCCCAAATAAAAAGCTTTCATCTGCTCCTGATAGTAATTAAGTTTCATTATTTAAAAAAAAGATTTTTTTTTAACTTTGAAGCTATGAATATAAAATAATACCTCTATTTCTGGATTTTTACATTTGAGATTTCAAGGCTTTTATAGCCAAAAATAATTACTTACAACATAGCAATAATGGGCACTTGAAAAACTATTAGAGATGATATTTGTTTTGTTCATTAGGGTGAGTATACTTTAAATATGAGCAGAGTAGCAGTGAACACTTCGGTTTCACTCCTACTTTATGGTAGAAGGTCATTATTCTTTTTTTTTTTTTTTTTTTTTGTGGGTACCTGGGGCGACCTCAGGACCTCACGCGCCAACAGGCGCCCGTGCCGCTGAGCGATATCACCCGCCCCTTTTTCGTATGTGGGTTCCGGGAGTCGAACTCGGGCCCTCGCGCTTGCAAGGCAGGCGCTTACGCCGCTGAGCCATCTCACTGGCCCTTCATTATTCTTAAAGATATCTCCACTGAAAAGGAATGTCTTCATGACCTTTGAAGACACCGCGTCAAGATTTTGCACGGGAGAAACCAATCCCTTGACAAGTGATCTGCACTGAGTAAGAAGCTTAGAGACGGGGAGTGGGGGGGAGATAAAGCCAAGTCGTACTTACTGTACCAGAACTTATAGGTGCTGGAATCATTCTCCTCCATGACCCCGCTAAACCAGCATCTCCAGAAGAATCCTTCATGGTAGAAGGTGATATTTGCTATCTGCACAGAACACAAACAAAGAAGCTTGCTGTCAATCCAAGAAACAGTATCAAAATTACTACATGCAGGAAATTTTTAAGGAAATGTATCTCATCCCAAATAAAGAGGAGCAGTAGCTTCCCACATAACACTTCTACAGATAAAGAGGCACCCCATTCTCTGACTGCAAGAGGCTACTGAGGCTGTCCTCCCACTGCCCAATACCTCAATATTTTGAAGAAGAAACGCACTTGCTGTTCACCTGAACACCTCTCCACTTCAGTCACAAGAAGCCAATAATCTGATCCGAAAGCCACCAAGAAGAGTAAAACCCCCAAAGCTCCAAAGAGGGCCCCAAAAAAGATGGCGATATTTAGCCTCATCTTCAATCCACTGGTTTACTTTTAAATAAAATAAGAAATTGTAAAATTTCAGATGCCTAGCTTCTCAACAAAAACAGCAAAAACAAAAACAAGAGCAAACTAAGATTTTTGAGTAGGCAAGACCTTCTCAAGAAACCTCCCCTAGCTCATGTTCTGTGGGTTCTCACTTGCAGGACCCGTGGATTTGTGTCCGCTCCGCTCTGCCCTGGAGGCACTCCAGCCCAGCAGCTGAAAGTGGCTGCTATTTTAAGGCGCTGATTGAAGAGCTGTCTTTCTCCCATGGGGATCAAAAAATAGCTGACCTTCCCTGACTATGGGGAGGTGTGGGAGTAGGTGGCTGGGATGAGTAATCCATAGAAGTGGACAGACAACCAGTGGCTGTGAAGTCACTGACAATATTGGCCCCCAATCTGAAGTGTCTGAACAAGGTTCTCTTAGTTCACAGTGACCATTACAGCCTCAAAGATACTTAAGATTCTCTTTGAAGATGCAAAAATCACAGTTGTAAAGAACCACAAAGACTAACTTGTAATTCACCTCTTAATTCTTCATAAATTCACCTCAAATTCTTCTATTTGGGGATAGAAAATAATTTTTCGGTTCAGGGTCATGCTTTAGCCATTCACGTATACACTAAAGAGATAAAGAATTTTTAATAGTAACATAATTATTGACAGTATTTTTGAAATACATTTATGCATCATCAGCTAGGGACATAAGAACATTTCCAAGGTATCTCACAGATCTATAAGAAGTTATTCTGAATAATTATCCCAAAAGTAAACTGATAAAAATAGTCTCAAAAATACGTTATTTTCTGGATGAAGAAAGGACCTAGTCTACTCTTTATTTTCTAAGTATCTAGCTTCTTTAAAATATTAATCTTAATACCTGTACTGACCACCTAATATTCATGAATCTACCAGAGTGATCAAAATATATGGTGAATGTTTAAATTTTAAAAATTATTACAGTAAACACACATTGTTATTAACCCCTTCAAACTACTCCTTCTCACATCAAACAACTTATCCCGTTGTCCTTGCCACTTTCTGAAGCAGTTCTGAAAGTCCTCTTTCTTGTCTTTATCAGAGAAAGATGGGATAACTGTGTTTAAAGGAACAGAGTATTTTGAGGGAGATTAATGACAATGCATCCTTTACTGTAACACATTTTTAAAATTCATACATTCACTTTATTTCATCACACCTCATACATTTTCTTCAAGCCTCATTGTTTTACAGTTAGTTCATTTGTTCATTTGGTTTTCACGTCTGAATATGCCAGAGAGTGATTGTTTTTAAAAGGTTTATGTGATATTTATAACCCACACTGCCCCTTTGGCGACCACTTCCCTGTGTCTCAGCAATAACAGGGATTGCATCATCTTCTCAGCAGGCATCTGAGCCCCACCTGTTTCCTTCACCCCTTCTTTTGGCTTTGTTTGGGATAAACCCTGACCATGAGCTGTGTTAGGACACAGAGCTCTTCGCCAGGATGAAAGTCCCTGGTTGGCTGTAGCTACATGGAACCTGAGGTGCTCAAAGGCAAGGCATGGAGTTCTAAGCCCTAAGATCACGAACCGCGAGGGTGAAATTGAATTTGAGAGCTCATCTGAGTTGTTCCTTACCTAAGGCTCCAATCTTCTTTATAAGACTCCCTGAGCTACCCAGCCAGGCAGTTAGCTGGGGCCACTGTGGGACATCAGGAATGGCCACACAGCTCTGCCTTACTTTCTGCCAAAAGCTGTAAGCAGGGCATTTGCAGATATTAGTCCTAATCTGTCCTTTGAAATTGCATAGCACAAGTTTAAACCCTCTGTCATGGGATGGAACTTTCTGATATTTTGTAATTATCTCATGCTGCCTCCAACCATAGCCCCACTCTACCCATTTATGTGTTCTTCTTTTTTCTGGGCTAAATCTTCTGTCCCTTTACACAACTCTAATTCCTTTCCATTCTGATTTTTTTCCTACAATTGTGAAGTACTCAACTGAAGTGAGGCAAAGTAAAGAATTCTGGATATTTTTTTTGTGTGTGAAACTGGCAGTTACTGTTCCTAGTAGCCATCAGGGATCCCAACAGAGGAATAGGCTGCCTCATTGCCGAAGTCAGATCCCAAGCACTGCTTCAATGGTGCAACAACACCCCTGGAGGCCACACACACAGGTGCACCTCTTAACGGTTCCTCTGAAGTAAGTGGCAGGAAGTGGTGAGCCAGACCTGCTAGGCAGAGAGATACCTCTAAGTCCTTCTCTCTGGCATCAGCTTGAGCCCTGTAGGTATAGTGCAGAATTGGAAATTTTGTCAAGGGCAAGTGAGACCTGTCTCTAGGGATGAGGAAGTGAAACTTTATATTTTAAAATGGATGCCACTCACTGCAATGTTCTAACAAGTTCATCCCACCACCCTCTGCATTTGCCCGGTAGGAGAAGCATAATAATAGTCATTCAAATGTGCCCATGCCCTAATGCCATTATCTGTGAATAAGTTACCCAGTGTGACAATGTCCTGGATTATATAGGTGGGCTGATCTAACCATATGAATCCTTAAATGAAAGGTGGAGAACCTTTCCTGGTAGAGTGTCACAGAGAAAAATGTGACTACAGAAAAAGGTCAGAGAGTTGCTGTGTGAAGATGGAGGGAGGAAGCCATGAGCCAAGGAATGTGGGTAGCTCACAAAAGCTGGAAGAGGAAAGGAAGCAGATTCTTGTCCAGACCTTTCAGGAAGGACTGAACTCCATCAACGCATTGATCCAAGTGCAGCGAGACCCCTGTGGAGTTACTGACCTCCAGAATTGTAAGCTAGCAGATTTATGTTGTCTTAAGCCACAGTCTGGAATAATTTATAGATGATATTTCTATGCTTATTTCCTAAATATTATCCCTTCACTTTGTTAAGACTTCCAGCCTGTTCTCTCTGTGCCTCCAAGTGTAAAGGAGGAAGCAAAATGGCTAAATGAAGACTGGGGATATGAACCCACTGCAAGAGGAGCCAGGGTAGGAACTGTGGGTGAAAGCTCCCTTCCTCACATATTAATCAGCTTGCTTTTTGCTGGGCCACAATATCAACACCCACATCTTAATAGAGGATGGGTTTGATTTAGTTCACAATTTCAGAGGATTCAGTCCGTGGTAATCTGGCTCCAAGGCAGGAACATCATGATGGAAGGGCATGATGGAGCAAAGCTCCTCAATTCGTGGTGGCTGGGAAGCAGAGCAAGGGACCAGAATAAGAGAGGAAGGAGAAAAAGACCAGATATAATACCCAAGGTCATGCCTCTATAACCTACACAGACACACCCTGAAGTGTACTCTACCAATCTTCTACATGGCTTCCAAGCCAATCAAGTTGACCCCATCAAGCTGAACCATTCCAGCCCATCTACCTGTCTTATAGAATAAGAATTTCACTCAGTCAAGGTTGGAATTTCTTCTCATAGATGAGTGACCTTGGGCAAATGGTTCAACTCTGAGAGTCTCTGTTTATATGGTAAACAGGAATAATGCCAAAGGGGATTCTTGAGGCTCCATGATAAGATGACACATGTTAATTGAGGTGATGTTTATACCTATTAGACTTGTCTTCTATCCTGCCATTAGCTGGAGATCATTTTTAACCAATAAATTTTAAAATGAAAATAAAATAAAACTTTTGCTTTGCCAGCATTCTACATGTGACTCTGAGGTCTACCTCATCAAATTAATTTCTCACCAGCCATCCCCAGTCCTCCAACATCCATCTGCTCACATCACCTTCCTTTTCATCTTCCTTAATGGCCATCAGCAGCTTTCCAGATCTCTGCCCGTTCTGAGTAAGAGGCCCTTCTTGTCTATCTACGTCATTAACACACTCAATAAACATTTACCAGCTTCCTATTGTGTGCCAAATCTTCTTCCAGGTGTTAGCAGGAACACTGAAAAGAGACCTGTACACAACCTAGACCACATTGTCATATTTGATGTGCTCCACTCTTCTTCTTCTAGTTTTTTAGTTCACGTATCTTGAAACAAAATGGGTTAGGAAATGATTTCTCAATGAATAAGCCAGTCGAACAGTGGATACATCAATGAATAAAAGCTCTCTATAAAATTTGCTTTGTTATTCTAAAAGATGATATTGGGAACATTGGTCCCTATTTCTACAGCATCTTCTTAGGAAGGTCAGGAGGAAAAGTTCTGAGTGCAAACTAGAAATTGCATTTCTATAGAGCCCTGGTGTTATTTTTAATATTAGGGACACCATAATTCTTGATTCATTTGACAAATATTTATAGACAATGTATCGCTTGCCTCTTCTCTTCTAAGACAGATACCATGCTGTATCCTGGGATGGTGACAGTATATAAATTATTTTCTTCTTCAGTGAGGCAGTAACTGAGAGTATGTCTTTCTTTACTTTGGCACCTAGAAAGCCCAGAGGCAATATACTAAGGTAGAGAGCCTGCTGATAGACCAGCCTGTCCTCTGAATCTCCTCCCTGTACACCCTGAGCAACCCCCACCCCCATCTCTCTTTCTTCCTTGCTCTCACATCTTTAACCTACTATTTGTGTATATTTACATAAGCTGCCTCAAATAAATTTGAGGAAAGATAAGACTAAACAAGGAAGCAAATCAACAGAGACAACTTGCAAAATCAGGTGTGAGAAGGAATACCTGGTTCTATTTGGTTTTGCCATTCAGTAATTTCCTTGAAATCTTTGGTCACCCTTCCATTTTTTCCCTAATTTGTATTATTTCTGCATACATAATTGCATTTGTAGATGCCCTTTAATTCCTGGAAATGACTTTTTAGAGTTTCCAGTCACCAGAGAAACTATGGTGAAAAGTTCAAAAACCAATCTTTTGAAATCTAGAGTATACTGAGATCACGAACACACCAAGATATGTATGTATATCAGTACATACCCTATTACTTAGCAAAAATCCAGTTGTATCTTATTTGTGAATGATAATGAGCAAAATGTTCCTTTTTCTAAGGTCAAAATTTCTAACCCTAATATTACAATATTCTAAATTATCTCAGAGTATTTAGTAAAACCAAATATCCTCAAAACAAAAGTCAGATACACTTTATTTTAAAAATATGCAAGCATGATAGTGCTCAGCACTCAACAATGCTGGGCACACTTGTAAACAAATATAGAAACCAAACTCTCATGGCTGAGAATCTATGTTCCAGAAAACTAGAATGGTTTCTAAAAACCATAAATATTTTTTTCAGTGCAGATTCTTTGTTCATGGGATAAATGTTGTAGGTCCACAATATCCACAATAAGTCCAATATCTAGCCTCTGAAGATAAAAAGCTTTTAGCAAAGCCAATCTGGTGGACATGAGGCTGTATAAAAATTAATGAGGACTCTCACCTATTTTATTGCATAAATATAAATATGCTTGATTACAAGGTCCACAGGTTTAAGTGGGGGTGTTGTGCTAAGTAATATACAGGATATGCATGCTGTGTCTTTTCTGAAATATCCCAAATTTTGAATTTTAAAGCCTGTAAATTACAGAAAAGGGATTGCGGTACATAGCCCACAACCTAAGACAGTGAACTGAATAATGACCCTAAAAATCAATTGTTCCCTATGAACATTATTGACACAGATGTTTACTGCTTTGAACTACATGTCTCTTTAACGCTAGTGACCCTTTTCATCTTATTTTTGTTTTATAGCTCAGGGTTCCTGTGTGATATCCTCTTCCTCACTACCTCTTCCACTAACCAACATGACCACACGGTCATATCCTAAGCATTTTGAGATACTGTTCACAGATCTTCTATTCTCATACACGTTACAAGAACAATCACTCTATGGAGGCAATAAGTGGTTCCATTTTTGTCTACCGTTGCCTCAGACTGCCTCAGTACTGCAGTCATAGCTCGATCAAAACTTAGGGAGTGGAACAGACTTGGTTTGAACACTGCCATCTGCTGGCTACAGATAAAAATGAGCATCCCATAAAATATGTCCGACGTTGGGATTTTTACATGCCAAAAATATTCTCGGGCACAGATTTGCTAGTCTCATAGTATTTGACATGGAACAGCCTTAACTAAGACGTTTCTTACCAAAGGACCAAGGTGCTGAAGAATAACACTAAGCATGTTCTGGAAGCTCACTGACTTCATCCACGTAGACAGCTTACTCTCTGTTACACTGAGCCTTGCTTACATGAATATCTCACACTGAAGAAGTTACATTAACAATATTTTCTACTCTGCAAAAGGGTTTGCTGCCTCACTGTGGTGCTATTCCACAAAACACTGCCTATATGAAAGTGCATTAACTCTTGAAAGAATTCATTACAACATGCACTTCAGCAAGTCTGAAAAGAAATGGGTTTCAGTGACACTTATTAGAGTACCATAATCCAAATTCATTCAGCAAGTTTTTATATATTTATGTACGGAATACCTGCAAAGACCTTGAAGAATCACTGATCATCATTTGCAAAAGATTTGACTCTTTGACTTTTGGAAGAATATTCTATTGTGCAAATCACAGAGATAGACACAGGAAATACAAGATGAAGAGGAGAGGAAAGATTCCAGATGCCAGGAAGAAGTCTTTCCTCAAAATATCTTCAGATGGGGCCGGTGAGATGGCTCAGCAGCGTAAGCACCTGCCTGGCAAGCGCAAAGGCCTGAGTTCGATTCCTGGAACCCACATATGAAAAAAGGGCCGGTGATATCGCTCAGCAGAACGGGAGCCTGCTGGCGCACGAGGTCTTGAGGTCGACCCCCGGTACCCAGAAAAAAAAAAAAATCTTCAGGTGGCAGAATTCCCTTAGGACAGCACCAACATTCAATGAAGTGTGATCACTGTTCAAACTGTGTGCATGTAATGGTAAAGTTCTATAGATAAGGGGTTTATGTTCTCTGGGTTATTTCATGGTTTTGTCATTGGTTTTCTGCCTCAGTGTAGATTTTTTGGTATTTATCGTCCTTGATGTTCTACCTCCTGTGGTTTGGTGTCGGCCACTGAATTTGGAAAATTCTAACCCATTATTACTTCAAGTAACTGTTGCGTCTTTTTCTCCTTTTGGTGTTACTATAGAATATGCTTATCTTACAACTCTTGAAATTTTTCCACACTTTATGAATGTTCAGTTCTTTGAAAAATCATTTTTTCTTTGCTTTTCAGTTTGAGAACTTTCTATTGACCAATCAAAAAGCTCAATGCTTCTTTCCTTGGCTGAGCCCATCCTAATTTCAAGACATGGGTCATCTCCGAGACTGTCTCTAATGCTTGCTTTGTCTCTTAAGACTGTCTACTCTTGTCTTTTAGCATGAACTATAGTTTTTTGTTGTGTTGAAGACATGACATAGTAAGTAATAAAATCTCAGGTATATGGACTTTTAGCTTTTAGCTTTTAGATCGTATGAGCGGCTCCACACGACCCGGCCAGCAGTCAGGCTGTAGTTAACATTTGCACAGTTGGACGCTTCAGTTTCGCCTACTCCTCTGATAGTGTTTTTTCCTCCTGTGGTCTTTCACTCTCCCTAGGGACAGCTTCCTAAATGGGGTCTGCATCCTGCACGTCCCTCAGTTGTCACTGCTATTATCCTGGAGCGCTGTTGGTATTTTCATAAGGTGTTGGGGAAGGAAAATATTCTGTAATTAGATTTTAGTATTTCTGTGGTTTTAACTCTCCTGGGTCATGCCCTTTAGAAGCATTTCTTAGCATTTCTTTCTGTATTTATGTGAGACAAAGGGTTAGAATGGTTACTGAATTTCCCAGGACTTGTAAGATTCTGGTAGAAAATTGGCCCTGGATGAGAGTAGACCTTTGTTATGGAGAATGGTCTGGGTGGATTTCAAGATGGTCCATTTTCCCCTGAATGTATTTTTAAATTATTTTCTTTTCCTTCTTCTGCTGGAGACACGAGATTTTTTCTCAGACCTTCACTGTAAGAACCTGATGGCATTTCCATTAGTGAAACCCGTGAAAGTGTGGGGGAATCACTCACACTGGCCCCTAGGAGCTTTTTTCTCTCTGGTCAGTTCACACTCAGCCTCTGGGAATTGATCGAAGTTGCCGTTGAACTGTTTCTTCCAGGTGCTAGTTCCAGTGGCTACCAGCTGATCTTATCTGCAGTTCTCTGCATTAGTCTCTCTTCTTATTCGCAGGTGGTATGTTGCCCTGTGATCTCAATTCTCCGATACACCTGTGAAAAGTTATTTTTCTGTCTGTGTTTTTATTATAAAATAGGTCTGGTAACTTCCAGGCTTTTTATATGTTGGAGCAGAGACTGAAACTACTCGAAATTTTTTTATGCATAGACGCACAGAACATGTATTCCTTTACATCTGGCTTTTTCACTAAGCATAACTGTGACAAGAATCACCCAGCAATTCATAGTTCATGATTTTATTGCTAACTAGTACTAACTTGTATGGATATACCACATTTGTTTCTCCATTCATGTGCTGGATAGATACTTGGGTTGTTTCCAGCTCACACACTAGTATATGCTTAACTTTCTAATGAATCTCTAATCTCTTTTCCAAAATTGTTACACAGTTGCACATTCCCACAAGCGTTATTTTTTCATGACTTACCAACTCTTGATACTCTTTTAACTTTAACCTATAAAATGACAAGTCATCAATGTGGCATGGTATAAATGACTATTAAATAATACTCAGTCTTCTAGTTCCTGATTGTACTACATATTATTTTTGTCTTTTTTCCAGATCTCTTAGCAATGTTTTATAGTTTCCAGTGTATTTGACTCTGTTGTGTCTTTGATTTGATCTTACCCCATCTAAAACCTAAAGCCTATTATAATTCACAGGTGCCAGCAGAAGACAGGAGACTCCCAGGTCAGAGAGAAAAAAGCTCTTTTACCCACAATACAGCAAGTAATACAAACAACTGCACATATGTATCAGTTTGCCTTGGGGCTACATCCCATGAGAGTGATGTTAATAGATTCCATGGATGCTGCACATGCAGTAGTCTGCATCACAGTTGAGGAATACAGAGCTCGGGATATCCATTGCTTTTGTAAACAGTAAGCTTTCCCCTTAGCCCGTTAGCAGACATTACCTCAGTTTTCAGGGTTACAAGATATATAGTCATCACTGGGGAATGGCACAAATAAAAGAATGGTCTAGATCTTTGCCATCTTGGCGCACCCACCACAAAATGTAGGAAGGAGTTTGATAGATTCAAGGACTGTCTGCACATCTCTAGTCATATCTATCCCCATGTAATGTTTTTAGGTTGGAATTGTTCTTAAACTCCAATTTCTAATAGCACACATGAATAAAATTGTATATTGACCTTGTATTCTGCACCCTCACCCAACTCAATTTATTAGTTCTACATGGATTCCTTAGAATTTTCTATGGAATGACTACGTGATTTGTGAATAAAGGCAGTTTTACATCTTCTTTTCAATCTTTTATGTTTTTTTCTTGCTTGTTTTACTCAGCTGGAACAGTGAAAAAACATACTGGGAAGCCACCAGCTAGGATTCCTGTGGAAAAAGCTTGGAGTCACTTGCAGGGGCTCTGGGGAAGCTGACTTGGAAAGTGGCGGGGATGCCAGTGAAATGGGCTGTGTGCATGGATGCCCCTGAAACTCACTGGGGATGGAGGACCACAGATGTCCTGCAGTCGTCTCCTTGCAGCACTCTACAGAAGCAGGAAGAGTGAGAAGCACATGAGGCTGGGAGTGAAGCCCCTTCCTCATGCGATGCTCTTAGCATCATCCACTGGGAAAGTTTAACATGGTGCCATTACTAAAGGGGGAATCTTTACAGAGCCCACCACCAGTATCACAAAGCAGGTGATGATGGGAATATTTGAAGCTGAGAGCAATACATTTATAACTCGAACAGCCCACTCTACTCAGGTCTCAAATGCATCCTGTTATCCACGTTTCAACTATATAAAGCAAACAAAAACTCAGTTTCCACTTTACTCTGTATTACTTCTCAAACTGAATCAATCTCATTGAATAGTCTGGTATCTAAATATTAAATTGTAAAGTTAAATTCCCAACTACTTTTATATAGAATTAATTCAGAAGAAAATGGTTAGCATATTACAAATAAGCATATATATATATATATATATATATATATATATATAGTAAACAGAAAATATTCAAAACTTGATTAGTGTTGTACTTGAGCACGAAGCCATAGATAATATCTATGGAATTCTTTCTTTGCCACTGATTTCACCAAGTTTTACTTGTCCTCAGCCAAAGTATCACCTGTTTGGCACTGGTTAGCACATTCAGTGATGTAAGAATCTTTCATGAAGGATGTGATTAACAGTTTTGCTTTTTTTGTGTTTGTAGTTTTCCAGATACAGTACTTCTTGGCCCTACTGTATGACATCAACTCAAATTCAATTACTCCAGCCCATTGAGTAATACATCTTCCAAAAGCCCCAGTGGTGGTCTCATCTCCAAATTAGATACAACCTTCGTTTTGCCTCATGGTGTATCCTGGGATCTAAGGTCTCTAACCCAGCAGAGCTCAAAGCTGTTTGGCCAGGAAGCAGTCATTTTGTCAGTGATTCTGAAAGGAAAATTACCACTTTCTCCTTTTGATTTCCAAATCCATGTACCCTGGGAATGGAGGAGAGAGCCCCATAAATAAACTCTGACTCAAAGCACAATCTATATGCAACAAGACATAAATCCAGGGCCGGTGAGATGGCTCAGCGGCGTAAGCGCCTGCCTGGCAAGAGCGAGGGCCCAAGTTCTACTCCTGGAACCCACATACGAAAAAAGGGCCGGTGATATCGCTCAGCGGCACGGGCGCCTGCTGGCACGCGAGGTCCTGAGGTCGACCCCCGGTACCCACAAAAAAATAAAAAGACATAAATCCATTCTTTTAGACTAATGTTATAATGTCAGCTGATTCAATAAAGAGAGGCACTGTTATGGTTTAGATCTAAAATGTGCCCCAAAAGTCTTGTTTGACTGGGGCTGTGACCTGGAAGTGTGTATCCTTGTGCCTGGATCCTGCCCCATGCCCTTCCTCCATGCTGGATTCTGCACTGGAGCCAGGTGACCATGTATGGACTGAAACCATGAGCCAAAATAAACTTCTCTACCTTCAAGTTTCGGGTGTGAGGTATTTTGTACCAGTAACAGGAAAGTGACTGCAGTAGAACGAGAACACTGATCAGGAAAAATGACTTGTGAAATGACATCATGGTGATAAGGTTCTGTGGTTACAAGGATGGTGGTCGTGTCACAAGCATTCTGAATAGAACAGGCAGATCTATATCCAGAATGTGTGTTTATTCCACTGTGGATCACTGTGCACCTTCCATAGTGGAAGAAGATTAATATAATCAATGGTCCATCTGGTTGCTAAGAAGGCTCCTCCAGAGAATGGCAGTATAGGTATAGGAGGGTCTCCCTGTTTGTCTCCTCTGTTGGCAGATTAGGCGTAAAGGAATAGCAATAGTAAGGGTAAGACCATATTGTTAAGTCTATAGCTGTCAACTTTGTCTCTAGCTCCTTCGTCCAAGGGCCTAGTGAAGAAGCACTTTGTAACTGGTGACATCCAAAGAGCACCTCATATTATCCAACTTATTAAAAGTTTCTGCAGTGAAAACCCATTGATGGGCATTCACACAGGACAAAAATGTCTCCCAGATCCTCTGCCCCTTTTGACACTTCCATTCACATACTTCTCTAGACGTCCTTGTTGCTAACCTGTTTCATCCAGCCTGTTAGAAACTGGCCATGAACGGTATTCTTTGTTTTTGTCTATCTCTCACCCCAGACAAACTAGACAGCCAACAGCACCGCTTTTAAGTTCCAGCCACTGGGAATGATTTTATTCACCACTGTCTTCCGGAGTTGCCCCTAGCTAGTCCTGTAAGACTCCAGCTGTCCACTTTCAGGTTCCACTAAAATATGCATCTGTGTTTGCACGCCAGGGTCACATCTGTGTCTTCTTTGGAAAACTGGAAGGAACTCTTCAGGAGCCCATGGACAAGCATGGAGCGGGGAGAGGCAGGGCAACAGGTTTCAGTGTTGACGGGTTTTGAATCATGCTACAAGCTTTGGCGATTTAGCTGTACTTTCTAGAATAGCCCCAAATTGATCTTCCATTTGATAATGCACACATATACGACCTTACGTCTAGGTAAGTGCAGTCGGCTGAAAAATGGCTCCTCCAAAGATATTCATGTCCTAATCCTTACAACCTATGAACGCTACCTTACGTGGAAAAATTAAAGGTGATTAAGTTAAAGATCAAGAAATGGGAAGACTGTCTTGGATTACCCTGGTAGGCCTTAAATGCAACTGCAGGTATCCTTTAACGGGGAAATGGGGAGATCTGACACACAAAGGAGGAAGGAGCGAGAGTAGAGAGCAGAGAGATATGCGAAGATATCAGTCTTAACGATTGGAGTGATGCAGCTTCAAGCCAAAGAACACCAGTAGCCACCAGAAACTAGAAACACAAGAAATAATCATTCCCCAGAGATTCTGGAGGGAGCATGCCCTCTGACACTTTTCAATAATACTCAAATATCTTGCTACCAATACTGTAAAAGAATAAATTTCTGTTGTTTTCCACCAGCAAATTTGTGGTAATTTGTTACCACAGCTGTAGGAAACTAATGTGGGGATTCAGAGAAAAGACAGTACAGGATGGGAAATTAGGCCCTTCGGTCGCCTCAAGGCTCACCAGTTGTGTAGTCCCCACGAGCCTCCCCTGGGGGACTGACGCCTGCTGAGGATGACACAGGTTTGCTCTAGCACCTCAGAGCCTGCAGGACGAACCCCTACTTGCCACAGGCACGCTGAGGCTCACTGCTCCTTCCGGCTGGGGAGGCCTGACCGGAAGAGGACCTTGTACTGCGGCAGAATCCTCGCAACTGCGTTCCTCGGCCTACGTTATTTCCCCTTGTTTTACAGCAAAGCAACTCAAAGCTGGGAGAGCCACATCCAGGGGCCCTAGGTCCGCCTCAGCTGACCAGGGACTCGGGTCCACGGCACGACCCCACAGCAGCACCGGGCTCACCACAACTCCCTCCCACCTTTCAGCCACAGGGTCAGCCCGGAATGAGGAAAGGAAAAGCAGCGCTGCGATCAGCACAACACTGGAACGCGCTTGACACGCTTCCTCTCAAGTTCCCTGCGGCGCCACAGCTCATCACCGCCGCCCCGCGAAACCCTTCTGCGCAAGCGCTCATAGCTGCTTCCGCTAGAGGCGGGGCCGGGGTGAGGGGCGGGGCTTCTTGTGGAGGAGGAGCCGGAACATGGGCGTAGCTATGGCGGGAGGCGGGTCCGGGGCTGGGGGCGGGGCTGTAGCATGGGCGGAGCTACCAGTGGAGGCGGAGCCGGGTGTGGAGGCGGGCTGGGACGTGGGGCGGGGCTACCACTGGAGGCGGGGCCGCGGGCGGGGCGGGGCTTCCGCTCTGGGCGGGGCTGCAGCGCCGGTCACTGAGGGCAGGTGTGGAGGTGTCGGCGCCCTAGGCCTGGCGATGCAGCGGGAGCGCCGCGGGGTCCCGGGCGGGGACCCTGGCCCGGCCTCAGCGACCCCGGCGCAGCCGCGGGAGCCAGGGCCGGGCGCGGTGCGGGTCCGCCGCTTCCTGCTCGGCCTCTACCTGGTAGGCTTCCTGGTGAGTGCGGGGCGTGGCGGGAAGCGCGGGCGTCGGGACCCGGAACAGCACCGCCACTCCTGGCTCTCCGGACTTGCAAGCCCAGCCCAACCGGGACCCTGCCTCCGAGCCCCTCGTGCCGGCAGCCGCACCCCTCTCTCAGCTGGCCCTGGCTGCCCCGCCCCCCGTTCCCCCCGTGGCTGTGGGGCATCGCACCTGAGCGAAAGGCGCATCCTCCCTGCACTTCCTGGGTGGCTCGATGTGGACTGTGCACCTCCGCCTTTCCACACAGTGTTTGTATATTGCACAACACGGGTTCCGGTTCTGTTTCATTATGGGATGTGTGTGTGTGTGTGTGTGTGTGTGTGTGTGTGTGTGTGTGTCCTGGTTCAGTCCAGAAGAAGTTATTTCCAACGTGGACTGGAAAGCTAAGTGTGTAGCAGGGACGTTCATGCGTCCATTAATCACACACTCAGGGGATGTCCAACGCCTGAGGCGCTGCGGAGTTCCAGTGTGTAACACGCAGCTCCCGCACCAGAGATGTTGACGTCTTACTAGTAACCTTGTGTCCTGGGCCGCCATCTGCAGGGACCTGATCCCCTCCTCCTCCCTCGCCGGGCTAGGCCCGGTGCTGTACAGTTAGCCCCAGTTGGGAGCAACCCCAAGGCAGGACAGAACTGGAAGGAGCACCCAGCAGGATTTCCTCTTTGGGCAAGATGAGCTGGATGGATGAAACGTCAGTGGGAGGCCTCGAGGATTACATTGATGGCACCAGTTCCCGCCACTTCCCCAGAATTAGGTGTCAGGACGCCCAGCCAGGTAGGAGGAGCGCAGAGGGGCAGGCCCCATACCCTCTCTCTGTTGGATAAATAGCTAAGGTCATGAAGAAAGCGTGTTTCACCAAATTGCTGGTCACACAGAACAGGTGGCACTGGTTCTCTATAATGCAAATACACAGGCTGGATGAGGAAGCAAAAGATTCACTCTGGGTCTCAAGAAAATGTTTTTCGTGAGTGCTCTTTCCTTCGGTTCAACCACGCGTATGGGCTGAGTATAGGGAAGATTGTGTGTATAGATACGTCTTTCTTCCCCTGAGCCAGTCGCAGCAGGTAACCAAGTGAGGTGAGGACAAGAATGAAACCTAAAGGAAAATCTAATGGTCATCTTACTCAGATGTCACCTTATTCACCACTTCCCAGGATCCTTCCTCTTTTTTTTTTTTTTTTTTTTTTTTGTGGGTACCGGGGTCGACCTCAGGACCTCGCGCACCTGCAGGCGCCCATGCCGCTGAGCGATATCACCGGCCCCTTTTTTCATTTGTGGGTACCGGGAGTCGAACTCGGGCCCTCACGCTTGCCAGGCAGGCGCTTACACCACTGAGCCATCTCACCGGCCCCCCCAGGATCCTTTCTTATCCCCAGGATGCAAGACAGGAGGGAGACGTTTGAGCCTCCCTGTGTGCCAGGCTCTCAGGCATTCTGTCCTTTGGTGGTCATCATGGTTCAGCAGGCAGGTGTTATTAGACCCCTGCTTTGCAGGTGACTGTGCCGGGACGTGGTGACACGGAAACCTCTCCAAGGGCACAGTGACTGAGTGATGGAGTTGGAGTGGAGACCGTCTGTCTGACCCAAAAAGCCCGTGCACTTTCTCTGACTTGTTTGTAAAACACTGCCCTTCCCTGGGGGAGCCCACCCAGTGCCCCGGCACCCTGTCCTTGCTGCTGTCCTGAGACTTTCTTCTCAGCTGCTACCTCATAGGCCATACACTGCAGGTTCTAGCATGCTAGTTGCCTTCTCTAAGTTCAGAAGGAAACACTTATCTTTCAGCAAGTGCTGCTTCACCAATAAATACGGACTGTCCCGTCCTTCTTTTCTACTTCAGCATCTGTGGGTCTTGAATCTTAAGGCTCAGTTACGAAGAAGCTAGAGGTGAAATTGAACCTGGGCCAGGTGATCCAGGCATTTACACATGGTGTCCATCATGGCACATTTCTTTTGGGGCCCTCCTGGCCTTACCCAGATGAGGATGGGTTACTCTGGAATACAATTGCCATTTTTTGTTTGCTGAGAAGGTTAGATACTGGCTTTATTTTTGAAGTCAGTTTATAATTTCAGGACCACCACTTTAAAAATTCTCAGGCTGCAGTGTCTAACCCAAGCCATCCTTGTTTGTTTCTTCTTAGGATTTGTTCGGGGTCAGCATGGTCATCCCTTTGTTGGACCTTCATGCCAGGTCACTTGGAGCAAGTCCTACTGTGGCTGGCATCGTAGGTGAGTGGGCAGCTCTGATCAGCTGCAGAGCACTGACTTCTCAACACTTGCAAAGAGCTCAGTCTTTATAGCCAAATGATGTCCAAAGGCAAGTGGGAAACAAGATAAAATGAATTTCTGAAGTAGTTTTTAATATTACGCTGGAGCAAATGTAATTCCTCTCTATTCTGGACTGCCCGTGTTCAGAAAGATTTTAGGTTTGAGTGTTATCCCCACACCCTGTACTGCCACTGATGTGACCAGGACTTACTCTGTGTCCCCAGGGAGCCAGCTGTGTGTGTGGCCCCTGTCTACAGGAACCCATTACCTGATGGTGAACACCAGACACTTAATCTGCAGAGCTCAGACCTGCTGGGGAAGGTTGGGCTGAGCCTGGCAGATTGGTCACAAGCTTCCCGTACCACCAGAACCACATCCTGGAGGACTATGGGTACCTCTAGATTTCTACCTGAAAGTCATCACTTTACAAATGAGGCAGGAGTTAGGGTTTAGGAGTGCGCTAATTAATGAGAAATGCTTAGACTAGCAGCTCTTAATCATTCATGAGCTGGACAAGTAGATGTTCTGGGACAGTTTTGTACATTGCCTTTGTTAAATCCAAGTCCATGCCGTGATTGATATTCCTCTGAGAAATGTATTTTGAATTATCTTAGACCACTAGCAGTACAGAGATTTCTAGGAAAAGCAAGGGGACGTATTACATGATAATGGAGGTAAAAGAATTCTGTAAAACTTTGTGATTTCTTTATAAAACTAATCCAATTATATGCAGTGTGGTCAAAAATAAAGTGAGTGTTTAATTTTTGAAAACAAATGTATTTCAGGAAAAGACACACTGCCATTAATGCCCCTCAAAGTACTCCCCTTGCTTTGAACACACTTATCCCGTTGTTCTTGACACTTTCTATAGCAGTTCGGGAAGTGCTCCTTCGTGAGTGTCTACCTGTGCTGTCTTGGCTGCCTTGATGTCCTGAATCCATTGAAGACATTGACCTTTCATGGTAATCTTGACTTTGGGGAGAGCGGGAAGCTGCACAGTGCCAGATCCAGTGAATAAGGTGGACAATTTTGATCACACCTCATAAAGACACTGAAGAAACAGGACTTCTAAAACTGCTTCAGAAAATGGCAAGAACGATGGGATACATGTGTTCAAAGCAAGAGGAGGATTTTGAGGGGGATTCATGGCAATGTGTTTTTTACTGTGAGAAAATTTTAAAAATTTAAACATTCACCATGTGTTTTGACTGTCCCTTGTAAAATGGTAAAATGTTAAGAGATGAGTCAGTGTTAAAATTTTAAGACTCAGTATAATTTTTCTAAGATTCAGCTGTCTGCTCGCCTCTGTGCACATTTGTAAATTGGAGCAACACAGTTCTCATGGAGCAAAAGGAGGACTTTCTCCAGGGCCCCTGAGCTCGCCCCTCACCTTTATTCTCCCTTGTCTTTACTGTCTGTTTTATTTTGAAGGCTTTCTATTAAAAATCATATTACTTATATTCTTCCAATTAGAAAGGATGTGGGGCAATTTCCTTTCCCTTTTCCAGAACTTCTGCCTTTCTGGTTGTCAGTTAATTTCCATGTAATCATTACCACCTTGATTCATTTTTATGACAGGTTCACCTGATTTTGCTGGTTTTTTGTTTGTTCATTTGTTTTCCTTTTTTGTTTTTGGCAGGCTCCTCCTATGGTGTTTTGCAGCTCTTCTCTAGCACGTTGGTGGTAAGTTATCCTCCATCCCTGACACCTCTGGAGAGCCCAGGCCTGCACCTCTGAGGCCCATGCTTGGCGGCTGTAGTCAGGTAGGGCTTCAGTAGATGATCGGAATATACAGTGCAGTTAGATCGACAAGATCCTGTCGTTGCCCATCCTTTTTATTTGGTCCAAGAGAAAGCAGGGAGCTGAAGGGGTTAGATGTCTTCTGAGAAAGGCAGGGCGTTGGGTAGATCTTGGATAAGAAGAGTTTTCAAGTTGTAACATGTTCCTCTCATGAGTCCCCACTAACTTCTTCCCAGAGAAGATATTATCAACAAAAGTTACTACCGATTTTATTTCTTCCTTCACTTAACTGACAGTCGTCACATCCATTTAGGTTTCTAGGGTTCTGCTTGAGGCTGTGCCGTTGAACCACATCCTCCAGATGTCAGCAAACACTCGGAAGCCATGCGTGTGGTTGGTTGTACGTCTGCACGTGGAGGACAGAGGTCCAAGGTGACCCTGCCACTCTGCTTCTGACCACCCCCAGGGAGAGGTACAGAGCCTTCCTGACCTCCCCTTCTCTCTCCCTCCTGCTGGCTGCTGCCACCACTCTGGTCTGGAGACCAGGGTCCAGTGGTCCAGATGATGTCGTAGTTGTCACTTTGGTCTCATGGGTTGACCATTGGTGACTGGTCTGAAGTAAGCTGGCCTGGTGGTCTCCTATGTAGTGAGCGTGGGTGAAGTATTCTGCACCTGTGTTTCCTGGGCATTGCTTCCCTGTAAAATACATTTTTTTAATTTTTTTTAACAAAAATTCATTTGGATTTAATACTGAACTCCTAAATGAGTAAAGAGCTACTTCCCTGATTTATTTATTTATTTTTTCTATTTCTGCAGCCCTTTTTGAGACAGGGTCTCCTTAAGCAGCTAATTGTCCAGGTTGGTGCGGAATTTTCAGTCCCTCTTGCTTCCGTCTCCCGAGTGCTGGGACTACAGGCATGCACCACCCCACCCAGATTTATCCTTTTTTAAAAAGAATTTCCCATGTTAAATTTGCATAAATATAATAGCTTTATTCTCCTTTAAACTGCAACAACCCTGCAACGTAGTTTGGCATCCCCATTCCTCTAGGAGGAAATTAAGAACCACAGAATTTCAATAATTTGACTAAGTCACCTGGCTTCAGTATCCAGATTCCACTGTCTACACTCAGGCTATTTTTTTTTTTTTTTTGCTGAAAGTCACCTGCCATTGCCCCAGTGATCTGAGACAGTGGACACTCAGCCAGGGTTACCAGGCTCTCAGTATTTCATACCTGTGGGAGGAGATCACGCGCTGGATCTCCTGAACCCTCTGCTGTGCAGGAAAAGTCACTCACACGTCCTTGCCACGTGCACAGATCACAGCATCAGGGCCTGGTGCGCGTTAGTCACTCAGGCTCCTCCCTCGCCTGGCGGACTCTGGCCTCCTTGCCTTAAGGACTGGGCGTGAGTGGTCGGTATTCGCCACCAGTGTTCACCAGAGCACCTGGCCCAGGGCCAGCGTTTCATGTTGTTAATTTTCATTACCACCCCTCACCCTAGGTGCTTTTTCAGATCGATCTTTTGTCTTATGCTTGTGCCTGCAAAGCCCATTATTTCATGTATCTTGATCTAGTTGGAATTTAGTGAAAACCCTCCTTGGAAGTTCTTCAAATAGAGAAATACCTAATTCCAATTTCCCACTTAACCAATACTGTTATAAGCGCCTATTTTAATTACAAGTTTTATAAAATATATATTTAAGAAGAAATTTTTATGAAGAAAGGTTGTGCCCTGTTGGATGTGGTTAATGTTTTTGATGTAAGTATTTTCATAACAATGGCTAACATTTATGAAGTATTTATTGTATGTCAGGCCCTGTTCAGAGCACTCCGTTTCATTTTCACAGTAATGAGCCTTGGGGTGGTGGGGTGTTGCGAATGACTCACGTTATATTAAGCTCTGGGTGTTGATGGGGAAAAGAGTCCAAGGCCGATAACATTCCTGGCTTACAGGTAGAGACACTGGAGTGAGAGAAGCTCATCTGTATGGCAGAGTTCTTGGTGTGTAGGGGCACAGCTCAGAGCGGAGCAGGCATCCAGGCGCGGCCAGATTGTGCCAGCCAGTGATACTGTCACCATCCTGGAAACACAGGAAGCCAAGACTCCCCACTTGGAAGTTGGGGGAGAGTTCCAAAATCCACTGAAAAGAAAGTTAGGAATCAGGATCCATGACATTTGTGGAAGGCTGACAGTATTTTGGAGACTGCCCCCCGCCGGATGTTTCCGAGAAAAACGTTAGTGACAGTTTATATCTTAGATCTTCAGGGTCCTTGAGAAAGACACACACACACACACACACACACACACACACACACGTGTACGGCAGGACAGAGGAGGAGGAACAGTGCAGTTGGCGTTCGGTGAGGCAGAGAGGCAGGCAGAGAGCCCTGGTGAACTAGAGCCCAGGTGGGTGTCACAGCTGTCCCTGAGGACAGGGAGACGGGCAGTGGTCTCTGTCACCTCCCAGTCTGGACTGGCAGTGCCTTGTTGTGACACACCACCACCTATGACCTTCCCCTGCCGGTTCTCAGACTGTGCCCGCGTGTGCCCACACAGGGTTTAGCTATTTGTATTTTGTTGTTTATGTTTTGTTTTGTTGAGACAGGGTCTCGCCATATAGTTCAGGCTGGGCTTGAACTCACTGTGTAGCCCAGACTGGCTTTGAACTCACTGCGATCCTTCTGCCTCAGCCTCCCGAGTGCTGGGATTTCAGGCATGTGCCACCACGCCCGGCCCTAGCAAGTAATATTTTAAGGCAGTTACATTTCTTTCAAACCAAGGAACAATAATGATGCTCTCCTAATTTCACCAATTTGAGATATAGATCTTTTTAAAGAATAATTTGTCAGTGTTTATCAAATGCCTAAAAATAGGCCTATCTTTTAACCTAACCACCCTAATACTAAAGTTCTATTCTTGGGATATTTCCAAGGACGTTTGCAAGGAGTTTACTATGAAGGTGCTTATTGTAGCATTATTTATATCTCCGACAAATTAAAAAGAACCAAATATCTAATAAAAAGACTTGTTACTATTAGTACGTAGTACAATGTAGAACATGATTTAAAATGTTAGCAGTGGCAAACTTTTAATGACGTGGTGATGTTCAGATCATACTGTTAGTACAAAAGTGAGTTACAACATAGAACTCTATGTACCATTTTCTTTTTTAAATTTTTTTAGTTAGTACATAACGATTACATTCACCCTGGGGAATAGGCACATGTACAGGTCTTCATCCTTTTTATTCACTATGACCATTTTCTTAAAACGGCACCATACGTAAGCTTGGGATCATGAGGACTTTTAATACTCTTCATTTCGCTTCTCAATATTTTGTAAATTTCTAAATGAGGAACATGGTTTCTGAGAAGTGTTGTCGCATAAAAGAAGGAAGGCAGAGGTGGGCCTTCCTGGGTGGTATCTCGCCCTCTTGCCAGCTGATCCCCAGCCACCAGCTCCTCCAACTTCATTTTTTTAGTCCAAGAAAAGTGTGGTGTGTCCCTGTCACCTTGTGGGAGGACAGGCAAATAACGCATCTGGCCAATTGCGTAGCAGAGCCACACCCCTGAGGACAGCAAGGCGGCTTCCTCCGAGCTCCCTCTGCTGCAGGGCTTTGCTGGTGGTGGCTGTCACTGTGTCCCTCTCCGCAGGGCTGCTGGAGCGACACGGTGGGAAGACGCCGCTCCTTGGTGCTGTGCCTCCTGCTCAGCGCCCTGGGCTACCTTCTCCTCGGAGCCTCCACCAGCATGTTCCTGTTTGCCCTAGCGCGAGTCCCTGTGGGTGAGTCCCCGGCCCTCTGTCTCCGCCCCTACCCTCGAGTCCTGCCTTGGCGACTTTGGTCCCCGAGGAGAGGAGAGCCACTGCAGAGAGTGTGGTCCTCGTGGGGCGACAGCCAAAGCTGTGTCTCTGGCAGCGACGATGGCTGAGCATTCGACCTTGGCCTGGCCTCTGCTGCCTTGGCCAACGCAGCAGACCTCATAGGTGACAAGTACGGGAGTCCCTGAAGAGTGTCATGTGGGTGCTGTGCCCGCACCTGACCCGCCTCCTTCCTGCCCAGCTCTCTACGTCCAAAGTAGAAATCCGTTGCCATCTTTGGCCAGCACCATGGTTTCCATCCCCTCTCTGGGGGAAGTGAGCTTCTTGCTTTGTACCCCCACTGCTGACTTCATTTGAGACTTGCCTGGATGGCTTTCCACTCCCAGACTGCTCTCAACTATTGCTTCCTTCTGAATTGCTTAATATTGTGCATTCCTTGAAACATTTCATCCATTCATAAATGCGACTGGTGTCTGGTAGGTGGGTAGTGACGGCGGAAGTGCTTTATGCTTTCCTAGCACTCAGAGCCCTGGTATTTCAGGATCCTTTCATCCTTGCCCACTGGAGCCCAGCGGCCTCTGCGGCCCTGGCCCAGGTCTGCAGTGCTGGGTGTCTTCCCGAATTCAGTTAGCTCCTTGGTCTAGCTTGGCACCCCAAAGGAATAGAGTGTATGTCATTTAGCAAACAGCTGTCGATGTGCGCGTCTGGAATCACCCCAGCGCCTCTCCGACGTGTGTATGTACTTGGAGTGTCAACTGGGTTCTCCCTCCAGAATACACCCTGTGCCTTTCTGTTGACTGTAATGTCTTGGCTTACACATGGCCTGTGATCCTCACAAACCTACCACCATGCCCAAGCCCCAGGCAGTAGCTGCTCCTTGGGCACCAGTGTTGGGTTTGCCGTGTGCCCGCAGTTTGGTTGGCAGTGTCTTTGTATATCGCACACCCTGCCATTCAGTGGTGGGCACTGTTCATCCTTCCAAAGACGGGTGAGCGAGCCCAGCTTGTTACACAGTGGGCAGAGGTTTACGGGGAGGATTGAAGTGATTTAGTCTAATGCAAAACCAGCCTGGTTGAATGATGCTGGCTCTGTTTGACCAGCGTCTTAGTCTTCGCAAACAAGAAGAGCCGCACGTAGCACCCTTTCTCACCGTGCAGCCTCCTCACCATTTGGTGGCCACAAATGGAGGGACCGGGGGCATCATCAGGCTTCTCGTGCCCATGGTCAGTTCTGGATTCAGATCCTTGGGTCCTGACTGCAAATGTGCATGCACTCATTATCTAGTTTTCCCCTCCCTACCTCTCAGACAAGAGACTCCTTGTCTCTGTGGTCACAGGGTGCTCACTGCCCAGTCCACCCGAACATGGGTGAGTCCACGTGGTTAGGATGTCAGAACCATCACAGAATTCCTGCAAGGTGTCTCGGGCGCCACCTTCCATCCCAGCCCTTCGGCACATGTAAGGAACGCATCTAGAAAGAGTCAGTCTCGCTCCTAAGGGTTTTGTCAGTTTGCTTCTGAAAGGGCCGGCTGCCCAGCTCGTGCATATCTCATTTTGAATCCTGGGCATCTTGGGAGTCAACCCAGGGCAAGGTGTCCGTCCGGACAGCACACTGCTGTGTGGAACGAGCCCACCGGTGGGGCATCCACAGAGGTCACTGTGCCACTCACTCAGGTGTGTAGGAGTCAGACACACCCACAGCACTAGGAGGAAGACGATGTCACGTCACAGCTCTCAGGCAGGTTGGTCAGCAGAGCCTCCAGCCTCTTGCTGCAGAGTAGAAGGCAGTTGGCATTGGCTGGATGAAGATGCCGTATTTCTGCTCACATCGTGTCATCTTCCCCACTCTGTTCTTCTCCACAGCCTCTGTCGCCTTCAGGTAGACCCACTGTGTATCCCCTGGGAAAACCCGGGCTCTGGAAGGGCAGTGATAGCTGCCTTTGTTGGGATCAGTGCTGGACACAGTAGCGTGCAGTCATGTTTGCTCAGGAGATGAATGGAGGCAGAATAACTCAGATGGAAGCCACCGTGATGGCTGTCAGATAATAGGGGACTGGAGGTGCCAGATGTCATGACAGGAGGCAAGCATGCAAGGGTCATGAATGTGATCACCTACCACAGCTGTGGCATTAGTCCAAGAGTCCTGTTCTGGTGGGCTGGGGCCTGCAGGTTTGGGATTTCAAAGATGATGGAGGTCAGAGCTCCATCTGGGACAGAGACGAGGTGCAGGATCCCAGGGGACATCCTTCTGGCCTGGGAGATGTCACAGAACATGTTTTCTGTTCCCTTGCAGGTATTTTCAAGCATACCCTCTCCATCTCCAGGGCGCTGCTCTCCGACCTGGTGGTAGAGAAGGAGCGGCCCATGGTGCTGGGCACGTTTAACACGGCCTCGAGCATGGGCTTCATCCTGGGCCCCGTGCTAGGCGGGTACCTGGCCGAGCTGGAGGGTGGCTTCTGCCTCACCGCGCTCCTCTGCTGCTCCATCTTCCTGCTCAATGCCGGTGAGTAGCTTGCGATCACAGAAGATTGTCCTGTGGATGTGACTCAAATCTCCCCACACTTACCTCCTTATATTCTGGTTGTTTTTAGAATAGCCAGAGTCACTGATCAAAAGTGAAAGTCGCTTTGAAGAAGCCCCATGCTTTTCCCCCGGTGCCTCCCCGTCCTGCTCCTGCACGCTCTCCTTCATGTTCTTGCTATCATTCAGCTTGTTTTTTAATGACCCTCCTAACGGGGATGAGGTAGCATTTATTACAGATTCGGTTTGCCTGATTAATGATGTTGAACATCTTTTCAGATGCCTGTAGGCCATCCTTTGGAGAAACGTCTCTTTCAGCCTTTTGCTCATTCTTCAGTCACGTTTTGTATAGAATACCTGTATATTTTGGATGCTGACTTTTTTATCAGATGTGGATCAGATTTGCAAATCACATACCCAATCATGGGTCACTTTTGCAAATTGTTTCCCACGTAGTGCAGCAGCTTTTTAGTATGACGTCGCCCCTTGTCTGTTTATGTTCTTGCTGCCTGTGCTTTGGGGCTCAAATCCAAGAAACTATTGCCAAAGCCAGTTTTAAGAGGCTTCTTCCCACTTTTTTCTTCTGGGAGTTTTATAGTTTCAATTCTTACGTGTTTCTCTTTTTAAATTCATTTTGAGTTTATTTTTGTGTATGGTATAAAATAGGGTCCACTTTCATTCTTTTATATGACAACATATTCTTTTTTCATTTAAGTGAAAAGCTGCTTTATTTTATGAGTAATTAAAATTTTAGATCAAGTTATGGAAGAGAGAGAAAGAAAAAGAAAGAAAGACAGACAGACACACACACACATAGACACACAGACACACACATAGACTGTACCATCCCCTGCCCTGCACAGACTCCTGAGGCCTCCCGGATGGAGCGCCTGTGCCCCACACACCCTGCGCCATTGCACTGGGCTTAGCGTGTAGGAAGTGCTCTGTAAATGTTGGAAGTCGGAATGGATGGATGGATGGATGGATGGGTGGATGGATGGTTGGATGGATGGATGGATGGATGGATGGATGGATGGATGGATGGTTGTATGGATGATGGGTGGTTGGATGGATGGATAAATGGATGGGTAGATGGGCACTTGGTGGGTAGGCAGAGAATTAGGAAATTTATGAAGAAGTAAATACAAGTTTAAATTTATAAGATGTTAAGTATGAAGTGATGGTATCTAGGAAACCACCAGAGGCTTTGAGCTGGGAACAAATGACTTTTATATATCATTTTGACATTTTTGTTTTGCTTTCTTTTAAACTGAAAAGGACCTGCTTGAATCCTAACATCACAGTGGGGCTATGGGAATGGTGGAAAGATTGGAATCAGAAATACAGACTAGTAAATCTAGTTCAAAACAAATTAGTGACCTCGTGCAAATAACAGCTCCTTCCCGAGGAGGCCTGTGGAAGGGCACATATTGAGCCTGCTTTGACAGGTCTCGTGCCATCTTTCTCTTTTTCTTTTTTAAAATTTTTGAGTTCATGCATGCAGTGTAATGATGGCGTTCATTGTAGGGACTTGGTACATGTACATGACACAGCTGAATTCTTTTCATCCCCCCCTCCCCACCCTTCCCCCTCCCTCCATCTCTTGGTCTCCTTCCTATTTGCAAAAGATCTATCTTCCTGTTTCCCGTTATCTATCTTTTATTTTGCTGTGTGATATATTTCTACTGTGGGTTTCTCATATAAGCGGAATCATGCGATATTTTAGCTGTGTGTCTGATCTATTTCAGTTAACATCATTGGTCTCAAGGTGCATCCTTTTAACAGGTCTCGTTTGGCTCTTTCCTTGGAATGGCACGGAAGTCGACAGGACAGAGAATGGCCCGGGACCGGGTGGGCACCTGGCACTGTCCAGAAGGACAGACCATGAACCTCAGGGAGCAGCCACCAGTCCCGCAGCCACAGTGACCGCACCTCGGGGGCGCTGGGCAGAGGTCAGGTCGGCCTTGCTGGATGGGCGGAGCCTGGTGTGCTCCAAGATGGGCGACATCCTGCTCGTGCGCCTGCTGATGGGGGTGGCGGTGATGCTGTACCACAGCAACTTTGTCCTGGCGCTGGAGGAGCGCTTCGGGGTGCGACCGAGGACCTCAGGCTACCTCATCAGCTGCAGCAGTGCCCTGGGCGCCCTGGCGGGCCTCACCCTCGGGCCCACCCTGCGTCTCTACGGGCACAACTTGCATGCGGCCCTGCTACATTCCAGCGTACTCACCTGCGCGCTGCTGCTGCTCTACGCCTCAGCTGGTACCATGGCCCTGGTGGTCCTCGCCTCCATGCTCCTGTCCTTCTCCACCACCATCGGCAGGACCTGCGTCACTGACCTGCAGCTGACCGTGGGTGGCGCGCAGGCCAGCGGCACCATCATCGGCATGGGACAGTCAGTGACCGCCGTGGGCCGCATCATCGCCCCCCTCCTCTCTGGAGTGGCCCAGGAGGTCAGCCCCTGTGGGCCCCCGGGGCTGGGAGCTGCCTTGGCCTTGGTGGCTGTTTTTATAATGTCATTCAACAAACCTCACTCTAATGGTGCTGGGAGTGGAAAGTTAAAAGGTGAGTAGGACACATTTGGACGCCGTGAAGAAACAATCGCAGCGTTCAGGCAGGGCCAGTGGCCCCAGCAGGAAAGGAAGCGTGGAAAGGGTCAAGGCTGTCAGTGAGTCACTTGCACATGGGCGTGCTCTGGGGCTGTGCACTTGTGTTTATGGGATGATCGGAAGTCCTGGGACACTTGGGAAGTTAAGATTGGAGCAAAGCTTTGCCGAGAGGGACCATGTTCAATGTTTACCTGAAATGCTCTCTCCTGGACCAAACAGTTAAATCTCCAGGTGAAGAAAAGCTATCATCTGCAGGGGAGGGGATGGTGGTGGAAAGACGGTTCATGATGTGTGGAGGAGGGAAGAAGCCATGCGCGCGTCCCCACCGAGAAGTAGCGTAGCACATTAGTGACATGCTGATCACGTGGAACTCCCTGCTGTGAAAATCGTAGAGAAGCTGCTGTATTAAACTGGCCTGCACAGCCAGGCCGGCTAGCACACACCTATAATCCCAGTCCTCAGAGATACTGAGGCAGGAGGACGCAAGTTTGAGCCCAGCCTGGGCCACTTAGTAACTTTGTGACAGGGCTGGGGATGTAGCTCAGTGTGAAGGCCCTGGGTTCAATCCCCAGTACCAAAAAAAACTAATGAGCATTTTTCTGCAGATTAAGGGTCTGTGGCATTCCATATGTGCCATGTAGGAGGAGCAGGATTCCAGAGGATTCATATTCAAAGTCCTGTCCTTTATTTCATTTTAATGTTGTGCCCAGAAGGAGCCACACTGACCCACGGGAATGTCAGGCTCACCTTTTCCTAGGACTTCACTAAACTCCCATTTCATCAGCAGTGCCCAAGGACCAGGGCCAGGCCTGGAGTCAGGACTGTGCCAGCTCAGGGAGACACAGGCTGGGCATGCTGGCACTGGGGTTATGTGGCTGCCATACCCCTTTCCTCACAAACTGCCAAAGTCCACATTACTTTCGATCCTCTTAACGAGTCCACTAAGATAGGCCCGTCTGCAACTGAACGCACATACTGTACGACTATAAGTGAAATTTTAACACACTAATATATTACAATATTAATATTTATTGTTTGTAAATTTCATGGTTTTAGAAATTGCATGTATGGGGTAAACTTAAATATTTATGATCATTAGAATTATGTTTTAGTTTGGAGATTGTCCTTTTCCCACCGGGCTGCAAGAAACATGATGAACTTTTTATTGTAAGTGTCAGGTTGTGAACTTCCACACAGAAGCTAAGTGCTGAGAGACGCAAATGTGGTGGGGATGGCCTCGCCCCTGGGGCGCGTGCTGAGTGTCCTGGAGGTCAGACTCACAAGGACCAAAATCTGGGGCTGATGCAACGAAATAGAATTTCACGAGCTTCTGTAGAGATTGATTTTCCCTTGCTCTTAGAAATCCATGAGTTTCCCTACAGTTCTTAGGTATGGCCATGTTTTTGTTTTTAAGATCATAGCACTTTATTTTTGAAGTTAAAGCTTGTAAACTTAGTGAGGCTTTATTAGTTGACCAGGCACGTGGAAATACTGAAAACCAGAGATGGATCTCAGTAGGGAAACATCTTTGTGGTTGTACACCGGGGACCTCAGCACCAGTGTTCTGTTCACACGGTGTTCTTCCTAGTCAGTATCTCGCAGTCCTCCACGCGGTCCAGCGTCCTGCTGCTCAGAGCAGCCGGGCACCACCTGCAGCATCTGCCCAGGTGGAGACGGGCCACTCAGCCGCCGCAGACTCCTCGGGACCCTTTCACAGGCATCCGGCTGGTCCGATTGCACAGTGACGCTTGAAAAGCATCCTAGTGAGCAGTTAGTGTATCGTTTATGGGATAGACTCTCAGGGAAATTAAATGTGTTTAAGTAACATGGGTGCTGTTTTGTCCTGTAAGTTCTCTTGCATAATTCCGTAATCCTCCCTGAAGCATCAGATGGGGCCACATGGGATTGTTCTTTTTTTTAAGGAAAATATCTCTTCTTAAGGCTTAAGCTTAGGGCTTGGGCTAGGCTCTGGAGACATGGCTCTGCCCACAGCCCCGAGGCACACATGCTCTCACATCCAGAGGGACAAGTAAAGGACAGGCAGGGGTGCTGGCCACTGGGGCTGCACTGCGGGGCTTCAACCCAGGCCGGGGGCCTGGACAGAGAAGAGGGCAGGAGTCACGCTGGAGGCCTCAGAAGGCTGGGACCCGGTTCCCAGCCCCACGGGTGCCCGGAGGGACAGGCGACAGGGCAGAGAGGAGGGAGGGCCCTGGGCAGTCCCTGGGGCCTGAAGTGACTCCAGGAGTGCAGTCTGGGCAGAGCTAGGCCGAAGTCAGAAAGGCTGCTGTTGAGTGTCCAGCCTGTGCCCCTCTGGGGTCCGCCTGCAGAGAATGTGCGCATTCACAGGAGCAGGGGGCAGCACGGGCAGGGTGCTCAGGAGCGCTGCCTGTCCTTTCCCGGGGACGCTGAAGTACTCAGAAGCCTGCGGGGCGTGAGCCACAGCCCAGGCTGGGAAAACTCCGACGTTTGGGCAGCTGCGTTCAGAGAACAGAAGCCGGTTCGGGATGCGCCACACCCGACTCGCCCCAAAGCTGACCTCGCCCTCCAGCCTTTCAGAAGCCTCGGGAATGCTCCCTCGGTCTGCCCCGGAAGTCGAGACCCAGCTCCTCCTGAACAGGGCGAGAGGTGGAGCAAACCTCTACTCAGTCCTCATTTTTTGTCCTGAAGAACTTGGCAGTTCCATAACACTTGTCAAAAATAAAATCTCTTTGAAATTGTAATTGTTCTGTAATCAATTTGTATGTTTTGAAGCCATTATTGTGTCCTGATAAGAATTTAATTTAGGGTCCTGAGGTACTTGAAAAATTTAATTTCCAGTATGCTGAAGCACAACTTAATGCCAAGCACAAGGCTTTTGGCGTTTATGACCATTACATAGCATCAAATATGTTCAGAATCTGAAGTTTATGCTGCTGATTGGTAGAGTAGTTTTAGATAACATCACAGTAGATTTATTTCTAATTAAGCAGGTGCACAAATGCATATTTTGAAACATGTTTCCTTTAATTCTTTTTTTCCCAAAAAGATCATCTAAACTCACCAGGCATTTTATAGAGAGCTCTCTATGAAAACAGTAGTAGGCAAAACAAGACTCTGGTTCCCTGATTCAGTACATTGTAAAAATGGTGCTGAATCTTATTTTGAAGAGTTTAAGGCAGCTTGTGTTGTTCCTTAAGTGGAGAAAATAATTACAGATGTTAAGGAACAAGCATTAATTACCACTAATAACTTATGTAACATAAATGTAAACTGTATGAATCCGGCGTACATGAAGACTTACATGGTTGTCAGTCTTGGTTTAAACTGAACCACATCTTGATAAAAATCCTTCTTCCAAGCATACACTGTGAAAGAAAAATATAAATGGTTGCAATTTATAACATGGAGGGGAGATAGCCTTTCTTCAGGTTTACCAAAAGATCTCTCCATCAGTTTCCCACCTAAGGGACACAGGTTCATGCCGAGACACCCAGAGGATGTCTCAACAGTTGGTACTGAACCTTATGCATCCTGTGCTTTTTCCTAAACTTACATAAATTTAATGTTTTGCAACCTAACTAAGCAGTTTTCATACATGGTAATCACAGTTTTTTCAGTTTGAAGTGTGACAATAAAATTAGCACAAATTTCTTTTTCCTTTCTCACAATCTCATGGATAGAAAATGTACCTACCACAGATCTTAGCAACCTCAGAATAATGACTTTTTCTTTGCAATCAAGAACTTTCTCTTTTTCACTGAAAGGAAGCACTGCAGCTCTTCCGGTGTATCTGGAAGTAGTGCCAGCGTCACTACTCTTGTGCTGTGACAGCATTACTGAGTAAAGATGAATTGAGCACAAGCCCTGTGATACTGTGGCAGACCATCTAATAATCTCGACAGCTACTGGGTGACTGGTGGGTAGGTAGCTTATACAGTGTGGATACACTGGACAGAGTATTAGACAGCAGGATAGTAATGCATGGAATGAAATGCAAGTCAGAATGATGTGAATTTAAAACAGTTGTGAGATTTTCCATCTCATGCTTGGATCTAGGCTGGTTAGGAGTAACAAACTATACAGTGAAACTTCAACTTTTGGGAAGAGGCTTACACATTCCATCTTGAATAGACTCTAGCTTTTATCCAAACAGATTTTTCTGGTGTAGTAGCTCACCTACTTAAACTTGTCCCAGGTGCGCTTAATGAAACTGAAACCTCCTGAAATAGCCAAAGTAAACCTAGCATTATCAGTGTCTTCTGTTGCTGATCTGGGACCTGACCCTTCGGGTCTGCAAGCATGAGACAGGGTACATGTTCACCCTGAATACCTGTTCCATGTGGCTGGGGCTCAGGCTGGACATCAGAGTCCACTCTGGCAGTGCCAGTCTGGGATGTCACTGACATAGGTGAGTGTTATCTTTGGGTCACAAAGTCCTTTCACTGTGGCACCTATTTGGAGGAGCAGATCAATAGTATATCAAGTGTAACTGGTTCAAAATGACTTTCTAGCCAAAGGTAAGGACTTTATAGATACCATAAAGGAAGAGGCAGCTACAGTAGCAAGGGCAGTTCATGTGTCAGTGAAAATGTAAAACTGGGATTCATGCATGGCTTTGCATGATCTTTGAAAATCATTTGGTAAAACAATGATTACTACGGACTTGTTTTGAGTTGACTTGGGAAGAAAACATTTAATATTTCGGAGCATACATTATCTCTGAACACTTTACAAGGGACAATTTATGTATAGAAAATGAGTCAATTAAAATGTTTATTCCTCTAATTAGGTTCCATTACAGAGTAATGTCGTTAGCCTCATTTGAGGTGTATGTCTTGGAAACCAAGAGAGTTCAAATGTTTTAATACTCTTAAATTCTTATCACTCATGAATTCTAGCCACCACAGCCCCATTCACACAAATGAAAGTAGTTTGACACAGCAATATAAAAATTGGAATTTCATGTTATGTATCATCTCCATAAGTAATTAAATGTATATATGTGGTTGAATACTTAACTTTTGTAAGAATTTCCAGAGAAACAAGGAAAATTTCATTGTACATACACAAAATTTTTGGTGCGTAGAGTTAACCATAACTGGATATAAATAGCCTCGCTTAAATTAGAGATTAGTTAGTAATCATACTTATGACTCAAGAGGAACCAATGCAATAAAAAAGGAGAAAAAGCGTGGTATTTAATTCAAAGTATTTTGTCACAGACGTACAGTCAGAGAAGTGACCATTACAGTATCCCCACCCCCTAGTAGGATGACAGCAGATCCTTGTACAGGGCCTTGGGAACAGACTGGAAGTCCTAAAGTAGTTCTGAACCATTCAAAATGATCCATATGCTGTGTAGGTTGAAAACATGATTATCCATTTTCTGAACAGTTGATTCTACTACTCAGGACAACTCATTCTCTGACCATACGGGGAAGAGAACTAACCCAAAATGTTATGACTGTACATAGAGGTAGTAAAATAGAATTTTATTTGAAACATTATAGAAGGTTAGAAAAACTAAGAGAGATCAAAATCTGATGAACCAGCATACCATTAAAGAAATGTTCAAAAACTACCCAGCTGGGCGTTTGCCCTGTATCCCTAAGGCAGCCGACCCCTGGCTGAGGGTATCAGCGAGGTATGGAATGGGTGGCATGAGAAATTCTGAGTGTCGTGGTTAGGATATAAAATGTTTCCTGGAAGTCTCATGTTCAGATGCGGGCTTTTCAGAAGGTGAGTGGATCATGGAGTATTGTACCCATCAATGGGTCAATCAATTGATGAGCTTACAGCAGAACGTGTTGTTAGGTGGGGCTGATTAGAGGAGGTGCATCTCTGGGGTGTGACCTGGAAGGGTCTTGCTTTGCCTCTTGCATTCTCGCTTCCTGGCTGCTGTGGACTGAGCTGCTTTCCTCCACCAGGCCCTTCCACCATGCCATTTCTGCCTTGGAGTCAGCCAGCCATGGACTGAACCCTCAAAATTACTGCATAAGCCAAATAAACCTCTCCTCTTTTAAGAGTGCCATGTATTTTGTCCCAGCAACAAGAAAGCTAATACAGAATGCACTGCCATAGCTAAGGTTAGTGTCATGTAGCCAAGTGGCTCCTACCGTCCTTAGAAGGAGGCTGAAGCCAGGGCCTGATTAAAAAGGATAGGAAATAGCAGGGAGCAACACACTTGGTTCTGTAAGTGAAGAGATCAAGACAGAAAACACAGGTCCCCAGTGTTTCTGGGTCATAAGCTTTCTTGTTCATGTAACAAGGGAATCCGAGTACAGCCCACCCTTCATAGATGCATGCTCTTGTGCAGCCATGGAGTCAACAAACCGTATGTCAAAAATATTTTTAAAAAGAATTACCTCCGTACGGAACATTGCAGATGTGATCGTCATTATTCCCTAAAACCAAGCAGTATAGCAATGATGGATGTAGCATTTACGTTGTTTCAGGTTTGATAAGTCACATAGAAATGATTTAATGTATATAGGAAGATGTGTGGTAGGTTATATGTAAATACCACTTTTATACAATGGACTTCTGAATCCACAGAACTTGGTCCCCTCAGAGGGTCCCAGAACCCATGATCAAAGTGTTCAGGCATCAGTAGAGAATTCCAACAGACACTGATTCTGGACAAATAGTATTTTTAATCGATCTTTCAAGAATCAAGTCCAGTGTGAACTTCGAACTAGCTGCAGTATGTCTGGGCTCATAACTGATTATGAAATGCCAGTTTTAACATAAACATGATTCGCAGGCAGGCAGTGCCACAAATGCAAACCGTGCAGACTTTGCTTCTCCGCACTTCTGTAAATGAACACCCCACTTCCCAGCAAATCACAGCACCCCCATTACCACCCTACAGCAAAGATTGGCAAAAGCGAAAAGAAATTTCATTCCTCTCATATTGGGGGGCCTACACACAAGCACATACTTTAGAGCAGATTTTGGTACTGATTTGTAGAAGTTTGCTGACCAGCAAAACTGTTGCCAACAGTCAGCCCTTCTGTGTGAAACGTTAAGCCCTGACATTTCACACAAAGCAAACGTGTTACAGTGCCACAGGAGACCCATCAAAATCCTACCGGCACGTTGGAACTTCACTGGAGCAGGTGTTTTTGGAATTGAGTCATTTGGAAGGGATCCACACTCTTTCTAGACTATAGAAATTCAATGTTACTGCATTTAAACGGTCTCACTTTCTTTCTTAGATTGTCACTATCTTTTTTTCATAGTGAAAGAATTTAATAATTACCAAAAGAAGAAAGTATACAGAAAAGCTAAAGTCAAGTTTATTTGTATTGCCTTTGCCATCCAACAAATAAGAAAAAATTTAAACTGATAATAATTAAAATAAAATGACTTCAGTGCTCCTTTTCAAAAACGTACACTTTGCCATTCAAATTCTGTATGTGACCCTCAGTTACATACAGAAAAGCTCAATTAGGCCTACCTGCTTAACAAAAAGGGCTACAAAAATTCTCATGTCTTCTTTGGTTCCAGAAAGTTAAACTTGATACAATATTTATTTATATAAAGAACCAGGAAATTTGATTTTAAGGTCATTTTTAGTTTCTACTTCCTTTTCTGATTTCATAATTCATTACTCTCCTGAAAACTTACTCTTGGTATTCTCAAAGATACACGTCACATCTCTCAATTACAGTTCTGTAATATAATTCTAGATCAGCATTAATTTCCTTTCAGCAAAAGGAATATATATTTTCATGTAAATATTTTCACTTAAAGTGGAGATTTTTAGCACAGAATCCTAAGCTTGTAGTGTTCTGATTTTGTTCTACTCTGATTTCTGCTGATCAGCTTGGGAAAGAAACTGAACTTGAACTTGGGCTTCCTTCTGTCATATGCCGGTTACCCAAGTGTCCCAAGACTTTAGAGCATGAAGAAGAAGAATGTCCGCCTCTCCACGTTGATGAACCACAGCAGGCCTGGAGGTCCCTCTCCACTATCACACTCCCGTCTGCTCCCTAGGAACCCCGCAAGCACTTCCGTTCTTCGCTGTGTGCGAAAGGCTTCTGAGAGAGATGAAGAAGCTACACCAAGGTCCTCATCTAATACCTAAACCCACAGATTTAAGAGTCCTTGTTCTGGCAAGTTTTAAAGAAGGATTATTCAGAAAGAAAGGACAGATCAATAAAATCTACAGTTTAAGAGCCGGAGATTTAAATATTAATCTTTAATGATTATGTTCCACTTCTTTCTGCAATATTCTAAAAAGGACTCCCACGAGTAGAATCCAATTTGGAATGAAGAATTTGAGTCACTACATTATTGAAAGTGAAGAGGTAACAAATGACAGACTAGTGCAAAATAAAAAAATTTTAAAAAAGGACTCTGCATTCTCCAAAGTGCTTCCTGATCAAAAGTCAAAACCCGAAATCTGGCCAATGTGTCACACATTGGAATACGGTCCATATAAAGTTTTATCCTCATCTGCTTGGAGGTGCTGACCTGCACGCAAACGTTCTAGAATGTTCTACAGAAAAATTCTACTAGAGCAGGTGGGCACAGATGGGCATGAAAGGAGTCACCCTCACCCTCCTCCCTATATTGCAGGAGCTACACTCACCAACCATGGTTGGCAAGTGCTGCCCGACTCCCCAGGGGCCGCGAGAGAATGTCGCATGCCTATGGCTTCGCTAAAGCTGCCACCAAGTCTGTCAAACCCTATAAGCTGATTTGAGCTGGGCAGCCTTTCTCTTTCCACCACCTAAAAAGAAAGGGATTTGGAACTTGTATGTCACCCAAACCCACGGTAGACAAGAGGAACAAATTAGGAACAAATTCATTAAGAGTACAGGGACTCTAGCCCACACCCGGCCGATAGCTGCCACTTTATCTGCCACTCAGCCTGCTTGTGCTCCCGGCTGTGTCCTGAGATGTCCCTTTTTTGGCCTCTGTTCCTCCTTCACCAATTGGCCCACCGGCTTGGGACAGGGAAAGAGCCCTACACTGAACTTAGTATCCACCCGATGCTCACGCCTGGGAAAGATGTTCTCAATACTTTAGTGCCATTCACTTAAAAACTGACCCGCTACAGATATACGCATCTTTCATAAATAAAATTTGAGGCATATATGTAATATATTAACATTTTCACTAACAAATATGTGTTAAAAGTTTCAAGTTCTGTCATTCAAGTTCAGTAAAAGGCACACATTTTTTTCTCTTTAGGCCTGAAAAGAATACAGTTGCTAGCCACGAGTCGCAAAGACACTTTGTGGGGCTTTTTTCCTCTGATTTTCCTCTTCTTGGGATAAACACTCATCCCGTGAATCAGTGGCTTGACTCTTCCACCCGAAGAAAGCGTTTTGATAGAGGTTTAAATGGACTCCAGGGTTGCTTTGGTGTCCGGGGTGACAAACCACAGCCTTGCTGGGTCGGTCCCCCAGATCTGCTTTGGCCGTTCCCTTTAAGCCTTCTCACTCCCCCCAAATCGGGCTTTCTGGTTCCCAGGCTCCGATGCCCTCCGGACCAGCCTGGGTGGTGGCCTGGGTGTGGTGTCTTCGGTCACACTGTCGTCCCTGCCCCGGCCCGGCTGCTCTTTGGAGAGAAGTGGCTGCCGGAGGACGCCTGGGGTCTGGGTGCCCCCGTCCTTGCTGCTGGGTACTGGGGGGCTGCTGGGCTGTGCTCGGCTGGAATCCGCATTCACCTCATTCTTCCACTCCATCTTGTAGGCCTGGGGCAGCCTCTTGGAGAACTGCTCCGGCAGGAAGCGCCTGGCTCGGGGCTGCAGATTGAGTACTGTGGTCCCCGCATCCGGGTCTGAGTCGCTGCTGCTGCCATCTGTCACGGAGCAGAAGGACAGTGTGGGTGAGCAGTTCAGAGAGCAGGTGTTACAAGGACCTTCCATACCTCAGTGGGCCAAGCGACTGCGATGTTCCCAGGCTCTGGGGACAGCGAAGTCACAGGGCCCACTCCAACTCCAGCTGAGGGACCGTGGGTGTCTTGTGTAACCTCTGAGAGCATTCATGTCCCCACTGCTGATTAGGGAGAGTTTACTGTGTGCCAGGAGGTGCCATCCTAAGCACCTTGAAATACATTTGCTCTTTTAATCCTCACCATCACCCATTTTACAGATGGGTAACTAGGGTCAAGAGATGTTAGCAGGGGTAGAGCTGGAATTCAGACTTGAGCACAGTAAGTCTCTATCCATCACCTGCCATTACCTCCCATCTGGAATCTCTGTATCACTTGGCAGATTTCCTTTGTGTTTCCACATAAGGAGCAAAACCCCAGTGTGCACTTTGCAAACAAAGGCGGGGACGCCATGAGAGCCAGCCTCAGGTGCTGGACAGTGGACCGAGAGGCCATTCACCCTGGAACCGAGATTCTCAGAACTGCAGACATCTGTGCAGGGCACGCAGTGGGAACACAGCCAGGATTATAAATTCTCAGTGCTGCCTTTTCTCCCTAGCCTCTCTCTCCTGTCTCATGTCACCATCCATTGTCACCAGCAACCCTCAACTTCTCCCTTCTTGGTTAATTCAATAAACAAACAGGGTAAAGAGAGCAAACAGGTGTAAATTACTCTTATATCCCACACGTTAACCACAAGGAATCCTTAGACAGTTTCTGTGGGATTCACAGTAAAGAGCTTGGGAATCTCCATAAAAATGACCATCAAATCAAGAGATTAGGTTGGAAACAAAGCTTAAATAATTTTACAGTCAGAAGTAAAATCTATGGTTGACTCTATGAATATATATTAGAATGATTGTATAACTCTAAATATTTACACATTTTCAGACTTATAACACTCTATTTACCTGCTCAATAGCCTGATGGCAACAGTATTTATTTTTGCTATATCACAGAATCGTATAGAAAATAAATGACTGGATTATTTATAATTTGCAAAAGACATCATTCAAAAAGGTCACAATGCTAATGAAAGATCACCCTGTTATTATTTTACATTGTGAGCTATTCAACTCTTCCTTGATAAAGAAAAGTAATAGGAAAATTTCTCTATTTTAGATACATCTAAAGATTTTCTACTCCAAGTACATTCATTACCTGCATTAGAAATGTTCTTTTTCTTTTGTAGCTTTTCTGGAAGCTTTGTATTTTTAGGTAAGGATAAATATCTAGAAGTTGACGTGGAAGCCTGTAAAAAAAAAAAAAAAGTAGACAACCTGACTTAGATTATATAAATGGCATTTATTGTGTATGAGAAGTTGAAAATTTTATAATACTTGGTCTTAAAATAGGATTTTAGTTCTTCATCATTCCCACACTACTTTGTGAAGTGCTGTCACCATTATGCTTGAAATAACTAATCTCTTCTAAAACCTGGTGGAGATCCATACTAAAGAAGAAAATAAATGGAACCATGTCATGGCTTGTGTCTCGATGTCCCCCCAAAGTTTTCTGTGCTCATAGGTGGGGCTTTTCAGATGTGCTTGGGTCTAGGGTGTGTGATGCTGGGACTAAGGGTGTACGGTAACTAAATGGGTTTAGCATAACTCTGGGTGTGGATAATGGGAGCCCCACCCTGGGTGTGGGTGGCACCAATCAGCAGGCGGGTAACCTGGATGGGATATAAAGGGATGGAAGGAAAGCTGCTTGCTGCTTCCTGCCTGCTCTGCCATGCTGCCATCTTGGAGCCAAGCACCCATCGACTGAACCCTCTATAAACTGTGAGCCAAAATAAACCTATCCTCCTTTAACTTGTGGGTGTCAGGTATTTTGTCCCAAAAACAAGAAAGTCATTCAGACAGACCATCAGAAGCAGGTATGGAGCCCAGTGGGTCTTCCTTAAAGAAATGCTACTGAAACATCTATTTATAAAAGAATTACTAGAGAGACTTAGAATTCACATGTATGAGAAAGGAGATAGAAAGAATGTAGCATACTTAAGCTTCATTCACTTTAATACATCTTGAAAATGATGGAACAACAAAAATTGCTAGAAATTTGCTGACATTCTGAATACTATAGACTTTAGAATCTTTGGTTTCCAGGGTTAATTTTTGACAGTGCTACATTTTACGATTAAAAAAAGTAATTGTTCACATACAATTTTCTTGAACTCTGTGACCCTCTATGAGTATTATTAAACATAAGATGCCACAGTTGCCACGGTATATCAGGAAATCATGGCACTGTTTTTAAATCGTTCTCCGTATCTCTTGACAAGGCCCTGGGCCAACTGAACAGATTTCCTTACAAACCCTCATCTCCCAGGCGCTCTGGGCTTCCTGCAGGGCCCCCGGAGAACACATGGACTTGCCCACCTCTGCCTGCTGCTACCCCTCCCTGGATGGCGCAGACAGTCATGAACTGCATTAGAACATGTTGGTCAAAGACCAACAGAGTACATGATGGGGGTCCCACACAATGTCACCTAGTAACCCTGCAGTCATCTTAGTTAGTGTAAGTATACTGTGTGATGTTCTCATGACAGAAATCAACTAGCAACACATTTCTCATAACATATCCCGACGTTATATGGAACATGTCTATACCTCTTCCCAATGGGGGAAGGCTGGCCCGTGCCTGCTGACTAAAATCATAATTTCGCTATCTCTTCCCTACACTACCAACTACCACCTTCCTTCTTTACTGTTTGTGTGACGATAGCACTTATTACCTTGATCATAATAAATAATTTAGATTCTATTCCTGGAAGCCTTCTCCCCCACTGGAATAGGAATCCTTCCGCATGGGAATCTTTTGAAATGCTATTCACCAGTGTGTTCCCTGTGCCTGTGAAAGGACACTGGCTGGAATACAACAGGCATTCAAGAAGCATTAGGAAAGGCTTTATTATTCTTTGCCTTCTTTATGGAGATGGGGTCTCACTCTGTTGCTCCGTTACCCAGGCAGGCCTTGAACTCCTGGGCTCAAGCGATCCTCCTGCGGGCCAGGACTACAGGTATGAACATCAGTGCTCGTGGTGAAATGAAGATGTTAATAGTTTCATCCCAGAATTCCCAGGAATCAGCCCTCAGCAGCCACTCGGTCGGCAGTGGCAAAGACCCCACGGCTGATCAACAGTAGATGGCAAACCCCGTACCCTGCGGTCACGGTTCAAGCTGCTGTCTTTCCTGATGCTCTCCCGCAAGCTGTGCCGCCGGCGGATCAGAATCTCCTTGGCTTGCCTCTCACTCGTGTCAGCTGTCAGATTGTGTCTGTTGTAGGACAAAGTCTGAAATAAAGACACATAGGTGACATTTTACCAAAAGCCTGATCATTTCCCCAGAAACTCCGAAATTCCGCCACATTTCTTTGGATCCCCACCTCAGCCAGGCACCTTCAAAATCCATGCACAGCGAAAAACAAAACAAACTTAAAGTGAAGAATGTAACAGCTGATGCTTGCAAATTTTGAAAGAATTCATCTTGTCATAAAAGTCAGTAAGTTTTTCTGTTGAAAAGTGTGATTATTAGAAATTTAAGACAATGATTGAATTCACCAAGTGCCACCGTGTCTGTATTTAGCCATCATCAATAGCTAGAAAAACTACAAAAACACCTTTGTAGTTCTCTGTTCTCCACAGAACAGGAATTACTGTCATGACACAAACCACCAGGAGCCACTTGGGGGTGCCATGTCCCTTAGATTGGCTCCAGCGCTCGTCCTCGTTCCGGCTGGGAGGTCACACTGAAAAGTTGCTGCCACCCACAGCAATGATCATGTCCCAGTGTGGGCGGAAATTTCTAAGCTGGGCTGCACCTGGCACCCTTGCTTAGTTAATAAGCTGTATAGAATCATGTTTCCTTTCAAAAGCCATGATTACCAGTTGAGTCCATTTTGTGGTGGAATTGGCTTGCACTTTGTGGGAACATCCCTGTGACCAGGTAGAGTGACACGGAACAAGGCCAGATTCCTGCTGGAGGTGTGTGCTACCTAGTCAGGCCTTGAAGGCTAACAATCACAAAGTAAACCAAAACCATGAAATAAAGGAATCCTATAAATGCCAAGTGGGAGCTCATTTAAGGATGGGGTTGGGGACGATAGGGCGGTTGCTGAGGAAAACTGGAAAAGTGGACACCATGATGTACCAGATGACAAAGCTGACCTGAAGCGGTGGCATGCCCCAAGGAGACAGAGAGAGAAAGAGAGAGAGAGAGAGAAGGAAAGAGGAGGAGAGAGGAGTGCCCAAGGACTGAGAATGGACCTGGGCTCCAAGGGTGCCTGGGGCAGGGTGGGGCAATGGGCATTAAGACTGGATGAGGTAGATGTTGCACATACGGCCCCAAACTCTGCAAGAAGAGTTTAGCCCAGAAGCCAGCACTACTGTTGTATAAACTTCAACAGGAGAATGCTGCCTTAGGAAGATGCTTCAGAGAAGAGGTGGAGGTAGAATAAGAGGGAAGGTGGGGGCAGCTGGCAGGAAGACCAGCCAAGGAGCTGAAGATTCCATGGTCCAGCAGGAGGGAGGCCAGCCTGGCAAGCTGTGTGACCCCCATGTGCCACTTCACCTCCGGGTGCCTCGGTTTCTTCATCCTGGAAATGGAGCCAACAGTGACGCCTACCGCTTGCCAGAGGACTAAGGGAATGAATGCAGGCCATGTGCTGAAAGACAGCCTGGGGAACTACGGGCTCTGATCCTTCGTGACATTAGGAGCTCATCATGAAGACCCGTGTTCCCGCTGGGAGCGCAGGGAAGGAAGGGGTTGGGAGGGCAGGAGAGGAAGTGACTGTGCACTGTGTGAGCACTGCAAGGATTCCGTGCACTTTAACAGTCTACGCTATAGTTCCCTTAAAAAAACACTTCATTGCTTCACCATTGGCCAAGGCACATTTCTACCTGCAAGCACATGGGCGCTTCAGGCTCTGTCTCTGCTGCGCTGGGAGGCGGAGTACTGCGGGCCCTGAGGAATGGGGCGCTGCGGCGAGGCGCTGCGCAAGAGCGGAAGAGAAGGGGCCCAGGGCGGAACCCACTGGGGTGCGGAAGAATGGGCCTCTCATTGCAGCGCAAAGCCAGAAAGCACATTTTTAGCAAAAGGGAAGCAAATATTTTAGTAAATCAATTCTTCTCACTCGCTGACGGATTTGATAGAGATTCCTTGATAATATTTCTCGAATTTCATCCATCTCGCCAGGTGTGAGCTTCCTTATTTTTTCTTCACGGCAATCGCTGTGAAAATTTGGAAAAAGGAGATTTCACCTTTCCACAGGTATTAGAAACACTGATTTTCTTTCTTAGCGATAACGATACCATTATTTGAGAAGGAGAATCTTTGTTTAAAAAATAGCACTTGGGAATTATCCAGTATCTCAAAATATCTTTAAATGCTTTACATTTTTTAATTTCTCAGTTTTCAAATAATGAAACATTCTGAAAATTATTTTAGTGTCAAAATTATTCATGTAATGAATCACATGCAAGCTTCATGTAATCATATACAAGCTTTCAAAGAGTCTGTTCGTGCCACTATTTTTTAAGAAGTTATATGTAGTAGTTTACAATATTATCACTTTGTTATTTGTAACACTATAGTTAATGTAATATAGAATTGTTTTTCACCACAAAAACTTAATGAGCTGTATTTTTACTAAGGATTTATCAGATTTAAATATCTGCAAACACCTTATTACAATATGCAGGCTTCTAAAAAGCCTTCAAGGAGCCTACAAAAACTTACAGCACAATAAAAATTCATACAATTAAGAAAAAAAAACAGGAAAACTTGATATGTACAACACATATCTTATAGAACATGTGCTATGATGCGCAAATTAAAGAACAGGGTTGCCATGTTTTATAATGTAAACTTAGTCATTACAGTAAATCAAACATAACAGTAATTAACAGGATAATGGACAAAGGAGTACGTGAACAGAGATCACAGACTCCAGCAGACAGACTTCTCTAAGCTCAGGTGCTTCATTTTTTCCTTAATCTCAATTGCTCATATAATTTTTTATAAGTATCTTCTTAGGTACAGGTATTGTTGTTTAAAATACTTCTCAGGAGTATCTGTGCTAGTGGTAGCAGCAACCTTCGATGATTTTGACAGCCGTGGATGGAGAGTTCTAGGCCTGCCTTCCTTTGAGGGCTATGGTGAAGGACTTTGAAGTCATAATATGTAGTTGCATATAGGAGCTCCTCCTGTTTGGTAGGCCCTGAATTCCAGTTTTATTTTCCAGGATCAATTAGTCTGCCAAACTTCCATTTATCTCTTAAACTCTCAGTTTCCTTCTTTGTAGCTGATGGATAGCTCCAGAGGGAAATGGCCCCACTTGCCAAATTCCATCTATTTGGACGTCTCTGTTCTCTTGTTTCCTGGCCATGAAATGACTCACTGCGCTGTACTATCCGCCCCCCAAGCAAACTCATAACACTCATTACCTCACTTCCAGAAATGTCATTTCTTATTACCTCCCTACTGGCTTCTCTTTTTCCTCTACAGAAAGGATTTTAGGAAAGGTAAAATGGTCAATATGGTACTCATTTGCCTAACTATGCAAATAGTCATTTTTCTCTCTTTTTAATCTACCCCCATCCCTAAACCTTCACCTTTACTCTGCTTACTACCAACTTCAAAATGAACCACAAACAGAGCAAAACTGAGCTCATAAAATATGTGGCTCTCCTTTGAAAATCAGATAACTGAGTCGTCCCTTGCTCTAACTACAAATAGAGTCATGCATAAGAGAGACCATAAACTCTAAAGCAGAGCGAACCTTGACAATTCAGTGTATACCCACCCTGTCTTTGGCTAAAGACACTCAAGCTCGGGGAAATAGGTGGACCAGCTCGAGGTCACACAACAAGGTAACCGCAGAGCTGGGAGCAGAAGTCAGTCACCCCACAGCTCAGCCCACTGCCACTTCCAGTGCCATGTGAGGTATTTACTTCTGAGGCTCCCTGGCCTCTTTTTATTCTAGATTACATAAACTCCCATAGCCTTAGAGTCCTAGTTAAAACCACAGCTTACAAGGTTGGATATTATGTGGAATCTCCTTCTCTCTCACTTCAACTTCCTCATAGTTAATCATGTAAAATTTAGTTTAAATGAGCTTCGAGCTCATCAACCACTGAAGAACCCCTTGGAAACCTGTAATTTCTGTCACTTGTGTAACAGAGAAGGACTGATGTCTACGTGATGAAGACACACACTTGCCGAGGGTCACCACATTGGTGGTTTGGCTACTGATGGTCAAAAGCCTTTGGGTAAATCCCTGCACCATTCCGGTCTCCCTTCCTCTTTTATAAAATTAGGGAGATGGACTAGGCCAGTGGATCTCAATCCTGGCTGCATATTAGAAACATCTGAAGAACTTTTAAATATGCCTGGTATTCAGCACCAAAGATTTTGATTCAATGGTGTGGAGTGGGGCCAGGCATCTGCATTATGTAAACAATCCTGGGATATTCCAATGTGCAGGCTGCACTGTGACCCCCATATTCATGTCCCTGTCATTATTGTCCTTCCCACAACTTCAGCTGCGAGCCTGTGAATAATCTATGAGGCAACAGCTCTATTAGTACCTTCACATTTATAGTATCAAATATAATATGACCTAAAATAGGCCATTTCACAGCACCAGCTAAGGAGCTTTAATTTACTTCAGTAAACACTGAATTTGCCAATGCAATAAAGTCACAAATATCCTAAACATAACAGAATATTTTCTGACTGGTCGATTCTAAACTAGCATAACATAAAATTTAACGTAACATAGGACACACATTTCTAGGCCATTCTATTTCAACTAGAATCGCATTCTACTGTGAGATCATAAGGATCTCTCTAGGATGTAGGTCAATTTTTTATTATTTCTGGTTTCAAAGAATTGCTGATACATATTTAGTAGATTAACTTTTCTTTGCAAAAACCATACTTACTTTAGGGATGCAAAAGAAGGGACCGTACTTATCATCCCAGTCTCTGCCATCTCAATGGCATGTTTGATTTCAAGCTTTTTATACAAAGACACAATGCTTGACTTGGGTTGGTTTTCCCGAATCAAAAGCTTCCGAAGATATTTGTCATCAAATTTCTTAAACCTATAAAATAAAGAAAGTCACACTTTCTTACTGAATTACTGAATACTGCGCTAAGAAACAACTCAAAAAACCTCCCCCAGGTAAAATTTAGTAGCAGCAGTTAGCTAGTCTGATTATAAGGTATATTTTTATGTGTGCATAAGTACATACACTATACATGTATGAAATATATCTATGAACATATACACATACATATGATACTTTTTATATGGCTGTAACATACCTATATTAGCATTCACTAATTACATTTACCATTTTTCTACTTCCTCTTTCAGCAAAATTACGCGGACACGCTATCAATACTTTCTAGATCCAATTCTTCTCCTAGGGCTCCTGAACATTCACAACTCAGCCTTTTGCCTCCAACGCTCCACCGAAGCTAGTCTCAAAGATTCCACAATACATGGCCAGCGTTAGTCCTCATCTTCCCGGCTTCACCTGCTCAATGCATTGCCTTCATTGCTTTCCAGGGTGCCACACTCCCCGGGGTGCCCCATCCTCTTCCTCACCTTCCTTCCTTGGTTCCTTTTCTTCTCGCTGACCTCTGAATGTGGGAGTGCTGTGGGGCCAGTGCTAGGTCCTCTTCCCCACCTGCACTCACTGGGGCACCTTACCCGGTCTCATGGCTTTTCATAGCATCTCTACCTCAGTGACACCCAAATTTGTTTTGCCAGCTCCACTTCCTCTCCAAACCCCAGACAGGAACATTCCACTGGCTACTCAGCATCTCCAGTTGGATATCTAACAGGCATCTCAGACTTGATGTGTCCAAATGGACTGTCCTTCTCCCACAATCCTTCCCTCCTCAGTAAATCATGACTTTATGAGGTGTCATCTTTGGTGCTTCTACTTCTATCATGGTCCATGTTATGGGCTGAATTGTGTCCCACCAAAAATTCATCTGATCAATTCCTAATCCCTAGAACATCAGCATGTGACTACCTTTGGAGGGAAGGTCTTTATAAGCATGATTAAGTGAGATCAAGTCATTAAGGTGGGCACTCATCCAAGATGGCTGGTGTCCTCCTCAGAAGGGGTCATTCGGACACAGCCATGCACAGAGGGAAGTCAATGCGAAGAGTCAGAGAGAAGATAGCCACCTGTAACGAAGGAGAAAGCCCTGGAACAGACCCTTCCCTCCAGCCCCAGAAGGACCTGACCTTCTGGTCCGCTGACCCCTTCCTCCCTGGTTTCCAGCCCCCAGCACTGCCAGACAACTGGTTTCCATGTTGAGGCCCCCTAATGTGTGGCACTGTGCCATGGCAGCCCTAGCAGACTACTATGCCACACGCACCCTCACCACAATTTCTGTCCTTTTCACCATCAAAATACACACAGAATCCAACCATTTCTCACCACCTCTGAGGCCATTGCCACGGTCCAACATTTCACCCTCTTCACTGGACAGTACCTCATCACTGTCCTGTCCCCCACAGCAGCCACTTGCTCCTATGAGCACACAGAACGAGGTGTCTGCCATGCTTCCAAGCCAGGCAAAAGCCTGGTGACCTCGAGGCCCTGAGCCATCAACCCTGTGCTCCTCATCATCAGTTGCAGCCTCCCTCCCTCCCTCCCTCAGGGCCTCCCTGTCTGAGACACTTCCCCCAGGCTCCGGGCCGTAGACTTATTCCTCTACTAGGAATGTTCTTCCCAGATACCCACAGGATCATTCATACACCAACTTTAGGCCCTTCCTCCACAGTAATTTCCTACCGGGAGCCTTTCCTGTCCATCTTGTCGTAATCCCATATCCCACTCTTGACTTCACTTCCCAGTTACCACTTTCCAACCCAAACGTGCAGTTCACCTACTTATATGATTTACTGTCTCCTAGCCCTAGGCATGCGGGATCTGTATGTACAGTGACTTGTCTAAAACAATGCCTGGCACACTGTAAGCATGTGTAATAGAATGGGCCATTTGGGCCCAATGGCTCCCTGTGCCCACACCTCCTGCCATGTTACCCAGCAAGGTCTACCCACCATGGCCTCAGTGCCTGGCCCTGCCCTGCCCCCAGCACTGAGCTCAATAACGCTGCTCGTTTTGGTCAATGGGCTACTGGCAGACATGATGGTGGAAGAAGAGGCCTCACACAGGCACAGGCTTGCACGCTGGAGTCTATATCTTGGGCTCCCATGGTTATCACACCAGGACAGGCACCGAGTGGCATGGAAGAAAGAAGCAGAGTTGCCACACCCCAGTCACACGCGACAAGGCCTGACAGACTCAGGTGACCACCAGGCAGCCCCCAGCCCAGCCGACTGGCCTCTGACAGCCCTCTTCACTCACAGCCTGCCACAGTGAATGACCGCCATTCTGAGCAGCTGAGTTTTGCAATGGTTCGTTATGCAACATTATTATGCCACTATATAAAAGAGAGAGCCCGCCATAATTATTTCTTGAGAAAGAAAGAAGTGTACTGCAGTGATGACCATAAACTCAAGAAGGTTTACAGACACACCTGTGCTATCAAAGGGACCAATGTTCCCTCGCATTCTTGGCACTGGTCCTTCGGTCTAAATACTAGAGGGCTCTGGATAATTAAAGCAAAGCCATTCAGAATGCGCCCTGCTATTGAATGGTCACCAGGCTAAAGACTGAGCCTACTGTTTCCTATGTTTATTTTTCATTTCTTGTTAGGCCCATCGGGCCAGGATCCCCCACAGGGATACAACATCTTCTTTAACTTCTTGTATTGTTATTATTGTTTTAGCCTCTCACTAAATATCAGTAATGGAAAGGATAAACATCAAAGACAATGGCATCTGGTCCCTTCTGCGCAGGGACTGTGTGTTTTCTTTCTTTGCTTTCTTGTTACTCCTTTCATTTCCCTGCCAAGCCACACATAGGTATTCTCTTTCACCATCATTAAACTCCTTTGGCTGAGTTTGAGAAATGTCTGTACTGTATCACCCTTTCATTCCATTCCCAAAAGATCAAATGTCTCAAGAATTCTCTGCCAGGACCAGTGGAAATCCACAGCAAAAGGAACATGGAAGAAAAGGAAAGACATGCAACAGGCCTAAAACAATCCCTTCTTTTTGTGTGTAATTTTTAGTGACATCAACAACTATGTACAAACCAGAGATGCAACCTGAGCAAACTATTTTTTTTTTTAATTACTCACTTCTTTGTTCTACCTGTGATGCCCAGTATATATGAACATCCAGGAAATTATTTGAAATTTACCTGGAAATACTTGTGCATGGAAATCTATCAGTGCTCACAAAACTTATTAAATGAACTATATTTGCTGCTGAAAAAAATATTAGACGCAGAAGGTTGCCTCTCTGATGGGAGGCACGGGAGGCCCTGCTGGCTTTAGCATGCCTTGAGCTGACTTCCTGGAGCAGATTCAGGGGCCCAGAGGGAGAGTCTGTGCTGGAAGGACAGAGCCAGGCTTCTGATGTTCTACACCAAACCCACACGGTTGACGCGACCACCACGCCTTCCTCCTCCCAGCGCCCGGGGCTGCGGGCCTGAGTCTCAGCCCACTCAGATCTGTTTTCTCCCCCATCTGGGAGGCAGAGGAAGGGTGTGAATGGGGAGCTCCAGCTCAGCTTCTGAAAAGAAACCAGGCTGTTTGGGTTACACCGCGGGTCACTTCAGGAAAGTACCGATAGGGTTCTAGGGAGAGGGAGAAACATGGCTGGGTGGAAAGGGAGAAGGGAGAAGAGAGAGGTGTGGTTCCCAAGCTAATGGGCACTGAGGGGAAACGAGTCTGCTTCACCAGCTGGGCACAGACAAGGACCCAGCTGTGCAGGACCGACCCAGGGTGCCACGTAGGGTCGGTGCTCTGGCTCCCCTCCTGCCAGCAGGGAAGGGAGCGTTTGCAGGAGAGAGGGCATTTTTCCATATTTTTATGATGCAGATTTTAGTTAGCTTTATTATTTTTTTACTCCTGTGTGATGAACTGGGTGTTCTCTCTGCACATAAAACACCTGTCCTGTACTTATGAAATAAGGCTAAGCGCAAAGGGCCTCTCCTTAGTAGTGTTGTAAAGCCTGTAAATGTCGCTCTGGGACTAAAGGTTTTGTAGCTCATTGTATGACTTAAGGATCCCTCTGCCCGCCCCTGCGCACATGTACCTGTTTATGATGTGACTGTTTTGTCTCTACTGGGTTGCCAAATGTTAGAGGCCTTATTCTTATGTCGCCCAACATCACCTCAGCTCATGTGAGCAAACAGAAGCTCTTGGAACTTCTCTCATGTTAAATTATGTAGATTGGCAGGTTGGCCATCCTCATATAAAGTAGTAGTGGGGAAAATCTGTCAGCAAGGTAGGAGAGAGAAGGAGAGAGGGCGCCTCCAGATACAGACTACAATGTGTCCTCCTTCAGGGCGCAGTTGAAGCACTGCCTCCCGCCAAAGCCTTGTTTAGCTGGTGGTTTGCTGAGAATCATCCCACAGATCGCTCTACAAAAGCAAGAGCCCTGATTGTGGCACCCTCGGGTCTGTGGTATCAGCAATGCCAGCATGGCACTGGGTGTGAGAAGGGAGGAGAAGAGGTCCCGTGGGGGTACTGGCGCCAGGCCCTTCTTTCCTAAACTCTGCTGTCACCAGGAACCTGTGCTCCTGGTCCCACCGCTCTGGTTCCCACTTATGTTAAATCATCCACACGATTCTGCCTTTGTGTGCCATTTACATAAATGTACATCATCTTTTAAATAACTGAGGCCTCTACAAATGCGCCTAATCTTTCAGATAACTGAAGCCTTTACAAATGTAGGTCTGTGATTTCTGCCAGCATTCTGCATCTCTGCATTTGACAAAGCCCCTGGCTGGTGAGGCAGTAGGGTAGTGACAAGCCCTGCTCTAACCACGAGCTCACATTCCTCAGTGTCCTGGGCCGTGAGGCGCGCCCATGGAACTGGGTCCTCGCCATGTGATACGAACGGAAGAACTGCGACAGCTTCTGATGACTTCAGTTAGGAGGCAGGTGGCAGATGGTCTCTGTCTTCTTGTTACTGTCCTTCCTTCATGCAGCCCAAAATGGAGCAGCAATCACAGCCCAATAGGAGGACTGCAGGAAATGGAAATAGAAGCCACTCATGGTGGATCGATGAGAGGGAGGGTCCCGAGGCCCTGGAGACTCTGTGGAGTGGAGCGTTCCAGAACTGCCTCCGTCTGGCCAGTTACAGAAGAAATAACCTTGTTCAAGCTACTCTTACTCCGCATCTCTATTCTAGCTGCACTTCTCCTTAAGGGACATGCTATGGAACAACACAAAGATTTAGAACCCTGAAAAACAACACAAGTCATCGCGTCCGGCTTCCAGAGTGACCCACAGCCTCGCCGTACTACGACAGCATAGGCTTTCTTACTTGTCTCTCCAGAAGTTGTGACCCCAGTGTCCACAAACATCTTCAATCCCAGTCTTCACATGATCAAAAAACTGAAAACAGAAGAAAGCACGTGAACTGGTTAGTATTTACCTGAGAGCAGTCATTTTCACACCATGTGGATCCTGCCTAAATGCTAACAACCCCGGCGCTGTTGGTTTCTTGTTTGCTTTACTGAAAGCAATAGAACAACCAGTTGTCTTCAAACGAATTGAGATGTTTGTAATATTAATAATAAGAAAGGCTTCAGCTACTTTGGTGCTCATAATCATTTGATCATAACTTTGAAAATAAATGGAGAATGTTAGTAAGTGTCCGTTAGAAACACTTGCAGGTTGAAGGAAGTAGAAGCAGGTTTCTCGCTCCTTACTCAGGCAGGAGTTTAACAAACACAGGATCATCCTCATTCCTTGCTCCCCAGACCTTGCCTAGCTCTTTGCCACTTCCGTCTTCTTCCGGAAATGGCTAGATGATGTCGAGCTGTCTGGGTGAGTTCAGAGTTTCCCTTATCACTTACACTGTTACACTGTCAGCACCTACCCGACAGTGGATTTCTTCACTGACTGCTTGCTGCTTCTTATTGGATCTTTTAACATCGAGAAACTCCACGAGAGGTCGGATAGTAATTCCCTATCCAGGAAAAAGAAAAAACAGTAAATTTTCTTATAAAATGAAATTAAAAATACAAGAATAACTCCACTTCTCCTACACTTTGATGACCAACAATGAAAGGTAGGTATTCCGCTGCCAAGATTTGAGAAGGCAAATGTAACATTTTATTAATTTTTTCTTCCTTTCTGATATCTGGTCTACTTTCAGAAGGCTACATCCCAACACAAAACAATGGACAAAGGTGGAAGAAATTTAGAAAATAATTCTAAGAAACAATAAAGTATTATCCAGTTCAGCGGGATCACCTACTTGTATTATTCACAGAAAAATCTTCCAATGACTCTTTCATTTGCTCTCTGGTTCAGGCAATTTTCACTGAGCTATGACTGCATACAGGTCAGGGGCTTGGGCATTGAGAACTCAAGGGCAAATGGTCAAGGACTTGGCACTGGGACTTTGTAATCTAATGCAAAGTCAGCTCTACCCAAACTCAGTTATGAAGTAGGCAGCAGAGGAATGAGAGAAGCAGGAAAGCTTCCTGCAGTGCAGACCTCAGTGCAGACCTAGGAGGAGGCCAGAAGACTCCTAACAGACAGTGACCTCAGCACAGTTGTGGCCAGCGTGGGAAAGGGCACACAGTGAGCCTGGGCAAGCTTGTGGGTGAATGCGGGAAAGGGGCAAAATGCTAAGCTCTTCAGTGAACTAGGAAGAGAAAAGAAAATCGCCGGATGCAGTGAAAGCTGTGCACCAGGATCTACAGTGAGCGTCTCACTTCAGGATGCAACACTTTTCAAAGCGTTTCCATGAGTGACAAGAGCCACAGAAAGGTGCTCCCCACTGCCACTTGGCACAGGTCCCAGCCAGCTAAACAAGATGGGACAGAGAGGAGGGCAATGTGTAAATATGGACAAGGCGGTGACAGGACTTCTGTGGCTAATGGATGATCTACTGGGAGGCTGAGGCAGGAGGATTGCCACAAGTTCGAGGCCAGCCTGGGCTACATAGGGAGACCCTGTCTCAAAAAACAAATGCACACACAAAAAAAACGAAACCTGGGGAAATTAAAAAAAAAAAAAAAACAGAAGTCACTAACATAAAATCAACACGCACAATTCATCCCAGATATGAATTAAAAATGTAAAAGGATAATATACAATGAAAAACATATAATGTATATAACTAATATATACCAGTAGTAATGTATGTGCTAGTGTATTATTTAGATACCATATATATGGTATCTAATATATCTCTCTCTCTATATATATATATTAGAGATATATATATCTATATATATATACACTGTCTATCTATATATATTATATATATTATATATAGATAGATACAGATATATAGATATATATATACACACACTAGATTACTATGTCCTGGCATAAATGCATTAAACTTTTAGGAAGAGAACTATAAAACTTAACCAAAGGATATTAAAAGAATGAGTTTTAAAAAGACATACACGGTTCCTACATGAAATAACAATATTGTGATGACCATTTTGTCTCGATTAGCATCACATGCGGCACAATTCCAATAACATATGCTTAAAGATTCTTAGCAGAACTTGAGAGGTTCATTTTAAATTACCCTTGAAGAGGAAATTTAACAAGAAAACTTTAGAGAAAGGAGAATAAGAGGGAATTCACAGATACAAAATAAACTACCAGCCAACATATTTAGAAGTGTGTGACACTGTCACCAAAATGGGCTGGTGAGACAGGGAGTGTAGGGTGGGAGGTGACGGCTGAGTTCACTGTTGGGGTGCTGGTGGCCATGCTGCCCTGGCAGAGAAATCGGGTGAGAGGGCTGCTGGGGTTCATGGGGGGGAGGAGGAGAAACACTGAGGTCCGTTCCCTGCCGTGCAATCTTCATCCTACCTCACCCATGCACATCTTCCCATCGAAGGATGCTTTGGTCATGTCAACACAAACACACACGCACGCACACACACATGCACGCGCACGCATGCACGCTTTAAAAGAAGGTCATGGCATTTCTGCCAACAGCTCTGGGCATTTTTCAGCTTCACTTTCATTTTTACTTTCTGAAGTGCAAACTGGGTTTTGACCCCATGTGGTGTGAGACACATCCTGTGTCTTATTTTTGTCTCGGTCTGCCACTCGGAGACGACAGAGGGGGCACAGCACTTCCCCAATTAACACACGTTCCGTAATTTTCAGCTTATGTAAATGAATGTGGATGTCAACAGGTGGTTTTCGGAGATGGGTGATCTAACAATGGTTCAAGGAAAAGTCAACAAAATCAATTTTTAAAACTAGGTAATATGGTCTAACAACACTAACTGCTGTTTCACATATTTTTTTCCTATCAGTATTCACTCAGTAAGCAATAAATGAGTGCCCAGTGTTTGGAAATATAGGACATAAAATAAAGATGGGACACAGGGCCAGGCCCAGCCCTGACACCAGTTCTCCCCTTGTGACAGAGGATCTGTATGCACCAAATGAATAAATCACACCTGATCAACTCCAAGGAGCGAGTGTGGCCTCTCACACAGATCAATTCAAGTTTCTAAAGTAGACGGGGTAGTGGTGCATGCCGTAACCCCAGGCGGGAGGATCACCGCAAGTTCGGGGCCAGCCTGGGCTACAGTGATTCCAACCTAAACACCATAGCAAGACCCTCTCTCAGAAAAAACAACGACAAAAAAAGAAAACACAAAATAAAAGTGTCCAGAAGTATAATGTGTTTATGATAAAAAAGTTATAAAATTACGTTTGTTCAAACAGTTCCTTTTATTTGAATTATTTGCCCAGTAGGAATTATTTAATAAATGCTGTCTTTGTCTCTCTCCCATCCTTTTCCTTTTCCTCCTTTTTCCATCCACCTCCTGTGGGGGCAGAGGACAAGGGCAGGTGTCTTAGTTACTGTCTCGTCACTGAGACACAATACCTGACACACCTTAAAGGAGAAGTTTCAGTTCATAGTCAGCTGGCTCCGGGGCAGCACAGCATGGCAGGGGAGAAGAGCTCATGACAAGGCAGCAGGAAGCAGACAGCAAAGAAGGAGCAGGGAAGAGAGAAACCCTCCCAGGATATGGCCTCAGTGACGCACCTCCTCCAATCCAGCTCCACTTCCCTTCATCCCATGGAGCTCTAACTCCTCCATGGACTAATCCACCAATAAGCATCGCGCCTCCATGACGCAATCACCTCCCAAAGCACCACCCCTGAGCCCATGAGGCTTTGGGCGGATGTCCAGATGTAACCCCTAACAGCACATGTGTTTGGCATGTTTAACTGAGCTGGATCTTATGTTCTAGTAGCCCCCCATCTCTGGTTGGGAGGGAGAGACATACCTTCGAGAAGGAATCTTATTTTACCCCACTGGAAGATTTCTAATTCAGGATAGCTGGGGAGCAATTTGATAAGGCTTACAAAAGCAAAATAGTTTGTTACTATCCATGTGATCTAAAAAATAACACCATTAGTTTTCCAACAAACTACTGGAAAACATATGTGCAAAACATAAGTTAAATTTTCACCCATGCATTTGGCTTTGGCACAAACAACACACTATGCTCGAGCCGGGCCTGAGTGTGGGCTCACATAACAGTGTGCTCGGGGGCAGGTTGGGGGTGAGAGGGTCCCCAGCATGTTCTTCCTCTGCCTTCCTCCCGCCCTGAGGTTATGTGAGAGGAAGAAAAACGAAGAAAACCTGTTGTCTGCTTTAAACGAGCATTTTGTTTGTTTGTGCCTGGGGGAAAATGAACTCTTGTTTTTGAAATTAGTAGTTACAAAGAAGAGGGAGAAGGGGAGAAAGTGTCTTCTATCTCCTGCTAATTTAGCAGGTCATCCCCAGAAAAAGTTGACGAAAATGTTTCCTTTTCCTTAAAAATATCACCGTTGTTGCCATCCTATCTTCCGGGAGGCCTTTCTCCCAGGACAAACTCAGGCCCAGAGCACATAAGGCAAGTGTGCAGCAGGAATCCGAGAGCCGGTGAGGGGCGAGACAACCGTAGAGGGCCGAGTGCGCGTCTGGTCCTTGGCTGGCCGTCATCTCTCAGCACTCACCACACCGCGCTGCGATCCCGTCAGGTGTCTGTTTCTCCTGATCCGCCATCTTCCTCCTTACTGGGCTCTCACTGCCTCTCTCTCCCTCCTCTACCATCCATCTTCAAGAAGCTGCCATGGCTCCCATCCTGTGGCAGATGGACTCCTCTGCCCATGCTCCCTGCCTCTGCCTGACCTAAGCAGTGTTTCTCTCTGACCCTTCACACAAAGCAGCCAGTGGGGCTCCATCCTCACTCTCTGACCGGAAGTGCTCACTTCCGGGGAAGGTGGCCACTCCATACCCACTGCTCTACCAAGGGTCTGTCCTCCATTCCACCCCTTCTGCCTGTAGCTGCTCTGCCGGTGGTTCTAGAACCCTCTCCTCCCTGAGCGTGCTCTTCACTTGGCCTCTGGGTCCCTCGCTTGATGTCCTTTCTTTCCTGTCATCACCTGCTCTGTCTCCTATCTCACTGAGGCTTTCAACTTTAGTTTTAAGTGCTAGGAATTGAAACTAGGCCTTCTCCTCTGAGCTATGTCCCCAACCTGGGAAGGGGAAGGGAACGAAAAAAAGGAATTGAGGAATGTAAAAGGAATGTAAACATTATATACTGCAAACATGTACTGATGAAATAAATAAATTCAAAAGAAAAATAGTTTTATGTATTTATTTATTTAGTCATTTATCTAGTCATTTATTTATTTTTGAGACAGGCTTCCATTAAGTCCCTAGGTCGCCCAGGCTGAACTGGAACTTGGAATCCTCCTGCCTCAGCCTCCCAGAGTGCTGGGATTACAAGTGTGCACCACCACCCCTGGCTCAACATGTTCTTAATTCCCAACTATCAAATATTGGTGCATTTCAGGATTCCGTCTTAGATGCCTTCTTTTCTTCTCTCCTTTTCCATCCTTTCTTTGAATAATTTCCTCCAGACTCATTCTGCAAAAGCTAGCTCTACACTGAGTTCCAGATTGACATCTCCCACTCTGGCTTCTCCCGTAAGTTCCCGATCCCACACCCGCTTGCATGTTCACCATCTCCCCTGGACATCAGACAGGCCCGTGTGTAACGTGTGCGCGTCTAAGACCGAACGCTCGACTTCCTGCCCTTTAACCCAGTGCAATCCCTGTATTGCTCACCAGAGTCAATGTCATCTTCTTCCACATGATTCCTCAGTCAAGAGCAACAGGAAATACCTTCTACTGTCCTAAGCGATTCACTTACATTTCCCAGTCTTCGAAAAGCCTCACCTATTTGCTCATTTCTACAGGAATTCCTCGCCATTTCCATACATCAGTGAACACCATCTCTTCAGTTTGAGAAGCCAAACCGCCAAGGTTCATTTCATCGCTGGGGCACCATGACCCTGAGAGGCCCCTCATGTTCTTGCAGTGGGTACCAAGGACGACTACTTTTTACCTGGGTCATTTCTCAGGGTGGCAAGCAGTGAGCAACTGGAGACGTGAAGCCACATCGGCCTCTGGAGAAGGTGCCACACGACTAAGCTCAGGGTCTACTTGGTAAGGCAGCCCGTGCCGTGTGCAGACATACATCCTCCGTGGGCCCGTATGTCACCTCCGTGGGATCAGGGGCTGTGGGAAATGGATGCGAACCAGTACAAAGTCTGGGCTACTGCTTTTACTGTGAGTAACACAGTCTTATGTCCCTGACGCAGGGGACTTCTGCCTCCAGCCAGCGTCCTCTCTTGCCAGCCTGCGTGTGTCGCAGTCCTGCATGAGGATTTACATTAAATTACCCCAGGGGATCTGTGAGGGTGGCCAAAAACTGCTGGCACCCCTGGAATTCCAGCTGAACAACTGTCATTTTGCATTTAGTGTGCTCGCTTCTAGATAACTACTGAGTAGATTTACAGAATTCTGGGGATCTGCTATACGATTAGAAGGATTAGCTAACTAATCATTACCTTACTCTATTTTCCCCTCCAAATAGAAGAATACTGAATGAAGTTAACTTCTTTCTTTTGTTACTAATTTACTTAATGTTGTATATTAAAACATAGCAAATCTTGAGGTTAAAACGCCGTATCAGTTGGGCATGGTGGTGCACACCTGTGATCCCAGCACTCAGGAGGCTGAAGCAGGAGAATCACAACATGTTCAAGGACAGTTTGGGCTCCATGGTACAACCCTGTCTCAAAAAAATTTTTAAAAAAGAACAAAAGAAAAAGAAGAAACCTGTGTCAAGTACCCTACTCGACATGCACCCTGAGCACTGGCTGAGAAGGAGAAATAAGCATCATCAAGATTTCCAGCTAAGTAACCTGAGGCCCATGGAGGCTACCAAGAGCAGTCTGTAATATGAGATCAGACTGGCCATATTCTAAAGTGTGCTTTGATTCTGCACCTACCCTCCCTACTTGGGAGTGTAATTTTAAAACATGAGAAAGAACTTATATTTTATATAAATAATATTACCAATCTTACTGGAAAGAACAGGAGCTCAAATGACCAAGAACTCAAAATTGTTTACTTCTTCGATATTCCACAAGCGACATTCTGATGGCATGATGCTGTGCTGCAAAAATCAGCAACATGACTGAGGTGATGTCTAAGTCCTCAGGACCGACTCGATACCCAGTTATGCACCACATATCTCCTGAAATTCTGTTTGTGAAGACAGGACTGACTCAGTGGTACCGGGTAGGAAGAGCTTATCCTCTAGGATATACTGACAAAAGGGGCGGGAAATATATTTTAAAGCTAAATAATAAGTCAGCATGAAAGCTGTTATTTAGAAAAGAATACACAATTCTTACCTAGAAGGTGGAATCTTACACATGGATTTATAATTAGTTATTCTTACCAAGTTTGCAACCCATCAATATTTCCCTCCAGGCTTCTTTCACATTGCTAATGTAGTGATGGGCAGTGGCTTAAAATATGTCCCCAGCTTGCTTCGCTGTTTAATCATAGCTACGCTCTGCGTTGGGCTCCGAGCTCTGTCCTGCCCCTTCCTGCATCTTTCTAGCCTCACTCTTTTCCAAGCCCCTGGGATCCTTACTTCTATTCTGTGAGCTCCACACCTCAGGAGTTGAATCAGCACCTCCTTCTGTCTGGAATGTTCTTTGCCCAGATCCTAGTTGACTCCATGGCCTCCAGATTAACCATCACCTCCATGGAAAGACCTTGGTTAACATGACCTGTGTGTCCAGTACTTTCTGTCCTTGACACCAGGAACTCTGTTATTTGCTTCGAGCATCATGAACAAACATCTCAGTGTATAGGACGTGAAGGTTTAGACCAAGCTACTGAGAGCAAGGCCTGACTGATCCCCCTCCCTCAAGAGCACTGGGCTACAAGGGTCTACAAGCAATTTGTCACCAGTCAGAAATGAGATACACACAGAAATCTCACCTCTGTTAGATTAGTTAACAAACAACAGAGCAGGTTTATCTGTCACACGAAAAATGCATATTGATATACGTGGTGTTCCTTCAAAGAGAGCGTACAGGAATTTAATACAGGCAATCGGTATTTTCCTTCAAGTTCTAGGCTGAGTCTTAATCCCAAACAGCCAAATACTAGACACATAACAGTGAAACCCTATATTAATTACTTATACACACCTTCCATAAACAACTCATAAATAACATTATACATGCTTGCAATACTGTCCATTTTTTCCATGCAATGCTTGCTGTGATCATAGAGATATAATTGTATGTCTGGTGAATACAATAACTAAACCATCTGAGCTCGTATTCTGTGTCCTGGCCTGAACGACCTCTTTCTCTGAAGTCACTTTTGTGCAACTCTTCAGTGGGTGCATGCGTGGTATTTGGAGCAGGAGGCTGGGTCTTGCAGGGTAGGCACTGGGGCAGCCTTGTGGAGGTGCCTGGCTGACCTAGTCGCCTCTGGAGGATGCAGCCCCTGGCTGCAGCAGGCCGCCAGGACGGGGCAGAGGCCCAGGAGGAGGAGGAGACCCTCCCACCCTGCCAGGTATGGCCCAGCTGCATCCAGCCCCAGGGTGCAGGGACATGAAGATGCTTAAGGCAAAATGAATTTACTTCCCAACTTGCTCTGACAAGGTGTGAACAGCGAATAGGATGACTTGTTGCCAAGGTCCTCATCTCCAGGGGATGCCAGCGACCCAGCTGCCTGCTGCCTGGCCATCTCTTCCATGCACACCCTGCTCCAGGGTCTGCAGGACAAACCCCGAGGACATCACACCCCTCTTTCCCTCCCGGCCACCCGGGTATCTGCGGCCCTACCTTCAGATTGAATCCCAGGGTCTCACACATCTACACCTCTTTCCCGCCACCACAGGGCAGCCTGGTGACAACAGTGGCCTCCCCCAGACCGTGTCTCTGCCCTTGCCTCTTGGCACAGAGCTGGGGAGATCTATGTGCAGAAGAGGTCGCCTCACCACACCCCACAATCAGCATGAAGCCTCCCACGGGCTTGCGCTTCCCTTGGGGCACAGCGGAGCCCGGGATGTCGGCCTGTAGGATCTTTGCGACGCAGCTCCAGGCTCCCTTCACCTCCTTCTCCTGTGCCCCCTACCCCAGCCCTGCCACCCTGGTTCTCAGAGCTCACGGTGCCCTGCAGCCCGCTGTCCAGCAGGGTTCCCCAGCGGGACTTCCAGAAGCCTCTGCTCCAATCCCATGCTTCTCCATTCCTTTCTATGAAGGTCAGGTTAGGGCTGTCCCCTGCCCCCTGCTTGGAGTTTCCCTGAGGATCCCTCATGGGTTCTTTGCACACCGGATTCCTCACCTTCAGCACACTCCCTTTTTCCTCACGTGCCAGCACTACTTGGCTAGAGCCTGCCACCTCCCTCTGCCCATCCCCACCAGTAACACAGGCTCTGGGCCACAGGGATCATCTTGTCTTGCTCAGGTTGGGATCCTAGGTCTGCAGAGCCCTGTAGGGCGCACAGCGGAAGACCAGCGAGTATTTACTGTACAAGTACCCACAGAATGGAACGTCTGAGAGTAAGTGGGGTCTGGAAGAACTTCCAAAGTCAGGCCCCTGACCTAGGCCCACCATGCTTGTTGCATCCCAATATTGTTACTATTACTTTTTTTATTCATCTGTTTTTTAAAGTTTTATTTTTATGAGTCCATGGTTGCAGTACATGATTACATTCCTTGTGGGGAGTTGGTGCATGCGCATAACACTCCTTCATTCTTTTCACTTCTTCTTCCTCTCCCTTCTCTCCCCTTCTCTCCATCTCTTGGTCCCTTCCCATCTGCAAAAGATCCATCTCCCTATTTTCTACCTTTTATTTTGCTCTTTAATTTATTTATACTTTGGGTTTCTCAAATAAGAGACACAGTGTGATATCTAAGCTTTGTGTCTGATTTCTTTCACTTAACATTATGGTCTCAAGATGCATCCGTTGCACCCCAATATTAAGCCAGAGTTCACCCAGTCCTCTGTCTGGGGCAGTCAGCCCATGGCAGGAGGGTCACAGAGTGCAAGCAGCCCATGACAAGCTCGCTTACGGGGTCAGAGAACGACGCACAAGGCAGGATTAGCAAGCGCAGCCCAGGAGTTTCCAGGAGTAAGCAGAGCTCGCTCAGCTGCATTTCCATAAATAACAATCCTGTGGAGGCCAGGTGACCAAATTGGACTCTTGTAGCTCCCTGGACAAGCCAGTGATGTGAACTCAGACAGGAAATATCATTTTCCCTAGTAACACGGTTCCCGAGTCCTCAACACACCTTTGCCACCTTTTACGCGGTCTACAGAATCATATATTAGATGGAAAGCTCTCGCTGTCCTCTGGTTCAGGGAGAAACCTTCAGGGAGAAAGGACATGACTCACCAGGATGAAGACAGTGAAAAATATGACCACGATGGCAGCTGTGATGAACAGCTTCTTCCGGGGAAACACGGCGGCAGGGAGCAGGAACACTAGCGCGAAGCAGATGGCACCTCGCAGGCCTCCGTAGGCAATGATGAACTGGTCCTTGAAGGTCAGCGGGATGGTTCGGAACCAATTAATGACCTGGGTCAGTACGAAGACACCTGGGCAGAAAGACAAACCCAGAAGGAAACAGATTGTGAGGCCAGGCTATGCAATGGTTCCACCCATTTTCTGTGCTCCTTGGATGGGGCCAAGTATTTCAGGACACATCCCAAGGCCTGGCCCCTTTCCCCCTGTCTGGTAGTACTAGTCGGTGCCAGGTCTTTGCTGTCATTGCTCCAGGATAACAGGTGAAAGTGTGGAGACAGACAGGAGACAGAGAAGCCGGAGAGACTGATGGGATTTGCAGCCAAGGGAAGAAAAGGGTAAGTCAGGAAGTGGGGAGAAGAGAGAGGGAGAAGAGGAAGAAGGAAAAGAGGAGGAGAAAAGAAGAAGAGGAAGAGGACAAGAGAGGAAGAAAAGGAAGAAGAGGAGAAAGCAGAGAAGGAAGAAAGAAGAGAAGAAAAAAGGAAAAGGAAAAAAAAGAGGAAGAAGAGGAAGAAAAAGGAGATGAGTAAAATGGAAGAAAAAGTGGCCAAGTAGGAAGAAGGAAGAAGAAGCAGATAAAGAACAAAAAGAGGAGAAGGAGGAGGAAGAAGGGGGAGGAGGAAAAGGAAGAGGAAGAAGGCTCCGAGGAAGAAGAAGAAATAAAGACAAAGCAGCAGCCACAGCAAAAGGCGGGGACAGGAAGAAAGCCCCCCCGATTGTGTCTGTGTGGCCGCAAGTGCATCAAGCACTTGGCCGCTTACCCAGTGCTCGCCAGATGAGGCAGAAGGCCAGCGTGAAGCAGACAAAGGCCCAGTTCCACTCGTGGTTCTTGCCCACGGTGGACACGCCCATGAAGATGAAGATGAGGGTCTCACTGACGCTGCTCAGCATCTTCATGAAGTACTTGATGGTGGTGTAGGACTTCTGGGACACATTTTCCTCCACGTACTTGTTCATGGTCATTGCGCAAGCGGTGATTCTGAAGGAAAGACACAGCTTCCATGGAGACATGACAAGGTCCCACCCGGGATGCAGCACCCAGCTCCTCGGCTAGATGATCACCAACCATCTGCCCTGGACGCGGCATCGCTCACTGACCTCTGTATGTGCGTGTGACTCGCATGCAAACCTTGGGGTCCCTGCTGTCTCCGGAGGGCTGCATCAGCTCCCAGGGTCCATCCAACCCCTGTGCCCTCTGCCCCGCACCCCAGAGCCACACGCCTGTGCATCTTCTGGCATCGGCAGTATCCCCCCTCCTCTCTGCCCCTCCAGTTATACAGGTCCAAAAATAAATTTGAAGCCCATTATCTTCCTATAAAACCAACTCTTTGGGCCGGTGAGATGGCTCAGTGGCATAAGTGCCTGCCTGGCAAGCGCGAGGGCCCACGTTCGACTCCTGGAACCCACATACGAAAAATGGGCCGGTGATATCGCTCAGCGGCATGGCCTCCTGCTGGCGCATGAGGTCCTGAGTTCAACCCCCAGTACCCACACAAAAAAAAACACAACTCCTACATATATTCTGTTATCTAAAATTCCTAAACTATTGCATAAAACCCTAAATTTGAAACAGGGGCCGCCCTGGGCTTCCCCCTACCCAGTGTTCTTCTCCATGTACCTACGGGCCCCTTGTCTTCAGTTCTTCAGATCCCTGAACACCTCCTGGGCACACTCATTTGCTTTTTTATTTTTAAATCCCAATGCCTTAGTTCTTTTCATTTCTGCTTATCCATCTACTTCTGTGAAATTCAAAATATATTTGTATGCTCTGAGAATTCCTAAAGGAGAGAAACTGTTCTGCTTGTTCCCTCTGTATTTATTTCGGGAAGGATGGGACCACAGAGCCCTGGATTCTGCGCTCACTGTATCTGTTTTGATATGGAACCCTTGCAACCTGGAGAAAGGCCAAGTCCCAGGGTCTAAGGTGGACACACACTTTCCCCAGGGACACATAATTTCCTGTCCCCAGACCCTGCCCTGGCACGGCTGCAGGCCTTGGCTGTGTGCAATTTGCCAGACGTGCCCTGGCTCTTTGCTGTCCCCTTGCCTTACCACACAGGCAGGCTAATCTCTATCCACAACATCCGACCATCCTGAGTCCCATCCCAGAGGGAAATGTATGCTGAGCCAGCCGAAGAGGCGGGGTTACTGTAAAGGACCCAAAGCACTTTGTGAGCAGAGGGTGCTGCAGAAGGGATCCGGAGGCTGGAATTAACATGAGCTGCCCCACCTTCCACTCCAAGATAAGGAGCCCCAAACCGGAGCTGCAATGACCTTGTGTGCCCTCCCTGGCCTAGCCCCACCATGCGGTCCTCCTGCCCCTGAGATTTCTGCAGTCACCATAGGAAATCCTCCTCCTGGGAGCACAAGAATAGGTAGAAAGATGCAATCCTTTAGTCCCCTGAGTTAAGACCTAACAGGTCACGACAATCATGTTTTATTGCAAGGAATAGAGCTGGGCCTCTCATAGAAAATGTGAGGCAAGGACCATGCGTGAAGCCACCACATCCCTCCGGAACACACCGATCTTGCTTTTAGTTTTATATGAGTGAAGCCCACATAACTTACGTGGTTTCCCAAAACAAAAAGAGGCCTTATTAAATGTACTAATAAAATGAAGCAGCCACAAACACAGGGCAAAGCCTTCGACCGGCTGATGGCTTATCAGACACTGGTCCACATTGACGGCACCTTCTCTATGTGCAGGGTCTGGTGACAGCACTTGGTGTAGACTGTGTCACTTCAGCCTCATGAGAGATGTACGAGGTAAGTTCCATCATCATCAGTCACACTTTTGTAAACAAGAGAACGAGGACAGACATCAGTTCAGTCGCTCAGACTGCATGGCTCATCGAGGTGGAGCAGGTGCTGGCTGGGCAGCTGGACTCCAAGCCAGGCCCTCGCCATGCCTCCCTAGTCACCCCACCGGCCTCCCGCCCTCCTTCCTCCCTCTTCCGAGGAGTCGTGCAATTTCATCAAGCCCGCCTGGATATCCAGCCTCCACTCTCCATCTCAAGACCCTAATCTAGTCACACCTGCGAAGTCCCTTCTACCACTCAAATAAAAGATTAGTAAATTTTCAGGATTAGGATGTAGACATATTTGGGGTCCACTGGTTCACTACATTTCTGAAAATCTTCCTCTTTCATTTTGGCCTAATTTTTCTATAACCAGACTTTTAGAAAGTAAGATTTTCCCAACACAAAGTCATGAGAGCAAAAGCAGATTAAACTGATTAAGAATCTGAATGGTAACATGTTTTGTAAAGGAAAGGCATACATACCACAACACAAACCCGTGAGCCTTCCTTAAATGTTGAAAACAGAATATTTGTAACAAGTATAACTTATAATGGCCATATTACTTCTCGGAATTCTCTAATTCTATGCAAAAGATGCTTCACACAGGATTTATTATGAAGTATTTAAGCTTATGACAAATATAGAGTATAAAGAATACCAAAGTATCTGTTACCCTGGTTTTTCCAGTCATTTTGTTTTCAAAAATAAAACCACATTGGCTGCAGAGCTGAAACATTTCAGTTCTGCATGCGAGCCCCACCCCCCTCTTTGCTTTTTGATGTAGATTTTCGTTTGTTCATAATTTGAAAAATAATTTTCACAGAGCTGTAGAATAGTGCTTTTGTGAATGGACTAAACATTGCTCCCTAAAATCACATTAACATCATTCACTGGGGAAAAGTGTAAGCCGATCAGGCAAAAAAGTGACCTTCAGTTCACTCTCTGAGCAGGTGAACAGACGTCTCTATTCAGAAATGACAGGAAACGCAGACTTGGTGTGGGACTACAGATGAATGACTTTTACGTGGATGTCCACGGGGTTATTTTCGATGCTTTGCATGGTTAGCAGAATGCCAGACACCCTACTGTCACCTAAGGCAGTTTCCTGCCAGCATCGCCCACCAGGGAGGACCAGCCAGGCCTGCCCTGCGTAGGAAGCGTGTGCACACGCGGCAGCCCGACGCGTGGTGTGGGCCAGGGCCCGACTCTCCCGGGCATCAGTGGGTTTGGAAGGCATGGCCAGGAGTGTTTCAGGGCATGGTTTTGGGTCACAGCAGCCTACAGGAGCACCACGTGCTGCAGACGGGAGGGGGAGCTTTTTTATCCCTCCTCACACAAGCTCGGCTTCTTCTCCTCACTCTGCAACACCAGAATGCATTGTCCACGCCAAGATAACGGCATACACAGACTTTTTCTATTTCAGAAAATTCTAGTTGGATTTCTGAACTCTACAGCATCCTTAAGAATAAAACTATTGGCCTTTATGTTCCCATATTCCCTCCCATTTATTTCCCCATCATCGAAACACCCTTCCTTCACGTTATTTAAGACGATTGTGTAGAGCAATTTAATACCAACCATCCTTTTCTGAACATTAACTCTGGACCAAACTCTGAGCTGGGGTCTAGGAAGATGAAAGCAAGAAAGACACAGATTCTAACCTTGGACAGTTTGCAGCCTAAGGGGAGAAACAGTCATGGAGACATCACTGCCGCACATGGTATACGGTGGACAGGGCAACAGGAAGGATGCTTTGGAAGTTCAGGGAAGGAAACTGGTACTTCTACTGCAAAAGAGGAGACATCTGTCCTAAGTCTTCACTGGTAGCTGTGAGCTCACCACACAGGAAACAGAAGAGGGAAATATGGTCGCCCCTCAGTATCCCAGGGGCCTGGTTCTAGGAACCCCTGTATGTACCCACATCCAGTGATGCTCAAGTCCCTGGCCTAAAATGGCACAGCACTTGCATGGAATCTACACACAAACTTCCATATGCTTTAAACCATCTCTGAAGACTTACGGCACCTAATACAATCGATTATATGTAAATAGTTGTTACGCCATAGCGCTCAGGAAATAATGATATGAATAAAAAAGTCTGTGCGTGTTCTGAGCAGATGAAGTTTCCCTTTGCAGAGTTTATGACCTGCAGTTGACTGAAGTTGTGGATGTGGACCCCGCAGGTACAAAAGCCCAACTGTAACCCGAGGGAAAGAAACAGGACTGAGGCATGGAGGAGGGAGGTTGGCACATGCAGGGAACTGAAGGACGGCTCTGCTAGCTGGAGGAGAGGGAGGAGACAACGCTAAGAGAAGACAATGAAAGAACTTAGGGTAGGATAATGACACGGTTATACCTAATGTGCAGAAGCTCAAACTGTAATCTACCAGCTGGAGAAGAAAAGAGATACTACATTATTGATAATACAATTAACCTCTACCCTGGGGTAGGTATATAATTAATCTCTCTACCTCTGTCTCCACTAAGACCCCGCAGGAAATTCTGTTAGGAAAAAGAAGTGTCTTCCACACTGCGGGCAGTGTCTGGAGCATCGCTGATGCATTTCGATCAGCAACCGCATGGATTGTTAACGGGGATGGTGGGGATAGAAACAAATTTGTATTTCAGAAAGAGAAAACTGAAGGACATTCAGAGGGTGGAACCAGAGGGGCCCAAGCCAGGAGGATGGAGGTCATTTGTCTCCTATGATGGTTCGTTATTTTATTTTCAAAGCCCGCTGCAGCACCTGGGCCGCAGACCATCCCCAAACATCCATGTTTTGACAGGTGTTGGCGTCCCTTCTACAGGACGCCACGGAGGTCAGCACGTACAGAATTCACTGGTGCATCCTACTTTGTTATTATCTTGCCTCGCTTTAACATAACTGCACAGCGATTATCACCAATTTAGAGACGGAGAAGTAAAATCACTGTAATTAGTGGTTTTTGCATTCACCAGCAATTGAGGTTCTCTTATCCCTATATCACTCAAAATACAGCACGGGCAAAAATTAGACCAGCTAATACTACCTCACCAGCGCCTTCATGGGGAAGCAGACTTTCTATTTAGAGGACCTGTCATGCGGTGATTTTTTGAATAGGAAATTCCACAAATGCCCTTTCTGCAGTGCTCTGTGCCTCCACGGAAGCAGCCGGTGATGCTGCGGGCCACCGGTACTCGTGCTCCTCCTGCCAGAATGTGTGCTTGGAGAGGCCAGGAGCCAGCACCCGTCTCGCTCAGCGTGGGTCTCTGCCTGCAGTGGTACCATGTTCAAGTTCGAGCAACGCTGCCTACATCTGGGACAATGAAGACCCAGACCGCCTCATCTGGATGACCATGGTTTCCAGAAGCAAAGGGAACAGACATCACTACCAATGGCAGATGGTGAAAGCCGAATGCTGCTCATGAAGATTATTCACACAGCAAGCATAAATACATGGTAAATACATATATGAGGAGTGGTATAATAAGGTGAAGGCTTCAATTTTTAAAAATATTGCAGTGAAAGACACATTGCCATCAATCCCCCTCATATTATTTACCCTCTCTGCAAACTCAGTTACCCCATCATTCTTGCCGCTTTCTGAAGCACTTCTGGAGTCCTCTTTCCCGAGTGTCTTTAGTTGTATTGTCCTGGCTGCCTGGATGTCCTGAATTGACTCAAAACTTTTAGCTTTCATGGTCATTTTTTTTTTTAATGTGGGTACTGGGAGTTGAACTCATGATCTCACGCTTGCCAGCAGGCGCTTGTGCCACTGAGTGGTATCACCGGCCCTTTTTTTCCTTTATGTGGGTACCAGGAGTTGAACTCAGGACCTTGCACATGACAGGCAGGAGCTTATGCCCCTGAGCTATCTCATCGGCCCTTCATGGTCATGTTGACTTTGGGGAGGAGCCAGAAGTTACACATTGCCAGATCTGGTGAATAAGGTGGATAAGGATGCACTGTCATGTTTTTATTTGAGAGAAATTATCATGAAGTTACTGATGAATTCAACACATTGAGGCAGCCACAAAAGACTCATGGAATCAGACTTCCAGAACTGCTTCAGAAAGCAGCAAGAATGGTGGGAGTAAGTGTGTTCAAAGTGAGGGCAATGTATCTTTTACTGTGATAAAGTTTTAAATTTCTTAAACATTCATCATATGTTCAGATCATGCCTCAGATATATGGTCTGTGTTTACACGGTAAAAAGCCCATGGCTATTATTTTACTTTACAAATAAAGATGTTCTTTTTAAAAATTTTTTTTGAAGAGTGGTCTATGCTCTAATTCTATTCCCACATTAGGAGACTCTTCCTGGGACCTGGACTGCTTAGAGGGAGCTGGACCAATAGCAAGTTGCAAAATTAATTCGCTCCCATGATCTATCTCTACATGATCTTTAAGAACATGGATAAAATTACAGGAAAATGTAGCCCAAGAAACACAGTCTCAGTCAAGACTTGGCCAAATACAAAGCCACACTCAGTGCCAACCACTAGCAGCGAAGACGGCCCGTTAGAAAACTTCCTCTGTGTTGGTGAAAGCCAGCTCGTGCAGTGACGCGGCGGCCACTGCAAGTTCTCAGAATAAAGTACTTGCTCATGCGAGCTAAATTAATTATTCCAGGGCATGGACGCACTATATAGGGAATGGCCTCTTCCAGGAAACCTGACGACCAAGAGAAAGTGAGTTTGACACATGAGAAAATGCCACTGACCTTTGTTTTCCAAAGGAAGACCCAAGCAGAGAGCTGGAACAATCTTTCTCAAAATATCCAAGATGAAATAAGTTAGTTGAAACCATTGTAAATACTAGCATGTTCATGTAGCCATGTTCATTGTGTGAATACTCCGTCATTTTTTTCTCCTTCATAAATACTTTCTCACGTCAGTTCAACCAGCATTGACATTCCACATACGGGCACCAAGCAGCGAGCTTGCTCACAGACAGGACACAAAGAATCGCAGCTCAACATCAAAAGTGCAGTGAAGCACGAGGTGCCAGGGCACCCTGCAGCCTCCTGACTCTAGCTGGGGAATGCTGAGAATAGCTTCAGAGAGGCAGGAAGACTGGGCTGAGATCATGACAATGGAATTAACCTTTTCCAGAGAATTCCTGTAGGTGCGGGAGGTGAGCCGCAGGTGGGGCTGGGTATGAGAATCCACCAGGCCAGGAGCCTGTACCAAGCATACATGCAGAGCATCCTCAGTGTTTGTAATGGTTGATACACTGTGTCAGCTTGAGAAGTCTAGAAGCTTAACTAAGTAACTGAGCAGCTCTACATACTAGGGTGTAGAGGACACGCCCTTACCTCTCTAGGATGTTGCTCATTGTGTCAACTTGAGAAATTTAGAAGTTTAACTAAGTGACTCAGCAGAGGGCCAGGGGCCTCACTTTGTAAACATCCTGAGCCTGTGCAGGAGGAGGGCAGGGAGATGGTGTGAGTGCTTCACCTGCCCGAGGATGGGTATCCTGCTTACAATATAAGGGAGGAAGAGAGGCTTGTCTTACCCACCTTTTTGCTCTTGCTGCTTTTGCTGTCTTCTGCCACCATGAACTGCTGCCCCTGTGCCATGGCACCCTGCCGATTATGGACTGAAACCTCCATAAACTGTGAGCTAAATAAACCCTTCCTTCCTTAATTTTGGGCATCGGGTATTTTGTCTCAGCAACGAGAGAAAAGTAACTAAGACAGTATTCCTCTTGAGGCCTGGGGACATCAGCATGTGTCACTGCTTTCTGGAAACTCTGCTCCTGGTGTGTACACAAGAGCAGCATGGTAGGTGGACCATGTAATCACTGGAAGCCCCTGGGAAAACACAAACACCCAGGGCCCATCCACGACCTCGAGAGAATCAGGATCTGACTGTGACCCTGGACTCTGGATAACAGCAGAATTGTCAGGTGATTACTGAGTACATCAAAGTTTGGGGGAAGCAGAGGGGATTAGAGGGGAGGAAAGACGGAGGAGAAGAAGAGCTGAAACTTGAGTCGTTTCATTAAACACTTCGTTGGCAGGTGAATGTAAGGGATCACGTGGGATTGGAGAACAGCTGTGGTTCTCATTACCTTTGCCAGCCGCTCTCTCTTCTGGGCACCTGCACCCTCCTGCCACTGTCACCTCCTCTCCAACAGGGACCCCTCAGCCCCAAGGGCAACAGGCAGCCCAGGACCAAGACCTCCAGCCTTGACCCCACAGTGCCAGTAACATGTCATCAGCTGTATGTGACCACACCCTCGTCATGCATCCCGGACCGTAAAAGAGAAGTATACTGTAATTGTGTGGGCCAAGGCCGCCATTCTCCCTGCCTGGAGCTCAGTTTCTGGATGCACCAGAGCCCTTCACCTTAGAGCCTTCCAATAGCTGTTTCCCCTTCCCAGAATGCCCTTCTGTCCGTCCCTCACTGCTACCTTCCATCCCTCACTATGCAAGGCCGAGCCTTCCTTGGTAACTTTAGTCAGCCCAGACTCTATGGTGGTCTTCTCAGGCCTCAGAGCAGGTCACATGACACAGTCTGATCCAATCACAGTTCTCCAAAGCTGTATGCCAATCACAGTCTTTTTTCCAACAAAAGCTGGCAGGAGAGAGCTCCTGTTCTCCAATGACACGGTTAGGGATATATGCTGCCCCATTTGTCTGTAACCCCAGTTTATGCTTTGGAGATGGCTCACCTGAAACAAGGAAGCCATCACACAAAGGAAGACCAAGTTGACAAAGAGCGATGACTTAGTGGACACAGGGGACACAGGTCCCATCACCCTAAGACCAAATCCACACCTGTCCTCATGGAGAATGTGTTTTTCTTGTCTTGTCTCGTCTCATCTCTTCTAGTCTTTCTTTCTTCTTTCTTTCTCTCTTTTCCTTTTTCTTTTTTTATTAGAGTATGTAGTAATGCAGAATGGTGAGGTTCATTTTGGGAAATAAATACATGCATTTAACATATCTTGTTTATTCTCAATGGCATTATCCTTCTCTCCCTTTCCCCAACCCCCTCCCCCTTTCCCCAAACCCCTCTCCCAATCCCTTTCCATTTCCCAAAAAGTCTACCTTTCAGTTTCTTGTTATCTATCCCTTATTCTGTCTATCTATCTATCTATCTATCTATCTATCTATCTATCTGTCATTTATTATTCTTATATAGAAGAAACTATGTGACATTTGACTTTCTGAGCCTAGCTCATTTCACTTAACATGATCTATTTTCCTGAAAGTGACATAATTTCATTCTTCCTCAGAGCTGAACAAAGACTTCCTGAATAGGCCTCCAGTAACACAGAGAAAAATGTCAAGAATCAGCAAATGAGACTACATCAAATTAAATAGCTTTAGCACAGCAAAGGGAACAATGGAGTGAAGAGACAACCTACAAAACAGAAGAGAATCTTCCTCTTCTAATAGAAGATTAGTATCTAAGATGAAGAATGCAAAAAAATTAAACATCCTAAAACAAATAACCCAATGAAAACATGGACAAATGAACCAAACAGATACTTCTAAAAAGACAAAGTACAAATGGCCAATCAAAACTGTTTTGAGGCCCCATCTCACCCGTCAGAATGGCCATCATCAAGAATACCTTGATGTTAAGTGAAATCAATCAGGCACACAGCTTAAATAACACATGGTTTCTCTTATTTGAGAAACTCAAAGTATAAATAAATTAAAGAGCAAAATAAAAGATAGATAATAGGAAATGGGGATGGATCTTTTGTAAATGGGAATGGGACCAGGAGACGGAGGGAGGGAGGAGAAAGGGGAGGTGATATAAAAAGAATTAAGATGTGTTCTGTCCAAATCCCAGCTCCACACGATGAATGTGATTATTATGTACTGTAAACAGGTGCTAACAAAATTTTAAAAAGAGTACAAAAATACATAAGTCCTGGCAAATATGCTGAGGAGAAGGGGCACTCTTATTGTTAGTGGAAATGTAAACTAGTCCAGCCACTGGGGAAATCAGTATTGCTTAAAAAACTAAAAAGTGAAATTCCACTTGACCCAGCTGTACCTCTCCTGGGGATATTCTGGGGATATTCTGGGTATATACCTTCCCTGGGTATGTTCCTGAAAGAATTAAAGACACTGTACTATACTGACACAATCAAACTCATGCTTACAGTGGCCCAATTACAATAGCTGTGGAAACAGCCTAGATGCCCAGCAAGAAATGAATGGATAAGGAAAATTTTGCCTATCTACATGAAAAATGTACTTTTTGTTTGTTTGAGACAGGGTCTCACTATGTAGTTCAGGCTGGCCTTGAACTCATGCTGATCCTCCTGCCTCAGCCTCCTGAGCTCTGGGTTTATAGGCATGCACCACCATGCCTGATCTAACTAGGCCCCTTGCCTGGCTTAGTCTGGTTTGATTCAGTCCCCTCATTAACACAGCCTCCTCTGCTGTGGAGCTGGGCTCTGGCTACAGGGACACTGGTGACTCAGGTTCCGCAAATAGCAAGGGATTAGCTGTGAGGACGCCTGTGGAAGGACAGCCTCTAGGCCTTGGCCAGGTCCCTTGGGGACACAGGACGAGTCAGGCCTCATGTCTGACCAAGAGAAGGGGACAGTGCAGCAGCACCCAGAGGAGCGGCTCACCTTCTCCTGGCCAGGGACCAAGGCAGATATCTCTGGGCTCCAGCGGGCCAGCTTCCTCCCCCGCAGGGGCTGCTGGGAGGGAAACTGAGGCTGGCTCAGGCCACTCTAAGGTTCTCCTTAGAGGGCCTGGCCCATCACTGTAAGAAAAACCTTGGCTCCAAGCTGAATCCCCTGCTCTTCTACCCTCCTCATAAAGGGTCTGGAAAATTGATTTAAGCCAGGTGTAGTGGCGTACACCTGAGATCACAGCACCCTGGGAGGCTGAGGCAGGAGGATCACACATTCGAGCCCAGCCTGGGCAACCTGGTGACTTAGTGAGATCCTGTCTCAAAATAAAAAAAAAAAAAAAAAAGGAAGGGCTGGGGATGCAGCTCAGTGTAAAGGCCCTGGGTTCAATTCCCAGTACAGAAAGAGAGAGAGAGAGGTACTAGGTACTGGCTGGGTGTTAACTGCACACTTCTTTTCAGTATCACTCGAAAAAAAATTTCTTTAAGAAAAAGAATTTTTTATCAGCCTCAATGAAATTCTTTACCTTTCCAATTTGTTGTCATTTTATATTTTGGCCTACACATTATTATTAGAAAGTAATATTTTCTACAGCGTCCTTAAAAAATCAGCTAGTAGGGATAACATCATTTTTAAATGAGCACAAAGAACAGTAGTCAAGAAACTGTCCCAAAAGCAAGTGGTGGTGGCAAGGCAGGAGGCGGAGGAGGGAAAGGCCGGGGAAAGCAGGGAAGCCCGCCTTGGAGTAGCTTCCTGGACTGACCCACCTTGTGAGTTAAACATTAGCCCAGGACCAGGATGCCTAGCACTAAATACAAGGGGAAAGGAACCAGGTAACTTAGCTGATACCTAGTAAATCTCGGGAAGATTCCCAGTGGTCTTCTGCAAACCTTGGTGATGCCAACCCTAATTACCATGTCCTTGACTATGCAGATTTGCCATCCCCATGGGCTTTGGCCACCATGACAGTTCCTCTAAGGGCCATAAAATCTCAAAAACTCTACCACTGTCCCAGGGACTCATTGACAGGAGTCAAATCTCAGACGACACCCTCAATCCCACCATAACCCTAGGCTCAAAATCCTTAACGCCAACCCCGCTCAGGGCCATGAGCTCCTCTCTCTGGCTGTTTCCACCTTCCCCATTCCACTGTGGAGTGGATCTTGTCTTTTCTCTTACACAATCATTGGACCTGCAGCTTCTAGAGGGTGCCCAGCTCATTTCTTAGTTCAGGACACCAAGAACCTGGACAAGACCCCAACCCAGTAACAGCAGCATTATCCAGATATGCGAAAACCTCCTTTCTTCAAATAGATCTTGGGGAATCAGTTCTTGCAGTGCTGGGCATTGAACCCACACTAGGCAAGCACTCCAAGCGCTCTACCACGGAACCGTACCCTCGGTCTGCGCATCAGTTCTTCATTTAGGGACAGATTGTTAAAGTTTCCTGTCATTGAAATTTAGCAACAAACACAAAATTTCTCCTGTCTGAGGAACTCCCGCTCCTCTCCTAAGGGCTAATCATGCTCGGTAAAGAAGAACAGTCCTAACAAGAAAACAGCACGGACTTTCCTTCATTCCAAACACTGTCATCACACTGATGTATGCATTGAACATCATCAGCCAGAGGCAGCCTTGTTGGATTGATCATGTATCCTATTGTGTATTCTAGAAAATTCACTCTTCTCTCTGCGCGTCACTTACACTGAAATTATTACTCCACTAGTAAAACCTACTTGATAAACACAAGAAGAGAGTCAGAAATAAGTTAGGTGATGGGGAGAAACTGATTGGCTTTAAAATCTGCCCCTACTAATCTTCAACAATGGAATGTGTGATTACTTGAGGATTTTTGGTTTTTTTTTTGTTTGTTTCCACCAAAATTCAAGTATCTTTTGGGACTACCTGGAAAAAAATACCTAGAGATCTTAATATGTAGGTTCTATTGATCATTTTCAATACCTCTGTGGGGTAAATACAGATGAAAATGATGTTTTTTAGGCTTCACTTCTAAGAAGATGAGGAAAGAAAATATATTATTTTGAATATTGTACACTGCTGATGTTTGCAACTTTAATTTGTAAGAAATATAAAGTACCGCAGCCCAGTGGACCTGTTTGAAAGGACTCTGCTCATTCCTGCAGGTGTCCCAACTCCAGGGAGAGTTCGGCTCCTCAGCCAAGTTTGAAGATGCTTCTCTAAAGCCCCAAAGGGGCTGGGGATGGGCTCCACAGCACAGCGATTACCCAGCATGCGTGAGGCTGGGGATGGGCTCCACAGCACAGCGATTGCCCAGCATGCGTGAGGCCTGGGGTCCCATTCTCAGTACCTCGAAAAAACATGAATGTTGTCCTCGGGTTCCACTTCCTTCTCTCCAGATGGCTTTAACTTGACATCTTAACTATCTGAGAAGAGCCCTGCATCTTCCCTCAGTCTCTCCTTCCTTCTTTCCTGTACAACCTTCCCCATTCCCAAAGAATTGCTCTTTATTTTAAAGAGCACTGATACCATCGATGGAAGGAAAGCACTTCTTTTTTTCTTTTTCCTGTGTTTAACTCCCATTTTTTCTTTTGCTTTATCAAGGGGAATAAAACTTATTTCAAATCTCCAAATAGCAAAAACTAACGGTGAGCTCTCTAGTACAATGCTGTGTAACAAAAGCAGAACAGGAATTGTGTACTGTACATATCTCCACTTTCCCAGCCACTCTGGCTGCAACATAAAGAGAAACCGGTGAGTTAATTTTTATACTACATTTTCTAATCCACAGTAGCTAAGTAGCAATACCTAATCAATATAAAAATTATCAATGAGATATTTTACAATCCTTTTTACTTAATAAGTCTTAAAAAATCACCTGCATATTTTACTCTTAGAACACAACTTAGTTGGACTAGCCATATTCCCTGTGCTCAAAAGCTACATGTGGCCAATGGCTACCATTTCGGACAGGGCAAGATGACACCCAGGTGCCTTTTGCTATACCTCAGCCATTGAGTCTATTTAATTAAACAGGCTAAACCATAAAAATGCATGCAAATAATTTCACGAATGATTTACATGACCCCAGGCTAAGGTTTATCAATTCAAATTCCCTCCTTTTTTAGCCTTACTCTGCACTTTAGGCAAACTTATACAAAAGAAAATAAAAGATAATACTAAGTTTGTTGTTCATTTGGTTTTACTTTTTCCTGAAGGTGTCTAGAGAATTAAGAGATCCATGCTATTGTAATATAGACCTTGAATGTTCCCCGAAGGTGTTTATGCTGAGCTTGGTGTCTGGGATGGTGTTGCTGGAAGGCAGGGTCAAGTGGAAGGATGTTGGGCCACTGGAGGTGGCCCTTGAAGAGGACATTGGGACCCCATGGAGCCTTTCTCTCTCACTCACTTCCTGGGTACCATAAGATAAAAGTTTATCCCACCACAATGTTCTGCCTCATTACCAAAGGCCCCAAAGCACCAGGCCCAACACACCATGGACTGTAACCTCTGAAACCATGAGCCTAAATAAACCTTTCCTCCTTTTAAGTTGATTATCTCAGGCATTGTGTTGCAGTGACCAAAGCTGACAAACAGGTATGGTTTGTTTTCCCGTTATCTAATTTCCTGCCTTATCTGACTACTGTTTAGCTTTTATGTTTGGATGGCCATAACAGGTTCAGAGGGCTTAGTCTTGCCCAATCAGAATTACCAGTGAAGGCTTCACCATAATTAAAAGGAAATTATCATTTTCCAGTATGAGAGAAGGTGCACTGAAAGGTGCAGAGGTATGGAGGCAGAGATTCCAGGCTCCTGTCCTGCTCCCTTCTGTCCTTCTACCCAAGTCCATGTGCTCATTGTCACACTTCAAAAAGTTGATTTGAAGGGCAAGTGGCTTAATGTGTTTTCAGGTGGTGGCCCTGCATCCTTTGTGGAAAGCCTGGCTCTCCCAGGACAGCAGCCTTCAACACTCAAAGCCTCAGCGGCGAAGGGTTGATTCTCAAAACCTCTCTAATCTCACTCCTCCCCCTCAAGACTTATGCAGTTCAACAGATTAGCAGCAGCCAAGTTTCCTCAATCGCTTTGTAAAGATAAAAGGGGTTTAAATCCTGTCCTGCACTGAGATGCAGGTCTTTGAGGACGATCGTCCATCATCTTTGTGGTCTCCATGTCTTACCGAAGTTCTCTCTTTCCTTGAGCCAACAACTCTCCTCCATCACTGGGTGAGTAAACAGACTTGGGTTTGGTAACAAAGCTACAGGATGGCAAGCAAAGGTAAGCCTTCCTGTTTCCCTCAAAGCTTTTAGTAGGTGAGCACTGTCCGCTCAAGGAAGGAAAACAGGAAGGAGAGAGGACAGGAGTGACCCTCTCCCTGCCTCAGCCCCCCAGGCTGGACCACCCCCTTCAGTCCCGACCTTATCATTCCAGACATTCCTATTAAATTCTCATTTAAATCTTTTCTTTGAGTTGTGCTGGTTTTTCAATTTTTAAGGGCCCTGGACTGGCATTTCTCTGGAGACCCAGAGTCCAGGTGTCACCAGCCACTGAGTCACCAGGCAGCCGTGGTTTGTCAATCTTAGCCTTGATTTCCACATTCATAAAGTGAGACTAATAATCCCCATTTCCTACCTTCTTTACAGTAATACTTCCAGAATAATTGAGACAAATGGAAAATGCTTTGGAAGGAAGTAATTTGAGGGAAGAAAGACTAAGAAATTATTAATCCACTGAAGCAAAACCAAGAAACACTGGGCATGCGCTCTCCTATCCAAAGGAGGAGGCAGCTGTTTTTGAAATTCATGAGGCACATGAAAGAGATCAGCATTTCCAGGGGGCAGAGAGCGTCTGTGGAGGAGGGTCCCGAGGAGCACGTCCCCCGAGGATGGTGTGCTTCCAACATCCCACTTATCAGTGCTCAGGGGACTGCGTGATGTGCAGGGTGAGGACAGAGGGGTGCCTGCTGTGCAGAAGGGGAGAACAAATTCCGGCAGGCCCATGTCTCCATGGATCCGATTCCCAGGAGTCACTGAGGCATCTGATAGTGACCTCAGGCAAGAGAAACAAGTAGGAAAATGCCCCCATTGTGAGCAGGGTCACTAGTGCTTCCTCCCTGAGCTCTTCTCTGAATGTGAGGTCCAAAACACACGGGCTGAGAGAAGAATTTCTAAAAGCAGCCACTACCTGTCACCGCCATCTCCCTGCCATGGAAAGTGCCCATCACTGGGTACATGGAAAGGGTCTCCTTCAGGGGACCACAGAGACTTCCCCTTTACTTGGGGTCTAGTGCCACGGAATCCAACCCAGAAAGCCCACCACTCACGCATGCGCGCACACACACACACACACACACATTTTCCTTATGATAGCAAATACATGAGCAGAAAAAATACTTAAAAACAAGGACTTCCATCTTCCCTCTGAGTGTTTGAATTTAAATTCATCTGAACACACACTAAAACATGAACAGAAATAATTGCTTAACACAGTTAGGTTTGAAAGAAGTCATCTCTCCAAATACTTTGTAAGACAGGGGAGAAGAGATGGACAGAGAAAAAGAGTCGGTGAGAGGCAGGAAAGCCAGTCTCAGGACAGCGATGAAGAGCCTCGGTGGATGGGAGGCCAGGGGCACTGGAAGTTCATTGCTTCCCACATCTGGCCGAAGAAACCAAGACATTGAAATCCTGCCTGCGGTTGTCCTACTTCAAAGACTGGTTACATTTTGAACCCAAAGCCAAGTCTTTGGTTCTACACAAGGAAGCTTCTTTTTAATCAGTCGCTTTTATTAACTACCCATTCGTGATGTGATCTTGTTCCGGGACAGGCTGTCCAGAAGTCCACCCAAGGCAAAGCTCATGGACAGTGAGTTACAGGCCTGGGAGGCAGTGAGAGGAGGAAGGGAGATGGAGGGAAGGAAGAAAGTGGGGGAGGAGGGCGGCAGGTGAAGCTCAGGTGCACATTTCTGCAGCAATTATGTAAATCCTCGAGAGCTGCTCAGTCTTCTCCCAGGACCTGCCTCCCTCGCTGCCTGCTTTCCTTTCCAGACGCTGCCCCTGTCTCTTCAACAAGGGAAAGCATTCAGCATGCTCAGCGCCTCAAGGGTCTTCACTCCCATTAACCTTAAAATTTGTTTTTAAATAGCAAGGAAAAGGATGCAATTAGCATGATGTATGATAGGAATTTCTAAGCTCAGTACAGTTTGAGCTCAGAAAAAAAATTACTACTTCTATAACAACTAGCGGATGTGCAAACTTAATAGCATCATTAAACTGTTCCTCGGACCAGTGTCCCAAGGTAAGTGCAGTAATTACCACGCGGGCATCCACACAGCCGCCCGCACCACACATCACACAAGGCGGCCTCGAGTGGCCGATGAACTCACCCACGTTAGGAAACCGGGCATCACTTCGGAAGAAGAACAGCCTGCCATTCAAATCTATCCCTTCATCTGCTGTCCCTGGACAACGGCTGTGCAAGGTAATTCAGAGTGCAAACTTGCTTACCTCTCCTGTAACCTGTCACTGAAAGGCTCCACCACTGTTTTGGTGCACACTCTGGACAATGACAGTATCAGTTTAAGTGTAAGAAAGGAATGCACCCTGTGCTGTAAAATAAACGCTCAGACTGAAGTTGGAAATAATGGTTATGTTCATCATCCACCTGCAAACTGCAGCAGAGAATCATTTGTGCTGTTTATCAAAACTATGTGGCTTTGTTTGTCTCTTGTTTCTGAATTCCCAGCACAGTGCAAGTAAACCCAAGGCCCCCATCTTGACAAGAGGCTCCCAACCCAGAGGACCCCAGCAAACATTTCTGGTGCACCCCCATTCCAGCCCCACCCAGCTCTTCACCAACCCCCCATCCTGTGTAACTTCAGGAAAATGACTACTGCGCCCAGCTGCTTTACAAGTACTCTAGGGCACTCACATGCGTGCATGGGCAGCAGGGCATAAGACACTCCCGCTTGGCAATTCCAGGTTCCTATGCAAACTGTTCTAGAACAGCTTGGCTGTGAAACGAGACACCCAGTGCCACCCCCACACCTTCCCAGACCTTGGAACCAGCTGATCACACATTTTCAATGGCACCACTCACAGAAGAGCAAGGAAGCTGGAAGTCATACAAATGATATGAATAGCAACCAGGAGACACAGAACATCCCATTACCGGGTCACACTGGATTAATACGCTGCTTTATTTAGGTTCTCTGCAAAACTGAAAACCAGCAGGCTCTAAGCCGTGGCTTTCCTGACAAAGAGTTCCACTCTTCCGGTGAGGCGCTTCTAACTTCCTCCACCCCAACCCTCATCTGCTTCTGATATAAAATAGCTGAAGTGAGGCAGAAAACAAGATACCATAGTCTTTAATCAGAGCATCACCTAAACCCGGCAGGGAGGGGACATTTCAGGAAGAAAGATGCCCACATTTCCAGTAGCAAAACTACCATGTGTTTATCAGGTGCTAGGACACAGCCTAAGGCACAGGGGCTGCAGATAAATATCTGTCACCATTACACAATAAAAAACAAGGCATCTCATTATTCATTACTAAGAATTTCTCACTGACCCTATACTGAGGGTGACCATAATGTGATAGGCTTGTTTTGGGAATTCCACTCTACAGTCCATTTGAGGTACTTTTTGAGAATTTCTACCAGTTTCTTCTGGGGATGCTGTAAGTGACAAGTGGCAGTTATTGTGTATTTATTTGTCATATATTTTAATATTGTGACTTTAAACTAAAAAACTTTGATAAAAGTGAAACTATTTCTAAAAGTAACAGGGAAATTTCAAGGTTATTAGCTTAGTTTTATAATGTTATTTTCTAGATGGCACCTGAAAAATTATTATGAAATATTTTATTGCCATCCAACACATATTGCTCAAACTACCGTTGTTTGGGAAGTTGTACATCACAGAGGTTACAGAGTTAGTGCGGGAGTATTTAGGAGGTCCCATCATCCTGTCATGGAGTCACACTGAGGACGGGAACCCCTGAAGACGTCTCTGCCCTGGTCCTCCACTGCCATGGCATCTCCGTGTTCTCTCTGTGCATACATGCTGTGTGACAGGAGATCTGAAGGGGTTTTCTTAAAACAAAGGAGCATTGTGTGTGTGTGTGTGTGTGTGCGCGTGCGCGCACTGTAATTTCACACATATTTTATGCCTCTAAGAGTCAGTCAGTGAATGACACAGTAATTGTGTCTTTGATGGATAAATAAATGATTTCCTGCTTTGTAATCAGAGCTCGCTAGCTTAAAAATACTAGGCTAAAATTACACGATCACATCTTTTATTGATTAACTCCTGCTTTCAATGACCTTAAGCTATTATCTGCAGTTTTATCTATTGGATAAAATATTTCTACCACTAAGATTGTTCCAATGGATACTGACAAGCAAACCGAGAACTCCTCGAGGAGTGTGGGTAGCCGCGTTGGAATATATTACAGCCCCCCACACGGGACACAGTGATCGGGAGGAGGCTCATCAAATTCTGGTGTCTGACCAAGAGCCACCCCAGCAGTCTATTGTCCTATGTCTTGGGAAACTCAAGGTAACTTTTTGATAGTTTTTATCTTTGCACCAAATCATATTTGTATAAATTTGACAGATGTTCTTATTTCTTTATCATGAAAGATAAGAAAAATCTATCTCAGTTGTCCTTAGAATAGGAAAATCTAGTCTCTCCTATCATGTACTCAATTTTGATGCTATCGCCAGAGCCCAGGAATTCAGGGGAACATCTGCACCATGGGCTTTCAGCTAAGAAGTACTTACGCCATGATGCCCGAGAGGTGAAACATCTCCGCCGTTATGTAGGACAAATAGCTGTACAGGAAGACGAAGAGTGGCTCGATGACACGAATATTGTGTGTGAAGCGCGTGGTAAAGGCCGCTATGAAGCCCAGGAAGATGCCGATCAGCACCCCACCAATTCCTACGACAAAGAAATTAGCGATCCCTGCGAACACATCGATGATCTCGATGGTTTTCATCTGGCAGAAGGACTTGAACAAGTTGTACAGGACCTGCGGGAGAGAGACGCACATTGTCAAGACCCTGCGATTTCCCACTTCCATCTGGGCACGACAGAGCTACGTGGCTTTTCCTTTCTAGAGAGGACATTTCTTCTGGGGACGCTGTAGGTGATAAGCGGCAGTTATTGTGTATTTATTTGTCACGTATTTTAATATTGTGACTTTAAACTAAAAAACTTTGACAAAAGTGAAACTATTTCTAAAAGTAACAGGAAGATTTCAAGGTTATTAGCTTAGTTGTAAAACATTATTTTCTAGATGGCACCTGAAAAATTATTATGAAATATTTTATTGCCATCCAACACATATTGTTCAAATTACAATTGTTAGGGAAGCTGTACATCACAGAGGTTACAGAGCTCCTGCGGACGTATTTATAAGGTCCCATCATCCTGTCATGGAGTCACACTGAGGACGGGAACCCCTGAAGACGTCTCTTCCCTGGTCCTCCGCTGCCACGGCATCTCCATGTTCTCCCTGCGCCTACATGCTATGTGACAGGAGATCTGAAGGGGTTTTCTTTCTTTCTTTTTTTTTTATTAATTAATTTTTTTAAAAGACAACAAGTAAGCATTCTCATGTATTAACAAACTCAAGAATTAGAGAATGTACAAATACCTTTTGGAGAAAAACATTACTCAGTATAAGATTAAGCCATGTAAAAGCTAGGTAAAAATAGAAGACTAAGGAATGGAATAGTCACAGTGAAATCGCATTTTCATACTAGGGAGACAGTTTACAAATGTGCATCTGGTTTATTTCACTTGTGAGTATTTTCTCGAGTTGCATCCATTTACCTATAAACGTTTCCAGTTTATCTTTCTTTATGGCTCAGTAGTACTCCATTGTATAAAAATACCACCTCTTTTTTATCCATTCCTCGGTTAATGGGCATTTGGGTTGTTTCCACGATCTAGCTATTACAAATTGTGTTGCTATGAACATGGGTGCACATATATCACTGTGGTACAATGTTTTTAATTCTTCTGGGAAGATGCCCAGAAGGGTACATCACAGAGGTCAAATGGGACCTCCAATCCTAGTTTTTTGAGGAATCTCCACACTGATTTTCACAGTGGCTGCACCAGTCGACACTCCCACCAACAGTGGAGAAGGGTTCCTTTTTCCCCACAGCCCCTCCAGCATTTGTTATTGGTTGATTTCTTGATAATAGCCATTCTTTCTGGGATGAGATGGAATCTCAGTGTTGTTTTAATTTGCATCTCTCAAATGACCAGTTATGTTGAACATTTTTTCATATATTTATTTGCCATTTGTATTTCTTCATCTGAGAAGTATGTATTCATCTCAGATGCCCATTTTTGGAGTGGGTCTTTAAATTTGGGAGGTCTGATTTTTTTGAGTTCTTTGTATGTTCTCGATAGTAATCCTTTGAGGAATAGCTGGCAAACATTTTTTTCCATGTTGTGGGTTGTCTCTTCACTCTGTTGGTGGTTTCTCTTGCTGTGCAAAAGCTTTTTAATAAGATGAGGTCCCAGTTGTTGATTCTTTGTGATAGTTCCTGTGCCATTGGGGTTTTATTCATAAAGTCTTTGCCTTCAAGAGTCTTACCTATTCTATTTGCCAGGAGATATAATGTTTCTGTTTTAATATTTAGATCTTTGATCCATTTTGAATTTAGTTTAGTGCACGGTGAAAGATATGGGTCTAGTTTTAATCTTTGGCATGTGTAGAGCCAGTTTTTCCAGCACCATTTATTAAAGAGGCTATCTTTCTTCCAGTGAATGTGTTTGGCACCTTTGTCAAAGATAAGGTGGCTTAGTATGTCTGGAGTTGATTCTGCATCTTCTAATCTGTTCCATTGATCTTCAGGTCTGTTTTTTTGCCAATACCATGCTGTTTTTAACACAGTAGCTTTATAGTATAATTTCAAATCAGGGATTGTGATGCCCCCTGCCTTGCTTTTGTTGCCCAGAATTGCCTTTGCTATTCTAGGTGTCTTCTGGTTCCAGATGAATTTTAGGATTGTTTTCTCTAATTCTGTGAGATATGTTGTTGGAATATTGATAGGAATTGCATTAAATCTGTATAACAATTTTGGAAGTATGGACATTTTCACTGTGTTGGTTCTTCCGACCCAAGAGCAAGGGATATCTTTCCATTTTCTGATATCCTCTTCAATCTCCTTTTTCAGAGTACTGTAGTTTTCAGTGTAGAGGTCTTTTACCTCCTTTGTGAGATTAATTCCAAGGTATTTCATTTTTTTGGATGTTATTGTGAAAGGTGTTGTTTCCCTAATTTCTCTTTCAGTGAGTTTGTTATTCATGTACAGGAAGGCTATTGATTTTTGAGTGTTGTATCCAGCTACACTACTGAATTTGCTTATTAAATCTAGCAATTTTTTAGTGGAGTTTTTGGGTTCTTCTACATAGAGTATCATGTCGTCTACAAATAATGATAATTTAACTTCTTCCTTTCCAATCATTATTCCTTTTATTTCTTGCTCTTGTCTAATTGCTCTGGCTAAAGTTTCCAGGACTATGTTGAATAAGAGTGGGGACAGTGGACATCCTTGTCTGGTTCCTGATTTTAGAGAGAGGGCTTTCAGTTTTTGTCCATTTAGTATGATATTGGCTGTTGGTTTGTCATAGATAGCTTTTATCAGATTGAGATGAAGACCATCTATTCCAATTTTCTGTAGGGTTTTTATCATGAATAGGTGCTGGACTTTGTCAAAAGCTTTTTCTGCATCTATTGAGATGATCATATGATTTTTGTCCTTGGTTCAGTTAATATGGTGTATTACATTTATTGATTTAGGTATATTGAACCATCCCTACATCCCAGGGATGAATCCAACTTGGTCATGGTGTATAATCTTCTTGATGATTTGCTGCATTCTGTTCACCAGTATCTTACTGAGGATTTTTGCATCTATGTTCATTAGGGAGATTGGTCTGTAGTTCTCTTTCTTAGTTGGGTCCTTCTCTAGTTTTGGTATCAGGGTAATGCATGCTTCCAGGAATGAATTTGGGAGTATTGCTTCCCTTTCAATTTCATTAAAGAGCTTGAGAAGTAGTGGTGTTAGGTCTTCTCTAAATTTCTTGTAGAATTCAGCAGTGAATCCATCAGAGCCCGGGCTTTCTTGTTGGGAGGTGTTTAATTACATCTTTGATTTCATTGATTGTTATTGGTTTATTTAGGATTTTTATATCTTCTTGGTTGAGCTTTGGTAATTCATATGTATCTAGGAATCTATCCATTTCTTCTGCATTTTCCATCTTATTAGAATACAAGTTTTCAAAGTAGGTGTAGATGATCTGGATTTCTGCAGGGTCCATTGTGATATCACCCTTTTCATTCTTAATTGCATGGATTTGAGTACTTTCTTTCCTTTTTTTAATAAGGTTGGATAAGGGTTTGTCGATTTTATTTAATCTTTCAAAGAACCAACTCTTTGATTCATTGATTCTTTGTATTTTTTTTTAGTCTCCAATACGTTAATTTCTGCTCTGATCTTTTTAATTTTCTCCCTTGTACGAGCTTTTGGCTTAGCCTGCTCTTCTTTTTCTAGAAGTTTGAGGTTCACCATTAGGTTGTTTATTTGTGCTTGCTCTGTTTTCCTCATATACGTATTTAATGCTATAAATTTCCCTCTTAGGACTGCTTTCATTGTATCCCATAAGTTCCGGTATGTTGTACTGTCATTATCATTCAGTTGCAGAAACTGTCTAATTTCTTCTTTAATTTCATCTGTGACCCATTTGTTGTTCAGGAGGGTGCTATTTAATTTCCATGTGTTTAGGAAGTTCATGTGGTTTCTTTTGCCATTGATTTCCAATTTCATTGCACTATGGTCTGATAATATACATGGGATAATTTCAATTCCTTTGCATTTACTTAAGCAGGTTCTACGAGCTAGTACATGGTCTATTTTGGAGAACGTCGCATGTGCAGTTGAGAAGAATGTGTATTCTGATGTTGTGGGGTGGAACACTCTGTAGACATCTACTAAGTCCATTTGTTTCAAAGTTTGGTTCAGTTCTACTATTTCATTGTTGATTTTTTGTCTAGTTGTTCTGTCTTTTTGTGTCAGTGGAGTATTGAGATCCCCCAATACAATTGTATTAGTGCTTATCTGTTTTTCATGTCCATTAATATTTGTTTTATATAGTTGGGTGCACTGGTATTTGTTGCATATATATTTATGATTGTTATCTCTTCCTCTTGGATTTTTCCCTTTACAAGGATGTAGTGACCTTCTTTATCTCTCTGAATCATTCTTGGCTTGAAGTTCACTTTGTCTGCAAAAAGAATAGCAACCCCTGCTTTTTTCTGGGTTCCTGTTGCACGGAGTATTGTTTTCCATCCTTTGACCTTAAGTCTATGAATTTCTTTCTGAATTAAACGTGTTTCTTGTATACAGCATATTGTTGGATCTTGCTTCTTGATCCAATTTGCCAGTCTGTGCCTTTTGATTAGTGAATTGAGACCATTAACATTGATAGTTAAAACTGATATGTATTGACTTATCCTTGTTATGTTATTTTCCTGTTGTTGGTTTCCCCTCTTTTTATTTTTATTTTTTTTCCCTCCCTCTCTTTGCCCTGCCTGGTGGATTCCTTCTGTTGGGGTTCCTGGAGTTGTAGTCCTTGTTATCCCTTTCTAGAATGTCATGAAGGGATTTTCTTAAAACACAGAAGCATCGTGTGTGTGTGTGTGTGTGTGTGTGTGTGTGTGTGCAGGTGCACACACTGTAATTTCATACATATTTTATGCCTCTAAAGTAAGATTACACTGTTTGGCTTTTCACACAGTCCTGGTTTAACTAAAGGTTGGAGAATGTGAGGCTGTCCACCCATGCCCACTGGGCAATTGGCTGCCAACCTGGCTTAAGACCAATCTGTCTTGCCACAAATCCAGTGAGTCAAGTACAAAGCCGGTCTTTCCATCATGCTATTTACAACTCTGGGAGCATCTAGGGCTTCAGGAGAGCGAGCCACATGACAAGAACACTGGAGATGGACAGTGGAGGTGAGGGCTGAATAAGTCAAAATTAATCCAATCTGTCCAAGGTCAAATGTCCAAATCGATCCCATCTGCCCCAGGTCAAATGGTAAAAGATGTCAGAGGCGATATTAGAGTGCAGGCCTCCTGGCCTCGTTACATGAGTCAGGCTCCTCCTGTGACCAGGCCACATCCTGGCAAAGGCCACCTCCCTCTTTCTCTGATCACTTGTGGTCATTTTTATAACCTCCACGTGACAGGTTTGGCATATTTTTTCATCTTTTATTTTGGATTATAAACTCCCTGGGGTCAACAAACACCTCGCTATGGTTTACATCTTCCATGTAGCCTAGTATATAACAGCAAATATATTTGTTTTGAAAGAATAGTGAACATTTCCTTACAAAGCAGTAGGCATTTCCTTTCCCCTAATTATTATTGTAACACTCAAGAGCATGTGGAACCCTACCACTGAGCAATGACATCGGAGGAGAGCAAAAGCAAGACCGCGCCCTTGAGGAATGAACTGTTTCGAAGGCATCCCCATTGGCCAAGCAAGAAGAAACTGCATCCCAGGAGCTCCCCTTCCTCCTTTCCACCAGCGCTGGCTGCAGGACCAGAGCATCAGGACCCTGTTGCTTCCCAGAAGAGGATCACAGATGTGCTATGAATACCTCTGCCTCCAAGCTGCCAAAGCCAAAGGTGACAGTCACCAGCTCCTCCAAAGAAAGAGCGCAGAAAGGGTTCCCAGAACTTTTTGGAATGGGCTGTTTCTGTTTCCACACAGACAGCCCCTCCTGGTCCACCTGGTCATTCAGATCCCAGACCTCACAGCTTCCACCCTCCCCTCCTCCAGCCTGCACCACGCTCTTTTTTTTTTTTCTTTTTTCTAATCACAGCCCCCACAAGACTTACTTCCTTTAAATGTTACCATTCCAGTTTCCAGTCTCAAGATGAAAATCGTAGGCTGCCTGAATTTTGCAAGGGCAGACAGTCTCAACACATCTATCACACCTTTTTCTTTTACTTTTGCTGCTTTCCAGCATCCTGAGAAGTCTGGGGCAAGGTTCACCACTTCTGCTCAAAATACCATATTTATTCATTCCAGCCTGGGGGTTTCCTTCCCATCATTTCAGAGACCCAGCCCTGAAATGCAAGGAAACCACCTGTCTTCTCAAGGGGAAAGCTGAAGCCGTAGCTCCCCCAGGTCCCCTCCTGGATTCCTCTGGCCCTCGTGAACCCCTCTCCTCTGACCCCTGCAGCTCACAGATTGGCTCCGAAACCAATCAGCGCTGTGGGCGAGACCATCTTGTGTGGGTGGGGCTGTCTGCAGAGTGACCACCTCATTTCCCCAACAAAGCTTGTGATCCTCCTCCGCCTCTTCCTTCTCCTCCTCCTGCACAGAGCCCAGTGAGTCAGTCTCCTCTCCTGTCCCCACCCCATCTAACTTGCAGGCTGACCTGGCCTCCATGGAAAGCTCAGGGATCCACCCACGGAACTGGCATTGCAGAAGGTCACAAGCTCACAGTCCTTGCAAAACTATGGCCTTGGCGCCTCAATCCACCCAAGCTGTCAAAGAGCCATTCTATTTTAAATATCAGAGTAGAGCTGCAGGGCAGGCCCAGTGCCTTCAGCACACTGGGCAGAAGCCCAGGTTGCTGGGTCTACTGCCCGAGCGCCCACACCACGGCAGAGGAAGTGCTCAGGTGGGGACGCTGCCATGACAACCAGAAAGCCTGCCACAACCTACACCCCCATCTCTGCGGAAACTGATCCCAAGGGATGAGTCCAAGGTAAAAGTCTGTAAGTTACAACTGGCCATAAGTCCACAGGCAGCTCATTCTGGTGAAATCCTTCGGTTTTATTCAAGGGAATCTATGGGGCAAAGAGCTAATTTACGCATCCACGTTATATGTAAATATATACGCTGCACACGCGCTACAGTGTCCCCAGGGAGTCTGTGGATAGATGTCCTCAACTGGGCGCTTGTATACTTGGGGATCACAATTCCAGCGATCTATCTACCGAATTCCCTAACGGCCTAATCTGACAGACAAGCGCCTTTAATCCTGTCACGTGGCCAAAGGCCTCTTTGTTATAATTATTTCAAACATCAACATAAAATATATATAAAATCAGGAGAAACTGTATATTGAGATTTTGATTTAAAATGTGCAGTAATTCAGTGAAGTCATGTACAGCAAAGAGGCAAATTACACAAATACGGTGGCTTAGGAGAATAGTTCTGGAGTACAGTACGCACACTCAGGTTACACTTTCTCATCTGAACCATAAGCATGCTCAGATTTGCTTAATGAGTTTTAGGTTCTGGGTTGCTGTTTGTGAAATCAAAGTTAAATTCTAGGCAGTCACCTTTTACACTCCAACCCGGAAGTTAAAAGCACTGTGAAGCCCACAGCCACGGCCCACCTGAGCTTCTTCTAGAAGGCCAGCTCTCCGTCCCCAAGCCTAGTTATGGGTAGGCAACCAGAAAAGACTCCAGGAAACCTCTATGTTGTACTGGAAAATGTATCAGAATCATCGATGCCTGCATTAACAGATCCTAGAAATGATACTGGAAATTACCATGTGAACATAAGTACTTTCAGTTATTTGATCTGCAATTTATATATTATCAATTTCTCTTGCTTTAAGATTCTTTTATGCTAGGTGTTATTCCCTTTCACCTTTCTAGCTCGAAATTTAATTTATCATGATCTGGAGAAGGTGTTACTTCCTCAAAGACTACACTTCCAACACCAATTCTCTCTTGATTCACCTATATCCTTCTATGTGCATCATTTCAGCTGCAGGCATCATGACCCATGTGTTTAAAAGCTTTTCCTGTTCTGTGAGTTTCTTAAACCTCTCCTAAGAATAAGACCTAATGAACACACCAAAGAACCTTCCACAAAACATCTCTGCCTGTATTTTTTTTAAGGGTATCTGACTAGAAGGCAAAGTTGTAATTTTTTATACATTGTTCTATTTCTAACATATATTCGGTTCAGTACACTATTTAGCCAATGCAGTGAGAGAAATGTCAGGTAGCATATTCGTCGGTATTAGGGAGGCAAATGCCTGGTCACACCAGTACCCTGTGAGTTTGGGTTTTGAGGGTACAGGAGCTTTCAACCCCGAGTGTGCAACTTACCAAGGAAGACTCCTATGAGACCTTTGCAGGTGTCAGGACTTGGCACCTGGCCATGGACATGAACACCGCTGTGCCCTTTCTCTGCCCCTGCCCTCCTTCCCCACTGGGCTGGAACAATGGGCTCCTAGCTTAGCCCATACCCGCCTTAGGCCAGCCCTCCTTCTCCATCCATCAAGCCACAGTTGATGGCGTTGTGCCCATACACAGCAAGGACTCCTAGGACACGCCTCTGGGTCCCCTGCCTCCTCCACACCTTCCCAACAGTGACAGGGCCAGATCCTTTCCTCAAACTGGACTCTGGACAAACTCAAAGAATTGGCCATTGAGCCCTATGAATGAGAAATGTCTAAGAGGCAGGCATGCTGTATAAATGGTGCGCCATTCCGAAACAGAGGGACTCCCCCCAACTCCCCTGGAAGGAATGCAGGAAAATTATCTCATTGCTTTGTGAGTCCCTTTCACACTAAATAGCTTCATTCTGAGAATTCCACATTCAAATATCCACAGTCTCCTTCAACAAGGGTAAAATCTGCATATCAAACATAAATCACAATGGAAAACTTGACGCCTGAGGAAGTTAGAATAAGTTAGAAAATGTCTTTACCATTATAGCAGTTAAAATTTAACACTGAAGGTTAATGACTAATCACTGTCAATAAATAATAGAATATATGAAGTGGATTTGGTTAGTTGAGTGAGTTAACTCAGCTGTCTTAAAATATGTCTTATTGGCTGTTTTAAAACTTATGATCAATAAATTGTCAATAAATTATTTTGTACATAATAATGTCCCCAGGAAGTTAATGGACAGCCTTAGAGATGATATTTTATTTAGTTCAGGAATCTGCTTTTACAGCAGATCACAGCTAACAGAACAGTGTGAGTTTCTATGTAAACTCTGAAATGGGCCAGAAATAACATCATGGTAGGAGCTAATGGAGAGGCATTAAAAATTAAGTTGCCCAAGCACTTTGCTTAATGTTCTCCTGCCCTGATTTTCTTATCTGCAAAACGGGATGAACGCTTGCTTTACAGGTTGTCCTCAGGAGTTGAGCCCGAGGGAGACTCACACAGGCTGGGGGCTGTCACTGCACAGCGTCAGGGACTGGCTTCTCCATCCAAGATCCCAAGTGTCCCACCCAGAGGACTGAGCACTGTCACAGGTCTGGGGGTGACAAGAGACACTTTCTCACCCCTCCCCTGTACCCTTGCCAGGGTGGAGACAGATTTGCCCTAACATTAAAATCGTAATAGCCTCTGACTCTAATTATGTGTCGATGAAAAGGGAATTAAAAATCATGTGTTTTCTAAATAAACAGCCACTTATGGGAAAACACTGAGGACCAGAAATGTGTAAGTTGAGTAGTAACAGAAAATGAGTACATGACAAAAAAGAAATGTCTCTCATTAAGGTAATAAGCAAACCACCCCAGATGACAGAGAAGGACACTTGGTAGGTATTAGCATTTACAGGTTACTACACACGTCATAGGAGGTGTGATCCCAAAACACCATGAATGTTCAACTTTTTAAAAAGTTAATTACAGTAAAAGGAACACTGCTATTAACCTCCCTTAAAATACCAAAAATATTCTCCCTAGTTTTGCCTAATTTATCCCATTGTTCTTGGCAATGTGAAATAAATTATTTTTTTTTAATTTAAACACTGTGTCTTTTAATTACCCTTTGTGTACTGACAGCATCACTTCTCACAAAGGCCTCTGGACTCTAAAGTCTTTCACATCATTATCAAAGACCGTGGCTTTTGAAAATGAACAGAGCATATCAAGATCAAACTCTTCCTGCATAATCGGAGCCGGGTCTGAAGGGACCAGCCAAGGACCTTCCTGGGGCCCAGGGCAAAAGAGAAATGAGGGCCCAGGTGTATGAGAAGAAATAAAGGTAAGTAATTAAAGAAGAAATTCATGCAGAACTTGAAGACAGCAGCCTCAGAACATTAGAGCAAGTGAGGAGCTGTGATACGGTGAAGCAGAGACTTGGTCTGCCCTCTGCTTCCTAGCATACAACTTCTAAAACCCTCGGAATCTCGGAAGCGACAGGTGTGTGCTAACAGTTCATGGCTGGCAGCCCCAGTGTAGCTTTGGGATGGGAGGAGGTCACTGGAAAGACCACGGCAGGGCTCAGGGTTGAGACAGACCCAGCCTCTGGGAAGGGGAGAGGGCTTGAAGGTCAAGTTAATCACCAGTGGCCAATGACATAATCAGCTGTGCCCCTGTAAGGACACCTCCAGAAATCCCCCAAACATGAGGGTTCGGAGAGTGTTTGTTAGCTGAACTCATGGAGGTTCCTGGAGGCTTGCTGCCCCTTCCCCCATGCCTTGCTGGGTGGCTCTCCTCATCTGTGTCCTTTCTGCTGTCCTTACATTGAACAAGGAAATGGAAGGAAGTGTTTCTCTAGGTCGCAGCTTCTACATCAAGGAGGCAGCTATGGGAAAGCCAATGTGTGGCCTATGGACCGCAAGCACAGGTGAAGCGACCTGAGTTGGGGTTGGCACAGCAGGGGCAGTCCTAGGACTGAGCCCTCAGTTGCTGGATCTGATGCTACCTCCTCTGATAGTGTCAGAAATGAACAGGATGAGGTGACCCCAGCTTGAGGGCTGGCTTGCTGAGTGGGCAACACCCCCTGTGCCTGGTGTCACACCACGCTGTGACAGTACAGTGGCAGAGAGAGTTTGGTTGGAATTCTCCCTCTCTGTCCTTGGAGGGACCCTCCTAAGACACAGGTGAGTGGGTGGCCCTTGTGTCACATGGGCACACAGAAGACATGTCACTCACCACTGTGACTGCGTCATTCAGCAAGGACTCTCCAAAGACCAGGATGTAGAGCTGCTCGTTGACATGAATGTTCTCAAACACGGCCAGCACGGCCACTGGGTCCACGGCGGAGATCAGGCTGCCAAAGAGCAGGTTCTGCAGCAGGGTGATGTCTCGGAGGCCAAAGGCTTCGATCTGGCATATGCCAAACAAAGACACCCCGATGCCAATGGAATTCCAAAGAGTCCCCACCACGGCGTACCAGAAAATGGTGCCGATGTTCTCAAAGAATGGGCGGGTGGGCATGAAGTAGCCGGCATCCAGCACAATGGGGGGCAGGAGGTACAGGAAGAAGACGTCGGTTTTCATGGCTGGTGGAGACTTCTCATCCACACCAAAGATAATCCCACCCAGCAGGAGTCCAACCATGATGAGCAGGCAACTCTCAGGCACGATGGTGGGCAATTTGTGGTAGAGATGGAAGCCTGCGAGAGAAGCAACAGAGATGTGGAATTCAGATTACACAGGAATTGTGAAGAAGGGACATTGGTTCTCTTAAGCAGACCCAAGGGGTCCAATTTCAAAATCTCAGATGGCTCCTTCAAACGATTCACATTTACTTATGCACGTCCCCTCAGTGAGGATCAGGCACAAACTGGTATTTAAATCACACTGAGAAGCTGCAGATACGTGGTCTCTACGCAGCACAGCTTTTATTTTCTACACCTCCATTAAGTTTTTCTTAAATATTGGCCTTATGGAAATGGAATAAAACAATGCAGTTTTATATTTGAAATAACTTAATGATTTCCAAAATATTTTCAGATGTAACATTTCGTTTCATTCTTACAAAAACCCTAAGGAACTGATAAGGGAGTTATTTTCATACTTCTAAAAAATTTAAGCGGAAACCCAGGTTCAAAGACATCCAGGGTCTCACTAAGGTGGTTGGGCCAGCAGTGTCTGGACTATTACTGTCATCGCCAGCCCCCATATTTATGTCTAAATTCAGATTCTTTCATTTGGAATACAGAACATGTGTGTGTTTTGAGATGTGAGACCCTCCCAAGACCGCCAAATCGACTCCTCAAGAGGCATCAAGTAGGGGATGGAAGTACAGCACAGCCTCCAGTCTCCAAGGGTCCCCATCAGGGGATGGAGCAATGCATTTGTGACTTCTGTGACGCAAGACAAAGGGGGACCAGGCTCCAGCCACATGCTGGGAGAACACAGGCAAGGAAGAGACAGCATCCACGCAGGCTGAAGAGGCAGGCATTAAAGCGGACGCCTCAAGGACGACTCCATCTCCTGACCCCGGCTGGAGCCAGGCAGGGCTTTAACTCAGAGGACACCGCAGGGAGGGCTGGAGGGGAGGTGGGCTGGGCCGACACTGGGGGCAACCTGGGGAGGGACTTGATCCAGAGGAGCGATCGCCCTTGTTTGCAGGGCAGAAGGAAGTCACCCCATTAGAATGAAGCAGGATGTGAGAATTCTGTGGTTTACACGCATCCCCTCCAACCTTCAAAAGTGATGGCATTAAGAGGTGGCACCTTTGAGGGGCGACCCGGCCAGAAGGGTTTCTTCCTTATGAATGGGATGATGGCTTTTAAAAGAGAAGCTTTCAGCCAGGAGTGAGAGCCTGTCTCAAAATTAAGAATTTTCAAAAGAGGTGGAGATGTAGCTCAGTGCAGAGGTCCTGGGTACAATCCCCAGCATGAGATAGATTAGATGACAGATAGATAGGTAGACAGACAGACGGACAGATAGACGGACAGACAAGCAGACAGACTCTTCCGCCAGCACTGGCCCGTCTCCCTTCTACCTTTTGAGGACTCAGCAAGAAAATCCTCACCAGATACCAACTACCGGATCCTTGACCTTGGACTGCCAGCCTCCCGCACTGTGAGAAAATCAGCCTCTCTCCTATATCAGTTACCCCAGCTGAGCTGTTCTGTTTTAGAGCAAAAGAGGCTTAAGACAGACACGTGTCCGAATTACAGGACAGTGATAGTAAAATGATAGAACGAGTGTTTAGAAACTTCTCCTGACAGACGTTTCATACGCAAATTCTTATTATAAGGAGGATTAAAGGGACACTAAATGCTTTCTTAGCTCCATCAGTACACCACAAAGGTTTGAGGGATTTAAATAATTCGTTTCCAAATAAGAAGAAAGACCCTCTGCGTGAGGGGTATCGTGGGTCTCTCCAGGGCCCGGGGCTGTAGGATTCACACCTCAGGTTGCAGCAGTGAGGCCACCCCGGACCTCACCCATAAAAAGAATAAAGATACCTTCTGCAGCCACATCTCTGCCCTCTGCCCCTTCCCCCACAGGCTCCCTTTACAGCCAGCATTTCCTGGTGAGGCGAGCATCCTACTAGCGGCCTCCCCAGGCTCCCAGGGTGCAAGTGCAGTCCCCTCCTCTCGGGAACACAGTCCCAGCCTGAAGGTCTCTAGACATGGGACTTCTCTGACTCTCGGCTTGAGCTAGAAAGCTCACCCTCCGCTCTCCGCCTGTGACAGTGGACAGCTTCCCAGCATGGCCAGACCTTGGGAACCATCTGTGAAGCAAGGACAGGGACAGGGGCAGTGCACTGCCCAGGTGAAGATCTGGGATGATCACCAGGACAGACGCTCACGGTGCAGCATTTACAGCAGTGCCTGCAATGCCTCAGATCCCCCCGAGAACAGTTTCCTGTTCCTCTTTCATCGGAAAAAGCAAAGAGAAAACAGTTTAAAGAACTGTGCAGAGGCAGCAGGACGGAACAGGCTGGAGGCAGACTGGAAGGTGAGGAGGTGCTGATAGACGCTCCCACTTGCTCTTCTTGCCTTGTTCTTTCCTCTTATCAACCCAGCTCATGGGAAACTACGCTTGGGAGAAAGCAGGTAGCACGGGCCACTTCCTGCATCCAGAGGCCACAGCCTGCCACACGCCTGCCTGCGTGCACCTGAGTCTGGCCGGGAGCCAGCGGGAAACAGGAGAGGCAGGTGCAACACAGGAGGGCACAAGGGGAGAGGCCACAGGGACAGAGAGTGCAGGAGAGGGGAGGAGGAGGAGCCGGGGCAAGGAGGAGCCTCAGAAAGAACAGCTGCAACCCAGTGCATTAGTTCACGAAATCGTGCATCTATATTTAAAAATCTGTTCTCCTTTTATGAAGGCTGAGATCATTCAAAGTTCATCAGAGTGACTCTCTCTCTCTTTCTCTCTCTCTCCCTCTCTCTCTGTTTTTCTCTTGTACTGGCTATTGAACCCAGGGCATTTGCACTGAGCTACATCCTCAGCCTTTTTACATTTTTTACTTTAAGACAGGGTCACACTGAATCACTAAACTACACAGCTCGGAGCTTGAATTTTCGATCTACCTGCCTCAGCCTCCCGGAGTGCGGAGATTACAGGTGTGCGCCACCTCACCCCTCTCCTGATCTAGGGCATTTGTCATGGACCCTTCCCAGTTGCTCCTTGGCAAGAAGAGATTAAGCGAAGCGTGGGCCCTGTTCCGTGCTCTCTGGCAAACAGAGGCAGAGCTCTTGGCTTACACGGTGACTCTGCCCGAGGACCAGGCCTAGGTGTGAACGTCTACACTCCTCTGAACCGCTGGATGGAATAACTTGCATCAGCAAGGTGATTAGTGAAAACAAACAAAAAAACAAACAACGCTTCTTAATGTCCGCATTCACAGAATAAAACAAACACATCACCGATCACAAGCATACATGCGCTTGGGGTCTCCTCCAAATGTTTCTTGCAGGGGAAATGACCTTGAACAGACAGAACGTGCCTTCCCGAGCTTTGATCTCTCATGACATGTATCACGACATGTATCGATGAAAAAAATTATTGGGAAAAAAAATCAAATAAACTTTTGGATAGTTTTTACCAGGCTGAACAAGCTACTGTGGGTACGGGCTACTGTGTAGTCCGGACACTGGCCGAGAGTGGTCTGAGAAGGGCCAGCTAGAAAATATCTTCAGCTTTCAGGCCACATCTCTCTGTCCTTTTACTGTGCCCAAGCAGCCATAGATAATAACAAAATCAACAAGCGTGCCCGTGATTCAGTACATAGAAACTAGAACCCCATACAATTTCATATGTCGCAAAATATTCTTCAGATTGGATTTTATTATTTGGAAATGTGGAAGCCACACTTAGCCCGCAGGCCACACAGAGCCGACTGGAGGCGTGCCTGGGCCGAGCCTGAGCAGGACCTACTTCTGGTTATTGCCTTCTTTGTATTTCCTCCTAATTTCTGTTTATTGTGTTTGGGATATTGTACCTTGTGTCATTCTATTTTTATTACTAGTGCATAAAAGTCTGTCAGAGTGAGTGCTTTAAGGATTTATTATTGTATTGTAATTGCAATAGAAATTCACTTAGTGGGAAGGATAACAGGATTATATAATATATACGATGAAGATTTTCCTCTCTGAGGGTGAATCTATTTTAATTCTGTCTACATACATGTTTAAATTAGCTGCATCTTAAAGCCGAAGATCTGCATGTAACTAAGCGCTATGCAATGAATTCAGTACATTTTCTCATTCTATCGACCATGACCTATTTGTCAAATTCTGGGGCAGGAGAAGAGAGCAGCAGATAGCAGAACCCACAGAAGGGCAACAATGTAAAAATCACAATCAGAAACTGCCACCATCAAAAAATACAAAGTAAGTTTGAACTACAACAAGAAAACTTCAAAACAAAAACCCCACAGTCATTATGGACCCAAAAGGGGAGGGGAAAGGGGCAAGGTCGGGGGGACACCTCAGGAGGGGTTGCACACTCCCCGCGAAGACAAACACAAATCTGGAGTCCATGTTCTAGATTCTATTTTATTTACTTTGTTCTACATTTTAAAGGGGCTTGAAGGAAAAAATAGTGATGTCGATTGGATCACCAAATATTTGCCAAGCTTGGGTTAAGTACAGGGCAAGTACCTGAGGGTACCAAGCAAGCACCATGCAGTGACCGCAGCTACCTGGCCTGGCTCGCTTGGGAAACCCTGCACTTAAAATCAGGCGCAGTGTGAAGTAAATCATGCCTCTCTGGCTGGGAAAAAAGTCAGGAGAATATTTACAGAATATACTAAACTTATTTTTAATTATTAAGAAGAACACACAGGTTCAACCAAGCCTAAAAATGCTAATTTTTTATGCATCTCAATGAACACAGCAACCAACTAGATATGTTAAAAAATAGAACAGTAGTAAGCAACAGGCAGCCAGAGCGAAGCATGGAGAAAATGGTAAGAAGCACCATTTTAATCAAATAGGCCAACACATTGCTATCACCCTGCAAAACTTAAGTAGACAAAAGACTGAATAACAATTGATTTCTGAAAACAGAATCACACTGAGTAAATAATGGAAACAAATAAGAAAGAAGCAAATAAATAATACACAAAATAGAGTTCAGTAAATAAAGCAGAATTAACTGATCTATGTCAAAAACATTAACATGTGAGTATAAATTTGTCTTAGCCTTTAATCATATGCTGGGACTAAAAGATATATTTGACACTTATGCCACCAAAAATAATAGAGCTATAAATGTAGAGATTTTTTTAAATGTTCTGCTTTAAAATAATTCAAAATATAAGTGAAACACTAAAAAATTGTTGCATAATTCCAAGGCAGCGTTTGGACGGTATTTAACTTTTCCAAATGGGGTGGCCACTTACAAAGAAAAAGAAAACCTGAGGAACTCTCCATCACGCATGGCGATGGAATTGGGAAAGATGCAAATAGAAACAGCCCTTCAGCAGACACTGATCAAGCACCTTGTTTGGACGAGGCTCTGAGAGTCTGAGCTGGATCACGAATAGACCCCTTCGTTAGGGAGTCGGTGTCAAGTACAGGAAATGAGATAGGACCATAAGTGATTATGATACAAGCCGGAACACCGTGTTACCAAAGAGGAGACGTAATACCTGCTAGAGAAGGGGAAGCAGCTCAGGTGAGGACAGCTGGGATTTTTCTCTTCCAAGGGAAGGAAGCGCAGGGGAAGGTCTGAGGAAAAGCTGGGGACCGTATGGAAGGGGCGGCGTGCCTGGCCTCGGCCACAGCATCGAGAAGACAGCAGGGCCATCACACAGCCAGGGGCCAACTGCACACGGCCTGAAAGCCAGCTATTGAAGACCCACCTCTGTACCGGGGCAACGGGAGCTAGCGAAGAAGTCTTAGAACCACCTCGTCTGCACCATGTGGAGCGACAGGGAGAATTTCCTTCAGGAGATCGGAGATCAGAGGTTGGTTTAGAAATAAAGGGATCAAAGCTGCCCAAGGAAAGGGTGAAACCAAATGGATGTGATTAACCCGTGAAGATAAATAAGTGGCCTGTGAACAGGTAGCTAAAACATTTAAGAACAGTTCAGGCCCTAAGGGAAGAGCCACTCAGCACGAGGAGGTCTTGATGCCAGGACGTGACTATTGGCATGTCAGGTACGAGTGCAGGCAACAAAAAAGCAACTATGGTATTTGAAGGTGGCATGTTATCTGATTAGAAAATCCAAAAAGCTTCACATACCAGGACTATCTCTTGTGATATATATATATATATATGATATATATGTGTTATATATGATAGGGGGAAACTGGAGGTCATAAAAATGGCCAACCTCATGTGATCATTTTTGTTTCATTCAATGTGTGTTTATTGAGGTCCTGTCACTTATTGGGTACCACACCAGGCACGGAGGATGTGGCAGGGAATTACACAAAGGCTCTGCCCAGAAAGCCACAGTCTAGTGGTGGGAAACAGAAATTAAATTAATCAGCCAATAAACACAGAAGCAGGTGGTAATGACCGAGCAAAGGAAGGCAGAGAGAGGGCGGGGACCCTTTAGATTGATATTTTACATCACCGTGGACAGGGAAACCCTCTTTGATGGATGACACTTCGACAAAACTCTGAAGGAAGTGAAGGAGTGCAACATGGTGGAAAGAACTTTCCAGAACAGAGAACAAAAGAACCAAGATAAAGGCCTTGCTTTGGGAGCTCCTTGAACCAGGAAGGAGGCTGCTTGGGCTGGAGCTCGGGAATGAAGGAGCCATGGTAGAAAAATGAGAACAGGACAGGAAGATGCTGGAACACAGCCATGGCCGTGGGAAAGACTCTGGGTTCGTTCTGAGAGGCACCAGGAGCCAGTGGGGTTTCTGGGCAGAGGGAGGTCATGGCCAGACTCGCAGTTGTAACGGGAATCCTGGCTCTGCTGGAGAAAGGAAGCGGGTAGCCAGACCAGGGGGCCTTCACAGGGACCCAGGAGAGGGCTGGTGGCCGCCATGCAGGAGTGGCAGGCAGGAGGGGGGCATGAGGGGTGGACTGTGACAGCTGCTCCCACAGAACGTGCCACTGGCTTCATGGCAGATGTGGGGCACACGGTCGGGGGAAGCCAAAAGACTGCATGCAGAGCAAGGTTACTCACTAAGATGGAGAAAAAGAATGTCTGAGAAGAAAATCAAGACAGAAAATGCCAATCAGAATCTCCTTAAAAAATGTCACAGAACTTAAACTGAGAGCAGGTTTACTTAAAAGAAATGGTAGACAATTTCTCTACAATATGATTGAAGAGCCATCTCCTCTCAAAGAGTCCAAGGTCAAACGTGCCCAACCCATTACTACACCTTTTTATGACAGTCATCACAAATCACAGGGATGAAACCGTACATCAGATCACGCTTTGAGAGATACAATGAGGTCATATAAAAGCAGAAGCTGTACAACAACAGGGAAGGAAAGCGTAATTCAACCAGCATAATGGAGCAGGTGGATAAGGAGCCATAACCAACATATGTAAATATAGTTTCTTTTTTACTCCCGTTAATGTGGAAAATTCCATAAAGGTCTAAGAGTTTAACATTAAAAAAAAAAAAAAAAAAAAAACCTACAAAACCAGAACATAATCCTATGCTATAATCCTCTTGTTTCCCAAGAGTTGATTAGCATCAGGGACAAACATAAAGAATACTGAGATAGAAGACAGGTCTGCCTGAATTCACCTCCATAAAGTCTGTGCAAAAGTAAAACAGGGGAGGAGGAGTGAGAACATGAAGATTAAAAAGAAAAGAACAGCTTTCTACTTGTAGGAAGATGGAGTACATGTGCATTTCTCTATTCTCCGCAGGCAGTACTCCTAAACAGCCTAAATGTAGACATTCTACAGAAAACAAACACAAGAAGATTCTGGAAAGTGGAAAGAGAAGGTGGACTGACTAGCAGGTGATTAGGGTCTCCAGACCTGAACAGCAACATGGTAGTGCGTTCTCATGATCTCCTCTTTTGCTCCTATTATTCTCAGACAGGAAGCTGAAGCAGCTGGCATCCCGGAAGTGCCCACAGGCACAGCCAACAAAAGCCCTGGCTGTAGCCTGCTTCCTCCCTTGGGACAGGGGCTGGGAAAATGTCCACCTAGCAAGGAAGAAAAGTCTTCAAAAATAACTGCTCTACTCCAGCCAAATACCACGGGAGGAACTGTGGTCTCACCCGCAAAAGACTTAGCAGGGCGTCTGTATTTTAATCTTGTCAGAGAGCTGGGACCCCAGAGAAGGAAGTGGAGGGAGGCGGGGTTCTGGGCTCCACTCTCTGGTAATGGGCCTTCCCTCTCCAACATGCCAGGTGAGGATGACGTGGAGAACTTGGCTTCCGGCACACGACAAAAATGAGGCAAGCTGCTCGAATCCCTGACTGAGAAGGGACAGAAGACACAGGGCGCCACACTGGGAATGACACGGGGCCATCACTATAGTCCCTGCCATCAAAGGACAGGCAAGGGGATGCCGTAGAGAAAGTGGACTAATTCCTCCAAGGATGTGAACTCCCACAAACCACCCAATATCACCAACATAGAGCATTTATGTAACCCTGTAATAAACACAAAATTTAAAAAGTGAAATTATAAAAAACCATTAAAGTGTACACTTCTAGAGAGTGACTTTTAAGATACAGCTGGCTCTCAAAACACACAAAACTATCTCAGACGGAGTACTGTGAACCGAGCATGTACGCTTTTTTCTTGTCATTATTCGATAAATAATACAATATAACAACTATTTACATAGCATTTACATTGCATTAGGTATTTAATAATCTAGAGATGATTTAAAGTGCACAAGAAGATGTGTGTCGGTTATTTACAAATATTATGCCATTTTACATAAATGATTTGAGTGTCTGTGGGTTTCGGTTTCCATGGGCCCCTTGGGACCCATCTCTCTCAGATACTGAGGGATAACTGTGTATTAATTATATCTCAATAAAGCTGTTACTTAAAAAAAAATCCCCCCCCACAAAATCTCCAGGACCAGGTGATTTTGCTGTTTAATTTTACAAAACAACACCAATTTTATGCAACTTCTTTCAGAAAATAGAAGAGTAGGCAACACTTCACATTTCATATCGTGAAACCAGTATTACCCTAATTCCAAAACCAGACAAATACAGTACAGGAAACCAATTAACAGACCACGATCTGTCATTAATGGATGTAAAAATCTTGAGAATACTAGCAGAGTTCAACAATAAGTAAAATGAATTATATACCACGATCACATGACGTTTCATCCAGGGATGCAAGTTTTGCTAGTATCCAAAACTCAGTTAAAGCAATCCATTATACAAATAGGCTATAGAAAAGGAATTACGGGATTATATCAATGGATGCAGAAAAAGCATTTGACAAACTCAACTTCTTGATAAAAACTCTCAGCAAATTAGAAACAGAAAGGAACTCCCTGAATTTGATAAAGGGCTTCTACAAAAAGCCCAACTGATTCCAAGTGCAACTTTCAAACGCCCGAGCAGAAGGTGGTCTGTTCCTCTTTCAGATCCAAGGAGGCGAGTTCATGGGTCCGCCTGAGAGTCTGCTACACACACAAGGGGACACATTCACAGGGCTGAGGGCAAACTGGACTCACTTGTGAACTCCATCTCAGCCGTGTGTCATAGTTTATGACATAATAAGCACATACTCGGACTCTGCCCCCAGCTCCTGTAACTGCCTGTGTGATAAGGATGGCAGGATCATCTCATATCATGTTTGGTCTTGGTCTTCAGTTCCCAAGTTTCAAGACAGTTGAAAGCTGAGTCATGAGTGCCTTTCGCACGTCCACGAGATGACTGTGGACAGGGCCCCTCGGTAGCTTTCAGCATGGGGCTGGTCACAAAGACCAGAGCATGAGGAGAGGGATTTTGAGCCCCACAACTTGAACTCTGGAGAGGGAGGAGAAGCGGGAGGTCGAGTGTAAATACTAATGGGCAATGATTTAATCAGTTGCCCGTGTAAACACAGCCGCCGTGGGAACCCTGCATGCAGAGGTTAAGAGAGCTCCTAGCCTGGTGAATATTTGGAGGTGCTGGATCGCAGAAGGCAGGGAAATTCTGCACTCTTTCTTCCCCTAGCCCTCGCCCTATGGACCTTTCCATCTAGTTGTTCATTTCATCTTTTACAGTAAATAAGGAAAATTAAGTTTCCCTGAGTTTCATGAGCTAACGAAGCAAATTATCCACCTAAAGGGGAGGTCAGGGGAACCCCAATGTATAGCCCATTGATCAGATGTACGGTGTCCAAAGGAGAACAATCGTGGGGCTGAGCACCTGAACTGGAGGCTGTCCGATAACTCCACATCCTCAGCATCGGAACTCAATGGTAGATGACCCCTGTGGCTTCCAGAGAACTGGAAAATCGGTGGTAGTGTGAGGAAAAAAACCCACATATTCAGTGGGTCAAAATGTTTAAGAGAAAACAGAACACCAGTTTTTTATTTAGGCAAAAATGGCAATAAAGAAAAGGTTTTAATCTGTCCTTTGATCCTCTTGGTCTCCTTTAGGGGTCAGATGCCAACCCTAAAAAGATACACTCAGTGAAACTGCAGCAGATGAGCATCTTACAAAGGCTGAAAGATAAGATCCCACGCCTCCCCTTTCACCACAAGCCTCACATGCCTAGCTCTAACTTTTACTGTTTCCTTTAACCTTAATTTTGTTCTTTTATTTCCCAACAGAATGCGAAGCCCAGTGGTTTATATCTGATTATGCTGAAGTTTTATATTTTTATGAGTCTAGGTGATACCAACTGTTGTGTCAATTAAGGTGAAAGAACAGTACTGTTCTTCCTTATGATTTTCACTTTGGCCTCACACAAAAGTACAAACACTATGGTGAGATTCCGCTTACAGGCAGTACCTGGAACAGACCAGTTTATATAGAGACATAAAATAGAGTAGGGTCACTGGGGGTGGGGGACAACTAGGAAGTTAGTGTTTCATGGGGACCAAGTGTCACTCTAGGAAGATGACAAACTCTTGGAGACACATGGTGAAGGCTGCACAATAATGTGACCATACTTAGTGCCACTAAATTGTACACTTAAAACTGGTAAGACGATCTGTTTTATGTTATGTATGTTATATCAGAATGAAAATAATCTTCACTTTCATTTCTGTCTTTCTGGCTCATTACTATAAAGTAATGATGGCAAAGCAAAATGAAATATTGACCTAACGGCATAAGCAAACAGGCAGAAAACAGGGTGCTGCTCACGTGGGTCTGCTCGAGGCATGGCCACTCTGCGGTGTCACCCCAAAGCCTCACTGGTTCACTGAGACAGTGGGAAGCCAGGCTTTTCACAGCCACACCACACGTGTGGATGGAACACGAGCAAGGTGTGGGCTGCTCCAAAGCGAGAAGCAAAACCTGAGAACCGCTGGCAATTCAAAGGGTAAAATAAGTACTTTTAACAAACACTCATAGTAAAATGTCAAAGGACAGGAAATATGCAGAGGTAGCATATTAACATGATATGTCAATCTGTCACAGAACGCATCCTTATTCTATCAGCTCTGTGGGCTCATCTGAAATAATGTCCAGTGGAAAACTGCATAGGAGTAGTTACACTATGGTCTTTATTTTCCTTAAAACTGTCGAAATCATGGCTTTGACTCACAGATGTATTTTTATAAGTTCCCAATTATGAACGTTCGAGTTGTGAACTTTCCCAAGTGTACTATATAAGATTCACAGGTGTACTGTATAAGACTCACTTTGATCTCAAATGAATCCGATTTACAATTCGTTCTCCCAGAATGGAACTCATTCCTAAATTGGATACTAACTGTAACGCTTTCATTTCAATGAAGCTGTCACTTTCCTTGACAACTGATTTACCCGTGGGTTTCCCTTTCATGGGTGATGAAATCATCTCATGGCTTAATGTGGCGGGTTCCTAAGTGCTTGTCTAGCACAAACTGTTTTCCTATGCTGTTCATTCTAGGAGTAAAACATGCTTTCTTCCCCTTCAGTATTCTGTAGCAGTCTCCTCATACTTGGTCAGAGTATGTCAGCCGTTTCTGTTTTATTTATTTCTCACTTCATAGCACAATTACTTGCTGAGAATGTACTAATTTTGATCCGTGTTAACTTGGCTGTTAAACAAATGCCATCTGATCCCGAACACGCACGTATCCCACACAGGGTTGTAAATGGGCAGTGCCCAATTTACAAGGTTTGCATGTATGATTTTTTTTTTTTTTTTTTGGCTTTACAATAGTCTAAAAGTGACTCACTCTCAGTAGAAACCAGACTTTGAATTCTTTTGGCTGCAAGATTTGGATCTTTTCCTGGATCTTTTTCCAGGGCTGCAAGATATGATCATTCCTCTTTCATGGTCCTAGGCTGCAGGTCCAGTCAGACACAGGATTTTTCTTTTTTTTAATGTGGGTACCAGAAGTCGACCTCAGGACCCCGCGCTTGCCAGGCAGGTGCTTACGCCACTGAGTGATATCACCAGCCCGTTTTTTCCTTTATGTGGGTACTGGGAGTCGAACTCAGGACCTGCGCTTGCCGGGCAGGCGCTTACACTGCTGAGCCATCTCACCGGCCCAAACCACGGGATTCTGAAGGGAAACAAGTGAGACTGTGGCGTGCGGTGTCGCTGAGCCTTGGTGTTCCACGGGCTGGGTTTATTCGGTGAAATCTGACTTAGGATGTTATCAGGGCAAGAAGGGTTTGTTAGGACAGAACCGCGTCGTACATGGAGGCGCATTTATAGTAAAAGCAAAGTTTCCTGTCACAGAAAAATCCCAGGGCAGGGGCTGCTCAGGGGCATGGCAGAAGCCATGGTGGCCTGCAACAGGCCTGATTTTTCTCAGCCCACCTACAGGTTTGAAATATTGAGTTCGTCTTTAGAAACTGAAGAGTTCCCCATCTGAATCCTCCTGTCTGGCTTATTTTGAAACATCAGCAGAGCGGCGCGCACCCTGTCACCCACCCTGCGCCAGTTTCTCAGTCAGCAGGAGTGGGCAGGGGCTCCCCGTGGTCCAGGAGAGGACTGCTTCTGCAGCTGGCCTGTCCCCCTCACCCCCACCCCCGGCAGAGCAGGACTGGCAAGGCTCACCCTGCTCAGGGTCAAGCGTCAGACGCTACTAACACTGCCGTGGAGGTGGAGCAGAGCGATCCTTCCACTCATCTCCGCCTGACTTCAAACCGCAACCACAGCAATGAGAACAAAATGTGGGCACTGGGGCTCCATGAACTATAGGACAGAGTTCCAAACCCTCCAGCAGCCAAGGGAGGACTGAGCTGTGGAGGACTGGGAAAGGGGGTACTCTCCCTGTTGGGCCTGTGGCTGGTAGCTGGGTCCAGTCAAGGGGCCAGGCCCCTGTTGGCCCAGGGCAGCATGCAGAGACGAAATTCATTTCCAAGGGTGAGGGAAGGCGGAAGGTCATCGCCAGCCAGGCAGCCTCCTCTCGTGGGAAGGCGGCGGAGTCCTCATCAGGTCCCTGAGGCAGGGGGCGCAGGACCTGACTGAGGCCTGGCCCGAGGTCCTGTGTGCCATCGCAGATGCGCTGTTCACTGTCCGGGCCATCAGCAAGAGAGGATCCATTGCTTCTCCAGAAGCAGTGCCCCGATGAGTACGCTTCTATCCAGTGAGTCGCAAAAATATTTCGCTGAACAGGTTCTGCTAATATTCATAACTAGAAATTCCATTGCTTTTAAAATTTTTATTATTTTAAATTTTAATAGTTTTTTAATTTTAAGTTTTGCGAGTACATGTTGGCAATACGTGACGATTACATTCATCTTGGGGAGTTGGTACCTGTGTGTAACACACCTTACTTCACGGTTTTTAAATAGCAACCTAGTAATTACTCTTCAAGGACTTGAAAGATGTTGAGTGTGTGTGGAAGTGTGTGTAGCCTATGCAGGTAAGTACACGGTACACACGTGCACACACACACATAGACACACACGTCATCCGTGAGCTCTTCTCGGTGACACTGCTGCAGGGACGATGGGGTCCCTGTGACACAGAAAGACACACCCACAAGGTAGAGAACATGCTGCTCTCAGCTTTCTGATATGGAAAAATCCTCTGATTTCATGGGAAATCACAAAATGAAAATAACAGCAAGCTGTCCTTCTAGGGACAGGGAACTCTTTTTCCCCACACATCAAAGTGTCCGGGAAGAGCAATGCTTTGAGCAGGAGCAGGGTGTCTGGGTGCAGTGCCTGGTGCTGAACTCCTGCTCACAGGGACCCTAGGGGAGCAACAGGGCAGGTCCTGTTGCTCAGCGTGGGCTGCTGAGTCCTGGATAAAATTCTCCTGGCCACTGAGGAGGCAGAGAGAGGGCGGCACAGGCGACACTCTGTAAGGAGAACAAGGCCACTGCTGGAGCCCTGACGTTTTGACCTAATGCATTTCCACAACCCGCCAACATCTCCCTAGCATCTGTTCCAGGCAGGTGACCATCACAGTCCCCAGGTGCCAGACAGCTGGCTCCTTTGATGGCACAAAAGCTTGCTATTTTCCCAGGAATTTCAAAAAATATCAACAAGGTCACCTAAAGCAGCGTCTCTGTACTGTACAAGTTCAAATTCTTTTGCACACCAGTCCTGTAAAAAATAAGAAAACTGAGCATAGAGTTTTAAGAAAGACAGTGGAGAAATAACAAACAAACAGATAAACAACAAGCATCACACCTTTCTGTAAATAATATGACCCACTTTTGATTTAGGGGATTCACGGTTTGAGTTTTATATTGGATTCTTTGCCACAGTCAAACCCAAAGCAATCACGTGCTTGAGCGCCATGGCTACTTCCTGCTGGAGGACAATGTCTCAGGCAAGTGGAGGTAAAAGCCACCCTCTGCTTCGGAAGATGTCACTTTCAGCCACCAGTATGCTCAGATTCCCAGCACTGAAGGAGGAACAAGGCCAGGTCTGTGTCGCATGAACTCTGTGAAATGCTCTGTGAGCAGTGAAGAGGAGATAGACACATGACACCTTTGGGCAGCCCAGAAATTAGACCTGGCTTTGTTGTGTCCACCCCTCGAACTGAGGCCGGAAAGAAACGGAAGGGCACTGGGTGGCTCTCCAAGTGATTCTGCGTGTCTTCTGCTGGGTGCGAAATGTGTGTCTCCTGAAGCCCAGGGAAGCAATCCCCAGACGCCAGGGGAATTTCCAGCACAGCCAGGTGGGAAACAAGATGTTCGCTGGTCACACACCCTCTGTGCTGCCCTGGACCAGCAGAAGGTTCTTACTTAGCAAAGTCCACTCTCGAGTTTCACAGAGGCGCCAGCAGAGCAGAGTTCGCAGCTGCCAGGCTCTGCATCTGCAACGGGGAAGCCGCTTCCACCGACCCAGACCACCTGTGAGCCCAAACACGCTCATCTGCCCTGAGTCCCATCTCCTGGCTCGAGGTCCCCTGTTTTTTTTGTTTTTGTTTTTTTTTAATTTTATTTTTATTTTTGAGTACATGTCTGCAATATGTAATGGTCACATTCATGGTGGGGAGCTGGTACACGTATGGGACACATCTTCATTTTTTTTCAGTCCCCTTCCCCCTCTTCTGTTCCATCTCTCTCCATGTCTTGGTTCCCTTCTCTTTTGCAAAAGATCCATCTCCCTGTTTCCTATTATCTATCTTTTATTTGACTGTTTAATTATTTATACTCTGGGTTTCTCATATAAGAGAAACCATGCAATGTTGAAGCTTGTGTGTCTGATTTATCTCACTTAACGTTATGATCTCAAGGTACATCTATTTTCCTACAAAGGACTCAAGTGTATCCTTCTTGACAGCTCTATGTTTTCTATTTATTTTCTTTTCTCCTGTCATTTTAGAAATACAGGTCGATAAAAGGATTCAACTAAAGACAACCACATACAGGTAAAACTTCCCAGAGGACAGGCATGCTTTAGGGGGAGTTCCTCCAAAAAGTAACTGAGCTCTTGTGACAATTTGTGCGCAGACCCTCTGCAGTTAAGCCAGGGAGAAGCACGCTTCTGGTGGTGGCGAGGAGGCCTCTGCTGTTCCGTAACCTAGCTCCAAAACCCTCCTCACGGGCCAACAGTAGAAAGCAATTTTTACTCTATTGCCCCGGACTGGGCGTTAAATCCTAGGGTTCGTCACTCTTTCAGGCCATGTGTTAGTAAGTGACTTACGCCAACTTTGGTTTTGTTGTCCTTACACTGCTGCCATTAAGCAGTACACGTTTTTCCTGGAAGTCCACCCCACCCGCCCGTGCATTTGGGGTGGGAGCTTCATTTTCTGTTTGGTTTCTATTCCTTCGGGAGCCTGGCTGCTCAACAAATTTACCACTTGCTTAAAATAAGTAGATGAAAACATAGTAAAGGAACCCACAATTGCCAGTAACTGCTACCTGATACCATTTTTCAATTAAGTGGTTGCTAACACCCAGCTGTGGACAGTGGTCATTTACAGGCAGGGGACCTGCTTGCACGCTGGTGGCCCAGACTAAACTAAGAAACTACCTTATTTGGGAAATTACACGATTTTCTAAACTACCTAGAATCGTATCCTTTTACTGACTGTGCCACTCCCTGATTTCTGATTACCAACGTGGCAGATTTGCACGGTCGCAACCCCTGGCCTACGGGTGCAGACTGAGGGACATTTCACACAGAGGAAGGGGCACAGGTTTTAACTCCTGATGGATGATCTTAGGTGCTACTGTTTTCACCATTACTGTGTTTCATTACAGTGACAGCAATCCCAGGAATGCATTTGGTGGGAAAATGGGGGACAAGAGTCTTGGCCGTTATATACATCGGTTCAGAGATAGGATCAGTCATGACTCCCCTGTTTCAGTGGCCCCAAAGCACAAAATTGAAACACAAACCCCAAACAAAAACACCAAAAGAAAAAAATCACTGCAAAGGGAGCAAAGTCATTGTTACGTAAATCAGCCCTCCTATCAAGCAGAGGGCTTTAGCATCATATTCACCAGGCTGGCCTCTGCCTGGGAGGCCTGAATGAAGGAACGAATGAACATCAGCAGTAACCGAAAACCAAAGGAAAGAAAGACTCTTGGGGATCAAGGTAGATAGAGGCTGTGAAACAACTGAGAACACTCAGTGTTACCAAGAACACAGACAGCATTAGCTTTAATTAAGCACATCGTAGGCAGACACAAACAAAAGACACAGGCCTGCATCCCCAGCCTCTAGGAGAGGAGGAGAGTGAGACACCTGGCAGTAAATAAATAATCACATCAGATGGTGACCAAGGCTCAGCAGAAAGTCAGCCCAGGCAACAGGATCCAGAAACTGGCTGGGAGCTCATTCATGCAGGAGCGCAGGTTTTCAGATTTCCTCCAACATGGTGAGATCCCAAGAGACCCTCGGAGAAGGAAGCTGTTCTCCCAGGAAAGCAGCCCAGGGCTGCTGACAGCACATCCCTCCCACCCCTGGAGCCCAGAGTTCCCATCAGATAAGAGGCGTACAGTTTCCCCCCACCATTTCCCTCCCCATCCCAGGGTCTGAAGTGAGCAGTCAGTAGCCTTTAAGACTCTGTCTTAGGACACTGGAGGGGGCAGAGATGGCTGACAGTTTTAAAGAAGTTGTCACTACACTAGGTGGCATTTGGTGTTAAAATTCTTTCATATCTGGAGTTCTTAAAGAAAAAACCTTGATAGTACCCCCCACAAAAAAATGGACAAAGAATATTTGGAAAGCACCTGGTGACAAAACGCATTTTTACTGTGTTTGCACGGGCTGCTGTGTGTGCAGACACTGAGGGCACCGAGGAGACCCAGCAGCTTGGAGCTTCCCAGGACAGGTCTGGAAGAGGCCAGGGAAGGGCTCACCCACCCTCTGCCTCCGCCACCCGTCATGCCCGGCTACTCAAGCTTCAGTTTCCAAGGAGGAACCTGGATAAGTGGGTGTGCATTGCCTTTCCCACTGTCAACTAACTTAGCCAAACCAAAAGACACTGGAAACCAAAATATGTGTGATTTGGAAAAAAACCTATTCCTAACACCAACAGCAGGAGACCAGAATATCTAAACAATCTACTGGGCTTCCATGGAACAAATGGACAAAGCAGATTTCACAATGCAATGCTGTTATGCTTTGAAGACAGAAGCAAGAAATCTGTTTTGGTCCAAGGCTGTCCAAATTTCTGAGGTCGTCAAGACAGCAAGTGTCACTCGGTCCTCACAACAACTGGGTGAAGAAGCCACTATTACCATTACCCCACTTACGGATGAAATAATAGAAGTTACAGAGATTAACTCAGAGCAAATCCACAGCTAGTAAGTGGCCGGGATCAGATTATGGACCCCAGAACTTCAGTTCCCACTTGAAGTTTGTCCACTACTCTAGCATGTGTGTGAGAAGTGCAGAGACCAATAACGAGGACATATGAGAGTGAACAGGTACATTAGTGATATATCTGCCAAGACAAGAAGTGTGAACCTTGGGTGTCATGAAGAAACCACGGTGCGTGGTCGCCTTAATTACCACACAGTGAAATTGTAGGAAACCAAAAAGTGTCTCCAAATATTATTTATTCATTGACTCAGTCATGATTTATTGAGTACCTACTATGTGCCAGGTACCATTCCAGGCAGTGAGTCAAACAGACAAAGTCCCTTTTCTTGTGAAGTTTGCATTCTAATGCATGGCATTTGTGTGTGCATGTGTGCGTACCACATGATTGTGTACGCCATTCAATAAGTGTGCATGTGTGTACAATAAAAAAACATATTAAACATTTTTTTCTCCTATAATTTGTTGGGGTTGAACTTTGATCTAGTAAATCTACACAGTAGCCCAGGTTTTACAAGTTGAACCTTACTTTAGTCTATGAGTCCTTAACATGTTAAATTTATACAATGTTCCTCCTTACCTACAGGAGGATATGTTCTAAGATCCCCACTCCCAGATTCCTGAAACCACACATAGGACCAAACTCTCTATACACCTAGGATAAAGTTTAACTTACAAACTAGACAGAGGAAGAGATTGACACAAGAAATAAGAAAATAAAACAATTATAATAGCTTACTGCTATAAAAGTTAGGTGAATGTGATCTATCTGTCTTGAAAGAATCAACACAAATGTTGATATTTTCAACATGGTTGAACACAAGTCACTTGGAAAATTAAACTGCAGATAAGGGAAAGTGGCTGGATCTCACAAGCATTAAAATTCTGCCTCTTCCAGATCACAGGAAAGGCCACATTAAGTCTCGGAAGTTCCAGACTCACGTTCCGTCTCTCACATTGCTCATGTGTCCCACCTTGCCTTTGGGTTGGCTCTGCCCTTCCCAGTTCAGAGAGCGCCGTGAGGTCACGTTAACACTGACTTTGGGTCCCAATCCACTTTCACATATGATCACAGTTGGGCCTCACAAGGACCCTCAGAAGGAGGCAGTGGAATTATCACCATTGAATGCTTTGCTGTGACAATCCAAGATGGCGCACGTGAGGTGAGAGAGGTCCCATGTGAGACTCCAGAGCAGAGGTCTGGCCAGGGCTGAGTGAGAGGAGGCACCCAGAGGTGCCCTGGAGCCCACAGATGGAAGGACAAAAGAGCTGTCCCTCCAGATCCCTAGACGCCAGCTCCAGGACCACAGGGACACCAAAGTCTGTGTCCACCCAGGCTCCTCACAGAGATGGTGCCGCACCTGCATAGAAACAACACACTTCCTCCTGTGCGCGCTAAACCACCTTGGGTCGACCTGCACCTACCGTGCAAATGGCGTGTAGACAGCTCTCAACTACATCGCACGGGGAATAGTGACAAGAAAAGCATCTGCACATGCTCAGAGCAAACGCAAATTCTTCCTACTATTTTCAGCTGGATGTTGGATGAATGCACACATGCAGATCCCTTGCGTCCCTTCCCAGGACAAGCAGTGTGGCAGCACCAGGCACAGAAGCCTGAGGAAGAACCAGCTGGGGCCCCTCTTCCACCCAGTAGCTGTGATGCCGGGGACACGTTAGTTACTAAAGGTCCCCAAAGCTTTCTCTTCACCTACTGGAGCTACTAGGAGAAGGAGTAAGGTAGCGAGGATAAAGCACTTGGCCCGAATACCTGGCAGGGAACAATGTTCCGTCCTTGCTAGCTATTATTATTTCATTAGAGAAACTGTGACAGAGTCTCACCCATTTCCACCCTCCAATAACACAGAAAAACCAGCACTGCCGGCCTAGCTCTGCTCCAGTTTCCCAGCATGGGGATGCCTAGGAAACAGACCTGGGGACTGAGAGTGGCCGATGAACAGTAGCAGAGTCAGGGAAACATGACGAGGAAGCTATGCCACTGCCCTAGGACTCCCTAAGAAATTTCCTATGGACAACAAAACCTTTAATTTTCTTCAGCATGCGTCCCCATGCAGAGTAGGTGGGTGTAATCTAACTTATTTTCAGCAGAAATTTCTAAGTGTAAATGTAGGCTTCATTTTCTCCTGTCTTTCCCATGTGAGTCTCTGTATGCCAACACAAAAGAAGAACGTGAAATTCACCTGTGAAGTATGATTCCTTCCCAGCCACATCAGACATTTCCAGAGAATTCCCCTGTCCCTCCCCCTGGAAGTACTAGAGTGGGAGAGGAATAGTAGACATCTTCAAACAGAAGACGCACTTGACAAATCTACATCAACACCTCGTGATCAGTGATGAACAATGGACAGATTGTTGAAGGAAATATGTCAATTATGATTCATTACATTTAAGAGATGTAATTGGAAGTAAGTAAGCTGTAATTCCAGGCATCATTTAGAATGTCAGCACGCCCATGTCTACACATCGCTTTAATGTGATAAACACATGCTTGTCCTGGCTTCAGCTTCTTTTGCAATAAAACTAAAAGCTCTGTCATCAATGACTCCGCCCTCTACATACTCTTGCATCATCCTTATAGAAATATTAAACATAAGGACAGTTATGTTCCCCAACTTTGACTAACTCAATGGGAGAACCATGTAGGGGATGTCTTGCCAGTATCCTAAGACCAAGTTAAGGGCAGAATTAAATTACAGTAGGCCTCCATGCTCTCCATCAGGGGTATCTTTTCCAAAACTTAGGTCCAACACTTCCTCAACAGCTGAGCTTAAAACTATAGACAGTGAAACAAGGCACATAATACTTCATAATACTTCATCCTACAAATTAAAAAAAAAAAACTGAAGAAAATACAACGATTGTTTTCTTGCATTAAAGGGATGCCACTGTGATATTCTATAAGCAGAATATAGCCAGGAATTTTGAACATTGTATAAACATTTATTTCTTTAAAATGTACCATTCAAAATATTACAGAGGCAAGCAATAATCTGGATACAGACAGAGTCTCCTCTCAGTGAAAATATATGATATTAATATCTAGCCAAGTTCAAAATAAAGGAAAATGTGTAGGAGGCCAGAAATGATGAGAGAAATCCTAGTGAGAGATGTCAGTTGGACTCTAACCCCTACTGAGCTAAGGGAGTTCCGGACCTGGAGCTCGCCCTAGGTGCTAGGATCTGGCAGTTTAAACACCCATTAAGACAAGAAATCTGACTTTCATAGGAAGGACTCTTGCATAAATTCCCAAGTCTCAAAGAGCTACTTTGTCTTAAATAAATAAATAGTGGAAAAAAGATGCCGGTAGCCAGGAAAAAAGGAAAGGAAGCATGCCAATACTGTACAGGCTTTGGGCAACGGAAAAATTCACCTGTGAAGTATAAAACTCCAGGCTTACCAGACCTACAGGTGTAAGATCTATATTTACAGTTTTTGATTCATATAGGAAATCCAAGCTAAGACACTAAGATTAAAAATGGACCACTGAAACCCTGGATCCAGAAATAACATTAAAAACCATTTTGTAAGAACATTTTACAACATGAGAAAAACAGACAAGATCAAATAAACCCCCCTGGGTGAAGAGAAGCTCACAGTAAGAACTAATATCTATGTAAGACATAAATATCCAAAAGAGAAAGTCATAGATGTGATAAGCATAGGAATTGACACCCTAAGAACTAGGAAAAACCAAGATTAATCTGAAAGAGGTTATAGAATGAATATAGTTTAGATGAATAAAGGAATGAAAGGAGGAGTGAAAGCTAAGTAATCAGTAGTAATTAAGTAAGTATAATTAAATACAGCAGTATGAAAAGGACTTTAAAGTTTAAATGAAAATCTAATATTAAAAATCTAATGAGAAAGTAAAATACAAACTAGATGCATACTAAAAGTAATATGGTAAGCTGAGGGAAAAAAGCTGATGAAATTAGGAGGAAATAGTAGAGAAAAGAAAAGAGACAAAAAACATGAAAAGCAGTTAAGAAACATAAACATATAACAAGTTCCAAGTCAGAAAAATAAAATAAATCCACACCTAGGCACACAGAGAGGCAAGAGATTACCAGAAATAACCAAAGAATCTTAACTGCAACCTGAGAAAAAAGTCAGGTTGATTCCCTAGGGCGATGAGCCTAACAATATAACTACCCATAGCAAAAAACAGCGCAGAAAATAATGAAATCATATCTTCCAGTGGCAGTACCTCCGAATCCTGTACTTGGTGATATTTTTATTCAAGAATGTAATCAAAATAAAGATGTTTTCAGACAACACTGAAGACTAAGGCTCTCCTTGAAGTCTCCACTGAACAATATACTCCAAATAAAAAGGAAACATCTAGAAGGAAGGGATAGATGTAAAAATAAAGAAAAAATAATAATTATGGTTGGAAGTCTATATAAACACAGTTTGCAAAAAATAAAAACTAATTTGCAGAAAGATAAATACAAAACATCTAAATTACAAGGCAAAAAGTCAGAATTTTGAAATAGTCATTAAAAACTTATGAAGTTCAAGTGTTACTAGAAGAGGCTAATAAAAATAGTAAGTGCTATGTTTGCTACATTCTAGAAAAACATTTTAACACTTTAATACATGAACTGATTTAATTTTCTCAACAGCCTATGACATTGATACTGTCATCTTTATTTTACCACTAGAGCAACAGAACACACAGTTAAGTTAAGCACCTGAAATTACACGACTACATAATACCTTAAAAAAAAAAAAAAAAAAGCTTGGCAAGTGAGTCAAAACAATCTGTGCTGGCTCCTAATAAATTAGATAATCATAATAAATTGGACAGTCACTAATTTAAAAAGTAACCAAGCCAAAATATTGCAAAAAGTAAAAATGAAGACACTAAAAAAAAGCATAGTAAATTGAGAACAAAATAAGTCCACATATGTCATTGTTCAGAATCAATGTAAAGTAATTGCATTCCTCTTTCTGAACTACAAAGTTTTAAAAATATAAGGCCACTTACATATGGCTTAATGAGAAACATCTAAATGAAAATGACACCACTGATATGATAGTAAAGGTATAAGATCTGGAAATGATGGCATAGAAAACACAGATAAGGAAAAATGTATGTCCAAAACATTTGTTAAACATCAATAATGATACAGGAAATAGACATTGAGTACAGGAAAAGTATTAAAGGAAGAACTCACTCTGAACATACAACAATATTGAACTAGTATGTACCTAATAGCATAGCATCGAAATAGATACAGCAATAATTGACAAGATTATAAATAGTAACTAGCAAAACAATCTTAAAGATTGACTTTATATAACACAGAAACTGATAGAGAAAGCAGCCAAAAAAGTGGTAATATTATTAATAGTTTTTTTTTTTAATGTGGGTACTGAGAATTGAACTCAGGACCTTGCGCTTGCCAGGCAAGCGCTTATGCCGCTGAGCTATATTACCAGCATTATTAATAGTTTTAATACCATGATTAGAAACTTTATAGTTTCTGCCTGTACTATTAATGATTTAGAGAAAGCAGCCAAAAACCTGGTAATATTATTAATAGTTTTAATACCATGATTAGAAACTTTACAGTTTCTGCCTGTACTATTAATAATTTGAAAACTATGATTAGAAAATTTATTAGTCTGCTTGTATGTATGTGTTCATATATATGCATGTACACAGGTATAAAATCCAACACCTAGGAGAATACAAATATATTTTTTTCAAGCTAACATACAAATTATAGTTTAAAAATGGCCCCATATGAAGCCACAAAGAATATCCCAATCAAACTAAATATCAATACCATGCCTAGCTAACCAAACTGCAACACAATATGAACAAATCATCCATATATTTATTAACTAAAATGTAATTTCTAAATAATTATTAAGTTAGGAATAAAATATCACAAGGGAATTGGAAATACTGAAACTTGAACACAGTAAAAGCTTTCCATAAAAAAATTATGCAACACAACTAAAATAAGACAGAAAGGTATATTTCTACATTGCTCCTCTTCCAGGAAATACCCATTGAATTATCTTCAAGAAGAATTACCTTTAATAATCCTGTTTTAGTTCATGATCCCATGAAGACCAAATTGATTTTATTGACTTTAATTTGGTGGCTGAACACCCTGAGATGAGACCAATCAATCAGTTATCTTTCCAGCTTTATCACTGATACCCTGTGTTAAGTTTTCTCAAAACAACTCTGGTTTGCTATTAAGTAGCAAAAATGGTATTTGACAACTTATTTGGCAAGTGTTACTTCCTTTGCATCACTTCCTTGAAATCGTTTTTTTCTTTACTAGTATTATTATTATTATTGCTTTCAATAAATATTAATTTACATAAACTTCAAGTATCATGAATATGTCTTCCTTTTTACTTAATTTTAAGTATACAGCATAACCTGGATTTGAATTTAATGACTGCAAAAATTACCCATATTTTGGAGACATTGATGAAGGTAAAATGGCTTACTGAGTTATAATAATGAAGTAAACTAATGAAGTAATTTTGTCCATTTTAATAAAATGATGTAATTTTAGCATAAGTGGCTATCAATCTTAGACCTCAGGGATTCATAAAATACAATACTCAATACCATGGAAACTACTAAAAATAATATTAATTATATTTTCAACTATTAGTGTTTTTTCAAAGAGTAATTACCCATGTAAGGCAAGAGTTGACACTGGAAAAAAAAGTACATTCGATACTGAGCTAAACTTTCAATTCAATAATTAAATAAACAACCTCAAAGAAAGTAGGAGTAAGTAAATCATAAAGGTAGGAGAAGCTGATAAATCAGAAGCCAACTAAAAATGAATTCTTTTCAAAGAGCATACCATAGATAAAGCTATGGCAAAAATATTTGGAATAAAAAAGGAGAACATGAAGGCAAATAACATGGAGATCTTTACAGTAATAAAAATTTCCTTCCAATAAATGTAAAATTTTGAATGAAATAACAATTTTCCAGAAAAATGAAATTCACTAACTTGACCCAGGAAGACATAAATAAGTAAACCAAATAGAAATGTAAACATGAAAACAACTGAATCATTGATCAAAATCTATCCATATAGCAAAGCCAGTGAGTTTCTTTGGTTTCATAAGTGAGTTTTTACAACCCTAAACATAACTTTTTTTTTTTTTTTTTTTTTTTTTTGCAGTACTGGGAATTGAATCCAGGGCCTTTGCACTGAGCTACATTCCCAGCAACTTCTCCAATTTAAAACCAAGACAGGGTCTCACTAAGTTACTCAGTTGCCCAGGCTGAGCTTGAACTTGCCATCCTCCTGCCTCAGCCTCCCAGTGCTAGAATTACAGGTATTCACCACCACTCTCAGCTAAGGAACAATTTTATGTAATAAGTTATTTATATATTTGTTGAGGTTTCAAGATACGTGAAAAACTCATTAAGAATCAAGCATCCCATTAATAATAAATACTGTTGTCTTTGTCCAAGTTGATAAATGTGATGTTCCCAATTGTTGAAAAGTGATCTTCTATTATTTTATAAGTACAAAAACTCCTCAGTGGTAGAACACAGTGACAAATTCTAGAGACACCTGAGTTGGTCTTTAGAAAGTAATGAGAGAGCCGAAGTCAGCCTTCAGGCAGGAAACAGGAAGTGTATGTGCAGCCCAAGGGGAGTGGATGGAGGACTGAGGAGAGAGGGGGATCAGGCCTCTTCTCGCTTTTGTAGGACCCAACACACATCACCAGGAACACAGGTCACTGGCAATGTGTGCAAAGGGAGATGTGGCTGAAGTCACACTGAAGACCATGAGCTCGAGATCAACCAGCTCCAGGTAAGCCAAGCAAGCAGAGAAACAGACCGAGCACAAGCATGTGGATTTTCAGAAATCACAATCTCTCTAATTCAGGCAGACATGGAACTCTTGCGTTTCACATTTCAAAGCCAGGACAGCCTGGAATCCAAAGGGGGCGTCTTCAGGGATCAATTTGATTTTTGCTTTTTCCCTTAAAATAGTAAGAATACAAGTTGTTTAATTTCCAGACAGCAGGAGGAGGGAGGTAGAGAAATCGGCATCCTTACCTCAAGTTTAGGGGTAAAGGAAATGCCAAGGACAGGACGGCCAGGGACAGCTAGGAAGGGAGGCAAGCAGACCAGACCCTCGAGACCCCGAGGTATGGCGAGAGTGCGTGGGGAAGACCAGCACAAGGAATGAGCTCTGTCCATGGGGCGGCGGACCCATGGCTCCAACCTCAAACCCTGAGCAGAGGCAGGGTGCACAGTGGCATTCATTCAGGTTAATATGAACCCCACTGACCCACTTCCTGGACAAAGGCATCAGAGTGGCCAATCTTCTAAAACACCAGGGCATCTTCTCTTCTGAATTCTCTGGCTACCTATTAGTCCAGCCTGTGGAACTCCATCCCTGCCTACAGGATTTACCAGGCAAAGTGTGTATTTATAACTACAAAAAGAAAATCAATGGTTGCTCAAAATATAAATAGTCAAAGTGAAAGAATAATAAGAGTTCCCGTGTCTGAGGACCTAAGAAATAAACAGATGAGGAAATGTTTCTTGCCAACATGATGAAAGCTTTTCCAAGGTGCACTCAATTTACTATGTTCCTTTGTTTGTTTTTTCACTTAAACGACTTCACATATACATGGACATTGTTGCCATCATCGTCATCGTTTTAGGAAATTTTCCAAATATTCAACTACTTTTTTTTCCCAACTCAATGATTAGGAAGTTGATTTTCCCAATAACCAGGTCAAATAATACTGTACATATAAAGCTGAATATTCAATACTTTTCCAGAAATGTTTTCTCATTTATAACTGTAATATTTCTAAGATTATAATGTATGGAAATCTAGAAAACTATTACCAAGTCACCATCAGGCAATATTTAAAACCCCTACACATGTTAGTAGGCGCATCCACTTTGGGCAACGTGTTCGTCCTTTTTAATGTTTCGCTGTGTTCTCTGGAGCAGGTAAATTCAGGAACACCAGGTACAGAGCATAAAAGGGCCCTAAATAGAAACCACTGCATTCGGTGAGAGTTGGCATTTGTGCTGTACCATGTAGCCTCACATGTCCCTGCACAGCTAGACTCCTCCTCCTTCTCAAATATGAGCAATTTAACACAAGTAGATTACTCCCAAATAAAAGCTTTAGCGATGCAAAAGTTAAAGCAGAACTTGAACGACTCAACTTCTGTTTGATGAGTTATGAAAGTGTCCCACAGCCCAGGACAGTTTGCCCAAGCCAAGCAGAGACTACAGGGCCCCAGGGGCTCACAGGACGCCTGGGGGTTTCTCGCATTTGCAGGCTTCTTCAGGAATACCGCTGAAGAGGCAGGAGAGGGCTGGGATAAAACATGGCAAAGACCCCAAGCACGGACTTTCTGAACTTAAGATTTCACTTCGTTCCCAGGAAATGTACCTTCCCCCTCCCCTATGACAGTCTGCACCTGGCTGCTGGGATCCCTCTCTGGGCAGGAGACACAAACATCTGTACTGTCACTTTTCTGCATTGCCCAGGTACCAGAGGGAAAGATAGCATAGTAGACAGAAAAGTATGGAATTAGGGGAAAGCGGGTGGAGAGGGAGGACAGGACGCAAGTGCGATGCGCAGTGACCTGGAGGACAGGAACTGGGTCAAGCAGTGAAGAAGTGGACCAGGAGCGCCCCCGTGCCAGGATAAGCACATGCCACAGGCCATGAAAACACCTTGAGCTTTGTGCACTCAGACACCGACACCTCTGAACAACGCCACACGAGGAAAGAGATGAGGTCAAATAAGATGAATGGGACATCCCAGACATGGCAGGGACTACAAGGCCACTGAAGGCAAAGGACACTGGAAAAGTGCTGAGGCGGAGACAGAAGGAGAGAAACACAGGAGGCCGCCCAGGGCCTTGGAAAAGGAAGCTGAGCGTCAGGAAGAGCAATCGTTACTGTGTCACTCTCACTCCCCCACCACAGCACTGCCACCAAGGACAGTACAGCGGGGTGCTCTCTACCTGTGTCCCCAGCGCTGTCCCAACAGAACAGGCACGGAGATGCCACCTGCACCAGCCGGGCACTCCCCCAGCAGTCGCCTGCCTGGTCTCAGCTTTCTCCTCCACCAAACAGGCTCCTGGTACCACCCAGGATGGAAGCTGTGACAATTACAGATAATGCACTTAAGTGCCCACTAGCGGCTGTCATTAGTGTAATTAATCTGATTAAAATAATCAGGAGCGGAGAACAGAGGAAAGAGCAGGAACAGAAAAGGCCAGGCAGCAGCAGTGTTGGGGACAAGTGCAGCCCTGCAGCAACAGGGCTCCAGGCTGAGACAGAGAGAGGGGCACTGGTGGAGCCCCGCGTCGCCCCCACTTGGTTTCCTGGTGCTTTTGGCTTCCACCTCCATGCAGGGAAAGTGTTCAAACTTGCACCCCACAGGGCAGGGACAGTATGGGGACCAGGTAGAGAGATGGCATCCGGGTTTATTATTAGAGGCTGGGAGTTTACCAGTCCAGCTGGTGGAAGGGCCTGTCGGGCTCCCTCTGGCCACAGCTCCACCAGCAGAGCCCTGCCAAAGCCAGGCAATTACAGCCTGCGAGGTCATCAACTAGGATGTGGCTCCCGTGGTCACCAATAGAATCCCATTAATTAGCGCTGACACCAAAGGTGTGTTTGAGGTTCACCTCCCATGGCTTCCACGTCTCACAACCTTCCCCGCGCCCACTTGGAGACCTCTTCCGAGTGTGTCTACGGTCACCCCTCTCTGGAATTTTGCTCCTCCTCACCTCCAACCGAACAGACCTCGGACAGCCTCGAAAATCCAGCGCCTCCCTGCACTGCCCTGTGGCATTTGTTGAACTTGTCACCATTACTTCCTGTACTAAGTAACTGGCACCCCCCATAGTCAATAACCTGCTCACCTCGCAAGACCAAAGCACGAAGCACGGCAAGCGTGCGTTCTTTCAAGCTAACAACCTTTTGCAATCATTACCACAGCAATTACTATACTTTAAGATTTCTTTAAAGTCCTTAAAATATAAGGTTAAAAATAAAACACCCTGATCAAAACACAAGAGAGTAGAGATCCAGAGTGGGAGGGTAACGAGGACGAGAAAAGACCTCCTGAGAGCTCTGCTTTCCCGAGGAGAGTTAAGATGGAGTGAACCATGCTAATTACATTTAAATGTGCATGGCCCCTCTCTGGCCAGTCACCCTGCAGCAAATGCTTCCTGGAGAGCGACAGTCGCAGCACCCAGAGGGACCGGGCTCTCCTGCCGCAGCTGCTCTCTCAGCCAGGGACTCCGGGTCGGCGTCGCCTGCTGCCCAGCGCCCTCTGTGCCCAGCATCCAGGGCTGCGACGCGTTCAGCCCCGAGCCGGCCGGCGCCTGTGCCTGTGGGCGACACCGACCCGCTTCAGCCTGCCCACTTCCTCCCGCGGCCAGCAGGTCCCGCCGCACTGGGCAAGAGCTGTCAAAGTCGCCGGTCTACGCAGCAGGACGCCGCGAATCGCAGGTCGGGGTAGGAGAATCCCGCGGGGCCGGCCCAGCCCGGGGTCCGCTTAGGAACCGGAGCACGCAGCCAGCTCCTCGGCAGACCCTCTGCACCCGCGGGAGCCGCCGTCTGCCCCCACCCGACCCGGCCCCGCTCACCGATCTTGGCCAGCGAGGCCAGCAGGATCCACAGCGTGATCTCGAAGGGGATCTGCACGTGCGGGTAGTCCAGCGTGAACACGGGCAGCCGGCTCTCCTCGAGCGGCGTGGTCCCCGGCGCCACCACGCTGGCGGGGCTGGGCGGGTCGGCGCTGGTGGCCCCGGGCCCGGGCGCGTCCGGCGGGGTCTCGGCCGCGGCGCCCGGCAGCAGCGCAAGGAGCAGCAAGAGGCCGCGCCCGGGGCGCGCGGGGTCCATGCGGCCGGCTCGGCGCTCAGCGCATCGCGCCCGGTGCCCGCCAGCCGCGCGCTCGCGACAGAGGCCACCGCGGCCCGACCCGCCCGGCCGCCCTGCAGGCCCTGCCCCGGGCGGGGGCGGGACGGGGCGGGACGGGGCGGGACGCGGGGACCCGGCGCCACCGCACACCTGCTGCGGCCCGCGGGCGACGCCGGCCTGGACCACGTGCCCCTCCCCGGCCGAGACCCGCGCCGCCCCCGTCCCTCCCAGGCCGCCCGCGGGTGGAGCTGCCGAGCCGCGTGCGGGGCCGCGCTGTCCCCGCCCCGGAGGCCCAGCCGGGCGCGCGTCCAGCAAAGGGACACGGCGGCGACCCACGCGTCGCGCGCTTTGCCCCGCGGGCGCCTGCAGGGACGCGGGGAGCTGCGCACCGCCAGGGAGGCTGGGAGGGCGGAGAAGTCGGCGGGTGGAACTGGGGTGCAGTCACCCCGCCTAGCCAGTGCTCTGGGCGCACAGAAACTTTTAAAAGCCTCGTTTTGCGCCCCTGGAAGTCTCAGCTCGGGGAATCCAGGGAGTCCGCTCCGCACCCCGAAACGCCGGTTGCAGAAGCCAGCGTTGCCACGCGCGCCCCACGAGACCTTTTCACCACCTTCGCGGGCAGGGTTCGCTCACTGCGAGAGGCGGGCTCCTCAATCCTCCCCAGGCTGAGAGTGAGGAAAAACCGCTCTGCTTTGAGGCTTAGAGGTGACCATGTCCAAGGCCATCCGAAATATAATCATTTCACGGAAAGCCAGTGATTTGCCTGGCAGATGGAGTGGCTCCGCTAATTACAGGACAGCCATGGTTTGGAAGGGAAGGAAGGGCGCGCGATTCCCCCCTCTCTAAAAGAGCTTTATCTTCCAGCGCCAGCCTCCCTCCTCCTCCGCTCAGCTCCGCTGTCCCAGGCGCTTCAGACTTCACGGGTTGCAATCTTATCACCAGTCGCTGGGAGGAACCCCACGCAGAAGAGCTGCCATTCAATCCACGGCAACCATTTCCCCTTCGGTACCGGTGAAATAAATTCCCTCTCTTTCCTCAGAGTTTTCGGGCCTTGCTATTAACACGCACTCCCAGCAACTGCGCTCTCAGGGCAGAGTTTGTCGAAGTTTAGCAAGAAGAAAACCCTGCGCCAGAATGGGAGGAAATAAGGAACTGTCACCTTCGAGCCTGAAAGCAAGGCAGGGACAAGTCCAGTGTAAACGGGGAGGAGGATTCTCAGAGCTGACAGGGAAGGTGATTTCACAAGGTGCCAGGGTGTCCACCGTGGGACAGAATGGGATCGAATTCTCTGGTCCATCCAAAGCTGAGCCGCCCCCTTCCCTTTTCCCAGGGAATTTTTGTAAAAATGTGTGCCTGCAGTGCCCTTGGGGTGCCCTTGGGATCAGAGACCTGCCATGGAAGCCTCCTCCTTCCACTGGGGAGCTCTGTGCAGAAGCACTGGGCGAGGTCCTTGATTCGTGAATCATCACGGTGGCCCACAGTAGCTAGCGATTCCAGACTCGTGGATCACTGTGACTTACAAACCCAGGCTCCTGCCATGAAAGCGTATGGACTTCCTCTTCCATGGGCAAAAATGCCCCTTTCATCCCTGCAAATAGAAAATGAAGGATTTAGTTTTTAAAATAACCTTTTTTGAATCTGAACTGTCCCCAAAAGGCCCATATGTCCAAGGCGTGACCCCCAGTGGATGACACTCTGGGCCGTGGGTCAGGACCTCTAGAAAGCAAGGGGAAATGAGGTCACCAGGGGAGAGCCTGCACCCCAGCCCCTTCTTTCTCTCTCTCTCCTTCCATTCCTGGCCACTCAAAGGTGGCACTGTCCTCTGTCACCTGCTTCCACCATGGCCAAAGTGACCATGGACTGAACTCTCTGAAGTTATGAGTCAGAATAACTCTTTCCTCCTCATAATTTGCATATCTAAGCACAGCGACATTTGTCACAGTGACAGGAAGCTGACTAACACATCCCTCTGCTGACGTTGACTTGTGGGGCCATTTCTTCAGTGGACCCTATGAGGACCAGCTCAATTTCTGGAAGTGAGAATCCCGCCCACAACTGTACCGATGCAAGGTCCGAGGCAAGAATCGAATCCTATTCCTCCCAATTTAAAATCCTTTAGTGGTTCTTCTGTGCCATTTGGCAAGATCAAAATCCCACAGTGATTTATCTGATTCAGCCTCCGCCTTTCCCTCCTGTAACCCATCTCTTCCTCCCCACCCCATGCCCTGTGAACTCTGCCCCTGTTCCAGACTCCCTCCTACCCCAGGGCCTTTGCACATCCTATCTTTGTCTCATCCCCGCCCTCTGCTTTGCAAACTCCTCTCGGGGGTGTCTGTCAACTCGAAGGCAGCTGAGCCCAGGAAGGATTACCTGCCCCCTGCCTTACTAAACTGGAGTCCCCATGAACACATCTTAGAAAATTTCTCAGCACCTAATCACCTTACTTTTCTCCCATTACAAAGCTCCGTGGAAGCGACAAGACTGTTGAACTATTTGACACATTCTTTTACCCTTAACTCCTGTCACAGCGCCTGGAAAACGAGTCCCACTAAGCATGTGGTAGATGAGGAAAGTGGGATTTGACCTGAAATCAGCTGTCTGGCCTTCAGATCCGGGCTGTGGGCCTTTTTCTCTAGTTTGGCTCAGGTGTGGGACACACAAGAACCCTTTCTAGCATCACATGAAATGTTTCCGTCCACTGATCCCTGGTTACTGTTTTGGGATTTCACAGCTTTATTTTTCCCCTTCTAACCAAGACACATAAGAATCTCATTGCATTACAGAATTTCTAAATATTTTCAGAAATAATAATTACCTGGTTTGAGATCGGAGCTCAGATCAGGCACTGCAGAGTTGGCTGGGAGCCTGTGAATGCCCTGGGCCAACACTGATCTGCTGGAACCGTGATCTCCTCTTCTAGAGGAGTGGTGCCAGTCACTCCTGAGTCACACGGCCGCCAATCAGGGTGGTGCGCATCCCTGGCACCCTTAACATACACAGAGGGATTTGGAATTCTTTCTGGGTGCAAGGGAAAGAAGCTAGGAAAGTAAAGCTGAACTGGTGTAAGAGGACGAGCACCTGAAAAATAAAAATGTGAGCTACGCAGAGCCTAGCACCATCAATCTCCTAACACAAGCCTGGTTTTAAATTTTCCCGTTGCCTAGAAGCCTTTGGGGACGCCAAGGTGACCTTCGTGTCTCTTGCAGCACCGACCTGGCAGCGTAGAGAGAGTTGGAGGCTGTGGACCCCCCAGGAGCTTCTGAATAAGGAAGCATCCCAGCAAGCCCTGCGCAACAGTTCTCTCTCCCAGATGTAGAGGTGAAGAACCGGTGAGCTGCAGTGCTGCCCTGGGCCACGGCGGGGCGCCAGCGCTCTCTCCAGGAGCCGAGCTCCTGCCCAGCTCCCAGCGCAGAGGCCGCGCAGGCTGGGTCTCAGACTGGGACCAGGGAATGGCTCCACCCTCAGATGCCACAGCCTCAGGATCTGTTACCCAAAACCCTGGAGAACAGAAGCGTGTCGGATTTCCGATTGTTCGGACGTGGAGATATTTGCATGAACATAGTGAGGTATCTTAAGGAAGGGACTGTGGTCAAAACACAGCTTTCCTCTGTTTCCTACATGTCTTGTACACACAGCCTATAATTTTATGAAACATTTTTATAGTGTGCGCCTGTGTTTGGACAGTGGCTGTCGCACGAGGTCAGGATTGGAATTTTCCACTGTGTCTTGTCAGCACTTACAAAGTTGCAGATTATGTAGCATTTCATACTTCAGATTAGGGACATTTAGATACCCATATGTCACACCATTCTTTGCATATTTGCATAACTTTCATATCTAAAATTCTCCCTACTTTGAAATCTATATTATACAACCACTAACCCTTAGATGTATACCGATATTTCAGTTCAAAAGTTTGGCCTAAAAATAGTTGGTAGCCATACTACTGTTGGCTTAATTCTGTTACGATTATATGCGATAGTGCTTCCTCTCTACATCAGCTTGATTTTGCTCGAGGAGACTTCGTCCTTAGTGAAACTGGGGGCCTGTTTCGTAGAGAGCAGCCCTGCACAGACACATGCAGCAGGGTGAATGTCTTATTGATGTGCATGAGTTTAAATGCTTTGCCTGTTTTCTTTTCAGCCAGAGGTGTCTGGTTCATGTCCACAGAGAGGTTTTCCTTCGGGAAAACGTGCTTTCTGCTCACTTGAGCTTGTGAAAAAGAGCAGTACTTTTGCTATCGAATGCGCCTACCACTGAATATTGGAATTAAAAATTCCATTCTCAGAGATTCAACCAGCACATTCTTCAGTAGTTTAATTTCCCTTCCCTAAAATGAGGAAGCTGGAATAAGACACTTTATGCTTCTTTAGAAAGTGTTTTAAAAATCCAGAGCTTGAACACAGTTCTGCTGTGTGAAAGGGACTATGCCTGTGTCCTGCCACATCCTACTCCAAGCGCGGTGGTGTCCCACGCAGCAGGAAAGACTTCCGACCCTCAAACTGTCATCTAGCATCCAAATGCTGATGGGCGATGCAGCCCACAGGAAACTCCAGGGAGCACCCCTGCGGTCGCGTGTCAGCCCCACTCATTTATTCATGTGACAGACACGTAGAGAGTTTCTGTCACTGCTGAGCACCTAGGACTGGAAGTCTCTTTGCGCTTTTGGTGACCCAGTAGATGGAGAGAATGCTTCAAGGGCGCATGATCAAGATGTTTCTCAAGACAGGAGTGGAAAGCCGGGAGTAGCTTCACCAGTGTATACTTTGCTTACCAGGCTGGAATTTAACGAGCTGCTGCCATACCGAAGGTGGACAGAAACCTGGCTGCTATTGTTTGAACGTGTCCCTCCAGAGTTCAAGTTTTAGAAACGTGGTCCCCGGTGCGGCATGTCAAGAGCGGGCCCTGTGGGTGGGGAGCAGGTGAGAGTGGGCTGCCCGGTCATGGTGGATGAGCCGTTCGCTCCCCGAGAGGCCGTGCTGTAAAGTGAGCGCTCTCTGGACCCCTGTCCGTGTCGCCGTGGGCCCTCTGCCTGCTGTGGTGCAGCACGACAGCCCTTGCTGGGCACCAGAGCTGCAATCCTGACTTCCCTGCTGCAAGAACGGTGAGCTGCCTAACGCTCTGCTCTTCATCCGTTCCCCGTTCTGTCGTGTTAGGTAGAGCAGCTGAAAATGGACTAAGACGCTGACCAAACCCAGTCCTAGAAATAGAGAATGCGGAGTTAAAAATACCAATCTTCACTTAGATACCTTTATCCACTTCCCACTGCTCTTAATTCCTTGCACATCTGTGTTTCCATGTATCCATCTGAAGTTTAGTCTGAGAAGCACACTTGCGCAGGTCTTATTTAATAAGAGTTCACTTCTGGGAAAGTCTCGTCGGGTTCTGAGGTGAGTGAGGCCGGGCAGCTCACAGAGGATGGCTTCTTAGCACATCCCAGTGGCGGGGAGGAAACTCATTGTGTACACTTAGGGTCCTCCATGATTTCTACAGACCCGAGCACCCTGTCTTCCTCTACACCCTTAAAACTTGGGAAAAGACAACTTTAGTTTAAAATTCAGTATGTGCTGTATTGTTTTGTCTATCCTTTGCCTATGTTCTACATCTGTCTATTTACATATAACCTAAAATTTAGTATTTTGCACATCTACCGTGTGCTAAGCATTCATTGCTGCAGGAGATAAGGATGTAGATCTCGTCCACGGGAACTACAGAGCATGATGGAAAGATGGAGTAAATCAACAGCTAACTTTACAGAGCGCACACACTGGAAGGCTCTTCTCCAAACTCTGTGTCTATCATCTCTTTAAATATTCATAGTACCTTTCAATTACAGGCGTTACAGTGCACCCACCACACACACAAGGAAACTAAAGAAAGAAACATTGCTGGAGGTCACACAGCTAGTCAAGATGGGAAACAAGTCATTTGATCCCACAAGTGACATCCATCACTCATTAACAACCATGCTATGATGATGATGGAGGTGACGATGGGACTGATTATGACAGTGAGGATGGCGGTAAGAATGATGGCTGCATTGTTTGTGATGATGCTGATGATAATTATGTTGCCAAAATGAATTTAGAGCTTCCAACATTTTTTACTTGCTAGTAATCAACTGTGTTAGTCTGATTGCTATCACTGTGACAAAATACCTAAGATCACCAACTTGTGCAGAGGAAAGATATATTTTGGCTCATGGTTTCGGAGGTATCAGTCCATGCCTAGTGGTGCCATTGTTTTTGGGCCTGTGCCAAGCAGCACATCATGGTGGGTAGCAAATGGTGGGGGAAAACTGCTCACCTCATGGTACCCAGAAAGCAAAAAAGAGAGGAAGGGGCCAAGGTCCCAAATTCCCCATCAAATTCCCCCTAATGACCTAACTTCTTTCTGCTGCAGCCCACCTCCTAACAATTCCAGCTCCTGAGAGCCCCACCAGCTGGCAGCCAAGTCTTCCACATATGGGAATTTAGGGGACATTTAAGATCCAGCCATAGTACCAACAGTCCCACGGGATGAGTATTATTTCCACAGGCATAGGAAATAAGAAACACAAGGCACAGAAAAATTTAAAAAATTGATCATACACTTTTCAGCACTGAGCTGTGCACAGGTGAGCTTAGAACTGGCTCTTCGTTCTTAGGAGCTTAGGTTTAGATGTCAGTGACATCACTTGGAAGAAAATGAAAGTGTCAGTTTATGTGAGAACATCAGGGAAAAGTCAAGACTAATCATACACAACCATTCAGTGAATGACATTGACCTTACTCTTCTGCCTGTGTCACACCTTCCAAGAGAGTTACTGCAATGCCTCCTTTAAAAATCAATCACTTTCCATTCAAAACAAAATCTCTCCAATCCTTCTCCAGTGAACCCCTCCTCCTCTGAGGTACTGGGGATTAAACCCAGAGCCTTCACACTGAGCTACGTCTCCAGCCCTTTTTAGTTTTCATTTTTTAAAAAGTATTGGAATAGGGTCTTGCTAAGTGCTAAGTCATCCAGGCTGGGCTCAAACTCATAATCAAGACTTTAAACTACAAGCCACTAATCCACTCTGTGTGGGCTGCCTGCGTTCCGGGGCTCTGCTTTGCTGCTCTCAGTGACCGGGCTGCACCTGTAGTATGGCAGGTGCTTACTGAGTCCTTCTGCATGAGTTCAACTCTTGCATTTAAGTCATAAACGATGAAATCCGAGCCCAACTGTGTTCCACCCCAGGGGGATACGAACTTGATAAACTGGATGACAGGAAAACAGGACCCAGACACTTCCTCCCTCATCCATGTCTTCTCTTCTGAAAGAAAAACCAGAAATTAAAGCAGGACAATCCTACATAGTACTTTTAATTTGAGAAATATACAATTCACATTTTTAAATAATTCGTTTTTCAGAAAACAGTAGAAGTATATATTTTGGTTCATGCCACAGTCTCGGGCGGAGAGTGTTTGGATTATTTAGGCTTAGAGAATTGAGATAATTCTGACACACTATTTGCAAAGATAACTGACGTGGCTTCTACACAAATTATATTTTGAATATCAAGATAGTATTCCTCCTTTTTTAAATGTGTACTTTATGATATGCATTTAATTTTAACCTAATTTTAAATGTGTATTTTACAATATGCATTTAATATAGTTTATGCTCTTCTAGAACACAGATTTAGTTTTTATGAAAGTTGTAATAATTTCAAATAGCTAATATAGCTGAAGCCACTAATAGTTTTTATAGTTCGTGCGTTACAAATACTGGTAATAGAGCAAAATAGAAGATAGATAAAGAGGACATAAGGAGATTTTTCTCAAATGGATGGGGGAACAAGAGATGGAGGGGGAGGGAGGGAGAGGAGGGAAAGGGGAAGGGAAAATGATGAAAATAGAGCTCTTGTAGATGGGGAGAGGCCCAACAGCTTGACAGAGCAGAGAGGGAATGAAAGGGTAGGGTTTGAAAAAAAAAAGAGAAAGGAAGTAAGATGAATTATGTACACGCACCAACTCCCCAGATGATTGTAATCATTATGTGCTGCAAACACATACTGATAAAAATGATAATAACAGTAATGTCCTACTATTGAACTGTAAAACTGTGCTTTAGTTTAGATCATAAGTGTCCCCTAAACATCCATGTGTTAAACATCCATGTGTTATAGGTCCCTTGTCAGAGCCAGGACCTATAAAATGTGACCCCAGTGGGGGTCTTCAGGTCACTTGGGCCCAAAGGGGAGAGCAGGACCCTAGCCCCTTCTGCTTTCTTTCTTTCCCTTCCCCACCACAAGGGGTGTGGCTTTGCCCTGCTGTGCTCTCCTGCCCTGGTGCAGTGGAGCCAACCTACCATAGACGGGAACCTCTAAATCTGTGGGCCAAATAAACCTTCCATCTTTATAAGCTGATTATCTCAGGTGTCTGCTATGGTAATGGCACACTGACAAGCACAAATATGTTTCAATAAAATGGATGGGCTATAAACATGGAAAGACAGATTTACTTATGAAGGAAATATTGTATTAGCAAAATAAATGACTCAAATATGCAAAATCACTGGCCCTGGACATGACTTTACATTACACTGAGGAAATAACTTTACATTATGCTGAGCATTCCACTGAGGAAATAAAGTCATCCTCTGTAAATACACCTTTTCTGGACTAATGGGCAAAGTATCAGGCTTGATTGTATTCAGTGCTCATAATTTTTACCAATATTTGGTGATTCACTATAAATTGTATACTTATATTTATCATATTTTGTCCCGAATTAATCTTTAACTATTTATATGTTTGAATGTATTTTTCTCCTAGAATTAATTAGTCGTGGTAAAAGTGATACACATGTACAAATGAACGAATGGCAAACAAGACATATTAATTATCATAACTGTATGATACACAAATCTTCACAACTTGCAATATGGGCACATTCCTGTAGCTTCTCAGACCTCAGGCTCTTTATTTTTTCATTATAAAATCAGAGTCGTCACCCCTTTGTAGAAGCAGCCCTCCCTTGTGGAAGTGTATGTCTGAATGCGTGGCGCAGGTCCGCACAGAGTGCGTACTAAGTAAATTTTGACTGTCCTCTTTCTATGGTCCTGGGTGGTTCCTGCCAGACCCAAGTTCTCTGAATCACATGATGAGGTGCCCAGTGGCTGTCACGTCATTTTCCAGGAATCATAAAAATGTATATTAGGCCGAGCCTCGGTCTCCGGATGCCAGGATGCCACTGTGAATGGGGAGGAATGGAACCTTCACCAGCGGGGTTTGGAAACGGAGCTCTGTGTTCAGCGTTGAGGTGCTTCGGTTGTCAATGATTCCAAAATGACTTGCGGTCTTGCTTCTATTCCCATAGTTTCATGCAGGCACTTAGAGAACAATAGAAGGATATTTTTTAAATGGAGGGGTGGAGACGTTGCCCGGGTACCAGTCTGTGCCATGTGCGCCGTCTACCATTTTCCTTTGGATCTACAGGGAGGTGGGCAACAAGGACTAAGTCCTATGGAGTATGTTCATAAGAGACTAATTTCAGTTCTACTAGGTTAATTTCAGGTCTCCTCGGGTTTAAATTCAGACCTATTCAGGTTTAGCGTCTACACTAAATTCACGCCGACTCAGATTGATTTCCAGCTGCTATTGCTAAGCTCGGGAGTTCATGGCGGCCCTGGCCCGAAGCTCTGCGCAGTTGCTGTCCGCGGGAAGGACTCCGAGCGCGCCCTATGAGGAGCGCGCCGCCGTGAGCATCAAAGGGCCGCCCGGGACAAGGCACAGCACGCCCGGCTCACGGTTCTCCCAGATGGCCCTGGCCAGTCGTCACATCACGGGCGACCCAGGCTGGCGGACTAGCGCCGAAGGGACCTCTGCCGTGGCCCGGCTCCGGGGCGTTTCGGCGGTGCTCGTAGCGGGTCGTGGTGGCTCCCGCGGTGGTGATACCGCCGCACCCCAGTTCAGACGAGCAGCATCCGCAACCCGCCCCTTTCAAAAACCAAACTCCGGGCATCTGGCTGGGTAAGGAAGAGCGAATAAAGAAGGAAAGCAGGGTCTTCCCCTTGTGGAGAAAGATATACACTCATGTGTGTGTACATACACGCGGAAACATGCACATGTCCTTACATACACGTGCACGCAAGCATACATATGCACTCCCAATCTTTTCCATCCTAATACCTTCATTTGCAGGTAAAGACAACAAGACCCCAGGAAAATGCTTGGATTCGCTAATGATCAGTGCCAACTCCAAGCAAAAGCCTGCCTCCTGACTCCTGGTTTGGGGTCTTCTCCCTTTCTTAAACCTTGATAGTTTAAACATTAATGTAGCTTCACATCTGTAACTCCAGCACTCCGGGAGGCTGAGGCAGGAGGAGCGCAAGTCCAAGTTCTACCTGGGCAACTTGGCAATTTAGTGAGACCCCGTTTCAATTAAAAAAGGGCTGGGGATGTACCTCAGTGTGAAGGTCCTGTATTCAATCCCGGGTATCGCAAAAACAACAAAAAGTGATTAACGTGCCTCAAACATTTCCCTACATGGTTGGGTGGCTCTCCATCTCTGCACATCCCACATCTTTGAATTCAACCAACTATAGAGAGAAAATATCTTGAAATAAGTTGCATCTGTACTGAGCATGTAGACATTTTTAGGCCATTATTTCCTAAACAATACAGCATAATAAGCTATTTCCAGAACGCTCACATTGTATTAGGTATTATAAGTCACCTAGGGATCATGTAAAGTTTACAGGAGAATTGCATAGGTTCTGTGCCCAATCCATGGCATTTTACATAAGGGACTTAAAGGATTTTGGGGGTTCCTGGAACCGGGCCCCTGTGGATATTAAGGGATCGCTGTAATGTAACTTTATTAGGGGAACTGAGATTTAGGAGGAGTTAAGAACGGAAAGAAGAGAGACGCAAACGATTTTTCTGATCCCAAAGCACATAGAACAGCCTGGTCTAGCCCCATGGCTTACTTGTCCAAATTCCATGAAAATACAAGGTTGCTCAGAGCTGAGATCAAATCTAGTTAAACCCAAGAACCTTTGTCTTGCAACAAACATAACATGTACACACACACACACACACACACACACACACACACACAGCCTGGCTCAGGCACCGCCTGCATTCTCAGCTGGGAAGCCGGGCAGGGCCTCCGCTGCCCACAGCACCTGCTGTCCCTCCTGCTCCACTTTCCAGGCACCCGCATCCCACCTGCTCCCCGCTCAGGGGACACCGCTGTGCAAGGCAGTTCTCTTGACAAAACACTAAAGTGGACACTTGGAGCACAGGTCCCAAGGGCAAAGCCCAGCAGCAGAGGTCAGCTGTGACAAGGATCTCTGCAGCCATCAATAAGGAGGAAATAAAATTAGAAAAGAAATTCCAACGCAGCCTTTTCCTTGTTCTGTATTTACTCGCTCAGTGATGTCTTGTTTCCAAGACTCCCGGTACCTGCCTACCAACAAAGACACAGCTTTCAATGATCTGGGAGAAGAAAAAGGATTGCAGCAGTTATCACTGGCCATGCTTCTGTGTTTGCCCTAATTACCTGTAAACTAGCTCACTTTTCTGTCCTTTCTCATTTATATTTCTGCAAAAGACGGTAAGGCAATTAAGATTATCCTGTAAGGAGGGGCGGCATGGGGCCACGAGCTTTCAAAAGATTTTCCTTATCGTGTATCTCTCTACTCCTCCCTTCTCTCCTCCTTCATCCTCCTCTTACTCCCTTCTTCTCTTCCTCTTCTATTTCCTCCTCTTTCTTCTCCCTCTCACTCCTTCCTTACATGCACCCTTTAGTTTAAAGCCACATAGAGACAATTAAATTATTTCACCTAATATTAATATATATCCAACTCTATCTATTTATCCATCTTAGATATGGATATAAATATTTGTATCCCTATACCTTTTCCTCATCAAAACAAGGAGGCATACTCCTTTTTCTTTGTAATCCAATCCTAACGTAATTATCTAATTACAACATATTTTCAGCGGACCTGAAAACTCTCTGATTATGCTCAATTTCTTCATATCACTAACACCCCTAGCTATGATTCTGGATGGGAGATATTATAGATAAGGTGAGTGACAACAAAACCCGGAAGTCAGACTCCAAGAAGAAAACAGAAAATGCCCATTTATCTAAAAATAGTGGTTAGGCTGGCTTCACAAATAGAAACCATTTGGCCATTTTCACTTCCTTTCTAACAATGATGCGGCTCACTGCCTGACTTAATTATAATCAGACTGAATGTGACGACAACCAAAATGCATTAAAAGTTTGACTCATTCTCCGTGTGTCATCCAACTCAGAGTCAGAGGTGGCTGACTTTAGAAAAGCATGCCCACGGTACGGTCCAGTTCTTATTACTGAAGAACCAGTTTCTAAAACCTGTTGCTCACTGACATCAAATAAAGCTGTAGAACCACTTTCTCTATTAGGCTGTAATGAACAACAACAAAAAAAGAGTCTACTTCTATAAATTTTTTAATGACATTATGTAACTGTCTCCCCAGGTACATAGCTGTACATTCTTCTCATAGTTCCAGGGATTGACCTCATTTCCCTAAACTTTCTCATCTAAATACCTGTGACTGTCGGTCACAAGTTGTGTCATGTAATCTATGAATTAAACAGCATCCTCATGTTGCTCACCACACTGCAGTGTTTTACTTTTCCAAGGTTGTTTATCCTCTGGGAAGTGGGAAACTCCTTCCTCAGCCATCATGGTATCTTGATCTACAAAACTATGAAATGAAAGGTTTTGCATTTAAAGATGTATTTTTCTAGCTAGATGTCATCACATATAAAATGTTGATCTACATAGAGTTTTCAAAAATTTTAGAGACTATCATGATAAATTGGCATCTATTATAGAGGTGTGCTCCTAGATATTTGGACATAGGTAATGAGAAGTCCAGTACATTCTCTGTCTTCATTGATGTCAGCTGGAAATAAACACAAAAATGACAACAAGAGTTGAGCAATTAAATCTGCACTGTTATGGAAAAAACAATTTTTATTTCTCTGCCATTCACTGAAGACTTAATTACTTTTGAAAAAGTATTAAAAATAAATTCCAAGTGTTTCTGTCAATTTTAGGAAAATGCTAAAACTACAGAAATGAAGAGTTGACTTTGAGCTAAATAAATCCAGTGTCCTCCAATCCCTGGCTCTCTGTCCTTCTGATGTTGCTTGGCCAAATGCTGACCTGGGTCCAGCCAGCTGCCCATGTCCTCTGCACAAGCACCCAGCATGAAGATTTGGAAATCAGCATTGCCGTGAGGATCTGGGTCGAGGTAAATCAGAATATCCCACCAGTGTCGGGCCTTCGGGGCTGCTAAGACAACGACGAGGCTTTCTTTGCCCTTTTTCTGTTGCCTGTTTTTCAAACTTTCTCTAGTTTCTTTAAACATAATACGGCACCTCCTCCCCACACTACACCACCCTCCTTTTTCAAAGGAAAGAGGAACCGTGGACAACTCTCTCGCAAACACCAGATTAACCATTGATTTTCTTCCATACCCATCGGTTCTCTTTTCCTAATCCTACACCAGAAGGAGATTGTTGATTCATGTGGGGATTCTAGCTCCATCTGAGCTCAAAATCTCACTCTCTCGGGTCACACGGAGAATCTCACTGTACTGATTATTCCCTCGCTCCAGTATCCCCCACTCTGCTGGTATCCACACTTCCTCCACCATATTCCTGCCATGGCTTTGGCTGTACCCCATAAACACTGAACATTTATCCAAATAAGACATGCAAGTGGCCAGGGGGTTTACCAGACAATGCTTAAAATCATTAGTTACCAGGAAAAGGAAAATCAAAATCACAATGAGATATCACCTTATACTTGTTAGAATGGATATGCATGACAAAACAATAGAATAAAAAAATCAAGCTCTGATGAAGATGTGGAGAAATGAGAATCTTTGTACAAGATAGACAGGAATGCAGTAGGGCAGCACCACTGCTGAAAACAGTACAGAGAATCCTCCAAACATCAGCAGAACTATCTTATAATCCAGCAATACTACTTCTGGATATTTATCTGAAAGAATGGAAATTGGAATCCTAAACAGATACTAGTGCTCCTGTGTTCATTAGAGTAATATTCACAATAGCTAAGGTGTAGAAACAGGCCAAATAACTAGAGACAGACAGACAGATTTTTAAAATATGGTATACACTTACAATGAAAAATTATTCAGCCTTAAAAAGGAAGGGAATCCTGCAATATGCAAAGAAGCCAGTCACTGAGCAGATACTGCATGATTCCACTTGTATCGCCCACCCAGGAGCCGGACTCTTAAGCAGTAGAAATAGTGCTTGATAAGAGAAGTGGGCGTGTTGAAAGACATTACTGTATTGATACACTTATGTTAATGATATTGTATTATACACTTAAAATTGCTATATTTTAGCAAAATTGAAATTGTATATTTCATTAAGTATTCTTGCCACAATAAAATAAACTTTAACAAAAGAAAAAAATGTATTCTCTGTTTCTCCCACAAATCCAGTGTGGCCCTTCCCTCTAGTCCTGATTTCATTAAAGGCAAGACCATGCCATTGATTGCTCACAAAATCTTGACGTTAGATTGGGTCTCTCACTGTCCTTCATGCACCACATGAAAACAAACTCCAAGTCTTCTCGCTGTGACTCCCCAGAAGCACGGGAACCCACTCGCATCTTCCATCCCAACAAAGCCCACCCATGTGTCCACGGCATCTCCACCCTAGACTCCTCCAGCGCCTACCTCCTCCTGCCTCTCCACCTCTGCGAGCCCCTCACTGTTCTGCAGCCATGCTGTTCTGTGGTCTTCCACTCAGACTCTGTGCTCCATCTAACTGCCTTCTCCTCTGAGCACAGGCTCTCACCATGCTTGGTACATGTGAACGCACCTCTTTTCATCTCTGCCTCTTTATTTGCCTTTTTGGTTGAGAGCAGTAGCTCGTAGCTAGGCCGTCGTTTTCTTAGTAAAGATTCCTTCGTACCATGAGTGTGGGTAAACCGCCCTTCCAAGGGTTTCTGTAATATCCCTTCGGAGTGAAATTTCCACCTTGGAATTACAGGAACTCTGCCTCCTTGGATCACTGCTCTAGAACCTAGCATAGCACCTGGCATTTAGAAAATATTCTAAAATTAACTAATTTATATATGAACTAATTGTTTTAGAACCTAATTGAAGACTAAATAGAAATAATGATTGGAGGGGGAAATTGAACACTCAGTAAGGGAGTGAATGAAGGCAAAGTATATAAATTATTCATAATATTTATTTTTGTCATGCATTTTTAAAAACGCATTTATAAGCATGACTTTTGTACAACTATGACAGTTTCATTTGTCACCTGCCATCTCCCCACCCATCACCCCTCCCTGTATCTATGCCATTGGCCCCTCAAGGTGGCAGGCCATGTTTCCTAGCTCCTAACTCTGCTTTCAACCATGGACATGCTTTGGTCAGAGGTCCATGAGAAGCTGCCCTGCCATCCCGAGTCTCTGACCGCAGTGACAGGCATGTTACTGCCGGCCCTCCGGTGTCTCAGACACACCAGGAGAAAAACACACCTGTGCTCATCTTCTGGTCCCAGGAGGAGGAGGAGGAAGCAGAGGAGAGGCCCACAAGGACAAGTGCTTTAGCCTATCCCTTCCTCGGGCACCTGACCCCAGCCCAGTTGTACCCTCAGTTACTGACTAAATGGTTACTGCTCTAACACTCATTTTGGGAGTGATTTGTCACACAGAAAAGTTGTGACCATAACTGCCTGATACACATGGCTGTCACTTGAATGTCTGGGCCTAGCTATTCTAAAAAATAGTGATGTTTACTTGCCATTGTTCATTAGAAAATAATGACATTTGGAAAACTGTTTATAACGTGTACATGTAACTAAATTCTTTTTTTGAAGTTGGAAGTGAATTTATTTGTTTTCTATTTGTCTTTTTTCTTTCATGTATTTTTTATTGGTACATGTTTGCAATATATAGTAAGTACATTCATGGTGGAGAGTTGGTACATATACATTTGATAAATTCTTGAATCTAGAATACATAAATAATTCATAGAAACAAAAATATAAAGACAAACAACCAAATTAAAAGGTCAAAAAGCACTTATCACACTACACTTAAATAAACATTTCATAAAGAAAGGGCAAACATTAAGTTCTGTAGTTCCATGTGCAGCATCTGAGGCAATCCCTGGAAAATATGAGCTTCAAAGAGCTTGGGTATCTCCACCCCTACAGCACTTCTGGTGGTTGTAGCTCCCATGGATTCTCTTTTGGGCTGGTTTTGCTTCCTCCTTGCAGTTTTCCTCAGACAATCCTTGTTCCTGGCTTCTACAAACTTCTGGGGTCTCTACTGCATCTTTAGCTTCACACTCACAGCTTCACACACTGTCCTCTCAGGAGCATACTGCCTGGCCTCCCAGGCCTTCTTCTGAAATCTGGGTGGAAGCCTTTTGACCCCACAGTTCTTCCATTTTGCATGCACCTAAAACCAGCACCACATGGATGATGCCAAGGACTGCTGCCAGCTGGAGCAGTAGCAGGCTTCCCTCTTTCTTGTCAGTAGGGGTCAAGTGCCTGGATCACTGAGCACTGTGAATTCAGTTCTGAGGAACAAATTCTCTAGGGTGCAACCATTCTGGAACATAGTGCTCTGGGGTTTTCTTCTCAAAGCAAAATCTTTCACCTTTGCAATTTTGAGGCTGCAAAGGGTGGAGTCCTGCTGCTTCTTGTGATGCCCTCAGGCCATCTTTTCTATTTTCCTATTCCTTCTCACCAGTCAAGAGCTCCTCTGCTATATCTTTGCTGACCAAACTCACAACATTTTAAATCATTCTTCTGGGATCTTTACTCTTGATGCTCAACATAAATCTGAATAAAAGCCCCCAACAGTAGCCATGCCACCACCTCAACATTAGACTGCCTTGAAATTTCTTCTGCCAGATTAATTAGTCTGCCGCTCTTAATCTCAGTCTCAGGCAAAATCTCTGGACACGAGCAAAATGCGGACAAATTTTCTGCCAAGCCATAACACACATCAAGGATGTCAATGCAGTCCTTCTTGCCAGCAGAAACCTCCTCATCCTGGTCTTTACTGACTTTCTGGTCCTCTGAGCTCTGATCAGAATCTCCCATGCAGAACAGCCTCAGGTGTTCCATCTCTACTTTTTCAGCCAGCATCTCTGAACCTTTCTAAACTCTTCCCACAAGCCATTTCCAAAGGCTCCTGAACCACATGGTCAGGTATGGTCACAGCAATGACCCCACTTCTGGTACCAAATTCTGTTTTAGTTACTTTCTCTTGTTGGCGGGACAAAACACCCAATACCCAAAATTAAAGGAGGAAAAGTTTATTTAGCTCACAGTTTGTGGAAGTTTCAGTCCATAATCAGCTGGCTCCAAGGCAGGGAGGCAAGGGCAGAGGGGCAACAGTTCATGGTGCTGGAAGACAGCAAAAGCAACAAGAGAGAGACAAGTCTATTTCTGTCCCTTATATTGTATGCAGGCTACCCACCCTAGGGTGGGTGTAGCACTCACACCCTTAATCCCAGCATTGGACCATGAATCAATCACACACTCTAGATTCAGCTGCCTCTGAAAAGCCCACCCTCCATTACTGCATGAGGCTTTGAGAGGACATCTAGACACAAACCATAACAGCAGTGTTTTCTGCCTTATTTTGAGTAGTTATTAAATGAACATACACAAATGACAAAACTTGTCAGAGTACTTCAAATCTGTGCATCTTATTATATATAAATTATGTATCAGTCAAAAGAAATGAGAGATATGTACAGATAGAGAAGTGACAGGATGAGAGACAAGGATAAAAAGACATGGGTCCGAGGGGCACAGAGATGAAGACAAAGAGACAACAAAGTAGATATGGGAAGAGAAAGAGAGAGAACTAGAAAAAGAGAAGGGGTCAGGCACCAAGAGAAATAATCAAAATTCAAAACTGCACCTCAAAGGACCAGCTGCTGCCTAAGCCACCACATGACAAGGAAAGGTGCCCTCCCTCCAAAAAATGTAAGCAAATAGAATAGTTCCTTGTGCAGAGGACACACTGTATTTGTGGAATGATGTTACAGATAGTTCTAAGATAGTCATGGGAAGGTCTGCTTTAAGAACAATAATAGGCCAGGTGTGGTGGTGCACACCTGTAATCCCACCACTTTTCAAGGCTGATGCAGGAGGATTGCAAGTTCAGCCCAGCCTGGGCAACTTAGTGAGTTAATGAGACCCTGTTTCAAAAGAAGGGAGGGGAGCTCAGTGGGCATACCTGGGTTCCATCCCCAGTACCAGGGGGAAAAAAAAAAAACATAAAGCTCAGACAGAACAAAAGGCTGGGAGATGACAGGGTGATTCCCTGTCTCTCAGTACACATGTTCACCAGTACAGACATTGTCGAGCTCATTATGGTCAAGAGCTGTGTTCTGACAGGAGTGTCCTGTTCACGTGTGTGTGTGTGTGTGTTGTGAATTCTACAAAATTCTTGAATGTTAAGTCAGGGATTAATTTTTGAACGCTAATGTATTGTCAGTCAATGTCAGTATTACAGATGCACAGTTGGGGAAAATCAGGTGCTAAAAACTATCTTCAAGAGCATTTGGAGAGTGGCGCTGGACTCATTTCTCAACAGTCCTGCCTTAATTACAGGACCTTCTCATTGAATTGGGCATTTTGTGGCTAGAAAAGAATAATTACACAGCTTAACGTGAGGAAAGAGAAACTTCAGTCCTCCCAACTTATGTGTTTCCATAGTTACATTGAGAAAATGCAGAGTTTAGATATTTAATCCTACAGTTAACAGAATAAGTGAATTATATTTTTTCTTCTTGATATCAGTGTTTCATCATGATAGGGACAGGTGTTTAGTGTCCTGAATTGTACCCTTCTGCCTGGGTGACAGCTGGCAGAATACCAGGCCATGGGTGGCACCAGCTTCCTGGGGCTTGGGCATTTTATTCGTGCAGTTTGGGGTCTGCTTATTTGCTAGTTCCTTAACAAATTGAAATGAATGAACTTTTACTTAGAGCCCAAGTCTTCATTTTCAGTAAAGACCGAAGCCAGAGATCAACACGCTTGCATTCTCGTCACTTTAGTGCATGTTCTGAGTTTTGAACACCATGCGGGTATGTTATTTGTGTCTTTCCCGAATTATACCATGGTATAACATTTTTTTTTTGTTAAAAATGTATGAGCCTACGGAGAACTGGTTGTATGCTGTATAGATGGGTTCACTCTACTAATAATTCTTTGAAAATTTAGATTTGCCTTGCTTAGTGCCATAGAATTCCTAGGAAATTATACGTAAACCGGTCATCAAATCACTTTCACACATGGGAAGGACTCCATAATGAAAGATGTCACCACCTGCAGGGTCATCATAGTGAAGGTCTATAGAAGGGTGGCAGCATCTTCCTTCAAGCAGAAGGGACACGTCCACTTTTCTCAAGGACAGGATGCACTGGAAGACAACTGGGGCTCACAGTTCAGCAGTTCATGCCCCAGTCCCGACTGCTTGTGACACTGACACAGCAGCTGCCAGCAGCTGCACCACCGTGGCTGCAACCCCAACCTGTGTGCCGCCCAGGACCTCTGTCACAAGCATTGGAGTCCATGAGAAGGTCCACTGACCACAGGGTGCGCCACCTCGGGCCCCTGCTTGGCTGGAGGGATGTGGGAGGTTGGGATGCTGCAGCTCCACAGAGAGATCTGTACTTCTCATGGGTGAATTTCAAATTGGTGCAGGATGGAAATGGTGTTTTTACCTACATAACTGGAAAAGTTTGAAACTCCATAATGCATAGCCACTAAGGATGCAAAACACTCTCCTATTTTGCAGCAGGTCATATAAAGAAATAAATTTATCCAAGGGCAATTTGGCAATGTGTATTAGACTTCTCTTTGAACCCATAATAGATTTTGAGGGTTGTACCTCTAGTTACCCCAACACACAGGTGCAAAAGAGATTTGTGAGGATGAGCTGGCAGCATTGTTTAACTGGCAAAAGCTGGCAGCTTTTGTTTTAACAAAAGGAGAGAAACAAATAAGGGTTCACCAGTACAGACATTGCCAAGCACATTACAGTCAAGAGCTTTGTTCTGACAGGAGTGTCCTGTCCACATGTGTGTGTGCGTGTGTGTGTGCGTGTGTGTGTGTGTGTGTGTGTGTGTTGTGAATTCTACCAAATTCTTGAATGTTAAGTCAGGGATTAATTTTTGAACGCTAACGTATTGTCGGTCAATGTCAGTATTACAGATGCACAGTTGGGGAAAATCAGGTGCTAAAAACTATCTTCAAGAGCATTTGGAGAGCGGCGCTGGACTCATTTCTCAACAGTCCTGCCTAATTACAGGACCGTCCCATTGAATTGGGCATTTTGTGGCTAGAAAAGAATAATTACACAGCTTAACATGAAGAAAGAGAAACTTTAGTCCTCCCAGCTTGATTATGTGTTTCCATAGTTACATTGAGAAAATGCAGCGTTTAGATATTTAATCCTACTGTTAATAGAACAAGTGAATTATATTTTTTCTTCTTGATATCAGTGTTTCATCATGATAGGGACAATTGATTTAGAAAGAAAAAGAGAAATCAAATGACTTTGAGGATACATTTGTTTCCTAAGCATCTCAATGTATGGTTGGTTTCTGAATCTGTTTGTTCTGCATCTGAAAATTCTACAAACTTTGATTAAAAATATTCCCCCCAAAATAACATCAGAACTGAATATGTACAGACATATTTTTGTCATTAGTCCCTAAAGAATACACTACAACAACTATCTACCTAGTGCTTACATTGTCCCAGTATTATGTGTCATCTAGGAGTGAGTTAAAGTATAAAGGAGGGTTTCAAGTGTGTGTAGATTCTATGCTAACCCTGTTCCATTTTCTATAAGGGACTCGAGCATCCGCGTATTTTGGTACCCACGAGGTATCCGGGAACCTCTATCCCCTGGATGCTGAGGGAGAAATATAGTTCTAAAACGTACTATACCTGCTAAAAGGTTTAATAGGGTTTAGAAATATTTGTGATCCTCGTTTCAAGATACTGACTGTTACATAACCAGATCTAAAGCATTCAAATTCAAAACATTTTAAATGTTTGTGCAGCCAGGCTTGGTGGTGCACACCTATGACCCCACCGTTCTGGGAGGCTGAGGCAAGAGGTTTGTAAGTTCAAGCCCAACCTGGGCAACTTAACAACTTAGTGAGACCCTGTCTCAAAATGAGAAATTAAAAAAAAAAAAAAATGGCTGAGGATGTAATTCAGTGAGAAGTCTTTGGGCTCAATCCCCAGTACCTCAAAAAGAAAAGTATGCAATGTAATTTTTGTCAAATACCTTTATATTAATAACAAACATTTTCAAATGCATTTAGAATATCCAGTGAGGTTCTCACAGTCCATTTTATTGGTTAGAAACTCTCTGTTAAGATATTAAATTTTGTCAGTGTTCAATCATTTGTCTGGCATCAAAAACAGAAAAAGTAACAAGCAAAAAAACAGCTTTTCCCCAAATTGCTTGAAGATGAGCAGTAAAGATCTACAACATAAAATGTGCATTAAGAGTTGTAGACATAAAAAAAAAAAGATCTACCCGTAGCTGATTTACAGGCATTTTTCAAGAAAAGTCCTCCAGGCCTCGTCTCCCCCAAAAGTGCTTTGCTATCAAATGTTTTAACATTTCCATGCAGGCGAAGGCTCATTGCTCTGAAATCACTAAGCTGTCCCCTGATCCCCGCAGCGGTCCTTGCAGACATCACACATTGTGACCAGCCCCGGAAGCAGGTGCCGAGGTAGGGACCTGACCTTTGATGTGAGACTTTCCCCCAGGGCTGCCAGATTTGGGAAATCAACACCCTGGTGCTGCCCGGTTAAATCGGAATCAGGAAAACAATGAACGGTTGTTTAGCGCAAATGCGTCTCCTCTGTTTACTTGACATTCAGCTCCAAGCCCAGTCAGGAGGACCCAGGGAAGAAGTCCTAGGAAATGGTGCATTGCGAGTTTTTGAGGACGTGGTTTATAATATCACGCAGTTTCTTTCACAGAGAACTTAAGTGTAAGTTTATTTTTTCTGGTCTTCCTAGCAGAAGAGTTGGCTGTCCTCTGTGGAATCCATTTGTTTTATCTTATAGTGTCTGCGAAATGCTTCCCTAGGTGGCTGTCTGCACCTTGACTGCTAGAAGGTTTATGCCACATAAAGCCCATGAGTAGCAGGTCATGGTGGTGCCTGCCTGCAATCCCTTCACTCAGAAGGCTGAGGCAGGAGGATTCTAGGCCAGTCTAGGCTGGGCACAAGGCCAGCCTGAACTACATAGCGAGACCCCGTCTCAAAAAAAAAAAAAAAAAAAAAAAAAAAAAAAGTACATGAATGCAGTGCACAGGACCTTTGCCCTGAACTATGTCCCCAGCCCTTTTTTATTTTGAGACAGAGTCTCATTAGGTTGCTAATTTGCCCAGGCTGTTCTCAACCCTGCAATCCTCCTGCATTAGCCATATTCTTAACCTCTTTTCTGGCTAGATTTTATAGTCCAGTCTTTGGTTTCCTTCCTTCTGTTGCTTCTATTTTATTATTGTTATCTTCTTGGGTTTTGTATCACTCGTGGCACTCTTCAAAAAGTTTAGGGGACAGGGTGTGTAAGGAAAAATAAACAGACTGCACTTGCAGTCTTACAAAAATAGGTTGATAATTTGATACGGAATTCGTTGTTTTGAATTCCATCTAACATGGCTTTGTGGCCAAAGGTTAGCGTCTTGCTCTTGTGGGGCTGTAGTGTGGGCCCCAGAACAGCCCTGAGGGGAAGATGTGGGGTGTTTTCACGCCTCACTCAGAGAACATTACGTTTTAATTCTTCAACTGACATTTGATATCTCTTCCCTTTTTACATACTTTATTGCCGCCTCTAAAATCTTTGTCATTTTGTTTAGATAACATTTATATTAATATGACATCTTTATTCAAACAAAAATCCCATCTCCTGTTTGTTTTTTCTTTTTCCTTTCAACTCTGAGTTACTGGTCCCCAGATAAGCAATTTTATATTTCCTTGTTCGATGGGGAAACAGGCCCGCAGTCCATATCGGATATCTATGCGTAGTCACATCCAAAAGTCAAGTTAATTAGGCAGAAAGTTAACTGATTCAGTCAGGCCAAAGGTCGAAACTAGATCACTTACGCATAGCTGGCTGGTCCTCCACGGTGTCGTGTTTAAGATTTGGTCACGAGGGTCCTACTTTTACTTCTTTTGTGGGATTAAGTTCTGGCACCTAATTTCTTTTTTTTTTTTTAATTTAAAATCAATTTTATTTTTTATTTTATTTTATTTTATAGGAAATAAAAACAATGGTACAAAATTTCAAAACAATATTGTAGAAGAGTAACAACGGTTACTACATTGCATATTGTTACCCTCAATGTAGTTCCTCGTATTACAAGATACAGGCATGAAAAATTATTTTTCATGCACCGAATTTCTTAGTTACCAGTTTGGGTCATCAAAAGCACCCTCCTTCCTTTCTTCTTCCCCCTGAGTTTTACACCAGCTGGAGGGGTAGGTAGGAAACAGATCAATGAATGGCTCAAGACAATACAAATAAACCAAAATAAAAAGTAAGAGCAGTTTTAAAGATCTACTAAAAAGCTCAGTGAGTTTAGTGAGTTTTTCTTATAAAATTTGTAGTGCTTTAACCACAATAATTAGAACACGTTGGATCATGAAAAACCAGCGTAGAATGTGATATTTAATTCATTCGCTGATGACAAACTAGTCAAATCTTTTAAAGAGGTGAAGTGAAGCTTGAGTCCCCGGAACACAACCACAGGAGAAAGAGTCAGGAAAGCGGTGAAGAAAAGTGCTGCACTGAGCTCTCGGTGGCATAGCTCATGTTTCAGCCTAAAGTTGCCCTTGGAATACTCTTTCTTCGGTCTGCATTTTCTCACTGTACTTCCCGGTTTCATCAACAGAGGTCACTGTGGCACCATTACTACTAACGGTCTAGCCAGCCAGGAAAACAGTAGAAAAATGCTTTTAGTCAATCAACACTCATTAAAATGGATGGTATCCGACACTACCGCCAGGCAACAGGAATAACGAAGTGGATAAAGGAGGCTCCTGGACATCACTGAAAAAGTGTAGGAGAGGGCAAAGAAGAAAGAATTAAACGTGCTAGAACAATACATAGGTGCCAGGTCACTGGCAAAAGTGTCAATGTCCTCTTTAAATTTGGCGCTCTGATATACACAAACAGAATCTAATAGTATTTTTAAAAATCTGATTCAATTGCATCATTGGGATCCTTTCTATATATAAATACTTTGTATGCATTTCTTCAAACAAGCAAACAGACAAAAAAAAGCACCCATGAATCTTTTTCTTCGAGAAATAAACTAGTAGGCGTTGTAAGTCATCTTGGATGATTGGAAGTACCCGCAGCGGTTACTAGCCGGACCCTATCCATTGTCTTCCCCGGAGCAGATGGTTCCTAACCGTGCCTGTGGGTCTTTTAAAAACCCCGGCGCCCAGCCTCACGCAGCCAGGTCAGGGACACAGAACTGTCACCCGGGCGGGGGTTTCTGCTCCCAGCAGAAACCAGTGTCAGCCGCGACTGAGAGCCATGCACACGACGCCTTCCACTCTGGTCATTGATTCGGGAGCCAACACTGCAAAAGAGATTCTATGGATGAGTTTTTTGGGTGTATTTTCTGGAAACTGCCTGACGAGTAGAGCATCCCTGGGTTTTTCATAAAGGTCTGCGTGGACAGCTGGGAGCTCCTGCCCTTCTGGAGGCCGATGACGTTACCCACGAGTCAGGTGGAATGACCGCTGTGTCAGTATAGCTGGAGCCACGTTCTGTGATGAGTGCCCACTTTTGCTTGGTTAAGTAAGCAAACAGGTGGGAAGCAGTGGTTTGATTAGCCCTGCATTCCCCTGAGGTGAGTGGCCTCCCTTTCTCTCAGGTTTGGTCTGGCACGGAAGCTCCCCGCCTTGTTTGCCGTTGCTAACAGGTGCCCACTACAACACCGAGCCGCTGCCCAGCGTCCACGCTGGTTCTCAGCGCAGGGCAGGCTCGCGAGCTGATCCTCAGCACTTCCCCTCAAGGGAGCGGCTGCGGCCCGCACAGCTGCACGCCGGAAGCTCTGGGAGCTCAGGAGCTGGACCGTGAGAACTGGTATTTTTACAAAGGTTGGTTTAAAAACTACTTTACTGAAACCTGTGGTGATCATTTTTATGCACAAAATGGCTAAAGTATTATCCACTGCATTATGGACCAAGTATGTGAAAAGATCATTTACCTAAAAGGAAATAAAACTGTGTAAGAAATGGGAAATTGTTCATTTATAGTGGAAGACTGTGCAGCACAGCAAAGTCATTAATTGCATTTCTCCTAGTATTAAATTATTTTAAAAATTATAGTGCCCAGTTTTGGTGAAGACGGACACAGAACTTCTATGTCTGTCCATTGTTGAGGACCACATACACTGGGGAAACTCTGAAAAATATTTTGACTATCGCTAGTTACAAAAGCCTTAGAAATTTGAACTGTAAGTAATATCAACCTAGTAAAATTAATATAATACAGAATATTTGTAATATTCTCCTTAAACATGATTTGAGAAAAGCAAAGAAAAATTTCAAAGCCTATAATAAATATAGAGGAAACCTATGAAAAATAATACTTTTTCTTAACACTAAAATTAGAAAATAGAACAAAAGCATATATTTCTTTAAATATCCATTTGAAAAATAATTGAATCCATATGAATTATAATACATTGTGTAGTTATGTCTACATATAAGATGTTATTAATGTGTATTTTATATGCACATTTAATTTAAGACCTTTAGTTTAATAATTTTACAAGTAGCTGTGACGCAGCATAGGAAAAGCTCTCGATATATATGTGGTCAAGAACGAGTGGGTTTGCAGCTCAGGAAAACAAGGATGCAATTGACACTGAAGACCTGGGTAAGGAGGAGGAAAAGCCGAGCCCTGCAATCTCTGCCCTAGTAGAGCAATGGTTATTAAGGGATCTAAGATGGGAAGACAATAGTGGGGGATTCACTAAGCGCTTGGAGTGGAAGAGGGGAAATCTAAAATGAAATTTTAGAGAAGAACATCAACAGGCTAATACCATGTGTGTGCGGAGTACATTGACCAGACGTAGCACGCAGAGCATCCCAGGAGAAAATACATGCATGCAGAACGCATGTAGGGAAGTGAAAATAAATGGTTTCAGAGAGAAAGCAACTCACACCCTCTTACCTAATTATTCATCCATCCATCCACCCATCCATCTGTCCATCCACCCACTTATTCATTCAATCAGCCAGTATTTGTTGAACAGCAACTTTGATTGTCCATTTCCATAGTTTCGGTGAAGAATAATATAGTCTATATGTTTGTGGGGTTCGTATTCCAAAGCATGAGATAGAAAAGAAGTAAACGGAGACTGACGTAAGTGCTACGCTGAGAATTAATATGGTATGACAATGTTCCAGACACATGTTAGATTTAATGACAGTAATAACCTTAGAAAGTGTGAGTTCTGTGTCAGTGTCCTTTAAGTAAGTGCGGTGAAAAAGCAACAGTTGTGACATCAACATCCAAGCTGCAATTGCATTCTGGGAAGGAGCTTCCCATCTGGAGCATGAGGAGCCGCAGGAAAGAATTACAACCCGATGAAGAATTCATGCTACCTGTGACTTTTATTCACTGGGCTTTTTTCCCCTCCCTTGTCTTTCCTTTAGGATTCTCCCTGGACTTTAAGATTTAGTATAAATCCCTTCTTGCCTATGCAAGACAAGGCATTTTGCATGATGAAGAAATATCATCTCGGTGTTCACTCTGCGTGAAGCACACAGAGGGCCTGGAGACGCAGGCAAGCGAACCTTCCTCTCCGCCCTCTGACAGCACCGAGATTCGTGGAGGACGAAGACTGTGTGATTAACGCCGAAGGCAATGATCTTCAAAACCCAGTAGGGGAGTCGAGGCCCGCTTCCTGCATGATTTGAACAAGGTTTTGAGAGACAAGTAAGACTTCAAGCATTGAGAGAAAGAAGTGTGAGATGGTGAAAAACATTCAAAAGGAAGGGTACAGTGACAATAATGATCTTATTATTTACTAGGCTCTTGCATGAATAGCATAACTTCTCCATGCTGTTATGACCCAGATATAAGATGTCCCCCAAAGTCTCCTGTGTTCATGCGGGGCTCGCGGAAGGTGACTGGATCGTGGGAACACTATGTCACTAGTGGATTACTCCGCTGATGGGTTCATAGCTGAATGTGCTACTAGGAGGTGGGGCCTTGTTGAGAGAGGCAGGTCACCGGGGCACGAGCTAGATGGGTGTATTCTTATCACTAACTCTCCCTTCTCTCACTCTCTCTGCTTTCTGGCTGCCATGAGGTGAGCAGCTTCCCTCCGCCTGGGAGCCAGCCGACCATGGATTGAACCCACTGAAACCTTCTCCTTTAAGTTGCAGGTGTTGGGTATTTTGCCTCAGTGATGGGAAAGCGTACTACTACACATGTTTTCATCAAACCTTCACCTTGTGAAGTAGGTATTACTTCTGTTATCATCATGTCTACTTTATAGGTAAAGCAACCAGGTGCAAAGAAGTGTAATTCTAGAGCCTGACTTTATCGTGAAAGACGAACTAGACTCTGCTCCCTCTCATGGTGCTGGGCTTTGCTCCCACACTGCAGCCTGTTCTACGGCTGTACTGAGTTCAGTTGTTTGCTGTTCGTGGACATTTCTGCTCATGGATGTACCTTGTCTCCCACAACACTGGGAGCTCCCAGGGAGCTGTACCTTATGCTTCTTTTTCCAACACACACGGTACTTGCAGATGCCCTAAAGCTTACGTTACCCACTGAACCAAGAGGAGATGTGTGCTTTTCATAAAATGGTTACAAAACAACAACCATAAAAAGATAGCGCAAAAGAAATCCTGTTGAGAGAGATGATCCCAGTCTCTTTCAAATGTTAGAGGTAATTTTTTTTTTTTTTTTTTGTGGGTACCGGGGGTCGACCTCAGGACCTCGCGCTTGCCAGCAGGCGCCCGTGCCGCTGAGCGATATCACCGGCCCTTTTTTTCCTTTATGTAGGTTCCGGGAGTGAACTCAGGACCGTGCGCTTGCCAGGCAGGCGCGTAGGCCGCTGAGCCTTCTCACCGAATGTACATAATTTTTCTTAGTTATTCCTTTGTGGATCTAACATGCTTTGATATCTCAAGAATGTCCTAATCTCAATGAGGTTGAGTTGCATGGTGGTGGCCAGAGCCTGGGGAGCAGAGAGTGGGGAGGGATGGCGAGAAGCTGGACGGTGGCTACTAAGGTACAACTAGAAAGGAGCAAGAAGTTCTGGGGTTCTCTTGTGCAGTAAGGTGACCATAAACAACAAAAATATATTCTACATTTCAAAAATCTGGAAGAGCCGGGCATGGTGGTCCATGCCTGTAATCTCAGCACTCTGGAGACTGAACCAGAGGATTGCAGTGAGTTCGAGGCCCGCCTGTACGACAAAGCGAGACCCTGTTCGGAAAAAAAAAAAAAAGCAACAACAACAACAAAAGATAGAAAAAGTCTAGAAGAAAGTTTTACCATGAAGAACACACAAGTTTAAATATTGCATTGTTTGTCTTGTGTGAGAAACCCAAAGAGTAAATAAGGACCAAAATGGAGGCCGGGTATCGGGAAGTAGGAAGAATGAGTTCTAATGGGAAGGGGAACGAGGAGGGCGGAGGGCGGAGGGAAGGGAAGGAAAGGAAAAGGGATTTAAAAAAAAGAGAGAGAGAGAGAATGGAAGGGAAAAATGGAAACAAAGCTTTGAAAAAGGAGGAGGAGAAGAAGGGTTGAAGGGAGGGGAGGGGAATGGGAAAAAAGAAGATTTAAGATATATTGTGTACAGCTACAAATTCCCTGTGATGAATTTGACCATTATGTATGGTAAACATATAGCAATTAAAAAAAAGAAAGTTTTACCATGAAGAAAGGATAAAATTTGAGGAGACGGGTAGCTAAACCTTATTTAAACATTGCACATGTATGTATACATGCTCTGAAACAACATGTTACCCCAATGATACATACAATTTTTATATTTTTATATATTAGTTAAAAGTAAATTTAATTTTTTAAAAATTCTTTAAATGTTTTACATGATTTATGTGCTAATAATAGTTGCCTGTGCTATATTTAATAAGTTAAAATTTAACAAGCTAATAAGTTGCCTATATTTAATTTATATTAATATAGCTATAATTTTTAGATAGTATATTTCTTGCATCTTCCTAAAAATTATTTCCACCAGCTGTGATAGGTTTTGTTTTTTTCTGAAGAGAGAAAGGCCAGATTAGCTTCTCATCCACCCACATTTCCCGGGCCTCTGAGGTGCGGAGTGAGCCCTTCCCATGCCCGGGGCGAGGCACTTGCTGGCTTCACCACTGTGTCTGGGGTGTTACCTTTGGGACTTTAGACCTTCGAGATACACAGGTTCTAACCTGGTCATTGTACCGCCTATGAATCTGACTGATTGGTTTAGATGTAAAGTGTCCCCCAAAGGTCTCCAGTCCGCTTCTGGAGGCTGACTGAACCACAGAGGCACTGTCCCATCAGTGGAGTCATCTATTGATGAGTTCCTGGCAGAATGTGCTGTTAAGAGATGGGGTCCCATTGGAGGAGGTGCGTCACTGGGTTGTGGTCTGGAAGGGTGTATTCTTGTCCCTGGCCCTTCTCTCCCCTCTCTTACCTTCTCTGTCTGCTTTCTGGGCACCAACCAGTGGGCTTTAGCCACCCCCTTCTGCAAACATATAGCAATTTAAAAAAAAGAAAGTTTTACCATGAAGAAAGGATAAAATTTGAGGAGACGGGTATGCTAAACCTTATTTAAACATTACACACGTATGTATACATGTTCTGAAACAACATGTTACCCCAATTATATATACATTTTTTATGTTTTTATATATTAGTTAAAAGTAAATTTAATTTTTAAAAAATTCTTTAAATCTTTTACATGATTTATGTGCTAATAATAGTTGCCTATGCTGCATTTAATAAGTTAAAATTTAACAAGATAATAAGTTGCCTATGATATTTTTGCCTTGGAGCCAGCTGGCCACAGACTGAGTCCTCTGAAATCAAGTTAAATCCCTCTTCCTTTAAGTGGTGGGTATTGGGCCTTACATCCCAGCCAGTAATGGGGTTGTGACTGATGCACTCACTCACTGTGCCACTTTAACCATGCTGTTCATTTTCCATATTTGTTTTGTTTTGTTTTTGCAAAGTGTGATGACCAAATCCATGTGACTTACTTCTGAGTGGACCATCTCTCAAAGGTATGAAGTTTAGCCTTGGAGAAAAGAAGCTATATCCACTAAGAATGTGTTTCCCAAGTGACCGTTACCCACCCAAGGGCGCACATCACAATCAGGGTTTCAGTTAGATCCCAAGGAAACCTAGCACAGTGGGGTACAGCCCCCCAGGGGCTGAGCCTGCAGGCAGGGTAGAAGGAAGGGCGGGGCTCACAGCACAGGTGAGGCCTGGGAGACAGAAAGCCTTCAAACACAAAGGGTTTACCATCCCTGCAGATCTACCCCCTCCATTTACCCAACATCAGATAGATACTTCATCTGCCTCTCAAAATGCAGATTCCTGGGCCTTAGCACAGACCTGCTGGATCATTTAGGGGAGGAAAGGAGGAGGAAGCTGCAGAAATCTGAGCTCTGTTAACAAATTCCCCTGGTGATCCTTATGCATAAAGAAGTTCACTGATCGTGAAAGCAAAATGTTAGTATAACAAGCAAGAACAATTTATTTTACATGAAGTTACCCATGCTCCTGGGAAAACATTTACTGCGTCCAAATGTCTAGATGGGCTTTCAATCATTTCTGCTTGTCAATTGCTTCAACTGAAAGGTCACCCCATCAAAAAAATAATAAAGGCAATCTAAAATTGTGTGGCAAAACCAAGATGAAACTTTTCGTATTCTTTTCAGTTAAGTTTAAAGACAGACTTCAGGCTGGTGAGACAGAGGCCCTCTGTAGTTTTTATTTCAGCAGGTTGGGCTTAAAATGCTTGCTTCAAGTCAGTGCAAAATCAGCTAAGAGACAGGTTCAGATTGCTTTCTATGTCTGAGTACACACCCTATTTCTGCTCTCAGAACTGAACCAGAGGGAAGTCCTTCTTCCCCTCAAAACCCTTCTCAGCCACTTTGATGCCTAAAATTCATTTTTCTGAGGAAAAAAAATAGCTGAAATGCTAGTGCTTAGAGAGATCTAAGACAGCAACATGGAAGGCGCTGGTCCTGCCCTTTCCTAAGAAGGGATTTGGATAAAGCCAGGGGTTGGGCACATAGAGGAACAAAATGACACTGGCCACATCACTGTCTCCAGAGGACCAGCTCTGCTGTCTTACCACTTTTTTCCCCCAAAAGGAAGGAAAGAGCCATTTGAAGATGAAGGCTAAACACTCCCAGAAGCATGGCTGTTGGAGCTAAGGAATCACTCACTCAGAACCTGTCCTTTGCCTAAAAGAAACAGAGGCAGGATTGTTTCCATTTACCCAGATAATACATCAAACCCAAGGAAACCGATTAGTCCATAAAAGCCTTTGGGGCCAGACCATATTTGCTATATGGAAAAGAAAGGCCTTCTATTTTAGCCACTCAGTACCTCCTCCCAGGGCTGAGTTAATTAAGGGTCACTCCGGGATTTTCAGTTTTCTTTGGTGGCTTCAGAGGGGAAAGATAGGAGGTGGCTTTGAACAAACAGGAACCTCACCCAGAAAGCCAATCTCCTATTTCAACCTCAGTTCTCCTGCCAGCAAACACCCAAGGAGCAGGGAGTGGTCCATTGTGCCAGGGAATTCACCCTCGGGGAAAGACAAAGCCCAGCACAAGGCCCAACAAGAGATAATCTCAGAAACACCAGTCACACTGGCTTTCAGAGGGGACCTGCTCTGAGTCCGAATTCCTTATCATTGGAGATAACCAGACCAAACACGGGGTGCTGGATCCCCCAGGTGGAAGGGTACAGCATGTACTTAGACCAAAATGTACTGTTCTCCAAATTGTAGATAGGGGTCACATGAGTCCGGGACATTTTCTGATGACTCCCAAAGGCTCCCCTGGCACTCTTGGAGCTCATGGCTGACAGGGTTCGCCCATGTGGTGACTTTTCCTGGTCTTTGGGTGTCATCTAGTGATTCTGCCCTCAGTTCTCAAGCTGCCATAGCCAGGCCAGAAGGCATTTCGAGGAGGATTCCAACAAGAGCCAAGGGCAAAGTCACACAGGAAGAGGGCTCGGCACTCACTAAATGGGAGTGTTTTCCCAGGCCATAGTGTGCACGCAAAACCTATTCAGAGCTTTACTTTGATTTTAGGAAGTTAATAATACATTTACTAAAGTCATTAATTTCCAATTTAAGCATTCAGTTCTTTCTATGAAGTTTTTAAGCTCAGTTTTGAAAGTATTTAAGTCTAGCAAATTTTAGCAGTCACTATTAAAAGGGACATTGGTTAATTTTCTATCTACAGCTGCTGTTCAGTTTATGATGGGGTTATGTCTCAATAAACCTATCATTACGTTGAAAATATTCTAAGTCAAAAAATGCATGGAACATACCTAAGATAATAAGCAGCACAGCTTAGCTTTGCCTGCCTTAACTGTGCCCAGAACACTTACATTAGCCTACGGTTGGGTAAAATCATGCAACGCAAATCCTAGTTTAGAAGAAAATGTTGAATATCTCATGTAATTTACTGAATGCCTGCACTCATAGAAATAACCAAATGCCAGTTTCAAACTTTTCACTCTAGGGAACCATTTTGTACCACCTATCATAAGTAAAAAACAAACAAACAAACAAACAAACAAACACCCACAATTTAAACCATCATAATTTGAGGACCATCTACACTTTACAAATAGGGAAACTTCTCCTAACATCTTCAGCTGTTTTGAGAAATCAAAATCTTCCCAATTTAAGAAAAAAAAATTCTAACGATTTGAGGAATCAAACTTACTATTGCCAAGAAACTTAAATTCTCTCACATTTCATTACTATTGTTAATCTACTAAGATCCCTACCTAAAATCATGGTTCTGTTTAAATTGTTTACACTCTTCAAATTGGAATTAGAAGGCAAATCTGTGCTCTCTGTTCAATAAATACATAAAGGGCCAATCACTTATGAATTCCCTATTTCAAAGATATTAATATCAACGATCTGATTCTCTTAAATATTATCTATGTTTAGTTTTAAGACTTCCTGCTACTGGAAGGTGTTTACTCACCAAGCAAACGATCATGAATTCCATACAGTTTGGGCTTGCTTTCCAATGCGATTTTGAAGGCACCTTCTCAACTTGGTGAGTTTCTTAATGAACAAAGGTTTGAGGCAAGAAGTGACTGGTGCTTGTCTCATGATTCCGTAAGACTCTGCAGAAAAGTATGGTTTAGGAGATGCCCAACAATAGGGCAGAACTAGATGACAAAATGAGTTCCGGTTACTGGCAGCATAAAAACACCGAGTAACCAAAAATAACTCTAGCAAAAAACCAAACCATCTATGAGTTTACTCTTGAATAATCTAGTTAGCTGAGTTCCATTCCTTATTTGGCCATTTACCAACTTTTTGATTTGGGGCATGTGGTAATCACTCTGATACATAGTTTATTTTATTTTTGTTAAGTAGACAGAAAACTTTTCTCCCCAACAGAGGCATATACCCCAGTAGTGAGAACTGTCACATACACCACCAAGTAAGAAGAGTGCTTCAAAATAAGTTTTTGCTTTGTTAATGTTATAGTTAATATTTCAAAAGACAAATTATCAATATTGTATTATGTGAAAAATCATAATATTCTGCATTTTCTCACATATATTTCACAAATTAGAATTGCTTGAATCTTGATTGATTGATTGATTTGTTTATATTTGTATTTTTGAGACAGGGTTTCGCTATGCAGTTCAGGCTGGCCTTGAACCCATAGTAATACTCCTGCCTCAGCCTCCCAATGCTGGAATTACAGGCGTGCACCACCACCCCCTGCCTCTGAATCTTTAATCTTATGCTACTATAATCTTTGCTGTCCAGAGGATCACAAAAGACAATTATCTGGCTCAATTCCCAGTGTACTATGAGAATTACTATGAGAATTTGAGTGAACGTAGAGAATAAATATGGAACATGGTTGATGATAATTAGTGTGAGAAGAAAAAAATTAAAATAAAATGAGCTTCATGGCTGTTTTACCCACTCCTGCCTGCTGGAGGAAACTTTATCCTCAACAAAATTGGACAACAACAAGCAGACTGTTTAAAGGACAAAGGGGAGCCTTAAGCAAGGGAAAGTCAGTTGTTACAGAGAAGAAAAATTTGATAAAGTGAAAGAAAGGGTAAAAGAAGCATTTGGCCTTGCATGGTGCCTGCATTGGGGCAGAAATGAAGAAATACAAAAATCTCAAACATAATTCAGGATTTTAGCATCCTTCAGTAATTGATAGAACAAAACAAATACAATGATATAAAAATTGGAAGAACACTAATTTTGTCTAGTTGACATTTATATAATGAGATGGACCAATAAGCAGAATATAAGTTATTCAACTGAACATAGATATGTCTACAAAACTGATGCTATGTTGGACCATAAATAAAGCCTCAATAAGTATCAAAATATTAAAATAATTTAGAGTATGTTCTACGAGCTCAATAAAATTAAGGAAAATCAATAACAATATATCTAGAAAATCCCCAAATATGTACATATAAAGCATAAATAAGATATGATTTAAAGGAGAAATAAAAAGAAATCAGCCAATACTTTGAATTGACACTAGCAAATTTTGGGGACACAGCTAAAAGAGTGCTTAGGAAAAATTCACAGCTTTCAATGCTTGTCTTAGAAATGAAAACTAAAATTATTGGCTTCCGTCTCTAAAGTTCAGAAAAGAACACATTAAAATGAGTGAAAGAAAAAAAAAGTGGAAAAAGAGAATAAACAATGTGAAATAAAAAACAGACCAACAATAGGCAAAATCAACAAAGCTTAGTTCTTTGAAAGGATTAATAACAGGTGAAAGACCCTAGCAATACTCACCAAGAAAAAATAAAAGTAAGAAACACAAAATTACTACTCACTAGAAATTCTAAGTGCCAGAAGAATACAATATGTTCGACAACTTCGATGAAATTGGAAAATGTATTAAAATGCACAAATTCCTGAACATAATTTAAGAAGAAATAATACTTAGAGGGCCCAATGTTTGTTAAAGAAATTGAATTCATTATTTTAAAAACTTGCCACAGATAAACTGTAGGCTGAGTTACTTTTACAGTGGAATCGTGTCAGAGATTTCAGGAAGAAGTAGCACTTCGCCAAAAGGAACTCGTTAGGAAAATAGATGAGAAAACATCTCAGATTGTTTTATGAAGCCAGTACACACCTAATACCAAAACTTCAGATCATGTCAAGAAAAATAAATAACAGCTCAATATCGTTTTTGAGGACAGACACATCAATCTTCAAGAGAATATTAGAAACAGATCTTTCTTCAATGGGAAGGGACCCAGAGGAGGAGGGAGAGGGCGGGGTGGGAGAGTGGCGAAGGAGGAACTGAGATGAGCCTCAACTGCCCTCGCCCCAACTCTGCACCGGGAGAACAAACACTGCATCCTGCCAACGCGCGCTAATAGAAAAGTAGCAGTGCATCAGAGAAAATCGGATTTGCCTCAGAACACGAGGGTGATTTAATATTTTAAAATTAATCAGTAATTTAAGATTCACTTGTTCACCACCTTAACTAAGGAGAAAATGGTTATGATTGCTTTATTACATACTGATAAAGCATATGGTATAAATTCAACACTCATTCATACCAAAAAAATCTTAAACTAGAAATGAAATAATTTAATACGATAACAGCTTTCTATACAGAGAAAATTCTAGGGCTAACTTCGTACATAATGGTTAACTAATGAGCTGTTTTCCTTTCTGCACAGCTTTTCAGCATTATGCTAGAGATGCTAGTTGACTACGCTATAGCAAGAGAAAAAACTGAAGACTATAAATATTGGAAAGAAGCAAACATATTTGTTTGGAGATGAAATAATTGTTTACACGGAAAATGTTAATAGATCCGCATAAAAATACTAGGTTCAGTCCACGAATTTGACCACAGAAAACAAGATTAATTTGAAATTCAATTGTATTTTTGTATACTAACAACAAATAATTGGAAAACAAAATTAAAATGTAGTCATTTGAAAATGTATGGCATAGCATCGAACTACTAAAATATTGAGCGACAGCGTTAATACTAGGTGTGAAATACTTATGCATTCAAGCATATAAAACATTACTAAGCTAAAGAAGACCTAGAGAGTGGGGGAATACATTGCACTCATTAATTAGAAGATTGGTTCTTTTTAAGATAAAATTCTCCATTCCCAGCGTGAGCTGCAGGTCCACCACAGCATGAATCACCATTCCAGGATGTTTATGAAAATTACAAGTTTACCCTGAAATGTACACAGAAATGTAAAAGGTGAGGGACAGTTCTAACTAATTAAAACAAGACCACAAGCAGAAAGGATTTTGAATGTTCCCAACGCAAATGATAGCTGTGTCTGAGATGATTAATACGCCAATTACTCTGATCTGATCATGGTGCTTTGCTTACACGTATTGAAATGACACACTGAATTACACAGCACATGTCGTGTAGATGTATTTAAGTGTCACACTGTAATGTGTCCATAAATAGGTATAATTACCACGTGTCAATCAAAATGTTATTTTTTTAACCCAAGAAAAATTGAAGACTTGCTTTTCTGGATTTAAAGATCTGCTATAAACTACAGAAATCAAGACAATGATATTCGTAAGATGAGAAAATACCTGAGTGCAGCAGCAGCACAGGTCCTGGGAAGACTCACATGGACGGGGATTTGGGGCAGGGCCACGGGGACTCTGCAAGGTGGGACCTGCAGAGTCAGAGCTGTGGTGGCACAGCCCAAACTGACAGCACTGGACAGCACAGGTGTGAACTACGTTTCAGTGACGAGGAATAGTGACTTCGCATGGTCCGGAAGGAGGTAGGGAGCCAGGAAGCGTTGTCTCAGAATTCCCTGAGGGCAAGCTTCCTTCCCCACGGAAGTATACCACGGGTCTCTCCAGAAGTGATTCTGTACTTCTCCTGGACAAAATTGTCAACTGCATTCTACCTGAGAACAGAAAATGCTTTTTAAAATGGCCATGTTCTGGTTATCAGCATTATTGAAAGGCCAATGGAAATCTGGATCCGTTGACCTTTTAAAAAATCATAGCGTGTAACAGTTGCTGAACATTTACTCTTGACAAGCAGTATCTTAAGTGCTTCCTAAGCACTACATCTTTTAGTTCCCCAACAACTCACAGGGCCACCTTAACAACTCTAGAGAAAGACCAGGAAGCCATGGTCACTTGCCCGACATCATAAACTGGTTAAGGTGAGAGCTGATATAAAAATTCAGGTAGCTTGGCTCCAACAATGAATAGCCTGTTTTGGCCTCCCCAAAAGCAAACTTTTACACCTTCTTTTGTGGGTGTGTTTGATCTTGGCAGGTCGTGTAATATTTCCTTAAGATAAGCTCCAGCAGCCGTAAGGGATGTGCATCTGAGGAAACTACAAAATTCTGTCCAAGTCTACTAACGTATACTCTACAGAGAGTGTGGCTAACTGGGTTATTTGCAATAGAATGAGGTGCAGGTATTCTATACATTGCACTGATGCCAAAACATCATTCTTGATTTTTCCCGTCTTTCTTTCACCTGCTCAACCTGTGCACTGTCCTTCCTGTGGTCTGACTGCTGATTTTCTGCTTGTGATTTGTTACCTCTCTTCTGAGCCATATTTATCACAACTTCCCAATTTCTTTATCCACCCTTGTACAAGATATGTTAGTTTCAGGGAAACTCTTGCTCATTTCCTTATCTTATACCAAACCAAACACTCTTGGGAAAACTTAAAAAATTCTTACATTTAACCAGAATTTGTGGAGTGAAAAGTTGATATGGGTGGTGATGCCTTGATTTAAGAGAAACACAGATAAGAGAAAATGACCTTATATTTTGTCCCACTCCTAATGTTATTGGGGCTTGGGCATTGTTTTGTCCCTTTGTAGGATCTTCTTAGAATCTTTTGTAATGGTGATTTGGTGGTCATTAATTTCTTAAGGTCCTCTTGATCATGGAAATACCTTATTTCCCCATCAATTTTGAAGGAAAGTTTTGCAGGATATGGAAGTCTGGGTTGGAAGTTATCTTTTAGGGCTTGAAACACTTCACTCCGAACCATCCTGGCCTATCTTAGAATACTATATAGGGTTTCAATAAGACCTTTATTTAAAATATGAAATCTTATCATTTGCAAGTATTTAATGCATAGGAATTGACTTTTATGTCTGAGGAAAGGCAACAATACAGGTTTTGTTTTGATGGATACCCATTTGTCTCATGATCACTTACTGGCTTGATCTTGAGAAATGTGAAATGTCTATTCTCTTGTCAGGTGTCTTCTTCCATACACGCATGAGTCAATTTCTGGAGTCCGTTGTTGTTATTTTTGTTCTGTTGGTCGCTGTAGCAGTCTCTTCCCAATTCTATGCTGTCTTGATTATTGTAAATTTATAAAAAGACTTGAAATCTGATCTAACTTCTTCTCAAGTCTTCTCCAGAAGGGTCTTATCTATTCTCAAGCCTCTGTATTTCCATATACATCTTAAAATCATCTTCACAAATCTCATATTAAGTATTTAATGAAATATATTGATCCACCAGGGAAATTAATGACTTTGTTATGTTTATAATCCATATTTATGTTCTCTTCAGTTGAGTCTTCATTAACATTTTTCCAAAAAGAGTATTATTTTCTCCAAAATGACTGGCACACCATGTCTTACCATGTCAATAACTCCTACTAATGGTGTAAATGTAACATAATAAGACAAACACACATTTAGTATACTATTTGGAATTATCTTTTAAATTTTATTATTCACCTACTCTATGATTTAGCAATTGTATTTTAAAGAACTTTTCTAAGAGATTCCTGGAAAGCTTTTATACAGAGTATGTACACTGTAGTATATCTTTGCAATGGAATATTATGTCACTGTAAAAAATGAAGGAACTACAGCTAAATACAATAGTAGACATCTGTCTCAAAAGACTATATATGGTACAATATATTTTTACAATGTCTTAACATAAGTAAAATGGAATAATATAGAAATGAATATGTCTGGGATAAAACAGATGTAGAATAACAGATGTAAAATGCCAGATACTCATCACCACAGGGATGAGTAGAGAGAGAGGAAGATAGGACTGAGAAAGAAACACTCGTTGATGTCAGTATTGTTCTTAAACAGGTTGTGGGTTCGTGTATGTTTATTTTACTGTTGGTACAGCCAATGAAAATAGACTTTAAGTCAATAAATCACACATGAGACTAAAATACACACTGGAATAGGTTTGTAAATTAGTAGATACCAGTTCAATTAGAAACCCTTGTTCCATCAAGGAGGGGAAGGCTGGGTTTTGGAGGGCAGCAATGTGGAAGTTGGTGCTGCGGTCCATTCATACTTTCAGCTACACATGATTGGCCATCGGGGGCTGTCGCCAGGGGTTTTCTGTAAGCAGAGTCTTGTGGAACAGTCAGAAAACCTGTGGAAATTCATGGTTGGAAGCATGACCGCCAGCAGTCTTGCGCACACACTCTGCCTGGAAGCCCTCTTCATCTAGGAGCTAAAGACTGAATGCCTGAGGCAAACCATGCCCTGACACGACGAGGCTCTGAGGCTCGCAGAGAGTTTGCTCCCTTTTGGACAAACTGCTGCCATCTTCATTTTTACATGGCCAAGAAAAATCTCCAATAAAAGAACAATTATTTGGGAGCAAAGCATAGGAATTCTGATCTGGGACAGACAGGCACAGGCGGGGTAGCCTCTGTTAGGTCCTGGGAACAAAGGCAAGGTTAGGGTTTCATTAGGACAAAGATATCCACACAAGGTGCTTGAGGGACTGGAAGCTCTGAGTGGCGGCAGCAGCCATTACCACGCAAAGCTACTCTTCGGGTCACAGTGGCTGTTTCTCCAACAGCAGCTGTCTTAGTCACTTTTCTTATCAATGGGACACAATAAAGACTGAAACTAAAAGGGGGAGAGGTTTATATTGGCTCACAGTTTGTAGAGGTTACAGTCCACTATCGGCTGACTCCAAGGCTGGGCAGCATGGGAGAGGGGCATCACAGAGGAGCACTGTTCACAGCATGGCGGACAGGAAGCAGAGAGAGTGAAGGGAGGAAACCGGAAGGGAGATAAACCCTTCCAGGTCACCTGCCACGGATCTACCTCTTCCAACCAGGTCCCACCTGCTGCACATTTAGCTACAACACCCCCATAATCCAAACACCTTCCCAAATCCCCACCTTTCTACACATGAGGCTTTGGGGAGACATCCATATTTAAACCAACAGCAGAGATAAGAAGAGAAACCTAGTCTTAAAGATAAAGCAGGATGTTTCCCTGGAGTGGCCTCATGGGGCAGTACCTACAGCAATCATTTGTGACATGAGCCTTTTCTTCCCATGGCCTCTTGGCTCAATTTAGATAGGTATGAGAAGACTTTTATTTGTGTGCTCAATTTTCTACATTATGTAGCTTAATAATTTACACATGGTAACATATATCATTTTATGCATCAAATAGTACATACTGAAAAACAAACAAACAAACCCCAATTGCCTATTATTTCAGCCTTGAAACTATTTTTAACTTTCTGGTCAATCTTTATACAAAGCACTCACAGATATTTTTCTTCAACATAGTTTTGGAAATATCATTGTTACTATTTTTAGTGACAAATATTGAAATATTTACAGATAAATTGATGTGATACCTGAGAATTTGCATCAAAATGATGTGGGGTAAGTGTGGGTGCCATTGCCACTAAGACTGGCCAGGAGTTAAAATCTGCAACTAGTGATCCAGTATGAGCGTTCATCAAAATCGTCCTATTTTTGTACCCAAGAAAATTTCTCATCTTAGAAAGTTTTTATTGTTAAGTCAGTGACTACAAAAGAGTCAAAACCAATAACCAATCATAGAAAAAATAAATAAATCTATGCAGGATAGAGCTTGGAGCTCCTGTGACTAGGAGAGAAAAGTCCCCAGGCACAAGAACTGCTCTGCATGCCTGGTCACCAGCTCTGCCTGCAGGATCACACACGCAGGTCTCCAGGCCAGTCGAGATGGTCCCATAAAGTGTCCTTCTGTGTGGCCTTATAAAAGAGCTCATATTGTATGTTGTGTTTTATCTTGAATGGTGTCAAAGATGATCAGTACAATGCTGATTGAGTTTTGTTAATGCTCTCAACAATGAAATAGCTCTTTCTAATTAGAAAGGGTAGGAACCAGTGTAATCTGCCTTCCCCCTTTATTCCAGCGCAAGGGATATCTATACCCAGAAGCCTCATCCAAGGAGGAGCTGGGGTTCTGTGAACCAGTTACACAAAAAAACACTGTCAGGGCCTTAGAGTCTCTCGTGCTCTCTCTCTCTCTCTCTCTCTCACACACACACACACACACACACACACACATCCTGGAGAAATAAGGGTACCTATTTTTTTATTATTGCTACTAGAGTTCAGTAGATGCTTTTTCTGGGATTTACATGCATGATTTATTTTTTAACACCAGAGGTCATACTACTGTCACCATTCTTATAGATAAATAGGCTAAGTAAAAATCAATAAAGGTACAAAGTCTGTCTAAAGTACTATAGTTTGCATATTATAGATTTGTAATTTGTACTAATTCCATCCCAAACCAACCCTGTTTCCAATACATCAGAATGAATAGTCTGAAGAACGGAAAGGAAAAGCTTCCTAAGTGACTTTAGGGCAGTTTTGCGAGTTGGGAGGAACCAAAAAGTAAAGTAAGGACTATTTATGTATCAAGAAGAGTAATGAAACAGACCACTGACAGGCGTTGCATCATGAGGTATTTATTGAAAGTTAGAAAAATTAAATGAAGGCCGCTCATGAGAATCAGCTGGATCTGTGCACTAAATGGGTTACGTAAGTGTTAAATCTATTAGAAGTACAAGACAAAGGGGACACATTTGAGTGAGATGCAAATGTGAACACTGGGTGGTAGTGTAGATGTGGTTTATTCTCTTTGCCGGAGAAAGCGGGGCTTGGCTGGGGTGGAAGTGTTTCCCATGGATTTTAGCAAATATGAAATCCATGTTCACAATAACATGGCACAAAAAATGCTCACCACAAAAAATGCTCACCTTTTCCAATTTCTAGATTACTTTTAATATCCTCTAACCACTGTCATTTTAGGTCATCATTGTCTTCGAATTATTTTGCTGACTTTCAGTTAATCACAATTGTGTAAACTGTGGAAAACTGACAGCATTGCAAATGATTCTTGTCCATAGACTGCAAACAGATTCTGTGCCCTTGAGAGAAAATCATTTCCCCTTCCCACCATAAAAAAGCTCATTATTTCATCTAAAGTTCATCTTAATATTCCCAACTCCCTACAAATGTATATTTTGAATTTTTCTTCAAACCGGTTGAAACATCTTGTTAGTTTCCACATTCACTGGTGAGTTGACTATGACCCTCTGACACGTGTTCATTTAGAGTTGAGTCATGATTTTAGTCACGATTTTATTTCATATTTTTTCACATGACCCAGGCATCCTGATTCTACAGTCCACACTTGGCAAGATTCTTTGCTTGACCAAATGGTATTCAGGCTCCTGAACTTTTTAGTTGCTGTTTTGGCAGAGAACGCTGCTAAGTGAGTTTAGCAAGCATCCCAGTATCTGATCACCTCTGATACGGAACCTTTCACGTCCTCCCTGCTCCTCCCAAGTGAGGCCTGGTCCGGCTACTTTCAGCAAGAATCTTGCTCGGTCAGTTTAGCAGAATCCCCTTCACACCTGAAGTTGCCTCCTGGTCCCTTCCTTTCCACTGACCCCATCCCTGCACCTTGGCTGTCCATGCCAACTGGCTCTTGCTATGTTCCAGGCGGAAGCCAGCCCCTCCCCTCCGTACTCAGCATCGCATGCAGCAGGCTCTGGCCCTATCGAGATGGCCCTGCATAAGGTCTTCCTTGACCTGCTTTAACAACTACCACTGACTGACTTTCTTCTTTAACACACCTTCAATCACAAAACTATCTAAAACCTCGCTATGGCAACAGTTCAGGTTAATTATGCACTGAACTTCATGCCAACTATGGTGCTAACCGCTGGGAAGGGTTGAAATTTTTGCCTAAGTAAGGTGTTACAAAGTCATAGAACGGGATTCAAGTGCAGGTCCACTTTACTCTTGTACTCCAGGTCTTAGACACGTGTATTTCCTCCTCAACTTCTTTCCTAGGCATGAAAAGGGCTCTATACTTAATACTTTACTAAACTCTTGACCCCATTCAGATCTCACAACACCTCATCAGGCAGGCAGAGTGGATGTCATTTTCCCCAGGTGAGTGACATAGACTGGATTCGAGAGGTCAGTGCACTCAGCTGGTGTCACGCAACCCCAAGGAGATCGAGCCAGGACTCTGCCCGCGCCTCTGAGTTCTTCCCTGTTGCTGTGCTGGATGGGAAGCTGTAGGGCCACCCCAAGGCTGGCCAGAGCCTGGTGGAAAGGTGTCTTCCTCAAGGAGAGCCACTCTCAAAGTTGCCTGGGGAGCTCGGAAACCTTCAAGAGCTGAGCTTGTGGTGCTCAACCGAGACTTACCCACCACACCAAGATGTTAGGTTCTGGGACTCACTAGGATTGCTCACCAGGCCACATCTTCGCTGGCCTTCCTTATGCATGGCATCCCAAGAGTTTAGTCTTAAAGAGAACGCTGGGCAGTACACTAGGACTTGCAAATATCTTCTGAATGCAAAATCATCTTCTGATGCATGAGAGTTTCCTGAGCTGACCCTGAACACCAGGAAGTTTTCAGCTTTGTGACACTCACAGTGATACCCTTCCTCCTCCAACAAATCCATCCTAACGCCTTGAGTCGTTAGGAAACGAAGCCTCTTGTAAGGTTATTCCCCCCTCATCTTTTCTGCTCATTCTTCCCAGAACTTAATTACCTGGAGTTTGCCATAGGTGTAGTTCCCTTTTCAATTCCTCCTTGCAATATTTGCCCAAATGTTTTGTTAGAGAGCTGCCTGAAACCTCACATGTTGTGGAGTGAAGCTCTGAAATATCAGTGGCATTGTCTGTCTGCATTCAGAACTTGGAGCTCAGCCCCGGGGGTGTGGGTGGGGTACAGCAAACCGGTTGTTTGCCGAACCCTATGCTCTTGAGACTGCAGTGCCAGGCTCTGTGGCTCCAGGTGACTCTCCCAAAGGCGGGTCCCTGGGTGAGGACCTGTCCTTTGTCCTCTCCTTGTAGAAATATTCCCTTTCTGGAGGATAGAACATTTATTCTCCTTTTTTCTTTCTGGATGGTGTTTTAGCTTCTGCATGTAGGACTTCAGTGACACTCTTGCCCCTCCCCTCTCCACACACGCAACCCCTTTGGAGATGGCACAGTTAGATAATGGCGAGGCTTCTGATCCAGAGCCAGGACGAGCACAAATTCAAAACAAGCGCAGCCTTCTCTGGTGAAACCGAACCCCAGTGAAACCAGAAGCAGTTTCACTTGCTCTCAGCTCCCCAGAAAAATTCCTGTAAGCAAACAAAATAAACGAAACCCTGTGGGCTTTCCTTCCTGTTAAACTGGTCCCGGGCCCTGGTGCTGGGCTCCTATTTGAAAAGTTTCTAACTGGCTCAACCTCTGGTATTTCTGATGGTGCCAAGATCAAATCCAATGGGAATAAAAATACTGGAGCATTTAGAAAATCACTCAAAGGGTAACTCATGTTCTCATTTCACTATACTCTGTGGAGTGAATGATTTGGCCACCGCCCTGCTCAGCTTCACTTGGTGCCTTAACATCGTGGCCAAGAGTCAGGAGCACGGGGCAGAGGCCGTAGTGTAAGCGAGACCCGAGGTAGACCTGGGGTCATCAACTGAGCTTTAGAACTCATAGAACTCAGACGGTGGCAGCACAGAGCGTGGTCGCTTTTTTAAGATCCCCAGTGTACTCTTTGCAGCAGCTCTGAGGTATTTTCTGCAGCCTAGTGGGTGGGCTTAGTGGCTTTGGGTCAGGTGGCTCTAAATGCTACTCGCTATCTGTCTCTGTTGAGAACGTATCCAAGACTCAGTTTCCCCATCTCAGTAACACAGACATGATCGTCAGAGTAGCTACCTTGTAAGACTGCAATGAGAATTGTGTCTCAAGGTCTTGAGGACCTGCTGAGCCCACAGCACTGTTAGCAAAAGCTCGCAAGAAGACTTCGGTTTGCACTGAGCTTCTGTAACAGGCTCAGTGGGTCAAATCCAAGTGGGTTTCCTCACGCTGAATTCCACACAGCATGTTGACTCAGATGTTTCTCTGGCCTTCCAAGAAATCAGGAGAGAGAGGGAAAGAGAGAAGGGGGGAAAGAGAGAGGGAGAGAGAGAGTAAAAGAGAGAGAGAGAGAGAATGGCCAAGTCCCCAAAGAGACCAGGTCAATCTGCTGTGAAAAGAACATCCTCTTTGCTTTAGCCTCTACAAGGAAAGTGGCTTGACATGACCAATGACCTCAGGTCTCACTTTGGTCTGTTCCTGCTGTCCCCAGAGCCTTGCTATCTAGAAAGTCAGCCCCCTCTTCTGACTCAAGTGAATGTTCACGCTATATAATAGAATGAGGAGTTGCCTGAGTTGGACTGCAACTAAAAGCCAATTAGATCAGTAAACTAAATTCGTTTTCATTTGTTCCTGTACATGTTTCAATCAGTGACATCGTGCTTACCAACACTCTGAGTTCCTTTTAAAGACAAAGTATGTGTCTTTCAGTAGTGGATGCCATTCTGCCCAGCCACTTCATCCTTCCAGTGGATTATCAGTTTAATTTCCACCGGACGTAAACAGCATTTCCAATGCTTCAAATCTGCCCGGAGCTGGGGAGATTGTCTGGTAAGAGACTCATTAAGGGAGTAAGAGAAATGTGCTTTAGTTAGTTGTGGTGGTGCTCGCCTATAATCCCAGCGCTCTGGAGGCTGAAAGAGGAGGAGTGCAAATTCTAGCCCAGCTTGGGCAACTAAGAAACTTCATGTGACCCTGTCTCAAAATCAAAAAAAAAAAATTTAAAAAGGGATGAGGATGTAGTTCAGTGTGAAAGCCCTGAGTTCAATCCTCAGTACCATTTAAATTAAAAACAAAACAAAACAAAAAAACTCTTTGGAAACAATGTTTTATTGAAATTCAAAAAGAAACATGATTTAAAATCAGACACAAAACATTTTGTGACTTCTCAAAGAAGACCTTATTGACTCAAATTATCAGTTTGCTCATCTAACTTTAGCCATTAAGTTTATAAAAACAGGTTTCAATACATTAACTGCTTCCATATGTATTTGTCCATTTAGAGCAGAGCTGGTTTGTTTTGTTGCTGTTGTTTTGGGCAGGATGTAGCTTCTCTGTCTCCTACCACTGGGTCTTTCCCAAACGAAAAAGAGAGTTGCGTGTGGCTCTGAGTCACTTATTACATTCCCAATTCTCTGAAGGTTGAGGATGGAAGGTCACCAGGACACTCCTGGGGTCTGAGGCACCCTGAGCGAGGGACACCTGGGACCTGGGACTCAGTCCTCACAGGCCGCTTCCTCCCATTTCCAATGGGGTCGTCCTGGCGCTGCTGCACGGAAGGCGCTTTGCAGTGCCCCTGCCCGTGTTAGCAAGAGCTCAGTGCATGTGGCCAGGGATGGTTCTACTCAGGACTGGTTCCAGGAAGGGAAAGGGGAATAAAAAGAATAAAGATATGTCATGTACATGCACCAACTCCCCATGATGAATGTCATCATCATTCCTACAAGCATACACTAGCCAAAACCAAAAATTAAAACATAAATAAACAAATGGGTAAACACTTTTTTGAAAGCGCAGAGTGAATGCCTTCGTCTTTGGATCCACTGCTGTGATGGAAGAGCTGTGTGACTATGTCTCTAACTGGCAGCAGCGACTGTCTGGGTTCAGCCCACAGCCTGGTTTTAGCTACTCAGCTGAATAAACCTCAACTCACAGAAGCTGGGGCAGTGGCTGGTTTGGTCTCTAACCTGCCGTACTTACCTGGGAGCCCTGCCTGGGCAGCTTATTGACATCTCAGAGAGAAAATGAATTTATTAAATTAGTCGTGGCCCTCACATGAAAGGGCATGTCACTGGCGAGTTACAGGACTGTTCTTCGCAGGCATCCTTTGAAGCCCTTGGCTTCCATCCCCATTAACAGCTGCCAGTGCCTGGTGTCTGAAAAGTACATTCTGTTCACACAGCTGGATTTTCTCAGGAGTTAGAAACAAGACACTTGGGGCCCGGTGAGATGGCTCAGAGGCATAAGCGCCTGCCTGGCAAGCGCGAGGTCCTGAGTTCGACTCCCAGTACCCACATACAAAAAAGGGGCCGGTGATATCACTCAGTGGCCCGGGTGCCTGCTGGTGCGCAAGGTCCTGAGGTTGACCCCCAGTACCACAAAAAAGAAAAAAGAAAAAAAAAAAGAAATAAGACACTTGATGGAGTTTATAGAGGAAGAAAAATGTAAAACTACAAGAAACCAACTGCTTTATTGGTGAATAAAACTTACACAACACCACATATGCACTGACTTTATTTTTTAGAAATTCACTTTGGCTAATTTTGGAACATTATGCAACACACTAGAAGCCATTTTTTTTTTTTTTCTCTCTCTGCTAAAAACTCTTAACGATTTATCTCTTTAAAGAGAGTCACTTTTTTGGAGAGAAGTCCTGTTCTAGAAAAGAAATTCCAAGCTGAAATTTTGGGCTGAAAAGTTAAACTCTATTGAGTTTCTTTCCCCTTTTATTAACAGGTTACCCATCAGGAGATGGCAGGGCCTCTAGGTTCATGGTCTCTTTGAGAATAAATGAGGATTAGATCATATGCAAGGTAATGATCCCCAAAACTAGAGAATGCAATAATGTTGAGGGAATGACACAAAAATAAGCAAGATAACATCATGCTTTGATGGGAAAATGTGAATAATCCTGAAAAATGTGAATAACCCATACCCAGGTTTTGCCTCTGGTTTTGCTTTTGACTGATGAGTTCTGAAATGACGGTACCACCCAGTACCGTGGTGACACATGATTTTCAGGGGGGTCCACAATTCCTGCCACACCCCCTCCCTAGTCCCTGCAAGTACACTCTATTCTGTCCACCAACTAGTTCTCAGAAAAGTCTCAGGCCTCAGTTACTTACACTTCTTCACATGGCATTAAATCAATGATTGTCCTCTTTCCTGAGTCCCTGTACTTTCACTTAAGCAAGTATAGCTAAAGCAATCAAACTCTAAACACTAATCTAAAATTCTGCATATTTTATCTCATTGAATCTTCATAATCATTCTATGAGGTAGATTTATTTTATCTATTGGTCCATTTCAGCTTAGGGATGATAATTAACTTGCCTCAAGTCTCATAAAAGTGGTTTGACTAAAAGTGGTTTGACTTCAGAGCCTGAATTCTGAACTAACCACATGGATTTAAGATCTCCATGGTCTAGGTATCTTCCCCAAAGAGCTCAAGACATCATACTACAGTGACCCATGCACACCCAAGTTTATAGCAGCACAAACTCATAATAGCTGACTCTTGAAAGCAGCCTATAAGTCCATCAACAGATAAATGGATAAAGACAATGGACAAACAATGAAGTACTTCTCTGCCATAAAGAAGGGTAAACTTGAGTCACTCATAGGTAGATGGATGCACCTCGAGACCATAACATTAAGTGAAATGAAAGAGACACACAAGCTTCAACATCTCATGGTTTCTCTTCCACGAAAAACTCAAAGCATAAATAAATTAAAGAGAAAAATACAAGACTAATAATAGGAAACAGAGAGAGAGATCTTTTGCAGATGTGAAGGAGATCAAGAAATGGAGAGAGGGAGCAGAGAGGGAGGGAGGGGAAGGCGACATAAAATGAATAAAGTTGTGTTGTGCCCAGGCACCAGCTCCCTGTGAGCACATAATTATGTGCTCATTATGTACTACAAACATGGACTCATAAAAATAAAAATTTAAATAAGTCGACATGGTCAGTGTGGTGAGAGTAAGGGCTTCTCCTCGGGCTGAGACCAGCATCACTCCCGCTGCAGACCTGAGCCCTTGCCCACTCCCCTGCCTTTGGAGTCCCCTCTTCTGCAGAAGCAGAGATTCCATCAGGAAGTGGGGCGGTAATTCCAGCCCTACCGCCATGACCCCCAACTTTGTCCACAGAGAAAGAGAATGACAAGGCCCTATGTCAGTGTCCTTCATTCACCTTCACTTCAGAATCATGGGTGTCTGCCTAAGGCCATGGCTCCCCTTTCCACAATAGACCAAAGCCAGGACTTGTGCCCATGGCCTCCTGTCGGCTCCCAGGGAGATGGAGGCGCACTTTTTCTGCACCCCACACACCAGAAAACATCTGGAAACATGTAAGGGGAGAGGCTGCTGGGTATGATAAATAAAAGAAATGCATTGCACTCAAAGTCAGAGTTCCTGGAAACCCAAGACCCCTCGGGTAAGCTATATAAACTAGGGTTCAGAAAGTTCAACAAAATAAAACAAAAACTTGGAGAGGAAAATTTGGATTTTGTGTGTCATGCACATGAACTTTTTGAGGTTGAAGATAAATGGACACATTCTCTAGGGCCACTAGCAAGGAGGGTTGACCAGAAGCCAGGCCCAGAATTGCGGGGCCCTAGGAAATTTCAATCCTTCCTGGGGTGAGCAGGGAAAGAATCCGGCCTGCCTGGCTGAAACCCCTCACCGCACTGCACTACAGGTGCCTGCTGGGAAAACTCTGGGAGCGAACACACTGAGGATTTTGTTGTTGTCGTTGTTGTTGGCAGTACTAGAGGTTGAACCCAGGGACCACACTGAACTACATCCTCAACCCTTTCTAAAAAAATTATTTTTATTTTGAAACAAGGTCTCACTAAATTACCCAGTTGGACTTGAACTCACAATCTCGATCTTCCTGCCTCAGCCTCCTGAGGAGCTGGGATTACAGCTATGCAGCACTACACCTGGCCACACACTGTGCTCTGAAATAGTGCTGGAAGCCCCAGCCGAAAGACCATTCCTCGGGAGCTCTCCGGTCTGACAGCCACTCAGGGACCTCCACAGGTACACACTGAGGAGGGACTTCCAGGCCGCATCCCTGCCGGGGAAGTGAACTCAGGGCCTCAAGTTTCTACTGACAAAATGTAGTCTGACTGTGTGAGAGTTGAATTGCAGGATGCGGTGACCAAAGGATCAGTGGTTACGTCCTTCCCTTGGGCACTCTGGCCATGTCCTGTGCGCAGAACCCAAGATTAATGAACCAGCAGATGGTCTAACACGAAGCCATCGGCGACCTTGCTCCTTTCCGCATGTACCCTGTCCCTTTCGCAGTACAGTGGTCCTCGCTTATCCTCAACTCCGTTTCCTCTGTTTCAGTGACCAAGTCAACTGCATCTGAAGATGTTCAATGGAAAATTCGAGAAATAAACAATGCACACATTTTAAATAAGCTTTATACCATGTGTTGTTATAATTGCTGCATTTATTATTGTTGTTAACTTCATCACTGCCATGTGCGTACAGGAAAAATCAGTCCTCACTGGGGGAACTGGAATGTCCCCATGGATGGGACCATGGTATGGAGGAAAAGGCTGGCAGGCATGCCAGGAAGTGCCCTGCTGGCCTCAGACTGTCCTGGGCACAGGTGTCCCCTGTGCACACATTTAACTGCCTGTCACTCTGGTGGTCTGCTTCTTTGTGGCCTAAGCTTACTTTCTGCAGTGGAATGTGGTTCCTGGTTTGGCTGAGGAGTTTTTGTGGCAGCTTCTACTAATTACATGGACCCTAAATCCCACTGCCCCTCTGCTTAATGGCACCTGCATCTGAGAGCAAGCCGGGAGACGCTGGTAGATTCCTCTCACTCCAAGTCCTTGCTGGCTACTCTCTGAAGGATCCTTACAATCGGGGCTTCTGCTGTTACACTGATGGAGACTGGTAAGGGATGTAGGCGCCCTTCACGTCCCGAGATGCAGCCTTGCACGCGGCCTTGGGGAGGTGAATTTGGATGACAGCTCTCTGCCACCGCACCTTCACCTACTGCTGGGGTGCTGGGGGTAAAAACCCACTCTCTCTCTCTCTCTCTCTCTCGTAAGCCAGGAAGTTGTCTCTGTTGCTTTGCTTGCTTGTTTGTTTAAACAAAAAGCCCAAGGATTTATATGTGGCTCTATCCCTGATTAGCAGATTACTATCATTTGGTAGTGCATAGTTTTTATTAGAATAAAAATACTTAGGTCAGAAGCAACATTATATTACAGCTTCAGAAATCAACACACGGGCTCCTTTGCCATTTCTTCAGCTCAGTAGACTGGCGAGAATCATTCACAATGTGTAAATCTCAGTCAAAGCCAAATGTCCCTGGACTGTTACTGGTGCCCCTGGGTCCCACCCGAGGACATGGCCTTTTCCCTGCAAGGGGCAGTAGACCCTGAGCTGGCATCTGGTGGCATCCCAGGCCCTCTTTTTTTTTTTTTGTGGGTACTGGGGGTCGAACTCAGGACCTCGCGCTCCAGCAGGCATCTGTGCAGTTGAGCGATATCACCGGCCCCTGGGCCCTTATTTTTGACAACTGGAAGATAGGAATGCTGAAGACACCCTGGCTAACATCCCTTCCCAGTCTATGGTGTTATCATCAGGTCAACATGTATAAGTGATCACTAAGTGCAAGGTGCTATTACCACTGATAAGAGAAAAAACTGATAAAACCTACAAAAGTACAAAAAAGGGAAGGCAAAGAGATAGACGGTGCAACAGATAAATGGCTAAAAGTTAAAATGAACAAACTGTCCCTTGTCCTTTGCGCCCTGGGCCAGAATAAACATACATGTTCATGCAGAAGTGTAATTCACAGAGAAGTCCACTGCACCCCTCCAAAACACAGGGACACTTAGGGACAAAATGGGTCAAGGCAGATCTAGGGAACATTCAATGGGGGCCTTTACAGATGGGCAGGATTAAAACAGTCAAGGACGGTGGAGGTGCCAGAAATAGTATGGTAAAAGGATATTTAGATAATTATCATATGTTATTAATTTGGCACATTAAATAAAGCCTGAGGAGTGATTATTAATGGACAGCTGGCCAGAGGGAAGAGAGGGAAGGAGAAAGAGAGGGAAGAAGGGAGGAGGGATAAAGTAGTTTGGTAAAATTGGCAAGCTGGAGTGTATGGTTCGAAATGAAGTCCGGGAATAATGGGGAGTACGACACACACCTAATAAATACCTGTTATTCATGTCATGGTTGTTAAACTCTGTGGCCATTGTGTTTCTAATATTTGTTTTTAAAATCAGTATCATAATTAAAAAATAGACCATGAATCCATTGTTCGGAGATTTATCCTGTAGTGCACATCACATCAATCACTGTTGCCAATTGGATATAGCAATGTTATAAAAATTTTCACCTCTCTTTTGAGATAAGATTATTGCATATCAGATACCCAAATCAAAACCAAATACATTCGCCGGAGGGAGAACAGCCCACCATGGACCTCAGTCACGGTGTCCTTATCCGTAAACACAGGGCTCGAGCCAGGAGACTGCGAAAGCCCTGCCACTCTCTACTTGATTCTAAGTTGCACACACACGTGGCCAGCGTGAATCACCAACCAATCGCACGTACATCTCATCACAGGAGCTGGGTCAGGCCCTCAGAGGGGGATCTTAGGAAGGCCTGGGGACTCAGCTCCGGTCATCGCACCCCCGCCAGCTCGGAAAGTTTGCTCCCAATTCCCGAGCATCTTCCTGTCTCTTAGAGATACACGTCCAATAGCTTCAAGAAAGCAAACTCCACAGCGCCCACCTGAAAACCCCTCTTCACAACAGCGAAAGATGAATGCTAGAAAATCGGAAGAAAGCGTGTGGCAGCAGCACTATTTCCTGTGGAGCAGAGGGCTGTGGGACTGGCGATGCTCCCTGCTGTGTCCACGCTCCGCTGTCCACCCGGCCCTGAGGGCCCAGGCCTCCTCCTCGCTCTCCTCCCCAGACTCAAACTCCTCATCCAAGGCGAGGAACAGCGGCCTGGGCCGAACCACCGCCCTCCTTCCTGGCCCAGGGTCTCTGCTGTCACCGAAGGGCACTGTCATCGCGCCTTGGGGTAAGCTCTTCATGGGGATCACCTCCCGCGCCAGCTGGCTTTCCCGAAGTGACCCCAACTGGGGCCGCGCACTGAACGTGATGGACGGGAGCCCAAGGTCGCTGCTGTTGTCATCTAGAAAGACAGCGTAGCAAGAAGGGAAAATCAGGCTCAATAATCAGAGTGAGGACTTCCTGCCTAGGGGTGAGGAATTCGGCAAAGCCAAGCCCTCTCTCCAGTCCCGCCTCTCACTGTCCCTTTCAAGGTCACTATTCCAAGGGACAGGGAGACAGATGCTGTATGTGCAGTGTCATAAATAACAGAAATGCGTTGAAACCGGTGTGTCAAGCCAGTCCCCCTGGGTGACCGAGACAATGTTTTGTCACAAGGTCAGACCAACAGGCCAAGGACACGAGCCATAAGGCACAAAATTGCTGTGTCTAAAAGGCCAATGCTGAACTGAAGATCGCAGGGCACCGCTGTGTGACAGTGGTGAGCTGCCTCGGTTTGACTTCTACTTGGTGGCTTCCTGGAAGCATTAGCCTGTAAGCGTTATGTCTGAGTCTCATCCCTTTTGACCGGGAAAAAGCCAATCCTGGAGAAATTGGGAAGTGAGGAACAGGGAGATGCGGATGTAGCTGATACGTTCTTTTTAAAGGAAAAGAAAAAGAAAAGAGAAACAGAGCAAAACTCCCATAGCTCAAACTAATACAGTATACACCCAAAGGTTTATACTGACAAAAGGTATTTGCAAAGTGGCCACCAGAAAATCTTAACCTAGCCATTCAATAATGCTTTTCCAAGTACGGCTAAGTCCTCACGAGACGGTAGCTCAGAAATTGAGGTAAGAAGGACCGGTGAGATAGCTCAGTGGCACAGGCACCTGCCTGGCAAGCACGAGGTCCTGAGTTCGACTCCTGGAACCCACATTAAAAAAAAAATTTTTGAGGTAGGGAAACAACTGCTCTGAATGCAGAAAGTAAGTAATGTTGACATACATGCCCATTTTCTTTATGGCTTCTTCTTGATTTGTGCTCTGCAGTGGGGCCAGAGTCCCCAGGTGCTGGGGACACCACCTAAGGGACAGTGACCTGGATGCTTCTGTCCCCACAGCCTGTTCCTTCACCATCCACTCATTCCCTAGAGCGTAAAGGTCCCTCAGGGGACAGATTCTGGGTTGTGGTCAGGTGGGATCTTAGCATAAGGAGGAGGCTCACGCAGGTGATTTGCAAGGTCGCACCTAACAAGTGACAAGATGTGTCCAACATTCGAAGGACAACCCCCACCTTCTGGGATAACCCCATGTTAGAAGGTGGATTCTCTCTAATGTTCTGCTTTTTAACATAATGCTTATTTAAGATTTACACATCAGGGCCAGGGATATAGCTCAGCGCCTGGCAAGCACGAGGTCATGAGTTCGATTCCTGGTACCAAAAAAAAGATTTACGCATCAGTGCACCAATGAGCCAGCTCTGTGTCATCTCAGGAGAAATGTCAGTGACACGTTCTTCCTTTCTATTCACTCAAATGACAAAAATAGCACTGGATTATTTGTACCAGGAGGATATTTTTAAGTCAATCTATCCCATGCCCTATATTTGCTGCTGTCTTGTTTATTTTGCTTGCTTTGTTTGTCGAATGGCTCAATGATAATCTCAAATACTACTGGGCAGGTGAGTATGGTCCAGCAGTACATAACTTGACCAATGAAACAGAATTAAGCACAAAACTGTCTTTATCATGAATGTCTTAGTACAGCAAAGGTGACGTTTCTTCTTAGAGGAAAAGACTATTGGGAGAGGAGCTCAGCCACTTGATAATTATCTTTTTTTTTTTTTTTAATGTGGGTACCGGGAATCGACCTCAGGACCTCATGCTTGCCGGCAAGCGCTTGTGCCACTGAGCGATATCACCGGCCCTTTTTTCCCTTTATGTGGGTTCCGGGAGTCGAACTCAGGACCTTGCGCTTGCAGGGCAGGCACTTATGCCGCTGAGCCATCTCACCAGCCCGATAATTATCTTTAATCCTTACACAGAGAAATCTCTGATGGGTTGAAATTCACATGGGAAAACTGAACGACTATAGTTCTCAGTAAAAATAATTGGGTGAATCATTAGTCAATTTTTCCATAAACCTCAGAGCAGATTTAATAAAAATTTTCTAATAGCAAATATAGCTAAAAAAGTAAAAGCTGAACATGAGACCTGAGGAAAAATGATTGGCAACACACAGGAGAGAAATGGATGATCTATTCATATTAGATAGAGTTCTTCAAATTCATTTAAAGATAAACAACCAAATAAAAAATAAAGGGAGAAAGGCAGTAACGGAAAATACCACAGAAGAAAGGCAGTTGTCTACCCAAATACGAAAGCTATCACACCTCCCCAAAGAGCACATCACGATGTTAAAGTTTCCAATCTTAGGAGGCCCCATGCAGCCGAGGGCGATGGGCCTGACAACAGCTGTGAGGGACAGAGCCCTGCCCGCCGGTTACCTGTGGTCTCCGCAGCGCCCGCCTTTCTCCTCCCAGACTGAGGCTTGCTGCAGGGGAAGGACAGGTAGCGGATGTTTTTGGCAGCAGCCTGTGGCTGTCAAGAAGAAATGAGAAACAGAGTGAGGAAGACCTTCGCAGGACCACGGAGGGCAGAGGCCAAGCCGAGCTGCAGCCCCTCGTCAGGTAACCAGCTCTTGGTTTGGTTTGAAGGAAGCAGAAGGCTCAGTCTTCCCTGTGTGGAAGTGAACTATCCAGGACCTCTCAGTGCAACCCCACAGCCCCATGGAGCTGAGCCCCAAGATGAGGATCTGTGCAGGCCCAGCCTCCCCGCGGAAGTCGCAGCAAGGTGCGTGTGCTGACTTCTGCGCAAGATGGAGGACCTTCTAAGCACAGGTGGCGGCCCCCCTGGAGGCGCTGCTCGGGGACAGCCCAGGTGTCGGTGGCAAACACTTGCAGACAGAAGCACTGTCCCCCTGCACCAGTGCCCCTCACACCTGCGTGCCCCAGGGCAGGCTGCGGCCCTTCCGCAGGCTCTCCCTCAGCGTGCTCTGCCGACGGATCAGGATCTCCTTCGCCTGCTGCTCGCTGCTCTGGGGCTTGAGGTTGTACTTGTTGTAGGACAGGGTCTGCAGAGAGAACAGAACCGGTTAGGACTCGCCCCGCGCCACTTCCTGTCCAGGAGGTCACAGGATATCAGCTCGATGGGGGAGAGATTGTGTGGACTTGGAGGAGGCCACATTTAAGAAACAGTTGGTCTTCTATTGTGCCCTACAGGGCAAATAGACATCACTCCAGTCTATTTTGCAAGCAGGAAGCCCAGATGTCTCTGAGTACATAATATAGGTGCTGGGTTCCACTCATCCCACAGCCTCAGGAAGGGGTTGGTACCTGGCTAGAGCCTGTTTGACCCATTACACTTCAGGTCCTGCAGGAGAAGGGACTTGACGTCACTGCGCGGTGCTCCTGGGGCTTGGCACAGCCCAGATGTACACTGGCCGGTGGCTGAAGAGCACAGAGATGGAGCACCCTGCTTTCCTCCTTTGAAAGCACACGGACATTCTGTGAGGGATCCCGTCACCAAGGCCACTCAGGGACTGCCCACCGGGCTCTGACCTCTTCTTGGAACCTGGGCTAAGTTCGGTTTCTTCTCTTGTAAATCCAGAAGAGTATTTCTCATGCTCCATCCTTCCGTGTTCCACAGAGCTTCGTCTGGGGCTGTCCCTCACTGTCCCCTCCCCTGTAGCTTCCACTGGGGACATGCTGAGGACAAGGACTTCAAACAGAGTGGCCAGAGACACCACAGGGCCAGCTTAATTTCAGACCAACTGTGGATTAGGGTTGGCCAGAGGCAAACACTGGCCCAGATGGCTCTTGACTCCCCAGAGAGACGCTTCTAAGACCCCGACACTGAGAAGCGCCCCAACCACTGATGGCTCGGGCTAGATGACTGCAGGTGGCTTCTCCATGCTGTTTGTGTCAATCCTTAAAAATGCAGATTTCCGGGCCGGTGAGATGGCTCAGCGGTGTAAGCGCCTGCCTTGCAAGCGCAAGGGCCCGAGTTCGACTCCCGGATCCCACATATGAAAAAAGGGGCCGGTGATATCGCTCAGTGGCACGGGTGCCTGTTGGCGCACGAGGTCCTGAGGTCGACCCCCCGGTACCCACAAAAAAAAAAAAAAATGCAGATTTCCTCTAGAAACAGTGGAATGGACAGCTGCATTTGCAGTGTGATTTTTTTTCTTTAAGAGACCAAAAGGATCATGGTGGAAGAGAAGACTCTCACCACCCTTATAAAGCTGTAGTTAGAAAGGAAAGGTGAGGAGGGGTAGGACTGGTGAGCCTCACCCTCAGGTACCAAAAGTGGAAACAGAGGCATGTGTTCTGCTCACTGGCTCCCCGTGGTGTAGAGCAATAAGCCCTTTCAATGACAAGAGGCCAACGTGCTCCTACTTGGGGCAACAAGAAGAAAGATGCTGTGTAGCTTTTAGAAGGAAGAGAGCTCTGGAGGACGGTGGAGAAGCCAATGTGCCAAAGAAGAAGAAAGGGGCCACCTGGGCACCTGCATCGTAGGAAGAGAAAACAGTGGACTTGGATCGGACTTTCCAGATCTCCCCTCCACCGCCGGATCTTTCCTTAAACTCATCAACTTGAGGAAAAGGCTGAGTACTTGGTATTCCTGGTCCTGGCTGTCACTAAGCTAACTGCATTCTTCAAACCAGGAAGCTCTTATCTCTGCATCTAATGCAGCATGCAATAGCCTTGCTGAAACAGTTTCACTTGGAAAGCTTTGGAGCTGTGGAATTTACTCTGAGCAGGCTCTCAGCTGAGGCACAGCACTGCACTGACACGGCCCCGCACTGACACGGCCCCTTAATCCTCGCTGAAACAGGAAGCCAGAAGTCACTTTTCGTGGATTACGTAAATCCGGAGTCACGGAGAGAACACCAGGCAGGTCGTCAGGAAAGCTGTGCTCTTAGCTTGGATTTATTTTGCGACCTGGAACAAGTTTGTTCCTCAGGCTTACTGACCTCAGCATTTTCTACAAAAGGAAGAGCTTGCTGTAGATAACTTTTTAAAATCCCACTAAGATATGGTCTATGTGACACAGTCACAAAAGCAAAGGCCCTCCCATACTTATAGTTCTACCCTAGAATCAGGATGCACAAACTTAGAAAAACAAAACAAAACAAAACCCTGAAACGGATAGTGTCAATTCCAGTGTCATTTATCCAAAGTTCCACAAGGATTCATCCATGATCCTAAGAAATATTCTTGCATGTACTAAGATCTGGTAAAGACTCCATGCCTATTTCCAAACCTGAAAACTCAGATGCCTCATTTGTCTCCTTTTATGCCGGCTTTCAGCCTCGTACTGTCATATGTTAATTTTACAACCCTTATTAGCTCAAAATCACTGAGACAACTCGACTGGCTTCGCGCCCGGTGCCGTCCTTCTTCTGTGGTGTGATGCTGACCATGACAGCTGGTCCCTCTTGGAAGAGAGGGAGACCTGAGGCTTCCGGAAACCTCCAGGCTGCAGGGCTGGGGCAGCCTGACCCCTAGAGACAGCAATTGGATTTGCACTTCTTTTTATGCCACTGGTGCCAACTTTACAGCAGAAACCTAACAATGAGCTTTCTGTTCTCCAAACTGAGCAGAGAGGACTCGCTCAGGGAGAGGCTAATAGGAGCAAGAAGAGGTTCCAGAAGGACTGGTCCCCAGGGCAGGCTGTGGGGCCTCAGACAGGTGGCTTGTACACACCCTTTGTCGAACTTGGTACAGGTTGTGTGTCAGAATGTCTCTCATGGACTCCACATCTTCAGGGGACAGCCTCTTGGTCGCTTGTGTCCTCTGGGCCCTGGGAGCACAGTTGGAGGAAAGCCATCATTAGTCTTCCACCTTAGTGAGAGGCATCACAAAACACCAACGGCCCCTGCCCTGTAGTGGTAGGGACCGTAAGTTCCAGAATCCTGTTTTCATATCACCTTTCCTATTGTGTTTGCAAACTGACTTAAATGTCAGAACATGTATTGTCCCTTAGAGCTTTTCCATGGTTAAGGTGGTGACAGCCAAGTAATTTTTCCCCTCTGTTATGAATCTGTTATGAATTGGCATGTTGATAAAATATAATAAAACCCAGTTATTAGAAAACAGCACCATAAAATGGAATCCAAATACTGTTAAATTAAACAGAAATAAAATTCCTCAAAGGTCAAGTCCTTGGTAACTCTGCACTTAATCACATCGCAGACAGGTGACAACCAGTTCACAGACCGACACTGTCCACACACCACATTTTGGGCAAAAGTGATCTAAGAGAACATCAAAGGTATATGAGTACCTGTGTCTTGGAATTATAACTTCTAAGATCTTATTTTTCACTAGGCAATGATTTAAGAAACTGTAATCATATTCCATAAAGAGAAAATTAAGTCATTTACACCATGAAGTTCAGCCCAGCTCAGAGGCCCTGGGCAACAGGAGCCCCTGAAGATGTTTCCAGCACAGGTGGGGCCCAGGTAATCAGTCAATGTACAATTGTCCCCTGGAGATTCCTGAGTCATGACATTGCTGTGGGGAGAATTCCCACGTGACCAATGTATTTGATTACAATCTCGTGGCTGTACTTTTAAAAAACCTTTTATTAGGTGAGTAATGTGTGATCATGGTAGAACATAAGAAAAAAGAAAGATGTAAAGAAAATTAAGCCTTGTTTTTAATACTATCATAATGCTACAAATCCTAATGGTTTCTCTTGTCTGTTTGCTTGTTTCTTCTAGCTGCAGCTATTTTGAATGCCGAGGGGCACTGATGGCTTTAATATCTGCTTGCATATGTTCTTAGGATTTTTGATCACAGAGGTGAGAAATTATTAGTTTCAATACAGGTCACCCTTTAAGTATTTTCTCCAAACATCAGTAGAAATACAGCCATAAATAGTTGGGACATTTCAAAAGTAATACACAACTAGTAAAAGACTTATAGGCCTTGGATACTGGATATCACAGTGTGCCAGGATTCTATTTAGCAATGCCATCTGCACACTGACTAAGGTCCTTCCTCCAAAATTACTGGAACCAGAGTTTCCCTTGTGGAGAGCTGCAAATGTCACCTCTGTTGATCTGCAGTTACCACCCTTGGTGATATAAACATTATCAGGGCATTTCAACCTGTGTACATGTCCTTCAAATAAAATTCACTCTGACTTGGGTACGCCCACAGTCTCACCATCTGAGTGCGTTCCTTCGTTCTGGCAGGTGTAATGTATTGCTAAGCAGAAACACCAGCGAGCCAAACAGTTCCATTTTCTGTTCATCAGAAAACAAATAGCAAAACCACTGGTAAAGGAAGTGGCAAAGTAAAACTTGATAGAGCAGTAGTTCTAACTTGGACCTCTCCCTAGTTTGGAATTGACCACTTTGGGAAGGACCCATCCTCAATAAAGGCCATTTGGGCTACTGGCTGGCATGGGCAGCACTGGTATCTGGAAGGTGTCACATCTCCCTTGGCCACACAGGGCTACACTGAGAATCTGCAGTGTCACCGTGGCCTGGCTCACCTGAGTGAGGTAGGACCTGGGGTTTCATCATGCCACTTCGTGAACACAGGCATCCCTGAAATACTCACATCACAAGTCCAGGAAAGACACAGTCCTTGGAAAATTGAATTGGTAATGATGCCTGGTTCAAAAGAGTCAAATGATAAACCAAAAGACTTGTCCCTAAAACATTCATTTATTGCCCATAAAGGAAATCTCTGTCACCTTAAATAAAAGTTCTATGGTAATTTCATGGATACTAAAACAAACTGGAACAATCTGAATCCAAATGTATTTGAATATAAGGTTTATGTTTCTCATGACCGCCCCTTCCTTCCTTCCTTCCTTCCTTTCTTCCTTCCTTCCTTCCTTATCTCCTTCCTTCCTTACTTCTTCCTTCCTTCCTCCATTCCTTCCTTCCTCCTTCCTTTTTCTTGGTGACATGCTATACTAACGTAAAAGAAGCCCTCAAATTCAATGATGAAATATGGTAGATGTTATATTCATGCACAGTATGAATTCCCAATGATCAAAGATTATCCCTTGGTTTATTTAGAAGAACACATTTTCTTTTAATACCTCAGTGTGAAGTCCTGTGGAAAAGCATACACAGATGACCCAGAGCCTGGCCTACAGCAGTGCCACTCTATGCATGGCCACTTTGTGTCCTTTTAGAGAGGCCACCAAGATGCCTCACCTTTAAAATGAGTGAAGTGTGACTATAAATGTGGCCTGACTCTCTGGGACACCGCATTCCATTATGGAAGTAGAAAATGGCATCTCAGAGTCTGTGTAAGAATGCAGAGATGTGAACTTACAAGGGTTGATTAAAAGATATAGTTAATGTTTAAATTTTAAAATGTTGTTACAGTGAAAGACCAAGAATGAAGAGACATGTGGGTTCAAAGCAGGGGGCAGTATTCTGAGGAGGATGGATGGCAATGTGTCTTTCACAGCAACAACTTTTTTTTTAATTTAAACATTCCCCATATTTTTGAGCACTTTTCATTGATCAAATATTTAAGGCAACTTCTGTCAAATAAAAACTTTATAGTGTGTCCTCATCCACTTAATTTGCCATATTCTGACTTTTCCCCAAGGGCAAATGACTATGCACAGTAAATGTTTTAAATTGGTTCAGGATATCATGGCAGCCACAACAGGGCAACTAAAGACACTCAGGAAAGAGGACTTCCAGAACTGCTTCAGAATGTGGCAAGAACAAGGGATAAGTGTGTTTGAAGTGAGAAGATATATTTTGAAGGGAATTCATGGCAATGTGCCTTTTTACTATAATGCATTTTTTACAATTTAAATACCCACCTTATTTTTATTATAGCTCATATACCTGTCAATGCATGATCAGTTAAAAACATTTTTAAGCTAAAATGAAATTATTGTATGCTTTTCTTTAAATATGGCATATTAAAGTTATTTAGGAGTTTTGATATAAAATACATTGAGGGTGCATAGTTGCCATTTGTTATGCTGATAAATTTATAAATAGTTTAGTATCCCTATTAAATTAATCAAAAATATTTTAAAGCTTTGATGCTATTAATCATTTTGAGCCTCTATCCTCTGATAATTTCTAACCGCTTACTACTCAGGGGTGAGATGAGCTGCTTCATATTTGAAGTAATAAAATATAGACTTTACCCCTTCCACAGGGCTGTTTTGAAGTTCAAGTAGGTAATGCATGTAAAAACGAGACTCTTTCAAATCCACATTATCGGCGCTGTCCCATAGACAGCCCTGGTGGCGGCAGTCTTCCAGAAGTCACAGAATTGGGAAAGCTAACTTTTGCACAACAATTGTTTAAACTTCTAAAGAAGAAAATACATGTGCATTTTGTTGTTACATCTCATACAGAATAATACGAAGTGAGCTGAGTACACATTTCTTTTCCTATTATTGTATGAAGGTTTGTTTTTTAAGAAATTAGCTGCTTTGATCTTAGGAAAGGAATTCCTTTTTGCTTGACGTCCTACAGATTTCTGACAAGATCAAATACATATAATTTAAATATTAAACTTGTATTAAATATCAGCTTTAAAAAAAACCTTCTCTCTCACCCCGATTAAGTAACCAGTTTAGGCTATAGGAGGGGAAAATCCCTTACTGGTAAGACTATTGCTAATCTTGGATCAGTGTCTGAAAAATAATTTACTCAAAGCAGGGGTTGGAGGGGGCTCCAGACAAAGCTGCTTTAAACATTGCTTTGAGGTCAGAAGTTGGGGTAGTTAGCTATGGTCAGTACAATGTAATTCCAAGGTTCAAAATATGTTCGATCACATGCAAGACTGATCCTCATTGAGATAAGCGCCTGCAGTCCTAGACAGAGCGTTACATCACGGGGGAGCGAGCCAGCTGCGGAAGCTCCTAATGGTCTACCCCTCTGGAGCTGTCCAGCCCTCTTCAGGCACACTTGCTCGAATCTCCCTGCCGTGAGACCGTGGGAGCCTCGCCCCTCACACACTGGTGCAGCTCCCTATTTAAGGTCGCACGCTGTGTGGCCTTTTCACTAATGCGATGATCCCACCCAAGTATGTGTCCAGGAGGGCAGGACCTATGTCTGCTTTCCGTGCTTGGCCCAAAATTGGCATCTAAGGAGCAGGACAGGAGCTATGGTGCAAAGAGTAAGAGGACCAAGATACTCAGTCATTAAGTAAGATTTGAGGGCACTATTTTAGAAAATGCAAAAAAAAAAAAAAAAAAAAAAAAAATCTTTGATGTCAACATTTTAAATGAAAACAAGATCAGCATTCCTGATTTTTCCTCTGGCTCCACTATGACTTAGTACAACTTTGCCAATAAATATTTGTTAGCGCTTTCCCATTTTAGTATCGGAAGTTTCCTCAGAGTGGTGAAAGGGGCAGCATGAAACAAACAAAGAAACCACAGAAACAATTTCAGGCAGAAGTAAGGCAGAAAGCCTTTTGTTTATACTGAGATCCCCCGCGGGGACGCGAGGTTAGCTGCTCCGCAGGCCAGGGAAGAGAGGTAATGGTGTTTCTGATTCATTAGCAGGTGAGGGAGGAAGGCGTTATCTGAGAAATAACACTCAAGCATTAGCAACAATTTTATTGCTACCTATTCTTAGCCCTTCTCCCACTGGCTTTGCCAATGTGAGGGCATAATTGAAGCTCATGATCAAGTGTCTTTACCTGCTGCAGATGACAGAATGGCGGGGGCTGGTGTTCCTTTCCCTAAATATAGATGGTGATTAATTTTCCAAATTCATAAGCCATCCCTTGGAAGAAAACTGGGCATCTTCAGGAGGTAAATTAATTTTTGTGATATTAAAGGAGCTCTTGTTAAATGTCAGAGTTAAAACAGCTTTAAAAAATATCTAGCCAGCTTTGGGGCAATTGGTTAGCAGATGGTCCAAGAGAAACACCATGTTTCAAAGGAAATCATCATGTAATGATGGATTTATATACAAGCACCACCTCTTCCTACTCCCTGCCTCCGCATCAACTCCACACAGTCTTGTTTTCAACAGGAAGCCAGCAACTTCTTGCTCTCATTCCAAGCTCTCATTCCAAGACTCAGGGCAAACCTCAGATATGCATATTGATCTTCACCTTCAGCACAGCTTTCTTTTTAAATTGCCCCCTACATCTGCCACACCTCTGGCTACCATAATTCGCCCCTGTTACGGTTTGGGTGAGTGGCCTCCAAAGGTCCCCATGTAAGAACTGGGACCCCAGGGTGGTAGTACTGGGAGGTTCCTGTGTGGACCTTAAGAGGTGGGGCCTAGGGAGAGGTCTTTAGGTCATTGGTGATGTGCTCTCAAAGGCAATTGTGGGACATATTTGTTCCTTTCTATCCTGGCTTTCTGGGCGGAGATGTGAGCATACACCTTGATACCCACTCCTGACACAATGTGATGTCCTACACACAGGCCCAACACCTTGGGCCACTGGAACCTCCAGAACCATGAGCTAAAATAAATCTTCTTTCATAAGCTGATTATTTTCAGTCTTTGTTAAAGTAACAGGAAGCTGACCAGCACACTTATTTTGCTGCCTCTTCCATCCTGGTGTTGCCTTTAATGGAACCATGAGTTAGTGCCCCTTGGCATTCTGACATTGAAAGTCCAGATAAAAAGAGCAGACGAGACTTACTGATGTACAGAAAATGCTGTAGAACTTAGTATCCCAGTCTCTACCATCTCAATAGCTTGTTTCATTTCCAGTTTCTTGTATAAAGAAACAATGCTTGATTTGGGTAGGTTCTTTCGGATTAAGATTTTCCGTAAGTACTTATGATCAAACTTCTTAAACCTAAAGATAAAAACCAACATTTTTGAAACTTTTCATCTCTGTATGTTGTCTGTAAATCTGCATGTTTTTTCTTAACATCAACTACTACTTAACTTTATTCTGAAAAATATCAAGACAGTACCTCAAATATATAGCATTTGAACACATTTTTTTAAAAAAATCATAGTATTATGCATTTTTAAGTAAAGAAAGAATAGCCCACTGGCCTGAATATATTAAAAATCAACTAAACCAAAAGAAAGGGACAAGCTGCAACCAGGGCAAAAAGTATATGTAAGTGGGGAGCCAAGGAGGCCCAGCCCCGTTCAGATCACACTGTAAGAGAAGAAAAGAGGGGCTGCAGCTTTTGATTGAATGTTATGCAATAGCTCATAACGCAGCAGCTGCACTTACAGTAATATGGGCCTATTCAACTGGAACCCAGAAAGTTGAAATGGCCTGGTAGTTACAGTAGTTTCTCCCATTACGCTGCAGCTCATTTGGAACCCTGCCAATTAAGAGGAAGGAGAAAAAATCCCACATGTGTCCCCACAGTCTGAATGAGAGGGACTTGAATTCACCAGACACTGGTGGCCGCTGATTATTGCGGTGACCCTCTGGACGACCCATTAGTCTGAGCTGCACAAATGCATATGGCGGGAGCCAGTCATTTGTTTAGGGTTGGAATTGTCAACATTTCCAATCATTATTTCACATTCAGAGAGCAGCTTGTCTGCTGCTCTACGTTCTGGAGGAGAATACAACTTCCTGGGCTGCTGGCTTATTATCTGATGGTTGGTTTCCCCCGAGGCAGGCAGACCGTATCAGGTAAGTTCCCTGGGGGAGCGGGGCAGGCTGACTTCCTGAGCTCAGCCATTTGTTTGGCCTGGACCACACCTGCTCCTATTCCAGCTGGGTCACCCCTTGACCTTCTGGTTTCCTGCCCTTTCTGATGAGAGCCCATGGTTCCACTGTCACCAGCTCCTCCACCTTCATATGTGTCTGACATTGCTCTTGCTGAGCCCACTGTGACCTTCCTCTGTTCCACTCCAGTGGCTGCCATTGCTCTTAGCCTGTGGCTGCTGTGTCTCTCAATGTGCTGGTAATTTATCGCCCTCCTGGCTTACTTCTGCCTTCCCTGACCACTATTTTTGTGTTCTTCTGCCCTTCCTTTCCCTGACCGGTCCCTCAGGATCGAGAGTTTCTCAGAATCCTGTCTTCAGCAGCTTCCCCTCTTCACACCCTTGTATGACCTCAAGCATACCCAGGGCTTTCAATACCCACAACTCCTTGGCACCTTATGACCTTCGTCTCTAACCACAGTCTTCCTCCTTGAGACTAAGTCTGGAAGAGGAATCAGTTCAGAAATGTGAGCTATGGCAGAGAAGAGGGATTTTGGCATTTTAAAGAATCCTTATGTAGGCAGAATCATTAAAGGTCTTCCATGTTCATAACCCCCATAATAGAGAGATTCCTGCCTAGGATTCCCAATGTATCCCCAAACCTCCTTTCAGCCTCGGAAAGCCAGTTTTTGCACAGTTAAGCTGCTTTTATCATGGGGAGCCCTGTTCATCCTTCAAATGTAACTATGGCTTCTTTATTTCCCCTCCACCCAGGGCACTGGTTCTCTCCCAAGTAATCCAAACCCAGACCCAGCCTGTTCCGCACACAGCACTCATTTCCAGGGTAGCAGCATCCAGGGTGCCCAGCTGCTTCCTGGGTGGCATGGCTCTTGGGCCTTTGTCTTCCCCCTTCTGGTCCCCCTTGAAAGTTCCTTAAGACACAAATACCCTCGGTTAGGTAATGCAACCCCGACCACCTTACTTGTCTCTCACTTGATAGTGGCTCCATTGCCCACACACATCTTCAATGCCAGCCTTCAAGTGATCCATCAGCTGCCAGAGAAAGTGTAAGGAATAATTGCTGGTGAGGGGACAGCACCAGGAGGTACACAAGGATCACTAATGCACCTCGCAAACGAGGGAGGCTCGGTTTCCTGGTGCGTATCTTCCATCAGTCCGCTCATGCAACTAAAATACACCTTGCCTTTCATAATGATTCAACTTAGGTTCATGACCGAGAGACTCCGCAGAGAAGCCTCTTGCTAATACACAGAACATACAATGAAAACAGGGTCCCTGGCCTTGGCTTTGAATAACGCTTTTCTAGAACAACCGAGGAAACACCTCTTTTCGGAAAAAATATGGATGCAAATTCTAAACTTTTACTTTTAATTTCATTACTAAAAAAGAACTCACCAATATCTAACATACACAGTTTCTCAAAATACAACTCTTCAGATAATTATTATAACAATAAAAATATAAGAAAACTTACAGTATTCCCAATTTTAACATTTTCCCTAGGTATTTACATTTCAACATACAAGCCAATAATGCTACATTTGTTTTATACAGAATTGTTTACAAAAAACTAGGGGAAAAGGCAATCTTAAAATAATTACAAATTAGTCTCTATATCATTTAAATTAAAAATCAATAAAATTGTTGCTGGCTTCTGAATTTTTTTGAAACTAGATTAAATAGTGAACTATTCTTCCAATATTTAATTGATCCACTGACTTCTATAAATAATTTATAACTTTTTTTGAGAAAAAGAATTGAGAAAGGAGTGAACTACCCAAATTCTATAGGCTTAGGTATATGCATAATATTTTAAAGTAAAGAATCCAAGAAGATAAAGATAGAGAAAAAATCTAAAATTCAATTAGAGTATTACATATTTTAAAACACTCTCTCCCTATCCTAATCTGTTAACTATTTTCAAATGACTTTGAAAATTTTTGGTTTGAATGTCTTAAAATTTATTGCCTCAAGTGATTTAGCTATACAATTCAGGGCTGGTTCAGGCAGATTGAGGTAAATGTCATACATTTCTCCAGCATTAGACTTAATGCACCCTCAAGGATATAAGAAGCCTAAAATATTACTTGGGCCAATCATCCCCTCAAATCATGACTTTCCTAAGCAGTAATTATGCCAAGTGTTCCCAGTCACTGCTTGGAGACGTCCATTGCCCCTTTGGGTGTGCCAATCAAGAAACAGTTATCGGAATGTTCTTTCATAAATGAGTTGAACTCATTCTATCTATCATCTATCTATCTATCTATCTATCTATCTATCTATCTATCTATCTATCATCTATCATCTATCATCTATTTTCCCCATATTCCATACATTAATTCTTGTTTCTATGTCTGGAAGCCAGCCCTTCAAACTGTGTTGAACTCTAACAGGTAGGTATAACATGCTGGGCAGGGGAGTGGGACCAGCAAAGACCACCAGGCTTGTGTAAAGGTGACATGGCGTGGAATTTATTGTGCCTGGGTACAGGCAGACAAAAAGTGAAAAGACCTGTAGGGAACAAAGAGAAGTGTGCCCCTTTTATAGGGATGGAAAGAAGGCAAGGGATCTTAAGTGGGAAGATTTTAATAAACAGCTGTGGTCAGAGTTCTCTGGCTGTCTTGCACCTCAGTGGGCAAAGTCCTTGAAGGGTCCTGTCTAAATTTTTGGGTGTCTCCTGATGCCCCACATGTCCCCAGATGTCCCGGGACCTGCAAAATTCCTTGTCCTATCTTATCTCCTTTACGACATCCTGTGCTTGCCCAGGACAGCTTTACGGCTGATCTGAGTTCCCTGCTTTGAGTAGCACCTCTGCTAGCAAATGGGTTGCAGGGGGGAGAGTCAGGACCAATTGGAGCCTTACATCAGAAACCATGTTCAACTTCATATTCATCTTTGCCAAAGTGGCAAGGACGATTCTACCAAAAACTGCCACTAGGCCAGATTCATAGAAATAGTCACAGCCTTTACTCTTTCCCTATTAAGAGTTCTAGAAAAGCAAAGGACCCCAGGTTCCCGTAGAACAAGGAGTTGAAAAGCAAGTAGAAAAACTTTTAACTTAGTCACTGTAGTAATCTTCTGAGGTATCAACCTGACTAGGCAAGTCCCCATTATTCAATCAATCACTAGATGTTGCTGTGAATGCATTTTGTAGATATAAACCGATCCCATCATCAGCCGTCTTTAAGTAAGGGAGATAATCCTAAATAATCCTAGTGGCCTGACTTGATGAGTTGCAAGTCCTTCTGCACCAAGCGGAAACTTCTCAAATGAGAAAGTCTACTGGTAGACAACAGCTCCAGTTTGGGCCAGAGTTCCTGCCTGCCACGCTGCAGTCCGTCCCAGGACTTCGGACTGGTCAGCCAGCTCCAACAAGAGCGTAAACCAATTCACCTCACAGATCTCTTCAGCTCTCCTGAGGGTTCTGCTGCCCTGCTGAACGCTGATGGAAACACTGCCATCTTGAAATAAAAGGAAGAGCAGAAAAGGACAAAACAAAAGAAGGCTGTTGGACCCCAAAATTCTCCAGGTGAGAAGTCAGCTGATGAAACCGCTCGTCGGCAAAGGCACATTAACTTTCACAAAATGGAAGCGTGGCCCTGAGGGTGGAGTGCAGGACCCCGGGAAAGGAAGAAAGGAAGAATTGTAAGGGATGGTGATATTTCCAGACCTTGAAACAAAATAGTTTGCCAGGAACTTTGCGGTTTTCTTAGGATCCACGGCTGCTTTTTTGCTTCCATTTTCCCCACTCTTTGAAGAGAATACCAATATTTGTTATCTGATGGCTTTCTGCCAGTATAACTGGAGAGAAGATAAATTGTTTCTTGTGTTTCACAGGTTCACAGATGAAGAGGAACTGGGCCTCAGGATGGATTCACCCAGAGCCTCGCCCATCCCTGACTTAGATATTCGAGATGATGTGATTTGGGACTTTTGAGATGAAGAAGTTTAGATAAGATTCAGATTTGGGGTTGTTGCTATAATGGATTGAAACTTCCAAGATATTGGGATAGAGGACTGTGGAACAGACATGAATTTTTAAGGGACAGAGGGCAGGCTGTATACACAGAATAATGGCCTCCCAAAGTTGTTTGCAACTTAATCTTTGAGAACTTTGGATGTATTCATTTACATGCAAAGGAGAATTCGAGTAGCCCATGGGCACACGGTTGCTAATCAGTTGACATTAAGATAAAGAGAACATCGTGAACCACGCAGGTGGCCCCAGCGCAATCACAGAGGTCCTTCAGTGTGGGAGAAGGAGGTAGAAGAGCCACTATCAGGGTGACACAGAATGAGGGCGACCTGACCGGCCACCGCTTGCTTTGGAGGTGGAAGAGGCCACCATGAAGGTACGCAGGAAGCCTCTAGAAACTGGAAGATGCTAGGAAACATTCTCCCCTCGCAGCTCCAGAGAGGAACACAGCCCTGCAGCACCTCAGCTGGAACTCACCTCAGACCTCCACCGCCAGAGCTATAAGCTCGTAGGACTGGGGATTTGAAGCCAGGAAGGGAAGATGAGCACAACAGGACGCTAGAACAGGGTTGTCAGTGGAGCTGGGGAGGGACAAAGCCACAGGCTTAGTGACATGTAACAAGTCTCGTCCAGGCTCTTGGTTACTCTCCTAGGTGACAAATGGGGTCATCATATCAATCCATTAATTACAATTACAACAGCGATAACTTACTCGGATATGAAGCTCTTCGTTGATGGATTCTTTTTTATTGGTCTTTCTGACATCCAGGTACCGGACCAGAGGGCCAACTGTGATTCCCTAGATCGGAGATAATAAAATAAAGGGCTTTGTCGAGGTGAAGATTGTCACTCAGGGAACGTATCTGTCATCCAAGCTACCAGAATGTCCAATTTATATGTGTTTGTTTCTGGTTTCTACTGGATAAACGCACAATCATTTACTTCAGTTCTGAATTTTATAATAAAAATACGTGTAACTGTCTTATTTTAATGTGAAAGCTTGATTTCATCCTTTAAATTAACATTTTATTAGTTCATTAAGTGCTAAGTCCAGCTAAAACCAACACTGTGCTATCAGATACTAACTAGAATCTCATTTTCAGAGCCAGACAGTAAAGTAGCTATCATTCACCTGTAACCCAAGAATATTTTAATTAATGTGTTCTATTGGTGAAAAGGCAATGCATTTTAGAAGTTAAAGGCTGACCATGGACATGACTATAAATATTCAGGAATTTAGTCTGGAAAATGAACACAGATCTAAAAAAATAAAACTGAGAAAGTGCCGGTATTTGCGTTATATTGATGTACTACATGGTCCTGAGAGAATCTACTCATTTCGAATAGGAAAGAAAGCTACCAACCTGAATGAACACAGTAAAATAGATCACTACTAGAGTGGCAGTAACAAACAGTTTCTTCCTAGGAAAAAGAGACAGAGGGAGCAAAAACGCAAGGGAAAAGCTCCCGGCTCCACGAACACCGCTGTAGAAAATGATGCACTGATCCTTGATGGAGAAGGGGAAAGTCCGGAACTGGTTACTGATGTAGAAGAGGGTGAACACACCTGGAAGGGGAGAGAGGCATTAGCACCCAGGCCATGGACAGATGGGAGAGATGCAGCATTGGCAACAGAGGTCGCACCTGCCAGCCCAGCAAGGCCAGTCTCCCCACACTGAGGTCCCCCTTCCCGGCAGAGTAGCTCCAGGGCTCTGTGTTCACCATTGCTGTGCGACTGTCCTGCCTGCCTCCATTTGGAAGTCTTCTCTGGTGGCTGCCTAGTACGTGTGCTGTGTGTGTGTGTGTGTAAAGTAAATCTTCCTATTTTTATGCAAAGTATGTATCTAATATTTCCAATCTAACTTCACAGTGTTTGTTCTGCCTTTCAAAACTAGTTAAAGCAAGGATATCTGGAAACCAAAATGTTCTGACCTTGTATTCTGATTTGGTACCCAAAACAGGTCTGTGATTTATTTATTTATTTTTTTTTTTCCTCTTTGGTATGGGGCATTGAACCATGCCTGAACTGAACTACAACCCCAGCCCCTTTTTGGTTTTCATTTTGAGACAGGATCAATCCTCCTGCTTCAGCCTCCCAGAGTGCTGGGATTACAGGCGTGCACCACTGCACCCAGCTGTGGTCTGTGAATTACACGCAGGGAGCTTGCTCTACAACTGGGGCTTCTACAGGTGAGCGGGTCCTCCCTGTTTGGCTCAGTGATTCTTGAGGTTCAACAAGCAAGCAAGGGTGTTGGCAAGGGCCCAGGAGGCTTCTTATCTTATCGCCAGTGAGTATCTGAAGTGGATGCACAGCCCGCCCTCCACTGAAGCCCGGAGGAGTTGAAGAAAAGCTTTCCCCAGCAGCACAGCGGGACGTCTACCCTCCCATCACAATCACAGCCAGCATCTATTAACAACAGGCACATCCATAGTGCAAAGGACAGCAAAATTTAAACAAAATTTAAGTTTTTTCAATTTGTTTTGTCTGTCCTGGTTTTTCCACATGCCAGGCATCCAAGCTGGGGCAAGGTTATTAATCACTGCATGATTCAGACTCCTCACCTGCTTATCATCGGCTACAGTACCGAAGCTGTCCTTGGCATCTCTGAAGGGTACCATGGCACGATGGTACCATGCTCAGGTGCCTTGTAGGAAATGGTGTGGTGTTCACACTGAGCCTGCACGCATCTTCCCGAATACTTCCAATCATCTCTCTGTTACTTATGATATTTAATACAAAGTCGATGCCATCTAAGTAGTTGTTACTCTGTATTGTTTAGGGACAAATGACAGGGGAAAAAGCCTGTATGTGTTCAGCACAGATGCAATTTTCTTTCTAATATTTTTGGTCTGTGCTTGGTTGAATCTACAGATACAGACCTACAGGTGTGGAGGAGCAGGTATATGTACTTCACCAAGTAGATGAAAGGATTTTTAAAAAATGAGTGCCCATAAAACAGGGCCTCCTCTGTTAGAAGCCTTCATAGCTGCTGTTATAAACAGAGTCAGGGTGGAAAGAGACCTGCCCTCCAGCACCCGCTGTGTCCAGCACCGTGACATGGTCAGGCCCCTGGCTCTCTCATGGGACCCGTCAACACTCTCAACTCTAAGACTACAGAGTTGGGCTGGTTGGTCCCTGAGGGACAACAGTTCCGGTCCTCTTCTAGCTGGGCTGCAACTGTAATTTCATTCTCTTCACATTGGCTCTACTCCCCTCTAGATTTGTAGAATACAGGGCTGAAAGAGATCTAAAACCTTCATCCAAGCCCACCATCTCAAGGTCGAGGAAGACGACTTTGAATAGAGAAATGTCCGTCCAAGCTAGTTAGTAATCATGCCAGGATTCTATCTGAGATTATATCTGGGTTATATTTAAATGTGTAGATGTGAAAATTCCCTCTTCAATTAAAGAAAAAACAAAACACTCCAGCTCTCCTGCTTTGCTGCAGGACAGAACCTTATCACCCAGCCACTAATTCCTTTGACCTGACTGCAGGGCAAAGAAAATATAGTCCTGGTATGACAAGGTGCCTGGACTCCCCTAGCCAGTAAAAGCAGTTCACGTCACCTTACTCCTTCTCTTCCCATGAGAGAAGAGAAGAAGAAAACGGTTATGGTTTATATCTAGATGTCCCCCACAGCCTCATGCTCTAAGGTGGGGCTTTTGAAGGTGACTGGATTGTGGGGTCAGTATAGTTGACTGACTTGATGACCGTCTAGTCAGAAGAGGCAGGTCCCTGGGCACATGACCTTGAAGGGTTTATCTCCCTCCCTAGCTCCTCCTCTTTCTCTCTGCTTCCTGTCTACCCTTAAACTATGCTGGGAGCTGCTTTTTCTCCTCCATTCCCCTCTGCCATGCTGTCTTGACTTAGAACCAGCCAGCTATGACTGAAACCTCTACAAACTGTGTACCAAAATGAGCCCTCCTTCCTCTAATGTGCGGGTGTCAGATATTGTGTTCCAGCAACAAGGGAAGTGACTAAGACAAGAACTGAGAAACAAAAGCCCAGAAGCCCGCAGGTCTGCAGGCCCTGCTGTGTCTTACTGATGGCTCGCCAGATCTGGCAGAAGGCCAGCGTGAAGCAAATGAATGCCCAGTTCCACTCGTGGTTCTTCCCAATGGTGGACACGCCCATGAAGATGAAGATGAGGGTCTCGCTGACGCTGCTCAGCATCTTCATGAAGTACTTGATGGTCGTATAGGAGGTCTGGGACACGTTTTCTTCCACATACTTTTTCATAGTTACTGCACAGGCTGTGATTCTGGAAATAAGCAGAGTGTCAGAGAGAAGCAGCTACCCCACAAAATGTCCTCTACATTGACAAAGCCCCAGACACAAAAAGCCTGTCTTTCTCTAGAAAGAATGTCTCCTCCATGTCCCTCTTCTGGCTGTAAACTTTCCACAGATTTTCTGTCTTCCTCTTCCCTTCCCCTAGGGGTCTCTACAAGAAAAAGGGAGCATGGAGCGGGGAAGGTGTGTGTAATATGGCCTTCTCCAGCAAAATGGTGGGGCAGTTCCGGAAAGCAATCCAGAAGCTTCTCTGACATCCTCCTCTTCCAGAGCTCTGTTGGACCCAATTCTTCACTTGCCTTTACTCTTGCTTAAATCAAAATAAATCCTGTTTGCTTGGATGTACCTAACAATTCAGCAAGGCCCTGATTTTCTCCAACCAAATAACACTTCTTGCAACTACTGTATGACACATTTTTCATTCTGAATATTTCTGTGCTAGAACCATTTAGCAAGTATGGGGAAAGAACTTTGCCTTGTCTTAGTATTTTTAAGGTGTGAAAATGGTGGAGGCCTAGAGGTACACTATTATATTTAATTGGCATAGGCGTTCCTAGGTATTACAGTTAACTATTCCCACCTAAATATCTGAATATGAGGACAACATCATTGAGAAAATCATGTGACAGCATATAAGTCAAACTGAGAAGCCTCATTCTAAGAAAAACATCTCAAGGTCACAAGGACAAAAAATAACACACCTCAAAAATATTTTCATTAGATCAAAGAAATCTAGGTTTCTATATTGATCCCGTCTGCCTAGTGTCAGTCCACCCTGCAGGATCGTGGAGCTGTGATGGTGGTTGAGGGGATGGCAGGAGGACCAGCAAGAGACGCATGCCTCTCTCCTGCCTGAAAATTAGTTTTTCAAGAAAAACATAAAGGGCCGGTGAGATGGCTCAGCGGCATAAGTGCCTGCCTGGCAAGCGTGAGGTCCTGAGTTCGACTCCCAGTAACCACATAAAAAAAAAAAAAAAAAAAAAACTATCCATACGGTAGGTTCCCCAACTTTTCTCTATATCAGCTTTTCTGAGCCTTGTAAACTGACATTATAATTGCTACACGCTCTTCGGGCAAATCACAAGAGAACAAACACTAATATTGGAGAGAATATTTGTTTGGCAAAGGGCTTGAGCCAGATTTCACAGAAGTTAAAAACAAAACCCTTAGCCTTGAAATCCCTTTGATGATTAGTGTCCGAAGCCACGCCTTCTTCGCCTGGCCCACCCCCTAGGGTCTTTACAGGGCGAGAAGCTTGGGCTGCACTCACGCTAGGATGCCAGAGAGATAGAGCGTTTCTGCAGCTAAGTAAGACAGGTAGCTGAACATGAAGACGATGAGCGGTTCAATCGCAGAGATATTCTGAGTGAAACGTGTGATAAATGCAGAAATGAATCCAAAAATGATGCCAAAAAATACTCCCCCACAGCCCACAACGATGAATCGGGCACATCCTGCCAAAATGTCCACAGGTTCTATGTCTTCAAATTTATGCATCTTTGTGAAGGCAATTAATATATTGTATAAGACCTAGGCAAAAAAAGAAAAGGAAAATAAACATGAATTAGAAATTAGAAGTATTTTGCGCACTGATGCTCAACTTTGTGCCTAAATACTACACAAGAATAAATTGCACAACAAATATTATTAACATGGCTAAGTTTTAGATATATTCCAAGTAGATTAAATGTTTTCAGAGTCACTGAATAAAAAGCATAATACTCAAACTTTCAATAAATAAGAACATGATAAATGAGCTTGACTACCTTGTTTTGGTCATTACTTATACAGCACCAAATTATCGTATTTTACACCATAAACAGGCCCCAAAAGTGGTCCCTCTGCAAGCTTGCAGCTTCAGCCTAGGATTAGCTGTCTATACAAGTCCCCAATAAGGCCACATGCAGCACACGTGTGGGCCAGGATTCCACTGAGCACCCCACTCTCTGAAAGCCATGACCCCTTTCCCCACATGCAGGGGCTGCTCCTCTGAATGCACCCTCTAACCTGCAGATTGCTGATGCCTGGCTCCGTGTGCCTTTGCGGGGCTGGTTTGCCCAGAAAGTTCAGAACAGCTCCAGCCTGGCCATCCTGCCCAGTGAAATCCAAATGTATTCAACTCTTTCCTCCTTGGGGTCCTCTTTCAGTTTTGGGGCCCATGGAGACTTCTCTTGTATATATGAAGTGTAACTTTATTACAGTTCATAAATTTTACGTTAAAAATTTTCTCTTTAACCTATCATGTGTTTTTTGTTTCCTGATTCAATCCAGCCTACTACATATTCCATATGCAGATCGTCCCTATATTAAGCAGCTTTTTGTCATTGTGTGTCGACACAGTACCCCACACCCACAACTTAAAGGAGGACAGTATTAATTTGTTTCATGGTTTTAGGAGATTCAGTCCCTGGCAGAAACATCATGGCAGATGGATGTAGTGAAGCAGAGATGCTTAGTTCATGGTAGCCAGGAAGAAAAAAGGAGTGATACCAGAAAGGAAGGGCTGTAGAGCAGATATATACCTAAAGTCACACTTCAATAACACACACACAGACACCCAGAAGCACATTTTACTAATCCCTTGGGCAGATTCCAAGCCGATCAAGTTGAAAACATTAAGGTTAGTTCTCACATCCCACACCTTGACAACTTGACACTCAAAAACATCTCCTTAAACCAATATTTAATGTCCAAATAAAGACAATAGCAAGTTTGTAATTCTGACTAACATGGTATGACTATGTGTGTACAACTCAAAAGGCACTAATTCCTTCCCCAAAGTTTCAACAGTGACAGTAGTGCTAAAAAGTCCAGGTCTATGTGTGCTCTGAGACTCAAGGCAAACTCCTGTGAACCAGTGTTAATAAAAAAAAAAAAAGAAAGAAAGAAAAGTTATGTAATCCCAAGACACAATGGCAGAGGGTAAATATTTCCATTCCAAAAGAGGAACAGGGGAAATAGAAAAGAACTGAATCAGAGCAAAACTGAAACCCATCAGGATTAAGTCCTGTATCTGCATGTCTGGCATCTTGGGTACATGGTGTTGAGAATTAGGTTCTATGGGGCTTAGGAGCCCTAACCCTGTGGCCTTGCTATTTGCAGCCAACTTGGCCTCTCCCTCAGGTTGGCTTTGCTCACTGCCTGCAGCTTTCGTTGGCAGACATTCCACATTTCTGGCATCTCCAACTTTGGGGTTTCCAAGGCACATTCAGCTTTATTACCAAAGCTTCATGCATGGCCCTCTCAGGGGCTCCTTGCCTGACCTTCCAGGCCTTCCATAGAATCTGAATGGAAGCCCACAACTCTTACATTCTACATGATAGTAAAACAAGGATCACAGGGATTTTGCCAAGGTCTGCTGTCAGCAGAAACACTAACCAGCCCCCTTGGACCATGGCTACAGTGGCCTCTGACTGCCTGGATGGCTGATCACAGTGAAATGAATACTAGCTGACCAATTTCATATGAGGCTCTTCTCAAGCAAGGATCCCAGGGACTTTCTTTCCAAATGAAAGGTTTGTACTTTTGCACCTTTGAGCCTGTGATGGGTAGGGTCTTGCTAATTTCTGAGATGCCCTCAAGACATCCTTTTTCTTGTCCCGGTACAAAGTGCTTGGTTTCTTTCTAATGATGCTAATCTCTTCAGCAACCACACCTCCTTTGGCCCCAACTTTTCATGTTTTTTTTTTTTTTTTTTTGTGGGTACTGGGGGTTGACCTCAGGACCTCGCATGCCAGCAGGCACCCGTGCCGCTGAACGATATCACCGGCCCTTTTCTCGTGTGTGGGTTCCGGGAGTCAAACTCGGGCCCTCATGCTTGCCGGGCAGGTGCTTACGCCACTGAGCCATCTCACTGGCCCCATGTGGTTCTTTTTGAGTCAAAGTTAAATTTTTAAAATTGTTCTGCTCTACATTTTGCTTCCAATCCTTGCTATAACTCTAGCTAAATGCAGCCAGCAATATCTATGCCACAGCCTGAACATAGGGCTACCTTAAAATTTCCTCCGTTAGATCAATCAGTCCACTGCACATATCTCAGTCTCCCACAAAATCTCAGAACATGAGCAAAATCTGCACAAAATTTTGCCAGAGTATAACACAAATGGCCTCTAGTCCAGTGAAATCCTTCTTCCCAACTGAAACCTCCTGAGCCTGGCCTTTACTGTTCATATTCCTGCCAACATTATGGTATTTGTTTTACATGCATCAGAACTTTATTTGAAAATTAAAAAGTTAGATATATTTCAAACATACAAAAATAAGGGAGCAGTTTGGCAGTCTGCTGAGAATTTACTGCTTCTGGTCTTCTGAGCTCCAACTAGAACCACCCATCAGAAGGTAAAATCTAAAATTCAAGGAAATTCTGAGTGTCCTAGAACCACAGAAAGTCTGCTATAGGTTCTCCGGAGTCTGTACCCCATTCATTCCCACACTGCCTGAGTCCATTCTCTGATGCTAAAAGTGAATACAACATACAGAGTGCATTATGAGAAACTGATCTTCATTTGGCTCACAATGCTGGAGGAAGGGAGATCCAAGAGCACAATCGAATGAGGGCCTCCACCCACGTTGCATCATAACATGACAAGAAGGGCAAGCAAGCACACTTGGGACACAAAGAGAAGCCAAGAGAGGGATGAATTTATTACAAACCCACTCTTGAGATAACTGACCCCCTCCCACAATAATGGCATTAATTTATTTACAAGGGCAGATCTCTCATGACCTAATCACCTTCTGGAAGTCTCACTAGGTAATACTGTTACAATGGCCATTAAATTTCAACATGAGCTCTTGATGACCCACTCCAATTCAGCACCCACCTTCACATTCTGCTCCCCTCATACCTCTAGACAGGGACCTCCTCTCTACACCTGCTGGGCTTCCTGCCCTTAGCCTCCTGCTCCACTCTGACCACTGCATTATTAGCCATTCTCAGTGACATGCTCAAGTCACCTCTTTCCTTTGGCATGGCCTGACAACTATTGGGTTCTGGCTTCGGTTTCACCTGCATGACCCATCAGTGCTGTGGGCTGCATTGTCCAAATGCTGAGTTCTCCGTCATGATGTGCCATCTGTACGCAGCTGCAGCCATTGCTTCCTGGCCCGTTTCCCAGTCCTGGCCTGTCCAGCTCTGCGCTGGGCATGGCCTCTCCTGACTGCCATGTTACACCTTTATGACAAAAGGTCGTTGATTTCCCAGAGAGAAACTGACAATGGATGATCATCTGTAAAGGTCATCCCTAGGCTATTGACTTGATATGTGCACAGTCATGAACAGTCAAAGTGCACTGTAAGCATTGCCCAGCCCATACCATTTGGCCTGTCTTCTAAGGAGGGCCTCTCATGGGTCCGAGTGGTTTCCTCCACAGATCGATAGAAGTCTAAGAAGCAATGGGTCCATGAGGATGGTCATCCTTGATTTGAGGGACCATGAAGTCACCATGTATACCATTTGCACGTCTCACTACCCACATATGTGCAGAGATCAGAAGCCCCACCACCTGGCTATGGAATGCGAGCTGGCAGAGAAGGCATTCCTCAAAGCAACTCAAGTGTCACCAGCCCTCATGTGGCATGCTGTATTGTGGATGGCCTTAGCTGGTAGGAGACAGAGGCCACAGGGGGTTCACATGAACCTCCACAATACAGGTTTGTCACCTGGACTTCTGTGTTAGTTTCCTGGGGCTGCTGTAATAAAGTGCTACAACTACATGGCTCAAATGAGCACAAATCCCTCACAGTTCTGGAGATCAGAAGTCTGGAATCAAGATGTCACCGTGCCCCCTTTGAAAGTGCTGTGGGCAGATTCCTCCTAGCTTCTTCCTGGCTCCTGGAGGTGGTGGCAATCCTTGCTGTTCCTTGGTTTGTGGATGTATCATTTCAGTCTCTGTGTCTCTTCTCTGTGTGTCCCATCTGTGTCACACAGCCTTCTTATAAGGACACCAGTCATTAGACCAGGGCCCACTTTAATCCAGTGTGAGCGCTCCTTAACTTAACTAATTATAGTGCAAAAACACTATTTCTAAGTAAGGTCACATCCAGAGGTCTTAGATGGACATGAATTTTAGGGATGGGGGTTCACTATTCTATCCACTATAGTTTTTATAACCAAAAGGACCACATGATGAAATTAACTCATACTATAGATTAGCTGTCTTGAGTTATAAATCTTTTAGAGCAAAAATAATTTCATTTTGAATTTTACGGGACCCTAACCTGTGGCTGGCCCTCCAAATGGTTCCATCAGATGTCTTAGGAGAGTCTAGGACACATGCTTTGAGTATATGGCTTGGTGAGCACTTTTTAAAGTAATAAGACGCTGGTGGCCAAGAAATTTGGTTAGATAAGGGAATGTGGACAGATTATTAAAAAGCTGGCGTTCTTCTCTTAAAGAAAAGTTATTCGTGCATTTCCTGGGAGAAGAGGAAGATGTAAAAGTGAAGGAGAATCAGGAATCTTGGTATAAATTGGTCCAAGCAAGGACACAGACACAGACACACACACACACACACACACACATACACACACACTGAATACACGGATATTGTACATTTCTGAAATTGGTAAAGGAATTATTTTTCAGAAAGGTAGACTTGCAGAAATATCAAACCTGATTTACTTTAGAAAACACATGCTAATATGCAGAAATTTTAAGAAACAAAAGTATAAAAGGAAACCCCCATCCATGCCCCCCGTGCAACCCTTCCGGATAAATACTATGCTTATGTCTTTTCAGTCCTACAGTCGGCCCACCTATCCCCTATCGACCTGGCGCTGTCACCCCTCGGATCTCTGTCTGCAGGGAATGAAATCGACCAGGCGCATCCTGTTTGAATTCCCGTGCTCTGTTCTTAGCCAAGGACCAGGGCAGGTTTCCAGTGGGTTTTCTCTTGAAGGCCCAGGACTGCTCGGGGGGTTTCCTTAGCCTTGGAACTCCCGGGAGGGCTTGGTATACTGTCTGAGAAGTGCAGCAAGAGGGTCACATCTGGCCTCCCTCTTCCCTCTCCTTTTCACCTGGGTCACTGTGCATCTGGCTCTGAGTTTCTTCATTTTCCTCATGGGAGGAAAAGCTCCCTTGCACATCTCTGTATGTCTGACCCATAGATGGCCTGCACAGCTTCTACCTATCTATCTATGTGTCATGTTTTACAAAGCCGCTGTAATACTGGTCTAAGCAAACCAAAGCCATGTTTTATGAAAAGCTTAGCTGAACCTTTGAAATTTGTCACCTTTGATTTCAAAATAAATCCTAAAGAAATCTAGTGATTGTGTCCTGAGCGGGTGGATTTGTTGAGTCTGATTCCATTTTCTGCAATGCGTGTATAGGTCTCAGAAGCCTTGGGAATTGCATCTTTGGCTTTAACTTGCAAAGGACTGAAGCCAAGGTGAGAGAAGCCAGACATCCATGAATCCAGATAAGGCAGGTTTGAATGGATGTAGGTAGGAGTTTATTTGACTCTCAAATCCAGAGGAAACTCATGGAACAGGATTGAGACCTAAAGATTTGAATATTGTTGTCACAATCCAAAAAGTTTTCAGATGGCTGGTGAGATCGTAAGTAGCCATCAGGCAGTTCCAATGGCCCAGGGAAATCATGGGGTCAGCCTTGACCCTGGACACCACTGCGCCCTACAGCGAGACACCCTGGCACTTCCAGAAGTTAGAGTCCTCCACATAATGAAGAGACTACATTTATAGTCACAGTCCATGTGGCCCCATGGAAAGCAATGGTTGCCTTTCGAATGAGCAAGCTCTACCCTTCCTTAAAGTAGCAAAATATTTTCTTTGAATTCATTTTAACATGCATGCATTTTTCATATATGCAAAGAAAAAATTCAGCCAATGATAAACCTCAAGTGTGTCCATGACTCATGGAGAACAAGGGCAGATTTTCTCTCTTCACTTATTGGGTCAGCGAGTGGTCATTTTGCATCACCTTTAATAAACTTCCCAAGCCTCTCATGATTGTAATAATAGCAACCATTTAGCTGATGGCACTGTAAAAGTTTGTAAAGCTCATTTAACACACAAAAACCCAGCCCACCAACCCATACCCCACAATCATACCCCAAACTTTCTTGAAGTATAGCCACAATCCCACAAACCAAGACAGGTTCTTCACTTCTCTTCCAAGTTCAGCTCTCTGTCTGACCCAGGCCCCAAAAAACTCCGTATCTGTCATTGTTACTACACCAGAATTTGCCTTTTCCTTGAATTGACTACTATAGAATGAGCTCTGTGTCTGGCTTTTTTGACTCAGCAGGACGGATTGAGGCATTATGCAAGTTGCTGTAGAGATCAGAGGTTCCTCCCTTCTCCTGAGAATTGTCCTTCTTCATGGTCAGGGACAAATTTATTCACCCTTTCACCTGTTAATGCACATTTGTTCTTCCTCCCCTCAGTTTTTAGCTATTGGAATATTGCTGATGTCAGTGTTATAAGTTCCTTTGTGTAGAACTATCAAACAATGCAGTGATTATTTAATTTTTTTTAAAAAACTACCACAGTAAAATGCACATGGCCATTAATCAAAATACTCTCGCACATCAATAATTACATGAAAAAATGTCCAACAACTCTGGCATTTAAGAAATGCAAATTAAAACAACACTGAGATTCCATTTCACTCTTGAAAAAATGGCTATTTTCAAGAAATCAAATCATAACAAATGCTGGCATGGCTGTGGAGAAAAAGGGACACATTTTTATTATTAGTGGGGATGTAAACTAGTACAACCGCTATTGAAATCAGAATGCAGATTCCTCAAAAAACTAAAACTAGACATTTCATTTGCCCCAGTTACTCCCTTTCTAGAAATCTTCCCAAAAGAGTAAAAGACATCATATTATAGTGAGCCATGCACACCCATGTTTATAGCAGCACAATTCATAACAGCTAAATCTTAGAAGCAGCCTATATATCCATCAACAGATGAATGGATAAAGAAAATTGGGTATTTACGCAAGATGGAGTGTTATTGTACCATAAAGAAGGATGAACTTGAGTCATCTGTAAGCAAACGGGCACACCTTGAGACCATAACGTTAAGTGAAATTAATCAGACACACAATTTTAATATCACATGGTTTCTCTTATATGAGAAACCCACTTATAAATAAAGTGCAAAGTAAAACACAAACAATAGAAACAAAAGAAAAAATGTATTGTAATCCAGCATGGCTAATGTATCTAAAATCTCACATTGATTTAGTATAATTGTTTTATGTATTTTATATGTTGTTTTCATCAGTTAGCCTGGCTGTTAATCTGCGTTTATGATAATTTTCTGATGCTGGCAAAAAAAAAATACTCTGTCTTGCTTTGAATGCATTTATTGTATCATATTTTCCATTTTACCTGAAGCAATTCTGGAAGTCCTCTTTCACGAATGTCTTTTGTTGAGCTGTCAAAACGTGTACCTTTTATGGTCATTTTGACTTTGGGGAAGAGCCAGAAGTTGCATGAGTGCCCAATCTGGTGAATGAGGTGGATGAGGACACACTGTCATGTTTTTATTGGACAGAAATTGCTCTAGAAAGTTTGAATCAGTTCAGGACATTAAGGCAGCCAGGAAAGAAGACTTCCAGAACTGCTTCAAAAAGTGGCAAGAATGATGGGATAAGGGTGTTCGAAGTAACGGGAAGGATTTGAGGGGATTAATAGCAACAAGTCTTGCACTCAGTAAATTTTTAAAAAATGTAAACAGTCATCATATTTTAGGTCACACCTCATATGTTTTGGGTACATAGCCGGAGTGGCTCAGGCAGGTAGCACTGCAGACACATTAGAGTTTGACAACTGCTTTCCGAAGTCATCGCGCCCTTTCACATCCCCCTGGGAGGGTATGGCACCTGCAGCTCTTCCACATCCTGGCCAGCCCCTGACACTGCTGTCTTCTTGCTTCTACTTGTCTAAAGGGTGTGGTGTTTTATTGTGATTTTACTTTGCACTTGTCTGATTAATTATGTTGAACCTATTTTCATACACTTATTAGCTATTAGTATATCATCTTTTATGATATTAATCTTTTGTCCATTTTTTTTTTGTGGGTACCGGGGGCCGAACTCAGGACCTTGCACGCCAGCAGGCGCCCGTGCCACTGAGCGATATCACCGGCCCTTTTTTCGTATGTGGGTTCCGGGAGTCGAATTTGGGCCCTCGCGCCTGCCGGGCAGGCGCTTATGCCACTGAGCCATCTCACTGGCCCCCTTTTGTCCATTTTTTTTTTTTGTGGGTACCGGGGGGTCGAACTCAGGACCTCGCGCGCCAGCAGGCACCCGTGCCGCTGAGCGATATCACCGGCCCCTTTTTCGTATGTGGGTTCCAGGAGTCGAACTCGGGCCCTCGCGCCTGCCGGGCAGGCGCTTAAGCCGCTGAGCCATCTCACCGGCCCTGTCCATTTTTAATTAAGTTGTTCCTGTTACTATTGGGTTATAAAATTTGTATATATTCTCTATGTAAATCCCTGGTGAGACACACGCATAGTGAATAATTTCTCACATTCTGAAGCTCATCTTTTTGTTTATGTAACAGTGCATTTTGAAGAGCAAAATTTATTCTTTGATAAAACTTGATTTAGTGTGTTACTTCCTTTTTTGTCTGTGTTTTTCCTGTCCTTGGATTACCCCATGGTCATGAAGATTTTCTTCCAGGAGATGTATAATTTTAGCTTTTACATTTAGTCTATGGCACATTTTGTGTTAATTTTTAAATATGACGAGATAAGGGGTAGTTTCATGTTTTTCCAAATGGAGATTCAGGTATTTCAGTAGTGTTCTTTGAAAAGACTTTCCTCTTCGTTTTTTTTTTTTTGTTTGTTTGTTTTTGTGGGTACCGGGGTGTCGACCTCAGGACCTCGCGCGCCAGCAGGCGCCTGTACCGCTGAGCAATATCACCGGCCCCTTTTTTCGTATGTGGGTTCCGGGAGTCGAACTCGGGCCCTCGCGCTTGCCGGGCAGGCGCTTAAGCCGCTGAGCCATCTCACCGGCCCCCATTTTCTCTTCTTTTTATTTTTTATTTTTATTTTCATTTTTTTAAATGTGGGTACCGGGAGTCGAACTCAGGACCTTGCGCTTGCCAGGCAGGCGCTTATGCCACTGAGCCTTATCACCGGCCCAAGACTTTCCTCTTCTGTTGAATAACCTGGGTTCCTGTGACGAAAATCAGTGACCTTGTGTGTGGAAGTCCATTTAGGGTTCAGTGGTCTGCCCCATGTTCTGCACATCTGTTCTTTAGTCCATACGGTGACTCTTACAGCACTATTATGATTCCTATGGTGTTACAGTAAATCGTTGAATAAGTCTTCCAACTTTGTTTTTCTTTTTAAAATATTTTTTTCTATTCTATTTCACTGGGGTTTGCAATCAGATTTTAGAATCAGTTTTGTGAATTTCTATTTTAAAAAGCTCTCTGGGGTTTTAATTGGGATTTTATTAAATCTATCGATCAGTTGGAAGAAAAATTGACATTTTAACAATGCTAAGTCTTCCATTAGCAAACATGATACATTTCAGGAGCTCTAGTTGCTGTCATTGATGTTTCATAATATTCAGTGAAAAAAATCTTTGCACATTTTTGTTAAACTTACTGATTATTTTTCTTTTGACGCCACTTTAAATGGAATTTTAACATTTCCTTTTACCACCTGTAATTTCTCACTACGTATTAAGGTGCTTTCGTTCTTTATACATCAACCTTATACACTGTGACCCTGTTAAATTTACTAATAATTAATTATTTTATTCTAGCAGTTGATTCATGAATTCCTGAGGATTTTCTCCATAAGCCATCTAAAATACACTATTGCCTTAGTGATCTCATTATTAAACTTTTCTACCTTTGATAAGAAATAGAAGGTTTTGAGGTTAGTTATTCTTGTCTTGACCCCGATCTTTGAAAGAAAGTGCTTGATATTTAACTTTTAGTATAATATCAGCCGTGAGTTTTTCATAAATATTTTATAGTTTGAAGATGGTACTTACTCTTCCTACTTTGCCATGAGATTTAAATCACAAATAGATGTTAAAATTTGTCAAATGACTTTCTGCATCTATTAATGTAATCAGTCATTTAATTTACATTGTGAATTACATTCAAGATTCCCCCCTCCTCTGTGTCTACGAAATTGTATTTTTTGGACATACTTTTCCTGATCATTATTTATTATTCTTTATATGTGTTGCTGAATTTGATTTTTTATAATATTTTCTTAAGAAATTTTTTGAGGGCCGGTGAGATGGCTCAGCGGCTTAAGCGCCTGCCCGGCAAGCGTGAGGGCCCGAGTTCGACTCCCGGAACCCACATACGAAAAAGGGGGGCTGGTGATATCGCTCAGCGGCATGGGCGCCTCCCGGTGTGCGAGGTCCTGAGGTCGAACCCCCGATACCCACAAAAAAAAAAAAAAAAGAAATTTTTTGATCAAGATTCATGATGGAATCTGGGGCTATAGTTTTGTCCCCTGAATTATCTTTGCCTGGTCTTGGGGTCAAGGTAAATTTGGCCTCAAAATACAGTTGAAAAGCGATCCTTCCCTTGCTACTTTTGAAAGAGTTTATGGAGAAGGAGGACTAGTTTTCCTTAAAATTGTTATTTCTCATTATTCACGAGCATACTTACAATTGCCTTCCTTTTACTTAGTTTGGCTTTGATTTATTCTACTTTTTCTAGTTGGCACTAATAGGTGAGAAGTTAATGATGATTTGTTGCACTTTTGTGGCCACCAATGCTTCTGGTTATAATGGTTACGCCCCCTCCCCCTCTAAGGACCCACGTGGGGGGACTTCTATGACGCAGCATCTGAGAAGGGGCTGGTGTGCCTACTCCACTTCAAACACGAGATCTCCCACACCCGTGAAGTGCAGACGGGCCCCCGAGAAGCCTGGCTAAGAACTGGGGACAGGAAGTGTCTGCGTGAAACCCCTTTCCCAGTGAAGAGCTGTGGGAACTGCTCTCTAAGAAGCACAGACAGAGGTGACTAGGCGTGGATGAGCAGAGAAATACTATGAGGTAGGTCAGGGACAAGGAGGGCCATGAAGACCTTATGGGGACACAAAATTGTGAATAGCAGAAAACAAGAAGAAGGAAAAAATTGGATGGAAGCTCACTGGAGTGGAAAAAGAAATGAAAAGGTGTACAAAAATCCTTGTCAAAACACTTCCTGTCTCTGAGTTGCCAGCTAGGGGTCAAACTGTGCTCCCACCCAAAAAAAATTCATATGTTGAAGCCTTAAACTTCAGGACTTCCACATGTGACTGTATTTGGAGAGAGGGTCCTTAAAGAGGTAATAAAATTTTAAATTAGGCTGAAAGAGTGGGGCCCTAATCCAGCTGCCCGGTGTCCCCATGAGAAAAGGAAGAGACATCAGGGAGAAATATATGGCAGAAAGGCCATGTAAGGACACAAAAGAAGATGGCCACCTGCAAGCCAAGGACAGAGGCCTCACCAGCAGCCCTCCAGCCCTCACTTTGATCTCAGACTTCCAGTCTCCAAAACCCTGAGAGAACAAATGCCTATTGTCTAAGCCCGCACCTGTGGCATGTCATCATGGCAGCTCTGGAGAACCATACCGAGCCTGCCTGCCTTCCCGCCTTGATACATCCTCATAATGAATCCCCATGCTGGAGGTGCCATAAACCCAGTTCCGTACTAACCCAAAGCCCAGCCAGTGGCTACACTACATGTGTGTCAAAAGCAGTGAGCCTCAGGGTCACAACACAGCACAGAAAAATTCTTTACTGCCCACCGATACTGCAAAGGCACAAAGACTGTCATGAGGAAGTATGACCTCCTCCTTACACCAGACATGGAAGAATGAAAAGAGCTAATATTCTGGTTTGTGGGAAGGGGCAAGGGCAGAGTAAACTCTGTCACAGGGCAGTTTCTTGACCCTCTGACTGCTGCAGGAAACCTACCAAGACCAGCAAATACCTCTCAAACTCTGTATAATGACCCCAAAGACAGAAAAGGAGGGGTTCTTTTACCAGGAAAGGAAGAACACAAAACTGCAAACCGGACAGGAGTGCTAGCCAGGGGTTTCCAACCCCTGCGGTTGGTAACCCCAACACGCATTGTTTACAAGCTCAGAGAACAGAGGTCGTCAAGTTGGGGAACTGAAAGGCTGTCAGAGAATGTAATGAGGAGAGAAAGTGGGGTGTGGCAGAACTTTACTGACTTAGGGAACAGCAAACGAGTTCCTTTAAGAAGCTCCTTTCGATTTCAAAGTCGATTGTGAGCAATTCCTACCTATTGGCCAATGGTGCCCAAACGTGCGCCTCCATCTGACCTCTCTCCTAGGCTCTAGACTCCTATTTCTTAAACTGCTGAACAATTTCCTTCAATGGCCTATAGGTGTGTCAAACTCAGCAGTTCAAAATGAACCCAACCTACCAACGCCTGCTTCTCACCCCAACACTGCCCAGGGAACTACCCAGACCTCTTACCCCTCCATCTGCACCTCCTTCCCTCCCCTCATTCCCACACAGACTTCGAGAAACATTCACCTGCCACCTTGTACCAGGTGGCATTAGCATTTCTACAAGATATAAAAGTAATTGAAAAGCTAACTTCAAAATTCTGTTAGCTACAGAAGCACACATCAGTTGTGACCAGCAGGGTTAAACTCACTGAGGACTGCCTGTCATTTGACTTTTCTGAAAAGGAGGACCTCAGAACAGATCTCGTCATTTCGTAGGATCAGGGTCTGACAGGAAGTAGCTGCTCAGTGATATTTGTGGATGGATGGGTGGATGAATAGATTGATGGATGGGTGGGTGGGTGGATGGATGGATGGATGGTTGGACAGATGGAAGGATGGATTGGTGGGTGAATGGTTGGGTGGACGGATGGATGGATGGATGGATGATTAGGAGTTATGGGACTTCTAGCTCCACCAAACATGGCTGGCTTTCATCAATAAAATAAAGGAGTTGGATTACACAATGTTTCAGCTCTTTCCCATGGTGCTAGTCTATTATTCACTGCTATGGATTAGATGTAGTTTATTCCCCAAACTTCCATGTGCTGGAGGCTTAGTGTCTATGTGCTGGTGTTAAGAGGTAGGCTTTAGTGGGAGGCGGTTAATCAGGGTGGGTCCAACCTCAGAGGGATTCAAGGTTTGGAGTTAGAGAGCTTTCTTGCTCTCCCTAGAAGTCCCTCCAAAGCAGGCTATTATAGAAGGACCTGGCTGCTGCTCAAATCCCCTGCTTCCTGGTTTGCACACATGCCCCACCTGCCCTCAGCAGCTTCACATTCTGCTTGTTCTCCATGTCATGACATTACCAGCCAGCACTCTGCAGATGGTATCATACCCTTTAGACTTATTCCCCAAATCAATCCAAACTAACTTCTTTTTCTTACAAAGCAATCAGATTCAGGTATTTCATTATAACCACATAAAACAGGCTAAGACACTAATCACAGAAGCTGGTCCTGGATGGTAAGGAGTGAAATATGGATCACCACAGCCTGGAGGCAGAACCAAGCTTCCTCCCCGACCCATCACCACATCTAACCCTGAAGAGCTGGCTGCACAGCACTTTCTGGTGAATGTCGCCCACTTCCGTCAATATCAAGGAAGCTATCGGCAAACTTCTCACCAGCAGCTCCAGCAGCCAACTCCTGGGGCTTTCAGAAGACACTGAGCATATTCTTTCTCTACTGCAGCCCAGCCAGCAGATGTTGGAGAGTGGCATGCACACCTGCTGAAAACCACAGCACTAGGAAATGCTCCAGGCTGTCTGTAGCCTCGAGGCAGCGATTTCTAGGAATATATGGTGTAAGCTCCTAGGAACTCTCTGTGGCTGGAAAAGGTTATAACAAAATGCAGGAAAGCAGGCAGGTCCATGGTTGCAGTTTAAGAATGATTTACACACAAGAAGAAGAAAGTCAGTTAGTCTTAAACACCCAGCAGGAAAGTGTTTACAGCCCTCCAAATGGAGCACTTAATAGAACTATGAAAACAGGGAAAGCGAGGCTAGCTACACAAAGGGTTCCAACACCACACCACCCTCTGGCACTCTCCAGCTCCTCCTGTAACACATTAGCCCACCACCACGAGGGGCCGTGATTCCCAGTACCACTGGTCCTTCCAAAAATGCGCCCTCCCGCCTCTCTAAATATATTAGCTCTATCTTCTTTCAATGCAGTTAATACCCCTCAGGTAAACATTTGGCTTCTTGTATGGTTGTCCCTATAGAATAAAAATGGCAGTGTAAATGTTTCAGCACTAAGCTTTGTTACCTTTGTGGTACGAACTTTCTATTATCTCCTTCAGATTTTATGTGTTCATATTATCTGGAGCTGGTCATTTTTACAAAAGGTCTTCAGGTCTACAAAGTAGAGGCCAGATCCAGGATACAAGCCCTAGAGTGAAAGATTTTCATGGATTGATGGTCACAAAAATATAGATATCTTACTTAGTGTATCCTTCGGCCATTGTATAATTGAAATAGGAGGATGTTGGAAGAGGTGTTGGATGAGAAGACTCTGAATGCTTTTAAACTCCACGTATCGTACTTGGATTAACACTTCTGGACAAATAGCAGCTCATATTAAAGATTAAAGGCTTAGATCAAATGTTATTCAATTCTCTGATTTGTACAACTCTTTGGAGACGCACTTCACCAATCAATATTCTACTTTCAGTTTTTAGCTCCTCCCTGCTAATTTAACACGATTATAAGATGACACCTAAGCACCAATGACTTGCTAATAATGTCTTTGTCCACTTTTCCATACTGTCAAAAAATGGTTATTCTTCAAACAGCAGGCCCTGATGTCCCTATGCCTCCTTTAGATCCATCAGACGGAGTGAGGGCACGTTTCCTAAGGGGCTCCAGCAGCCTGAAGGAGCCGTGAGAAGGTAGACCCATGGCCTCTCTGTATCCCCTATGAATAGATAAAAGTCTAAGGGGAGGAGATGAAGTAAGATAGTAAAATTGAAGACAGGAAAGAGACAAGGAAAACAATAATTTTAAAAATATTTTTTGTGTGTGTATGGGTACCAGGGGTCGAACTCAGGACCTCGCGTGCCAGCGGGAGCTTATGCTGCCGAGCCATCTCACCGGCTCCATTTTTAATAATTTTAAATTGTACTTTTAAGATGGCAACATCTGGACCCAAAGTAACCCAGGGTTGCCCAGATTTTTTCTCCCTAGACTCGTTTATGCTTCCTTTCTTCCAAGACCATCACACCCAAAACCCTTTGAAGGTACTTTGTGTCCATAAATGAGCTTAGTTAATAAGGTAAAGATGAGAAATCTGACCTTAAAAAACACAATAGCTTGGCTTCCTGCCTTTCTCCTGGAAAATGTGTTGTCTTTTCACCCACAAAGTGAGTCATTATCTTTCCTGCTGTGGGTGGCTCATCGATTTTTGTCTATAAACCAAACCCAAACTTTCTACAAATTTACAGATTCCACATATTTCTGCCACCAAAAACAAATGCATATTCCCACATGGGGCCTGGATATAGGAGCTGTACCTATCTTCCTGCTGGGATTTTTGGGTATGAAATTGAACTGGGGATATGGGTGATCTTCAATTTTAGCAATGTCAGAAGCATCCTTTATTTTTAAGATAAAGATTGTCTATATTCAAGTCACACAACATGAGGTTTTAATACGCATACCCTAAAGAAATGCTTTGTACAATACAGCTAATTGAAGAATCCAGCTACACATTGTTACCACCTCCCTTCCTGTCTTCCTCCCTCCCTTTCTTCCTTCCTTCCTTCCTCCCTTCCTCCCTCCCTCCTTTCCTTCTTTCCTTCTTTCCATCTGTCCTCCCTTCCCTCCTCCTTGCCTCCTTCCTTTCTTCATGTGTGCTGAGCCAGTGTCCTACTCTATTCTCGTAGCCAGTGTCCGGTATACAATGCAAGCTTGGTTATCATTTTCTGGTTTTCATCCCCACGCGCTGTTGTCCACCACTGAAGTCACCCTCTGGTGATCAGAGCTGCAGCCTAAGATCTCAGCGAGTGGGAGAAATCAGCGGACCAGCGCTGCAGAGGCCCCATGCATCGCCTTTGCCCGGTTCTGAGGTGAGAAGGCGGCTTCAGTGGATGAGCTCTGCAGAGTTGTCACAGAGCCCACGGTGCCAGGCCACCCTCCTTGTGACTCAGACCACCCGTTGCAGGCACACTCGCACACTCTGACCAGTGCCCAGGCCAGCTCCTTCCTCAATGAAAGGGTGAGTTCAAAGCCCAAAGCTCAAAATACCATTGGACGGCAGAAAGTACCGGTTGCTTTCAAGCTGCTTTCTAAATCTGGCCCTGGGCGCCTCTGGCTCCAGTTAGGGGACCCGGCCATGCCCTGGCACACGCACTGCTGTGCTGTGGGTCACCACAGAGTGACTTCCGGCCAATGCCACCGCAACCAACACACAGCAGCGTGGCCCAGCAGAGGTCACGGCCGAGCCCTCAGCAGACACTTGGGTGGCTGGCAGGTTACGATTTTACTTTGAAATGATCATTCTGGAGCAATGTGTATGCGGAAGCAACGAAGCTATGAGGAAGTCAAGCAAGCGTTGCTGGCTCATGAAATCAGAGCCAGAAAGGACACAGTGACGGCTCTGGATGTGAAATGCAGACTCGAGGCAGCGAAGCTGGGTTCCGGGGTGCAGGGTCTGCAGAGCCCTAGGCTTGTGCTGGGAATGAGTAAAGACCACTGCTGGCAAGAATGTTAGTGGCTCATGTGACAGAGCCCCTGATGCAGAGACAGCGAGTTCTGTGAGGGTGAACAGGGACGCCCCGCAAAGTCTCGGCAGCCCTGGTGTGAAGCACACACTGAGGTCCACGTGTGCAGCACACGGTGTCCTCCTCCGCACTGCATGTGTGACCCATCCCTGACGACAACTTCACCTGTCCTTGCCCAGTGTCCTGCATTCAGCCCAGGGTGAGACTCTCTCATTTACCAGTGCAGTGAGTGGGACGTGATTAGGACAGCAATGTATTTCAAACTTGTAAATGCACACATTTCTGCTTCATCTGGCAATTTCATTTTCAAGGAAATATCTTATGAAAATACCTCAAATGCAAAAAGGGAAGCATGCAGAAACGAGAATGTTCATTGCAACGTTGTAAGAGTGAAAATTTGGAAACAACCTAAATAACTCTCCATCAGTGAAATTCTTAAGAAAATTACAGTAAACACATCTAGGAGATGCTGGGCAAGGCTGAAAAGACATGGGAAGAGTTCCAAGACCGTGACAGCTACACAAGATTTAAAATCGAATCCACCAATCCGTGTGAACAGTAACTGACCCACAGCCCGGGACACAGGCAAGCGCGTGGGCTACAGATGGGAGGAAAAACACGCAAAGGATGAAAGCGGTAGCCTTTCACGTGGACTGTGAAAAGTGGCAGCTGGCAAGTGGAAGCTTTTGTATCTTATGCTGCACTGTTTTTGTTTTAGTTTTTTTGAGACACTAAGATGCCCAGGCTGGTCTTGAACTCCTGGACTCAAGTGATCCTCCTGCCTCAGCCTCCTGAGTGGCTGGGATTACAAGTGTGCACCACTGCACCCAGCTCCCCTTTGACTTTTCTAATGAGATCATTCTAGTATTACTTATGTGCTGGGATATAAATTTAAAAATAGTAAGAGAACCTAAAAGTATACATAAATAGACTAAGGGCTGGTGAAGGCTGTAGATGGGACTGTCCAGTGCGAATATCCCTGCTCCCTGTCCAGACACCCCTGGGCCAGGGTGCAAGGCGTCACCCTAGTCCCTCAGTCCTCCCCACATCTCTCCAGGTGTGTCCTCCGCACATACCCGGCATGCACGTTTTGTACATGTGCTGCGTAACTGGTGACAGACAAGGGAAGGCATTTTTATAAATCCTCTGTCCCCTCTCCCCAACCCATGTTTTCATTTAACTTCTAATGCAGAATGTGGGAAAGGAAGGAAGAAAGGAAGAAAGGGAGAGAGGGAGGGAAAAAGGGAGGGAGGAAAGCAAAGCAAAGCAAAGGGAAGGGAAACAAGGCAAGGGGCAGCCCGTGGAGGGCAGGGCGCGGCCCGGCAAGGGAGCAGGAATAAGCACACGCCTTGCTCTGCTGGCTGCCAATCTGCATGGCGTGGCTGTTACTTCCCGTCTCTGCTTGCCCAGTGGACAGTGCTGCCCTGGGCTCTCTCTCCTTCCTGTCTCCCCAGAAGCAAGCTGGCGGGGACAGGGGTGAGGTCCAGGGTGCCAGGCAGACCCACCTGGGCTGCGGCCACCCGAGCGAGCGAGAACCCTGCCCCTGGCCAGCCACCCCCTGCACCTGTTCCCGCTCACCACGCTGATGCCGTCGTTGAGCAGAGCCTCCCCAAAGATCATCATGTAGAGCTGCTCGTTGACCCGTGCCTCCTCAAACACGGCCAGCACGGCCACCGGGTCCACGGCCGAGATCAGGCTGCCGAAGAGCAGGTTCTGCAGCAGGTGCAGGTCGCCCAGGCCGAAGGCCTGCACCTGGCAGACCAGGTAGAGGGATAGGCCGATGCCGAAGGCATTGATGAGCGCGCCCAGGCCTGCCCACCATAGGATGGAGCCCAGGTTCTCGAAGAAGGGCCGGGTGGGCATGAAGTAGCCGCTCTCCAGCACGATGGGCGGCAGCAGGTAGAGGAAGTAGATGCTGGAGTCCATGACGGGCGGCGACTTGTGGTCGGTGCCAAAGATGACACTGCCCACCAGGGCGCCCACCAGGATGAGCAGGCAGCTCTCGGGCATGAGGCGCGGCAGCCGGCGGTAGAGATGGAAGCCTGCGGGTGGAGAGAAGCGTGGCCAGGTTTGCTGGGGTGCTGTGTGGGGTGCATGCCGGCCTCCCCCAGCCCGAGACACGATACAGGACACAGGGACCGTGCTTCTGTGGCAGAAGCTGGGAGTGTGGAGGGGCTGCGGCTAAGATCCTGTGCTCCAGTCAGGCATGGCGCTGCGAGCCTGTTATCCCAGCAGTCCAGAGGCTGAGGCAGGAGGATTGCAAGTTCAAGCCTATGCTGGGCAACTTAGTGACTTAGCAAGACCTTCTCTTAATGTAAATACATAAACCAATAAATGGATACAGGGGCCGGGGATATAGCTCAGCAGCACAGCTCCTGCCTGGCAAGCACAAGGTCCTGAGTTCAATTCCCAGTACCAATAAATAAATAAATAAATAAATAAATAAATAAATAAATAAATGGATACAAATTCTTTAAAAAGGGCTGGGGATATAGCTCTGTGCAAAGGCCGTGTTCAATCCCCAGCACTGCAAAACAATCAATCGATCGATCGCTCACATGCCTGGCTGGTCCTACTCAGTACAGGTGAGTGTCATTCCCATCTGCTGTCCCCTCCCCTTCTTCCTCCTCCCTCTCTTCCATCTTCCAGGAGTCTGTGAGGGCAAGGGAAGGAGAAAGAAGGGAGAGATGTTTGCTGTCACCCAAACCCAGCTTTTGTTGCCTGTGACATGTGGACATAGTCACCCAGTACTCAGCCTGGCCCTGAAGGACCTCACCTGGTCCTCCTCTTCACCGAGCAAATGCACAGAAGCGAAGCATCTTCATTTTGTCTCTCTGTGCAATCAGGGATTCTGGGAGAGGGAACTCGGGTCACTCTCCCATGAGCCTTTGCCCGTCATGCTGTCGGCTCCAGTTCCTCCACTCAGCGCTGTCATCAGTGCCCAAGGCCCAACCTCCTCTCCTTGCCCACCACCACTGCGTTACTGGGGTCTCCTTCTCCCCGTCCTAACCACACACTGTCTTCCCGACCTGCTGCCCTGCTTAGGATCCTGAATGTCCTCCAAGCCTACATGGTGAAGGTGTGGGCCCCAGGGCCATGCTACTGGGAGGAGATGGAGACTCAGAGAAGTGGAACCCAGCCAGCGGGAGAGCCTCAGGTCACAGGGTGTCCCCAAAGAGACAGCGGGACCCCAGCCCCTCCCTCCCACCTGTTTCCTTTCCAGTAATGAGTCTGTCCACTGTGATGTGCTGCTGCCCAACACATCCAAAAGCAATAGGGCCAGTCACAGACTAGCACCTCCAGAACCATCAGCCCAAAGCCTTTTGGGTATTTTGGATACTTTGACAGTGACGCAAAGCCGATGTACATACCTCCTATTTTACCCTCAACCCCCAGGCCATTCCACACTCTTCAGGCAGGTGAGTGGTCTACACCATGTGTGTCTGATCATCTTGATTCCAACCTAAGACTCGAAGGCACACAGGCATCGCCTGGGTTTTAACCTGATGATGCCCGTTGAATATTCCTCTTCGAAGACCGACTTTAGGCACGGCGAGGTAGTAGAAGACTAGCCATGGAAACTGTACTACCACTCACTCCCACTGTGAGAGTGTTAGAAAGATGTGAACAAATCCGAGAACCGAGGTAATCTGATCTCCAAGTCTGTCTCCCTCACAGCCTGCCCTACGCGGCCCAGCCTACATCACAGCCCACCAGACCCCTCTCCACGCCACAGCGCCTGTCTGGGCTTCTGATTTTATCTCCACTTGAGTTGTGTTCTCCCTTGGTCTGTTTAGGTCCCGGTCAGAACTGAGGCTAAGCTTTTCCCAGCTTCCCTCTGAGGAAATTCTGGATCTTTCTCTGAGTAATCAAAGCAATGTACCTGCCAAATAGCAATGATCCCTACATACTTGGTGCATAACCGATCTCCCCTATTAATGTGCAAATTCTCCAAATGCAGACTGATTGACCTGGCTCCATCTCCCCCACTCCAAGTATTAGCAAAGCGTCTCATCTGCAGCAGCTGGGCTGAAATAATCCACAAGTGTAAAATGAATGAATGAGTGGGGTTAGTGACTGGAGACACTCTTACGGGGAGGGAACTGAGTGCACTGTTGGAAATTGACTGGGGCTCACAAGATGGGTGGTGGATGAGAGACGATTTAGGGAGGGAGAAGTTCACGAGCGAAGGAGAGAGGCAGGAGAGGCTCGGGCGGATGTTTGCAATATCCGTGTAGGAAATCTACCTCGCTGAGGCAGACTTTGAATTGGGGAGAATATTAGGAGAAGAGTTGGGAGATTTCAAAACTAAGGTGGCTCCTCCCATAGGCTGTGGGGGCTAGCGAGTGCCCCCTAGGAATTCTTGGGTTCAGCCATCCAAAGAGGATATGGCTTCCCTGACCACAGCTTTGAAGGCCTCCACTCATGGCCAGCGCGTGGGGTCACACGGAGGAGTGTAATTCTCCTCGGGGACGCCCCACCACTGCTGTCTCCCCAGCTTCCTGGCCAGTGTAATCCCTCCTTCTAACCCTGGATTTTCCATTTCCGAATCACAACTTCCTCCGCCTCCTCCTTCTCTTTCTCTCCTTCTTATTTGTCTTCAGTTAGTGATTATTTAACCAAACTTAACTTTTCTTTTTACGTCAAGGAGGTGGAAGAGCTCACACCCTGGTTCCTCCAGACCTGTCCCTGCTCCGGGGAATCCAGCTTCCTGCAATGGACCCAGCACTCTCCTGCCTGCGGTCCAGGTGCCCTGTGGGGTTGTAGCAGGAAGAGGCTCTGTCCCCACAAGCAGGACATCGCTGAGGAAAACGCTACACACACGTCACGTCCAAAGCCTTTCTCCCCTCTCTGAGGGACACTAGAGTCAGTCACCTCCAGACACTAAGTGCACCCGAATAATAAAGTCTTGTTAGAAAATTAGAGATGAATCTACAGCTCCATCCTTCCAAATGGCTCAAAGGCCATTTTTCCGTGGTTCTAAAAAGTGAAACTGAAAAAAAGACAACCCAGAGTCTGACGTGATTTTTGATTATTTTTGTCCTGGGATATCTTTGCTTTATTAATGCATAGTTGTTTTAAGAAGGATTGGGAGGAATTTTTTATGTTTTTCTGTCAGCATGCTGACAGTCACTTCTAGGTCAGCCTGTCCTCCCGCTTAAACTAAGTCCCTTGAGGTCAGGGGCCGAGGTCATTCCCACATATCACGTGGGTGCTTGGAAATGTGCCTTGATTGAATGAGGAATCAAAGAATAAATAAAATATAAGCGTTATTATGTTCCTACTCAGGTTTCAAACACAATCTTTTACAACCCCTATGCATTCCTTAAGTGTTAAAGTTTTATAAATCATCATCATCATGACCACTTTGCCATCACACATAAAACTTCCAGCCCCGCAGTCGGCACACAGTATGCTCTCAGTAAGTAAGCCTCTCTCCCTCTCGCTTCCCATACCTCATGGAATACAGGAACTCTCTGGATTCCTGAAGACTAGCAAACATGTCCTCCCCAAATAAGCACGTTCCAGCGGATAACCCAGTTCAGTTATTTTCCTCTGCTAAAGTGTGTTGCGAATGACATAACACGAAAGCTAGAGCCTGTGACCCACACACCGGCGTCTCACAGCCTTTCCACGTGTAGCCTCTCCAGAGCCGGCTATGCTTTCTGCCAGTGTAAAACCAAGGTGAGATCGACCCTTCTATGGTGAGAAGACCACTGTGGGACAAAGTGACCAGCTAGTCAGGGGCAGGTCCAGTTTCTCAGTCCCCACACCATAGTCTGTCATTCCTGGGGGGCAGTGGAGACACAGAAGGACCAAAGTTGTTCACAGAGGAGCACCCAAATTCCACAGACCACCTTGAGTGTCTCAGTGTCCATGCGGCTTTGTGGAAAGCATGAGACGCTCTGCTCTGAACTGAGGACATTACCATTGAGAGATTCACTGTTCCTCAAATTCTTTAAAATCACGTGAGGACCTCTGTGTAACTTAACTGTTTAACAAATTGAAAGAGTTCCTCAACCTAACAATTCCCACTCCATCTTCACACTTTACCGCTCACGGGGACTGCCGTTAGGAGGAGGCATTGCTGAGGGCACTGCACCGGGACCTGGGGGCGGGTGTCAGTGCATAGATCGGGGCCCATGGGCACCAAGTGCAGACCACACAGCTCTCAGCCCGTATTCTCCATCCACTTCGGGGTAAACTGGTTTTAAGGAGGAGAGTGGGGGTTAAATAGAGTGTGACCACTACTGTGGTTTCTGGCGTAAAGAACCCTTCATTGGAATTTAATCCCTCACCCGAAGTCACTTGATTTCACAGAGGAACGCAGAGGTACGCCGTGGGCTCTGTTTGACTAAGCTGCAGACAAACGCTGCACCAATATCATGCCCGGAGCCCCGCGTCTCGCCCAGACGGAGGTAAGAGCTGCCTATGGTCAACTTGCTCCTTGTCTCTGTCATTTTGCAAGGAACACAGGCCATTTGTGAAGGAAGAACTACAGGAGCCAGGGATGTGCCCCACAGGTGTGCGGCCAAGAAGGCAGGACAAGTGCTTTACAGAAGAAATATCACGAGGCTCCTGAAATTTCCAACCCACACCACCCTGAGGGCTTCACGCTTTATGCATTATATGTTTACAGCATAGAACTGGAGACTTTGCTATGACAAAGTCACATGGTTGTCACCTCAAATGAGAAGAGAAAACAACTCAGGACCCAGAAGTATGCGCTTACATTTCAAAGCCCAGTGCTGAAGCATTACACAGCTTTATGAATAACAGCATGCCTTTTCCTGGGCTGAAGGGACGAGAAGTTTTCTGCAATCACAGTGACAGCTCAAATCCATGTTATTTCATGGGAGAAAGAACTCCCCAAAACAGGGGTGCAAGGACTTACCTATTTTTGCAAGAGACGCTAGAAGTATCCAGAGGGTGACCTCGTAAGGAACCTGCACATGGTCATAGTCCAGCTCGAACACAGAAATCCTTTCATCCGGCACCCTGCTGGAAGCAGCCAACCGGGCATTCAGCACATCTTGGGCAGTGGAATTGGCAGATTCGTTCAAGTCGGAAGCTGCTTCGGAACTGGCGAGGGCCACCAGCAACAGCAAGCAGCTCCCAGGGCTTGGAAGCAGGAGCACCTCAAGAGCCATGCCCGTGGGCTCCTGCTGCACACCTGGGAGCCTCACACCTGTGGTCAGGAGGACGTCTAGACACCCGCCACATCCACCTGGCCCAAGGTGACATCCACACGTCCCTGCAGCATTCCAAGGGGAGTCCGGGTGTGGACGCTTTCTGATCTTCTTTGAATCATTCCTATTCAGGCAATTCAGCTTCTGGCTCACACGCAGTCCTCCAACGGATGTGTGGAAGCCCAGGCAGCTACCTGGAGGACCTCCATCCCATCAGGACTTGAAGAGCAACTTAAAAAGGAGGAAAGCTCTCCTCTGCCCAAGCCGTTCACGCGCCTCACTGCCTGCTGGCTTCGTCTTGGGAGTGAAAATCCAAGGCACTACAACCTCCTTCCATTTATCACGGAGAGCCTGTCTACAAGGAAGTGAATCCTTCCCACACTGTCAGGCCCCAGGAAGGAGCTACCTGCCCCGTACCTGTCCTCGCTCCTCCCCCTGCTCTCTGCCTTATTTTGAGTGGTCAAGGCTGCAGGTAGCTCTAACCACACTTAATTATTTGCTCTGATTTGACTTTTGTGATGAAGCGCTTGCTATGCGCTCTCTAGAGGGGCCGCTGCTGACACCTAGTGGTGTCCTGTGATACGACACCCTTGGTGTGCGCAGTAGAGCAGTTAATAACGTGCAAGACCTTAAGCGTGAACCAGGGCTGTCCTGGGAAACGGAGACACAGTCTCGGTACACGGGGCAGGATGAGGCGTTGGAAGTGACAAGGACGATACACACTGGCATGGTCCATGACCAGACACCGGGAACAGTCATTCGTAGAAGGGGTGCCGTCCCAGCTCCCCATACACTTCGCACAGAATGACTTAAAGACAAGAACCCAAATAACAAGTTCCAGAAATACATCGAAGAGAGAGCTATGGAAACTCCATGGGATATGCAAGTTTTCCGTTTTAAAGAATTTTGTTGTGGTGGCACAACAAATTTGCAGAAGCACTATCAGGAGTATTTATGGAAGGAATTTCAGGTGGATATTGTGAACCTACTTCTAGTTCTTCTACATCTGGCCAGGTGGCTGTGAGCATGCCACTTACCTGTCTAAGGTGCTTTGCCCAACAAGCAAGGGGTGGCACCCACGTGAAGTAGAGCAAGGAAGGTATTTGGTATACAGTCGGCACTTCACAACTGTCAGTTTTTACTAATTGCAACTGCATTCCTTGTTCTTATAAAATATCAAACACAGCACAGCTGCAGTGAGCAGTCCTCAGTAGAAAATGAGAATTATTATTCATAATTCACACACTACCTCCACATCTCATCTACATCAAACTGCAAGATGATCTGTGTTTGTTCCTCTGTGCCCAGGTGGGAGCACAGACAATTCTCCCCAAATCCTCTGCAGAACTCACTGGAAAATGGAGGAAGACTGGTTGAGGTCCTAACAGCTAAATGTAAATTCACAGCAAGACATTAGAACTAAGAGCTGACGTACAGGTATGTTCTTCTCTTTCCTTCGTAGTCTGAGTCCAAAATGGAGTAAGTGCAGTCACTCAAATGCGACTCTCAGGTAGGTTCTAAGAAGATCACTATTAAGTCTACTGTTTTTTTTTCCTGGAAAAGAATACATGAACAGTTACATAGTAGAAAGTTCCTTTAAAATAGATGCTTTGCTTTTATTTATATTTTGTTGTACTTTTCTTCTAAGCAGAAATAAGAAAGAGAGAAGAGAGAGGAGAGAGAGAGAATTCCCATGATGCCCCATGGCAGGACTACGCCCAAGCAGCAGGAGCGCTGATCCTTCAGGCGTGGGCTCTGCGTGGAACCAGGGCCGGGGAGTCTGGGAGGGGAGGTGTGCGCGCCCAGCTGGGCTCCGTGGGCAGAATCCCGAGAGAGACGAGCTGTGGGGCGGAGCTGGCCCGAAGAGACGAGCAGAAGGAAGAGGAACTTCTGAGAGTCGGGTCTGTGTCCGTGGGGACGCGGCTGCACATTCAGCCTAAGGACAGAAACGCAGTAAAGGATGACAAACTAGAAGTTTAACGGAAGAGCCAGGGAACGAGAGCTGAGACAGCACCTGGAGGTCAGCGCAGGTCTCAAGGGCTGGCTCTAAAGACGACCCTGCAAAGGTGCTGATTTCTGTCGCATCAGACATTGGCCTGAGGTATTGCTGAGAACTGGAGACCACTTGATGGCATGGTGACATCCATGGAGCCACCTGCGAGCTGAAAAGGGAGACCAGCAAAAGAAAGAGAGAGAGAGTCGCAGAGAGGCCTGCTAAGCACCGTCCCCAGGGCGAAGAAAGAGGCTGGGATCCAGGAGGACCAAGGCTGCCCTGGCCGAGGGGCGACACTGAAGTCTGCGCTGGAAACAGACCAGCCACGTCACGAAACAAATGCCAAACCCCAAGCAGCTCTGGGTCGAGAAGAGGGGATCAGCATCGAGAAGTGCTCAAAGATGGTCCCGTATATTCAGTTTGTTTTCAACTACAGCAGCCCTGAGACGCCCCACTGTCCACAGAACACGTGCAGTCAGCCCCCGAGATCCGAGTGGGGTGGGAGAAGGGAAAAGGTGCCCTTTCTGCTGAAAGTAGAGAAGACCTAAATAAATAAAAAGACACCCTGTTCCTAGAGCAGAAGACTGCATGGTGGTCCTGAAACTTCTCTCCAAAATGATACACAGATTCAGCTGGGCGAGGTGGGCACACCTGTAATCCCAGCACTCAGGAGCCTGAGGCAGGACAATTGCTGTGAGCTCAAAGGCCAGCCTGAAATAGCAAGACCCTGCCTCAAAAAACAAAACCGACAAACAAAAAAAGATGTACAGACCCAACACAACCTACCAAAATCCTGGATTTTTTTCCTTTTATTTTTTTTTTTTGTTTAGAAATCGACAAGCTAGTCCTGAAATTCATATGGAAAATACTCAAAAGACCTCAAAGTATCAAAAAAAAGAAAGAACAAAATTTATCCAGCATGATGGTGCACACTTGCAACCCCAGGACTCTGGGAAGGAGGCAGGAGGATCACAAGTTCAAGCCCACTGGCTGAAAATTAAAAAAAAATAAATTTAAAAAGGGGTGGAATTTTAGCCCAGTGTGAAGGCCCTGAGTTCAATCCCCAGCAGTACCAAGGAGGGGGAGAAGGATAGGAAGAGCAATATTGGAAAAGCCCCACTTCCCAATTTCAAAACTTGCTACAAAGCTAGAGTAGTCAAAGCAGTGTAGTACTGGCATAAAAATAGATGTAGAGGGCCGGTGAGATGGCTCAGTGGCGTATGTGCCTGCCTGGCAAGTGCGAGGGCCCGAGTTCGACTCCCAGAACCCACATACGAAAAAGGGGCCGGTGATATCGCTCAGTGGCACAGGCGCCTGCTGGCATGCGAGGTCCTGAAGTCGACCCCCGGTACCCACAAAAAAAAAAAAATAGATATAGATTAATAGAACAGAAGTGAGAGTCCAGAAAGGAGCCTTTACATTTAGGGCTGATGATTTATAAGCAGTATATCAAGATGATTCCAAAAAATTAGCCTTTTCACCAAATGATGGTGGAAAACCTGATATTTACTGACAGAAGAATGAGGATTACTTAAATAATAACAGCAATTAATGAAATTATTTACTGAGTTAATTTTAATAGAATGCTTAGAACAGTTTCTGGCACTAAGCATTTGCTTTTCTAAAGAGGAAGGGCTCGTGGGAGGAGGAAGGTGAAGAATTTGCTCTCCTGTGCCTTGGGGACAACAGGCAGGAAATGGAGTCTCAGGAAAGAGAAGGTGACGGTTAAGGAAGGCATACTGCATCACGCAGGTTTCCACAGTGAGACCCAGGAGGATGGGGACACCCGGGGAGGCCAGAGTGATGGACAAGAGGAAGCCTCAGAATCCAGCTGAAGCCACGTTCACCTTGAACATCTGTACCATACCCAGATCATAACGATCATTACCAACCGGCTGAAATCCCTGGGAAGGTGCATTCCCAGAGGCACCGGGCATTTACCAGTCTATATTTAAATGTGTAAAGAGAGATTTGAAAGGCGAAGGGGAAAATAAATCTTTTTCACTTCCAAGCAGAGATTTGAAGGAATTCTCTGGAACTTTGGGTCCTCAGCAAGAGTTTCAATAAGCCGAAGCTTTTGCCCTAATTACCCAGATTACTGCACTGGTAGTGGTGACCCACCCCACTCTCACCCCTGTTGCTGCCAAGTGTCCCCGAGGTCCTGGTCATCCGCTTTTGGAAACCGGTCCACACACAGAGCCCAGTGGTGAGGAAGAAATGGCCCAAGTCCCTGTCCAGTGGAGCCCTTATAATTCAGGTTAACATGTCCCCTTTACGCTCCTGAGACTAAATGATGGCGGCACTTCCTGTGGGAGGTCCTCACACCCTAGGGCTGCTGCTGTGCATGCTGGGAAGCAGAGCTTGGGGGGCTCGGGCTATCTTCCTTTCACGCCAGAGGAAGATGAATTAGGGAAGCTCCAAAAGAAAGCACAAACCCGACGCCATATTCTGAGCTCACAGGTGATGAAGTAGAATGTCACCTTTACCTCCCCATAACGTGCGCTCACGCTGACTTTCCCAGAAAGTATTTGTGCAGCAGAGCACAACTGGGTCTGAAGAGTCTGTCACTTGCCCTTGAAATTTTCAAGGCTGAAATTTCCATTCTTTTTTTAGGAAGAGGAAGGACAAAGAGCGGTGATATGGCCCTGGTCCACGCTGCCCAGAAAGAAGCCTCGCTTTCCAAGCCCACAGCTAGCAATTACGCTGAGCGGCCTCGGATCAAGTTCTGGGACATCATCCCCCTAAATTGAAAGCCTGCGTCCCCAGCTGGAGAGATGTCAACAGCCTCGACGCTGCTTTCAGGACAGAAGAGCTGAGCCGTCCCTGCCCCCCACAGAGGCAAATTTCTGCAGCTCAGAGTAGGCCCGGTGAAGGGCGCAGTGAACTCCCGGGAACCCCAGTTCCGGGGCAGGGGCCCAGTGCCGTGGCCCAGTGGGAGTGGACGGGTGGGCACCAATGGCGGCTGTGCAACGGGACAGATCTCCACTCGAGCCCCCGTCCTGCACTTGCAACTCGACTCTGAGAGTTTCTGAAAAGAAAGAGGAGTTTTGCAAGAGGGAGGAACTGAAGTTACGTGATCTTGGGCACATCTTAACCCAAGTGTGTTGTGTTTTCTCTTCGTTGATGACGATGATGACAATGGGGTTGATGATGACAATCAAGCTTGATTTCTGTCTTAAAGACAGTCTGATGATTAAGGGGCATTGCATACAACAGTGAGGAAAATGCTGGGGACCTAGGAGATACTCAATGAATGACCCATTCATTTTACTTCAAAGAAATTATAAGCTCCATACGCATCCTCACACCTCTTGGTACCCACCATACTGCATAGTGAGGTACTGGTCCACCACGTACCCCAAATTTGTGGGCTGGTTGAAGTAAGACAGCCAGACAGTTAAAAATGAAATTATGATCTTACTCCACCTGCCCACTCTACCCACAAACCACCACAAGCAACTCGCTGCTTTTGTTCTGAGGTAGGTTCTCCTTAAGTCACTAAGGTGTTCAGTGTTGTGATTGTCCTGCCTCAGTATCCCCAAGTACTGGAATACAGGTGTTTATCACCACACCCAGCTTCCTCCCTTCTTCTTTCCTTTTCTTTTTCCCTTTTCCTCTCCTCTCCTCTCCTGTCCTTTATTTTGTGGTATGTAAACCTAAGGGCTTTGCACTGAGCTATATCCTCCATCTTTTTTTATTTTTCTTTTGAGACAGGGTCTTGCTAAGACACTGAGTTGCCCAGGCTGGGCCCAAGCTTGCAATCCTCCTGCCTCAGCTTCCCAGAGTGCTGGGATTACAGGCGTAATCTCACCTTTCTTCCGTCTACTTTCTACGGTGGAAGTTTAGATTATTAGTTTGAGATGTTTTTTAGACAAGTCTTTAATACTCTCCATTTCTCCCTATGCGTGGTTTATTTGGTCTTATTCCATAAATTTGGATAGGTAGAATTTCCCTCTTCACTCATTTAAAGATTTTATTTAATTTCTCTGAGACTGCTCTTATGTGTGGATTATTTTGAAATATGTTGTTTTAATTTCCAAGTGTTTTGAGATTTTTCCTGTCATCTTTCTCTCAACGACTTCCAATCTGAGTCAATTTTACATGCAGAACATATTTTGTATAACTTCAAGTTTTTAACTCTTGCTGATGTGTGTTTTACAGGCAAGGACATGCCCATCTTGGTGCGTGTTCCTTGTGCAAGAGGAAAGAGTGTGTGTCCTATTCTTGGTGGGTAGAGTGCTCCGTAATTGTCACTACCAAAGGGCAGTGTTATTCACCTCTTCTCTGTCCCGTTGAATCCTGCCTACAAGTACCATCGATACCTGAGAGAAGAATGTTGATGTCCCCAACCATCACTGTGAATTTGTCCATTCTTCCTCTTAGTTACATCATAAAATGTATCATTTGTCATAGTGTGTCCATCTCTAGTCCTTATTCTTTGTGCCCACATCTAGCTTAGCTGATGTTAGCACTTGTATGGGCATTCCAAATCTCTCTGTTACAGTTTGTACAATATATTTATATCTAGCTTTTTACTCTAAATCAAACTGTGTCATTATACTGGACATCTACCATAAAAATGAAGTTGGGCCATTTAAAAAACTCATGCTAATAACCTCTGTCATTTAATTCATGTGTTTAGCCATTTTATATTTAACGTAATGAATAGAATATGTGAACTCCTATCTACCATTGTATTATTTGATTTCTATTTATTTCTTAAGTTTTTTGTTCCTCTTTTTCTCTTTTCCCTTCTTTTGTGTTATGTAAACACTTTTATTATTTAACCTTTTAAAATTTTATTGTGGTAAGGACAATGAACATGAAATCTATCCTATTAACCAGTTTTAAGTGTACGATATATTATTATTGACTACAGGTACATCACTGTACAACAGATCTTACTTAATTCTTATACCTATTGATTTATAACCTCTTATTTTCCCCACCCTTTGCGCCATTTCAATCTGTTTTAGACTCCTCACATAAGGCACATCATATATCAGTCTTATTGTACGTAGCATAAAGTCTTCAAAGCCCACTCACGTTTAGGCATATTGCAAAAATTTCTTTCTTAAAAAACTGAAGTATCCCATTGTCTACCATGTTTTGATGATATCTGAAGTCTTGTCTGTTAGTCATTGCCCCGTGGGTTAAATATAAGCTACTGTTGTCTTTTCGCCCTATCTTCACACTCCAGCTCCCTATTTCTAATGAGAGCAGTTTCCACACCCCAGCCCCCCGCGTCCCTCCTGTGTGTTGTAGTTAACTCATATATTATGCTTATCCACCCTGCAAATCCCACAGGAAATGTCGGAATTGTTTTTTTACTTCTAACAGATTGTGTCCTGGATGTTTTCAGTGTTCTGAAAACCCCAAGCCACCGGAGAAGGGGGCCCCAGGCATGGCCACTGCTTTGGCTCCAGGGTCAGTGCTGTTGGCTGCCCCAGTCTGTCCCCCCTTCCCCAAGGCCAGTCCTGGACTCAGGAAGGGATCTGCCCATAGTTCAGTCCTCTAAGCCCGTGGAATTCCAGTGAGGGTCAGAGTCGCACCACGTAGCTTGGTACTGGGCCTGGGAGCTGATCGAGGGTGCCATGGCCACGGCCCCCTCCTCTCCTGGTCACCTCTCTGTCCTGACTCTGCAGCGCTCTGTGGGCGTAAGGCTCCTGGCCTCCTCTTTGCAGTTCTCTGGCCAGAGGGCTGGGACTCCGTTCGCCCCACTGTGAAGCATGGTTCCCAGGAGTCCAGCACCTCTGTGGCCAGGGCACAGAAAGCATCGAGAGAGGTCAGCCCCGGAGGTCCTCCACGCCTCGTCCTGCTCTCTTGAGGTCCACTCGTGGGGCTCAAAGGGTGAAGTTAAGTCAGGGAAGCTGGAGGGAAATCCAACTGTAAGACTTATAATTTTTATCTTTTCTAATCTTCCTAATTCTGATTACTTTTGAGCATCTTCAAACTGACTGTCTCTGTGTTTTTCCCCGGTTTTATAACTACAACAAGAAGGAGCATCAGGGTGGGGTGCGTGGACTCCATCTTTCTGGGAATGATAGCCCAGACATAAGACAGACAGCGAATACCATCTTAAGTCCGAAACCAGCTAGGAAGGCTGTGAAAACCGCCTGAGCCATCACACAGGCTCAGAGAGGAGAGGCTGCAGCCTGTGCCCGTCTTCCAAATGAGGACACAGTTTCAGAGTGAAAGAAAGCACTGGGACAATGGTGTAAGCAGGAGCTGGAACGCGTGGCCCCCTCAAACTGAGACGATGCGCTGGGAAAGTAACCTCTCTTCTAACTGTGCTCACTGAGGCCAGCTGTCGATTCCCAGGTCATTTGTTTGGCTGATTTCCATGTAGAAAATAAAGAACCTCTTGTCCCCAGTGCCCATGTGTCATCTGCTGTGTACCCATGCACCTGGGAAGGGCACATTCTATCGCTGTGGGCGTTTAAGTCCTCTTCCTGTGCGAGCCAGCGCAGTCGGAGGCTCTTTCCGGAAGCTAAGGACAGAGCCCCAGACTGCCGCAGCACCGCGACAGCAGGGTCTCCGGGAGACACAGGAGCTTCCTGAGCCAGAGACCACAGAGAGACGCTGGCAGGGAAGCAGGATCCTGGCCGCGAGGGCTCCTCCCGCCTGCCGAGACCCGCAGTGATCCTGCCCAGAAACCTCCAGGCCTAATTTATACCCTTCGGCTCCCTGTAACTTTCGCACTGAAATTTCCAACAAAGACGTTGTGTGGTGCCAAAGCCACAGTGGTCTGTGTGATGTGGGTGCCTCCCTCTGTGAAGAAAGATCCCACGGGCACCGTGCAGCCACGGGACAATGCCTTATCCAGGCTGAGCTCAGGTCACGTTCAGACCAGCGGATTTGACACATTCCTGGCAAGTCAGCTCAGTGCTGCTTCCCTTTGCTGTCCAGGTGGGGAGCCCTCCAGTCCCATCCAACCCCAGCCCCTCCATCCCACCCCATCCCTTCTAGCCCAGCCCAGCCCATCCTATCCCATCCATCCCAGCCCAGGGCAGCCCAGCCCAGCCCAGCCCAGCCCAGCCCATCCATCCCATCCCAACCCACCCTATCCCATCTATCCCATCCCATCCATCCCATCCCATCCCATCCCATCCATCCCAGCCCACCCCAGCCTATCCCGTCCCATCCATCCAGCCCAGCCCAGCCCAGCCCATCAGGGGAGACACCGTGGGAAGAAGGCTGTCCTCCAAGCAGGAATGAGCACTCATCTGGCTGCAGGCTGAACTCTTGTAAGGAAAGCAAACACAGGAATGGGACCAGCCTCATGTATTGGGAACAACGCCTTGGCCTCCCGCACATCACTCCACTACTTAGGAGGACTGAACTTGAGGCCGCGAGGCTGGGACGCACACATGGAGACCGGGATCCCCAGGCAGACGGCTCAGACCAAAGCCTCTCCCAGCTCCATCGCGGCTGCCTTTTTGATGCTGGGTGTCCTTGTTTCCCCAGTGCAGCTGGGTTGATCAGTCTGTCCCCTGCCTCTCCAGTGTGTGTGAAACAGCCAGTCCATTCCTGTCTCCTCCCTGGACTAATTACCGTGGCCCAGTTGGTTCCTTCGTCCAGTGGCCCAGAGCAAGATGGCGCACTTGAGGCTCTGCATGAAGGTCCCTGGCCAAGGAGACAAGAGGGGCTGAGCCTAGGCCTCCCCTGCTCTGCAGCTGATATCTTGGCAGAGACCCCTCAGCCCCCAGGAACATGGTCCTCCCTCCGCAGGTGTCCCCCACTCACAATGGCTTTTCCAACTTCACCGTGTTGTGAAAGTGACAAGCATTGAGTAGAAACCATACTTGCAGCTGCATGCGGCTCTTTCCCAGGCGACTGAGAGGCATGTGGCCCTGTCTTGAGAGGCTGGGCCTGGCAGCAGTCACAGTTCCATCAGCTTTGTGGTCTGAAGGCAGTGGACCGCGCCTGGGCAGCACGCTGGGTGCTCAGCTAGGACGCGCGGTGGGGGAGTGCGCTCTGTGCGCTTTGCTTATGCCATTCTTGGAGCACACTGGGCTCCTAGCAACGTCGCCCCATCGCGAGTCCAGAAGGACCAGCAGCTCTGGCGCCCAGCGTGGTCATGTGCACAGAGGCCAGCAGAGACTGACCACAGCCCTGTCCCCGCTGAGTCTCGTCGGCTGCCACCTCTTGTCCTTCCTCTCTCTGTGTCCCAGTGTAGATAGGTGAACACAGCTCGGGAAATATAAAGTGGGAAGGTACACGGAATGGGACCAGCTGGGTCAAATGGGATTTCTAGTTGTAGGTTTTTGAGGACTCTCCACACTGATTTGCATAGTGGTTGTACTAATTTACATTCTCACCAACAACATGGTGAGGGTTCCTTTTTCTCCAAAGGCATGCTGGTATTTATCATATTTGATTTCTTGATGATGGCCATTCTTTCTGGGTAAGATGGAATCTTATTACAGTGACCCACGCACACCCGTGTTTATGGCAGCACAACTCATCATAGCTTAATCTTGGAAGCTGCCTATGTGTCCATCAACAGATGAATGGATCAAGAAAATGTGGTATTTACACACCACAGAGTACTACTCTGCCATAAAGAAAGATAAACTTGAGTCATTTGTAGGAAAATAGATGCACCTTGAGACCATAATGCTGAGTGGCATAAATCAGACACACAAGCTTAAATGTCACATGGCTTCTTTTATATGGAAAGCCAAAATATAAATAAAGAGAAAAATAAAAGATAGATAACAGGAAGTAGGAAAAAAAATAGGAAGTAGGGAGATAGCGCTTTCTCAAATGGGCAGGGGATCAAGAGATGGAGGGGAGGCATGGGGGACGGAAAAGGGATGGAGATGTGCTCGGCACACGCAACAGCTCCACACAAGGGATGCAAAAACGTGCACGAACCAAAGTGTAAAAACTGTAAAACTTCGAGCAGAGCTCCTATCGCTCGTGCCTGACATGGTGATATTTATCTTACTGCCGAGGGGCACAGCTCTGCCTGCACAGCTCACTGCGACACGAGGGTCCACGGCCAAGGCAGGAGCAGGAGTCCCTGAAGATTTTTCCCAGGCTCTTTGGACAACTTAGGGTGCTGTGCACTGAACATGTGGAGAGGTGCGGAGAGTCGCTGTCCCCTCCCAGTCCGGGAAATCAGAGGCCCTAAATGACAGCTTTGGTGTCCTTGTGGGGGCTGCCACACCCGCTCGGGATGGCAACAGGAAGATGCTGTCTGCCCTGAGCCCACGCCACACTCACCCAGCCTCTCCCCTTCTCCCGGGGCAGAGAGGGAGGCTTCTGGCTCCCTAGACTGGGAGCTCATCCCAGTGGTTCCCGAGCCACTGAGTCCTTTCCGGAGAGAAAGCCCACGGGACGGTCCTGAGCTGGCTCCACGAGCACCATTGCGATCTCCTCACAGGCATGTGGTAGCGCACCTGGGTCCAGAACCTCGAATTGGGGGGGACTGATTTTAAGCCTCTCCAAGTGACAGTTGGCAAAACTCTGAGAGCTTTTTTCACGAGATGAGGTAGAGAGTCTGGTTCTTGGAAGGAACAGAACTTAATTAAAATGAGTTTCAGCCTTTGGTCGTTCAAGGCCAAATTCACAGCTGCTTGAAGTTCAAAGACTTGGGGTCCGTTGATGTAGTTGGGGCTCAAGATAAATATTCCTCTTCTACTTTTCTTAATGACATTCACAATGTCTTCTGCATACACTGAAGATAAAAATAATCACAATGATTGCAACTGAGATGGTTAACCCTCAACTCACAGTAACCTTGACCTCCCGGGTCAAGGGGCCAGGGGCCCCCACAATGGATGCTCTTAGGTACGGAGGGAAGGAGATGCGGAAGGGTGTGTTCATGTCCCCAGCTCCTCCTTTCTCTCTCTGCTTCCTGGCTCTGTCATTTCTACTGTGTCAACTCTACCAACTGTTGAGGAAACAAGACAGTGACTCTCAATTTCATGTCGCTCCTCTTGTGTTCTGTGTCCCCAATTTCTGTATTCCCCAGTTTCTCTATGAGCCAAACTCATTGGAACTGGGCAGGCTGGACCACTAGGGTAATGGGTGCCCCGGGCGGCCTGGGGGGCAGCGGAGGTCAGCAGACAGACTGTGGCCGGGAAGCCGAGGAGCCTGCTTGCCCCGTGCTGAGAATCAGGGACAGCAGCGTTCCACAGATCAGAAGGGCCACCCCTTTGGGAAGACAGAGATGGCTTCCTAATAAAAATCTAGGAAAGACATCTTTGTTCTGAACGGCCTCCTAGGGCGGGTGCTATATTGGTTTTTTTCTTCCGAGAGTGGATTTTTTGATGATGAAGCACCTCTTGGTCGAGTTTTTCTGTGACCTGGGCTCCTGTGACATTCCATAAACTAAGGCAGGACAAACGCAGCGCTGGCACCGGTTGCCTTTTGCTGCGCTGGAATTCCTCCCGGGCTCCGGGGACCTACCTCCTCCGGGGGCCACGTCTCTTTCCAGCAAACACAAGGTGAATCCGTATTTGTTTTCCAAGACCTCGGGAAACAGCTTCAGGGCCAAGTGCTCCTCACTGAGAGGTGAAGGGGCCTCACTCCCAAAAGAGCTCCATTTCACACAGGACACAAAAGCATCAAATTCCTTTTTATCTGAGGGAGAAGAACGATACAAAACGTCAGCCGTTAACATTTTTTCCTGTCACATTCACGTACAGATGCCTGAAGCTCACGGTATAAATCGCTCTTCCTCTGAGAGGAGGGTATTCTTTGGCATTTTGTCCCAGCAACAGAAAAGTGACTAAATACAAACTGGCAGAGGCAGGCAGTCCCAGAAGCGCGCTCACAGCTGATTCGACAGTACTGACGGGACGTCCGACGCCTAAGGCACCGCGGGCGGCCCCACTCCTCCCATTTCCGTGTAAAGAAGCCTCCGGCATCTTTACGTAATCTGGGACCCAAAGCCCTGCAGTCCTCCACAACTCTAACGTTCTCTATCTCTGCAGATTAACTTTGGATGCTCAACCTTAGTTTCAAAGCGTTCATTTTGCTGCAAGCCTCACTTTGGCCAGCAGAGGGCGGTGCGGCGCTGCGCCTGAAAACCGGGTTCTGCTTCCTGGTCCGACTGCTACAATGTGTGTTTTTGCTAAAGTGAAGGGGACCAAAAAATGGTGGGGCGCCGGGGTTAAAAAGAATGAAGATATGCTACGTCCAGGCACCAACTCCCCACCAGGCATTTAATCGTGTACTTCAAACATGTACTCATAAAAATTGTTTTAAATGTATAAAAAAAGAATTTAGGCAGCTAAATGTCAAAATGTGAGGGGACGCTCATAGTGCTTCCTATCTCCATTTGTCCGCTAATAAAAACTTTCCGAGAAGAAAATAAGAGTTCTTTGCACGGTAGAAAGAGAAAGGGCACATTTAAACGTTTTGCCATTGACTGATGATGCTCCTACACAAGCTTTAGAGCCTTGAGATGAATGACATTTCAGAAAAAGAAGTGTGGGGCCGGTGAGATGGCTCAGCAGCGTAAGCGCCTGCCTGGCAAGCGCGAGGGCCCGAGTTCGACTCCCGGAACCCACATTAAAAAAAAAAAGAAAGAAAGAAAGAAAGAAGGAAAGAAAGAAAAAGAAGTGTGAAGTTGCCCAGGGAAGCGAATAGGACATCAATTAGATAAAGGGTTCCATGCAAAAAAAAGCCAACTATCTTTAAAAAAATAAATCAATACCAAAAACACTTCTGGCTTACAGATTTCAAGGATGTGATCTCAATAGTTAGTCTACGGGAAGACATGGTTGGCTCATTTCCTTCGTTGTTTTGCTGTTGTTAGTGTGTTTGGTTCTGCTTTGTGGTTTTGGGGGTTGTTTGATTGTTTTGGTGCTGGGAGTTGAACCCAGGGCCTGACACAGTTCTTGGTCTTTCACCTGTGGTCTGCTTTCTCCAGCAACAAAAGTATGCATTAAAACTGCAAATATTCTGCCCTGGGAATCCCAGGGCGAGGAAAAACAAACAAAAAAACAAATACCGCTCTTCTAGTCTAAGGATGCTCACGTTAATGAACATTATTTCTTCTCTTGCATCTAAACTGACAGATACTCATTAATAGTAACGACACTTGTGTTTCACTGACTTTCCTTCCACTCCCACTGTCCCACATGACCCCCAGCCCCAAAGGCCAGCTCTGACATCTTCCAGGGTTCAATTCTAGGCACAAGACCCCATCTTTCTCTGCTTATCAATTAGGATGGCCGTGACGACTGGAGAAGATAATATACGTAATGGGCCTACGCTGGAGTCCTTAACAAAGAATCATTGCTGGTACCTGCCGAGTTTGCCTATATGCGAAGACGCCGTCCTGAAAGCTTAGCTCTGTCTGTCTCTCCCAATGAGCTCTCACAGCCTCCTTCTCTACTGGAGCTGCCCCAATCCTACTACGCAGATGAGGTCTCTAGGCCTCGACATGTTACTTTCCGTATTGCGTGAGGGTGGAGGAGAAAGATAATTTTAAAGTCCCACCAGTCCCAAAGTAGCATCATCTACAAGATTGTTGGTGAATGGAATGAAACAAAAAAGTATTTCCCCATTTGTCCCCGGTGTGAGGCTACCACGCATGGACTCGAAACCCCAGGGGTGCAGCTTCCCCCATCAGGAACACGCATTCCTGAGCTACTCCCTTACACTCAGCCCCAGTGGCAGGAGCCATCCAAACAAAATTCTTTCCCAAGATAACTCCAAGAAACAGAGCCAGTGAGCAGTGATGGCATTGTCTCCTGTCCCAGTCTTAGCCCTGTGTCAGTGGGCTACGAGGGGAAGTCAGTGGGTGACGTGTGGGCATCCTTACCCCCGAGAGTCTCATCCTTGCTCTGGTAGGTCCGGCACAGCAGCAGGATTTCGATCCAGTAGGTGTAGATGAGGACACCTGCTGCCAACACGCCCACCAGTGTTGAGACAGTGCCAAGCAGTACATACAGGAACACCCCTGGGGGGACACGATGGCCATGAGCCTCACAGAGGCAGTAGCGGGCTGTGACCAGCTTAGGTGGTGCTGTGGGCTTCCCAGCACCTCTTTCTTCCCTATTTGTATCGGTCACTGCCACTGGGAACATCTTAAGCAAATTTGGTGGGAAATGTCCACAATCATCTCTAAAGAGCTCAGGGGAGTGGCGCTTCCTGGTTGGGGTGACCCAACATGTCTATCAGTCATTTTATTTATTGTCACCCATAATCTATAACTTCAGCACAATCCATTGGCATCGTTCTCATTGCATATCATAAATTATTTTCATATATTCCCATCCTTACTTAAATGGAAACTTCCTGAGGCCAGGAGCCACGTCTGGCTTACCACGGCTCCCTGCACAATTCCTAAGGCAAGGTATCTACAAACCTCTACAGAGAAAGGCCACCTCCAAAAGCACCCACGAGAGTCCAGGCACACACTGGATCTTATTTAAGCCTGGCACGCACTCGTGGCTGCTTGTGCCGTGGCCAGCTATTCATCAGATGAGTGGATGAATGTTGCCAACTCATCTCTGGACGTCTTCACAGAGACACTGAAAAGCTCTTCTTTGCTCGGAGTTTCGACTCCATCTCTTTACAAGGCTAAGATCTGTGCTGTGCGTGCATCATTCTACACAGTGAGCAAGAGGACTCCTTCCCTTCTCCATTCTCCACCCACGGGAACATGAACCCACCATGCTGCCTAGCAGCCAGGAGGCGAAGAGAAAGAGCAGCTGGGTCCTAGCGCAGTGCTGGCCGTGTGGGCATTTGCAGAACAACTGTGTGGATGAAGGAGGGAGGGAACGAATGACAGGCTTTCCATAGCGCACTGGTTAAGAGGTCCCAGTCTGATCATGACTTCACCGGCTCTATGGCATGGACAAGGGGTACATGGATTAACACAGCAAAGTGCTTAAGCAGAGTCCAGCACCTAGAAAACATCCCGTGCTGTCTTTGTCACTTGACTTAGGAAAATGCCGCCCCACCCAGCAAAGGGTATGTGCCCTCCAGTGCCCACCGCCGGCTCACCTCCTTTCTTCTCCTTCAGTCGGATGGTCTGGGTGGAGTTCCCAATGGAGTTCTGGGCAAAGCACACAAACTTCCGCCCCAGATAGCTCTGTGTGACTTCTTTCAAGAAGACGACACGTTCGATGACTTCCTCCTCGAAAGTGGATTTAATGCTAGGGAAGGAGGGAAACTTAATGCTAGGGAAGGAGGCACCCACTGGCAGGGTCTGGATATTTTAGAGCAGCCAGCAGTTCAGAGCTCAGAGCCATGGCATCGGTACCATAGGAAGACCAAGAGGAGCCAAGGCGGACAGGGAGGCACCATCTTGCCTGAATTACTGACTACTAAGCATGAGTACTAAGACACAATCTACTTGTGGCCCCGTCTGACTTTCCTTACTCTTCAGAATTCCCCTTGACAGATAACAGCGACAATTTGTAAATGACTCACGCCTGCCCAGGGTCTACTGTGTACTGGACTCTTCTGAGAACCGGAAATGGACTCTAATCTCCTTCATTCCTCACCTTACGCAAACTCTACAAAGGAATAATCGAGCTTCCTGACTTGGCCAGTGACACAGGCGACTCAGAAAGAAGTCCCCAGCTTGTACCCCTAGGAAGTGGAGCTCGGTCCAATCCATGAAGTGGTGAATCTTGGCATTTAGTTACAATTTGCCTTCTCTAAAATTGCCTACTTCCGGTCTGCCCCCACCAAGAAGTCCCACCTAGGTGGGTGGTATTTTAGGCTGTGCTGGGAGCCTACGCACCAGCTCATTCCCAGCATGCTTCCTGCCTGCCCTGGACGGTGACAAGCATGTCACCCCTACTTCTCCACTCCTGACAGGGACCCTGCAGAGTGGAGGCTGTCATCTGTAGGCTGGAGATGGACTGAAGGAGCCCCCCTCGCACACCCCGCCTCCTTGAACTGTCACGCAACTTCATCTCAAGATGGGACCCGATGACGCCGCTGATCACAGAAATCCTTGCTCAATGTTATCATTCTTATCAAAACCTTTCCTTTTTCTTTCCTTTTTTTTTTTTTTTTTTGGTACCGGGAATCAAACTCAGGACCTTGCACTTGCCAGGCAGGTGCTGTGCCACTGAGCTGTATCCCCTGCCCAAAACCTTTTCTTAACTTTCTGGGATAATGCATACTTTTCAAAATGATATTTCACAAGTTTATTGAAATATTTTAAAAATTAGAAGGCATTTATTTACTGCACAGATCCCTACTTTGGATCGGATGGTGGGTAAATGCAGGGACACATCCTTTAGCGACTTGCCTGACTGGACCCGAATGGATCCAAGCCCGCTGTCCCCTCAGAGAACCGCTGACGAGCTTCGGGGCTCAGATGGCTCTGAAAGCCTCAAGTTCCCCGCTCTCCACTGGATAAACTTCTCCCCCGCCCCAGTCAATTCCATCCACCGATCTGGGTTTTATGCTGCAGACACCGATAAACTAGGTCTAATTTCTCATACAACATAACACCTCCCACGTATTTCAAGACAGCCCGTCGCTCGGTTTCCTCTTCTGCGTTACGTGGCTCCCACTATTGTTCTCTGCACCTGTTTCATCAGACTCTGTATTAGGGGGCCCCCTCCCCTGGGAACTTTCCAGACTTCTCATGATCCACAAGTCTGGACCCCTGAGCCCACTACGCACGGAACGCACGCACTGCTGTGATCGCCTCCCGCTTGTTGGACACGGACGCGCTACTTCCGGACCACAGCTTGAGTCAGCACATCTGTCTGCGGGGCAGCTGGGCAGTTTGACTTTCTTTCTTTCTCCCTTTCTTCCTTCCTTCCTTTCTTTCTTTTCTTTCTTTTTCTCTCTCTTTCTCCTTTCTTTCTTCCTTCCTTCCTTTTTTTTTTTTTTTGTTTTCTTTTATTTTTTGAGACAGGGTCTGTGTAGTTTAGCTTGGCCTGGAACTCACTATGTACCCAGGCTGGCCTTGAACTTGCAGTGATGCTCCTGCCTCAGCCTTCTGAGTGTTGAAATTACAGGCATACGCCACCACACCTGGCATAGCTTGGTTTTTTGTTTTTTTTTGTTTTTTTTTTTTTTTGTGGGTGTCGGGAGTTGAACTCAGGGCCTCACGTGCTAGCAGGTGCCTGTGCCACTGAGCGATATCATCGGCCCTTTTTTCCTTTATGTGGGTACCGGGAGTTGAACTCAGGACCTCACGATTGCCAGGCAGGCGCTTATGCCGCTGAGCTATCTCACCATTCCCATACCTTTTTTTTTTTTTTTTGTGGGTACCAGGGGTTGACCTCAGGACCTCACGCGCCAGCAGGCACCCGTGCCACTGAGCGATATCAGCGGCCCTTTTTTCGTATGTGGGTACCAGGAGTCGAACTTGGGCCCTCGCACTTGCCAGGCAGGTGCTTACACCGCTGAGCCATCTCACCAGCCCCATAGCTTGATTTTTAAGGCAGACACTTCAAACTGTTGCTCCAAAGCAGGCTTTAAAACCACTTTAGGGATGGGATGCAGCTCAGTGGCAGAGCTTAGCACCCCGGATGGTCCTAGATTCCATCCTCAGCAACAAAAGGAACCAAACCCAAACAAAAACAAAAGAATGCTTTAACACAATCACACATGGCTCGGTGACGTGTTCTGAGTTGGTTTCTTCATGGGAACATCTGCGTGCGCTTCACAAGAGCCGAGATGGCTCTGTCGGCTCTAAGCGACGTCATCTTAGGGGACCATTGTCACGTATGGCCCCACAGCCCCAGGTGAAACCCCGTGGTGCCCGGATTTAATGTTAACGTTTTAATTGTAATTCTGTGTTTATTCTCACCACTGGTTGGTGCCGGTGGCTAGCTCATTAAATGTAACCCACTCTGTGTATATTTGGGCGATTTCTAAAGGAAAAGCATTTAGCCTGTGGTGCCAAGGCTAAAGTTCATTAATGTTTTTCTTACCTTTTTTCCTGAAATACTGGGAATTCCCACTCCCGGTCGGCGTCTTTGATGTACCACCTTATCACAGGGTGGAGGTCTCGCTGGAAGCCAAATCGCACTGTGCAGTGAAGAGTTAAAGGTTTTCCTGAAAACGAAAAGGTGAGAGAAGACAGGCAGGAAGCCTGAGAGGACATGTGGTGTCAGACTGGGGCAGAAGGTGTGGCCAGAGGTGGAGTCTCAATGTGGCCAGGTGTGCAGGTGAGATGGAGGCACCAGAAATAACCAGACGCTGACACGCCTCGTTCGCAAACCCAGAAACCCTCGTGTGCCTGTTTCTCGTGGGCAAGTCTGTGTCTCAAACATGCGATTTTATGTTGTTAGCATGAAGCTCAGCACAGTTGTATCCAAGGGTCATGATGGGGCCGAGAGGAGACGCCAGGAAATGGGGCGCTTCAGGGACCAGCCAGCTCCTCAGCGACACTGCTGAAGTGCAAGGTGCACCAGTAGGGAACATTTCAGTAACCAGTATTTGCATGTTGAATGAAACCACAAGGTTACCGTCGCATGTAATAAAGAAATCATGTCACGCTCAGCTGTTCTTATGAACAGAGAACCCTCGGGGTGTGGTCGGACTGCCCTCCCTCAACCCTTCTCCACAGGGTACCCAGATACGCTCTGCCTCAAACTATTGTAACCACGCCACAGCTCGGGACACCATTCGAGGATTCATCTCTGAGCTCAAACCTCTCCACCAGTCCGTCTCTAAAATTCACTCATGCCAAATGTAACTTGACTACATTTTTTTTTTCTTTTGTGGGTACCGGGGGGTCGACCTCAGGACCTCGCGCGCCAGCAGGCACCCGTGCCGCTGAGCGATATCACCGGCCCCTTTTTCGTATGTGGGATCCGGGAGTCGAACTCGGGCCATTGTGCTTGCCGGGCAGGCGCTTAAGCCGCTGAGCCATCTCACCGGCCCTTGACTACATATTTTAAATGATTTTTTTTCTTCCTTCCAACTTCCTCCTATTTTCCCTATAGTTTTAACTTTATTAGTGTATGTTTTAGACACGCAGTAGCTACATTCATTTTGCAGGATTGGTGTATATCTTGATCACTTCCCAATACTTTATCTACCTCTCCCTTCCCCCAGCCTTGGCTCCCTCCTCCCACCTCCAAAAGTTTGCCTCCTTGTTAGCACCACCTCTCCCTTATTTTTCCCTTTCATTTATTTATATTTTAGGTTTCTCATGTAAGAGAAAGCATCCCATGTTTAGATTTTATGTCTGACTTATCTCACTTAGTACTATTGTCTCAGGATTCATCCATTTTCCTGCAAATGACATGATTTCATTCTTCTTTATGGTTGAATTTAACACCTCTCCCCTCCCCCCCAAAAATGACCCAAGCAAAAAATGGGCAAATGAACTGAATGGATACTGCCCCCCATTCTTCAGATGTTTGCTGCATTGGCATTGCTAGTTTTGTCATCTGGTGAAATTTGTACAATAATACTTGTTTTCACATGTTCTTCTACAATAATAAATCTTATGTTAACATTGAAAAAGCACACATATTTTATAAAAAAGAAAAACACCATTTGGTGTTAAATACATCCATTCTTATTTGGCTGTGCGGAAAGACACAAATGCTGTTGAACCTGACAAATGAAAGGAGTCCCCAAGGGAGTCAATTTCCCCTCTATCCAAGCAAGCCCTCTATTTTGGAATCTGAGCGAAGGTTGTAGTATTCCGCTGAAGCTCCTTTAAAGACCAGACCAAACATCGTATTCGGAGGGTTAAAGCCACTCGAGTTGGTGAATGTATTGACACAACCAAAGAATACAACCGTGTCTTCCTTGGAAGAGTGCAAAATCTACTGGTCATGTCGAAAGCACCAGCCATGGGTCATACATTGATGATCCCACTGATGGTCCCATCAAAGCCACACCCTATAGTCAGTCTCCTGATGCCTAGGGACAAAACTAAAGGCCGGGTTGAGGAGGGATACTTAACTGTTCAAGGCCCCAAAGCCAGTCAGGGCTGAACCACAGCCACCTCTGTTTTCCTTACATCACACTTAGACCAGTTCCTGGAAGGACAGCATCGTTCGAGTGACAACCTCACCCAGCTTACCGAGTTCTACTTCCAGGACGTCCTGGGTAGGATACACAATGTCTGGTTTGAACTTAGTGTCAGCCACTAAAAGATAAAAATAAAAATCATAATTTGCATCAAGAAATCGGAAAAACTTGCTTGCTGAAGATTTGAGGACAATCAGATCACTACTTTGATCTAAATGTTCAATGCTCTTTCTTCAAATTCAACCTATAATCCTGAAGTCTAGGAACTCAGGTCTCCATGTGTAAATCTGGCTTCTGGAATGACCCAGGCATCCGGCCGCCAGTGCTGGTGCAGCATCACTGATGATGCATCACTATGTCACGTCCGCCTGGGCACTCGCTTCTCATCAATCTGCTCACCTGTCGCAGACCAGAGCCTCTATCTTCATCTTCTACTGAGACATTTCTTTTTGGTGCCATCTGGTTGAGTAACCCGACTGGAGGGAAAACCCATGCAATAAACGCCCTTCAACTTCCTGCCACAAACTTTCAAATGTGCCTCCGTCTTCAAGTTTCCTTCTGAATGCGTCCCATCTCCTGGCAAGGGGAGAGCCGTGGTCTCTACTCTTGACGTCACCTGCTTTTACTTCTCACAGGCCTCCTTCCTCATTTCCACCCTCTCTCTCGTGTCTTTAGTTGTAATTTCTCTCTTTCTATCTCTTCTCATGGGCACGAGCATTTATCCATTGGTCTCTCTTCCTATCTTTAAAATAAGAAAGAGCCCTCGCCTTACATCCTGCTCATGCGTTTTCCTTCCTTCCCAGCCAAATGCGTGGAAGACTTACGCCCTCACTTCTTCCATCCCCTCACTTCTTTGAAGTCAGATTTCTCCCTCATTTTCTATGGAAACTGCTTTAATCAGAGGCCCCAGGGACACCCTTGCACCGAAATCTACTGGGTACCACTTTGCACCATTGCACGGTTGGCCGCATCTTCTTCAACCCCCTTTCTTCTCTGGCTCCACGCCCCATCCCCTCCACCACTGTCTTCCCTTCTCTGTGTCCCCATGGGCTCCTCTCCTTCTGTGCCTGTTGGAATCTCAGTCCTCTCCCCTGCATTCTGCCACTCGCCCTGTTCTCCCTGGGTGGGACAATCCTCGCTCCAGGCCTCTTCCCTGCACAAGGTCTTGGCTCCCAAAGCTACTTCCCTACAACACCACAAATTTCACTTCCTCTGCCCCCTCCTCCCACAATACCCCTTGCCCATGGGTGTCCACGGAGTCCTGTTCCATCTCCTTTATGGACCTTCCTTCTCTTTGCCACACCACCAAGTGCTGGGAACACACTAGGGCTCAGTTCTAGGCACCTCCTGGTACCACTTGGGTGACCTCTTCCAGTTCCTTGGCTTTAGATATCACAGAAAGGTGATGATTCCCCTGCTCACATCTCCAGTCCAAGGGTCTCCAGATGGGGTTAGCCAAACACTCACTTGTCATCATAGGTGTATAACTAAAATTTCACTCAAGCCAATATCTAACTCCCTCCTCAGGCTTCTTCTGGACTCTTTTCAGGCTTATTCAATAGCGTCGCCATTTACCAATGGATCCCTCTTTTTCTTATCTTCTACATAAAATCCATCCTCAAGTTCTGTTGGCTCACAAACTCAGCCACTGTTCATTCGCTCCATTGTCTGTTCACAGAGCAACCCTGGACGCCTCTGAAGAACATGAACCTGACCTGCTGTCCCCTCTTGTGCCAACATCAGATTCCAGAAAATCTACCTGCTTGCCCAAATCAGTGCCTGACTCTCATCCCTGCCCTCCTGTTCCCTCTTCCCCATTCCCAATCTCCTCGTCCTTTCGGATACACTTCCTCAATATTTCTGGAGTGTGTCCACTTCTCTCCGCCTCTGCTACTCTCTCTTATTGGGGTCCCCATCAGAAGCTGACTACTTGACCACTGCAACCTCCTAACTCTCCTCCCCACCCTGATAGAAACACTTTCTACACAGTGAACAGAGTGACCCATCTTGAGTAGGTCTGTGTGCGACATTCTTCTGCTGATGCCCCTCGAGCTCCTCACTGGTCCTTGGATAAAATTCCACACTGACCCTTGTCTTCCTACGCTGCACCTGCTCTCTGGTGTCTCCTGGACCACAGCAGGCCCTGCCCCCTGCCTGCAATTCCCCTCTCTGGGCTCCTTTGTCTTCGTTGCCAGGTCCTCCTGGGACTTGGCTGCCTGGGTTTGGGTCTGGTGGCTTCCACTCCCCCTTCTCTCACCACACCGTATTGTGACCTCCTGCTTCCAGTCTGTTTACCCCACAAAACGCGAAGATCCCAGAGGCCAGCGAAAGTGTCCAGGGACTCATTCTCAAATTCTTAGATCCAAGCCTGACGTGTAGTAGAAGCTCAAAAAATATTTGTGTGGGAACGAAAGAACGCTAGAATGAGTGAGTAAATGACGGAGACAGGGTGAGCAGCAGAGCAGGCTTCACTGAGACAGCTGCAGCAGACATGGCAGCATCCCTGGGAGGAGAGAAGTCCATTCTGCCAGGGAGAACTGGGAGCTGATTGGTGATTGGTGACTTCTCTTGGAAGAGAAAATAACACAAGCAGGACATTCACATTTGTACTTCTCTTCTAAGGAACAATCTGATACCAATGAAATGGCCGAGATTGGAAGTGGCAGAAGGACCAAGAGTCAAGAGTGGACACCATGTTTGACTTGGTCTTCATGTGTCCAGTGCACCTGTGCCTTGCAGGACAAGGAGGTAAAGTTGACGAATGTCCTTAATAAGAGCTGAGATCACCGCTCCGAGGCTCCTGGATACAAAGCTTGAGTGACTAGCCTTGTTATGTGTTCAACCCATAGCGCATGCTTACAGTGACCACGTGTTGCTTAAATCAATTACATCTTATAATTTATCGGTGCCTATGATTGTAGGTCTAGTAAGAAAAACCGAAAGGAAAAGCTGGGGTAAAATTACACTAAAGCCACTAAAGAAGAAATCCAGTAGGGCAATAAAGGTAAGACAGGACATTTCACTTTGTCATTAGTCAAGGAGGTATAAATTAGGATGAAAGAAAGAAAGAAAGAGAGAAATAGAGAGAGAGAAAAAGAAGAAAGAAAGAAAGAAAGAAAGAAAGAAAGAAAGAAAGAAAGAAAGAAAAAGAAAGAGAAACAGAGAAAAAAGAAAGAGAAACAGAGAGAATAGAGAAAGAGAAACAAAGAGACAGAGAAAAAAGAAAGAAAGAAAGGAGAAAAAGAAACAGAGAGAAAGAAAGAAAGAGAGAGAGAAACAGAGAGAGAAAAAAGAAAGAGTGAGAAAGAAACAGAAAAGAAAAAGAAAGAAAAAGAAAGAAATAGAGAAAGAAAGAAAGAAAGAAAAAGCAAGCAAGAAAGAAAGAATGACAGAAAGAAAGAAAAAAGGAAGAAGGGAAAGAGGGAGGGAAGAAAGGGACAGAGAAAAAAGAAAAGAAGGGAAGGTAATTGATACTGATCAAAATGTCCTATAAGGGCACGTATTATTGTATTTGGGAATAATCAGAATTCATTGCTAATGGGGGTATAAATTGGCAAAACTACCTTAATGGAGTGCTACCTTTTGGCCACAAAACACATTTCATAACACAAAGCAGTGCTCTGCTACGTTAATGGATGGGTGTGTATTTAGAAAAAGTGTGAAAACGCCATCATAGAGAATATAAACTACACGACTGTGACCTCTGTAGGGCAGGAGAGGCGGATAGCTATGGGAACACAGACCCCCAGCTGTAACTTCGGTGCTTTGTTTCTCTATTTAAAAAAAAAAGAATATGATTTTGAGCACGTGGAAAAATATTAACAGATTCTAAAGTGGTGAGGGTACACGGATGTCACATAGTACTTCCGTGTGTGAGATATTTAATGTATCTTTAAATGCATTACAAAGGTAAACCAGGAGGAAATGAGTGGACAACTCAACTCGTGATGACCAACGGGCACATGGGACAGAACTGAGTCCACCTGAGGGGTGGGATCTGGTTTGATGCTGACCTCGTCCGAGGCTTTCAAGATCACAGGTAGAGCATGACTCTGTCTCCGCTCCCTGAGGAAGATCACTTCGTCGGTCAGGGAAAGTCCCGGAGCTCGTGGCGCGTGTCTCACTTACCAATGGTTCTCACTTGAACCACGGCTCTGGCTGTCCAAGAACTTGCATTTGGTGACAGAGCGTAGTCACACACGTACGTGCCCTGGTGGTAGTCGTAAACGTCATCCACTAGGATCGAGGCACTCTTTTCCCCAGCGAGGACTCTTCCATTCTGGTCCAAAACACAGAAAAGGTAACTACATTTCTTGAAGCAGAGAATTTCTGTTCACCTGACTCTAAGGGTGCAGTGGAAAAACTTCACACATCTGAATCGGGAAGGAAGTGGGTCGATTTCAGATAAGAGCAGAACACAGCTATGAAGACGCCACACTCAGCACTGTGCTGTACGGGTCTTGTATGAAACAACAGGCAGCGCCTTATGCAGTGTGTGGTGTGCGGTGTGTAAAGAGGAGGAGGCAGCCCCGATCAGCACCCCAAAAGCTCTTCATCTGTTATTTCTCATCGCATGACTCAGGCCCGAGAGTGTTCTAAGGAATGATAGTTAAGTGAATATTTAAAAACATATACACGTGTGTGTGTGTTTCAGGAAATTGCTATAGATTTTCTGTAAGTGAGAGTAATACATAGTTTCTTATTTTAAAAAATCTAACTCTAGTAAGAATAAATTTTAGATCAAAGATATTAAGTAAATAAGCAGGTGCACAGAAACATTACAAACAGTGACTGAAGACTGAGAGGCGATGATTTAACTCTTGCCAGACCCAAAGTCAAGTTAGAACTGAAATGCAGGCATCAACCAGGCTCTGCCTGACTTAGGGTCTACCAGGGACCCCCTCTCCCTCCAGGTGAGTCTCGAGTTCCTCACTGTTTGCCCTCTTGCTTCCTGCCACCGTCCCGCCACCCTTGCCCTTCCCAGAGGAGCCATGGCTTTCCCTGACCCCTGACCTGGCCTCCCCCCATGTTCCCCCGCAGGCCAAAGCTCAGGCTCCAGCCCCAGCTCCAGAGGCGACACCTGTGCAGGGAGGGCACCTGTCCTCCCACAGAATCAGCCACTTCCTGTCCCCAGGGCAGTGCACAGGCTGCCAGTGCTGTGTGTATGGGGCAGGGGACGTCCTTCTCTGGAGGTGCTGAAGATAGCCTTGGTGCCTGGACATCCAGCTGTTCCTGGACACACCATGAGGAATAAACACGGCCTCCTCCCGACGGGTGCACAGCCCAACTTCAGGCCCTAAGCAATCAGGACTCCGTGCGGGTCCTCGGCTTCCACGGAGCAGGGTGCTCCTGGAGTCTATGCAGAGCCTTGAAGGATGTGTGGGAGTCAGGGGAAGGTGAGGGTCGTTTTAGGAGCATCAGAGGCAAAGGATGTGCAAGAGGGGATCAAAATATGTGAATATTTAAACTTTTAAAAATTATTACACGGCATGGGTGCCTGTTGGCAAGCAAGGTCCTGAGGTCAACCCCCCGGTACCCACAAAAAAAAAAAAAAATTATTACAGTAAAAGACACATTGTCATTAACACCACTCACACTTGCTTGAAACACATTTACCCCATCGTTCTTGCCACTTTCTGCAGCAGTTCTGGAAGTCCTCTTTCATGAGTTTCTTTATGAGGTGTGATCAAAAATATAGCGAATGGTGCTGCCAAGTGCCATCCAAGGGAAAGGCAGGCTCGTAAAAACATTACAGTGTGTCCTCATCCACCTTATTCACCAGATCTGGCACTGTGTGACTTCTGGCTCTTCCCCAAAGTCAAAATAGCCATGAAAGAGAAATGTTTTGAATCCATTCAGGATGCAGAGGCAGCTACAACAACAGTGCCACTAAAGATACTCATGAAAGAGGACTTCCAGAACTGCTGCAGAAAGTGGCAAGAACGATAGGATAAGTGTTCAAAGTTAGCAGGAGTATTCTGAAAGGACATCATGGCAATGTGTCTTACTGTAATACAATCTTGTAAAAAATTTAAACATTATGTTTTCTGATCACACCTCATATATGGAGACAAGGCCAAGGTAAAAGCGCTGATGGCCTTTGGAAGTAGACATGCTTGGTCTCTGTGTATCTAGTACGTGGTAAGGGGGACAGAACTGTGATCTTGTGCAGGCTGCACAAACACAGGAAAGTACAAGGAGAAGAAAGGTTTCAAGCAGGAGGTCACATGATCAAGCATTTTTAAAAAGGTGAGTGGCAGCTAGGTACAGAAGCTCACAGAAATTTAAGCAGAGCTGGTCACAGTCACCTTCATGTCAACAAGGGCCAGGACACGGTGGGGACACAGGAACCACTGATTATCACTGCCATCAGAGGGGCCAATGTGTCAACCCTGACCTCTGGGTATAATAAAGTTTCCATGGCACTTGGTCTTCAAGTTTCCAACTGAGAGCCAACAGCATAGCTCTTACAACTAGAATTGATAGAAAAGAGATAACCCACAAAAAGACAAGATAAAATTCTGTTATCTAAAGAGATAACAAAATTCTTTCTCATGCATTATTGCACATGATTTTTCCAAAGGCTTCTCTGACTTCCTTTGTATAGATTGTTTCTTTCCTTTTGTAAATGAGGAAAAAAATTTTAAAAGATTCTAGAGTTCAAGTGAAAGCCAGTGAGAGAACTGAGAATCAACCAAAGTTTTTCTGTTTCATCTCTGACTGAGGAATTTCCCTTCCACTTTGCTGCCAACTGGTAGAAGCTGGGATTCCCCCAATCTGAGTATCTGGTGCAGTTTCTGTGGCCCAAGAAGTCATTTGCAGTCAGGGGAGAAAAGTGTTGGAGGAATCAGACTGGCCAGAGGGGGTAGCTAGAGGGAGAAAGAAAGACAATGGCAAGAGGTGGGGACAGACAAGCTAAGTATTTACCAGCTGATCTCAAGAATGGAAGACACCTCAGAAGCAAAGCTAAGAATTGGGGATGGGTTCAGAGATAAAAATTCAGATAGCACAGTAATGACAAAGAACAGAATTGGTGTGGGGGTGAGGGGTCAGTCACAAGAGAAGGTATAGAGGTGCCGTAAGACCTCAACTGAGCCACTGGGAGGATGTGCAAAGACAAAGTGGCTATGGGTTTTAATCAACGAAAGGGTAGGTACGGCTTACTGTGTATTATTAAGAGTTTATGAGATAATTCTCAAAGAAAATGTGAGGAAAAGAAATTAGGAAAAAGGAGTTTAGGCCAAGGATGACAGGAAACCAATCAAATAATACAAGCACAGATGATTCCAGTAGGAAAGGTGGAGGCTTAGGTAGCTGCTCAGGGAGCTCTGTTTTGCTCAGATGTGAACCATCCATGAAATATAGGAGGAATATTCACAGTGTAGATCACATGGGTGGCATCAGTGAGTCCTAGAAAGAACTGAGGTATGCGTTATGCTTGTATCTAGATCTCCCCCCAAAGCCTCATGCTCATAGGTGGGGCTTTTGGGAGGTGATTGGATGATGGGGGCCTGATACTCATCAGTAGATTACTCTACCGATGAGTTTATAGCAAATGTGATATTAGGAGGCAAAGCCTGGTGGAAAGAGGTGGGTCACTGGGGCATGGCCTAGAAGGGTCTCCCTCCTCCTTCCTTGATCACTGTCTGCTTCCTGCCTGCCCTGCCATGGACTGTTTCTCCTCTGCCAGGCCCCTCGGCCATGCCACCCTGCCTTGGAGCTGGCTGACTATGGATTGAAACCTCTACAAGCTGTGAGCCAAAATAAAACCTTTCCTCCTTTAACTTGTGGGTGTCAGATAATGTGTCTCAGCAAGAAGAAAGTAATTAAGTGTGAAATAAATAGATAAATAAATACCTGAAGACATTATAAGACTTTTAATGGCATGTGTTAATCAATAAGAGCAAAGTTCCTCTTACTAACTGGAATAGTGATTGCAATTTTATACAATAATGACAGGAAGCTCTACTACCTACCAGGCAGGACAGTGCTGGGGAGCACCATGCCCACAGAATGATTCTAAGGAGCGGCACTCCCTAAAAGTGGGTAACACATTAGAATTCCCACTTGGGGTTCTACCACCCTGTTGGTAGAATTTTGGTTTCTAGCCCTGTTCTATACAATGGATTTTAGGTTTTCATGTCTGTTTCAATGTTTAATACATCATAGATTCACCACGTCCAGATCTGTATGCAACACCTCTCTGCCACCTCTAATTAAATCAACTTCTCCTTTTCTCCCACTTGGTAAATACTGCAAATATACTTTGAGCCAGAAAGACACAAAATATTATAACGACCTCTTTGGTACCCCATCATCTAAGCACTTAAACTTTTCTTTTATTCCACAGAGATACCATTAGCATCCAGCACCAGCATTCTTTGCCCATGCTATGGATGAGGACTCAGACTTGTAAAGGCCAAACACACCAACAGGGTCCCAATAACCACCTCATGTGAACAACCCACAGACTTAATTTCCAGTCCGACCCTAATACGGAGCTGCTCCTCATTCACTGAACATGCCTTGTATTTATTTATTTTTTTGTTTCTCTTGTTTATGTTTTTCTTTTTTATTGAGTGCAGCAACAGTCTTTTGCCCAAACTACCTGACAACATTATACTTACACACAAATACGGAACTAATGCTTATCTTTTAGTGAGAAACGGTGTATCACCTTATTGATGATGGGCCAGATGCCAACCTGTAGCCGAAGACTTGAGTGAATTAGTAAGCAGACGGTTCACGAACACTTAGGAAAGGAAGGGAGTGTTAATGCCAGACAACTTTCATTCACCAAAAACAGCCACACCGAAGTCATCTCATTTTCCTCTGTAATTGAATAGTTAGACCAGAGACTCAGAGGAACGTGGCAGGCACATTACATCTTCACTACAGCATAAAATTTGGAAAATACTTTCATGGTCTCCCTGTGACCCAAGATACTTCTGGGCTGAATTATAAGACCTTTGAGCATGTCTTGAGCTACTGAGCAGCAAGACCCCTCAGTAGTGGGTTAAGGGGCCATCTGTAGCTAGCAGCGTCACCTGAGTCAGCAACTAAGCTCCCTGGCTTACTATGTGCTCATTCAGTGTTGTTGGTAGGGGTTTGAGTGGTCACATATGGTGCCTGTGTATCTCATCTACGAGTTTCACAAATCTGGGAATGATAGATAATATGTCGGATTTTAAAATCAGAATTCCAATTTCTTGATGCGTGCACTGATGAGTTGACACAAACAAATGAGAATTTAACAGGGATAAAGTGCAATGGTGAATATGGGTTAGAAATTCTATTTTATGGGTCAAAACTGAGGGAGTTCTCATACAACTGCTTGATTGCAGTGCTTGTGAAAAAGTCCCGCCTGCCAGCTTGGAATGATTCAACCATTAATGGTGCTAAAGCTGGAAAAATTGTAGGTTACATCAACAATCAGTTGGTAATAAGGAAGGAAATGGTTCTTTTGTTTTTAGCACGGATGACTCAGCAAATAGATTATTGCATTGAACAGGTGGTAGGAAATTGTTCTAGATTATGGGAAATGTTCACCATGAGAACAATCAGATGGGCCAATATGTCAACTCCAGAAATAGTTTTCAAACATACAAACTCTAAATTGCCTTTACTTCTTTTCTATCTAGAAACTCTCTAATGATTAGGTGTCACCAGTCTCAGTGAAGGTGTGGGGCTCACAGAGCACCAGTCACCCCGAGACGAATGTCAGTTTTGATGAGAATTAGGCCGAAAGGAAAGAGAAGAGGTGGCTGGTCTGTGTGCAAAACCTCCCTGGAACACAGGGCCCAGAAATGACCTGATAGCCACAACTAGCACTGTGACAAGTGACTGGTACATAAGTGAGATTGTCTTAAACCACCAAGGGAAACGTTATTCAGGGCACACATCCTGCAACAGGAGGTCACAGTGATGTCACCAAAGCCTGTACCTTGTTGTTCTAAGCCATTTCAGAAATGTTCCCACTGAACTTTGTTGTAATTTTGTGCTGTTTACTCAGCTGAATATCATAAAAGGTGCTGCCTTATTACATGTAATTATCATTTCTTTAAGGGATCTGTTTATGTCAAGGCTATTTTTCATTATATTCTAGAAATTAGAAAAATATAGAAAAATGCTGTTAGACTAAATAACAGATAATTTCCTTTAATTTTGAATTCTCAGCCATTAAATGATTAAGAATCTTCAAGTACAGTGGCCTAGCCAGGGTCCAGTGCCATGCTTGAGACTGCTCTGGGCTGGGAAGCAAGTGTATTTTGGTGAATTTCAAAGGAGGAAACATCTGGCCCTGCCTCACCCTAGCATCTGACCCAAGTTCTGCTTACAGCGAGCCCAGGCCCAGAGACAAGCCCAAGTCTACACACTTCTGGGGGACCTGGCCTCTGCTCTGCCCACCCTGAGAGCTGAGCAGCAAACCAAGCCTTCGCCTTGCCCAGGGCCACGACAGGCCTCTTCCGGCCAGGGAAGACAACTCACAATCCTGTATCATCAGCACTCAGTCACCACTTTGCCTGACTCCTGGGTCCAGCCAGTGGCCACACGAGGCCACAGAGCACACAGCCCACATTGCACAGGCAGGGGCCAGCCCTGCTGAAGAACCTAACCCCGAGATCTACTTGTCTGGTGTTATGGTTTATATCTGGAAGCCTCCGCAGAGCCCCATGTGCTCAGAGGCAGGGGCTTGCGGAAGGCGACCGGATTATGGGGGTGCCTTGGTGTTGGGAGGTGTGGCTTGGCCGGAAAAGGCAGGTCACTGGGGGTGCGATCTGGAAGGGTTAATCCCCTCCCAAGTTCCTCCTCTTCTCTCTTTGCTTCCTGGCTGCCACGAGGTAAGCAGTTTTTCCTTCATGATGCCCCTCTTCTGTGCTGTCCTGTTTTGAAGCTAGAAGACTATAGACTGAAACCTCTACAAATTCGAGCCAAAGCAAGCCTCTTCTCCTGCAGTTTGCCGGTGTCCAGTATTGTGTTTTAGTGATGAAAAGTGAATAAGACACCTGGGGTTGCTGCCAGCTGGCCCACCCGCAGTCCCAGTTTAGACTCAGTGTAAGAGACTGGTCTCCACCAAAGGACACTTCCATATGCTAGCAGCAGTGGTCGTCTCCTCAAATGTGTAGCCACTAATTCAAGGATGCCCATACTACGAACAATACAGAAATGCGACCAAAAGACACTGATGAAGCTCCAACATGGACCCTGAGCAAATGGACAGCAATGTAATTACTGACAAAGAAGGCACAGAAATCCTTTTTAAGAAGTTCAGGGGCCAGTGAGATAGCCCAGTGGCATAAACGCCTGCCTGGCAAGTGCGAGGTCCTGAGTTGAACTCCCGGTACCCACATACGAAAAAAGGGCCGGTGATATCGTTCAGCAGCACGGGCACCTGCTGGCGCGCGAGGTCCTGAGTTTGACCCCCGGCACCCACAAAAAAAAGAAGAAGTTCGGAGAACTATAACAAAATACAGGTAAAAATCAATAACATTTTGAAAACAATTCGTGAGCAAAATTAGAAGTCTGAAAAAAATGGAAACAATTTTACAAGACAAATTGAAATCCTAGAGAGAAAGAATACAATTACAACTTTAAAAATCTAGCAGAAAGCTTTGAGAGCAGACTAGATCAAGCAGAAGAAAGAATCAGATCGGGGAACTTGAAATTATCCAGAAGAGCAGCAAAAATAAAAAGAATGAGAAACAGTGAAGAAAAGACGACAAATTCAGAGTACTAAAGAAAAATCTGCCAAACAAGCATACTTTGCCAAGAAAATCTGCCTTTCAGAAATGAGAGAGGGCCAGTGATGTAGCTCAGCGGCATAAGTGCCTGCCTGGCAAGTTCAAGGTCCTGAGTTTGGTTCCCGGTACCCACATAAAGAAAAAAAAATAAAAAAGAAATGAGAGAAAATAATAACTTTGACAGATAAACAAAAGCTAAGATGGGCCGGTGATATGGCTCAGTGGCATAAGCGCCTGGCTGGCAAGCGCGACGTCCTGAGTTCGACTCCCGGTACCCACATAAAAAAAAAAAAAAGCTAAGAGAGGTCATCACCACTGGGCCTACTTTATAACAACTACTGAAGGGAATTTTTGAAGTTGAAATGGAAGTCTGATAATTAATAACAAAAAATGTGGAAATAAAATAAATCAATGGTATAAGTAATACACAGTCACAATCGTGTTACGTTAACACTATAATAGTGTTATGTAAAACAACTTTACCCCACTATTAGGGTTAAAAAACAAAACTATTAAAAACAACCCTAACTACAATAAATTGTTAAGGGATACAAATTACAAAACTCTATAAATTTTGATATCAAAATCATAAAAAGTGGGAGGGAAGGAAAGTAGTTTTTGTGTGTAAAGTTAAGTTGCTATTAGCTTAAAATAGTTTGTTTAAAGGATAAGACTTTTATGTAAGACGTGGTAAACACAAAGCAAGAAATCCTGGTAATTGTATAAAATATGGAAAGAAAGGATTCAAAGCATACAACCACTGAAAAGCAACAAAACCAAAGGAAGACAGCAAGCAAGAAAGAAAGAAAACAACCTTCAAAACTAGTACAAAATAAATTGTAAAATTTCAGTAGCAAGCGCTTGCCTTTTGAAAATCAATAAGACAGAATGGCTTAATGGATTAAAATAGAACTAAAATCAAAGTCTATTTCTTTCTGAAGGAAAGATAGCTTCCCTCCTTTGGTTTGCATTTGGATGGAACGTCTTCTTCCATTCCTTCACTTTCAGTCCACGTGTGGCCTTACCAGTAAGGGGAGTCTTACAGGGGACATGGTGAGACCTGAAACCTGTGCGTGTGTGTGTGTGTGTGTGTGAGAGAGAGAGAGAGACAGAGACGGAGACAGAAAGAGAGAGAGCAAATTTCTGATGTTACTTTTTACAGATATGGAGAAAAAAATCCTTACATTCGTATAGATCCACAAGAGACCTCAAATAACCAGAACACTCTTGAACAAAAGGAACAAAGCTGGACGCATCAGACTCCCTGATTTCAACCGTAACACACAGTGATGGTCATCACAACAGCACAGTACTGGCATGAGAACCATTTATCAGCCAGTGGAACAGGATAGGAAGCGCAGAAGTAAAGCCACACATTTAAGGCAACTGATTTCGGAGGAAGACGCCAAGGGCCCACGATGGGGGAAGGCAGTATCTTCAATGAATGGTGTTGGGAAAGCGGTTAGCCACATGGTGAAGGACTGAAACTGGATCCTTATCTCACACTGTATACAAAAATCATCTCAAAATGGATTAAAAGTTCACATATAAGGCCTGTTGCTATAGAAGTGAAAGAAACCAGAAGAAAAGATCTTCTATACTATCTGGGCAATATTTTTTTATGGCTATGGCCTCAGAAATCACAGGAAGCATGAACAAAAATAGACAATGGGATTGCATCAAATTGCAAAGCTTCTGCAGGTGAAGGAAACAATTAATAAAACGAAGAGACAACAAAAGAATGGGAGATTTGCAAACCGTGCATCTGATAAGCGGTTAATATCTAAAACACAGAAGGAGCACTAACAACGCAAGAGCAAGGAGACAAATAACCGGATTGAAAAATGGGCAAAGGGCTGCAGACATTTCTTCGCAAAAGACACACAAATGACCTGCAGGTATAGAAAAGATGCTCAGCATTGCTAATTGTCAGGGATATGCAAATTAAGGCCAAAGGTGATGTTACCTCACATCTGTTAGAGCACTTTTTATAAAACACACAAGAGGTAACAAGCGTTGGTGAGAGGTAGAAAAAAGGAAACTCTTAAACATTGTTGGTGGGAATATAAATTGATACCATCTTTAAAAAATGCTGTGGAGGCTCCTCAGGAAAGCTAACAGTGGAAGTACCAGGTGAGGAAGAGCCTGCTTGTGGCCAATGTCGAAGGGATGAGTGACCTCCTGTTTACTGCAGCACTGCTCCCCAGAGCCAAGATAAGGAGTCGACCTGAGTGTCCAGAAGCAGATGAAAGCATGGCTAAATGTGGTGTTAAACACAACGGGAGGCTGGGCTTGGTGGCGCATGCCTGTAATCTCAGCACTAGGGAGGCTGAGGCAGGAGGATCCCCACAAGTTCGAGGCCAGTGTGGGCTACACAGTGAGTTCAAGGCCACCCTGACTACACAGCAAGACCCTGTCTCAAAATAATCAAACAAAAAAAACAAAAAAACACAACGAAATACTATGCGTCCATGTCAAGAAGGACATTTTGCCATTTGTGACCACATGGACAGACCTGGATAACAACACGCTAAGTGAAACAAGCTAGGCACAGAAAGCAAATACTGCATGATCTCACTCTTATATGGAGTTCAAAACTGTCGAACTCAGAGAAGCAAGAGCAGACTGGAAGTCACGAGAGGTCGAGGGTGGGAAGGAAGGGGTGATGTTGGTAGGAATAAATGTTTCAATTTTGAAATCTATTGCACAGCAGGTTGACCACACTCACCAATAATGTATAGCAGATTTCACAATAACTAAGAGAGCAATTGCCAATATCTTATTCCAAAAAATGATAAGCAATGTCATGCATATATCAACTAGCTTGACTTAAAAGTTCCACAGGACATACACATATCAAAACGTCATGTTGTACCCCAGAAATGTGGACAATTATGATTTGCTCATTAAAAAAAATAATAAAATAAAGTGCTTGAAAATAATTTTTTTAAAAAGGAGTTCAAATAATTCCCTAAGTTACCTATTCCTCCGTGTCGAAATATTTTAATATATATGCTAATCCATTTCATTTATACTACTAGTTTCTCTTAGTTCATTGAAAAGAAAGTTTTGTGCTATTATGCATGTTCTTCACAGGAGAAAATCTTTTTTGTCTCTGAGTAACTACTTTAAAGATAATGTCACTCAGCGTATTAACTATTGTTATTCTCTTATTATTTTGTTATGAAATTTTGTGGGGTTTTTTTCCATAAGATAAAGGATCACCGAGCCTAAATTCTCGTGTCTGTGAAAAGTATTTAGATTTTGGTAGGACACTGTGTACATCTGCCACGTGTCCCTGGCCCACGTGTCCCTGTCCCACGTGTCCCCCAGATGCAGCAAGACCACACTGCGGCCTCCCCAGCAGCGCGGCTGTGTCCACTCGGAGGTGGGTGCAGCGTCTGACCCACCCCCGGGCTGGGGTTCAGCACAGGCAAGCTCTGTCCTGCCCGATGTCCTCCCTGCCAGCACCGTGCCGCTGCCCTGAGGTCCATGACTGCCTGGTCACTGCGTGCAGCACACATGTACACTTTGTGAAACATAAACTGAAGCAGGACCTGCCCAAATCTGTGTATGGTAGGGGGCGTGAATGTGATCCAGTAATTATACACATTGAGCCCCTTCCCCCCAAGCCACGTGGAGCTAGGAGGGAAATCGGGGTGAGGGGTGTGGGGAAGGGTTAAAGTGTGTCACGGGCATGTACAGATGTGCCAAAATGAAACCCATTAGACTGTACCGCCATCATATAGTAATAAAAAACAAGGAACATTTTTTAAAAATTCAGAGAAAGAAGGTATCATTTAACAGCTGCTGTCGCTCTCCTCTTTTAGGACAGCGGCCCGTGCACCATGGAATACATGGTGACATTCAATGTCAGAGCCCCAGAGAAGTGCACGAAAGCCTCCCCGTGACAGTCCTGAGGCCCAGGGTTTAGGGCTGAGAGCGGGGATGTAGAAAGCTGGGCTGCCATGTGGCTCGTGCTCAACTGCAGATGCAAACAGTGGTCAGCCCGGTGCACGGTGTCCGACCACGCACACGCGTGTCCCGTGAAATCCCCGGGGCAGAGGCTGTTTCCCATCCCGAGAATAGCCCACTAGGACAGCGAGACAGCTGCCATCACAGGGCGCAGACACTCTAAACAAAGGAAAGTTTTATTCTTCGTGAGGGAACTGAAAACACCACACAGAGCTCCTGGCATTTCTAACTACATTTTTTGAAGTTAAAGACATTACTGTGTTTGCTAAAATTAGAATTCTACTGTGGCGATCATTCCTCGTGTCATTCTAAAACACAAATGTGAGGTCAGATGTCACACTATTTGCCCTCTGTTCTGTAACAAGTGTGATAATGTCTGTCCACCTCTCAGCACAGAGTCAAAGAATCAAGTGAGCCAGCCAGAGTGCTGGCACATGCCTGTAATCCCAGCTCAGGAGGCTGAGGCAGGAGGATCACTGTGAGTGCAAGGCCAGCCTGGGCTACAAAATGAGTTCAAGGCCAGCCTCAATTACAGAATGAGACCCTGTCTCAAAATACTGAAACAAAGAATAGAGTGAGCTGGTGTCTTTTCACACCATGTAACTGTGCCCCAAGAATCTCTCCCTGTTCAGTTTCAGGGTACACACAACGAGACGCATGGCCCACATGTTTGGCTTCCATCAGAGGCGATTCGAGATAATATTTTTGTATTCGCAAACACACACATTATGAAGTCAAATTCAAAATTTTGCATGATTTTTTAGGACAAAAGATTGGACTTCTAAAAAAAAAAAATTGGACTTCTAACAGTTACAGGGATTGTGGAGGTCGCTTAGAGCCTGTTTCTAGATTCTCCGCTGGCAAAGACACCTCTTTTCTTTCTTTCCTTCTTTCCTTCTTTCTTTCTTTCCTCCTTTCTTTCTTTCTGTCTGTCTGTCTGTCTTTCTTTTGTTTTTGTTTTTTGTTGAAGCTGGGTCTCACTATGTAGCCCAGGTCGGCCTCAAACTCTCAGTAATCCTCCTGCCTCAGCCTCTGGAGTGCTGGGATTACAGGTGTGCACCACCAGGCCTGGCTCATCTCCTGCTTCTTTCCCAAACCCTTGGAGATGTCTTCTTAGGCTGCCCTGACCCTTGGCAATGCTCCCGCTCCGGGGGCAGTGAGGTGAGCTCACCGGTGCCTCTGCAGCAGCCCACATCAGGAACCTTACACCTTACCCTATGCGTCACAAATATACACGAAGGCTGGAAATTTTTCTGGTATTGATCAGGAGGATGACTCTCATAATCCTAAGACCTGGGGCCAAGACCCATGTGGAACATCAGGTCCCCTGCACAGGCCCGGGGCAGCCTCTGGGCGGCTCTGATATCAGTCTCAAAGCCACGCTTCCGCGAAGCTCCTTTGGAGACGTTGCCATGAGGAAGAGCGCTCCTGCCTGAATTTCAGGTAACTCTCCTCACCTGGTACCAGGTCACCTCTGGCCTGTGTGCATTCCCTCGGCAGCTGAGACGGGGACAGTGAATGGAGCCAATGGTCCCGAGAAGCAGGTATTGCTTATGGGGTGCAGAGGTGTTGCAGGGGGCCAGGCTCTGAGGCCTCACCTCCAGCACGGTCTTGAGACAGCAATCTACATCCGGGGCACTCCTAGGAGAGAAACAAGTCCTGTGAACACAGGCGTTGACCTCCATCGTCGAGAATTTGGGATGCTTGAGAATAGGAATGCATCTGGGACTGACCTAATCCTGGCTCTGCAAATATATGTCCCAGCCTCAGCCATCTCGGGGGTGCTGAAGTGAAGCATGCTCTTGCTCTGAGTGACATGAGGGTGGCCGCCAGCAATCTCCTCGAGTGAACCCCCGTCCCCACGCTGTCGGTACCACTGGATGTCAGCGAGGTCCTCGCTACCGCCGCAGGGCAGGGCTCCAGGGCTCTGTGTTGGGCTGCATTGATTTCCGTGGGAGAAACGTGGTCTCCGTGGCTCTGGGATATCACAAAATAAGACAAACTCCTCTTCCCTTCCTGGGGAATATGTCCAGAGGAGTTTTTTTGTGGAACAGCCTGAAAACCACAATAAAAAAGCAACACAGAACCACATCAGAAGATGGAATTCCAACTCGTGTGCACATGAGCACTGGGTGGGAGGGACGAAGCTGCCCTCCCAGGCGGCTGCAGCACGGCCAGGACCCCGGCTTCCCGAGCCGCCCTGGGACCCCTTCTGTGGCCCCAAAGACACCGGCTACGCGGACTGGGCTCCCCCTCCTCCTCTGTATCAACAGAAGGCCATGCGAGCGATCAGTCTCCTCCTACGCCCGGCTAACAGTAGGAAGGAAGTGCCCTGTGTACATATGTCACACTGCGTTATCTAGCAGATCACCTGTCACTTTGGGCTTTCACCACAGGCCCCGAGTGTGAGAGGGAGAAGCGAGAACCCTACCTGCCGTGCTCCAACCTCCGATCCTCTCTCTGACCAGGAGCCAAAGAAACACCCAGCCCCAGGGGAGCATGGTCCTCGCTGGTCACTCTCATCCCCTCAGCAGCTTCATTCTGTCGCCAGCGTGGAGGCCATGACGAGTCTGAGCCCTCTCCTGGGCATCCTCGTCATTTCTAAAATGGGAAATGGGGAAATCGGCGCCTGTGACCAAAGTGCGAGTCACACAGGAAGCTTTGAGGGGGCAGGTCCCACCCAGAGGGGCAGCCGCACGCCCAAGGCTTCGGAGCATCTCCAGCAGTGGGAGCGGCTCTTCCTGTGAGCACTGCCTGCACCCCCAGAGGAGGGGGTACCCCAAACCCAGGGACCCCTGACCTCTACCACCGAGGGAGGGAGGTCTTCTGATGCTGTTTCCAATGCACAGATTCCTCTTCTTTTTCTTGTGACGTTCTCACCTACTGCATATATGTCCATGAGTAAACTGGAAAAAGTTAAGTTTACATTTTCCTGAAAAGACGGCCCAAAGTGTACAGAAATGGTGTCTTTGTCACAGCTTGCAGGGGACCCTCTATGGGGTGTGAGATCGCTGCTCTGCAGGGTGCTCAGAGGGAAGGAGGGGTCCTGCACCCCGTCACCAACCCCTCGGATCCCCCGGGCACGGTCAGAGCTGTGTCTACCGCATCTTGTCCCCTTCGCTGTGGGAGTTTTTTTTTTTTTTTAATGCAAAAAAGTAAAACAAAATTTCATAACAAAATAATAGCAAAATAATAATAGTTAATATACTGAGTATTGTTATTTTTTAAAGTAGTTACTCAGGGCCGGTGAGATGGCTCAGTGGTGTAAGCGCCTGCCTGGCAAGCGCGAGGGCCCGAGTTCGACTCCCGGAACCCACATACAAAAAAAGGGCCGGTGATATCGCTCAGCAGCACGGGCGCCTGCTGGCGTGCGAGGTCCTGAGGTCGACACCCGGTACCCACAAAAAAAATAAAATAAAATAAAAAATAAAGTAGTTACTCTGAGTACAAGACATGGGCATAAAAAATTCTCCAAACGATATTAGCACAAACCTTTCTTTCCAATGAACTAAGAGAAACTAGTAATATAACTATCTTTTTTTTTTTTTTTTTTTTTTTGTGGGTACCGGGGGTCGACCTCAGGACCTCGCGCGCCAGCAGGCGCCCGTGCCGCTGAGCGATATCACCGGCCCCTTTTTCGTATGTGGGATCCGGGAGTTGAACTCGGGCCCTCGCGCTTGCCAGGCAGGCGCTTATGCCGCTGAGCCATCTCACCGGCCCGATATAACTATCTTGTATTTTGGTTTTTTCCTTTTCCTTTCCTTCCTTTCCCCTTTCCCCCATTCTAGTTCCCTTTTCCTTTTGAACAACTTCTTCCCATTTTACAATGTCTACTGTACACGCTCTGGGACTTTTAACCACTCAGAAGCAATTCGAGATAAGGATATGGTGTAGGTAATATTTGATTATTGCTTAATTTTGTTTGAGCAGAAAAGAAAACACAAAAGTCGAGCAGAAAATAGGACAGTTTTGTCTGTATTTCGAAGAGTTATTACCAGTATCATACAAACAGCCTGTGTCTGGCTCTTGAGTTTATAGGACTAAAGCGAGTTCCCCTGAACTTTGGCTGAAAGTCCCCCCAGACACTCCCATAGCATCTCAGGCTCGAAGGGAGGTGGGGGTAAGAGAGGCCCTGTCCCCCTGGGCCCACTGTGTTGTGGCGTTCACAGGTAAAGGAACAGTTATTCTGCACTGTTAAAATGGCAAGGGAGGAAGACTGTTCTAGACTCTTGCCAAGGGCCGAGACGTCAAACTCAGCCCCTCCCACCAAGGCAGCGGGCTGATGGTCAAGGCGAAGGGGATGTCACAGAGGGACACCAAGGGCCAGGCACCCTTGCTAACCCCGCCGAACGAAAGGCAGGACAGGGGTATCGAGGTAGCCAGGTCACAAGCGTGGGGACGAGCAGGCGGGTGTCTGCTCAGACCCGCTGTGAGGAACAAAGGTGCCGGTGCCCAGGTGGGGCCAGATGAGGAGACGGCGCCCAGGAGCGTGGCTAAAAGCTGGCCGAGGGGACCGACCTTGCCCACCTAACAGGAAGATAAGCAACCACTGCCGCATGCGATAAAGAATGTCCAGGGATAACAGAAAAGCAAATAAATGTGAGGAGTAGAGAGAGGAGGGGAGAGGCGAGGAGGGGAGGGGACAGAAGTTCCAGTGAATGTCGTATGGTCACTGTAAAAGCTCCTTTTAAAATTCTCCCCACAACACCCCTTCTTTCTGGGCAGGTGACAAAATCCCTCTATTCCTCTCTTTCCCTCCCTCCCTCCCCCTCCCTCTCTGTCTTTCTGCTTCTGTGTTTGTTGCCTTTCTCTATCTCTCTATCCTGTCTCTCACTTCTGTCTTTGTTCTTCCCTGTCTCCCATCTTCCTACCTCTCTCGCTCTTTCTGTCTGTCTCTCTGCCCTGCCACACGCACACCCTTCCGTGCAGCCCTGGAGTTCTCCCGCCCCTTCCTTCGCACCTTCTCCGGGCCATTCCACAGCCTCTGTCCCCACTCCGACTTCTGCAGGACCTTTCCTTCCAAGTACCTACCCTTTTCTCAGAAAGAAACACTTGGCTTCTCTCACCTTATAGATGCTTCATCTCCAGTCCCTTCCGAGCCCCCACACACCATGTCCCCAACACGTCCAGAGGCAGGAGAAGCGGGTGACCTGAATATCTATAAATTGAGGTTGGTGGTGAGGTCAGGGTAGAGAGCTGCCTAGCGTGGGCATCCCTTGGGCTCAACTCCATACCATGATTAGTACTCAGTGTCCCCCTGCACCCTAGAGCCCCCACAGAACCATGTCCCCATCACCAGCTCCAGACGCAGCTGCTAAAGAGCAGGGAGGAGCCAGCTTGAGCTGAACATGACAGGCATGCACCGTCATCCCCATGAAAATATCTCATTCTTAAAACTCCTTCCTCGGTCAGGATGGAGGCTCCAGCCTGCAGGAACCAAGTCCGCGCTCCCTGGTGGGGCCCGCCTCCCTCTGCAGGAGCTGTGCCTGGGTAGTAACAAGAGCCGGGGAGCCTCTTGTTAGAATTTTTTTCACTGCCCTGGGACCCTGGTAACCCAGTCTCGTTCTCCCACTAGATCGGAGCTCTGAAAGCACAGGAATCTTGTTTCCAAAATCACGTCAACGCCTGACGCAAAATAAAAATCAATTTTGTTGACTGAATACGTGAAAAACACTTTGGGAGAAGTCCAAACAAATGTGTATCGATTTATTACAGCAACTGTGTGACTCCAGGTAAATCACTTGGTTTCTCTGGGGGCTTTAGATTTAGCTGCAAAATCAGTTTATCTGAACTCTATCAGCAGTCTCTCCACCTTAGACCTAGGTAGAGCATTAGATTTTCTGGGGGTCAAACAAGAAATCTGTTACTTTAACAACAACAGCAACAAACTCCCCTGAATCGTGAGCCACGGGACTAGGCAACTGCTGAGATCCCCCTGGCTGGACCACTCTGCGACTCCACGTCCAAATGCCCGAGCCTGCAGTAAACTGGGAACCATGACTCCGGGCCCTCGGGAGCTCCCACCCCAATCTGAAGATCACAGACGTCCCTCTGCAATGTGTGATGCGAGATCCAGGGGCGGCAGTCCCTCTGGGACAGTTTTTTGTTTTTTTTTTTAATTATTTTGATGACAGACTCCAACAGAATTACTAGTTACAATTGCATATTCACGTGCTCCCCAGGACTTATTCAGTCAGAGTCCCAAGGAGAGCAGAGGTTCTGCTTGGTAACAGTGACAAGACAGTCACTACGGTGCACGAGGGTCGCAGTGGGGAAGCCCTGCTCAGCAGAGTGGGGTGGGGCTGAGCTGGGTTCAGGTAGCTGTTGTCATCACTGTTGGCCACTGGACAGCAAGAGGACAAGCCCATTCTGGAGCCCCACTTACTGCCCGGCTTGCTTCTCAGTGTCCACCTCTTTAAGGTCCTCCAATGTCTGAGTGATGCCTTTCAACCCACTGTTGCCGTAGGTCATCCAGGAATCCCAAGGAACCAAGTAAAAGGGGCTTTGGACAACCTAAACCAAACCAGGCTGCAAGCTCTGCTCACGGGACGGAAATGACAGACAAGGCGAGTGGAATAACTCATTTACCATCTGGAGATGCTAAGGACGAGGTGCATTGTCTTTCTCACTTACCAATGCACAGCCTCGGTCCTTGCTGCTGGGAGCAGTGGGACCATTATGCGTGATAACCACGGACTTGCTTTGTGCTACAGGAGGGGCTCGTATCCAGATCCAGAGTGTCTCAAGGCTTCTGGTTTCACTGTCACCACATGCTGTAGGTCACAAAAGAGAGGATAGCCAACAGGATGACTTCAGGAATCTGCAGGGTCCCTTCCCCAAAGCCTTTTCCAGATGTACTTTTAGGGAATCCAATTTCTTTTGTCATGGGATGAAGGCGTCCCCTGCAGTCAGTCAAGTCTACTACATTTGGGAAGAAAATTACAATTTTCACTGATTAAAGTCTTTGATGGGAGGAGAGAGGAAAATCGCAAATAAGGCAATTCTGGGTCCCAGAAAAAGAAAACTCACTCTTAAGAACAAGCCTAAAACATTTGCACACACGGAGATGGGCTCAGGTGTGAGCAGATATTATGATTTTCACAGGGTTTGTGGAAGCTTGAAACCTCATTGTTGAGAGACAACACAAAATTCTCTAGTGCCTGAAGGCCAAAGATATTATGGTCAAGTCTAGATGCTCACTTGAACTTGGAAAACATCCTAAAACCCACTACTTTTAACCCATCCCATAAAATGCTCAGAGCACTGTAGAAACTTAAGTTTATACCCACCATTTTTTTTTAAAGGGAAGACTCCGTACCTGAAGATACAAGTGTTGCCAGTTGGACAGCACATTGGTTATTCTCCAACATCTCATGAGCAATAATTGTGTTAGCAACTCATTTTGAAAATTACTTAAGCTCTTTTCTCAATTTATATTTTCAGGTTAGGAAAGCGAGTGAAAAAATGTACTATTGCCTTACCTTTGTTTCCCGTTCTTAAGACATAAAAAAGAGGAAGCTGGCTTCAAGTCCTTACGTCAGTGACACCGGCCTTTGCATCTGATGAAAACCATGGGGAAAGGGTTTTTTTCATAGAGTTCTACTAGATTTCTTCCTAGCCAGAGAGATACCTGGAGGAGATGTGAGAGCCATCTTACTCACACGGAGTGGAGAAAATGAGTTATACCTGGAGAGGAAAAGAAGACCTGAAATAGGTTTCAACTGACCCTGACACTGGGAAATCCAATCTCATACCAAGGAAAATCAAATTAACTACCTCTCTCTGTAGAAGGAAGTGCCCAGAGGACAAAGCTTCTACAACCCTCTGTGGTGAAACCTCCTTGACAAGAAAAGGTTTGTGGTTGGGTTTAGTTGAAAGGGTAAGCCCATTTCTCTTACAGGAATTTCCTGTGCAGCCTGTTAGCCCTCAACTCAGTTTCTTAACTCTGGTGTTTTAAAATTTTTTTTTCTTCTTCTAAAACTAACCCTCTATATCATAACCTTTAAGATCAAAGCCAAAGGTTTTTTGGTGACTAACTTTTTAATTCTGGAAAAAAAAAAATCTCCAGCACCATTTATATGAAGCAATTTTTGACACAGAGAGGGAGAAATAACATTAAAGTCTAAAATCTTTGGTACTCTTTTATAGCTAGGTGTTAAGGGAAAACTTCAGGATATAACGCATCATTTAAAATTTCACTGTAATTAAAGCCAGGTAGTACTTAGAGTGCTTCGAGACCACACTAGTCACAAAAGAATGTGTCTAGAAAGCATCTTATTTAAGCCTCAATTTCATTCTCCCTCAAGAGGCTACTGTTCTAGTAAAGACAAGGCTGGTACAGCTCAGCACATCAGCGCTCTAGGGCAGTTCCTGCACGAAACTGGAAAGTAACGTACAAACGGAGACCGGCGTTGCTTCAGGAGGAAAGTGAGGGAAGTGCTTCCTTGATTTGAAGGTGGGAGGGGAGAAGAGGAATTAACTCCTGTAGACAGGATTGGGGCGGAAAATTGACCCCCCCACTGTCATGGATACTGTAGAGGATGCCTTGAGGGTGTGCACTTTTCTTTTAAGCCTCTTGTGAGGGTGGCGAGGGGCAGTGGAGAGGAAAGCGCAGCTACCTGTAGCTCCAGGCTCACAGTGCGGTGCAGGGTCCCTACAGCATCTGGAAGAGAGGCAGCAGACCCGAGGACCCTGGAGAGGCATGGCTAGGACGGAGGGGAGAGGCTGGCAGTGAGGTGCTGGCCGGGATGCGTGCTCCGTAACTAACTGCTGAGCTACACTGGAGGGCTCAGGGGTTTGGGAGCTGTCCTCATCCAGGTTTGGAAATCCTGATGCAGATCTCAAAGTTGTGCCTACAGTTATCTAGAGAGGCAGTCTCCTAAAGCGAAATTACCAATACATTTTTCTCTGGAATTAAACTTGCTATTTTTGAAGTGTATTTGGAAGGGAAAATGCAAAAAGTACAGGAAGTAACTGAAAGATAACAGATTCATGAAGAGCCAGGTGACATAACCCTTGCAAGATTTCTAAGCATGTTACAATGTCTCCACAACAAAGACAGTGTGGTGTTAGTGCCTGGATAGAAAGATGATCAATGAAACAATATAAGTGCAGATAGGTCTACCTGGATGTGGAAATTTAGGAAAAACGAAAAGGAGCATTCCGAATCAGTGGGTAGGGGATGACCACTTTAAAGCAGTGTTGTGATAACCGGGCCATCATACGGGGAATGACATAATAGATCCATTCCTCTTGCTGCAAACCCGAGTACACTGCACATGGATGGAGGATTTGAAATGAACAATGAGTCTGTATGCCTATTAGAAGAATGGGTTAATTCCTCAGTAATCTTGAAATAGGTAAATACCAAAAGTAAAGTAAAAAGATAAATAACAAGTTGAGAAAAAATATTTGCGACATACGTCACAAAGTCTTAGTAACTACAATACGTAAATGGCCTTCAACAATGGCAGTGAAGGAGATGAACACCTCTACAGAGAACTGGGCAAAGCTAAAGACAGGCATTCCCATACACCGCTGAGGGAAATGCAAGATGGTGCATCTCCTGTGAGGAGAAAATTTGGTAACATGTAGTAAAATCACCTATGTACTCTCTGATCTAGCAATCCTCTATCTAGGAATCTATCCCAACAATAGTCTAGCAAAGAAGTGTGAAAATGTGTACCATAAGGCTATGGTACACATTTGTAACACAATTTCTAAGAGGAAAAAACTGGGAAATGTTAAGACTGGTTGAATAAACTATGGTACAGACACTCAAAGGTGAGTCATGCGTAGGCATAAAACAATGAAACATAGCTTCATATGCAAATACTGAGTGATCACCAAAACGCAGGTTTGCAGTAGTAGAAAACAAGATTTAAAGAATCAGCCCCTAAAAATCAAAGTAAAACAAATGAACTTAACTCTATTGAGTTGATGAAACAACATCCACACCAACAATTTCAAATGATGCTAGACCACAACTCGACTTTATAGTCTAATAAAACAGTGCAAAAGAATCTCGAACTGTTTTTAGAAAATTATTTGTGTATGTTTGTATTTTTGTATTATAATTAATCTGAAGCTATTACGCGTAATTGTGGGATAAAGAAAAATAATGATAATGTTGACGTCACTAGGAGCTGGGATTTTTTTCTGTGTGCAGATGTTATCAACGTAAAATTGATAAGACAACATAAAACCTGTAGTTCTGAATTTATACTGGGGTTTTCAGTATTGATTCAATGTTGATCAATTCAACATTGATTCTGTATTTTACATGTGTGTGTTTTCTTCTATTTTAAATTAGCAATATTGTTGAATCCACTAACAGAAAAACTAAAAGACCCAAGGGATGGCCTCTGAATACAATCCCCCACTGAAAATAAAACCTGGCTTCATGGAGAACTGGTCATGTGAGAGAAAGAAAATAACTACATCACCCCAGGGTATCTTCTCAAAACCGCAAGGACAACAGGAAATGATCAAAACCACAGCAGTGGTGTGAAAAGGACTCAGAAGTCACCTTGAAAATGGCCAAAGAGAGAGAGTATTTGAGTGCTAGAGAATTATGTTTAATTGTGTTAAGGGTTGGCAATCATAGTGTTATTGTACAGATAAACATCTATTTTCTGGTGAGGCCTTCAGGAGTATTTGAGAATAATATCAAGATACAAAAAAATAATTACGGCCACAGAAACCTAGTACACAAAACATACAGTGAGGGATAGATTAAGTACAACGGGAAACTGCAATTTTAAATCTGGATTGTAGATACTGGGGTATTTGCTATTTCTGCTCTGTACATTCCAAATATTTCATAAATGATCTTTTAAAGAGCAGAGATAAAAGAGCCAGGTGCCCTCTTTTAGCCACTTCATTTCAGTGTGAATTCCCTCTTGATCATATTCTTTCTAAATTTCATAAGTTGAATGTCACAATGTAATAACATTAAAAACCAAGAGAAGCAATTTGTAACACAATACTTATTTATACTCAAGGCAGAAAACAAAGGTCACTTTACCAGCACACCTTGCTTTTTGACTTAAAATGATCAGTTTGACAACCAACATTATTCATCAGGCATAGCTCAAGTGATCTCAATAATTTCAAAATTCCCTCATCCACCAGAGATTGGAAATGTAAGAGGCTATTACGGGCCTTGAGCTGTAAGTGTCCAAAGGTGAATGTAGTCCGAAGCAGCCCTCGGTGACCCCGTTCTGTGACTCAGCCACGTCAGACTGCAAGCCCGTGGTGTTCAAAACAGCAGCTTCCTGATTGCACAGGTTCCTCCCCGGGTGTGGCGACAATGCCAGCCGTGGGACTTAGCAAGGTGTACGAGAAGACTGAGCTAGAGTTGGCCTGTCCCTTCACCTCTCCAAATAATCCATTAACTGCTCCATTTAAAACAGTGAGAGAGGGTTATGTCCATTACATCCGAAGCCTGACCTCTTCAGAGGTTGTGTTTTTAATAAAATGTCACAAGACCTCGACACACAGAGTGGGCAAAATCAGTGTGGCTCTAGTTACAGCATTAGTAGATGGCAAGAAATGTGGGGTGAAGGAAAGCTGCCCGAGGCCCAGGATACATATCCCCCAATTCTCCATCCTACCTTCCCAGGATGGTCCATGAGGCACTTCGGGGGAACCCTAAAACTCCCACATGACTCACGAACATCCATTGACATCCTTACGCACTCGCACCAAGTTGTAGCAATTGGATAAAGGAGGTGGGGGTCCCTTGGGTGTGCATGTGCACCCACAAATAGGCCAGAGAGAGAAAGAAGCAGGTTTCCAGAGGCCTCACAGAGAAACACAGGTGCAGGCTCCCAGCCTAGACTCCGGTCACTAGTAGGGTGGCACGCAGGTGGGCAGGAGGCACCGCGTGCTGCCCATGGTACACGCAGGTATTGCCTGTTGTATTTGAGGCCTGGCCACCCAAGTGAGCCCTCCTGGCTCAGGCCCAGCTCCCAGAGCAGCCTCTGTTCAGAAATCAGGCTTCCTCAGCCCTCAGCCTCTTCCCCCTCTTTGAGCTGTGCCTCAGGGCCAGGTGACAGGTTGTCTCTCTTGAGTATGTAAAGCTGTGATTCAGCTTGACATCCTTGCTGCGCCTTCCTGAGAGTTTGGCAAGGCCCCTTGGCCTGCCCCAAACAGCACTACCGTGCCTGCCGGCACCCTCACCCCCAGGACAAGAGCTCGCCCAAGCGTCCTCACCTCAGGGGTGACACACTGCATGCTGCAGACATGGGACACTGCCATCCCGCACAGAACCTAAATGCATCCACGTTTCCCTCCACCCTGACCCGAGCGACTCAGCAGGAGCTCTGAGCACCCCTTACGTTCCTCTCCTGCTCCAGGCCAGTCCTCTGCAGCCAGCTTCCTCTCTGTGCAGCCCTACCCCGGACCTCTTGGGATAAATCATGACCCAGAAAAGTACCTGCAGTCTGCAAGCTGCTGACCTCCAAGCCCACTTTCCACCAGATAGGTTGGAAAAAGACACCGCACCGACCTGTCCCGGCCCAGCCAGGGGTGTGACTGGTCAAGACCCAGATAGAACCACATTCCTGGGTCTCGCGTTCCTGGGTTTGGAATATGTTTGAGATTTCTCTCTGCTTTGAGAGTACAACTGCAACTCAGCAAGTGCCTCTAATAGAATAGTAAACCTACACGAGCTGTTTCTGTACACTTACAGAGTGGGGTGCTCTGATTCTCTAAAATACGCTTTCCAATTTAATGGCATCCGAAATCATGGAAGACGTTCAAATACCTAAAATGTTATTGATTGATCCTGGTTTGGAAACGGTCTTGTTGGAGCCTAAACTTAAACATATGCACATCAATCAACTGACATATGAAGGCCTACTGTGTGCTGGCCCCGATGTTTAGCATGGTATGGGCTTGTGAGAGAGAGGAAGGACCTCTCCTCTTGCTCCTGCATGCAAGGTAAAATAAAAAGGCACAAAGTAATTTGACACCTAAAAAAAGGCAGGTGTAGGCATTCCTTTTGAATATCCCATATATTATTAAAACGCACTGGAATCTATGCTGAGAATGAAAGATTGGAGTCTTAAAGTAAGTGAAAAAGAAATCAAGAGACATTTTGAAAATAAAGGTATGAGAGCCACAATTCATCAATGTATTGCAATGCACTTGAAGTTTTTAAAAGCACACATGTAATGCACGCATTTAACACACTTAATGTGAAGTACATTTAATACAAAATACATTTAATGTGCTTTAAAGCCCGTGTAACAAAAGAGGAAAGAAGAATCATTCTAGGCATTAGAGACTGTTGTAGGAATGAAATTTATTTATTTTATTCCAAGTTCTCACATATCAAACATAAGTATTAATTCATTTACTTTTTTAATCCAGCCAATTAGCACACAAAATCCTAAGCACTATAAAATTAAATCACCCTCTTGCACAGGAATCTCATTCTCTTTGAAGTTTTAGCAAAATCTACTACACCTCTGCTTGAAACTTTCCTGGAAAATTCATGCTGCACCCACAGATTCTAGCCAGCCCTCCACGCCAGTGCTTTCACGCCTATGTGACTTTCCCTTCGGCTTGCAGGCTGCTGTCCAGCGCTCTGCAGTTTTCATGAGCAGCTACTGCATTCAAGGTGATGGAGAGGACACAGCATCGGGCTCCGATGGAGATGTGCCATTCTCCTAGTCAACACGCCTCGCCTCTGTTTCACTGTCTTTACAAAGGTCCTCAAATAAAATCCGGCCTCCTCTCCAGATGAGCTTCCCCTTCCTGCTCTGTGACTTCTCTTTGGCCCACTGCTAAATAACTGATCTAAGTAAGAATTAATTATGGTAATAATAGCCTCCACAGCGACAGGAAGAGTGGTAACTCTGCCAAGAACTGTTTTAAGTGCTGATTTAGTACCCTGTGAAGTGGTACAACCATTGTAAGTTCTAATTTTACAGATGAGGAAACTGAGGCACGGGGAGGTGAGGTAAGGCTCCAGAGATCACAGAGGAAGAGCAAGACTGGAGCTTAGGGTGGGCTATGCAACCACGGCCCTCAACCGCCATGCCAGGCTGCCTCTATGCCAGGAGCATTTCAGACATATGATTTTTTAAAATCAAGCAGGCACATTTCTTACTTTCTTTCTTTTTTCTGTTTAATGGTTAATGTGATCTGGCACCATCCTGAATATAAATATTCACATGACATCTACCAATGTTTTAGACCATTAAAAGTGAAAGTCACTGAGAATGTCTGAAATAAAATTGGGGCCGCTCATGAAAGATGCAAAGGTGCGTGGGGTGCCTTTAGAGAGTTCCCAAGAATAGGTCTGGATAAGCAAGCTCTGCTCTGTGCCTCACTGGGGCTCTCGGAACTGTTGCCTTGAGCGGGTACCGGGAGCAGGAAGCATGTGCTGGGGGCCAGGGCCTGCTGGCAGCACCCTGCTCACCCCCACAACTCCTGCACCCCCACGTCCCCAGCCCCACCCATTCCTCTTCCCCATCCCACAAGGATCCAAGGTGGCCACAGATATGGAAGTAAGGCAGCATTCCAAGGACTGCCACCCAGCGGTGCATAGAGAATCCTTCTTCCTGCATTTGAAGTCCCCTAGACCAAAGTAACTGTCAGCACTGGAAGCTGTCAGCGTGGTGCCCTGTTGTCAGGCACCGTCAGTGTGCAAGGCACCCAGCACCACACTCGCTGACTGCGGGACCTGTGCAAGCACTGCCGGGGGAAGGACCGGCTGCAGCGCCTCTGAATTCCAGGGTCTTCCAGAAGCACAGGACAAGCTCAAGAGTGAGTCTCATCCCTGATGATCTAATGACCAATCTCGTCTTCTTCAGAAAGCAAGCAGGATTTGTCAAGAGTTAAATGTTTCAAACGAGGGTCCATTCTGAACAGGCTCACACACTCGGTCCCCAGGATCGCTACAGGTCTTTGTGACACTCAGCCGTTCTAAACGTCAAGATACTTCAGCAAGGACAGGCAAGACCTCCGATCCGCCCCCATCTGGCTTGATTGCTTTTGCAGGCATTAAGTAAAGAAGGTTTTTCCAGAACGTCGAGTTATATGAACCAGACTCATCAGGCTTCCATTTGAGAACTCGGTGCGATTTCAAAAGCTTTAGTGATTGTGGCAAGAACGTGAAGTCACCAACAGATGCAAATTGAATTAAGATTATTTTAATTTTCCTTTCCACCAGTGCTTCGTGGAGTCCACTCTCAAGTTCATACCGGACTTCGTGAGACATGTAACTTTTACTGAGGACAATGATCAGTCGTCGGCTTTTCTCGATCAGTGAATGGAGGTCATCAACAGCAGCTGAAGACACGAGATGCATTGTCAATGTAAGCAACAGGAAGGGTGAGCAGAACATAATTATTTTTACATATGATCCTATTTTATATTATGTAGCTGTTAAGCTTATTAATTAGGCTAAGACAACCACTTGTTCTCAATTTTATGCTTATAAAAATAATCATGTACGTAGCAGTAACGGCCACCTACTCAGCGTCTCCTCTGTGCCCTCCCTTCCCTGAAGGTTTTCTGTATATGGACTTGTTTATCCTCATAATAAGCCTGGGAAGCAGGCACTGTATCCTGTCCATTTTACAGGCAAGGCAGCCAAACCCAGCACTGTTAAGTAACTTGCCTGGAGCCCCACAGCTGGGAAATGGCAAAACCAGACAAGTACATTTTCATACCCACCACACCAGCCCGCCTTCCACACGCATGGAAGAGCATGCTGAAATCAAAACTTAAAGATTAAAAAGTAAACAAGCAAAAAACAAAACAAAAAAAAGCCCACAGCACCCTATACTAAATCATTAATCATTATTTCAGACCAGAGTTGGCCAGTTTTTTTGCAGAGAGCCAGATAGTAAATATTTTAGTTTTACAGGTTATACTGTCTTTGTCCCCTCTACTTCGACTCTGCTGTCTTAGCTCAAAAGCTGCCATGGAGAGCAGGTAATTCAGCAAGGACGCCAGCTTGATTTCACCAGGGTGGCAGTGTGCCGACCCCTGTGCCAGACCCCAGAGATCTCAACTACACCTGATTACAAATCTGGTACCAAACCAAACCAAACCTGAACATGCGAATTGTCTTTATTATTATTTAAGAGCTCAGAAAATAGAAAAAAACTATTTTGAAATTACCTAGAAAATAATATAAATATAGTAAAACTGATGCAAAGTGGTAGGTAAAGGCATTGGGAATAACATCGTGCCCTTTCAGATACAAAGCACTGCCACATAAAAATGTCACAGAGTCGTATGTATGATGATTATTCCATCTGAGAAGTTGTTCATTATTAAACTATATTTTGTCTTTCTAATTAGTAATATTTTACCTTTCTAAATTGTAATATAGGAGGGAAAAATGCTAGTTTCTTGTTTACTTAAATAAATTATTTCTTTTAACTTCAGTGCCCAGCTCAGAACTTAGCCCAGGGACAATAGTATTCAATAAATACTGGGTGAATAAATGTATAATGGCCACAATGAAGTCATTTCTATTTTTTATCAGCATCAATACCCACAATAACTTGACATTAGATTTCTAATATTTCCTCTGAGACATCTCAAGTTAAAAACATGGAAATGTTAATAAATGTCTTTGATTTTAGTTGTAATTTGCTTCAATATATGTGCTACGGCCATTTGCATTGATATATTAATTTAAAAACACTGAATTCCATAACTATCATCTGATGGGAATCACCAACAATTTCCTTGCATTTATCTTTTTTCAATTCCCCCATTTCTAGTAAGAGTCCCTCTGAGTATTACAGCCCTGACATCATGTATTAAAGTAGGAACCCGTGCTGAGGAGCCGGCCTCCCTAACTGGGTGTCACTCCCAGCTCAGCACCACGTGGCCACGCTGACTGTGAACATGGCACCAAAGAGGAGATACCCGAGGAGGAGATGCCCAAAGAGGAGATGCCCGCTGCTTCCCTGGCAAGCCAGGAGCAGAATGAAGAGGCCCCAGGGAAGGGATCATTGGAAGCCAAATAGCTGTTTTGTTTCCTCATAATTTATTATTGTCACATAATCAAGTATTAACCAGATCAGCCAGATACTGACTTACTTGGTTTTGTCTAGTCTTCAAGACCTTGTTTATTTGTTTACATTTTGGGAAAATGAGAGTCATCTATACAGCTAAGCAACTGATTTTGAAAGAAGAAAATGTCCCTACTAGTTTTCTGGCTGGCATCCCACCTTACCTCCTCCGGGCTCGACATCCCTCTCAATTATGCATAACTTATACCCAAAGTGTTTCTCCAACACCGTGGGCAAAGTCTCCACAGCGAAAGTGTACTCTTCTCCGTTCTCGGGCCGACACTCTCTCAGGTAGGACACAAACGCATCGTACGTCTTGCCATCTGGAGATAGGGTGGGCTCTTTAATGTGTAAGTCAAAGGCATTTTAAGTAAAAATGTGAGGGCAGTCAGAACAGAGTAGGAAAGTTGGAAAAGAAAAGTTACATCCAGCACTGTCAAATCTCAGATGCTAACTGTGCAGCCAATGGGCCGAATGCTTTTCAAGCCCATTCTTTAAGAATCCCAGTGTGTGACACCACAGAGGGGCTGGGAGAAACACAAGAGATCACTGAGGGCACTAAAGGGATGGAAAGACAACAGCAGGCCGAGGCGCCCGTGGGAGATCGAACCTCTCCGGGTTCATCCCGTCCCTCAATTCTATACCATCTTCATTTCTACCCTCACCCACCCTCCAGGAAGGAAAGACAGAAACGCAGTACAGAGAGGGAAGAACGGAGGTGATGGAAACGGTGCACTAGGGGAGCACAGGCCATGTGAGTGTGAAATATTATAGGACATCAGCCGTCAAAAGGCAAAATTCTCATCCTCTGAAACATTTTCAGTGATGTCCACAGCTGCTCCCCCTTAGTTCCTCGTGATGCAGCAGTATTCAAATGACTAACGGACATATTCAGGGGAAATGCATTGCCTAAATGCCAAAGCCCATTCTCCTTACTGGGGAAGTAAAAAACTGAAATCATCCAATTCTCTCTTTAGCTTCGTCCAATCTCTTTGAGAAGACAAAGGAGACAAACACAACAACTTGCAAAAAGTTACTAACAGCACATGAGCAGGCTAAAAGCAGCACTATAAAAATAAGGCAGACGAACAGAATAGCCTGGGCAGAGAGTGAGTAGTCACCTCCAAGGACACACTTCCTGAGAGAGGGAAAGTGTGAGTTGGGCCCTAAATAGTGCAAGTAGTGCTCATGGGGATGGGCAGAGGGGGAGCAATGGTGGGGAATGGCCTGTCCTTACCCCGTGACAACTGGGTAGATGGAGAAGAGTGACATTCAGACCTAGCTATATTATCAGGATTTCCTGGTAAAAATTGCAGATATACATGCTTATTAAAGATTGGAAAAGTTGGCAAAAATACAACCAGGGGTTGATTTATCAGTATGTAGTTCTCCCTTCATAGTTCTCTTAGATTGCTGTAAAATGTTGCATTTATTAGGTGGGCAGGAGATAGCGTTTCTGCTACTCTTCATTACTATGTCAGCAATAAGAAGAGCCTCCAGAAGGTAAGACAACCAGATGACACACTCTTTACAAAGGCACACTGTTTTTCACCGTTAGGATGTAACTAACGGGAATAAACTGGGAAGACAGTTCAGCCAAAAGCAGATTTACATCGCACGTGATACATCTTCACTCTACCAAAAATTAGTTTTTCAACTACTGCTTTCAAATTCCATATTTCAAGCAATTCCCTTCTTGCAATATAAATCTGCTTGTGCAATGTACTGGATTGATTTTTAATATCTTGAACCTTAAAGACTTATTGCCACTTTTAAATATAAAAAACCTGAGGTGAAGAGTCACCAGATGGACACAGTAATAGATAAAAACTTGTGGGTCTCGGAGACTTCTAGCTCAGGCTTCTTACAGTGATCACTTACCCTCCTTCTCCAGGTCACAATAATGACCCACAATGCAATGCAACTCAATGCAAACGCACTGACTGACTGTGCACACTGGAGAAGGCGTGTAAGGGCTGTGTTCAAAGGTGTGCAATGCGTAGTTCCTGGGCTCCAGCACTGCATGGCACATCTAGGACATGGTATACAAGAAACATACATACATACACACGAACATACTTGAAACAACTACAGAACAATTTTTGGCAACATACAAGCAAGCACAAGAAAAGAATACACAACAACATTTATCACGGATGGTGTGTGACGTGTGATTTTTTTTCCACAGAAGACCTCTCCCACAGACTAAGTCAACAATGTAATCAAAATAAAATGAAAAGCATTCACAATATTAACATTATTAATAAGATAATTACTAAGATAAAGATGAATTTATTTGGTTTAGCAGCGAGAGCATAAAACAAGAAACCCCAGCATTACAATACCCATTACCTGTTAATGTTTCATCTGTTCCCATCCAGCGTCTATAACACAGAACCAAGTCCACTCTATAAATGACACACACGACCCCCAGGCACAGGATTGCCACGGAGACCACAGTGGCTGCGATCATCCCTCCAGTGAAGACATGGCCTGGGATATCAGCTATGCCTGCTGGCAACAGAAGCAGCACCAGAAAAAAAAAATATTTGGCCAATGGTACGTTAGCAGTGCCTTCTACCGTCGTGTGTGGCTGTCAGCCTTTACCTTTCTCATTAAGCCAGGGACCCGCCCAATTGTCCAGTCTGCTCAGTCCCTCATGTTCCTGCCATTAGTCTGCGGCCCTGATCTTTCTACTCCAATTCATAAAGAATAAATGTACACAGGGTCATTCAGAGACCTGAACTGAAAACACTGTGACATCTTTCATCCGTACCTGTGGCATTTAGATTTCTGGGGCAGTAACATACTAGGGTGAATTGCAAAGGGGTCAAATGTAAGTCTCAGCTGGAAGAGTGAGCAAACAGATGTGCATGGTTTGGAGAGACAAAATAGGACTGAGAGGAAATAGGGTTTGTAGCCTGACTCCATGTTTGTTTGTATCATAGGGAAGACCATAGAGGCGCCTATTAGTGTCTTCTTCTGTAAAATGAAAATAATACATAAAGTTTGTTTCACTTACAGCTGATGTTTGGGAGAGGGTTAACTGAGATACTATACACAAAGTAGTTACATATGCCTGGCACAGAGTTCTCGGAATTTTAGCAAACCTTTTGTATTCCTTTGGGAAAAGAATTACATTTCCTCGATTGATTCAGTTTATGCTCTCTATAGGTAAACATGAGGTTATACAGGAGTGTAATTTTTAACAACCAACTCACAATGTGATAACAGTCATACTAACAAGACAGTGTATTTCCTTTCCGGGTTTCATTTTTACCTGAAAGTTTTTACTTGATATCATGATAATCACTCTTTATTTGTTCACATTATACTCACAGCACTTCACTAGGTCATTAAAATTATCATTTACAATATCCCAAGGTTCAGACACACTGCAGTCTGCCCTAACTGTACATAGTGCTGAAATGACCAATATGCTCCATTTGTCTGTGTTTTTGCTTATTTTCTTGGAATAAATTCTAACAGTGGAGAGATTTCTAGGCTGAAGTGTTACAAACGTGCTTCAAGCTTTTGCCAGCTTAGATAGCAATATTTCGTGGTGATCTTTCCAGTACAATGAACTAGTAGGATGCGAGTGAGCGACCAGGTGTACTTAATACGTGAGTGTGGAATGAAGCCAGGTGCTGGGTTCCCGTGTCTCTGGGAGGTCTTCACACTCACGACACGTGACAGACACATGTGCACACACACATGCACACAGCCTCATGCACACATGAGCACAGGGGCACCCACACTGCCCCAGGGCAGGGGTGGGGTGGGGGACCCTGTAGCCCAGCCTACATTTGTGGACTCAGCAGGAGAAACAGGACAGAAGGTGCTGGGCAGGGACAGGACACATGGCCAGCGGCCAGTGGACACCAGGGAATGCAGGTGGCCCAGGGGACCAACCAGAATGTCCACGGGCCCTGTCCAGGGGCTGCCAGGGGAGAGGCCCCAGGCGCTCTTTGTGGAACGGATGAACACACCCCAGGGCCCACTGAGCCCTGCTCACGCGGCTGCAGGCAGCAGTTCCGGGGCACGGGCTCCCCGACGCCCATCTGCAAACCTCCCTCTGCTTGTTTCGGTGTGAAGATCGCTCAGCTGCCTGCCCTGCAGCCCTCAGTCCCAGCACCTGTGTCCCTGGGCCCCGGCCTCTGCACCGTTTTCCCATTCGCCTGTGAGAGCAGGGCATAAACTCCACTTCCAGTCTGCGGCTGGCATCAGGATGCAGAGGATTCCAGCCAGGGCAGAGCCCCAGTCCCACCTCCGACTTCCTGGGACACAGGGGCATCTGCCACCTTGCAGGAGCTTGGTTCCCATGGAAACAAGGGACTGGCCATCTCTGAGCACGTTGTGCAGCTACCTTCTACAACTCCACACACTTCCAGGCACAAAACGCTCGTACCTTTTCTCAACAAGATGAAGCTTTTGGTATCTATGCTTCCGGCGTTGCCCACAGTACAATTGTATAAAAAATTTAGATTGTTTTCATTAATGTTCTGAATTCGCAGTATTTTTGAAGCATATGGTTTGCCTTCTAACGTCCTGGAAGAGAGGAAAATAATTTAGTGATAGGCTTTGTCACCAGCAAAGCTACCCGCGAGTGGGGAATCTGTAGTGTGACATTCAAAGGCAGCTACCACTGGGCTCTCTTAGATCTCCCTTTCTGGGGCGACTTCTCAAGTGACCCTCCCGCTGCTCTGCAGAACATCAGAGCAGAAAGCAACAGCCCTGTTGAGACCATCTGGGGACAGTGTTGTCAACTACACAGAATTTAAACGTCTATGGGATAATGGTACTATCAGGGCTTAGATTTAGAACGCCCCCCAAAAGCCTCACGTGTTCAGAGGAGGGGCTTTCAGAAGGTGAATGTGTCGTGAGGGCGCTATGTTCACCCATGGATTCATCCACTACCCAGTTCAGTGGCTGAATGTGCTGTTAGCCTGGTTGGAGGTGGTCACTGGGGTTGCAACCTGGAAGCATTTATCTCCCTCCCTGGCTCCTCCCTTCTCTCTCTGCTTCCTGGCCACCATGACCCGAGCAGCTGTCCTCCATGCTGGCTCTTCCACCACACCACTTCTGCCTGGAAGCCAGCCAATTACGGACTGAATCGAATCCCATAAAACCGTGAGCCACAATAAACCTCTTATCCTTTTAATTGTGGGTGTTGGGTATTGTGTCTCAGCAACAAAGAAAGTAACTAAAATAGGTACTAAGTTGAAAATACTGGGAAATGATCTCTCTCTCTCTCTCTTTCTCTCTCTTTCACTCTGTCTCATTTTTCCTATCCCTTACCACCTAACTGCTCGGGGTTCTTGCTGCAGCTGTCTCCATTAATGGTGACAAGCTTGCTGTATTAAGCAGCTTTCATAATGAAATAGCTGAGGTGGGTTACTTTGTAGAGAAAAGAAATTTATTTAGCTCACAGTTTTGAAGGCTGAAATCCAAACAGCATGGGGCAGTGTGCAAGGATCCCTGCAGAGCTGAATCAGTCATGGTGCATGTACCTCTCCACGTGGGCTCTTTCTCACCTCTTCATATAAAGCCACCAAAATTCACCCACAGGACTCACTCTCCTGGCTAGTCCACTCTAATCACGCTCCAAAGCTCCTTCCCCAAACATCATAGTTGGTTTAAGTTTCTACCCTCTTAACACTGAAGATTAAATTGGTGCAGGAGCCTGGGGAGCACACTGTATTCAAACTACAGCAGCTCTAAACTGTTTAGCACAAATAGATTCACATCAAGTGTGTCCAAGCAGTCCCTGAGACTACTTTTCTTTTGTTTGGCCTTAAGAAAAAGGTCACTATTCTCAGCCACCCAGGGAGAGGACAAATACAAGTTGAGCGGTTCAGCAAGCATCAGAAAATAACTTGGGACAACCACTGGCAGTGAGCTCCCTCCCTGTTCCTCCCAGGGTTCCAGCGATCCCACTGCTGATGCAAGACAAGCACTCATGTTTGTGGCAGTGACAGGCTGAGGTGCTATGCCAGCCAGCTCAGCAGGTGTGCTCCCTGCGTGCCCCTCTGCCCAGCAACAGCTGTCTTGAGAACAGGGGACATGGGCCCAGTGCAGCCTCTGGCTGTCTCAAGACCTTTCAGAACACAATTCTGTACAGAGACCACCATCTGGAAAGATCAACTGTCCGAAACCTATGCAAATCCAGAAGTAAGATGCAGAGGTCCTCTGAGAAGCCAGCGGGATGGCGTTAACAGCTTGTGCTCCCAATGCCAGAGACGGCCCTACTCTCACAGCTTCAGCTGCAGCTCTACACGAGTGGTGAGCTGGTCTCCATCCCTCCTGAGATGAGACAGAGGTCATTAGAAGGGGGGCGGAAAATGCTGACGGAGGACAGTTGCTGAGGAAGAGCGCCGTCAATGGGACAGCCAGGCCACTCAACTGAATCCAACACCCGCTAGGCACTGAGCAGCTGCCAGGCCTGGAGGGGCCAGACCTTGCAGGCAAGTGGCAGAGAGAGTCGGGGGACGCCATGGGGGAGGCAAAGAATATACCGCAGAAAAGTAAAAAACCAGGGGAAAATCAGGAAGTGCGGGTAAGGGGCCAGAAACTTCAGGATCACCACTCCTCAGAACCTGAATTAAGAACAATAATTAATCATTACAGTAGAACCCAATGTCATTCCGAAAAGATTAAATGACCATCTGCTTAGTACGTTTTCTTTTCCTAAGTCTGGACATTCCTTAACGGAAGAACACAGGCTATGTAAGTACCAGTGTGTGTTGTCTGGAATTTGTGTGGCACAGAAGTAAAAATAAAGCACTTAACACATTTTTCAAAATCCAACTGTGGCTAGATAACTGCTTTTCTGTAAGAAGCTTGGTAAAATCCTACCACCTACATCCTGACCCACTACAGTCTACTCTTCTAAGGTGATGATAAAAACCACCATAGAGATCTCATGGATCTTTTATCTAACTCAGAGCTTGGTAATAAATTTCTGCATAATCCAACTGAGGGATGGCCGTTACAATGATAAAATGTATACAGTATAATGTAAACTAACCCAAAGCACCACATCAGCCACTTGGGACTTCGGTATCTTTTGTATCATGTATAGATGCCGTGATCTTTATATATATACTGTGCTATCTGTCACAGGTCACATATGCATACCAACGGCTTATTTTGTCATCTTCATGCACATTAGGATCTAATCCATTTTCTTTCCAGAAGCTCCAATAAAAATAGTCCTTTTCATTCAGCAAAGCGGAACAGTTGAGTTCTACATCTTCTCCTAGATAAAAGTTGACAGCCATAGTTTCCATTTTAGAAACTCAGATTTCCCGAACAGTTCAAATTAATATAATCAATGGATGTTAACTTACTACAAAACACAGTGCTACATGGACGAGAACAGACGTAAGTTTGATCTTAAATTAAAAACAGTAATACTAAAGCAGAGGAATTAGGTAGCAATGGCAAGTCATTGGCAAAGTATAAATGGATTTCTCTTTATATATTCACTTTAGAATCAATTATTAAAACTTAGGGTGGTTGGTGGACTTTTTTTCAGTGCACAATTCAGAAGACAGTGTGACACTGTCAAGCAACTTCTAGGACAACAAAATGGATAATTCATAAATAAATAAGTAAAAATTAAAGACATCAAGATGCAGAAAAAAATAAGTAGAAATAGACTACAAGTGTAGTCAGGAAAGATCACTTCCAGGGTGAGTGAAGGAGGCTGGCCATTTTATTGCATGGAGCACTGTGCTCGGGTTGGAATAAACAGAAAGATTCTCACAGGAAAATGAATCCAGGGAACACTGATAGCTGTGAAGGCTGGAAAGGATACTGCCAAGGGCTTGGGCTGGACAAAACTTGACATCTCCTCACTACAGCCTTCTTCCCACCCCCAGCTACCAGAGATTCAAGGTAAATCCAACCCACATGCCTGCCTCCCATGACCCCAGCTCCATTCTGAATGCACCCAGATCCTCAACCCCTCACCCTGCCTGCTTAACAGAGGAAAGAACAAACACTCAGAGGAAAAAATAATACTCGTTTTGTTCACTTTGATCCACAAAGATCAACAACAACAAGAGACATGCAAAAAGGCGGAAAATGAGACAATCAATAGAAAAACAGATAAAAGAAGCAGGCCCATAGATGACTGAGATGCTGGCTTCGGCAGATAAAGACTCTGAACAACTCTTTGCAAGAAAACAAAGACAACAATGAATGAGTGGATAAAAGACAGACATTTTTAATAAATAAGACTGATTTTTTAAAATTGGAAATTAAGAAACAAAAATAAGCCAGGCATGGTGGTGCACACCTATAACCCCAGCACTATAATCCAGCTGAGGCGGGAGGATAGCTGTGAGTTCAAGGCCAGCCTGCACTATATAGTGAGACCCTGTCTCAAAAAAGAAAAAGAAGAAGAAGAGGAGGAAGAAGAGGAGGAGGAGGAAGAAGAAGAAGAGGGGGAGAAAGAAGAAACAAAAATAAGCCACAGGTTAAAGAAAAGACCACAAGGGGAAATTTTTTAATATTTGGAATAGAATAATATAAAATATGGAATACCAATTCTTATTAGAAATAGCTAAAATAGGGTTCAGAGTGAAATGTAAAGTTTAAAATATATACACCACAAGAGAGGATAATTGAAATTAATTCCTAATGCTCATTGTCAACAAGCTACAAAAAAAAAAAAAAAAAAAAACACATTAAGGCCAAAAAGAGAAGGAAAGAAATAAAAGAGATAAGGGTGGAAATCAATAAAAATATAAGGTAGAAGACCTCAGGTTCAAATGGCATAGCACCTGACTTGCGCCTGAAGTACACTGTTGTATGGATAAAGGGCTGTGAATCCTGCCAGCGTTCCGAAGTGTGGGCTTCGGAACACAGTGTCCAACAGACGCTCGGAACCCAGCTCTGCCAAGTTCAATAGTTTAGCTTCAGACAAGGTACTTAGCCTTTCTGTGTGTCTGTTATTTAATCCAGAAATCAGGGATAGTGTCTCTCAGAGTTAGTTTGAGGATTCAATTTGTTGATGTATTGCCATCCCCTAGCATATTTAGCATATGTGTATTTCCTTCTTCCTTTATTTTCCTTTTTGAAAGAAATTACCCAGTAAGCCATGTTGATTCATAAGACCTATCTAGACAAATCCTAAATGTATAGTTAATCTGGTCCATTGATTCAAGGTGAATCAGTGAATCTAATATCCAAACCACAAAATAGTTTGAATTGTCTACCTGGAGCATTATCACTGGATTTCCACGGTTAGAAATGACCAGAGATAATGAGAGCAAAGCCACTCACTTGGTAACAGAAATCCCACTCCATAAAAACCACACATGGTTCCACTGTCTTTGAACAGACTGTTCCTTTTAATCAGCCCCAAAGTGACAACGCTCAAACGATGATGTGCTTTTTCTGCTTTTTTAATGTTTTCACTAAATATGGAATATGTTGCGCACACAGTGTTGGTCCAACGTGAGTCAGATTTACCCTCTGAAGATGGAAGCATGTCCCTCCACTCATAAACACAAAGACTGTGTACGTTGAGACATACCTAATTCCACTTCAACTGGAGTCAGCTTGGGTCCAAGAATAACTGGAATGACATTACTGCGATCTAAAATTAAAAGAAGAAAAGAGGAAAGCATTAGTCTGGCCTTGAACATCTCTAAGACACGCATCTGTTATCAAGTGCTCATTCGGTGTAACGAAGGTTCTAATACAGTACAGTAGTTCCCCATATCTGCACTCTGCTGCTCAAGACCAGCTGTGGTCCAGAAAACACTGAACAGGAAAATCCCAGAAATGAACAGCTCAGGTTTTCAGTTGCACACTGCTCTGAGAAGTGGGAGGAAACGGGAGGGGTCCCGCTCCTTCCCACTCCATCTGAACCAGAATGTCAGTGGGAATGGGAGGCTGAGGATCTTAGGGAAAGGATGACACCTGGAATGTAAGATCTGGAGTGCACAGACTCAGGTATGGGACGGCCAAGCCATGGCTGTGGCAGGTAGAATAACAGCACCCCTCCAAAGCTAACTCATCCTAATCCTCAGATCCTATGAGTAGGGGGTGTTGCAATGATGTGCGGATGGAAAGTCCCCTCAAAAACTCATGCTGAAAGTTAACTGCCACTGTCACTGGGTTACGTTTCTGTGGGGATTAGGTGGGGAGGGCCCCACCCTCAAGGACTGGCTAATGCCATACTGCAGGAGTGGGTTAGTTACTGCATTGCTGGAATAGGTTAGTTATTGTGGGTACGGGTTAGTTATAGCAGGAGCAGGTTAATTACTGTAGGAGGTGGTTAGTTATTGAAGGAGTGGGTCGGTTATTGCAGGAGGGGGTTAGTTATTGCGGGAGTGGGTTGGTTATTGTGGGAGGATGAGTCCCCTCTCTATTTTTCTCTCGCTCTCAGCCACACACGAAGGCCTCACCAAATGTCACGTCTGAGACTCCGCAGCTCTAAGCCAAAGGAATCTCTATCATTTCCGCATTGCCCGGTCTGTGGTCCCTGTTACAGCAAAGGAAAGGACTAAGACACAGGCCAGAAAGTTCTGCAGATGAGATTAAGTCAAGGGTCCATGGATCACCGTCCGGTGGACCCTAAACACAATCACATCTGTCCTCAGAGACACAGAATGGTCAAAGTCAGTCAGAAAAAGACAGGTAGTGATGAGACAGAGCAAGGGAGGACAGGCCATGCTGGTGACTCTGAGGTGGCTCGAGCTGACACCTCCGGAAGGCAGGAAAGGCCAAGAAGTCTCTTCTTTCCTAGAACCTTCGGAAGGAACTCAGTCCTTCTGAAAACCTTATTTTAGCCCTGCCAACTCACTCAGACACCTGAGCTCCAGAACCATAGGAGAGGGAACATATGTTGTTTGAGGACACTAAGTTTGTTCCTTGGTTAGGGTGGCAGTATGTGGATATACAGCTGTGTGCATGATAATTGAGGCACAGAGGGAAAATGTTACTGAAGCAGAGGGATCAGAAAACTGTGAGCCTTGGATTTTGTTGACTGAGTCATACACCGGTTCCCAGGATGATGGGAGCAATGTCCAGCATGGACAAGCTACCCATCTTCAAATAACAGAAGGAGCTTTCATTCTAAGAGAGGACCAGGCAATCCGAGAAGGCCCTGGCGGCACACAAAAGCAGGGGTGGAAGCAATAAGAAGGCATATTGGGACTCAATGGAGAAAAGACCTTTCAACCATCAGAATTAAAATCCAGGTGGAGCTAAGGTGTGATTTATTAATTTCCTTGGAAGTTCCCAGGAACGGACTGGATGGCCAGGTAGGGGCTGTACCACGTGAAGGGCATCCTAACAGGGTGAGAGGATGTTAAGTTACCTCCAAGGCCTCTGCCACTCAAAGTCTCATGCTTTCGTTTTTCCATTTTACAGAGTCTGGGATGACGGCAATCCAAACTACACGCCACCCTTTCCTTCCGGGCAGCACGCCAGGGCCCCTCACATCCCCACACCGCTAGCCCCTTCTGTGGGGCCTGTCCCCAGCGATGCTTCCACCCTGACCCAGCTCGAGTGGAGCCTGAGTCTGTCTGTCCTCCTGCTGCCGACCACACTAAGCCTCACCCATGACTCCATTTCCCACCGTTCCACACCATGGCGCTGCGAGGCTCCTTGATGCCTCCCTAGGTTATAATGAAATTCCTCAAGGACGCTGCACTCCTCCCTTTACTCCCAGCCCTCCACTTCCTTTGCCCCCCAGGCTATTGACAGTCTATTGAGTATGGTTGTCTTTGATAAATATTTAGTCTTGCAGGCCGGTGATACAGCTCAGTGGCATAAGCGCCTGCCTGGCAAGCACAAGGTCCTGAGTTCAACTCCCAGTACCCACATATTACAAAAAAAAAAAAAAAAAAAAAAAAAATTTAGGCTTGCAATAAATATTGCAGTGCAAACGAAAGGGTAACAGCAAAATTCCACAGATTCTCAAATTTCAAATAAAAGCCTTATGTGAGGGTCATCCATACAAACTTTCATTTGCTACCAAAACTTTTTCAGCGAGGTGGACGGAGCCAGAACGAAGATTATAAACCTGATATGTGAACTAGTGATAGGGTCATAAGCCTCTCTGTTTCTAGTGGCTTTACAAGAAGGACAGTACCGGGTTCTACGCAATTCTGAGACTTCTCTTACCTTCAACTATTGTTACATTGAGGGTTTCAGTGATGTTGTACAGCTTGCCATTGTGACGAAGAGAAAACACGCAGGAGTAATAGCCCTGGTCCTTAAACTCTGCGTTCTTCCGTATGGGCTTTAGATAGAATAGACTGTTTTCCGCTATCTTTTTACAGTTCTGTTTTTCAAAAAGCAAATTAAAATATTTTAAGTAAGGAAAGGAGTGTTCGTGTATTACAAGCGTTTACCTTGTTAAACCTTAAGATGTCAGAGGGAAAGGAAAACAGAATGGATCAAGCATCCTTGTGACTGGCAGTGCTGGTCTTGGAGCCAGGAGTGGTGACCTGAGGTGGCTACTGTCATTGTCATTCTTAATACACACCGGGTGACAGAAGACGGGGCACTAAGTCTGTTGTTATCATTTTCTTTTAATCAGAGAGAGAGAAACAGAGACAGAGACAGAGATAGGGACAGAGAGAGACACCGAGACGCCGAGACCACCACAACAACGAAGTTCCTGCTCGCTTCAAAACCTTCTGCACAGGTCTATTTCAGTCCAGTTCACAAATTCAGTCCAGTTCTGCATACTGCGTGGGTCGTGGGGGCAGGAGCAGACCCGCAGAGGTGAGTACCTAGCTGCTGCAACCCCCGCGTGATGTCCTGTCCCGGAAGACAGCAGATGGACTAGAAAGGTGCCAGCAGGACTCAAAGCTATGGGTTCACCCGACTGACTCTGTCCTCTCACTCGCTCTCATCATTTCCATATACGTCATGGGAACTGGTGACCCTAATAAAGCCACCTTCTTCAATCCCACCATCTGTCACCCATGCTGGGTAGGTCCTGAAGCAGCCCAGGGACCCAATGGGACAGTGGGAGCTGAGTGGCTGACCTGACCGGGCGACACTTCCTGCAGATGCCAAAAAGGAGCCGCAGCCCACAGACCTCTCTCTTCCAGTGGGCCAAGCGCTGGCCACTGGGCCACACCCCGACAGGGTCTAGAGCAGGCTTGAGAAACTCCACGTGTCCTTCACATCTGGAATACGTTTCAGTATAAACCAAAATTTTATATACCCAAGCGGATTTCTCCAGGATATATGAGCCTTTTCATTTTCACCTCCATCGTTACCACCGATGGAGCTTCCTTTCGTCCCTCAGGAAAGCCATGATCCATGCCTGTAGCAAGGGTACTGTCGCCTGTGTTGTGCACACTGGGCAGGAAAAAGCAGCGAGTCAACTCAGGACTGGCTCAGATGTTTAGAAAACATTTCAGACAAAAGGTTTCCTTGAAAAAGTGCTGCTAAACAGCATTGGGCCAACAGCTCCAAACCAAAGTTTCACGGATGTCATGGCCAGTGGCTGCCACCTTCCCGAAGGCTGCGCCTTCCACCGCCTCCCGCGCCCAGGACAAAGTCGCCAGGCAGAGCTGGTCCTCGATAGACATCACGCCGCTTGAGTTGTGTCTGGGAGGTCCATGAGGGTGTTGGTACACACACTACACGGGTACTGACACGCATATACATGTAGTCCACCAAGAACAAGGTACACCAGCTAAGAAAGCAGAGAAGATGTATAGGCGACCCGCAAAAGATGATGAAGATAAAATAAATACATCTTTAAATTTATTATTAAGAAAAGAAATGGAAAAAAAGGAACAGTTTCAGAAATTTTCCATGTTCTATTTCTGTGTATTTATTTTGCTTCTTGATAAAGAGTCTCGCTCGGTATAGTCATAGCTGGGCTTAAATTCACTATGCTCCCTGAATTGTCCAGAGTGGCTTTGAACTTGAACTCCTCCTGCCTCAGCCTCTTACCCAAGTGTTGGAATTACAGCTGTGCATCACCATGCTGGGTGCAGTGTCAAGTCTTTAAACACATTAAGATTACTATTTCCTAGCTTGGGGGAGATGTGAGGCAGAGGAGTCCTGCACTACCCAGCTCCCTCACAATGTGACAAGTCTGACAGTGTGGATCAAAAGCTCTCGACATGTTACTAGACTTTGATGCAGTAACTTTACACTTATGGAGTTGGTCAAAATGAATCCTATCAGCACCCAAAGACTTCTGGATATGTTCATATTTAAATAAGAGTGAAAAATAGGAAACTCACAAATGTCCAAAAGCAGGGGGATGCATTGGATGAAATCAGAAATGGAATCCCATTTGGAAAAAATGTTTAAATATGTGGGAGAATCACCACATGTGATTTTTAGTGGACAAAAGAAAGACACAAGCAATAAAATAAAACACCTTCTAGAGAGTAGATGTGATGTTTACACAGAAAAGAAAAAAACCAAAGTGATCGATGTAATAATGGGCGATTCTGGTTTTCTTCATCATTTTTCCATTTTCCAACTTTACAAAGTGAGCTTCTATATTAAAAAAATATGTAACCAAGTATTACATTTTAAATATATATGACAGAAGAAAATGAAATACCTGAAACTAGCATTCCTCAAAATTAATCATTGAAAGAGGAGGCAGAGGCAGGAGGATCATGAGCTCAAGCCCAGCCTGGGCAACTTAGTGACTAGACGAGACCCTGTCTCAAAATTAAAAAAAAAAAAAAAAAAAGTCTGTTATGGTTTGGGTCTAAAATGTCTCCCCAACACCTCCTGGGTGGGGGAATTCATCCATGGAGGAGTCCACAGCTACTGTGGGCAGGGCCTGGCTGGAGGCGGTCAGTGGGGTGTGACTGGGAAGGGTGTACTCTTGTCCTGACTTCTGTCTTTTTTCTCTCCCTCCATGGTTGAGCAGCTGTCCTCCCCCAGGCCCTCTGCCCTGCCATCTCTGTCCTGGAACCAGCAGACTGCAGACTGAACCAACCCCCACAAACTGTGAGCCAATAACCTCGTTCCCCCAGAAACCACAGGTGGCAGGCATTTCACCCCAGCAATGGGAAAGTAGCTACAGGCTGGGGATGTGGTTCACGCAAAGGCTCTGCGTTCAACTCCCAGCATTACTAAATCATTAATGATAAATTAAGTGATACATTAATAATTGATCAGTGAATGAATGAAAGAGAAGGAAAATGAAGGAAAGGCAAAAGAAGGGAAGCTGCCCTCATTTACTAAGCCCCTAATACGACGCGGGCCAGCTACTCCACTCCCCCGGACACTTAGCTGAGCCAGGCTGAGCAAGCTGGGTGGGATAAACAGCTTGTTCGCTGGGAGAACAAAGAATTCCAGGCTATGACATCTTCATTCTGGAATTCATCTTTTCTGTGACCCCCACAGGCTGACACCGTTTAGAAATGTTACCTTGTACAGTGACGTTCTGTGGATCCGATCTTTATAGTAACTATTATTACAGGGTATTTGCAAAGATTTTGTAACTCCCACGTTTTTACTTTTTACTTGTTTTTCAGTAAAACAGCTCTGATTATTTCTTCTGATAACATTTATCATCCATTCCTGAGTATCATTTCTATGAAATAAAGGTGTAAAGGTATTTTGTGATCACTATAGAGACATCTCAACGAACGCCCATGTAGTAACCCGTCCAACACATTTTCTCCTAATTTCTGTATAAAGAAATTGATTCGCTGAGGTCTAAACTCTGCACTGACTCATAGCTCGGTTCGGAGGAACAAGAAATTTAACAATTGTCATGAGTTAAAGATGAAAACCTGAGCAGTCTGCACACACATGCCCATACGTGCACATACACCAACATGTGCACACACACATGCAAGCCACTCCTAAAATGTTACAGGGTTATAGTTGCGATGGGTGAATTCCAAGCACACAGTCTGGCCACTGACATCTCCCACACCAAAGTACAAAGGTTCACTCACTGAAGCAGACATACACACATAAACACATGCATACAACATGCACACATGCGCACACACACACACACACACACACGCAGCAAGCTCAGGCTGCTGCTCGCGGCCTGCACGGCCTGGAGATCTCTATTCCCCCACACTCTGGGTGCTCACAGCAGCCCGCTCTGTGCAGAACCCCTTCCTGTCACAGCCACGGCCACAGCCGCTCCGCTCTGACCCAGTCCCCACGGCCTTGCGATTTGGTCACCGAGGCCTCTCTGCGACACAGTCCTTTCCTGCCCTCTCCTGTCCACCATCCTGGGCCTCTCTGGACCCCTCCCCACCCTCCCTCTCCCATGCCCCTATCTGCTCCCTAACCCTGCCGTGCTCTCCAGCTCCCCTCAGAACAGCGGCCGGCTCCATGCCTCAGCCCACTTTCTGCCCCACCCAGGGCCCTGGGTCCCTTTAAATGACTCCTTCATTCAACTTGGATTCGGAAAGGGGTGCTGTTTGCTGTTCTCTTCCTCTACCCTGTTTACTATCTTCATTCTTCCTTAACTGGCTATGAAAACGCCCAGTTGTGACCGATTTCTATAAGTATCACTGCCAAGGGGTCACATAAAATGTTGGTTCTTCAAGAGCTTTGTAGTTTCTAGCTGACTCTCGGGAGTTTCTACGCACAAAAACAAAAAACCATGACCTCATTTGGTGCAGAACCACAGAAGTGACACCGAGGTTTCACTGTGAACTCTCTTTCTCTCTCTAGAGGGAAGAGTGAGATTTCTAAGAGAAACCTGAGTTCAGCAACACCGCTCAGCCAGCCTTACAAAAGTGCACACACATGTGTGTCCACATACATGTGCACACGTGTGTGTGTAAGTCGGTTTCTATAATGACAGCCAAGTTCAGTCACAGCGCAGTGACCAACACACCCAGTTGGTTGCTGTCAGGTCACAGAAGCCCCGCGCCTAGATTCTGAGCCTGGTGCCATCTAGGGCCCTGGCACAGGTGGGCAACAAAGCCCATCCTGGCTGCCCTCTCTCAGTGGCCCAGGGCTGTCAGTTCATGGACGGCCACCGAACACACCTCCAGTGGCTCTGCCACCTGCTTCCCAGTGACCCCTGAAGACCACACCAGTGTGCATCTCCATCAACCCCATTCCCTCCCCGAGGAGGCTGCCTGCTGCCCTCTCTCTACATGCAACATCATCATGAGTCCTAGCCATTGATTTCTTTGACCAGAGCATCTACACCCCAGGAGTAGCTCAGCTTTAAAACTGACTTTCATATATTTGAACTGTGAGCAAAGGCCAAGAGTCCTAAGAAATATGGTGATATAAAAGGTACACTCACCCCAGCTGGCAAAAGTAGGATCCCTGGTCATCTAACTCCACCGGCCAAAACTCCAAGACGTCCTTGTGCAGAATAATCCGGGGTGAGGCGCCTGGGTGCAGCTCCACACGCCCGTGGGCTGGGTTGCTTTTGTACCATTTTGGGGTGGCTGTTTCACTCCTCAGAGCAACTGAAGATGAGCAGTATTTGAGGTAAAAGGGTTCCCCTTCTACCACATTAATGTGGAGCCGTGAAATACAATCTTCTCCTAAAGATTAGCAGAGGCAAAGGAAAAACAAGAACAAATGATAAAGGTAGTATGTTCTCTCCTGACGCATTAAGGGAAGAAGCAAGGTTAGTAAGAAAGTCCTGAGAAATCTCAGCGCCATATTTAGTTTTTCTAATGCTAGAAGGAGTAAGATGCATTCAGGACACAGGCAGAGACAAACTGGACCATTCTCCTCAACAGGAAGGTATGAGACGTAACGTACCATAGCGAAAAGGTAGATGTGGGTAGTGTCATCTTGTAAAAGAAACTACTGCACAGTGCAGCTTCTTGATAAGGAAAGTCACAGGTCCTAGTGTTGCCATGTTTGCTCCAAATGTCCCCTGCAGAGGAGCCCCCATAAAAGAAAAGACCTGTGTGGGGGGGTGTTTGCATCCCCAGAAGCCTCACCCACCTACCCCGGGCTGAGCCACACCAGTTGCCCGTTTGCAGCTCAGGTGAGGGAGTGGCACAGGGGCTCGCGCGACGCTTGGGGTGCATGGAAGCCTGTCACTGCTGGAGGTGACCAGGCGGGTAATCAGGAATCTGCTGGCACAACTGACCCCCCAATCCACAGATCTGTCCTTCCCCTCTCTGAGCTCTCCTTCTCTTCTCCCCACTCTTTCTTAATCCACGCCATCCTTTTGCTTTGAGAATGCGTCTGATCTTTGTACACACACAGTAGGTCCTCATTCCCTTGTGCCGGACCTCCAGAAGTCACAGGTGGCATTAGGAAACCTCTCACACCCCGTCCTCTGCTGCTCCAGGAGAATGGGCGTCTTTTAAGTAAAGGAAGCATCCCGTAAGGACATGGACAGGAAGCCCTCTCTATAGCTGGGGTTTATTTCTCAAAGCAAGAGTCTGGTTTTCACTCAGTGTTGTCAACCAGCCAAAAGAGGAAGCAGTGCTCAAATGGCAGAGGGGGACTTGGAAACTCACGGGGTAAGAGTCGGTGAGCACCAGCCTCATGGTCCATGGTTTTACATAATCTATTTCACACTCCAGTACCTCAACACAGAAGGTGAAATTCATGTGTGCATGTGGGCGTTAGTTTTAATTGGCACTCAGAACTATAGTAAGTTATTAACAGTTCGTTTATTTTCCTCTTTTAGAGATATGCATGTAATAAAGCACATAAACCATGTAATACAGGCTCTTCTGTGTCCAGATGTTTGTGCACCTTTATATCTAAGACAGGCGTTGCTGTTGTTGCACGGAGCTGTGACGTGTTCTTTTCTCTGTTATGTAGTATCCAGCTGTGCTACTGCTTCACTATTTATTCATTCTATAACTGGGTAAATATTGGAGATTTGGGTTACTGAACAAGTGTCTATTGGACATTTGGGTTATTTCTAGGTTTTCAGGTTTTGGCAAACCTTAAAAATACTTCTCCAAGCACATGGGCTGTGTTTCGATGGACACGTGTACTCATTCCCCTTTGGAGGTAGTTGTAATTTGAAGAAATCCAATGTGAAATTCATAGTTTTTAGGGATGGGTGGAGGGCAGCTCAACATCACACTTTGCAGGCAGCTACTGTCTTCAGACCCCTAACCTCACAAGGAACATTAAAGCTTGGCACTGCTGGTCAGTGGAAAGCTTGTTAGGAATGGACTCTGGTTGTAGAAATGAGTGGAGATCATTGCATGTGGCGCCGGCGCCATAACCTCTCCTTTCCTCCACGAGTGGGTGAGAGCCAGGAACCTGTGCCTTTCAGGATAAGGTCTGTGTCTGGACTGCCCCAAGTCTGGACAAGTCCGGGACATTGTCGCCGAACTTCAACTCAGTTTAACAAACCCTAGTGGCAGAACATTGCCCTTTCTGCCCACAGTGACCGTTCATGGAAGATGCTCCCCAAGGACCTGGGGGAGGAGACTGGGACCTTCGTAGCCTCGCACAATGGACTACGGTGCTCTTCCTGTGCCTGAAACATGTTCTCCTGGTACCCGGGAGCGAGGTCATTGGTGTACGTCCACAGAGCATGTCACCCATAGCACACACACTCTGCACCCAGCTTTTTCACTCAGTTTCTGACGGGTCACCCCATATCCAGGAGAGAAGATCTACCCCATCCCTTTCAAGTGGGCCGTGCCCCACTGTAGAAAACCATGGCGACATCACACAGGGCCGTGTACACAACCAGACCTCAAGCCTGGACATGTGCACGTGAAGTATCAATAGCTGAACTCCGCTCCACCTTCTGCAATCATTCTCGAGGTAGACGGCTTGGGCTGAGGGATCCCCTCGCACAGATAACAGACCAAGGCAGACTAAGACCTGTGCTCCCTCTTTCACCTCCAGAGCCTGCAGGAAACTTTGCTGTTCCATCATGGAATTCTTCCCCAAGGAACGGGTTCTCAGAATCCTTCCAGTGGAAAAACAAAACATCCAAACAGTCACTACCAATACATTAGAAGTGGTACAATGGTGCCTCGGTTCACGAACACCTCTCGTGAACAATTCGGTTTTCAAACAGACGCATGCACAAAATTTTGCTTCCTTTGGCAAACTTCACATAGGGTGACATAGACCCTTATGGGGAAATTTGATTCGGTCATGACCAGAGTCGTGGAAAGAATTAAGTTCATGAACCGAGGTACCACTGTATTTGCCATCTGCTTTGAAGCCTCCTTGAGCCCCCAGTCTAATCGCTCTCTCGCGCACACACGCTTTGCAGCCTTCATAGTATTTAAGATCTACACTTTCCCTATTTTCCCTAAAGAATGAGATGGATCTTTGCCTGTCTCTTAGGAAGGAGAGAATGTGTGTAAAACTTTCTAAAAACCAGTAATAAAGGTGGTTGCTTCCTTGCCTTCAAGTAACAGGAAGCAAATTTCCTTCTAAGACACATAAAAGTTCTCTCTCTGCATAAACCCAGATGGTTAACTCTTTTCTTTTTCAATGATACCATATGCATTTTCTTTACTTGATACTATTCCTCTGACTCTTTCATTCTCTATGTCAAGGATACCAAATAGTTATCAATTTTCTAAAGTAAAATTTTAAATCGGTAAATTTTAATAAATTCAGTGTCTTCAATAACCTCCTCCGCACCATATGGCAACCCTCTGAATTATTAATGATATACATTTGTGAATAATAATAATCACTTACCCGAAGTGCTTTTAACTATAAGAACCCAAAGTGTGAGGAATAATTCTCCACGACGCATGCTTAGGATTCTGCTGCAAATGGTTCCTCTGGAAAACACGGTAAGACAAGGGTAAGCCAAAGCCTTCAAATGAAAATATGCCTGTCTTAAAAGGGAGTTTCAAAAAGTTTTCTGACACACGAACTTTTAAAAAGCAGCCCAAAAGATTTTCATATCCCTTAAAATGTCACCAGTTCTCAGAACTTTCAACAATACAGAATTAACAAAATTTCAAGGCAATGAATTTTAGCTTCCAGAAGAAATACCTAAAAATGCAATTTTCTAGTACTCTAGATCCTAGGTCTTTTAGGACTGGTCTACTAAATCCTGCCTGCAAGGTCAAAGTCCAGGGCAACAGGACAGTATTTTCTAGAGGCTTGCTGCACATTGCATTGTAACCCTTTGTACTTCCACTCCCCTCCTGTCTCCCCTCTCCCTCCATCTGTAGATCCTCTTCCCATCTGCAAAAGGCTAAATCCCTGTTTCCTATTATCTATCTTTTACTTTGCTCTTTAATTTATTTATACTTTGGGTTTTTCACATAAAAGGAACCATATGATATTGAAGTTTGTGTATTTGATTTATTTCACTTAATATTATGGTCTCAAGCTGCATCCATCTTCCTGCAATGACTCAAGTATATCCTTCTATGTGGCAAAGTAGTACTCTGTGGTGTGTAAATACCACATTTTCTTTATCCATTGAGCTGTTGATGGACATTCACCTGATGATGATCTCCCCTTCCAGGGACCACACCCAAGGACCAAGACCCCACAAGGCCACATCCCTCCAAGTTCCACGTGTCCTCCGTGCGCCTCTCCAGGGATCAATCCTCAAACACAACAGGCCTTTTTGGGTGGGGACACTTACAGCTCGCTGTCAGGATTTGCAGTTAGATCTTGATTTGTGGGCTGCATTTTCTAAAACCCGCCTTCCTTCTTCAGAACGTGTTTCCCAAGTCTCAGGACCCAGTCTATGCGCCTCTCCGGGGTCCGGCCCGAGCCCTGGACACAGTTAGAACCCACTAGCACTTGACTGGAAAACAGGTGTGTGTATACACGGGGCTGCCTGCACTCACACACCCACATCTGTTTATTTTAGGGAAACTGAGACTATGCCACGGCGCCCTGCACTCTGAACCCATCCTTTACACTGATGGTAACCCAGTGTCACTGCCATCTGCCTTGAACTTTAACCCTCAGGGCCTTGGGTCTTCACCCTTCTAGTCACAGACTTAGCAGAATGCAGGTAGTGTCTTCCCCAGCGGAGACCATTTACTGAATCCAAGCAGCCAGTAAAGAATCCCAAGTCCTTTGTTTACTGAAAACCTCGCGATGTGCACTGCGACCTCCAGCTCTCAGGGGAGGGAAAGAGTGTGCTGTAAAGGGCTCGTCTCAGGGTCGCACACACTGGTTTGACAAAGCTCAGAACAGCTGAGCAGCACTGGGAGTTACAGGAGTAAGCACAGAGGGAAGCAGGCGGCTCAGCACTGGAGGCGACAGAGCTCTTGCTCAGGGCTCCAAGGCCCTGGGTTCCACCCCCACTACCACAAAAACAAGCAAGTGAGGAGGTCTGGTTCCAGGCTCACTGCAGCATGAAGCCAGCTGACGTTCACGAAGGCCTCTGGGTACACAGTGACAATTCCCCTCGCCCCACGACCATTCACCTCCCACCCTAAAAGAGGGAGAGGTGGTAACACCCAGGCCGTAGAAGAAGTTGAAAAATGAAGCTGCCAAGCTATGTCCATTGATCCCTGTGAATAACATCACCAGACATCTGGTGGAATTTCCAGGAGACAGCAATCAACCGTGTGAAGGGATGAGCGCATATGGAAAGTACCGCTAGCCCTCCAACTAGAGCAGCTCTGAGGTCGGAAAGCTCCGTCCCCCACTCACGCGTGTTTTACCATCAGCCCGTCTGTGTGTTCATGCTGGGCCGAAAGCCAAGTGTTGTTTCCTTTATGTCATTTCTCTGGTAAGGGCCGACAAAGCCCTATCAAGGCCACCACTGTTTAAATTTTTCCTAAGGCCGACCAAGGGACACGGTTATGAGATGATTCAGTATCCTGTAAGTCTCCAGAGGAGACACATTCAGGTCCTCGGGTACAAAACAGCTGACAGTCACAGAGCTCTCTGGATGTGGGTACGTGTACATTAAATTGGTAACCCGCTTGTTAAGTTGTATGTTTGAAATCAAGAGATTGATACTTCACTATATAATGAATTAATATCCAGAACAAAAAGAGCTGTTTTGAGAAACGTCATAAATACTGTACGCACTTGTGGCTAGCCTACCAATTACTAATAAAATAAATGGAGGAGAATATAAATATTACAATTCTTGCATGTAAGAATTTGAAGGGGTTTTAGTATTATCTTTGGGGGCTTTGTTTGTTTTTTGCTTTTCCATAACTTTTAAGTTTCTCTCTTCTTTCTTCTTTTTGGATCTTTGTCCTGATTTCTAAAGCAATTCATGCCTAATGTAGAATATTTAGAAAATAAAGAGCAAAAGAAAATAATATCAACATGCGTACTTTAGCATGGTGCCATACATTTTTCTATATATTTTAAAATACTTAAATGGTGTTTAATTGATTTTATACCTTGCATTCCATTAATATTACATAATGAACTTTTTCCTATACCACAGTGCTCTTTTTGCTAACACCATTTTAATGGCCACCCACTACTCCAATGAATGTATTACCATCTACGAGAGGATCCGTATTATAAAATAACCCCAGGGCCATGTCGCTGTGCAAGGAGCTTGGCTCAGACCCTGCAGCGTGGCCTCAGCACCAGCCTGGCTGGATATGAAGCTGCAGCCTCTCTTCTACCAGCCGCATTACCACAGGGCAAGTTACTGACCCTCTCTGTTCTCACTTTCGTATCCATGGGAGACAAGAATACTATCTCCCAGAGCTGATGGGAAAGCTCCATGCACTTATTATTACTATTGCAAAAGTTCTAGAGAATAATAAATACCACTTAAATGTCATTATCATTGGTATTTCTTGTCATTTTCTTGGTGCTACTACATAGCAGGAGAGTAAATGGGTTGATACTCTATACCCATGATAAATGCATACCACAAACCACATTGCAGCAATGTTGCAAGAACTCCTACTTCCTCCCTCCACCATGCAAAAGCTTCCATCCCCCTCAGTGAGCACTGAACATTCTCATTTTTAATATCTACCCAGGTAGTCAGGATGGAAAAATGGTGTCACACTATTTTTTAATCCCCATTTATTTTGGTTATAAATGAAGCAAATTATTAATCAGGTATTATTAAGCATTTTATTTCTATATTTAAGAACCATTTCTTTATATCCTTTGCCCAGCTCTCAGATGTTTGGTGTTTTGTTAAACTTGTTTAGTTTACTTTTAATTCCTCTTTGGTATGTTAATACTGATGCAGTCAAAACAATCATTCTTTTCCTTTGTGATTTTTCCATTACTTTTAAATATAAAACATTTCTTTCCTCCAGGGGTATAAACATGTTTATCCGTATTCTCTTCATTTTTATGGCTGAGCTATGTTCTTTTAAATTTAACTTTTTAAAAATTCACCAATAGCGGGGCATGATGGTGCACGCCTGTAATCCCAGCACTCAGGAGGCTGAAGCAGGAGGATCACTGCTGCAAGTTTGAGGCCAGCCTGGGCTACAAAGTAAGTAGCCTAGTTCAAGGCCAGCCTGAACTGCACAGTGAAACTGTCTCAAAAAGACAAAAAAAAAAAAATGATTAATGTTATTTGACATGAAAACAGGGTCTAATTAAGCTTACTTTTCTAAAATAGCTACTAATTATTTCTCTGTCATTAATTGAATAGTCCTTTCTTTTCTTTAAAATTCGTTGGTATCAGGTTATAAAGTATGGGTCTTTGCTGAGTGCTCTACAGGAAATCTCATGTACCCCCCCACACACACCCTGCATCATCCTCTCTTCTTACCTTTAGTTTTTCAATTCATAACAATTATCACTGACATGTTTACTTATGTCTGCTAGGTGATTTATTATATGGTAAATAATGATTGCATTAAATCCATAAAATATATACAGCTTGGAGTCTAGGTGATCATCCAATCCATAGGCATATCTATTTATCTACTTTCAAAATCTTTATACGTCTGTTTTTGTTTTCTGAGACAGGGTCTCACCGTATAGCCCTGGCTGGCTTTAACACTCCTGCCTTTGCCTCCCAAGTGCTGTGATAACAGGTGTGCACCACTACGCCGCGCTTAAATCATGATATCCTGAAAATATTTTAACAGCAAACTTTGGGCAGGCTACTAGCTTTCACCTGGAGCTTGCAAAAAACTAAATAATGACGGATGGGCTCCACCCAGCTCTGTGCACAATCTGAGCACCCTAAGTCCTCTTAAATCCCCAGTGGATTCTAACATGCAGCCAAAGTAGACAGCCATTGACCTGTGGGACTTACTTGTGTACTTAGAATAGTATATCTGGAACGTTAAATACATTAAATATGTGTATCATCTTTTTTGTGTGTGTGTGGGTACCGGGGGTTGAACTCAGGACCTCACGCTTGCCAGCAGGCGCCCATGCCGCTGAGCGATATCACCGGCCCTTTTTTCGTATGTGGGTACCGGAAGTCGAACTCAGGACCCTGCGCTTGCCGGGCAGGCGCTTATGCCGCTGAGCCATCTCACCGGCCCTATGTGTATGATCTTAATTTAATGTAATGCCTCTATTTAATGTGCTCATTCATAAAGGTATAAAAGGGATAGGTGCCAGTGTGGGTGAGGGTATCGACACCCAAAGAACAGTCATGAACTTATCTAAATCATTCAGTTTCATGAAATTTTCCTTCCTGACCCCCGGACTCTGCCAGCTGCTTGTGTTGGCTGCACACCTGCTAAGGAGGTCGACCTCCTTACACAACCGTGTAACACAGCCGTGTTAACACAACCGTGACACCCCCAGCTTGACACATGCAGGGAGGTACCTGAGACAAGAGGGGGTGAAATGGCCCGGCCCAGACTACAGCTACTCTCGGTGACTCCCTATAAACAGGCAGAGCTCCACGCAAGCCGCCCATATAACCAGCACCTCCAGAGACAAACCGCCCTGGCAGAAATCAGAACACCTGGGACTTTTTCCCTTTGCACTGCTGGGATTTGAACCCAGGGCCCATGTCTGCTGGGCGAATGCTCTACCAGCTCTACCACTGAGCCGCGCCAGCCCAACAGTGATGCTTCACATCTGACTCTTCCCGCACAGCGCCAACGCCCCAGCGCTTCGCTTGGTCTGCCAAGTGGCCGGTCACCAAGTGCAGACAGGGAAACGCGATCTCGGGCGTACACTGCACACGTGCGCCTCGGCTGTAAGGAACAAGAACCGGTGTGGAACTTGGTTTCCACGTGCAAGCCCAGGAGCATCACTGTCACTCAGTCTTGGTCACACAGTGTCTGTTACTCTCGTCCTCACCCTTTCGCCCAAATCCACCCACGCATGTGGCCCGTCTGCCACCCCTGGACGCCCCTGGCAACCTGGCTCAAAGGCTGGCCTGAAAGGCACCTCACCGACTACTGCTGCCCACACGGGCCGCCCCCGCCCCGCCCACCCAGTCACCCCTGCACCAGCCCAGAGCCAACACCCGCTCCCCATCCCTGAGACCAGACCATCTGTGCTCTGCCTGGCTGTGGGGTCCGTGCTGGGGCAAGGCGCCGTCCCCAACCCCCAAATCCACCCTCCCGGGGTACCCGAGGCTCTCAGGGTGAGAGACGCCCCCAGATCCCAGCACTCTATAGGCGCGCGGTGGAGGTACGAGGGGTCCCAAGAACGGAGCCAGGGAAGTTGGCGAAGTGAACAGGACAGTCGCCACCTCCACCCGTCCCTACCTGCGCGGAGACTGTGACAGCGGCCTGCGTTCTGACTTCTGCAGGCGCCACGGCGAGGACAGAGGCTGGGGATCAGGTCAATTTAGGTGTGAATCTGGGCTCCATTACGCAGTAGCTGGATGTCCTTGTAAATTCCCAAACCTCTCTGTGCTTCGGTCCCTTCCCTCTGTTTTCGTTTTGTTCTGTTTTTCACTTTTTTGTTTGGCTGGTATTTTGAGACAGGGTCTTGCTGTGTAGTTCAGGTTGGCCTTGAACTCACTGTGTAGACCAGGCTGTCCTCGAACTTGCAGGGATCCTCCTGCCTCAGCTTCCCGCCACCACGCCCGGCTCCCCTTCCCTTTGATGAAGCACAATAACACCGCCGGCCTCAAGGCGTCTGGGAGGACCAAGCGAATACAACGATGCAGGCACAGGAGCACTCTCACCAGAGTTCAGCGCCCACGCAGAGAAGCGACCTGAGACCGCTCTCACCTCTAAAACCCACCTCGGGGCGCGCTGGTGCACGCGCGCGCGCACACACACACGCGTGGACACACACGCGCGCCCCGCGATCTTCCCCCAGGGGTCGTGGCGAGGTGCGCAGCGCGGTCCTCCTACCTCCGGGCCGGTCGCCGTCCTCCTCCTCCTCCCCCTCCTCCTCCTCCGCACCGGCGCAGAGTCCCGCACGGCAGAGGTGGCGCGGGCGGGGCGGGGCGGGGCGGGGCGGGAGGGGGGCTGGGGCGCGGCCAGAAGTGGGGTCCGCCTCCCCCGAAGCCGGCGGCGCGCGGTGGGTCCCGCCTCGCGATCGCGGCTCCTGGGCGCCCCGCTCGGGGCTCCGGCCGGGGACTGCGGGTCGGGGCGCCCTCGTCTCGGGGTGCTCCGCTCCGAGCCCGCCGGCAGGGGCTCCGGGGACCGCGCGCCCGAGAGTCCGCTCCGCCCGCCCGCGCGCTCTCCTGCGCCCCCTGCAGGCCGCCGGGCGCCGCGACCCGAGTGAGCCCCGGAGCGGGCGCGGGGGCCGCCGGAGCCGAGCGCGCTCTGCAGAAGCCGCGTGGCCCGGGCCGCCCGCCTCCCAGGGGCGCGGCTCGCGAGCGGGAGGAGTAAGGAGGGCGCGGCCTTGCACTGAGGTTTCAGTGTTTAGGAGAACGGGGCCGCGGGAGAACGCGCGTCCTAGATTTTTGCAGGGGGAACCGTTTCTAAACAGCAGTGGACAGAGAGGGCTGTGCAGGTGGGAGAGGCTTAAGGAGACAGTGCTTTCTTTACTTTTACCCAATCACAGCAGCTCGCTATATAATAAATAAGAAAATAGCGTAGAATTATTGCAATAACAGAAATAGAGGCCTCTATGGCTGACAGGGAAGGGTTTAAGGAGACAGATTTTCATGCTTTTTAGCCCAAAGTAGTTCACCATATAAAATGGAAACTACACAGTTATCTTAGTAAACACAAAAAATAAACATCTAGCAAAACTCGACCGCTTTTTGCTTTAATAACACCAAGAAAACTGGGAGGAGAAAGGGTTGTCTCTTAATCCGATAAAGAGCTTCAGTTAGGAACCTACAGCCAATTCCATAATTAATGGCAATCATTTTGCTTTGTCCTAAGATCAGTACAAACATAAGGGTGTCAGGTCTCACCTAGAAGAAATTCTTTACATAATTAAAGAATGAAAATAGAAATAGTAGGGCAGGGAATCTAGCTCAGTGGCACAGTGCCTGCCTGGCAAGTGCAAGGTCCTGAGTTCGATTCCTGGTACCAATATATATATATATATATATATATATATATATATATATATATATTCAAGAGGAAGAAATAAAAGTACTGATTTTGACAGAAGAAGTGTTTGTAGATTGCCCTTTAAAATCTACAAAAGAACCAAAGAAAGGAAGAAAACCAGAACTACTGTATTGAGTTTAGCAAAATCGCAGAATATGAGGTCAACACAGAAAAACACTGGTGATGGAAATTCGAAAGCCAAAATTTGTTAAGAATGTTCTTTACAATAGCATTAAAAAGTTAACATCAAAGCACAAGTCCTTTGGAAGAAATACATCTATGAAAATGGAAAAATAGAAAATGAAAGACCTGTGTAAACAGAGGGGTATACCACATTCATGGATTGCAAGACTCACTGTGGTTGATGCCAGCATGGACTACATTTTAGGCAGCTGTACTGGGGAGTCTGTATATTTCATGCAATTCAAATCCCAGGAGTAATTTTCAAAGACATTGAGAAGCTGTTTCTAAAATATATATATGAAAATACAAATGATCAAGAATTGTCAGAACAATCCTAAAAAAGAACAAAGTCCTTACACTGACGTTTTATAAAAGAACTTACCCTGACTCAAAGGTTTGCAATAAATCAAGATTAATCATGGAAGTGTGATATTTACAGAAGTATACGAATGGGAAATAGAAAGTAGATTAATAGACCCACATGTACAATCAACTGATTTTTTTACCAATGCAGTGTTTCAATTCAGTGGGGGGAGGAAGAAAAGTATCTTTCCCAAATATTACTAGAATACCTAGGTATCTCTACTGAAAAGAGAAAAAGAATTCTGACCCTTATCGCATTCTATTCATTCTCAAAGAACTATAAAATTAAACATGGAGAGTTAGAACCATAGCTGTGTCATAAAGATACATAGAAGACTATCTCCATGTCCTGGGGAAAACGAAAAAAAAAAAAATTAAGATATAACAAGCACTATGTAAGACCAATTGATCTACCAAATGTCACTGAAATTAAAACTATTAATCAGTGGCACTACTCGAAAAATGAAAGGTAAGCCTGAAAAAATTCTCACATCTACCTAGCAAATAACTTGTATCCATAATATATTAAAAATGCCTACACATCAACAATATAGAAAGAAACAACACAGTTTAAATATGGCAAAAGATTTTACCTTCACTGAAGAATATTTACTTACGGCCAATTAAAGCAAAGTCTCAACATCATTAATTGTCAGAGAACTGCAAATCAAGACCACAGCGAGATTCACTTAACAACCACAAAAATGACTAAAATATAAAGGAATGTGGCAATACCAATCATTGATGAGGCGCCAGAGCAACAAATCGATCATCTGTAACTGGGAAATGTAAAATGGCAGAGTTAGTTAGCAGAAACATTTGTCAGTTCCCCAAAAAGTTAAACCTACCCATTGACTGCTCCTAGGTGTTGGGCAAGAAATAAAAATAGATGTTCTCAGGAATGTTTATAGGAGCCATATTCGTAGTCATAAGTGGGAAATGACCCATGTGTCTACCAACAGGAAAAGATTAAACAAACTCTTAGCCATACAATAGAGTACGGAGAAATGAGTGACTCATGAAAAACATGGGTGAGTTTTCCTGTGGAGGATGACAGGAGTCTACTGAGATGTCACAAAGGAACATTCTGGAGCGATGATGTCTGGTTTTGTGTTATAACTACACACGTGTGTTAGGCTATCACAATTCATTGAACTGAATACCGAGGATATATATTTTATTTTATACAAACGTGACTCAAAAATAATTCTTCACCTTCTTTTAATTCACAACCATTTTCACCACAGTTGTATGGCACACCTCCAGCAGGTCTTGCATGGATCTGTCGTATGTGGATCTATTACCAGCCCATACAGAGGAAGTAACCAAGTGAAGTCCCAGGCGCTGGCATGAGAATCCAGGTGTCCAGCAGTTCTCTAACCTCACTGTGATTACACAGCTTGGAATCATGAGCAAGCCTTGAGGCTGAGAAAGATCTCAAGGATCATCTTCTCAATCCTCCCACTTTCCAGCTGCACAAACTGAGTCATAAAGAGCTCAGGAGAGTGGAAAGTGGTGTACAAGTTCAGGAATACATGTAATGGAGCAAGGAACTCAGTATTATGAAGCCACGAAAGAGGTCATCACCCATTCCGTGTTACCATGTACTTTATAATTGCTGTAGAATGATGCCAGATTTAGCTTTATACTTTCAAGAAGCTAATGTAAACAGGGAAATAATATCAGTTTCAAAATTCCCTATGTCCATAAATCAAAAACACACTCATCACTTTAGTTTAGGCAGGAGGGCAGGGATAAACACATATCTGCTCCCAGTAATGAGACCGGGGAGAATTTAGCTTTTAGAGATCCTCATTGAAGAAGTCACAGGCTATAACCAACATTACAAGAAACACAGGGGGGGCTTCATAATTACAACTGTTGCTGCTTATTGAATTTTTCTGTGGTTCAAATACTTCTATATTTTCATTCTAGCTTAGAAATCCAAACTGTTTAGTATTATTTCACTCATTTTACCTAAGGAAACCAAGCTTTGAAGAAGTTAAGGGATTCATGACTACTCTCTTCATTACTTTTCTCATTGCTGAGACAAAATACCCAACACCCAAAGTTAAAGGATCTGTCCCAATATGATATTAAGCTGTTTGTTAGTTTGCTAAAATTCTAAAATTTAAAATTTCTGTCATATTCCCCCCTTTGTTTTTATGGGGATTATTCTTCTTCCTCAGTTTAATCAGTTTTAAGAAATTGATAAGTGGCAGTTGCCTTTAAGAGGAGCTGGCAGTGTATGGCCTCGAAGCGCTCAGACAGAAATTGGGTCAGGATGCGGATCACACCGGGACCCAGAAGGAGGACTGACAGGAGGGCCATTAAAGGTCCAAGTAAGGCTCCCACCCATGAGGGAAGAAAGTCTAGAGATCCCCACCAGGAAGAATCACCCACTAGATTCTTGGACCCTTGTTTAATGTGCTTCTGCAACTGGTGGGGGTTTCTTATTATCCCTGATTTGTTGGCATAGCTGCAACATTTTTTCCCAGGAAAAGGCAAGTGCCTCCATTCTGGGCTGTCAGGAGGTCTAAAGCTCTGTGATTTTGAAGAACAGCTACAACCAGGAAATCTATTTGGTCCTGAAAAGTGTCTATTGAACTTTGTATGTTGTCAAAATCTCTTATTATTGGGTTTCTTTCACATGTCATAAAGCAGTCTGGCCTTTTCAGCACACCTGGTATCCAGATCCAGTAGGATCCAGTAGCTCTTAGAAATTTTCTGTTCTTTTTACAGCTGGGCCATAGGATGGAGTAAATGATATTCTTCTCTCGGTTTGTAAAAACCTTTTGGACTATCTGGAGTAATTGGGTGGCATTTATGCCAGCAAATCTGTCAATCTTTTGGATTTTTCTCCAAATGTGAGCTTATCAATTATGGTTGTCCTAGTAGTTGAATCCTTGTAGAGTGTTAACAGATAGCAGTTATACAGTTTTACAAAGAAAACTTGAGATCAAAAGCCATACATAATATTATAGCATGACAGTTATCATAACATTTTTTGTAACACATTTAAATATCCATCTTAGTAATGAATAGAGTAACACACAATATATACATCACATACTTTTTTTTTTAACACTGTTATTTGACTGGTAATCTCATGTTGATTTGACCACTTTTCTCATGGGAGTTTTAGAAGGAACAACCTGAGCTCCATCAAATTAACAAGTAACCATTTATTTATTTTTCCTTTTAATAAACTACTTCTGCAAGCCTTCCTCAACATATGTAAGCTTTCTAGTCTTGTCATTATCTCTCTTGTTATCTCTTTAGCAGGATAAGACTTTTATCATATAGAATCCTCTCATATCAAAAGTATATCTCTTACATTTATAGCCTTCTTATTTTTTTCTCCCACTTACTATAACCTTTTATGACAAACTTGACTGTAGCCGCTTGAATTTTAAAATGTCCCATTTTTTCTCCTCAGATAGTAAATTTGACCTCTGAGTAACCTTGAATTGTTGTTTTTATTTTAAAACAACAGAATAAAGAAAAGAGCAAGTTAACCCTGTAAATTTAAAACTTTGCAATGTACAAGAAATGTTTTATGCACATCAGCTCAAACTGAAAACCAAAAGTATTTTTACCAATTAATTAAAATTTGTAATTTGATTTCTCAAAGCTGTTTCAGCTTTCAGAGGCCTGCAGGCAGCACCAGGCTGGCAACGTCAAGCAAGGGCTGGCTTTGGGGCTTCCGAAGCCAGGAGGAGAGCTTAGGCTCTGTTTTTACCTTGCTCTCTTTGAGATGAAAAGACAACCCCACTTTTGTCCCGTCAGTCTCAGCATGTACAGCTGGGTCTAAGTCTCTTGGCCTTGTGGTGAGTGTTTATCTTTTCCCTCTGGCAGCAGCTGATTTTTAGTAGCCAATTTTTGCAGGTCCTTGGAGCTTTCTGAAACTTTTTTTCACATGATAAAAGGACCCAGAACTCCTTATTTTACATACTTGCTAATGTTTTGTCAAGATCAGCAATAAAGTCTCTTAGCTCTTTTGTGTCTCCTAATTTGGCTTCCCAAGGGCAATGGAGGGAGACAGTGGAGCTGGGGCCGAGTCTGTTGGTGAATTCAGTTTCTTCTTCACTGAAGCTGAAGCTCTTTCTGTAAAGTGAATCTGCGCTCTCCAAGTTGCTGAGGTCACTGCTATCACTGACGCTAGTGTTGCTCTGCTGCTTTATGTGTTTCAGATTTTTTTTGTAGTGGAAGTGGTGCTAACGAAAGGGCAATGTGAAGTCGGCCAGCACCACATCAAACTCGGACAGTGCATCTATCAGGTCGGTGGCAGCTGCAGAGTCCAAGGCCCCAGCGGCAGTCCTGGCAGCCACAGGGCTGTCCTGTGTCATGGGGGTGCTTCATGGGGTGGCTGGACTTGGCCCCTGCAAGGTGCCAGCAAGGATTGGGGTGATGCTCACGCCAAGGCCGGGCAGTGGGGTTTGTCTCTTCCACGTGCATTTGCACTTGTTCCTTCTCCACCTGGCAGCACCCACATTGCAGACCTGCTCCCAACCTGTGAGCTCTCAGCAGCGGCAGTGGTCCCAGTGGGTTTGGGTGGTCACCCACATAGGGGGGAGGGAAACCCTCAAAGGACTGTTGGGCAGAATGGGATAAATCTCTTTAGTTTCTGGGGCCCTCTTCTTGACAGGCACAGGCATGGAGCCAAGGTGGGGGTAGGGGCTCAGACCCAACTTGAGCCAGGAGTTGATGTAGGGGAATTAATCAGGGTGACTGCTCAGCCAGGAGTCTGTCATTTTGTCCCAGACTCAGCAGACGATTTTTACATATTTCCTACAGTGTGTGTATTGCAGCCTTGAACAGTGTCACAACAGACAAAGGGTGGGTGCCCCTCCCAAAGGAGAGACTGAACAGGCACCAGCCTGGCCGCTTGCCTCTCAGCAACGCTGGGACCACCCGGACTAGAGGAGAAGCATCAGTAGGCTCTCTGCTCTGTCCCCTTAAGCCTCCGAGGACAGCCCGCCGGAAGCTCCTGGTCAGACGCATCCATGGAAATGCCAACCAAGCTCTGCAGCTCTGAGTCCCCGGGGGGAACTCCCACCATGGAGGCACAGATGGAACAACCCATTGCCCACATTGTCCACTCACAATTAGTCCACACATTCACACACAGACACGCAGAGGCTAATACATTTCAGCCCTCAGTCCCCAGGGACAAAGGTCTGACTGAAACTGAAACAGAAACAGAAACTGCAACTGACTCTCCTAAGTCAGACGAGGAGTGATCAGGACCTCTTTTGTCCATGCAGGGACAGAAACTGACAATACTTACTGAAACTGACTGACTAAGGGACGTTCCGGGGGCAATCCTACCTTCTCATGTTCCGTCTCCTTCTATTGGTCCAGCGAGGTCTCTGGTGCTGTACAGGGGCTCCCTCCCCCGACCGCCTAGGAGACTCCAAGAAAGAGACCAGAGGGTGCACCTTCCCATCCACAGGTCAGACAGCAAGTCCCCACTGCAGCCGGCAGGCCTCCACCAATGACCTGGCGGAGCATAGTTGTAAGCATAGTGTCTTCCTGGTCAACACACCAAGAATGTTGCAGAACCTGGTGCTGGACCAAAAGGAAGATCCTCCACACCAAGAAGTTGGAAGGCAACTTTTATTACACTAGCGGGCTGGTGGGAACTAGGTCTCAAGTCACCAGCCACGGCTCAAAGTGAAACAGAATCTTACATACACTTTTGCAAGCAGGAAATACAAAGCTGATAGCAAGTTATTACATAATTGGTTACATGAATCAAGTCATACGTTGTCAGGCAAATTTGTTCCGGGCAGAGAGGATTGTTTATCATAAGGCGGGAGAGTTTAGAGAGGGAGCTGAGCTGAGCAGGTGAGTAAATTAAAGCATGTCTTTGAGTAGGCTGGTCTATCTTGGGCAGAAAGTCCTTGAAACAGGCTAGCAAAACAGGGTGTGTGATGGGTTTGGGAGTGCAGGCAGCACAGCTGGGTGCAGTCAGACAGAGCCAGGTCAGCCTGTCTCTGAGTCGCAGCTGGTGTGATCAGTCAAGGCTGACTGAGTCTAACTATGTGGTGGGCTGGGTGAGCACATTCCATCCCAATATGATATTAAACTGTTTGTTAGTTTGCTAAAATTCTAAAATTTAAATTTTCTGTCACAATATGGTCATGGCACAATTATTTATAATGATGACTTTTTCAGTTCTATCCAACGTAGCACAACCATGAAATGGAACATTATGAATATTTTAAAATGTTAAAAAAAATTCAATGACATGCCAACAAATTTCATTGTGATTTTAGGTAGAAAATGTAAAACTCACTTTTCTGTTGCTGGTACAAAATATCTGACCTACAAAATTTAAAAGAGAAAAGGCTTATTTTGGTTTATGATTTCAAAAGTTGCAGTCCATGGTCGGCTGGCTCCATTTGCGTTAAGCCTGTGATGAGGTAGAAAGGTCACATTGGAAGGGCACGGTGGAGGAAAATTGTTCACCTCACGGCAGAGGGAAAACAGAGAGAAAGATAGAGTCAGAGTCAGGAAAGGGGCTAGGACAGTGGTGGTGAAACTATGGCACATGTGCCATAGCAGGTTGTTTCTTATCACTGAAGGTTCTAAAAGGTTCACCATCGCTGAGCTAGGACAAGATACAACCTTCAAAAGCAGACCCTGGTGACTTAGCTCATCCAATGAGGCCCCAGCTTTAACAACCCACTAGGCTATGAACTCACAGGTGGCTTAGCCCACTGACGACGTTAGCACTCTCAAGACATGAGTCTTTTGGTGGGTACTTTATATTTAAGCTACACTACATAATACAGTATAATCTCATCTATAACATTGGTTTTTAATTTTTTATTAAAAAAGACCAATTTTTTAAAAAATTGAGGTCTTTTTTGAAACAATGGAGCACTCACAAGTGGTACAGAACTTACAATGGGGACACAGCTCAGCGGTCCTAGGTTCCATCCCCAACACCACAAAGTAAAACAAAAATGAAAAATAAAATTTTAAAAACAGAAGAAAACGTAGCAACAATAATCTTAAGATGATGCATTTAGGAATGATCTTTATTCTTTTCCTTTATAATTTCTGCTCTTCTGTAATAGGTTTTGTCAATTTTATAGTGAGAAAATAATATTCTAGACAAAATAAAACTATATAAAAGAAACGTTAGAGCAGGAAAAGCTTTAATTTTAATAATAATTTGGATAAGGTATCTTAACACAATTGGGAATTTTCAGATGATAAAACTGAGCAACTAACAGATAAAATGCAATAAGGAAATAATAGCATGCTGGGTCAGTGTTTTATAATACCGATTTTCTGCCTGTGAGGATCAGAATATTCTTTGAGATGACCAAAATTTAACTCTAAAAGTTTTTGTTTGCCATTCAGAATGTAGATTATTGATGTGGGATGAGGAGAAAGAGAAAAGGAGAGAGAGCCTGAGGATGCAGCTCAGTGGTAGAACACTTGCCCAGCATGCAGATGCCCTAGGTTCAATCTACTGCTCCCCCAAACAGAGCAGGTGGGGAGAGGGAAAGTGTACAGGGAGGAGAAAGAGAGATAGAAAATGAGAGAGAATAAAAGCACTGTAAAAAGATCCCATGTCACCATGGAATACAACAAATGAAGGCAAGAGGGCTTGAGAATAAACATGTCTGGACATTATGTATCCACCCAGAATCAGGAAGATGGAAGTTGAGTCACTAGATAGAGTGGGAGGTCCAATGTCCCTCGACTTTCCTACTCCCACCCATGGTGCCCAGTACCTGGTGCTAGGTCACCAGCCCTCCCTGCACACTTAGATCTGCCAGTTGCTGATGCCATAGCAACTAGAAGGGGCATCACTGCTGTTCCTGCATCAGAAGGCCCCACCAGCAGCCTCTTTGGGATGTCTGCTTGGCACTGGCATTTGGTACCTCACATGTTTCCAGAACCTGGAGTTCAGGGACCTCTTGTTGGCCACGTGGTCTTCCCTCCACTTGATGGTGCCCTGCACTTGCACAAGGTGGCTGAGGGCATCTTGAAGCCCTGCAGCCTGCAGTCCGCTGGGCTCGCCCTCCGCCTCCATCTCGATCAGAATCACCTTGGAGTCGTTCTGGATGAGGGCGCAGTGCAGGGCCACCTCCTGCTCATAGGCGAACTCCTTGCTGTCTGACGCGTGGGGCGTCAAGATGAATAGGTGCCGCCTACTCCTTCGGATGCTGGCTTCCACCGCAGTGGCCACATCTGGTCACGTGAGAAAGGGATTGAGATTTTCTATCACTGCTTTTTTCAGTCTAATGCTTGGATCATAAATGTTCTGAACATTTTAAAAATTCTCTTGTTCTAAACTGGCGTGAGATTTGGATATCAATCAAGTCGCTTATTCAGAAAGTGGAAATGAACCTGGATAGAGAGCCCATCTCATTCTTCTCATCCATTTCCCCATGAGAATATCAGCCCCAATGCCCTCTTTGTTCCCAGGCAGATCAATCCTAAAACCATCTTCAGCTAGATGGGGATGTGGGGCCATCTACTCTATAATTTCCTGGGTGACTTAGAATGCAGGTTCCCTGGAATTTCCTTAGGTTATTGTCATCTTAGTATTTATATCTGCTTTTGTGCTTCAAAGGGGAGAGTACAAACTCAGAAGCCTGCCCCCTCTTCCCCCAAGCTGACCACAGGCTCCAGGGAGTTCCTGGATCCACTTCACCCCACAACAATCTCTACTGTAGGAGCTGGTTTGACCCAGACTAGAGAAAGCTGAAGGAGGATCGGTTCTCGGACAGTGTTAAGGGAGCATCAATACCTTGGTGATTCCGCCAGCTCTGGGCAGACCTAGAAAACCACGTGCAATGCCCTGTTCCCACTGTGGCAGGCAGAAGTGTGTCGAAGAAGCACAGCCGCAACCAAGCAACTCAAGAACTTCTTGAAGAGTGGCTGCTAACGGCCGCAAATGCTTGTGGTCTGAGATGAGAAAGTGCGTGTGAGACAGTGCCGGGTGGAGACTGTTGGTCAGGACCCTCCTCTCGGGATGGATTTGAGGGGTGGATGGAAGACAGCCACTGTGGGAACAGATGTGCTGCACGGCTGGCCTGGACCTTTCTCCTAGGGGACAATGGAACTTGGTGGTGTTCTGCTGCGTTTTACTCTATGTGGGTGGAGGCAAGGTGAGGTCAGGGGACCAGCGCTGAGGGCGAGGACATGAAACCAACCCAAGTGAGTGTGGTGTTGCCAGGGAGGGCAGCACAAGTTTATGGGCAGAGAGCATCTAGGCAGCAGTTGGCTGGGAAGTGTAGCTTGAAATTAGCTTGATGGGCTGAGAAAGGAGGGATGAAGAGCTTGTGGCCAGTTGTGACCTCACAGACAACTGGGGGCCCCATAGGTCCTTGAGCACACTTGTGATGTGGAAATAGCATGTGAGGCCATCACCCACCACTCTCCCAGGGTAGATGGTCATTGGGAACATGGGGAAGCCGGGGAGCGCCCTGAGAACGGAATTGTGTCCTCCTGAGCTGTACATTTTCAGGTCTTCAGAGCCTTTACTGGGCTGTTAGCACTACCCAGATCTTCCAGAAGGTTCCAAATTCAACTATGAGTGTGCCCTTCAGGCTACAGGGACTTAACCCCTCTTCCAGGTCGGAATGTCAGTTTGAAATGCTAAAGAAAACATTATTAGGCATCTGTCCATGATATCCTGGCCCCCTTCACATCCCAAATCCTCCCTGATCTTTGAGGAATTAAAGAAGAGTTTACAGGGAGAGTTAAAAGATACTTGACACAAATATTTGAAGGGAAGAGAAAAATAACTACTGAAATTGCTGGAATTGTGATAAGACTGTCAAAAGTACCTAACATGGGCTAAAAATATTGAGAAACAGAAGCCACGGCTTTACTTATTCTGGTGAGAATATGTTGGTAAACATTTCACCAAGATAAGGACGATGAAGGCACTCTGCGCTCTTTACATTTTTCAGCTAGTGCCTGTGAATATCAGAACCAAAGTCTTCAAATTTTCAGACATCTTTCAAATCTCCTGAAGAGAATGAAAGGTCAGAGTCATCCTAGTGGGGACAGAGGAAATAAAACAGGGCCAGTGCCAGCCGATTCCACAGGTTAAGGACGCCTCACTCTCACACTACTCTAAGCTCCTCACATTGCTGACAATCTTGTGAAGGACAATGACAGGGAAGAGCAGAACAAAGGAGAAGCGCTTCCTGCAGAATGATTTCAAAGCTCTGGTGTTAAAGTCTGATTAGTCAGCGATTCCTTTCCTATTGCAGGAATCAGATCGTTTAGCCTTGGCATTTCGCCAGGTGGAATTTCTGCCTCCGATGTGTGCAGACAGCTTTACCTTGTCCGGGTAGCAGATCTCTCCCATAAATGCATAAGTTGTATCCACATTTATTTTCAAGAACGTGGGGCAGAATCTGGTGGACAAAGTATTCCACGGAGCTGGGCCCCTCGGAACCGCATGTGTGGTCCCTCGGGTATATAACATAAGCATCATAGAGCTTTCCATCTGGAGAGAAAACCAAGAAGGACAACTTCAGTATTTGGTTCTAAACATCCTCATTTGACTCTTAGCAGTCTTTCCTCACTGAGTTTTGTGGTTGTTGGTGAATGTACCTCATCCTCCCAAATATTCTAGAACCAGATGATGATGACAATCCACTGCCCCAAAATGTGATCAGGAAATGGCAGTCTTAGTCCCAAAGCCCTCTCCACTTGTACTGTCTCAGACCGAGTGATAGCAAACAGACCAGAGCTCATCCAGGGTAGATTAAGCTGTGTGGTCATGCTTGATCGTGAATCTATCGATGAACATTTGTAGCAATGGGCAAGGTCCTGGTTGTGTGCCTGGTGAGCCTCAGTGCCATCTCTCACTTTCCCCAGATAGTCGCCCCGCTGACCTTCAGGGGATGCCTTCTGAGACACGTAGCAGATGCCTGAAACCACGGACAGTGCCGATCCCTGTACAGAATGTGCTATGTTTTTCCCTATACACATACACTTACAATGAAGTGTAACTTATGGATCAGGCACGGTAAGAGGTTAACAATAATAACTTACACTAAAATAGGAAAATCATAACCATAGACTCTGATAAAATTACCATCATCACTACTCTTACATCTTGAGACACCAGCGAGGTAAAGTAAGGATTACTTGAACAGGGGCACTGCGACATCACAACCACCCATTCGATAACCAAGGCAGCTACTGACGCACGGGCAGGCGGCGTGGACAGCATGGATACGACGGACAGAGGGTGGTGTGACTCACAGGCGGGGCAGAATGGGGCCTCGTGAGACGTCTTCATGCCACCCGGAAGGGTGTGCATCTTATAACTTGTGTTTTATATATTTCCTGAATTTTCCAAGTAATGTTTTTGGATCTTAGTTAGCCTTGGATGACTGAAACCACAGGAAGGGAAGCCATGTGTAAGGCATGGGGTGGGGAGCTACCACACTTCCCTGGAAAAAGGAAACATTGAAGGCTAATAATGACAAGGGAGGAGAGGTCCTGGTGGCGTCTGAATTCCCCATCACTCAAACACTTAGCTACTAGTTGCATGGGATGTATACAAAAATTCACCCTATGTTTGCTTCTAAATGAAAGCCTAGTGTCATCCTCCTTTCTGTGTGTACTCAGTGCGCGTGTACACTTATTGAACAGGGCTCTGGTACACCTGTCTCACATCTGGAAAACAGGAACAATTCTATTACTTTTATTTCATCAAGCTTTACCAACACACATTTCCCGAAATATGGAAGCCTTTCTGGGCTTGGGAAAGACCCTTTGGGAGTTGGTAGCAACAACAGTCTTAATGGGGAGGAAGGTCGAGCTGTCGAGATGAAGCACAGAGCCTCAGGGATTGATGGAGCCATGTGGGAAACAGCCTCTGAGGAGCCTCAAAAAAAATTCACCGAAAACAAGATGGCAAGGAAAATGGAAACCGGGTCCAGCAGCGTGTCTATTAAGAGATTAATACGTTAGTGAGCAATAGTCATTTTTGAGGAAATCCTTGAAATTTGCCACTTACCGTTCCACGTCTTGTAAGGGGTGGCTATATCTCTCCAGAGCAGACTAAGATCGATCCAGAACACTTTCAGGATTATCACCACGACCTTGATTAGCATCAGCAGGGCACTACATCCTGCAGCTATGTAGTAGACGCTTTGACGATCAACTATCGAAAGATGATGGCAAGGAGAAAATGATTGTCAGTGCTATTAAGATAAGATAAAAACAGGGCCGGCGAGATGGCTCAGCGGCGTAAGCGCCTGCCTGGCAAGCGCGAGGGCCCAAGTTCGACTCCCGGAACCCACATACGAAAAAGGGGCCGGTGATATCGCTCAGCGGCATGGGCACCTGCTGGCACGCGAGGTCCTGAGGTCGACCCCCGGTACCCACAGAAAAAAAAAAAAGATAAGATAAAATGGATAAATGCAGGGATGCTAGCCGCCACTGGAAGTGTCAGAGATTTACACCTAAGAGTCGTGCCTGGAATTTTTATAGCTCCTTTAAAGATGAATAAATGGATGCTTCTTGAGCCCCTACTCCATACAAGGGACCAGTCTAGGTATCACAGCAGACTCTCCAGGGCAAAGGGACAGAGGTGCATGGACACCTAACTAAAACGAGAGGCAAAGCCATGGCTTGAGCTGATGGAGGCATTCAGGAGAACTCGCCCCGTGTTGGGCTGGGTAAGGAGGTCCCGGCAGGGACCAGGCCGAAAAGGAAACGCCCTTGGCCAGAGAGGATGCTGTGAGCAGGAGTGTGGGCTTGCTAACGTGTCTCTAAGGAACCCGGTGTCCTGCGTGGGGAACTGGTAAAAGACAGGGTTACTAAACGGGTCAGGGTTAGACCTGATCGGACTTACAGGAGCAAAAGGAGAGGTTAGTTTGATCATTAACAGTGCAAGTGTTTTTCAGGCAAGACGAAGCTGATGGTAGTGGAAGATCGGTTTCTATGGAGACAGATTGCGAGGGCTCGGCATAGAACGGGGTGCGGTATTTGGGGTGCAAGATGAGGAGGACTTGGAGTCATATGGTTATGCAAAAGGGATGGACGAGCCTGGTGTTTGCTGCGAGACTGAGGAGAAGGAGTGAACAGGTCTGGGGGCTCCCGCAGCCGAGTTGGTGGAGCTGGACGCAAAGCGGAAGTAAAAGCTGGTGTCTCTCTGCAGCACGTGACGGGGAGGTCAGTCACTGGGTTCTAGCCCTACCCCGAGCCCTTCCTCCCTGATGCCGGACTTCATGTAGCCACCCCTGAAAGTTACGGCACACTCCTAGCCTCACCAAATGTATATACAACACTGTTTCCATCCCAAACAGATGCGCAGAGGTCAAATCACAAGAACTACGATCACCGGCCGGTGAGATAGCTCAGCTGCATGAGCGCCTGCCTGACAGGTGTGAGGTCCTGAGTTCAACTCCTGGAACCCACATAAAAAGGAAAAAAGGGCCGGTGATATCGCTCAGCGGCACAGAAAAAGTGTGGGGCCGCTGAGATGGCTCAGCAGTGTAAGCGTCTGCCTGGCAAGCGCAAGGTCCTGAGTTCGACACCCAGTACCCATATTAAAAAAAAAAAAAAAAAAACTGTGATCATTCATAGTACTCTTGGCTGTTTTAAGCTTACTTTGCTCTTAGAATGGCTGCCTGTCTGATCTTAGAAAAGGTCCTGCTTAAAGATAAACATGAGAACAACCTCAAATGAGGTTTGGTGTTACGATTCTTTTTCATTTTAGTCTTAATTTTAATGTGTGGGGTCCCAGCTGCGACCACAGAAATCACTGGCCAGTATTCACGAATTCTTCCACCACTCCCAGTGGTCCATCAGCTGCCCGAGTACCCAGTACAATGAAATCAAGGATGATCAAGATATAGTGATCTATACGAAAAAGGGGCCGGTGATATCGCTCAGCGGCACGGGTGCCTGTTGGCGCGCGAGGTCCTGAGGTCGTCCCCCCGGTACCCACAAAAAAAAAAAAAAAAAAAAAAAAAGATATAGTGATCTGAACTTGGTGGAAAGAATTGAAAATTGGCGGGGAGCTTACTGTTTCAATGATAAACTCTCTAATTCATTTCAAAGGGCTGTGCAAATTCCTGCTTGGATACATGCTAGGGATATGTACTTCTTGGGGGGTTACATGCAGGAGGCTGGAGCTTCAGTTGGAGAAGGAAAGTGGTTCAAGACATTGAAAAAATTGAAGTTCAATATTTGCCTAAACATTAATGATTTCATAAATCTATAGGCAATTCTTGTGTATGATAATGGAACACTCAGTAATTCCTGTAAATGTTTATAAAGTGAATGGGCTGTGTATGAATCCTGTCTCTCTAACTGTGGTTCATAGCAAGTCACTCAGCTATCTTTGCCTTCTTTTCTTATCTACAAAATTAGAGATAGTAACCATCTATCACTTTGGGGGTATTGAGAAAGCAATCGAGACATTTAATTGTAAAATAATTAAGGTCCGGGACATAGAAAATAATGCATATATGTGTGTCCTATTATTATTATGAGTTTCATTTATTTAATAACATTTAATAATTTGGAGACAAGCTTTTTAAGTTTTTCTTATTTAAATTCAAGAAATGCTGTCATTTCAGAAATAAAAGAATTCACTATGAAAACTCAATAGCAACACAGACAACTTTTGTTTAATTTATACAGTTGTTGAAACAACGCACCTGTTTTGACTTGAAGAAAAACAGTTGAAATACAAATAAACCAGAAAGTACAAAAATCATACACACAAAAATGAGCACAATTGCAATCCACAGGTGACAAGAGATCGTCCATAAATGATAACGTACGCAAAGCGCAGGGGGAGGAAGGGAGGTGCTGTGGGCACAGTACAGGGTGGGTGCGTGGCTTCCCCTTCCTATGGGATTCGGTGTGCCCACCACCAGCCCATGACACCTGGGCATGGTCCACGGTCATCCTGGTGACATAGCTGTCATCAGCCAAAGTCGAACACCCTACTGAACAAGATGACAGAGTCATCTGTGTGAGTTGTGACTTTGTGTTATACGACCTTACAAATCAGGGGTCAACGTCAAAATTAAAATAAGAAAAATCTCAAGGCAGGGGCCACCTCAGATAGAGACCTACCATGACCACCTCAAGTGAACGACCTGCCCTCCACTCCAATCCTTCGAGCCCCTGTTTGTCAGATGCACCTGACCCACGCGTGGGTAGGAGCTCAGAGCTCAACTCTCTTCTTGCCTACTCAACAAATCCTAGGTAATTTCTACATAATTGCACTCCCGCTTGTGGCGTGATGGGTGTAAAAACGACCTATCTTTCTCCCTATCCTTTTATTTGGGGCCAAACATTTCATCTAACAAATGGGAAAACTTTGCCTGGAAATGCAAAGATCAAGCAAGGACATGGACAAGAGGCAGGCTCAGGAGGAACCGGGCCGGGACACTGGGGCAAGAGGTAAGGGGGTCTCCGAGGAGGAGCCTTACAGAACTGATGTCCAGCGATGTTGCTGGGGACAGGGACAAGGAAAAGCACAGGGACTCACAGACAGCTGTGCTCCTGGTTTGAATCCTCTTAGACAACGAGCCCTCCCTCAGTTACCTATGGCTAGGAGGGGTGGCCGAGGAAGCAGCTGAAGTCGAAGAGGAGTCCAGGAAGCAGGAGGAGGAGGAGGAAGCAGATATTCCAAAAGGCCAGAATACAAATGGCACCTTCAAGAGTAGGAGCACGGTGAATGTGACAGGCCATTTGCATGGTCTCTGTCCTCTGAGAGTATTTCAGCTTACAGTGGAAACAGCAAACTTGGGCGACCAGTGTCTCACAAACACTCCTTACTTGGCTTTTTCTTTATCAGCTTTGCAGAGCGCCTGATCACCCCATGCAAATTCCTGGCCAGACAGTCATACTCCAGGGACAGATCCTCTTCCTTCACCTCGGTTATTCTTAACACGGTGTTGAGACAAGTCATGTCATTGCTAGAACTGAGAAGACAACTTGTTACGTGTGTGTGTGTGTGTGCTGAGGATCACACCCATGGATGCTCTGCCACAGAGCCCCTTTTATTTGTTTATTTTTTTAAATTTTGAGACAGAGTCTCGCTAAGTTGAACTTGCAATCCTCCTGTCTCAGCCTCTCAATGCCGGGATGACAGGCATGCACAAGCATACCTGGCAACTTGTTACTTTTAATGCTTCCTTTGCAGGTGCCAATTGTCCAGGAAGGGAAGGAGAATGTTGTGACTTCAATACAAAAATACCTTTGATTTTGCCCTGGCTCCTCTTGAATTCTTGCTACACCCAGGTCCCTGACGTTGCTCCGGTTCACCTGCCACAGGACAGCAGCGAAGGGCTGCACCGCTCTCCCAAAGCAAGCCAAGCAGGTGATGTTTACTGTTTCTCCTGGGTGAGAAGCAAAGAAATCTGCCAATCAAATTAAATTCTGCCAGCAGTATTTCATTTCATTCAAGTGACAAAAGTCTATGACGGTCTAATGGCCCCGCGGTTCTTCCTGTTGGTTTGAGCAGCCCCAGCACCATCTTCTTTGCTTCCCCAGCGTCTCCCTCTCTTCAGCATCTCCTCTTCCTTCACCCCAGCTCAGCGGGAAGCTCGGCTCCCACCACCCGCTCACCTCCAGGAAACTAAAAGGCAGGGATCTGCCTGGGCTTCACAGCCCCATGTGGCCACGTAGGATTTCCACGGCTAGAAATTGGAGTTAGCTTTATCCGATCCCCTCCACACCTTCGTCCTCCAACTGAATTCTCTTCCCCTTTCCACGAGCTCCCTTTGTTTTATCCAGCCCAGTCCATCAGCTGAGGCCCAAGTGCCCAGAAAGAGTGGTCTCCCCCATGTGGCCCCAACTCCTTGAACTTGAGGCTTCCTCCTTTAGAACTGAAAGCGTCAGGGCTTTGGTTGCCCGGGGACCCGCATTCAGCCCACCCTGTCTGAGCCCCTGGCCCCACCGTGAGAGGCACGAGGAGCTCTTCTGGGAGGGGAGGCGGGAGGAAGGAATGACTGCAGCACATGGGTTGCAGGACGCTAACAGGAAGACAAACTCATAGGCCTGGGAGGCCGAGGGAAAGAATGCAGAGAGCTTGGCGGTCACACTGCATGTGGAAATGGTGTGCTGGTCTTGAGGGAAGGACGCCCGGAGCCTGCTCTCTGGAAGGGAAGGAGGGGGGTGTGGGGGGCAGCACATGAGAGATGATAGTCTGAGAGATGGGAAGGAGGAAAGACCGGGCGAAGTCTGGAGGATGAGGAAAATCCCCGCTCCAGGGTGCGACAGAGTGTGGGGCTGGGGGCCGGCGAGATAGCTCAGCAGCATAAGCGCCTGCCTGGCAAGCACTAGGGGCCGAGTTCGACTCCCGGATCCCACATACGAAAAAAGGGCCGGTGATATCGCTCAGCGGCACGGGCGCCTGCTGGCGCGCGAGGTCCTGAGTTCGACTCCTGGTACCCACCAAAAAAAAAACAGAGTGTGGGGCCCTGGAGGCTACAGATGCACCTGGAAGGCAGGGAGGACCAGGTCCCAGGACGCAGCGTCCCCTGCTGACACCTGTGAATCCTACCCACTCCCAGCGAGCGCCGGGAAAGGCAGGACAGAAAGAGCCAGCTGTCTTCTCATTTTTCCCCAGGACCTTGGATTCCTCTTGAACATCTTTGAGCTCAACTTTCCTCAAAAACACAGTGGGACTAGCACGTATCTCTGGGGTAGAGGTTAGAACGAAATGCAGTGCAAACACAAAAGCTCCGCGAATTGCAAAGTGCAGCACCGATGTCAGGCCTGCGTGCTGCCTTGACGCGGTTCAAACGGCAACACGTGGCGGGGCAGGCGTCTGCCCTTCCACACCGCCGGCTCACTCGTGGTAGCCTCACATCCCTGCACTAACTACCCGAACACAGGCAGAGCGATCCATACCACTCCCATGTCCCAAGGAAGAATTTTCCAGCGTTCCCGGCATTCTTTCACGATTTTCTTACCAATTGCCACTTCCTTAGTTCCGTTGTATGAAGGGGTCACAATCACTGGAAACACAGAAACGCCCAGCCTATCTTAAAATTAAAAACAGGAAGTGAATATAAGTATTTAGGGAACCCTGGCTGGTCGTCAGGATAGTTTGTCCTTTCATGTTTTTCCATCTTATTTCGTAACAATGTTCTCCAATTTTCCTGGGCAGCGCGAGTATGCACACATACGCGTGAAACAAAAAGAACACTTACACTGTAAATAAGGGCCAAAATGGATCATAGATATTGTGAAATAGGAAGAAAATGTTCAAATGGGGAGGGGAACTGGGGGGAAGGGAGAAAGGAAGGAAGGGAAAAGAAAAGAAAATGAGAAAAGAAGGACAAAATGGACACAAAGCTTTTGTAAATGAGGGGAGAGGAGTTGATGGGAGGGGAGGGGAATGGAAAAAAAAAAAGAATCCAGATATATCGTGTACAGGTACAAATTCCCTGTGATGAATGTGATTAATGTGTATATTAAAATATACCAATAAACTTAATTTAGAAAAACACTTAAGTAATACTTTATCGTATTACCTGCGATGTACTTCGATATTTTCTCTTTTATGTCACTAAAACAAGTGCTGCTCTGAAACATTCGTGTGTGGCCTGGCTTCTTCATTGGCATCAGTAGACTGAGCTGGCACATATTTGATCTATTCGTTCACCTATGATTGTGAACTCTTTCCCCTAAACAGGCTTTAACATTTTTAAAAATATATTTGAAAAAAAAAAAACTGTTTTTTAGTATTAAGTAGCCCTCTTGAGATCATTGGCCATGCCGAAAGCCCTGCACACTAGCGTTGAAAATCACTGCCCGGTGTTTATACAACCCTTATCGCCCGCCAAGTTGCACATTTGCAGATTCAACCAACTAAGCACTGAAAGGATTAAGAAAAAAACTTGCTTCCGTCTTACATACGTGCGGACGTTTTCTTGTCAGTATTCCTTCAGCAAAACAGTACAACTATTTACATGGCATTTAGATTGTGCTATGGATCATAAGTCATCTAGAGACAATGCAGATGGGACGGTCTGCACTGGTTTTATGCAGACACAGTGCCACTTAGCATGAGGGACTTGAGTGTCTGAGGGTTTGGGAATCTGAGTGATCTCGTACCCAAGCCCTCACAGACAGTCGTATGGCCATTCAAGAAGGAAAACTATATTAGCATTTAGACCGCTTCATCTTTGGAAAAGAAAGTCAGGAAAAAAAATAGATGTGGTTTTGGATCAGTGATCTCCCTTCGGAGGGCTGAAACCTTGCTAGGGCATCCGGAAACGTCTCTGTCATCAGAAGTAACGGGGAGCAGGGCCCCGTGCAGGGAACAAAGCCGGCACCTTTGTTTCAATGCCCAATTTTGTTAAATGTCCCCACTTACCTTTAACGATGAATGATCTGGTTGCTGTCACATTATAGTTGACTCCGTTTTCACTGTGTGTAAATTTACACGTGTAATCACCTTCGTCATCACGCCCCACGTTGTCAATGAACAAAAATGACCTGTGTGCCTTGTACCTTGATCCTTGAAGAGCTTTACAGTTCTGGAACAAAAAACATCCCCTTCCCTTTTCAGTCATCCCTCCTTTGCATCTATTTTAATTGTCCAACTTTCATTGATATCCCTCCCCCATTCAAATGTCCTTGTACCTTAAACCACTTAAGAGGTGCTGTCCAATTGTAGAGGTCAATTTTGGGACAATATATTCTGGGATTTATTTCTGATCCAGGTACTGTTGAGTACATCAAATAATCTGGAGTGTGGCAACCTGTTGGTCTTTTATAGATGGTGACATTTGTATAACCAGTCCTATTCTGGGTGGGACTATTAAAATAAGGTAATTAGAAAGAGTTATTTAGCATTGGGAAACAGTTTCACCCGGCTCTAGCTTCCACTCGGTATTGTTTTTCTTCTTAAGACAACGATAGGGCCGGTGACATAGCTCAGCGGCCTAAGTGCCTGCCTGGCAAACGCAAGGTCCTGAGTTCGACTCCTGGTACCCGCATATAGATATATAAAAAAAAAGACAACGATATGCAGTGGTTATTTTCTTACTGAAAATAATCAGTCAAATCTAGACTTTTAAATACTTTTTTTTACTCTTGAGATAAAGCATAGCCCCTCTGCTAGCCCTAAAAATGAATCCTGAGCCATTTCTTCATGTGCTACATCTGCTGTAATAGTCTGATCAACTATAATAACAATTAAGTTCCTAAAAGTACTCTTTCATTCAAATCGGCTTACAAATTCAACTGTCCCTCAAAGGAGTAGAGAAAGGAGTGAGGTTGGGCCAGCTGAGACCTCTCTCCCCACGCACACACACGCTGATGACAGGCTCAAAGATTAGGGTGACTTCCGGATCATACCTTCTGATAACGCAAATATAAATTCCAGAATCGCCCACTTTGGCGGGGAGAAACTTAAGCCGCTCCCCTGAAGCAAAGACTCTATTTCTTTTCTGGGTAGGAATGCTTTCATTTGTTTCTAAGTAATACCAGCCCACAGGGTAACGGGACCTTTCAGTTCTTGGACATCTTACAATTAAAGCTTCATCTTCCAGGCCCCATGATGGTGTACCTGCAAATAAAACATACACAGATGGCCCTGAAAGATAATACGCAAAGGTCATAGTTCTAATACTCTTGACATTTCCATCTCAAATTAAATTTTAAAATGCATTGTATGTTGTGGTATTTGGAGAATGGCTAAGTAAACGATTAAGGTCTTTTATGAAAGGCTTTATTGAGTACCACAGATTAGTAAATCAATGTGAAGCTGAGCCTTTCACACTGCTTCAATGGAAAAGCATCCTTGTCTACCTAAACAAATTATGTGTCAGTCAACAAATGCCTGTAACACCTATTACATGCAGGCATTATGTTAAATTCTAGCTTATTTGAATATCTGGAAATTATTACATATTTATTATAGAAAATTTCTTCTTTTCGGACTTGTGATGAAGAATAACTGCAGAGCACAAAATTATTTTTCCAATTGATAATTCAGCTGGAGTCAGAAGCAGACAGTTTAAAACAAATGTTCTTGCAATTACTTAACAAATTTTAAAATAGTGGCTGTAGAACAATGCTTAGTACCTTTCGCTGCTGTGAAATATATGGGAACTGTTAGAATCACCAAGATCCAAAGCCCCATTCTCGGTTTATCAGTCAAGAGCAAGTGCAGGTTACTCATCGTTGAGGTCGTTCAGAGCAATCAATGACCCAATCGTCTCTGCTATGGTAGTCGGTGTGTGGTGCTGAGCAGGACTTAGAAATGGGAGAAGAATCAATGTTTCCAGTGAGAAATAAGTCACACAAAGCCACGAAATGTTTACATAGCCATGATTTTAGACTCAAGACCATCCAAGAAAATCAATCAATCAACGCATGTTTATTAAATACACCTATATCTAACAGTGAGTTTCAGACATGTATTTATTCCTACTGCATTTTTGGGCCATATGATCCTTCCAATAATCAGGCTATTTCACAATTCTGTTTTACCAGTCTCATGAGAATGTGCTCAAAGAACCCAAATCAAGAGGAAAGAAAATGAATTTGTGTTTAAAAAGACTAAAGCCACAAAGTTCAATAAACTCTAGAAAACACAGTATTATATAAAAGCAGACATCTGTTCTACACACAGCAAATAATCATCATAAAACAACCAAGTGATAAAGAAAAACTAGAACCAAAGCATTAGCCAGAACTTATCCCAAACTACCCCAAACCCTCAAATGCTTCTTCCTGCCTCAGCTTGGCCCTAAGAGTCACCAAAGGCTTTTGCAGAATAGTAGAAGTTCTGTGAATAATAATTAAATCCTTTTTCATTTTTCTTTCAGCAAAAGAATCATTTCCTATACTTTCTTTCTTAAAACATCAGGAGAGGGATGGAACCAAACACAGCAACAATAAACATCTTCAAGAAAGCACAATGAAGCACAAATTGCTGATCTTTGTCTTATTTCAAACTTCAGGTAAGGAATTGGTGCTTACCCCCAACTGAAGGGCTGGAGGGAATGGGCCCCAAGACAGTGGCCAAGCCAAGAATAGATCTCGGCTGTCCTGGGTTTCTCCAGTCTTGTAGGCTGGCTACGTAGAAGCAGTCTCTCTTTTATTTTAAACGCTCAAAGACATCTGCCAAATTACCACTCCACCCACCGTGAAATTTGACTTTTAGCCAAAATCCATGACTTGTTCAAAATGACTTGTACTACATGTACTAAGAAATCTTAAACTCAGTACATAAATATTTAAGCCTACCGACAACACTGGATGGCCCCTTTGAAAACTGGTACTCAAATCATTTGTCTGTTTTAGCATTAGTTGCTCAAGCTGAATAACAAAGACTGCTGTTTATTTCCCAACATGATGACACTTTTTGTTCCGAACAATCTGGACATCATGGGGCTTGAGCCCCCAGGTACACCTTGACACCTCTGGTAGACTCTCATGGGGAAAGGCTCAGCCAGCTTTGGTGCAGAGAATTTCAAAACCAAAGAGAGGGAACCAGCCACAGAAGTAACCAGGGCTGCATGGGGGCCTAGAAAAGTTCTGCCTGCCGTCCAGAATGTGACCCAGCCTCTCCCCAGATGGGCCAGATCCCCAGCTTCAAATCCCAAGGGGACTCTCAGCTTGGGTGAAAAATAAACTTTTCTAAGGAATTCAGAGAAACAGAGGATGAGTATAGATAAAAAGTTCCTTGTGAGGAAATGACAAACTCAAAAAATTCTTTGTTCCTTGTAAAACAAAGATTAATGGCAAAATTTGATGTTATCCACCAGAAAGCTCACTTTTTTTTTTTTTTCTGGATTTTTTAAGACAGTCTTGCCACCTAGTCCAGGCTGGCCTTGAACTCACTACATAGCCCAGGTTGGCCTAGAACTCACAGTGATCCTCCTGCCTCAGCCTCCTGAGTGTTGGGATTACAGGCATGCACCACCACGCCTGGCTCACTTACTTCCAAATCATCCTATCTGGGAAGGACTTGAGGACTAACTCCAGAGCACCATAATAGATTAATAACAGTTTATCTGTAGGTAGAACTTATTCCGTGTCCATGTCATCTGCAGGTCTAAAGGACAAGAAATAGTAACGCCTTCATTCTCAAAACCACCCAGTGAGACAGGCACTTTGGTCATTATCCCCATTCTACATACTGGGACACTGAGGCACAGGTTTCCCCAGGCCACAAAACCCTGAGAAGTTAAAGCCAGAGCTTGAAACCAAACAGGCTGTCTCCAGAGACAAGGGCCATCAATAAGTCGTGCTGTCACCAGGCATGGGAGAGAGAACGCCACCCTCAGAAGAGTTCTGTGGAAATATTATGAGTCTGTCTCCTACAGTGGCTTTGCTCCCACTGAGGCTGGAACCTCGTGGCACCTCCTTTCTACACCGGAGTTTAACCGGCACTCAGATACTGTCTCAAATCCTGCAAGGAAGGGATACCAAGTCATCTGGATCCTGGGAGAGGGACCTTGAGATGTTTGATGTACATTTGAGGACTTGCATCTGCTCGTCGCTCGTCTTCACGGTCTCGACGTTATTCTGTCATGCATCTGGGCCTGCGCTCACAGCCTCTGGTCCCAGTGCCTTGGAACCTGCTTGGGGCTCCATGAGCATTAGAAAAAGATTTGCTAAATAAAATACTAAGATCTCAGGGTTGTTTTCTATTTTGCATCCTGAAACATCTTAAAATATCTGTTAAAGATGGGCATTTATTTACTAAACTAGGCCACATATGTATTGGTCTGATGGTTTTAAAAATAAGGTATCATTGGCATTTTAATGTAATAATTACAAGATTCTTTTTTTTTTAAGAGTAGGAGGAATTTATTGAGAGAAAGAAAGCCTCTGTCCGAGAGAGACAGGAGGTGGCCAGGAAAGTGGGTGCCTAATCACGAAATTCTGCAGAAGCTTTTGACCAAGTCCAATTGTGGTGAAAGGATTCAACCATCCACTGGATAATTAAGGGTTTTTTTTTCATTCAAAGTACAATACGCTCAATTAAAAAATAATGAAAAATAAAATAAAGTAAAATAGGTATGTTACCTATCATTAGCATCATTCAAATTTCACACATTAAAATGAAAACCCACGGAGAGGATTGGTTAAATAAATTGACCTTGCTCACCCAGTTGTGATGGGTGAGCTTAAAACCAGATCTTACCAGTTAAAGCTGGACTTTCTGAAACTCAAAGCCAAGGTAGATTTTATTCCCCCTGCAACTGAAAATAAGAGAAATTATAGTGGTAAAACTTCCCTTCTTATAGTTGAGTCTGAGTTACTAAAGAAAGTAAGCTGGTCTAACGTACTTTATGCCTCTTCTTAAAAAAAGAAAAAAAATAGACCATTTTGGCTTCTAACTACTCCAACATCATCCAACATAGAATATGACAGTGAATGGAAACTTAAAACAAAATGTGAAGGTCAGGGCTTATAATAAACAAATCAAGCAAGAGAGTTGAAGTGGCCATGAATTTCTGCAAGTTAATCAGAATTCTCCCCATGTCTGCCTGTTGCTTAGGCTTTCTAATAATCACTCTACATTTTTAAAATGAATCTGCTAAAATCCAACTTAACTCTTTTTCCCTGATTTTGTGTTATAGTTTTGAAATCTTGTATGTGCCCCCTTATAATCAACTTCTTTGAAATTGCCCTGAAAAACATAAATTTAATGAAATAAAACTTCTCTTGCCAGCATAACAGCTAGCTGCTGGCAATTGGACAATGGCCCTCAAATATTTTGCAAATTAGACAACATTACGTGAGCTCGTTCATCTGAGTTGGCCAATGTCACAGCTACGTGCAAGCTATAATGTGGAAACATTCCAGAGCTTGCCGTCTGTGCCATCTTACTGTAACCCCACTCAGAACCCAGGAAATTGCTATGTTAGGCTTTCATAATTTTAGTCAGTCAGGAATTCTCAGGAATTCTCACAAGAGCAAGCAGGAGGCAGATTTCTTCCCATTTAATGAGAGCACTTTTATTTCATTATTAAAAAAAAATTTAATAAAAATTTCTCATGAATAGAAACAAAACTGACATGCAGGGGCTAATACATGATAACTTCAAACATGATATGTTTTTTCTGTAAAAAAGTTTTAATTAGAAATTTCAGAGCTGCAAATACATAGTTTAAAACCTGAATGTCTCTGTGCAAATCCATTATTTGAGCAAATATTGTGTCTATTTAAAACAGTGATGGCTTTTTAGTTTTCTCACTGATATTGCAGACCTTGGACTTCCCCAGCATTGACATTTTCACCACCTATTCTTCTCTTGGGTTTTTTTTCTTAGCTTTTTTAAAAACTAGTACATGCTTGCAGTACACGCAGTTTACAACGATTTTGCGGGGTGGGTACATGTACATGCTGCAGCTGGTTTCTTTTTTTTGAATCCCATTTCCCTTCCCTCCCTTTTCCCTCCCACCTCCTCCAGTTCCCCATTCTGATGTTCAGTCTTATTGATATTATTAATCTTAGCTCATGTCATGGCATATAATGTTTACATTTGTTGGGGTTATTAGGTTCCTATTCATGGCACATCTTTATTCTACTTATTTCCCTTCCCCTCCTCCTCACCCCTCACCCCTTTCCCTTCCCTACTGCAAGAGACCCATCTCCTCGCCCCCTTCTACCCATCCTTTATTATTCTCTTTGTACTTTCCCTCACTTAAATAAGAGGTACCACATGGTATTTAAGCTTGTGTGTCTGGCTGACTTCAGTCAACATTATACTTTCCAGGTTCATCCATTTTCCTACAAATCTCTCAAATGTGTCATTTTTATAACTGAGCAGTATTCCATGATACAGTGGTACCTCGGTTCACCAACTTTATTCTTTCCATGATTCTTGTTGCAGAATTCTTTCTACATGCTTGCAATTCATTTGCAGCTAGAATCATGGAATGAATTCTGTGACCAGAATCATGGAAAGAATTAAGTTTGTGAACCGAGGTACCACTGTTTGTAGACAACATATTTTCTTTCTCCAGTCATCTGTTAATGGGTATACAGGCTGCTTCCAGGATTTAGCTATTATGAATTGTGCTGCTATAAATATTAGTATTCATGTATTGCTGCAGTATGATGTTTAAAGCTCTTTGGGGAAGATACCTAGTACAGGAATAGCTGGGTCGTATGGAATTTCTAATTTCAGTTCTTTGAGAAATTTCCATACTGACTTCCATAACGGTTGTACTGCTTTACATTCCCACCAGCAATGCAAGAGGGTTCCTTTTTCACCACAGCCATGCCAACATTTGTTATTGTTTGATTTCTTAATGATTGCCATTTTTTCTGGAGTAAGATGGAATCTTAGCATTGTTTTAATTTGCATTTCTCTAAAGGTCAGAGATGTTGAGCATTTTTTCATATATTTGTTGACCAGCAACAAATATATGAAAAATCTAAATATTTGCACATGTGAAATGATTAAATCATAACCAAAAATCTATTGAGGCCACAATTTTAGACCATTGTATAAAATGCACATACTAATTACACAGAATCTGTGGCTGTAATCCACATTTGTCATCCTTTATTTTACTTTGGTTACAAGCTTTCTGTCTAGATCTCAGTGTGCCTTGCTTTTCTCAGCATCAGGATCAGCTTCTATAGTTTCTAGGGGAGTTCTAACATTTGCATGGAAAATTAAAATACTTAGAAAACCCAAAACACTGTTAAAAAAAAAAATGAGGACAAAGTTGGAGAATTTTCACAAGTTGACACTGAGACATAATAGAAAGTTATAATAATGGTAACAGTGTGATTTTGGTATAAAGCCAGACATATTGATTAAAGCATCAGAACAAACAGTCCTAAATGTAACCTATATGTACACAGCACATCAATATTTAGTTCATAGCGAAAACATGTTTTGTTTCCAACACATGATGATGGAAAAACTGGCCATGTGGAAAAAATATCTTTTCACATTATGGACCAATATAAAATCAAAATGGTTCGTATTACACAGCAGAAAATCTGCATAACTTGTACCAGGAAAAGTACTTTTAAACAAGATACAAAAGTCACTAATCATGGAATAAAAATAACAAATTTGGACTTCATTAAATTTAACAGCTTCTGTTCTTCAAAAGACACCATTGAAATTCGAGTAGGCCAAGCCCAGCCACAGTGCGAGAGGATCACTCATAATTCACGCATCTGATGTAAGATTTATATCTGCTATTCATAAATTATTCTTAAAGTCAACAGGAACAGGCAAAGTAGCCAATTTAAAAAAGGAGTAAAACGTTGAAAGTGAGATTTCACAAAAGAAATAGATATCATTGGGCAATAAATACATGAAAAAGATACTCAAAGTTATTAATTGCTAGGGAAATACAAATAATTAAAACTACAGTGAGATTACACTTTGACGAGACAGGTGGCACCAGCAGTGGGTGCGCTTTGGTGAGTCTAGAACTCCGCACATCGCTGATAGGAGCAGAAAATGGTACCCACGACTTTGCAAAACTGTTGGAAGTTTCTGATTGAACATTTACCATTTGGCCCAGGAGTTATGCAAGTAAAAAGATTTATACATAAATGTTCATAGAAACTTGACTTACACGAATTAAATACTGGAAGTGATACAGCTGTCCATGGGTGTGTAAATGGATACCATATGTTCTTACAACAAAAAGAGAAGAAGCTACTCATTCATGTGACAAAAATTAAATTAAGGAATGTGAGAATGAATGAAAGAGGCCAGGTTTAAAAGAGCATCTGCTCTTTAATGTCTCCAAACTGCAAAACTAATGATTACGTGGGATAGAAGATGAGGGGAGAGAATTACCCTGTAAGGGAGCATGAGGGAGAAGTATGCATGATGTCTGAATTATGATGATCATTTCATAGACTACACATTTGTAAAAGCTTATTGAATTTTACTCTTAAAATGTGCATATGATAGCATGCATAGATTGTATATGAATAAGATAATAAAATAAAGAACATCTACCACAAGATCTAGTAATTCTACTGCTAGCTTTTGCTCAAGGGAATTAAAGCTCATGTCCACAAAAACATAAAAGAATGTGCATAAGTGCTCTATTCACAGTACTAAAACGGAAAAACACCGAACATGTCTATCAACAGGAAAATGAGTAAGAAAAAGGGAATGCAAACTTCTCAGCAATAGAAAGGAAGGGAGCACTGAAGAATCTCCTTCCCAGCCTGCGGCATCCCCAGAGCAGCACATTCTGTACCTACGAGGTCCTTGCAAGTGAAAAACAAAGCCCTCCTTCCCCACAAATTGTGCCAAGCCAAGGAAACCAAACATGGAAGAGGACACACAGTATTCCTTATTGCACTTACATGAAATCCAACAATAGGCCAAGTATAATTAATCTGTCATGATAAGAGCCAGAACGCATCTAAAGACTTGTTTGGAAAGTGGTGGGGGACTTTCTGGGAAGAAGAAATGTATCCCGTGCAATTTGAGATGGTGACACTGTGGTTGGGTACAACAGTGAAATCTCATTCAGCTGAACACTTCGAACATTGCTTTTAATTGATGGCAGCCTTTTCTCAACAAAAATAAAGAATAAAGAATAAAGAATAGAAGGTCATACTCTTCCCAACATGTAGCAGGAAGGCCATGGCACTGAAGGCCAGATTCATGTCTGGGATCTGTCACAGCATGGGAAATCACCACTGGAGCCTGGATAATATTTTATCAAGTTTCTCATAATAAATGACCCATAAAGGAAATTGTTGGCTCTTTGTAGAAAATAATTACAAGCACAAGCCGTCTTCAAAATTTCAGATAGTTTTGTCTCTAAATTTATTTCCATTTTTTCTACTTAAAATTAAAAGCAAGCCGTAGGCTTATTTCTGGTTTCCTCAGTGAGAGCAAAGATATTTACAATATTTAACAAGGACGTCACATAGCACTGGCCAACCAGAAAGACACCACTCCATAAAGGGGATGGGTCTCTCCAATCAGGTGAAGCCAGGAGAGCAAAGACAGATTTCTGGAAGAAGAACAAATTCTGCTGCAAAACTGCAACCTAGAAATCCTGCCTCAACTTCCAACCTGCTGCTCTTCAGAATCAGACTCGAGCCTGCAACATCAACGCTTAATTTAGTTTCCAGCCTGCCGGCTTGCTTATGGATTCCAGACTTGTCAATTTCCAAAATCACAAACCAATTCCTTCAGATAGATGACAGCTACCCAGCTAGACAGACAGACAGACAGACGGACAGACAGAGAGACGGACAGAGAGATGGACAACCTTCTCTTGGTTCTGTTTCTCTAGAGAAGCTACAACGCTATCAGCGACAAGGCCAATCAGACTACCGTTGATTGACTTCAGACTATTTTCAGTGTAATTGTGGTCAACCACAAAATAATGTTCTCACTTTGACCCCTTGAGAGTGATTCCGGTTGTTAACCTCCCTCACTCACACGCACTGCCTGGTGAAAAGCAGAGATACTTGTTTGCCACGTGTGGCTGACATTTCTGTGAAACGGGCTCACTGGCGCTTTCTAGAATCCTTTTGCTTGGAATTTCCAAAAAGCGGATGTGTGCTTCCTCGGGACTCGAGAGGCTCACGTGTTATCCACCACACAGGGCTTCCTCTGGGTAATTCACCCTGGAGGGCTCAGGAGCAGATCTGGCAAGGAATTATGCCGACCAGAAGGAAGGGCTCATGGCTCAAGACAGAGCACCGTTCCTGGAGCTGGCGCTTTGCACAACTCTTGGGGTGTGCAGTGTGACATCTCCCTTCAGTCTCCATCAGCAGGTGCAAACAAACGTTAACAGTTCACATCTCCACACCCTTGGAGCTCAAATGTGCTCAAATAAAAGTTATAAGGTAGTGGGAGATGGGAGAGGGGGCAACAGCCATTACAAGGGACCATGTGAGAAAGTGCCCGGGCAGGTAGAGGACTGCTCAGGGCCACTCGCTCATGGGTAAGTAAGGATCTCCCAGTTCTAGCGTCTGGTACAGAATCCCCACCAATTCTGCCCGAATTAGCCTTTTAAGAGCAAAATGGTGGGGCCGGTGAGATGGCTCAGCGGCGTAAGCGCCTGCCTTGCAAGCATGAGGGCCTGAGTTCGACTCCCGGAACCCACATACGAAAAAGGGGCCGGTGATATCGCTCAGCGGCACAGGCGCCTGCTGGCGCGCAAGGTCCTGAGGTCGACCCCTGGTACCCACAAAAAAAAAAAAAAAAAAAAAAGAGCAAAACGCTGAACCTCAGCCTCCAAGAGAGACTCTCAGATGCCAATCTCTACCAGAAATACTGAAGCTACAGCAAAAAAACGAATAGAACAGAGGCACACGAAATTCCAGCCTTTATGGGATTTGTACCCTGACAGAAAAAGCTAATAAGCAATGGAAATAAGTAAAAATTATTTATAAGCTGAGCACGGTGGTGGCATACTCCTATATTCTCAGCACTCTGGGATGTGTGAAATAAGATGATCATTTTGTAGACTATACATTTGTAAAAGCTTATGAAACTTTACCGGTTGTTGGAGTTCATGTAAGTGCAATATGTAATACTATACGTCCTCTTCCATGTTCAGTTTCCCAGGCTGAGGAGGCTGAGGAAGGAGGATTACAAGTTCCAGCCCACCCTGGGCAACTTAGCAACACAGCGAAATCCTGTGTCAAAATTTAAAAAGGATAGGGGGATGTAGGTCAGTACTAACACCCTCGTTTTGATCCCCATTACTGCCAAAAATGTATAAAATATTTTAGGTGGTGATGTTTAAGTAGAAGAATATAGCAGGGACCATCCTGGAGAGCAGTTGGAGAGGGGCACTCTCAGGCCAGATGACCTGCAGAGGCCACCAGGAAGGGGACAGAGCCCAGGCAGGAGCGGCAGGCAGGGCAGAGCTGTGATGCCCACACTGCCTGGTGTTTGGGGAGACACAGGGAGCAAGTCCTGGCAGAGATGAAGAGTGAGTCCGAGGGGCCTAGAGACCAGGCCAGGTGAGTGGTCAGTACTCTGCTCTTACTTGCAGAGGACAGAGATGGGCTCTGTCTTTATTTTTTTTTTTTCAAAATTTTTTTATGAGTACGTGTTTGCAGTACATAATGATTACATCCATCGTGGGGAGTTTATACCTGTACATAACACATTTTAATTTCTTTACATCCCTTTCCCCTCCCTCTGCTCTTGGTCCCCTTCCCATTTCCAAAAGATTTATCTTTCTGTTTCCTGCTATCTAGCATTTTGCTCTTTAATTTGTTTATACTTCATGGTTCTCATATAAGAGAAACCATGCAATATTGACCCTTGTGTGAATGATTTATTTTACTAAGCATTATGGTCTCAAGGTGCACTCATTTTCCTACAAATGACTCTAGTTTATTCTTTTTTATGGCAGAGTAGTGCTCCACTGTGTGTAAATACCACATTTTATTTATCCATTCATCTACTGATGGACATACAGGTGATTCCAAGATTTAGCTATTATGAGTTATGCTGCTGTAAACATGGGATTCATGGATCATTGTGGGACCTCTGCTTGATGTAGGTGTTAGAACATGCTGGGTACTGAAAATCCCCTTCAAGACATCGAGACGAAGGGTAGAAGCAAGTCAGAGGCTGCTGGGGTCATCGAGTGAGTGAGGGAGAGGTGGTGCACGGGGCATGAAAGTGTGGGTGGCCGGACACGATTAGATTTTGGATATATTTTGAGGATATGGCTAACGAGCTTTCTTGATGGACAGAGCATAAGAGCAAACAAGAGGGGGCTTGAAGTTTTTTGACCTGAACAACTGGGTAAAAGGACTGCTGTTTACTGAGATGGGGAGATTGCAGGCAGGGCACATTTTAGATAAGGTTCCATCCGTTCCGGACGTGCTGTACCTCACACATCTATTAGACACAGCAGGAAGATGTCATCCCACGTCATCAGGGAGATGGGTATTCCTTTCTGAAGCTCAGTGGGGCTAGAGATAGAAATTGGAAAGTGGCAATGTACAGAAATTAAGCCTATAAAACAAGACAAGATCGTCAAAGGATTGAAGTAGCTAGATAGACGGTGAGGGCTCAAGAAAGCAACTCGAATTTCACACTCCACTTCCCCCGAGAGGTGTTCTTCCCCGAGAGATAACTGGGTCACTGCGAGTAAAACACTGCAGGGGTGTTGACTGGGGGTTCAGCAGGAAGCAGCCTGGAGATGGTGGGTCAGGCCAGCTCCACGGTCTCCCCAACCCTCACAACGACGCCCCAAAAACAGCTCCAACCAGAGCAGAAAGACTGGGTCGAGACGTAGCATCTGCATGTTTTCTTCATGGGACAAAGGAAAACACTTTGAGACCATCGTGGTAAGGGGAATAAGTCAGACACACAAGCCTCAGTGTCACCACGTGATTTCTCTTCTATGGGAAATTCAAAGTATAAATAAATTAAAGAGCAAAATAAAAGGTAGATGATAGGAAACAGGGAGATGCATCTTTTGCAAGAGAAAGAGACCAAGGGACAGAGGCAGGGGGAGAGGGAGGGGACCTGAGAAGAATTGGGGTGTGTTATGCACAGGTACCAACTCCCCAGGATGAAAGCAATCATTATGTACTGCAAACATGCACCCATAAAAATAATTAAAAAAAAAAAAAAAGAAAAGAATGCAGGACAAAACTCAACCCACTGACATTTGGTAAGATTCTTTTATTTTGAAGAACTGCCCTCTTAAATTTAATTAAAAGAGAATTAATAGAAGCTGAAAAGGGGCTTTTTGTTGCTTACTTTTTGTTTCTATGTCTGCTGTTTTGGCGCTGGATGTCAAACCCAGGATCCCCTACAGGCTCAGTGTTGCTCCACCGCTGAGCTCCAGCACCAGCCTCAAGAAAAGTTAGTTTAAAAAAGAAAAATGATGGCCAGTGAGATGGCTCAGCGGCATAAGTTCCTGCCTGGCAAGCATGAGGTCCTGAGTTCGACTCCAGGTACCCACGTAAAGGAAAAAAAGGGCCAGTGATATCGCTCAGCCGCACAAGTGCCTGCTGGCAAGCAGGAGGTCCTGAGTTCGACTCCCGGTACCCACATAAAAAAAAAAAGAAAAGAAAAGAAAAATGAGAGAACAGAAAGACACCAGAAAAAAGCCACAGGTGTGCCAGAGCAGGGATCCTGCCTTCTAGCCTGGTGAATCACTTGTGAGCAGCCAGCAGCCCCTAGCGCACAAGCTTACACTTGCGTGTGCTAATGATTAAAAAGCTCAAACCAGCAAGCCACGCCTTCATACATTGTTTTATTCCTTTGTCAGATACATTTAAAAATGTGGAAGTGATTGCTGGGCACGTTCTCTTCCACGTTGCACCATCTTCCCTTCCTTTTAAACCCTTTTTTTTTTTTTTCTTTTTGGTGACTGTGCTTCATAACAACTGTTTTCTGAGACAACAGTCACTTTTTGGAATTGCTCTATCCCAGCCTATGTGTTCACAGAAAGAATCATAGCTACCTGAGGCAGGTCGTACCCATCACTAACAAAGGGGAAGGAGCTACATTTGTAATTGTATAGCATCTGCATTTCCTTAATGCATTCCAGGGAAGAGTAACTTCAAGAGATTGTGATTGGTTCCTTTGTTAAAAACCAAAGGTAAGGGCTGGTGAGAGCTCAGTGGCACAAGCGCCTGCTAGCACACACACACGCACACGCACACACACAAAAACCAAAGGTAATAACGCGCAGTGGTTTGAGCCTGTCATCTCAGCACTTGGGAGGCCGAGGCAGGAGGCGCTCTTGAACTCAGAGTTTAAGACCAGCCTGAGCAATACAATTGAGATGCTGTCTCCAAACTAGGAAGAGAGTCAGAGGGGAGAGAGAAAGAGAGAAAATTTAAGAAACATAGAGCCAAATAATAGATAGATGATAAAGGATGATGACGACGATGGTGATGAAGGTGATAGATTATAGGTAGGTAGATAGATAGATAGATAAAAATAAAAGTTTAAGAAACATACAGTCAAACAAATCACATTAAGCTCTACCCCCTGTGGCTCTCTGAAACTTTTCCCCGTGCCGATCCTTCTGATCCCCGAGAAGGCAGAGATTGCTAAGGTTTCTGAGTGCATTTCCTTATTTTCAACTGTTTGATCTTAGAATCTTTTTCTTCTGTCCCTTTTTGCAAATCACCTCACAGAATCTGAGCCCGCTTAGGGACCACTGCACTCCAGGAACCCCCTTTCCTCCCTGACAGTTTTTCTCACTGAGGTTCCAGTTCCCTGTGGTCAAGCGCAGTCACAAAATACCTTATGGAAAATTCCAGAAATAATCCTTATGTTCACACTGCCCCTCCTGGGACACAAATCACCCTCTGTTCAGTGCAAAGAGACCACGCTTACTTTCCTTTACTACAGTGCAGCCGAGTCCTCACTTGGCTTCCCTCTCGGGGCACCGTAGGTCTCAGCCCTCCCCCCTGTCTCCCTGGCCCCCTTCCTCCCCATCGTCCCTGCCCCACTCTGCATTTCCCCGTAGCATTTATGACCTCCTCACATACTCAACCCTTGACAGAACATCCTGTATATTTTCTGGTTTGTTCACTTATAGGCACTAGACCTTCTGCAAACATATTTTGAATGAAGGAATGAATGGGTAGGAATGAAGATTGATTTCCTTCCAAATATATGCTAACTGAATTGGAACCTTTGGCTTCACCACAAAGACAGAATTGGAAGGAAGAGGTGGAGAAATCGGCCAGGAATTCCCAGGGATTCAGCTCACAGGCAGGAGGCACAAACCATCCATCAACGCGACAGCAATTGGAGGTCACAGGAGAAGGAAACAGAACAACCAGAAGTGCGCGTTTCCCTTGAACATCTCATTTGCTGAAAGCATTTCCTTATTGCGAGCAGGAGCCAAGCCTTCTCTGATGCTATTTATATGGCCACACGATTCAAGAATGGCTTTGTTTTCAGAATCTTAATTGGGTCACATTTTGAAACAATTATTCACTCCACCTGGGGCTCGTTCACTATGGAATTCCTCTAACGCACAGTCTCCGTGGCATCTTTTAAGAGTTGGTGTCGATGTCTAGGATGAGCTAACAGAGACTGGCTGGGGGACGAAGCAATTCAAATGAACAAGGACCGCTGCTCAAAAATAAGTGAGGTGAAGATAAAACAACTGTGAATGTTGCAACCCAGAACTGATCGCAGGCTTCTGTAAGAAGCGAAAAGATGGAGGGGTTCAGAACTGAACGGTGTGTCTGTAACTCCATGCCCAGAGCCCAGGGAATTGGTCCAGACCATGGGGTCCTTAGAGTCCAAGGCTGCTGCAGGGTGGTGGGTCGAAGACATGCAAGTTCTAAAGGCACTTGGTCTACTAAGAACCCAGCATGAAGAGGACCCCTGGAACGTGCTGAGTGGTCTTCGGAGTGGGCAGGAAGAGTTAGGAGTTGGGAGAGAAACCAGGGACCCCAACAGCACCCAGACTGCCCAATTCCTCTTCTTCAGGTGGAAGCCCTCATCCTGGGGGCCTCAGTTGGGGTTCAGAGCAGCTCCCATGCTCAGTGGTGCAGCCCTTGGTTCCTCCATCACACCTTGACTACCGGCCCCTGAGAAAGCGCAGGGGAGCCCTGACTCACTGTGGAGAGTGGGCTCAGAACTGGCACCTGGCACGCACTGTGTCTAGGGAAGCTGTCCAGAGACACAGGCACCTGGGAGAGGGTGCGCAGTTACTCACATCCACAATTATCCACCCTCCTTGGGACTGAGTTACGAGCTATCCACGCCTCAGTTATGTTTAGTGGACATCGCCTTTCCCCTGTGTCTTCCGGTCAGGCCACCATCCCTCCACCTGTGGCTCAGTCACACTCAGCCCAGAGCCAGTCCTGGGGACCCCCGCCCAGAGGCTCATGGTTCATATTGCTGCGGGGACCCAGGGCGCCCTCCCCCGTGTTAGTCAGGTGCACAGAACGCGAGCCACTCAGATATTGGATGTCTTCCCTAGTTCCCAAAATTATCCTAAGAATGGCTGGATGAGCTGCATAGAAAGTACTTGGCTCAGGGCGTGGCAGCGGCAGCAGCATCTCAGCAGTGATTGCTGTGGCTGCTGCTACGTTATGACAAGTGTGACGATGACCAAGGTCCCAGAGATGGTGGAGGTTCCCCATCCATTACCAGGTCCCCAACATGAGCCCATATCTCCATTCTCCTCTGATCTCAGCCCAGTCCTCAGCTCCATCCATAACGCAGCCTTCTCCTTTTTAGGTTTCCTCCAAACCAGCAGGTTCTGTCCCTCCCTTAGCATGAGGCTGTACTCCAAGTGCACGCAGACACCTCCTCATACATCCACAATTTTAGCAGCCCCTCTGCTTGGCCAATCCTGCCCTGTGTCCCCATCTGTCTCCCCCTTGATGTCATCCTGGCTCAAAGTTGCCCAAAACTTTGGAGGCCTCCCCTTTGCATTTATCTGCTTTTGTATTCCAAGAAAACTGAAATACGGAGGGAAAGGCAGAGCGATATACACCCACATGATTGTAAGACAAATAGCTTAAAGGATAGATGAAGGATTCGCTTACAGGAAAAGCAAGCATCTGAAAACCAAAGACGCTATGTTCATTCCAGCTATGGCACCACGCCTCCAAACATAGAGGCACCCAGGTGGGAAATACATTAGGACCAACCTCCTCTCCAACAACCTATTCAGGAGCAGAGAGAACCCCAGCTTCTGCCAGGATCCTGTAACATTCAAATTAGCAGCGGCAGCAGCCTATGTGCTGGGCAGAGGTGAAAGTTCCCAGAGCAGGAAGGGAAAATTAACAACCATCAAGTCTGCATTCTTCAGGGTTTTACTGCGCTGCTGGCTCAGCACAGCGCTAGCTCTTTACATCCATGGAATCTTCAGGAACCACCACTGAGCACAGCGTTAGCACCAATATGGTGGTTTGAGAGGTAGAAAGCCCCAGAGTTTACAGATGAGACAAGCTACCTAGAGGCAGGCAGTGCAGCAGGTACAAGTCTGCCTACGTCCAGAGCATCTGTCTGCCCCTTGGCCAGCACAAATGAGAGAACAAGGACAAGAAGGGCTGGGGACAGAGGAACATCAATGGTTGGCCTTAGATCCAGAAGGAAACTGCTGTGGCCACAGACAAGCAGGCTTCCCATGTCCTTAGCCTGGAGGAAAGAATAAGGACACCTGGGCACACGGTGGGTAGGGCATTTGGGGGTTTGGTTTATCACATAGGTGTATTTTCTCCCGTTCTCTGGCAGTGGATAATGAATGACAGACGACCGCACGTGAAATCGCACCTCTGATAGAGATTGGACAGTAGACACCTGGCTTCTGCCCTCTTCTCCTTGCTGTGTATCCGTAAGTAAGGGGAAGAGATGGTTTGTCTTTCTTGGTGGGACAGGAATCTTGACGCAGTACAAGAGAAAAGGGGAGAGACTGAAGGGCGGGTGCTACTGAAATTGTGTTCCAGACTTCACACAGATGTGATATTTCCATATGGTACATGTCAACACTTCCGCCTTTCAGATAAGTTTGGAGGTTTCTTTTTGTTTTTTTTTTGTTTTGTTTTTTGTTTTTTTTTTTTGTGGGTACCGGGGGGACGACCTCAGGACCTCACGCGCCAACAGGCACCCGTGCCGCTGAGCGATATCACCGGCCCCTTTTTCGTATGTGGGATCCGGGAGTCGAACTCGGGCCCTCGCGCTTGCCGGGCAGGCGCTTAAGCCGCTGAGCCGTCTCACCGGCCATCTTTTTGTTTTAAATATAATTACGCCTGGCAGAATAAGATGTGTATGTGATAAAATGGACAGCATTAGTATTCATTACCATGGATGACACCTTACGAGATTAGCCATTTAATATTGACAACAATGTGCATTGTGTAAGAGATGTGCAGAGGTCAGAAAATGTTCCCCAAGTCACATAGCTGGTGGGAGAAAACTCAGGGTGCATTGGAAGCTTTGGCTGCGCACACTGCTGAGCAGCTTTGAGGGAGAAAGGGATGGGGCTGTCAGCCGTGACAAAGGTGAAGGCAGTCAGTAATCACCCCCTCCTGCTCCAACTCCAGCAGGCCCCCACCTCCTCGGATGGCCTTTCTCTCACACTTCCTGTGGTTCTTCTGACCAATGGTCTGGGCCTGCTTCTCCACCCCACAAACCTCTCCCTCACCCCTTCTGGTCACCAGCCTCTTGCATCATGAGTCCTTCTTCCTGTCCCACCATCTGGGTAAACTCGACCTCTGGATTTTGGTGGATTCCAGAAAGAATCAATATGGAACATAAGCATTCTAAATATAGGCTGCAGATTCCCCACTCTTTCCACCCTCAACCAGATCTTTCCCCACACATTAGACCAAAGTTCAGTGCCAGGCGAACCAGATTTGAAAGGACCTCATCCATCCGTCACTCGGTTTTCCCATTAATAATATTATTTTTCTCACGAGCAAAAGTGATAGTAATAACTATTTGAAACTAAATTTGTATTTGAACATGCTGGCCCCTTTAAAATACACATTAAAAAAAAAAAAAAAAAACACCCCAAAGGCACTTACCATCAGCCAGTTATACTTGAGTTCTTTCTTCTTCAACTTTCTACCAGTGGCATTCATCAACCCGAAAAGCCAGTTTCTCTAACACCTTTATGCAAAATACAATAGCTGCCCTATCTTTAAAAACCTCCCATTTTCCTTATCAGTGAAGACACAGGAACCCAGTGACTGATAAACTGATAGTGACGAGCAGTCTGCTCCAGGCACCTCTGCAGACTCACCATGTTCTCTCCTCTATTTGAAAGCTCTTTCTGAGGCTCCACTTGCAGTTTAACCTTATCGCTGCAGACTCTCACATTTCACTGGGTTTTACTGTCCTTGGGGTGCATTTCTCAGAAAACTTCCCCGCCCGCCTTGGTGACAGCTCCCTCCATGCCCCTGGAGAGCAGGCTGGTAGGTAATTTCCCTAGAGCCGAGCCTCTGAGGGGAACCATGCGCATTTCTGCAGCTCACCTTCCTGTGGGTGCCTGTGTCAAACTTGTGAAGATTCTGACACGTATTGGCTGTGCGAATGGACACCGGGCTCCATGGCACAGATCTTGCATGACAAGAGAGGAGGCTTGGACAGGCTATGACCCTGCCCAGGGAAGTGGCTGGCACCAGACCAAGCCAGAACCCACAAACCCTGGAACGGAACTCTTGCCACATGCCCCCAGCAGGTGCTTGTAGTAGAGATTTTTATGGATATGTATTTCATTAGAATTCTTACAAGCTAATTTTAGTTATCTATGCAATTATTTTCCTAAATGTTGGTGGCTTTTGAACAATCAAGATAGGCCATCTGCCAGTCCTCCAATAAAGAGAAAGAACATCAGCTTTCAACATGTCCTGGTTTTTCTCTTTCCAGCTGCGTGACTTTGGGAACATTTTCCGACTTCTCTACATATCTTAAAAAATGGTCGGGGGCCGGTGAGATAGCTCAGCGGCATAAGCACCTGCCTGGCAAGAGTGAGGTCCTGAGTTCGACCCCCGGTACCCACAAAAAAAAAAAAAAAAAAAGGTCACTGTTGTCAATATTAAATGACTAACCCAGGTAAAGTGTTATCCATGAGGACTAATGCTGTCCATTTTATCACATATTCATCTTCTGCTCTGCACAATTATGATTAAAATTTTTTAAAAGCAACCTTCAAAATGCGTTTGAAAAGATGCAACTGTTGATAACATGTGCCATGTCTAAATGTCACATCCGTGTCAGATCAGAAGCACAGTGTGAGTAGGCCTGACCTTTAATATCTCTTCTTTCTCTTGTACTGTGTCAAGATTCCTGTCCCACCAAGAAAGACGAAACACCTCTTCTCCTTACTTATGGACATTCTACAAAAAAGGCAAAGACACACAGCAAGGAGAAGATGACAGAATCCAGTTAACTACTGTACAACCTTTATCAGAGGCTGATCTTAGATGCAGTCATCTTTCATTCATTATCCACTTCCAGAGAACTGGAGAAAATACACTTAAGCGATACGCTGAACAGTTCTTACTGATGCACCCAACATTGCATTGGGCACTGGTAGCAACACAGGAGAGGTTGAAACTCCTGACCTCAAGGAACTTCAGACTAGAGAAATAAGGAAAAGGGGTTGCAGCATTTTATCAATCTGAAATTTGGGGTGTAACTAAGATATTTGCAACAAGCAGAATCTTGTTGAAAATTAAAGTGAGTTATTGAGTCTCTACCCTTATTGAAAGTGGAAATGATTTCATCTTCCTGGTTTGGTTGAGCTATGGTTCTGCCCTAATTCTAGATCTCTTGATATCTTTTTCCATTGTCTGATTATTAAAATAGCAATATTCAGAAACTTGAGCCACCTCTGCTATGTAATTTATCTTTCAAACCATCTCTATTATTCGCATTGACGCACTTGAAATGGTATCAAGATGAAACACAGTATTTTCAATGCCCATATTAGTAACTGTTAAATCCCAGGGCCAGTGTCCATCATGGTCCTCCAGGATTAGCAATAAAGAGGCCACACTTGATCAAAGATACAGAGGCCTATGCAGCCATGGTTGGTTTCAGGACATCTCTCCTGAGTGACTGTTCTCTCTGCAAGGGCTTTGCCTAGTGTGGCCTTCAGAGTCCCTGGCTGATGTGCCCACCCGCAGGATCCTGGGCGGTGTACCTCAGTGCGACTGGCCCTGGGGCCCTCCCACCACCAGGATGCAGCCCTGAGAGGGAGCACTCCTGGAGGAAGGAGTCCCAGACAACAGAAGGCGCGAGTACACCTGTGACAGCCCGCCACCCACAGACACGAAGGACAGCTCCAAAGTGTCCAAACTTGATCACTTGGAAAGAGAAGTACAGATTGGTGCCCCTGAAAGAAAATAAAGTGTCTGAGATAGTGAGGTGTGTGTATGTGTGTATGTGTGTGTGTGTGTCTGTGTGCAAGTCTAAATGGAGAAGATGTCTTAGCTCTGTACCCAAACCAAAACGAGCTACGGTCAGGACCAAAATGTTCATTGGCTTGATCCATGCACACTGAATGTTTGTTGAAATAACACATTGTATAATTATTGCATGTTAATAAAACATTTTTTTAAAAATTTCACTAAATTAACAAATCCAAGAAGTTAGCTGGTCTTCCTCTTGCCTTGGAAAACTAATCCACCTCACCAGCAGTACCACGCTTCTGACTGCCCAGACTCCCCATGACACGGGCTGATTCCTGGACTCCTTTTTGCATGGCCGTTCATGTCTCTGGTTTCTGCGTCCTGAGGTCCCATCTCTGTTCTGCTCAGTCTCGGCCCAGAACTAAGCCTCTTCCCAAGTTGGCATGAGAAATCTGTTTACACCAAATATTCCAAAAATATGGTGCATCTAGCTACAGATCTGCATATCACATGGCTGACTTTGTGGCCTCCCACAGGCCTCCACCCCCGCCGGGGCTCTGTCCTGCCCTCCTCTGGGGGCAGGGCTTGCCCAACTGCCCTCATCACCTGTCCCCAGATGGGCCCAACCAGATCTACCAAGGATCTGGGCAGCTGGAAAGGTTGCACATCTTTTAAAAGGAGGCTGAGAAATTGACACTAATCTGTTTTTCTCTGTCACGTTTGCTTTTGGTTCACCTTCCTGTCTGCATAGTGACCCTTTTTCCCATGTCTAGAACCTTCTATGCTTTCACCTGGTTGCTACAACCCACCTCATATGTTGACTAGTAAGATACTCCTTTAATCTCCAAAGGAGCAGGCTTTCTTAAAGAGTGCAAATGTCCTATAATACAAATGTTTGAAAGGCTGATAAAGGACTCCCACCTGCTATGAAGAAAAGGAGACTGTAGGACTAGAGCTTTAAGTGAAAGAGTTCAAATCAAGCCTAATAGGTCACCAGCAAACTTACTTGCTCATAAAGCCAGCTTATGTATCTCTCCCTTCTCCTAGGCCCCTGTGCCCTAACCACATTTAACAGAAAATGACGCTCAACCTTAATTTAGAAATCTACCATAGGAAGTTCATTCAGATATCGTGTGCTTCCATCAGGGGCACAAAACCTCCTGCATTCAGGATTGGGTTGGCTGTTCTTGATTTGCCTGGAGCAGGCCGCCTTGATGACCACCTCCTCTGATCCTAACAGATCTCTCTCTCCCTGAAAAATAAAACATTGCCAGCAGCGACAGAGGCTTGTGCATTTCACACCTTCCCCTTCCTCTAGAGTTCAGGAAAGGCTCTTGTTTAGTTGAGCATTAACAGAGGTGATTGATTGGCGACTTGTGGAACTGGGAACCATATGGAACCATATGTTCACCTGGAAAAAATTAATTTGACTCTGAAAAATTTGGTTGTGATATTCTCTCTCTCCAAAACAAAAGAATGGAAAAGGTTTCTTTAAGACATTTAGATTTTTCTGCATTTAACGAAGTGCACATGTCTCTCTCTAGTCTTGAATAGCTGAAGCCCAGGAAGGAGCACCTGGATACTGGCCAGGGCTCGCTGCGCAGCTGTCTGCACCAGAGCAGGTCGCTGTGAACAACACAGAATGGAAGAGGTGGCCACACGCCACCTCCCGGGCTAGGTGACAAGAGGCACACAGCGTCCATCTAGGACTCTCTTCTGCAAGGTGAGCATCAGAGGGGCTTCAGAGCTCACACCTCCTGCCCACAGATACGTGAAGAGCTGAGACGTGACCCCTCTAGGTCCAGTCAAGTGCTCAGAGGTGACAGATTGTGGCCAGCAGCTTGACCACAACTTGGCAAGGGACCCTGAGGCAGATCCTTGCACCTAAGTCACTCAGATTCCTGATCCTCAGGAACGGTGAACGGTGGTATACGGTGAACGGTGGTATACGGTGAACAGTGGTATAAGCTGCTAAACTTGAGAGTGATTTGCTACGCAGCAATAGATAGCGCACAGCTGTCAGAATACAAGCTGTGAGGTTTCTCCTGGTGGACCTCTAAGGCTATCGAAGCCAGGGATATGTGCCACAAAGAGAAGACTCAATCCGAATGTGTTTTGGGGTTCTGTTGTGGTTGTTGCCTGCTCTGCATTCTGTTCCCCTTATAAAGCAGTTAAAATCCAGCTTCTACTCTTTCTCAGCAAGCCCTTGGGTGTCTGTGCCCTCAGGAAACTGTCCTGTACCCCTGGGGTTTCTATTATCAGAGAAAACTTCTGCTCTTAGACATCATTCTACAGCTCTTGAAAGAACTTCTTGCCTCATCGAATCAGATAAAACATTTTCCCCTCTCATGTTCGTCCCACATGCTCAGCAGATCTGTGCCCATAGATCAGAAGGAAACAAATTCACTTGGCCGCAGAAACCAGCACGGTGCCACACTGCCCTCACAGCCTGGGGTCAGAGAGGCCTCATAGGACACATAGGTGACTGCCAGGGGACAATGAGTGGACACAGAGGTGCAAGAGACAGGTGAGGATAGCAGATGGGAGCCAGGACTTGGCCCAGTGCTCATGACTCTGGGCTATACTCTCCTACCATGGCCACAGCCACGGCCATGGGAAGAGCTTGGACGGGGTCGTCCAGGCAGGTCTGGTCAGATCTGCAGAGGCAACAGACTGTGGCCGACAGAAATGCTCCTGTAATGGGACCACTTCCTGTGCTCTGGCCCCTGCTTGCCGTGGTCTCCAATGGACACGCTGGCTGAGAGGACAGTAACCTACACGGTCTGTTCTCAGTGTCTCCCCGTGGGACAGCTTTGTCCTCAGGGGTCTCAAAGCCACTCCCTGCCTTCTGACGCTGTGGGAGGATGAGAAAAAGCTGGTCTGTAGTCACGTTGTCCTTCTTTCTACCTGTCTCTAAATAAAGCCCATCAGCAGATGAGTGGATAAAGAAAATATGGTATTTACACACAGTGGAGTACTACTCTGATATAAAGAATGATAAAGTTGAGTCAATTGTAGGAAAATGGATGCACCTTGAGGCCATAATGTTAAGTGAAATAAATCGGACACACTGCTTCAGTATTGCATGGTTTCTCTTACATGAGAAACCCAAAGTATAAAGAATTAAAAGCAAAGTAAAAGATAGATAATAAGGAACAGCGGCATAGATCTTTCGTAAATGGTAAGAGGACTAAGAGACGGAGAGAGAGAGGGGAAGGAAAAGGGACATAAAAAGAATGAACATGTGTCATGCGCATGCTCCAACTATCCCCCCATGTGATCATTAAGTATTGCAAACATGTATAAATAAAAATAAAAACAAACAAAAAGATCAACATTTACCCTCATTTTGCGAAGTTTTCTAAAACCTAGAACTCTAGAAAATTCTCTCTAGGGCTGGTAAAAATTGGCAGATGGCCTTCATTTGCTGAAATTCTCCAGTCCTGTAAACACACATAAGAGGTTATCTGCTGAGGACAAATACAGATATCTTGAAGCATTCCAAGCAAATTTAGCCTTAGGAAGGAAAGAGGGTGGGAAGGGGAAAATACGATCTCAGAGCGAACGCGAACATGCAATTCAGGAAGCCGATTTAGTCATCCACTCAAAGATGTTTTGCTTCAAGATCTTGTCTGGTTCTTGTGACATCAGCTTCCCTAGCTCATTGCACATCTTCTCACCACAACTTACTTGCCAAAATGCTTGTGTAATATGTAGCACGCGTTATCTAACAGGTACTGCCACGACGTCTGAAGCCCACAGCACTGAAAAATTGGGTGCCAAAATCATCTTAAAATTATCTATTTCTGATGACATAAAGAATGTTCACTGAAGAAATTTTAAAATGTACAGAAAATTATAAGCGAAAAAACCTCACATCCTAATACATAGAGGCAATCGTTTTTTAACATGTCCTCATATTTTCTAAGAGCATGTTAAAATAATTGTAACATATATATATGCACAAATATTATATGCAGGTATATAACAGAAATACAGAATTTGCTGATAGATATAAAAGAAATATATAAATGGAGAATCTTATCCTGTAATTTAAAAAATCTTTTTAAAATTAAATTGAAGAATAAATAAGAATAGCAAATCTAAGGTTGGGTATGTTGCTTGGTGGCAGATTGCTTGCCCAGCCTGCCAAAGGCCCTGGATTTGATCCCAGCACCAAGGAAAACATAGCGAAACTAACTTTTTATTAAGTGCTCATCATGGACTTACGAGGCAGGTACTGTTGCTGATAAGGTGACTGAGTCTCTGAGAAGTCAATGTTCTGGGTCACTGGGAAGCTGGGATTTGAACCCAGGTGCCAGGACTGTAAAGCCTGCATACTATACTCAGTGTTGCCACTATGTCTTGACTCTCCAGGAATATTTGAAGCCAGCCAGGGAAATATTAAAAAGCAGTAAAGTTTAGAAGAATGAGTGATCTCTTTTTTTAGATATTCTTCTCCCTTAGGCCTAGTGTTGTCCCATTCAGGAATTAAGATGATGCGAAACAGTCAGATAGCTTAACAGCAAAGAATGAAAATCTGAAAACCAGAGGGATAGTTAGCAAGAATTTATCACAAGATTTTTTAAACAGGCAAATCCTGTCTGAGAGAAAAATAGGTTTTAAATAAATGTTAAGCCCGGTTTAGATTTAACTTATACAAATTTTAATGTAAGCACTATAAAATATATGATATAAAAATAAATTAAAATCAATGAAAAAATTAAATTCCAAATGGTTTAGAAGTTTAAAAACAAAACCAAGATTCAACATGGCTGAATAGAAGAGGAGTTACTCAGAGAATCATCTAAAAACACAGGTAATTGGAAGAAAGGAGGGACAGCCTGATGCCAAAATCAACGTGAAATAAGAGACTTGCAGATCAAACAAAACATAGGCATAAGATTTTATACAATGGTGCAGCAGCCACAGGGCTGCCTGCGGACCTCTGCCTGCACACAGAGCAGGACCCGCCATTCTGGGAGGTCCCCAAAACACTGATGGACAGCAACAGCATGGCAAATGCAAGCCGCACAGGATAGATTTGGGATATAAGGCCACTCGCCTCTTTTGCCTTCCTCCAAACAGAGGACATTACAGCCTGGCAGCAAATTTCACTGGCACACACAGGGTCGAGTGACCAGGAAGCTCCTCCCACCCCAATGGCCCACCAGTTTCTTCCCTTTTTTTTTTTTCTTTTTTTTGTCTTGCAGCATAACAGCTAACAGGAACCTCTAGTGACAGCAAGGTTAGGGACCACAATGACAGTGGTGAAGGTAGTGAGTGGAGTAGCACCACCCTTCCTGCCCTGCTCCCAGTGGCATGAAAGAGGGATGCGGGATTGAAGCAGCCTTGGGCCATGGTGGGGCAACAAGTAGGAAGTCGACACCCCCTGCCCTGCTCCCAGCAGTGTGAGGGGGGAGAGACACAGAGACACCCAGGGTAAGGAGATGCGGGCGGGCCACTGAGGGACATGCAGAAAGTTTCTGGCTGAAGACTGGCCCCAGCCCGCACATCCGATCAGCCCTGCACCCAGCACTAAGCCTGCGGCAGCCTTGGAGGGATCACCCAGCACAGATGCGGGCTCTGACTCAGACCTACCACAGAGCTGAGGGTACTGTTTTATTGTTTTGTTGTTATTGTTGGCTTGTGTGATTGTTTTGTTTTCCTTTTTTTTTTGTTTTTGGTTGTTTAAATTTTTATTTTTATTGTTTGTTTTGTTTTGTTCATCTTTTTTCTCTCTTTCCTCAACTATCTTTCTTGATTTTATGATATTTTCATATGAGTGAACATTGTCACTAGTCTTCCTGGTTCGCTTCAGTATTCTTTTGCTTTCTCCTTCATTCTTTCTCTCTTGTCCTTGTCTCCAGTTTCCCAAAGCTTACGTGATCATCCTTGGTCCTTCACCCTTGCTTCTACTATATTTATAACACTATTGTTATTGTTAATTGTACTACTTTAGCCAGGGTGTCTTACATGTTGTAGTCAGTTGTTCTCCATTGTATGACAACACCATGATTGTCTGGGGACATAATCATCACCATAGTCCAGTGCCAAAGAACTAGGTGCTGAGCCAAATAGATAGCAACTTCTCATGCCTAATAAAGTGGAAAGGTAGGATCTTGGGACAGACACAAAGGCCAAGAGCCAGCTACACTTAGATGACATCTCTAAGAAATAGACATTTCCTAGGGAAGCCTCAAACTAGTGATAAAGCTACCTATTATAAGCAATTTACAAGCATTAACACAGAAAACAAATTAAAATTAAAAAAATAGAAAATAACAAGATGAAGGAGGAAAATGCAATGCGAGACCTCCAGCCCACCCAAGACAAATCCAGGGGACAGTGAGACAGAGGAATTCAGAAGCCACCCACCACCCGAATTTTCTGAAATTATAGCAGCAGAAATTAAAAAAAAAAAAAAGATGAATGAGGCTGTAAAGAAAATCAGATCAGAAATAATCTCTAAGATAAAGAGATGACGAGCAAAAGGAAGGAATTGCTCAGTGAATCTACAGTAGACACAGATTAAAAAATAGAGGAGCTGAGGAAAATGATGGAAAGCATGAATACCCAACATAAGAAAGAAATGGAATCCATGAAACAGATTCAAACAGATATGCAGGAGACAAAAATTCCATGGAAAGTACACCCAGTTGAATGAAGCAGGGAGAGGACATAATATCAGATACAGAAGACAGGACAGTGGTTAGGGATCATGAAAAGCAAGATTTCTTAAAAATAGCAAGTGACCATGAAAAATCAATCCAACAGCTGCAAGATGATGCAAAGAAGAATAACATAAGATTGATCAGAGTCAATGACAAAGCAGGAGACAATGTAAAAAAAAAAAAAAACTGTTCATGGAAGTAATGGCAGAAAACTTCCCAAGCATGGAAAAAGAATTTGACATTCAGATAAGTGAGGTATATAGAACTCTAATTATCCATGACCAAAATAAATCTACAGCGATGCACATAATAAAGATTCCAGAAATTCAGCACAAGAACAGAATATTAAAAGCTGTTGGAGAAAAGAAACAGATCACTTATAAAGGCAAGCCCATCAGAATCACAGCAGACTTCTCAGCACAAACCCTTAAGTCAAGGAGAGCTTGGAGTGAAGTATTGCAAGTCCTGAAAGAAAACAACATCCAACCCAGATTGATGTACCCTGAAAAACTATTTTTCCAAATCTCCCATTGGAGAAATAAGATACTTCCATGACAAAGAACAACTGAAGAAATTTATGACCATCAAACAAGCTCTCCAAAACATTCTGAAGGATATTTTAGAAAGAGATAATGAAGACTATAATTCCAAGAACACCAATAGAAAAAAATCCGCCAGGCAAGGCAAGCAATTAAACTGAGGAGAAAGACAGAGAACCAACAACACAAAAGTAATATGACAAGGATAAGCCAAAACATATCAGTTATAACTATCAATGTAAATGGAATCAATTCACCAATCAAAAGAAACAGACTGGCAGAATGGATCAAGAAATAAGTTCCAACAATATGTTGCATACCAGAAACACATTTAACTCAAAAAGAAATTCATAGATTGAAAGTCAAAGAACAGAAAAAATACTTTATGTGACAGGAACCCAGAAAAAAAGAATGGGTAGCTATTCTATTTACAGACAAAGTGAACTTCAAGCCAAGACTGACCATAAGAGACAAAGGTCACTACATAATTGTTAAAGAAAAACTCCAAGAGGAAAAGATAACAATCATAAATATAGATACACCAAATACCAGTACACCAACTATATAAAACAAATATTAACAGACATGAAAAATCAAATAAGAACTAACACATTATAATGAGGAACTCAATACCCCACTGTCACAGATAGACAGACAAACTAGAAAAAAATTAACAAAGAAATATCAGAACTGAACCAAACCTGTGAACAAATGGACTTAATAGATGGCTACAGAGTGTTTCACCCCAAAACATCAGAATGCATATTCTTCTCAGCTGCACATGGGATGTTCTCCAAAATAAACCACATACTAGCTCATAGAACATCCTTAAGTAAATGCAAAGGAATTGAAATTATCCCATGCATATTATCAGACCATAGTGCAATGAAATTGGAAATCAATGGCAAGAGAAACCACAAACACTACATAAATACATGGAAATTAAATAGCACCTCCTGAACAACCAATGAGTCACAGCTGATATTAAAAAAGAAATTAGAGAGTTTCTACAATTAAATGATAATGCTGATACAACATACTGTAACTTATTGGATACAACAAAAGTGGTCCTATGAAGGAAATTTATAGCAGTGAGCTCTCATCAGGAAGACAGAGTGAGCTCAAATAAAGAGCCTAATGCTGAACCTCATACTTCTAGAAAAAGATGAGCAAGTAAAGCCCAAAGCTCATACAAGGGAGGAAATTATAAAGATCAGAGCAGAAATTAATGCAACGGAAACTAAGAAAACAATACAAAGAATCAATGAATCAAAAGATGGTTCTCTGAAAGATTAAATAAAATGATAAACCCTTAACCAACTTCATCAAAAAAAGCAAAGAAAAGAATTAAGAATGCAATTAATTAAATGCAATTAAGAATGAAAACAGTGAAATCACAACGGACCCTGCAGAAATCCAGAAGATCATCAATACCTACTCAGAGAACCTGTATTCTAATAAGACGGAAGACACGGAAGAAATAGACAGATTCCTAGACACATGCGAATTACCAAAGCTGAATGAAGAAGATATAAAAATTCTAAATAACCCATCATCAGTTAACGAAATTGAAGATGTAATTAAAAACTCAGCAATAAAGAAAAGCGCAGGTCCTGATGGCTTCAGTGTTAAATTCTACAAGACAGAGGAAATCTAATGCCACTACTCCCCAAACTCTTTATGAAATTGAAGGGGAAGCAATATTCCCAAACTCAGGCCTGGAAGCAAGTATTACCCTGATACCAAAACCAGAGAAGGATCCAACCAAAAAGAGCACTGCAGGCTAATGTCCCTAATGATCATAGATGCAAAAATCTTCAATAAGATACTGGCAATAGCAAATCGTCAAGAAGATTATACACCATGACCAAGTAGGCTTCATCCCAGATGTGCAGGGATGGTTCAACATACACAAATCAATAAATATAATATACTATATCAACAGAGCCAAGGAAAAAAAATCACATGATCATCTCAATAGATGCAGAAAAAGGTTTTGACAAAGTCCAGCACCCATTCATGATAAAAACTCTACAGAAAATTGGAATAGACGGTCTTTATCTCAATCTTATAAAAGCCATCTATGACAAACCAACAGCCAATATCACATTAAATGGTCAAAAACTGAAAGCTTTTACTCTAAAATCAGGAACAAGGCAAGGATGTCCACTGTCAACACTCTTACTCAATATAGTTCTGGAAACATTAGCCAGAGCAATTAGACAAGAGAAAGAAACAAAAGGAATAAAGATAGGAGAGAAGTTAAATTATCATTATTTGCAGATGGCATGATACTTTACATAGAAAACCCCAAAAACTCCACCAAAAGATTTCTAGATTTAATAACCAAATTCAGTCGCGTAGCTGGATACAAAGTCAACACTCAAAAGTCAACAGCATTCTTGTACACAGATAACAAACTCACTGAGAGAGAAATTAGGGAAACCACACCTTTCACAATAGCATCCAAAAAATGAAATATTTAGGAATCAATCTAACAAAGGAAGTAAAAGATCTCTACATTGAAAACTACAGTACTCTGAGAAAGGAGAGTGAAGAGGATATTAGAAAATGGAAAGATATCCCTTGCTCTTGTGTAGGAAGAACCAACATAGTGACAATGGCCATACTTTCAAAATTGTTATACTGATTTAATGCAATTGTAATCAAAATACCAACAGCATACCTCACAGAATTAGAGGAAAGAATCCTAAAATTTATTTGGAACCAGAAGAGAAGTAGAATAGCAAAACCAAGTCTAAGCAACAAAGGAAAGACTGGAGGTATCACAGTCCCTGATTTGAAATTATACTACAGAACTACTGTGATTAAAAACAGCATGGTACTGGCAAAAGAACAGACCTGAGGATCAGTGGAACAGATTGGAAGATGCAGAAACAACTCTAAACACATTCTGCTAACTTATCTTCAACAAAGGGGCTAAACACCTTCACTGGAAGAAAGCCTCTTTAATAAATGGTGCTGGAAAAACTGGCTTTCCACATGCCAAAGACTAAAACTCTCTCACCATGCACTAATCTGAAATCAAAATGGATCAAAGATCTAAATATTAAAACAGAAACACTAAATCCGCTGGAAGAGAGAATAGGCAGAACTCTTGAAGCCATCAGTGCGGGCAAGGTCTTTATGAACAGAACCCCGATTACAAGGAAATATTACAAAGAATCAATGACTGGGGTCTGATCTTATTAAAAGCTTTTGCACACAAAAGAAATCACCAACAGAGTGAAGAGACAACCCACAGAGTGGGAAAAATATTTTTTTTCTACCTGTTCCTCAGACAAAGGTCTGCTATCTAGAATATAAAAAGAACTCAAAAAAATCACATCCCCTAAATTTAAAGGTTCAGTCCAAAACTGGGCATCTGAAATGAATGGACACTTCTCAGATGAAGAAATAGAAATGGCAAATAAATACATGAAAAAATGTTCAACATCACTGGTCATTCCACAGATGCAAATTTATTTTATTTTATTTTTTATGTGGGTACTGGGAGTCGAAATCAGGACCTCACACTTGCCAGGCTTGTGCCCCTGAGCTATATCACCAGCCCTACAGATGAAAATTTAAACAACACTGAGATTGCATCTCACTCTATAAAGAATGGCTATTATCAAGAAATCAACCAACAACAAATGCTGGAGGGGCTGTGGGAAAAAAAGGAGCCCTTCCCCACTGTGGGTGGGAGTGTAGACTGGTACAACCACAGTGGAAATCAGTGTGGAGATTCCTCAAAAAAGTAGGATTAGAGGTCCCATTCGACCCAGCTATTTCCCTTTTTGGTATCTTCCCAAAAGAATTAAAAACATCATACCACAGCCATATATGCATACCCATGTTTATAGCAGCACAGTTTGTAATAGCTAAATCTTGGAAACAGCCCAAATGCCCATCAGCCTATGAATGGATAAAGAAGATGTGTTTTTTTTTAATACAGTGGAATACTACTCAGCCTTAAAGAAGGATAAACTTGAGACATTTCTAGGTATGTGGATGCACCTTGAGACCATACCCTTACGTGAAATAAATCAGTCACACATGTGTAAATATCCCATTGTTTCTCTGGTGTGAGAAACTGAAAGTGTAAATAAGAACCAAAATGTATAATAGATATTGTGAAATAGGAAGAAAATGTTCAAATGGGAATAAGAATAAGGGAGGGTGAGGGGAAAAGGAAGAAAGGGAGAAGAAAAAAATGAGAAAGGAAGCAAAAAATGGAAACAAAGCCTTTGTACTTAAGGAGGGGAAGAGGGGTTGAAGGGAGGGGAGGGGAATAGGAAAAAAAGAAGAACCATGATATATCGTGTACAGGTGCAAATTCTCCATGACGAATGTGATCATTATGTATTTCTAAAATGTACCAATAAATTTAATTAATTTTTAAAATAAGCAAAAACAAAAATTGTAAAGATGTAAACAGATAGAAGTAACCACTTAGTTTGTAACATGGTGAAAGCGATTTTGGCTAAATACAATGATAAAGGTAGAGAATATAGTGGCAAAAATTAAAAGAGTTTGTTATATTTGTATATTTGTTGTATACAATAAACAGAGGGCAAGCAGAAGCCAGAGGGAAATATTTTATATATAATTCTGTGCCCCTTGATTTATGATGGGGTGGTATCTTTAAAAACCCATCTTAAATTGAAAACAGTGTAAGTCACAAACACATTTAACCCATTCAGCCTCCTGAATAGCACATCTTAACAACAAGGCATGCTACACTGGCTATTTGTCCCTGACCTGTGGCTGGCCGGGAGCTGTCACTGTCTACTGCTGCCCACCATCTAGAAAGGATTGTGGCACATGTCACTGGCTCAGGAAAAGGTCAAAGTCCAAACTCCAAATATAGTTCCTACTGAGCAGGCTTCCCTCCGCCCCTCATGAAGTCAAAAACCTGAAAGTTGAACAAAACCATCACAGTCACAGCTTACCCTTCTATGTCTAACTACCCATCTTTGCATAGAAAGACCAAAAACCGGCACAGTGAGCTATGGAGAACTGCAAATCATCTCAGTAATTGTAATTGGACTTCCCGAAGGGCAGCAACAAGAGAAAGGACAGAAAAAGTTATTTGGAGACACAATGGCCAAAAACGTTGCAAATTTGACAAAAATTATAAAAGTGTCGAGTACAAGAAACTCGGTGAAACTCAAGCACTGAAACAATGATAGAGACAAGCTCTTAAAAGAGGAGAAAAACCCATCAGTACAAAAGAGCAGAGGCAGAGGGGCTTCTCCTCAGAGAAATCTGAGCAAGGGACGCAAGGATTAACGTGCTGAAAGAAAACCTCGCCATAGGATGATTTACTCAGTAAGATTGCTTGGAAAGGAAGACTGTGCAGGCATTCAACAGGTGGAGAAATTCCTCAGCAATGGGTACTTACTAGAAGACACTGTGAAGGAAAGTCCTGTGTGCGAAGGAAAATGATACCCATCGGAGCTCTAGATCTACACGAAGGAACACAGAGCACCAGAGAGAGAAGCTACATGGCTAAAGGCAAAGATTTGCAGCACATACGATTTCAGCCTCTTAAAAAATAATTGATTGTTTAACACAAGAATAATGACGGTGTAAGGCAGGGTGTGCAATGCATGCTGGAGAAAAACGCATGGTAGCAAGAGCACCGCGCCCAGGAGAAGGCAGGAGAGGAGGAAGGTGATATGGCTCAGTGCTCATGCCGCAAGTAAGTGGGTAAAATGCCACCTGCAGGGGGACAGCGCTACTTAAAGACGTGCCATGGACCCTAAGGGAACAGCACAATAGCACAATAAAGAGTTACAGTGAATAAGCCTACAAAGGAGAAAAACTGGAAACATAAAAATATCGACCCAAAATAAAACACAAAAACAGGAAATGAGAAACAAAGAGATGTGACAAAGAGAGAACAATACCAAGATAAGAGTTTTAAACCCAAGCAAATCACTAATTATGTTACATGCAAATGGCCACGGAGCACCTGGATTGAAAGATACTGGCACATTGCATTTGAGAAGGAAAGACCAAGACATGCTGCCAATAGAAATCTAACTTTAAGTGTGAAGGTATAAACAGGCTAAAAGGAGGAAGAAAGATGTTGCAGAGTGATGTCAATCAAAACCTAGGTGGAATAACCATACTAAGACAAAGTAAATGTTAGAGCAAAATCATGCATTACCAGGAATAAAGAGAATTATTTCCTGATGAAGGAGTTAATCTACCTATAGAGTATAACGACCTTACATGTTTACATTTCTAATTATGGAGCTCAAAATGCATGGGGAAAAACTGATAACTTTGCAAGGAGAGATATAGAAATCCTGAATTACAGTCAGAGAGGTCAGCATCCTTCTTTCTGTAATTGATAGAAAAATCAGTAAGGATATAAAAGACTTGAAAATACTGTCAACCAGCTTGACACAATTGACATTTACAGAGTTCCACACACAGTAGGAGCAGAAGAGTGACTCTTCTCAAGGGCACATGGAGCATTTACTGTGCTGGGACACATCTGTGTCCCTGAAACAAGGCACAGTGAGTTCAAGAGGACTCCAAGCATACAAAGGGTGTCGTCTGACAATAAGAGTTAAGCCAGAAAATCGGGAACAGAAAAATATGCACAAACTTTGGCAACTAAGCAACACAACTCTAAGTAAGCCCTGGCTCAAAGAAGAAATCAAAAGGGAAGCATTTTGAGCTGAATGGGAGCAAAAACACACCATAGTAAAATTTAGAAGATGCATTAGAAGATACAGAGGGAAATTACAACACTAAATCCCAGTGTTAATAAAGAATAAGTGTTGCAAATCAATAACCTTGGTTAGCACCTTAAGAAAAAGAACAGCAAAGAAAAACCAAGATATAAGAAGAAAGGAAATCAGATAAACCAGTGCAGAAGACGATGAAATGGAACACAGAAATACAACAGAGAAAAGTCAAGCACACAAATAGCTGGTTTGTTGAGCTCAAATAAAGTTGATAAATCTCTAGATACATTGATATAGGGAAAAAGAGGAAGAGACAAATGACTAACATTAGGGATAAAAGAGTTGACATCATTAAGATTTGACAGGTACTAGAAAGGAAATATGAGCAGAGAGAAAGAGCATGTGTGGAAGAATTTTCATATAATTTTGTTTTTTTTAATCATTTTTCTCTTTTCCCTTCCTTCCTTTCCCTTTTCCCCTTCCTTAGTTCCTCTTTCCTTTTGAACAATTTCTTCCTATTTCACAATATCTATTGTATATTTTGGTCCTTATTTACTCTTTTAGTTTCTCACACTGGAGAGACAATGTGATATTTGCACATGTGCATCTGATTTATTTCACTTAAGAGTATCCTCCCAAGGGGCATCCATTTACCTAGAAATGTTTCGAGTTTATCCTTCTTAATAGCTGAGTAGTATTCCATTGTGTAAAAAAACACATCTTTTTTATCCATTGATTGATGGGCATTTGGGCGGTATCCAAGATTTTGCTATTACGAACTGTGTTGCTATAAACATGGTGCACATATATCACCGTGGTATGATATTTTTAATTCTTTTGGGAAGATACCAAAAAGGAGAATACCTGGGTGGAATGGGACCTCTAATTCTAGTTTTTTGAGGAATCTCCACATTGATTTCCACAGTGGCTGCACCAGTCTACACTCCCACCAACAGTGGAGAAGGGTTCCTTTCTCCAGCATTTGTTGTTGGTTGATTTCTTGATGATAGCCATTCTTTCTGGAGTGTATAATCATGTTGAATGAAAGAATTCAGACAGAAAGAGAATATCCTGTATGATTCCATTTATATAAATTTCTAGAAAATGCAAACTAATTTGTAGTGCCAGAAATCAACGTGTGCCTGTGGACAGAATCGGAGAGGTTGGAGGAGGGACTTCCTTAAGGGTATGGAGAACCTTTGGGAGATGACGGTGATGCTTATTATTTTAGTTATGATGATGACTCATGGGTGTGTGCACACATCAAAATATCAGATTGCACAAGGTAAGTATGTGCAATGTATCATACCATACCTCAATAAAGTGGTAAACGCAGCAGGTTTTCAACATAACATATGTTACATTCTTAATGTACAATGATCTACCCATATGCATATGCACACACACAAATGGGAAGAATGTGGAGGAAACAGTAACTCCAATGTCTTGGCAATGGTTCTCTGAATGAACAGGATGGTAGAGGGCTCTTTCCTTCTTTTTGCTCCTCTGGATTGACTATTTCCTACAGTGAAACATTTTCCATGTTTCTGACTTTGATTTGTCAATATTTGTTTTATCACATTTATATCTTTTTTTTTTAAAGAGAAAAAAGATAAACAACGAAACCAAGTTTCAAAACAGATTAGTAGGACAGTTACAATAGTTGATACATTGTGTATTGTTGTCTTCATAGTATTTATGCAGAGTACAAGATATAGGCATGACATCTTGTCTAAACAATATTAGCACAAAGCATTCTTTTCAAAGAACTAAGAGAAGCTAGCTGTATAACTATCTTAACTATCTTGTGTATACATATATTTTTTTCTTTTTCCCTTTCTTCCTTTCCCCTTCCCCCATCACAGGTTGTGTTTTCTTTTGAAGTTTCTTCCCAATATCTATTATACATTTCAGATCCTACTTACTTATTCAGTTTCTCACACTAGTGAGACAATACGATTTTTACACATATGGAACTCATTTATTTCACATATGAGTATGGTCTCAAGTTGCATCCATTTACCTATAAAAGTCTCCAGTTTATCCTTCTTTATGGCTGAGTAGTACTTCATTGTATTTAAAAAAAATCTTTTTTATCCATTCCTTGGTTGATGGGCATTTGGGTTGTTTCCAAGATTTAGTTATTACAAATTGTGCTGCTATAAATATGGATGCACATATATCACTGTGGTATGATGTTTTTAATTCTGAGAAAATGCCAAAAAGGGTCAAATGGGACCTCTAATCCTAGTTCTTTGAGGAATCTCCACACTGATTTCTACAGTGGTTGTACCAGTCTACACTCCCACCAAAAGTGGAGAAGGGTTCCTTTTTCCCCACAGCCCCACCAGCATTTGTTGTTGGTTGATTTCTTGATGATAGCCATTCTTTCTGGGGTGAGATGGAATCTCAGTGTTGTTTTAATTTGCATCTCTTGAATAACCAATGATGTTGAGCATTTTTTCATATGTTTATTTACCATTTGTATTTCTTTATCTGAGAAGTGTGTGTTCATCTCAGATGCCCATTTTTGGCTTGGATCTTTGAAACTGGGGGGGGGTCTGATTTTTTCAGTTCTTTAAATGTTCTAGATAGAAGTCTTTTGTCTGAGAGACAGTTGGCTAAAATTTTTTCTCACTCTGTGGGTTGTCTTTCACTCTATTGGTGATTTCTTTTGATGTGCAAAAACTTTTTAATAAGATGAGATCCCAGTTGTTGATTCTTTGAAGTATTTCCCTTGCAGTTTGGGTTTTATTCATGAACTCTCTGCCCTCCCCTATGTCTTCAAGATTTCTACCTACTTTCTCTTCCAGTAGATTTAGAGTTTCTGTTTTAATATTTAGATCTTTGATGCATTTTGACTTCAGTTTAGTGCATGTTGATAGACATGGATCTAGTTTAGTCTTCGGCATGTGTAGAGCCAGTTTTCCCAGCACCATTCATTAAAGAGTCTGTCTTTCTTCCAGTGAACATGTTTGGCCCCTTTGTCAAAGATAAGGTGGCTGAGTGTGTTTGGAGTTGTATCTGTGTCTTCTATTCTGTTCTACTGATCCTCAGATCTGTTTATTTGTCAGTACCATGCAGATTTTATCACAGTAGCTTTGTAGTATAATTTCAGGTCAGGGATTGTGATGTCCCCTGACTTGCCTTTGTTGCCCAGAATTGCTTTTGCTGTTCTAGGTCTCTTCTGGTTCCAAATTAATTCTAGGAATGTTTTCTCTAGATCTGTGAGGCATGTTAATGGTATTTTGATTAGGATTGCATTAAATCTGTATAGAGTTTTGGGGGTATGGCCATTTTCACTATGTTGGTTCTTCCTATCCAAGAGCAAGGGATATCTTTCCATTTTCCGATATCCTCTTCAATCTCCTTTTTTAGGGTACTGTAATTTTCACTGTATAGATCTTTTACATCCTTTGTTAGATTGATTCCTAAGTTTTTCATTTTTGGGGATGTTATCGTGAAGGGTGTACTTTCCCTAACTTCTCTCTGTGTGAGTTTGTTGCTTGTGTACAGGAAGGCTGTTGACTTTTGAGTGTTGACTTTGTAGTAATGCTACACTACTGAATTTGGACATTAAAGCTACCAAATTCTTGGTGGAGTTTCTGGGGTCTCCTACGTAGAGTATCATGTTATCTGCAAATGATAATTTAACTTCTTCCTTTCCTATCTTTATTCCTTTCATTTTTTTCTCTTATCTAATTGTGTTGGCTAATGTTTCCAGAACTATATTGAACAGGAATGGTGATAATGGACATCCTTGTCTTGTTCCCAGAGCAGAAATTAATGCAGTAGAGACTAAGAAAACAATACAAAGAATCAATGAATCAAAAAGTTGGTTCTTTGAAAGACTAAATAAAATTGATAAAACATTAGCTAACCTCGTCAAAAAGAGGAAAGAAAAAACACAAATTCAATCAATTAGGAATGAAAAGGGGAAATCACAACAGATCCCACAGAAATCCAGGAGATCATCAATACCTACTATGAGAACCCATATTCTAATAAGATGGAAAACACAGAAGAAATGGACAGATTCCTAGACAAATAAAATTGCCAAAACTGAATCAAGAAGATATAAAAATTCTAAATAAACCAATATTACCAATGAAATTGAAAATTAATTACAAATTTACCATCAAAGAAAAGCCCAGGCCCTGACAGATTCACTGTTGAATTCTACAAGAAATTTAGAGAAGAACTAGTGCCACTACTGCTGAACCTCTTTAAAGAAATTGAAAGGGAAACAGTACTTCCAAAGTCCTTCCTGGAAGCAAGAATTACCCTGATTCCAAAACCAGAGAAGATCCCAACAAGAAAGAAAACTACAGGCCAATCTCCCTAATGAACACTGATGCAAAAATCCTTAATAAGAAACTGGCAGGCCAGTGATATAGCTCAGCAGCATAAGGGCCTGCCTGGCAGGCACGAGGTCCTGAGTTCAACTCCCGGTACACACACATAAAAAAAAAAAAAGATAACTGGCAAACAGAATGCAGCAAATCATTAAGAAGATTATACACCATAACCAAGTAGGATTCATCCCAGGGATGCAGGGATAGTTCAACATACACAAATCAATACAGGTAATACACTATATTAACAGAACCAAAGACAAAAATTACATGATCATCTCAGAAAAAGCTTCTGACAAAGTCCAGCACCCATTCACGATAAAAACTCCACAGAAAATTGGAGTAGATGGTCTTTACCTCAGTCTTGTAAAAGCCATCTACAACAAACCAACAGCTAATATCATACTAAATGGTCACATTTATATCTTTATATGAGGTCCAGATAATAATGATGATAAACATGCCAGTTCCCAGGATGGGAGAATAGACCTCTGTTACTCTCAAGGCAAAACCCGGAATATATAAAAACCCAACTGGTTTTACTGTTCGGAAACCAAGCACACAGTCCTACAAGGATAGCAGAGAACTAAAAGTTAACTCAAGATCAAACATCCTAAAGCAAAGGATAAAGCTCAGATCACCCTATTTGTACCAGGGTGTCCCCTTTTCTCTACACACACACACACACACAATTTTTAAGATAGTCTCAATGAGGGAGGATTGTCAAGTTTCTGTATTTTGTCTCTGACATTTGTGAGGTGCACAGAAAACCTTGTTCCAGATGAACATAAGAGATAATCCTGGGGCTGAGATAGCTCAGCGGCATAAGCGCCTGCCTGGCAAGTGCGAGGTCCTGAGTTCGACCCCCAGTACCCACACACACAAAAAAGAGATGATCCAAACTTTCTTCTATTTCTGGGCAGAATGACACCTAACCTAATTCGGACAATGAGTGCCCTTATTTTAAAGATGCAAGCAAAAGAAATCACGGCAGAACGTGTACCCCAGTGAAGGCACGGAAAGCTGTCTTCGCTCACTGTGGAAAGCTCCTTTGCAGCCTCCTGTCATCAGCTACAATCATTTTACAAGTGTTGCTCTACAGTTTCCTGGTGTAATTTTAAACCTTGTTGCCAATTAGCTACCCTCTGTACCCCAGGACATCCAAGCCCACTGTTCCCAGTCCAAGAACAAGCACGGGTCCTGATCCTTCGATGGGTGCTGACAGCCCGGGAGGCAAGCAAAGAGTGCTGTGGCTTTTCAAGCCCCTCTCACTTAACGACTTGGGAAACATTTACTCTGCACGTTCCACACCCAAGTCACACGTGAGATACTAAGAGAATGTGATGGGGTCGCTGATTTCTGTTTCCATGGAGATGGAGGTCTTGACAAGAAATCATGATAAAATGACAGAAAGCTTCAGGGCATGCAGGTAGCTCTTGCCACAAAGCATTTTTAGATTTTGTGTGTCAATAAGCTCTTAGAGGTAGAAATAGCTCCCCAAGTCTGAGACTTCCTGGAGTGAAAAGTATAACTATTTCCCATTTACATTTTCAATAAATCCTAGGCAAATTAAAACATAGGAAAGCCGGGAGAGGCTCTTAGGATACACCAGTCTTTTCACGTTTTTAAATCAAGAAAAAAAGATTTTTAAGATAAATAAAACCCACAATTTACTAATGAAAATTGCAAAGGACCAATAAACATACATAAGAATTCTGTACCCTTATATAAAAAAGCATTTTAGACATTATAGTTTTTAATCTACCAAATTAGTAAAAATCAGAGACTGTTAATGTTTGGCTTCTTAATAAAGTTGTTTATTTTCAGGGACCCGTAGCTGTCGCAGGGTCAAATCAGGAGTCTTGAGTTTCCCTCATGAGGCCACCACCCAGTGATGCCCGTGGCATGTTCGAGCACCCCAACACAGCTCCTGTGTGCTGCATGCAAAATGAAAAGGAAGCTTTGGACACTGTCACCAAGAGCCTGCCAAAAAAGTTAGTATAGCATGTTTTGAAATGGAGCTAAAGGGTCATCAGATAAGATAAACTTCTTGGTAAAATGGATCGTATCAGCTAGCATCTGACCGATGTTCGCGAAGTCAACATAGAAAGGAACTCGGTAGAAACTCCGAACGCAGGATCATGTAAAGAATATCTGCCCCAGACTCCCTCACTTTAGCAGGGGTGACACAGACTTGGCAACTGGCTGGGATGAGTCCGAAGTGCGTGGCAGTTCGGGACCAGGTCAGAAACAGGCCCGAGGCTAAGGAGAGGCCGTTGGTCTTCTTCTAGGACCACTGCTCCACACAGAAGACTTCGTCTAATCTTAGGAAAATTATCTGAATGTCACATACCACAAACGCTTTATCTTAAAAGGGCACATTAGCGAGGTTTTAAGTGGCAGAAGTCAGATAATAACGTAAAGGTAACCAGCACGGTGACTGCAGCCGTACATCATTAACTGCTAGTTTCCGCTCCTTTTTCCTCCAAAGATATTATCTCCAACTAACTGCAGATTAACCGTTCTGGGCACAGGTTATACTAGTTAAGTTAGTAACTACATGTACTCCCTCCACAGGAGAAATGATAAAAATTGGAAGAATTTAAGAATGGACAGTTAGGGGCCGGTGAGATGGCTCAGCAGCGTAAGCGCCTGCCTGGCAAGTGCGAGATCCTGAGTTCGACTCCTGGTACCCACATAAAGGAAAAAAAGGGCCGGTGATATTGCTCAGTGGCACGAGCACCTGCTGGCAAGCGTGAGGTCCTGAGTTCGACTCCCGGTACCCACAAAAAAAAAAAAAAGAATGTACAGTTAATGGTACAATTTTATGTGGTCATTGTAAAGACGAAATCAATTTGCCCCGATCATAGCACGTGGTTTGCATGCTTTCCCTAATAACAGGATAATTTCTGTTTCTGCAAGCTAAACCTTCATCCTAATGCTAAATCTACACCAGTATGATAGTTTAAATTAAATATTTATATATAGAGAGAAGCATTGTATTGCTTGCAAAAGAAATCCAAGTTCTTGGCTAACTTCTTTATTAAAGGATCGACAGCCTATCGCACCCATTCCCAGAGACTGGAAAGCTCCTCCTCTTGTGAGCCCCAGCAGGACACCTGACCAGCTGCTGCCACGAGGATGAGGACTACAGCCCACTGACTTCCCAGCTTCGCCTCCTCCTCCCTGCCCCCAGATGTGCAAGGGGTGAGTTCTTACCCACTGTCCCCAGGCCCTGATTCAACACACTGGCATCCTCTCCTTGTGCCTCACATCAGCCATGTGCCAACTCTATCAATTCTACAGCGAAGAAGTATCCTCCTCTTCCCTCATGGCTCATGGCCAACATCCTGCTTGGGCACTCATCACCCATAACATGGACCATTCCCAGTGGTCTCTCCTCTCCCTTCCTGTATGCTTTCTGCTCACCTGACTCAATTTCCCCAAACTCAGTGTTTCCCAAAATATTCATTCTAGAGGACACCAAGACAGAAATGAGTTGGGTACCCTCAATTTCAATAAGGCTATTTCCCATGTTGAATATGCATAAAGTATACTGATGTTGAGAAATATTGAAAACAAGGCAAAGGGCCGGTGAGATGGCTCAGCGGCGTAAGCGCCTGCCTTGCAAGCGCGAGGGCCCGAGTTCGACTCCCGGAGCCCACATACGAAAAAGGGGCCGGTGATATCACTCAGTGACACGGGTGCCTGTTGGCGCGTGAGGTCCTGAGGTCGTCCCCCTGGTACCCACAAAAAAAAAAAAAAAAAAAGAAAACAAGGCAAAAAGTAAACACCAAAACATTTTCAAATGAGCCAGTCTGAGGGTCATCATTTTCTCTTCTAAAGTATAATTTTAACTGATAATTGGACACAGCTGTTAACTTCTTTTAACTTATCTAAAACTTTACTGGTAAATAGTTTTCCCATCTTTGATTTGATTTAGAGTGTTTTTATTTCACTTTAATTTCTTACAGATATTTTCTTTGGATGTAGAAATATACATGAGCAATTATTCTTGAAGCGTTGTAAGATATATTGCATTTAAGCCATTTAGGATGGCTTGCATTGTTTCTCACAATATGACAATTATTCTTATCAATTTTGTTGTGTGTAATGTGTTTTCTTCCCCTCTGGCTTACATTTTCTCTGTATCACTGCTGATTGGGCTGATTAGGCTGTGTCTTTTTTGTACTTAATCTATTCATTATTGTTGAACTCCTTGGAACTGTGAGTTTCTTTCTTTTTGTTGTTGTTGTTAATTCAGTTTATTGGTTCATTTTAGGTATACATAATGATCATATTCATCATAGGGAATTTGTACCTGTATACAGTATGTCTTGATCCTTTTTTATTCCATTTCCCTACCCTCCCTTCAACCCCTCTTCCTCTCCTTACTTACAAAAGCTTTGTTTCCATTTTTCCTTCTTTTCTCATTTTTTCTTTTCCCTTCCTTTCTTTAAACAAATTTTGAATTTTTCCATGACTTTTTCTTCAAAAATTTTTGTTCCCTCATGTTTCTGTATTCTTTCTGGGACTCTAATTACATATGCACTGGACTGCTCAGTATTGTCCCCGAATCTTTTTTCCCCATCCTTCTCTGCTTCACCACTACTACAGTCCCTTAGTCTCTGTTACCCTGTCTTTAAGACCACTGATATTTTTCTATGAAGTGTAATTTGCTGTCAAGCCCATCAAGTAAGGTTCATTACAGATATTATGTTTTTTAGTACAACATTTTCGTTTGCTTCTTTTTTTTTTCCATATCTCTGTTAGACGCTCTACCTGATCCTTCACTATGATTATCTTTTCTTTAAATCTTTGAATATAAATGAGATACATCAACATTTCTGTTACTATTGCTGCATAACAAATTACCCCAGCCAGTGAGATGGCTCAGGGGCATCAGGACCTGCCTGGCAAGCGTGAGGTCCTGAATTTGACTCCCGGATCCCACATAAAGGAAAAAAAGGGCCGGTGATATCGCTCAGTGGCACAAGCGCCTGCTGGCAAGCGCGAGGTCCTGAGTTTGACTCCCGATACCCACACACACACACACAAAAATTACCCCAAAACTCACCAGATTAGAGCAACCTTTTTATTATGCAGATGGAATCTATCCTTCTGGAATTCGGCCAGACCACGAGACAAGAAGGTGGAGGAAGAAACTTGATGGGACTTTAGCTGTATAAGGTCTGGGGCTTTAGCTAGGAAGAATTAAAAACTGGAGATGACTCGATGGTGGGGGGTGAAGTCATGTGGAGGCCTGCTCACGCGCTTGTCCGGGCCTACCTGAGATCACGCAAAGACCAGAACTGCCAACCAGATGCCTATATGTGGTCTCTACCTAAAGGGGGCTTTGCATCTCAGGGTTCGCAACACGAGAGCTCCAGCAAGCAAGGCAAAGAAGCACTGCCCCTGGGACCCTGCTCCAAAGCCATGCAGTGCTGCTTTAACGGTGCTTCTTCCCCAGTTCCATCCTAAGTACACCCAGATTCAGGGGAGTGGAGCATGGACCTCCCCACTCCATGGAGATCTTATCAAAGAACTTGAGTGCAATGTTTGAAATAACAAAGTCAGGGGTACAGTCATTGCCATAGACATGGCGGTGAGTAAGGATAACTCAGAATAAGGTGCTGGCAGCAGAGGTGGAGAAAAGGTATATGCGAAATGAAGCTAGCAGCACTTTCTGATAAAATTGATAGAAAGAAAAGTACACGAAAGAAAAGATGACACCTAGGTTCTCAATTTTTGGTTGCTTTTTCTTTTATCTTTTTTTGTAATGGGGGTTGAACCTGGGGCCTTTCCACTGAGCTAAATCTCCAGCACTTTTTCATTTTTTAATTTTGATACAGGGGCTTGCAAATTTGCCCAAGCTGAGCTCAAACTTGCGATCGTCCAGTCTCAGCCTCCCGGAGTGTTGGGGTCACAGGCTGTGCCACCACACCAGGCTCTGGGTTCCCAGTTTGTGCAGTAGGTTGGCTGGTGGTGCTGTTTTCTGTGATATGGAGGAGAGGAAGAAGATGGGCTTGTTCACTGTGTGTTGTGTTTTATGGGGAGCGTAACTTGAGTTAGAGTTTGAAACTGTTGAAGCAGGAGGTTCTTTAAGGCATCAGAGCAAAATGTCAAGTAGATAGTTGAATATATGAATTAAAAAATGAGAATGGGAGATAGAAAGATGGAGTGGTTTATTACGTGGTAATTCCAACCCCAGACATGATGGCACCAGAGAACGTAAAGTGAGGAGAAAACTGGATGAGCGTAAAGCTTTGTCCAGCATTTGCAGTCATAGATAGAAGTGAGTGAGATGTACTGGAAGAGCAGACCAGGAGTTCCTAGAAAGCCAAGGGTGGCTTTCACCCCAAAAGCCAAGGGCAAAGAAGAGTTAGAGCAGGGAGAGTGGTGAGTGTCAGATGCTGATGAGCGGCTAGATGAGAAGTCTGAGGATCTACCGCAGGAAGGAGATTGTTGTCTTTCATGAAATTGTTTCTATAGCATGAGTGGGAGGATAATCGGAAATGAGGTAAGGAAAAAGCTTGTCTAAAACAAAATAGGAAGAGACGCAAGCCTTCCGTTCCATGATCGCTATCACCCCATCTTGGCCAAGTCCCATGCGTGGTTCGCAGCACTCCTATTCTTACTCAGCCTCTCCTGAGAAGTTTGCACGTTGCCTACTTCCCAGCAGCCAGACACTTCTCAGGAAACCTCCCTGTCCTTCCTTTGCTGACTGCACCCTCCAGCCAGTCACTCCTGGTGGCGTCAGAGCCCGCACCCCTCACACAGCCTGTCCTCCCCTGCTGCCACCCGCAGCCTCACTCACCTAGAGACCTCAGCCTGAGGCAGTCCATCCCGGGGAATCTTCCTCTGCCGCGGCCTTTTGAAGGGCACCTAGGGATGGGTTTCTGCGGAAACTAGGAGTTGGCATCTCAGCGCTCCACTAAGTCACCCCTCCACTGTCCTCGCCATTGTCTTTCTCTATTTCTACTTCCATGTAGCTTTGATTCTGAGGTCATTTTCCTCTGCCTGTCCCCTCCCTGCTTCCTGTACCCCTGCTCCGTCCCCTCCTGTGCACTTGGCAGGCCACCTCTTGTTCATCTGCACCCTGAGAGCTCCACAACCACAGCAATAATCCACATCCCATGCATACGTGCTGTGCTGCGAGCCACACACCAGGGCCCTCACGGTGACTTTCAAAGTCATCTTCTGCACACGCCACCACATCGTCGTGTGGTCCACTGATTAAAATGGAAAGAGGAAGACTAAAGAAATAAAGAGTGACTAATGGATTCCAGCTGTGACCACCTCTGCAGCTTGACAGGGGTTCCCCGGAGCACCGTGTCGGGAGGGATTCTGAGACCCCATCCAGTGTGGGTGTTGGAGCTCCCTGCGTCCCGGTGCTACTTGCTGTAAACTGGGGAGGAGAACTGGCTGCCTGAACAGCAGATCAAGTGCTATACTCCATAAAGACACCAGACTGAAACTGATAGGCCTGTGGTTTAACCCCGAAGAATGGCCTGAGGTATCCACGCAAATTCCAAAAGTTCTACGAACAGTGATTTTGCTAATGCGTATTAGGAAGTGCATGATGTAATATTTGCCTTTTGTTCCTTTTACATTGCTGGTGTCCTTTACATATCTACCTAAAGTTTGTTTTTAGAGCTACTTCTGATACAAAGAGCTCTTAAAAAGAATATCTGACCCAAAACGTTTGAATCTGTGATATATGTGTGTGTGTGTGTGTGTATTCTGCCAAAAAATGCATACACACTTCAGCAGTTTGCCATACTAATAAATGTCTGGAAGCTCATGGCCACCACTTCGAGCTCCTCTTATAATTGTAGAGGTCAAAGGTAACTTGTATTAGTCTCATGATGTCTCAATAAATTTAATATTAAAATATTTATGCAAGTTTTCCTTTTCCTGATGTATACATTCTTTGGTGGACTCTGTGTGTGTGTGTGTGTGTGTGTGTGTGTGTGTGTGTGTGTGTGTAAGAGAAAGGAAGAAAAGGAGAACGAGGAGGAAGAAAGAAAAGGAGGAAGAAGAACAAGAGAAGGGAGAAGGGAGAAAAGGGAGAGGAAAAGCAGGCGAAGAAGGAAAAGGAGGGAAGGAGGTGCTCCCGGGAGGCAAGATCACTACGAGGGCCCAGTGATGCTAACTCACAGTGACATCACAGACCCGAAACTGGTTTCGCAAACATCTCTTGAGGAGTTATGAAGAGCTGTGGTCAGAGTCAGTGGTACGAATGTCCGCGCTCTCACTGCACAGGACTGACTTCAAATAACAGCTACCTCAGACAGTCCTGGGTGTCCCGGAAATCACAGTGACTTCTTGGTTTGACCCATTGGTCTTCTGGAAATAGTTCACTTATGGAAACTTTCCAACAGATTTCTCAAAGTGTTCTTTGAGGACTCTGTGGAGTACAAGCTGCCAGCACGTGGAAGTTGCCTCAAAGAGACATACAGAAAAAATCCTCTCTAATGGGAAGATGAGGGAGAGTTTGCTTCCAAGTTAAAGCTAGTAAAAAAAGCCAAAGCTCAGGAGCACTTGCTAAAGGGCAGACACTAGGCATTGTCTGACAGGCACTTTATACGATGAGGAGACTGCAATATAGAAAGCTCAAGGAATTTGCCCAATGTCACAGAGCTTGTTAAGAATGGAGCTGGGATCCAGAATCCCGCCCCAGAATGGTCACATCTATCTAGCCTGTTGCATGGATTGTCTCAGGCAAGTACTGAAAATACCTGCAACTAGACAGAAACGAAAGATTTGGGATGACACAGTAGAAGCAGATGTTTAGGTAAGAAAACGAAGAGGTCCTAGGGCTGGTGATATAGCTCAGTGGCATAAGCGCCTGCCTGGCAAGCACGAGGTCCTGAGTTCGACTCCCGGTACCCACATAAAAAGGAAAAAAGGGCCGGCGATATCGCTTAGCAACACAAGCGCCTGCTGGAAAGCGTGAAGTACCGAGTTCGACCCCCGGTACCCACACACACACACAAAAAAAAAGAAAATGAAGAGGTCTTGAAAAGTGTATCCTCTGAAGAGGCTGAGATGTGAATTTGAAAAACACACAAAACCAGAATGTGAACAGGAGTAAAAGGATAGCTTGTGGGTTTCAGTGGATCAGAAAGTTCTAGAAGGTTCTTATATATTCCAGGACGACCTGGAATGAGGCTGCCGTGGAACTGCTGTACGTATGAAGGGAGTGTTTATTGTTGCAGCCCAATGCATACAAAGGGACAGTTTCAAAGGAAAGTGACATGGGACTAAAAGTGCTCTGTGCTTCCATCCTGGTGGAACTGACAGGCATTCAATTTGCTCAGCTTCAGGGGAAGAGGGTCTGACCTAGACAGCTGAAGGTCATTGAAGGTCGAATGAGAGTCTGTCCCTGAGGAAACAGCACGTGATTCCCACACCGGAGAACTGCGCTTGGTTTGATTTCATTTCAGTGCACCCACGTGTGGACCAAACGTCCATCTCTCCTCAAAAACTTTAGCCCATTAATTTTAAATTTCTATTGTCTATGAAGTGTTTCAGAACTTTATGTAAATACTGGGTTTTTTTGCAAGATTGCAGGCATTGCACTCTCTTTTTAAATTAAATGTTTCTTCTGAATGTGAACTGAAATGTACAATATTTTTAAAAAGTAAAATAAATATAAAACAGTTATAATGCATAATCTAATATATAGTATATAACATATAATACATAATAATATCCACAGGCGCTCATACGGACACCATATTTATGGAAATGAAAAATGCAAAGAAGAAATGATAATCACCCTGCCCCACACCAAGGAATGTCTGAGAAGAACTCCGTCATGAAATCAGTCCACCTACCCCAGGCAGCTCTGCTCAGAACCAGGAGCCGGTTACCGAGTGGGCTCAGTCTTGCAAAAAATTTAGGATGAGATGCCTGCTTGCCAAGATCCCTCCTAGACACGGGGGTCTCCATGTAGCTTCTGCCCCTCCTCTGCAGGGAGCTTGCAGAAGGCAGCTGCACCGTGGGCGCGTGTGCCAGGGGCTGCAGTTCGCCGGGACTGCTCTCCCTCCCACCTCGAGCCTCGGTGCCTGCCCTCCTCGAGTCCTTCTCTGGGAGGAAGCGCTTCCTTCCACCCACCTGTGGGGCCATCGGCAAGCTGCACCTCAAACTGCCTCTCCCCTTCTCAGCATAGAGTCCTGCTGCCCAGCTGTCTGTGAGCTAGCGCGCCAGAAGCCCACTGGAAGAACAGAAGAGGAACCCAGGAGATTTGAAGCTTCCCTGTGTCCTCTGGAGTTCAGACTCTTTGCAAGTTCGACCATGTGTGGCTTGAGTTTGCCCTGCACCCTTGGGTTCCTTGGAAGGGCTCACGTTCACCTCCTGACCTCACTGTTCCAGCACCATCCCTGCTTCATCTTGATGGGGTTAAGGTGCTGATCCTCTTTGGGGTCCAGCTATTGAACGCCTATGAGATATCTGCTGTTGAGCAACATATACAACCAACTTTAAGGGTGCAGCTGGACTGGAGAGAAAAGCAGAACCCCCTGCCTCCCTCCTTCAACAGAGCCTTGGAGCCGAAAGCCCTTGCCTAACCTCCTGATCATTGGCACAAGGAAAGCCTGCGTCTGTCACATAAGAGGGAGAGAGGGTTAGAGAGAGACAAGGGGCCAGAACCTCAGGGCCATCATCCCCCCGTTCAATCAGATGCTGCTCGTCTGTTAGACCCCAACCGATCTCATCAGTAACAGAAGAGGAACAGGGATATGCAGTGTGTTCAAAAACACAGAGAATGATTCCATATGTACATTTTAGTACATTACAGTAAAAGACACATTGCCATTCATCTCCCTCAAAATACCCTCCCTTGCTTCAAACACACTTATCCCATTGTTCTTGCTACTTTCTGAAGCAGTTCTGGAAGTCCTCTTTCATGAGGGTCTTTAGTTGTGCTCTTGTAGCTGCATGGGTGCCCTGAATTGATTAAAAATATTTACCTTCTATGATCATGTTGACTTTGGGGAAGAGCCAGAAGTCAGCGGGTGCCAGGTCCAGTGAATGAGGTGGATGAGGACATGGCGTCATATTTTCACAATCTCCCTTTCCACCGAGTGGCATTTGGCAGCAGCATTCACTGTATTTTTTTATCTCACCTCATAAAGACATTCACAAAGAGGACTTCAGAACTCCTTGAGAGCGTGGCAAGAACAGTGGGATAAGTGTGTTTGAAGCAAGGGGAAGTATTTTGAGGGGGATTAATGATGATGCGTATTTTGCTGTAATAAATTTTCTTTATTTTTAATTTAAGCGTTCACATTTTTTATCACAACTTAGAGGTACCTTCTAACTTCCCCAACTCCTGGTTGTCTGCTAACTGTGCAAAGAGGTCGGCACCTGTGCCAGGGAAGAAAAGAGAAAGGCTGCAGAACAGGTAGTGACTGGTCAGCCCCTCCGCTGCCTTCAGCGTCCCTTCAGTGCCTGGGGGTAGCAAGGGCTGGGCTGTGCTCAGAGTGTGGGGCTGTCCTCCTCCGATGGCCCGGGGTGTCTCATTGGGAGAGGTGGCTCTGGCCGCACCTAGGGGGCCGTGAATGAAGGCAAAAGCAGCCTTAGCTCTCCTGGTGGAGGGGACTTCTGAAATGAAGCTCTGTGCCAACGCCACGGGTTCCCTCTGGCCCAGTGCGCCCGGGGCTGGGGCTGCAGGGATGGTTTCTTGTGTGTGTTCCCACATCTACACGTGGCCTGCATGGCCTTGGATGATGGAGCCTGAGACCTTGTGCAGATGGCCAGCAGGACAGAATTTGCACACATTTGTCACACTGTGACACCATCATCACTGTACAGAGAACAGATCAGAAAAGTGCTATCTCCAGTCCTTCATTTAAATCTGGCACTGTTCACAGAACCAATCAAAAGATGCTCTTTGCACTCCTTCATTTGCATGTGGACACAGCCAATCAAAAGTCACTGTTCCTGTTCCTCCAGTTACATGCAGCAGGAACCCAAGTGTGTCTTTCAATAGGACAGGTTACACACGGTGACGCAAATGAGTGTTTGATGGGATGCCGGTCCCAGTGACTTGCTCGTATGAATGGGAAATAACCCGGGAATTTGGATCAAAAGACCCTTTTCCCTTATCCTCAGGGCCATTGTGAGCCTTTTTACAGGCCGGCTTTCACTCTGCAGAGTGTACTTCTTTTCCACCTTCAACAAATGTACACTTTCACTGCTTCTCTGTGTGTCTTTTCCAACTCTGTTTAGGACACCAACAACCTGGAAAGAAGCCCCACGGCACTCTCCGCCCAGTAGCATTAGCGCCTCACTAACCCACCGATACCAGTCAGCGTTGGGAACAGCAAACTCAGCAAGCTTTTTTCCCGATCGTCCAGTTGGCCCTCGGATGTCGCACTCAGGAGTCCTGTGCTCTGGCTCCTGGAATTAGCAATGTACAGGATCACCTTCCTAAGAGCCTCTGGTCGCAACATCTGCATCAACAGATTGATACGTAACCTTGTTTTATGTGTGTTTCTGTTTAAGTATACCTTATTTAATATACATTTTGTGCTCATTAACATTGAACTTGTGGCCAACAGTGCTAATATTCATGTCCAAATGAGGCCAATTTCACACATATGTTTTCTCTGGGAAGCACATCGCAGCCCTTTTATCCTTCGAAACACTCCACAGCACTTCGGCACTATACTTGGGGCTATTTTAAACAGTGAACCCATTCATGAAAAGTGTGCAGAAAACCTCAGAATGCCCAACCTCAGCAAAGACCCTTGCTCGCTGAGGAGACCCGAGAGAAACGCAGTGCATCTTCTCTAACCTCAGCTGGGGTCAACTCAAGTGTTCGTGACACTAGGCAGATCCACACAGGACCCCAAAAGCCCCGTCTATCGTTTGGGGTGAGAAATTTGCAAACTTCAAATGTGGAATCCACGAGTGAAGTCTGTGGCATGTTCTCGGGGCCCACCCGTTCATTCCAGACCCACGTGGCAAGGCTTTCCAGAGCCTCCGAAAATGCCTAGGCTGCCTGGAGGAAAGAGCAGGCAGGGATAAAATTCAGAGAGAAGGAGCCCTGGTGAAACACTCCCAGCCGGAGACCTTGCCCTGTGCTCTCCACCTCTAGGCTGCTCCACAAGCCGATGGTGTCCGGGCAACTGTGGTTCGATGCTTGCCTTCTCCTGGACAGGAACCCCTGTCCCCTGCCTCCTCTGTCCCCTGCTTCTGTTCTCAGGGAGGGATCTTTGAAGTCTTCTTACTAACCATACAGAACAAACACTGTTGCCAGGAAACTGCCAGGCGAGTGACACCTGAGAGCCAAAGTCCTCCAGGGAGGCCCCGACCCCTCTGACTTGCACAGGCAGCAGCAGCTGGGCTGCTGAGCACCAGGTCAGTAGATCCCTGGGCTCCACCTGCAGCAGCTTCCCCCCTAAACTCCAGCCTGTGTCTACGGCTTCAAGACAAGGCCACGAGTGGGTCTGCCAGGGCCTTAAATGCTGTAGCCTGCTCCCCTCCCAGGGGCTGGAAAGCAAAGCATGGAGCTCCCTAGTGTGTGAGGTTTGAGGCAGGCACTCTTCTTCCTCCTGTTTCTCCCCTAGGAACTGTTGCAAAAGCCAGGGTGCAAAAGGGCTGGGATGTTCAGGAAGTGGGGACTGGCAGCACTGAGGGAGAGGCCCACACTGTACCCCTTTTTAGAATGTAAAGGACGGAGGAGGACACTGGACCATTCACAGGCGCACAGTGCTAGTGGCACCCTGAGCCTCATGGCTCCATTTAAAAGACAGGTCTATGTCCTCACCCAGGTTTAGAACCAGGAGTCACTGGTCAGCTTGAGCTCGTCCCTGTCCCTGACAAATGGGCATGGGGTTACTTTCAGGTGGGGCTAGCCTGTCACTAAATCAGGCCTTTTGAAATATTTAATTTATTAAAGCAAAACAAGTTTAGATTTTAATCAAATTCTTAGGGTTTCTGCGTGTAATTTGATAGAATTGCTGGTGGGCCTCAGCTGTTGTGTCCACTCTGCTCTTGGAGTTGGGGGCAGGGTTGGAGCTAAACCACATGTAATTTCGCATTCCATGACTTTCTTAAGATTTCTGAGGAGTTTTTACACCTCCATCCAACATTTCCCCTACTGTTCTCTGGTTGTTGTCATGTGGGCTGCAGCAGCCCAGCTGTGGCTTTCTTTTGCCACGATGACTTCTAATTGCCCTGTGCAGTATGTTCAGAGTTAGATAATTCCTCACTGTAAACCAATTGTGACTGCCCAGAGAAAGGCTTACAAATCAGTGAGTGTTTATAGGATCAAAATAAATAGCTAGGAAGGACTGCAGGGGGTTCCATGTCTTGGGCTGAAGCCCTCTCAGCTGAGCCATGCACGGGGTTGTGTTAATTTAACTGCGATCACTCATTAAATCACTTCTGATAAGGACTGATTTCAGGGACCCAACCTGTCGGTTCAACCACTGGAGGTGGTTGATTGTTATCTCAGAGCAGATAAAGAGGATGAATAACCTTATCACACAGTAAATCAGCTATCTTCTGGGGTTGAGATTTAAAAGAAAAATAAACCCAAAGGAAATTCTGAAAGAGCTGGACTCTAAGAATACTATGGGTGTGGATGCTAAAGAAGCAATGGTGTTTGGTAAATAAAATAAAATTATGAAGCAGCTGTTGGTCCTGGAGTCAGGACAGGTGCAGCGTTAGAACTTTCCTTTGTTTCTTAAAAGAGAACACATGGACCAGGAGTGGAGAGGGATTTGTGGAGGAGGAAAATGGTGACCATAAAGGACAGGTTTGGGCTTCGTAAAAGGGAAAGGGAGATAAGTTGGACATAACTGTTCCTAAAGATTGGGGAGAAGTCTCGGCCCCCAAGACAGTGATGAGAGAGGCATGGAAGACCCAAGAGTGACGTGGGGTGACCGCCATGGAGGGATCCCAGCACCGGGAATGGAGGGGAAGCTCTATCCTCACCTCAACATGGTTCCACACTCAGCAAGGCTGGGCAGGCTCCACGGAAGCCGCGCCAGGTGGGTAACAAGAGTGAGCCCAGGGGTCAGGGTAGAATCCTTAAATGTCCTTGGATGGGTCTCATAGTTGGAAAAACTACATAAAAAGCTGCCTTGACACGTGCTCTGAGGGATGTGGTGCAGTGGGGGAGGATCAAGGGCTTTAAGAGATGCTCACAGGGTGCACAAAGGGATCTCCGAGCAAGAGGCACCCAGCCCCAGCAGGGCACACAGACCACCGAGTGTTCCTGTAAAACCCTAGCAAAGGTGCCAGGTCTTAACGTGCTATGTATTTGCATGAAAAACAAAAATGTATTATCAGAAACCCTTAGGCTACACTATTGGCTCCTTTATGTGGAAGAAGTGTATGATGCATACTATTTGATTTGAGTTAGATATACACAGTGGTTTCTTTTTAGTATAAGGAAGCTTTTCCATTTCTAGTGGGGAGAGATGCTTCAAAAGTTGACCGCATCTAGTAGTGGTTTCATCTCTGTCACTCAACGTAAGAACGGACATAAAGCCCTCTCGCCAATGAAAAGTCTTCTTGCAAAGCTGGTGATGCCCTTAAGCTGAAAGTGCTCAATGACACCAAGACATGGATATCACCCAGCCAGGTGGACTACAGCAATATTTCTGATTGTTTCAGGAATGCTAAGGTAGCTGTTTTATCTTTTCTAAATCAAAGCTTTTTTCTTCTTTTTTTGAGGTGTCTTGTTTGCTTTTCCTTTCCAAGTTTTCTTTGATTGTTCTTTGATCTACCCACAAGCTGTGCAAATTCAGTGACTCCACATTCATCTCTCTGACCTCCCTCCTGAGCCACTACAAAGGGCAGAATCTCCTATAGAATGGAACAGGAAGTGTCTTATGCAACTTGAGGCATTGGGAAGCCTCAAGGAGGGAATGGACTAAAGGTTTCATGGAGAAAAGAAATTGTTCCCAGAGATTCCAAGTTAAACAGACATCTCATGGGGCTGTAGGCTGGCCCTGTAGAAGGCCCTCGAGTTACGAATGTAGGTGGTACCAGAGTCCCCAGCACGGTAGTGGCCCACTGGAAAACATTGACCACCTGGTCTAGAAGGGTGACTCAAACAGGCACCATGGCCAGTGGGGACATCCCATCAAGACCCTCTCCAACAGCACTGGTGTGGAGAAACAGATTGTATAGACATCTGAAAAGTCTCCTTGAGTCGGTGAAGCGGGTAGCAATCTGTAACAATGATAAATGTTGGATTTTGTGTGTGTGTGCTGAGAATTGCAGCCAGGACTAGGCAAGTGCTCTATCACCGACCTATCCTCCCAGCCCAAAAAAGGATTCTTTAATGGAAACGTGTTATTATCTGATGACTTAATTTTTATCTTAAGGCAAGAACCCATATTAATTTTTCAAGGCCATCGCAGACTGTCCTTGGAGGAGGACTCCCTCTCACAGTTGTCCACTGTACTGCCAGATGCAATTCCAGTCCTTGCCGCAGAACCACAGACCGCCACTCTGTCACGTGACGGTGCCAATCATCATTGACAACAGCCTCTCATTCATGTATGTCATAGGCGCCAGGAAGGACCGTGCTTCCACACTGGCCTGAGAGGTCATCAGGCCGAAAGCATCAGCAAAACTACTACAGAATCCTGTTTCTGAGCAGAAAACTACTGTGGAATGGATGGAAAGAGTGTTCTTGTCTCTCATCTGTCACCATGATACCCCGTGTCCAGCCAGGGAGGTCAGCTCCAGAGAGTTAGTGACAGATCAATGGGCAAAGCGTATTGACTGAAACTCATCTGAGAACCACGAAGATGGGAGGTGGGAGTATAGTGCTTTCTGTGCCCATCTGAAAATCACTGTACGCTGGAAGCAGTCTTTCTAGGAACTGGGGAATTGGAACCATGGCTTCCTCAGAAAGCCTGTGAAATACGGACGGGCGTTCAATGGTGCATAATAGGACTGACAATACGTGAGACTTAGAAAACAATTTCCCAAAGTGAACTTTAACATGCTGAACACTTTGGATTAAAGGAAATTGGAAAGCCTTCAAAACTGCCTTACAATAAAGTTCTCTCTAACTGTCCCTTGTTTCTCCTGCTCTCTATCCCCCAAGCTATTTGACTTTAAAAATCCTTCCTAAAGAAAGAAAGAAGAAAGAAAGAAAGAAAGAAAGAAAGAAAGAAAGAAAGAAAGAAAGATGAAAGGAAGAGAGAGAGAGAGAGAAAGAAAGAAAGAAAGAAAGAAAGAAAGAAAGAAAGAGAAAGAAAGAAAGAAAAGAAAGAAAGAAGAAAGATGAACACAAAATCTAAAATTTTATCAACCCAGGAAAAATTCAGCACCAGAGAATGGTCAGGCTTTAAGACAGGCAGGATATTGTCTGTTTCTCAAGCCCATTCATTTCCCTTAAAGATTATTCACTACACCTCTAAATAGCCTGCAGCCCCCCCTTGCCTCTCACCTGTGAAGAACTTCAGCCGTGAGTCCCTCTTTGACAAATGTGCACGCTTTTCCTCTTGTGAATTCTTGTGATAATCACAACCAGGGCACACATTTTCCAGGAAAAGTGGAAAGGAATCATAGCAAGTTAAGGCATCTTGCAAAGACCAAAGACATTGTCTCTTAAGCTACCTGTGTGCGGTATTCAATTGAGATCCAAAACACTAACTTCTCTTCTATGATTCAAGCAGCTACTGAACTCAGGACCCTACTATTTCCACAGACCCAAAGACAGCTCCACAACATCTTATGAACACAATTTGGGGTGGGGGGAAGAGGTTATGTTTGGAAGGGACGGCTGTGGTTTAAACCATAAGAGCTGGTATTTACTGAGATCTTTCTATGTGTCAGGCTCTAAGTCACGGTCACAGATTAGTCCATAGGATGCTAAATAAAAACCCTAAGATTAAGGTGTTATTGCATGGGAAACTGAGGCACAGATAGATAAATGTGAAAGCCAGGTTCAGAGCCTGATCAGTGCAGACGCCAGCACCTGCTTTTAAGTGATAGCGCCCATCTAGTCTCTGTGCTTCTTGACCATTTCTCATCTGTCTACTAGGTGAGCAGCTCTGGTTATTGGGTAGGAAGGACGTCATGGATCGGTCAATCGTGTTAGCAGGGATAGAATTCTGTCAGTGCACCTTGTTCTCCTTCTGGTGGTACGTGATGCCCTCTGACCCTGAATAGGTCATGCATTTGGTAACAGATCACATGTGGGCTTCCTGCTCTCCAGAACTTCGCACGCCAAGATAGATGCACAGTAGCGTCTGCAGAGATAGATAAGGTGTCTCGAAACACCTGCTTAAAGAGGCACAAGGGTCATGACCCTCACGGACAGACTACCCCAGAAACGCTTTTCAAAGCAAAAGGTCAGCCTTTTTCTAGAAATGACAGCAGGCCTTCGAGTTCACTAGGTCCGCATTTTCTAAGCCTTTTTGAACACAGAACATTTTGAAATAATAAGGCATTGATGCAATCCTGTAAGAGATTATGAGATATTTTAGACACTGAGAATAAAATATGAAGCAAAGATGGTCTGACAGATGAGTTGATTAGCCAGAGGAAAGCTGAAAAATAATTTATAAAGTTTTTTGTGTAACAATATTTAAAAATCAGACGCATAAATTGTGTTCTTGTTAGAAGAGAAAAAGTATTGCAACTATGTGTTGAAATTGTGTAACAAATGTAACAGAACCCATGGATCTTTAGAGAGATAGATGAAGAAAACAGTCCGTCAGGAAGTGGGGATACAGAAATCAAGCCGTGCATGAATGACAGGACCCTGACATTAAATCCCAGGCTTTTCAAGGATGGCTGACCATTCTTCAAAGGAAGATTATTAAAACTAAGAGAACTGTGTAAATGAAGTTTAACTTTTTCATTTTACTTTCATCTCAAATACCTTTCAGAGGAATCATATCCACGGCAGTGCTAGTTTCCCTCTGGAAGAACACAGAAGAATATTTGAAGGATAATAGTGATCCCAGGAATTGTGCCTGGAAGGAAGGAGTTGTATAGAGAAAAGCAATGAGCATGAAGAACAGTAAAGTCTTCATTTTGCCCCACAGTGAAATGAAATGCAAACTGTCTCCCAAATAAACACAGAGCCAAGTGAAGGCCTCTGTCTTCAGTGTCACAGCATGAACGATCAGGAGTCGCCAACCCAAAGCTGGGATGCCAGATGGGAGGCCCCCGCAATGACCCCGCTGGGAAGGAGGCAGGACTAGAATTTGGTGCATGAATGTTAGAATGAGGAAGGAAGAAGAAGAAATTGTATTTTTACATTTACAAGTGGAGTTCATTGGGTTTATTAAGTTCGTTTCAGAAGACAAAGAGAGCAAGAGTCGAGCAGCTCTCTGGGATGGTGGTGAATCTCTCCCAGGGACACCACTGACTACAGGAGGAATATTTATTTGTAAGAAAGAGTAAAGCATGATCAGTCTGATTTTGGATATGCTGATTTCAAAATACTGTCTTGACATCAAGATCCTAGAAACAAAATCAGCTAAATTATAGGCTCATTGATATGGAGTTTTTCAGGATACGAATTGTAGTCAAAGTCACAGGTGTGGTTGGGGCCCCTTCAGGCAGAAAGAAGAGAGTGAAAATGGTAAGAGGGAAAGGATGGTGCCCTGACTAAGAAGTGCAGACTTCTAAAATACAGAGGAGAAAAGGCACAAATGAGAGAACATAAAAATGTCACGTGTCTTAGTCACTTTCTCCTCACTGAGACAAAATACCTGCTGCCCACAATTTAGAAGAAACTTTTATTTTGGCTCATGGGTTTTAGGGCATCAGTCCATAGTTGGCTGGCTCCAAAGCAGGAAGGGTATGGCAGAAGGGTCCGGGGAGGAGAGCTGCTCACATCATGGCTACCAGGAAGCAGAGAGAGAAAAATGTAACCAGGGAGGGAAATAAGCTCTTCCAGTCCACATCCCAATCAGACCCATCTCCAACAACACCCCCACCTCCTAATAGCACATTCAGCTCTGAATTCTTCTGTGAGTCAATCTACTGATGAGTATACCTCCCCCATGATCCAATCACCTTAAAAGCCCAAAGTCTGGATATATGAGCATTTGAGGGGACATTTTAGATCTAAACCATAACAGCCACTGTGGTAAGCAGCAAGGTAGGAGAGAGCAGGAAGAAGAAGCCAAGGGCAGAAAGAGCTGTTCAAGGAGGTAGTGGGTAAGGACAGTGGTTCCTGGATGCCCACCAGGACCCTTACAGATGCCAAAACCCATGGATTCTTAAATCCTGTATATAAAATGTAATGCATATAAACTATGCACATACCTTTGCATACTTTAAATTATCTCTAAAGTACTGACAATGCCTAATGCAATGTACATCGTTCTTACACTATAATTTTTAGAGAATAATGATGAAAAAGTCTGTACACATTTGGTACAGTGCAGTTTTTTCTGAACATTCTGATGGGTGGTTGGTTCAATCCACAGATGTGCAGACTGCAGATGCAGATGGCCACCTATAATGAGAATGCTGAGACTGAGGCAGAGAAGGTGAGAGAAGCTCCTACTAACAGTAAAAGCAGTGGCCAGTGACCTTATCCACTGTGACTTCAGAGACTCAAGAGTGTACTGGGAAGGACACAGGGATTGGGGACTGATGTTAGAAGTAGGAGTCAAGTTTGATGAGCTTGGCTGTTTGGAAGTGGTGATGGAAAGACCGATGCTTTCTGGCCCATGCTTCAAAGTCATGAGAAGGAGGAGAAGCAGTGGCCCCCATCACAGACACGGTGCCCTGAGAGGAGAGTGAGGTCTTGGGAAATCAAGGAGATCCACAGAAAGTTCTCTGAAGAATGTTGGGGTGAAGGAAGCCTATTTACAATGGAACAGGAGCTATTTATTCTTTCTGCTTCCCCAGCCTATTTAATTCCTATTGATCTTTCAGGGTTTGGCTTAAATGACTTCCTTGAGAACTCTCCAGGTTTGTTATTTTTGTAACTTTTTCCCTTTTCATAAGTTCCCAGACCCAGAATGTTTTTCCTTTTGTGCCACACTTCACACATCTCTCTATCCACCTATCCATCCATTCATCCATCCTTCCACCAACCCATCCATCCATCAGTCCATCCATCCATCCATCAATCCATCCATCCACATGTCCACTCATCTGTCCATCCCTCCACCTATGCACCTATCCATCCCTCTATGCTCTTTATTTTTTTGGGAGGGGATACTGGGAATTGAACTCAGGACCTTGTGCTTGCCAGGCAGGCGCTGTGCTGCTGAGCTATATCCCCGGCCCCTATCCTTTATTTATGCAGTCCCCAAATCTTATTGAAGACCAGGCGCAGGGACTCCAGGCAGGAGAAATACCCTGTGTCAGGGCCTGGCTGCCCAGCCCTGGAGTGTCCAAGATGCAGGGAAGTGTCCAGTGCAGATGAGCAGAGTGTGAGGACGCAAGAAGCAGGGCTGTGTCAAATGCTGGCAGGGGCACAATGGAGGCCCTCAGTGGCTTCTGTAAGAACTTTGTTTACCTTTTGCTCTAATTGAGATGGGCTCCTTTAACAACTGGAGGAATGCAACCTAAAATCTTAGACATATTACACTGGCTGATAGAGTGAGGCATGTGTCCAAAAAGGAAGCGGGAGGGTCATGAGACAGTCGGGGACCGCTGAGGTCATCTACATGGCAGACTCGAGCTTGGTGGGGCCATAAGTGGCTACGTTTTCTATATAACTTGAAAATACAGCTGGCTGCATTTGCCACTGGATTAGATTTGTATGTGAGGCAAAGAAAGGAGGAAAAGAAGAGCCCAAGTTTTCAGGCTGGGCACCTGGATAGATGGGATCTGAGCTAAGAAAGGCTGCAGGCAGGAGAGGTTTGGAAAGAGGCTTCACCGTGAACGTACTAACTCTGAGATGTTCATCAAATATCTGCATGGCAAGGTGGAGCAGCTCAGGGGAGAGGGCCAAGTCGGAAGCGTAGGTTTAGGACTCAGCAGTGTATTGATTCTGAGTAACTGAACTAGAGGAGGTCACCGAGGTATAGACACCAACAGAAATGAGCCCAGGGCCCTCACACGTTAGGAAGGTGGGGAGAAGAAAAGTACTTGCAGTGGAAACAGAAAGAGAGAGACTGGCGAGACCAGAAGAAGCCCAAGAGTGAGCAGGGTCTGGAAGCTGAGTGAGAAATCTTTGAAGAGGGAATGCGAAGTCGTGTCGTGTCCTGCGAGCTGTCCTACAGGATGAGGACCGGGAGGAAATCACTGGGTGGAGTAACGTGACCTCATGGTGACCTTGAGAAGCCAGTGCTTGTGGAATGGTGGGGGTGAAAGCCTGTCTAAAGTAGATCTGAGGAGGGGGAGAAGAATTAGAGATAATGAGTGTGTAGAACTGTTGCAGAGGATTTTGCTGTAAAAGAGAAGAAAGGAGTAGAGGAAAATCTGGAAGGGAGATGGCGACAGGAGGTGACCGTTTGTCTTTTAGGGAAGAGATGACAGTGTGTGTGCATGCTCACGAGAGGCAGCGGCAGCGTGGGTGAATTCCTGCAGAGCCCCTCAGAGAGGGAGAGATGGCTTCCGACTCCGGTCCCTGCATTCTCAGAGGAACAGGAAGAAGATCGCCAGTGGAGAGAGGCAGGGAGGAGGTACAGATGGTTCCAGAGAAGCCTGGGACCCAGGGACTTGCTGAAGATGGTGTGAAATCCATGGAAACCAGGGAGGGTTTCCGAGAGCGAGGCAGGGTAGGAGACAGACTTGGAATCGTTTCCCATGTGTGCTGAGGTGGTGGGAGACTAGGGGTGAAGGGGGCGAAGGGGGTGTAGCATTCCAGCAAAGGAGCCACATGGGGACAGGAGGGATCTGAAGCTGAGCGCTCAGGTCTCGTGGCTAAAAACATCGCAGTGGGATCACGAGGTGGTGCGAAGGTAGGAGGAGACCCCCGGGCAGGCCTGGAGGCAACAGAGACGCCTCACACCTGGCACCGGGCGCTCCTGGTCCCCGTTAAAGGCAGTCGGTAGCCCAGGAAAGGCTCTTCCTCTGGGGGTGCTGAGGTCCCTGAGGTCCTCCCAGCCAGGGAGACCAAGAGGCTGGCGGGCCTGCACGCCACCCCGCTCTCTGCGCAAGGGCCACGGGGGTGGCATTCCAAAGTCATTCCCAAACGCAGCCTCCAAAGCTGCCCTTGGGATGGTCACACTATTAGAAGTCCTGGACGGTTCCCAAGAGCAAAAACCCAAGCAGAAAAATGGGAGTTAAACTTCGGGACACGAGGAGCTACTGCGGGGGAGGTGACGAGGTGAGCAGTTTGGGGACAAGGCTGGAGGTGATGAATACAAGTGTCAGGGAGTGACGCTCTCTGCCACAAGTCGAGTGGGGCCAGCAGGGTGGGCAGGGCTGGGCATGGCTGAGGGCAGGAGGACGAGGCAAGGTGGTGCCCACAGCAATGCCCACAGCAAAGCCCGGGAGAGCCCAGCCAGCACTCAGCCCTCCTCCACCTGCACAGCAGGGTCTCCTTCTGGCCTCCTTGGATCCGCCAGACCCCCACGTCAGGACCCAGACGAGGGAGGATGAAAGAGGTCAGCAGGTGCCTCACTCAGCACCGGCCTTTGAAACCACTCTTCTCACTCCAAGTGCAAGCTCTGGGCTGCATCCTTAGGACAAGCAATTAAATCTCTTTGTATCTCAATAAATGTGTCATGGGGCCCATTGCATCGAGGCCCTGGCTGGCTCTCAGGGACTAGGACTGGGGTGACAGCACCAGGCCACAGCAAAGTCCAGACCAGTGAGGTGACTCAGACTCAGGAGGAGGCCCAGGGTGGAGAGAGCCAGGGCAGCACAGTTTCACGAGCCCGGCACGGAATCGGCCAAGCCCACTCATGCTGCTGGGCCAAGCTATTCCAGGATGTTTAGGCCCGAAGCCACATTGCTGGGGTGCTGCTGACCTGGCAGGACTGGGCAGGCAGCAGCATGAGGTAGCCATGGCAGCCAGGGGCAGGGAAACAAGGCCGTAGATAACAATGTCCCCTGACAGTGGCAAACTCTTCCTGTCCTGCTGATTTACTGAAAATGTAGGGCTCTTGGGAAGTGATCGGATCATGGGGCTCATAGCTGACTTCCTGTTAGGAGGTGGGGTCTGCTCAGAAGTCAGGGTCACTGTGGGGATGAACCGGAAGGGTTCATCTCCTTCGCCTACTCCTCCCTTTGCTCTCTACTTCTAGGCCACCATGTCATGAGCCACACTGCACCTTTAGCCTCTCCGCCAAGCCATCCCCCGTACTGTGTCTGAGGAATAAAAACGCAGCTAAGTGCCTCGTCCAGCGCAGCTCTCAAAGTTCCCAGGGAGAAGGACAGTGGGAGGATGGAGAAATAAAGGTAAGAGAATACAGAAAGCTGAGGTCAGGTGGAGCTCTCTTTCCGGATGGGAGGAAGGGAGCTGCTCGAGGACTGCAGCGCGTTTATTTATGCACTGGGCAGGTTGCTGTCACGTGATGCGCCTCTGCCTAGCAACCTGTTTGCTTGGGTGTTCTCAGAGCTGGAGCCGCTTGTTCCCCTGGCTCGCCTCGGCGCTCTTTGTTCTCAGGGCGGCCTTGCTCCAGCCCCGCACGTGTGATCGATCTCCAGCTTCAGCCACTCCCCACAGTACGACACTCCAGTCCCAGAGGCCCCACCGCGATGAGGGTGTCAGTCTTGGTTTTCTGAGCCCACGTGAGGTTCTGCATTCCTTCGACCCACTGTACAGCAAATCACTCTAAACTCAGCTCCTCCTCCCCTTGCCCACTGCCTTGTCTCTTCCGTCATTGCTCTCATCAAGTCACCAGATGAGTGCCGCGACTCTGACAAGGGCTTAGCTAAACACTTTAGGTTTATTATCTCTTTAATCCCAGGTACGAAACATTGTCCCTGTTTTACAGACCAAAAATCTGAGGCCCAGTGAAGTAAAATAAAGGTATGCGTGTTAGAAGAGGACCAGAGGCTGAAACTCAGTTCTGACTCCATAGGTCACATCCTACATTATTATTGTTGTTGTTATTGTAAAATATTTACCTTTGGGGCCATTTGTTAGTGTAGGGTGACCTTAAGGTTGTTATGCAACCATCTCCACCATTCATCTCCAGAACCATTTCATCATCCCAAGCCCAAACTCTGTCCCGTTACACGCTAGCTCCCCGCGCCCCCGCCCTGGGCAACCACCGCTCAATTTCCTGTGACCCTGAGGTACCTTGCGGAAGTGGGGTCCTGCAGTGTGAGCTGTTTTTGTGATTGGCTTGGGGTCCAGGGTTCTTCACTATGCCAGGTTGCTGCTTAGCCCCACGCTCTTGACTTCACCAGGGGCACAGTGTGGACTGAGTCATGTTCCCCACTTTTCTGTGTAAAAGTCCTAACCCCGGGTCATCTCAGAATGAGACTATAAGTGCAGGAAGGGTCCTAAGGGAGATACTGAAGAGGAAATGAGGCACTAGTCCCCTTGAAATATGGCTTCACAGTCCCAGGTTTCAGTCACCTGTGTGTCAACCATGGCCCGGAAATATGAAATGGAAAATTCCACAAGTAAATGGTAAGTTTTCAGTCACATGCCATTCTGAGCAGTGTGATGAACGTTTGGACCACACAGCCCCCTGCCACCCAGGACAGGGATCATCCCTCTGTCCAACGCTTCCAGGCTAGACACACAGCCTGACATGAGTCACTCAGTCGCCCTCTCAGTCACCACATCAACTATCGCAGGACGATCGTCCAAGTTACCCATGTTTTACTTCATCAAGGCCCCAAAGTACAAGACACCGGCAATTTGGCTATGCCAAAGAGAAGCCATAAAATGCTTCCTTTAAGTGAAAAGGTGGACGTTCTCAATACAGAGGGGAAAAAATCCTATGCTGAGATTGCTAAAATCTACAGGAAGTTACTGCTGTTAATCTTTTACTATGCCTAATTTTTAAATTAAACTCAATTCCAGGTGTTTACGTAATCACAGGAAAGCACAGTGTATATATGGTACGGTTTCCAAAATCCACTAGGAATGGAGGACGCCGGTATACGGATGGGCTCTAATTTCAGTATGACTTGTGTTCCTATAAGAGCACAAGACACCAGGCATGGGCGAAAAGGAAACTGTGTGAGGAGGAAGCCAGCTACAAGCCTAAAATGGATCTTCCTCTCCAAGACCTCAGAAGGGATCCACCCTGCCAGCATTTTGACCTCAAACATGCAGCCTCCAGAGCCCTCAGAAATAAATTTCTGTTGCTTACACCCCCAGGCTGTGTATCTTATTGCACCTCAAGTAGACTCATAAAATAGCGTTTATGTCACTACACCGGAAGACGCAGGTCCCAGTGGACCTCCCCCAGCTGGAGGGGCGCATGTCCAGCCTCATCTGTGATAAACAGCACCGTGGTCACTGGGTGCCACATTCATGTGTCACACAGAGCCAGAAGTAGGTTTGAAGCCCGTCCCGAGGGCAGGCAGGGGATGATCTTTCAAAGTTTCGAGTTTCTACTACTACAGCGCCACAGGTGTCTCACACACTGGTGGCTTCCTTGGCACCGCTCGCCTCCTTCCCACCAAGCCACGTGAATTCTCAGAACCAGCAGCACCGCAGAAACCCAAGCTTCTGGCACCTGAGTGAATCATTTCTGTCCAGCCAGTGCTCCAGGTGACGAGGACAGGAAAGACCTCGGAAAAAAGCAGCTGTGCCCAAGAATCGAGCTCCTCCCACCTCCAAGGAAAGTGACCTGCTCCTTCCCAAAATCACCTCCCTGGCCACAAATACAGTCGTTCTCCAATACGTCTCCGTGTCTGACACTGTCACTCATGGGTGTCATAACTTGTATATATTTTGCTGTCCAGAAAAAGGAATAGAAAAATTCTTCCTTTTGTTCCATGCTAAGTTGCAGTGGAAATCCTCAAATACAGCCTGCTGGAAGGGACAGGGAAGCCCGGGGCCTGGGGAGGACTTCAGAAGGGCGGGAGACAGCACAGCCAGGGAGGAGCCAGCCCGACCTGGCCGCGAGAAGGAGAATCACATGCTTGCTTGGAGGGGCCTCCTGGGAGGACGGAACCAAAAAAGGGATCTTGGAAATGTATGATCCAGCTCAGGGAAACTGAGCAAGAGGTGGCTGCCCTAACCGGAAGGGAGATGAAGGTCAGACAAGCTCAGTTCTAAGCCGAAGTCAATGAGAGTGAGACGTTAGACTCCAGGCAGGGGACGTCCTCGTGCTTCAAAGAGCAGGAGGGAAATGGAGGTTGAAAGGGTGGCAATGAGGTCCAGGAGCATAGACTGCTACGAAACTGCAGGACGGAGTTAAAAGTGAACAAAATACTAAAAGGGAAAAGTTGGATTCGCAAAGAGAGTCCAGAGGGAAGAGCTACGGCTGCCGGTGAGGAGGACTCCAGGCTGAGGGCTGAGGGTGGCGTCACAGTGCTGCTGAGCTAGGTGGGGTCCCAACCCAGGCCACCTGGGTGGCTGTGCAGTGCTCCCCCAAAAAACACACAGCAGGGCCGGCCTGTGCCTTGGAGGACTGCACTCCTCCAGGCGGACAGCTTCGGGAAAACGAAACTGACAAAGCCTGGGGCAGAAACCTGAGAAGTCAGGGTGAGACATTTTCCTCTATCATCTTTGGAGTGTGACAAAGGGCAGTTAACCAGCACCACCAACAAAGAGAACATTTGGTCCTGGGCCTTCCCTTTCTCTAGTTCTGTTCTCCCCACAGGATGCTAAATGGATGCTGGCACTCCCTGGTGTTGCCGAGCGCATGGTTCCTGAATGTATTCATTAAGCAGATTTCCACGGAAAGCCTGCTCTGCCCGGGCACCGCATTCCATCACGGATACACACCAGACTGGCAAGGGGAACGAAGTGACTGAGTCTCTCTCCTCCCCCCGAGTGAACAGACTCACGCTGCCCAGCTGCAGTCGGAGGGCTCGCCACGCTGCTGACTGCTCCTCCTACTCACCCAGCACTCGGTTCCACCCATTCCTATGGCAGCTTCACATACTTGGCCCAAATCTGAAAACCCATCCAGTCCCTTGCTATGAACCAAGGGTCTCACATCTGAGATGTTGAGAAAGCAGACGCCAAGCAGTGCACCAATCTTTCTAAACCTGGCATTTCCCATGGTCTCCACCCACCTTTGCCCTCCTCCCCACTCCTCCTCTCTGAGAAACACAAGCCTCCTTTGCATGTTGCAGATTCCATCTCTCCATCCTCCCGGCCCCCAACACAGTCGGACCTTTCTAAGGAGCCGGCCAGCCATGTGTCCCTGTGAGTGTCTGTCCCCATCACACCCAGTCTCCAAGAATGGTCCAGCCTCTCCCACCACAGCTAAAGCCCTCCGATCTCCACTTTCCCATGACACTGCCGCTCCTCCTCCCACCTTCCTTTCTTTGCCTGGGCTCTTACCAAGCCCAACACCTACCCTTTGGAGCCTTAGGGTCCAGCATCTGTGGTGCCACTGTATTCACTGAAGATGAGGGAACACCTTCCAACTCGCTCGCCAATGGAACTTTCTCTATTCTCATTGATTCTCCACTCATTGTACCATCTGACACCTTGACCACTTCCTCCCTGACGCTTCACTGTGGGCCCCACTGGTACCTGTTCCATTCTTGGTTTCCATGACAATCAGTTTTCTCAAGGACTCCTCCAGACTGCAGGCATCCTCCAAAAGTTTGTGCTCACTTCAGCCCCATGGATTCCCATGGACTCCCATGGCTTCAGCTATGGGTGCATGCTGAGGGCTTCAAGATCCATCACAATGGGTCCCTCCCGTCACCCCTCCAGTTCTCGCCATTTGCAGCTTTTCTCAGGCTACCTACACAAGTCCATCAGACCTGTCCACTCCTTTCATTACTCACAGTCTTTGCCAGGATTCAGGCTGCAGTATCTCTCACCTGGGCCATAAGAATAACTTCCCAATGATTCTCCATGTTTACCCTCATGGAAGTGCGCTCAGTGTAGCCGCCTCCTCGAAAACCCAGCCGTGGTTCACCCAGCCCATAGTGCTTAAGAGTCTTCGCTCTCAGTGTGTGTCCCTGCAAAAATGAGCTGTAGGACTTCGGAAACATGAACTACCTTCCTTGAGCCTCTGTATCCTTACCTCACAGCACTGTTGTAGTGTTACAGAAATCTGATATCAAACCAAATGGAAGCCTCTTTGCACATGAGGAGTTGGAAGGCAACCTTTATTGCGACCCCAGCGGGCTAGTGGGAACCAAGTCCAAATTGTTAGCGTAGAGTCAGCTTAGAGTTCAGCTTAAATACATTTTTGCAAGCTGGAAATGCAAAGCTGATTGCAGGTTATTATATGATTGGTTACATAGGCTAAGGCATGTGTTGTCAGGCAGATTTGTTTTGGGCAGGCTCTGCTAGGGAGGGGGCTGTCTGAGCGGGCAGGTGAAATCAGGCAAGCATGTCCTTGACTAGGTTATTCTGTCCTAGGTGGAAAGTTCCTGGAATAGGCAAGCAAAACGGAATATGTTTATAGGCTGGAAAGTACGGGCAATGCAGCTGGATGCCGTCAGATAAGGCTGAGTCAAACTGTCTCCGAGTTATAGCCGGCGTGGTGCTCAAGGCTGAGTCTAACCACGTGACAGGCAGCGTGAGCTTCAGCAGAGGCTATTAACTGATTTCTAATTTCTGCTATGAAATTTCCATACGTTTGCCATTACAGTAGGAATAGCTGTCCAGGTTGGGCACCACTGGAGTGTTCCCTTCTGCTACAGCAGGTGCGAGCCAGAATCTAATAAATCCTCCAGTCACTGCAGGTGCCATAGCCTGGGCCGAGGCTGCATCTGGGCAGAGGAGGAATCACACCTTCCTAACTTCACACAGAGGCAGAGTGAGGGCTGGGGCTTCCCTGGATTTCCTCCTTGACACATGGATACACCACATGTATACCACACATATAGCCCATACCTATCACTCAGAAGCAAACCTATTTTCCCTAAACACGTCACATGCATTAACAGTGTTTACTTTCCCAGGTGCCTCAGAAGCAGGCATCCTCCATTCTCACCCAGGTAAGCAGTCTCTTCCCCAAGGCCCCTCGTCGGGGAGGCCCTGTTCTCTCCCACTTGGAACTTGCCCTTGATGAAACATTTTTTACTGAGCACATGTCACGCGGGTTAGATTCTGCCTGTGGTTAGGAATCTGTCTCCTTCTTTCACTTTGGGCGTTCCCAGAGGCAGGAAGCAGGTTTGAGCCCACTTGTGTTCACTGGTTCGAGCTCAGAACTTCTCAAAACCTGTACTGGGAACTCAGCTCTTCCTGGAAGTAGTTTGGAAGTCAAAAGGCTAGAGATAACAGAAGAGTGTAAGGGGTAAATATGTATACCTGGAAGGACACAGAGTAGAGAATGCTTTTTAAATAAGTCTAATTAAAACAACAATACACATAGAAAAATATAGATAAGAAAAAGGAAGACAAATCAAAATTATTGTTAACCCTATCAATCAGAGATAATGGTTACATGGTCACCATTCTGTTTTATAAGCTTACCAGTGTAGGGTTATTTTATTTTGTATCTTTTAATTTAATATACCAGGAGCACTTTCCCACGATGTAAATTTTTTTCTAGAGCATTATTATTTGAATGTCTACAGAGTTTGGCATTAGGCATATGTGCTTTAATTTATTTAAACATTCTCTAATATTCATTTTTTCTCTGTTTATGTGATTATATAGTCAACATCATCACAACTAAATATTTAGCACAACTTTACAGTTGCCCCCTATAGCCATAAAGGATTGGTTCCAGGACCCCTGGAGAACACTCAAATCCATGGATGTTCAAGTCTTTTATACAAAATGATGTAGTGTTTGCATAGAACCTGCAAACATCCCCCTACACACTTTATATCATCTTCAAATTACTCATAATGCCTAATACAATATAGATGATATGTAAGTAGCCGTCACACTGTACTGTTTAGGGAACTGTGACGAGGAAAGCAAGCTATGCATATTTGATATAAATACAGTTTTCTCCAAATATATTTGATGCACAGTTGGTTGAATCCACAGACGTGCAACCCGTGGGTACACAGGGTTCACTGTAATTCTCTTAAGAATAAGTGTCTAGGTACAGTGGTACCTCGGTTCATGAACTTAATTCCTTCTACAGTTCTGGTCACAAACCAAGTTGGATGAGAACCGAATCAAATTCAATGGTTAGGTTCAATGTTGACCTTATGGGAAAATTTGATTTGGTTCTCATCCAACTCGGTTTGTCACCAGAATTGTAGAAAGAATGAAATCCATGAATTGAGGTACCATTGCATCTTCCCCAGAAGACATCACATTACAGTTATCCATACATATCCATGATTACAGCAGCACAAATCATAATATCTAAATCTTGGAAGTGGCCTGTATATCCATTAACAGATGAATGGACAAAGAAAATGCAGTATTTACACACTGTGGAGCACTACTCTGCCATGAAGAAGGCTAACCATGAGGCATTTGTAGGAAAATGAATGCACCTTGAGACTATAATGTTAAGTGAAATAAAACAGACACATGAGTTTAAATATCATATAGTTTCTCTTATATGAGAAACCCAAAATATAAATAAAGAGCAAAATAAAGGGTAGATAATAGGAAGTTGGGTGATTGCATGTTCTCAAATGAAAAACAGATCAAGAGATGGGGGAGGGGAGGGTAAGGAGATGAAAAAGGAATGAAGATGTGCTCTGTACATGCAAGGAATGTGAACATTAGGTACTGCAAATATGTGCTGATAAAAATAAAAAACAAATTTTGTTAGAAAAGATACACACAAAAGAATAAGTAGCTAGAAATAGAGCTGCTAGGTCAAAGGTCAGGCTTCTTACAGGTTCTCAGCACTGGTCACTAACCTGGCCCTTGAGGTCAGCATCCTAACCCCCTGAGACCAAAGTCACAGCCTTCGCCAAGATGGGTGTCATCGGATCACAAAGCTTCACCGGAAACACCCGGAAGGTGATGTGTACAAGGTCCCGCACTGGCCGTGGGCAGAACCGGGGGACAGTCAGCATGTCCTCGGGCTCCCTGGTCACTCTTCCATGCCACCAGGATCGAGAACCAATGGTGCAATCCACACCTGTCACTCCAGACTTGAGGACATGCAGGGCCAGAGGGGGCAGCACACAGGAGGAGCAAAAGTGGAAATGTTTGCAAAAGATAAACTATGTACGTAGGCAGAAAGTTAAGCAGTATTTGCTTATAGTTAATTATCAAGAGAACTAGGTTTTCATGCTTAAAATCTCATTCTACTTAAGACCAGAAAATGGGACGAACATTAACCTTCTTTTCCATCCCATGGAGAAACCACCAATTTATAACCATGTATTTGTTTTAAACCTGGATATTTTTGAATCAGTTCTTACAAGGGCAGGCTGGGGAGGGAAACAGTCTGGACCCATACAGATTAATCATGCGTTGGTGGCACCAAAAAGACACAAAAACCTATTTTTAAAATAAAAGCCGAGGCCAGTGAGATAGCTCAGCGGCATAAGCGCCTGCCTGGCAAGCGCGAGGTCCTGAGTTCGACTCCCGGCACCCACATACGAGAAAAGGGCCAGTGATATCGCTCAGCGGCACAGGCGCCTGCTGACACACGAGGTCCTGAGTTCGACCCCTGGTACCCACAAAATAAAATAAAATAAAATAAAATAAAAGCCAACCTAATGGTGTAAGTCAAGTAACTGTTTCTTTGTGGAAAAAAAAAATTTCAGTTGCAAATTAAAATACTTCCCAGTAATAATGGAATACTGTCACCTTCAGGTCTAAGACCTCAGTGAGTAAGAGCAAGCCACGGTCAGTTGTGCATTTCTCCAGATCACACTCATTGCAAGTGAAGAAAAGGTGTTGAGGGCTTGTGAACTGTCATTGCCCAAGACTCAAGAATAATTGTGGGTGTATGCATGCGTGTATGCATGTGTGTGCACACGTGTAGGTGCGTGTGTGTACGTGTGTGTGGCGGGAAAGAGGGTGGCGGCACTGAGGAACTTGTCAAAGGTGACACATCTTCAGAAGCAGCTGAATTAGCGGTTGGGACCATGGCTGCTTCTAGTTACCATTTTACAAGAAAAAATGATTTTCACACATTTTTTTTCTGAGAAAGGAAATGTTGTCAGAAAGGGAAGAGGAGTTTTCACATTGTTATCTGCTGCTGTCAGGAGATACACTGCTTGTGGTTTTGAGAGGCTTAGTTACCTACAGCCAGGTCACTAATGCCACCTGGGCACTCGCAGTGGTGACAGGAAAAGTGGGGTTTATTATGGAAGGCATCAGGTGGTTCTGCAGGGGAGGCCTCCCATGTGGTGTGAGCCACTCAGGACTCGGCCTGGGACCCCCGGTCTCAGAATGCAGCCCAGGAAGGACACAGACAGGCGTCCTCCCAGGTACTGAAGCCGCGTCCTGTGCCGTCCCTTAATCAGCACACTCCCTGCATCCCTGTCCCTTCACCTCCCCAAAGGAGGCCTCCCAAGAATACGGGCTTGAGTAGGAGACATAGAACAGCGATGCTCCTGGGACCCGTTCTGCTGTGGTAGCCTTGGGCCAAAGCACAGAGCAGCCAATGGTGTTTGGAGGAACCAGAGCAGCTTCATTAGGACGTGATCTTGCCTGGTTCCAGGACAACAGTGCTACCCACAAACGGGGCTCACTGGAAATACGAGGGGGGGAATGCCCTGGGGTTCCAGGTGCCCTCCAGGCCAGAACTGCTTTTTCACCTCAGCACCACTGCCTGGGGTGGAGCTGCTTTGCAGTGGCAGCTGCCCTGCATGGCCAGTAGCATCCCATGCCAACTGTGACAATGAAAAACCTCTCCAGACATTGTCAAATGTCCTGGTGTGCCCAGGGTACAGGCAGCCCAGGAGACAGCCATTCCTCTAGGGCAGAGCTCTGACCTGAGGACACTGTGGCAGGCAGGCAGTCGAGGGGACACCGAAGATGGGACATCATTCCAGGGCAAAGACGAAGACTGGATATGGAATTGTGTGTGGTCAGCAGCTGGCAGCAATGACCATGACAACAGCCGCTGCCCCAGGGTCTGCCAGGTCCCAGGCACTCATATTCACCCCCAAACACATCCCAGACACGTGGTTTTATAACCTGCAGGTCAGAAAAAGCAGGTCAAGGTCATCACATCCTTAAGGCCACCTGGTTTCTATGTCACCAGGCTGGGTCCAAACTCGTCTATACTCCAATGCTATGTCAAGCAATAGAACTCAGTGGGCAGCAGTGTTTTCAACAAGATCAGGCAGTCAGGTCACAGATGGGGAGTGGCCTTTTAAATGCAAGTCACAAACTTAACTCTAACTCTGGACACAGACAGTGGGACAGTAACCTTGAGTAAGAATGCAGATGTTAGGAAAAGAGTAGTCGGGTGCTTTAGAAGGCAGAGACAATGTTAAAGGAGACTGCGCTCACAGAAAAGCAACTGCTGAGAGTCCAGTTTAGAAGGCTGAAGACATATATGTGGTATTTTGTTAGTGGATTCAACATAGAAGAACGAAAACAGAAATTCAGGGAATATGTCTTTATTCCTCTTAATAAGTCGCCCTACCAGGAAACACAGCTGGAATATGGACATGTGTGCATGTACACATGCGTGCGTGCATGTGTGTAAGGAACAGTCCTCTTAGAAAGAGAAGATCCCACAGCAACATAAGTAAGAGTAAAGAATCACGTGGGATTCCCTGAGACGCCATCTTGGTTTAGAAAGTTGTAACACTTAGACTCTTCAACAATGTCCTCCTTAGAAGGATAGATAAGGAAAAAGGGGAAAGAGTGGCGATTGTCTTGGAGCAAAAAAGAGCGGTTTCCACACAAAGGAGTGGTGAATAGCCAGGGAGGCAAAAGCAGGCAGTCGCAAGCGCTAGAAGTTGATCTGACACAGTGCCCACTGTGGAGCCAGAACAGTGCCCACCAACTCCTCCGTGATACTCTGGGCAATGCCCCCCAGGGCAGCTGGTGTGGGGGTGGCCTGTCACCTCCTTGAAATGTGTACACCATCGCCACAGTCTCCCTGGGACTGGCATCAAGGAGACTGAGGCGCCCAACCACGCCACACACCTTGTCTTGGTGCATAGCCTCACGCACTGGTCCCTGCCACCTCAGGCCCCTGAGGCGGCAGCACCCTTGCTGCCCTTGAGTAGTGAGGGACACGGAGGCAGAGAGATCAGGGGTGGGGTCTTGGTCACATTTGCCCTCTGGCGACAGACCTGTAACCGCCCTTCCCAGCCATGTCCCAGTGACATTTGGCTCAGCCTGCTCCTGCAGATGTAGCAATGGGCGATATGAGAATGCGTGATCGGGTGCTGAAAAAGCCATAAGAAACATCATCTTGCTTTTAATGCCAACTGAATTGCAAACGTGCCAGAAGATTATTTCATGTTATATCATGATTAATAAAGAATCTGTTTGCAGATCATGAGGCAAAAAAGCTAGCATAATTAACAAAGTCACCTGCAAAGAAACTGAACCAGTAGGAAAAAGGAAGGAAACCACATTGGTTAAAATAAAAATCACAAGTTAAATCTTCCAATTTAATCCATAACAGATAAAAGAGTGCCACATGTTTAACTTCTAAAATGCAGCCAAAGCTGTATTGTGAAGATAATTCTTTAATTGTTAAAAATGAAGTGTCAATAAAATTTTAAGCACTTACCTTGAAAACCTGGAAAAGAAGTCAGCAATCACAAATAAGCCTGTAGGGACTTTCAGCTGTGAAGCCCCCACCGCCTCACGATGGCTGTCTATCCTCTCTCTTTTCCATGTTTTCTCCCCAAATAAACCTTTTGTTATACTAATAAATAAATAAGTCCATATATTTCTGTATGGTAATTAATGCATGTATCTGTATGGTAATTTAAAAATTATAAGATATGCACAATTTCTAGATAATTATAAATTACTTAACAAAAGGAATAAAAATCCAAATACACCAAATGTGATAAAAATAACAAACATAACTCAAGAATCACCACCAACTGGGACCTGACTCAGATAATCTAGTGGCAAAAGTTGTTCAAATCTGTAAGGAGGAATCAGCAACCCACCTATCTTGATGTTTTCCGAGCCTATTTAAAACAGAAAGCATCACAATTCGCTTCACAAAGTCAGCACAATTTCTACAAGGCAGAGTGCGAAAAAGTAAAGGTCAATTTCATTTGCAAATATAGATGAAAATCCCCAACAAAACTACACAGTGAACTACATGGACCAGTAAGCGGGCACTGTGTGCTTGGGGTCACAATGACAGCTTAACAGCAGGAAATGCATTAGTACAGTGTCACATGAAAAGATCCAGGGAGGAAGAGCATTTAACCTCTTAATATGTGCCTAAGACTCGTATGACAAATGCAATCCAGACTCTGATCTTTAAAAATTGGGAGTAAACCAGGCCTAGAAGATCAATTAATTTAAAGAATTTAAATTCAAAATAATTACAATTTTTCTAAAGGGAACACACAGCCAACATCATAGCTAAGAGTGAAACCCATAGAGGCATACCGCTATTACTATTAAAATTATTACTATTAAAATTTAGACAGCTTGCCAACTAGACAACAAAAAGGAGCAAGTATCATAAATAATGGGAAAAAAAGATGAATTTAGTAGTAGTAGTAGTAATGTTTGTCTCTGTAGAAAAGACCAATGAACCTGCTAAAAATATTAAAGGTAATAGCATTTTGACAGCTGTAAAATAAAAGTACAGAAACAAGCAGAATTTCATGTCAGGAATGAAATTAGGAAAACTGGGAAAAAATATCTCAGGAATGACAACAAAATACATTGCTAAGAAGATATCTTTTAAGAAGCTTACTTCAGGATTTATATGCAAAAAGTATTAAATTATATTAAAAGACAGGAAAGAAATATTGAGCTAAGAGATTACGTGTTTTAGGGAGGCACAATAGTGGAAATTAACGTACAAATCCAAAGCGATTCAAATCAAAATCCAATAGAAATTCAAAAAATTAATGAATAAATAAGAAGAGTCAGGAAAATATTGATGAAAGTATAATAATACAGACTGGCTTCCATTGCCAGATGTTAAATCGTAAAGCATGAAAATTTACATGTTTATGGAAATATGCTGAGTTGTTGGAGGTTTTTTCTTTTCGTTTTTGCATTTTTCAAATATTCATAATCAGAAAAATCTTTGAAAGTATAACATACATCAAAACCCACACCCTCTCACGCCGGCCCAGTTTAGGGGCTCCCTGCTCCCAGGCTTTTCCCTGAGCTCCTTCCACCCACCCCCAACCTGGGTCCTGTGCTGCACAAGGATGTTTTGGTCAGCGACAGCCCTCAGAGGCCACTGGGCCAGGGCAGCCACTCCAGCTGGGTTCTGGAATGCACCCTGCTGTCCACCAGCAGTGACACAGACTTAACAATGCACTTCCTGGAAGCAGCCGCAGGAAAGCAAGAAAGGAGATGAAAGGAAAAAACACATTCAGGCTGTAGCCGGCCCTTCCCTTCATTTTCATTGTCTTATGTTGAAATCTTTTCTGCTTATTTCCCAGTCGGGCTTTGCCAGGGGAATTCACGCATGGCCGTGGTGCTCAGGTGCAAGGCAAATCAGGGCTTCCCGGCAGAAGAAACGAGTCACGCTATCGGCAGAACTTCGTTATGTTTCTATGGTTTATCCTGTAGGTCTTAGGCAGCAAAGAGAAAGGAAGGAAGGAAAGAGAAAAGGAGGAAGAAAGAAGGGAGGGGAAAAAAGAGAGAAAGAGAAGAAAGAAGACAGAAAGAAAGGAAAGGAAGGGAGAGAGGTAGAGAGGGTGAAAAGGAGGGAGAAGAGGAAAAGATTGACTTCACCAGCTCTGATAATTCCAGTATCTGGTTCCAGTCAAAATAAAGCCCAGTTCTTATGGATGCCCCAGAAATGCATGCCTATAATATCCTTACTTCCCAACAAGTGGAGCAATACCCAGAAATGAATGAATGAATCAGAATTTAATTCATTACGAAAAAGCCATTTTTGCATAAGGGCTTGCCTAAAACCACGTAAGTGCAGTGATCTTTAAAGATCTCTCTTTAAAGACCTTTACATAAGCTGGGCATGGTGGCACATGCCTGTAATCCCAGCACTCAGGAGGCTGAGGCAGGAGGATCACTGGGAATTCAAGGCCAGCTTGAACTACATAGTGAGACCCTGTCTCAATAAATAAATAAATAAACCCAAAAAATAAAAAAAGATCTTTACTCTGCCTTTACATCAAACACTGTGTTTGCCTATTTTCCATTACTGTAATGAAATACCTGAGATTGGGTGACATTACAAAGAAGAGGTTTCACTGAGCTCACAGTTCTGCAGATTCAGGGGCACTGCACCGTTTCGGCTCTGCTTTGGTGAGCTGCTCATGGTAGGCGATGTCACGGTGGTGGGAGAGGAAGAGGTCACATCACCAAACAGCCAGAGAGCAATTCTAGAGTCAGGTTGGTTCTAGTGACAACTCACTCTCAGAGAGCTCAGGTGCCACGAAAGCTACCTCAGTCCCACGCCAGGTCAGTGCCCAGGGACAGAAGGACCTTCCGCAGGGCCCACCTCTTAACGTCCCACCTCTCACAACATCACACAGAGGACCAAGCTCCCGGCACGAATGCCTGGGACACAGTCAAGCCACCCCAGACACAGCTCCCATTGAGAAGAAAACAAGTGCCCTGCAGCAAATAAGTGAAGTTTTCATGCGATCCAGAGCTGCATCCTACAGCCTGGAATGAAGGCAAATCCCCAAGCCAACTGCAAAGCTGTGAAATCTAGCCACAGTACCATAACAGGGGCTTCGAGCTAGGGGGACAGGGGTCTGGCACTGGGGGACAGGGCTGGGCTTCTGTTTGTGCCATGCTGCATGAAGCTTCATTCCCTGGATATGCCTGGCCTAGGGGTTGCCGTTCTGACGAAGACATTTCATTTGACACTCTTCCTACCTTGACAGCACATCTCTAGAAAAGTCTACAGAAAACTACTTACCCACCCAACCCATGTCTTCTAGGGCGTGTGTGTGGGTGAGCTTCCGGGGCAAGAAGGAGGGCAGAGCTGGAGAGCCAGTCAGTCACCACCACGCATTTCTAAAGCTCCATCATCCAGAGCTGCAGAGCTTCTTAAGGCTCCTGTAGACTAGTCAGGCAAGACCAGGGCGCCCTCTGCAGGACACATGGAGACAGCGCGTGCAGTCTCACTGGATCTATGGGTTTGGGACCTGCACCTGTGGGCCACTCACCTGCAGGCTTTGAAGGTCCTGAACTTGACACTGAGATTAGACAAGCTCAGGAAAGCAGACCCCGGGACTGACACAGGGAAGTGACAGTCCCCAGGACAAGCCATTCTCCCCAGGACCTCACATCCACTCAGACCCTCCCCACAGATGACCCGGAACCCCGAGCACGGTCTTTGTGTTCATCTCAGGCTGATTTCCCCCAGGTGACGATCTCCCCAGGTATGACGGGGAAGTCGCTCTAAATGATTCCTCTACATGCTCCGGAGCGACTGCCGCAGAGGACGGGGTGGTGGAGAGCTCAGCCTGGGGAGTCATTTAAGCCCCTGGCAGCCCCACCCCCCCCATCCACCCAGCCCTGGCTGCAGCTCTTTCTCATGTGCAGCCAGAGGCAAGGACCACCAGCCCGGCCCCTCCATCTAACTCAAATGAGGCCTCTGGCTCTGCACGCAGGATGCTCATGTTCAGGTCGGCCCCATCCCACTGTGACTGTGCTTGATTTTTAAAAGATGAGCCAAAGAGAGAGGGAATCTGGGCAGAGATCATGCAGGTTCCAGAAGGTGGAAATAACCCTAAGAAGGGCCAGCAGCCTGGGCCTGCGTCACCGCCTCATCTCCTCTGGGTCAACGCCACAGGACCCTCAGCTTCAGATTGGAAGGGGAAGGGTGGGGCGGAGGACGTGGGGAGAAGATTCTGGAGCCGCCCTCTCCTAGACTGGACGGTGAACAGGTGCTGCCTCATGGGGACAGAAGCCCACCACCCTTTGGGCTATGACAGCAGGGGAGGACGGCCACCCTATGCACAGGCAGAGGCCACAAGCCCAGGTCGCAGACTCACATCAAAGCAGCCCAGCAGATCCTCCCTGGAGTGGAAGCCGTGGGCAGACAGACGGCAGGTGGAACCCGGGTGGGGACAGGCCAGGAGCGCCTCCCAGCCCGGCTGGTGGGTCCGCAGAGCCTTGGTCACCCCTTCCGCAGACCTCAGCTGAGGTCGTGGGGCCAGACCCCTGCCGGGGTCCAGTGCTCCAGGGGAGGCCGTGGGTGTCAGACAGCAACTGTCCCGAGAGCTGGGAGAAGCAGGGCCTCCACTGCACGCAGTTAGACGGCAGCGCCTCCCTGTGGGCCACGCCGTCGGAAAAGCTTGTGGGCCTTTACCGATCACTGGTGTTGCTTGAACAAAGCAAGCGGGGAAAGCAGGAAAGTAGCCAGTAGTCAAGCTCAGAGGCCGGAAGCCCATTTCCTGCGGGTGCCCCTCCACCAACTTCCCGCAGGGCTTTTGGTTTTGTAGATTAAGGAACAGATACTGCGTGCCCAGAGGGAAGACCTGTAATCTTCTTGGAACCCCAAGCACACATCCCTTTTAGCAGCGCTCCTGACTACATCTGCCTTGTGCCCTGGAAGATACCGGGGAGTCACCAAAGGTGATGTCAGGTCAGGGCCAACTGTGTCCTCCCCCACCCCGGGCCTTCTCCCGGCCTTCTCACAGGGCAGCAGCTCTCTGCAGGACTCAGTCCCCTGCCTGCATCCTCCCTCTCTCTGGGACCACCCGTGTGAGACCCTAAATGCTAAAGGCATTTGTCCTCCGTGTGAGACCCTAAATGCTAAAGGCCCCAAAACACAACACTGATCAAGCATTCGCAGCCTGAAAAGCTGAAATGCCCCAAATCGGATGCTTTTTGAGTGCCATATGATGCTAAAAGTAGAAAATTTCACACCTGACCTAGTCATAGTCGAAATACAGGTGTGCTAAAAATACCACGTGAATTCACCTTGGGGCTGTGAGTATGAGGTGCGTCCGAACCCACATAAACTTCAAGCTTTGGCTTGGGCCCCATCCCCACCACAGCTCATCATGAGTATGGAAATACTCCAAAATCTGAGGGAGTCTGAAATCCGAAGCACTTCTGGCCTTGAGCACATCAGATAAGGGACCCTCAAGCTGTATCAACTTTTTCCTAATGACATAGGGCCGGGTTTTGTGATGGCTGTTGTGTAAGTCACTTTCATTACCAAAGTGGTCACCAGAAAAGACTCCTGTTCAGAGCCCCCTGCTTTTCCTAAGCCGTGCATTGTGGCCTGTCCAGTTTTTGGGATGTGTCCAACTCAGTGGAAGAAGCAACAGAACCCCAAACTTGGAGAAATTCTTCCGTACCCCATGGAAGCCCTCAGTGTATTAACCGGGCGCTGACATCCACTGAGCTCACAGCTGGTGCCTGTCACTCACACGTCACCCTACAATCCAGGTCCTTTCTCCTTTTTACAGATGGAGAAACTGAGGCACAGAGCTGGTGACTTGCCAGAAGGCTTAACAATCGAAGTTAGTTAGTCATTTAACAGGCGGTGGAGTGGTGACTGGGATCCGAGCCACCCCTTTGGAGTTGCTGTTGTCCTGGGCTCCACTCCACTCCTAGGCGATGGCTGCCATCATTAGTGCCCCAGAGTTGGAAACGAAGTGACCTTCTTGTAAAGGACCCTATCCTGACCTTCTCCAGATCCAATGGAGAAGAAAGTTAACCTTGGCCTTAAGTTGGAGCCCACACACCCCAGGCAACTGTGTGCCCACCCACCTGGGAAGATCTGTCCAGGTGCCCAGGCAGGAGGCCAAGGCCATGCGATGGAGACCATTTCCTCACAGGCACCATGGTGCTGCGAGAGGCCCCAGAGTCTTCTCCAGTTGCTGACGGAAGCCCTGACCGGGTCTGAGTGTGTGGGGGGAGGAAATGCTTTTCTCTTTCTTAATGCTCCTCACCCACCACCGCAGCAGGAAATCGAGTTCACCTAACACTGCCGGCAGGAAGACTTCTGCTGCCTATGACCACTTCCAACAGCAAACAAAGCTGATGGACCAGAAGTTAGGTAATGAGGAGAACCATGATGAGTTCTCCATGAAGCAGAGAGCACAAAATATCGTGGTCACATGGGTGACCAGGAAGCTGTGTCTTTAAAGAACATTGGAAATGCAGAAAGGGGTCCTTAAAATAAGCCAGTGGACTGCGACCAGCATTCTGAAAAACCAAACTGGACTAAACCAGAACAGAACAGAAAATGTTCTCATTTTCCCGGTGTATGTGTATGCTCTGAGTTGAAAATTAAATTGCATTTCTTCCTGCTGTTTGCAGCATAACAATTCCAAAAGCCATTGGTGGTGGAGGCTAGCACTCCAGCTAAAACCCAGTTTGTGGCCTGGTCATGCTGTGATAAATTAAAAATCAGCCCTTGTCTTTATAAATCTTTTTTTATTTTCCAGAAAGGTGCTAACTGGAGCTGGAGGAGACAGTGAGTAAATTTTCTTGATAACAATAAAGAGGAAGGACAGGCCTAAGCAGTGTGGGGACAACAAACTCCAGTCCCCAGGACAACAGGGATATATCCAAAGAGATAGATGTTAGTGCCTCGAACTGAGAACACCATGTATTCGCTGAGGAGAAAAACAAAAACTATTGCTTATTCTCCCATTTTTCTGCAGCTACTTAAACAGTTTGGAGGTTACCCAAGTTTTCAGTTGACACCACCACCAGGTGGCGAAGTTCAGAGGAAACAGATTTGGACGTTGACAAGCAGATTAGCTGGCGGTAGTAGAAATAGGTGGAATTAAACTTTTATGATTTTTTACATGGGTGCTGAACAAATGAAACTGTGATTCATGTTTCTCCAATGAGAATGGAGTCATATTTCAGGAATTTCTGATATATCCAGCACTTATGCTGGGATTTTTCACTGGGGAGAGACGGGGAAGAGCGTACACCATCCAGGCTCAGGCTTCCAGGGCGACGCAGCTCACCATGAGCATGGCGACAGCCACAGCCTCCCCAGCAGCTGCCCTTGAAGACTGAGCTCAACTGAGTGTCTGGAATCCCATCCTTCCCTGTGGCAGGAAATGGATAGTACACAGGGGAGAGGACGTGTAGGGTAAACCGAGGCACGTTCCAACCCAACATTGCAGTCGGCAGGCCTCAGCCACGCACGGGGATGCGCTTCTGTGTGCTTGAGCCCTACCCTAACCCTGGGAGGACAGGCCTTCTCCTTTTCCGGGGTGGTGGGAGGTCAGGCCGGCATGGGAAACCCTCGATGAAACAGGACAGTCTCCAGCTTGTGGACCGAGCCATCTGCTGTGCACCCCTGTTGTTGGGGATGACGAATGTCCTAGGTCCTTGGTATCCCGAACACAGAATCGAGTGGGATACACAGGGATAGAAGAGAAAGCACAGATTTATTATCAGGATCTGTGCCTCAGGGTGGGAGCGGCTGGTGAGGTGAGAGGAGCTCACGGCCTGAAGAAGCCAAGTCAGAGCCTGCCCACGGTTTTCGCAGGGAGGGAGCAGCTCTTTGATTCCCTCCAGCTGGGGACAAGCCTCCTCCTTTCGGTTGAGGGGGGTTTTTTATCCCTCTGGGGACCTTTGAGGAACTGTCATGGCACCAAAGCCCGTGGAGGGGGCCACACCACAATGCAGATGAGATTATAACCAGTTCTAATTTGGGGGTCACTTCCGGTTGTTTGGGATATTCTGCAGCCCATGCATCCCAAGGCATGGCTTAATCATTAGAGGGGGTGCTGTCTGTGATTTTGGAGATCCAGCTCCCTCTTTTGTCTTCTGGCCTTCAGGCCCTCTTCTTCCAGGAGTTTCTCCTCTCTTCCTCCTGCCTCCTTCCTCCTGCCTCACCAGGAAGTGGGCCCCACTTCCTGTGTTCTCCTTCCGAGGGTCAGTGGGACGGAGCCTCTCAGGTGAGCAGCAGCGGCTGGGAGCTCAGGAAAGGTGGCGGCCAAGAGCCAGCCTCCAAGGTCTTTCCCAAGTAGAGTGGTCCCGCTTGCATAGCTGGGTAGCCAGGGTTTGGGGGCACCCCTAAAGCTCCTGCGTGTGGGAGGAGCAGGGTAGACCCCTGAGAGTCCTTATCTCCCAGGGCCACATGATAATTCCACTTTCCACTTCCAGTCATTCAGACCCCACATTCTGCCTTTCAGTGAACCAGGGTCGCCCCCAGTAGCTCATTCCGGCCTTTCTGGATCTGTCATCTGCAGAACAACCCTATCCACAAGGGAAACTAGGGAGCCATGGTCCTCTTCTTCCACTTCCCAAACACACCCTGCATTAATCAGCAAGCACACGTGTTGGAGGAAAGTTCATAAACATGAGAAAGGATCCAGAGCAGACAAAAGGCCATGTGTCCTAGAAGATGCCTTCTGAGTCACCCGGGGGCCATGGCCTCCCAACTCCGTGTTCCTCAGGCTGGCCAGCGGCGCCCCACTACATCAGGGGTTGGCACGCAAGTTCGCATTGGTATCCCCAGGGCTCTCACAGGCCTTTCTCACCAGCAGGCTCACAGAGTCTAAGGGATAGATCATGGGAAGGGGGCTTGGTGGCCGACTGGGTCGTCACAGCTAACTGAGGGACTCAGCACATGGAGTCTCTCTGACTCCATCACCCCTCCCAGGCCCCGCAGGCCCACCCTCACCCAGGCTGTCCCCCAGCACGGCGGCTCGGCTCCAAGGATGGGGTAAGATGCCGGCCACCTACGTGTCTGTACAGGCCCAGCTGGTGATGTGGGAGAGACTGGGTGCAGGCTTTGGCTCTCAGGTCACCCGCCTTTCAGTGAACCACTAACCTCTGATCCTTCTTGGTGCAGGTTTAGACATGAGCCTGACCCCTGGCGAGTAGAACTCCTGAGCCTTCAGCCCACGCTTCAGTGGGAAAGCCAGGCTCATTCAATTATTTGTACTTTTCTGCATTGTGTCCCTATGATGTCCTTAATGATTTATGGAAATTTAAGCAGTGAAAGTGCTGCCACTATTGCGATGAAATGGAAAATGACATGGGCTTGTTGAGGGTTCAAAGTGGCAAATGTTGAGTGTGAGGTTTACATTTCTTAAAGTGTTCAATTGCTGAGATTAAAGATGAAAGAACTAAAGAACACGTGCAAAACAGTGGAAAGGAGCTTTGTGAAGGCTGCCTCCTGGATAAAAGTTAGAAGGGATCCCCCCGCTCCTCCCCCAAACTGCCATCAGGACTCGGCCCTCTCTTTGAGGTGGGGGACTGATGGTTTCTCCACCTGATGCCTGAAGCTGGAAAGATTCCCTTCTTTAGCCAGGGGAATTCATTCTAAAACCCCTGGTGGATGCCTGAAACTTCAGAGTAAGGAGCTCTATCTGTACCATTTTCCCTGTACATACTAACTTCTGATAAAGTTTAGTTTATAAATTAGGCACAGGAAGAGATCAACAGCAACAAACACTAATAAAATAGAGCAGCTATAAAATAAGCTGCAATAAAAGTTATGGGAAGATGGTCCCTCTCGCTCAAAATGTTTTATTGCTCCGTCCTCACCCTTCTTATGATGTGAGATGATTCTTAAGTGACATCGAGACCAAGCAGGAAGGACAGTAGCCAGGGGTCCATCAGGACAGGGGCCTTGCGAGCTGCAGGCACCTCAGGAAAGGGTGGGGTACCTTGTCTCAGTGGGACGGGCAGCAGCCAGCAGCCCCACAAAACGGGCCATGGCTTCGGATCCCACGGGTCTCAGGCAGGAGCAGGCTGTCTTAGGGGCATTTTTGTGTGTGCGATTTTAAGAAACTAATAGAAAATTTAAGATTCCTCCCAAATCATAATTGCCTATTGCAAAGCATTCAATGTTAATTGATTTTTCCCCCCCGTAATTGATGCTTTTCCCTAAATATCATGGTCAGAGTTCTTTCAAAGGTGTCCGCACTGAAAGTCCACCCTGTGTTTCACATGCCGTCTGCTGTGGTTTGTATCTAGGCGTCCCTCAAGAGCCTCGCGCACTCCTCGGCAGATGATTGGATTGTCAGGCTCACAGCTGGCTTGCTGCTAGGAGGTGGGGTCTGGTGGGAAGTGACCTGTCACTGTGGGCCTGGCCTGGAAGGATTCCTCTCCCTTCCCAGCTCCTCCACGTGAGGCAAGCAGCTTTACTCCCTCCCACCATGCTGTCCTACCTTGAAGCCTGCCAACCGCAGATTAAAAACGTGACCCAAAATAAGCCTCTCCTCCTTTAAGTTGCAGGTATCCGATATTGTGTCTCAGTGATGAGAATGTGACAAAGACATCATCTTCCTCTACTCCTGATGAAGAAATCCCAGAAGGCTGATCAGCTTCTCAAGGGCAGCACAGGTGATGAGGAAGGCATGACTTCCAAACTCGAGGCCCCCTTCCTCCTAAAACCTGCAGGCGCACAGCCACGGGGTGCCCAGATTCCTGAGAGGCCCCCAGGTTCGTGGGCGGCAGGCAGGCCAGGCAAGAAGTGAACCTGAGTCAGCTCCGGTGCTCCACACTAGGGTGCGTCTCAGATGAGTTTATCCCAGGAATTTGTGCCAGGAGAAGATGAGTAGTCGACACGCAGTCTCCTCCCTTGACCCCATTCACCTTAAAATCCCCAGCAGTTCAGAAGCCTCCACTCAAAACCATAAAACACATTCAAGGATTCTCAGTTTTGAGTGCTGAATCCCATCTACACTTAAATGCTGCTAGTTTGTTCCTTACTGGGCAAAAATAAAACAAAACAAAAAGCTACAAACTCCTGCCACAGCCCAGAATAAATTAAGGGAGTCACTCAGAAGTCTTTTTTTTTTTTTTAAAGAGAAGAAAAAACAAAACAAATCAAAAAAAAGAACAAAATTTCAAAACACCATAATATGAGGGTAACAATGGTTAATGCATTACATATTATTATCTTTAAGTTAGTTATTCAGGATACCAGACATTAGCATTCAATTGTCCAAACATTATTGGCACAAACCTTACTCTTCAATGAACTAAGTAAAATTGGTAGTGTATCTATCTTAACCATCTTATATATATATACAACTTTTTTTTTCCCTCTCCCTTCCTTCTTTTCCCTATTCCAGTCTCTCTTTCCTTTTGACCAGTTTCTTTTTGATTCACCATGTCTATTGTATATTTTGGATCTTATTTACTCTTTCAGTTTCTCATACTAGAGAGACAATACGATGCTTACACATGTGCGTCTGGTTTATTTCACTTATGAGTATTTTCTCGAGTCGCATCCATTTACCTATAAAAGTCTCTAATTTATCCTTCTTTATGGCTGAATAGTACTTCATTGTATAAAAATACCGCATCTTTCTTATCCATTCCTCAGTTGATGGGCATTTGGGTTGTTTCCAAGATCTAGCTATTACAAATTGTGCTGCTATAAACATGGGTGCACATATATCACTGTGGTACGATGTTTTTAATTCTTCTGGGAAGATGCCCAGAAGGGGAATAGCTGGGTCAAATGGGACCTCCAACCCTAGTTTTTTGAGGAATCTCCACACTGACTTCCACAGTGGCTGTACCAGTCGACACTCCCACCAACAGTGAAGAAGGGTTCCTTTTTCCCCACAGCCCCTCCAGCATTTGTTATTAGTTGATTTCTTTATAGTAGCCATTCTTTCTGGGGTGAGATGGTATCTCAGTGTTGTTTTAATTTGCATCTCTCGAATGACTAGTGATGTTGCACATTTTTTTCTATATTTATTTGCCATTAGTATTTCTTCATCTGAGAAATGTGTATTCATCTCAGATGCCCATTTTTGGAGTGGGTCTTTAAATTTGGTAGGTCTAATTTTTTTGAGTTCTTTGTATGTTCTCGATAGTAATCCTTTGTCTGAGGAACAGCTGGCAAACATTTTTTCCCACATTGTGGGTTGTCTATTCACTCTGTTGGTGGTTTCTCTCGCTGTGCAAAAGCTTTTTAATAAGATGAGATCCTAGTTATTGATTCTTTGGGATAGTTCCCGTGCGGTTGAGTTTTTATTCATAAAGTCTTTGCCTACACCAATGTCTTCAAGGGTTTTACCTATCCTACCTTCCAGCAGATTTAATGTTTCTGTTTTAATATTTAGATCTCTGATCCATTTTGAATTTAGTTTAGTGCATGGTGAAAGATATGGGTCTAGTTTTAATCTTCGGCATGTGTAGAGCCAGTTTTTCCAGCACCATTTATTAAAGAGGCTATCTTTCTTCCAGCGAATGTGTTTGGCACCTTTGTCAAAGATAAGGTGGCTTAGTATGTCTGGGGTTGTTTCAGCATCTTCCAATCTGTTCCATTGATCTTCAGGTCTGTTTTTTTTGCCAGTACCACACTGTTTTTATCACAGTAGCTTTATAGTATAATTTCAAGTCGGGGATTATGATGCCCCCTGCCTTGCCTTTGTTGCCCAGAATTGCCTTTGCTATTCTAGGTCTCTTCTGATTCCAAATGAATTTTAGGATTTTTTTCTCTAATTCTGTGAGATATGCTGTTGGAATTTTGACTGAAATTGCATTAAATCTGTATAACAATTTTGGAAGTATGGCCATTTTCACTATATTGGTTCTTCCTATCCAGGAGCAAGGGATATCTTTCCATTTTCTGATATCCTCTTCAATCTCCTTTTTCAGAGTACTGTAGTTTTCAGTATAGAGGTCTTTTACATCCTTTGTGAGGTTGATTCCTAGGTACTTCATTTTTTTGGATGTTATTGTGAAAGGTATTTTTTCCCTAATTTCTCTTTCAGTAAGTTTGTTATTTGTGTACAGGAAGGCTATTGACTTTTGAGTATTGACTTTGTATCCAGCTACACTACTGAATTTGCTTATTAAATCTAGCAGTTTTTTAGTGGAGTTTTTGGGGTCTTCTGTGTAGAGTATCATGTCATCTGCAAATAATGATAATTTAACTTCTTCCTTTCCAATCATTATTCCTTTTATTTCTTTCTCTTAATTGCTCTGGCTAAAGTTTCCAGGACTATGTTGAATAAGAGTGGGGACAGTGGACATCCTTGTCTTGTTCCTGATTTTAGAGGGAAGGCTTTCAGTTTTTGTCCATTTAGTATAATATTGGCTGTTGGTTTGTCATAGATAGCTTTTACCAGGTTGAGATAAAGACCCTCTATTCCAATTTTCTGTAGGGTTTTTATCATGAAAAGGTGCTGGACTTTGTCAAAAGCTTCTTCTGCATCTATTGAGATGATCATGTGATTTTTGTCTTTGGTTCTGTTAATATGGTGTATTACATTTATTGATTTACGTATGTTGAACCATTCCTGCATCCGAGGGATGAATCCAACTTGGTCATGGTGTATAATCTTCTTGATGATTTGTTGGATTCTGTTTGCCAGTATCTTATTGAAGATTTTTGCATCTATGTTCATTAGGGAGATTGGCCTGTAGTTCTCTTTCTTAGTTGGGTCCTTCTCTGGTTTTGGTATCAGGGTAATGCTTGCTTCCAGGAATGAATTTGGGAGTATTGCTTCCCTTTCAATTTCATTAAAAAGTTTGAGAAGTAGTGGCATTAGGTCTTCTCTAAATTTCTTGTAGAATTCGGCAGTGAATCCATCAGGGCCTGGGCTTTTCTTTGTTGGGAGGTTTTTAATTACATCTTCAATTTCATTGGTTGATATTGGTTTATTTAGGATTTTTAAATCTTCTGGATTCAGCTTTGGTAATTCAAACGAATCCAGGAATCTGTCCATTTCTTCTGCATTTTCCATCTTAGTAAAATATAGATTTTTAAAATAGGTATAGATGATCTTCTGGATTTCTGCAGGGTCTGTCATGATATCACCCTTTTCATTTTCAATTGCATGGATTTGAGTCTTTTCTTTTTTTAATAAGGTTGGATAAGGGTTTGTCAATCTTATTTATTCTTTCAAAGAACCAACTCTTTGATTCATTGATTCTTTGTATTGTTTTTTAGTCTCCAATACATTAATTTCTGCTCTGATCTTTATAATTTCCTCCCTTATTCGGGCTTTTGGCTTAACCTGCTCTTCTTTTTCTAGAAGTTCGAGGTTCGCCATTAAGTTGTTTATTTGCGCTTGCTCTATTTTCCTAATATAACTATTTAATGCTATAAATTTCCCTCTTAGGACTGCTTTCATTGTATCCCATAAGTTCCGGTATGTTGTACTGTCATTATCATTCAGTTGTAGAAAGTGTCTAATTTCTTCTTTAATTTCATCTGTGACCCATTGGTTGTTCAGGAGGGTGCTGTTTAATTTCCATGTGTTTAGGGAGTTTTAGTGATTTCTTTTGCCATTGATTTCCAATTTCATTGCACTATGGTCTGATAATATGCATGGGATAATTTCAATTCCTTTGCATTTACTTAAGCAGGTTTTATGAGCTAGTATGTGCTCTCTTTTGGAGAACGTCCCATGTGCAGCTGAGAAGAATGTGTATTCTGATGTTGTGGGGTGGAACACTCTGTAGACACCTACTAAGTCCATTTGTTCAAAAGTTTGGTTCAGTTCTACTATTTCATTATTGATTTTCTGTCTAGTTGATCTGTCTTTTTGTGACAGTGGAGTACTGAGATCTCCCAATATAATTGTATTACTGCTTATTTGATTTTTCATGTCCTTTAGTACTTGTTTTATATAGCTGTGTGCGCTGGTATTTGACGCATATATATTTATGATCGTTATCTCTTCCTCTTGGATTGTTCCCTTTACAAGGATGTAATGACCGTCTTTATCTCTCTGAATCATTCTTGGCTTGAAATTCACTTTGTCTGCAAAAAGAATAGCTACCCCTGCCTTTTTCTGGGTTCCTGTTGCATGGAGTATTGTTTTCCATCCTTTGACTTTCAGTCTATGAATTTCTTTCTGAATTAAATGTGTTTCTTGTATACAGCATATTGTTGGATCTTGCTCCTTGATCCATTTTGCCAGTCTGTGCCTTTTGATTGGTGAATTGAGACCGTTAACATTGATGGTTAAAACTGATATATATTGACTTATACTTGTCATGATATTTTCCTGTTGTTGGTTCCCACTCTTTGTTTGTTTTTCCCCTTTCCCGCTATTTAATTATCTGCCCTGCCTGGTGGATTCCTTCTGTTGGGGTTCCTATCTCTTTCTAGAATGTCCTTCAGAACATTTTGGAGTGCTGGTTTGGTGGTCATAAATTTTCTCAGATGTTCTTTGTCATGAAAGTATTTTATTTCTCCATCAATTTTGAAAGATAGTTTTGCGGGGTACATCAATCTGGGTTGAAAATTATTTTCCTTTAGAGCTTGAAATACATCATTCCAAGCTCTTCTTGACTTGAGGGTTTGTGCTGAAAAGTCAGCTGTGATTCTGATGGGTTTTCCTTTATAGGTGATTTGTCTCTTCTCCCTAACAGCTTTTAAGATTCTGCCCTTCTGTTGAATTTCTGGGATCTTGACTATGATATGTCTGGCTGAAGTTTTTTTTTTTTGATCATGTCTAGTTGGCGTTCTAAAAGCTTCACTTATATTGGGGTCAAATTCTTTTTCTCTTCCAGGGAAGTTCTCCGTGATAATGTCTCTGAACAAGGTTTTAATGTCATTGATGCTATCTCCTGCTTTTTCATTTATTCCAATTATTCTTAAGTTGTTTATCTTTGAGTCATCTAGCAGCTGCTGAATTGATTTTTCATGGTCCCTTGCTGTTTTTAAGAATTCTTTCTTTTCATGATCACTAATTGCAAGCCTGTCTTCTATATCTGAGATCCTGTCCTCACATTGGCTTAATATGCTACAAATACTTTCAATGGAATTTTTGTTCTCTTGGATATTCGCTTGTATCTGCCTTATGGATTCCATTTCTTTCCTATGCTGAGCACTCATGGTTTCTATAGTTTTCTTAAGCTCGTCTATTTTTTTGTCTGTATCAGCTATAGTGTCCTTAAGCATGGTCTTCATTGTGGACATTATCTCTGCAGTTATCTGTGAAATTATTTCTGTTTTAATTTTTTCCAGAGCCTCATTCAGTTGCTTTGTTGTTACCACTTCAGATAGGCCAGGTGGGTGGCTTTCCGATTGTCCCACCTCGTTGCCCCCTAGGTTTGCCTTTGGTGAATTGGATGTGTGGGGTTGCATCTTGTTTAAGTGTCGTCTCATTTTTTGTTTCTTTAATTTAATTCCTGGGGTGATGTTTGTAAACTACCTATGGTAGGTTACTTTATTGCTAGTGTTCAAGATCTTTAGAAGGTGACTACTTCTCTGCAGATCTTCCAAGTGGAGCTTGCTTTTGGGTTTTGAGCTTTCTGCCAGATCCTACCTCTTCAATTCGTTGGATGTGAGAAGTTGCTACCTGTTTGGCCCAGTCCTTGATTCTTTGGTACTGTGCCACTGTATTTTCTGTGTCCCTTAGTCAACATCAATCATGAAATATCAGGAAGGAAAGCTGTTTAGAACAATTATTTCACACTTGGCTATAATGGTAACTAAAGCATCAAACACAGCCTAGAAAATGACAGACTAAGCTAACCAGTTATTTACCACTTTTAGCTGTATAAAGTAGAGTTGCGGTTATATAACAAAATCTAAAACACACCAGAAAAATTATATGCAGTATACAAGTCCTTAGTATGTCAATTTTTTCCCTCAGAAGTTTAAATTTAAAATGAGTTAAGGACGAAATAGAGTATTGGGAGAAGAGGAAGGAATTAGATGTAAGGTTAGAGGACCAAGAGGGATCCCACTAACATTGGGACACTGGTGCAGAGGACTGGTGGGAAAAAGAGAAGGAAAGGATAAAAGGAAGAACAGATCACAACCACAATCACAAAGAGGTTAGAGGCGCTGTTTACACTCATATAAAAACCAGAGAGAATAGTGAAGGAAAGAGCAAATAGACAAACAGAAACAAAAACGAAGACAAAAACAACAAAACAGACAAAACAAAAATAAAATCCCACAAAACAAAAAACAAAAAACAAAAACCCTTCACCAGAACAAAAAACAAATGAGAAAAAAATAAAAATAAAAATAAAAAAATAAAGAGAATCAGTTCCAGGTGTGGACTCTGCTGTAGGCAGGCGCCGTGTGGTGAGAGTCCTGTTCCGTGCAGGTCCGTCCCAGCGAGCCAAGAGCGGCCCTCTGGCGGGCGGTGAGCAGAGCGTGGACTTTCAGGCGGAGACCGGTCTCCTCCACCTGCCGCTGTCAGCGCACTGCTTTTGCGCCGCTCTGATTTTCGCCATGCCCCCCACAATGGCGCCGGGCCAGTCACTCTCCGGCGTGGGACAGGTGTGGCCATGAGACCAGTCTTGTTCACCCACCGCCCTCAGCGCACTTTCATGGGTCTGAGAGGCACCGCGCTGCCCTGTCCGGAGCGCGAGTTCCCAGCTCTGTGTTTTCGGGCCGCTCTGATTTTCGCCGCACCCCCCACAATGGCGTCCGGCCAGTCGCTCTCTGGCGCGGGACAGCTGTGGCTGAGAGACACTCACTGCCAGCCAGCGCAGTTCTCCACCGCTCCCCTGCCCTGCCGCCGTCCCGCGACCCTCCGTGGGGGCTCCCTGGGCGCTAGCTGCCACCGTGCGTCCGCAGCTCCGAGCCTCTGTCGCGCTGCGACTCCCGGGATGGCAGAAGGTGCGCGCGCGGGGTCCGCTCCCTCTCTGCTGAAAAGTACCCTTCACCGGTGCCGGGGGTCCCAAGCTGCGCTTCAGAACCCCTCCGGGTCCCGGGGAGGCATCCCCCCCCCCGCACTCTCCCAGTCACTATATTCCCGTGGTCCAATGGCAACTTTTAGAGAGTTTCGCTGCGTGCTTCTTACTCATCCGCCATCTTTTTTTCCGTCTCAGAAGTCTTGTGTATTTCTGGAAAATAGTTTCCAGATTTTTACAATATTATGCGTGTAGCTCCAACCCATGGCCAGTGTCACAGGACCTAAAGCACTGGCATGTTTGCTGCAGGGGAGAACCAGCTAGCAAACTGAGACATTTGTCCTGGCTCTGTCACAGATTACTGGATTCCCCCAGCTTGTCCCTTGGCTTTCCTGTGGCCTCCATTTTCCCCACGATGAAGACAGCAGCTGGACTAGGGTCTGGGTGTCCACAGCTTCCTCATCGTGGTGGCACAGCAATGAGAAGTCTGACCGGGTGAACAGAGAAGGCCTGAGAATCTGGATGCCCCAGGACCCTCGGGTCTGCAGTCTCCCTTCCTGAGGTCATAGCTCCTTTGAAAACCTTTAGTTTAGTTTAGTTTTTAGTTTGTTTGAAAACCTTTAGTTTAGTGGTCGACTGAGGCATTGTATCACCTCACATCAGCACAGAAAGAAAAGTGTACAACAAGATATTCTGAAGGAGAGAGAGACTACACTGCCATAGCTTTTATTGCAGTACAGTTACGAGTGTTCTATTTTATTATTATTTATGGTTGCTAATCTCTTCCTGCACCTGATTTATACATTAAACTTTATCATAAGAAAACATGGTATCTATCTGCTTTGGTATTATCCAGTTTCAGGACTCCATGGGCAGGGTGGTCTTGAACTCTGTCCCCTGCAGATAGTGGGGCACACTGTGTCTTGGGGGACTTGTAACCCATTTGTGACATACCAGCCAGGGAGCTCTGGGACAGACATCATTAGAATACCACTGCAAGTCCAGGCCGTTTCTGCCCAAGTGATTTTCAGATTCCACATGACTCCCTTGCCCGACTTGCTTACTGCTGGCTCTCTGTGCAGAATCCTGTAAAATTCTGAGATCACACCTTATAAAAACAAAATAAAAGGCAGTCTAGGGCAGAGGTCCCTATCCCTGGCCCATGGGCCTGCTATGAAGTACCACTGAGGAGCTTGGAAAAGTCTGTCAGCCTTCTGAAATTGTAGCCAAGATTTTATGTGCATGTGAGTTGTTCTAGAGAGATATCCATGGCTTTTATGCAATTATCAAAGAAGAGTCACTGTTAAAAGGTCAGGACCTACTGCTATAGGATGAGCTTTATCTTCAAAACATATGTCTACATTTTTACAAATTCCACATCAGAATAATGGTCTGACAGTAACAGCGATCAACCCAGGAAATATCTGCCTAGTGTTCTTAGTTATTTTCTCACTGCTGAGACACAATAACCAACACACACAATTCAAAAGAGGAAAAGTTTATTATGGCTCACAGTTTGTAGAGGTTTCAGTCCGTATCAGCTGGCTCCAAGGCAGGGCAGCATGGCAGGAAACAGAGCGAGAGAAACAGTCCGTGGCATGGCAGGCAGGAAGCAGCGAGAGATCAAGGGAGAAGAGAGTTGAACCCTTCCAGGCCACGCCCCCAGAGACCCACCTCCTCTGACCAGGCTTCACCTCCCAGCATCACATTCAGCTATAAAGTCATCAGTGGACTAATCCACCCATGAGTATCCTGCCCCTGTGATCCAATCACCCCCAATCGCTCCACCTATGAGTGCATGAGATTTTAGGGTGAAATGCAGATATAAACCATAGCATTCTCAAAATCTAAGGTGACAGTCCTACTGAGAAAAGGAGCTCTCATGTAGGACACAAAACATATTTTAATAAAAAATAAAATTAAAAATGCTAATATAATCCATTAATATTATTACATTAATTATATATCTTGAATACTTTTAAACAAAAAGAAAAGACACACACTGGAGAGAGGGAAGATTTTTTACTTAAAATTAAAATTCTAGTTAAGGAATTCATTAACATGGCTGGCTTCCTAAGGCCCCGAGATCTTCAGAAATACTTTATTCTGTTGATGAGTTGGTTTTCTCTTTTGCTGAAAACCAAGACTCATGTTCTGGGAATGCTGCCAGGATCACTACAGAGTTCTGGAGAACGGGCTTCCTGAAATTTCCAGGTGTTTGGGGAGGGAGCTGCTTGGAGAAGATGCATCATAATCCCTCCTGCTTTCCTGGCAGGGCATGCTCCTGCCTCCCTGCAGCTTTTGGAGGGAAAAGGCCTAGAAGGTTGAGAATCCTAATTGGGGCTGGGGGAGATTCTCAAAGTCCCTCCACACACCAAGTGTCTGTGGCCACTCACACACTGAAATCCAGATTTCACAGCCCAGTGTCAGATGGGCAGCAAGAGTGTCACCCACTCTCACATGATAGTGGCTGCCTGGCATGGTTGGGCCCCTTAGCCAGGCACAAAGGAAGGCAGACACCATCACCGGACCCCTGCCAAGCCCTGTCCAGAGTGGCTGCCCTCTCCAGGGTCTAAGCAGGAGAGGACACCCATGGAGGGCAAGGGGGATGGAATGAGGACCCATAAGTCCTTTGTTCTTCAGTGCAAAAAGACAAACAGGGGCCGGTGAGATGGCTCAGCGGCGTAAGCGCCTGCCTTGCAAGCGTGAGGGCCCGAGTTCGACTCCCGGAACCCACATACGAAAAAGGGGCCGGTGATATCGCTCAGTGGCACGGGTGCCTGTTGGCGCGCGAGGTCCTGAGGTCGTCCCCCCTGGTACCCACAAAAAAAAAAAAAAAAAAAGACAAACAGCTTATTGTCCTTCCACCAGCAAGTCCTCCATGAGGAACCAAGATTCCTACGTGGGAGGAGAAATAGAAGCGAAGAAATGGCCCAGAGCTGATCGAAGGACCCTTAATGAGCTTATCATGGTTGAGGGCAGAGAGCTAACTCTGAGTATTAAAATTTGTGAGTTGCTAAGTCAGAGATGGACCTGCGCTGGGCGTGGGCTCACTAGTCGGACACTCGTGCTCCTCCACTTGGGCAGACGCCACCCTCGGTGTGAGCCCCACTCGCTGCTCGGTTTGGTGGACACAAGTGTCGAAAGGAAAGGTGGAAAAGTTCTTCTTACTGTGGCTTAGCAGATAGTATTTCAGGGCCCACTGAGTACACGACCACTGTGCAATGGCAGTGGCACCACAGTGGGTCTCTCTGGTCTAGGTGATATCTGAGTGCCTTCCTGGGACACTATGCTAACACCAGTTACAGATATTCATCGGCCCTGGAGGAGAGAAGGGATTCAAGCACAGCAAACGCCACGTGAGGACTGGAGCCCTGGGGACACTGGATGGGACAGGCCCAGTATAGCCCTCTGGCAGCCTCCCCATGCTGCATGCTGCCCTCCTGGCCCCTGGACGGCCCAGGCCCCCACCTTGGGCGTCAGGGGCTAAACCTTCTGACACCTGGTCCTCCTCTCTGCAGCCCTCAGCTGCCGTCTCGGGAGCCGACACCGAACATCCCAGCATCCAGTGAGGGCTCACAGGGCCTTGGAGAGTTGCCATCATTCCCTACAGAAGCAGTGGCACTGATCAAAACAAATGGCAGTGACATACATAAGCCTTCGCACAAACAGGCCAGCTCCAGGGCAGGAAGCCTTGTCCTCGCTGCGACCCTGGCCGGCAGTAAGCCACCAGCTGAGGACATGCCCGGGTCAGTGGGTGACTGAGCCCACGGTGGGCTCCCACTTTCCCGCCGTGTAATTGCGGGGCGTGTGCCGCTGCAGCTGGCCCAGAGGGGACGGTGGGTACCTTCTGGGGGGCATATGGTACCTCACTTTCTTCCAAAACTTGGTCTTCGCACACTGTGACTGTTCCGTGGCATCCCCAAGCCACCGCAGGGCCCCGTGCTTCTGCCGGATGTACTGGATGGACTGGGGCATGGAGCCGTAGTCCTCGATCCTCTCCAGCTCGATGAGGATCACCTTCATCCCGTCCTGGATGAGGGCGCTGTAGACTGCGATCTGCTCTTCCGACAGGTTCTTTAACAGGCCGAAGCCGGACGCGGGGGTGAGAACGACGATCAGCCTCCGGCACAGCTTAATGTTCTCGTCAATGACGTTGGCCACAGCTGGAAATAAAGGAGGGACACTCAGAGGAGCTCGAATTCAGACCACTTGGGGCATGTTACCGAGGATACCAGAAAGGGTCCCTGGGAAGAGCAAACGGACTTTAAAATAGACAGATAGGAATAGAAGTTTTTAAAATAATTTTTTAACATCCAGCACCTCCCCTGTGAGGCCTTCCTAGCTTTCCCTGAAGAACTGGTCCTCTATGCTCGTGACTCTTTGTTCCAAAACCCACAATTATCGCGTCGGAGGTCCCCCAAATAGCTGAAGGTCTGGGGTAGATTAGTCGATGAACATACTTTTCTTTATAAAAAAGATTTTTAAAAGGATGGGGAAACGTAGTCAGCTCAAACACTGTGTTACTCTTGTAGTTATGTTTTCTTCTCGTTCTTCACAGTTACGTAAGTGACCAGAATTTGTATGACTCATTTGGAAACCAAACAGGACACCCTGCTGACGGCTCGGGGGAGGGGGCGGGGCTCTCTGCAGACCCAGCTCTGCCAACACGATCGGATATGCAAGTGCCGCCCTGCCCTGGGATGGAAAAGTGGACTGTCACCTGCACAAAGTGACTTATTTTCACATTTCTAGTGCCTAGATCAGTGCCTAGCACATAGAGGTTCTCAAGAAAGAACTGCCGAGTGACAGGGAACGAATGGTCCCGGCGAGTGGAAGAGGCCGTCTGCTTTAGAATCCAGTTTGTCCCACAGCCAGCAAAGATAGAGAATGGGAGCTTGGGGGCTGGGTAAGCGGACCGTGCGGAGCTCCACCCTGCACCTTCTCCAGCGAGTTCTCAGAGCTGAGGCAGGAAGGGTTCTTATCCCCATTTCACAGGTGAGGCAACTGAGTTCGGAGATGTCGAAAAAATTTAGATTCAGGAGGAGCAAATGGGTCGAGGTTTATAAAATCAGCTTTAAACATGACCTGATTTATATATTTACAGCGATGGGAAACCTCTGAAGTTAGTCACAATGACTAGAGAATAAACGATCACATGTCCCCAAGACTGTCACTGGACACATGTTCGTGTGACTGGGTTAAGCGTAGTCTCCAAAGTGGGACTCACACTATTGGCACCAGCGAGACCCCCAGACACTGGTGCAGCCAGGAGACGAGGAGGAAGGCGCGCCCGTCTCCCACCGCCTCGGCCCAGGACGGGCAGCGCCAGGCTCTGGTCACAGACCTCCAGGGGCCATGGGGAAGGGGCGCAGCCGCCACCCCTTGCGGTGTGAAGGGAAGGAGAAGGTCCTTGTTTGTTCTGTCTTTTGTTTCTCTCACTGGTGGTGCTGGGAATGGAACCTGGGATCACGTGCCTACCACCAAGCTAGGCCCCCGGGGCCCCCAGAGGTCCCCTCCCTTTTGGTCCCTTGTTGACTTCTGCCTCACTCATAACCCACCTTGTCCGGGGAACTCGTCCCTGCCGAATATGAATAACTTGTACCCGCACTGCCTCTCCAGCACCTCGGGCAGGAGCTTCAACACCAGCGTGTCCATGCGGTGGCACTGGCTGTCCCTTTCAGGCTTGGGGTACAGGATGTAGGCGTCGTAGAGCTTCCCATCTGAAAAGGAAACGGGACAAACTCGTGTCTGGATCCCACCGAGTTCCCTCCTGTGCGCGAGGCAAGCGCCTGCGCTGCCGCCACCGTGGCCTCCGGCTTGGGTGTGATGACTTCCCAGTGCGCCGCTGGCTGACCCGGCCCTGCCATGCTTCCACACCTCGGTCCCACCATGAGCCTGGGAGGGACAAGGTCTCATCCCACTGCACAATAAGGAGGCTGAGGCGGGACGGCAGCATCATTTCTGCGGTTCCTAATCCACCCCAAGGCTACTGATTCTAAGGGCACAGCTTCTTGTGAGGAGGCTAAAAATGAGAATTTGGTGACTCCACCAGTGTTACCCTCAGTGGGGCCTGGACAGGAGTGGACCATTACCCTCTGTCCCCGGTGCACAGCCACACAGGCTGCACGGCTCCCAATCAGCCCTGCCAGGGAACTGCACTACCGCAGCAGGGAGAATCAGCCCTTGAGTGGATTCCCTGAACCCGCCATGCAGCACCTAGCAGCCCGGCGTAACAGCCCCGATTGTCCTGAGGATGAGCAGGTGTTAAACCGCGCAGCCAGTAAACAGCGCCACGCACACCAGGGCCAAGATGAGAGAGTCACAAGATCTAAGGAGGAGGCTCGTTCCTGTTCACAGGCTCAAAACCACTGACGGCACGATGAGAGGCAGCTCGGTGAGCAGGAGAGACAGCAAGGAAGCTCTGCGTATTTATGGAGTTCTTGAGAGAAATTCACAGAGGACTCGGGACAGCTCTTGGGTTTAAAAAAAGCAGGGAGGGTCTAGAAAAAGTGAGGGTCCAAGAGTGGGGCTAGACAGGCGAGAAAGGGGGCGGCTTGCAACACGTGCAGGAGGGGGACATTGGTGCCCTGCTGGGGAGTCCTGGGCATGAGGGAGCCCCTCGAGCTGGCCTGTTGGGCGGAGCAGAGGAGGAAGCAGCCCCGCTGCCGCAGGCATCTCACTGAGAAACACGGCTCGAGCTTCGGGCCTTTGAGAAAAGCAAAGCAACCTACTGAATCCCAGCAGGGCCGAGGCCCTTGCTTCCCCTTTACATGGGAGTTCATCTGCTGCAGAGACCAGGGAGAGGGTGGTTCTGAGATGAGCAAAGAAAGCAAAATCTCGAACTGTTCATGTCTTGCATAAATAACAGTAGGTGACCCGGGCAGGACATGTTTTCATGTTGCCTTTTCACATTCTGCCAGTTCTCACACCAACCACACCACAAGCATGGTCATATGCACTCACACACACACGCCTGCAGCTATGCAAACACATGCACACACATGCACAGTTACTTACCTGCACACATAGGCAATTGCACACACACTTGTACACATGCACATTACACATGTACATGCACATACTTGCACGCACCTGCAGCCATAACACATGCACAGTTATACACATCTCCACACATGTGCAATCTGGCACACTTGCACAAGGGCATGCACACACCTGCATGCATCTGCAGCTGTGCAAACACATGGACACACACATGCACATTTACACAGATATCTGCACAGGAATGCAATTGTGGGAACACATGCATGGTTACTCATATATCTGCGTATGTATAATGGTGCACACACTTACACACATGCATGCACTCACAAGCACACTCCTTCTCTGCCTCCCCACCCGTGTCGTGGAAGGAAGCTGTGTGACAGCTGGGACTCCTGCTCCCTGCTCTGCCCTCAGCACCGGGGCAGGCCCTGCTCAGAGCTCTCAGGACTCCATAACGAGGGCTGACTGCCGCTGGAGTTTACCAAGGCGGGGAAGGAGGTTCTAGATCCCAGTCAGAGTCAGCTTCCTAATGAACAGGACTACAGAGCAGGCAGCAGAGGGATGGCTGACTCATGGCTAGCGATGGCCCAAACCCTACAAGGCTACAAGTCCTCTCGAGTCCCGAGATGGGACCGCAGGGCCAAGAAGTGGTCATTTTTCTATACGAAATTTGATGTCACACATTTGACATTCTAGAGCTGGAGACTTTTTATGAAAAAATGAGAAAAAAAGAAGAAATAGAAAGAATAATTTCATGTTGCAGCCAGCACCCGGGCTTATGGCCCCTCTGTCCCAGGCACTGCCGAGGGCACCCTCTCTTTTCTCCCTCTGTCCTGCTGGCCCTGATTAAAAAGCAAACAAACCACTTTTGCTAAGTGCATTCTCCTTTGATATTACTCTATGTCTGCTATTTCTAAGCAAGGAATGGGAACACAAGTTCTCCTTGCTGTCCAAATAGAAAGAGAAGAGATTAGGGTAGGAAAAATTCTCACACCTTTTAAAAACTTAAAATATACAAATGCCAGGCTGGTGAGATAGCTCAGCGGCATAAGTGCCTGTCCAGCCAGTGCAAGGTCCTGAGTTCAACTCCCGGTACCCACATAAAAGAAAAAAGGGCCGGTGATATCGCTCAGTGGCACAAGCGCTTGCTGGTAAGCACGAGGTCCTGAGGTCGACTCCCAGTACCCAGATAAAAAAAAAAAAAAAAAAAAAAAATATATATATATATATATATATATATATATATATATATATATACACACACACACACACAGATGCCCTAATTTTCTGGTTTTCTTTTCTCTAAGGTTTGTTTTTTTCTCTCCAGTGCTGGGACTGAGCCCAGGCCCCCTCACATGAGAGGCAAGTGCCCTCCCACTGGGCTGCATGCACAGCCCTGACTCAGCTTTGAATCAAGATACAACTTGCTAGGGCCGGTGAGATGGCTCAGCAGCCTAAGCGCCTGCCTGGCAAGCGCGAGGGCCCGAGTTCGACTCCCGGATCCCACATACGAAAAAGGGGCCGGTGATATCGCTCAGCGGCACGGGCGCCTGCTGCCGCGCGAGGTCCTGAGGTCGACCCCCGGTACCCACAAAAAAAAAAAAAAAGATACAATTTGCTGACTTACTCTCTTTGTCACTTTCAGATGGCCAATTTGTAATTTGTAATCAAGTAACCAAGATTTCAAACATCACGCTGCAGCCTGGGATTTCTGCTTCAGCCCTCTGATTTTGAAGGGCCCAGGCAGCCTGCAGCCCCCGGCATTCCTGGCTTTGCTCCTCACAGTTGACCATGAGGGACATGGTAGAATCCTTGGATTTTGAGCAAGGAAGTTGAGACCATCAAGGCTCTGTGATTTCCCTGAAGTGCCAAGCTCTGATGGAAACTCATGCCTGCCGGTCTCCCGGAGTGGACAAAGCAAGACTCCAAAGCAGGAACCCCACGAAGCCTGCCCCTGACCTGCCCGGTGCCCCCATGCCAGGCTGTATTCTCCAGGACAAACCCTGAGCAACACTTCCGGTCCCACAGCTTCTTTCAGAACTTTGTCCACCAAAAATGGAATCTATTTCCACTCCTTTAAAACTGGTCAGCCTCAAAAAAAAAAAAAAGAAAAGGAAAGAAAGCTGAGTCGGCCTCCATAACTGCCTTGATAAGTGGGGTGTGGCAGATCTGACACTAGAAATTCAGGTTACACAGGAAAATACACCTCTTCCAGGCCTCTCTTGCTCCTGCCACACCCGCCTCAGGGAGCGGCCACCGTGTGGGCAGGAGGAGGCTGCTGGGAGAGGTCTGTGGAGAGGGGCTGAGGCCGCCACCTGACTGCTGAGGTCAACTGGCACCAGACACCCAGTGCTGAAATGGACCCACTGTGCCTGTCCTCATTCCGAACCACAGAACCCACAAGCCAAATGAATGGTCATTTCATGCCATTAGCTCTGAGGTAATCTGCTTCCCAGCCGTAGGTACTGGATCAGCAGCTGAGGAGATAACCCCACAAATGGCAAATGCTGGATGCTACCCAACTGTTGAGTTCATCGAGAAAATTCCAGAAATGCAGACCTACTAGTGAGCATTCTGAGCAGGTGGGTGTGTGGGCCACACACACGGCCCACCTCTCTGTGATAGGAGCTGACCATTTCTCCACGTGTCCGTCGGGTCCTTTCATTTTCTGAGACGATTCCACTCTACCGTGGTTGGCAAAGCATCTGTGTGTACTTTGACTGGCTGCTGGCCGAACATATAAGAGTTCATTTGCATAAATTAATGTGTGTGAAAGACTACCTCAAGGTTATTCTACTTTTTCTCAAACTGAAATTAGCTCATCCACCCAGAGCAGTGGAAAAATCAGACAGATTCAATTTGACCTTTCTGTAAGCATCTTTCCTGGGTTTGGTGTATTTTGCCAAGACATGCATAGAAGGTTCTAGAAGGAAAGCCACCTAAAGCATGCAATACAGTTACCTTGCGAATGCTGTGGACAGGGCTCCTCCCATCATGCCCTTTTAGAGGAGGACTCCACAGCCCTCTCCTGTGGAGAGGAGTCCGGGGTGGGTAAAGCCACCTTCTCCCTAGAGCATTTGAAAGGTGTCTGTGAATCACACATAACGAATCTCGCAATTGCCTTTGCTTTAGCTTTGAAAGCAAATTCACCTTTTAAAACAAAGACATGTCATTCACTCTACCCCTGCCTTGTTTTACTGTTCTAAACTTCGTTTCCCTTTGTTTGTCATGTATGATTTGTTTTGCTTCTCATTATGCTGGGAGTATTTCACCGCTCCAACCTGGAGAAAGAGGAGCCGACCTGTGCCGGCCTCTCGAGCAGATCTGTGAGCAGCTCCTTCCACCTGGACGCACTTGCCCAGCTGCCACGAGAGCGCTACAGGTGCCCAGGCTTCACAGAGAATAAACAGAGCCCCTGACTTCTGCCACACCGGTGTGTGACCCTCATACAAAGGCCTGGGGCTACAGCCTCCTCCTGACTATTAATGGTGTTACAAAACCCACCCAGGTATTTGGAAATAAAGGACTTACCTCAACAAAAACACAGTTTCTCTCTTCCTCCTTTGCATTTCTGCCCTTTACTCTGTACGCCCAGAAAACCCAGCAAATCTCCTTCTAGCCTGCAGCTGCTGCCGGGTGGAGCCTGGCCGCAATGGGTCCCAGCAGAGGGTGGGGTCCCCGGCTCCCGAGCTCTGTCCCTGCCCTCTCAGATGAGTCAGATTCTTTTTTCCTCTTCCTGCTGAACTCAGCCTTGCCACATGCCTGGCACAACACTGTCACTGGTGACCGTAGTCACACTCCTAGGAGTTGCAGCGAGTCACAGGGGACACACACCAGGGGACCAGAGGAGCCAGAGCTTCGGGAAAGACCATGCAAAGCAACACAGTCCCGTTAGTCAGCAACACAGAAAGCAGCCAAACCACTCAGATCCGTGTCAGGAAAAGTAAGTGGTGTTTGGGATCTTCTCACACAGACACAGTCAGGATCAGAAGACAGTCTGGAGGCTGAGACAGGGCAGCCTCTGCAGAGACCACAACAGAAAGCAGAGACTAGGCCCCCAGTCTGACCACTTTGTGTGGCGTCAGACATGCAGGGCCAGGTTTCCGTGATGCCCTTGCCATCTAGAGGAGTTTGTCGCTTTCTACACAGCTCAAAGGTGTCCAGTGTCTGTGGTTGTCATGGCTTTGTTTTTCATTGCTGGGTATGGAGCCCAGGGTCTCCCACATGCTACACACAAACCCTACCACAGAGTTCCACCCCAGCCCCTGAGCTGCCAGTTTTGAATTGGGACATTTAACTTAGAATAGAGTCCAAGCTAGGACCCTGTGCTTATCAAGCATAGACAGGAACTTGGGCCACGATTTTTCTATGCCAAGCAGGCATTTAGATGCCCTCCCTGTGTCACTTATCTAGCCCACACTTGGGTACTGCCAGCCCCTGCTCCTGCCAGCCCCACACATCTCTACACTGGGTGGGCACCGATTCGCCCACCTCCGGGCACCCTTTCTCCCTTATAGGAATTTTTGCGTGCAATTAGGGGACAGTAAAGCAGATTACTTCTTTCTTTCCAGGCCTTCATAGATCACATCTGTTCTGAGACCTGAAGTGCATACAGCCACAAGCACGACAGTGAGAAATGCCTGTCCCTCCCAGGTTCAGGTCACACGGAGGCACCTGTGTGTCAAAGAGCACTGGCAGGACACAGGTGCCACAGACAAAGACCCAGAGAAGTGTGGCAGGACAGCTTGCTGGACTACAGGTGAGCAGGGAGCCTCCTGTGCCCAGGGCTCTGCTGGGTGCTTCCCCGGGCCCTCAGCGCTATCCCAGGCAGGATGTCATCTCCCCTCCTCTCCTCTTCTCTCTCTTCTCTCCTCTCCTCTCCTCTCTTCACTCCTCTCCTCCCTCTTTCCTTCCTTCCACCTATTTGTCCTCCCTCCCTTTTTTCTTTTTCTTTAGCTTCCTTCCTTTCTCCTTCCCGCCTCTCCTTTTCCTTCCTTCCTTCTTTCCATTCTTATCCCTTCTTTCCCTTCTTCCCTTCCTTCCTTCCTTGCTTCCTTCTTTCTTTCTTTCCTTCCTCTCTTTGGTTATGGTTTACATCTAGATATCCCCCTAAAGCCTCATGAGCTCATGGGTGGGGCTTTGGGAAGTCACTGGATCATAGGGACATGATACTGATGGGTAGATCAGTCCACAGATGAGTTTACAGCTGAATGTGATGTTGGGAGGTGAAGCCTAGTCAGAGGAGGTGGGTCCCTGGGAGGTGTGGCCTGGAAGGGTCTATCTCCCTCCTCCTCCCTTGATCTCTTTGTGCTTCCTGCCTGCCATACCATGGACTATTTCTCCTTTGCAATGCCCCTCTGTCATGCCACCCTGCCTTGGAGCCAACTGACTATAGACTGAAACCTCTACAAACTGTGAGCCAAATAAATGTCTCCTCCTTTAATTTGTGGGAGTTAGGTATTGTGTCCCAGCAACAAGAAAGTAAATAAGACATTTTCCTTCCTTCCTTCTTTCCTTCTCCTTCCTTCCTTCTTTTTCTTTCCTTCCTTCCCTTCCTTTTCCTTCCTTCCCCCATTTTTTCTTTTCTTCCTTCCTTATTTCCTTCTTTTTTCTTTCCTTTCCTTCCTTCCTTCCTTGCTTCTTTCCTTCCTTCAGCTGAGAAAGAGAAAAAAATTAAAACATCTTTCTAATTTCACACAGAGAGTAAGTGTAAAATTCAAGTTCAAACGCAGGTCTATCCCTGTCCAGCCTTAAGAGCTAGAGATACGACTCCCTCCAGGCCCAAGGGCAGGTTCTGAACAGAGCCGTAGCATGGCAGCCTGGCTACAACATTTTGCTCTGGAAGGCAAAACCGATGCCCTCTCTAAAACCGATGCATTGAGACCCCATCCCCCACCCACAGTGAAAGCCTGGAAATGAACCACTCTTGCCACTTCACAAGTCCTTCCTGGGAACTAGAAGCCTGCACGACTCGTGTGATGATGAAGCTGGTGGTCATGGACGATCATTTCTCTGAGGCTTCAGTAGGTCCTGGGAGGTTCTGTCCTCTAACTTCGCCAACATCATGAAAACCACACTTGTACATATGACACAAGTACACTTAGCCTGGTTATCCAGATGGTGGCGATCGATTTGGAGATATTTTCGAGGAAAGACACACACTCACCTTCTCTGGTCTCAGTGGAATGGAAGGCGCTTCGATACCAAAGCACGATGTCCACCTTAAAGCTGCTGTAGATGCCCAGAACTGAAGTGACCACGACCGTCAAAGCGACAAACCCTCCTATCAAGTACGCCCGAACGTCTGGAGCTACAAGTGACAGCAAAAATAGCAGAACAATACAATCACATCCTCCATACATATGGATTATAGGCAAGTGTCATGAGGAAAGGTATCCCATATTAGCGAGGGCACTGCTGAAACGCTCCTTTAATGTTAAATAACAATAAATAACGCTCCTTTAATGATAATGGAATGGGATCATCCGATCCGACCTGACCCACAGATTTTAGGGAACAAAAGAGCTCAGGGAGTCTGGCAGGGGAAATCCTCGGAACCCTAGTTGCAGGCGGCAGACACAGGGTGACTACGACTGTGTGACGCCTGCTCTGACTTCCCCTGTATGGATCTCCCTGGCCAGTGCGACACTCCCAGAGGCCGAGCTTTGGCACATCTGTTGGGTATGTCCCTGGTGGTCCTGCCAGGCACTCTGCACCCAGATGCAGGGCTCCTGTCCTAAAGAAAGGGCCCTTTGCACCTCCTCCTTGGAAGCCCCCCTGCAGGTGCCACCCAGTGTGCCCGTCCTCCTGGGGCATCGGGGACACAGAGGCTCTGAAAGGGCGTCCCACCCAGTCACTGAAGCACAAGCTCCTACAGCCCAGGCCTGGGCACCAAGGGGTGGAAAAAGGGAACTGGGAGAAAGGAAGAGAAATGCAACCAAGGATTCCCCAGGAAGGAGGGAATCGGGAATCAGAAAAGGGGAACTGGCAGGGAGGAAGAGGAATCCTCCCTGTTCCTAGAACCCACCTCACAACCCACTTCCTTCACGGGCCTTCCTGGTCCTCCCCCTCACTTCACGGTGTGTGGAGAGGGAGCACAAGAGGAGGGGAGTCCTTCTCTGAACCCCAAGAGCACTTTCTTTTCACCATTTTATTAGTGCACATTGCTCATGCAGATTGATGGGTTTTATTTTGGTGGATTTGTACATGTGCCCTAGTTTCACTTTCTGGGGTGGGGGTTGAATGGGCACAATGTGCTTTTATTATATTCATGTCCTTAGTCCCAGTCCTCACACCGCCCCCTTCCCCCTTTCCTCTTGTGTAATACTACAGTGGTCTCCTTTCTACCTTCTTGTCACCCTTTTAAGATTCCACATATGAAGGAGAACATGCCATATTTGTCTTTTGAACTCTGGCTTGTCCCACTCAAAAGAGTGGTCTCCAGGTCCAGCCACTTCTTCAGACTCCAAGATCCCACTCTCCCTTACGGCTGAGCAGGGCTCATGTGTATGCACAGCACACTTCCTTTCCTTCGTCTAAAGTGCTCCTCATGCTTTGCCCTCAGCCACACCGTGGTACCAAAACCTTGCGGTGCAGGATCTCCTGTTGACTACTGTGCACCTTCAAATCCACAGCACGATGAAGGGGAGTGACCAACACGTGATTGCCCACACCCACAGTATTCGTGAGGTCCATGTCCACACCCAGAGCCCCCAGCAGGGAGAGAAATCCTTGAGCTCATTGTCCGTTGCAGGCAGGAGTGCTGACACTGCCTGAGCTCTGCAAGTAGATTCAGAGGTGATGACACAGAAGCAGGAGATTCACAAGCAAGTTCAAAGGCAGCAGGGGCTTTGAAACAGACATAAGTGGGAAACTCGCGGGTGACACTGTTAGAAACAGTATTCGCCACTGGAGCCCATGTGGCCACCTGCACCAAGATGGTGGGTGAGGACAGACTGAGGAGGAGAGGAAATCCACGGAAGAGGACGGGTGACCTGAGCAACATCCTAGTGACGGTGCTTCAGACAAACCAAGTAACATCCATTCAGAGCTGAAGGCATCCTCACCCAAACAAGGAAGTCAAATGGAGAAGCTGTCACCTTCCCTGTGCCCCAGGAAAACCCACGGGAGGCCTGGACTGAAGAGGGCGAGGTCCCTAAGGACTCAGCGCGAACAAAACACGTCGCCTGTGACTGCAGGGAGAGTTGCAGAAATAAAGACGGACTCAGCGCGCAAGCACTTCCCACTGGACTCACAACAAAGGGGACAGCGCCTCGCTCCTCCTAGCAAGCGACTGACAGGTGAGGAGGGAGCAGTGTCAGCTCCTCTAAGCCTGGGCTGGGCTCAGAATCCTTCCGAACACAGCACGTGCCGGCACGAAAAGCTATCGACCAGCGTCGGGCTGGGTTAAAAAAAGCACGCACGCTTCCAGGGTGAGACAGATGTAATCTGTGACCCCTCAGGTCTCCTGGAATGTCCAAGGCACCCCACAGCCAGCACCCCCCTTCCCGGGGCAGACCCCATGTGCCTCTCTCTGGCCTGATCTAGGCCGTGTTTCTGCCAGAGGCTGCTGGGGAGCAAGGGGCAGAGGGGTCTGCAGGGTCTGCTCTGCTCCTTGACTGAAAAACACTCCCCCCTCGCTAGCCACAAAGTCACTGCCTCCATCAAAACCGGGGCCAGCCACCTTCGCCCTCTCTGACTCTGTTCTCAGAAAAGGGAGGTGGCCAGGAAACGACTGGGACAAGGTGGAGGGGGCAGCCTTGAATGCCAACCGGGAGTGCCAGTGTCCCAGGGGAAGGGAGGGGGCAGGGGACTGGCAAAGCCACAGCATCCTTGGAGAAAAAACTACAACACCGCTGGAAGGTACTGGACCACACAATGTTCCAAAGCACAGAAACCATTTGGAAAACTATTGCAACCATCCAATACCCACGGTAGTGGCCAGAACCAGGGCAGGACTTCGAAACACAATTTTTTAGAACTTGCCAAACGTCAGGCTCTATGTTTGCTTTCCCAAATCATCTCACCTCATTCTCCCAGGCACTGCACAGGGGCAGTGACAACAGGCACAATCACCCCTGGGCGTGATATGGCATTAAATAGAAAAGCTAATGACAGACCATTGCCTGGCAACCTGACTCCTAACGCAGAGAGGAAGGCTTCTACAGGGCACCAAGCACACACAGCAATCTGCAGGGCGGCCTTGCTTGTTACTGCGCGAAACGGGAAACAATGCCAATGACCACGTGTTTCCGGCAGAAAGGACAAACAGCGACCTAGTTGTGCAGTGAAGAAAGTGAATGGGCTGAGAGCTGGTGCCATCATCCATGCCCCAGCCAACCGGACACCTCAGCAAAGAGTCCGGTCCCACGAGGAACTGCACCGTGCAGGTCTCTCAGTGCAGCGCTCGAACATGGGCAAAGCTATCCTGTACTTTCAGGAATATCAACCTAGGTGAGAAAATGAAAAAATGACTTCTCTACAAGTTGGAGGAGTGATTACACAGGTGCCTCGGTTCACGAACTTAATTCTTTCCATGATTCTGATCACAGACTGAATTGGTCAAGAACCACATCACATTCAATGGTTATGTTCGATGCTGACCTCAGTTCCCATCCGATTTGGTTTGCGACCAGAACCACGGAAAGAAGTAAGTTCGTGCAGCGAGGTACCGCTGTACCTAACAGGAAAGCCATGCTTTGGTCCAGAAGGGCACAGGGAGACTCTTCAGCTCTTCCAGCGCTCACTTGTTTGTTTTTGGGTTTGTTTCTATGTTGGTCTTAATCCAAGTGGTAGCTTCGCATGCATTTGTTGCATAATTATTTGTTAGGTGATACGTGTGGTCCATGCATTCTTTCCTATACGCATGTTTTATTTCACAATAAAAGTTTTAAAACTCCAATTCATTCTCAAGAGCCCTCCATGGAAGGTGCCGTGCTCCTCATTACAAAGGTAAAGAAACTGGAACACAGAGAAGGTGTGTGACAGTGCGGTGTCACACAGCTTACACACGGCCATCCAGGATCTGAGGCTGGAAACTCGGACCTCAGAGTCCTGGGCTGGGACCATGGTGCTGTCTATCTCGCGACTGGCACCACTGGGCAGGAGGGCACAGTCGCAGCTGGCGGGCAGCATGGAGGAACAGTCTCTAGAACAAGCTACAACTAGCAGGCACTGGCGGGAGGGAAGGAGAGGAAGGGATCAAGGTGACCCCAGCCTTGGGGCCTGAATAACCCAGAAGACATGAGCCCAGGCACCATTCGCAAAGCTAAGACCAACAGCAAGAGAACCAAGAGGTTCGAGAGGATAAACACGCTGCCCAATCTCAGGCACTCACTGGAAGGGCTTCCGTGCGGGCGAGCAGGACATAGGCAGATTTGGAATCGGTTTGCGCTGCACGGAGGACAACAGAAGTCACAGGGGAAGGGAGGCCGCCAGGGACAAGGATGCAGAGCAGATGCAATCCCAGGAGCCCCTGGAGGACCCCCTGAGAGCAAGGTGAGCTCAAGGCCTGCCCTGCCAGGCTGCCCAAGGCCCCAGTGAGCAGGTGTTGTGGGCTTACCCACAGATGGGACAGAGTGACCCTGGCCTCCTGGTCACCAGAGGCAGAAAGCAGGCACAGCGAGAGTTGCGAGCTGCAGTGGACGCATCTCTGCTGCCCACTTCTCTCAAGGAGGACTGGACACATGCAGGCCAAGAGCTTGGCAGGAGCACAGGCTGGCTGCAGGCTCTATGCGGCATCTGCTGTTTTATGTGGTGGTCTAGAAAAACGGTCTTCTGTTATTCCGGGCTTGAGCTAGAAGTATGCAAACGAGGGGCAATTGACCTTTAGGGGGCGCTGGCGACCGGAGGGCTCTGTAGTGCACGTAAATCATGCAGCACCACGCACAGGAAGTTAACAGAGTCAAGAAATAAGTTGCCTCGCTAAGCCACACAGCATGTCACAAGGCATTTCACACCCTGCCCCGGGAGGTTAGGAATCCAAAGCTGTTCTCAAGGTTGTGCTTTCCCCCTCCACTCTCCACTCGCTGGCTTAATGACCTGCCATGGGTAACTGAGAGGTTCCTACAGAGCCAGTGCAGTCCGTGTGCGCAGTTGGCACGCGTAGTCCTCCCGTCCCAGTTAGGAGCCCCTCCATATCCCAGTTATAGGTAATTTTTCAAAGGTACATGGTAAAAATACGCATAAGCATTTTTATTGTGCGTCAAATTATTTGTAATCATCTATACAGGTAAAAATCACCAAAAAATTGGCTATAAAAGTTGAGCAATCCGGTTTAGCAAAGGAAAACTTGGTTTTCTAGAATTCTGATGCACAGAAATCTTAATGTACATGAGTGTGCCGTTTTCAAAATCTCGCTCCAAGGAGACAACCAGCCTCTGCCGGGACAGCACCCCTCAGTTCTGTCCTAATGCCACCTGGGGCAACGCCTCACACCAAGCACCTGAATGTTCCAGTTTGTGTCTAGATGTCTCCCCCAAAGCTTCATGCGGTCTTAGGGTTTTTTTCAGAGGTGGCTGAATCTAGAGTGTGTGATTGATTCGTAGTGCAATGCTGGGATTACGGGTGCTAGGATTAAGGGTGGGTGATTGCTGGATCAGTCCACTGATTGGACTGGCACCGCCCTAATCTCATCTCACTAGACTAGATACCCTATAAGGGACAGAAAGAGGCTTTGTCTCACTCTCACTTGTTGCTTTTGCTCTTTTCTGCCTCCATGAATGGGTGCCCCTCTCCCATGCCACCTTGCCTTGCAGCCAGCCGAATATGGACTGAACTCTCACAAGCTGTGAGCTAAATAAACCTTTCCTCCCTTAACTTTGGGCATCAGGTATTTTGTCTCAGCAATGGAAGAAAAGTAACTAAGACACCTGATAGCACCTTTCTTTCACATCTGGTTCTTGGCCATCACTGAGAGTGCTCTGGCCACCGTGAGCCCACTGAATGTTACCTGGGAGCCTTAGCATGATGTAGGCAGCGGACACTCCAGCATGGCATATGAAAGGAAGGCCATAGTCCTCCATCTTCACTTCTAAGAAGGTGATGTTGACCGTGTAAAAGATGTGTTCTCGGAAAGAAACATTGGTTCTATAAAAAGAAAAGAATGGAGCATTAACATGAGTCATATTTGCCCAGCATCATTTATAGTCTTTATTCTGAACATGAAGTGCTTCTGTTTCTCTGAAGAATACCTTGGAGGGTGATTTGACCCTGAGAATACGTCACTGAGTGGCACGGGGTGGAGTGCAGACTGCGTAGTGACAAGTCCGTCTTTGCTCCTGGACAGTGACGAGGAAGTGAGGTTCTGCTGACCACAGAGCCTGTGCCCAGCCTCCAGGGCCCGTTCCGCCACAAGCATCTACCTCGCCACACCCACGGCCCACGCAAGTTCCTCTGCTCTCTGCTTCCTCTTTTACCCACCAGCTATACCCCGTCAGATGAGTTGGTACCACACACTGCCCCAAGAGCCCCTGCGCTGTTGCTGGTTTCAGTACTTAGGCCTTGAACGCCATGTTCAGGATATGACTGAATGACTGAACGAGCAGGAAGAGTGCTGTCACTCTATGGCTCACTTCTGATTTGTCACATGTCCCTGATTAGGCTGAGGCTACTGATGACATAAGCGTCCCACAGTTCTCTGAACCCGATGCTCGGCCACGCTTAGCACACCAAGATCTTAGAACAACGAAGCTAACAGAGACTGGGAGTGGTGGGAAACCTAAACCGTCTGCCTGTCTGTAGGAGGCGGATGGAGACGCCCGCGTTAGTGTTAGAGAAGCCAGGAGAGGGGGCACCTACTCAATTCCCTCCCGGATGCGCCTGGAGTCACTGTAGTAATCGTCCACCATGGTGTTGTTAACCTTCCAGCACCGGAGGTTCGTGTTCTCCTTGGTGTCCGTTATGTTACAGTCCACGATGAGGGTGGAGCCTGCGGGGATCACACGCATAACTGTTAAGCTGCAGCTGCGCAAGTTTTCAGCTACTCAGATTGGTCAGCGCCTCATGCACAAATGCAGCTTGCTTCTGAGCCGCAAATACCTTTTAATGATGAGAAATGCTCTAGGGTCAGTGATAATCTGCTCCATTCCCTCTCTGCAAAGACGCAGGCAGGGAGGAGGGACCTTCCAGGGTGCCCGTGGCACAGGCTGACACCTACAGCTCTGATGAAGATTTTCTACACTCACAGGAACACAACGCTACTTGTACTCCCAGTGACATTAGCAAAGAACTTCACAGTTCACAATATTACACGTGTGCTTTCTCCCTTAGTATTTACATCTGTGGAATAATCCGACAAGGCAGAAAAAGAGGAAATGCTACTATCTATCCCCCTGTTATGCATGGGAAAACTGAACTTCAGGCCCATTGAGCGACTTGCCCATGATCACACCATGACCTGGAGGAAGATAGGAGACACAAACTCCAGTTTTCTAGTTCCAAATCCAGTAATATTCCTCCTTTGGAAGTGTGACCCCTCTTCTCCTTATTCAGTCTCCACACACATTCATGAATCATGTTTGTTTTTTTGTTTTTTTGTTTTTTTTTTGGAAACAGGGTCTTGCTATGTAGTTCAGCCAGGCCTTGAACTCACTTTGTAGCCCAGGCTGGCCTCGAACTCATGGCAATCCTCCTGCCTCAGCCTCCCAAGTGCTGGGATTACAGGCATGCACCACCATGCCCAGCAAAAATCATATTTAATAAGCTTGTAATTTCACTTGATTTTGCCCTATGAGCCCAATAAATCCTACTTCAAATTCCAAGGCATGTTCTTTATTTGAATATTTACTGTATTATGAATATAACACACATATTAAAAAGTATAGAATGTGAGTGTAAAGTTAATGAATTATGAGAAATCAGTCGTACCACCTCACCCATCAAGAAAACAGTGCATCCCCAAGCCCCAAGTGACACCCATACTCCCTTCCCTACTTTATATTGAAATTATTATAGCTTTCTAATTCTTCCTGAGATCTGGTAGCACACATCTTACAATCCAGTTCTTCCGCATTAAAAGTGTCTTGACTATTATATAATTCATAAACCCAGAAAGCTATTAGAAAACTATGGAATGAAACTTTCTTGATCTGATAAAAAATATATATATTTTTAAAAACCTATAGAAATGTCACACTGAATATGAACTGTCGAACACTTTTCCTCTGTGTGTGTGTGTGTGTGTGTGTGTGTGTGCGTGTACATGTAAAGGCACATTATATATTTACAGATTCAAAATTGAACTTTCATCAGTATGAGGTATTTCCCTCTCATAATGCTTTTTGCCTTAAGATGTATCTTGATTAATATAATTAATATAATTACAGCAACATTATTTTAGTTAATATTCATGTTGTATACCATTTTCTGTCCTTCTATCTTTGAACTTCTTGTAAACAGCACATGGGGTTTTTTATTTTTTAATCCAGCATGATCAATTTTATTTGGAGCATTTCACCCATTTACTAATTAATGACAAATGTTATTTTAAATCAGCCATTTTAGCTATGTTCTATGTGATGCATTTATTCTACATTTGGGTTTTCTTTCTTACCTTTTTTGGATTCCTGTTTCAATTCCTTCTGCCTCTATTTCTGATTACTTTTTAGTAATACATTTAACTATATATTTTTAAAATATTCTTTTACTGTAACTCTAGATGATAAAACATATCCTTGGGTTTATCAAAGCCAGATATTATTGCTATTTTTACCATCGTCTCTGCCATTACATAGTTCTTAGGACTTGCTTGCATTTACCTCACCCCAGCAGACGGCAAATGCTACTGCACATTTTCATTTCATGGTTATTTTAAATTTCACGAGCAAATACCATTGCTTTATGCATTTCAATTTAACACGTAGGAGCATTTTCCTGCTGCCTGCAGAGCACTCTGGTATTTTTTTAATTGTAGGACTATGACTGACAACACATGCCGTTTTTAGTCTGTCATATTTTCACTGGTTATAAAGTTAGCAGGTTTGGATTTTTTCAAAGCATGCAGCCCCCACTGTCTCTGGTACAGGGTCTGCCAGAGTCTTCTTTCTTATTATTGCACACAGGAGGCACCTTTCTTCCTTTTTTCTTACTGTTAATATTTTTTCCCCTGGTTTCCATGTTCTGCAGTTTCACCATGGAGTATCCAGGTGTAGTCTTACTTTCCTCGATCCTGCTTGGCATTCTTTGCCTCTGGCATCTTTGGATTGGTGTCTCACAGCAGTTTGGGACATTCTCGGCATTATCGGAGAACAAATAGCATTGCTTCTGCAGCCACCATCTCTCTTCTCCCTCGTCGGAAACTCCGACCCTCTGTGTGTGTGTGTGTGTGTGATCTGTGTGTGATCTGTGTGCGATCTGTGGGTGTGTGTGTGATCTGTGTGTGTGTGTGATCTGTGGGTATGGGTGTGATGTGTGTGTGATCTGTGTGTGTGTGTGATCTGTGGGTATGGGTGTGATGTGTGTGTGATCTGTGTGTGTGTGGTCCGTGTGTGCGTGTGATCTGTGTGTGTGTGGTCCGTGTGTGCGTGTGATCTGTGTGTGTGATCCGTGTGTGCGTGTGATCTGTGTGTGTGATCTGTGTGTGTGTGAGTGTGATCTGTGTGTGAGTGTGATCTGTGTGTGTGATCTGTGTGTGTGAGTGTGATCTGTGTGTGTGTGATCTGTGTGTGTGTGATCTGTGTGTGTGATCTGTGTGTGTGTGAGTGTGATCTGTGTGTGTGAGTGTGATCTGTGTGTGTGTGTGATCTGTGTGTGTGATCTGTGTGTGTGAGTGTGATCTGTGTGTGTGATCTGTGTGTGTGTGTGATCTGTGTGTGTGTGATCCGTGTGTGTGTGTTCTGTGGGTGTGGGTGTGATGTGTGTGTGATCTGTGTGTGTGTGATCCGTGTGTGCGTGTGATCTGTGTGTGTGTGATCCGTGTGTGTGTGTGATCTGTGTGTGTGATCTGTGTGTGTGTGTTCTGTGGGTGTGATGTGTGTGTGATCTGTGTGTGTGTGATCCGTGTGTGCGTGTGATCTGTGTGTGTGATCTGTGTGTGCATGTGATCTGTGGGTATGGGTGTGATGTGGGTGTGATCTGTGTGTGTGTGTGATCTGTGGGTGTGGGTGTGATGTGTGTGTGATCTGTGTGTGTGTGATCCGTGTGTGCGTGTGATCTGTGTGTGTGTGATCCGTGTGTGTGTGTGATCTGTGTGTGTGATCTGTGTGTGTGTGTGTGATCTGTGTGTGTGATCTGTGTGTGTGTGTGATCTGTGGGTATGGGTGTGATGTGTGTGTGATCTGTGTGTGTGTGATCCGTGTGTGCGTGTGATCTGTGTGTGTGTGATCCGTGTGTGTGTGGTCTGTGGGTGTGGGTGTGATGTGTGTGTGATCTGTGTGTGTGTGATCCGTGTGTGCGTGTGATCTGTGTGTGTGATCCGTGTGTGTGTGTGATCTGTGTGTGTGTGTGTTCTGTGGGTGTGATGTGTGTGTGATCTGTGTGTGTGATCCGTGTGTGTGTGATCTGTGGGTGTGCGTGTGATGTGTGTGTGATCTGTGTGTGTGTGATCCGTGTGTGCGTGTGATCTGTGTGTGTGTGATCCGTGTGTGTGTGTGATCTGTGTGTGTGTGTGTTCTGTGGGTGTGATGTGTGTGTGATCTTTGTGTGTGTGATCCGTGTGTGCGTGTGATCTGTGTGTGTGATCTGTGTGTGTGTGTGATCTGTGGGTATGGGTGTGATGTGGGTGTGATCTGTGTGTGTGTGTGGGATCTGTGTGTGTGATCTGTGTGTGTGTGTGATCTGTGGGTATGGGTGTGATGTGTGTGTGATCTGTGTGTGTGTGATCTGTGTGTGTGTGTGATCTGTGGGTGTGGGTGTGATGTGTGTGTGATCTGTGTGTGTGTGATCCGTGTGTGCGTGTGATCTGTGTGTGTGTGATCCGTGTGTGTGTGTGATCTATGTGTGTGATCTGTGTGTGTGTGTGTTCTGTGGGTGTGATGTGTGTGTGATCTGTGTGTGTGTGATCCGTGTGTGCGTGTGATCTGTGTGTGTGATCTGTGTGTGTGATCCGTGTGTGCGTGTGATCTGTGTGTGTGTGATCCGTGTGTGTGTGTGATCTGTGTGTGTGATCTGTGTGTGTGTGTGTTCTGTGGGTGTGATGTGTGTGTGATCTGTGTGTGTGTGATCCGTGTGTGTGTGTGATCTGTGTGTGTGATCTGTGTGTGTGTGATCCGTGTGTGCGTGTGATCTGTGTGTGTGATCTGTGTGTGTGTGATCCGTGTGTGCATGTGATCTGTGGTTATGGGTGTGATGTGGGTGTGATCTGTGTGTGTGTGTGGGATCTGTGTGTGTGTGGGTGTGATGTGTGTGTGTGTGTGTGTGTGTGTGTGTGTGTGATCTGTGCCTCCTCCATCCATACCCTCACATCCATATTTCCTGTTCTCCTGTCTCTGGGTGCTTAGTCCTGCGTATTCCGTCCAGACCTGTATTTTAGCTCATTCATTCTCTTTTCAGATATATTTTATAGGCTCTTCAAACCTATTGCACTGATCAGTGCTGGGCATTTTATTTGTTCATTCCCAAACCTGGTGCGCTGCTAAAGACAATTTGTTTTAAAACTGTGCGTCTAACTCGTCTCTCTGCAGCCCTGTGGCTCTGTGCTTTTGCATACAGTTTGCCATCTAGAATTCACTGAGCTGGAAGGTACACAGGGTTTCAGTGTTCCCGGACACAAACAGGGGAGGAATCACACAGAGGACAGAGAGCCGCTGGGCACCGTGAGTGGGACAGCGGCCCTGGCCCGGGGGCACAGGAGGCCTTGGATGTCCTGCCGGGTGACACGGGAACCTCGGGAGAGCTGGGCGCACACGTGAAGTACCGGGCTGCTCGCCCGCTACCGGTAACGGACGAGCGCCCCGCATGGGACCCTGGCTAACAAATGGTAACAACGCTTAATCCTTACCAATTCCATAGGTAAATATCATTTGAATGTACATTTCTTTTACTGCAGATGAATTTTATCATATTTTGTTGCTTTTCTTCTCCTGTGAGTTATTTGTTTGCCCCATTTAGACTGGCATTTTCTCGACTTGTTGATTTTTTGTTGTATATCAGTAATCTCACCCACGATCTGTCCCCTCCAAACGTTTTCTCCTAGTTTGGCCTTTACATTTCAACTCTACCATTTTTATACTTATTCGGGTATTTGCATTTTTAAAGCCTAGTCTAATTTTTTGATCTTTTCATTTGTGATTTCTTCCCCTGGTTTTAATTGCCTGGTTCTTAATTGTCTGGTTTTATCTTTAGAAATTACAACATTCTGGTGTTTAATACTTTTATTTCTAGGTGGTTGAATTTAAAAGTTATCTAGAAAACATCTATTTCAATTTAGCAATTACAAGAACTAAATATGTCAATATGTGTTTTATTTTATTTATTTTTTTTTTTGTGTGTGGGTACCGGGGGGTCGACCTCAGGACCTCGCGCACCAGCAGGCGCCTGTGCTGCTGAGCGATATCACCGGCCCCTTTTTCGTATGTGGGATCCGGGAGTCGAACTTGGGCCCTCGCGCTTGCAAGGCAGGCGCTTACACCACTGAGCCATCTCACCGGCCCAATATGTGTTTTAAAAAACCCCTAGTGATGCTGAATGTTCCAAAGTGACACTTCCCATGCATTGCTGAACAGGGACATTTAATGCTTTGGAAATGGCATGGCTGAAGTCATCATTAGGGCAGGCATCTGCGGACAGGTAATCGCCTACGCAACTGCATCTCAACGCAGCATAGTGAGATAATTAACAAGGCCCTAGAAAGCATGCTCATATCAAGTTAATATCCTGTTATTTCACACATGTAAAAATAGTATTGACTTCTAAAGTTTCTTTTGTACTAGAATAAGCCCTGCTAAACAACTGGTAGTGATTATGGTATTTTAGATATTTTTCTTAAAATTTCTAAATACCAGCCCATAGATCATTTAAAAGTTTATGTTTATCTTCCTGCTTAAAGACTCCTGCTTTTTTACCCGGGCATGGTGGCACATGCCTGTAATCTCAGCACTTTGGGAGACTGAAGCGGGAGGATCACAAGTTCAAGTTGTGCTATTAGGCAAGATTCTGTCTCAAAGTAAATAAGAAAAAAGGCTGAGGATATAGCTCAGAGTGAAAGCCTTGGGTTCAGTCTTCAATCTAAAACAACAACAACAAAAAAGGGTCCTAGTTTTTAATTGTCTAAATACATTGGCTAAATTTTCAGACAGGAGAGGGGGAGTGGGGAACAAAGTCCCAACTGAGAGATGTAACAGGCAAACTGGCCTTTCTGAGCGTCTATGAAATCTATAAAAGCACCCACATGGCGAGTGTTAGGTACCTAATATCTATTCTTATGGACATTCTATTCCTTGAAAGTTTAAAGGACTCCTACAAACATAGCCACAGGGGCTGCTTAAACGGATTTCAGCTCCATACCATTTGTTGTTTTATAAGTTTTCACATTTCTCAGCCTTAAATTTGAGTTTCTCTGCCTTTGGGAGATTAGATTTGCTAGAAGCTTATCTATCCCCCTACCCCCATTCTTCAACCCTTCTACCCCTAAACCAGCTTATAAGACTTCTCATTCTACTGGGTTTTTTCTTTAAATTAATGATTTTCTACTTTTTTTTTTAATGTGGGTACCAGGAGTTGACCTCAGGACCTCATGCTTGCCAGCCAGCAAGCGCTTGTGCCGCTGAGCGATATCACCGGCCCTTTTTTCCTTTACGTAGGTACCGGGAGTCAAACTCAGGGCCTTGCTCTTGCCAGGCAGGTGCTTATGCCGCTGAGCTATCTCACCAGCCCTATTTTCTACTTTTAACTTTGTTGTTTAGTTACTCTTTTTTTTTAGAGAGTTAAATGGTTGTTCATACGTTTTAATTATTTCTACATTTCCTTGTAGTCCAACTCTATTGTCTTGCTGTATTACTCTGGTATTTCAAATGAGATTCTTAGCTTTACATATTTTGATATTTGATACATAAAAATTTATATTTGGGGCAGTACTGTAATTTCCATTAATATAAAGTGGTCCAATTTGTCATTTACTTTTTTGGTTTGCTTTTTGGGGTTAATTTTTGCAAATGATACCTCACTTACACAATTTTCTTTAATCCTTTAGATAATGGATTTTTACTTATGTGCCTTTGGGAAAAAAAGTATATAAGTAGATTAATAAAATCCTAATTGGATTTTAATATTTGATTCAATCTGAATAACTATTTTTAATGGAGATTTTGTTTAAATTTTTAGAAGATACTTGACATGTTTTATTTTACTAGTGACTCCCTTTAAGTTTTAAAAACTGATTTGAGCCCCTTTTTCTCTACTTAGATCACAAACTGGGACAATGTTTTTGATTCTTTCCTACATAAATATAGGAATACAATATGATCATTTCCCCTCCTAATATTCTTTCTAGTGGGAGTTAACATAATGCAGAGTTCCTGACCAACATTATTTAGCAGTGATTTTATCTTATGCACTCTTTTTCAGGAATTATTTTTATTCCCTGTGCATAAACAGAATAATCACCTAGACTCACGCTGCTCACAGCCAGAATCCCAATGTCCCAGCTCCCCCAGGCTTCAAGTTTCCTTAGTTTTTATCTCGATGCCTTTTCTGATAAATTCAGGTATATCCAAGGCTAGAAACCAGGTCTGTATGAGATTTGTCTTCACCTTGAAATTCAAAATATTCACTACAATGTGTGGCTATGATAAACCCTGCCCTCGGTGATGACAATGACTCCGTTCTCTTTACTCACCAGGTCGTACTTCAATGGAATTATTCTGGGGATAAATGATCTTAGGGATTTCTCCTCCAGGGCTACCACTCTCTGCTAAGAAATCATACCCACAGGAAATTACATTAGAATCACATACGATGCACTCCCGAATACTTTAACACAATACTGTGAAGCATTACAGACTTTCAATAAACATGGGTCAAGAAAAGAAGATCCATGATGTGGCAAAACACCACTCCATAAATGCATGTTCTTTCAACAAGAAATTATTGAATTGCTGTGGGGAGAAAAAAGGAAACTAGAGGGCCGGTGAGATGGCTCAGTGGCTCAAGCGCCTGCCTGGCAAGTGTGAGGTCCTGAGTTCGACTCCCAGTACCCACATAAAAGCGAAAAAAAAAAAAAAAAAGGAAACTAGAAACTCAGCTAACAAGAACGTTTACTTCAGCCATTATCTATTTGGTTTAAATGTAAATCAACAGGACGCTATAATAAAATTTCATTACTTAAGAATATGAATACATCTTCCAAGCTGTGGCTCTAACCAAAGCTCTGGAACAGTTCCAAGGTGAGAAGATACGATGACCTGAACTTGGCGTCATTTTGAGTCCCCTCCTCCAACCCGGAATTTCCACGTTGTTCCACCATTTCCTCTTCCTACTCTTCAGCTCTTTCACTCCAGCACCTCCGCTTTACGACGGCCTCCTTGTAGTGACTCCTTGGCTCCCTGCTTCTTAGTCCTTTTCCTGTCCTTCCCTACCCCATTTAGGCACCAAAATCTGGCAACCACCTGCCCAGTCCCGTATGTGGAAAAGTTATGAGGGAAGCTAGGAACATGTGGAACATCCAGAAACATGCGGCCCTCGTGGCGGCCACAGTATTTGGCTGCTCTACAAACTATTCAAGTTCAGTATTCCCAAACAGAAGTTATCCCCGGCTAGTCAGTGACCACACTCAGTAGATCACATGTGGAAAATCCAGAAGTCACTGGGCTGTCTGTCTGATCTCTATTTGCCTTTCCCTCGTTGTGCTGGCTCATCGCCCCAGTAAGGACGCATCTCACTGATGAGTGGATCAGCACTCTCTCTGCCTCGCCACCTTCTCAGACCTCAGACTTCACCATGGCAGGGTCATGGCTGTTTTCCTTATCATCGCGTCCTCTCTGTGCCTGGCACAGGACCTGGCTTGCCAGCGCTCAGTAAAGAATCCCCAGGGGATGAAGAGAAGAAGAAATCCCCACCTTCTCCCGAGAGGTGCAGCCTGCCAGACTCTCCTGGGCGTCACAGCGGCCTCTGCGTGGCCTCCCACATCCGTACCCTCTTCGGTCTCTCCTGCTTCAAACCATCTCGAGGCTGACCTCCTCCATCACAGGTGCAGCCGCATAACTCTGCACCCATCTGGGACCTTTTGGGGGGCCACATGGTGATGCCCATGTGTAAGCGGCCCCCTGAACTTGCCCTTGTTCAACTCCATGCCTCCCTCCCTCATCTCACAACTGCCACAATCTAGGGAGATCTGCGACACATCCAACATAAGCCACGGTGTTGGACACACCCACACTTTGCCTTACTCTGTTCTCTGTGCTCAGAGACCCCTTCTCATTTTCTCTGTATGGTTATCAAAACTATCCATCGTCCCAAGTGCTGCTGAGAGCCCGTGTCCTCTCAGAAGCCTTCCAGATCATTCACTGGCCACCCCATGGCCCCTTCAGGTTCTTTTCTGCTCCTCCAGAGCCTAGCGCATGATGCTAAAGTGATCCATCTACACCTCTAGATTCATTCCTACCAGGCTGGGAGTTTCTGTATGAATGAAACAAATGTTCTTCTTTTAAGTTTTTTAATCACCTAAATGACCTAACAATAATGCCTGCCAGATAACAGATCATTAACAATTGTTGTTCAAACAGGCATAAAACGTGGACTGCTGGACCCATATTCTTCTTCATTCTGCCTTACAAATTCCACCTTTCCAAAAACTCCCCCAGCTGCCCATGTACAACTAGAGCACTGTGACAGTGATAATAAACAGTTAATAAACAGACCTATGGCCAGCCACAGGGGCCAGGATTCATCGGTGACCAAGCAGAAATGTGTACTTTCAGAGTTCTTGATTATGGGAAGAAAGTTAAAACTGAAGTCCACCCAAAAACACTCAAGCCACCTGGGTCATTTCATCAAGGTCAGAGAGGAGGAGAGAGGAAGTCCTGTGAGCGGGAAGCCTGGGTGGGAATGGGAGTCGCCAGCCTCTTGAGAACTCGGGGCCAGGGCTGTCTGGACCCCTCCAGGTGGAAAGCATGAGGCACTAGCGATGTACCCAGTACTGGGAATTAGTGACAAACTTCTGTCCCTCTAATAAGCAGGTACAGTAACAACGCTCTACTGAAGAACAAGCAAAAGCCATGGACATAGAAAAGTCCCTGGCCCAGGTGTCTGGAAGGGAAAGTGCCCACCTGGGTGCGGAGGCCAGACTTCCAGCCCTGTGTCCACGCCAGGAAGCGCTGTGAACTTCGCTGAGTTACTGCCTCCTCACCCTCTGGAGAATGAGGGGTCTGGCTAACTTAGTTTCTTCTCCCCATAGGATTTGCCTTTGAAATCTGCAGGACGTGTGTTTGGGAGAACTGGCCATCCCAGGTTGGGAACCAGAACCTCGCGGGAAATGGATCTCCCAGGACCATGTCGGACACCTTGGATCATTTAGAGCCAGAGGAGGTCAGTGCTGGGATGGCCATCAAAACCACCACGGTGCAGGCTGGGGACAACAGGAGCATTGTAATATCTGCCACACTGAACACCAGGCACCCAGCAACAGCCCTACACCCGTGATCTCACTTACTGAACACAAGCAAACCGAGAGTTTTGAGTGTGCTTTTTCTTAGGTGGGAAAACTAAGCTGCTCATGCCCTCCTGCCTCGTTGTTCTTACCCCCTGACCTCGTAGGGACTAGTTTGAGATTTTGCTAATTTTGGGAAAATCCAGGTCCAGGACATTGCTGCCCACAGCCTGAAACCAGCCAGCTCACCCAAAGGGACAGAAAGACCCAGTGACAGGTGTGGACACACTTACCGATGCTCACGGTGATGCTATTTAGAACCACGTACGGGTTCCCTGGATTCCCCTGGTGCGTCAGCCTGGCCGTGCACGTGTAGCTCCCTCCGTCCTCTGCAGAGACATCGTTCACAAAAAGCTTCATTCCCGAAGAAACAAACTTCTGCGGCTCCCTGGTAATCTCTTTACAGTCCTAAATTTCAAAAAAGCATTCCAGTCAGTGAGTATACGGGAGTCCTAGTTGCACCCCTAGTTAGCTCCAGCCCATGCACTGTAGGGAGACAAGGCATCCTGTGCTCCTTAGACTTTGCTATTTACCAGCTATGCAGAAGGTGATGGGTAGGTAGGTGGGTAGGCAGGTAAGTAGGTAGGCAGATAGACGATAGATAGATAGATAGATACATACATACATAAAGGACGGATGGATGGATGGATGGATGGAGAAAAGAACTCCTTGCTCAGCCCGTGTGTGTGTGTGTGTGTGATCTATATATATGGAATTTGTATTTGTATCTATCCAGCTACATCTACAGAATATTTGACAAAGAATACTTCAAGGGGCTGAGCCATATGGGGTTTTGTCGGGAGGGCAAGAACAAGCAGGGATGTTTTCCACCACATGGCCAATCTCTCCCCCGACTCCCATCAACCCAGGTGAGTTCCAGCTGCTTCTACCATGTTGCAGACCCAGTGAGGGCTTCTCCACCTGTCGGGGGTTTTACTTTACAGAATCCACAATAACTACTCACTGGCATCCTAGGTGGAAGCCTGAACAGCAACCAGGCTACAGAGAGAAGGTGACATATGGCATCTGCTGCCACCCAGGCCTCCACTGTGTCAGCAAGGAGCAACCTCAAAGCCAACCAACATGAAGACCAGTTCACCTCAAGAACGCCTTTCTTGGGGCCGGTGAGATGGCTCAGCGGTGTAAGCGCCTGCCTGGCAAGCACGAGGGCCCGAGTTCGACTCCCGGATCCCACATACGAAAAAGGGGCCGGTGATATCGCTCAGCGGCACGGGCGCCTGCTGGCGCGCGAGGTCCTGAGGTCGTCCCCCCGGTACCCACAAAAAAAAAAAAAAAAAAGAACGCCTTTCTTGCTTGTCCTCCTTAGCCTGCATCCCGAGGCTGGACTCCCCGTCATCCTCCCAGAAGCTCGCACGCTCGTGCTGGTCGCCACACCTGCTTCTCAGGGGCCCCGCCGGCTCCTCTGTCCTATTCCACTCCACAGAGCGACTGCCAGGCCGACCGGGCGTGCTCACTCAGTGCAACACCTGCGCGCCTGTCTTCTCCGGCACCGTGGTGGGAGACACAGTCCCTGTCCTCAGGAGACTCACAATCTAATGCATGAAACAGACACACACCCCCCTAACGAAATGAAAAATTCACTGCACAAGTGCTGAACCCCATTCTCCACGCCAGACTCATGTGACTAGGCTCACGTGGCGTGACGGAACTCAGTAAATACGGCCAGGACGGGCGTCTATTTACAGTGCACATCACGACTGCCTGGAAGTCCTACACTGTCTCCCCATAAGTACCTACAGGGAAGCCCGGCTGTCACTAGACGATTTCCCACCGAATAGGAAGGCAGTTACTATTAAGCCCCTTGCGATGGACTTGTTCCTTCTTTTGTGATAGGCAAATGTTTAATCATGTCAACTTTTGGCCTTGCTATCTAAAGGCCACGCAGTGGCGGTGACTTGGACGGCCCCCGTTCTCATCCACTGGGGCATTAAACTCTGCAAGGCTCAATTTTCATTTTAAAATTTGGGCCTGACGTCTCACTGTCAAAATTCAAAATTAAAATATGAATAATAATAGCAGCCAATATTTGAAGGTCTCTTATATTCCAGGAGCCAAGAACACGCATAACCCAGCATGTACAATGTTTCAGAGACACAAAATACCTCAGAGCATTGTGGCTAAGGTGCAGGGATATAAAAGATTGATGGAGATAAAACTGGCGAGGCAGGTCAGGGTCCAGCCAGAAAATCATAAAAACAGGATGGACATCTGAAGGCTTAGGGACAAAAAACCCAAGAGGATCCACCGATGCATAAGAAAAGATTACAACGTGGCAAATCTGATGAGCAGGAAGCAACTTATCATGCTATTTCCACAAATTAAAGCTAAGTAGAGCTTGAGAAAAGCTGGACAGTAGAGATAAGAAGAGAGGAACAAAAGAACAATAATTTAAACCAAAGAAAGACTAAAATTAGCACTTTAATAGCACTAGTAAAATTGATAAACCCTTGGCAAGAATAATCAACAAAGAAAGAAAATAGAAATATATGACACTGAAATGAAAAGGGAAAAGTCGCAACAAACCTGTGAATGCCAAAGAGACAGCAAGAGTGCAATTTCAGACTATTATCTCAGTAATTTGGCAATTCACAGATGAAATGGAAATTCTAAATAAGCGCAACATGCTAAATCTGCTACATGAAACAAGGAACCTGGATAGTTCTTTAACTATTACAGACAGGGAGGGTGTAACTTAAAACTTTCCCTCAATGAAAGTTCCAGTGCCAGCTGGCTTCACCACCACACTCTAAAAGCAAATAAAATAAAGGGAGAAGGACAATAGGGAAAAAGAAATTCAACCACACACCTAGACCGACCTATAAACCCAGTAAGATTGCAACCAAGATTTGAGAAGTCCTTTTGTGAAAATTAACAAGTTGGTTATAAAAGTGGCATTACCCAATGCCACAATAATTAACATGGATAAAGTGGAACGAGACACCACTGAGAGTTCAGAAACTTCTCACGTGCAAGTAGCAATCGCATTCAAGCCACAAGGGCACGTGCAGCAGTGCAGACAGAGAAACTATAAATCTGTAGGGGAAAAGATTAAATTTAACCCTATGTAACACAATGTAGTTAAAAAGTAAACAACAAGGGCCGGTGAGATAGCTGAGCGGCATAAGTGCCTGCCTGGCAAGCGCAAGGTCCTGAGTTCGACTCCCGGTACCCACATACAAAAATAGGGCAGGTGATATTGCTCAGTGGCATGGGCTCCTGCTGGTGTGCAAGGTCCTGAGTTCGACCCCTGGTATGCACAAAAAAAAAAAAGAGTAAACAACAAAATATCTCAAAGGTAATATGGGAAAACATTTTACTTTGAGATAGGAAAAGATTCTTAACTCACAGAAACCTCTCATCAGAAAGGACAAACTAATAAATTAAACTACATTAAAATTAGGAAGCATGAAGACTAATTACAGGAAGAAAAAAACAAGCACTATGATTACCAATATGCAAAGAATTGCTGTAAATCAACAAGAAATAGAAAAGAGGCTGTCGAATTTTCCACAGGCCACATGCCGTTCACCACCCATTTGCATAAATAAAATGTGAAGGGAACACACCCATCCCTTGGGTCCATTTTGTCTACAACTGCTACCAAACAGAACTGAGTCACTGGAACGGAACATCTGGCCTGCATTGCCCAAAATATTTACTATTTGGCTCTTTACAGGAAAGGTTTGAGAGCCTCTGGGTGAGACAACAAAGTAGGAAAACGGACGAGATACTTTCACAAGCACTCCACGGAAAATATCGCACACACACACTCACATCCAATGCCAATACACAAACTTAAAGGGGATCGACACTATCATTTATCAGGGAAAGGTTCACTGAAACCAAAGTAGGACACCACTACTCAGACATCTACAGCAAAAACTAAAAAGACTAGGACCGAGAGTGTGGTATGAGGCTCAGTGGTACAGCGCTTTCCTGCCATACCCAAGGCCTTGGGTTCAGTCCCCAGCACCACACACACGTAGACAAAGACTAATAATACCATATGGTGTCGGACACAGGAACAAAAATAACTCTTACACACTGCCAATGGAAATAAATGTAAATTGGCACACCAATTTGAAAACCAGTTTGCCATTTTCTATTAATTTCGAGCACCTTGCCTATTACTCAACCACTTCATTCTTATATAAAATTCCCCATAAAATTGCATGCATAGGGCCAGGGATAAAGCTTAGTGGCACAGCGCCTGCCTGGCAAGTGAGAGGTCCTGAGTTCAATTCCCGGTACCAAAAAAAAAAAAATTGCATGCATAAGTGAACCAAAAGGTATGTATCAACTTTACTTATAAAACCCCCGAATTGGAAACAACTCAAAAGTCTGATGAAAACAATAATGATGAAATACTATACAGCAATGACCGTGGAGGAGCTAGGTGACTCTCACCGAGTCACTATTGATCCAGGGAAAAGACACACAAGATGCTATGCACAATATCATCCAAATTAAACAGAGTCCAAGCAGTGCAAATCTAACCTGAGACAGCATGCGTAGGCGGGGTGGTTACCTCCGGGGATAAGTTAGGCACAGTTTTCATAGGACAGCAGAGGTGAGCAGGGTCCCGTAATTTATGTCTCGACCTTGATGGGAAAGGGTAATTAAAAGATGTGTTCAATTCCTGATAATCCATCAGGCTTCTCCGCTTAGGGGTCATGTATTTTCACGTATATGTTACACATCAAGGAAAAAACTTTTTCAATCCATGGCAAACACTGGTATCCAAGACATAGACATATACAAAATCTCCTACAAGTCAGCAAGAAAAATGAAAAAAGGAATTACAGCTGAAGACGCAAATGAGTCGTACAAAAGAGGATTCAGAAATGGCCAGTGAACATGGAAACCATGGCCGGTCTCTCTAGCAACCCTATGGCCAGCGGACCACCGGTACCTGCGAGGGACCCAAGCCTCACAAAGATGCACAGCAGCACAGGTACGGGATGCTCATTTCCACATGCTTGTAACAGAGGAAATTGGAAACAACCTAAATGAATAGGAAACATGCAACAGAGATCAGCAAAGCCAAAAGTGGACTGTTGAAAAGGTTGCTAAAACTGATCAGTCTTCCACAAAATGAATCAGGTATGTGCATGTGAGAGAGAGAGAGAGAGGAAGAGAAGAGATACATAGACTAAAAATCAACCTCATTGTGAAAAAAGACAATAGAAAAGAAGAGAGGACAGTTTGTCAGCATATACGAGACCTCTGAGGGAGCAGGCAACTTCCCGGGAAACAAAACTTGCTCAAGAAAAGAGTAGGGGGCCGGTGACATGGCTCAGCGGCCTAAGCGCCTGCCTGGCAAGCACGAGGTCCTGAGTTCGACTCCCGGAACCCACGTACGAAAAAAGGGCCGGTGATATCGCTCAGCAGCACGGGCGTCTGCTGGTGCACGAGGTCCTGAGTTCAACTCCCAGTATCCAGAAAAAAAAAAGAAAAGAGTAGGATGTTTGTATAAATCCCTTTACTGTTAAGAAACTGAGCCAACAGATGACAACTTTCCCATAAAGAAGACTCGTGACCCAGACGGTGGGCCTGGTCAGCGCTCACGGGGGACAGGGAAAGGGTTCTGTCCTAGAGGGGCAGCTGTGGGGAGCCCGTCTCATGTGACGGCACAGACTGGGGAGCCAGCAGGAGGACGTCAAGAGGAGGCTGTGTTTGCGTAAAGAGGAAGGGCTAGAAACCTGCACGGGGTCACAGAAGCACAGCACCAGGAACACATAAAGGTGCGAGGGGATTTCCAGGCGGTGCCTTCGTATAATTTGTAATCATTGGACCACTTTCGGAGTGCAGCCATTCAAACGAGTTAATTAATGTCGGACAGGGGGAGAATAGCCTGAGAACAAGGGTAACGGGAGGGGGTTACAAATAATAATCATAAAGCTGCAAATAACAAATAATTAGTGGGGTAACATTATCAATAGCTAAAACTAATAAATATTAGACACACAAATCTCGTTACCAAATCTCCCTTGAAAAATCCAACTTAACCTAGAAAACAGTAAGTGGAATTTTGAAAAGAGGGGAAAAACTATCAACAGAATTTTTTTTTTTTTTTACCTTATACCACCTTATGGAACCCAAAAGGCAGCTGTCCGGGAAATGCAGGTGACATCGCAAACTGCCCGAGTTTCCCATGTGTAATATTTGACTGTACTCATTTGATAAATTCAGTGAGCTGCTTCCGGAGCTGCCACAAGAGTAGCTTTTTACCACAGTGAGGCTGACGAGTATTCTGCGGCAACTCTTGGTGCTCCTGCGAGAAAAGAGCAGCGTGAAACCCCATAGGCTCTTACGCAATCAAAAAACCAAGCGATTCTGTTTCTCTTCACGTCTTCTCAAGTCACATTCAAGGCACAGTACAAACCGCCTACCTCACACACAAAACACACACCCTACAATGAATCCCTCAGGGAGAGACGCGTGGGGTTTCTACAGGGGCCAAATGGGCAGCGCCTTAGCCAGATCAAAAGGAGCGTGGCCAGCTAGATTTATGGAACCAAATACAGCACACGATCTGTGCTGGGAAGGAAAAAGTTACCCGGGTCATTGAGGGAACCACAGATACAACCCAAATACAAACTACAGAAGACAGTATCGTCCGGGGGCTGAATTTCCTGGATTTGATTACTGCACTGTGATCAGGTAAGAGAATATTCTCGTTGATAGGAAGTATACATTGAATTCTTAAGCGATAAAATGGGTATGATGCGTACAACTGAAATGGTTTCAGGTAAAAAAAATAGAGATGCACATATATGGAGACAGAAAATTGTAAGGAAAATGGAAAATTTTTACTTTAAAATGAAAATCTAGGTAAAGGATAGACAGGAGCTTGCTATATTATTTCTCAAATTTTATGTAAATCTGAAATTATTTTAAAGTAGAAATGTACACTTTACTGAACATACATCACATCTGGAGGTTAAAGATCTGGGAGAATCCACGCTCATTTTCTTCCACGGCAGACAGTACCTTGGTCTAAAGGCTATGAAAGATGATTTCTCTTCATTTCAGAGTTCCCGGATTGAACTATTTTAAACCCAGTTCTGACATGCAAATGGATTTACTGATATATGATCTCCAACCCCAGTTAATAATTCACAGTCCACCAGTGGTGGCGAACCTACGGCACCTGTGCCACAGCGGGCTGTTTGTTATCACTGAAAGCTCTAAAAGGTTCGCCCCCACTGGCCTAGACTACACCAGGACAGTGAAGCCTTCACAGTGGGCCACTACTGATCAACACAGGGGCCGCTACTCTTCAATCCTGCAGGCTCAGGAAGTCACTCTGCCCACCAAGTCTGCCGATGGATGAAAGCCAGGAATCTGGCATGACTCCAAGTGGTACATGGGCCACTCTGGGACACAGAAAGGGGCTTTCTGGGCCCAAAATAAGAGGGACAGAATGGAGTAGCTACTTCACCCAGGAGCTCAGTGTATTTCTACTTTACCTCTATGGGGTCAGGATTGCTTCCAGTTCACAGATAAGAAAACCAAGGCTCACAGAGGTCAAATAATTTGTTAAGGTCATGCGAGTTAGTATGGTAGAGTCACAAATTGTGGCCCTTGGGCCAAATTTAGCCCACAGATGTGTTTTATCCAGGTCTCACAGAGTTTTACAAGTTGAATAGTCACACACACACACACACATGCACACACATGCACACACACAAATTCAAGCAGACAGCTACCCTTGGCGGGGCGTATGTTTTCCAGCTGAGCACGGTCTCCTCCCGGCTCAGCTGCCTCCCACCAACTTACTTCTAATATCCAAAACCTGGCAGCAACTCAAAAGGTCCAGCAGGCCCTGGCACTCGCTGACACCACCTCCTAGCACCGAGCCTGGCATGGGGTTTGAGCTTGCACAATGCTTACTGAAAGCAGATTCTTTATGAAAGAGTCCCAAGAAGCCCGACTCCTCCCCGCATGTGCCACCTGTCACCAGCACTTGCCCTTCCAAGAAGTTGGCAGGAGGAACAAAGGTACCAACCCACTTCGTAAAATGGTCTGTCGTGAAGCAAAATTTCAATGGGAAAAGATGCATTTCGTGTCCCAAAAATGGTTTACAAAACTATTTAAAGCTGATTTAAATCTATTACCCATTTAAGGCATTTCAAATGTGCTCGTTAGAAATCATTTTATCACAATTATAAACGTATGCCATACTGTTTCACTGCGTTTTCCAGGTTCAGTGCAAATGCTCTTAAAAGACACATACGGCGAGAGATGGATTTCGTCCTATTTTAGATGAGGAACTTACTTTATAACGCACTGGTACAGCCCCGAGTCCCCTGCTCTCAGGGGAAGAATCAACATCCAGGTGTGCTCCTGGTGAATTCTCCACCTTACGTTCCTGGACAACGGAACGCCGCCGGGCGCTTTGTACCAGGTCACGTTCACGTCCCCAAATGTCAGGGGAGGGTACGTGCAATTAAAAGCAAAAGGCTGGCCGGCTGCGACGACCTCATTGGATATTTTGACATCCTCGCATGCACCTAGGCAAACAAGGACGAAACAAGCACGATGAGCCAGGAAAGGAAACTCGAGTCTGTATTAGTCGTGTTAACAAACTCCTCTTCAGTTTTCTAGCCAAATTATAATTTTACCCGGGAGTCTCCCTAGGCTGGGAAGTAAGCAGAATTCCATGTTCTTGAAATGTATCCACAGCACAGAGCTCCCTTAACTCCCTCTCACACCCCCGGCACCAGGGATTTCCCTCTTTCCTTTCTATTCTTTTTATTTTTATGGGTGCACGTTTGCAGTACACAGTGCTTACATTCATCATGACTTGGTACACGCACATAACACTTCAATTCTTTTTGTTTCCTTCCCCTTCCCCCACCTCCATCTCTTGGTCCTCTCCTCATTTGCAAAAGACCTATCTCCTTGTTTCCAATTATCTATCTTTTATTTTGGTCTTTATTTATTCTTTGGATTTCTCATAGAAGAGAAACCATGCGATACTTAACCTTGAGTGTCTGATTTACGTTGCTTAACGTTACGGTCTCAAGGTGCATCCGTTCTCCTACAAATAACTCAAGTTTATCATTCTTTATGGCAGAGTAGTACTCCATTGTATGTAAATACCACATTTTTTTATCCATTCATCTGTTAATGGACTTATGGGCTGCCTCCAAGATTTAGCTATTATGAATTGTGCTGCTATAAATGGGTCTGCATACAGCTGTATCCAATGGAATTTCTATTTTCAGTCTTTTGTGAAATCGCCTTCCATCCCTCCCCTCCCATCCCCCCCCTCCTCGTAAAGGAGCGCTCCGAGTCCTGTTTTCTTTCTGCTCAGCCACCTGTTTCTCTGCCTCAACGAAAAGGCATCTCATTCCCAACCGGGTTATTTTAAAAATCTGCTCCGTTCTCCCAGGGGGCTTGGTTTTTCTCAGAACCGCGTTCGGTCGGCGGAGTCTTCGCTTTCCCCCATCGTGAAACAACCCCGTAGCGCGGGAAGCCGAGCCTCATGGTCAGAGCCGCGGCTTGGCGTTTGGCCTAAGTTCTCCTCGAAGCGCCGGGGTGACATTCGGGGCGACATCTGGGGCTGAGCGCGGAGCCCTGGGCGGCGCGCGCTGCCTCTGCCGGCCACGCGCGGCGGGCCGCGGTCAGCTCCGGAGCGAGGGCCGGGCCGGGCGCCCGGTGGCGCCGCACCTACCTGCTGGGGCCGCGCCCGCGGGCCGGAGCGCCAGGGACAGCGCGCAGAGCAGCCAGGCCGGCGTGCGCATCGCGGCCGCGGGGAGGGCGCGGGCGCCGGGGCTCAGGGCTCCCGCGGGGCCCCGCCGTGGGCGCCCGGAACGCGGCGGGCGCGGAGAGCGAGGGGCGCGGGCACCTGCGGCGCCCCCGCCGCCGCCCGACCCCAGGGACCCGCGCCCCGCGGCCTCGGACCTGCCCCGCGGCCGCGCCCGCAACCCCGTCCCGCTCCCCCTCCGCTCCGAGGCGCAGGGCTCCGAGAGCAGGGCGGCGGGCAGGCCCCGGCCGGGCAGGGCCTTTCCAGGCTGGGCGTTTCCGCCCCTCGTGGGCGTGGGCGGGAGACCTACCCGCCCGAGCCGAGCCGGGAAGGAGCCGCGCGCCCGTCGCGGGAAGAAGTGGGTTACAGCCTTTCCGCCTGGGCGCCTGGCAGCTCACAAGCGCTTCGTCCCCGGGGATGTCTCCTTAAATCCACTCCAGATCGTCCCCGCACACGAATGATTCACTCCTTTCCAAATCCCGTGGCAGCAGGTACTTCCTGTCCTGCGCTGGCCGAGGTGGGAAGGCCCCAAAGTGGAAGCCATCCTCAAGGGCGGCGGCGGAGTGTTTTCATCCTTCACTTCGGTGAGGCAGCATCCCATAGAGATGCCCCAGGTGAGACTGTTGTCACCTAGAACTCGTCCTAGGGCCATATCCGAGGGACATGCTGGCCAGGCCAAGGGAGACAGGGCGCTGGAAGTGGGGGAAGACACCAAAAGTGCCTAGCGAGGCTGCCCCTGGCGGTCTTCCCGGGGTGGAGACTGTGACATCAAAGCCGTCACAGGGGCCGGGGTGGCCTTACCAGCCAGGCTTCCGGGGTGGGCCAGGGGCTCATGGATTTCTACGCTCTGGGTGGTGAGGACCTCATAGCACATTTGTTTATATGAGCTGCCTCTGTCCATATTACTGTGTTGGAGAATTTTTTAACATTTGCTTTCTGATTTATTTTAAAGAATAACAGTAACCCCTTTACACGTTCACGTAAGTATCATACATTTTACCAAAAGTGACTAATACTTTCTAAAAGAGGCTTGCTGAGAAAAGTGGCAGTGGCTTAATAGAAGATTAAATGGATTCTCAGGCCTGCTTCTGCAGTCAATCTCTTATGCCGCAGTGTGTCACATCATCTTTGGCAAAAGCCACCACATTCCAGAGAGAGGAGGGGAGAAGGTCCAGTGAGGACTCACTGCGGTGACGGCAAGTTTGGGTTTCACAGAGGTCTCTGGAGGGCGTCTGGGAGATCCTTCGGCTCCCACAGGTGGAGGACCTCCTCGTTAGGCTGTAAGTGGAGATCCGTTGTCTTCACATAACATCTCCGCTGACCGAGGATTCTTTACACACAGATATTCTTTGGGGTTTATGTCCCCACCCCTAATGAAAACATTATTATCAAAAATATGATTCACATACAAAATTACTGCTATGAGTAGTTTTGAAGGCTATTCCCTCCTTCCTTTTTTTTTTTTTTTTTTTTTTGTTGTTTTTGGGGGCGTTTTTTGTTTTTTTCTTGTTTGTTTGTTTTGAGACAGGGTCTCACTATGTAGTTCATGCTGGCCTCGAACTCACTATATAGCCCAGGCTGGCCTCGAAGTCATGGGAATCCTCCTGCCTCAGCCTCCTGAGTTCTGGGACTTCAAGCCTGTGCCACCACACAGGACATTTGAAGGGTGTTTCTTAATCTTTTTATTATGCTACCCTTTTCCATTTTCATCTCATGAATGCATGCTTTTGTGTCTTGTCTTGTTTTTCTAGCTCGAGGACTGATGTGCATGCCAGCTCCAGTTGGAATAGTTGCCCCAAATGGGGTGAAGTTAAGGCAGGCCATCCCAGGCCCTCCCAGAGCCCCATGGTACCAGTTCTTACTGAATGTTACTGACAATGCACTTTGCCAGTGACTCCGTGGGCCTGAAACTTACTCCTCCAGGGATGGTCTCTATGGCAAATGCACTTTCTGATAGGTAGAAAATGAATCCCTTGATTTCGAACACAGAACTGACTTGGGGATTTAAAGCTTTGAAATTAAAAACCTGTTAAGTAAGTCAGACACAGAAAAGCACGTCTTGCATGCTTCCTCAACCAAAAAAAAAGTTACCCTGAGTGTAGGTAGTGACACGGGGGTAGGAATGTGGAGGAACGCCAAATTGGATCAGTGCCACAGTGTGCATTTATTGAAGCATCAAACTAAACTCCATCAATGTGTACTATTCATGCACTTTAATAACAAACATGTTTAACTAAGGCAAAATTTCAAAATTTTTTTAAAAGCAACAGAAACTGTAACATTTACTGCAGTCTTCCTGTTACCCTGAGAAATCCCAGAAACAAGAGAGCATTGTTGGCTAAAGAGGAAAGGGAAGGGAGGAATTGGGATGAAATTGATTCGCAGAGGTTGCTGGAGGCGAGTTCAGGTTTGCTTTGTCATGGTCATGCAGAACGGGGCTTTAGGCTGAACCTTCCTGAATTTTGTCACCTCAAAATGCTTTCTCTGAGGCAGGAGAATAGCCGCGTATAGGAAGCCCTTCTGGACCTCGTTGCGGTCTGGAAGAGTCCACATTTCTAATCCCAGGGGAAAGTTATTGGAATTCCAATAAATTATTACAATCTACTACTTCCGATGCAAACCACTGCAAGAATAAAGACACTAAGGCGTATTTGTAGTGGTGGGGAGCCAAGGGGGTCCTAAGTTCAGTCAGAATAACGGCTAACTGGAACTAAGGCCTCCACCCAGGGCCGAACCCAGGTTTTATTAATTTGTGAAGAGGGGAGTGGCTTGGGGATGAGTGACTGTGAGAATGGTGGGAAGTCTGTGAGTGCTGTGAGCTGGGCTAGGAAGGAGGCCTGAAAATACCTTTGCAATATGCAGAGGAAGAGATATGCAGAAAGAGTAATTTGCATATCACAGATTGGGGCAGTATCTAGTGTTTTGGGGTCAGTGCTTTCAGTTTTGATGTGTCATCTTCATGCCCTGAGATGTCACGGCCTCTTTTTCGAAGCTCAATCTCAGCCAACAGCGTGGTATCACTCAGCCTAGCTCAGACTAGTTGGGAGCTATAGGCGGGGCATCATTGACCTGCCATGTTACTTTAAAGACTACACATCCGCACCTCTGCTAGACCCATTTGCATTGCTTAAAGCCATTTGAGGGGATAAAGACAAATCCTAGCCAGCTCTGTGCATACCAATACATGGAAATAGGGCCAGGTTTAGCCAAAATGGAGACAATTGCTCTTGTTTCAAGGAGAGCCGTACTGGTAGTCCTCCACAGCCTCGAGTTCAAGGCCAGCTTGGGCTATATAATGAGTTCAAAACTAGCCTGAACTACATAGCGAGACCCTGTCTCCAAAACAAAACAAAAAACAAAATGCTTTATTTTTCCCTTTAAGAATTTTCTTTTGAAATAAGCATCTTATTATGCAATGTTTAAGAGCTACATAATTCAAAATGTTCCTAAGCGATATAAGAAAAAATACCCAGCATCAGAGACAGAGCTCTCGAGGCTTCCTGAGTACATGGCTCCCACTCCACAAGTCCTCACTGCCCAAAACTGGGGGCTTGACACACTGTGTGTGTGTGTGTGTGTGTCTGCGTCAGTGTCTGTTAAGTAATATAAGGTGCTCTAATGTAGGTTTTTTGTGTGTGTGTGTGGGTACCGGGGGTCGACCTCAGGACCTCGTGCGCCAGCAGGCGCCCGTGCCGCTGAGCGATGTCACCGGCCCTTTTCTCGTATGTGGGTATCGGGAGTCGAACTCGGGCCCTCGCACTTGCCAGGCAGGCGCTTATGCCGCTGAGCCATCTCACCGGCCCTTCTGTAGGTTTTTGAGTCTTCGAATCAGAAGTCCTCATATTGTACATTCTTGCCATTTGCTATTGTACGATGTTACATGTTTGAGATTCAGTATTTTGAGTGCTGTTGGAGTTGCCTCAAGCTCACAGCTCATAGAATCCCATCATGTGATACCCCACAAATTACAATTAGGTGGCCCCAACTGTATATCTTGTTCTTATAAACAGTGCTATAATGTCCTCTCGCGTGGGTATTCAAGTGCAGTTACTGGATAGATACGTCTTCAACGGTTAGCAAATTCCTAACTTTTCTCCATCGTGGCATTCTTCAGAGGAGACGTGTTCCATTGCTTCATATCTTTACCAATAGTAGTGTCAGATTTTTAAATTTGCACATGTCACCAGTCTGGAGGCGGAAAGCTATCTTGGGGTTTGTCCACTTCCTAGTTACTAGTAAAGTGGAGCATCTTTGCCTGTGGCCCCAGCCTCCTACCCACCCTCCATGTGAAAGTCCTTCTTACATGAGGCTCCTTTTTACCCACTCGGTGTTTTGCCTTCTGCTGGTCCATTTGTAGTGAACTCACTGAATTCCGCCTCTGAAGTTGCCTTCCCGGGAGGCACACACCCACCTCCCCATCTTCCCGGCCCCTTGAGGGAGCCCAGCAGCACCCTTCTACCTGCTTGCTGTTGTGAAGGCTGCAGAGCAGCCTGGCCTGTGCGAGGTGCTTGGTTCTTCATCATCATCATCACCGTTGTTGTCATCACCACCAACCCTCCTTGTCTCCCTCTTTGCAGCCTACAGACATTCTTCGCAAAGGGAATACCTTAGTCCTTTAAGCCACTTCTCATTTGCTATGATAGTTGACACTGCCTGTAGGTTTATGTTTCTTAGGATGTAAATCAACTTTCTCTAGAGATTGGTCCTTCCCTGTTAGCAGGGAAAGCCACCCATCAGTGTGATGGACACACTGATGACTCCGATCAGCTGAATTTCCTTTCAGTGTGTTAGATCCTCAGACCAAGATGTGATGCATATACGGAAGAGTAATTTTATCAAAGATTTCATATAAAATGTGTTTTTACAGAATGAATAGTACTTTTTATTTGCTCTAACTGAACATCTGATGAGTTTTCTTTGGCTGTAACCTGCAGGTAAAGTTTCCCAGGGGACAATGAGTAGAACGTGTTCACATGCACCTATCAAACGTTCTAAACCCAGCATCAGGCTGGGGTGCGAGTGTGGGGCTCTACCCAGATCTTTGTACCTTTAAACCCCTTCAGTTCTCCCACTTCCTCTCTGGGGCATGGAAGACAGGGTGGCAGCTCTGCAGCGGGCTTTGGTTGTTGGGATGAAATGAGCTAGAAGAAGCATCAGGAGACAAAGGTGTAGCGCAAGGAGCACCCGATGGCGAAGTCGTCAGTCTGACTCCTCCACCCAGCCCCGTCCACTGGCTCATTCATTCCTGGTTCATTCATTCACTCCATCCTCAAGCCCTAGCACAGGCCCAGCTGTCTGCCTGATGCTCACTGCTGGAAGCACAGCTGGAGAGAAGATGCCCCGTAAGCTCACCATTGTCCTATCATCTAGGAAATAAGGACATTTGAAAGGATGACTTTAGGTTGATGAGAACCACATAGGACCTCGGGCATGGTGAGTGGTGGGAGCCCACGGAGCAGACATGTGGGGAAGGAGCACTCCCAGGGCAAGAAGCAGCTGGTGCAAAATCTCAGAAGGAGGAAAGAGTTCAGAAATCTCAAAATAATAGAACTGAAACCAGTGTGACCAGGATGTAGGGAATGAGAAAGTGAGAGAAATGAAGCTATAGCGGTAGACAGGAGCTAGATCATACAAGGAAAACAGGAAGGTTAGATCATGCTAGGTAAAGTCAAAATCTATGAGAAAATTTAAAGCAGAAAAATATAATCTATAAAAGATAATAAATATATAAATGCTACGTGTCATAGTTGCTTTTCTCATTGAACCCAACACCCAGAGTTACAGTAGGAAGGGTTTATTTAGCTCACAGTTTGTAGAGGTTTCAGTCCATAGTCAGCTGGCTCCAAGGCAGGGTGTCCTGGCAGAGGGACATCGCAGAGGAGAAACAGTTCATAGCAGGCAGAAGGCAACAAAGCAGTGAAGTAGCAAGCAGCAAGCAATAACCCTCTTTCTGTCTCTTGTATCCTAGCCAGGCTACTCACACCCCGGGTGGGGCAGCCTCATTCCTAGCATCGCACCATCTCATCGATCCCAGCTTCACATCCTCGATCCCAGCAGCACACACCATAGATCCAGCCACTTCCCAAAACCCCCACCTATGACCACGTGAGGCTTTGGGGGGACATTTAGACACAAGCCATAACACTACCGTTACCACTAACGCCCACCAAAATGGCTCAGATCATAAAGTTGGACAATTCCAAAGATGGCGAGGATGTGTAACACCTGGCTCTCTCGTTTACGCTGGTGAGAGCACAAATTGGCCCAGCCACTTAGCAAAGCCATTTGATATTATCTACCAACGTGAACTCAACAAGAATCTGTAGGTTGTGGGGTGAAAGGCGCCTTTTTCTTCTTCATGCATTTCAAAAATTTCTGCATTGTCATAAACTAATGTTGCTTCTATAATACAAAAAGGGATATTTTCTACTTTATTTTTTTTTTATTTTAAAAGTTTTTATTTATTTTTTTTTTTTGTGGGTACCGGGGGGTCGACCTCAGGACCTCGTGCGCCAGCAGGCGCCCGTGCCGCTGAGCGATATCACCGGCCCCTTTTTTGTATGTGGGATCCGGGAGTCGAACTCGGGCCCTCGCGCTTGCCAGGCAGGCGATTAAGCCACTGAGCCATCTCACCAGCCCTCTACTTTATTTTTTAAAAGAACATTTGTACTGCAGTAATCAACTCAGAAGGGAATTGCTACACCAGCTGTTCACTGTCCTTCCTTGCTCATCCGTCCCTGGTTTCTAATCCCTGGTCACCTTGATTCTCTAACAGACAGCTGGCGACAGCGCCCCCAGACCTGCCCCAAAGGCTAAAGCCAAAACACCAGCCAGGGATTTCAACCCTGCATCATATGAGTTTGCCTCTTGAGTGACTTTCTCTTCGCACCACCCTCTCCCTGGATTCAGGGTTTTCTTTCTTTGTAATTTCCTCCACGTGGCCTCCGACACCTGGTGAGCGTTTCTCAAAGGGTCTTAGGAAGCTTGAGCACAAACGTGCATCCTCTGAGATCTGGAAACTGGAGAAGGAGAAGGAGTCCAGTATTAGGAACCACACGGCTTGGGAAGCAGTACGCAGAGCGGGGAGCAGCACTGAACAGCAAAAGCCTTGGAGGCGAAGGAGAAGTCAGGCTGAGGGAGGTGCGCGAGGCAGGCCGGGGAGAAGGCTGAGGCGAGAACGTGGTGCAGCAGCCAGGGCAGAAGTCACCCGAGTGGGTCCCCACACTGTTAGGTGGTCAGACATTAGTGGGTCTGAGGGACAAGTTGTGTGTGTGTATGTGTGTGTGTGTGTGTGTGTGTGTGTGCATGCGCGCACGCAAAACGACATGTACCACCAGGTGAGTAAAGAGAGACATCAGTGTGTAACACACTTATAGTCACTTGTTAGGTCTCGGACCCAAAGCGACCCCGCGAAGCACCTGGCTGTCTAGATCCAACACAGGCATTTGTATTTCTTCATCTGAGAAGTACGTGTTCATGGATTGGGTCTTTAAATTTGGGGCGTCTGATTTTTTTTCAGTTCTTTATGTGTTCTAGATATTAGTCGTTTGTCTGAAGAACAACTGGCTAAGATTTTTTTCCCACTCTGTAGGTTGTCTTTTCACTCTGTTGGTGATTTCTTTTGTTGTGCAAAAGCTTTTTAATAAGATGAGATCCCAGTTATTGATTCTTTATATCATTTCCTGTGCAATCAGGGTTTTGTTTGTGAAATCTTTGCCTATACCTATGTCTTCAAGAGTTCTGCCTATTCTCTGTTCCAGCAGATTTAATGTTTCTGTTTTAATATTTAGGTCTTTGATCCATTTCAATTTTAGTTTAGTGCACACAAATAGCAAATAAATATATGAAAAAATGTTCAACATCACTGGTTGTTAGAGAGATGCAAATTAAAACAATGCTGAGATTCCGTCTCACTCCAGGAAGAACAGCTATCATCAAGAAATCAACCAATAACAAATTCTGGCAGGGATGTGGGGGAAAGAACCCCGCTCCACTGTGGGTAGGACTGTAGACGTATGCAACTACTGTGGAAACCAGTATGGAGATTCCTCAAAAAGCTAGGATTAGAGGTCCCATTTGACCCAGTTATTCCCCTCCTGGCTATTTTCCCAAAAGAATTAAAAACATCATACCACAGCAATATATGCGCACCCATATTTGTAGCAGCACAATTTGTAATACCTAAATCTTGGTATAGTCACACACTTTGTTTTTTATTTTTTTGTTTTGTTTTGTCTTATTTTTTTATGTGGGTACCGGGAGTTGACCTCAGGACCTCACGCTTGCCAGCAAGCACTTTTGCTGCTGAGCAATATCACCGGCCCTTTTTTTCCTTTATGTGGGTACTGGGAGTCGAACTCAGGACCTCGTGCTTGCCAGGCAGGCACTTATGCCACTGAGCTATCTCACCAGCCCAGTCACATACTTTGTAATAGCTAAATCTTGGAAGCAACCCAAATGCCCATCAACCTAGGAATGGATAAAGAAGTGTTTTTTTGTTTTTGCTTTTGTTTTTTAAATATATATAATGGAGTACTACTCTGCCATAAAGAAGGAAAAATTTGAGGCATTTCTAGGTAAATGGATGCAACTTGAGACCATACTCTTAAGTCAAATAAATCAGACTTACAAGTGTAAACATTACGTTGTCTTCCTGGTGTGAGAAACTGAAAGGGTAAATCAGAAACAAAATGTACAATAGATATTGTGAAATGGGAAGAAATTGTTCAAAAGGAAAGAGAACCTAGGGTGAGGGAAAGGGAAAGGAAGGAAGGGAAAAGGCAAAAAAGGATAAAGTGGAAACAAAGCTTTTAAATAGGGAAGGAAAGATGGGTTGAGGGGAGGAGTGGGGATTGGGGAGAAAAGAGGAATCAAAATATATCACGTACGGGTACAAAAAAAAAAAAAAAAGGCCTGCTACAGTCCAGTGATATCGGGAAAGAAAAGGCTCGTTGAAGACCCTCCTGGCTTGGGCTAGGCCTGGTTTAAATTAAGAACTTACCTTTGTAAGGTTTTTTTTACATGATTAAAGCCCCTGAGGAAACACTGCCATTCTAAAAAGGACAGGAAGGTATTTTACAATTCCAAAGTAACTTCTAAGTAAAATGTTGGTCAGCATCATAATGATCCTAGTTCTCTGAACCCCAATAATAACTTTCTAGGTGCATAAAAGCCTACCAGAACTCACATTCAGTGTAGATGCCTTCATGGCACTGCCCACCTTCTCACTTGAAATTGTAACTCTCTGCCTATCCATTTCACAAGAAATTCTGCCTATAGCTCTACATGGCCACCCATGTGTCTTGGCTGAAGTCGTTCTTCAAGGGTACCAAGAACACAGGATCAAGAAAGGAAGGAGCCCATCCCTTGCTGTATCGGGACCGGGCTTTCGGGTGACAACATGGCCTGTGAAAACTGCAGTAACCTGTCATCAAAATCTGAGTGACTTCATTCCCAGGACATGTTGAATAGAAGGAAAACCAAGGGACCCTGTGGGATGGTTATCAGTGAAGCCCTCCCAGTGCTGGAAGTAAAACCAAATGATGCTTGGGATCGTGTCCAGATCAGAGGATCCGTGACACACAAGCTTCGTGGATTGAGTCTATGAGTAAATTAACCTTGTGCCTCGCTAAGGACAGCCCTAGAGGAGTCAAGGGGATCCTGTCAGTCTGGACGCAAGCCGTACAGGCTCAGCGGGTCTGACAGCTGCAGATTTGGGAGACAGCCGTGCTAATGTTTGGGGCTCGGCGTTAAAGTGAACGGATAGGATTTGCAGCCTTCCTCAGAGAAACCCTGAGCGCTGTGAGGTACGATGAGCATGTTTTTGTTGGGAAAGCTCATTTTAAATACTATCATCTGTTTCCTGTAGTGCTTTCCCTCCTTAAGACACACGCGAGCACGCGCATGCGCACACACACACACTCAATGCAGGCTTTTATACTTTGTTTATAAAACACAGGTTATTATATCCCCCAAATCTCCCTCTGACTTGTCTTCTCACGTGCATTTTTTTATGTGCACTATTTCCTATTTTATGAATTCCTGCCCCTACAGTGATTCATCTTTGTGCTTCATTTTAGTAAAAGGGAAAGAACTTTTCGTTCCATCTGAACTCAAGCAGTAAAATCAAGAAAAATATATACAGAGGTTCTACCCAGAATTGGACAGAGGCTTCCTACCTAAACACCTTTGAAGGTAGGGAGTCCTGTTTACGGATGGCACAACTAGCGTCAAAGCAACCAAAAAAGGGCCTTTGGTTTCAAAATTGTGGCAGTTCAAGAACTGATAAATCAGGTGCTTTCTAGCAGATAGGATTCCTGTGGAGAAATTATTCCAGAGACCAACCCCTCCCAAGTAAAGCTATTTTGCATTTATTCTTGGAAACGTATTTGATACGAGAGCAGAAAATATGACTTTTTGATGGTAGCCAGGATTGATTCTTCTAACAATTTGCCAAAAACCACTTTAACTGATAAAGGAACAGAAACGTAGTAAAGAGTTCCTGGAATTGTTCTGAGACATTCTGCCTAAGCAAGTTTTCTAGATAGCTAATTCCTACATTTTCATAAATTCTCACCTTTTTAATTTTTACCGAGTGGTTATAGAAACATTGATCAAGAATATGTTAATCCAATTTCGTCTTTATTTACCCCCCTTCACCTTCGGGGCTGCAGAAGGGCTGAGGGCCGAGCAGCACCCAGGCCTCTGCGTTGTACCTCTGGATGTCCTATGCTTTGTCTTTATTTTTAGGATCTCTTAGGGTTTGTGTCACACACCCTGGCCACATCCTTGTTTATAACTCTCCTCTAGCCACTTTATTGGCATATTCTAATAGGACTCAAGAGAACCAAGTTTATTGATAGTATAGTTATGAACAAAGCTACTATTTATTTATTTATTTATTTGCAGTACTGGGAGTTGAACCCAGGGCCTTAGCACCAAGCTTTAGCCTTATAAATTTATTTATTATTTATTTGTTTATGCAGTTAGGGTCTGGCTAATTCGCTAAATTGCCCACGCTAGACTTGAACTTGTGATCCTCCTGTCTCAGCCTCCCAGCATGCTGAGATTACACGTTTACACCACCATGCCTGGGGTAAAGCTGCCATTTGTGTGTGTATGTGTGTGGGTACCAGGGGGTCAAACTCAGGACCTCATGCTTGCAAGCAGGCACTTGTGCCGCACAGCGATATCACCGGCGCTTTTTTCCTTTGTATGTGGGTACCGGGAGTCGAACTCAGGACCTCACACTTGCCAGGCAGGCGCTTATGCCGCTGAGCTATCTCACTGGCCCCCAAAGCTGCCATTTTTTGAGGCCCTACTCTAGGCTAGGCCTGTGGTAATATAGGCAGTCTTTTCAATCATTGCACAACTCTGGATTAGGTAATATCCCCAGTAAGGAAACCCGGGCTCAGAGCGTTCCTGTAAGGTTTCCCACCACGTGGCGGGCAGGCAGCAGCTCCAGGGCTCTCTGCTGCGCTGAGCCCACCCGCCACCTCCCCTAGCCCGACACAGCGGGGCCTCCCGCCCTTCGCAGGTGCAGGCTTGGAGAGGCACCCAGCGGTTGCAAGAGCTCTGAACCATGGAGCTCAGAAGCTTTTGCTTTGGGCGCTCCAGAGGATCTCACCAGCTTTAGCGGTGAGCGCTCTGATTGGCGGAGCTCACCAGCTTTAGCTGTGAGCGCTCTGATTGGCGGAGCTCACCAGCCTTAGCTGTGAGCGTTCTGATTGGTAGAGGACACCAGCTTTAGCACATGCATTGTGGACACAGAGTATGCCAATTTTGTCCAACTCCTGGATCAGAGGAAAAGATGCACAGAAGCACTGCATAAAATGTGACCGTTTATACACAAGGACCATTGCCCTTGTCATGCGGAGGGGAGGCAGGTGAAAGGCCAGTGACAGACTCGCGTTACAATCCTTTGGAGAAGCAGGTGAGTAAGTGGCATACAGACGAGGCTACTCCATACTGTGGAAGCCAGGGCACACTGTTGGGCCAGTGACCCCCAAACCCCGCCCCTTGTCCCTGTCCCCACCCCCAGGAACCGTCCACGCCCACACCCTGCATCCAGCCTGGCTTGGAAGTGTGAGGATCGGCTGTGGAAAGGACAGGCGGAGAAACAGGTTCCCAGCAGTATTCAACACAAGGTGTCACAATTTTATTGGAAAACGAGTCCACTCTGTTGATGGAAATGCACACCGTACAGGAATTTGGTGTTTTAAGATACAAAAATACTTGGCATCTGCTGCAGAATTATACAAGCAAATGTTTTTTGTTGTTGTTTTTTAAACCTTCATTAACCAGTACAAACATCACTTATCAAAAATGTCATTTTAAAAATGGCTCAATATTTTTTCTTGTCTTGCAAGTAAAATTTTTTAAAAAAGTAGGAGAGAGAAAATATAAGTTCTGCTAAACCAGTTTAACCACTGGTAATTAAATACTTCGTTGCATCTGCAAACGCTTCGTCAGCTCAGGCTGACTTTTTAAAAAATACCATCAGAAAGTGCAATATGAAATCCGATTAATGGGAAAAGCATGAAAGGAAGAGCTTTTAAAAGGCTGTTTTATTTGTGTTTTTGTATTTAAGTGATGATAATAACCCGAAGGAAGTTCACAGGGCCGGAAAAGTAGTTTCGTCCTCAGGAACCCCCGGAGACGGAGTGGCACTGCACTTTCTGTTTGAGAGCCCAGGCCAAGCACTTGATTCCCATCCTTGCCTAAAGCCCAGATGCCATGCTCTCCTCATTCTTGGTTGTCCCCACATCCCCTATTTTGTCACTAGTTCTAAGCTTCAGGATTGGCTTGAGCTTGGCACTGTGCACGCCAGTGTGTACTCTAGATGATCAACTAATCATCGTGGGTAAAATCAAGCTTTCAGAGCACCTCACGGGTCATTGGGTCCTGACACTCCCCAACCCCACTGGAGTTCGGGTGGCATCTACGCGCTGCCAGATGACCACGGGACCTTTGTTCCAACAGCAGCTCAAAGCCGTCCTCTCCTTCAGTGCTGTGAGCCAGAACCAGGGGAAGATGGGTAGGGAGGGCTTTGGAGGGGAGGGGAAATGTCCTCCCAAATACATGTGTGTGTTCACCCACAACATGAAATATTAAAAATATGAAAAACAGAAGGCCTGCCCCCTGCATACAATTTCAAAAACCAAGCATGAGCCCTCCGATAAGTACAGGGTGAGCTTGACTTCAAGACTCTTCAGAGATGCTCTATTTACCTCAGGACTGTCATCAATTTTTAATTTCTACACCCCAAACCCCAATTTGCTTTTAATTTTACTTGGCTAAGAAATAGTTACCTTGGGGCCAGTGAGATAGCTCAGCGGCATAAGTGCCTGCCTGGCAAGCGCAAGGTCCTGAGTTCAACTCCCGGTACCCACATACAAAAAAAAGGGCCAGTGATATCGCTCAGCGGCCCGGGTACCTGGTGGCGTGCGAGGTCCTGAGTTCGACCCCCGGTACCCACACACACAAAAAAAAATAGTTACCTTTAGGCAAAAAATAAATGAAGGTATAAAGGGTCTTCATAAAACCTAAACATAATTTTCATAAATTCCAACATTGAAAAGTTTCAAATTTGTTTCTTCCATAAAAACATTCCCGGGTTCTACTGCCTCCTGGGAAACTACCATTTCTTCTCACTTGAGCACCAAAGGGCAGGAAAGGGACAGTTAATGACCGGAAATCAAGTATTCAGTGCACTGAATGAGAAATCAGAAAAGGAGGCCCAAGTCCTTGGGCCAACAGAACTGAGTTTTTTGTTTGTTTGTTTAAACATAGGTCACTTTTTTATATAAAATTAGAATACTTACAAAAATTAAATACAATTATCAGAAGACATTTTTAAACAACGGCACAATACAGAAATCTATGTCATAAGTGCAAATTGTTCGTGGAAGGAAGTGAAGGACAGAGAGGAGTCCCCACCTCTCCTGCTAGAGCGGGACCCACGGGACAGTACTAGCAGAGGGACAGGAGGTACAGCGGGCCCCAGAGGGAGGGCTGCCGGAGTCTACAGTGCTGAAGCAAAGTGCCCAGATTTCAGTGACTACTGGTCAGCTGGAGCACATGCAAGAAGAAATTCCATTAATCACATGCAGTGGCACCTGGGGCTCACAGGCAGGTGAGGATGGAGTGGGGGAACTAGGGCGGGGTGACATGGGGGTGGGTGACACTGGCGGCAGGAGAGCCTGTCCCTGGCTCCTGAGCAGGACACACATCACAGGGGTGTCAACAGGGACCAGGAAGCGAGAGGGTGTAGCATCTAGTGACAGAGCGGAGGGATGAAGCCCCTGCAGAGCTCTTCACAAAGAAACAAGGAACCAAGTGAAATGCGCGAGGAGAGGGAAGGACGGGCTCTTGCTGGCCCGGGAGGACAGCAGGAAGAGGTGGTCAGACTCAGCCCCCACCGCTTTCAGATCCTCTCTTCTGCGGAAAGCTGCGGTGGTTTCACTTTCACCACCTTGGGACCTGGAGACTCTTTTTTCACTGAAATGACAGTTGTCACCATAGTGCACACAATCTGGTCCTTGGAAACTGACTGTGGGCTGTGGATGTGGATGTAAAATACAAAGCACAGGAAGTTCTCCAAGAACACATCACCTTCCTCCACGAGTTGAGAGTCACACTCCACCAACAGCATGGCCCAGGACAGCCCCCCGGGGCCCATGACCCTACAACGTCTCCAGTGGCTGTGGACAACTTCATAAATCCGCCCACAGAGGGCAGCCGTGCCCTGCATGCTTTTTCTTCCAGTTTGCTGTCCCAGTCCCTCTTTTCAGCAACTCGGGCACCAGAGAGGGCACTAGTCACCCGTTAGCAAGGCCCACGCCTCTGCTCCGAACCACGCCGGGCTGCTACTGTCACAGAGACCCGCACCCTCAATGATCTGACTCCAGGTGACCTCCAGGTGGGCCAGGGACTAGGCAGGTCCACCGCATGACCACAGAAGTCAGCGGGGGTGCAGCCCATCCTGCAGCACCATGAGACGAGAGGCGCTCAAAGAACCCCTGCCAGGCTGCTTCCAGCTACCCAAGCGGCAAGCGAACCCCACTCTGCAGTGTCTCCGTAGAGTCCTGCCTGCTGGCCTGGGCCAGTAACTGCTGTGGGGATGCAGGTGACAGCGGCAGGGCTGGCATATGGTACCTGATGTTCTTCCAGAACCTGGTCTTTGCAGACTGCGGTCCTTCTCTCAAGTCCCCTGACCAGCGGATGACCCCGTGTTTCTGCTTAATAAATTTAATGGACTCTGGCATTTTCTCATAGTCTTGGATTTTGTCCAGCTCAACCAGCACAACCTTAATCCCCTCCTTAATGAGGGCATTGTACATCACGATTTGCTCCTCAGACGAGTGGCCCAGCCAGCTGAAGCCCACTATGTCCCTCAGTAAAATGATGATCAGCCTTCTGCTCTGCTGGATGGTTTCATTCGTGACCTCAATCGTGTCTGGAAAACATGAAGAACAGAAATTACAATCAATCCACAGTCATTCTCTCCAGAACCAAACCTCCCAAGTTTCTTCCCATCCCAGCCCTGGCACATTTTTTCTGCCTCGCTTTGGATCCTACAGGACTTTTGCACGTTCTAGACGAGCCCAACGGCTGGCCCACGAAAGCGGAATTCCACGCAGAACTTGGGAAACTTTCAGGGGAAATTTTTAAAACTTCTTGTTAAACCATCTGATCTGTAACACTTCCATTTTTTCATACCAGCTGAAAAGTACCTGTGGAATCCAGTCATTCAATTTCCAAAGCGAGTAAAAATACATTTAATTACTGATCTAACAAGCTATAGGATCAGTGAATTCTCTGCATTTAATAAGTGCTAAAATCATCATGGGACATCACTGAAGACATTTGTTAAAATGTGAAATATTGGTGCTACACACCACGGTCTGCTAGAAAGAACAAACCCAAATTTAGCGATTAATTTTATAAGAAGCCTCTTAGTATTTTGCATTGTACACATACCTTCCCCAGCATAGTCATCCCTTCCATAAATGAACAGTTTATATCCAAACTGTCTTTCCAAGACCTCAGGCAAGATTTTAAACACAAAAATATCTGAGCTCGAGGTGGACCCTTCTGCGAGGGTCTTTGGATACAGCACATAAGCATCGTAGATCTTTCCATCGGAAGCTGAAGGGAAAATGTAATGCACTTATGACCAAGATTGAAAATGATTTATTAAAGCCAATATCACAAACACACACTTCATATTGACCTATTAATCTTTTTTGTACAACGGCATGATTGAAGGAACAATACCAAAATAATAACCTTTTTAAAGTGTTCATCTCTTACAAGTTTTCTATTGACTTTTTTCCACAAAGTTGTTCTTAGAGCACCTCATGGTGGCCACGTCACATACAATCATTAAGAAAGTATTGTTATCTTCTGTTCTTATCTTCTTCCCCAAAAGTCTCAACACCTCAGCCCTGAATTCTACCCATTCTTCTTTTTATGTATTACCATGATATTAGAGGTTTTGTTTCATTTTGTGTTTGCAGTCCTGGGAATTAAACCCAGGGCTGCGCTACATCCCCAGCCCTTTTTATCTATTTTTATTTCGAGACAGGGTCTCACTAAGTTGCCCAGGCTGGACTCGAACTTATGAACCTCTTGCCTCCATCTCCCAGAGTGCTGGTTTACAGCCATGCACCACCATGCCTGGTTTTGCAAGGTTTTAATGAAGGTGAAAGGGAAAGATCTAGTCATTTTTTCCATCTGAAAGTGGATCACGGAGTGATCTGCAGCCTACACAGCACAGAGCTTGTCCTCAACAATGACTTCTGAGCATTTGTCTATCCCGCCAATACAGTGCTAAAGAAGTAACTCAGAAAGCAATGACAGCCAGCCAGTTATGAAACTATAATTATGTCAAAGCAACTGTGATTACGTTAACAGTAACTGCTATTCCCGTGCACGTCACTACCTGTCATTCTAAAACTTCTGTAGAAAAACCTTAGTCACCTGCTACATGTGCTAACTGTCCGCTCTCTCCAATGAGAAAACGCTGTAGAGAACACCAAATTGTACCTTTCTGGGGGAGAAAATCATAGCAGGAATCTCTGTACCAGAGCACAATGTCGACCTTGAAGACTTTGTAGATGAAAACTGAGCACGTAATTATAAATGTCAGTGTGACAAATACTCCAATCACGTACTTCTGGAAATCAGGGACTAGAGCAGAAAACGGGGGAGAAATATGACAACTTAAAAGAATTAAAACCTTGAGCATGGAAAACTGAACATTTTCATTGCAGGAAAAGCATATTTGGGGTCAGCTTTGTACTCACAGTATTGATTCATTCATTATTATCACTAATAATGGATAGTAAGGTACAAAGCAATCTAGCAAGGATACTATATAAAACGCAAGTTTTACAGAGTAAAACCTATTAAGTTTCTACCTAACTAACATAATATACAAAAACAGAGAAAATACGAGGACCATAGATCAGAGCCTTCCATGGTTTAACAGGATATCAAAATCACTCAAAAGCCACAAACAGGGCCAGTGAGATGGCTCAGCAGCATAAGCGCCTGCCTGGCAAGCGCGAGGTCCTGAGTTCGACTCCCAGTACCCACATATGAAAAAAGGGCCAGTGATATCGCCCAGTGGCATGGGCGCCTGCTGGCACACGAGGTCCTGAGTTCAACCCCTGGTACCCACAAAAAAAAAAAAGCCACAAACATTCCCTGAGATAGGAGAGTCAGTTAGGAAAGCCCAAAACGTGGAAGAAAGAAGTGGGGCTTAGGGAAACTTCTACATCCTCTGGCACATCTTTCCAATCACTCAACCAATGGAGAAGAGGAGAGATGATAGGTAAAGGGGAGGAGGTTGCAGAGGAATGAAGGAGGAGGAGGAGGAAGAAGAGGAGGAGGAGAAGGAGGAGAAGGAGAAGGAAAAAGTCAGGACACATGCAGGCATCCAGAAGGAAGAATCTAAAAGCTTTATCATTGTATTTTTCCCATTTAGATCTCTGATCCACCTGGAATTGATTTTGGCACAAAGCAGAAATAAGATACGCCATTTTCTAGACTAATGTGCAATTAACCCAATAGATGAGCGTTCACATTTACACTCTTTGTTACTGTAGCTTCACACGAGATTGTGGTATCCGTAGGATGAATCCTCCAGATTTGTTGTTCTGATGCAAGACTACCTGGACTAGTCTTGGTCATCTACCTTTTCGTATGATTTTTACATGGGTGGCCACAACCACACAGCCATACAAACACACCCAAACTTACATAAACGGTGCTGTGATGTCGATTGGAACTGTTTGAATCTGTAAGTCCATTCAGGGATAATTGACATCATTGCAGTAACAAGTCTTTCAAAGTAGAAGCACTGTATATCCTATTTAGACCTCCTCTGATGTATCTCAGTGATTTTTGCACTGTATTAGAGGATTTAAACAGCTTTTGCTAGATTTATTCTTAAATTTTTGATGATTTTTGGTGCTACTGTAAATGTTATTTTAAAATTAAATTTCTGTTTATATGTGATTGGTATTGAGACACACATAGAAATGATACTATAGCAAGATCCTAGTGATCCTATTAAATCCATTTCCCAATTGTGATAGTTCTTCCCAAGGTTCTTTCAGATATTCGTCCAGATCCATATTTATGAATAGCTTATTTTTAATTCAGCTACGAATTATTTTTAAACATTTCACAAACATTTTCAACACTGTGATTCTATCAATTCATGAGAAGCACTGACTTCTGACCTCTTTGTACAGTAGTTATGTAGGCTTCCCTATGTGACCATTTACCTAAAAATATTCACTAGGTATCTACAGCAGAGGACTTAAATTGCTACTAGCTCTGGAAACAGAATAATTAGTAACATAAATGGTCGCCATTATTAAAGAACTTACAGTAAAGAAAACTAAATATAATAGATACTATGGTGGGTGTAATACAGTGCTACCCCAGTGCCTAAGAAAGCCCTATGCTTATCTGTTTGGGCAGAGAGCTGGATTCAGGGCAGGCAGCAGGACAGAGAAGCTGCCTAGAGGAGCAGATCTTTCACCTGAGAAGTGAAAGAGGATCAGAAGCTGCCCAAGTGAAGAGGAAGCAAAGAGCTGTGGCAGAGGAAATAGGACTGGAAACTGCAAAGTTGTGGAATCTCACAGTAGCACCAGTTCATGGGTGCTTCTGTTGGCGAGCAATTTGGTTCACAAACAGAAGCATTCTGCAGAATTTTGCTTCCGTTCCTGAGCTTCACACTGGGGGAGGAACGCTAATGTTCCCAGGATCAGAACAAACAGAACGTGGCCATCTTCCCCAGAATAATGGAACAAATCAAGTTTGTGAACTGAGGTACCACTGTATTACATAATACAGCAACAAAAATGAATTTCGAATAAATGGTTGTTTACCTGGATATATAAACTTGACGTGTGCTGCCTCATAACTATGGTCATTTTTGGCCACACAGGTAAATGGATATAGATAAAACAGACTTTTGACTTCTGAAATATTCAGCATTACGATGATCGTGTCTTTGTTTTTGGCTGAAGGATTTTCCAAACTGTGAGAGAGAGAGAGAGAGAGAGAGAGACATTGAGTAATTACATCAACTATGAAAAAGGCAGATATACCTGGTTTATTTCTTTATCATAATGTAAACTGCAGCTAAGAAAATCACCCATGCCAGGGTCAGGCGTAACAATCGGACTGTTGGCCACATCAGCCTGAGACCGTAGAGCCCAGGGACCACTGTCGGTAACAGAATCGATAGTGAAGAAATCAAGCTGAAATCAGCGACTGCCAAGAGGAAGTAGACATGAGGTCCCTGGTCTCCACGGGCCACAGGGAATCACTTATTACGTAAGAAGAGTCGGCTGGGGTAGATGACAAAGGCTTCGGTGAGACGGTGAGAAGGAAAGAACAGGAAGCGCTGCCTACAGATTGGAAATATGAAGTTATTACTTGGCCCCAGTTAGTGAGTCTTTTCTATGGTGCTTAAAAAACACGAAGAGTAACTCAAGATAGAATTACTTGGAATGCTGTCTTCCTTGGAATGTTGCAACATGCGTAACTGAATTTGAGAAAAAGTCTTTTAAGTGATATGGAATTTTTTAAATTATTAATTCAGTTTATTGGTACATTTTAGGTATATACATAATAATCACATTCATCATAGGGAATTTGTACCTGTACATGATATATCTTGATTCTTTTTATTTTCCCATTCCCCTACCCTCCCTTCAATCCCTCTTCCCCTTATTTATAAAAGGTTTGTTTCCATTTTTTCCTTCTTTTCTTGTTTTTTTTTTCTTTTCCCTTCCTTTCTTTCCCCCTCCCCCTCCTTAGTCCCCTTTTCCATTTGAACATTTTCTTCCTGTTTCACAACATCCATTGTACATTTTGGTCTTTATTTACACTTTCGGTTTCTTATACCAGAGAAACAATGCAGTATTTACACAGGAAATAACATCTTTCACAATAGCATCCAAAAAAATGAAATACCGAGGAATCAATGTAATGAAGGAAGTAAAAGACATCTACATTGAAAAGTACGGTACTCAGAAAAGGGAGATTGAAGAGGATATCAGAAAATGGAAAAATATCCCTTGTTCTTGGGGAGGAAGAACCAATATACTGAAAATGGCCATACTCCCAAAATTGTTATACAGATTTAATGCAATCCTGATCAAAATTCCAACAGCATATCTAACAGAATCGGAGAATACAATTCTAAAATTCATTTGGAACCAGGAGAGACCTAGAAGAGCAAAGACAATCCCTGGGCAGCAAAGGCAAGGAAGGGGACATCACAATCCCTGACTTGAAATTATACTACAAAGCTACTGTGACAAAAACAGCATGGTACTGGCAAAAAAAAAAAAACCAGTACTGAGGATCAGTGGAAAAGATTAGAAGATGCAGAAACAACTCCAAACACATTGACCCACCTTATCTTTGACAAAGGAGCCAAACATCTTCGCTGCAAAAAAGATTGCCTCTTTAATAAATGGTGCTGGAAAAACTGGCTTTCCATATGCTGAAGATTAAAATTAGACCCATACCTTTCACTATGCACTAAACTGAAGTCGATATGGATCAAAGATCTAAATATTAAAACAGAAACACTAAATCTGCTGGAAAAGCGAATACTTAGAACTCTTGAAGACACTGGTATAGCCAAAGACATTATGAACAAAACCCGGATCACACAGGAACTGTCACAAAGAATCAACAACTAGGATCTCATCTTATTAAACAGCTTTTGCACAGCAAGAGAAACCACCAACGGAGTGAAGAAACAACCCACGGTGTAGGAAAAAATTTTTGTCAGCTGTTTCTAAGACAAAGGACTACTATCTAGAATATATGAAGAACTCAAAAAAAATCAGAACCCCCAAATTTAAAGACCCAATCCAAAAATGGGCATCTGAAACGAATAGGCAATTCTCAGATGAAGAAGTAGAAACGGCCAATAAATATATGAAAAAACACTCAACATCATTGGTCATTCGAGATATGCAAATTAAAACAACACTGAGATTCCACCTCACCCCAGAAAAAATGGCTATCATCAAGAAATCAACCAATAACGATTGCTGGTGGGGCTGGGGAGAAAAGGAACCCTTCTCCACTGTTGGTGGGAGTGCAGACTGATGACACCACTATGGAAATCAATGTGAAGATTCCTCAAAAAACTATAACTAGAGGTTCCATTCGACCCAGCTATTCCCCTTCTTGATATCTTCCCAAAAGAGTTAAAAGCATCATGCCACAGTGATATATGCACACCTATGTTTATAGCAGCACAGTATGTAATACCTAAATCTTGGAAATAACCCAAATGCCCACCAACCAATGAATGGACAAAGATGTGGTTTTCACAAGTGGTATGGAATTTGTGCCACAATAATATATATTTTTACCTTAAATGTACATGCTCTCACCAATCCTGTGTAGCGTACTTTTAACAGAAATACAAATGAGCAGCAAGGGTTAGGAATAATCAACTGCCATCTACCCTGATTACCAAGGTTATATAAAAGCCTGACATACAATTAATACTGAAACCGACTGGCATACTTACAAATAATAGTCTTCGACCAGTACTGGGTCATCAGAAGCAATGGCTGACCCATTCCACCTCCACTGGACAAAGTCAGAGTAATGGCCCGTGACATTGCAGATCAACTGTATCTCGGATCCTGCAAAGCAATGTATTTTTAATCAAAAGATTAATTGATCTTTATGCTGGCCTATCTATATGACTAACTGGCTACTGAACAAAAGCTCTGATTACTAAAAGGTACAAGGAAAGAGAAAAAATGCCCTGGAACTCACCACCCAGGGGTAGCCACTATTAGGAACTTTCTCCATCTCATTCCTTATCTTCTAGCAATTTCGTGAAGGGGATCTTAGTGTGTACTATTTAGGAATTGCTGTGGATTGGGAACTTCTATCTCCAAGTTTAGTCCTCCAAAATTGGCTGTTCTGTGGCTATGTAGGATTTCATAACGTAGATACACTCTAACCATTTTCCTATCGCCAAACACCATTTGTTTTTGATTTTTCATTATTATGATTAATGTTCCAAAGAACATCCTTGCTATTTATCAGGGTGGGTTTGTGCATATCCTCAAGCATTGCTGTGAGTAAAAACCTGGCAGTAGGACTGAATCAAAGGAGAAACAATCTTTAAAAGCCAAACCTCTGTCACAGGAGGCTGCATCAGTCTGCTTACTCCAAAAGAGTGTGTGTGCACACTATTTCCCCAAAACCTCGCAGTAACCAGTGGTTCTGGTTAGTCACTGCCAACTAAGAGAAGAAAAACATCTACGTAAATTTTCACCTGTATTTCTTTGTTTTAAACTGAACTCACAGCCTTGAGCAGCATACTAGGCAAGTGAGTACCACTGAGCTGTACTCCCAGCCACTACGTACCTGAACTCAAGGTAAACCAGCTTATTTTCCAGAAGCTTAGCATTTGTTGGCCTTTCATTTAACAATTGCTCCTTCTGTGTACCCACTATTTAATCCCATCCGCATAGCGACCTCACGGATCTGTAGACACTCTTTACTCATCAAGGGTATTAACTATTATGTGCAAAATATGTTCCAGATACTTTTCCAGGAGAGATGCTTTTGATTTAGTTTATGAAAATTATTGATGTAGATCTCTCTTCTTTCTCATTGCTTAAAATTTTTCCTTATATTTTCCTTATTTTATCTGTTTCAACTACATTTTTTTCTAAAAACCTTTCATTAGGAACATTTTCTTTTAGGTGAATAGTATGTTCATTGATTCATTATTTTGATTGTTTTCATTCTTTATCTAGAATACGATTGTCTGTAATAAGAGGGAAAGCATTAACTTAATGTTTTTATCCAAATGCTTGACCATTTCAGAACCAATGATTGATAATTTTTCTCCTTAACCAATAACAATTGCTTGTTTATAAGGCTGCTTTTATCATAAAATATATTCTCTTTTATTCTGAACTTTCTCCACTGATCTGAGTGTGTGCACCTATGCCAAGGACACCATACTCTTTCATTCTACTAAAGTTTTAGAGAAAACATTCATATCATTATGAACTCTTCTTACCAATGTTATTTTAATGGATGTTATCATCTAATTCTCCCAAGTGAATTTTCAATCACTTGCCAATTTTTAAGTCCATTTACATTTTTATTACAATCTTATTGAATCTATGAATGGCTTTTGATCACCAATTTTAGCCATGGCTAGATTTTTGCCATGAGAGGCAAGAAAATCTAAAAATTTTTAAAAAGCTTAAGATATAATTTTTGCCACTGTCGATCTCTATATAGATATGTTCAGCGAGTGGCTCACATTATGTGTAGTAAATGTCTTACTGCTCACTACGGAGTTGAGAACAATGACTTCACCTCGGCACGATGGAGCCCACTTACCCAACTCCACTTCCGCAGTCTCATTCTTGGGATTGATTATCACAGGTTTGTCGGGCTTGTTTTCCTCTGAAAGAAAAACACCCACATGCTCTCACTCTCCTACAGATCAGGATTGCAAGGATGATGACCCTTAGCAAAATACAGTCAATGGCTCTGGCCACACGGTCGCTCCAGTGCTCCAAGTATCTACGGCAGGAGACGGGAGACCAGAGGAGAAGAAGGAGCTGGCAGAGGCGACAGTGAACAGTGGACTCAAGGTGCAAAGCCGGACCCTTCGAGCCTGCAGGGTGTGATGCTACAACACACATTCACAAGCGCGTGCGCACACACCTCCAAGATCCTGTGTGAAGTCAGGAAGCAATTAGCTGTGGTAGAATCAGTCAGAGCCAGACCTGCCTGGATTTGGTAACATTGGATTTAGTGACCCGACAGTGAAATAGGATCATTGGCAAATGCCAAGTGCTTTGACGTCATTTATTAAAATAGGCAAAAGATTACCAAGAGCCCCAGAAATTAATCTGAGTCTTCTTTACAGGAAGGTTAGCCTCGAGGGTTGACCTGTGGCCAAGAGGAAACTAGGAGAAATGATGAAGTTGAATGCCTAGTCAAAAAATAAACAAACTGTGAGGACAGGCGATTATGTCTTCCCTTTCCTAATCTATACCTAGAACAGTTCCTGGCCCACAATAGATGCTCAATAAATATTTTTTAAAATCTAGGAACAAACAAAAAGTACTCAGGATCTTTGAGGTGGGCTTGGGGAAAAAACAAAATATTCCCTTACCTTTGAGTATATTTGTTTCTAAAAATTGTTATCAAAAAAGGAGACAGAGTAGTCGAATTGTAATTGATCTACTTAAAAATCTGCCAGTGCCCACTTCTCCCTGGAGTTTCACCTCCTGGTCTGGTGGTTGTGTCTCAAGAGAGAGAAACCAGAGCCACACAGTAACTGAGCTGATGCAAACCCGAGAGTAGCTGTGATCCAAAGGTCACCGAAAGTTAAGATCCCCGATGCTTGCAAAAGCAAGGCAGGGCATTAATGTTTATTCATTAAAATTAATCATTGAAAAATCAATTATCATAGCACTGGGAAAATGTAGCTATATGGTGATCGTATTCTGGATTTGCCAGGGACAGTCCCAATTTAAACATGTTCTCCTGGCATGATGATAATAGAGTCACCCTTCTACTTGCAAGTCCGAGTTAGATGAACTCTTCTTACGTTATTTAAAGCTGACATTTATAGAAAGGCTGAATATCCTGCCCATCCCAGGCACTTTGTGGAAGTGCATTTTGCTTCATTCTGTTATAAATCATTTTTAATATGAAACATGGTTAATGCCAAATTGAAAACCTCAGCAAAATTAAGAACCATCATCGTATAGCTATTAGTGACCCAAGTGTTTCGCACCAAGCGCTGCTCTGCACCAGGCACACGACCACACACTGGGCACTCCCTCAACTCTGATCTTCCCTCTAACGTGGGGAGGTCGCAGCATCTCCTTAGAGAGAAGGAAACAGCCCTACGGAGTTGAAGTAACTGAGCTGACACGGTGCCAACAGGAGGTAGAATGTGGAGTGTACGTCAGCCCAAAGCCCATCAGCACCTGCCCTGTTCATGCCGAGGACTCCCGCTGGTGGACATGCCTCGCGAGCTCTCACGACATTCCCACGTACTAGCCCGAGGGGGCAGCAGAGTTCTCGGACAGCACCTTCAGCCACGTCAAAGAAGGACCCTCCTAGATCAGTTCAGACACACAGCTCAGGAAGTTTCTGTTCAGTTAGCACTGCACGTGATGCCAGACTGAAAACTATTTACATTCTATGCAGTAACAAAAAGCTACATGTTTGGTTGTGGAGCTTCGCTCGGATTTGGTTCCTCCATGGACCATGGAGGTCATTGCGGACTCAGGGTCTCTGAGCCGCTGCAGACCTGAGTTCCTAGGGTTGGAGCCAGGACTCACCGAGAGGAAGGAACTGTATTGTCCGTGTGACACGGTACACCTTCCCCGAGTATGTGTACGACGCGTGGCAAGTGTAGTTCCCTCTGTGCTCCTGAGCCACGTTCTTGATGAGGAGTGTATTTCGGAACCCAACCAACTGTGCCTCGTCAAGAAGTAGAGGTTTGCAGTCCTAGAGAAGTGGCCAGAAGAGAAGCATAGAAAATCAACTAATGACCTTCCCCGGTCTACCTATTAGCAACTTTGCATTTTAAAAAAAGTGACTGAAAAGGTTCCTTGAATAAAATAAGTTTTAATCGTATATTTCTTTAGGGGAGACAAGGGGGCAAAAGTTATTTATATTCCTGTGAATTTTTATTCCTGGGACTCCGTGCTAGGAAGGGAAGTGAAGACAAGCTCATTTTGCGAGAAGAGCATGCTTGAGGGAAAAAATGTTTTAACACTAGTTTCTCTTCAGTGCTGTACTTCTTTTCTTCACTACTATTATTTATTTTCTATTTCCTAACCTCTAAAAGATGATTCCCAGTTAAGTTCCAACATAGAAAACTATTTTATTTGCTTGAAAAATTATACCATATTTAAAATAAAATTACCTTATACCACTCTACGTTGGGGTACTCATTATTTTCATCTTTTAAAAAATCCAAATAAGGGCACACAAGTCTTCCATCTCCTGAAATGGGCAGTTTCTGTGTAAATATAACTTCTGTATTAAAACACAAGTTAGGCTCATTCTCCATAAAACGTGCAGTTATTTTAATTTTGAGACAGTAAGTTGAATTTCTAAAACAAAGTAAAATAGGAAAATTAAACATTATTGAAAGATTTTTCTGTCCTTCACTACTGTAGGTACTTAGAACATGCATGTATGGTGTATTAATTCCCTTCTTACCTTACAGCACAATAATAATGTCCCGAATCGTCTGCTTTAGCAGGAACAAACCAAAGCTTTCCTTTCTGCTGATTAATCCTGCAGTTTTGATCCATACATATAAGTGTCTTGCCATCCTTTTTATACCACATCACAGGGCCTATGTTTTCATGTGAATTAAGATTACAGGTGCCAATAGCAATTTCGTTTGCAGAAGAAGTTAAAATAATTTGATCTTCACGCTCAGCACATTTATCTATAAAGGGCAGAAAGGGGAAGCAATTTCTGTAAAACTTTTTCAATGCTTCTTCATGTAACATCTACATATAAATACATCTATGATTAAATATGTCAGTTCATACTATATATATGTAAATCTTTATAGACGTGTTATAAAGAGCAACATCTTGGGAGTCTGGAAAATTTACATTCAGTTCCACTGTGTTACCCATGAGCTGCACCCCTGGGTAAATCACTTAACCTCTCACCCTCTTTTTGTCCCACTTTATTCACACAAACATAGGATGAATATAGGAGGAGAGGCACCCGCGTAAGATGGACAATGAGAACCACATTTGCCCTCCCACCTGAGCAACTAAAACAAAGTTATGAAACAACACTGTGAAAGACACCAAACATGAAGGAACAAAGGACAGAGATCTCAGAAAAACAGGAGAAGAGCCCAACAATTGTCCAAAATTACTAGGGAAAACATAGGCAGAGTCCGGCGTCTAGCTTAGTGGAGCCCAGTTGGGAATGTGAAGGGCTGGCAGGGCGAGGTGCCCAAATGGTTAGCGCTGCACATATAGAGAGGGCTTGTAGATACACAGACAGTCCGCTTGGGTTTTCAGCTGCGTACCAATCAATGGAAGAAAACTACCCAACGCTAGAGTGAGAACTGCACGAGGATGAGGAGGAATAACATCTAGAAGACTCATAATGCAGGGAGCTGTTCCCAACCGCCCGAAGGGAAATCCTCCTTAAGCCCGGGGCAGCAGCAAGAGGACCCAGAAAGGTTCTACCTTGGAGCCAGCCACCACGGCCTGAAAAACATGTGCCAAAATGACTCTCTCCTGCTTGTCGGTGCTGGGTATTTCATCCTAGTGAGAAAGTGACTAAGACACCCCGTACCACAAAAAAAGAAAAGAAAACAAAGAAAAGAAGACTGGCATTTTTTTTTCAAAATAAAAGGCTTGCAACAATCAAAAGAACATTTATTTTTGAAAAACAAACAAAGCTGCTGAATCCAAGTAGAACAGCAGGGCAGATGGTTTTTTAAATTCAACTATTCCTGTGCCTCATATCCAGTCATGAAATCCAGAAGCTTAGCAAACACAGTGGCTATTAAAACCAGCAGCCTTGCAAGGACAGACGAGGTTTGGGGTTCCTCACAAAGTCTCACTCCTGGGCACAAACACTCTTGAACCTGACTGGTAGCTCCTGGAAGTGACAGTCACAGATGTGTTACTGACCTGACTCAAAGCCACACAGGAAAAGCCCTATCCTCAGGGACATGGCTATAGCCCATAGTGGACTTGAGAACTCTTGTACACTCCTGGGGTCTAGCAGGGCTGGTCGCACCCTCAGGACAGAGCAGCAGAGGCACCATCTCTTGCATCTAAATAACCCTGAGGTCCCATAAAAGTGGAAAGTAGAGGCTGAGGCAGACTGGTCCACCGCCTAAGTGCCTTGCAGCTTCCTGGCAAGGTACAGAAAACCAAGGAATTTAGGGAAATCTCTGGATGATCATGAGCTGACCATTAAATTAACCCAGCAGTGCTTCAGGGGTGACACAGTAAAGGAAACATAGGCTACACAAGATCAGCCCAGGAAAGCAGCGACATAAATGAACAAAAGCAGCAGGAACACAGCAATTTAAAAACCAACAATAAAAACAATAAAAACAAAGCTTGGGTATATACAGAAGGAAATGTGATTCCTAGAATCAAACTTTATTCTACCTAAGTGTCCAGTTTTAACAAAATATTTCAAAACATAAAAAGAAATAGGAAAGTATGGCCCATACATAGAGGGGGAAAAGCTGCCAACAGAAATTGTTCTGGAGGAGTCCAAGTGTTACTAGATAAAAACTTTTAAATGGCTTTGAAAAATATGTCCTAACTACTGAAAAAAAAATGATGTCTAAAGAATTAATGGCTCACCAAGTAGAGTGTCAATAAAAAAAAGACAGAAATCACCAAAGAGAACCAATTAGAAATTCTGGAGTGGAAAAGTCCAATAACTAAAGTGAAAATTTCACTAAAGGTGCTCAATAGCAGATGTGAGCTGGAGAAGGAAACTTCTGGTGGACTTGAGGATAGGTTTATTGAAAGACTACCAATCTTAGAACAAGAACACAAAGCAGAGGCCCAGAGACCCCCAGGGCTGCACGGAGTCTACCAACAGATAAAGATACAGAATGGGAGTCCCAGGAAGCAGAGAGGGAGGGGGAGAGAGAGAGAGAGGATCAGTAAAAATATCTGAAGAAATCGTGCCCAAATATTTCCCAAATTTGATGAAAACATTAATCTACCCATCCAAGAAGCTCAAAGAACTGCAAGTAAGATAAACTAAAAGAAATATACCTGTAGGTGCATCATAGTGAAATCATGGAACAACAGAGTCTGAAACAGAGCAAGAGATAAGTGTCTCCTAACACACAGGGGTCTTCAGTAAGACTGACACTTGCTCTCAGAGCCCACAGAGCCCAGAGGCAGTGGGGGACACGCTGACTATGCTGAAAGTAGACAGTCAATAAAGAACTCTGTAGCTAGAAAAACTATACAAAAATTAAGAAATAAAGACGGGGCCGGTGAGATGGCTCAGCGGTTTAAGCGCCTGCCCGGCAAGCGCGAGGGCCCGAGTTCGACTCCCGGATCCCACATACGAAAAAGGGGCCGGTGATATCGCTCAGCGGCACGGGCGCCTGCTGGCGCGCGAGGTCCTGAGGTCGACCCCCCGGTACCCACAAAAAAAAAAAAAAAAAAAAAATTAAGAAATAAAGACGGGGTCGGTGAGATGGCTCAGCGGTTTAAGCGCCTGCCCGGCAAGCGCAAGGGCCCGAGTTCGACTCCCGGATCCCACATACGAAAAAGGGGCCGGTGATATCGCTCAGTGGCACGGGCGCCTGCTGGCGCGCGAGGTCCTGAGGTGGACCCCCGGTACCCACAAAAAAAAAAAAAAAAAAAAAAAAAAAAGAAATAAAGACAGATAAACCAAACCTAAGACAATTCTTCATCAACAGACCTTCTCTACTAAAAACTAAATTGACTGAAGAGTCCTATAAGTTGAAATAAAAGAATCTAAGCCAGGCACAGTGGCGCACCCCTGCAATCCTAGAACTTGGGAGGCTGAGGCAGGAGGATCACTGCAAGCCTGAGGCCAGCCTGGGCCACATAGTGCATTCCAGACCAGCCTGAACTAGAAAGACCCTATTTCACAAAGCCCAAAAAGGGGGTGGAGAATAAAGAACCTAGACAATAACTCAAATCCTCATAAAGAAATAAGTAACATAAGTAAACATAAGTAAACAAAACTATGTAAGTAAATATATTCTAAAATACATGGGGAGTTTTTGCTTATATCTTCTTTTTCAGATAGTTTTTAAAACTGCATAAATATGACTGCAAGTCAATAAATAGGAATGACAGGCCTAAATGTAAAAACATCAAAACTCTAGAAGGAAACAAGAAAATTTTTGTGGCCTAGGATCAGACAAAGAATTTCAGGAACAATACCAAAAACACAATCAAGACAAGAAATGAAAAAATAAATTAGACTTCATCACAATTAAGAAGTCTATCTTTTTTAAAGATGCCATAAGAAAATGAAAAGACAAACTTTAGACTGAAACAAAATATTTAAAAATCATGTAACATTAAAGGTCTTGTATTCAGAATAGATAAAGAATTCTAAAAAGTCAAAAAAAAAGCCAGGTGTGGTGGTGGACGCCAGTAATCCCAGCACCCCAGAAGGCTGAGGCAGGGGCACTGCAAGTTCAAACCCAACCTGGGCAACTAAGTGACGTGGCAAGACCCTGTCTCAAAACAAACAAACAAAAAAAGTGCTGGAAATGTAGCTCAGTGAGAAGGTCCTGGGTTCAGTACTCAGTAGCATTAAAGACAAAAGAAAACCAAACACAAAACTCAAGAAAACAAGTAACAATTTAAGAAAATGGGCAAAGATTTGGAAATTTCACCAAGGAAGACATATGGATGGCAAATAACCACATGAAAAAAAGCTCAATATCATTAGCAAAATTGAAATTAAAACCATAATCATACCCATTAGGAGGATTAAAATGGAAAAAGATTGACTCTAGCAAGTGTTGGTTAGGCTGCGGAGGGACCAGAGCTCTCCACTGCTGGTGAAGATGTCCAGCGATGCAATTTTAACAGCCTCTGCCGTTTTCTCAAAAAGTTACCTATGCATCCCCCAAATGACCAAACAGCTCCATTCCTGGGTATCTGCCCAAAGGAACGAAAACGTACATCTATTCCAAGACTTGTACACCAATATTCATAATGCTTTTATTTTAATTGCCAAACTTGAAATAGTCAAAAAGTCTGTGAATGTATCAACATATATCCATACCACAGAATATCGCTATGTAATCAAATAATCAACTGAATATACAGAAAGAAACTAGATCCCTCTCCCTCAAAAAGAGTACATGCTGTGTAATCCCATTTATTTACAATTCTAGAGAGCACAAACCAAAACCGGCCCAAAAGCAGAGCGGTGGTTGCTTGAATATGGGGGGTGAGGGGGATGGGAAGGGGCATCTTAAAGGGACAAAAGGAAACCAGAGGGTGGTGGGCTGGGCGTGCTTGCTGCCGTGACCATGGTGACAGCTGCAGGATGTCTGCGCCGTGGACACTTCAACTTTGAACCTGCTCAGTGGTAGGAATGCAAGTGAAGTGGCTGGGGACTTAGACGGTGCCCACGTCGACCCTGGACTCCCGAAGTTCAGCTGCCGGGAGGAGGAGCAGCGGTGAGCAGTGTGGTGGACGCCGGGCAAGTCCTCAGTTAGACCTCCTCTCCGCGAGGCTGAGGTTTGACCCACGCCACCAGAAGTGTTTTGACCAAGGTCGCCCAGGACCGGTAGTGTGGTCCATCAGAAAAACAACTGTCAGATGTCATCTGAGCTGGCATGTCTGTCTCTATCTGGCAGGTCCCTAGGAGCATCCAGCAGCCTCGAAACCCTTCTTTGCCTAGCCTTCAGGAGGTGTCCAGGCCTCCTCTTCCACCTCCCACCTGACCATCTACCCTTGCAGGGGCCTCAGGCTCGGTCCTTGAAGTCAACGTCTTTCCTACCCACACTCAGTGACCAGAGTCTGCCTCACGGTTCTCCTGCCAGCTGCTTGCTGATGTCACCCATTGTATGCAGTGTCACTGCCTAGATATCCAAGGGGCAGCTGAACTTGACCTGTCCACAGCGGACGTCTGCCCTTCCCCACCCCATCAGTGCCAATGTCACCTTGAGTCTGTGAAGGCCAAAACCCTGGGAGTCGCCCTCGACTTCCCTTCCCCTCACCCCTCACAGCCTGCCCACCTACAAATCCCCACGGGCTCCATGCTCGTGGTCCACCCCAAACCTGACGACTTCTCATTTCTCCTTCCTGGCCACCTGTGGACAAGCCACCATCATTTCCTGCCCAGAACCCGTCGCTGTCGCGACTTATGTGAGTTTTTGTGAGAGCTTCTGAACAGACGTCCATTTCTGCCCTCGCCTTCCTAGAGCCGTTCTCAAGCAGGAACCACAAGGAGCCTGTGTGTGGAAGTGGAAGTCAGACCTCCTCTCCGGTTTTGAACAAAGAAGCCCTGCAGCCTTCTCATCTGAGTCAGGCTAAAAACCAAGATCCTTAGAAAGTTCCACAAGGTCCTGCACACCCCCTCCACCTCCACCAGCCATGCTGGCAGCTTAGTTCCTAGAACATCCCAGGTGTGCTTGGCCTCAGGGCCTTTGCACTTGCTCCCCACAATACTTCCACCCCTCAACCTGGGACCTGTATTTCTCCCTCCTCCTGCTTCAGCTTCAATTCAAAAGTCAACTTTTCAAAAGTCAATTTTATGTTCTGTGCATTCCAATCGCCAAACTGTATACCTTGCTTTCCGGTTCCTTTCCTCCTTAAGCTCCTCACCACAGGACAGAAAATCTCTTCACTTAGGTAATGGATTCTCTCTCCTGCAGGAATGTAAACACCTGCAGGCAGAATCCTCTGTCTGGATTACTGACTGCCGTGTCCCCCGCACCCAGGACCTGGCACAAGGCACGGGCACCCAAGATTTGTAGTAAGGGAAGGAGAAGGGAGGAAAAAAAAAGAAGACATAAAGAAAACAAAACTGTCCTAAAGGTTTCTAGTTGTGGGTTCACAGACTGCGTAATGTGCTTTTCAATGACAATAAAGTGGGAAGAGCTGGATTCGACCTCAGAGACCAGACCTGAGCCCTCGCTCTAAACTAGTAGCTGACCCTGGTTCTGGACCTCTCGGTCCTCAGTTTCCCAATCTGTGAGTGCGGGGGTAAGAGAGGAGGATGCTAAAGGAACCTCCAGCTACTGGTTCTATGCCCAGGGGGCCCTGCATCCTGGGCGTCAGCAGAGGCTGTGAGAGAAGCAACCCCGCTGGGACGGTATTTCCTGCGCTCTGAAGCACAGCTTTTCTCGGTAGATGGGACGTTTAACTTACCAGCCTCCAAAGACATCAGCAGCGCCATGAAATGGACAACTCCGACTGACACTTTCATATTCTCCTAGGGAAATGGAGGAATGGAAAAAAGACAAAAACGTGACTGTTCCAGCCAATCCCTACAGCTACACGCCCGGACACCGACCTTCCCAGCGTCACACCAGGTCACACCAGGGGACCAGTCCTCCCACATCATCACTGAAACCATGCGGGGACTCTGCTCAGAAAATGGGGGCAGGGGAGGAGTGTGATTTTCAACAGAATTGAGGACAATTCAGCAACTTAAGACTTTAACCATTTCCATCATCTGCCCCAATACACATTTTTAGACTCCCATCCTAAATTCCCCCAAATGCAGTCTACAACCAATGCAGACTGCTAGATACACTTTTCTGGGGTTTTTTATACTTTCCCCGATGTCTAGAATAAGCATGTATGAATCTTTTCATAAAGTAGACTATACCAGCTTCCCCTGCCCATGGGCTCCATGTCTGCAGATTCAACCCAACTGCAGACCTAAAATATTTAAGAAAAAATTACTTCTGTTGTGAACATATAAAAACCTGTTTTGGTCATTATTCCCTAAATAATACAGTAAACCACCATTATGTACGTGGCATTTACATTACATTAACTATTACAGGACCCTAGAGAGGATGTAAAGAATATGGGAAGACGTGTGTAGGCTGCGTGTAAACACTGCACAATTTTATAGAAGGGAACTGAGCTCTGTGGATTGTGGCAAGAGTGGGAGTCCTGGGACGGACCTGTAGATACCAAGGGACAGCTGTATTTGCTGGACCTAAACCAGCCCGCCTCTGCCAGCGTGGCCTGATTTCCCATCTGCAGCGCCTCCTGCTGGCCAAGAACCCTTGCAAAAATCTTCCCAGACTAGGTCAGCTCCAAAGTCACATCTTATCATACAAGATCCTAAATCGTTTGCACCATATAATATAGTTATAGTTTGGTCGAAAAGGACCAAAAGAGACTCTAACAATATAAATAAAATGGAGTTGGCCTTTGTGGTTGGATGGGTTCACCCTTTCCTGGGGCTTTTTATACTTTTCCAAACATCTGGAATAAGCTGGCATGACCCTCTTCACAAAGAAAAGTTCCCCGCCCCTCCAAAAGGAAACTCTGAGTGTTCCTGTTTCATGCTCCTGAACGGGACCTGACTGGAACACACAGAAAGTTCCAGTTGCAGCCTCGAATCTTCACCTAGCTTTTGCACAAATCCACTCCAGGTCCACGAGTACCTCAAACTCAACAGGATCCAAAACGTAAACTCATTCTCACCCCACTCAGCGCCTCACCGCCACTGCTCCCCAGCTTGGTGACAAGCACAGCTCCACACCTACGGGGCAGGCACCCAAAAGAGACCTGGACTGAGCATCCTGCAGCTGCCACCGCTAGGTCACCTCTCCCCAAGCACTAACCCATCTGTGTCCTTGGACCACCACACCCACCCAGGCCCGCACAGCTGCTGCTGGTGCTACTGCACCCCAGCCACCTCCAGCTCCTGCCTGGCTTCCCTGCGGGCTCAGGATCCCGAGCCACTCTCTGTGCATGGATTTACAATCCAGGGAGCCTTTGAGCTGCGTCACCAAATGATTCGATGGAAACAGCTTCCTCCACCCACGTGCCCAACGGTGCCAGCTCCCTAGCAGAGCCCATGGGCGTCCTGTGTCAGGCTCTCCCTCCCCTCCGCCCTCAGTGCTCTCGGCCTCTTGGCCTCTGCCACCCTCACTCTTCCTCCACCCAGAGCCCGGCTGCCTCTCCGCCAGGCGCCTCCTACCTGCCCTTGTCTGGGCCCCCAGCAACCCCTGCGCCCTGTTCCCACGCTCACAGCAGAGCGGGAAACTTCGGAGTGCAGGGCCCAAGCTGCTCTCTGGCCCACAGCATCTGGTTCCATGCTCGGATCCCCGAGGCTCTTAATAAAGTCTCATAGGATGGATGGAAAAAAAAAAAAAAAAGAATAAAAGAAACAGCTAAGCCTCCACTCAACCTTGGGATGATGTCGCTAGTGGATCAGGACTCCTCCGTTCAGACCAGAACGCTGTGCTCAAAAGATAATCTGCCTTTGGATTTTCACAGGATATTAAATTTACCCGTATGTTTCTATGTACCCAAGTAAGCAACCTTGCGAACACACAGACTGCTGTAACCAAGACGACGCTCCTTCAGACCTCAGACGTGATCACTTCACTACTGGCTGAAAAGTGTTCTAGGCATGAACGTGCTACAAGGTGGTTTTATGTTTTGGGGCTTTTTTTTTTTTTGAGGTTTTTTTGGTTTTTTATTTTGGTACTGGGAATCGAACTCAGGGCCTTGTACTTGCCAGGCAGGTGCTAAAGCTGCTGAGCTACATTTCTGGCCCTATAAGGTGGTTTTAAACAAATAATGAGGAAAAGTTGTGGGTGTTTTTGTTTTTTTTTCTTTTGTTCTTTTTTGCAGTACTAAGAGGGAAACCCAGAGCCCTCACACTGACCTATACCCCAATCCTTTCGATTTATTTTTATCTTGAGACAGGTTCTTCCTAAGTAACCAACTAGTCCAGGCTGGGCTCAAACTTTTGATCCTCCTGCCTCAGCCTCCCACAAGATATTTTAAGCACTGGAGAGACCTCCACTTATACTCCCATCACTTTCTCCCCACTGTCAGGGCAAGGATCCCTAAGCAAAGCCCAAGCCTGGAACCCTGCCTCGGGGCCTGACCCCCTTCATCAACCTGCAACCCTCACACTCGGTTCCAGTCAGTGGGCCTTCTCCCCAGTTGGACCAGACTGATAATCATTAGTGCACTTACTCTAAACCATATTCAAATTGTGGAATGTGATAGAAGGCATTGATGGAGCTGTGTAGCCTGGCTAATTTCCTATGCCTGTCTTTAGGACAGGGAGGGAGGAAAGAAAGGGTTAATACTTCCGGATCACCAGTTCCTGGCCACCACCCACTCTCGCCTGCCGGTCAATCAACAGCAAGGCAGGTGGTGATGAAATCACCCTAGGGCACCTGTCAGTACACCAAGTGCAAGACCAGGCCTGCTCTGAAGGAAGGCAGGACTGGGAAAGGAGGCAGGGCAAGCCCTGCTACAGAGAGCACGCCCCAGGGCCACCCAGACTAAGGACAGATGTCGGTGCTTGACCGTCATGGTCAAGGCGAGGGCGTCCACACAGGGCAGTGTGACCTTGGACATGACTCCTCCTGGCCCTCAGTTTCCCCTTCCTGCTCTAACAGCCTATGAAACAGGAGTCCAGGTTTTACTTCTGTCCCACAACTGCCTGAAAAAAACAGGAGGTAGAAGCAACCCTTTCTAGCATCAGCCTTTCTGGTTGTTTTGTTTTTCAATTTTTGTTTTCATTAGTACATATCTGCATACATAATGACCACCCTCTTCATGCAGAGTTGGCACATGGACAGAACACATCTCGGCTCTTTTCAAATCCCCTTCCCTTTCCCTCCCTCCATCTCTTGGTCCTCTTCCCAGCTGCAAAAGATCTCTCTCCCTGTTGCCTATTATCCACCTTCATTTTGCTCTTTATTTATACTTTGAGTTTCCCCATATAAGAGAAACTATTTAAGCTTGTGTGTCTGATTTATTTCACTTAATATTATGGTCTCAAGGTGCAACCATTTTCCTATAAATGATTCAAGTTTATTCTTTATGGCACAGTAGTGCTCCATTGTGTATAAATACCAAATTTTATTTATCTATTCATCCATAGGTAGACATATGGGAGACTTCCAAGATTTAGCTACTATGAGTTGTAGCAGCAGCCTTTCTAGATCAATATCTGTGCCCGGAACCCTCAGGGGCAGGGGTCAGCCCCGAGCTGGAGATGGGCATGAAGGCCACAGCCCCTCAGGGAGGAAGGACAGCAGAAATGGGGAGGTGAAGAATGTATTTGAGATTAAACCCAAAGGGCTCCCATGCAACCCAACACAAATCCTGCCATGGCCCCCAATAAACCAAGAATTCCAGCATGGAGCCAGCCCCACTCAGCCTTCACAGCACCAGGAGCTGAAAGACCATCCAAGTCAGGAAGTCCCCAACAACAATGGCACGTGGTTGAAAGCTCAGCCTCTGTGCTTCAGTTTCCCAAGTGATAAAGTGGGTATGACCATGGCGCTGTCTCTGACAGTTGCTATTGGATGAAATGCATAAAGGACTTAGAACTTGCAGTGTCTGGTCCATGGGCATGGTCACCCAGGGCCTAGCATGAGGCACACTGGGACACAGAAGGACAGTCCAGCGAGGCAGCGCCCAGAGCGTGGCTGGAGAGGCCCACACGCAGAGCCTGGGTGAGGGGCTGGGCAGTCATTTGCAGGTGGCAGAAAATGACCTCAAGGCTTCACATCATGGATGGGCTGTGGCCACTTATCCACTTTTGGTAGATACTGTGGCACCTGTGTGGAATATAAACTGGGGACAAGGGGGGGGGAGCACAGGCTGCCCAGGAGGAGGACTCGCTCCCCGAGATGGCCCAGGAGGGCAAGGCCAGGTAGAAGAGCCGAGTCAGGGCCACGGGCCACCGGGAAATGGTCAAAGGAGGCCTCTGCAGCTCCACCAGGCCAGATCTCCTGGGACGAGTCCAACACAGTTGTCCCCAGCAGAAATCGGGACTCTGATCCTGGGTGAAGGAGAAGTCTACGGTCGCGGCAAAGTCGGAATGTGCTGGGGTCAGGGAGTACGCTGGACCTGCCTTGGGGCCCCCACTTCATAAGCCACAGCAGCATCGATCCGGGGACCCAGGGCCGCAGACCCCTCCACCGGTCTGATCAATCCTCCCTCTGTCTGTCCCCTCCCTTCCTAGTCTCTAGGGCCGGTCACCACCCCATCTTCTCTGGCATCACCGCCTCCAGCTCCCACAGAAGACTAAGATCACGGGGTACTTGTCTCTCTCTACACCAGGGTTCTTGCACTTAGCAACCTGCACTCTGGTTCTATCCACGTTGCCTTAACCCCCACAAACAGGCAGATGCCAGGTGTCAACTTAAAAATAAGAATAAATCTGATAAAACCACACAGCTGCCCCCAAAGAAAAACATGCCAACAAATACCAAATATTTCGTCCTACAGTGGGAGACGTCTCATCTGGAGTTGAGGATGGGGGGCGCCAACTGTTGATGGGAACAGGCTGAGGGGTGCGGGGTCAGGGGACCCAGCCCCGTGCCCTGTGCCAGGGTCCTGCTTCTCAGAAGGGCATCACCATGTTTAGGGGCTGCGTCCACCTGGAAAAGAAGAGTACAGGGTGAAGTTGGATGACCGGGCTGCGTGTCCCCCACACCTGCCAAGACCCCAAGAAGGTGGGGAAGGTTGGACACGGTCACTGATATGAGTCTGAAGTTTCAAAGGCCTACATCCCATGGTCCTTTAGGATGGAACAGTTTTGGGAAATCAAGTCACAAGCATGGAGAATCCGAAGAGCTTGACAGCCACAAGCTATCTTGGCTTCAACACACGCCCCTAGCACTTAGCCGGACTCAAACTCCAAAAGACCCCAGCTCATTCTTTTTTTTTTTTTTTTTTTTTTTTTTTGTGGGTACCGGGGATCAACCTCAGGACCTCACGCGCCAGCAGGCGCCCGTGCCGCTGAGCGATATCACCGGCCCTTTTTTCGTATGTGGGTTCCAGGAGTCGAACTCGGGCCCTCGCGCTTGCCAGGCAGGCGCTTACACCGCTGAGCCATCTCACTGGCCCAACCCCAGCTCATTCTGTAGCCGTCACTGTCAGCACACATGGAAAACAGAGCTTAGGCTTTGCCAGAAGCCAGAATAAAAGAACAGGACCCTTTCCCAAAGGGCGAACTCGCTTTCTGAGTCCTAGTTCTCCCTCTTGCTGCGCACATTAACACACCTGCACCCCATATTACGTGATTTAAAATGACCCGCGCACAGCCCACCGCCGCGCCGCACGCACACCTCATCATTATTCACGTGTTTTTGCAGCTTTCTTCCAGTGTTCGAGCGCAGCATTTCTCACGCCTGAGTCATTTCCTTGGGCCAATTACACGCTTGCCATTGCCCAGCAGGAGGCTGACTCAGGACAAAGCGTGGCTTGGCCTCAACCCCCTAAACCCAGCCTGCTGTCACTCCGCCCTCGCCCGCCCCTGGAGAGAGCCAGCAGGAGGCAGGGCGGTGTGGTGGGCGGCAGTGGGGCTCCCTGGCTCCCCTACACCAATCACCCACAGCACAGTCCCCAGCCCAGAACGGTGCCTCCAGGAGGGGGCTCCAAAAATGACTGCAGGGTGGGGATCCCAGAGAGGAGAGTCGGGGTGAGAAACAAGGGGCGAGCCGGGACGGCGAGGGGCGGCTTTATTAGGCAGGTCCAGGGCAGCTCTTACACGGACAGCGACCCCTCGGCTCCTTCCCGCCCGCTCCGCTTTGCCTCTCTTTCCGCAGGAACAGGAGCATGGCAAGTTCAAGTCCAGCCTGGGCAACTTAAAAATCGGTGAGACCCGTCTCCAAATAAAAAATAAAAAGGGCTGGACGTGGAGCTCCGTGCAAAGGCCCTGGGCTCAATCCAGCACAAAACAACTTCCCTTGAGAATTGTTTTAAGCACCATCTCCACTCCTCGCTCATCTCTGAAGCGCGCCGCTGTCCGCCTCCCGCACCCACCGCTCCTCTGAAATACACCGCCCGCGCCTGCAGCCTCCCCGTCTGGCCACCTAACTGGGCCCCTCGCGGCACCTGGCCGTGGGAGAAGGGTCCCGGCCCGGGAATGTGAGCGCAACCACGCTGCCCCCGTGCGCCTCTGTTCAACTCTCCCAGTCTTCATCCCTGGGACTCCAACCTGCTGTCAGCTGATCCGAGCAGAAGCTTCTCCCGGCCCTGCAGATACCCCTGGTCCGCAGCCAGGACAGAGGGGCACACGGGGTCTCCGGGTGCAATGCACGAGGGCCTGACTTCCAACTCCGTGACCCCAGGCTGCGGTGGTACTGGGGCTCCTGTGGCGGGGACCCTCCCCTCCCGCCCAGGGAAGCCTACGGGGCAGGCAGAGCCTCCCCTCTCCCGCTCCCTGCCAGGGGCTCGTCCTACACACCTTGGGGTGGCAGGAGCACTGCCTTCCGTGGAAGGCAGGAGGGAAGAAGGGAGGGGAACGAATAGGGCTCCAGGGTGCGGGTCAGAGAGCAGGAACGCGAAAGAGCCTTCCTGGGGTGTGGAGCTGAGGAACCACAGAGGAGAAGGTGGGTCCTGCCCTGCCCAGAAAGAGTCCGGAGATGCGGTAACAGCTGGAAGCTGAGGCCAGCGGCAGAGAACTCAGGACAAACGAAGATGCCTCACTCAGCGGCAACTGATCTGGTGTGTTTTTGAAAAATGGCTTAGAGTAAAATTCAAATTATCCCTTTAGGAAATACCAGCAGCAATAAAAAGCCCCGGATTCAGTCCCCTGTGCTATTTTTCAGACTTAAGTTTTCATGTAAGATGGAATGATGAAGCAAAGAAAAAGGATGAATGCACCAGTTAGCAGGCCCCCTTCTACCTCAGGCACAACGATGACCACGCAGTGTGTGAACAAGCTGGGTGCTCCCCGAGACGCTGACGCCCAGCCTCTGGGACAGCTGGCCGGGGCCTGTCACCCCACCCCCACCAGCGCTGTCCCCCTCTGCAGCGCTCCCCAACTTTATGTGGCAACACATGACAAAGCCAACAGCGTGAAGAGGCCCCAGGCAGGGCCCCATGGTGCTCTGGTGGTCAGGAGCACAGCGTGTGTGTCACAGCATGATGGCAGTGTCGCACAGAATGCACACCGAGCTACCACTTCTTTTTTTTTTTTTTTTTTTTTTGGTGGGTACCAGGGGGACGACCTCAGGACCTCGCGCACCAACAGGCACCCGTGCCACTGAGCGATATCACCGGCCCCTTTTTCGTATGTGGGTTCCGGGAGTCGAACTCGGGCCCTCGCGCTTGCAAGGCAGGCGCTTACGCCGCTGAGCCATCTCACCGGCCTGAGCTACCACTTCTTAAAGCAAGGTGCGCATTTGAGGGATCGGCCATCATCCTACTTGCTATGGCGTGCATATGGTGTGTCCCCTTCAAAACTCATGTTGACATCTGATTGCCACCGTGGCAGTGTTGGGGGACAGCGGCTTTCGGGATGTTCAAGACGAATTCTACTCTCACGAGACTGGGTCAGTTCTCACTGGTGAGAAGGTGCTCGTTCTTGCGGAACTGGATTAGCAGCCACAGCAGTGGGTTTCTCTGCTCCACACACCCTCGCCTGCCTGGCCACTTGTCTGCTGCTACGAAGCATCGCAAACCCTCCCCAGATACATGCTCCTAGTCCTCCACTCCCAGCCTCCAGAACCGTGAGCCCGATAAACTCCTATTGTTTATAAATTACCCACTCTGAGGTAGAATGTTACAGCCACGAAAACAGACTAAGACACTACAAGACCAGAATGAGAAACTTAAACAGGAACTGAGTTACACAACCAGAAATTAAGCAAAAGAATTAACAATGAACATACGGAGCCCCAGAAATCCCCCTTTCCCAAGGGCTGACTTCATCTCAGCAGCCCCTCCTTGTCCAGTGCAGGCTCCAGCTACTGGGGACAAGACCTCCAATGCATGGACTCATAAAAATAAACAAATAAAACTAAAACATAAATAAAATGGAAAATAGGAAAATAACAATAAAAATTTTTAATGTCAAAAAAAGAAAAATGATCCACAGAGCTATTAACCAGCCTCAACATGCAGACAAAGTACATCAGCTTGAAAGATGAGGCTAAAAGAAACTTACAAAGCCACATGCTTGTAGAAAATGAGAATTCCATACTTCCACAAGTCCTTGTTTCTTAAACCAGAATCCACACATTTCCAAGGAGAACCTGGAACCGCCAGGGAACCCAGAGTCCAAGGAGTTCTGAAAGGGGTATTATTTTTATGTTAGAACAAACATGGCTAGGTTACAAAGAGGGAGGAAAAAGTCAACACCTGTCTAGGATAAACATCAAAGGACTATCCCACAAGGTGAGCTACTGGGGGTGCCAGGCTGAGTACCCCTCTTCATTTCTCAAGAGTTCTCGGGTGGTAAAATCCACGAAGGTCCACCCTAAGTGAATGCATGTGGTTGTCAAAACCGTACAATCCCTGTCGGAAGAACAGGAAGCAACAGGGCTCCACAGACTCATACCCACTGGGCAAGACACATAGGCAACCGAACCCTGACTGCCACAGTGTCCATCCAGGGCGTCCATCAAGGCTGCCCAGACTCAAGGTGGAGAAGCAGACGGTGGAAATGACCACAGAAGAGTCTGGTCACCACCATGATATTCTGAGTGCGATGAAGCACAAAAGGGAAACAGCCCGTTCTGTAGAGACTAGTAGCACGGCATTCTCATAAACCAGCTACATATTCAATATGGTAGCCACCGAGAAAGAGCTTTATAAAGCCATCCACAAGCAAAATCACCTCCAAAAAGGGAACAAAAGAAACCACTGGCAGGCTGGGGATATAGCTCAGCGGCATAAGCGCCTGCCCGGCAAGTGCAAGGTCCTGAGTTCGATTCCCAATACCAAAAAAAAAAAGAAAAAGAAACCACTGATTATCTCAGAAAGCCCAAGAAATACCAGGACTGACCACCTTCCTATCAGTAGATGACTCTACTTCGTATCAGACCGATTTGGTTTATTTGCCCACACATATGGGACAAGTTTTTTTTATGATCAATGATGCATAAAGATATGAAGAGATGAAGCACTGCCAGAGAGGTTTCGGGTATCCTATGAGGTGCAAATAGCTATCGCAAGCCTCAAAGCCACAAGATTAGAGATATCAACAAAGGCACACGAGTTTGAAGGGTGAAGCGGGAAATGAGCAGTGATACACGGTTAGAAGCCACGACCAGGAAAGGGCCAAAGCCTTCAGTCAGCCAAGGAAACTCAGGTTCTCAGGCTGGGATCTACAGAGAGACCAGGAGGCCCAAGCACTCTTCACAGTGACATTCACGTTTGCCCCCTGTGTAATTTTTTGTTAAGGTAAAATACACCTACAATGAAGCACTCAAACCTTGAGGTAATAATTTCACATGAGGTGTGGTCGAAAACTACAAGTGTTTACCAATGTTTAGTAAATGTCAAAAAATGTATTACAGTAAAAAACATATTGTCATGATCCCCCTCAAAGCACTCCCCCTCGCTTCAAGCACGCTTACCTCATTGTTTGCCACTTTCTGAAACCGGAAGTCCTCTTCTGTGAGGGTCTCTAGTTTCGCCGCCATGGCTGCCATGATGTCCTGAATGGATTCAAAACACCTATCTTTCACAGCCATTTTGACTTTGGGGAAGAGCCAGAAATTGCACAGTGCTAGTTTTGGTGAATAAGGTGGATGAGGACACACTATAATTTTTATTTAACAGAAATTACCATAAACATTTTGAATTTATTCAGGCCACAGAGGCAGCCATGAAAAGACCCTCAAGAAAGAGGACTTCCAAAAGTACTGCAGAAAGTGGCAAGAATGATGGGATACATGCATTCGCAGTGAGGAGGATTTTGAGGGGGATTCATGGCAATGTGTCTTTTGCTGTAATAATTTCTTAATTTAAACATGAACCGTATATTCTGGTCACATCTCGTAAACTGGGACAACTGTATACACCAGGAATGCTCTGTCAGGATACAGACCATTTCTGTCACCACTGAAGCTCCCTCATTCCCCATATAGTCACCCCTGCTGACAGGACCCACTGTTTTGATTTCTACTGCCACCTCTACCGTGGATCCTCTACCCAAGACCCTAAGAGCACCAGGTGGCTGGATTCTACCCGAACTGCCAGGGCCCGGCTGTGTCTACCCCACACCTGCATGAGCCCATGCCTTCAGCTGCCCACCACTGGGTCATGCTGGGAAGGAAGTTGTCCTCAACAGTTGGGCACGGCCCCTAAAGGAACATTTCAGAAACTTGGATCACAGTGCATTTGGTGAGGGATGGAGGCCATGGGCGTGAGCCATCTAGAACACCAGGCGGTTCTGCTCACACTGGTCCCCATTGCTCCACGTGCCCCCCTGCTGTTGCTGTACCGCCTGCCAACAGGAAAACATATTTATAGTGCTTGGAGCCCAGCCCCTAACTCCATTCCGTATTTATATATGATGCATGTGATTGCCACAATTTCCATATTCTGAATTCTTTAGGACTGCAACCACTGTGATAACTGAGAGAGGGCCACCCTTTGACCACCACTCGGACTGCGGTCAGTCTATGTAAAGTACCAGGTGACCTTGCGAGGTTCTAGTCTAGCTTGGCCCAAGCATCTCCACCCCCAGATCCATCACCTTAATACAGAATGTGCCTAGCTCTTCTTTACATCTAGATATGAGCTTTAAAAATCATGTTGTAAATTTTATTATATCGTTTCACAATTATAAACACGGTGTTTTAAAATACTTGCATGAGGAGGAAGGAGCTGGGTTTTCACAGGAAAGTGGTGGTACCCAACTTTCTATGACCTCTTGGTCAGCAGTCCCTGCCATGCTCCCCATGTCCCTAAGTCCTCGGGTGTGAGAAGCCAGACGTGCAGAGAGCAGGCTGCCGGACCCCTCCTGTTGGCACCCGCTAAGCTGTGCTTACAGAACCATACCTTGGTGCTGACCCTTCCAGAGACAGCCTAAAACTCGTTCTTCCACCTCTTTAATGAAGACCTTCGGAGAAAGTTGCCACTTGACTTTGTACCGAGAATCCTTTTATTTCTCCGGAGCATTTCACTTCCGTCCTGAAGACAGTGACAGCTAGGACCTCCCAGGACCTCTCTCCTACTGCTTGCAAGAAAGCTACCTGTGGTGTCCACCTTATCTGCAAGCTAGAACCACCTGGGGTCTTTGAAGACACGCGTGCCTGGCCACCGCAGAGCGCTAGCTTGTCTGCTCAGCGTGCGTCCGGCAGTGCCATGGTGAGGGCAGGACTGTGACAGTGACTTTCCTCAGCCTTCACAGCCCACCTGGGCCACTTCACGCGAGTCTGAGTCATGGACTCAGGTTTACACGGTAAGGCTTTCTAGCCTCATTTCCGCTCCCCTTCATCACCTCTTGTTTTTCTTTCCTTCTTTTCACTTAAGACATCTTGTAAATCCTGTCCGAAACAGGCAGGAATGCAAAGGTGCGCCCACTGCTCTGCACGTGTGTACCAGTGGACGTGCAGCAAGAGGAGAGAGCGCAGCATCCCAGGTGTGCAGGTGACCAGGGACACTGCAGGGGCCCGTGTCTTCCAATCCTGGTGAGCTCCTCGGCACACGAGTGTCAGGCGTGGCAGGAGACTGCGTTTCCCGGGGCCATGGCAGGCAATCAGAGGACAAAGCTGCCGCTGCTGCAGATCCTCAGCCTGTACCACCAGCCTCCTAACTACCCCGCAAGAGAGGAAAGCTCAGAGCAGGCAGCCGACGGGCTTCGCAGAGCCCCAACAGCTTCTCTCCTTTGAAGAGACGCCCACGATGGGCCCACCACGCAGCACCGGAAGGGGATCCCTGGACTTCCCCATCCTCTGTGCTCCTGTGGTTTCACCGCAGTGGTCCAGCTTCGCCCCCTGACTGAGGAGATGCTGCCAGACTCCCCTCCCACCGACGCATCCAGCTGCAGGCTCTCTTCCCGCCTGCACAGCCCAGTGCACGTCCATGAGAGCACAGGGATTTCCATTTGTCCTATTCCTTCCTCCATCTCCGCACTTGCTACAGTGCCTGACATGCAGCAGACACTCGATACACGTTTGCTTAGTGAATAAGTGAATCTAATATCAAGTAGGGTCTCGCCAAGAGCCAAAGATTTACTCAAAAGATGTTCCTCTTCTCAGAATAATAAAGACCATCTCAGCGGCACGTTACACCACACAGGGCACGCAGGGGCTATTGGAAACGGGAAGTATGGGCCTGCTCTGTCAAGGTCATATGAGAATTCAGTAGAAAAGTCCCTTCTTTTTTTTTTTTTTTTTTTTTTTGGTTTTTTTGAGACAGGGTCTCACTACGTAGTTCAGGCTAGCCTTGAACTTGCTTATGTAGCTCAAGCTGGCTTTGAACTTGCCATGATCCTCCTGCCTCAGCCTCCCGAGTGGGCCACCATGCCCGGCGAAAGTCCCTTCATGAACTGCTTGGGTAGGCATCAGCGGGTGAGCCACAGGCATCCTCTCCTGTGCCTGCCCCAAGAGGCTGGAAACACAGCAGAGTCGCATGTCCCTGCCCCAAGGAATCCAGCCCAAAGGTGCACAACAGTTGGTATAGGATAGGAACGCGGCATGTTCAGTGAAATATTACATAGCATGCTAACAAATCAGAATGGGTGGAGAAAAAAGACCCCACCAGCTGCTCAGTGAACTGGGTGGGGACAGAGAGCAAACGTCCCCAGCGCCACTCAGGCTTTCTTTAGCTCCTAATCACAGAGCTCCCCGTTGTACATTCACCATCCAGAAGTGGAGCACTAAGCCAGAGGCACCCAGACCTCACCCCCATCCTGGTTGAACCTCGGCTCCCCTTTCTCCACCCAGCAGTGGCCGCGTGCACCGCACCCCTCGTCTGGGCTGCTCCAAGGATGCAAGGCTAAAGCCGGTGGACGCACCTGTCCCGCAAGCACGCCCCGCCCCCGCCCCCGGGAACAAGCACAGATCGCAGGGAGGAACCGCAGTGTGCACCCCCTTCCGAGGTGCAGGACCCCCGGGCACACACAGCGTCACGAGAACACATTCCCTGGGGCTTGGAGTCCCAACGTCCCATCTCTCCTTCCTTCCGGGTGCCAGTCCTCCAACAAGTTAGTCCAACAATCGCGGCTCCTTCTCACCAGAGCGCGGGGAGGACGCAGGGGCAGCGCGCACGAAGGGCCGTGCGACCTGCACAGCGCTGCTCGCGCGCGTGGGACCAAGGAGTGTCCCGTGGGTCCGCCTATCGCAGTCTCATCTGCCATCCGGAGGGGCTGCACGCGCCCTCCCCGGCGTTGGGGACTCGCCCCTCGCCTTGGGAAGGAGACTCACTCTCCTTTCCGTGTTTGTTAGTTTTTTAAAATTTTTATTTTTATGAGTACATGTCACAGTACAGAATGATCGCACTCCTCGCACAACTTCACTCTTTGTACGTCCCCTGCGCCTTCTCTCCCTCCGCCTCTTGCTCCCTCTTCCCTCTGCAAAAGACCCATCTCCTTGACCTCTCATCTCTCTTTCATTTGCTTTCCTGAGCCTAAAGCCTACGAGGGTCAGTGCTGACCCAGCCGAACGTGGACTCCCACACGGAGGCCCACACCTGTCCGAAGCGAACCTCCGGAACCAGGGGCAAAGGCAAGACCCCTGCGACGCAGGACACGGAGACAGAGACAGGCTCAGGGACAGGGACACTGACACCGAGCCACCACCACCTCACACGATAAACGCTGCCAATCACGGCCACTCGGGAAGGACCCTCCGCGACGTCCAGGCCGCCGTCCCCGCGTCCGACCCACCCGGGCCCCTCCAGCCTTCTCCTACCTGGGCTGCCCCGTGGGGGGCGCGATCGCTGCCCGGGTGGCACGGGCCTGCGGGTCACATCCTTCCGGGGCACGGGCGGCGACACCCCCCTGCGGCCGCGCTGCCGCCTCCGTCCCGCGCCGCGCACGAGCTCTCCCGGGACAGCGGGCGCGGCGGGGGCGCGGCGGGGGCGGGGCGGGGCGGGGCGGGGCGGGGCCGGGTGGGGACGGGGGCGGGGCCTGGCGGGGCGGGGCCGCGGGCCGAGTCCCCAGCCGCGCCGAGGCGGGGCCTGGCACCGCCCACTCCCCCTCCGGCCGGTGACCTTGACGGAGTCCTGGCTCCGGTGCCGCGTTTCCTCTTCTGGGAAAGGCTCTCGGCAGCCCCGCGTCACGAGTGGCTGGGAGGCGACAGGCGCGCAGACGGGACAGCGCGGGCCGGCCGGACGGGGTTGCAGCCCTGGGCTTCACTGTGGGTGTTAGTGTGCGCGGGATGAAAAAGCAGTTTGCAAGCCCTGCCGTCCTGACGCCAGGCTCAGTGCTCTTTTAAATTTAAGACCCAGTTACCCTGTAATTCCATCTACTCCGGAGTGGAGGCAGGAGGAAAGCAGGTTCGAGCCCCGCTTAGGCAGTTTAGGCGACACTGTCTCAAAATAAAAAAGGAAAAGGCTGGGTTCTACTTCCGTGGTAGGAGTGCCCGCGGCGTCTGTCTCCAGTACCAAACGAAGCAAAAGCAAAAACAAGCGAACGAAAATCCCACTCACCCCAAGGGCTCACTTTGCACATAAGAAATCACATCCAGAAAAATGGGAGATACCCAAGGTCCTTCTGGGAAAGGGGCTGGCACAGGGCGGGACGGGGAGGCTCCCGACCCCAGCAGCCCAGGAGTCTGCGGCTTGAGACAGCCTTTCCCCTCCCCTCCGTGCCCAGCCTTCCAGGGCCCGGAGGGCCACGGCCAGCGGGACGTCCTCCCAGCATGCGCCTCCCGTCCCACGGCCACAGGCTGCTCCTGTGGGCACTGGCCACCCCAGCGCACCCTTCCCTGTGCCCCTCGGGAACTCGCGCACTGGGCAGCCCGTGGCGATTCCGGGATGGAGGAAAACGGAAAGAACCGAGCGGCTGTAAGGGAGCGTAGAAGCGCTCATGCGGCCTGGCGTGGTCACAGTCTGTGTTCTGCCTGCGTCCAGAGGCTCGGAGGGCTCCTTTGTCTCGGGGCAGCAGACTTACGCCAGGCAGTGGCGTGGGGCTGTGTGAATTCATCAGCCGTCCCACCTCAGTCTTCCAAGGAGATGACCAGATCTGACCGGGTCAGTCAGAACTAGAGCTCCAGGGCAGACACCCGAAGTTTTCACGTTTCCGGCTGAGTCCCTTGTGCGGCCAGGATTGTGAACAACTGTCTCCTACACTGACGCTGGGACACTGTGTGTACCACCGGCGGCCACTTCAGCCCCTAACAGGTGGGCCTGGCTTCATGCTGCAGGACCAACCGAAAGCCTGTGCTGGCAAATAGAGACTTCTCTTGCCACTTATGTACTGGGGATTGTTAAGCAGTTAGCAAGCAAAAAGTGAAATTGATGTGTGCAGTTATGTAGAAAGAAAAATTAATTTTCTTCTTTTTTTTTTTTTTTTGAAATGGGGACTTACGTTACTCAGGCTGACCTCAAAATCCAGGGCTCCAGTGATCCTCCTGCCTCAGCCTCCCACAAAGTAGGGGCTACAGGCAGATGCCATAGCTCAGCTTTCCTTTTTCTAAAGCATCGACCCCTCCCCCATTCCTACCCCTAGTGTCCTGCTAGACACAGTTCTCCGCAGTCAGATGGGACTCTCAAATACCCACCCAGTCATCAGATTTGAAGAGCTCCCTTATTATGACAGTTAATCTTAATTGTGTCAACTTAATTGGCTTGGGAGCCACCTGGGAGATTAAAGTACACACTAGATGTGGCTGGGTGGCACACGGAGGTGTGACCTTGGGGACTATCTCTGATCCCTGACCCCTTCCTCTCTGACACTGTTCCCCTGCTCTGCTTCCTGATCTCCATGGAATGAGCAGCTTTCCCCCCCCCAAGCCCTTCTGCCATGATGTTTCTGCCTTGGAGCCTGCTGACCGTGGACTGAATCCACTGAAATCGTGAGCCAAGTTAAACCTTTCCTCTTTTAAGCCGCAGATGTCAGTCTTCTGTCCCAGTGATAGGCTGACTAACACCCCTACTCACCCCTACTAATCATATAACCTTTAAGGTCCCACTTGGGACCTTGAAGTCACCTCCTCCCTCATTGCACCGTGCTGGGCATTTTCCCTAACTCTGATCCGTGCTGTGTTTCCTTTGCTTAGCTAACTTGTGCGTGCACTGCCCTCACTGACCTCTGGGCTGGAGACCCCATGAGCTTGTGTCACAATGCCACCTTTGGAAAGCTTAGCATTCAGGAGACTCGACTGTCTGCACCTGCCCCAGGCCACTGTCCTACCCCCACCTGTCAAGCTGCTCAGTTCCTGGGACCCTCTCTGCGGGGAGGATTCTCTAACAATGCACGTGAAACAAAATCATACTGACCACACAACACGATCCATGTTTTAAGCATTCCCCGTGGGCCACGGGGTCGGAGAAGAGTTTGAAGGGTTGTTCATTATACACACGAATGCTAGCCTTGAGAGCTTGAAAGGGAAAGCATTTCTGAGCTTGTTTCCTGGCACACCCAAAGCCAGTGTTGGAAACCTCAACCATGGAGTTCATATCCTAAACCACGGAGTAGGGAAGAACATGCGGAAATAGAAAGCTATTTTTCCTACGCAGACTCAGAGCAGCAGAGCTGACCAGAAGGTGTGCAGGAGAGGAACAGAGGAAGCCACCTGGCGTTCATTAGACCCTGGAAAGTCTCTGAGAGGTGGCCCAGTGCCCCCACTCTCCACTACCATCAAACAAGACAAACCCTGGCCTCCTCCCAAGGGAGGAGATCGATAAGGAATTCTGGAAGAGAGAAACACCACACGGCATCGCAGGAGGAAGCCCTGGGTGTCCAGCATGGTTGAAGCAAGCATCAGCCGTGGCAGCATTACTGCCTGGGCCTCACAAAGACCAGCACTTCTCAGAGGGTTCAGCAAAGCAGCCAAGACCCTGCCAGAGCCCTTGCAGTGGAGCTTGGAAGGCCAAGGGCAACCTATGGACCAGCATAGACCCATGCACCTCCAGAGACTGGGGCGGCCCTTGGTCGCCTGTCTCCTTCACCCCAGCACCCCCAAAGGCATCCATCCAACCAGAACAAAAAGCGGAAAGCATTCTGAATGAAACCGAGTCTTGAGCCAGTGAAAACAGAACAACTGTGAACCCAGGATACATTTGTCATATGCAAACAGGAATTCACAAGCAAAGGTGAATTCAATCGCAGAGAAATAAAGAGCATCACATTTTTGCACAAGGGGGCCTCTGTGATTCTGAACTTGCTACACCTATTGATGCTCTGTATGGAACTGCCAGTAATCTCTCACGGAACCACAGCACAGATTTGAAACCACTGTCCCAGATGGACTTCCTTCTACAGCCCAGTTTTTCTGCTCCCCTTGCACATTTTCCATCCACTGATCTCCGAACGACCTCTCTCTTGCCTGTGTCTCTCATGACCCTCCCTCCCTGCAACCGCTTGGCTTTGAGCAGCTAAACACGTCCTTGACTCTAAGCAGTTGTTCGTGGGTTTCTACGATCAGACTTCTGTTCAGATTTCTCTGATTTTGTAAGTCCTTTACCAAGCACAAAGCCACAAGTGAACCAGAGATTAGCGCTGATGAGAAAGCATCTTGCATCACGAGACTGTCAAGGCAATGAACCACTTCTTTTTTTTTTTTTTTTTTTTTTTTGTGGGTACCGGGGGGTCGACCTCAGGACCTCGCGCGCCAACAGGCACCCGTGCCACTGAGCGATATCACCGGCCCCTTTTCCGTATGTGGGATCCGGGAGTTGAACTCGGGCCCTCGCGACCACTTCTTAAACTCCTTTATAAAAGGAAGAAAAAAGACGGACAGGCCAGTTGTTTTTATGTTTGTTTGTTGGTTGGTTGGTTTTGTTTTTTGTTCTATTACAGATTTAACCTTGCTCAGTGAAGACAAATGACCAAAAGAGGACTTTTGTGCCTGGTTTGCATTACAAGTTAATACAGACACAGCGTGGCAGGTTCCATCCAGAGGCAGACTTGGTAACTTCCCAGCGCGGCTACACCTTACAGAACCGGATGAGCGACCTCTCTCTCACATACACAGTCTGTCTTCTGTTGGATGATGGCTTTAACATAAAAAACACAAAGCACCGGTAATGGAGGTATCACCACCCAACTTTCCCAGCTTCCCCACATCATCCAGGAAGTGCCAGATGAAACTTCTGTGCTCAGCCACGTAGCAGATGTGTGACAAAGCACGCCCCTCTGTGAACTCATTTTGAATTTAGTACTCCTCCCCTTGTGATTCTAGATGGTTCCACCATCTTGGCTTCCCTGCAAGTTTCTGAAACTGGTATCTACATTTTGTCACTCTTCCACAAGCACCTTCCCAAATCTAGACTTTCGTGTTGGAGTCTTTCATTCTTGTGATCCCTTCTGAATACAACTGCCAGTTTCTCCTCTCTAGGTGGTTTCCATTTGAAATGAACACTGTAGTAGCGGACAGTTCCTTTTTAATTTAGAGCAGCCATATTGAATTTCTCCTCATCCACTTTATGAATGAAGAATAATTTCCTTCCCCTTGAATCTGGCCTGAGCTCTATTTAACCAATAAAAGAAGGTGGGATTGACTTTGTGGAATTTATGAGCCTAAACATAAAACTTTCCAGGTTCTTTCTGGTCTTCTTGGGACAGGTAAGAAGTATCACTATCCTGGATGGAAAGCCCAAGCTATGTGGAACCCACGTGTAGGCGCTCCTCTTCCCAGTCTCAGTCATCAGCCAGAATCACCTCTAGCCATGGCAGTGCGCCATCTTGGATATCAGACCCATCGATTCCAGTCAGCAGCTATGTGACTATGTCCACATTAGAAACTTTGAATGAGAACCACCCAGAGCCCCCATCAACCCACAAAGTCATAAACAACATTATTGTTTTAAGTCACAAAGTTTCATGGTCAATTGTAGCACAATAGTTAAGAAAAACATGACCATACTCAGGAATGTGTCATGGTTCCCTATGGCACATCCTGTACCATATGAAGTTAACCTAGCATGTCAAGTCTCAGAATGGAAACAACGCCCATCCTCTGAATATTTTCCAATTACAGAGGAGTTCCTTAAGATTGCTATTATGATGATCTCAATAGCAAACAAAAGAAAAGTGAGAGCTATGACATGGCCCAATAGATTTTGTTTTGTGTATACTATTTTGAGTAAAAGAAGTAGCTCTAACTATATACTTAAGAAAATGCTAACCACCTGGATGATGAAGTTTCTAATGTCATTTCAATGACTTACTAAGAAATAGTGCAATCCATGAGGGGGAAGTCTCCACTCTCAAAGATCCTTGGAAAAGTACCAAGCAGACCACTACTTCTATCAAAAGAAGCACAAGAAAACTCCTGTCACTCAGGTATGCCATGCTTGTCGGGCCATTTCCCAAATGCTGAAGGATTATATTAACTCCTACCTGTTCCTCTTGTCTTTCTTCATGATAGCCCTCCTGGCCACAACTCAGCAGCAGGGAACTGCTATCCAGCAATATTTACTGTTACCCGTGATTGCCCTGCTGGAGGGGGAGCCTGTGCTAGTTCTCAGCCTTGGGCCCCAGCATTGGAAGAGGGAGCTATAGTCTCCCTGATTCTTTCTTTGCCTTGTGTACTCTCAGGGGCATATCACTGCCTTCAGAGCCTGGGCGGTACTGAGCTGTTCCTACTCTGGGACTGTCAGACCTGCCGATGAGCTCAGCTAATGGTCTAGAACCTAAGCTGGCCTTGTCCTTGGAGGAGGTCGAGAACATTGAGTCTTGAGTTCTCCTGGGGGTAGCAACAGTGGAAGTCCATGATCTCAGCTCCTCAATAATGACACAAAAGATTCGGGATGCAGATTGGACCAGACTTTGGGCAGAACAAAGGGCATCCTGAGTGTGACCCTGACGCGGGCTCCCAGGAAGTAGTTGCCAAGATTCCTTCTCTTGTCCCTCTACATCTGTGCCACGCAACACATGTAATCTCTAGAAACATCTGGCTATTTTAAATTAAATAGACTTTAAAATTCACTTCCTCGGTTGTACTAACTCACCTCAAGACCTCAAGAACCGCACCTGGCTAATGGCGGCCTCCCTGAATAGAGCACTCAGGACACTGGCCCGCTGTGAAGTGTTCCGGACACCGCTGCTGAAAGCCTAAACGACTCGGGGGCTCCAGAACAAAGGTCTCTCTCTAGAAAGCCGATCTTCATCCAGAATGGACAATGTATTTGTTTTAAATCTATACCTGAACAGGAATCTTCCCCACGTACTTCCCCCTTCCTTGCAATCAGCGTTAAATCCATGTCTCGTTGCCAGCTTAATCCTCCCTGCTCAGTTTCCTCTCGTTTAGGTACTTGATCTGTATGTTATTATAGTTACTTCACATTCCTTCGTATAATTCTTTGTAAATACATAATCTTACATCTATATTTTAATTTTGCTAGTAAACATGAAGGCAAGATCTTTGGAGATAGGAACCTATGTATTTTGGGGGAGTGGGGAATCTCCGTGCTCTATTCTAAAACACAAAGATTCAACCAGATAACAATCCAGAATGTGAGAACCAGCTGTGGAGGAGGATGGCAAGGGTTTCTTATCTCATCACCTCAAACTTCCTCTACCCCCACAGCGACTTCCAGTAGGGCCAAAGATACGCTCGCCAGTCACAGGGCCATGAAACTGGCAGCGGAACACTCACTGCCTTTGGGTTAAAAATAAGAGGCTGAGGATTGAAGATGTAATTATGTTAGTAAATAGAATTGTAAAGTCTTACTATGCTCCACATTTTTGTCATTCCTTTTTGTTTATTCTCTAAGAAAAAAATCATTTATAGTGCTTTCCTTGTCAATATGCCCTGTCCTATATTAACTGTGTGCTTGTTCAGTAACTTGGTGATTTTCTTTCGGAGCTAAGGCAGGAAAATAATGACCCAAAGAGTCTCTGAAGGAAAAGGTGGCCATGGAAAGGAAGCCAGGTGCCCCAGAATCCAGGGTTCCCTAACGGTATGAGGAACCCGCCCCGGCCCCAAAAAGCTTGGATGCTGGAAGCAGCCACTGGCTTCCTAGGAGCAGAGTTTTCTTCCTGTGCTGCCTCAAGACAAGGAGAGGACGTGGTAAGAAAGTGGTGACCGGGAAGGAAGGGAGTGCTGCTTCTGTTTTCTCTGCGGCGTGTGCCGGGCTATAGGCACAGGGACCTGGAAGGTGCAGTAAAAGCCAACAATCTGGGAGAGGCCCTGAAACAGACTCCTCACCTGGTGTGCTACTGGGGAGGGGGTGCACAGAGGACAGAGGACACCCACAAGGACAGCGCGGGCCATGCTATGGGTTTGGGGACTGAGAGGTCTCCGCCATCACTGCCACCTGTTGACAGATCTTGCACAGCTTTGGTATGATTTAGCCCTAAGTTCTAGGCACTATTGATCTATTGCAAAGGTCAGTGTTTTTTCATTTCAGTGTCTGAATGTGTAGTGTTAGTACAGTAGAAAGATGTATGACCGACTTTTGAATATTGATCTTGCAACCTGGCTTATTGGTTCTGTTAACTTTTGTATAAATACCATAGGATTTTAGACACAGAACATGATGTTAACTGCAAATACAGCTTCCCTTCTGATACAGGTGGCTTGTATCTCTTTTACTTAACTGTTTTTTTACCAGCTCACTGGTACAATGTTGAATAGAAATAAGACAGCGGACCTTCTTGCCTTGCCCCTGCCTTTAGAGAGTCTGGTTACATTTGGGATGATGTCAGCTGTAGGTTTTTCTTAGGTACTCACTAGCAGATTGGGGAAATTTCTTCCTAGTCCTAATTTGCTGAGAGGTTCATTGGGAATTGATGTTGGATTTTGACAAATGCTTTTTCTGCATCTATTGGGATGGTTGTAGGATTTTTAGTTTTATTAATATGATGATTTACCTGTATTGATTTTCCAAAGCTAAGACAATCTTATATTTTGGAAATAACGTGTAGCTAGTTACAATGTTTTTGCCTTTTTATATACTGTTGGATTTTATGTACAAGTATTCTATTTAGAATTCTTATGTCTGGGTTCATGAGGAATACTGGTCTGCATTTTTCTTGTTATATTGTGTTTCCCTAAAAGTAAGACCTAACTAGAGATCAAAAATGCCAGCCCTAATCAGCCCATCCTTGCCTTACCTGCTTTTACAGAGTAGCCATGGAGCAAGAGGAGAGGGAGGCATAATCTTCGGCATGATACTGGCCATCACCATGGTAATGACAGCAAGTTTATTTTCCGATTAGGTCTTATTTTCAGGGAAACGTGGTGTTTTATTTCATTTTGATAGCTAGGTGATCCTGGCCTCATACAATTGGGGAGATATCAGGCATTGAGGAGGATTTATTTCTTTTCAGGTTTCTGAATGAGTTTGGGTAGAACTGATAGTGGATCTTCCTCAAGTACTTAGTAGAATTCACCAGGAAGTTATTCAGATGTGGCGTTTTCTTTCCAGAAAAGTTAGACATAAGTATATCTTTTTATACATCCCAGTTCTCTAATTACTTTTTGGTGCATACAAAACACAGTTATAACAACTGTTTTAATGTCCATGTCTGTTGCTTCCAACATCTGCATGAGTCCTTGGTTTTGACTGACTTTTCCTCCTCGTTGCTTTCCTGCTGCATTACTTATCTGGTAATTTTCAGTTGGATGCCAAACATTGTGGATTGTAGCTTGTTGGACGTTAGATGTTTTTCTGTTCTGGACGCATCTGAGTTCTTGGAAATAGTTTTATTTGGCAGGGGCTGGGGTCTTGCTTTTAAGACTCATCAGGTGAGAGAACAGCAGCGTTCAATATAGGGCAGGTCTGGCTCCACTGCCGAAGGTTACAACTTTTGAGTCCCCCGCCAAATGCTCAGGAATGACGCAGTTCTCCAGTCTGGCCAGGGGGAACAGGAGTTATTCCTGGCCTCCTCCTCCACTTCATCTGATCCTTACGGTGGCTCTGTCACTGACCATGGGTGGTTCTCTCTCAAGTGTGTGCAGGTCAGTACTCTGCTGAATTCCTAAGTGGGGCCCTCTGATGCTCTCTCCTATCTTGTGAACTGTGGCCGTTTTCACCTTCCTTGGGTCTCACCTCTGTCACAGCAATTCAGGAAGTTCGATGAGCTGTGCATGGGTCACCTTTCCTGTGCTGATGCCTGGAAACTCGCATCAGTAAACAGGAGAAATTGAGGGCTCATCCACGTCTTTCTTGTCTCTCAAGGATCATGGCCCTTCGTGACTGACTTCTAGTATCTTAGAAAACCTGGATTTGTGTATTTTGTCCAGTTATTGGGCTGTTTCTGGTGACAAAGTAAGTCTAGGCCCTATTACTCTACTTCAGCAGGCAGCAGAAATTTGCTAACAGTTTCTGATAGTAGCAAACATGCCTGGCATTCTTTACACTGGTCAAAAATATTTGCTTTTCATGCAGGTTGGAAACATTCTTAAAATCTGTATAAAACAGCATAATGCAGAATTAATCGATGTTAGCCAAGACCAAGAGCTTGGGGGAGGGAAGTACACTGTGAACAACACCAGATAAGAGGAGCTGGCTGGCAGTTGTTGGATCCTAGAGGCGGATAAGAGGCACCGGCCAGGAGGGGAATCTCCCACAGCTGCCACGGAGACGGGAAGAGAAACAAGAGCTGGGAAGGAGGAGGGGAGAGAAGAAAGAAGGAAGGAGAAAGAGAGCGAGGAAAATGTCTGCAGGCCAAAGAACCCAGTCTGCTGCCCCCAGGGTCGCCAAACCCAAGAATTTTGAAGGGAGAGTCGTTGGCAATGGCCATGGGTCAAATACCAGAAGGGAGAAATTAGGAGGGAATTCTGAGAATATTCCAAAAACATTACTGAAGTTTTTAGTACAGTTCACAAGCTAGGATATGGAAACAAAGTAGGTGTTTATTAACAGATGAAGACAGTGTAATATCTGTGCACAATGGAATAATTATCCAGCCATAAAAAAAGAGTAAAACACTAGCATTTTCAGCAACATGGATGGAATTGGAAGACATTATGTTCAGTGAAATAAGCGAAGTGCAGAAAGACAAATGCCACATGTTGTCAATTGTGGAAACCAAAAAATTTGATCTCATAGAAGTAAAGAGAAGAACAGCAGTTACCAGAGGCTGGGGAGGTGGATGGGGTAGGAATGAAGACAGGATGGTTCATGGGAACAAAGGTGCAGCTGGGCAGGAAGAATAATTTCTAAGGTTCCTAGCACCACAGGGTAACTGTGACTGAAAACAATTAATTGTCTGTTTCCCAAAAAAAGCTACTAAAGAAGATTCTGAACATCCCGAAGAAATGACACATGTCTGAGGTGATGATTCGCTAGTCACCCTGATCTCAGCAATACACATTGTACACTTGTACCAAAATATCACACTCTACCCCATAAGTGTGTATGATTACTATGTGTCAATTAGAAAATTAAAAATATTTTTTAAAAAATTATAGAGAACATTTCAAAGGCTCCAAGACCCTTTGAGAAGGTCCTCAAGGTCAAAACCACTTTCACAATAATTCAAAGGCCATACACGCCTTTTTCACACACTTCTCTCTCACGTGTATTCTCAGGGGGTTTTCCTGAAGCTACATGATATGTAATATTTCAAAGATCAAATGTAGAAGAAGACATGAAAATTCAACTGCCTCTTGTTGGGCTAAACATGAAAAAAATTTTCAAAACAATGTAAATTAATTTCGCCGCTCTTCTAGCTTTTCTGTTTGTTTTTAAAATATAATTATTTTATAAGAGAAATGTTATTTTATGTGAACAGGTATAAATTTACTGGCATTTTTAATAGCTCATAAGACTTTCTTTTAACTTCTGAGTTCTCATTTCTGATATGGTTGATATCAGTAGAGCAAACCATACAGACAAAGCTCGTTAACATTCTCAGTCATTTTCAAGAGTGGGAAATGTCCTTGAGCCAAAAGCTTGAGAACTCGTGTTCTCCACCCTGTTTCACAGCTCTGTAGAGCCCACTGGGCAGGTCCTGGAAGCTTCTTCCCAAGGGAAAGGGCAAAGGACAAACCAAGAAGTGGGAAGGGAATGCATCAGCGCCAGAGTGCACTAGTGACTGACACAAGTTGGACACCTTAGTGTCACATCCACTCAGAGCTCAGCGCACCGCAAGCAGCATGCCGTCCTTATTTTGCAGATAGTACATCGCCCCAGAGAGCTGCAGGCCTGGCCAGGACCAGGCAGAGAAGAAAGGCTGAACTGGGACTCAGCGTCCTCTCGGAAGCTGGGGTCCTTCCCATTCCCGTTCATGTGATGCTTTCACTGCTGCACCACCAACCCCTGCCGTGCGGTCACTGTTTGCAAAGTAAAAACACCCTAAAGTGGGTAGGAGCTTGAGGTTTGCTTCCTAGCGTTAGAGGAATCACAGCAGGGCAGTTACTCATACGCATGATGGGGCCTGACCTCCCCACACCGTAGCCCAGCTGAGCCCCCAGCTCTGCCATGGCGTATCCGTGGTGCTGAGCAAGTCACTTCATGTCTTTTGTATCTTAGTTTCCTCAGTGGTAAAATAATAGCATAGCCCCATGTCACATCATAATGACACTCCGGCCAACAATTGACCACGTACTCAGTGGTGGTCCCATGAGCTCGTACCTCCTAGTGACAGCATGGTCCTTGCTTTGCATGAACACTCTCTGGGACATTTGTGCAGTGATGGAATTGCCTAAGGACACATTTCTCAGACTGTATTTCCATCTCAAGCAACCCATGCTTGTGTTAACTGTTCCCACCTTATCGGGTTGTTGTGCAAACTGAATAAGTTAACTACAAGAAGCATTTGCATTGGACATATACTCAGTGGTAGAAGTGATTGTTATCTGCAAGATATTAGTAACATCTGGGCGATTTTCTTGGGGTTTTGAATATAGGAAATGGCACAGGAACACCTGCTCAGTTTTGCCAAAGAGTTGTCGAGAACATTACGGATATCTTGTGCACTCGTCAGCATTTTAACTGACTAGTACTGTGCAAATGTGTAAGTAAATATTACTGTAGTGTATTGAGGTAAACTCATAGTCTAATGTCATTTTGGATTGGGAGTTTTTGGTAAAAAGTGGGCCAGCACACCAGGCACAAATGATGAATCCCTCATTCCAAAAACGCCAACCAAACCACATTTAAAAAGCAGAGTATTTCGGCACAAACACTCAGTTCTAAAGTAGCCAAGTACGAAGTGCATAAATAACCTGATCGCTTAGGGACAGGATGGGGAACTCGGTCAACATCGTGAAGAACTATCAGGAACTAAAATCTAAATACTACTCAAAGATAGTGAGGGAATTCAGGGGAACAGAAGCTGGGCTTACACTAAGAAGTTTCACAACATTCTTGACGTAAATGCAGAGATTGAATTATTGCCCTGCCAAAGTGGTTCTATTCCCCTCTGTTCTCCAGAGTTAAAAAGTTTGATCCAATATTGAATCATTTCCTGACTTAATAACTGCCGCAATATGTCCTTGTTCCTCCAGCGCTACAAAAGCCCAAGTCCCTGCTGCCAAAGAAGCTCCCCATTGCGAAATGGGAATCCCAAGTGGTTAGATGTTGCCATTAGATGTCACACACGCACGGGTGTGCAAGCTGAAGTCCCCACTAGTGTTCACGCCATGTGTCACTGCCTAACTTATTGTATAGATTACCTCTTGCTCTTGCTTATTAACGAGCATAGGGCTTTGGCCTGTTTTGTGGTATGATCATTGTTTTGAATAAAGCATGGCATGAGGAGATATATTTTAAATATGATCGAAGGCCGGGCATGGTGGCCCATGCCTGTAACCTCAGTGCTCAGGAGGCTGAGGCAGGAGGATCATTATGAGCTCGAAGCCAGCCTGGGCTACACAGTGAGTTCAAGACCAGCCTGAACTACATAGTGAGACCCTGTCTCAAAAAAAATCAATAAATAGTAACTATGGCAATGGCTCTCTTCCTCCACACACTAAAAGTCTTTGTCCTACTGCAGTCATTTCAGTCTCTCCCCTTTCATTCGATTTTCTCTTTCTGCCCTAATACTTTCCCACAGCCATTAGAGTGTGCTTAGCCATCTTTGTGTTCTCCATCAGGACTGTCCTCATCCCTTTAGGACACTCCCCTGACCTGGCTCCTTCTGCAGGCAAGTGGGGGCCACCTCAGCCAGGGGACTCCTAAGACAGAGAGCTAGAAGAAAGCATTTGTCACCCCAGCCAAAGTGGGGTCCTGAACGCAAGCAGAGCAGAGCAGAGCAGAGACCGCTGAAGGGGGAATCACCAGCCAACCCCTGCGGGATTATCCCACCTCAGGTCCCCAGGGGCGGGCTCTGCTCACAGCCAAAGCGGGCCTTGCAGCTCAAGCTGGGGGGCCTGCGGGCTGGGGCTGGACCCCCCTCACTGAGGTAAGGGACAGGGAAGGGGACTCAGACAGAGGCCTGTCCTGGACCCACCCTGCCATGCAGCAGGCCACCCAGACACCCTGGGGCCCACCAGGCAGCATCTGTGGAGACTGGACCTGGAGGCAGTTTGTCCTGCAGACCAGCGCTTGGACACAGCAAGGAGGGAAAGTCGGTGAGCATCTTTCTCTTCTTTTTTAAAAATTTATATTAGCACAGTACATAATTAGTTTTTTATTAGTGGGTAGTACATAATGTTTGGATTCATCTCAGAGGGCAGGTACAAGTCCTTAACACCTCTTAATTCTTCTTATTCCGCTTTCCCTTCCCTCTTTCTCCCCTCCTTCCATCTCTAGATCCCCTTCCATTTGCGAGATCTACCTCTCTGTTTCCTATCATCTATCTTTTATTTTTCTCTTTATTTATACTTTATTTATACTTTGAGTCTCTCATATAAGAGAAACCATACAATATTGAAGCTTATGAGTCTGGTTCATTGCACTTAACATTATGGTGTCAAGGTGCATCCATTTGCCTGCAGATGACTCAGGTTTACCCTTCTTTATGGCGGAGTAGCACAGACGCTCCTCATTTAACAACCCACTTCTGCTCCTGCAACGAGGCCATTAAGTGAGTTGGTTGCTAACTGAGGAATTCTCCGGAGTATGTACATTACTATATTCAGGACAAAGAAATGGTCAAAGGAAACTCCCACTCGATGACTTTGCTTTTATTTGCAAAACTCTTAATTACACACAGTACTGTAACGTGTAATAGCACATAAGACTATAGTACTGTACAGTACTGTGCTACAAAAATTACAGTACTGTATAAAAATGGGTACTGTACCAAAAAAAAGATGTCGAGGCTCTATGAACAAGACGTACAGAACTGTACCAAAAAGAGACAGCTCGTAAGTCCGAGCAGCAGATCGTAAGTCTGAACAGCGCACCTCAGCAATAAGTCCGAACAGTCATTAAACAGTAGAACATTACACGGGGAATGTCTGTACTCCACTTTGTATAAATATCGTGTTTGTTTTATCCCTTCATCTGGTGAAGGACATATAGGCCACTTCCAAGATTTAACTATTACGAACTGTGCTGCTCTAAACATGGTATACGTGGGTCACTGGAATTTGATGTCTTTAAGTCTTTTGGGAAGATACCTAGAAGAGGAATAGTTGGGTGAAGTGGAATGTCTAGTTTCAGTGTTTTGAGGAATCTCCATGCTGATTCCCGGAGTGATTGTACCAGTCTACACTCCCACCAACAATGCTCCTTTTCCCCTCGTCCTCACCAGGGGTCTCCATGGGATGGAAGCTGTAAACACGGCTGGGAGTATTTTGGGTGGCCCATCAATGGGAAAGGGCTGTGTCTAGCGACAGAATTTGGGACCACCAGACATTCTGCCGTACACACCACAGTGCCATGTGACAAATTGCCCTCACCCTACAAAAACTACAAATACACATCCTTCTGGACCTCAATGTGGGCATAAACTGAGCCTGGACCAAAGTCTGTCAGAAAAACACAAAGCATTTTTGCATCATTTTAACACTGTTTGAAGTTTTCAGAAATGCAGTTTCAAGGGAAACTGAACTTGATTCTTTTTTCTGGAAGTCGATGAAGAATTTTTCACCACAGGAGAGAGTCACATTACAGAGAGCAGTGCCACCCATGGTACTTGGATGTCCTGAGAGGCGCACACTGTTTCAGACTCAGCAGCTGTTGCATTCCTGAGTTCTTTGCATGTGGCCGCAGCACCACACAGCCTCTCCTGTCTCCTGGTTCAGGCATGTCCACGTCCAAGCCCAAGCGTGGGTGTAAGCAAGGGCTTTTACTTCTTCTTCACATTATGGTGAGAGTAATTGTTATGGTTTAGATCAAGAATGTCCCCCAAAGGCTCATGAGTTCACAGGCAGGGCGTTCAGGAGGAGGCTGAATCATAGGAGCTTATAGCTGACTTGCTCTTGGGAGGTGGGGTCTGGTTGGACGAAGATCACTGGGGTCATGACCTGGAAGGGTTCATCTCCCTCCCTGGCTCCTCCCTTCTCTCTCTGCTTCCTGTCCACCATGAGGTGAGCAGCTCTCCTCCACCAGACCCTTCCGCCATGCCCTTCCTACCTTGGAATGAGCTGAGCCTGGGCTGAAAAGATGAGCTAAAATCAACCATTCCTTCTTTAAGTTGTGGGTGCCAAGTATTTTGGCCCAGCTACAAGAAAAGTGACTAAGACAGTAGTACATTTAAATTTTTAATTTTATGTTTAAGTAGTTTATCAATGGATCTAATTTTAGTACAGGAAAATGGATATCATAAATGTTTATTAACAAAAAGAGTGTGGCCTGAGTGTGGAGCCCAGGAGAGAGACAGAGCAGTGACAGAGACAGAGACTGGGGCAGGATGGAGAAAGGAGGAGGAAGGAGAAAGAAAAGGCTGAAGAGAGAGAAAAGAGGAGAGGAGAGGAGACGAGCATGGAGGGGAGGGGAGGGGAGGAGATGAGAAAGGAAGGGAAGGGGAAGGAATGGAAGGGGAGGGAAGAAGAGGGGAGGGGAGAAAAGGAGAAGAGAGGAGAAGAGAGGAGAGGAGAGAGGAGAGGAGAGAGGAGAGGAGAGAAGAGCTTTAGGTCTGTTGAAGTTAAAATAACCACTAATCTAATTCTGCTGATTTGTTCCTCAAAACTAAACTTCTGGCTGAAGAGGAAGATATTTTCTTTGACTTGTCCTGATTGTCTACTGTTTGTCCTTGATTTATCCCATTCCTCACCCAGGGTTTGTGGCCGACTCAGTATTACTCCTGAGGAGCTCATTCAGATTCCAAGGCTTACTGTAACCTCAGCCTCACATGCAAAAGAGGCCTTTCTCCACGGACGAGCCTCCGGGAGTGACGTGTCACAGACCCCCGGCTGTGTCCCGCTTTCCTTCCGAAGCACAGACAACTAGAGCTTCCTCCTTAGACCTTATTTCTGTGAGTGAATGTGACCTCCACTTTGAAACTTTACACCCTGGACCACGAGGAAGGCTTGTCGGCAACTCTTCCCTTCGCTTCCTTGGATGGTTACCAAGAGCAATATCCAAAGAGAAATGGAGATACTGGCTGAGAATTATTTTTGGTGTAGAGATGAGGAAGGGAGATGCAAGATTAATCTTTCAGTGTGGCTTCCCTACCAAGACTTTCTGCAGAGAGAAGACAGCACCCGTCATAGGGTCAGGGGGGTTCTCGAAGAGGGTACTGTGGCCTCGGAGTCCGGCGGAGGCCACTCTGCTATCTCCCACACTGTCCTTGTCTAACCTTCCCTTGCCTCAAGAGCAGTGGGCACATCTGAGCTATCGCTTCTGTGATCTCGCAAAATGGACCATTTTTTTCCTCCTCTTCCCCTTCCCTCCCTTCCTCCTCTTTTCCTCTCCCTCAGTATCAGTTACTTTCCTGTCACTGGGACAACATACGCGTACCATGGAAAAGGGCCGGAAGTTTATTTTGGCTCTGATCAATCTACGGCAGCCAGGAAGCAAAGAGATAAGGGAGGGACAGGGACAGGAACACACCCTTCCAGGTCACACCCCCAGCGACATAGCTCCAACCAGGCCCACCTCCTAGCAGCACATGCAGGGGTGAACTCATGGCTGAATTAATCCACTCGCGAGCATAGGGCCCCTATGATTCGGTCCCCTTGCAAAAGCCCCACCTCTGAACACGTGAGACACTGGGGGACATTCTAGATCAAAATCATAATGCCCTCCTGTTCCTGCAGGACATCCGCATCCCCACCAGTGACGCCTGCTTTCGGTAAAACCTGACTTGGACCAGACGTGCTGGACCTTGCTTATTCGTAACCTTTACACAAGTTTAGGTAATCCCTAGACACATTTTATGGTGCACACAGGGCATAGCAGACAGATTCTAGGTACCCGTGGCGTCTCTGGAAACAAATCAGACAAAATCCCTATGTTATAAAAGGGTGGGGATGACAATACACAGCCACCATCATAAAGAGGGAGTTGCACAGCAGGTGAGAAGGGTAAATGTGCAGGAAAATAAGTGTTCGCTTCAGGAAGCCTGAGCTTGAAACAAACCTCTGTATGTGTGTGTGTGTGTGTGTCTGTGTGTCTGTGTGTGTGTCTGTGTGTGTGTGTCTGTGTGTGTTACTGGGCACCAAACTCAGCCCTTTTTAATTTTTTCCTTTGAGATCAGCTCTGGTTTGAACGTGCCATCCTCCTGCCTCAGCCTTCCAGACAGGCTTGTACGTAGCTGCACAACACACATTTCCATCCAAGCTCCTACATGTCTTGCGGGGTCTCCTTCCTGCTGTGTAACAGAGGTGGATGAAGCAACCCCGAAACAGACCTGGAGGAACTGAAGAGCCACCATGAGTCCAGGATGTGCATCCCGTCCCTCATTTAACAAATATTTACCAAGCGCCTGGTAAAATATGTCAGACACTGGCACTCCCACAAAGTATACATACCACACACTCACACCGTGGTCACATGACGTATGCGACATGCTCTCGCAACAGTCACACAACACATCCTATAGACACTCAGAAACACATACAAAATACATCCACACAACAGACACGACTGATAGCACACTTACACAACACACACAGCAATACAACCCTCACTGACACACACACCACAAACACTGTATACTCACAAAACAACACTCACAACGTACAATATACACTCACACACCACACGCCAGAAACACACCACACACACACTCACACAACACCAAAAGCACGACAGACATAACACCCCGTGCCCGGCCAACACTTGCACACACAACACACAGCTCGAAGTCTTCGTGCTGAAGGACCTTCACTTTAAAGTCCACGAGTTAAATTTCGTATAACTTCTCTTGTATGAGAAACCCAAAGTAGAAATAATTCAAAACAAAGTAGAAGACAGACAGTAGGAAGCAGGGAGATAGCGCTTTTGCAAATAGGAAGGCGATCCAGAGACGGAGGGAGGGAAAGAGGAGGAAAAAGAAGTTATGTTAGGTATGCGTAGCTACCCCTAAGATGAATGTAAACTTTATGTAACGCAAACGTGTACTCATGAAAAGAATTTTTTAATGTCAATAAATGCAGACCACTGAGGCCAGCTGGCCAAGAAGCACTGGACAGTAATCACTCTGGGTTGCAGATGAAAGGTTTGATACCCGAGCAAGGTTTTGGGACGCAGCCATGTCAGGACATATCCTTTGGTCCCCAGGGAGTTCCCAAGGGCGCGCTGCAGAGTTCCGTCCAGGATGAAGGGCCACAAACGTGACCTTCAGGGACCAGGATGGCAATTGCCAAGGGCTGGGTAGAGTGGTACACGGGAGATGCTGGTCAAAGGGGACAATGGCTGCGATGAGATGGACAAGCTCAGGTCTGATGACTGCACAGGGCCTGCCGTGACTAACACCGTACCGTGTGCCAGAATTCACCAAGACAATGGACCTCAAGTGTTCTCATCATGAGGAAAGAGAGGGTGACAACAAGAGTGACACGGGTCCACCGCGAGTGTGGGGCTCATGTCACATGCTTATGTACCTTCGCTGTATGCCTTACACATGCAGGTTTTACCTGTCCCTCACACAGTGGATCTAGGAGATGAGACGAGACAGACTCTACCTCGGCATCCAGGTGTGAGCGCTCTGACTTCCTCTCCGTTGGCCGCAAAGGTCTCAGCCCGAGCCCCTGCGGGGCCGGGAACGCCCCCTGGCACCAGATGCCCACCTTCCTGGCCCACGTCACTTGAATGAATGCTAGGTTGTGTTCTGAAAGTGCGTCATCGGAGCCTCCCATCCAGAAGTTAATCTCACGCCATTAAGTTTAAAACAAAACCAATCAGGGGTACGAAATTTCTTTTCTGATTTTCAGCAGACCAAAGGAAGTGCCATTTGGTTTCCATAGTTAACATCCCAACTTCAGAAGCCAAGACAAAGTGTTCTGAAAAGGAAAACCCTCTGTGGACAAAGGCACGTTTGTGACATGCAGGCAGCAGGATCTCGAGTTTTAACTAAGGACGTGGGAATGGTGGAGAGACGCGGCCTGGCTCCAGCGCACAGCTGTTTCCATTCCCATCCGTAGAGCCTGCCTTGCTCCTTGCAGAGCTGCTGATGGTGATTCTGAGCAAGCTAAAAATATATCTTAAGTAGATTTTAAAACCAAGAATTTTTTCCTCCTCTACAGCCGCATTCTCTGAGGCCAGCACGTGTCCCGAATTCAGTTCGGTTCTGATACTAACCAAAGTCAGGTCTGTTCCACGGCTCAGGGCTCCGCCCCCGAGACTGTCCCTCACCGACACCATCAGCAAGGGCCAGCTTGTTACCGTCCTTCAGCTGCCGTCAGCCAGGGTTCCCCAGCCCCTTCCCTCACTCCGGACGGACGAGGACCTCCGGGAAACACATGTGCCGTTTTATCCTAAGGAATGGATGAAGGAGACAGATGACAGCCGGACCAAGAGACGCACAGGGCAAGCTTTGTGGGAAGAAAGCCAAAGCTGCGATGCTCTGTCCAGCACCCTGGGGACTCCCGATGCACCCAGCACCCCAAAACTCTCCAAGCCCTTAGATAGTGGACTTTTGTAAAGGTTTCATCCCGTGGGTCTGACCAGTACGACTGATTATTAACGCGATCTCCAGCTCCTCCCCTCGCTGGAAGATGGGAGTCAGGGCCAAAATTTCCAAGCTTCTCTAGGACAAAGGTGCTCCGATCACCCAGGAAATGCCACGGGATTGGGAGCCCCGTACTAGGAACTGGGAGCAGAAATCAAAAGTATATTTTATATTTCTTTCTTGATACTTTATGAGCACATTCTGGTGGAAAGCTCCTGGGAGGCAGAGCTCTGACGCTTTTCCCAGGTCCGAGTGACAGAGCGCAGCCCTGGAAGCGAGCGCCGGGAACACCAGACGGAGCGCACGCCTTGTGCCCAGCAGGGCTCGGTTTCCGAGAAATGTGCATTGCCAGTCCCCGGGACTGGCAGACTCCTACAGAGATGTTCAAACAAGCGACGAGCCGCCGCAAGTCTTCCTTTGCAGCAACGCCAGACCGGCCTGAATAAATGCACCGCAGGGAGCGGGAGAGTGAGCAGGCCGCTCGCACCAGCTCCCGGGGGACAGAGACGCGGACAGATGCGGGCTGGGGGCCGCGGGCCGCGATCTGAGAGTGGGGAGCAGCTAGGCACTGCTCTTCGCCGCCTCCGCTCCGCTGCCTCCCTAGGGGCCGCCCGATGCAGCGCTCTCTCACCCGCACCCTCCCGCCTCTGTCCCCCGCATCCCTCCTTCCTGGGACAGCGAGGCCGCCTTCTGGGACATGGGAGCGCGACAAGGCCGAGCGTGGGGGTAGCTGTGCGGCGCAGTGTGACGCTGCGGCAGCGGGCACGCGGTGGGTGCTCCGTGTGCTCCTGTGGCACACCAGGGTGTGGCAGTGGCGGGTGGTCCACGAGGAAAGGACACCTTCCTACCCCAAACCCGACGTGGGGTGTGATGAGAACAGGCCCGGGTGGAGAACGCACTGCCCGATATTTTCAACTAAGACATTAAAACTAAAGCTTTCTGGCGCGGGGGGACCTCAGCCCTTTCCGGTTTCTCTTCTCTTTTTTTTTTTTTTTTTTTTGTGGGTACCAGGGTCGACCTCAGGACCTCGCGTGCCAGCAGGCGCCCGTGCCACTATGCGATATCGCCGGCCCTTTTTTCATATGTGGGTTCCGGGAGTGGAACTCAGGCCCTCGCGCTTGCCAGGCAGGCGCTTATGCCGCTGAGCTATCTCACCGGCCCTCTTCCTTTCTTCCTTTCTTTCTTTCTTTCTTTTCTTTTTGGATTTTTTGGAATAGGTTCTTACTATGTACTTTAGGCTGGCCTTGAACTCACCATGGAGCCCAGGCTGGCCTCAAATTCCCAGCGATCCTCCTGCCTCAGCCTCCTGAGTGCTGGGATCACAGGCATGCTCCACCGCCCCTGACTTTTACTTTCTTACTTAGTCAAATATCCAAGATTCAGAAGATTCAGTACCCTTTAAAAGTGTTATGGAAAGAAGTGTTACATAGCTTTGAAAAGTGATTTGTTTTCCTTCCCTGTTCATGTGGGATTCTTTCAAACTTGGCCTAATACATGTCACAAGGGAACTGAGATTGGCTGGAGAGTTCGAGGGAGAGGAACTTAGAAACCATCGCGTGCAAATTCTATCTAGCAAAATGTTAGCCTTGTGGGACAGAAAACTCCAGGACCAGGTGTAGAAAGTCTGCTCGTGCAGTTTCACTCATTTCCTGCAGTGGAAGAGAAAGCAAACTGGAGAAGAAGAGAGGTTTTCAAGACCCACCTTCTAACTTTGTGGTGGTGGTGGTTGGTGGTTTTTGACACAGGTTCTTGCTATGTGACTGAGATTGGCCTTGAACTCATGGCAATCCTCCTGCCTCAGCCTCCTGAGTACTGAGATTATAGGCATGCATCGCCACTGTCTCTAAGATTTCTCATGCAATACTACTCAATAAACACTTTTTAATCACTTGAAATGAGACATAAAGCAATCTCAGTTATAGGGCAGCCAATCTCTCTCCACCTCCCTTTTAAGCTAACTTACCAGCAGCAGCTCACAGACTTTCTTATAAATAAAAATCCATTGAAAAGCATTTAGATGCAATAAAATTAATCCAGACCTGTCATTTGCAGAGGGGTGTCCTCTTATACCCAAATCTGGCCGACCCTTCCATCTGATCTTTGTATTTGGGGAAGAAGACCAAAAGTAGCTGCCGTGTTCCCAAAGGTGTGAGGTACTCAGGGCACTGTCCCCAGCTCCTCGCAGCCAGCTTCTGCTTTCTGTCTTTAGGTTTCCTGTCCCCACCTATGATGCCAGCTGCTTTTTCAGGAAGTGGTTGAGGAGGGGCGAAGACAGTGTCAGAAGTTAGGGAAAGAGCTGGGCGTGGTGGCTCACACCTGTGAGCCTGTAATCCCAGCACACAAAAGGCTGAGCAGGAGGGTCACTGCAAGTTTGAGGCCAGCCTGGGCTACACAGTGAGTCCAAGGCCAGCCTGGACTGAACTACATGGCAAGATCCTGTCTCAAAAAAAAGAAAAAAAAAGAGAAGTTAGGGGAAGGGAGAGAGGTGCATGCACTCCTGACCATGTCCAGGCCACACCGAGGATGAAGAGAAGGAAGAGGAGGCAAGGTGTGACCATTCTGGGATTCCTTTCCACCTTATTAACTTGGACTGTTAAAAAAAAAAAAAAAAAAAAAAAAAAAAAAACCTCTCTTTTTCCTTAACAATCTATATTAGCTGGATAAATAGTGCCAAGTTCTTACCTGTCTTTACCTCAACTTGGAAGTTCCAACCAGGGCTCCTCGCAGCCTCTGAGTGAAGCCCGGAGCATTCCGCCCGGCCTTCCATGCCCTGCTTCGCTCTGTCCGTCCTTCCCTGTGACCAGCAAGTTTCTCTCCCCTCCCGACACATGCCCGTGCTGATCACGCACGGGGGTCCTCACTCGGTTTTCCACCCTCTGGCTCTCTCCCAGCTCAGGCCACTTCCTCCCCAGCCACTGCCCTTCTTCCTCCCCCAGCTGGGGCCCCCTCCACCCTCCTCATCCTGAGACTCATCCACTTCTTCCTAGGATGTCACCTCCCCTCCCACTAGCAGCAGCAGTCAATGATCTCCCCCCGCCACGAGACCGTGGGCCCTTCGCTCCTGGCCCATCCAATGGCACTCGGTGACCCCTGCTTCATCCTGAGAAGAATTTCTCCCCCCTCCACTTATTCAGGACGCATCAAGACATGCGGCAGCCCTGCTTGGCTACAGCTTGAACAAAGCAGATGTTCAAATATTTGCTAAGTAAACGTGGCTATGTGTGCACTCTTCATGCCTCCGAGCACTGAAAACACACTTAGGAAGGAGAGAGCCTTTTGTAACTTCCAGAGACGATGCTTCCTGAAAACAGGACCTGAACTCCCCCAGCGGGAAGAACTTGGCAATCATTCCAGACTGGATCGAGCCGGCCAGCTCCTTGCTCTCTGAGTAACTGACTGACTTGGTAACTGTTACTTCCCAGGGAAGGGTTCTAGCTGCACTCCGTGAGAACTGGAGAGTTTTAAGCCCAGGCTGCACCCGACCCATCACTCCGGAGCCTCTGAGTGGGGTACACACTCAGTATTTCCAAGGCTCCCCAACTGACTCCAACATGCAGCCCCATTGACAATCACTGCCTAGGACCCAGGCAGTGAGCATTTCCTGCACGATCCGATGCTGCGTGCGTGGACGTGGGCGGGCCCACCGAAGCTGCCTGTGCTCTACACACTCCTGGCAGACTCGGGCCGGGAAGTAAGGAGAGTTCGGCCACAGGCCTTCCTCACACACCCCACATTTCTCTAGAACAATCACACTAGGGGCATGAGATCGAGACGAAGGAAATGCCTGCACCCCAGCTCCCAACCTCGCTCCCTGTCCGAGGAACCTACTTTCTATACACAATGTCACACGACCTTACTAAATTTTAAAAACTCTCAACTGGGCGAAAACGTTTAGAATTTTGATCTTACCCTAAATGAATCTCAGAGTTGGAGGCTGATGATCTATTTAAGTGTGGTGAGTGATCTGGGGTGTAATTTCCCACATTATTACAATAGTGAAAAGTGTAACCCTCTCTCTCCGCTGTGAGTCAGCTCAGGAACCACGGTGCTAATAAAGAAATACCCAAACCTTGAGGGAAACTTGCTCAAAGCGATAGTCACGGCAAGTTCACATGAGATGTTTAAAGTCAAGAAAGTTTCAGTACACATTCGCTCACTGCTGACCATACTCGTATATTTTCCCTCCAGGGATGAAATCCTGTGAAGCTTTCAGTAGGGTTTTACAGACCATTCTTTAACCTGCTATTCGTGAAACCAGATTTCTCCCACCCACTTCCAGTAGAGTCTGTTGAACTGCTGCAGAGAAATAGTCGGAGTCCTATAATACTCAAATGTGTGCTGTATTGTTATATTTATTTTATCTGTACTGATTTTGGTTTAAATCATGATCAGAGTTATCCAAATCTCTCTATCTGATCATCTCAAAAGCTCAAATACAACAAAGCTTGCACAGAATACATTCACAAAAACCAGCTTGGAGGTACAGTGGGAATTTGGACGGCACAGTATTTCCTAGAGGTGCCTGAATCCCCTGGCTGACGTGGACCCACTCTTAGAGCTTAGACAATGACCACTCCAAATGCAGACATCCCTGGTTGGCAATGGCTCTCTTACAGTTTTTTTTACTTTATGATGGCATAAAAGTGATAGGCATTCAGCAGAAGCCATACTTCGGGCTGTGAGTTTGGCTCATTCTCTGGGCTGCCAATAAGACGTATGCCCTCTTCTGAAGCCCCCAGTCAGCCCAGTGATCACGAGGGGAAACAGCCCACACCCATAGCAGGCTCTGCTGCGAAGTGATGCTGTTCGGCAGGCTGGGTGGATTATGTGCATTGTAACTCAAGACGGCTTTAGTTCACAATGGGTTTCTCAGAATGTAACCCTATCATACATCGAGAAGCACGTGCACTTCCTAAAAAGAACCAGTCTGTAACTTAGTGTTTCCTGTCCTCAGATTTCTTCTCACTTCAATACAATGACGTGGAAGAACGTTCTGGAGTCCAGCACACCCTGGTTCAAATCCTGACTCTGCTGTTTATTTATTAGGACCAGAAGAAACTTGGCTACTCACTGAGCCTCAGTTTCCTCGGGGCAAGTTGGAAATTATAACATTTGTGTAAGGGACACAGGCGATGTCTGAAAGGCCCCCAGGTGTGGCGGGGAGGGATGAGTGACTGCTGGTCCTGGTTGCCCCTGAGCTGCCAGGTGAGGTGAGCCGGGCGGGCTGCTGAGCAGACCCTGGACGGCCGCACATGAGCCCAGAACACAGCCAGAGAGGTCAAGGCAGCAAATACACTCCAGGCAAAAACAAGTCTGAGAAAAGTTGTCCCAGGGTTTCCAGTCAAGTCCTGCCCTTGCTCTGACTCCAGGGATGGAATTAGAGAAGCCACAGCCATCCCCGGGGGCGTAATGACGGCTCTGGAATGTGTTGGTTTTGGGGCCCGAGCTGGGATATGTTCTTGGCATCAATGCCAGCGCAGCTCCAGTCATCCAGAGCAACAGGGCTGACCCCAGAGGAGGAGGAGCTCCGGGTCAGGACCATCAGCAGCTTTCCATAAGACGCAGGGACGGCTCATAAGTGCATTCCCCTCCAGTGAAAACGAAGGCAGTGTCCCCACACGGCATGCACGTGCTGCCGCCCAGGGCCCATGGTGATGTTATCACTCACGTGTCCACTGATCCCAGGGATACCTGACACAAAACTTGCTAAAATCCTCATTGAAGTGTTAGTCACACCACTGTCACACTTCTGTCTGGACTCAGTGTCTTAGTCTGTTCTAGCTGTGGAACAAGTGACCCTAGGCTGAGTGGCTCAAACAGCAAGCGCTTCTGTCCCCCAGTTCCAGAGCTGGATATCTGGTGATACGGCATCCGGGGAAAGCCCACTTCCGGTTGCACATAGCTGATTTTTCCTTGCACTCCTGCATGGCTGAAAGAAAACCATTGAGCTCTCCGGCCGCTTCTAACAACACACGGTACACACTCAAGGGGGCACCACCCTCCCAGCCTAGTTACCTCCAAGGAGCCCACCTCCTCATGCCATCACATGGGGATTAGGGGTCCAATGTCTGAATGTGCGGGCTCACAGGCTTTACATCTATGGCACACAGATGCAGGAAGACCAGATCTCTGAACCTTAAAATATTTATTTCAACTGTGATTCACACAGGCACATTTCAACTTTTATAAATAAGTTCCTGGGCTTTTGTAAATACATTTAGCCCTGCGTAGCCACAAGTTCCACATCTCTGGGCCCAACCAATGGGAGATTGAAACAATATTCAAAAGAAAAAATACACTTCTGTACTGAACACGTACACACATTTTTCTTGTCACAATTCCCTAAACAACGAAGTCTGACAGGATACGCATAGCATGTGCATTATCCTAGGTCTTATAAGAAATCTAGAGATGTTTTAAAGCATATGGAGGATGTGTTTAGGTTCTATGCAAATACAAGACCATTTTATAGAAAGCCTCTGTGTCCTCAGACTCTCGTATCCACGGGGGGTCCGGAACCAGTCCCCTGCAGATAACTAGGCACCACTGTGCTCCTGCTGCTGCCTCTCTTACCCAGAACTGGCCCTGGAGAAGGCCCCATGTTGAGCCTGATCAGGTCGATTCTGTCTGGAAAAGCACTTGAAACTCACTTGTCCAGTCAGGTGCAACCAAGTGGTGGAGCTCGCTGAAGTAGCCCTGACCGCAGCTTCCCACTTCCGGTCCAGATCTTCTCGGACACTGCACTTCCGCAGAGCCTCCATCCCAGATGCCCCATCACTCATGCACTCTCATTAACCCCCACGCCGCTCTGGTCACAGGTGACTGCTGCAACTGTTCTGTCTTGGAGATGGGTCTGATGTCCGAGCAACAATACACTCTCTCTGGGCTTAAGGCCACCAGAGCCCAAGGGTATGGTCCAGGCCACACCCCTTCTGCAGGCTCTACAGTGCTACGGACTCAAGGCAAAGCAGCCCCATGGCAACGGAAGCAGAGGGGCGGTGTGAGGGGCAATGGTGTCAAGAGAGACACCTCGTCTCCTCCACACCTGCCCCAGGGGACAGGGCTGTCCAGCTGCATTCTGTTCTGCCGAGTGCAGGGGACGCAGTGGGTCCCATCCAGTGGCCCTGAGGACAGCTCTGATTCTTCACCTCCACAGTGACAACTGTAACCCCCACCTGTGGAAAGGACACAAGACCCGCCATCTGCTCCTGGCCTCCCATCCCCATGGGAGCCCTCAGCACCTCTCAGTCCCCCAAAGCACCCTCACCAGTGGACACACAGGAAACCAGAGTTTCCAGATGGAGCCTGCAGGCACTGGGCTCCTTGCTGTGCCCTCCCTGCCTTCTTTCCCATTGTGCACTTTTGCTTCTGTCTCGAAACTGGACTGACATCCGCTCCGATGCTTCTTTGCCTTTGTGTTTCCCTTCCCAACCCCTCGACGTGTCACCAACCCAACACCCACCACAGGGCCCAGCACCCAGCACAGGGCTCCAGTACCACCAAACGCACAGTAATCACTTGTCCAGGAATCACGATGCTTTCTGCCCTCATCCAGAGGAGCAAGCGATCTACCAGGTCAGAGCTCAGGGCCTCTGGCTCCTACGAAAACCCCAACTCCTACCTTGGCCCCAAGTTCCCACCTGGATCTGGCCTCTGCCTCTCTCTCCAGCGCACCTGGAACTGCCCTTCTTCTCCTGAGCCAGCCAGGCTGCGACCTTCTTTCTTCTCACACGACCTTGTAAGCCACTGTGCCCTCTGCCTGTCTGGCTGGAGTCCCAGTCCCCAGGCTAAGGCGGGTCGTGGCCCATGATCACCGTCCCAGTGGCCCATCTGTCTCTTCCATGGTGCTCGGCACATCGTGCACCAATTTATGCAGCTGCCTGGCAGCGGCCAGCTCCCCTCCTCTGCCCTGGCATCCCCTGGCTAGACACACAGCAAGGCCTCCAAGGATGACCACTGAGTGAATGATAGTGATGGTTGCAAACAGCTTTAAGCCTACTGAATAGATGCTTGCCCTCTGTCATGATACAAGATAAGAAAAGTTTTAAAAGCACAGTAAGTTCACCTCTTTGCCCTTTAAAACTTTAATAAAACTACCTTGCTAACATAAGGTAACTGTGACAGGCATGTGGGAAAACATTCCCTGAAACATAGCTGGCCAGAGAGGACAGTGGTCTAAGCTGGTGAGAGGTAGGTGAGAGATTTGGAGCTTTGTATCAACATCACAGATGCATGCTGCCTGTGACCCAGCAACTCGACTTCCAGGAATTTAGCCAGCACATACATTTACTTGAACTTCTGCAAAATGACACAGGCAGCCCGTTACTCATTGCAACACTGGCTGTGATCGCGAAAGACTGTAAACAACTTGACTGTCTGCCATGAGGTTAAAAATGAGCTCATTAGATGGAGAAATGGAACCAGGTGTAAACGGGTGCACACCATTCGTGGGAGAGGTGGAAGGAAGCACAAGGAAGTCTTAGCAAGGGTAACCTGCAGGGAGGGAGAGGGAGAGCGGAAGACGGAGACGGCACCCTGCAGGCGCAGCCTTTACACTGTGTTGTCTACGCAAAAGCAAATGACCTATGTGTCACCTACTCTAGAGACCTACAAATTTCAACATCTTATAGGATATTTAGGCCCTAAAATAAGTAAAATTCCATTTTAAATAGCATTCACAGCCCTGTTTTATAACTGGAACAACTTGGCAAAGAGAAGTTGCCCAGGAGAAAGCAGAGCCAGCCTCCTCCTGAAGCCCGCGCTCTCTGCACTCTCCTGCCCCCTGGACACGCTCTGTGGACTTCCTGGGTGAAGATTTGGGGCCCAATGGAAAGGAAGTAGAAGGAAGTGTCTCCTCTATGTTGAGTATCCATCACATCTAGACTGCCAGGGAGGATCGGGCCTAAAAATCCAACCCAGGTAGCATTTTGCATTCGCCCAGTGGATTCCGAGAGGTTGAGGCTGAGTGAGCCCCACGTCATCTCCAGTGAGGTGGCAGCTGGACTGATTTCAGACTCCACACCTCCAAATGCTGCAGACCTGGACTCTCAGCAACCCCAGATGGAAGAACAGAGTGCATCAGAATCTAACTTTCCTGGTCAGTGTGGTGCCTGCCTGAGTCACTAAATAGACCTGGTGCAGATGGACGGATCTTGTCACTGGCTGCCATCCCGGTCACTTACTGAACTTCTCAGGATCTTGGCATGTCTGGCCCTAGGCCTGGAATCATGATGCAAGTTGAATATCCTTTATCTGAAATGCTTGGGACCAGAAGAGTTTTGGATTTGGGATTTTCTCAGATTTGGAAAATTTGCATATATGAAAAAGATATCTTGGAGATGGGTGCAACTCTAAACACAAAATTCATTTATGCTTCATCTACTCCTTATACATGGAGTCTGATGCAATATTTGTAATAATTTTGTGCATGACACGAGGTTTCCAGGTGTGGAACTTTCCAGGTACGGCATCATAGTAGTGCCAAAAGTGGTTTGGGTTTTGGATTTTCAGATGAGTGATGCCCAAGTTGTACCAACTATGTAAGCTTTTGAGAAAGATGAGAGACAACATGTGTGAGAAATCCAGAACAGTTCATGCGCAGCCAGACCTACCCCGCCCCGACCACTGTGCTCCAAAAGGAGGCTGTCCCCACCAGGAATCCCAGCTGGCTAACTGCTATGTGACTTTAGGAAGGTCGCTGCTCTGGTCCTTGGCCTCTTAATCAGTAAATTAAGATAATAATAATAACAACTTCCAGAGTGAGCGCAAGACTCTTAGAACCAGGTCCCAGAATAGTAAGTGTTCCCTCAAATATTAGCTGTTACTATTGTTATTCAGAGCCAAGTCTAAACCAACTTCTAAACAGGAGTTTGGCCTGGATTTTTACAACCTAGCACTGGGTTGGGGTTGGTACAAATCTTTGACTTCTCTGCCCTGAAAGATTCTCATATTCTTGCCAAGTCCAAGAGACTTGATACTTACACAGACCGTGGTCTCTATTTTGCTGATCTCCCTGTGAATTGCACTCATTTGCTTAATAATATTCATTAAGAGCATTAAGAATTTACTCAATAGAATGGCTGGGGATGTAACTCAGTGGCAGAGCACTTGCCTAGCAGATCAGACAAAGGCCCTGGATTCTTCCTCAACACCACACGAACACACATACACGCACACACACACACCAGAATTTACTCAGTAGGAGGTGAAACCCACCCAAATTAATCTCAACAAATAATCCATTTGCCCACAAAAAAAAAAAAAAAAAAAAAAAAAAACTCCCTTGAGTTGATTTTTTAGAACTCCTATAATTCCTTTTGGGGAATATTCCTTTCTCTGCAGAGTTGGGTAAAAATATTCCTACTTCCCCGACCTTGACTCATTCAAGAAACATTTACTGAACTGCCCCGAGGTGTCCTTCCCCAAATCAGGCCCCCACAAATCCATCCCCTGCCCTCCCGCAGCTCTCTGTCCACCAGCGGCCAGGCCGAAGCGTGTGGGCAATGGGGACACAAGAGTGAGCGGAAGGATATGGTGTCCCACAGGCAGGGGACCAAGAAGCCACAGAGCAGAAACCTCTGCTCATCTACAGTTATCTGTGTGCTACAGGAGCACACGAAATGCTGCCTCGCCATCTCAGAACCAAGAAGTGTGTCGTTACACACGCACACACACACATACACACACAGTTTCTAAGTTTAGAAGACAGTGTTCAAAGTTTAGCACACACCTATCCCAAAACTGTATTTTAGAAGGTAAAATTATCCATAATCTTTATACAGGTTAAGGGTCCCTAATTCAAAACTCTAGAGGTCGACCCCCTGGTACCCACAAAAAAAAAAAAAATCTGAAGTCCAAATGCTCCAAAATCTGAAACTTTTTGAGCATCAACATGATGAAAAAATAGTTTGAAATTTTGGGGAATCCTGGGTTTGAGATTTTTAGATTATGAACATTCAGTCAGTAAAACCTATGCAAATATTCCAAATTTGAAAAACCACAAAATCTGAAACACTTCCGGTTTGAAGCATTTTTGGATAAGGGGTATTCAACCTGTAGTAACAGCAATAATAACATTATTATACATTTTTTTACCTTTTTTCTATTAAAAATAAAAGCTTCCTCTATCTTGTCTCTTCTTATTCATTCCTACTGCTGTTTTGTGGTGTGGAGAGGGCAGACCTTCTCTCTAAAAACAAATATTTTTGAGACAGGGTCTTACTAATTGCCTAGGTTGGCCTTGAACTCCGTGGCTCAAGAAAGCCTCCTGCCTCAGCCTCCCAAGTAACTGGGCTACAGACATGCCTGGCTTTCCTAAATTTTGTAGCTAAAAAGGGAGATAAAATCATAAAGATGAGGTTTGACCTAGGTGATTCATCTGTACAAAGTCAAAAATCATGTGACCACCCCTCACCCAGCCAGCACACTTTCTGAGAGACATCAAATAAGGTCACAGATTCCAGAAATTAGGTTAGCAGAAGTTACGGTAAAAGGTGACTGCTTCGGCGATGAGTAACTAAAAAACTAAAAAGCTGAGCCCTAGAGAGACTGAGTAGAAGCCAGAGGCTTTGCAAAAGTTTTCCTTGAAGTAAATTAAGATGACAAAATACCCTTTGACAACTATTCAAATTAGTGCAATTTAAAAAAAAAAAAAAAAAGAATGGTAAAACCCAGTGGTGGAGAGAATGCTGGGAAATGGTATTCTCAGGTGCCAGGGGACAACGCCAACTGGGCACACTCTGAAGATTAGCCTAGCAGCAGTTCCAGAACTCTGAAAATGTTCACGCCTTCTGACATCCCCACCTCTGGGAATTTACCCCAAGGAAATACTCATGAAGAGTGAGGAAGAAACAGCTACAAGGTTGTTAGTTTTCACATTGCTGAAAACAGAAAATAACCAAATATCTGCCAGGAGGATTTAACAAATCATGCAATGTGATTAAAAGGGCTTCGTGAAGGGCGTTCATCGCCTTCACAATGCGAGCTGCTCTCCATGCACTGCTGAAAGGTAAATGCAGGCGGTAACACAGCGCTACAGTATAAATCTGTTTCTTCTAAATGCAAATGTGTTCAGAGAAAAAGACACCACCAAAATGTTACAGGACACACTGAGTATCCCTTCTCCTAAGCACTTGTGACCAGGAGTATTTCAGGCTTGGGAATTTTATGGATTTTGGAAAATTTGCATAACCTTCACTATCAAAGCAACCTTGATCCCAAAGTCAGAAAAGCTCTGAAATCAGGCTCGGAGCATTTGGGGCTTAGATTTTCAGATCGCAGCTGATCAACTGGGAGTGTTTTTCTCACAGCGATGGGTTTTTATTTCTCATCTTTTGAAATTATTTATATGCATTTTTAAATTTTATTTTTGACAATGACCATATGCAGTAAGTCTAAGTTTTTGAAGGACAAATTTTAGAAGCGCCTCTTCGTCCCTTGACCACGGCTGCCAAGTTTTTCCAAGACAACGTCTTGCTCCCAGTAGAGTCTGTGGATTCAAAGACTTAACAACCGCACGTTGCATTGAGAAAGACGGGAAGAATCTTTGAACCTCATCGCTCTATTAGAAAGATCAAGTTCATCCAGGAAGAATTCCCAAGTCCTTCTGGGCAATCTCATCTACTCCCTTTTCCCAACAGATCAACACATTGGCCACAAACACAAGCCCTCGGCATGGAACACACACAGCACCGCCTCCAGGTGCTCCAGGGGCGAAATGGTGACCCACCAAACCTGGTGACACCAGCTGTACCTTCGAGAGTACCCTCCCTCGTCATCCAGAGATTGACACACTCACGACAGTGGGGAAGTAGCATTGGACACAAGGACACTCGGGAGTTATGGATGGAATTGAATGGTAAACCTCGTTTTCTCCTTTTTCTTTTTCCTCCTTTGATTTCCTTAATCGTTCTGATCCTGTCCCATTTTCTTAATCTTTCCCAACCAACACTATTGATGGAAATTATGGAGGTCAGGTGTTCCAATAACAAAAATGAGGCAATGTTTATAATCCTCCTCTGACTGCAGTCATCTCTATAGCAATAGGTGTAAACCTTCAAAGTCTCCAAAATTCAGATAAGCTCATGCTTTTAAGGTTACATTTAAGGCTGTGTTGAGGGACGCACACACAAGTGTTGCCAATACAATGCACTCTAACAATAAATAGAAGCAGCTGATAATAACACAACGCCAAACACATTGGCATTGCCCATGTTCCCAGCTACTCAGGAGGCCAGAGCAGGAGGTTCGCAAGTTAGGGGCCAACTTGGGTAACTCAGTGAGGCCCTTTTTAAATAAAATTTTAAAAGTGCTGGGGATGTAACTCAATCACAGAACTTTAAAAAGATGAAAATTCTTGCCTAGCATGCATGAGTCCCTGGGTTCAAGCCCAGTACCACCAAAGATAAAACAAAAACAAGATAATTCAATCAGTGAAGCTGTGAATGAAACTATGCCCTTCTAAAACTGTAGATGCTTGAACAGAAAGTGATAAAAATGTCTTAATTCTAGCATCCACACAGTGTTATAAAAGACCTTACCCATAATGCCTTTCATTCTACAATCCTTAGCACCTACCCAAAGTCACATAACCAATAAGGTTTGTAAGCAGTGTGCAGTCATCAAATATATTTCCCATGTATTTCGCGGTTAATCTTCTATAGAAGAGCACGTAGCTGATCGCAGGTGATCTCCTCCTATGACTCACACACCTGTGATACGGTTAAAAGTGCCCAGAGAGCCTCTGAGAAATCCCTTCAGTCTTATTTCAACCAATAGCATAGCATGCTTTCATCCGATTCCATCTGTGCCTCATAAATACTTCTTCAGTGTGTAAGACCCCACACACATGCTAAAAAAAATAAAAAAATTTAAAAAGTAGTAAAATACAGAAACAAATAGCTTCAAGTGTAATTCCTGTTCTTACCTTCCGGGCTTTTCATCGTGGAGGGCTTTGGAGACGGCTGGCTGGGTGGAGGTGGAAAGGCTTTCTCCCCTCTAATGAAGCCTGCTGGCTTCAGGCTTCAGGTTTTGTTAAAACCAAAAGTGTATTTTGAAGCCAGCCCCTGAGCACATTGCTCATTCTTCTCTCCCTCTGCGAGAGAGCTTGGGGTCGGATCTGTGTCGCACGAGAGTGACAGCTCACATCTTGTCAGACGGTCCAGAGAAAGTGGGCTTTGGGAGACGCTTGTGTCAGAGCCCCTTGGGGCTTTAATCCTTCAGCAGTGACAAATCTGGGGAACTGTGAACAGGAAACTCATTGCCGGGCAGGCGGCCAGAATCACTCAGCAAAATGCCAAGGTCTTACGAAATCCCAATACCCTTTGCTGCAGATCACCTCCCACATTTCACAAGGCCAGCTCTCCCCTGATACGACCTTGCACCAAACCTGGACGAGGCTGCCAGTAGTGCCGCCAGCACCAGAGCCCTGGGGAGGCCTGGGGTCTCGTCCTCTCCCTTTCTGCCCCGCTTCCAGCCTGTCACAGAGCATGTCCACCGGGGCATCCCAGTGATGCCACATGATCCCCATTCAACTCAGCTCAGGCCACAAACCCAGACCTTAACAACAGTGCCCACGCCCCAGCCGTGTACCCTGAGAACTCTGAAGGACCTCTTCCCTGCACCCCAGAGGTGGGCTGACCCATTAACCACCCCTGGATGGCACAGGGGACATGGGGACGGGAGCTGGACCTGAGCCTCTGTCGTCCCCACACCAGCCAGATCCACTCACGGGAGACGGTGAGTCAGGGCCCCTCCTGTGCCCACGTTCTCAGTGTAGGACAGGGCACAGCCAAAGCCTGCAGCATGGGAGGAAATGGAACAACCTCCCATTGAGGCAGCCCGGCTCCTGCATGCTGCGGCCCTCACCTGTCCCAGAAGCTCAGGGCTAATCCACAGGACTCCGGAAGACACCACTGACACCTCTGCTCTGGCGCTGCCTCCACAGCCCTGAGCTGCACCTCCTCTCCTTCTCCCGTGGAGCACCCCCACCCTGCTGCGCCCCACCTCTCCTGTGCGCGGGTGCACTCTGGGTGCTTCTCCCCGCTCTGACCGCACCCGGCTTCTAGGAAGTGGCAACGCTTCGGTCCCATTTTACAGAGGAGGCAGCTGATGAAGTACCTTTCCCAAGATCCTGGAGCCAGGCAGGGGTGGAGACGGAGCGGTGTCCAGCCTGGGTTTCTCCTCGGGTCTGACCCGGGATCCAGCGTGATGCATCTGGGAACAGGGCCTATCTGCTCGGGGAGCGGGCCATTTCCCGGCAGCCGTGTCCCATACTTCCTGACCTCCTTTCCCAGGGCATTCCACGCTAGCCGGCTACCGCGCAGCTATGATTAGCTGGCAGATTGATGACTTTTAACTGAGAGACCAAATGTTCCCATTTAGTCTGGACAGGGATGTGAGCAATGCTAAGAATAAGCAGACCAGTCTCAAGGTCCAGGCAGTGTTCCCGCAGTGGCTTTGCTGACGGTTTGAACCCCACTGTGCTGTGCACGCTCAGGGCTGCGGAGGTCCCGCAGACATGTGAGACTGCTCCCGGGGCGTGGGGCTTCCCACCCCCCTCTGTGTGGAGAAACTGAGGCCTGGGATGGCTGCTCCTCCCCCACCCGGTGACCGCCCCCCTTTCCCAGGGAGGGCCCAGGGGTGGCCACACCGGGGCAAAGCTCTCTCGCCACGTGGACAGGCGCAGACCTGGCACCTGCTTGAGACAGGGGTGGGGGGACGCCAGCTTGAGGATGAAGCCCGCACCCCCGGGAGCGGCTTCCAGCAATGGCAGAGCCGGCGCTGGACAGGGCCCAGCCCCTCCTGCTTGCGGATGGGACCCGACAGGTCCTCTGGGGAGTTTTAATGCCAGGTCTGTGAGTCAGGCCTCCAGGGTCTGCAGCCCAAAGTGTCTGGAGATGACATGCAGGTCCTGCCGGGGAGCTCGCCACGTTCCTGCCCGGCTCTCCTGGGCTCCCATCATCCCCGCCTCCGGCCTCCCCAGGACTCCTTCCCCTTCTACCCCCTTCTTCCCCCCCTCCTCTCCATCCTCCTCCTCTCCTCCCATGCCCCCCCATCTCCCTGTTCCTCTGTTTCCCTACTTTCACGTTTCCTTCCCTAAAGGAACAGAGAAGCCATCAGGGAGATGCCACGCAGACACACTGAGGCCACGAGGCCAGAAGAGAAGCCACGCTCGGCAGGGCCTGCGGCATCCAGACAAGTGCCCACCAGTGCTGTCCAGGCCGCGGCTGGTCACTCACACACACACACACACACACACACACACGGCGTCCCAGGCTGCAGGCCAGGAACGTGGTGCTGGAGGGGGACATCTCATTCCAGACATGCTTCTGGCTTCCTAAGGGGCGCAGGCCTGAAGCACGGAGAGAGCTCGGGAAGCCGCAGCCCTCAATTCCAGCAATCCTGCCATCCATGGACAGGAAGCATGGGCAGGAAAGACCCTAACCCATTCCTCAAGTAGAAGTTCGTTACCCTGATCTTTCCCTAACCAGTTTAGCTCACTGTCTTTGCCAAACAGTGGGGAGATTTCATCACGAGGGTTTTTCAGGCTCTTTTCCACTCAGATGTTTTCTTCTCTCTTACTCCTTCCCACAGCTCAGCAAGGAGAAAAATAGGAATCTACACAGCTTAGTTAACACATAGGAAGCACACACACACATACGTGCACACACTCGTGTATATGCCTGTGCACATGTGTATGCACACTCGTGTATATGTATGTGCACACACATGCACACACATGCACAGATGCACATACCTTCACACACTCATGTATATGTATGTGCACACACGTATGCACACACAGGCACCGATGCACACAGTTGCACATATACACACTCGTGTATATGCATGTGCACATGTGTATGCACACTCGTGTATATGAATGTGTGCACATGTATTTATACACATGCACAGATGCACATACTTTCACACACCCATGTGTATGTATGTGCACACACATGCACAGATGTACATACTTTCACACACTCGTGTATATGTACATGCACACATGTATGCACACACCGGCTCCGATGCACACAGTTGCACATATACACACTCCTGTATATGCATGTGTGCACATGTATACATACACATGCACAGGTGCACACACTTGCACACATTCATGTATATGTGTGTGCACATGAGTATGCACTCACGTGCACAGATGTGCACACCTCTGCGCACATGCACACACACACTACTGCTTGGGTCTGGTCCACTGTTTACTCTCCCACAGAGTTCAGGGAAAACAGTCGTAGCTGACAACGAAAATTCAATACCAGAATGGACAATCCCTAAAACTTTAGGAATGCCAGAGCATAGAATTCGCCCAGCCAAGCCCAGAGCTTCTAACCTTAAAACCATCAGAAGGCATTATTACAGCAGTTTCGTTGTTCAGCAGGACTCTGCAGAACTCTGGAATGTCTGAATTCATACAGAAGAGCTCACAAATAACTCATGTATTCTCCTGGAGATGTTGTCCCATGCAGAACTGAATGGCATTTGAGAATGTTTGATGTGACTGTAACCTGTGTGTCTCCTACACATCATGACTGATAAAAAGGAGGCCAAAGACCTATGTACAGGACAAGTGTGCATGGGTGTGAGCACGTGTGTGTCAGCATGTGTGTGAACCCAATCTTGGGTCTCCCTTCAAACGCTGCGTGTCGTTAGGAAAGGGTAGGAGGGCTCTGTTTCGCTAGCTCTGGCAATGGTGTAATTAAATTGGCTGATCTCTAAAGTGCCTGCAGTGATGCATTCTGAACTTTAACCTTTGTCCCTGAAAAATTACAATGCCATGCCCAGTGACTGCCTTGGACCTTTGTGGTCAGATTGTTCACTTGCCTGCTGGTTCCACTCCTGTCCCACGCAACAACACACAGTTCAGACCATTCCCGTGCCTCTCCCTGTGCACGGGACGGCCTGTGTCTCCCACTCCCATCAAACCTCCCAGGAGAATGTACCCCTCGTCCTCCCTCTAAACAGGCAGCGTCCACCTCCATTCATGGGTTGGAGGGATTTCTGCAGGGAGCAGGAAAGTTCTGGATGCATTATGACCAAGGTAACTTTTTGGCACTTCACAAAGCCCTGATTGCTAAGAGAAGCATGAATGGGCCAAGGGAAGCCAAGTCTGGCGAGGCTCGTTCAGTCTTTTGTTTCATGGGTTTTCAGACAGGGAGATTAGGCAGAGTGCTGTGGACTTAGTGAATCAGGGCTTCCTGAAAGCATTTGCCAACATCTGTCTGGTGAGTGAAACGAGGAATGTGGTTAGGAGGGGTGGGTGCACTCACAAATGCCCATAGTCAGGGATAAATGGGCCACGGGAAGAGTGGGCTCCAGGGGAGCCCGGGGTCTGCAATAAGCCCCATCCTGGCTGATGCGTGTGCCACTGGCCTCTCCTCCCAGGACACAGCAGTCAGGTGGGCAACGGACACAGTCATGGTCAGCCTTTGGTCGGGGGAGGATGGAGGCGAGGCTTTCGGGGTAGGAGGGAGGGCGGGTAGGAATGAGTACATCTTCCCAAACATACAAATTCATGGTTCTACAGTTTGGATGTGAGTCATCCCCCAGGGGTTCCTGTTTGAGAAGTTTCGTTCCCAGGTGGTGACATTCAGAGGTGGTCGAACCTTTAAGAGGTTGAGCCTAGAGCAGGTGATTAGGTCACTGGGGCATCGTCTTCAAAGGGAATGAAGTAGTTCTCATGGGACCCCAGTTAGTGCCCCAAAGAGAATTGTTATGAAAGGGCAAGATTGGCCCCTCTCTAGTCTCTGACTTCCTGTCTCACTAGGTCATCTCTGCCTCTCACACATGACCCCACAATGAAGCCACCCACCATGAAGTGACACAGCCAAGGGGCCCCACTAGTCTGCACCATGTTGTCAGGACCATCAGCCTCAAAAAGTGTAAGCTAAATAGACCTTTCTTCATAAAATACCCAGCCAGCCTCAGGTATTTTGTTATAGCTACAGAAAACAGACTAAGACACAAGGTTAGGGCAAAATTGGAATCTAAAACAAAAAAATGTACCAAGTGAGCATTAGTAAAAGGAGCCAAATGGTATGCAGGTAGAGCCTGATAAAGTTCCAGGAGGCTATGAAGGCAGAAAAGAACATCTCAAGGCCAAGACAGAGGAAAGGGAGGAAACCAGAAGTGCACAGCAGGTTCGCATAGCATCAAGGCACAGCTGGAACGTTTACCACATTCTGGAGGGCATGGAGGCAAAATGGACTAGGAATTCAGTGAGTGAGCAAGCCAGGGTCCATAAGGTCCCATGAGGATGGACCTGTGGGCCCAAAATGACATCATGAAATTTAACACGGACAAATCTAATATGCCATTCATTATGGCTTCTATCTAGATGTCCCCTAAGAACCTCATGCGCTCCTAGGCAGGGCTGTTGGAAGGCGATTGAATTCTGGGGGATTAGAGGTGACTTGCCGTCAGGAGGTGGGGCCCGGCTGGAAGAGGGGGATCGCCGGGGGCATGGCCTGGAAGATTTATCCTCCTCCCCAGCTCCTACCTTCTCTCTGCTTCCTGCCCACCTCGCCTTGAGCAGCTGTCCTCCATTAGGCCCCTCTGCCATGCTGTCCTGTCCCGGAACCAGCCAACCATGGACTGTCAACGTGAGCCAAAATAAAGGCCGGTATTGGGTATTTTGTCCCAGCAATGAGGAAAGTGACTAAGACACCACTGTACTTCCTACACCTATTTTCCTAAGTACAGGACAGGGCACACCAGAAAGCAACAGCACAGGAGGGAAACGAAACCAAACAGACGTCAGGATCTCGATTGACTAAGACGCCCCCTGTGAGTTGCGTGTGGTAGGAGACCTGTGCTGGGCGTCCTGGTAGAAGTGTAACTTTCAATCCAAGGGAAAGTGGTCACCTCAAAGCCACACACCCAGAAGCCATAGTCGGGCCCAAGTTACCCTCCTTCAGGCAGGGACCTTGGATGGAGGAATAGAAAGTTCCACAGAGCAGTGTAAGCAGGACTTTCGTAACAATAGAGAGCTTGGTGACGAAGCAGGTCAAACCCAATGGCGGTGTGTTTCCCGCTCCTTGGAGGACCCCAGCAGCTCACTCGGTGGCCTGCGCATCTAGCGGGGATTGCTTGTGCTGTTTCCTCTGCACCCTCTGCTCTGAGACTCTGTTCTGGGGATTCTTTTCTTTTGTTTTGCCCTCAAGACAAACCAATGTGCTGGGCAGGAAATGTCCTCAACATTCACATCTTGAAATAGGAAACTGGGGTGAGTAGGTACGAATCCAAAAATGGGCCTGGGACCCAGGGACTCCGGCTTCCTTTCTCCCTCACTGCCGCAGTCATGTTTCTGTGAATTTGGTGGCTATGCACAGCTTTTCCTGTGAATAAGGAAGTTGTTGTTTTTAATAAGGTAAGATGATATGTCACTTGCACTTATTATATTTCCAGCTCTAAATATGAGTCACAGCCCAATAAATGTGTCTGATTTATTGTTCCTTAAAATGGTAGGTGAAACTCTATTGTCCTTAAGCGTTCTCCAGCATAAGTTAGCTGGCATCACAATTTGTAAAAAGATTCAAAAGTTTGGATGCAATTTTTAAAATAGCTTTGTTATAAAAATTATAACCATATCTATAGAAAATTTAGAAAATGAAGAGGATTTTAAAGTCATTCAAGGTCTTAACATCTGATCTGCATCAATGTGAGAATTTTGTAATATTCTTTCTTTCCCTATGTGCATAAATCCTCCTAATCTCTTTTGCTTGAAGTCACAAATAGTTCTGTATGCTATGAGTGGCTTCCAGAACCATCCTTTTGTGCATGTACTGTACCACTAAATAGGGATTCAGTAAAATGCAGCTCACTACGGCATTCTTGGCTTTCACGCATTTCTTAGCTTCTCAGTAAGAAGAATCAGAGAGGAGACCAAATCTTCTCCATCACCCATTACCTGGATATTGGTACCGCTGCCTGTGACCCATTCAGACACGTTTCCCCTTCTTTGCAGTCTTAACTCTCTTTATGACTTTTGTTCTACATTTGAAGAAATCAGATTTCTATCCACACACTGTATTTTAAAAGTCTAGACAAAAGGACACCTCCGTGTTTTGTCCACGGTAACTTGGGAAGTAACTGCTGCTAAGACAGGGTTTTTCTTTCTTTTCTTTTCTGCATGTGGCAGAAATTTTACCAAAAGCATGCATTATTTCTAATGAAAAACTTGTAAAATCTATGCAATATGATATCAAACTCCCTGCCATTATAAACTGAGCCTCCTGGGCTCCTGGCCTGTCTGTACCTGGAACTCAAGGGGCTAAAATAACATTGTCCCCAACCAGCAGGTGTGCAGAAGGGGCAATGTCCCTCTGCGCTCCGGCCCTATCATCAGATGCATTGGGCAGGGGAGAGAAGAAGGCGCCATTTCCCACATCCATTATGCCTATATCCTTGTGCATGACGGTTTTCTGAGCAAAGCAACACCCTCTTTCTTCAACTTCCTGCCAACATGGCTTCAGCTGCAGAAACTGCAAATGTGAAATGCTGTTTACCAGTTGCGAGTGGCTTGCAAGAAGCTTATGAGCCATGCTCACTTAGCTACTCAACTTCAAATGATGTTGTTCTCTAGTAACAAAGAGCTCTTCTCTAAAAATCACTTCAAAGTCAGGCATGGTGATGCACTCCTGTAATCCCAGCACTCGGGAGGCTGAGGCAGGAGGATTGCTGCCAGTCCTAGGCCACCCTGGGCTATCCAGTGAAAGAAGCTCAGAGTCACTTCTGTTCCTCCCTCTGCTCACCTCCCTGGCTGCTTCCACCCCAACTGCGGGAGGATGCGGTTCAGAGCAGCTCCTGACAGGCTGCTGGGGACAGAGGCGGCAGCCAGCGTGCTTCTCCCGGGGTGGCTCAGCACTTGTCTGTTGCAAACTGGGTTGGTGCCTTGTGGGGCCTGAGAACAGTGCCAAACCCTGTTTTCAGGAACCAGTAATAGATGCCAGTATGGCAATAAAAGGGTTAAAGTGGGCCGGTGAGATGGCTCAGCGGCGTAAGCACCTGCCTTGCAAGTGCGAGGGCCCGAGTTCGACTCCCGGAACCCACATACGAAAAAGGGGCCGGTGATATCGCTCAGTGGCACGGGTGCCTGTTGGCGCGCGAGGTCCTGAGGTCGTCCCCCTGGTACCCACAAAAAAAAAAAAAAAAAAAAAAAAAAAAAGGGTAAAAGTCCCCAGCACCCAAATTTATCTGCGGACACAATCCCACCCAGTGAGCCCTGGAAAGGAGAGGGAGGAGCTGCACTAATTCACAGAAACAGCGCAAGACAAAACAAACCCAACACCCACTCATTCCCCCACGAACCCCGCCGCCTCCTCTCAGGAATCGATGTGCAGGGATCCAAAACAACGGGGCTCCTGGGAGCCCAGCAGTGGACCTGAGGATTTGCAGGTTTTATATGCAGCTTTAGGTGCTCCTGGAAGATCAGCAAGAATCGCTTCTAAGATATCTGCCCCTGCCAACTCAGACCCTTTCCCGCGTCCCCATTCCCCTAGGAAAACCCCAAGCCCTCACTCCAGGGTGATTTCTGTCTTGGAAACGTGCCCACTGTCCCTGTCTTCCCTGAATTCTGGGACTGTTGGTAAATTCTCTCAGCACTGCATCACTGGCCCTCCATATGCCACGTAGTGCCACAGCCAGGAGAGCATCAGCCAGAATGTGTCCCCAGCTGAGACAGACATGTGTCTGAGACAGACATGTGATTCCCAGGGCATCGCCACAGAACAGGCTTTCTGAGGGGCCTGCTCCTGACACACAGCCCTCCCGCTCTCCACCCAGCACCGCCTCTGCCCCAGTCCTCTTTGCTCCCAACCTGTCCTGTGGCCACTAAAGCCCCTCTCCTCCCCTCCCCTCTCTCCATCCCCTCCTCTCCTTTCTTCTCCTCCTTTTTTTCCCCTTACAGTTGATTCTTTAAATAGCCATTCAGTATTTCTCTTCTCTTAAAACCTTCCTTGTAGAACAGCTAGCAAAGACACTTTGTTCAATCACCACTGAAATTTCATATAATAGATGGTTGAGATGATAATGTATAAACAAATATTAACGCGTCTAATGGTTTATGGCAAAAGCCAAGGACCCAGAATTCCACCTGATGGAGTGGGGAACCCTTCCGCTGACAGACATGCGACCAAGCTTTGCACTCCGCAGGATGGGAAAGCAGGCAACATGAGCATCTCCTATGCAAAGGGAGGCCTCGAGGAGGATGGAGCTTTCAAGAAAGCGTGGACTGAGGAAAATCCCACCAGCAAAGAGCAGGGAAAGTAAGCACCTCAGCCTCCTCACCAGGCCCCGCTGACAAAGAAGCTGCCCATAATCATTTGCGGCTCCTTCCCCACCTTCACAGGGGTTGGAACCTGATTTTACTGGTGTGTGTCAGCTCGAAAGCCACAGCCCCTTTAAGCAGACTAGGGCCTTGGTAGAGGAGCAAGTAAACATTCCCTGGGGAACCCACTCTCAAACAGGGACTCCAAAATCCTCAAACGTGACTGAACAGGACTACAAAAACCCCAAGACACAAGATGTAAGTGTCATGGGGCTGGGGGGTGCTTAGAAAATAAAGATGGTTTGAAAAACAAAAGCTTCAGCCAGATATGGTGGCGCACACCTGTAACCCCAGCATTCAGGAGGCTGAGGCAGGAAGATCACCACGAGTTTGAGGCCAGCCCTGGCTACATAATGAGTCAAAACCAGCCTGAACTACATAGCAACATCCTGCCAAAAAAAAAGAAAGAAAGCTTTAAATATTAAATAAATAATCAATACAGACCAAAAAGCAGACACATAGCTATTCAAAATGTTTTAAGGTGAATCAAAGCATACTAAAAGAAAAAAAAAAGAGGCAGATTAAAAAGGAAACCATGTGTACTACATATTCAAATTGACTATATATATATATGTATGTATATATGCCACAAATAAGTTAAAACACATTTCCAATCATTGGTTAGAAGCAGACCCTGTTTTGTTACTGCAATCTAATTTAGAAAGAAATCAATAACAGACACACATATTTGAAAATGTTAGCAAGCATTTCCATCCAACTTATTAGTAAATAATAAAAATTATGAAGTCATTTAAGTTAAATCACAATTTAAAAAATTATATACTGAAACTAACACTACATGGAGGGTCATTTTTAGCCTTAAGCAAGTATTTCGAAAAAAGCCTAAAAATTAGTAAGTTCAGCACTCTACTCAAAAAGTCATGAAAAGAGCACATAATCATTCCAAGAAAGAAAAAGAAGGAAGTAGGAAGAAAATAGAAATTAATGATAAAGAAAGCAAAAATAAAGTAACGCTGATAAACACTGCCCTTAAAAATGGCTAACAAAATTGAGAGGATTCTAGAAATCTTATAGAAAGAAAAAGATAAAAGATAAAAAGAAAAAACTTTATAAAATATTAGAGCCAGGCATCACAGGGCACAGCACTCTGGGCAATATTTTATAAAATAAAGCACAGGGGAAGCAGAATTCTGCATGCAGAGCAGCTCGTAAATGCCGAAGGGCAGGAAGGCTGAGTGGAGGAGGGCGGTTCTCCCCGCAGGAGGCAGGAGGCAGGCTGAGGGTGGACAGAGAACTTCTCAGGTGCCCGGTACCTGCCCCTCACGTTACTTTGCAAGTTCCTGGACACATTTCTCAACTTACAGCCTTACACACTGCATTTACTCTTTCTTAAGTTTCAAGCGTTCCTCTACTTAAAAATTTAAAACAGTGTCCTCTCCTGTCTTCTTGTTTTTAAAGAAAAAGAAAACATTTTGTAGTGAAAGTTCACCCAGTAAGCCAAAATTTATAAACAAGTAGCATCTTTTCCCCTAACAGATAAATTGGGGTTTTTTTGCTTTTTTTTATTTTTACATGTTTACAATACATAATGATTTCATTCATGGCGAGGAATTGGCACCTGTACATGACACACCTTGTTTCTTTTTTCTTCCTATTCTCCTCCCTTCCCTCCATCTCTTAGTTCACTTCCCATTTGCAAAAGATCTAACTTTCTGCTTCCTATTATTATCTTTTATTTTGCTCTTTAACCTATTTATACTTTGGATTCCTCATACAAGAGAAACCATGCAATATTTAACCTTATGTGTCTGATTTATTTCACTTAACATTATGGTCTCAAGGTGCATCCATTTTCCTACAAATGACTCAACTTTATCCTTCTTTGTGGCAGAGTAGTACTCCGTGTGATATATGTATACCACATTTTCTTTACCCATTTATCTGCTGATGGACACACAGGCTGCTTCTAAGATTTAGCAATCATGAGTTGTGCTGTTATAAACATGAGTATGCATGGATCGTTGTAACACAATGTCTTTAACTCTTTCGGGAAGAGATCTGCATAGTAGGGGCAGAGCTGGGCTGCATAGAATTTTTACTTTTAGTTTTTTGAGGACTCTCCATACTGATTTCCACAGCGGTATCCTATTTTCAATTGCCACCAACAATGTAGAAAATTCAATATCCATTCATGGTTAAAAAAAAAAAAAAAAACCTGAAGAAAATAGGAACAGAAGGACCTTATGACTGATAAAATTGGCTTCTCTTTCTGCATTCTTTATCATTACTGCAAGCACTTCAGCCGCAAACAGAAGCTGTGTGTTTCATTTTGTCTTTTTCCCATCATTACCACCCCACCACCACCAAAAAAAAAAAAAAAAAATTGGCAGCCTCACTACTTGCTGAGCAAGAACTGTACGCGTGACTCGGGGGACGACGGGGCCACAGTGTGGCAACAAAAAGGGAAATGTGTCGGGGGAGGGGCGTGAAGGTCAAAATCACAGTAGGAGACCGGAGTTTTGCCATAAGTACAAACCTGTGAAGCCAGCCCATGGCCACGATGGTAGGTACACCCATCACCCCGAAACCCTCACATCCCTTCGCAGCACGTCCCTCCCACCCTCCCCAGGCCGCCGTCACTCTGCTTTTCTGTTACTGTTGATTAGGTTATGTTACGTTATGGTTATGGTAGGTTACGTTTCCTAGAATTATGTGTGGGTGTATCCTCTGTGTGTATGTGTGTGTCTGCATCTCCATACCCTGTACACCCAGGACACATGTGGACGGTGTGAAATGTGGATCGAAGCTGTGTGTGTTTTACTCGGTCCAAATGTGCCGGCGCCGTCTCTCTCCATCGCCTCCTGAACCTTCGCTGAGATCAGCTGTCCACGTGTTGCCTCTATTTCTGTACTCCCCAGCTGTTCCTTTGCTCCTCTGTCTGTCTTCTCCCAATGCCACATTGTCTTTGTTGCCATAGCTCTCTGATAAATCTGAAACCAGACATTTCGTAATCTAGCAATAAGAAAAAGTACCAAAGAGGGCCAAGGTCAGATTTGAAATAGCTGCTGCTTCTTATCCATCCCATCTCCCAGCGTCTGTGTGTGTGTGTGCGTGTGTGTGTGTGTGCCAGCTTCTGTGTGTATGTGTTTCAGGGTATCAGAAAGCTGACTGCTACCGCTTTGCTAAATAAAATACTTCTCCCACAAAATATTGTTCGCACATCTCCACTGCTAAGCCTTAATAATTTTCTTTTAAAATCCATCAAGTGTAAAAACTGTCACATTCATCACACGTCCAGTGCACAGAGTGACCCCTCACACATGAAGTACCGCCTTCATGCGCTGTCACGTGTCCCACACATCGATTCGCCCAGGGGTTTTCCAAAAGGGACTTCTGCTAGATTTCTCAATAAAGTGAGACAGCTCAATGGCATTTTCCTGTCTCTCCTGTGAGGTTACTGCTCCGTTTTTCCCTCTTGATCCCTTCCCTCTCTCCTCTACCACATTCATCCATCGTTTACCTTGAGGCGTTTTGGCTACAGGTGCCCAAGTCCCCCAAAAGTCCTACAGGAGATGGTGGAATCACAGACAAGCTCCTTAGATGAACCTTCGCTTGTCAACCTTTAATGAACAAATGTGGAAGCCAGTAGTGTTCGTCCTCGCTCCAGAACTGCAGGCCGCACCTTCCAGCCTCAGGGCCCTGGGCAGCCCGTGTGGAGGTTCGGTTTAGGTGTAGAGTTCTCTTCGTTTTTGGACTCCAAATTTTAGCTCTAAGTGTATTTTGGCAAAATTTTCCTTGATCCTGGACAAATTCCTGCTGCCAGGACATGCTTAACCTGACTGCAAATAATCATATCATGAGGCAAGGGAACAGAAAGACTTCCGGCCTTGGAGCCCACTCTCCCTCTGTCCTCTTGCACACTGGCTCGGCCTCCAGCCTTCCCTGTCCCCTTTACCCGCATTTCCTTGGTAAACCCCGGACCTAATCAGCCAGAGCCACACGTGCAGAGGCGCTACTGCTGTAAACACACTTTGTGCTCTGAGCCCAAATGGGGTGTGCAAAGTAGAAACTTCATGTTATCTAACTCATTATTGAGGAGATCAGTACAGGAGACCAAGAAATGCTGGCTTAAGAACACATGAGCAACATGGATTTCTATAATTAGTCAGGAAATGGGTATCAATTAAGATTGCCAAGAGCATGGTGGCACAAGGCTGTAATCCCAGCACTCGGGAGGCTGAGGCAGGAGGATCATTGCAAGTTCGAGACCAGCCTGGGCTACAAAGTGAGCTTAACACCAGCCTGAACTGCATAGCAAGACCATGTCTCAAAAAGAAAAAAAAAAAAAAAAAAAAAGACTGCCAAGAAATTTTCCTCCAGGGAGATGTATACTAGATGTTGCCCCAATGATTAGACAAACAGATAAACTGATGATGCTGTATTTTTTAAACTGTCAGAGAACTGCTAAGAAAACAAAGAACTGGAAACTAGTGTTTTCAGAGAAAAAGAGTAATCGGGATGTGATCTGATTATTGCCAACCCTTTTTTCTTTCTCTTCTTTTCTTGGAAGACATTTCCCAATCCTGGCTGCAAGCTGAGGATTGGGCTTGGTCGAGACAGGACCTCCTCTGGGGAGAGAGTTGCTCTAAACTAACAAAAGAGTCATCCTGTTCTTTGAAGCTCCGAAGCCAGGCACTGACTTCTCCTCTCTAACTATGAATGTCCTAGCTGGAATCTTCTTGCAATAGAAGGCTGTTTTATCTGCGTTGGAAATCTGCTGTGTGGCGCTGGCACCTTCCTCCACGGTCTGAGCTAGCGTTTCTGAATAACTTGCTGCAGCCTCAACGCCAGCACCTGCTGCTTTACCTTGTACTTTTGTATGGTAGAAGCTGCTTTCCTTGAAGCTCTTGAGAGCCTCTGCTCACTCCACACTTTCCTTCTGCAGCCTTCTCTCCTCTCTCAGCTTTCATGAGATTGAGGAGCATCGGGCCTTGCCCTGGAGCAGGCTCTAGCGGAAGGCAAATATTGTGGCTGATTTCATCTTCTATTCAGACCGCTAAAACTTTCTCCATGACAGCAATAAGGCTGTTTCATTTTCTTAGCATGCATGTGCTCACTGGAGCAGTGCTTTTAATTTCCTTTGAAAATGTTCCTTTTTCATTCACACCTTGACCACTATTTGGCACAAGAGGCCCCAGCTTTTGACCTAACGTGGTTCGTGACATGCCTTCGTCATGAAGCTTGAACACTTCTAGCTTTCTATTTAAAGGGGAAGACGCGCAACTCTTCCTCTCACTGGAACATTTAGAAGCATTGTACTCGTATCAGTTTGCTCATTTTCACTACTGTGTGTCCCAGGGGTTGGGGAGGCCCAGGGAAAAGGAAAGAGATGGGGGTGGGGAGACACTGCAGGTCCACAGAGCGGTCAGAACACAAACACATTTATTGATTAACTTCAGTCTCACCATCGAGGTTCATGGGGACCCAGAACAATTACAACATTAAAGACCTCTGATCACAGATCATCTTAACAGATAAAATAATAATAATGAAGGGGCTCGAAATATTGAGAATTACCAACTGTGACGCAGACAGTGTGGAAAAATGGCACCAACAGACTTGCTGGATACATTGTTGCTACAAACCCTTAATCTGTATTAAAAAAAAAAAAAAAGCAGGGCCGGTGAGATGGCTCAGCGGCGTAAGCGCCTGCCTTGCAAGCGCAAGGGCCCGAGTTCGACTCCCGGATCCCACATACGAAAAAGGGGCCGGTGATGTCGCTCAGCGGCGCGGGTGCCTGTTGGCGTACGAGGTCCTGAGGTCGACCCCCCGGTACCCACAAAAAAAAAAAAAAAAAAAAAATGCAGTATCTGTGAAGCACAGTAAGTCAAGACATGGCTACAAATAAATTTTTTTAAAATGACATCATGTGCAGCATCATCCAAAACAGCAATCGTCCAAAAGTAAATCTAATGAAAACCATACATGTTCTTGACAGTGCAAAAGGAAAAAATAGCTAAGAAAAATTTCTAAATGGCTGTAGAAGAGTACAGAAATACCAGGTTTAATCACTGAAGAGTCAATATTGCCAAGACCTCATTCTTTCCAAATTGATTTATAAATTCATTGCAATCCAAATCAAAATCACTGCAGATTTTTTGTGGCAACTGACGGATTTTAAAAACTCTATGGAAATATAAAATGAAGAATAAACCTGGAGGTCTTGTCCTACTAGGCGGATATCAAGTCTTATTTTGAGGCTACAGTAATTCGGGTATCTTAATATCATGGCAAATTTAGACAGACCCGTGCAGTCAAATCAATAGCCCAAAAGGAAACTCACCCGTGCACAGTTACCTGAATTACCCTAAACATAACACCAAAGTAAAGTGGGAAAAAGAGAGATCTTCTCTACTAACAGCAATGAATGATTTGGATCCTTGGGTGGAAAAAATAAAAATAGAACCTTGAACCACCACTTAATACCATACACAAACATTCACTGCTGAACAACTGCAGGTCTAAATGTGAAAGTTAACCAACCACAAAGCCTTTAAAGGAAATCATAAAAGAAAACTTTCATAACTTTATTAAACAGACACGAAATATTCTAATCATAAAGGAAAGAATATTGATAAATCCAAAAAGGCTGCAGAACCAAAGAACATATTTGCAATAGACATGTCTGACAAAGTTTTCTTAGCCAGAATATATTAAAAATGCCTATAAGAAAAATTCAGACAACCCAATGGAAATACGAACAAAATATCCAACAGAGAAGTAATAAAAGAGAAGATTTAAATGGCCAATAAATGTTGAAAAACTCTTCAGCTTCATTAACCATCAAGGAAATGTAATTAAACCAGAATGAATTATCAGGGCTATGCCTATCAGAATGGTAAAAATAAAAAGGAGGAAAAAAATACCAAGTGTCGGCAAAGATTTCCAGCAACGAGAGTTCTCAAATCTTCCCAGTGGGTGTGTGTATTCATAGAGCCACTCTGAGGAGCTCTGTGGCAACATCTACTATCAAAGAAGCTGTGCCTATCCTGTGATTCATCAGTTTCGCTTTTAGGTTTATGACCAATGTAAAAGTGTAGAAATGCCAGCAAAAAGACACGTACGAGACTATTTATAGCAGCTCTATATTTAATAGCCAAGAACTAGAAACGACCCCAATGTCCATTAGCAGTACAATGCACAAGTAATCATAGCATATTCATAATATTTCATCTTGTGAAAAATCATTGATTTGTCCATGATGTGTTCACTTTCCTGTATATATAGTATACTTCCTTTAAAAGTTTTTTTTTTAATATATGTTGTATTAAGACTGGTTAGCTTTTACAGGGCAATAAAATCCTGCCACTTCTGAGAGTCATTTCTCCACTAAGATCTACACTGGTCAGTTATTTCAAATCAGCTTCTACTATCACCAGGCTAGAAACTGTCAGCATTTGTCTTATTTAATGATTGGGTCAAACCAGACCACCAGACTGGCTTATTAGAAAATGCTCTAGCATGCTACTAAAAGAACCAGGCAATCATCATTTTGCTGCATTTCCAGATTTGGAACAAACGCGTGATTCTCTAGACTTTCTGGGAACCAAGGAGAAAATGCACTGAACGCATCAATGGACCGTGTGCAGTTTAATTGGACTTACTGAGTGGGGTTTCCAGGCCAGGGGATTCACACGGCCCTTCTCGTTTGAGCCTCTTATTACAGCTGCTGTAGCTCCATTTGGCAACAAGGAAACTGAGATTCTCACTCTTGATGAGGCTTTGGCCAACACTATGGAGCTTTGGCAGGGCCAAAGCAAAAGTTAGTGTTAGGCCAGAGTAGATACTGATATTCCCACTTTTACAAAGCATTAGCATGGACTGCAACTGTTTTTGAATAACCAGTAAGTATGGTTTTAGGTATTTGAGGAAATGCTGAAATGTACTGTCAGCCAAGCGTAGATCTATCAACTGTCCCGACCCTCATCAGATATCACACCAGAACAGCCCGGAGGCGGGGGAACCCGTATCTGCGTGTGTCAAGACCACTGACCATTCAGAACTTCCAGCAAGGGGGAGGGCTACACACAAGGGGGTGATCTGACTTCCCAGCACTTTGAGAAGCAAACCATCCATCAGAGTGACCCAAAAAAGGGGGAAAAGTCCTAATCTAGCCACTGTCAATCTGAGTCATCAAAGGGTTACATCTTGCATTTTTCTTTCCAAACACCCCGTGGAAGAAAGTGTCCTGTAAGAGTGGAAATGAGTCACGCATGAAGCTTACTTTCCTGAGACAACTGCCGAGCTTGTCAGAGCCCCGAGCAGGACTAGATGTCCTCAGGAAGCCAGTCACTGTGTGGTGCTGCGTGGAGAATGTTCCTTCTCTGCTAAGTCATGTGCTGCCGTACCAAAGGTTCCAGTCCCATAGGAGTGGCCCTTCAGGGTCTCAGCACCAGGAATCCCGACGTCTCAAACAGCACTCCTGCGCGCTCTGAAAATTGGCTGAGGTCCAAACCCCAGTGTTGAGTTCAGCTCCCGAAAGGAAGTTGTTCTGCATGCACGAAGCTCTGGTTTTGTTGGCAGGCTTAGTTATTAGAACACACTGGGAAACTCTGACAATCTCTGAGAGTTCCCAGCCAGACAGTTTGTAACCTATGCCAACTTCTCTGGCTGGCACAGTCCCACACTGTCTTCGACCTCTCTCAGCACTAAATACCTCTGTGCATACAGCCTCACAGAGGGCAGGCTCACGGAAGCATCTAGATAAGGAGAAAGTATGGCTCTGTTTCACAATTTGGGCAGAGAATAGAAGAATAGGAAGTAGAATAGGAAGAGCAGCAAAGAACTAGAGCCAAAAACCCAGCAACTCTGCGCTGTGGTTTGAGTGTCTTCCCCAAGGGCGGGGTTTTGGAACTTTCTTCCCAGTGTGCAGTGGTGGGAAGTGGTGAACCGCTTGAGAGGCGTGGCCATGGGGGAGGTGATTAGGTTCTCATTAGGGACACTGCCTTTGGAAGAAATTAAGGTAGTTCTTTTAGGACCTTGGTTAGTTCTTGCAAGAGAGCTGTTGCAAAAGGGCAAGACTGGCTTATTTAGAAGTCAATTAGCCTCATTACTTTGTTATAACAACACCACACGGACTAATACACTTGTTTTTGCCTGCTTTCTACTGAGTGTATGGAATCATCATGACACTATGCTTAAGAAATTACTTTTGGGCCAGTGAGATGGCTCAGCGGCTTAAGCGCCTGCCCAGCAAGCACGAGGACCCGAGTTCGACTCCCGGAACCCACATACGAAAAAGGGGCCGGTGATATCGCTCAGCGGCATGGGCACCTGCTGGCGCGCGAGGTCCTGAGGTCGACCCCCGGGTACTCACAAAAAAAAAAAAAAAAAAGAAATTACTTTTATTTTTCTCTGATCCCAAAGTTTTTCTATCAAGTAAATTCATTGTGTTTGAAAGCTAAAAAGAAAACGAATTTCCCACTTCAATACCTTCCAAGATATACTGCGTATCCTTGGTTGTAGAGCAAACAAGACAATTGTGTCTGAAAAAGTACCATTAGTATTGTTTTTTCTGTGTTTTCCTTGCAAAATGGACCGTGTGGGGGGAAAATTCTAGAAATAAGATTTAAATTCAAGGATTGGGTTAAAAATGTAGTGAAAGTATTGTACAGGAAGGGGAAGCAAACACAGGATAGTTATAAAACCAAGAAGAAAATTTGAGGAAGAAAAAGAAAGAGGAGGAAATGAAGGAGACATTGAGAGTCGGCCAAGGTGCTGGGCTGCGTGCCCACATCCACCGATAAGGAAACCCTGGGGGTGGATCCAGGAATCTGTGCTCTCCAGGGGATTCTGAGGCTGGCTGCGGTTTGAGAAGCACTGAACTAATGTATTCTACAACCTGCACCTCAAAGTCTTTAAAGCTAGGGGACTGCATTTTCTGGTTTTTGTGCTTGCCTAATGTGTCCCGGGCTAACAGGCTACTAGTAAGGATGAGTGATCAGCTAGCTGCACCCTTCCTAGCATAGCCATGATGAGCATCAATCAGGACAGGAAGCCACTGGAACGGACCCTCAACAGTGAACCCAAATCCACTGCCAACCTGCGGCCATGACAGCTTCCAGTGGTAGCTTGGTCCGCAACACAGCCACCTGTGCACGCTCTCCCGGATACACATGTGAGGAGCCGGTTGCCATTTGTGCCTAGGGTGGGGAGTCCTTAGGGCCTCTTCCTTGGCAGAAAGCAGATTATTCATGAAAGACCTAGGTGGGTCCCAAACCCTTGACCCAGAGACGGCACAGGAGCTGTTATTTCCTGTCAGCCCTCTTCCTGATCTACTGTGAAAACATGGTCACTTGAAGGGAAACGCCTGGAGACACTGTGGAGCCAGCCTGGCCACGCCAAGGTGTGCCGCAGACGGGGAGGTCTTATCTGCGGGTCTTGAGAAAGTCCCAAGTGCAGGCTATGGGGTGTGGTTCAGACTCATCCCATCCCAACATCCCTCAGCTGCTTTTTACAGAATTTTGTAAAATTTTCACATTAGAAATAGATACTCACATATTATTTTAACAAATGCTTTAGTGAGATACCACTCACATACTACAGAATTCTTTTAAAAGTGTGCAAGTTGATGCATTTTAGTATATTCAGAGAGTTCTGCAGTCTAATTCAGAACATTTCCATCACCCCCCAAAGTCTCCACATGCTCATTAGCACTCACTGTCCCTTCCCCTCCTCCCAACCCTGACAGTCATGAAACTACTCTCTGATTCTACAGATTTGCTTATTACAAACATCGCGTGTAAGTGGAATCATACAATGTGCCATCTTTTCGGACCGGCTTCTTTCACTCAGCATAATGGTTCAGGGTTCGCTCATGTGCTGTGAATGGATGGCGCCGCACTCTTTATTGTGGATAAATAGTATTCCCTGGTGAAGATACCGCATACCGTTTGTCCACAGCAGGCACTTGAGTGTCTCCACTTTTCAACTGTTATGAATTTTGCTGCTCCACACATCGGTGCACAGGTTTTCATTGCGTTAATGACACCGAGTGTCTATCTATGAATGGATGCTAGGTCACATTACAATTCGTTTTGCTCATGTTGAGGAGCCATCAAATTGTTTTACAAAAAGGCTGTGAATTGCCATTTGTGTCCGGCTCACCCTGGACTTCTAAACAGGGCGACTAGTCCTGCACCCCCACTGACTACCTCGCTAGCAACTTCTCCCCGTCCCCACGAGCGAGTGTTACTTCCTGTCTTCTTTACTTTAGCTATCCTAAAGGATGAAAGATGGGGTCTTATTATGTTTTGCTTTGCATCCCCCAGTGACATCTTTTCATGTACTTACTGGCCATCAAATACCTTCTTTAGAGAAATGTCTGTTCAAATCCTTTGCCTACTTTTTACCTAGATGTTCATTTTATTACTCTTTTTTTTTTTTTCTTTATGTGGGTACTGGGAACAGAACTCAGTACTTCACGCTTGCCAGGCAGGCGCTTATGCCACTGAGCTATATCACCGGCCCTTATTACTCATTTATGTAAGAGATCTGCATACGTTAGATATACAAGCCCCTTATTAGATATACAATCTGCAAATATTTTATTCCATTCATTACATGGGTTATATTTTCACCTCTAAGAGTGGTTATATTTGCACCTTTAAGAAACTTAAATTTTGACAGAGTGCAATTTATTTATTTTTCTTTTGTGACTTGCACTTTTGGGGTAAAACATAAGAAACCGTTGTCTTGCCGAGATCTCAAAGATTTAGACCAGTGTTTCCTTCCCGAGTTTTATTCTGACACGTCAAGCGTACGATCCATTCTGAGTTAATTCCCATGCATGGCGTGAGGTAGGGATGGAGGTTATGTCCTCCCATGCGGACATCCGATGCCCAGGCACCATTTGCTCAGAACATTATCCTCTCCTCCTTGGATTGTCCTGACGCCCTTTTTAAAATCAGCTGGTCATAAATCTAATCCTATCGCCAAGTGATTTTTACATTTATACCAACGAGAATGCCACACCGTCGTAGATTCTGTTGCTTTTATGGTAAACTTTGAAACTGCGAGGTGTGAGTGAACACGTGTCAAACCCTGCTGAGGCTGTCTGGATACTCATGATCCCTTGTGTTTCTATCTGGGTTTATAATCAATCGCTCACTTTCTGAAACAAAGGAAGCTTGTATTTTTATAGGGACTGTGATAAACTATAGATTATAAGCATCTTTTTGAAGTCATCTGATCCATGAACATGGAACGTCTTTCAATATATTTAGGTCAGTCTTAATTCTTTTCAGTGATGTTTTATATTTTTAGGGTGTAATTTTTACAATTATTTTTTCTACATGTATTTTCATAGTCCATATTTATTGTATTCTTTTTTATGCTCTTGTAAATGAAACTGTTTCCTTAATTTCATTTTCGAATCTCATTTTTATGTATAAAACACAATTGATTTTTTATTTGGATCTTGAGTCTTGTACTCTTATTGAACTTGTTTATAAGGTCTAATAGTTTTTCCTGGATGTCTTAGAATTTTCCAAATACAAGACCCTCAGAGAATACTGATAGTTTTCCTTCTTTCTTTTGGAGTTGGTTGCTCTTATTTCTTTTTCCGGCCTGCTTACCTGTCTAATGCCAGCAGGACCGTGTTGAATAGGAGTGGTGAGAACGGGCGTCCTTCTCTTCTTCCTGTTTGCAGGGAGAGAGTTACTGGTTGTTCACTATTGAGTATAATGTTAGCTGTGGAGGTTTCACAGCTGTGGTTTATCGGGTTAAGGATAAATGTATAGAAAGATTCACCAGTGAAGCGTTCTGGGCCTGGCTTTAATTCATGGGAAATTTTTGATTAGTAGTTAAATTTACTCATTAGGGTGATATTCAAATTGTCTGTTCCTAGTAATATCATTCTAGGAATATGTACATTTAATCTAGACTAATCTATTGGCATAAAATTTTCGTGGTGTTCCTTTGTAATTCTTTTAATTTGTAACGGCACTATTAAGTCCCTTTTATTTTTTTATTCGAGTTATTTGAGTCATCTCTCCTTTTCTTGGTCAGTCTAGCTGAAGGTTTGCCAATTTTTTTTTTCATTTTTTTATCAGTCCATGTTGGAGTACATAAAGTTTCCATTCTTTGTATGGATTGGTACAGGAATGTGACACAATTCATCCTCTTTACCTTCTCTCTCCACCCTCCATCCATTTCTTGACCCACTTTTTTTGTACATGTTTGCAACACAATGTTTACATTCCTTATGCTATGTTTACATAACACATCTTAATTCCTTTTTTCATCCCCTTTCCCTTGTCCCCCTCTAGCCTCCCTTCATCTCTTGATCCCCTTCCCCTTCGAGAAAGCTCACCTCCCTACTTAATATTATCTATCTTTTATTTTGCTTTTTACTTATACATTGAGCTTCTCATATTAAGTTTCTCACTGAGTTTCTCATACTGTATTTAAGCTATGGGTCTGATTTATTTCACTTAACATTATGGTCTCAAGGTGCATCTGTTTTTCTACAAGCGACTCAAGTTTATGCTTCTTTATGGCAGAGTAGTATTATATTGTGTGTAAATATCATATTTTCTTTATCCATTCATCTGCTCATGGACATATAGGCTGCTTCCAAGATTTCACTATTTGAGTTGTGCTGCTGTAAACATGGGTAAGCATGGACCACTGTAATGTGATATCTTTAACTCTTTTGGGAAGATATCTAGAAGAGAAATAGCTGGGTCAAATAGAATTTCTAGTTTTAGCTTTTTGAGGAATCTCCATAGTGATTTCCATAGTGGTTGTACTAGCTTACATTACCACCAAAAATGGAGAAGGGTTCCTTTCCCTCCACAACCCCACCAGCATTTGTTATTATCCGATTTCTTGATGGATGGCCATCCTTTCTGGGGAAGGTGAAATCTCAGAATGATTTTAATTTGCATTTCTCTAATGGCCAGCCCTGTTAAGAATTTCTTCATGTATTTGTTGGCCATTTGTACTTCTGTGAAGTGTCTATTAATTTCATTTGCCCATTTTTTGATTGGGTCTTTTATTTGGGGGTGTCTAATTTTTTGGAGTTCTTTACATATTCTAGATATTAGTCCTATGTCTGAGGAATAGCTGGAAAAATTTTTTCCCATTTTGCCAGTTTTCTTTCACTCTGTCAGTTGGTGTTTTTGTTTGTTTGTTGGCTGTGCAGAAGGTTTTTAATTTGATATGATCCCATTTGTTGATTCTCAGTACCATTGCCTGTACAAAACCAGCTTTAATTTTATGCATTTTTCTCTTCTTTTCCTAATCTCCATTTCATCTATTTCTAATTAATCCTTACATATTTTCTTCTTTTTGATACTTCTTTTTATAGTTTCTTAGGTTGAAAGAATAGGTAAGTTGAGATATTTTTAATATAGTCATTGATATCTCTAAATTTCCTTCTTTATACAGTATAGCTTTAGTTGCATACTATAAGCCTTCTGTATTATGATTTCATTTTCTTTCCTCTTACAGTATTTTATAATTTCTTTTATATGTGTTCTTTGATTCATTTAATATTTCAAAGTATGTGCCTTAATTCCCACACATTTATCATTTTCCTCAATTTCCATCTCTCATTGATTTCTAATTCCCCTTGTGATCAGAGAACATAGTTCAGATGATTCAATCCATTTAAATGTATTGACATCTTTTATAGCCTAATGAATGATCTATCCTAGAAAATGTTTCAGGTGCAGTTTAGAAGAATGTGTACTTTGCTTTCTGTGGGTGGAGTGTTCTGTATGTGTCACATAACAATGTAAAATTCATAATGTCTATAATGTAATAAAAAGTGCAAAGTATACAAAGAATCAGTAAAATGTAACCCATGAAAAGGAGGAAATCAATTACTCAAAACTGATGCAGAAACAACACAGATTATGAAATTAATAAGAAATAACATTAGGGCTGATGATATAGCTCAGCGGCATAAGTGCCTGCCTCATAAGCACAAGGTCCTGAGTTTGGTTCCTGGTACCCACATAAAGAAAAAAAAAAAAAGAAATAACATTAAAACAATAATATTTTATATACTCAGGATGCTAGAGAAAAAAACAAACATGTTGAGTAGAGGCATGAAAGAGATTTTTTTTAAAGATCTAAAAGAAACTTACTGAGAAAATAGTATGTCTGAGATTTTTAAAAATACATAAGATGAAATTAATGCACAAAAAAACATGGAAAATTCACCATTTCAGAAAAAAACATTTATTAGACTTCAAAACATGGCACTGGGAATGATCCAGAATTAAATGGGAAAGGGAAAGAAAGATGAGAAAAGTGAACAAAGCATCAATGAATTGTGGAACAATATAAAGCACCCAAACATGTGTGTAATTAAAGTCCCTAAAATGGGAGAGGAACATAGAGGAGGTGATAGAAAAAAATTTTGAATATATAATGGCCAAAAAATTCCCAAATATGAAGGAAATTATAAACCCATAGATCCAAGAAGTGCAGTAGCCTTCTAGCACAAGAAATATGAAAAAATAACCCCTAGGTATCGCACAATCAACCTGTGAAATAGAGAAACCCTTGCAAGCTGCTGCAGGAGCTCAGGAGAACAAAGGTAAGAATGACTGCAGATTTCTCAACGGAAACTATGCAAGTTAGAAGACCTGACTCGATATCTCTAAAGCACTAAAGGAAATAACAACAGTCAGCCTAGAATTTTTTATCCAGCAAAATATCTTTTGTTTTATTTTTTTTTTTTTGTGGGTACCGGGGGGTCGACCTCAGGACCTCACACGCCAACAGGCACCCGTGCCGCTGAGCGATATCACCGGCCCCTTTTTCGTATGTGGGATCCAGGAGTCGAACTCGGGCCCTCGCGCTTGCAAGGCAGGCACTTACGCCGCTGAGCCATCTCACCGGCCCATATCTTTTGAAAATAAAGGCAAAAATAAATAATTTCCAGACAAACATATACCTAAAGAATTCATTACCAGCAGTTCTGCACTACAGGAAGTGGTAAAGGAAGTTCTCCAGCAAAAGCAGAAATATACCAAATGGAGCTCTCATCCACACAGAGGAATGGAACGCAACAGAAATAGCAACTACATGGCTACATACTGCAGATTTTTTATTATTTAATGTTCTTCAAAAGGTAACTGTTTGAAGCAAAATAACAACGGACTGTGGGGCTTATAACAAATACAGAAGAAAAATGAGCAACCACCATATTGCAAAGACTAGGAGGGGAGAGATGAAAGTATCGTAAGGTCCTAATACCATACTTGAACTAGAACAATATCACCTGAAGGAAGACTGTATTGGGCTGTAGATATGCAGGGTAAATCTCTTCCTAGCACCCTCAGGAGCTTGTGAGCAGCTCTTTCTCTTCTGTGGAGAAGCTCATCATTCACTGCCAATAGACTGATCTTCTTAAAGCTAGTAGCGCTCCCTCTTTGCAGATTGGAATTTAAATGGCTCCTGATCCCCACCCCAGTAACATCTGTTCTTGAACCCGTTTTTCCATTCTTATCTTCCAATATACCCCTTATATTTTCATAAAGAAATTAATCTCTGGCATCTGGGCCTCCTAGGACACTTGCGGGAACTGCAGCAGACAATCAGGAAGGTGTGTTTGCCTCAGAAACTCACACTTAGTGAGTTGGTGAGTCTGTAGCGTCATGTGGGAGGAATCCAGAGGCTCAGAAGGGAAGGCCTCCTGGTTAAACTGTTTGACAGTGACTATTTTGTTTCGCAGTATATAAATCATTCCATTATTTGTGCAAGCCAGCTGCGCAGAATATGTATAATAGGGGTATAAGATCAAGGATTCAAAAATTTATACACATTTGGATGGAGAGGTCTACAACTAGAAATCCAACCCCTTGGAAAGAGTTGGAACTTATTTTTCCTTTTCAAATAGGTGGTACTCACCTTGTCCATATATATATCTGTACCCACCTTTGTGGCTTTATCTTTCACATTGGTTATAATTTGGGGAACCAACATGTCTCCCCTTTCTGCTCACAAGCTCCTCAGGGTAGAATTCCTTAACCAAGAACCTCTGGACTAACATGGGGCCAATATTACGACATGCACAGCACACACATTTGTTGAATGAATACATTTGTGTGCAGATTGACTGGCAGAGATTTAGTAGAGAAGTATTTGGCTGAACTAAACGAAGTCAAAGGGTTGAAGGTGTGGGCGCTGGGAGTGTCTTGAGAGTCCATCTGGTCACATCCCACCATAAGCAACCTCTTTTATTTGCAAGTCCTGTGGAGGTCACGGGATTGGGTGATGGCAGCTCAGGGTAATTCAGCTATGACTCCTGCCTTTGCCAAGGTCTAATTCAGAAAAAATATATGAGATACATCTAGATGTATACATATATGTGCATATATATTTTTTAAATGAAAATGACATTGTTTTCCTGACTGTAAAAATGATGCACTGAAAAACTTCCCAAATTGCAGAGATGTTTAGTAAATAAGAAAATAAAAATCACGATATATTCCTCCATCTGCAGCTGGCCATGTTTTAAATGACAACAAAAACTTTCCTTTATTGCTTTACATTTTTTTTTTTTTTTTTTTTTGTGAGTACCAGGGGTCGACCTCAGGACCTCGCGCACCAGTAGGCACCCGTGCTGCTGAGCGATATCGCCGGCCCTTTTCTCGTATGTGGGTTCTGGGAGTTGAACTCGGGTCCTTGCACTTGCCAGGCAGGCGCTTACGCCACTGAGCCATCTCACCAGCCCCTGCTTTACCTTTTTGAATGCCATTGTAAAAAATATTCCCACCCTTTCCTTTAGCAGAATGTACTCCTTTTCAATGTTGTGGTGGCTTTAATAATTCTTTGTCTCTCTTTTCGTGGGTAGAGAATGTCTTGCCCTTCCCTTTGAATTTGGTGTGACTGCTCTCCCCCACAGTAGGCAGAGGAAGTGGTAGAGTGCCAGCTTGATACTTATACCTACGAAAGTTCGGCCTTTTCCACTTCTCTGATATTTGGGATCTGTGAATTTCTGTGTGAGAAATAGGCTACCCTCCTGCAGAACACAGGGAAAGACTGAGACTACAGGGAAGGCAGGGGCCCTCTCTAGGTGCCAGCCCTCTGAGCCCAGCCTTCTGTATCCTCACAGAAGTGGAGCCATGTGAGGGCGCCATGTTGAATCTCACTAGCCCAAGTGAGCCCCGCAGGACTGCAGCCCCGGTCAACATCTCATGGAGTAGAACTCTGGTTCATCCAACCCACAGGGTAAAAAGAAAATGGTGGTTGTTTTACTGGGCTTTGAGGTGCTACAGAACAGATAACTAGCAATTTGAGTTTCTTAGTGAAGTTCCAAAAGCAAATCCGAAACATAAACTGGAAGTGAAGCTGTGAAGCTGGAGACCACATGCTGGTCGTCTGTGATGAAACACAAAGCACATGGGTTTGAAGTTGTGGGACAGATGGCAACTGACTGAGCTATTTGTGAACCACTGGACCTTCACAAGCCTTTCCACCTGTTGGCTCTTCCATCCTGTTATTGTTGAAGAGGGACATGGCTGATGGCAGTTTTAGAGGGCTCCAAAAAGGGCCCACAAGCCCTATAAGGGAACACGCTTTTTACTGAGTAAGAGAGGGTTGTTTTGGGCTCTTCTCTTCTCTTTGAAGAGATTTGTTGACCATGAACTATGCCTTTTCAAAAGAGTATACCACTATCCCCTACCATACAGAAGCAAGAGGATGTCATGTTTAGTTTATTTAAGAGGCAATATTTTATCCAGTTGGCATCCCAGAGCCCTGAGGATGGCTCTCCTTTGCCTAGAGTTCTAAGTGATTTTACTGAGTCTCCAGGGGAAAATGGGGTAAAGATGACAAAGGCCACAGAAGAGACATATTTCAAGCTTCTGCAAAAACCACCAGCACTTCCCCTTCTAGCCGCTGTGGCAGAGGATGGTCAGTGCCTGGGGATAGAGGACAGAAGGCAGTGAAGGAACTCAGAGCTGAGGTTGACCTTTTTTTTTTTTTTTTTTGGTGGGTACTGGGGGTCGACCTCAGGACCTCGCGTGCCAGCAGGCGCCTGTGCCGCTGAGCGATATCACCGGCCCTTTTTTCGTATGTGGGTTCCGGGAGTCGAACTCGGGCCCTCACGCTTGCCGGGCAGGTGCTTATGCTGCTGAGCCATCTCACCGGCCCTGACCTTTTTTCTAATCCACTTGGCGGGATCCCTGGGCCACCCCACCTTCCATCCCAACATTCGTCAGGGTCAGCACCTTGCTTCATGGAATGTTTTTGGTACCCAAGTGAGTCTGTTTCTTTGTTTGCTTACTATCCACCCTTCCCAGTAGAATGTAAGCCACATGTTTATTATGTCCACCATCTTGTACCCATGGCCTCTGTACCAGTGCCCTGAACCCTCACGAAACACCTGTGGAAGAAATAAATCACGACTCACTTGCACTTTAGCCCCAGACCGGCTGAACCAGGAACAGGGCCTCGGGAATCTGCTGCTCACTGAGTTTTCACAATGGTTGGTGCTGATGTGCACTTAAGATTGAGAACCATGCGGCCTGGTGCCGGATCAAATGAGAATATTCAGAACAAACAAGGGCAGGGAAAGGCACCACCGCATTTCAGACCCAGCGAGAAAGGGTTTTTTCATACCCGCAGCCCCAGGAACAATCTAGAAAGAGGCAGATCAGCTAGTTTGACTTGCTGGAGCCCAGAGCCAGCAGGAGGGCCTCCTTACATTCAGAAGGGCCCCATGAGCGCATCCTCCAGTGATGCCAGGACACGACTGCTGGGCACATCCTGGGCTGGATCACAAGCTCTCATCTTACCCGGGTATGTGAAGCAATGGTACATGTGTGTACATGCGTGTGCACGTGTACATGCGTGTGCACACACGTGTGTGTATGCCTGGCTCCAGGATTCTCCTGTGGGAAGGAAGAGCCTGAGACGCTGCTCACCCAAGGGAGGCAGACAGCAAGGAAAGCCAAGCTCGGGGTCACACAGACGAGGACTAAAACTCAACTCCTCTGACTCCTCGCAGCAGGAACGTCTCGGATAGCTCAGAGTATGAGATGGAAAAACCAAAAATAAAAGAGAAAAATACAAGAAGCTGTTTTCATAATCCTCAATAGAGGAAGAACTTCTCAGCTTGACGTCATACCCAGAGGAGGTGAAGGAAAATAGTCTCATCATTTCAGCTACATGAAAGGAAAAAACTTTTGTATAGGAAAGACAGCTGGGAAAAAATGAAATTTGACAAAAGATAGAAATTAGGGAAAATATTCTAACATGTATTACCAACAAAGGGTTATGCTAATAATAAATTGACAATTCCCACAAATCCAAGAGAAAACCCAGCAATGGATGTGAATAAACCATCCACATGAGAAGAAAAAAAATCCAATAAATATGAAAAATATGCTCAAAATTACTAATAATCCAAGAAATACAACTGAAGAGTATAGGGAAAATACCGTGATTTGGCAGAGGCTAGAAGATTCCTAATATCTACGTAAGCGACGTATAAAAGAACCAGGGACAGCGATTGTTAAGTGTGAGTTGTTAAAATCTTTTGAAGGATAAAGTGTCATTATGGAGCAACACTCATAACTTATATTCTTTTTGAGCCAGGAATATTATTTTGAGTTAATTCAAAACATAATTGCACAAACACAGTGCCATATGTATAGTATGAAGATTTTTTAAAATACCATTCATAATTTTGAAAATTAGGGACCAACTGTAAAGCCCTCTGTGGATGGTGCATGGCCCAGAGGCACCCACAGTGCTGGCCTGGGCAGCTGTCGGTCCAGGAGAGGGTGCCCGTGCCGGGCTCCAGCCAGGGGGGCCTCACGACTCCTGCGTGGCTTGTCCAGGCAGCAGCCTCGCCCACTTCCTGTGCAGCTCGCACCCTTCCCGTGAACCCCAGCTACAGGGCTCCCCAAGCTTCTTAACCATGCAAGCAAATTTGGGTCCCGTTCTGATTCTTTCAGCCAAAATTCAGTGAGTAGACCCGTTAGTAAGGAATTGCTTATTTGGATTATTACACAGCCATGCAATAAAATACTGTTCTGGTGACTTTCAAAAGCACGGTTAGCTCTGCCCTCTGTGCCATGCGTAGATTCCCATCGGGAGTTGTTACTGAAGAAAATGTCTGGGAATATGAAGTGTGATATCGCCCACTCAGTTAAAGGAGTAAAGTGAGCTACAATAAGAGATGTAAATTAGAGTCACAGGGGAAAGAGAGATTTTGTTTTCACACTTCTGGTTTGGGGAGGTTTTAACAATAAGTACGCATTGCTTTATATACATCCATACATATTTCATCTTTGGAATGCTGAAGTGCCCTTGGTAACATCATTTTAAAAATCATGATATAATAGATAACAATGTCACAATCTTTAAATATCTTGGGTTTTCTTTATGTTGTCTTTTGGGGAAGGTTTAGGGCGTGTTTGATTCTTTTCTTTTTTTTTCTTTTTTACATAACTGACGCAGTCCTGGACCACCAACGGGGCAGAGAGCAAACTCCGGGGCCTGTGGTTTCTCAGTAAGAGCATGATTTGTGTTTTCTCTCACCTCACTTCTGCAAGAAGCAATCAAGCCACCCTCCAGAGCTGCCTCTCCCTTCCTGCCTCCCCTGTGCCCCTCCCCAGCTCTGTCCCCAGGCAGCAGGTGACACTCCCTGGGTGGCTTCCCTGACAGAGGCAGGCACAGGAGTGCGCTGAGGAGACTGTACAGTCCCCAGGTTGATTTGAGAGCTTAAATCTTTAAAAATTTGACTTTTAAGTCTGCCACTTGAGAAAGGACAGTTCACTTACTTTTGCTTTGATTTGTTGAGATTCTGGAGCATATCCTTAAACATATATCAAAGGGCAAACAGCTGGAAGTCTACAGCAAACTAGAGTCCCTGCCCAGGGAAGAGCAAGTCCAAAGCAGCACTACGTAGCTGTCACATACACAGGTGTGTATTAGCTATTCCCTATAAAAGAAGAGTGGGGGAGCAGGGCTGGGGCTGGCACTACAGAGAACGGGGCAGCGCCCAGGCAGGGAGGCCTCTGTGTCCCTATCCAGGAGGAGACCACCCCCTCCCATGGCAGCCCCTCCTCCACGATGGCACCTGAGGACAGGTAGGGGGAGGGTGTCACAAGGACACAGACCGAAGGAAGTCCCAGCATTCAAGTGACCTGGCAAGCTCCAGAGGGTTCTGCTGGCCCTGGGCCAGCTCTCCAGAGTCACAAGGCAGGGCACACAGAGGGCAGCAGCATGTGCCCAGTGCCAGGTGGACAGCCATCACGGGAAGTGCCCTGTGTGGATGGCACTCAGAGAGGAAAAGAGGCCAGTGGAGAATCTGGCATGAGTGACCACTTCTCAGGGTGAGAGAACCTGAGTTACCTTGAGCGGGGAAGCCCGGACATCTTCCATTGTTGGTGAAGCACGGATCCGTGAGCTAAACTAGGGTCAATTAGAGAAATCCAGGTCTGCTCTGTGACTTGGTGTCACACCGCTGTGCCAAGCTGGCCCACATTTCCTGTGTGACTTGATTGCCTGGGACCCAGAGGGTTTTGGCCCCAAAGCTCCTGCAGCCTGAGAAACCCTTCAGTCTGGGGAAACTGAGGTAGTGGGTTACCATACCCGGTACTCAGGTGGCGTCTGCCAGGATGTCCCAGGTTGATTTTCAGTGGATCAAGGGCAGGGACCATTGGACAGTCAGACCATGTTCATTCAACCACCAGACGTGAGCCCCTTTCCACTTGACTGGGTCTTCACCAAAAACAAAGCGACCTCCCAGGGCACAGAGCACAGAAGAACCCCAAAACCCGATGCCAAGTGAAAGATGCCAAAATGTCCCCCGTTTCCACCCCACTCCCGTGGAACTCCAGAGAGGACCTGATCTGCCTGATGGATGTCAGATCCGTGTTTTCACAGGGCTGGGGTGAGGGGAGAGAGCGGGCAGGAAAGCAGGGAGTTGGAAATCCATCCGCGCCTGTTCCCAGAGAGTGCACACCTGTCGAAATCGTTCAACTGCACGCCTCAAGTGGGCTTGTTTTCCTGTTTGTATTTATACTAGTTTCAAAACTCCCCACCGAGACACAGTGTGTCACACACTGTGACAGACAAGCACACCTTGCATCCGGGGGGTGAAGGCGGCCTTTGTCCTGGCCTGAGACTGAGAAGTCACAGGAGCTGTGGGGATGGAGCGGAGTGCACAGGGTGGGAAGGGGACAGCGGGCCCAGGGACAGAAGTGAGGGGCGCCATCAAGAAACATGGAAAGGTAGGGCTGGGAGAGGTGGGAGGGCCGCGTGATCCTGCCGGGGCATCGGCCTGACCCTGGGTTCATGTTGCTCAACCAGGCTGTCCTGACATGTCACCAGAGCAGGAGGTGGCGTGGCACAGTCCTGTGTTACTGATTAGGAGCCCATCCAGGTGACCCGGGCGTGCTTGTCCCTCCCCCGGAATGCATTGTGTTTTCTCAAGGGGGAGGAGAAGGAGGAGCACCCAAAGGAGGGTGCTTCCCCCTGCGTGGGGCGCCCCAGGGTCAGGGACGTCCTGTTGACAAAGGGCAGTCATTGTCCCCATGAAGACTCTGTGCTTCGGAAGAAAGCTCTGCCCACCTTGCTGGGAGGCTTTGGGGCAGGGCAACACCAGAGGCCAGGAGACCCATGACGATGCCCCCACAGCCAACAGGGGACCGAGGCAGTGGAGACGGGGCATGACCACAAATGTACCATCGCTGTAATAAGATCAGGTGCACAGGAAGTGGGAACAAACCTGAGATGTGGACCTGCTGAAGGGCCAAGCGTCCAGCTTTCACAACAAAACCCGGAGAGAAGTCGGGCACGGTGGGCCAGTCGCGATCAGCCTCCCCTTCACTGCCCTCTCTGCTCTTTCCAAAGGCTCAACTGCTGTCCTCTGGGTTCTGCCCGGTGCGTTTGAGTTCCGGGCTCCCGGAAGCACCACCTCTTCCCAAGGGCACCCCTCTCCCTACCCCCGTCTGGATCACGAAATGGGAACTGAGACCAGGCGCAGGGACACTCAGCCTTGTGGTCACTCTATCTCCTCCGCCCTGCACCCTATGCAGTGTAGAACCTGCCTAATGCCACTAAGAAACCCAGCACCAAGGCTGACCCTCCGTGGCTGGCAGGAGGCCCCCATATTTGGGAACATGCAATTCCACAGGACATCAAAGCGTGTGGCTCTGTGCGCAAATAAGCCCGGCACACGGCAGTGATGCAACCAAGTTCTCAGCTCTGGGTTTCAGCATTATCAGTCAATCAGCATTATCAGTCAGACCTCCTTGCTGAAAGGAAAACTGATGGAAAATTCTGGGTGTCGATCATGCACCGCTTTATTGGCACATTTACATAAAGTGAAGCACTTTCCCTGAGAGCGGGGGCCAGCAAGGCAGCCCCAGGAGCCAATGGCTGCAGCTGCCTGGGACCTCCTGCCCTAGAGCAAGTGGTCACACCGCCCCGGTGCAGCCTTCACACTGCCCAGCCCAGGGAATTGGGTACCTACGGAGGGCACAGAGCACCTTTGGGACCCAGGTCCACAGCTCAAGCCAGAAGGAGCCACCGCCCCGGTATGGAGGCCTGATGGGTTCGTGTCCTCGTCCCTTTCTCTGGGGCTAAGGAAGCAGCTAGAAGCTGCTAGCATAGGCTCCTACACAGGCCGGGGACAGACGCCTCTGCTACGGCAGTCAGGGGCAGGAACTGGGCCAAGAAGAGAAGAAAAGGAAACGCCAGACTCTTCTGGTAGCAGTTCAGTTTTATCTGTGGGGAAACAATAGCTGGACTTGAGTGTCAGGAAGACAAGGAGAAATAAGACTCCCGGGACAGGCCGGGCCCGCTTGCTTATCAATTCTTCCGGAAAACACGTTCACTGGTTTCCTGGCCTCGACGGCTCACGGGGACTCAGCTTCTCAGTAGCCCAGAGATGGCGTCTGGAAGGCCTCAGCCCACTTCCTGGGGACCTTGGGCCAGTTAGGGAGCATTTCTGTGCCCCGGTTTCCTGATCTGTAAAAGAGGGATGATGACGTGGTGGAGGCTCGGGGTTCCCACGGGCACCTCTGACTTACTCGTGCCACTCCTGAAGGAGCCCTTCCTGGGTGCAGCCTTGGTTCTAGCAGTGGTGCTAAACTGCAAACCAGATGAAAGCAGATCCGGGCCCTGGTGGAAACCAAAGAGGGAAACAGAGCCGGAACCGGCAGGCAGCCTCCATGGGCCCGGGTTGAAGGTGTCATGCACACTGTGGGCCCCTGCGTGGCCCTGGGGTGACAGCAATGGGACCCAGCGGAGTTACAGGTGGGGCTGGAGAACAGCAAAGTGCTCGGCACAGTGCCTGGGGTAGAGGTGCTTAATAAACACAGTTCCTCTTCGGAGCACTGGGAAGAGAGGGAAGCAGACAGAAAATGCAGATTCCCAAAAGCTCAGTGGGCTGGGGCTACTCGGTGTTGGGCAAACACCTGGGCACAGCTGGGAGCACCAGTCAGCAGCAGGGCTGTGACGGAGCTCGGATGGACAAAAATCGCCACAGGCTCACTGAGCGGCAGCGCGATGGCCCGGGAGGACTCACACACACACACACACACACACCACTCTTGGATGGACCAGGCGACAGATGTGTTGAAAGCACTCCTGCCAGGAGAATCCAGCTCACAGCCGGGACTGGGAACTGCTGCCCAGGGGAGAGCGGGTGACACTTGAGCCAGAATGGCCTCAGTCTCCAGTGGGGACACCGTGTCCCTAGCCTGAGACCAGAGCTCTGGGTAAATGATCCCACTCCCCTCCCCCATTCCCAGTGTCAGTACAGGGGGCTCCTGGTCCCCACCTGCAGACACAGCCACTGCAGGCCACAGAGACAAGGGACAAAAGAATGATGCAGGCTCTTTCCCATCTTGTCATTATCTCCAAGGCGATACAGTATTAACAACTACTGACAAAGTTTCCTGGGCTGTGTTAGGTGGTATAAGTCACCAGAGAGCACTAGAAGTTTGCAGGATTGCATAGGTCATATGCAAATTCCGTGTCATTTTGCAGAAAGGACTTCAGCATCAGCTGTTGGCGCTGAGAGTCCTGGAAGCCATCGCCCATGGATCCCGAGGCACAGGCAGCTGCACCACTCTCAGCCACGTCCTCAGGTGAGGGACTGAAAACCTCAAGTCTCAGGAATCTCTCGAGCTCAGGCAGTGCAGCTTCCGCCTGGGCTGCCTTTCTGCCACAGCACAGACATAAGTAGAGTTGCTAATGTGCGCGCAAAGTTATCAGGAGAGAATAAATGCACGCCAGGAGCTCTGCCTGAGAACACGGGCTGCAGAGCAGGTCATCTTACGAAGACTGACATGAAAAGCAGTTTCAGGGCTCCAGTGCCAGATGGTCACAGTGGGCTCCAATTCCTGCAAATTAGCAGCAGTTCCTAAAGGAGGCCAGGAGGGGCCCGTGTCACCCCCAAAGGGATGAGTCAGGAGGAGGCACCGGGTGGGCTGTCAGCTCTCACCCACCAGTCTGGGAACCCCAAAGGCTCCATGACAGGGTTTCCTCTCGCTGCCCACAAGGCGAAGTCCGGGAGGAAGGCCAGGTTTCCACAGGGGAGCTCGCCAAGTTACAGAGGAGCCCCTCAGGCAGGGAGCCCTGCAGGAAAGAAGAGGCCAGAAAGATGGATGCTTCCGGCCCTGGGGCTCTCACCAGGACCATAATAATTAAGAGTGAGCTCATCGGGAAGGCCTGGGTGACATGGCTGCCCTGCAGCTCTGGAGAAAAGCTGGAGGCCACATATGTCCCCGTAGCCAGGATTCAAGCCTCGTGCTTAGCCTCTCCTCCCAAACTGCAAAAGTCCACTCTGCCACTTACCAGCTGGGTGACATTAAACAAATCATGCAACCTTTGTGAGTCTCCAAAAGGACGGGTAATATTGTCATTATTGTTATTAAAAGTGCTTCAGTCTTTATAAGATCATTTCAGGCATAGCCATGATCACACAGCACCAGGCTAGGCAAACTTTCTCTATAGTCAATTATAAATGTTTCAGATATTACAGGCCAAGAAATATATTTTATATAGGGAGAGATATAAACATACACAAAAGTACATTAGAGAGGCTACATAAGACGACATTGGGCCTTCCAAACCCATAGGTTCTACATCCATAGATTCACCAACCTCAGATCAAAATTATTGAAAACCATGGCTAGAGATGTAGCTCTGGTACCCAGCACCCTGAGAGAAAGAGAGAGAAAGAGGAAGAGGGAGTAGAGGCAGGAATGGAGGGAGAGAGAGGGAGAGAAAGAGGAGAGACAGAAGGAAAGAAAGAAAAAATTTTTAATTATGTCTGTACTAAATATGTAAGAGGTTTTTTTTCTGATATTATTCCCTGAAGAATACAACCATTTACATAGTATTGCATTAAGCATCATATGTAATCTGTGATGATGTAAATTATAAGTGAGGATGTGTGCAGGTTTTATGCAAACACAACACCATTTTATATAAGGAATTTGAGCAGCAGCAGATTTTGGTATCTGAAGAAGTCCTGGAAACAAACCCCATGGCTATGCAGGGCCAACCATATACATAAAGTACGGGCAGAAAACTCCGGCCCACCATGTTCTCTCTGCCTGGGTCAACCTCCCTGGCCACCTCCCCTTGAAGAACTGACTGGAAGCGAGACCACAGACCCTAAATTCCCACCCTGAGATTGCAAGCTCAGTGCCTGGTGATGGCACCTGCGATTGCATCACACCCCAGCTTGAAGGGGGTGACTTTCTCTGCTCAGGAAGCAGCAAGACGTGTCCTCTGCCAGGAAAGGGGGTGCTGGAAGCCAAGTAGGGGGATGGAAGAAGCCTCCAGCCCAGGGGTGCTCAGAGTATACTCCAGGGAACCCTGGGGTTCCACGATGTGCTTTGAGGTGACCCAAGAGCCTGTCTTCTTCATTTCCTCTCTATATTTTGAGGTGACATATAACTTTCTCCTGCCCAAGGGGTTAAATGCTACAACATTAAACAGTAACAAGGCATGCAAACCACATCTTTCTGTCCTACTCATTTATACCTGGAAAACCCTAAAGTATCCAAGAAAAGACAGAGGCAAGGAGGGGCTGAGGGTCTCTGAGGACACAAGGACAGACAGGGTGTCGGAGCCTGCCCTCGGGGTGAGAGGTGGGAGAAAGATGTCACCTTAATGTTTCCTTGGCCTTCTCCTGTGACAGGAACTTTACCTATGTTATTTAATCCTCTCAAAGGACAAAATTAGAATTCAACTGAGATTTCATCAGGTGTATTTTCTATTCTAGAATTGGACAACACTTTATTTCTCGGAGCCGAGGAGGTGGGTTTTACAGGCAGAGAGAGCTGAAGAAAGCAGAAACCAAAGAGGGAAAAGCAGGTCACTTCAGAATTACTTTCCTGGAAAGGCAGGGCAGGGACATAATAGGAAACAATAGGAAAATGACTGGTTGACATGACCGAGGTTACCTCAGGTTACTTTGTGTACCTTACATCAAAGGATGTAAACATGGATGGCAGAGGAAACTTATTTCCACGGCAAGTGAAACCATGTCTGGGAAGTCTGTTGTTTCTCCCGGTTTTCTCAGAAAGTCAGACAGCAGCACAGTGGCAGTTTGCTGACATGGGACTTGGGCATAGGTGACTCCATCTTGGTTTTTCGCCTGGTCCCTTGGGGCACAATTCCAGGGTTTAGCCCAACAGAGTAACTTTGCAGTGTGGGTATAATAAACCATTTTGTGAAAGAGTGAAGCAAGGCTTACAGAGATTTAAAAAGTGGTTCCAGTCACACAGCTATTAGATGACAATCTGGCCTTCCCAGAGTTTTTCAGATCTGCCCGCTCTGCTGCGCGTCCTCAGGGCTGGGGTTTGGACACGCGCCTAGAATCTCCCTACCCACTCCAGCGTGGGAGGACTGGACAGAGGGGAAGGTCTCGTTCAATCTCAGCCAAAGCGGCCTGGCCCCTGGTGAGAGAGCCACCGTTAGGACGCATCCGGCCACCTTCCCCAGGGTCCCTGTAGGGAAGCGGTGGAGGCAGGGCTGGCACGAATGCCCCCTGCCATCCTGGTTCTGAGCCTCTGCCTCAGGACCGAGCACCCCTACATGGTCTCTCAGGCTCCCAGGGGACTCTGATGTTGGGGATACAGTTGTTTACAGTTGTTCCACCATAGTGGGAAGGGACAGGTTTAAGAATTAGAGAGCAGTTCCTCTATGGCCAAAGGCAATGGGATCCCACCATGGACAACCCAAGGAGATAAGAGCACCGAGAAGGGTCTGCGAAGCACCGCAAGTGGCCAGGCTCTGGGAAGTCACTGCCTGCCGGCCAAGGCCTTTCCCTCTTCACCTGGGATTCATCTAGTCAGAATGGGACAGCGGGCACGTGTCCCACACCCATGGGTGCAAGGACCCAGGGACGTGACAAATGCCCTGTGCCCTGCACACGAGTTACTCCGGCTTAGTCCTGCAGCAGCCCCGGCGTGCCTGGGAAGCTGACCAGGTGTCTGGCGCGGCTGCCAGAGAAGCTGGAGGTGAAGGCTGGGTTCCTCTATGCCTAGGAAGATTTTCTCATCTGTCCTCACAGCGGCCCCAGCGGTGGCTACAAGTGACACCCACACACAGACCAGCAAGAGCACATTCTGTAACGTCATTAAATGTGGGCCGAGGACTCTGCCTCACCAGAAAATCTTCACATCCACGTTGTCAAGAGACCCTGCAGCCAAGGGTGCCGAGGCCGTGGTCCCTCAGCAGGCCCGAGACAGCTCCTGTCCCCTCTGCCTACTGAGGGACACTGTGGGTCCCCAGCCCGAAACTTGGCTGGCTTTCAACTTCAAAGAGAGAGGGCCCACCAAGGAAGAAGGGGACAAGGAAGAGGAGCCGGGATTCTTATTAAAAACAGCAGACATGGCCTGGGCTCCTTCCAGGGGGTCCCCGTGCAGGAAGAAACAAGGGCGCTACCTCCAGCTAGAACTGGGGACCCTGCGCCCCAGTTCTCAGACCACCTGTGTACAGACGGGCGTTGACGTGTGGGCAAAGTCCAGCGCCGCCTCCGCCAGCCTTCCCGTAACCGTGGCGCCGCACACGGCCTGGCTCGCTAGGGATCGGACTTCAAAGGCCTCTGGGCGGGGAACACTGAACGTGTGCATTTGAAAAGAGGTCACTGTCCCTGGAAAGGAGGTCAGAGGACATTTGAAAACACACAAGGGGCTACTTGTTCAGAGGGACACAGTGCTGCGTGTACCCAGAATGAACCATAGAGGCCTGGAAAGTGTGTTCGAGGCATGAACTTGAAATGTCCGTGTCCTCAGATGAGTTGCTTTTGGGTTGTTTGTTTGTTTGTTTTTTCTCTTCAAACTCGAGGCAACTCTCCTGCCCCAGCCTCTCAGGGGCTGAGACTGGGCCACTCGGTTCCCCACCATGAACGGAGCCCTTCTCCCTCAGAGTGGGACAAGCACAGGGAACCAGCTTAAGCCATTCCAGAACAAGGGCATCACAGTGTTCATTTTCACTCAGTTGTGACCGCCCCCGAGTTTGCAAAGGAGAAAGAAGCGCTTGGGCTCCAGCCTCCTGTGGGACAGAGTGGCTCACACCATCTGACCTGCAGAATGGGACTCGCCGTCCCCTCCTCCCAGCACAGTGACTGGAGCAGGGTGTGTGTCAGACTCTCCTCAGTCTCTCTCAACCACTGATATGAGGGAGGATTTTCTTTTCCTATGTGGGTTGCTGTGAAAATATAAGGTGCACTCAAGACACCAGTGACTAAAATGTCCACCATTCGAAGAGAACTGGCCTAAGAGACGCTAAGGTAAGCCTCTCGTGGCTCCTAGGTCTGGCAGCGCCTGAAGGCGGCCCTCTTCCTGGATCTCACTTTCTTATGCGTTCACAGATGTTGTATGAGTCAGTAGACAATTCTCTGCCTCTCTCTTCCTCCTCCTCCTCCTCCCCCCTCCTCCTCCTGCTCTTTCTCCTCCTCTTTTTTCTCTTTCTCCTTCTCCTTCTTCATCTCTCCCCAGTTTGAGCTAAGTCATCACGTTATTTGTAAGGAGTGAGGTTATGTGTAAAAAATTGTACATTTTTATTATATGCACTTTTGTCCATTATTCGGGGGGAAAAAGAAACACCAAAAGTGACCTAATACAATTAGAAGTTTTGAAACATTCTGTTGATGACAGAAGTCACCTGTTTTTGGATCTCAATTCGAAGCCCATCGGTCACGGAGCAGACCTAGGATGCAGGCTACAGTGCTGTCGTGGCGGCGGCTACCCAAGGAAGCTCTGCCCGATGAAGAGGAGGCCCCATGAAGCCACTGGGCCCTTCGATTCGAGGACAGAAAGGCTCTTCTGGGTGCAGCGTTGAAACACTGTCAAAACACTTCCAAGAAGCGGACATGAAATGATTTCCGGCAAACCTGACTGCGCTCTGCGGTGGCTGAGGCTCCTGCTGCCAGTGGCCCCAAGCACCGCTGGGCCATGCCATGGGCAGTGTTCCCAGCCACCCAAAGCTCACAGCCAGCAGGGGGGCACTGGCCAGGAGAGCGGGCCACCAGCTGCTGCCCAGCACCGTGCTGGACACAGCACAGAACTCACTATGACTCCGCGGAGCAGCTGTTCTGACAGGAAAGTCCTCAGGGACCTCATGGAAGCGTGTGCCAGGGGTCCTGCTGCTATCCGGGTCCTCCTCAGGGCACGATCGGACAGGACACGGGCTCCAGGGGATCGGCCCTGTGTGCGCACTGTACAGACTGGGCCCTGAGAAGCATGTAGACACCTATGGGATAGAGAGCATGTTGCTCACACAGCAGAGCTCCCTCCTCGTCCCCTTAGACAGCCCTAGACTAAGAGCCCTCGGGGGTGTCCTACTCAGGACCTCCTCCCGGCTAGCGGGAACCCGCTCCCTGGCCTTGATAGCTTTTACCCTACCTCTTCCGCCCACAATTTCATTCTTCAACACTGTGGGTCACAACCTGTGGTGGACTGACAACTGGTGGTCAACTTGTCACGCCCAGCTGAACTGAGTCAGCGTGGTGCTGGGTGCGGAGGGCCCACCTGAGGACTGTTGCCAACAACATAAGAAGGAAAACTGGAGAGGAAGAGCAGTGCTGTTGGTTCTCCTCAAGGAGCTTGTCATTCTGGCTTTCCTGATATGAACTCGGCTGTTATCATCAGAGGAGCTTGGGACATCGCTGTTGCTGAGGATGGCTGTGGTTCTTTTCAGGGGAGCTCTGGTCCCTACTTTGAGCATCGCTTCCTGGCTTTGGTGCACATCCCTCAGCCTGCTGGCACAGATCCTTCATCCTGCTGGTGCAGACTTTCTAGCTTCCACCACTGACCTTCGGGCCTTCCCAGCGCAGATCCGTGAAACAGACTTGCATGAGACATTGTCGTAGGCTCTAGGCCTCGACATGAGGCCTCCTGTGGGACAGAGTGGCTCACACCATCTGACCTGCAGAATGGGACTTGCCGTCCCCTCCTCCCAGCACAGTGACTGGAGCAGGGTGTGTGTCAGACTCTCCTCAGTCTCTCTCAACCACTGGTATGAGGGCATTGCCATGGGCTCTAGGTCTTCAGCTGGACTCACGCAGGACACTGCCGTGGGATCCAGGCCCTCAGCCCTGGGATTCTTTGGGTCTTTAGTGTGTGGACGAATTTCCTGCTCTCTTTTTGCATTTGACTCTTTGAGTGACTATTATAAAATAATTTTATAAATTACATGTCCTGTATTAAATTGTTTCCCTTACAAACTCTGACTATAACACAACAGCAGTGTTCCAGTAACATAAGAGATTTGTGCCCTTGGTCACCGTTCTGCTCAGTGGAGGAGCTGGACAGCAGCCCCTCAGGGTATCCCTGCCACTGTCCTGTGAGTTTCACCTGGAAGTGGTGGACAGGGACCCATCAGCCAGAATCCCAGGCCCCCAAATCCCAGGCCTCCTCTTCCCTTCATCCTCAGAATGGATTGGACCACAAGCTCATCCTCCACGAGGCTCAGCAAGCACCAGCCTTGGATGGGCCGGGAGATCACCAAGGGCGCCTCAGCTTACAGAGGGAAAACCGAGCCCAGAAACCGACTGGTGCATCCCATGCCACATGGGTACTGCTGGTGATGAGGCTCAGACTCCAGCCCCTGCAGAACATGTGTCCTCCCTCCCGAACAGTCTGTCTTCCCAACTCCTGCACCCAGCCTGGGGCGCGACAGGGACGCCTATGTGCACGGTGTGGCAGTGAGACGGGCAGTGCTGTGGCCTGTCCTAGCTCTCCAAAACTTTGGAATTCGCCATTGTACTTGTAAAACAGGGCTTTTCTTTTCTCCTTTCTTTCTTTTCCTTCACATCCCTTTCTTTCTCTTGCCTTCCTTTCTTCCCTCCCTCCCTCCCTCCTTCCTTTCTCTTCTCTTCTCCTTCCCTCCCCTCCCCCCTCTCTTCTCCACCCTCTCTCTCTTCAGCGCTTCCGATGGAACCCAGAGCCTTGCGCCTGCCATGCAAGCACCAACCACTGAACTACACCCCCAGCCTCATATTCCTGTCTCAAAACTTGGTTTTACGGTTTTTGGTAAACAAGTCAAACAAGACAGAGGAAGAGCTTGAATTACTTAATTCTGATTTGTGTATGCATATAAACATGTGTGCATGGGTTTCTACACACACACAATTGTGTGTGTTGTATGTGTACTATGCATGAACACATCACATGAACGGGAGGCAGAAAAGACCAAGTCCCACACCATGAAGGAAACTGCGCCTCTCTGCACACGGCGCCATCCACCCCGGCCCTGGAAGCATCTCTCATCCCCGTCTCTGTGACTCATGCTTGAGATCTGGCCCTCGTGACTCAGTATCATTGCTGTGGTTTGAACACTGTGGTTATAATGACCCTCAGGCTCCCACGCGTTGGAAGGTTGGTCCCCAGGGTGGTGGTGTTGGGCGGTGGGGAACCCTCTAGAGGACGGGGCCTGGCGGGAAGTCCTCAGGGAACAAGCACTGCTCTTGGGACACTTCGTGTCATGAAAGCCCAAGCCTGACCTCAGCTCTCCCATTCTGGCCTGCTTGGGAATGTGATGTCCTGCATTGCTGTCGCTATGAGGTAACTCAGAGCTGCCTGAACTTTCAGCCTGCACAGCTGCAAGATCAATCAGCCTCTTCACTCTCTAACTCTCTGGTATTGTGTAGGAAATGAAACCTGACCCGTGCCGAGACCCGGGAGAGAGTTGGGGATGGGGTAGGCAGCAGCGTCCCCCGCCCAGCCACAATGGTGGGCTTCCTGCCACAGGAAAATTCTCTCCAGGGATTACAGTGGGGGACAAACTGATGGGTCTTCCATCTCCAGGTCTTCCCTCCCAGCCCTGGGAGGAATGATTCTGAAGGTTTGGGGCTGTTGTAGATCCCTGCACACAAGGAACCCCTGGGCCCCACATCAGCCTGGCTGCTTCATTCAAACAGGAGCGTCAAGACCCCCGTGCACCATGGTTCAGGGGCTTTGCGACAATGGCGAGTGCTTTTGGAGGTGCTTGGCCAGCGAAGGTGGCCAGAACTTGTCCTGTCTCCTCGCCCCACAGGTTCCCGAGGTGAGAACCTGAAAGGCTGACGTGGAAGTCCTGGTGGCTTGTGGCTGTCAAAGGCCTTACCCACTGGGGCCCCAGTTAACATTGAAACTGGTGACTCATAAAACATGGTTACTGTGCCCCTACTGCCAACATGGGATCAGATGTGTACCTTCAATATTTCATGTATTTGTCCTTGAAAGAGCTCTCACTGGGTAAAGGGAACAGAAAAATAAAACCCGCCCTGGGCCTGGCATAAAGATGGCTCCAGTGGCGGGAGGGAGGCCCCTGGGGAGCACTTGGGTGCTGCCCTCATAGACCACCAGCTTCAAGTGACTTCAGACACGCAGGTCACCATCATGCACACACACACACACACACACAAACATACACACACACTCACCCCACCATCCCTTGTCCACAGGAAACCACGGGACTGACCCGCCAATCACAGTGACCCCCTAGAGCCACCTCACAGCTGACCTGTGGGAAAGCTAGTGACACCAGGAGATGACGGTGTTGATAAAAGACAAACACGGACGACCCTGGGTCCCCGGCCTCCCCGCTTCAGCAGCTTAGCGAGAGCCAGCCCCACAGGTGTGAGGAGTCAGCTCTGCAGAGCAGGCCACACCACCCCTCCGGTGACGGACCCCTCGGACAATACCCGCCTCCACCCCGCGTACAGCCCCGCAGCCCACCCCGGGTCACGGTGCTGTGGGTATGCTGAGCCTGGCCTCAGACACAAGGGGACAGCAGTCCAGGGGCATGCAGACCCTAGCCCTTCGCCTGGCCAAGCCGTCCTCTGGGGCATCCTGCCCTGCCACCAAACATCACCAGCAGCCGCCCTTTCTGAATGTTTCCGGCTCTTGTGTGGACTTCTCTCCCATGTCCAGTGGTCTCTACACATGCTGACACTCTATCTACTTCTTATAGCCACTCTGCCTTTTTAAAGTGCTGATTTTAATCTCCGCAATAGGAAGCCAGGTATACGAGTGTTGGTGGGTAAATAGGCCCAAGGGGCGCTTTCTTCATGATGACACCAAAAATCAGAAAAGGAGCGGACAACCCACAGTGACCACAGCTGAGGGGACCCAGGACCCAGCACCAGCCCAGGAGAGGGCAGCGAGGACACAGCAAAGCGCTTTCCAGGGAGCGTGGTGCACACTCAGCCCGGAAGACACATTTCCCACCCGCAGTGAGCTGCCTCTCACACCTGGGCCCCGGGGCTGCAGGTGGCTTTCACAGGCACTTCGGAGAAGGATGTTTTTAGAAGGCATTGGAGGAGCCTGATTTAACGGAGGAAAGCTCAGCCCAAGCCTCGTAGTATTTGACACACAGCATGACAACCAACCAGAGAGCCAAGGGATCCACTCCCAGCCCTGATGACGCAGTGTGCTTGGGGTCTCAGTGAGCCAGCACAGGAACACGTGGGGCACAAGGACATGAAGAGGGCACAAGTGTCTAGAGCCCTGGAAATACAGTGAAGGGGCGTAGAGGACGCTGATGATAGAGTTCGAGTAGTTAAAGATGATTTTTGAGCCATAGAGAGAGTCAGAATATTTTCACCTCTGTTTAAGCTGAATTGAGAGCATGAAAAGAATGGATCACCTAGGACACGGCAGCTCGTCAGAGTCAACCAGAGAACAACAGCGGGGCAGGACAGACAGCTGGCTGTAGCTCACAGAGCAACGAATGTCCCCTCAGTTAACATGCGAGGCCCACTGGTCATTACTGCTAATAGGACATACAGATAGTCAACCCTTCACCTCTGGATTTGGATCTCAAATAATCCTTTATGGTTCTGATGAGGTTGTGAGTCCGAGCACTTAAACAGCCAGCCCCAGTTGGCCAGCGAGGGTCATCCTGGAAGCACATCACACAGCCCCGTCAAGCCTTGGGACTTCCTGACTGCCACCTTGGGGAGACCTCAGCCCGAAGCACCCTGGACCACAGTCCTCAGAGCCCTGAGCTGAGTCCTTGTCGTTGCTCAAGGGTCCTAGTCTAGGGGAAATGCTTTTGATGGCAGCAGATAAGTAATATCACGTCTACTTTGGCTGTGTGGGGTGATAACTCCAAATTCTTAACTCTATTGTGAATGGTAGAAATAGCAAATAAATGACTTGTCTAGGTGATGATGGTCAGCTATTAGCTTTGCATTCATGACTAAAATAAAATTTAAAATGAGAAAAAGTAGGAGAGAAACTGTTATGGCAGTAGAAAAGGTTTAAGCAGCTTGTAAGTCACAAGTCAAAGACCTGCTTTCAACTACAGTTTTGAAACACTACGTTTGTTACCCTAAGGTCCCTGCCTCAGTTTCCCACCTGTGAACTCAATGTACTATTAGAGCATTTGCTTTCTCTTCCCTGAAAGGGTGTTAAAATCACTCTATGAGATAGAAGCCGAGAGGGCCTTTGGAACACGCACTCTGAGGAAAGAGGAGCGTTCCCAACCTTCGGGAACTGGGAAAACTGTTGCTTCTTTTAACCCCCATACATCCACTACCCCAGCCCTCTGCAAAATTAAACAATACAGGAGACAACTTCTGAAATCAAAACCAAAACCAAGAACAAAATGAGTCTGCATTCATAACCACAAAACATTATAACAGTAATGAACGAGAACTCTGAGAAATTTGCATTTAATTCGACCTGCACACAACAGGTGAAACTTGGAGCATGAAGAAAGCTCACTCCGCAGGGAGAGGCCTGCACCCTGGCCAGGCCAGCTTGGACTAAAGCCGGATGGGTGTGAGTTACTTCTCTAGAGGGGACATCCTCAGAGGATGAGCAGAGTCAGGCACCCCAGCACACAGCCATCTGCGTCTGTGTGGAGGCGCTGGCCATTAGCTCTGGTTTAGCTTAGCCTAACTCTTCCTGCATTTAAAAGGAGACCACCAATGGAGACTCAAAGACCTATGTCTTAGCCTGTTAACTGTTGCTATTTTAAGAATGCCTTAAATTGATTAATTTATAAAGAATAGAGCTCATAATTCTAAAGGCTAGGAGCACGGGGCTGACATCCGGTGAGGCCTTCCTGTTGTATCCAACATGGTGGAGGTGTCAGTTGGAAAAACAGAGTAAGGGTGCCAGAGAGAGCTCACTTGAGTAACAGTCACTTTCTCAATAATCCATTAACCCATTAATCCATGAATGGCTTAATCCATTCCTGCTAGCACAGTCTTCATTACGTGAAGGTCCCACCTCCAAATGATATTAACATATAAATCTAGGAATTATGTATCTAATACATGAAACTGGGGGGACACATTTAAGCCATAATATACATGTTGTGATGTTTCAACATTATTTAATGTCGACCTAAGAATACAAAGTCTGAAATCCTGCCTATTTGTGCCCAGGGCCTGGGCCAGCAACCAAGGGATCCCATGACCCCAAAACTAAAAAAGACCCCCAGCCATCATCTGCTACAGCCCAAGAGGTAACCTGGTGGCCTGAGTAAAAAGAACTAAGGATGAGAAAATACTGCCTGGGTCAAGCACTGGAAGCTGAGGTGGGCAGGCTGTCCACCATCCCAACACCTCACTTTTCTGACTCAGGATTTCTAGGCAGTTCCAGCATATTCTCTCAGCAAAGGTGGGAGGACACAGTTGCTCATGGAACCCAGCCCCTACCTTGACACCCACTTTGTGTGATTTGGGGTTACTGACTTTAAACAAAAGCAGCAGCTCTCTCTGGATCTGACAGCAGGTTCATGCTTTCCTCCCTCTGTTTGCAGCATCCTCTGGCTTGGAGAGGTCCACTTTGGCTCAGTTTTTGGCCAAATTTTCTTGTAAGATTGATAACAAATTGCAAAAGGTGCCTTTGGGTTTTGGTGTTCATCTCTCTAAAGCATGGGGCTTGTGGCCAGGGCTCTCTTGCTGTTATAAGGGCAGTCCTTCCTCCAAGTACCACATCTGCTACCCTTGCAGGATGCTCTTGGGGAAGGCCAGATGATATTCATCACATTTCCCCTTGGAAAGGATACAATTGAAGGGATAGCAGCCTTCAACAGCTGACCTCTAGGGTCCCCTTTGAAAGAGACTCTGCCCTGCATGACTCTTCAAAACTCCTCCCTGGGGCCAGTTTTTTGTTGGGAACCCATGTCCCTAACTCATCTGCAAATGGCCATGTTGGATTCTTTCCACCCATGTGAGTATGGGCTGCTCAGGGCTGTGGGACAAGGGCTAAAATATAAGAGTCAAGTAAGTCAAATTCTGCCAGCCTCCAATATGAGAATGGGTACCCCACTTTCCGTATCTCTCTTAAAGTTTCCACCACCTCCCAATAGCAGCACAGGCTGGTGACCAAGCCCTGAACACATGCGCTTTTGGGAACACGTAAGATCCAAACCAGGCTATGACAGCAGAACCGAGTGAGTACAGTAGACACTGCGTGGCCAGCAAAACCTGAACTATTTACCATCTGACCCTTCACGTGAGAGTTTTCTTAGCTGGTGATGCTGGTAGCTAATGCTTCAAATGACCTCTCTGTGGCCAGCATTGTTCTAGATGATTCTCATTTAATTCTCTCTCTGAACTTTGAAAAGATCCAGTGAAACTACACCAATTTCATAGATAAGGAAGCAGAGACAGAGAAAGGCTAAGGAGAATTCTGTGATGCTAGCAATGTCATAGGGGCTGGGACTTAGTCTGGGGCAGTCTGGGACCAGAAGTCACACACTTAGTGGCTGAACTGCAATGCTTGAGAGCTCCATCAGGCCTGTGCCCTCCCTCAGGCATTAGTTCATGTTCCCCAAGCTGCCTTTAGATGTCTAATAAAGTCCCAAGGTCACTGCCATGGGTCATTGGGAAGAGAGGTCCCTACTCTACTTAACCTCGCATTGTGGTACTCAATGAGATTGGGTAGAATAAGCCCATCTTTAGGAGCCTGAACGTCACTGAACTCCAATAAATCTAAATTTCCAGCCTTTGTTCAAGACTTCTGAAGACCCCAGGATCTTCACCCACACGTAGCCATGGCTGTGAGTGAGGTCCCTCCTGGGACTCCAACCAGGACCTCCACGAGCACTGACTTCCTCCTCCGGGGAGACTTCCAGCCACAGCCCTGGAGATGCTCAGCTTTGACTCAGCTCATCGCAGCCCAGCTGAGGCACAGTCCTCCCAGGACTGGGTTTATTTCATGTTGGCTCAACTGAAGGTTAAAAATAACCCTCAACACATTTAATTCCTCCACCAAGAGAAGAAATGACAACTAACTCACTTAAGCTTCTTGGCTTTGGTAACGTGGGCGTATTTCCATTGCAGAAGTGTTCTCTGGAGAATGTTAACCAATCGGCCATCCACAGTGGTTTCCAAAGCACTCATTGGTGCCAATATCCAGCAAGAAGAAAGCTTCCATTTGGTGGAAGACTCCAGAAGCCATCACATGTCCTGATCAAATAGACTACTAACTTCCTTCAGCTGTTGGCCTGAATCTTGGCTTTTGGCCTGACTTAAAAAGATGAAAATAGTCTCACTCGCCCACACAAACAAAGGAAGATCTGGCGCATCTGCCGGCTCTGCTGGAAATGATGCACTTTCCCTCCTGCCCACAGCAACGGACAGGGAGGGATGTGGACACCAGTCCCGGCTGTCTGTGGAACAGGCTTTCCCAGGACAAAGACACTTCAGGAGTGTCACTACCAACTTGAAAACCTGAAAGGAAAAGCAACTGTTCCCTGGTGTGTTTTAGCCTTAAAATGAATCCTTAAAAGGAACTAGAAAAGATGCCAAACAGTCTCTAACTCGAATCCCTTGTTCTGCAAGTGAGAAACATGACATTTGACAATGTTGGGGGATAGATAGCTAAGATCACACAGTTATATCTAATATAGCAGAGAAACCAGTCCAGTTATCTAAATGGAAAAGGAGTCCACGTATTTGGTGGGACAACTCATTGAAAAGTAGCGGCCTTCCCATCCCAGAATCCTGTGTGCCTCCCATGATACAACCTCATTTCAAATTCTTTCAGGAATATCCCTCAAAGGTATGCAAAACCTAGCATCAGGGTTCACGTCTGCACGTGAACTTCACAAATCAATCAGCACGCATGAGCGCCCAGCTCTGGCCTCAATCATCTCCATTCGGAAAAGTCAACACAAACACAACCGTATCTGTTTGCATTTGTTGGATTCTACCAGGCCCACGCCCATTGTGCACATTTATTCATCTCCCAAGTCTGTCGCTCTCCACCTTCACTCCTGTCTGCAAAGCAAGGCACCCAGGTGGCACGCATGTGCTGCCCACCTAAATCTGGGCTACGAAGGCTAAAACAATAACTCTGAGCCCCAGAAGTCACAAAGGGCATTTAGTGAGGTTACTGGTAAGGGAGTACCCTGGCCTTTGACATTTCACCAAGCTCTTAGCTGGACACCATTCAGGAAGCGACTTATCTTGCCAAGAAGAGTTGAAAACATCCTTCCCTTGACTTCAGTAAACCCACAGAGCAAGCACTGGAGTCCCGGAATAGGCGGAGAGAACAGAGCCTGCAGCCACCGCCCGGCAACCTCCTGGCCAGGCTATGAGAGTAGTCCCTGAGCTGGGCGCAGCTGGAAGAGGCCCTCCCGGGCCAGTGGTAGCCCCCGTGCCAGCTGCCACCGCCTCCTCTCTTAATCGCTCCCAGATCATGGCCACAAACTGAGCTGTTTTAAGTCCAACTCCCTTTTTTCCATGACCCAAATATTAATGGAAACTCTATTCATGGAAACTCACTTTATGCAATTAAAAATAGACCCATTACCAATTGCTAAAATAAATAAAAACATGTATCTGTGCCTTTATTGTTAATTAACTCCAGTCCAATTTAAAAGCAACTTAAAAATTGTTTCTCTGGTAAGACTCTTCTACATGGGTTGGATAGACTGAGTGTTTTTTGGGTTTTGTTTTGCTTTATTTTGTTTTGAGACAGAGTCTTGCTAAATTGCCCAGGCTGGGCTCGAACTTGTGATTCTCCAGGCTCAGCCTCCCAGAGTACTGGGATTGCAGGTGTGTGCTACCACACCCGGCTAAGAACCTTCACCTGGAGATTCCACTCAAAATTTAGGTCAACTGTCTCAAAAAAAAAAAAAAAAAAAACAACTTTTAATGATATATGCAGGAAGGGGTTTTTTCCATGACAACACCCACTTTCACTTGGCCATTCCTGGGTCTTCCATTGCAAATCACTACCCAAGAGGCACTGTGGTGAATAAGCAGTCGTGGGACCCGAGGGGCTGGGAGACATGTCCCGCCAATTTCTCATGACCCTGCTATGCTGCCTAAAATTCTAATGAGGAGTCACTCCTTTGCAGTACCTGTTTAAAGGTAAATGCTCGTGACAAACAACAATCCATAAAATTTATCAGCCAACGAAATGAAGGGACAGTGGCCAAGAGCTGGGCCTCCTGTTTGTGGGACCATTGTCCCCTGAGTGAAATCCCAATTAAATGGGGGCAGTAAGAGTTGTCCTGCCTTTCCCAAAGGTTGTTACAAGGATGAAAAGAGGATTAATGTAAAAGCGTCTCTGGTTTTGTTCCCTGTAGCGAGACTACAGGAGAAGAGAGGGAAAGGCCAGGAGTTGGAGGATGAGTAGTGTAGAGCAGGCTCCGGTCCCCGTGTTGATGGCAGTGGCACAGGGCAAAGCGGCAAGACACTGAGATCAACCCCAGCAGGTTCAGGATGTCCCCGGCCACCTCTGAGCAGTGTTGTCATGGTGAGTCCTTCCCAGCTTCTCCTGGATCTTTGGCAAAGCCAGTCTGTGCCACCTCTGGGGACAAGGTTGTACGGAGTCAAGTGTCCTTTCCAAATTCTTCCCAAATCTCAGGGTGTGGCCTGCTTTGCCTGCTCCAAACTGGGGAAAAATCATTTTCACCCTCAAAATGTGTTTTTTAAAAATAATTGTACAGACTCATGTTCTCCAGGCTGTACAGTCCTGACCCCCAGCTGGATCTGTTCTGCTCATAAAAACCACCATTGTTTTTGTAACCAAGAGCTGCGGTTACTTCTCCCCAAGCGTGGACCCAGGGAGCAGGCATCGGGGTCCTTGGTGAGAAGAAGCATTCTGAGAAGGGACATCAGCCCAGGCAGGATGTGAGGGGAGAGGAACTCCTCAGAAATTTGGGAAATCAACCAGCAAACTAAAAATCACTGTAGTACAAAAACTTCCAGAACCTGGCTCAGGGACTATTACGGTTGATAAATTTGGCCTAAGTCTGTTTCCATAATTTGGTGATTAAAAAGTTGGCCTAAAGCATCTAGCTTTGTAAAGAACTACAACCTAACTTTGTATGCACATAAACTACAAACTAACATAAGAGCATAATCCTGTAATAATAGATGACTGAGTCTTAGCCAATCACAGCAGGAGAGCTTCAGCCAATCACAGGCTGCCAAATGATCAGACCATGTCTATATAAGGCAGGTACCACAGACTGCAGCCAATCAGGTTGTTTCTAGACATTTTCTGTTCCTTTTGTCTGGCTATAAATACAGCCTGCATGTATGGTAAAGGGCAGCATTCTGATCCAACTCCCATCTGAAGTAATTCTAGAGCTTTTTCTCATTCAGATAAACGTCGCTAAGTTGAACTGGTCTCAGAATTTTCTTTTATAAGATCGTCGATGTCATTTGATTATAACTATAATTTAAGGAGTCTTTATTCTGGGACAGTAGCTCACATATTCCCTCCCTTTACCCCTAAAGCATCCACATGAGAAAGGCTTCTTCCTCCTGGTTCACAGAGATTGAAGGAACTTGTTGCTGGAGGCACAGTGAGTGGCCAAGCTGGGATTCGAAGCCAGGCCCTCCTGGTAGTTGATTATTACTACATGACGCCTGGGTCTGATGCCGAGAGGCAAGGAGGAGGGAAAATTGAAAGTGAAGAATTAGGCTAAAATCTTTGCTAAATTTTTTTAGCATAAACCAAATTTGAGGTAGGAAGAAGAAGTAACAGGGCAGAGAAAACAGAATCTTTCCTCATGAGACTGCTAATGCACTTTCTACAGACATATCAGTCACCTGTTTTTGGTGTTTGTTATAGAATTGCCTACATGAGTAATTTTTAATTAATATTTTAATTAAAATCAGTGATCTATTCTTTTTCCTGACATTGTATATATCTTTTGACCAAAATCTCCCTAGGTCACCCTAAACCCCCACCCCACGCCTGCTGTGGTCATTATCATTCTGCCATCTGCTGGGACGGGATCAGCCTTTTTGGATTCCCCATACACATGAGATCATGCAATATTTGTCTTTCGGGCCAGTGAGGTAGCTCAGCGGCATAAGCACCTGCCTGGCAAGCGAGAGGTCCTGAGTTCAGTTCCCGGTACCCACACAAAGAAGAAAAAATTTTTTTCATCTTTCTTTTCTGGCTTGTTTTACTTAGCACAGTGTTCTCCAGGGTCATCCATGCTGTCCCAAATGATAAGATTTCCTTCTTTGTAAAGACTGACGAGTAGTTCCTTGTGTGTCTTTATCCACTTATCCACTAATGACCTTTGGTGTCATTCCACATCTTGGCAGCTGTGACTAACGCCAAATTGAACATGAAAGTGCAAATGTCCTTTGCACACACTGATTTCATTTACTCTAGCTACATACTCAGTGGTAAGCATGGTAGTTCTATTTTTTTAATTTTCTCTAAGAAAAGAAACATCCCTGGCTCTCTTAAGTGATTCCTAACTTATAAATCACACACCGATTAACTCAGGCCATACTTAAACCTTATGGCGTTTGAGTATTTCACTCTTCTTCATGAACGAGTCCCAAATACTTTGTTAATATCTTAACGGCCATTTCATTTTCTTTATCCCTGTCAAATACCAGGTGACACTCTTGTTCTTGTGTGCTCAGTAAATCTGATTTAAGTTACATTATAATTTTATACCCTTATTGTGCCCATTCCTGATTTACCCGAGAAGAAAGTGACAATCTTGCTTAACTACCATTGTCTGGAAGGAACTCCCTGCCTAGATTCTGGGCCTGCTTCCCACTTCTAACCTGATGACTTCCCAGTGCACCCAGCAGCGTAGTCATCTAGCAAGTCCAGACAGGAAACCTCTCCAGATCAGTGGTTATTTCTCTGTGGTCCAAAAAGAGGGCGTAGGTAGGAAAATCTCTTTACTCATAGACGACTCTGACTCTTGCAGGTGATAAAACGGCAAGCTGATAAATTTCAAGAAAATCTGACAAAATAATAAATAGCTGGCAGGAAATGATAACTGTGCTTCTCATTTGAGTTTGCCCAAAATGACTCGCAGAAAAGCCATCTATACAATTTTTGTAAGATAAAGGTCTCCAACCTACCCATTACAGGCCTGCAAAGTACTCGGGGTCACTGTAGCCTTTTCCTGGTGACATCTCCCTGTGCTCTGTCTCCACCCTCACTATCTTCCCAAGGCAAAGGCAGCAAAGGCAGCTTCTGTCACAAACAAACATCATCCTGTGTTTACACAAACCCAGCTTTGGCCATATTTGGAAAATTACACTGACATTTGATTACTACATCTAAAAAAAAGCCAATAATGAAGCTGAAGGAAGTCCGGAGCACACAACGATCACTTGTGAAATGTGAGGACCAGGAAAGAACCAGCGAGTCTTCTGACCAAGGCTGTGACCCTGGGCTACCCTGGGCCCGCTCAGCCTCTGTTCCTCCACAGTCAGAGGACTCGAAAGGGTGACATTCTCAAAAGGGCTTTGTAGGGTTTCCTTTTCATGGGAGGATTCTTCAGCCAGAAAGATGGGAGCATTGGGAACATTAGGATTACAATCAAAAGCAGGGGCCTGGGGAGGAGATCACCTTCCCCGGGGAGCTGAGAAACCAGCCCAAGTCCTCCCTCTCCCACCTCCCAACAGCCAGCACTTGGCCAGCAAAGACAAATGTCCTCACAGCCAGTCTGGGCAAGACAGAAGCAGTGGTGGTCATTAGGACAAGGACAACAGCGTGGCCACAGGCAGCCACCCAAGGGGCCTTGGAGGGTTCTCCCTTTGCTCCACAGGCTGGCCAGCCCAGAGGTGGGGGCTCAGGGGAGACAAGGGCGTGAGGCCGCAGCCCCCTCCACGTACACTCGAGAGGGGATGAAGTCTTTTTGGGAGACCCCTCCTTGTGGAGAAGCACTCATAAGCAGACAGCCACGTCACGCCTCTGCCCCTCGAGAAGTGAAATGCCACCCTGAATTAGTTACACGATTACTGGAAAAGAAAAGCTCATTTTCCTGCACAATCCATTTGCGATGATCCAAAGTTAGAGCTAAAACAGGGGAAACTGGCATGAGGGCGCCTGAGGGGGGAGCAGGCCGAGAGCTCACTGAGCTTCAGTGTCACAGAGGTCTGGAAGACTCGGGGCGCCAGTGCCCCAGCCCTGGCATGAGTTCTGCAACCCTCGTCGCGCTTTCTGAGCACAAGCCCAGGTCTCCTCCAACTCCCCTCCCGTTCTGCTGTGGACACCACCAGGCTTTGCTCTCCTTTCTGCACTCTTGGTCTCAGGAAACACAGCTATAATTACTGCTTTCCTTACTCATGGAAAGAGGCTCACACGGGGAGTTTCAAGTACTTTGTATGCTGTGTTTTTGAACAGACTCTTATGACTTGCACCCATGTCTTCCAATTCAGCGGTGAGTGTGGAGGGGCTCTTACCTACCGGGGGCAGGTTCTTCAACGCTTGATCCAAAATTCATCTCCAGCCAGCCACAGAGGGCTGCGTTCTAATTCCATGATCAAGTTCCTTCTGTAAAAAGGTGTCACACTTCCTTAAAACCGCCACACATCCTCCAGTGTGCTTTCAATCTTTAGATTACGTATATTACCTAAGACAATCATAGGCTAGGTAAATAGTTGCTACCCTGTATTGTTTAGGAAAATATGACAACAGTAACACATTATGTGTGGTCCTACAGATGTCCCTGTACTAGGTTTACTATTTCCGATCCCTGGTTGGTTGAATCGGCGCTGTGGTCCCCACAAATAAGGAGGCCGAGTATGCCTTCCAGGAGGTCCTGTGGACAAGAGCTCTGCTGGCCAAAGTAGGCAACCCCAGAAATTACCCTTAACACCGTGTCTATGAGGCTGGAGGTAGCTAAGGAAAAGGCTGGAGAGAGAAGGGAGGGCTGGCCCACTTGGAGCCCACTTCCTGGGCTAGATCTGAGGCATCAGGTAACCAAGGAAACAGCTGCAGAAAGAAGGGAGGGTCAGCCTGTCTTGGATCTGCTTTCTGGGACTGGATCTCCCTTCTGAGCTAAAAGTTAGCCCAGGACCAGGACGTCCAGGTCTAATGACAATGGGAAAAGTAACCGGGTAACTAAGCTTATAACACATTAAGTGTCCGGGGAAGGCACCTAGTGGCCTTCTGCAAGTGTTGGGGCTGACTCCAACCCCAATTACCAAGTCACTGAATATGAATATTTGAGTCCCCCTCCATGAGCTTTGGCTGCCATGATAGTTCCTCCAAGGGCCATGAAAGGTCAAAATTCCACCTCCTGTTGGAGAGGCAGAGTCAAGCAGCTCATTGGCGGGAGCCATACCTCAAACAAAATCTTCAATCCCTCCCAGAACCCTAAGGCTTAACACCCTCAACACCAAGCCCTCAGGCTGTGAGCTCTTCTCACTGGCCCATTGCCACCCTGTAGAGTGGATCTTGCCTTTTCTCTTTCAAATAAATCTGGTCCTGCTGCTCTTCTTGGGCGTCCTGCTCAATACTTCATTTAGGACATCAAGAACCTGGACAAGACCCCCCGTAACATTTCCATATTTCCTGGTTCCCTCTCCATTCTCCCTCACTCCTTCTTCCCGGAGCTGCTTCCCCTCTAAACTGCCTGCAGTCAAGTCTTTGCCTCAAATCTACTTTGAGGGGAACCAATGTTAAGGGAATCCTTGCCTGGTGGGATTGTTCTAAGGGTAACACAAATTCAGCACATGAAAAATGTCTATCACAGAGCCTGGTACATAGTTGTTGCAACCTCTGCTCATCCATTCTCTGCCCTTTTCAGGGGTCTAAAACATTCGCCTTTCCCACACTTGGCCAGGCTTCCCAGCCAGCTCACTGCTCAGCCTGTTTCTTCTCACGGGGTTCCTCCCTCCCTCCATGGCTAAGATCTCCCAGATCCTTGGACCTCCATGCCTGGGTTCCCTGAGGGGTGGAATCCCCTAAGCACAGCACCTCCCTCTCTCCTTCCTTATTCTTCCCACAAGTGTACATTCCTTTGGGTCATTTCGTCTTCTTCACGAGACTCAAGTTCCCAAGAGTCAGGAAACCCAGGAAGGAAAATTTTGTTTGCTGAATAAATGAACATAAATGGATGAATAGACAAGATATTCTTTCCTCTGTGACTCATGCTCTCATCCTCCTTCCTAGTTGCCTCCTTCCTCTAACACTCACTACCCCGGGATTCATGTCCCCCTTCTGCATCCCCACAGCACTCTCTCTCTCTCTCTCTTTCTTCCTTTCTTGAACTTTTCTTTCTTTTCTTCCTTCCTTCCCTATCATCTTTCCTTTTCTCCTCTCTCCTCTCTTTTTTCTTTCTTTCCCTCCCTCCCTCTTTTCTTTCCCCCTTCTTTTTTTCTTCAATCCTACTTTCCTTCTTTACTTTTTCTCTTTTATTTCTTTTTCTTCCTTTCCTTTCTTCCTTTCCTTGCCCCCTTCCCTTCCCCCTTCCTTCCTTCCTTCTTTCCTTCCCTCTTTCCCCCTTCATTCTTCCCTCCCTTTCTTCCTAAGTCCCAGCATAAAGCTTTAAGCTCTGAGCTCTATAAGTGCTGTCTTTGTCTGACTTGTCTGTCCCAGCTCCCTGGGATGATCAAGCTGCATGTAGAGCTGACTTCTTGCCCCAGATTCACCTCCTCCCACAAACCAGGCTGCCCCTAGAACCTTCTAAATAATATTCTCATAAGGAAAAGAAGAGAAAATCAAGCCAGGATGCATGTCCAGAGAGCTCTTCTGCAAGGGGAAAGGGGACAGGTTGGAAGCCACGTGCTGCACGCCACACCCACTGTTTTCAAATCCAGCCATCAGAAATATCCTGCTGGCTCCTCAGAACCTGGGGCCTTAATAACAGAAAATCAACAGCCTTCACAAAGGGAGGTAAGGTAGGCATTTGAGTTCCAGGGACAAGGATGTGGCTTTCCTAGGCTTCCATAGGGCCAGGGAAGCCTGAGTAGCAGCTCTGATCAGTGAGACATAGCAGATGTCTGTACAGAGCTATGGGAAAGTTTTCCAGAAAAAGATGAAGACATGGCTGATGTTTCTTCTTCCCCCTCTATCTGCTGGATGTAGATACCATGTCTGACAAGGCAACAGCCACCTTGTGACCATGAGGAAAAGACCAACAATGAAAGCAGCCCTGACTCTGACATTGTTGAGTTGCTGAACCTTCGCACTTCTGGGATCATGAGAAACACAAGACTGATTTCTGTTTAAATGACTCTCCATTGGTTTTGCTGTTACCCGCACCCAAATGCATCCCTAATTAATACAAAACTAGAGCTAAGGAAGACTTTTAGTTGCCATGGGGATAGCCCCATACATCAGAAGCCCCAAAAGCTGGTGTGGCCAGAGAATGTCCTGTACACTTTCATCCCAAGAGCTCCTGGAAGAAATGCCTCGTAATCCACCCATGAGGACCTTCCAAGCCCACTCACACATAGCATCTCACCCACAATGGTATTCAATGATCTGCTTTTTTAAAGTAATCCACTCCTAAGCAGGAAGACATAGAGAATCTGTCTTGGGTTGTTGGAGAAATAATTGCTGATTGAAGATATACTGAAGCCCACACTGTCAGTTGACACTGGGAGGGGTTAAGATTGTGCCTGTAGCCCCCAACCCACCACCCAGTGCTCTATGTTTAGTGGACAATGGGGTTAAGGGACAAGAACAGAAAACTCCTTGTGAATTTTCTCCTTTGAAAGATGGCCATTTCAAGTGTCTTGCCAGAATTTTTTATTTAAAGAGTTAACTAAAGAATAGGAAGAAATAGATATATCAACAAAAGCACCAGCTGCCCATGAGATGTCTTATCAGTATCTTTTATCTCCAGGAGGAGTCTGAAATCCACCCAGGCTTTGACTTTGAAGATAAGTCCCCTGAATTTCCTCAGGACGGACACTGCTGACCACAAGCTGACTCAGAAAGACAGGTCAAGTGTTTACTGAAAACAGTGTCCTTAGCCTTTGACCAGACCCCCAAAGGATTTTATTCTAAAAATATTTTCATTAGAGTCTGAAAGGATTTAATCATAGGCTTATATTAAATCAGAGCTCAGCAAGAATTCTGTGCCCAAGTGTGGTTTTCTTTTAGAACTTTTAAAACAGGAAACTCTGAGACCAGGGAACAGAAAACATTGCAAACCCAGCCAAGGAGGACTGGGAAAAGCTACCAGCTTGCTCCAAATCCCCAGGCATCCTAGACTTCACTGGTAGAGATTTTAAGCCTTAAACTACAGGGGTAATTTTGTGAGATTTTGGGGGGAGGTGCAATTGTTTTTGATTCATTTGCTCAGTATATTCTGGGCAACATGCTGAGGGTGATTGTGCAGCTCTAGTGGGGCTGGGAATGATCCCATTCTTGGTAAAGGCAAGAAAGAGTTCCACAGCAGGAGACTATGGTCACTATCTTCCTGGTGACACAAAGTGGGGAAGCTATGTCACCAGGCAGGAGCCAAGATATGGGTACACAGGAAAAAGCATGAAGATTAATTTCAAGTATGCTGGGGGTAAGAATGGCACCCACAGTGGCTTGGAGCCTGGGAGACTAGGGCTCCTCTGAGGATTTGTGCACTGTTCAAGAAAGCATGGGGTCCCATATGCTGGGTAGAGGTATGAGTGGCATCTCCCCCAGAAGGGATGAAATGGCAGTATTGGTCAGCTTTCACATTTCCAGGACAAATACCTGACATATACAATTTAAAGAAAAAAGGCTTATTTAGGCTCACAGTTTCAGAGGGTTCAGTCCATGGTCAACTGGCTCCAAGGCAGAAACATCATGGCAGAAGGGGATAATGAAGGAAAGCTGCTCATCTAATAGCATTCAGGAAGCGGAGAGTAGGGGAAGAGCCCAAGAAAAAGGGGCTGGGGCCAGATATAGTTCCCACCCAGACATTCCCACAAGTGTGCTTTACTAATCTACTAGGCATCTCTCAAGCCACTGGTATTGCCATTACCCTGGTTGGGATAACTGACCAAAGAGAGCTGATAACCCCAGGCCATGAATGTGAGACTAACCCCAGAGAGCAGAGTGCTCAGTCTTTGAGCAAGACAGTGACCTGGAGGGCTTGTGGAACTCCAGATCCTGGATCACCCTGACTCATTAGCATTCTCATTAGCACCCTGTCATTCTAGTGGGTTCCTGAGGTACTGATGTTCCTGGTCTGGGGTCCACACATGGAGAGCCAGCAGATGGGCTAGCATCCATTGCCCGTCCCTCTCTCACTACCTCCTCCTCCCCCTGCAAGACTCTGCTCTTGTCACTGTTCACACTCAAGACAGGGACCTGGTTGTAGTATTTGCCTGGGACATCTGCTCCAGGACCGGGGAATTATTGCTTTAAAATTAGTGCAGGTGGCGTCAGGGCTGCACTAATCTTGCATTAACACCTGGGACTCTTCAAAGGTGGATATGTGAGAGGCCAGTTCAGTGTCCAGCGCCCCCAGGAGCCACAGAGCTCCCTGCAGAAGCCAAAACCCCAGAATGCCATGGCCTCCTGCTGGAACTCAGAAAGAAGGAACTGTGGCTTTGATTTCAAAATTTTTATTTTATCTTTTAAACTTTATATTTTTGAGTATGTGTTTGCAGTACATAATGATTACATTCCTTGTGTGGAGTTGGTACGTGTGCACAGCACATCTTAATTCCTTTTTTCATCTCCTTCCCCTCCCTCCTCCTTCCTCCATCTATTGACCCCCCCCCATTCCATTTGAGAAAGATCTATCTTCCTACTTCCTATTATCTATCTTTTATTTTGCTCTTTATTTATACTTTGGGTTTCTCATGTAAGAGAAGCATGCAATATTGAAGCTTGTGTGTCTGATTTATGTGATTTAACATATAGGTCTCAAGGTGCATCCATTTTTCTATAAATGACTCAAGTTTATCCTTCTTTATGGCAGAGTAGTACTCCACAGTGTGCACATACCACATTTTCTTTTTCCATTCATCTGTTGACAGACATATAAGCTGATTTCAAACTTTTGAGGTTTCATTTACATCATTATTTACACTTCCCAGGCTACAAATACCAGGCAACATGTCTGTGTAATGATAAATTTTGCTGCTAATACTTAGAAGGTTTTATGGTAGTTGCTCTACTGTGTTTAATAAAACACACTGCATTCTTACTAAAAAGAAAGACAAGGATACTGGGAACACACCCATTGTGTTGCCTCCATGTTTGGGGCCATTTAAATACTTTGCAGAACTTCGGCTCCATTTCAAACACCTTATGCAGAGAAGGAGCTTTCCAAATGCAAGCCAACCAGTCCAGAGTCTACTCCTTACCCTCCTCTTTTTGAAGCTCTTACACTCTGGGGCACCCCCCCAGCCCAGCTGGAGACAACTCTACACCCCGTAGCCCCTAAGTTATTCAGACCAGACAGACCTGCCTTACACGACATCCCTGCCTTACCTTTCCCCCTGCAGAAGCCAGGCCTTCCCTGCTCCTCTGCCTCCCAACCAACCCTGGGTCGTCCCTGGGTCCCCACGGTGTGGCCTGAGCCCCCCGCCAACCTTGGGATCCGTGAGTCTAATGCTGTCTTTTCAAAGCCACTTGTCCCCATCTGTGGGCCTCACCATATATGGGTAATAACAAGATCTATCTTTTAGAACAGCCATTTGGGATAAGAAATACGAGTGATCAGCCTTGAGGACAATTGGTTTGAAAACTGTTAACTCATATCCTGTTCAGAAGCATTTCTGAGCATTCTAGGGGCTAAATCCATGTTGTCTCGCAGCAGGCTTGGGGGAAAGCCAACTCCCCAAGGTCAAGGTCACACAGGCTGTTGACCGGAGACAGGCGACACCCCCAATGACCACGGCTGGGGGGAAGCCCCAAGGCTAAGAGCGTAAGACTGCAAAATACCAGAGGGGAGAGGGACCCTGGCTCCCATTTCTGATGCTGCCCTGAGGCAAGCTCCTTGTTAGAGTCACTTCCAGTGAGTTTGGCCCAGGAAGTGAGCGGTACACTCAGCTCTTCTCCCCTCCTCTCTGTAGCCCTGCGGCCTCCAACAAAGCCAATATTTATTCTGTTCCTTCCTGCTGTAACCTCGACCCACACCAGCTGTTCTCCAGCTGTGCTCCCTTCCTGGGATTCGGTGTTAGGAAGCTGCTGTGATAGTAGGCTGAGCCTCAGTTTCCTGTCCTCTGACGTGTGGGTTATGATATGTGCCTGGTAGATTGCTTTTGAGGAGTACACTGGACCACATGTGTGAAATCTCACACACTGTAGACACTTTCAAGTTGCATTTCCTCCCATTCTTGCTTTTCCCCCCTTCCTTCTTGATTGGATCTGTAGCCTTCTCTCCCCCAGCGCTCCAGCCCCAAGTGCTCGGCCTCTCTCAGGCCCCTGGGAAGCACAGTCCAGAGGTTTGGGAAACCAGCGGATGGCAGCAGCTCCAGGAGGTTCTTGGCAGGGGACTTGGTGTGGCTCTGCTTTGTCTGAAGATGCAGAGAAAGTGAGTTTTGCAGGCAGGCGGGTGAGGGAAGAGGCGGATGCTTGCAGCTGATTCCTGGGGAAGTTCAGGGCCCATCCCTCCCTTTGGAACCTGCTGGCCACATGAGCTTCGAAGGGACTCCTGTGAGTGCACAGGGAGTGGTGGCACTGCAGGGGGCAGAAGCTGCAGCCCAGGTGGCAGTGGACAGCTTGTCCCCAGGACACCTGGGTACAGTGCCCTCTGTGGGGTGACCATGGTTTCTGGGAGCCCTGTGACAGTAACGCGTAGCCCTGATGAGCAGATGCCTAGGGATGGGCTCCACAGAGCAGGAAAACCACCACAGAAACACCAAGAGCATCTGTGTGTCCGAGGCAGCTGTTGGCAGGAGGTCACAGTGGAGCCAGCAGGAGTTTGAGGGCAGGAGCTGGCAGGAACCGGCCGAGCCCCATTACTAGGATCCCGTTTGTGCACACTGGCGGGAAAACTCCATAGCACAGTTTATCCATCAGCAGACACTGTGTAAATGCTCACTGGGCAGCCAGGCCCGTGCCAGGGGTTGGGAATAGGACACCCAGCCGTGGAGCCCAAGGGTGGAAACACAGCCCAGCAGGCTTTACGGGGGCCCTGTGCTGTCCCGCCACATCTGAAATGCTAGAGACATCAGATTTACCTTTTAAGGCATGCATCACCTTTGGTGCCTGTGGCCAACATCCACGGTGGCCTGCGGTTCTTCGGGAGGTGGCATTGTAATGCATCTATTTCCTAGCTTGTATTTTTTTTTTTTTATAAGTGGTTCATGGAAGTGTGAGATTTCTGAACATTATCTACCAATACTCTCTCGATGTTTTGTAGAGGTGCTATGAGAAAAAACCACCCTTCCAAAAGTTAAAATGATAAAATCAACATAAAATACAAGAGATCACCCATGTTAGAATAAGAAATCAGCCCATTTGTTTGTTCTGTGAGTTTAATTTGAGCTCAAGCACACAGAATGAGGTTAATCATAATCCTGTAGACACATATTCCTCATTGTCCATATGGTCTCTTTTTAACCCGTTTATTCAATATGAAATCAAACAATAACAGCCTACTACCCAAAATAAGATCTAGAACTTGATGAAATTTATGTATTTCTACCCCATTTCCACACTTGTCCCTCACTTGGCACCCAAAGGATCACTACCCATAATCCCTGACACACATACTTGTATTTAGGAGCATGGATGTGACAAAACTGTATTTTAACAGGGGTGTGTGTGTGTGTCTGCGTGTGTGCGTGTGTCTGCGTGTGTGCGTGTGCACGCGCACATGCGCATGTGTGCGTGTATGTATGCGTATGTGTGTATGTGTGCGTGTGTGTGCGTATGTGTGTGTGTGTGCGTGTGCGCGTGTAGACGGAGACAGAGAGAATGTTTAGTTTTAGCTGTTTTTACTTTATATAAAAGGGCATCATGTTATAAATGAACATTTCTGGAACTTACTTACTTAATAATATTTTCTAAGATTCATTTCTATTATCACATGAAGTTTATTATAGTACTTTACTTATTTTACTGCTGTAAGAATTCCACTGCTCTCTTTCATTGCTGTCTATACACGCGCTCTCTTGCCGTGGGTTATTTGGGATGTCCCTATACTGCATTTTACTCTTTGTTTTGGAAATTTCCAGACCTCAACAGAAGTGGAAGGGATGACAGGGGAAACCTGCTGCAGCCATCTTTAGCATCAACAATTATCAACCTGTGGCCAATCTCATTTCATGGCTTCTGCCCCCAGGACGGGATAATTTCCAAGCAAATCTCAGACATCATCCCTTAAATAACTCAGTATGCCTCTTAAGAGGATAACAACTCTTTTGTTTTTAAATGTAGCCATCCCAATATCATACTTATTCCTTAATACAGCCGGGCCATCGCGTACTTTCCCTACAGCATGGCCCGCACTGGCCAGAGGACGGGAAGAGTGCATTGCCCCCCGCAGTCAAGGTGGAGTCTGGGAAGTCTTGAGGGGCCCTCTGGCTGCAGTCAGCTTCTCTTCCAGGTCACTGCTGAGGCTGCCGGGTGCCGCAAGTGGGGAACTGCACCCCAAGAAGGCGCCCAGTTCATGGACGCAGAGCGCACAGGCATCGCAGTGCCAGTTCGATGTCCTCATCTGATCCTTCTGTCTCCAACCCCTCCTCCCTCTTTTTATGGGTGAAATCCTGGCTGGGTGCCCCAAGGCCTCTGCCTCCTCTTCCTCCTTCTTCTCCATCTTCAAACACTTATAAAACCGGAGAGAAAAGGAAGAGGAAGCCATAGTGGGGAAACATAAAAGTGAAGTTCAAAAACCGCCCCCCGCTTCCTTGGGCCAAACCAGGGGCTGGAAATCTTTCTCTACCAAGAGTCAGGCCTAAGTAGGTACTGAACCATGTGGAGCTTTCTACCATTCCATTTTGCTTTAATTAATCCCTCTGGAATTGTTTTTGGTATATGATATAAAAAAGGGTCTGATTATATTTTTCCAGTTGTGTATAATTATCTCAATGCCCTTTTTTCTCTTCATTTTCAGAAGTGTTGTTATGAAGGTGGGTTGGGCATCCTATTTCAATTATTATTTTTTTGTACCACCTTTCCCAAAGAATTCACCAATTCCTGCTGATTCTTCTGCTTTCACATTTCTAACTCATCTTTTCCATAATCAGAATGGTCTTCCTCCTTCCTGAAAGGCAAACTATGTTTTAACCATCTCTGTATCTCACATATTTCCCACGGAGCCTGGCCACATCGACTTTCAGTGTTTTTGTTGAATGAACGGATGAGTTTCAAAACCCATTTGGTGGTTTCCACTCTTACTCAGGTCTCAGGGTCCTTCATTCGTTCTTTTAAATAGGTCACAGGTACAGAGAGTGGCTCACACCCACTGTGTACATTCGCTCTGTCATTGATTTTCAGGAAAAAAATAAAATTAAAGATAAGGCTGCAGATCTCCGCTGAAAACAGAGGGGCTTTGTTAAACAAGGAGAAATGCCACAGCCCGTGAGAAAAGCACGGCCACCTCCGTAAGAAAGGATAGGGATCAAGTTTGTATCATTTCATAGCCTTTATTTTTCTTGGATAGGATGGAAGTCTTGGAAGCCAGTCTTGAGTGTGGTCAGACAATATGCTTTTCCAGCTCTGCGTTTCCACTGCTTGTGCATACAGATGCCCCCCAAAACCAAGAGGACCAGCAACAGGGGGGCCAGGGCAACTCCCCAGGAGAACGTGGAAGGCGCTGTGGGGAGAACAGAGGCCCATCAGTGTTTGAGCACAGCTCATTGCAAACAGGACTGGGCAGCGCAGGCTTACAGAGAAAAAAGGTTCTGTTTTGCCCAGTAAATGTGCACTGACTTCTAGAAAGTACGCACCGCATAGCATGGTTGAAGACGTCTGTGGCTTTAGAAAAAAAAGGAGGGCAGGACACCATCTGTTAGCAAGGATGTGACAAAGTAGGCAGTGCCGAGGGACTCACTGTGTGGACGGTGTGCTCTTCAGATGTCTTTTGTCACAGAAGTGGCCATCTGTGACATAGCCCGGGAGGGAGTGCCCTTTTCCCATGAGCATGGGTGTCATGAGAGTTAAGTAAAGAAACCAGGAATAGAAAAAAACTTGCAATCAAGGATCATGGGGCCATGGTTACTGCTTGGGTCCAGTTAACTGTGTATTCTATTCCTAGGTACTTCTGTGTTATGGAATAAAGGAAGAGACTGTGAGTAAAAAGTAAAAAGCCACTGGGCACAGTGGCACAGGCCTATAATCCCAACACTCGGGAGGCTGAGGCAGGAGGATTGCCACAAGTTTGAGGCCAGCCTGGACTATATAGTGAGACCCTGTCTCAGAAAAACCAGAAAAAAAAAGAAAGAAAAAGAAAAAGCAAATATGAGAACAGAGTATTATTAGATATATTGTTGATGAGACCAGAATCTCACATTTTTAAACCATGATTTGCCACTGGCTGTCCAGAATGTCAACGCATTTCCCCAGGGGACCTTACAATGTACAACTCCACCGGGATTAGAGAGAAGGGGGCTGCACTTCTCAATCCCAGTGGAAACTCAGCAGTGCTGACTGGGATTGGCCATAGCCAGCCGGGAAGGAAAGCAGAGACGAGGCTCAGGCCATGGAAAACGTCCGTCGCTTCCAGCATCGGGACCAGGCAAAGTGCCGATTCATCTGCCCCCCTCAGCCTGACCCCCCGTTTCCATCTGCACATCACAGGTTTGACGGGAAGCCACTGTGGTCCTCACGCCTGCTCAGGGGCCGCACTGAGGTTCTCACTGCACCACTGCGGCTGCAGGGCCTGCCTTCCTGGCTGGCAGTGGAGCCCGTGTCTCCGGCACCGCCCTTTCCTGCTCCACGCCTGAGCACGGAGAAGCAATAAACTTGGTCCAAGCAGTTTTGTTTTTCTTTTCCAAGTGTCCTTAATGGACACAGGGTTGATTGACTACATCCTTGCACTTATTTCCTGTTGTCTAACGCTCTTGAACTTCAAGCTGCTCTGAACCCTGATGTCTCCCAGCCCCCAGCTCTTGCAGGATGGAGTTTCTCAACCTCAAGATAAAGAGCAATCCACCCTCTTCCGGGGGCCACACACACAGGGACAGCTGCTCATCGTGATCCAAGCCAGTACCATGAGAGGACAGAGGCTAGTTAAAAGGTCACTGCAGACCCATTTTATGTGTTTCCAAAAGCCAGTTTGCAATTTTTTTTATTGGAGTCTAATTTCCCAATGCTCAATCTCTACCTTACCAAAAATAATAATAATAATAATAATAATTTAATAATCTGGACAACCTGGGAGGTTTGCTTCCAGCGGTCCACTAGGTACATACCTTCTTTGACGGTGGTACGTAGTGTCTGGAGACCCAGTGAATTAAAGACAATGCATTTAAAAGCCGTGTTCAAATCCTCTCTTATGACTGGATCGAAATTCAATGGCACTTCAATGAAGTTCTCACCATTTGCTGAATATTCCCTGGGTGATAAAACATTCATTTAACCGTGATGGACCAAATGCAAGGTTGCCATTAACCACAGCCTCCAGTGAGATGCGGCCCATGTGCTTACACTGACTTCAAGCTCCCTGGAGTCAGAAGGAAGAGCCTGCCTGTTTGTCACTGATTTGGGAGAATTTCCAAGCCTGCCCTGAAGTCACAGTATCGCTGAAGATGCAGGCCACTGCAGTGGGGCTCTTATTACAGTGAAAACTTGCATACTCATTTTGGTTTAGATGATGGAAATTTTCATATTTTAAGGCCTTTGATGAGTAAAGATCCAGCCGTGGGAACAGAAACATCTAGTGTGAGGAAACTAGACTCTCTCATCAGTAGATTATTCACAGATTGAAGAGTAGGGTGTTTCCAGGACTCCAGCCATCAACCGTGTCTCCTCCCCATCTCTGTCACTCACTCTCACTGCAGAAGTGGAGGGCTCAGAGCGCCCAGCAGAAGGGCTGCCATTTGTAACATTTGCGGAGCTGAAGGGCCCTCGCTGCCATCTATTTGTATGAAGAAAAACATCGCAGAGTGGATCCGCTAGGACTGGCTCTGCTTTATCGGGAGGGCATGAAGCATGTTCCTTTAGTAAATGAACAGATGAATAAGCCAGCATGGGATGCTTAGCTGAGGCCAAGTCTTTCGCAACAAGGACTCGCACACAAAGGATTGTGCTAACCACAGATCATTTATACCCACTGCATTACGTCCAGAAAGAACATTTTTGATATGTCTTTCAAAAGAGACCAGCAAAAGTTCAGACTCATTCAAAGTAACAAAACTATAATTGTTTTAACGCTTTCTGATTTGCAACACTGAATGGTCTCCCTTCCTCAGACACAACGGCCCCCACGTACGACATCTGATTATTCTAGTTTCGAACTGAGAAAATATTTTCTAGAGATGAGTGCTCATGAGAACTGAATTCCTTCTTTCTTTTATTATTAATCTTCCTTAGATACCCTGGCAGCCCCCGGTTCCCTAGCAAAGGTGAACAAGAGAGGCTATGTACAGACATGGAGGCCAGACCGCAGAATCCTAAGGGTTTCTGAAAATATTTGAGGACAGAGTGGGAATGGAAATGTACTAACTCCAAAATATTTTTTAATCATGCAAACATTGAGAAATAAATGCTTAAACCGCCACAAAAGGCAACCTCCATACCAACTAGTCCACTGCGACTCAATTCATACGCAAGGAGTGATCAAAAGATATGGTGACTGTTTAAATGTTAAAAATGTATTACAATAAAAGACACATTGCTATTAATCTCCCTCAAAATCCTCCCTCTTGCTTCGAACTCATGTAGCCCATCCTTCTTGTCACTTTCTGAAGCAGTTCTAGAAGTCCTTTTCCATGTCTTTACAAGGTGTGTTCAAAAATGTGGTGAATGCCACTGCCGCGTGCCATCCAGCAGAAAGACAGGTTTGTAAAAACATGGTGCCATGTCCTCATCCACCTTAGTCACCTGATCTGACACCATGTGACTTCTGGCTCTTCCCCAAAGTCAAAATGACCATGAAAGGGAAACATTTTGAATCAATTCAGGGCATCAAGTCAGCCAGGACAGTGCAACTGCAGACCCTCGCAAAAGACAACTGCAGAGCTGCTGCAGAAAGGAGCAAGAATAGTGGGATAAGTGTGCTCAAAGTGAGGGGGAGGATTCTGAGGGGGATTCACGGCCATGTGTTTTTATTGTGACACATTTTTTTTGTTTTTTGTGGGTACCAGGGGGACGACCTCAGGACCTCGCGCGCCAACAGGCACCCGTGCCACTGAGCGATATCACCGGCCCCTTTTTCGTATGTGGGTTCCGGGAGTCGAACTCGGGCCCTTGCGCTTGCAAGGCAGGCGCTTACGCCGCTGAGCCATCTCACCGGCCCTGTGACACATTTTTAAAAAGGTAAACATACAGTGTAGTTTGTTTTATCACACCTCATAGGTCTAGAGGAAGTTTGACTCTCAAGCTAATTTTTTACACAATTCTATTTTTTTAATTCTGAAAATTCAACAGTCCAGAAACCAAGAAAAGGGGCCAGTGAGATGGCTCAGCAGCGTAAGCACCTGCCTGGCAAGCACGAGGTCCTGAGTTCGACTTCCAGAACCCACATACGAAAAAAGGGCTGGTGATACTGCTCAGCGGCACGGGCACCTGCTGGTGCACAAGGTCTTAAGTTCGACAACTGGTACCCACCAAAAAAAAAAAAAAAGAAACCAAGAAAAGGTTCCTGTCCCTGTCATACAAATGTCACACTGATGAGGTGATGTGACACTGTCTCCAGAAGGAACAGTGACACACACACACGTACACACGCACGCAGAGGCCTGGCCACCAGGAAGACCCTCAGCCACTCACCGACGCGGCCCCTCGGTCACGCGGCCCCCGGAGTAGGCACTCTCTACTTGGGTGACGTTCGCTGTCCACCACAGCACGGTGGTCGAGGGCGTGCTGGCCCCCAGGGACACCTTGCATGGGATTGTCAGTCTCGAGCCTGTGCAGAGCAAGACATGGTGTCAGCCACAGCACAGAGAGGGGCCACCCCGTCCCCTCCAACACCCCTCACTGCCCAGTTCTTCTTAGAAGGAAACTGTCTGTCCCAAAACATTCTGTCCACGCAGAGCCACCCATTCCCCCAGCGGGTCCTCAGAGCAGGTGACACCCGGAAGCACACGAGGCCGAAGGGCTCCACCAAGCCCACTCCGCCCCTCCAGCATCCCGAACGCAAGGGCTGCCGTCTTCCACACTGATCCCAGCTACCTTGAATGACCCAGATCGATGTGCGGTTCTTTCTCTATGCTCTTTGCTGGTCTCAGCCGTGACATTAATTTCCCCTAGAAAGTCTCATTCCAAGGTGTCTCTCATTTAGGGTTAGTCATTCTGTTTATTATTGTTCTTTTTTTTTTTTTTTTTTTTTTTTTTGAGACAGGGGCTCTGTATGCAGCCCAAGCTAGCCTTGAACTCACTATGTAGCCCCGGCTGGCTTCATATTCATGATGATCCTCCTGCCTCGGCCTCCCAAGTGCTGGAGTTACAGGCATGTGTGCGCCACTATGACCAGACGAATTAAACATTTTAGAAGGCACTGCTTTTTCTAAGAATAGCACCCCCCACAGTAAGTTTTATTTTTATTTTGAGACAGGGTCTTGCTATGTTGCCCAGGCTGGCCTCAAACTTGCAATGCTCCTGCCTCAGCCTCCCAAAGGCTGGTATGAGAGCATGCACCACTGTGTCCGGCAACAATAAGTTGTTTTTCTTTCTAACCCACCCAAGAGGAGAGGGGAAAGAAGAGCAAATCCTGCCCACCGATTTCCTCCTCCTGGGAATGACTCTTCTGCCTTTACATGCACCTTCTGCCTTCAATGCCTTTAGATGCATTTGGCAGGCTTCAGGCTCCACATGCCGTCTCCCCTCCATGCTTGGGCACCACGGTGACCTTACACACCTCACTTGACCACAGTGGCTGTTAGATCTGGTCACGAGACAGCACCACGTATAGTCACGTGTTCAAAGCAACTGATGGGAACTGGGCCCCTCCACTAGGGAGCTCTAAGAAGCAGGGGCGCTGGGACCCAGGAGGTACCAACCAGCATCCTCAAACTCTCCTGGTTTCCAGTGTCCCTCCCATAGCTGAAGTGTACAGAAGCCTCCTCCTCTCTGACCTCCCAATAACATTTAATATTTAGCCAGGTGTGGTAATGCATGCCTGTAACCCCAGCACTCAGGAGGCTGAGGCGGGAGGATCGTAGTGAGCTCAAAGCCAGCCCAGGCTACAAAGCAAGTTCAAGTCCAGTCTGGACTACAAAGTGAGACCCTGTCTCAAAAGAAAAAAAGAAATGGGAAACCAGCTGATCATTTCCAACTTGGCCTCCAGCCACCTGGCCAGCAATTGTGACAAGAAACCGTCTCTGCCCACTGCTAGCTGCACTTGACAAACGGAATTTTAGAGAGACGCTGAGCATTAAACAAGATTTGGCAACATGAGTTATTTCAAATATTCTAAAGGTGCGGGCTACAGTTGGATCCATGCTGCTAATCCTGTCTCATAGTTAGTAGCTCTGCCAAATGTCCCTCGGGTCACACTTAGACTTTTGTAGGTAGGGTCTGCATGAAGCAACATGTCCTTGCTTCCAAATAACACGGTTTCTAACAAATTTGCAAAAGATAACGTTCCCTTGCGCTTGCATCTCAGCCCCCCACGCTGGGGTTCTCAGGTCTCCATCCAGGCACACTGCACCCAAGAGGGGCAGCCTGTGTGGTCAGCAGAACCCGGGCCCCGAGGCCAGGTCTGGGCACCATCACGGGCACATGGGCCGCACAGTCTCGAGGGCCTTACCCACGGATGCGGATATGGTGTCCAAGGGAGAAATAATCACAGGAACGGTGTCTGTTATTTCTGAGGAAGAGGTAAGGAAAGAGATTCCATTAGGGAATTGGCCTTCATTTCAAGCTGAGGTTCAGGGTTCATTGTGTGGCTAATTAACCAAGTGATCCTTCACCCCGCCTTTGTCTGGCAAAGGAAACTGGCTCTGCACAAACCCAAGACTCTGCGGCCAGGCCCTTTCCCGGCAGGGAGGTTCCTGGCAGAGGCCGCATGCACACTTCTCTGCCAGACCCTGCTCATCCCGCCGTGGATAAACAGAATCATTCTCCTCCCAGCGACTTACAGGGTAGGTTTTACCCAGAGGCCTCTGTGGCCCCTCCAAAATGCCACCACTGAATACTGAAGGGTCACTGTGTGTGAGGTCGATCCCGCACTGGGTGACAAGCACAGAGACCGAGAACATCTTTGGCATTGAGGAGATAAACTGATCGAGACATGGAGCTCCAGGGATTAGAACCAGCCTGGGCAAACTGGGCACTGGAAGTGGAGCCTAAAGAACAGCTGGCATGGTGCCATCCCCGCAACTGGCCTCGTCACCCCTGTGCCTCCTCCTAAGGTGCATTCTGAGGTCCTCACATGGGTAAGCATTTGGCACCATGACGCCCACCCCAAAGTGCAGGGGGCTTCTCGACTACACCCTAAGGCTTTTCCTCCATCTCAAAGGCACATGGCTGCCATATGGGGCAGGGACAGTGTGACCAAGGAGAGCAGTAGGCCTGCGGGACCAGGTGCCTCAGTGGATCTCACACATGGGGTGCAGCAGCACCAGCTGGGTGAGGGCCTGCGAAACACAGACTGCAGCCCCTAGGTCCAGTATCCAGTGCAGCAGGTCCACAGCAGACCTGAGATGCTGCAGGTCTAACGGTACCCACGCCCCACAGCTCTGCTTCCAGGAACGCCCTGTGAGAACCAGTGAGCCGCAGGATCACGATGTGATACGCGGGTCGGTCGCCCCCTAGTGTTCCTGTGTAGCATTGCACAGACCGGGTAAGAAGGGACCAACTCCAAGGACCAAAGCAAAGCTCCTCTGCCACGCAGGGTAACAAGAGTTGATTGACAGGAACGAATTCTCACAGGAAACTTTTTTTTTAAAAAGTGCAACCAAGGGGCTTCCACACATGGATGGTGTGATGTTCCTTATAGTAAAACTGGATCGCTGTGGGGGTCTTTTCCCTCATAGACCAATTATTTAATCTTACTAGGTTTCCAAAGCTCTCCGAAACCCCTTACAAGACTCTGACTGTGTCAGCGCTCAGTGTGCAAGAAACACGCAGAGTCCAGAGCTCGCACACATCCACCCCGTGCACGGAACCCCAGGGCTGGCACCCGGGAGGTACAGAGTAAACGGTGAATGAAGGCTGAATCGAGCAAACCCCGCTCACAATAGCACTTTTAAGTCTAATCAATCCTGGTTACGGTGGAGCGTCCCTAATCCAAAATTATGAAATCTGAATTACTCCAAAATGCTCAGCTTTTTGAGTGCTGACATAATGCCACAAGTGGAAAATCTCACATCACAGAACTGTTATTTCATGCACAGATTTGAAATGTACAAAATTACCTCCAGGCTATGTGTATAGGAGGTACATGAAACATGATTTAATTTCATGCTTCGATTTGTATCTAATCCTCAAGATATATGACAATGTATATGCAAGCATTATAAAATCTGAAAAAAATCTACACTCTAAAACACTTCTGGTCCCAGACCTTTCAGATAAGGGGTATTCGACCTGTGTCAGGGGCAACTAGACACATTTCAGAGAAAATGAAGAGCAGGGCAATTTCCAATGGAAATTCTCCCTGTTGAAAAATTTAATAAAGTCCTAGTACCCTAGAATTACTCACAGAGCTGTGGGTACTGCGCTCTGCTCAGCTTCCCTCTGGAACTTTCCAAGAAAGCCGCTGTTTGGCTCCCTCTAGTGGTGTTTAGCCACTGTTTAGCCTCCATCTTAGAACCTATCACTTGTCCAAGGATTCACTGAACTTTCCCCCAACCATACCCCAATTTATACATTTAAATGTGCCAACCCCATGTCTGGTCAGATCAGGGGCGCCAATTGTCTGTTGGTCTTTGTCCTTCCTACCAAATCCATTCAAGGAATCTTCTGTGAATCCAATTACTCTTAGAAGGCTCATTACTGAGCCAAGGGTGGATGCCTCCATGGCAGGTACTCACTGTGGATGCGAAGCCTGACATGCCTAGTGACATTGTATTGTCTGCCCTCGTGGACGAAGGTCAGGACACATTTGTAGTAGCCCTCATCCTCCATGGACGTGTTGACTATGAGCAAGCGCCTTTTCTCCTCCACATTGTGAAACTTCCCACTGTCTTCACCCAGAAGGACAGAACCCTGCAGGGAAACATATTTTCAAGTTGTATTATTACTAACATATATCTTGGAGCCATGAATCACATCATCATTATCAACCAATGTTGCATTTGCAATCCAAGAAGTGCCCTGGCATTTCCTTTGCCAGTTTTGTATCTTGCACACTTTTAACTGCATTTTAGGAAAAGGAACTTGTTAATGTATAAAACAATAAGATGTCTAGATTTGTTTAGCCACAATACTTAGGGCAAATTTGCTTAAGTACCAATATGAAAAAAGATTAACTGTTCTTTGGCAAAATAGTCTATTTAAAATACAGATATATTTATGGACTAACTGCTCCTGCTGGCCTTGGGAAATATCCAAGATCTACTATTAAATAGTCACCCTAACTTGGACGCCAGTATTTGCAAGAGACGGTGCTGCAGTAATGACTTCAGGGTCATTTCGAGTTTAGGAGTTAGTCCAATAGAGAAAAATTTGTAAGCAAAAATCTGAATGGGAGAGATGAGTCCACACTCTTCACACAGACACAAAGTTTTGTGGGCCCTCTGCAGAATGGAAGCCTCAAAAGCAAGGCGCCCAGTCAGATAGGAGACATGGACTGGGATAGAGAAGACCCTAAAGAATATCTGCGGTAAGTACGACGGTCAAAAGCTTGCAATAGTCAAATATACCTTGGAGTCATTTCGGAATCTTACAGAAAAAAATCCAAATGGTCAGCACAGGGCTCATGGGGTTCTGTGTTATAAAATATTGAATTAGAAGGAGAGATGCCATCGTTCACAGCAGGAACTGTCCACATGGACACAGGGCCCAGTGCCACAGCCATTCCAGAGGTGCAAGGCGGGGGCTAGGGTTCCGGCTTTGCTACCTACCAGCTGTGTGGCGCTGGGTAGGCTCCTCACATTTCCTGACATTTCATCTGCAAAGTGGGGGCAGGGACAGTGGGTTGCTTGGCGGGGAGGTTAGAACAGGCTTGGCCTCAGCTCCTGTTCAGAAAAGCTTAGCTATTATGAAGAGAACCAACAATGCTAAGCACCATCATGATCTTCTCTACCCGTTTATTAAGCACCATGTGTATGCCAAGCCCTGTGCCAGCTGCTTTGTACACATCTCTCCATTTAACCTTCCAAACAGCCCCAGGTCATGGAGACTCCTGGTTGTCTTTTTATAGCAGAAGCAGGTTCAGGAGGGGCGGTAACTCGGCTTTGGCTAAATGAAGGAGCAAGGTTCTAAGCCCAGGCCCCCGACTCAGATCTGTGCTCTTTCCTGTCCCATAAAACCTTTCACGTGTCCTCTGTGTGCTCCTCCTAAGTCCCAGGAAAAGGACCTCTGCTGCCATCCTGGTTTTTTGTGGGAGCCAGCTACCCTCCTCTGCTTTCAGAAAATCATTTTGAAGTCCCACCAGGAAACTGATATCCGTACACAGCGTGTACTTACACTACCAGTCCACTGACTAACCCATTACGGGTTAATTCCTATCAGTGATTACACAAAGAGCCACAGTTTTCAGTATCCATCTATGGTCGACATCAGTGGTTGGCAAACATTTTCAGGAAAGGGCCAGATAGGAAATAGCTCTCAACCCAGATCTCTCTGTCGCAACTTGGCAGTGTGAAAGCAGCCACAGACAACTCAGAAACAGATGTGGGTGGCTGAGTTCCAGGAAAACATTAGGGACACTGAAATTTGGGTGTTAGATAATAGTCACATGTCATGAAACATAGGAAAAAAAATAAATGAAGAATATTTTAAAAAGTAACAACCATCCCTAGCTTGTGTGCTAATCTGATGATAGTGACTAAGAACCATTGAAATGGCTCTTAACTCAATATTTATTCAACCAAAGAGCAAGTTGTGTTTGCATTTACTCCTTTAACCCAAGGAGTCATGGGCTTGTCATGTGCTTTTATAAAAAATCTCTTTAATATGTGCATAAATTCATTATATAAATTAACCATTTTTTTCTAAATTTTTATAAACAAATTACAGAGTAAAAAGCTATTTTCTTCAGCTGTAATTTACTCTGGATTTACTCTACGCTCTGTCTTCACAAATCGCTTGTGAGGAACCTTACCCAACCCCTCATAAGGACAAGTAGAACACATTCATCATGGCCTTTTTCAATTGTTTAACACACGTAAGTATATACCATAGAAATAAAAAAGAAATGCTTTGTCTTCAGAAATGGGTATTCTACGCCTTTTCTATGGCTAGCAGGACCCATTTTAATGAAATGGTCTTTTTAGAAGACACACCTTGTACCACCGTACGCTCACACCAGCTTTGTCCCAGGAGAAGTCATGCGTGTCCGGGCACATGAGCATGCCGTCGGTTCCCAGGGTGAGGATTTGTGGGTACGAGATGAGTGTCAGGAAAGCTTCTGCCTCCTGGAAAATCTTGAGCTCAACGGACATTTCTTCACAGTGAGAGGCATTTCTGATTTAAAAGGAAAAAAGAGGATAATAAATGGCAAGGCAAAATAGAAGCAACCCTAAGAATAATTTTCCTACTCCCTTATATGTACTGTGTTGGTGTTTCTTCGATTAGTACTGTGCTCCTCTCCCTCTTAAATCCTTAGGGTACTAAAGCATCACATCGCAAGCGTTGTGTGGAAGCAGAGATGTGTCCTAGGCTTTTCACTAGAGCCCCTCCGAGGGCCAGCAAGGGCCGCAAAGAAATCCCCATGTCCTTTTCCAAGGGCTTAAACCTTCCAGGGCCTGAGCATCTTGATCCCAGCCCCAACACGCTCCAACTTCACGGCCCCAGGAGCGGCATCCAAGTGGAGAGATCGCTTCCATAAAAGGAAAATTCCCTTTGCTTCCCTTGGGAGTCACTTACCAATTGAAGTCAAAAACTGCTGGGAACTGAGCAAATGATGTCTAAAAGATTTCCCCAATGCCATGTGGGGAAAGCAACTTGGTAGGTTTGTTTTGCTTTTAATTTTCTTTGTTGGCCTACTCATCATCTCAGTAGCACAATTCTATAAGACCCCAGAGCTGGGGGAATGTCAGAGGCCCTGCCTTGCTGAAAACATGGCAGAAGTGGGCACAAGGACAGAAGGCTGACTTAAAACTAATTTTTAAAGTAGAAAAGCAAGGGGTTGAGATGTAGCTCAGTGACAGAGTGCACACTTAGCATGCACCAAGCCCTGGGTTCGACGGCCAGCACCCAAAAGATAAAACAAAATCAGGTAGAAAAATACAATGTAACTATTTTGGCTGTGGCCGAGACACAAGAAGAGACAAGGAGGTGAGTTTTCTCATGAGGTAAAAATCACTTGCACAGCAAAATGTATAAAATATATATGACAATATACATCCAAAGAAGTGACCAGATGTGAAAAAATATATGTGAAAGAAATGTGATCAAAGTTACTACCTGAAAGTAAAAAGAATTAATTCAAATACGGAAGGCCAATATCTGTGTTATATTTCTTATCTAATTTCAAAAAAAGAAAAATAGACAAGCAAATATTTTATGCACAAAGAAATGCAGAAAGTTAACTCTCACCTTAAAAGTGCATAATCTGGGCCGGTGAGATGGCTCAGCGGCATAAGCGCCTGCCTTGCAAGCGCGAGGGCCCGAGTTCGACTCCCGGATCCCACATACGAAAAAGGGGCCGGTGATATTGCTCAGCGGCACGGGTGCCTGTTGGCGCGCGAGGTCCTGAGGTCGACCCCGGTACCCACAAAAAAAAAAAAAAAGTGCATAATCTCACTACAAGTTGAAGAAATGCAAGTGGGACAATTTTTACTAAGGACAGTGCACACTTAAAATACAGTCTTCGAGGCAGCAAGGTACAGCAAAGTTTGGGGCCTGCCGGAGCCTGGGCTGGGGACTTCGCATATATTATTTCATTCATTCTCCAACCCTATGAGGTAGGAATTATTATCATAACATTTTCAGATGAAAGAAATCAGGTGCAAATTTAAATAATTTCCCAAGTCTGTGTAGCTACTAAGAGGTCAACTCAAGGTTGGAAGGCCAACAGGGCTCTGGGAAAACCGAAGTCAAATTCACAGAGATGGAAAGCAGAATGGCGTCTCCCGGGTTGGAGATAAGAGGTGATAGCGGGAGCTGTGGTTTACTGGGGATGGTGTCTCAGTCCGGGAAGATGGAGACGCCTTAGAGATGGGCGGGGGGTGGCCACGCAGCCATGTGAACAAACTCAATGCCCCTGAGCTGGACACTTGAAAACAGTTACGTTGGTTAATTTTATGATGCTGTGAATTTTACTACAGTTTTTTTTAAAAAAGCAATGGGACAAGAAGAAGGAATCGTGATCTTCAGTGTCAGCCCCTCCACCTACCACCAGGGGACTTTCTGAGCAAGTCTGGCTCCCTGGCTTGTACAATGAGCAGCTGGATTAATCTATTCCTAAAATCCCACCCAGCTCTAAAACTCTGCTCGGGATTCTATGTCTATTTTTTGTGTCCCTGCCTCGTGGGTTCATTAGTGAAGAAAGCAGACCAAGTCCCTGTCCTCAGCATAGACTGATGTTGGACTCAGGAACACACAGATATGTCCAGCGGGAAAAACACTATTACAAAGTAACAGCAGGGAAGGAGTGGCCGGCGGTGACCTGCTTGCCAAAAAGATGACACTGAGCAAGGACTAAACCAAGGGAAGGTGGAGGAAGCTAAGAGAACCTCCAGGCTCTGGAAGGTTCCTGGAAGTGTCCCAGGAAATCCAGGGGCCATGATGAGGATTCTAACCTGTGGACTAGATTCTGAAATCCAAACCATAGCTGAAAAGCATCACAAGCGTCCATTCTGCCTGCAGCCCTCCTGTCCCCACCCTGCCCTGAGGGACCTACCTGAACCTGCAGGTGTAGGTGCCTGAGTCCGCCTGCACGGCTGGCACAATCCAGAGAGCGCTGTCCTTGGCCTGCACCCTCTGCTCTTCCGCTGGGCTCAGTGGAGCAGAGCTGTTTTTATGCCAGGTGAAGAGGTGCTGGGGGCTGGCAACGGCCTCCCGGTGAGACCACTCCAGGGGGCACCTCAGAACCACAGGCTCGCCCTCCAGCCTGAGTTCCTCTTTGATATCCTTGCCTCGAAACAAACAGTTGCCTGCAGCCCCTGGAAGACAGAGAGGTGACCATCAGGCCTTAGGTCCCAAACCTGCCCAGGTCCCCAAGACCTCCCCAGACCTCAGCTGAGCCTGGTTCTGGAAAAGTGACGTGGAGCAGTGGCGGAAGATGCCAGTGTCCCAGAGAGAGTGACCTGCACCTGGGAGGACCCAAGAGTCCCTCCTGCCAGGAGCCCTGCAGTCCTGTTACTGAGTTCTGTTATCAGCAGTTCACACACCTGCTGCTGTTAGGAGTTCAGCATTCCAAAAGGACAAATTCAGGGCGACTGTCCCTTCCAATTTACACTCTGTCCAAAGGGTTCAATTAGCTTCACAGGTAACCAAAAAGAAGTGATTTAAATGAAATGTTGGCTTTTTTTTTTAACTTATTGACCTTGAAAGTGGATCCCTGCTGAATTCAGACAGAAAAACTTAGTTCTGACAGACTGTGTGTTTAAATTCCAAGGTTCTGTTCGCGAAGGCAAATTCTTCGGTTTGCTAGATGAGCAAGGACGGCATCTGACAAAGCAGCCAAGCAAAGGCCTGACTACCCGGATCTCGTTCTCCGCAAGGAAACCTCGCGAGATAAGGGGGCCAGCCCTTTGTTTCTTACCGGTGTGCTCCGTGGACGGAGTGGTGAAGGCGGGAACACCCATTACCAGCGTGCACAGGATGAACACTGCTCCCGACAGCTTCCGGGGGAAACAGGAAGTAGAGATCTGACGTCCCACGGGCTGCATCCTGGCAGGGGAGATGGAGCTCAGCAGGGTCCTTGAACCCCCACTGGGGGAACTCCTGACAATAGTACCAACGTCAGGCTCTTGAAGCTTCGCCTGATGATGGAGACACTTTTTTCCTAGTATTTTTTTAAATAAGGAAACTAAAACTAGAAATTCCTCTTGACCCAGCTATTCCCTTCCAAATTCTTCCTGAAAGAGTTAGACTTCATACTACAGTGCTCTAGGCACACCCATGTTTATAGCAGTATAATTCACAATAGCTAAATCTTGGAAGCAGCCTATATGTCCATCAACAAATGAATGAATAAAGAAAATGTGGTATTTATACAGTATGGAGTACTGCTCTGCCATAAAGAAGGATAAATCTGAGTCATTTGTAGAAAAACAGATGTACCTTGAGACTTTAATGCTGACTGAAATAAATCAGACGCACAAGCTTAAATATCACATGGTTTCTCTTATGTGAGAAACCCAAAGTATAGATAAAGAGCAAAATAAAGGATGGATAATAGGAAGTAGGGAGATAGCACTTTTCTCAAATGGGAAGGGGGTCAAGAGATGGAGGGAGCGGGTGAGGAGGACGATAAAAGAAATTAAGATGTGTTGTGTACATGCGCCAACTACTCAGGGATTGTACTGCAAACGTGTACTAATAAAAATGTTTTTAAAATAAATAAGAAAACTCAAGAAGTATCTAACAAAGCAGAGCAAAGAAGAAAGTAGTCAAGATGGCAGCCCTGGCTGCTGCCAGGGAGGGAACCCCTACTCCCCGTGAGCACTGGAGAAGGTCAGGAGCCCCAGGGATAAACAACAGGCGACAGTGCTGGCCCCCAGCAGAGTCAGCTGCAAATCCAGTGTGAGCTTTGACTCGGAAAGTGATTCCTCCTGTGTAGCTGCCTCACTTTGGAGGAGGAATCCACTAGGGTGCCCAGCACATCTCAGAGTGGTAAACCAGGCATCCCTTTGAGAAAGGGCTTCTTGTTTGAGACTGAGCCATTCTGGGGATCAGAAGTCACAGACCAGCCACACTTCAGTCATATAGGATGAACACTGCTCCCAACAACTTCCGGGTCACACAGGAAGTAGTAGAAGTCTGATAACCTGCTGGACGTATCCTGGAGGAGGAGACAGAGCTCAGCAGCTCAGGGTCCCTGGGGCCCCCCTGCCACAGTGACTGAGCGGGAGACAGCCACACGCGAACATCATGGGTGGTGGGGGCTGGTCACAGACCTGAGGAGTTCAAGCAGCCAGGAGCTCAGGCTGTGGCGGGCTCAGCAGTGGGCAGTACCTACCACTGTGGTGAGAACCCAGGCCCCCCCATGTGGTTTTCTGAGGAGGCTGGTTCTGAAACACTTCGCTCGAGCCCCACAGATTGCGAGGTTCCCCTCACTGTCCCCTTCCACCACAGGATGGAGTCAGCATTTGCTTTCCCCACCTGCCAGCATGAGCACTGTGCTGGGACATTTGGCACCTCCCTGAGGTACATACACAGAGGCTCTGGAGCAAGTGGGGCACCGCAGGAGCCCCCAGGTCACAGTGCCAGCCAAGGACAGCCGTGCTCCAGGTGGCACAGAAGGACATGAACGCTAGACATCCTGGAGCACCCCCGAGGCAGACAGCACAAGGCAGGGCGAAAGCTGAGCCAGGATTCAGCATTCACACAGCAGCAGCTGCCACGTGAGTGTGGGAACAAATGGGCCCAAATGTGACTCACTGTCCCCCGTACCTGACTGAAATAAATCAGACGCAGAAGTGTAAATATCACATGGTTTCTCTTATGTGAGAAACCCAAAGTATAGATAAAGAGGAAAATAAAAGACAGATAGTATCTTCTAAGTTAGGTAGGTAGGTAGTTAGCTAAATTAGGTAGAAATATTATAGGCAGTCATTCAGGGCTAGGCCCCTGGAGGAGTCAGTGCAGAAGATAAGAATACGTTACAGCTGTGGCCGGAGGCACAGTCATTGAAGGCCAGGCCTCAAGACAAAGATGGAATGATTACACCTGCGTACCTCCCAAGGGATGAACAGTAATGACCAATACTCTAAATAGGCATCAGTCATCTGGACGGCGAATCAGGACCTCCAGACCCATCCTTTCCAAAAAAGGTCCTTGTTCTTTCCTTGTTCTTTCACACTTGCTGTGTGACTTGCTTCCCCACTGGATCAACATTACCTAAGCTACTGTACTTGTAATCTTATTGGTTGACCATAATTCTGTCCCACCTTGTGCCCACCTCGTGATTTTGCTCTATGAGACTCCCTTTGAGAAGTGGGCTTGTGGGCAACCCACTCTCCGGATCCCCTCCTGCCTCTCTCAGGCAAAAGCTGTCTCTCCCACAGTAAAACATCCTACTCTTAGCCTCTGTTGTTCCTCAGAATTCATTCTTCGATTTTGGGGAACACAGACTCAGCACAGCAGACATCTAACAGATTGGGAGCTATAATATTTCCCTATATCACTCGGAGGTCCTATATTACTAGGACCCCAACACTGCAGGTGCTGGTGGGTCCCAAAACTAGGATCCCTTTACCCCTCACTTCCTCTGTGTGAGGGAATTGGGGGGCTCATTTGCTTTCTCTTTGTTTTTAAAATAATTGATGACTTCAAAGAAGATACAAATAAACACCTGAAAGAATTAAGGAAGACAATGCAGGATATAAAGAAGCAAGCCAACAAAGAGATCGAGGTTCTGAAGAAGAACCAAAGAGAAATCTTGGAAATGGAGAGCACAGTAAGTCAAATGTATGTTGGAAAAAGACGCCTTTTTAACAACCGATGCTGGAAAAACTGAATATCTGTATGTAGAAGACTGAAACTAGGTCCCTATCTGTCACCCTGTACCAAAAAAAAAAAAAAAATCAATTGGAAATGGATCAAAGACCTAGGTTTAAGACTGGACACTCTGATGCTACCTAAAGAAAACATAAGGGAAATCACAGTCCTCCACAGGAGTCCAGTAGCACCGGGATAATAGCAAGAATCCACACATGCAACCCCATCAAATTAAAAAGTTTCTGCACAGCAACAGAAACAACTAACAGAGTGAAGAGACAGCCTCTGGGATGGGAGAAAATCTTTGCCAGCGGCTCTTCAAATAGAGGATTAATATCTAGAACACATGGAGAACTCAAAGAACTTAACACCAGAAAATCAAGTAACCCAATCAACAGTGGGAGAGTGAATTGAACAGGCCCTCCTCAGAAGTATTTCCAGTGGCCAACAGGTATAGTAAAAGAACTTTTCAACAAGTTTAACCAATAAGGAAATGCAAATTTAAACTACACTGAGATTCCATCTCACCCCAGTGCAAAAGGCTATCATCAGGAATGCACAGAACAGTAAACGCTGGCCAGGATGCAGGGGACCCCTCTCCACTGCTGGAGGGAATGTAAATAAGCACCGCTCCCGTGGAAATCAGGAGGGAGTTTCTTGAAGAAGGTGAAGACTAAAGCTACCATGTGGTGCAGCCAGACCACTCCCTGGTGCACACGCTAAGGAATCAAAGTCAGCATGCTCCGGGGACACCTACACACCCACATTTACTGCAACACAACTCACAGTCGCCAACCCAGGAAACCAGCCTCGCGGTGCCTATCACCAGATGAGTGCGGAGAGAAAATGTGGTGCATAAATACACAATGCAATGCTATTCAGCCACAAAATAGAATGAAATTTTGTCATTTGCAGGAAAATGGGTGGGACTGGAGATCGCCATGTTGGGTGAAATAAGCCCGGCTCAGAAAGACAAGCGTTGCGTGTTCTCCCTGATAGGCGGAGTCTTAAAAGATGATCTGAAAGCAGAAGGGAGGATGCTATTAGACAAGAGCAATGGAAGAAAGGGATGGGAGAGTGGTGTCAGGGAGGAAATGGGGTGAGTGTAATCAAAATACGTTGTATGCATCAAAACCCAATATTTTGTCAATTAATAGGCACTAACGAGAAAAGAAAACTCAAAACTTTCATAGTGCTCCTGTATGGCTCTCCTCACTGAGCAGGCCTAACATCAAAGCCCTGGGCCACTGGGAGCGGGGGCTTCATGTCCTAAGTTCCCGTCGCTCGGGACAGGAGTGCCCCCACTCCTCTGCCCGAGGCCACGGCTCAGGCCGCTCCTGCTCCGGGTCTGGGCTCCACGCAGCTTTCTTGCTGAGGTTCTACCTGCCTCTCTGGAAAGAATTGCACCTCTCCACCCCAGCATTTCACAGTTCCCCTCTGGCTCTGTTGTTCCCCACAGCTTTCGTGATCATCAGACACACATGACGACCCTGCTTCACTTTATTCAGCTTTATTCCCAACTCTTGTTTGATGAATGAATGCATGAACGAATGAGAGAATAGATCACTAGAAAGCCCTTGTCAGTGAGCTCTTCTGATAACAGCTGGCTCTCCACAGCTGATGGTCCCACATCTGCAGATTCATCCAATCACAGATGGAAAAATGGAAGAATAAATTACATTCTTCCCCATCAACCCAGGTCATAATGTTACCTGTTTGCCCTTGAATGGTGGGGTCCCAACCCACAGTAGGCCCCTGTGCCTGCTCCGCCTTGGGTTCCTCTACTCAATCTGAGAGAGAAATCACAGAGAGGCGAGCACTTCCTTCCGGATGAGGGAGTCTGCGTGTGGGATGGAATTCCTGGTCTGGCTCTCAAGGAAGCAAGGAGGAAAGCTTTTACAGTGTAAGGAAAGTCCCTTTACACACCTTAAAAAGACCCATCCACTTCTTAACACAGTTGGAAAATCAGGCCTTTCCTGTTCAGTCTCACTGGCCCTGTGGAGATTTTTATTTTCTTTAATCCCAGCCAACGAAGGGCAAAGTCTGTAGCTGCTTCCTGCTGACACAGACCCTCACCTGGAGGCACAGAAATCTCGCTGGCTGAGACCGGGTGATCTCGCTGGATCACGCTTCTGATGGTAGAAACCGGACATGCTGCATACCAGTTGTTCAGCACACCGGGGGGTCACAGTGTCATCCTCCAAATTTTGATAAATAACACTAACAATCAGTGAGTCAGTAACAGCTTGGTAACAGAGTCCCATTTCTTAGCATCTTTGGCTTCCTTAGCCGAGATATTGCTGAAAAGCTGGAAGCTGTCCCGCATCCCTATGGACACACAGGAGCTTCCTGTGAGCCAGGATCACAACACTGGAAGAACACAGGCAGCTCCTAGGTGACTACGGGGCTCCCCAGACCTGCTCATGCATCCCATTTGGTCCCTTTTCTGGACAAGAGGCCTGGCAGGTCTAACGAGTCCATGCCAAGAAATCTCTAGAAATCAATGCCAGGCTTGAGTTGCATTTTAATGGGCATCAAGAATGTGCTGGAATTTAGAGTGAGGACAGTCACAGAGAGCTAGCACGTAAATCCCTTGCTCTGGCACCATGAAAAGCTGCCCCTGGTCTCCCTTTAAAGGAATAAAGGCACCCACTCAATGTATGAGAAGCCTCCCAACTGGGGAGAAAGGTAACCCTTCTCAGCTCAGCCCGCCCATCTCCACCCTCAGTCTCCATGCAGCCGACAGGGAAAGAAGGCCAAGAGGTGGAATCAGGCAGAGTAGGCAACTCTGGTGTCCACTTCTCTTTTCCTGCTGCCACATCATGGGTTACCCAAGGCCCCGCTGGTGTGACAGTGACATTTCTTGGGCAGGGTGGAGCCTGAAGGATCCAAGATCCTCTTCAGTTCAGGTGCCGATTTCCCCTTTGGAGAACCATACTCAGACACGAGCTTGAAGCAGGTGCCACCCAGCCAACCCTCTCTGGGGGTTGGGGCAGTCCCTGCACACTGGCTTTGACCCAGTGCCACAGCTCCCATTGGAAGCTGGCAGTAGATCTTTGGGGCCTTTGGGTTACCCTGAAGTGAAGCAGGATAGGGGCAGCAAGAGCTGCATCTTTTTCTCCCATCTCCAGTCCTTCTTGGCATCCCCTTCTGGTCTCTGTTGTGGAAGACCCTGAAGGCCTCCCCGACAAAGGTGGACAGCAGGAAGTGGGGTTCTTCCTGCCTCGAGCTTTTGGGACTTGCTTTGGCCATTTAGGACAGGTTATGTCGTAAAAATCCACCTCCCAAAGGGGCTCCCTTCCACAGATTCTGGATCAGTGTTGGTGTATTTTCGGAAGGCCTCATATAAGCAGCTTAAGAACACTGCACACAAGCTTAAATATCACATGGTTTCTCTTGTATAAGAAATCAGAAATGTAAAGAAAGCAAAATAAAAGATATATGATAGGAAACGGGAACAGATCTTTCTCAAAGGAAAAGGGATCGAGAGATGGGTGAGGGAGGAGAGGGAAGGGGGTGAGAGAGGAAGGAAGACATGTTCTGTAAGCCCACCAACTTCACACAAGGGATGGAAACTTTATGCACTGCAAACATGGACTGATTAAAAAATAAATAAAGTTAATAACTATTAAGAAAAACTCTGAAGGGCTTCATTTTCTCAGTTTACCTCCTTAATGTTGTCATAATTAACAGGTCTGACTAAGAATGTCTCCATTGCTTCAGAAGCACAGGTTGGAAGATCTTCCATTCCAGTCCTGTGGGTGGAGTTCTCAGGGACCCGCATCCTCCTTGGGTCACTGGCTGCTAATCCAACACCTCGGCTGCCTTCCCAAGAATGTCTGTCTTTCCATCAGGAGTGCTGCGATAGGGTCTGTCCAGGTCAAGATAAAAATCACACTTAGAGAACTGGTCCCTGAACCTGTCAGGGTCCTCTGAGAAGCTACCACACCTTCCATTACCTTGGGCCATGCCCGTAACTGAAAGGGGGCCTCGTTTCCTGGTGATTCTTCCATCTCCCTTGGGCACTTCCTGTGATGGGAGCTGATTCCCTTGAGTAGGGCAGGGAGTTGGCTTCCTCCCCAACCTCAAACTCACTGGAGATGGGATTGGTGGGGTGCTTGGAATGGGGGACAGAGAGGAAGAAATGTCTCAAAAAGCAAAACCTAGGATGAAAACACTTCAGGAAAATACGGCCTACTCATCAAATCTTACGTTGGCTAAATTCTCACAGTGCTTCAATGCGATGTATTTTTGCATCCTGCTCTCCTAAGCTGGTACTAAGGATGCCCGGGAACACAGTTCACAGCGGTGATCACTTTGTGTGACGTCAACGGCTAACCAGGAGTTGACATTCAGAAATGGACCTGGGCACCCCAAGTTGAGTTGGGGAACAACAGAACACCAGGTTCTCCTTCACTTAGGGTGATCTCAGGAAGCTCCCATTTGGGCCCCAAGGGTTCTCAGAATCCCCTGGAAGTTCTCAGAAGCTACCAATGCTCTGGCCAATGAAGTGTGAGGGGGGAGCCCCAAATGAGGATTCTCTATGTTCCCCGAGGTGACTGTAACGTGAGCCAAGATACAGAGCACTGAACCGGCCCTTTGGAAACCTGCTGTTGGAGAGCTGTGTGAACGGAATTTCTATCCGGATAGTTTTGGTTTTCTAAATTCTACCAGGAAAAAGGCTTCCTCTAAAGACACAGCCCGCTGCTTAGAAAGGACACGACCCCAAGGAGGGGGACGAGACGGTCAGCAAGGCACTGGTTGGGTCAGGGGTCACTCAGGATGTCTGGGTCCAGGCCCACACACCCGCACGCAGAGGCTGCCAGAGAGTTGCTTTTTAAGTTTTGGAGGAGGCAGGCGGCATCGATAGGGCTACCCTGCGAAAGATGGCTTCTCGTCACACGTGGAAAACACAGTTGGGAAATCAGGCCTCTGTGCTGATTCTGCCTCAGCATCTCTGCTGAAAATGTACAGGCTTCTTTCCTCATCATGATTCCCTAAGCCAGACAGTATCAAAATCTTTACCCAGCATTTCCACCTTAGTAGGTATCACGAGTGAACTAAAGTGAACTAAAGACAACTTAAGTACACAGGAGAATGAGCATAGGTTAGAAACGAAGACCATACCAACACATATGGGGTGGGCTTTGGTACCCTAAGGGATCCTCGAGCCAGTCCCCCATAGTACAGGGGACCAGGGATTCGCTCTTATTTTCCTTACAGTCCTGTAGAGTCTGCATTCGAACTCTCTGGTCTAAACCATTCCAGGGGGAAAAGCAACAAGAGGTCCAAAAGACCAGGCTCCTGAGACATCCCTCCCTCCCCCAGGAGTGGCCCATCCCTATGGCTCGTGTTACAGCTGTGGGTCACGACAGCTGCCAGTGGCCACAACAACTTCTCAAAATCATCCCGAGAGGGACGGCGTAAAGCAGTGAACACATGCCCGCGCCCGGCAGTTCGTGGTGAGATGGAGGGCGGTGGGCAGCGCAGGCCGGGCTGGACTTGGATCCAAGTCACCGGAGGAGCCAGGTCCGTGCCATGAGCCTCCCACCCTCCCTGGCCCGTCAGCCTCCCGGGAAGTGATCTTCTCATGGAACGGCAAAAACGCAGATCATGCGGGCAAATTACTGCAAGGCCAGGCTCAGAGCAGGCTCCCACTTGTCACCCCACATTCCACGGGCAAGTCCCAGGGTCAACTCTGCCATCAGTGGGTGGGGAAGATGGTTACGCCAAGAAGGGTGGAGAAGTAGGCACCATGTGCCAGCTCCCGGGCCTGCCCTTGTCTGTCTCTCCGCGGGTCTCACAGGCTACACAGTCCTCAGTCCCGGAGGGCACCAGGGGACATGATGACGAAAAGCCCACCAGAGATGGGGGAGAGGTACGTGAATCTGGAGAAAAGCAAAACCGGAAGCACCACCCCACCTCTGCTTCCTTATGAATGACTTGAAGTAAACCCAGAGGGCTCGGCATAGCCCAGCACACAGCTGACATCAAGGTCACTGTAGAAACCCTCATTCACCAGTAGGGACCCATCAGTGTCCACGGACTCGAACAGAATTGCAACCCCAGCTCCTTCTAGCGACAAAGAGCCAGGAACTAAAGTTTTCCCAATAGCTCTGTGTTTTACCTGGAGCTGTCTCCCAAAGCATTTCCTGCTTGTACTTGTCTCTCGCCTTCTCATGCTTCTGAAGCACAAATACTTCCCACAACCTCAGCTCCAGCCCACCCTCGAAAGCCACATCAATATCAGCCAAAACAGCTTTGCCACTCTGGACACCCATCCATGTCCATGTCCCCACCTAAAGCGGCCCCTCCCAAGCCCACCCATCTTCTAGCAAGGATGTGAAAGAAATGGGAAGTAAATGCAGCATGTCTAATCAAGACTACATATTTGAATAAGAAAATGAGTCAAAGATGCCAGAGAAGAAACAACTGTAATAGGAAGAGCTACTGTGACAGATGTTGAACATATTCCTTCATTTCATCTCCATGAGGTGATGTTACCCCAGGTTACAGTTGATGCATAGAAGAGACAGAAGAGGCTCATAGGCTTGGGCTGAGGTCCACTTAGAGAATCTCCATACGCCAACTCTCTGGTCTCCAGCAATCCAGTGCAGTAGCACAGGTTAACAAGCAGGATTGACATTTAAACCCAGGACTTCTGATTCCAAGTTCTTGCTCTTCAAAAATACAGTATCCATGGAAGAGGCTGCTGGTTTCCTTTCCCAACAGGTATCCACCCCAATAATAGAACTTCTGACTCTCAACTGGGACATGGCCAACCCACACAAAGACCAGTTCCCATCCTCCCTTGCAAGGAGGAGTGGTCATGTGACACAATTTTGACCAGTGAAATGAAGTGGAACTGTGTGATGTTCTTGGAAGGTATCCATAAAAGGAGACTTAAAAATCCCATTTCTGAATAAATATCCAAAAGAAATGAAATCAGTACATTGACGAGATATCTGCACACCCCTGTTTATTGCAGCATTATTCACATCAGCCAAGATTTGGAATCAACCAAAGCACCTAACCATGGATGAATAAAGAATATGCAGTGTATATATATGCAGTGGAACACTGTTCTGCCAATTAAAAAAGGGGGAAAGCCTGTCATTTCCAACCATTTCCAACTGGAGGACATTATGTTAAACAAAATAAGCCAGACTCAGGAAGACAAATGCTACATGACCTCTCTTACATGTGGATTCTAAAACGTGCTGACCACCTGGAGAGAAAGAATGGTATAGTGGCCACCAGAGACTGAGGGGGGAGGGGACAGAGATGGGGAAAGGTCAGTCAACAAGTACAAAGTCATAAGTAGAGAAGAGAAATAAGCATGAGTGTTGGAACTGCATGATAGGATGAGTATAATTAGTCACAATGTACTGTATATTCCAAAATAGCTAGGAGAGAGGTTCTTCAATGCTTCACCCCAAGGAAATAATACATATACCAAGTGATTAATAAGCTACGTACCCTGATTTGTTCATTATGCCCCCACCCCCAACCATCTGACCCCTACACACCTGAAAGTTGTAAAAATCATCAAACTTGGCCTCTAAATACTTCATCTAGGAAATTTTTTTAACAGACTAAGACCAAGTCAGTAAGTGATAGCTCCAAAGCTGAAGCTTCAAGCAATTGAAAGAATTAAAAATTTTGTTCTATAGTGTATTCGAATATATCAGGATTGAATTCACCCAAGAAATGAGCTCCTCTTTATGACTAGCCTCACCTGTCCCCAGAAGGTTTTAGGCGACTGGCCCAGCTTTGAGCCAGGCGGGACAGTCATTTAGAGAACAAAACAGAAGCAGGTGTTGAATATTAATGCTGCTCATCAGCGATCAGACCCTCAGCCTTTCACTTAGTCACTTCCAGCGTACACAGCAGATTCCTGAAAACCCAAGCACAGTTCATGCATGACCTATGAAGCCATCGGAAGCCATGGGAGAATACATATTTACATCTAAATTAATCTTGGGGATTTTCTAGCAAACATCAAGATAATATTAAGAGCATTCTTCAAATTAAGTTTTGGGAAATCACAGAATTCTAAAAGCACAAAGCAGAGAAAGATTCCCCAGGTTCAGGTGCAGGGAAGTATCTGGCCAGGTTTGTGACTGCTTTTATTGAAAAATGCAGGCGCTCAAAGCAGCACCTGTGACGACTTGTCCACAGATGAGTCTCGTTCTATACAAGACTTGGCTGATTTTTGTCTCCAGAATTCAGGGCACTCAGTAGGGCTGATTCTAGGCTGTGTGGCTGAGTAAGAACAACAGTGGACAATTCCTGCACCAGGCCCCCGCTCCCGGGTGAGGAAGGGGACTCGGGATCACACCCACAAACAAGGCCGCAGTCTGGAACAGCCCTCCTGGTCAGAACCTGTGGGTCACACTGGGCCGCATCCCAGAAGGGCAGAGGCTAAGGCATGACACCAGCCAAGGGCTTCATGCTATTTTCCTTTCTGCCAACAAATATCGCTTCTCACCAAGAACACCCTCTCCCTGTCACACCTGACTGGCACTAACTTCTGTCCCAACAGCCTCAGAGGAAGAGCCACGCCCTGAACCAGCCTGGCTCCTGCGCCCCAAACCCAAGTACTCTGTCCACACCGCCCACCCTCAGGAAACTGGAGTCATTCTACACCCCAGGCAGGCCCACCAACCAAGCGGAGTCACGATCCCAGAAATGTGCCCATCGATGCCTAATGCAGTTGCTAAGTCCAAGTGCATAAGTGCGAATGATAGAAGTGTGCTGCGCACGTAAGCCCACGGTCCTCAGAACACAGAGACGCACACACGCACGCACGCACGCGCAAGGCCGCCAGCAGTGCTGCAGTTCCTCAGGTCTTCATGCAGGCCAGCATCTCCAGGGACTGGAGACTAGAACCCGGCTCCTTCGTCACTGTCATTTACAGCTATGCGATCCTGGGCAGGATCGCACTGCAAAGGGCAGCAGCCAATTGTCTAGTCACAATGGAGCCAGGAAGACCTGGGGACACTGGGGACCTGGGGACCTGGGCACTTGCATAGTTTCCTCATAGTTTCCTCATCTCTGAATGAGGAATGAGTAGGTTGGGCCGCAGGGAGCTCTTTCCCAGGTGTGACACCCAGGGTTCTAAGTCAGCCTAGACGGGATCTCAGGCTGGAGTCCTGGGTGCGGCTTCAGTTCCTAAAGAATCGGGTCAGGGGCTTCATAGACAAATGCAGGACCAACTCCGCTCTCCTGCTGACGCCCCACCACCAGCACAGGGCCACACATGTTCAGCCTCCAGAGGCCCCTGGGCTCTGAAAGATGCCCCTGGGTGGCCAGGATTAGGGACAGGATGCTCATAGGCTCTGGGGCTGGGGACACACTGCCAGCAGGTGCACACCTAAGCCAGACATTGCTTTCAGCCTCTTAGGACCTGAGTGTAGGAAACAACTCAAATATGCAAATAATTAGTCCTCTGGAAAACTTGCCCATCTGAAATATAATGTGGACAGATGCAGCAAGGATAGAAAGATCAGAGAGAGCCGCGGTGTCCCAACCCCGGGCACATGTAACACTCACGTTCCAGCCATCCCCTCCGTGGGTCTGAGCAGGGCTGAGTTTCCAGAGCAGGAGACTGTGGTTCCCACAGAGGCCACGACCACGTCTCCCACCCCACATGGCCCTCGGCAATGTCCCAGTCTGCCACCAGGACGTGGAGTCCAGCTCACCTCCTGGGAATGTGGGCTGGCACTGCAGGTGAGCCACAGAGTGTGGCCAGAGTGACGCTGTGAGGACTCTGAAACTGGGCCAGAAAAATGGGGCTGCCGGCCAGCTTCTCAGGGAGCTCATTCTGTGGAAAGCTGGCTTCCGTGGAAACAGTGGGGCTACACTGAGACCCCCGTGCCGGGGAGCCAGGGGCCAGGCTGCAGCAGCCTCTCTGGAGCTCCTGGAGGCACAGCCATGTGAGTGGAGCCGTCTGAGCCTCCCGGGGGAGTCTGGCCACCCACTGAGAACCACCACTGGAACTCAGGCACAGAATCGCCCATCTCTCCTAAGCTCCACGGTCCACAGCACACATGGATTGTAGTACAGTGGTTGTGCCCAGCCACTGAGTTTATCATAATTTTTCACGTAGCAACAGTTGTAGAGGATGCTCAACCCAAAGCAGACTTAAGGTAGCAAATTAGACAGGGAGGGGCTGGGAGAAGGAAGCCCCCACTGCAAAGGGCAGCAGCCGATTGTCTAGTCACAATGGAGCCAGGAAGACCTGGGGACAGATGCGAGGACCAAAGAGCTCAGCCACACGGGGCGCAGAGGAGCTGACGCAGCGTGCCCTCCACGTCACTGTGCCCACAGGGCATTGGGGTATCACGATGCAGAGCAGTGAGGCCCCTGATGCCTGCCCTGATCCTAAAGAACAGTTCACATTTGTTCAGAACCCTTTACCTGTCAGACAGGGCAATGAATAATATGGGGTATGATCAAAAACTATGGTGAGTGTTTAAATAAAAAGTTTAAAAATTTATTACAGTGAAAGACGCATTGCCATTAGCTCCCCTCAACATCCTCCCCCTTGCTTCAAGCATATCCCAAGTTCTTGCCACTTTCTGGAGCGGTCCGGGGGTCCTCTTCCATGAGCGTCTTCAGTCGCACTAGTGTGGCTACTTCCATGTCCTGAATTGATTTAAAATGCTTAGGGCAATTTCTGTCAAATGAAAACATGACGCTGTGTCCTTGTCCACTTTATCCACCAGATCTGGCACCGGAGACTTCATGCTCTTCCCCAAAGTCGAAGTGACCATGAAAGGGAAATATTTTGAATCAGTTCAGGACATCGAGGCGACCACAACTGTGCAACTGAAGACCCTCAGGAAAGAGGGCTCCAGAGCTGCTGCCGAAAGCAGTGAGAACAATGAGACGGGTGTGTTTGAAGCAAGGGGGACTATTTTGAGGGGAATTCGTGGGAATGTATCTTTTCCTGTGAAAAAATTTTTAAAAATTTGAGCAGTCATCATATTTTTGATCAAACCTCACCTTTTTTCTGAAGATAATATTTTCATTACCTCCCAGCGTGTTTCCCTTTTTGCTATTCTGCATTATTCTACCACCATAGCCCCAGAAAAGGGGAAGAGCAGAAAGGGGGGAAGGAAGTGGGTAAGACATGGAGGAAACCCCTTGTTGGTAGGAAAACGAAGAAGCGAAAGCCCTCTGGGGCCCAGAGTGAAGGGAGGGCGGCTGCGAAAGGAAGCGGTAGGCGGCTCTGCTTCCTACTCTGGGCTTGAAACCTGAACGCAGGGGGACAAAGCTAAAGACAGAGGACGCTCACGGCAGAGGGACCTGTGCCCCGTCCACTCTGGGTCTCTCGGGAAAGCTGGGCGCCCTTACCGTGGTGGGGTGCTGGAGAGAATGGAGATCGTGGGGTGCATGTTGGTCCAGGGGTGCTGGGGCCTTTTTCTGCTGCCCTCAGTTCTGTGTCTATGGGGAGAGATCCAGGCCTTCCCCTCTGCATCCAGTGGCGAGCAAGGGGTAAACTGAGGCCTGGGCAGAGGTGAGGATGTCATGACGACGCACATGCTGGCAGAGAGGTGTTCAGTGCGGCATCCTGACAACAGCTCACCGGGGCCCTGAGCTCCACCCTCTGCCCCTGGGCTTCCCCGAGCTTCCAGACAGCCGCCGGGTCCATGGCGCCACCTGGGCAGTCACAGCCAGGGAAGAAAGACGAAGAGGACAACGCAGGACGCGTGGAGCCCGTAGGGGCAGAGAGGGGACAGCAAGCTGAGTGCTGGCTCTCAGACACCCTGGGAGCCAGGCCAGGCAAGGCGCCAGGTCACACCCACTCCCCCTCCCTTCTCTGGGGACACAGCTCCCCCTGTCTTCCACACCCTCCTGGCAGGAGGAGGGGCCAGCAGGCACCCGGAGGGCTGAGCTTCTTGGGGAATCCAAGAGGGGCAGATCCAGCCGCTGACACAGGGTGACATGCGGTGGCAGGCAAGGTCCCTCCCAAGGGAAAACGGCCTGGGAGCCAGATGAGATCCCTCCTAGAAGGACTAACAAAGGCACATTAAGGGGGCACGTATACATTTTCACATGCTACATCTGTTTCAGAACTATTTCCTCCCAAGGCTGCTAAGCTGTCAGAACAGGTGGGATTTTCTCCCGCTTTGGAAGATGTCCCACTCTCTGGAAACCGTGCCCGGGAGATCAGCCGGTCCCCTCGGGTCCCTGAGAGCAGCAGCAGCCACCCGGAGCCCTGCGTCCAGAGTAGCCATGAGGAAAGACAGAGGTCAACCAAAGGAAAGAAAACACTAAGAAGGGAGGAATGTGTATCTACCCTGTGCGGGAAATCCTCTGCCACCAGAAAGCCCCACCGTGGCCTGGAGACAGCCGCACTCCAGGGGTTTTCAAAGACCTAGGAAGTCCCCCCAGGAAACCCTGGCTCTGCACAGGCACGCGGGGAAGCCGCTTCCCACGCTCGGGGCCTCCGTCTCCTCTCGGCTCCCAGCCACCCACAGCTGGCTCCTGCGGGGAACACCTGGAGAAGCCTCGGTCTGTCCCGCGTGGACACCTGCAGGGGCGTCCATCTGTCCCGCGTCCTTCCTGCAAGGATGCTCGCGTCCACCACCAGCCGGTCCCTTTCGCCTCTGGGGCCCACGGTTTCACTTCCCTGCACTCTGGAGGTCAGGCCTGGCACGTCCAGCTGCCCATCCCCCACTGAGCTGTGGCCACAGGGAACGCTGTTCTGATGACCTGGCACGGCGCCCACGTGTGCTGACCCTCTGCAGACGGACATCGCTCCTCTCCCACAGTTGCATCTCCTTCGGAGAACAATCTGCACCCATGTCTGCACAATGTGACCCCACAGATGGCCTCTGAGGTGCTGTTTTGAGAGTGGCCTGGGTCTTGGGGTGGCCATGCGGGGCCATCACAGTCTGACACAGCTGAAGGTGACAATACAGCCTGAGCAAGGAAAGCACTGGGACTAGCCAGGAGTGGCATGCCTATGATCCCTGCACTCAGGAGGCTGAGGCAGGAGAGTTGCTGTGAGTTCGAGGCCAGCATGGACTCCATAGTGAGTACAAGGCCAGCCTGAACAACATAGCAAGACCCGGTCTCAAAAAAAAAAAAAAAAAAAAAAAGAAAAGAAAAGAAAAGCAGAGCCCTGGCACTGTGCTAAGTGCCGAAGCTGCTCCGGGTCAGCCCCACAGTGTGACATGGACAGGTGTGCACTGTGATCAAGAAGAAAGATCAGTACCCGAGTGCGTCTTCCACGGCTGGAACCAAGGACCATGCGCCCAGCACCTTGGCCCCACTGGCTGGGGCCAGGTGTCCGGGCTGGGCCTCGAAGGTGTCTCGGTGCAGAGCCAGGACTGACGGTGGGGCGGCAGGGGCACTAGGTCCTTCCTGGCGCCCAGGGTCCTGGTCTAAGCTCACATGATGCATTGTTGGGGGGCCGAGGCGCCCACGTTCTTGCCGGCTGTCCACGGGGGCCATGCTTGGGTCCCAGAGGCCACCCAGTTTCTGTGACCCTCCCCAAGACAGGGCAGTTCGTTCCTTCAAGGCCAAGAGGAGTTGTGCTGCTGCACCCTCCGAAGGGACCTCGCGATGCTGCGTGAGATGCCGTTGCCCAGGCAGCGTGCTCTTCCTCTCCCTGGCCTTCCAGGCCACCGACTGGGATCCTAAGCCACGCCCACCCGCTTCTCCACCGTGATGGCAGAAGGCTGTGTAGTCCACGGGCCTGAACTCTCCACTCCTGGAAGGGCTGGGACTTTACAAGGTGCGGCTCAGTGGGAATCACCCTGGGATCCCGCCTACTGCACACCCTGCACAAAATGCTCTGCGGGATGCTGGGTCTGGAACATGGGAAGCTGCCCAAAGCTTTGCAGTGACTTCTGTTTCGTTTGATTTGGTTTTCTGAGACTCGCTGTGTAGTTAGGCTGACCTTGAACTCATGGCAATCTCCTGCCTCAGGCTCCCAAGTGCTGAGATTACAGGCGTATTAACTTGTTCTCAGGAGAGACTTCTTCCTGAATCTAAGGCCTTGTTGCTTCTAGGGTGGTCGGTCCTTGGACCACACCATGAACCACACCAGCAAGAAATGCAGATTTTCTGGCCTGCCTCAGCCGAGGGAGCCCACTGCATGTTGACGAGTCCCAGTGAGGCGAGCAGCGCTGAGCTCAGAAGGCCCTTGTCCTGGAATAACCCCTCGGAGGCTCGCACTGCATGGGCTAAGGAAGAACCTGCTAAGAACCTGCAAACGAAGCGGTTCTCAAATGGGGTCCCGGGCATATGAGAAATGCAGAGGGGTCAGCTGCCCACCCACAACTGTCACCCAGAACCCCTGGGGGGCACAGGCTGGGTTCTGGGCAGGCCAAATGCAGGAACTGCTGGCAAAGGCATCTTCGCGATGTCCCCACGAGAGCTCAGGGGACAGCAACATAAGGGATGCCCACGTCTACCTCTGCCACAGTTGCTCCAGGCCAGCTCTGACCCTGGGGCTCTGGGGTGTCCGGTCCCTCACTTGGGGTCCACAGTTGGGCTTTGGAGTGGGTGGCGCCTAGGGGTGCTGAGAGGCCGATACAGAGCCGAAGGGACCCTGGGCCAGAGGTCACGCAGCAGGGACCCTCCCTACAATCCCGCGCCCTAGCCCACTGCCCTTCCCTCTCAGAGAGCCAGGGGAGCTGACGGAGGAGAAGAAAATGCAGTGAGCTGGACAGGGCTGCAGGGAGATCTGACGTGAAAGGTACTGAGGGCAGGCGACGCCCCCTCCCCCAGGAGGGACAGGGGGCTGAGGGGGAGGGGAGAGGTGCAGAGGGCACAGCTCATGCCAGACAGTCGGAGCACGGGGGAGGGGGCATGCCGCTGCCTCAGTTTACCCAAGAGGAAACAGAGAGATGAAGGATTTTGACCAAGATCCCAGCATGTCAGGAGGCAGGGTGGGGGCGGGGGGAGGAATCCTTGGGAGCTGTGGCTGGAAGAAGAGGCTGCACCCCAAAAAAAGAATGGGAGTCAGGAGTGAGGGGTCCAAACAGGAGGGAGATGACTGCGGCGCCCGCTCCGCATCAGGCTTTGCACGACTCGGGTCACAACGAGAGGAGAACTGCACAGCGCCACCCTTCCAGGAAGCGGCCTGGACTTTGAACCCGGCCGCTGGGCCCACTCCGCCCTCCCACACGCGACCTCGCCGTGCCGCTGGCCACACTGGAAACGACCTCACTGTGCAGGAGGGATCCCCACGCGCAGGGCCCCGTCCCTTCCCTGGGCTGGCTCCCTGCAGAAGGCCCTTGGGGCCCCTCTGACCCTGACCCTGCCCCTCTTTGACAGAGAAACTGAGGCCCAGAGAGGTCAAGGAATGCTTAAGGTCACCTTGACACAGATAAAGGTCATCCATGAAAAGTTTGCCCAGAGAGACAGCTGAGGTAAGGGGAAATTGGGCAAGTTGTGCTAGGTGCCCAAGCCCCTCCCTCCCCCATCTCTCTCTCTCTCTCTCCCCCTCTCCCCCCCATCTCTCTCCCCGTCTCTCTCCCCCTCTCCCCCTCTCTCTTCCCCTCTCCCTCTCTCTTCCTCTCCCTCTCTCTTCCTCTCCCTCCCTCCCTCTCCCTCCCACCCTCTCTCTCTCTCCCCTTCCTTCTCTTTCTCTCTCCCTCCCTCCCTCCCTCTCTCTCTCTCCCCTTCCCTCTCTTTCTCTCTCTCTCCCTCCCTCCCTCTCTCTGTGTCTCTCCCTCCTTCCTTCTCTTTCTTTCTCTCCCTCTTTCTGCTTCTATCTCTTTTCTTCCTTGTCCCTTTTTCTCTCTCTCCTTCTCCTGCTGTTTCTTTCTCCTCTCCTCTTTCTTTTTTTCTCTCTCTCTCTCCCTCTTTTTCCCTCTCCTCCCTTTCTTCTCCTTCTCCCTTCTCCCTCTCCCTCTCTTTCTCCCTCTCCCTCTTTCTCTCTTTCCCTCTCTCCTCTTCCCTCTCCCTCCCTCTCCCTCCACCCCTGACCTCTTACCTGCAGCTCAGCATTCTTGCACTTTGTCCCTTGCCTTGCCGGGACAGCTGCCAGGCCAGACTTTCGCCTGCGGTGGGGCTGGGCGGCTGCGAGGATTTATACCGTCCTCGCCTCGGCCGGGTTTCCTCCGGCTGCGCCCGCTCTGCCCGGTGCCAGCGGAGGACACACCTTTTCCTCCTGAGCAGTGAGCACCAATGGGGAAGTGCCCAGCCGGGGAACTCTGCGCAAGTTTCCCGATTTTTTTGTGACTTGAAACTCATTCAAACTTGCGTACTTCCAGCCAGAGGGGCGTCTGAAGCCGCGTGGATTTACAACCCGGCGGTGGCCTCATTGTGGCCGCCAGAGGGACAGCTGGTCCCCACCGCACCCCGCAGAGCCCTCCCGACTGGAGAAAGTTTAAGCGGATGTTTTTGTTTTTTCAGTCTACAGCGACTTTTCATTGTTAGGCGATAGGAGGGGTTGATTTTCTAATCCTCTCCTTCCACTTTGTGGAGTCTGCCTGAGTAGTTTTGACTCTGACCAAAGTTTAGCATAAGTCCCATGTATAGGAGGTGTGATGGAAAAATACAGTGGGTGTCTAACTTTTTTAAAAAGTACTACAGTGAAAGATACACCACCATTACCTCTTCAGAACACCCCCTCTCTCTGGGAACACACTTCCCCACCATCCTCGCCCCTCCGGGAGTAACTCTGACGTCCCCTTTCCTGAGGGTCTTTAGTTGCAATGCTGTGGCTGCCTCTATGTCCTGAATCGATTCAGAACATTTCCCTTCTGTGCTTATTTTGATGTTGGGGAAGAGCCAGTGTCACACAGTGCCAGATCCGATGACTAAGGTGGGTGAGGACACAGCTTCCTTTTTTATGAGCTGCCTGTCCTTTGGACGGCGCTCCGCAGCAGCATTCACCGTATTTTTGATCACACCTGGTAAAGACACGCATGAAAGAGGACTCCAGAGTGCGTCTAAAGTGAGGCAGAGGATTTCGAGGGAATGAGTAGCAATGTGTCTTGTGCTGTAATCTGCTTTTTCGTTTCATATTCACCGTATTTTTTGGTCACCCTCAAGCCTCTAGCAGGGCAAAGGTGCTGTCTGCTCCTCTGTCCCACCCTCGTCACCTCTGTGGGCTTCAAGAGAGGACAGAGCCCAGGCCGGGCGAGCCTGGCTGGCCACTGCCACAGTGTTACTGGCTCAAAGCCACCGAGGTCCCGCAGCTGCGCTGCGCACAACTCCAGCCCAGTCCCAGCACCCGCACCTCACGGCTCAGTTCCATGCGGGGCCACCCGAGTCCCAGCCCCGCGCTGTGAACAGGAAGCCACGGAGGCGCAGCGAGCACCAGGCCCTGAGCCCTCTGGCCCCAGCCCTGCGCACTCCTCAGTGCCCTTCCCCTCGCCCGGTGCTGGGCTGTCACAAGGGAGGCCGTGCATTCCCTCTGTTGTGGATGGGAAACAAGACTGCTCCCCACAATGCTCTTTAAAATCCACGTTCGGGGGCCGGTGAGATGGCTCAGAGGCGTAAGCGCCTGCCTTGCAAGCGCGACGGCCCGAGTTCGACTCCCAGATCCCACATACGAAAAAGGGGCCGGTGATATCGCTCAGCGGCACGGGCGCCTGCTGGCGCGCGAGGTCCTGAGGTCAACCCCCCGGTACCCACAAAAAAAAAAAAAAAAAAATCCGCGTTCGGAACCTGATGACACTGCAGGATTCTTCAGATATTCCTATTTCTGCAGGCAAAAAGGCAGGGACAGGAGCTTTTTTAGAGAAATCTTACGAAGTTCACACCCCAACAAAAATGCTCAAGTCAAAGAGGCCACTTGCCCTCATTCTAGGGCCCAAAGGTAAAACTCTCAGAAGTCGAAACTCAGACGATTCCCAGTACCAAAAAAAAAAAAAAACCCAAAATTCAGATAGAGTAAAGACTATGTGAGGAAACATGTTAGAGTTAGATGAAAAGCTAAACACGATCTGCCGGGCCACACGCCTGTGATCCCAGCACTTTGGAGGCTGAGGCACGGGGATGGATCACCCTGAGTTCAAGGCCAGCCTGAACTACAGAGTGAGACTCCGGCTCCAAAAAGAAAAGAAATGAGGGAAGGAAGGAAAGAAAGAAAGTTAGAATCCATCCATCATTTTTAAAAGAGCCAACTGGGGTCCAGGCATTTAGAGGAGGTTGCAGGTGACCCGGCCATACCAGCTTCGTGGTGCACCTAATTTCATGATGGGTAGTGTGTTTTGGAAGCTGTGAATACCCCAAAATAGAGCTCGTGGGTGAGGGGTGAGTGTTACACTGTATCCATATTTATTCTTTTTCCAAGGACCAGCTGAGGGGGGAGGCTTTTGCTCCACCATTCAGACCCGGTAGATTGAAGAGCGGGCTGTAGATTCTGGGCAGAGCCAAGTAAGCGCCAAGGTTACGGATCCACCCTGCCAGGGAGGGCTCCCCGAAAACCGCCCTAGCCTCCCACAAAGGCCAGGCGAACAACGGAGGGCTTCTGCCCGCTCCGTGGTTAACCAGGCACATCAGTCCCGGGGGCCCAACTGCTTTGCGATCTGAGTCACGTGTGACACAGGCAACCCGGGGTTAATCAGGCTTCAGGGGGAGGCAACGCCACACCATCTGCCCCGGCCACACTAGAGGGGAACCGTAGAGGTCATGTGATCTGGAAAGAGGAATTCGCATAACCCCCCTCTCCTGTGGGAACACTCATGGCAGAGCCCCAGGGCGGCTGGAACGGTCCTCTCAGGAACTGCAGCCCCAGAGCCACCTGTGCTCGAGCGCCCAGCGTGCCGCAGGGCCCAGGGGACAACAGCTGCTCCTCCTCACTCCGCCCCCCCCTGCTGCCCCGGCCACAGCAAGAGCAGCTGGACTTCTCCCTGGCCGCAGGAAGTGGACAGGCACGGAACGTTCCGTCATATCTCGAAATCCTCTGAGGTTTGAGGTGGAAGCTGCCCAGGATGTTTATTGCAAGGATTGGAGCGATGAGTCTTCATTTCTGACAGCCCGGGAGGCCGCTCCGTCCACGCTGGTTCACAGTCAGCGACATCCCCTGAATGGGCGGTGGCAGAGCCCCTCCCCCCTCCTTCCCTGAAACAAGGACAACAGAGAAGGCAGGAAGGAAGCGGGGAAAGAAGCCGCTCTGTCCTGTTTTTGTTCTCGGTTTAATGGACAGCCACAGCCCCCAAGTACTCTGGGATATTTTCCCTATAAATTCATGCATTCTTATCAGAACAGAGTTCCATAATTCTGAATGTGAGAATCTATGGTCATCAAGCCTTTAGGATAAATTTAGCAATAAGACCTCATAAAATTGAGAATTCTTCATCAACTGGGCAGTAACAGAAATATATCCATGTCTTAAGCCAGGCATGGTGGTGCATGGCCTGCACTCCGGGTACTCGGGAGGCTGAGGCAGGAGAATTGGCATGAGTTTGGGGCCAGCCTGGGCTACATACTGAGCTCAAGGACAGCCTGAGCTACCTAGTGAGAGCCTGTCTCAAAAAAAAAGAAAAGAAAAGTCCATGCCTTAATCCTGCTGCTGTAGTCAATAACCCCAACCAGTGGCCAAACGCAGCACCCAACTGTCACGGAGGGCGGAGGCTGACCTGGGTTTCCGGCAGATGAGGCCAAGTCGAGGGTGATGCTGACTCTCCTGGAGGCTCTGGGGACATCCGGCCCCTTGGGCCTTTCCTAGTTCCTAGAGGTTTTCCTGTAATGGCAAACTGATAGAAATCTCATAGCAGAAATTAGAAATCAGTTAGTAGCCTCTGCCTAAGCTCACGCTGCCTGTCACGTGGTTAGACTCAGCTGGCCTTGAGCACCATGACAACTAAAACTCAGAGACGGTTTGACTCGGCCTTATCTGACTGCATCCAGCTGCACTGCCCGTACTTTCCAGCCTATAAACGCTTTCTGTTTTGCTTGCCTGTTCCAGGAACTTTCCACCTAGGACAGAATAACCCAGTCAAGGACGTGCTTACCTGATTTCACCCACCCACTCGGACAGCCCTCTCCCCAGCAAAGCCTGCCCAGAACAAATCTGCCTGACAACACATGCTTTAGCTTATGTAACCAATCATATAATAACCTGCAATCAGCTTTGTATTTCCAGCTTACAAAAAAGTATTTAAGCTCAACTCTAAGCTGACTCTACCCTAGTGATTTGGACTTGGTCTCACTAGCCTGCTGGGGTCACAATAAAGGTTGCCTTCCAACTCCTCAGGTGCAAAGAGGCTTCCATTTGGTTTGATATCAGATTTCTGTAACATTCTCCTGCTGCGATGGTAGCCTGAGTCACCTGCCTGCTTGCTGCCTCCCAAGGGGCCCTAGTGACTTGGGCTCCACCAGGTAACCCAGGATGCTCCCCCTTCGTCTCCAAATCCCTGAGTCCCATCTGCAGAGCCCCTTGGGCCACGTGGGGAGCATGGTGCTCGCAGCTTCCAGGAGCAGGACGGAGCCAGCTTTGGGCTCCACTACTTAACCTGCCACGAGTTCAAAGATTCCTCCCGGCCCTGGCAGCGTGTGTGTCTCTATCAGAGGCAGAAACATGCAAAGTGGCTCTGGTGGACCCGGCGGCACGCAGCTGTGGTCCCCGCTACTGGGAGGGGAGACCTCATCTCCTAAAAACAACAACAGCAACAACAACAACAACACACACACACAACAAGGCGGCGCATAGCCGTGGGCTGGAATGGCACCACTTCCTTCCCATCCAAGGCTGAGGTTGCCCACAAAACAGAAGCAGAGGGCCGGTGAGATGGCTCAGCGGCTTAAGCACCTGCCTGGCAAGCGCGAGGGCCCGAGTTCAACTCCCGGAACCCACATACGAAAAAGGGGCCGGTGATATCGCTCAGCGGCACGGGCGCCTGCTGGCGCTCGAGGTCCTGAGGTCGACACCCCGGTACCCACAAAAAAAAAAAAAAAAACAGAAGCAGAGCGTGCAGAGGCCTCTCGAGACTCACAGGAGAGATTTCATTTTGCTGCTCACTTAGAGAAAATCCAGTCTTCATCACAGAAGGGCTTTTGTTCTGGTCCTGCCTTTTCCTTCCTCCTCACCACCTGGAGTTTCCACGAGAGATGTTGGGACAGGATGAGAATTCCAGGGACATCGGGACATGCGTGGTCATGGGCCACTGCCCCCCAGCTGTCCTCGTATGGGTCCAGAGCGTGATGGCAGGAGCCTGGTCCTGTTTCAATGTCTACTGCTGCTCCCCACGGCACCTGGGCCAATCCAGCACTCAGGACCCCACAAGTCCTCCTGTACAGTCCCCCAAGTCCTCCCTGCACCCATGGGCTCAGGCAGGTGCCACCCAGCCCGGGCTGCACCTGTCAAGACCTAAAGACCAAATGCAGAGGGAACGGGTTGATTCGGGAAAGGGCATCGCAGTGGGAACGCAGGAGCCAGGCAAACTGTGTGTTCGGGGAGGCCGCAGCGTGGAGACATTTGTAAGGGAGAGCGGAGGGGGCTGATCGTGGCCGGGGCTGGGAAACAGTGAGGCTTGGCTCCGGATCAATACCAAGGCCGGCCTCTGTGAGAGCCCACGGTATTTTCCATGTGGGTGGCTGTGGCCCAGCAAAGCTGTGGCCTGGCAGCACCTTCCGTGACAGCGCCTGTGGGAGGCGCACTGTGGAAGGTCCGCTCCCTCACGGCCTCCGGCTTGGTTTGTTATCCGTTTCCCTGGTGAGGTTTTGGCACGAGGGACTCCATGCTGATTTGCTCGCGCTGGCCCATGGGACGGAAGCCAGGTCTGCAGGCGTCCGTCGTGTAATCTCAGGCAGGCTCAGCCCCTGGGTGCCGCAGGCGTTGGAAGCTGGAGCAAAGTCAGCCACGCGGGTCATCTATATCCCTCCCCGCAGCTGGCACTGAAGCTTCCGCTGGAAATGACGCTCCAGGTAGTGACCACGTCGTCCCACTACACCCAGCGCTGCTGGAGCTAGTTTATTGCCCCACAGTATGGGCTGCTACAGCCACCCCAGCCCATGACGGTGACAAAGGGACACCCCCAAAGGAAAGGGAGGTGGTGGCCAGGACTTTAACCTGGCCTGGGAGAGAGCACTTTTTCTATGCCCATCAGGAATGGCTGAATGTTATTTTTAAGTGAGAGACTTTAAGCCTGCTTGTAATTTCAGCATTCCAGGAGGCTGAGGCAAGACAATCAAGGCCATCCATCCTGGTTGGACTTGATCCAAGTTTCAGTCCATCCTGGGCAACTTAGCAACCTAGTGAGACCCTGTCCCAAAATAAAAAGATCAGTGTACGGAGAAAATGAGTTGCCCTGAGTAGAGAAAGTGAAGAGCCAGGCCTGCAGGGGCAGGAAGCAGGAAATCCTCCAGGGGGAGGAGCTGGGGCAACAGAGACAGAGCCCTGGCTCTGAGAAATGCAGATGCTCAGGTGCGACCCAGCAATAGAAATGGAGGTGGGGCCAGCATCCTGCACGGAGCAAGCACCCGGTGACCCCGACGTCCGGAGTTTGGAGGAGCATTGCCCACCGTTCCTCGCTCCGGCTGCACACAGGGGCTCCCCAGAAGCGCGTCTTGGGCCCCTGCGCCACGTCACCTGCACGCCAGGAGACACGAGGATGGGGCTGAGCCTGCGAGCCGCCTCCGGGTGAGGAGCGTACCTCACACCTTCATCTCTGCTCAGGCAGGAGGGAAGCAAGTGAGCGAGGAAGAAACGCCCCAGGGTGACTCACTAGGGACAGTTAATACCGTCCAGGTGGCACCAAGATTGGACGAGGCGGGCCTTGGATACAGCTGTGCCTCAGCTGTGTGACCCTCGGGGCTCCTCAGGGCACCCACGGGACCCCAGGCGCAAGCTGGAAGGACCGGGGCCTGCTTCAGCGTCCTCTTCGTTCATTCTCCTGCCTTCTGTCTGCGCACCTGTCCCCAGGTAGCCCTGGCCTTGGCCCGCAGGAAGCCATTGCAGAGGAGGAAAGTGGAACCAACAGAGGTGTCTTGGTGACAGCCCGTGATGTGTCTCGGCAGCTCCTCGGCCCTGGATGCGGACATGGATCCTCGCGGGATTTGGTCTGGGCGACCGACGTGACCTACTCGCCCAAGGTCTTCACCGTGTTGCCCAAGGCTTCTGAGCCACCGGCCCGGTGCGATTCTGGCACCGATGCTGCTGACCTCGTGGAACCGGAGCAGGGAATGTTTATTCTCATTCTTCTGCGAGAAACACGGTTGCTAAGCAAACACAAATGAAAACAAGACAGCGCACATGTCCTCCGGGAAAGCGCTGATACTGATCATTAATCTTGCTTGTTCCCAGCATCGCTGTTCAGAATGTGCTGCTGGCCTGGATCCACTTCCAGAATTTGCTCAACAGACTTTCAAATGCTTTTTCAAATACACACATTCTGCATGACGGAGCTCTCTGCCCCGAGAAGCAAGGACTGAAAATCATACAGGGCAGTCAGTTCGGGCTGCATGTAACAAAGTACAGATATGAACGGCAGGAACCTGCGATACTTCTCAGACCTGGAGGCAAGGAGTTCAAAATCGGAGCCCAGCCAGGTTCTGGGGAGGCAGAGAACTCCCGAGAAAGAGGGACAGAGAGCTCTCCAAGGTCCCCCAAAACAATCCCTATTAGTTTTGACGGACACGTAATAGCCGTACACATTTACAGCGTACAGTGTGAGTTGTGACCCGCGTATGCATTGCGCAATGATCAGATGTGGGTGATCTGCGTACCCATCACCTTAAGCTTTCATTGTCTCCCTATGGGGAGTGTATTCAAAATCCTCTCTTCTGTTTTGAGATGAACACTGCATGATGGTTACCTCGGTGGACCCCACTGTGCAGTAAAACACCAGAACTTATTCTTACCATCTCACTCTAATATTGGACGGGGTCCCTTTAATTAGGGCACTAATCCCAGTCACTCTCCCTTTTGTGAGGGCTCTGCCTTCCTGGCCCCACCCTCTCTAAGGCCCCCTCCTCTCAGCACAGTCACACTGGTTAGGGTTCCAGCACAGGAAGTGGGGTACACGAACGTCAGCCCATTATAGGCAGTGAATCGTCTTTCACCTTCGTGACTACCTCACCAGTTCGATTGGGGATGAGACGGCCCCCACCTTAAGGCCCCAGAAGCAGCCACACCCCCACCCCCTCAGAAAGGCCAGTGGCTGGACGCTCACACTGGCCCCTGTCCCAGTGACCAAAGCCACGTGAGGCCCACATACACCCTACTCATCCGCCTGACTCAGAGAGGATCCAGTGCCCGGAGGGACTTGCTGTGAGCCAGGGACAGCAGGGATGCCAGGAACTCCGGGGCCATCGGCGGGGCGCAGCCCTGCCCTGGTGAGGCGACTGTGCCCATGCTTGCTGGTGGCGGGACACAAGCTCAGTTTCTCCTCCATGCAGTGGAGACCCTCAGAGCACCTATCCAGGGTTATTTTAGGGTTAAAACAACATTTGGAACCCAGTGAGCACAGAGCAAAGTGCTCAGGAGGTGTCAGGAGCAGCACCACAAACATAGACCCGGTCAGGTGCAGGGCACCGACTCATTCACCCCAGCCCGAAGGGACAAGGACTCCAGGGACGGAAAGACTGAAACCCAGCGGAGTCTGCCCAGCAGCAGCCCAGGCTTGGCCACGTGGTCCTTGGCCTTGGCCCAGGCCCATCCTGTGCAGGGACGCAGGGAGCGCCAGGGGCCGGCTCGGGGCTCAGGGTGGCGCCAACCCTGCCGGCACCACACCCTCACCCCAGAGACAGCCTGGCCAGGCCTTGAGGCAGGGAGCTAGAGGAGCCCAGGCGGGGAAGGACGCAGAGGCTGAGTCAGGCAGATTCTGCCCAGGAGTAGCGGGAAAGCCCAGCCCGGCTCCCTCTCCTAAATCCACGGCTCTCTCTGCCCCTATGGGCTGCGGAGCCCCTGCTCACCACATGGTTGGCCCGGCCTCTGGGTGCTGAACCCCTCTGCCCCTCCCCAGTTCCTGGGGCCAGGTCCTTTCCGAGTGACAACTCCTCCCTGGCTGGCCTGTCCTGAGGCCCCAGGAGCCTGCTCCTCACAGAGCCAGTGTTTCCTAACTGCTTGTTCAGGCTGAGCGGCTGAAGCTGAGAAGCAGGAGCAATAGGTCTCTTGGATCTTCAAGCCAGGTGTGTTGGTGTAATCCCAGCACTCTGGAGGATGAGGCAGGAGGATCCCTGAGAGTTCAAGGCCAGCCTGGGCTACATAGTGAGACCTGGTCTCAGAAAAAAGAAAAGATAGAAGTGCTCTGGCCTCCTGCAGGCTGGTCCCCGTGGGTGGTGGGCAGGTGTCCTGGGCAGCGTGGTCTGCAGGTTGTGGGACAGAGCTCTGTCTCTATGCAAGTTCTGCCACCGCCCATTCTTCACCTGCAGTTTCCAAGACCAGGACCTTCAGCCGCACCCAGCAAACTCCTGCCCGTACCCTCAGCGGCTACCTGGAGCTTTCTAAGGACCTCACACAACCTGTTCTCTGCTCTGTGCTCAAAGGGGTGTTTCAGGCCCTGGGTCATCCAGCCAGTCACTGGGGCACATGGACCCTCGAGTCCTGGGGCATTTCCTCAGCACAGCTCCTCATGGCCCCACCAGGGCTGCCACTGCTCCAGTGTGTCATGTTAGCCAGCCGCCCAAATTTCACCCCCCCAAAATGCTCTTGCTTTCTTGTAGTTCACTGTTTTCAGAGTTTTCAGCTTCCCTGGCCCCATCTCTCACCCACAAGTTGGCCCATGAGTGCGGCAGAAGTTAGGCCCAGGACCAGGGGAGAAGGTCTTCCCAAGTCCCCACCTGTGACACTACCCATGCAGCCCCTCTTTCTCCAGGAAGGCTTCTGGTTTGCAGGTAGATGGTTTAGTTTAGGAAGTTTCTGTGTTGCAGTTGCTGCTGTTCTTGTTCCCTCGAGTCTGAAACAGGACCCTCACAATCACAACCCGCTGCCCCTCGCCGTCTGCGGCCCAGACAGCCCCAAACCCAGAAGCCACATGCAGACTTGCTCCACACAGAGCTTCGGGAAACCGCACAATTCTCCGCGTTTCTAACCGAATTAAATCTAGCACTGAGCAGACCCCGGCTGTACCCATTCATACCTTATAGCCCGGGAGAGGCGCAGTCGGAGACCTCAGGCGCCTCCGTCCCCAGGGCCACAGGACCGCTTAGTCCCGCCCTCGGCCGCCGCCATGGCTCACCCCACCCCCACCGGTCTCCAGGGCCACTCCCCCCAGGTGGCGCCTGGGGACACCTCTGCAGCCTCCCCACCCATGTCCCCCACTGATACACACACAGTACTCAGAGATGGTTTTGGGGAAAAGGTAAAATCGTGACCTTCATACAAACAAAAAATAAACATGTACTAAAGATTTTCATCTCCTCCCAATATGAGGAATGGAAGCAGATGTCACAACCATCAAAGAAAAGTCAGAGGGCTGGTGAGATGCCTGCCTGGCAAGTGCGAGGGCCCGAGTTTGACTCCCGGAACCCACATACAAAAGAAGGGCCTGTGATATCGCTCAGCGGCACGGGCGCCTGCTGGCGCACGAGGTCCTGAGTTCAACCCCCCGGTACCCACAAAAAAAAAAAAAAAAAAAGTCAGAGCCGCGCAGATCTGCAAGGAAAAAGCCGTGCTGGGGTGAACCGCAGAGAGACACTGGACCTCAAGGCAGTGGGGAGAAGCTAACTAAATCCCCAGCAGGACACGGCGTGCACGGCTGTCATCGGCTGCCCTGGGCTTGCAGGGTGCAGCACAGGCAGACTCAGATAACTTCTGCCACAGTGCCCTGTCCCCTACTGTGAAGCCCTCCCCTCCCCCAGCTCTACATCCCCTCAAGATGTGGGTGAAAGGTGACAGGTGGCAGGTGACAGCTGCAGGAACGGCCCTTGCTTGGTCCCCCACGGTGGAACAGATGAACATGCCAGGTGGGCATGGGGTTTGGCGTGGGGTGCACATTCGTGAGCTCACAGCCACCTGGCCGAAGTCCATGGCCACTTATATCCTGGTTGTGTCCCAGTGTGCCTCACTCACCTGCGGCCAAGGCAGCGGGAGGAGACTCTGCTTAGGTGGCCCTGCTTTCCGCCCTGGACCCAACAGGTCCACATCCTGCACACCTCAGCAGGTGGCACCAAGCTGAGCTCCTCCGAAACTTTCTCCACAAACCTGGGGTCGGGGTGTGGGTGGGGGTGGGCAGGGCGGAGAACAGGGAGGACAGTCATTGCAAGAAGTACTGCAAGCTGGGCGTGGTGGTGGTGCACACCTGTAACCCCAGCACTTGGGAGGCTCAGGCAGGAGGATCCCCAAGAGTTCAAGGCCAGCCTAGACTACACAATGAGACCCTAGCTCAGTAAATAAATACATAAATACATACATACATACATACATACATACATATGTGCATGCATACTATCTTTGTTACTTTTCTCGTTGCTGAGACAAAATACCTGATACCCAAAGTTAAAGTGGGAAAGGTTTATTTTAGCTCACAGTTTGTAGAGGTTTCAGTTCATAGTCGGCTGGCTCCAAGGCAGGATGGCTCCACAGAGGAGAAACAGGTCACGGCAGCGGTGGAAGACAGCAAAAGCAACAAGGGGGCGGGGTGGGGGGTGACAAGCCTCTTTCCCTCCCTTACACAGAATGCAGGCTACCCACCCTAGGGCAGGTGTGGCACTCAAACCCTTAATCCCAGCACTAGACCATGAATCAATCACAAACTCTAGACTCAGCCACCTCTGAAAAGCCTGCTGCCCACGACTGCATGAGGCTTTGAGGGGACATCAAGACACAAACCGTAACAATACCCTTCTTGCAAATTTGAGCAATATCAGAGTTTTAGAAAGAGTAGCTCTGAGGCTGAGTTTGTCCAGTGTCCATTGTGATGTCTGATCCTATTTTGTAGTCCATGCCCCAAAGCATTAGAACTTCGACAAACAGTGCTTACAAAGCTTACAGCAGACCTCAGACCGGCACGAGGAGCAGAGCGAATCCAGTGTATATAGCAGACTTAGACTAAGACACGTAGTGAGCAAGTTAACTAAAGAAAGCCACGTAGGAGAAAGTACACCACTGACTAACGCCAAGTGTAAGAGTCACCGTTTAGTAACACCGTCAGAATTTCTTAGGTACGTGTAGCGGAACTGCAGACATCTTGAATACAGTTTGCAAAAGCTAACGTCTATTTTTCCAGACAGCTGGGAGTGAGATCGTCTCTTAGTGACCAACAGGACGGTGGCCCCTGCCGGTCATGTGACTCTAAACAACACACAGGTAGTGATCTAGCGACACAGCTGAGTTCCCTTAACAGCACATTAAGACAGCAGTCATGACCACCTGCTCTCTAGTAGGACAACCACGTTTTTAAAATAAGACAAATCATATAATAGCAGTTTATGTAACCAGAATTGTAAAGCAAAACTTCAAATAGGTAATATAAATAAATATGAACTTCCCAAGACTTGATTTTTCTAAATATTTAAAACCTGACAAGGGGCCAGTGAGATGGCTCAGCGGTGTAAGCGCCTGCCTGGCAAGCGCGAGGGTCCGAGTTCGACTCCCGGAACCCACATACGAGAAAAGGGCCGGTGATATCGCTCAGCGGCACGGGCGCCTGCTGGTGCGTGAGGTCCTGAGGTCGACCCCTGGTACCCACAGAAAAAAAAAACCTGACAAGACAGTAGAGAACACAAGGAATTATTTGGGCAAATGTAAAGCCTCTCTTTTTAAAATGTTGTGAATTATACTAAAAACAGATCAATGTGCTAAGCCTTATTGTTTTAAAGGTAAAGATTCTGACATTATCCCTTTGTATTTTATTTTGAATTCTTTCTTAAATATTTTTCTTAGAACAAACTATTTCTAATTAGAAATGATTTACTCAAAAGATATACTGTTAAGATATGTAAAGCCAGTGTGATGGTGCATACCTGAATCCCAGCTCTTGGAAGGCTGAAGCAGGAGGATTGCCAGGAGTTTGAGGCCAGCTTGGGAGACCTTGTCTCAAAACAAAACAAAACCAAATAAAACAAAACAAAACAAAACGATGTATGACCCATACACAAGAAAAACATAACTTTTAGATCATTACGAAATTGTGCCACCCCATACATAGTTTGTCAGTAGCTTTCAAAATCATGTTATTATTGACATTTGTGCTCCAAACTGTGAGCATCCTATACAGATGTCAGCACCATAATTTAGAAAAGAACGCACAGCGTACTTGGCATGGGTAAAGCCCAAAATCTTTGCTCTTAAACCTTGTAAGGCTTTTCTGTAAAACACAGTGATTTAAAAAACCACAGTTTAAGTACTTAATATAAGCAAAGATTAGATAGCAAAATAATAGCTCTTTATTACAGAGAAGCAAGCAAACCTTTTTAGCAGCTCTTACGATGATCAGCGTTAGGTCAGAAAAACCAACCACGAACAGACCAGATGGGTCACAGTTACTAATTCTCTGCAGCAAACATTTTTGTTTTCTTAAAACCAACAGTTACTAGAATATTAAATGAGTTGGGCTTAAACAAACTATTAACTTCAGGATATCTTTTTTTTTTTTTTTTTGAGACAGGTTCAAGCTGGCCTTGAACTCATTATGTAGCTCAGGCTGGCCTCGAACTTGAAGCAATCCTCCTGCTTCAGCCTCCCATGTTCTGGGATTACAGTCATGAGCCACCACGCCCGGCTAGGATATTTTAAAACAGTGAACAGATAAAACCCTCAGTCACTTAGAGATATTATTTAAAGTTCATTATTAACTTGTTGACCTATAGTCTGACAAAAGACTCCATTTTTAGATACTTATGGTCCCCAAAATAGTTACCCTGAAACTTATCAAAGGATCAGATAGCTTTTGACCTTATATCAGTGTTACACAAATACATGCACATCGACCACACTATCAGTTATAAATTTTAAGGAGCAAAGAATACACGAATTTATACTTAAGAAATGTCTTTAGTATTTTAAATTAATTATAAATAACTCAGATGTTTTACTTACATACCTAATTAACTTAATTTTTAACAGCTATCTCTACATTGCCTATAAACTATAAAACATCTGACAAATACAAGTTAATGTTCCAAGACAATTTTTTCCTTCTGAGGATAAAACTCAAAAGTTGTAGTTGGTACCTGGAAATTACATGGACATGTGCTATAAAAGAATGCTATTTGGGGGAGAGGTGGGCTTTTGAGACGGAGTCTCACTATGTCGTCCAGGCTGGCCTTGAACTCTCTGGAGCCCTCCTGCCTCTGGCTCCCTCGTGCTGGGATTACAGGTGTGCGCTGCCACACCTGGGTGTGGGCCTCTGTGTGCCCTGTGCAGGGCAGAAGCCCCAGGATGGCAGGAGCCCGTGCTCCAGTGTGACCTGGTGTAGCCAGGATGCCTCTCTGGGTGTCACCAATCAGTGTGGACTCAGAGGGCTGGGACACCAAGCCAAGGCCTCCACAGGGACAATCAGTGCTGCTCAACCAACACTGAGGCTTGGCAGTGCCTTCTGGGACCTTAGCTTCCCATGGGCTTCACCCAGGACTCTTCCCAGAGTTGGCCTCCCCTGGTTTCTGGGGGGAGGTGCCTGTGAGGAGCGAGTGGAAGCCGCATGGGGCCTGGGGACCCACGAACAGCGTGGCACAGTCCACGGGTCCCAGGGGCAGGGCATGGCCCCCGCTCCCTGCAGCAGAGCGAGCTCTGGGAGACCGCAGGGTCACAGCTTCTCCGGGAGCTGGGGTGGGACATCCAGAGAAGCCTCAGGCTGAGGTGAGGCTGGCAATGGAAGCCTCGCTGACAGAGCATCTCCAACTGTTGGGGATTGTATAACTGGGGAAAGGACAGATGCGATCCTGCTCTGGCCCTCAAGCTAGGTTCTCCCTGGCAGGGAGGGAGACCGGAGCTGTGCCAGGTACCAACGGGATCGCCGGTGGGGTAGGCCGGGCAAGGTACCTGGGACTCAAAGCAGTTCAGCACTGGGCTTGGGATTTTCCACTGCTCGTGCACACAAGTGTAAGTGCACACACGCAAAAGCCTGCGTGCCATGCGCCCTGTTGCCTGAAGCTGGGGTCCCTGCCCTTGTACCCTCAGGCTCCCAGGGAGGACCTGCAGGGATGGCAAGCGGGACAGCTCAAGAAAGACCCTGGGTGTCTCCACTTCCTGTTGGAACCCTGGCAGGCCCAGGGTCTGGCCAAGCACACTCCCAGATGTAAGCCCAACTCTGCCTTCCAGACGAGGCTCTCACGGCTCCCTGCTGGGCCCCCCAAAACCCCCAGCACCATCCCAGAGGAGGTGGAGCAGCCACACAGAGGAGCCTCCTCCTGGGGACGGACCCAGTGGACCCACGGACTGTGCGACACTGTTCCCGGGTCCCCAGGCCCCCTGCGGCCCCCACTCGTTCCTCACAGGCACCTTAGCTATTTCGCTTTGCTGTCACTCTCCTCAATAGCACCAGGGGCCCCAGGGTGGGGACACTGCAAACTCACCCAGGGCCCCAGGGTGGGGAGCTGGGAAGGGAGTGAGCAAGCAGGCCTGGGTGCTTTGTAGATAGGATGTCGTTTCCTTTGCCAACATTCATCAAATTGCGTACTTAGTGCACCACTTTTTGTTTGGTGTGTGTGTGTGTGTGTGTGTGTGTGTGTGTGTGTGACAGGGTCTCACTATATAGTTCAGGCTGGCTTTGAACTCACTAGGTAGCCTGCCAGCCTCTGGCACCTGCCTGCTGCTCACCCACAGTGTAGCAATGAACTCTTCACTTTTCTCGGTACCTGCCACCTCCTGTCCTGCTTGTCCTCGTCTGCCAATGGCACTGCCACCATTCCTGGGTCCTGGATGTGGCAGTGCCACATCCTCAGGCACAACCTCAGATCCCCATCTGAAGCCCGTGGTCACGGCTGCTTTAACAAATTTTTTTACAAGTCCATCTTTCCATGCTTCTGCAGCCAGGAGCAAGATGCTTTCACCCGGAGGGACAGGGCTAGGATGTGTCAGGGGCCCTGGGTGACCCTAGACCTAAGTCACAACCTCTGTGTGCCTCAGTTTCTCCTTCTGTCAGCTGAAAGCACAGGAGAGGGGTCAAAGATCAGTGGGGGGGGGGCGTCCGGCTAACTGCCCAGATCCCTCCAGGCCTGCGTAGGCCGCGGATGAAGGCTCAGCCCACACGGCCTGGTTGCTGGCGTCGCACAGCAGGAGCAGAGCGGCTGTCGGGGACCCAAGGATGTGCAGGTGCTTATTCTGCTAAGTAAGCACCTGGCGCTATATTTTCTGTCTGGATGTCCCCCAAGAGCCGCCGTGCTCATGTGGAAGTGACTGGCTTTGGGTGTTTGAGGCTGACCTGCTCTTCAGAGGTGGGGTCACCAGAAGAGGTTCCCTGGGGGTGTGGCCTGGAAGGGCTCATCTCCCTCCGGCTGTATCGGGCAGTGCTTACTGGAGAAACAGATTTAATCCAAGATGTACAAATAAAGGATTTCCAGACTGGCTTACAGGGGCCGCCCGCCGAGTCAGGCGTGGAAGAGTGCAAAAGGGCCATCTGCGCACTGGGGATTCGAAGGATCCAGCCGAAGAGCTGCAGCCCACTGCAGGGTCCCGTGTGAGCCTGTACGACGAGGCCGAAGGCTTTGCCTTGAAAGCTGAAGAGTCCCTCATGCCGGAAGCCAGAAGACAGCGCCGTCCAAGGTGGAGGCGAAGACTGGAGCTCCTCGGAAGCCTTCCGTCTTGGTTTCCCTTTTATTCCATTCAGGCAGGAAGCCTGTTGGCTGCTGTCACTCACACTCAGGGTGGGTCTTCTGTTTTCAGTAAATCCAGTCAGCCATACCCAGAATTATGCTGACCCAATTTAGTTGGGCATTTTTTATGCAAAGTGACACAATCAGTTAACTATCACACGGTTCCTCTCTTCTCTCTCCACTTCCTGTGCGCCATGCCGTGAGCAGCTCTCCTCCTCCAGCGCCTCTGCCGTGTTGCCCTGCCTTAGCGCCAGCCAGCTATGGACTGAAATCCCTCAAACTGGGAACCAAAATACACCTCTCCTCTTTTCCTTTGTAGGAGTTGGGTCTTGTGTCCCACAATAAGGGGAGTAACTAAGACACGGAGCTGGGCACATTCCCGGTGCGTGGTGCCCACAGCCTTCCAGCTATGCTTCAGAGATGTCTTGAAGGGCTCCCCCGAAGGCCCAGCCTGGAAACCTACCCCCCCCAACAGGAATGAATGCAGTTCTCACAGAACCAGTGAGCCCCTGTGAGAGGGAGTTGATATAAAAAGAGGGAGGGTGGCCCCTGGCTCTCTGGCTTCCCGTCTCTGCCATGCTGTGACGTGGCCAGAGGCTCTCACCAGAGTTGAGCAGATGTTAGCACCATGCTCTGGAATCTCCAGACTTACATGCTCAGTAAACCTCTTTGCTTTCTAAAGTACCCCGCCTCAGGTGCTTTGTTATAACAAGAGAAAGTGGACCAATACAGCCCCCAGTAGAGTTGTTGCAAATTCTAGGGCCACCGTCCCCTATGCCTGAGCAAAAATTCCAGGCAAGATGAGTTCTTTATGAACAAAGTAATCAGCTTTTGGAGACCCCTGCAAGTCCAAAAATGCAAGTGACGGAGTGGGGGGAAAGCCTGGGCACCCTGCTTCAGGAGCAGACTAGAGCAATCGCCGCCGCTGCCCGAGCATCACCGCAAACAAGCTTTCCACACAATGCGCTGCTGCGGGGAACGCCTCTAAGGATGCCTGAGGCCCGAGACCGATCACCCATGTTTACGATAATGGGCAAAGCGTGGGTACATGGGGCCTGGTGCTCCCAGCGCTACAGATCCAAAGATGCAAACCAAGCCCCCCATTCCCTGTCCATCCTCATGGTTTGGGAGACCCAAGAGCACCATGACCATTGTCCACCATTGCTACAGGCAAGCATGGTTATTGGGGTTCTTGGGGCCGCTCCCCAGCTTTGGGGGTGTGGGGAGTTCATTGCAGCGAGGGCAATGGCAGCTTCTCAATTTCCAGAGCAAGGGATGTGACAAGCCCACCACCTCAGCGACCCTGGGGTGGCCTCTGAAGTACCACCAGCATGGTGGCAGCAGAGGGGCAGCTTCCCAGGGGGCCAGGTCTTCAGCATTGCTCTTGGTTCATCCCAGGAGTCCCCGGAGCCCTGTTTCAGCTGCTCCAATGGAAGCACCCGGCGCCTGGCACAGAGCTGTGCACCTGGTACCCAGGACAGGAGGGGCATCCCGCCTGGGAGACCGTGAAGAACCTGGCAGCTGCCTCCTCCCCACTCTCTTCTCCACCTGAGCCCATCCCCGCCTGCTGGAGCCCTCCCACCTCCAGAGTCAGCGCAGACCTTACTTGCTTGGGGCAACTTCCAGTCACCATGCTACAAGCGCCCCATGCTGGGTGGCTCCCACTGCCTCGTGGCTGCTTCCAGGAGCAGACAGGACCTGCACCTGGCGTGGGCACTGTCAGTCTCCAGAGCATCCTTTCTCCTACAATGGGGCAGGAGGATCGCAAGTTTGAGCCCTTCCTGGGCAAGTTAGTGAGACCCTGTGTTAAAATAAAATAAAAAACAGCTGGATGCAGGTCAGTGGTAGAACGCCCCTGGGTTCAATCCTCAGTACCACAATTTAAAAAAAAAAGGATCTGTTCAAGGCAGAGACCTTAGTTCTTTGGCTTTTGTTGTCTGCTTGACCTAACACTTGGGACCTGGAATATTCCCAGTCCCCCCAAACACCGTGCTTGCTGATGTAATGTCTGAATGCTACTGGCCTAGGTGACAAGTCAAAGGCAGAAGCTACGGACAGCAGAATGTGGCAGCACGGTAAGAGATAAACTAAGTGCTGCCAGTAAAGAGTGGGCAGCAGCCAGGTGACGCCTGTCCCCACCTGCACCCCAGTGGGAAGATCAGAGTCTTCATGAAAATTAAGTCAAGGCGGTGACGGGCTCCCTGCGCAGTCCCCGCAGGGTCAAAGACGCAGGGTCAAAGACGGAAGGAGAAATGGTCTCTTTTGGGATCCAGCCGCAGTTGCTTCCAGAATCCCCTTGGCCAGATCTGTAGATCTCCACCACGAGAAATGAAGTCCTGCGAGACGCTTCGCACGTTCCTGATCCACAGAGAAAACAGCTCCAGGTTTGGGGGTCCCTCAATGGAAAGGCCACCAACAACCTCACCACCAGGGACCCCTGGTGACAAGCCCGAGACTTCTGATCGGCCACCTCGGGCTTCATCCTCCACAGGCGTGAATGGGCGGGATGAGTCACTGGACATTTCAGAGAAGTGCCCGGCAGGAAGGGAGGAACCGAAAGAGAGAAACAAAGCCAGCACAGGGACGAGAGGGGGAGAGGGGACGGGAAGTACCCGGAGAATAACAAGCTAGAGCACCCTCGGAGAAAGGAGGGACGCCGGTGCCCTGCCCCACTGGCGCGGATCCTAAGAGAGTCGGAGAGCAGCCTCCTGGGAGGTTGCAGTCAGAATTCAGCCAACTGCCAGGGCGCAGGCACCGTGAACACAAGCCCCGTTCTCTCTGATTCAGTGCACATTCGTGCAGACCCCAAACCCTCTGTTCTAGGTTTGCTAGAAGGTCCTGGAGCTGCCTGACAGCTGTCGTATACACAGATATGGGTCCTTGCTGGGGACAGTTACAGAGTCACTCCAGCCAGAAGAAAAAATGAAGCGGAGTTCCTGTTTCGAGTACTACACAGTGGAGACGGGACGCGGTCCTTTCTGGTGTTGCACCCGGGGACCAGCCTCAGGGTCCATTCTGCAGGCATGAACAGCCTCTCCACTGACCTCAGTCCCCGTTCCAGTCCCCAGCCATGACACAAAGCACCCCCCCTGCAAAGCGACATTGCCCATCCTTCTGGCGTGGTCAGCCCAGGGCTCAGTCTCTATTGATGTAGGTAGGTAAGGAAGAGCTCAGCCCCTTCCCTTCCACGTATCCTACTGAAGGAAGGCCTGGGCCGGCACTCTCATGGAACTAGGAAATACACCAAAATGCACAGATATATGTTTTAATGTATTGCAAAAATAAATAAAACTCCACAAATCCTTTGCCTCGGTTTTCCCACCCTTGAATTCGGGCTGCTCTTGGAACTTATTTTGATTAAATTCTCTCCCCCAACCTTGATGTCTTGCTTTCGTTTTGTTGTTGTTTTGGGTGCTGAGGGTGGAACCTGGGACCTCACGCATGCCCGGCAAGTGCTGTACCCCAGGCAGGCTTGGATGTTTCTGCACTGGCCAGCGATCCTGGAAGATCGCCTGCCCTGCAGGTCGGTCCCATGGCCAGAGCCCCATTGTGCACCCTTGGCAGGAACGTCACAGAAGGAATGGTGACTTCTCAGTGCTGCGGTGCATCCAATTCTTAAAAATGTAGTGGTTTGGAGGCTACTCACAAAGAGATACAAGCATCATGACTATGTGATTTTGACCAACAGGATGTGGCAGAGCTGACAAGCGATTCCTAAACCTCAGCCTTTCAGAGGCCTTTACAGTTACTGCTCTTGTGCTGGGAACTCTCCCATCACCGTGCCGACAAGCCCGAGCTGGCCTGTGGAGCACAAGCGGCCCCCGAGTACCCCGGCACCGAGCCATCCCCGCCGGCCAGTCCCCAGCAAAGGGAGCTCCGCCAAGCCAGCCCAGGCGGAACAACCACCTGGTTGTCCCATGAATCCGTAAGAAATAATCAAAATGTTGTCATCTGAGCCATTTGGTTTTGCGAAAAAGCTAAACTCATCAAAGACAAGGCTGGTGTCATGAAAACTACAGAGAAAGTGCGTCCACGGTGACAGAGGGCGATGGGTGCCCATACTTTATGTCTAAATATTTCAAAGATGTGAATTGAGCCAGGTGTGGTGATGCACCCCTGTCATCCCATCCCACCACCTGGGAGGATGAGGCAGGAGGATCCGAAGTTTGAGCCCAGCCTGGACAACTTAGCAAGACCCGGTTTCAAAATAAAAATAAAAAAAGGAAGTGGAGGATGGAGCTCAGTGCAAAGGCCTGGGGTTCAATTCCTCCCAGTAACAACAACAACAACAGTGATACGAATCAAGTAGCAAACCGTTCGATGGGGTACGTGGACATTTTGTGGTCCCCCATGGTGTTGCGGCCCAGCAAACCAATTGTAAGTTGAATACGCTGCTAGTTGAAAACGAGTTGAACACAGCCAAGCTATGAGCATCCTCGCTTCGCCACAAAGCCCATCTCAGACTCTCAGTTCCTTACCCCCGGAGAGCGTAGACCAAGGTGCTTGCCGGGAAAAAGACCAGCATTCCCAGTACGATTTCTACGGAACACACCTCACTTCCACAGCACCATCAAGGTGGAAACGCCCAGGCTGGATCGTCACAGTCAGGGACCATCGGAATATCCCCAAGTCACGAGTGTACCAGGACTGCAGCCCGGCCGGAGGGGATACCCTGACTCCCACCTGGAGGTCTAGGTGGGACAGGGGGCGCTCTGGGACAGCAGCCCCTGGTGCGGGTTAGTTCTAAGTGTCAACACCGGCAGTCACACAATGCCCAGATGGCTGGCCAGGGAAGCATTCCTGGGGCGTGTCGGGGAGGGTTCTCTGGAGAAGACCAGCACGGATTGGTGGGCGGTGGGGCAGGCGGCAGCCCATCCCAGGGCCCGGATGGATCACAAAGGCTGAAATGGGCTGGTTCATCTGCATGACCACCGAGCATCAGGGACAGGGCCCCGCTGCCCTCCGTGCCTCTGGCTCTCGGCTTCGCCCCTGGGCTGGAGGCCACACCCAGCCGTCTGGTGCTCCGCCACCTGGTATGCTGGGCTGCAGCTGCAGGTGCAGGGAACAGATGGCTCCCCTTGCACAGGCACGGGGTCTGTCCCTTAGAGTAAGTCTCTGGATAGAGGCAGGTGTTGATATGGGGTAGATGTAGACTGAAATGAGGGGAATGTGTCTCTTTCACTGGAGAACCTCCTCCCCTCTCCCCAGCTCTGTCCAGCTCTGCCCCACATGGGACTCTCGGGCCCAGATGACACCCTAGCTGACCGGTCCAGAGGTCTCGCTGCTCTGCAGTCCAGCCTACCCCACCTCTGGGCCAATCCCTGTTGTCCCTCAGGCCAAGGGGTGTACACATGTCCATGGGGTGCAGGGCAGAGAGAGGGAGAGGAAGGAACGACATCACTCCGGCTAGTCCACGCCCTCGCCTCTCAGTCACCTCCACCCGTGGCGGATGGAAGTGCCGGAAGAAGGGGATCTCGCGCCATGGACTGAGTCTGGTGTCACAGCCACTGTGCGGGCCTAGAAGACGACCCGTACCAAATCCCAAGGGGGAGGCCTCCTAAACATCATGGGGCCCATGAGCTGTTTCAGGTCATTTCTCTGTAAACCAAGAGGCTAAAACAGGATCTTACAAGAAAAAAAAGAGAAAAATATTCATGGCAAGCCCATGGGAAGCTAGGCAAAGATCAAAGAGTGTTTGGTTTCAGGGACACAAACACCACGCAAGAAATTATCCACCGCAACGCCCTGTCGGGCTCAGCCATGGCTCTGGTCACACATTGCTTTTGGCCCAATGGGGACAGAGCTGGGTACAGAACCCCTCCCCTATGTTCGTTACCCAGCACCCTAACCCCCCACACCCCTAGGTCTAGGCACGCGCTGGTCTGCTTGCACCCGAAGTTGTTCTGGTTACAGAAAAGAAATGGAAGGCCTAGATTGCATATTAAAGAGATTTTTTTACATTACATATTCATGAAGTGAATAATCATGTGCGTGGTAGCACACACCTGTGATCTCAGCACTCGGGAGGCTGAGGCAGGAGGATCTCTTTGAGTTTGAGGCCAGCCTTGGCTATATAGTGAGTTCAGCCTGAACTGCATAAGGAGACCCTGTCTCAACAACAAAACAAAGACACAAACAAAAATGACGTATTCATGGATGCTGGCGTGAGGAGAAATACCAGAACAAGTGGAAAGGAAGGGTGGGGAGGGGCAGAGAGGGGCGGTGGGGAGCTCCTTCCGTCTCAGACGACAGGGCCACGTGGCTTGTGTGAGCTCCAGGTGCTCAGTGTGAGCCAAACCTGGCCGGAGCAGAGCCGTGCCAACCACGCCCTGGGCCGTCGTAACATGCAGCGGCACCCAGAGCCAGGGTTGCTGCCGCCTGGGCGCTGAGGCTCCCAAGCACCAGCTGGATGGAAGCACAGGGAGGGGCGTGTGCTCCATGCAGCCTGGTCCTGTCCCTGCCAGCCCCCCAACCCCATCCTGAGATGCAGCCCCTGCCCAGCTAAGCGCTATACCCAGGTACACCCAAGGGAAGTGCAAACACTCGTGCACACGAAAGCTCACTGCACACATTCACAGCCGCTTACCCAGAATAGTCACAGAGTAAGGACAAGTGCAATGTCCACTGAGCAGCGAATGAATAAGCAAACCTGAGCCAGCCGCACCACGGGGAAAGGGAAGAAAGCATTGATACCATGAACCTTGGAAACACAGCTGGACATGCGCACAGCACTGCGCGCGGTGTGGTTTTATTTAGAGGGAATGCCCGGGCGAGGCAAATCTAAGGGGCTGCAAATAGACGACCGGTTGCTTAAAGCCAGGGACGTCGGAGGGCAGTGGCTGAAGAGTATGGGGTTATGAAGTTTCTTATATGGATGGTGAAAATGTTCTAAAATTAGGAGGTAGTGATGGTTGTGTAATTTTGTGAATATATTAAAAACCACTGAGTTAAAAAAAAAAATGAATATATACAGAGAAAGGGCAACATCCCTTTTGTGGTATTCCTGCCAAAAAACACACGATCAGCATCTAATTACGAGGAAACCTCGGAGTAGCCCAAACTGAAGGGCATCTTACAGGCCCGCGGGCCTGTGCCCTTCAGAAATGTCAAGGTCAAGAGAGACACTAGAGACCGAGGACGCATCCCAGAGCAGAGGCGCGACACCGAGGTGGAGTCTGAGCTGGGCTGATCCTGGATGGGATCTTGAAGACCTAATTATTTTTCTATTAAAGGATGTGAGTGGCACAATTTCCCGAGCACTAAGGAATAACGTTACACGGATGCTCACTTCCTGACTTGGAGATTATGTGAAAAAAAAAAAAGAGTCCTCATTTGTAAGAAACATACTGAAATATTAAGGCAAAAATAAAAACTGAAAAATTATCTGTATCTATCCAAAACATGGGGAGGAGGAGCCGACATGGTTAAGTGTTGAGAACTGGTGAACTGAATGAAGGGGGTGATGGGAGCTGTTTGCAGCGTTTTGTGATCTCCCAGAAGCCTGCAGTTATTTCAAAGTGAGAAGAATACAACACAGCAATGTTTCCTGTGTCACTCTTATGTCCCTCAACGACTGCTGCATTTTCTGTTATCTGGATGAACGAGATTCATTCAATTGATTATCATTGATCTTGAGTCCAGCTTTCAGCACAAAATTTATATGCAAAAACTCTTAGATCTTGGTACTTTTATTTTCACAAAATAAAGAGCCAGAGGTAAGATTTCTGGAAAGAAAAGCTTATTATGATTTAGTTTATTTTTTAATTAATTATTTTAATTGACAAAAATCATATATATTTATCATGTACAACATGATGTTTTGAAATAAGTGTGCACTGTATAATGGGTAAGTCAAGCTACATGTATTACCTCATATATTTATCATTTTTTAGGTGAGCTCACTTACGATCTACTCTCTCGGCAATTTTCAGTGCTGGGCGTTGCTATTAACAATGTCTCCTCACATCTGTGTTAGACTCCTCCTGAGTGTCTTTATGAGCTGTAATTAAAAATATGACTGCTGCTGCTGAGTGCCATGCAATGGAAAGGCAGCTCATAAAAACACGATGCCGTGGCCTCATCCACCTTATTGAACGGATCTGGTACCAGGTGACTTGTGGCTGTTCTCTAAAGTCAAAATAACCAAGAAAGGGAAATGTTTTGAATTGATTCAGGACATTAAGACTGCCTTGATAGTACAGCTAAGAACACGCACGAAGGAGGACTCCAGAACTGCTGCAGACAGTGGCAAGGACAATGGGACACATGTGTTCGAAGAGAGGGAAATAATGGTTGAAAAAGTCCTCAACTTGGTGAAAGTCATAAAACCAGAGATTCAGCAAGCAGAGTGAATCTGAAAATATCCATACCAATATACATCATAATTAAACTTTGGAAAACTAAAGACAAAGAATTTTTTTTTGGCACTGTTGGAGATCGAACCCAGCATTTCGTGCTAGACAAGTACGCAGCCACTGACCTGCACCCTGCCCTGATGAGCATCTTTTCAATGTGCTTTATGAACATTTGTGTAATTTCCTTGGAAAAATTTCTATTTAAATCCTTTGTCAGTTTTTAAATTAGGTTTTTGTTGTTGAATTGCAAGAGTCCTTTTTATATTCTGGACACTAAACCTTTATAGATATATTACCTACAAACGTTTTCCCTCACATCTATATTTACAAGGAATATTAACTGGTTTTCATTTTGATGAAGTCAAAGTTATGTATTTTTATTTTGTGTCTTGTACTTTGGATAACACATTTAAAATCAATTTAAATGTGTTGGTTCTTCATTCTTTTTTTAGACAGGGTCTCACTGTATAGTCCAGGCTGGCCTTGAATTCACTATGTAGCATGGGCTGGCCTTGAACTCTCAGCAATCCTCCTGCTTCAGCCTCCTGAGGGCTGGGATTACAGGCATGCCCTCCACCACACCCAGCTGATTCTTCATTCTTTTAATCTTCCTGCTCTTCAGATTTGATAATCTCAATAGACCTATCTTCAAGTTCTCTAATTTGTTTTTCTGTCTCCTCACATGTGTTAGACTTCTCTAGTTTACTTTTCATTTGTTGTTATACTTCTTTTTTTTTTTTTTTTTTTTCATTGTACTTCTTAACACCAGAATTTCTATGTGGTTCCAATTTACAATTTCTCTAATTGATATTTTGTATATGTTCACACATTATACTCCTGGTTTCCTTCCTTGTTTTCTATAATTTCCTTTCATTCTTTGACAACGTTTAAGAAAGTTGATTTATAGTTTTTCTCTAGTAAGTCCAGTGCCTGGACTTTCCCAAAGACAATTTTTATTAGTTTCTTTTATTCTTGTGAATGACTCATACTTCTTTTCTCTTTTCCTCTAACTGAAATTAAGCAATTTCCTTCTTTATTCAGCTTTTCTCTGATGGTAGTAGTTTTTTTACTTGATTCCAATGTTCCACAAAAGATGAATCTGGCAGTTTTTGCCAAGTTCTTCATAGTTTTTGGAGTCTAGAAGCCCCTGCCCCATTGTTTTTTTGGGATAATACTTTTTATATTTTTTTCTTACCACAGCATGTAAATACACAAATTAATATTTAAAGTTTAATGAAAATTATTAAAATGTAAATTAAAATATTGTCAAAGAGGAAAATTCAAAAATGCTGTTTACATAATTGAATCAGGTTAAATGAATTAAGAACATAATAAATACAAATAAAATGATCAAGAAAGTCAATTAGCAGACACAAATGAAATGTTGCATTCTTCAGAGAGAGAGCATACATTTTGGCATCTGCCCATATAACACTGACAGAGATTGAGTAATCTCTTAGGCACAAAGAAGATCTTAAGAAATTTTAAAACTAAGAATTTGATAGACCATGTGCTCTAATCATAATTTAACAAAAGTAGAAATTGCTAATAAAAAGAATCATTAACTCCTATACAACTTAAGGAAGGAGAGGTTTATTTTGGCTCTCTTTTCAGAAGTTTTAGTCCACATTTTGCAGGCTTAAACACAGAAGAGGCTTAAACAAAGAAATGCCACGGTGGATGGGTCTGACGTAGGAAACCTGCTCACATCATGGTGACCAGGAAGCAGAGAGAGAAGCCGGGAGCTGGGAAGGGAGATGCACCCTTTCAGGTCATGTCCCCAGTGACCCACCTCTTTTGACTAGACTCCACTCCCTAACGAGTCAGCTATATCACCCCCATGATTTAACCACCTTCCAAAAGCCCTACCTATGGGTGCATGAGGACTTTTTTTTTTTTTTTTTTTTTTTTGTGGGTACTGGGGGTCAACCTCATGCGCCAGCAGGCACTTGTGCCACTGAGCCATCTCACCGGCCCCAGTGCATGAGGACTTTGGGGAACATTTTTGACCTAAATCATAACACCTATCTCATACCATATATAAAAAGAAACATCTGAAGAATTAAAACTTAAATAGAAAAAATGGTATAAATCCAGAAAGAAATTTAGGCAATTCTGTTCATATTTTGATCACATCTCATAGCTGAAGGGGAAGATCCTTAGGGATTTTTGACTGGCCCCACTTTGGAGAGAAGCCCAGGTTTCATGGTTGGCAGCGCCTGGCTCGGATGTGGGAAAGGAAGAGACTTGCTGTGCCTTTCACCAACTGGAGCACATCTGGGTGGAGAGTCCACATGTGAGCCCACAGCAGCCAGAACAGAGGGCCAGGCCAACACCTTGTGAGAGCCATGGGCTGAAGCCCAGGATGCTGCCCTCTCTGGATGGGGCACCTTCTGGCTGTGCCCTGACCCCTGATTCATCCACACAGACTACCTCTTGCCCCAACGTTCTCTGGCTACCTCTGGGGACATGCTGACTTTTGACTCCTTCAGAGTTTTATTTAGGACCCCAGTAGATGAGACCACAATCAGGCTACTGCCTCTAATATACAGGATAAAACTTGAAGAGCAAAGTTTCTCTGAGGAAGGTGATGTTGGGCCTCCTCACTCCTCCCCTCAGTGCATTAGAAATAAGCACTCTTCTCCAGAAAATGAACCCTACACCCCAGGTAGGAAATCTATTTTCCAGGAAGCTTCCATCTGTTTATTGGCCTCAAATCAGCTAAGCTTCAGTCACTTGCTGGGGTGGACAGGTTGGATGATAGAAGGAGAACTTTGTCTAATGGCCAGTAGCAGCAAAGATTTTGGAAGGAGCCTGGATCTATGGTGATGCTTTAGGGTGAAAGAAAATGAACCACAGTTCAATTTGGCTTAAACATAGTATTAGTCCATTTTCTGTTGCTGTAATACAACACCTGAGGCTGGGTAAATTGTAAAGAAAATGTTTATCTAGCACACTGTCCTGAAGGTTCAAGAACACAGCACTGGCACCTGTTGGGCTCTGGTGAGAGTTTGAAAGTAGAAGGCATCACAATGGTGGGAGCACGTCTGGCAGAGATCGCATGCCATTACAGGAAGCAAAAGACTGGGAGGGACCATTCTTGGTCTTTTTATAACAACTTGCTCTTGAGGGAACTAACCAGCCTCCCACAAGAGCTGCATTAATCCCTTCCGAGGGTGATACCCAATGAGCTCATTACTCTTCCTAGGATCCACCTTCCGAAGGTCCAACCACCTCTCCAACACCACACTGAGGACCACGCTTCCAGTGCTTGCACCCTCAGGGGACACACTGAAACCACAGCAAGGACAAAGGACAGGTGTTGGGTCATGTGCCCGGACCATTTCTAGAGTTTCTCTGTGGCTCTACCCTCTGTCCTGGCTTTCCACGATGGCAGAAGCAAGTCCATGCCTCTCAATCTGCCACAAAGACAGCACTGCCTCACTTCTAAAAGTGAGGACACTTTCCTATGAGGTCCTTAGCAACCTTGCCTACGAGTCTGGCTGGCCAGAGTTAGCCTCATGGCTATCCCTGACCACCCTCTGCAGGCGAAGGGGACACTGTGACCATTAATTGTGCTATGTCAACCACATGTTTGTATAAAAATGGCTCCAAGTCTGGGGAACTTGTCCCAAGGTGTGACTGCGGCCCCCCACAGCTATTACATCACCTATAGCAGCACTAAATGTCATTGTTGGGCCATGTTTCCTTAGCGACACTGAAATGCACTCGGACCGTGACTGTGCTAACATGATTTTCCAAAAGGTTTAGCAAAGGATGCAGAAACCGAGCATCAAATAAATCAAAGTAGTGTGTGTGTGGGAAGAGGAAGGAAGTCACTATGCTAATCACAGGGATTGATGGCTTTACCGAGACCATCGGGTGACTCACTGTTTCCTTGAGCAGAAAGGGGAACAGCTCCTTGCTACATGACTGTCCTGGCAGAAAGGGGAAAGTCCCCCACCCCATCCGGCCCTTCGCACAAACTCAGAGACACTTACTACACGGAGGTTGGGACGGTGAGTGCCTGCCGAGGACTGTTTTCCAACAGTGTTGTGTCACCCATGGAGAAGTGCGTGTCATCGTGCACTTCTGGTAAATCCCCTCAGCGCGGGCCCCGGAATCAGCCTGTGGGGTAAGACTGGCTTCCTCCAGGTCAAACAGGGGCTCCTCTGCGCCTTGCCTTGCCAGTGACCTGGAAACGCAGAGGTGCTTTGCGCCATGGCAGGATGCCACCTGCCAGTGAAGAACGTGCGGCGGAGCAGGCTTCTGCAGAAGAGGGGGTCTGCGGAACAGCGCTGGGGAGCATTGCTCTGCGTGTTCTTCCTGCGCGCTGCTTTTCCCGCGCCTGGGTTCCTCAGGTCGGGGCACACAGCTGGCCACATGGGACACAAGGGATAGGTTGTAGTGGGGCTCTTGGGCCAGGGGAGCTGGCTATCTTCTGTGAGTTCAGGAGCCGCGCCAGTCCTCTTACCCTGAGGAGATGGAGACTGAGGGGCCCCGGGGGTGACCTGGAGTCTTGGAGGAGTGTTGGGCTCGCTTGACCACTGGGGAAGTGATCAGTTGTTAAGATTTCACACCCCCAAGGTTCTGGTCCCCAGAGTACCTGAGCCACAGTACTGAAACATGCACTATCACCAAAACTTTTGCCAAGTAGAGGCGCTGGCCTGGTTTTCTTCGTCAAGGACATGAGCATTTTTATTCTCGTTATCAGGTCTCATCATCAGACTTCTTGCAAGCCCCTCACATTTCTAGGTAACCCTGCTTCGAGTGCTATGCTCCGTTTGGAAGCTGAGAGGACACTGCTTTGGTGCATCCCCACCAAAACCCATGTTGAGGGTGAATTCCTTGATGAAGCAATGTTGGGAGGTGGCAGGGAATTAGGAGCTGGGTGTAGTGGTGCACACCTGTAATCCCAACACTCAGGAGGCTGAGGCAGGAGGATTGAGGCCAGCCTGGGCTACATAGTGAGTTCAAGGCCAGCCTGAACTACATAGTGAGACCCTATCTTAAATAAATAAATAAATAAATAAATAAATAAATAAATAAATAAATAAATAAATAAATGGAGGCAATTAGGACACAGAGATTCCCCCTTTATGAGGGATGAATATCATTTCCACCACAGCAGGTTGCTAGAAAGCAAGTTTCCTTCTCTTATGCACCTGTTTGCGTTCTGCTTTCCAGCCACGAGGCCTCATGAAGCTGAGTAGATGGTGGCCCCCATGTTCTTGGACCTTCACAACCATGAGCCAAAATAAACTTATTTTCTTTATAAACTATCCAGTCTCAGGTATCCTGTTATAGCAACAGAAAACAGACTAAATGACAGATACTATGATTTTGGCAAACACTAGGTTTGACTGTTAATGAAAGAAGGGTGAGTGAGAGGGTTCCATTTCACTGGGTTTTCCACTTTCTGTCATTAAGAATCCAGGAAGTGGTTGTCAGCAGGTGGGAGATGTTAACATGCTCCTGGGAGGAGGAGAATGGATGAGAGTGTGGCCCTGAAGGACATCAAGTGGAGGAAGCAAGGGACAAGGCTGCAAGAAAAAGCCACAAGGGGCCCAGGAGGAGGTCTCCCTGGAGGACCTCAGGGGTTGGTGGACTGAGGGACTGGCAGGGACTGGCAATCAAATGTTTGCCACTGAGAAAGAAACCAGAGAGGTGTCTTCGGCAATGGAGCTCCTTGGGTGGGGGTGAACCAGTAATACAAGAATCCTGGCATTTAGGATTTTCCCAGCCAAAGAGCTGCCATCTCGCTGAGTCCCCAGAGCTCCCATCGGCTTTCCTGTTCAGACCTAACGGGAAATCAAACCTGCTTTTCCAAGACCAGAGGAGACATCCACCAGCCACTCAAAGCAATCTGGTCCGGGGAAAACCAAACCTACCATCATCAGACACACACACGTGGACTCCAGGAGTGTGAGAAAGGAAAATAAAAATGCAACCCAGAAAATCAAGAGATGTAAGATTTTAATTGATGGTGCCATGAAGAAGATGCATCCATAAAACAAGAAGATGCTGTGAAAAAGAAAAAAAAAAAAAAAAACCTCCAAAAGAGCTCCATAAAACAGACCATAATGCTTTTTGTTTGTTGAAGAAATCTTTACTTGCCCCAAACTTAAAAGATATTCTTTTAAATTATATTTTAGATTTTTTTTTAACATTTTACAAGTAGATACCCTAGAAGAACTCAGGAGGCTGAGGCAGGAGAACCATGAGCTGGAGGCCAGCCTGGGCTACATAGTGAGTTCAAGTCCAGCCTGAACTCCTTAGAAAGACCCTGTCTCAAAATAACCAAAATTAATAATAATAATATTATAATAATAAATCCCAGAGGTCGCTCCACAGCCACACATAAAGATATTTTGCATTCTTTTTAAAAACAGCTTTAGGAGGTATAATTTAATAGACTCCAGTGCAAATACCGTTTTGGTATTTGTGTATTACACAGTCACAGCCTCAGCACAATCCAGATTTAGAACACTTTCGACACCCAGAAAGTCCCTTCCTGGGATGATTATGACAGTTGACAGTGGACACATCATGTTTACATTATGCCAACTCCAAAAGTGTATTACTCTCTGCCAGTCTGCGTCCAGCACCATGACCCCTGCACCCCTGGAAAGGAGGGGCGTCTGACGTCTGCATGAGAGCGATCACCTCTTCGTATTCTCTCAGACCATGGTTCATATTTCGGGGTTTTCCTAAGTAGCATGTTTTGTCTTTTAAAAATGGATCTTCCTGTCTTCCGTCTGACCCAGGCTTTCAGGAGGCTGAGGCAGGAGGATTGAGGCCAGCCTGGTCACCTGCAGACTGCAATCCACTTTTGGCAGCAACACCCCTTAGAGCCCCCCGCGACACCTGCTCTCTAGGACTGCTGGCCGGTCTCCCTCTGGGTTGTCCCTTCCGGGGTCACTGCTCCTTCCCCTACTTGATTTCAAATGCTATCTGGATTTCACTTCCTTCTCTCTTTTGTTTTCCTTCCTTATTTTCTTGAAGCGTATCTTTAAGTAACTTCCTCAGAAAAAGTATGTGGAAGAAAACCTTTAGATCCTGCCTTTCTGAAAATATTTATATTCATTCCATCGGTCACAACTGATTGGCAGTTTTTCTGGGAATAAAATTCTATATTAAAATATTGATGTAGGGAGTTGAGTCAGAATGATTCTTATTCCTTAATACTTCAAAGTTTCCCCTCTGGAAGCATCTAGGATTCCTTTATCTCTGGTACTCTGAATACTTTCATTTTATTTTGGATACACTTTGGATTTTTAAAATTATCCTAGTTGGTGTTAGTAGTCCCTTGCAATATGGACTCTGTTGCTCTTTTCCTTTGTTCTCTACTTTGATGGCTTTGTATTAGCTGGGTGTGCTACCTGGTGGGTTGACTCTGTCTCACTCGTTCTGTTCTTTTGATGAAGGTTTTGACATTGTCTTCTTGTTTACTGAAAAATCTTGACTTTTAGCCTGCCTACTGATTTTTTTTCTTTGCATTTTGGCAAACTATATATATATTTAAAGCTCAACATTCTAGAAATGGAGAGAAGAGCAGTGGTCACCCGCGTTCAGGGCTGTGGAGTAGGTGGGTGTGACCAGAAAGGAGCACAAAGGACACATTTATGGTGGTGGCAGAGTGTTGGAGACCCGGCTGTATAGCGTTAAGTTGCTAAACACAGGGACCTCTGGCTGTGTTGGAAAAGAGCATAGCATGGTGCTCTGAAGTCAAGATAACCACAGCTGAGGATACCTGGCTCCAACCTCAATTAACTAGAGACGGTAGCTGCAGGCCTTTCACTCCTGCAGTAAATGTCAACCTGGAGATAAGGTAGTTTTCCTAAATTAATGTAATTTACTACTTGGGGAAGTCTTTGAACTATTCCCGAAGTTCCTGCTCAGGTTCCCAAGTTTTCCTCAGTATCCTCTCTCTTTGTCTGTAAACCAAATAAATACGGGCTGCCCAGAAAAGTTCTTTATCTCAACCCCCAGAGAATTTCGAATTCTGTTAGAGGGTTTTTATCCTCCTGGAGCCCTAAAATCATACCACTCGTCTCATTTATTTAAGCCTTCGCTGTCCACTCGTTTAGGAGATTGGGGCCAGGCCAAGACCCCGATAGCAGAGCTCTTGCTTTTTAGTGGTGGTTGCATGAATCCCCACATGGGATAAAATTCACACAAGGTACACACATCCACATCCGCCAAGAAGTGCACGCGGGACTGTGAGATCTGAGTGAATGCGATGGGTTCTGCCAACGTCAATCTCCCAATATTGATATTGTATTAAAATTAGATAAGTTGTTCCCATGGGGACAACTAACTTGAAGGGTAAGAGAACCTCTCCATTACTTTCATAATTTCCTGTGAATCTATAAAATAAAAAGCTATTAAAAAATCAAACATATTTTTATTCAGCAGAAAACTTTCCAAACTGGAAAATGTAAATATATTAAGCCAAGTGTCATGGAACACACCTGTAATCACAGTACTCTAGGAGGCTGAGGCAGAAGGATCTGAAGTTTGAGCCCAGCCTAGGTGATTTAGTGACTTAGTGAAATCCTGTCTCAAAATAAAAAAAAAAAATTTTAAAGGGCTGGAGATGTAGCTTAGTGCAAGGCCCTGGACTAAATCATTGCCCCCTCCCCCCAAAAATTTAAATACACTGTTTATAATACCTTTAAAAAAGAAATCAAAGTCTTAAATGTAAATGTAACGAAAAATGTGCCAGAACTCTACATAGAAAATTTAAAGAATTTAGAGAACCCAATAAGGGGATAATTCTGTTTCTTGATTGAAAGATTTAAAAAGGTGTCAATTCATCCCAAATTGATCTATATGGATTTAATGTAATCCCAATTAAAATCCCAGCGGACTTTCATGGGGGTGTTAGTGACAAACTGACACTGAAGTATACACTGAGAGGTAAATGTTAGGAATTTTCATGACAATAAGAAGAAAGGTTGGGCTGTTTTTACTTCAGAGATCAAGATTCATCACAAAGTGACAGCATAGTATTGGTGAAAGAATAGGCGATTGGACTGAAGAAGTAAAATAAAATTCAAAAATAAATTCACACACATATGGACACTTAAATTTGCCCCAAAAAGCCTGAAACAGTGGGGAAAAGTTCTTTTCAGTCGGTGGAACTGGGAATACGTCTATCTATACACAAAAATATAAATGTACACTCCTGTGTCCCACGGTACCCAAAATCAATGCTGTTGTTCTGCTTGCAAAGGGTACTCTTGCTGTGTCCTCCCCCACTTTGTCCTGAGCCTGTGCGCCCCTGCTGTCTTTTGTGTTTTGGTTTGAGAGAGGGTTTCACTGTTTTACAGGCTGGAGATCCTCACGGTGATCCTCCTGCCTCAGCTTCCCAAGTGCTGGGATTACAGGTGTGCCCCAGGATGCCCGGCCTCATAAGGACATCTTATTGCACTGTGCCTCCCCACACACCTCATTTCACCTGTCCCCTTGCAGACACAGCAGAGGCTCGGGCTGCCAGGGATGTTTGTCACCCTGCAACAGACCCCAACTCCACCTGTCCCTGCCAAACGCCCGCAGCTGGCCGTGCTCCTTGGGGCGAAGCTGTCTTCCAGGGCCTGGCACCTCGCGTCAGCCCTGAAGGGAAACCTGTGGCCGTCCTGGGAGGGAACGGGGCCGGTGAGCTGTTCTGGGCTCCTGCTGGCAGGTCACGGCCCCTTCCACCTGGAAGTGCACGTGGACACGTGGGCAGCTCGGTCCTCCTGGCTCCCTCTCTAGGACCCATCCAGTGAGGCCTGGAAGCAGGCAGGAGACAGCCCCGCCCCAGCCTGGCCTTCTCTCTGCGACTTCTTTACTTGTGTCACCTCCAATGTGCCTCATCCGGCCTGCTACCTTCATGCATTCCCAGTGCTCCCGATCTCCTATCATTGTTTTTGGGTTTTTTGAGCCAGGGTCTTGCTTGTATTCCAGGGTGGCCTCGAACTTGTGGCGATCCTCATCTCAGCCTATAGAATGCTGGGACTAACTTTCCTATTTTTAATAATAATTTCTACAAAACTGTGGTTCTCCATGTGACATGCCCAGGAGCCCCCAAAACTTGCTAAAAATCAAGCTTAGTGGCTCCACTCAGGCCCGGGAGTGAGACACTCTGGGGGGCCCCAGCCCTGGGGTTCAGCGGCCCCCTCAGGACCTGACGCACGCCCCAGGGAGGGGACCCGCATGTGCCCACCGGGACAGCCTCGCAGCCTCGGGGTGACTCGGGAATACTGGTACGTGCTGGAATATTTCAGACCACACCGAGATGTGAAATATATTAATAATTCTGAAATGCACACAAGTAAACAGCTGGTGTATCTTGCATAAGAGACCAACGACAATGAGTTTATGTTGTCAACTGACTCATTTCTGTGCGCATCTTAGAAGTTTCTCCTGTACGGCAGACTCCACAAACGTCTTTATTTCCCCCTCCAGTACTGAGACACCATACCCGACACCACTTAAAACAGGAGGGATGAGTTACAGACCCAGCCTTTTCTAAATTCTGGTAAGGTCTAAACCGCCCAGGCCTGTAATCTTCCTGCCTCAGCCTCCCGAGTACTTGTGATTACAGGCATGTGCCACCACACCTGGCAGATTTCATACACTTTTTAGGTTCTTTTCTTGCAAGGTTGACAGTTTAAAAAGTACATGGGCATCAGAATTTTCTTCACATTAGAGAACTAAAAATGAAAATAAATTTGCTGCTGATCTTGGCAGATATTTATAAACAGCAGCAGCAAGAAGAATCAGGCCTCACTGGTTGACCTTAGAAGAATTATATATATTGTTGCTGTTTTGGGGGGTTTGTTTTGTTTTGTTGAGACAGGGTCTCGCTATCTAGCTCAGGCTGGCCTCGAACTTGCTGCACTCCTGCCTCAGCCTCCCAAGTGTTGGGATTATAGGCGTGCGCCACCGCGCCCAGCTTAGAACATCACAAATCTGAACTCAGGCTCCTCACCAGCTCTTCTTTCATCTGTTTTCTATCCCGGAGTCCCACACGTAAGGAGGGAAGCCTGGAGCCTGGCCTGGGGATGCAGTCACTGCTCTCACGACCAAGACGGCAGTCAAGGCCGGCCAGGACCCCACAGGGCGCGTGTTCCCTGCGCCGGGTCCCAGCGTGACTGCCGTGGGGTGGTGGAAGTCGTCAGTAAACATGAGCATGTAAACTCTGCCCGCTCATTCCCCTGCCTCAGGTGGTGACCGTGACAACCAGGACAGGCAGCAAGAGCACTCCATGTCTGTTGTGCTCTGGGTAAATACAAGCCCTCGGCCGGGAGGACAGGAGACCCAGGGTCCCCTCCGTTTGCTTGGAGGGACCCCAGATGCAGGAGCCAAGGGGCAGAGCCAGGGCTAGTGGACGGGGGACAGGTCGGGATGAAAGGGACTGTCAGAGTTCTCCAGAGGACAAAGCCGGCAGCTCCAGGGATGCAGCTCCAGGGATGGCTGGCCCACAGGGCTGGGGGGAGCGGGGGGGGGGGACGCAGAGGCCCAAGGTCCCTTTGTTCTGCAGCTCCTGCTTGACTGAGGTGACTTGGCACGAGGGTTGGCACAGCAGTGGAGGACAAGATGGGGTGGCTCCCGGACCCGTGGTGCTGTCCCCTTGCCAGGTGGTTGCCTCCCCAGGGCTTCCCGCATCATTGGGGACGCTGCCCCCCCCCCACAGTCTTCGCTGGGCTTCATCTGGGCCTTCAAGCAGGACTGCCGTCCTATGGCGAGGCTGCAGACCCCAGGGCGAGGGTCTCCGAGGGACCTGCCGCCCAGGAACCACGCCTGCTCCCTTGCTTTCAGCCGCAGTCCCAGATCACCCGCTAGGCTGGCAGCTATGTGCTGCACTTGCCTGAGCTGCACGACGGGAGACCCTGCTTCAACCTCAAGCACAGACCAAGTGCCCCAAGTCACCATGGGCCCCCACCCCGCATCCCCAGGGGCCATCTCCGCACACTGCTCATCACACGGCCGTTGCTCAAACGGTTTGACCCAAGTTCCCGGAAGTTTACTTGTTTCCACCTTACTCAACAATTTACCCTGCCAGGGAGGCTGGGGACAGGCCTCCAGGGGCAGCACTGAGGAAATACCCTCCATGCCAGGAACACGTACAGGGTACCCAGGCAGGAAGGAAACCTGCGGTCTACGTTCAAATTTAAAGAAATGTGGTACATTAAGACACCGCCACTGATCCCACTCGAACCCTCCCCTGGCCTCGAGCACACCCCTCCCATTGTCCTTGCCACTTTCTGCAGTGCTTCTGGGTCCTCCTTCCTGAGTGTCTTGCTGTGCCACTGTGGCCTCCCGGAGATTTTCCCCTTTCATCATTTTGACTTTGGGGAAAAGCCAGAGCCGCGTGGTGCCAGACCTAGTGTATGAGGACACCGCTGTGCTGACCAGCTCCCCTTCCACTGGACAGCACATGCAGCACCATTCACCATATATTTGATCATGTGACGGCTGCATGCAGAGGCCCGGGCCTTGCTCAACAAGCCAGAGACGCCTTCCCAGGGGCCAGCCTGGGCACCTCAACTCACGCCTTGGACTCCAGGCAGGATGCCCAGCACCAGCCCGGCTGTGGCCCCACAGCCATCTCAGCCTTGGACCCTGGACATGACCTGAGCCCGACTGAGGGGTGGGAACCGTGGGTTTCTAGGTGCTTCCCCTGGAAGTGCACCTCTTCAGCCCCTTCACCGCGGGCGAAGGGTTAACTCTGCAGCTTCTGCTGAGGGCAGGGGTCTCAGCTCTCGCTGAGGCAGCAGGACAGAGAACCAGGTGCCATGGGCAGAAATGAAGCTCGGACCTGTGCTGGGACGGACAAAGTAAGAGATGCTGGCTCGGTGCAGGAAGCCGGTCACAGAGGCCACACAGAGAACAGTGTGGCCCATGACAAGTCCAGAGGCGGCCAATCTCACGACAGGAAGATCACAGGCTGCCGGGGGTCTAGGGTCGGACAGGTTGGGAGACGGCAGAACGGTCCAAGGGTGTGGGGTAATCGCAGTATTTGACAACCGCCAGCTCCCGACACGGGCCTCTGTGGTGAACTGGAGTTACAGCGCAGGAAAGCCGTGAGGAAACCCAGGGAACCACTCAGTACCGCTTAAGAAAGGGCAGGATGGCCTTGCACGCTCTATCCATGCCGTCCCCAAGGTCTTCACACCTCAGACCGAAAAGATGAGGGTCTTGAGGAAAAATCAAATCCCAGCACGCTGGAACACTGCGCCCAATGCTCCAGGGCCTGGCAGGCTGAGTTAGGAGTCAGGACCCACGCTGTGAGTGCAGCAATCCAGCCCCAGCAGGTGACCCCGGGGCACCAGTGTGTTGTGCCAGGGGGCCTGAACCCCTCTGGTGCAGGGGTAGATCAGGGACTTCTGCACCAGCCCCCACGCAGGGAAGTGGGGTTTCCCACGGAGGTACCACTGCTTTTCTTTCAGGCCAGTTAAGAAAACCAGGGAATCTGAGTGTCTGCCGTGTCTGGCAAGGTGCTGCTCTGTTCTCAGAAGTGCGGAGCAGATTTCAGTTTAAGAGGTGGTCACCAAGCAGGGGAAACCAGCTCAGCTGTGCACAAGCTCTGTATCCAGACAGAAAAGAAAAGGGGCACAGGAAGCCACCACACAGGTCACCAGGAGACAGGACAGGCCAAGGTGGAAAAGCTGCAGCAGGCAGATGGGGCTTCGAGACTGACACACAGATAAATTATCATCAACCTTAAAAGAAAACCAGGTATGCAAGCCTGACACTGGATCCCACGTCCATTCTCCCTTGAGAACACGGAATAAGGCCTTTCCCAACTGCCAACTCCTTTCTACTTCCTTAAACACTTCGTCTACTTCTCCTAAAGTGAAGCATGGACAGTATTATTCTTCTAAGTGGCACATCGTGATGAGAGCAGCAATTTCCACGCTTGGACGTGATGTCAAAGCAGGAGTCTGCTCTGGGGGCTGGTCCGACCCTGGCCACTTCCTTTACAGGAAATCTCAGCCAAAGGAGGGGAAGCAGGAACAGAATGACCCACACCGGTCCTGCAAACCTCCAGCAGGCTGTATTCCCAGCCATCCGCGAGCCCCAACACGTCAGGCAGATGGAAGGAAAAACGCACGTGCCTGGCAGCCTCTGCCTTTGCTATTTTATTTTCACCCTGGAGAAAGGAGGTTTCCATCGGGGGGACAGAGGGAGGGGTTAGTCTGTGGTCTGATGACATCTATCAGACGGGCCCTGCCTACCACAGCGCGCAGGTCCACGTGAGCACCCCACGCCAAACTGAAAAAGGGCTGTTTTGCTGTCCTATTCGGTACGAGCATTGTGCTGTGTCACCTTCTGCCCAATTCCGCCTTGCAAACACCACACCTCCTGTCTTCCGTAAGGGCCAGCTTTACTCCTTGGCCTTAGGATCGCTCGATGGAGCGTGCCTGCCCATTTCTCTCAGATCTTTTTTCTGTGCTGGCGATCCCTGGGGGACAGAGGGTACAGGGAGCCTACTGCGGCCTGGCACGTGAAAACAGTTCTCACGTGAAGGGACCACGGGAGGGTCGGAACATACCTGAAACACGCCGCATAAAGAAAACAGTTCTCATTTTTAGTTTATTAAAGTAAAGGGGGGAGGCGACAGAAACTTTCATTATACACAGTAGACAAGTTAGCACTGCAAAAAAAAAAAAGAGGCTACAGCCCACTAGTCGGCGCTGCAGCTTCAGGATTAGTACACTCAGTGCGGCTGGTCATTTGTAGTACTATTTTGCAAATTTGTAACTGGCAAAGTTAGGACTTATGAGTCACCCTACATGTGCTACAACTAACGCCAAACCCTAAATAACCCATAAAAATTGTAAATATGTGATGCACATTCCTGTAACAAAACCACTTTTGTAAACATTTTCCCCAACATCAGAGGTGCGTGAGGAAAAGCAGAAACCCTGCCCAACACACAGGGCGCTCTGCTTCCCGCAGGAGGAAGGGCCTGTCGCAGCGCTGGCTGCAGACGCTCGAGGACCCGGCTCGGAAGGACTCCTGGCAGTTAGCTCCACGCCCCGCAGGCAGTGGTGCGGCCCTCACACTGTTTCCACTCGCGATTCTGCCGCACTGGCACTTCTGTGAGGAAAGCACTGTCTCAGAGAGGGAGGTCATAATCACGCCTGCCCTGGAGGAGCCCGAAATTTCCACAGCTCACAACCTTTTATGAGAAACCTCAGTGGGCCCGCGCCCTGAGCCGTCGCAGCTCACTGGGGATCCCAGGACAGGACTGCGGAGGACAGCACGCCAGGAACTGCCCGAGGAGGACGTTAGGCTGGAACTCAGACACCAGAGGGCGTGGCTGGGCCAGACACAGGTGGCACTCGAGCAGACTGCTCCCACGGGCGCCACAGAGGAACAGACTGACAGCGACTCCTGCAGATCCGTGAACCCCACTGACTGCAGATTTCCGAGCTCCAGCCCGAGGCCACCGAGGCCACGATGCCCCACTCCGGTACTTCCTGCGTCCTGGTGTCCGTCCTGGGCTTCTCCAGAGACATCTGCCCACCCCTGGCGGCACTCTGGGGCCAGGGTGGGGTGGCCCTCAGCTGCTGCTCCTCCTCGCAATGCACTCCTCACTGCGGCCTCCTCCACCTCGGGAAAAGCCTAACAATGGACAGGGGATCGCAGCAGACAGTGGCTCTGACCGCAGCCCTTCAGCGATGGCCTCAGGGGTCTCCAGTCCCTTTCACAAGGGAGATCGACTCTTCAGCTCCAGGTTAACTACAAACTGGCAGACAAGAACAGCTCCTTCTGCTTGGGCCGCTAGTACTGCTCCGAAGTCACACCCGGGAGAACCCCTTCGTCTCCTTCCCTCCCGGAGAGTGCGCCTTCCCCAGCTACCTCGTCCGGGTGGGCGCGCACTCCCGCTGATGTTCTGCATCTGACGTGCGCACAGCCGTTCCCGGAGCCCCAGCTCACACGCGCCTCGGCGAAAGTGCTGCCCAGGAGGACGGGAGCGCTGCTGTGGGCACAGACGCTGGGTACAGGCTTGGCTCGAGGGCACACGGTGGCTGTGTTCGGAGGGGCAGGGAGGGGAGCCCTCACTTCCCGCCATGGAAGTTAGCCGTGAAGGAAGAGCAGGCAGAGCAGCTTCCCCTGACCCCACTCGGGACAGCGGGAGGAGGACGAGGGGCAAGGCCAGGACGCCAGGTGACATCCTTCTCAGGACCATGGTGTCCTCAGAGGGTGGAGTGACAGCACAAAGCCGGAAGCCAGTTATTACTCAAGACATTTATTACAAATGTCACGAACATATTCATAAAGTAAAATTAGTTTAAAAAACCAGAGCAAGTGAGAAAACAAGAAAAGCCAGGGCTTCGATATTACACCTAAAACACAGGAAGACGCCATCTGTATGAATAAGTAGAATTAACTACATTCTTAAAATAGTTTTAGTGCATCGCATTTTTAGAAAAGAGACACACCCTCACCCCAAGAAAAGGTTCCTGCAACACTGAGCAGTTGTGTGACTATCCGAATGACCACTGCCCGCTACTGACCCCAACTGACAAAACGAGGCAGCGTGTGTTGCAGGCGACAGCTGCCTGCCAACCACTACTGGGAACCGGGGACAGCTGAGCGCTCGGCTTCTCGCACGGAGAAAGCAAAAGGGCTGTTTTCCCTTCTGGGACAGTGTCTCTTGTGCCTGCGGGACCTGTGACAAAGTGACAGCCAGACTTCAATCCAATAGTTTTGGTATTAAGATTAAATTAAACATTAATGTTTTCTTCCAAAAACATAAACTAAATCACCTCTCAATGCATTAAAAACAATGAGGTAGGCAAAAAAAAAAAAAAAAAAAAAGTAGGTTGAATTTTTTTTCTGCAAGTGCAGACTGCGGTAAAACTGTTGTTGCACTTCTAGGTTTAAATAAAAATTAAACCTTTAACTGAGGCAGTGCTAATACTGTCACACAACAAAGTTCTGGCCATTATACAAAATGCACACATTTTCTTTATCCTTTTTTTTCCTTTTTTTTTTTTTAATAGAACCACCTGCACATGAGTTAGGCAAAACTTGGTACACAGAAAAATGACTGAGTTCTCGGCCAGGACCACCCCCATATCCAAAGAAACAAAACGGGAACCTGAACCCACCCCACCCACAAACCCAGCCACAAAAAAGTTATCCTAGTAACTGTCTTTCACATTTTATAAATATTAACTTCTTAAACCTGCACCTTCGTCTTTGTCCACATATTGTCACATTACAAAAGAAATGTCAATTAAATACATTGTTAATGTTACTATATTAAATCTGCTCTTTGCTCCGGCAAACTGCTCCTCATACCACTGCTTTTCACCTCCTTGTGCCCACCGCCCACAAAGCTGATGGCGCGTCCGTCCCCGCCACCTGCAACACCCACAGGACAGAGCCTCGCAGACAGGAATTCCGGAGCTGCGGAAGAGGCGTGCGCTCTGCTCGGAGGCTCGCCCGACTTCTAGCACCGGTGGGAGAGCTGGGGAGCACCAGCGGCAACACAGCCTTGGTTTACTTTTGAGTAAGGAAAAGAAAAGACCGGGGAATAAACTGGCAAAAGGGGGTGGCGAACGCGCGAGGCCTGCCCACAGCTGTCCCGGCGGCACCGAGCGGCTCCAAGCTCCAGTTGCAAGGAATTCCAAGTTCTCAGGATCTCGAAGACTGGAGTCGGCAGTGCCCAGATGGCACTGCTTCACCAACTCAGGAGAGACGTCCTGCCCAGGGTCATGAAGTAGACCTGACTGCTGCCGCCAGAGCGCACGGAGGCAAAAAACACCTGCGAGGGCGGACAGGGCAGAGGTGAGTGGGTGCCCTCGTGGGGCCCTCGTCTCTACCCACACCCAGGAAGTCCTTTCAGACCCATCAGAACTGCAAGAAAACTCATCACCAAGCTCCACGGGGAAGAAACCACTGGTGAAAGGCAGCAGCGACTCAAGAGAAGCCCCAGGGAAACGTTACCTTGTCGTTGCGTTCACACAGGAACTTGAGTCTTTGTGCCCTCTTGTGCATAAACACACCGTCCAGGTGACCGGTTTCCACGGACCGGATCTCGATGGCCTTCTCGCCCCAGCCCATCGTCTGATTGGATCGGATGTACGCTTTCGGGGAGAGGAGAGACAGGAGCATTAACGATAAGGAGGCGGCGTGGACAGATGCCGCTTGGGATGTGCGCAACACCCTCAAAGCCTGGCGCTCAAGGACGTGTGTCTTGGAAGCTCCGACTGTGGGGCCACCCAGGCCTGGCGTGGGAAGCAGGTGGCCAGGCTGACTCGCTGCCCTGAGGCGTTCACGTCTCCTCAGAGGTGACCTCGGGGGCAGATCTAGTGCCCGTTTCCATCAGTCCGCTTGTGACAGAAGGCGGGGAAGTGATGACCAGACTGACTGGCAGCAAGGAGACCTTAAACATCAGCCCCTGCTCCTGAATGCAAACCAGGAGACCGCCCCCCTGTTCCCAGCTGTGACCGCCGCTCTCACACCGACTATGGCCCTTCCTCCTCCTCTCCTCTAAGTCCTTAAAAACATCAGCCTGGTTTTCAATGGAGGCCTTCAGGGTTAAATGAAGGACTGTGAGAATCACTGCAAAAGTACACAGTGGTCACCTGCACTTCGTTCTGAGACAGACGGTGACCATTGCCACGTCTGCAATCTAACCTTCCATGTCTCCGGCCAAGCATCCGCTAAGTGGCCGGAAGAGGGTCTGAGCCCACAGACCAGTGTGCCGGAGAGCGCGGCCGACAAGCCCCCCACGCCGCCTCCTCCCGGGCAGGCGCACCCACGGACGTCGGCATCTCTCCCCACTGCAGGACCACGTCCTTGGTGATCCTGCCGTACGTGTTCACGTAAACCCCCTCATCCTCGTAGCACACCAGCAGCTCCATGCCGTCTGTGTTGGGGAGGATGATGATCGCGTGTGGCTTGATGCTGCACTGGATCTGGAGGAGAGGACAGAGCACAGGAGAACAGTTTGTGGCTCCTTCCAGCCCAGCGACAGGGGTCAGTGAGAGGGTCTGAGGATGCATGGTCCCTATGCCTGGTGACACACATGGCAAACACGTGACATTCTGAAGTCCATGTGGTACACATTTCACAAGTCACACACCACGCAGTGACTCCCACTTCCTGGGCCCGGGGAATACATGGCAGGTGGGACCCCGGAGAACCACACCTGCCCCAGGGGTTCTCTGCCTACAGCAGCTGCCCCAACCCATCCCGTGTTAGTCAAGCAAGGGCTAAGGCTTTGGGCGTCAGCCAGCTCGGTGGAACTCGCTTGTCTCCGGGCAGGGAGCTGCCGGCAACGAGTGAGCAAGTCCTGCTCGTGTTAGTTCACTAAGCAGAGCAGAGGAAAAGGCAAAACAAAGTGAAGCCAGTCAACCAACCATAGAGTGTGGGTTCTTTCTTACATGTGTTGGTAGATAAATGTCGTACACGGATCCCGAGTCCACGTCCACAGCGTGGAAGCCTGAGCAGGACCCGTAGATCACTTTCAGCCGCTGGCCCTCCTCGACAGTGAGGTCCACCAGCAAGGGCTTGTGCACCAGGTCTCCAAAGGACTGCAGAGAGGAGCGAGACAGACCAGTGAGAGGAAGCAGAACTCTCTCCACAGCCCAGCCCCAGACGCCGGCCGCCCGCGGAAGGCGACATGCGCGACGCAGCATGTCTTCATTGTGCTGCGCTGACGATCTGCACCGGGCAGACACCTCTTCTAGAAAGTGCGCCAGAATCCCCTCCTACCTAGCCCGGGAATTCCACACTGTCACCTACTGTCCTGTCGTGTCTCGATCAGAGACACACGTGAAATGCAAGGCTCTCTGCAGCACAGTGCTTGACTACTGAAACACAGCTGGTGGAGTAAGAAGTGACAGTTGTCACACACAGAGACTCTGGCCAGTGTTGTCACCCTGTGTGGGGGACCACCTGGATGACTCTCCTTGAAAGAAGAGCAATTATCTCCATCTTGGCTGAACCTGGCCCTATTTCCACCTATTGATATGTACAGAGCTGGCTAGGACTTTTCCTTATCTCTTTAATTGGCTTTAAGCAATGCAAATCGGTCCAGCTGAGGTCCTGATATGTATGTAGTCTTTGAAGCAAGGCGACAGGCCTGTTTCCCTGCCCCTTTGCTCCCAATACATGGTTGAGCCTGGCGGGATGGAGAGCTCCATGCTCTGGGCTGGGACTGAGCTCAAGAAAGAGGCTATGACTTCCCAGGGCATAAAAGATTATACATCAGAGCTGAAGCACCGACCCCATAACATTGAATTGTGTTATGCAGATTACTCCTTCTGCATATCCTTCCCTCTGCATTTGCAAAGGTGATTTCAGGCCGCCTACCTAGCCCAGCTCACCAGACTCACATATTTCCCGCCACTCTCACTGTCACTCATCCCTGAGCCACTCCCCTCCTTCAGAACTTGGCTGGACTTAGGACCCCTTGGCTCCCCACAACTATAAATATGCCTTAGTGTCTTTATTCTCGCCGTGGGTTGCACTGGAAGTGGTAGATTGGAATTAAATCTCTAGAATTCCAATAACTTTTCCATGGAATACAAATATAAACTTCCCGGACCGCGTCGAGGACCAGGGCTCTCTATAACCCTCGTCACCAGGTGAGCTAGAAGGACCCCTACTTCTGGTGACCGGCTTCGGTGTACCGGACGAGGCCGTGGCATCCTGTACAGCGCAGTTCCTCACTCCTACCAGGACGAGCAATGATGAGACTGCACCGGTTTCAATGCGACCGCATTTGCACAGGACCTGGTGCACAAAGGACATCTAGGCCCAACTGCAGGAGACAGTCTGCTTTCGTAACAATACCTTCCTCAGTAACACTAGGATTCATTTATTTAAATATTATAGCATCTTTATCCTGCTTCACCAGGGAGTTGAGCAATGAACGCTCCAAAAATGTAAATTTTCCAAGCAATGGAAACTTACCTTTCCAGTAAATCACATCAGAACTATTTTCATTAGAATCACTTGGCATGAAAAATTCTTAATTGTTGTCCAACACTAAAATGGGCCCTGGGTATTCTTAGGGTTGTATGTCTAATATTAGAAAGATGTTATTGATTTATTTCTATCTAATATCAGAGCAGTATCTGTTTTAACTAAGACTTTCATAAAATTATACTTAGCACAAACTCAAATTTGTTGCTGTTGTTTCAGACAGGGTCTTGCTATGTAGTTCAGGCTGGTCTTGAACTCACTATATAGCTAGGATGGCCTCTAACTCATAGTGATCCTCCTGCCTCAGCCTCCTACAAGTGCTGGGATTATAGACATATACACCCAGCTATAAAAGAATTATTAAAAATACACAGAGATAATGACTGCTAATTTAATAGTCTTTGTTTTTAAAGAGCAACTTTATTTAAATACAGTACACTAAAGACCATTAAGCACACTAAATAATTTTTTTATCTACAACTCTTAGAAACCTAACCACCAGAGGTAGACTTGTGTCCACAGACACCGAAACATAACAAATGGAAGTAGTCCCAATCATAAAACAAAGCCCCCATTCATTTACTTTCCTAAAACTCTATACCTGCCAAATGGCAAAACCATCTCATTTCAAACATGAGTTTGTATGTTGCATGTACAGATTTTTATTTACATAAAATAGGACCAAATTATACATATTTTAACTTCGTATTTCCATTTAATGTAAATACACATTGCTTTTATCATTAACAATCTGCATAATTTTAAAATTAGTACTCTACTGAGTACTGCCTTCAGAACTGCCTATTTTTGGATACTTTTGCTACCAAAGGCACATCTACAACATGTATAGATCTTTACACACACCTTCTTTTTGGATGAAGGTCTGCTTTATGTTTTTTTTAATTTGTAAAATTTTTTTTGTGGTACTAGGCATTGAACCTGGGACCTTAGCACTAAACTACATCCCCAGTCCTGTTTTTTATTTTGAGACAGGGTTTAACTAGGTCACTAAGTTGCCTAGGCTGGGCTTGAACTTGTGACCCTCCCACCTCAGCCTGGGTTACAGGTGTGCTCCACCAGGACTGGCTGAAGGTCTGCTTTGAAGTGGAGAGTGGAAATGCTGTTTTGTCTTTCCTGTTGCCACATTAGCATGCTGATCATCTAAGAGCTTGGAAAACCGCTAACTGAGCTGTTACATCAGAATGGCCTCTCGTAGGATGAGGCTATGTGCTGCATTAATGCACAGCTTTAGATGATCAGTGTTAACCGTTCAGACTCAAAACCGACTCCCTGCCCCTGCACAGCTGCTGCAACTCTTCAGTGCACTTGCATGTGTTGTTACCTTAAAGGCCATGAATTTGTGATATGGCTTAGGTGCCCATGCATAGACTTCCACAGAACTCTTCAAAGCAATCACCAGAAACTTGATTCTTTCATATTTTACTGAAAAAAAAAAAAAAAGAAAAAAAAAGAATAAATATAAAAGGCAAGAGATGCACATATCTACATCAACATGGAACTTTAAATTCTCTTAGCTGTCATCTCCAAACTTTATAAATATGCCTTCTATTGACTCATCCAAACAAGCAGGGGAGAAGATAATGCAGAGATCAAACCACACACTTCCCTTTCCAGTTCTTTCTTGTGTCACCCACATCTTCTCTGCTTCAATGCTCTACTGGGTTCAGTTCTAAAACTCGGGGCACTGTCCATGAATGCGTCCAGTGCTCCTACTCTTAGGTTCCAAGCAGTTCTTCTGCTATCTAGGTCAACGCCAGGCACCCCACCCTGACGCCTCGTGGGCTCAGCCTCCCTTCACAGGGATAACCGCATGGTTCATCAGCCACGAGGCTCCAAAACTGTATGACAAGAGGTCAAGGACTCCTTTGCAGCTTCTCCCACATCCTGCCAGGGGCGCACACAAACCGAGCAACAAAGAAGGCCATGCCACAATGCGCCTCAGCCCTGATTCTGTCAGCGGATAGGAGCACCTGTGCCCAAGTGACGGAGCACTCCTGACCAGTCCCTGGTCTATGCTGGCCCCAAATTCTAGGATGCTCCCCAACGTGCTGCACCAGGAGAGACGCAGAAATACAGCTTTTCAACTGTGCAAAGAATCTGCCCCCGTTTCAAGGATATTTTGGTTCCCTCACATTGAGGGAACTGCTAAGAACTGGTGTCCCTGACCACAAGTGACTCCGGACTCTGCAGACACACTGGTTTCTATCGAGTTATTTAACATCAAGCTACTTTTGGGTTCTTTGTGCATGAGAGGACTTGTTAACTTGATGCCTCTGTTAAATTCCATATAGTGTCACTGTTCAGAGAAAGTGCTGACACTAAGACACACAGGACTAGAAGAGGCTGTCCAAACTAACAGTTTCCTAGCGCTTTCTGAAACGATGGCGATGTACTCTATCTGCATTTGCTAATATGACAGCTACGACGTGCCAGGCACTTGGAATGGACCAGGGCCACTGAGGAACTGACTTTTAAGGTTCACTTAATTTCTTTTCTTTTTTTTTTTTTTTGTGGGTACCAGGGGTCGACCTCAGGACCTCGCGTGCCAGCAGGCGCCCGTGCCGCTGAGCGATATCACCGGCCCTTTTTTCGTATGTGGGTTCCAGGAGTCGAACTCGGGCCCTCGTGCTTGCCAGGCAGATGCTTACACCGCTGAGCCATCTCACTGGCCCAGGTTCACTAAATTGCAATTGAGGTAAATAGACTTTACTCCTCTGTTCTTGGTGACACTATAAAGACAGTGAATGGGCGGTATTATGCTCACTTATCTCAAGAAAACATTGATGTCTCATTCTGCAAGAGCAGCCGCTTGAAGAGCCCTGCATGCTCTGAGGAGAAGCTCAACGCAACCTCACCCTCCAGCCCACGGTGCACCCTGCAGGAAACCCACTCGCACAGGACCAAGCTGCTCTGAAATGCTCGCTACACTTGGCCTGAGATTTCAGTTTAGTTCAACAAATAAAAGTATTTCCCATGAACACAACACAGAAACTCCTGATCTCAGAATTATACTGAAGAAATACTGCTACATTCCAGTTCTCACTCAGAATCATCCCAAATACTACGGTGCCTCCCGCAATCACTATTAACCATGGAGCTCAGTACATAAACCGAGCACATGAACAAAAAGATAATGTGAAGGATTATATCTATGACCTCAGAGGAACTGCCCATAGCATGTCCTTTCACAAACAAACACGGGAAAAAAAACATGCAAACAGAAAGCAACATTCACCAAGTTCCTAACATTAACCGGTCTTAGGAATACAGAGCGCTTCCTGGCCCAAATATATCACCATTCCCATAAAACTTTCCATTTTGCTGCACTGTTACTTCCCCTTTATTTCTACCACCAGTACCAGTATTTTTACTACTTTTCATATATGACAAGAACCGACTGGGCTTCATTGCTGTGCGGTTTCCTTCATGAGGATGACCACATGTATACCGAGGGGACACCACCAGGCCACTCACTGGGCTTCCTGGCTGGCCAGCCAGTTACCCAGCACACAGCAAAGTGTGCCCAGTTAGAAACCACGAGCAGGGGTGCTGCGGGCCACACCCTAAAACAGCCCAATGGTGGCCACCCAGGGCCTCCGTCCTGTACACAGAGGCTGAGCCGAGGTGGAAGGAGGCGCCCGAGCCAGCTGCTGTTCACTGGCAAGGCTTCTTCCACAGGCCACTTTGAAGGGAGCCCTATGGAGGATGCAGAGGAGGCTGAGGACAGAGAGCGCGGAGGGAACCACCTCTGCACAGGCTGGGTGACAGTGCCTGGAGGAGGCGTCAGGATCAGAAGACCCCAGAAACAGGAGATCCGGAAGGGGCCGCGCCTCTCAGAAACTCGGATTATGACGAGCGCTGAAGTACACATGAGTTTTAAACCAAACCCTCCTGACCCGCCCACAGCTCACCAACTTTGTAGTGGACACATCCCTCCAAATCGCCCACAGTTGTCCAGCCTTGCTTCTTCTCAACTTCTGGATCGTTGTGAAGTATTTTATTTCTTAACCAGGACAAATAGTAGACACGTAACTTATCCTTTTTACCTAGCAAAATAAATATCAATATTTTATGCAGGTACTTAAAAGTAAGTATCATCATTAATAATAGTAACCAAAAGAAACTTCAATAAACAGTAGATATCATTTCCCCTGTGGAAATTATTTTGTATCGATGTTTTCCTAAAAACTCAATTTAAGCTATTCAGATGAATCTTTGAAACCTCTACAGAAAAATCAATGGGTATAGGCAAGACTAGCAGGAAAGGTTTTAAAAGAATAAAAGGACTTGCCCTTGTATGTACAAGGATCACGTCAACGAGCCACAGAGTAATGCTGTGACATTGTGAAATCAGTGCTGTTCCTCTGAATCCTTGGGATCTTCATGGTCAGTGACTTCCTACGTGCTAGCGACCGACTGTGGGACTGACTGTGGCTGGCAGCCCCTCCACAGCTCCAGGATGGGACTGCTCGCCCAAAACCCCAAGCCAGGACTACAAGTGGGGATTTTCGGCCCCGTTTCCAATCTCCAGGGAGTGCAAAGGGGCTGAAGCTTAAGTCCGTCACTCCCCGCTGGTGACTGTCAGTCAGGTCTACAGAATGAAGCTCCCTAAAAGCCGCAGAAAAAGTCTGGGTGAACATGCAGATAGCAGAACAAGTGGAGGTGAGGGGCAGGCTCCACACCCTTCTCCCACACCGCGCACCGTACATCTTCGTCTGCATTCTCTGTAACATCCTTTATACTTAAGCCGTAAACACAGTCCTGAGTTCTGCAAGTTGCTCTAGCAAATTACTCGAACGCAAGGAGTTGTGTGAAGCGCGATCTGTAACCCGGTGGTCAGAATTCCCCAAGGCCTAGACTGGTGTGGTAGGGAGGGGCACGCCTGTGCGACTTATCAGGCAGGCACTGTCAGAAGTGACCTGACTTACAGGGTGCTCAGCTGGTGTCTACACTGCAGAATTAACTGCTTGCTCGCCACTGAGGAGAAATCTACACACCTTTAGAAGTCACAAAGTCTACCATGTTGATTGTTACTGGGTGAAAATATAGGAGAAACTAAGGTTTTTTTTTTTCCTATATTTATTTAAAAAAACTATATAACAACAAAACCAAAAGACCTTATAAGATCCCTTCGTGTGCATTCTGCCATCTGACTCTCAAAACTCTACAGCGGCTGTGATCTCCGCTTGGACAGATGAGTGCAAGGGTTAAAGTAGTCCCCAACTACAGGGACTTGAATCTGAGGAAGGCAAGTCACAAATTAAACAGGTATGTCACCTAAACAGCTGACACAAGATTCACATCCCGACTATGTAACAAACTCCTATAAATAAACAGAAAGAGATATAAACCAATAGACAAACCAGGAAAGCACTAGAATGGGTATTTTGCAAAATAAGTTCATCTCATAGATACACGAAGAGGGCCAGCAATATAGAATGTATATTAAAACCATAAACAGATACAATTCATACAACTATCAGTGTCTAGAATTTAAAAACAAAATCAAAGGAAGGTAAAGTGTAGAGAAATTATAAACCAGTGTTGAACTACATCATCTCTTAAAGCAGTTATGCATACTCTACATGTGATCCAGTACCTTCCAGACTAATATGTATGTGCATGGGTCACAGCAGCCCTGCCCCAAGAAACCACACAAACGTTTCCATCAACGCAGAATGAGTAAGGAAATGTGGAGCAGCCACAAAGAGGAACTAGCTATGCTACAAGCAACAACAACATGGTATTGAGCAAAAGCAGCCACACATCCCAAGAGGCTAAAGAGGAAAAGGTACAATCACGTCAAGGCGTTAAAAACTCTCAGGAAAACAGGGAACTGCGTCAGTGTGATCTACGTGACAGAGCTAACATCGCAACACTGAGGAACTGGATCCTTTCCCCTAGATCTCACAACTCCTATTAAACACCAGACTGGGCGTCCTAGCCAACGCAGTTAAGACAGGAGGAGATTAAATGTGTAAGGACTGGTGAAGAAGCAACTCTTTGCTTACAGAACATATAACCGTCTAGTAGAAAAAAACAAAGAATGAGCAACAAAGCAAAACAAAACCCTCTTGAAACTAATAAGCAATTATAGTGAGGTTAGAGGATACAAGCCTGTTAAACAAGAGTCAACTGCTGTGCTACAAAACAGCCACAAAATGATTAGAATTTGAAATTCAAAACACATCATTTATACTAACACTACAAAAAGAAGTGGGCATAAATCAAACAAATAACCCTTTTCAATATCTAGTCAGCAAAAACAACAAAACTCTAATGAAAGATATCAAACAACAACCAAAGAAATGGAGAGGTATCCCATGTTCATGGATGGGAAGACTTGATGTGGATATTCAACGCAACCCCAATCAAAACTACAGCAAGCTACTTTGTGTATATCAATAAACTATTTACACAGAGGCAGAAGACCCAACATAGTCAACATAACACTGAAAATCTTGACAGTTCCTGAGTTCAAGATTTACTGCATATCCACAGTAATCAAGGCTGTGTGGTTACTAGCAAGACAACAGACAAGCTGGTCAGTGGCACGAAACAACTCAGTAACAGAGCCACGCAAAGGCAGTGAGCAAATCTCTGACAAAGGAGCACAGGCGATTCCATGGAGAAGGCACAGCTTTTTTTTTTTTTTTTTTAAATAAATGCTGCCAGAACTAGATATCCAAGTGCAAATTAAAATGAATTTATACACTGACTTTGACTCTTCCATAAAAATCAATGAAAATGGATCACAGACCTAAACGTGAAATGTAAAGTCATCAAGCTTCTGAAAATAGGAGACGACCTAGGTGATCTTGGATTTGGCAATGTTTTTAGATAAAGCAAAAAAAAAAAACAAAAAAAAAAGCGCAATGTATGAAGAAAAAAATTGTTAAGCTGGATTTCGTTAAAATTAGAACATCTGTTCCTCAAAAGACTGTTAGAGAAAATGAACAGATAAACCTCAGAAAGGGAAAAACTTCGCAAAACACGAATCTGATCCAAGACTTCTGTCTGAAATACACACAGAACTCTTACAACTCAACAACAGGAAGGAAAGCAACCAAAGCACGGGAGGTAGTGACCCGAGGAGGTACCTCACCCCAGACGACGGTCAGTGAGCGCAGGAAAAGGTGCTCCAACCACCTATGATCGGGGACTTGCACATTTCACGACAATGACAGACCACTGCACTAACCCGTCAGGAAGCTAAAATCTACAACACTGACGCCACCAGATGCTGACGGGGACGTGTAGCAAAAGAAACCCTCGCTCACCGCCTGCGGGGTGCAGACGGACGCGGCCGCTTTGGAAGACGCGGCAGTCTCCAGGCGTGCTCCGAGGCGTTACCAAGCACACAAGGTGAAAGCTCTTGTCCACACGGAAAGCTACACACAAAGGTTTATAGACCAGCTCAATTCCAAATGCCAGAGCTTGGAAGCAATCATGATGGCTTTCAATAAGTGACTGGATAGACCACAGTGCATCCACGCACAGAACATTATTCAGCAACAAAAGAAAAAAGAACTAAGTCACAAAAAGACAAGGAGGAACGTTTAGGGTGTACTGCCAAGGGGAAGAAGCCAGCCTACAAGGCTACAGACTGCACGGCCCAGGTATTCAACCACACGAGGGTACAGTCCCTTGACATTCTGGAAAAGGAAAACCGTGGGGACAGCAGGTCAGCTGCTGCCGGGGCCTCCTGGAGAAAGATGAATAGTGATTTCTAAGGCACTGGAACTACCCTGAATGATCCATAACGGCTGGTCTGTCTCTACGCACTTGCCGAACCCCACAGAAGGTACCAGGAAGTGTAAACCCTACCATAAACGATCCACTCTGGTTTATAATAATGAGTTACTACTAACAATGAACAATGTCCCACCCTACACAGGATGTTACTGGTAGGGGACATCGGTACACATCGCAGCTGTGTGCTCGTACTTGGGTCTCACTTGGCCAGCACATCCAAGAGCGAGTTAGCTGTGTTCAGCACACAAAGCCACACAGTTGGGAACAGGGTCCCAGAGCCTGCCTAACACTGACCAGATATCGTCACCAAGACGTTCAAGCCCTCGAGCACGTCCATCTGCTGAAAGCGCCTCCTGTTGATCAGAGGGTACACTTTCCCCTGGCCACTTCTGTCCAGCAGCATCAGGCCACTCTCCGTGCCCACCAGCAGATTCACCCCTGCATTAAAGACACAGAAAGGCCACGTTTTAGGTCCTGTTGGCTGCATGCCCACCTGAGAAGAGGGCATCTCCTTCCCTCACCCAAAAGGGAAAGCACGTAGGAGGAGTCAGAGCTGGAGGCATCCACACCAGCCACACGGTGACGGTGACACCGCTACTTAGATATGAGAAAGGAGGGGCCGGTGAGATGGCTCAGCAGCGTAAGCGCCTGCCTGGCAAGCGCGAGGGCCCGAGTTTGACTCCCGGAACCCACATACGAAAAAAGGGCCGGTGATATCGCTAAGCGGCACGGGCGCCTGCTGGCATGGAGGTCCTGAGGTCGACCCCCCGGTACCCACCAAAAAAAAAAAAAAAAAGATATGAGAAAGGAGGAAGGAGAGGAATGAGGGCCTCTCTGATGGCCTTCACAGCCCCCCATTTCTTGTTGTTCTCAGATCCCTCCAGAATGTATCAAGCCCACCGTCTCCCCATGTACGTGGGCAGCAGAGACTCGGGGGAGAAGCAGGCCCTGTGTTACACACGGTCCATGGCAGGCAGGCCTATTTAAGGGGGGCTAGAGGAGAGGGTAAGGACGAGCTGCAGAAAGGTCCCTTTCAGAGCTAGAGGAGGCAGGGACCCCCGGACAGCAGCTCCTCCTCCCACCACCCCCCTGGGGTCCCCGCACAGAGGCTGCGCAGACTCAGCAGGAGCAGCTCCAAGTCCCCCGCAGAGGTGGCCGGGGCAGCTGCTTTTAAATGTCTTGGGATGTTAGGCCTGAGTCCCACAGAGCAAGGACAAAGGCAGCCGGAAAGCCTTCAGCCCAGCATCAGGCTGCTGAAACGGCTGCGAATGCGCCACTGGGCCTTGGGAGAAGGCGTCATGAAACCCCCGATCACTCAAAGCAGTGACTTTATAAGACCCTCCTGCTCTCTGGACTAAACCAAGGACAGCAGCAGCAGGACACCCACCCCACAAGGCAGCACACAGGATCTCGGAGTTAAACCTCTTCTTGTATTTACGAATCTCAGGGGTGTCACTCTGTGGTCTAGTGTTGGTGGGGTTCACATTGACCACTGAGCCTTTCCGCGTAGGATCCTGCCTTATGGCTTCCGGTCTCATTCCATCACAGGAAAATCCCACTGCAACACAGGATGCGGGAGGTTACCCTCTGGGCAAGTGCACCCGCACACACCACGCCCGCCTCCCCACCGCCACGACACTCCAGGAAATATTCACATGCCGTAACTGACACGGTGGAGAGGACACTGTAAGGAATGTGCGTGGGGAAAGGAGACCGACTACGCAGCTCACTGCCCGGAAGGCAATGGGAGTGGGGTGGGAGGGCTCTGCCCGAGGCCGGGCCTGTGGTACCACAGTGCCATGCTGAGCCACTGGGAACAGTGCAAAGCCACCCGGCCCTGGTGTTGGCTCCTTCCTGTCACTACTGTACTTACCCACAGAGGTCACTGTTGTTCCGCTAGATGGAGAAATCTGTAGTAATCTGGGGTCTATAAAAGGTGTAAAGGAGGAGGAAGATTTGTGTTTCTGGAGTGTGCTACTAGCGGACTGAGTCTGCAATGTAAATTTCAAATTTCATTAATACAAAGAGCATTTCAAAAGTGAACATCAAAAGAACATTCCGATCCACTGCTATACTGCACTAGTCCCCAATCCCTGTCCTTCCTGCAAGGTCCCCAGTAACTCTGAAGGGAGACCCCACAAGAGCACAGAGTACCCCAGCAGGCCACACCCCCACTGCCCCACGAGCCACACCTCTTCCAGAGAGATGCAAATCTAGGACAGTGACCTGCAAGCCACTGAAGAACATCTACACTTCAGGCTTCTAGTTGTTTATTAAATTAAATAAACCACTGTAAACTCCTACAGGATATATGAAATGTCCTAGTCTCAATTCACTAATTTCTGAATATACTTTCCACCTCCCAAAGCCCAATGACTATGTTGGAATAGTGGCAAATCTTCATTTTATCTATTTAAATTGAGCCTCTTGCCAGAAAGCTATGGAAGCTTTGGCTACCACTGTTTTAAGAACATGATACCACGAACCCATAGCAAACAGGAGCTCAATAGTGAAAGGTGCAAATGACAGCGCAAGGCAGATCTCTTGATCTTTTCAGAGCACTAATGTTTTGATTAATAATGTAACTTAAAAAAAAAAAAAAAAGAAAGTGAAACAAATTGTTAAGTGGAAATGTAATGATGATTAAAACCAAAACAAACAAAAATAAACTTGCCAGTTTAGTGAGTTAAGGGTTATAGTAAAATATAGTAAGATGAAGCAAAGTGCAGGTAAAAGTATAAGGCGGAATGCTGAGTGTAGGAGGGTACACAGCATCTCGGGAGGAGGAAGAGGAGGCCTGATTGAGTGCCTTTGTCCTGGACTGTTTCACCCCTCCATGGGCACCCGGAAGCCACCTGCCCGCAGCCCAGCCCTCCAGCCCCCTGCCAAGCACTCGGCAGCTCTCTTCCCTGTGCTCGAGGGCGTCCGTGGCCAGCCTGGGAAACAGCTGGCCTGCACCTGCTGCTCAGGTGGGGAGGTTTTCCTGACTCTTTCTAATGAGGGGACCACAGTGGGAGTGGCCGTCAGCTCATCGGTGCCTGCATTAGGACCGGCTGAAGCCAGAGGCCAGCCTTGACCTCCCCTGACTTTTGGCTACATGCAAGGGAATCAAATCTCCTGCGAAGCCCAGGTCCTTGTTCCATCAAGGACAGGGTGCTCCAGGGGGGCAGGACCCTGGGCACCAACCAGCCAGCAGCACAGCCACGCCACCAACACACAGCATTTCCCACACAAAACCTGAGATTCAGAGCATGCTCACACCGCGGTCCTTGCTTAACATTCCTACTCTCCATTTCCCCCAGAAGCATGCAGCTTCTTCTTGAACTGAGTGACTGAATTTCAAGGAAAGAAATTCTTTTAAAAGGGTTGGTGAAAATAAGAGCAAACAACCAAGAACTACCCCCTAAGAAAAAGAAAACAAGGAAAAAAAAAAACAAAACCCACACACAAAAAAAATCCAAGCCTAGTTTGAAGGAAATTCCTGTAGAGGAAAAGGAACTTGGGTGGGTAAAGGCCAAATCCACTCAAAATTTTCCTGTCCTGTATTTACTGGATAAAAAGAATGAAAAGGGGGTAGATTCCACAAATGACTACAGGAATTTCATGCCAAATACATAATGAATCTGAGAACACAGCAATCACTGTATTTAGATTTTTAAAAATTGAATAAAGAAAGCCATGCAACTACACTTATCTAGAGAAGGAACACGGGGAATGGCAGGTTTGAGGGAAATGGCTCCAGGGTTAAGGGGTTTGTCTGCGGGTCTGAAACATGTTACTGGGGTGGGGGGAGGGGAGAAGCAGCAGGTGGGGGCTGGGTGCTGCAAAGTCTCCTGTGCAACTAGCTCCTAGACGGTGCTGCTCTAGCCCAGGAAAGCAGCCAGCTGTGGTGCGAGACATACCTCGTTAGCAGTGAGCTTGTCCTGGGGTGTCTGTGGGGACATGGTGGGTGTCGGCTGGCTGGAGGATGGGGAGGAGGAGGTGGAGGAAGTGGAGGAGGAATGGCTTTGCTGTAAGAGATCTGGCAAGAGGTGAATGCGACCGGCAAAGCCATTGCTCTCATGATGGCTGGCACGCTTTTGGTCAACTGTACTCTGTAGAAAAAACAGGCACACTGGTCTCGCTCAAGCGCTGCTGACATTGCCTACGCCCCTAACACTAACTGCTTGTAAGGTGTTGTGCGACTTTTCCAATTCTACTCAATGACCAAGGAGAAACCAAGGAATTGGCCTGAATGCTCACACTGCCCGGCCAAATGCTCAAGTTGTGCTAATAGAATTCAAAGATCTCAGCTGGGGACTGCATAACTGAGGCTAGGAGAGGCTCACAGCTCCCTCCAAGGCGCTAGCTCCTCACCACGCCACTGCCCCTTTCCGCCCACAGCTCTAGAAAGGAGCCAGGAGCTCCCTGAGTCCCGGTCCTTCCCTGCCCCTCCTACTTCCCATCGGAAGCCCTTGCTGGAGCGCGAGTCCTGCTCAGGGCAGAGTCCCCACCTTGAGCAGGAGCTGGTCCCAGCTCCAGGAGGACTGTGCCACTTGGATGAAGTCTAAGCTAAGGAGGGACAGACAGTTGTGAACTCAGTGATCTGAACTGATCTGTGGGACACACTGAAGTCTTCAGGGAGGGAGCCAGCATGTGGGGCACAGGAGAGACCTTCGGCCTACGCCCGAGGCTCTGTGGGGCTGGGAGACCTGTCCTGCCTGTGTGGCCGCTGTCACGCCCCAGCCCCCTCTCTGCGCGCCTGTCCTCGGGGCTCCCTGCTGTCCTACCACGCGGACACAGACCGTGAGACGCAGCGCAGCGCGGGACGAGGCTGCCGCGGGCATGCGGGGAGCAGCGGTGTGGGTGGAGACCACCAGCTCCCCGGCGGCATGCAGCACGCTCCTGCTTCCCTGCCCTGGCCACGCTACCCTCGGGGCTGTTAACGTGAGGACAGATGACGACGACAATGGAGAGACAGCGTGAGTGAGGGGGTGAGCAAGTGGGTTAATGAGTACAGCAGCAGCTCAGCCTCCGACGGCACACGAGACACGGGTACCTGGCGCACGATCAGCGTGCCCTCCTTGGACGGCGTCATAGCCGGCTCGCTTTCCACGTCGTCATGAACGATCATGGTTTTCACGGACTCCGTTTCGCCATTGCTCAAGTTCAGAGAGGACCTATTGGGACGAGATTCGGGATGAAGCGCCCTGCAGTCACGAGAGGAGGCTACGCCCCGGGGATAAAGTTTCCCCGAGGAAAGCAAGCCCTTAGCTCTGTCCCTTCCACAAAGAATTCCCTCGTATCGGTTTGTTTTTGAGCAAAAAAAAGAGAATGAATACTTATTGGTTAATTAAGGTGGTTACACCAAACTGGAATTTCCCCTTCATCCTATCCTTAATCAAAAACCAAAGCGCACATTGGGGCAGTACGGCCACCCGCACACAGAGCAACGGGGAAATGCCAGAGCAGTCTGCAGCCAAGACGCTATTTAAGACGGCCACCGGTGGCCCGCAGCAAAGGCCGGGGGAACCCATGCTCCTCCCTCCAGTGCACAGGGACTGACGCTGCTCTGGTGTCCTCCGGCCCGGAGGTGGACTCCTCGGCCCCATCCTGCTCCCCTTCGTCGTCCTCCTCGTCTGTCGTCCCCGACTCCTCGCTGGAGGATGAGTAGTCCGTCACTTTGTGCGGTGGCCGCACATCTTCCACTGCGCGGAGCTCTTTGGCCAGTGCGGTCAGATCCTAAGGCCCAAGCCAGAGAAGAGTCAGTATGGGGGCAGCGGGGGACACCATGAGCGACGGGAATCCAGCACTTTAACAATATGCAGCCACCACGTCCACTTTCTAAAACTGTTCATGTTTAGTACCTGCCTGTTTCATGTAAAGGTGAGCTTTCACAGGTAGTCAAATAGTTAAGAGATAGGTTTTTAAAAAGAAAAAAAACCCCAAAGATCGGGGCCGGTGAGGTGGCTCAGCGGCGTAAGCACCTGCCTTGCAAGCGCGAGGGCCTGAGTTCGACTCCCGGAACCCACATACGAAAAAGGGGCCGGTGATATCGCTCAGAGGCACGGGTGCCTGTTGGCACGCGAGGTCCTGAGGTCGACCCCTCGGTACCCACAAAAAAAAAAAAAAGAAAAAGAAAACCCCAAAGATGATGTAGACAATTCAAATCTCACAGTGACACACCAATCTGCTTATAAGCTGACAGCATGCTTTTGTTTTTGTTTCCAAATACAAGGTAAAATTCTACATCCAAAACTATATAGCCGGGTATGGTGGCGCACGCCTGGAATCCCAGCATTCGGGAGGCTGAGGCAGGAGGATTGCTGCAAGTTCGAGGCCAGCCTGGGCTGCATAGTGAGTTCAAGGCCAGAGAGGACTACAGAGTGAGACCCTGTCTCAAAAAACCAGAACAAAACAAAATACTATATAGACAGTCTGCTGGGCTTTGATGTAAAGATATTGGCATATACGATAAAAAATTTAACGGGAGCTATAGTACCTAGGAAACAAGCTTCTAGTTAAAACAGGTTGGACTGAAAATTTTTAAGTTTTCCTCCAGCTTTTATTGAAAACTCCAGGCCTATGCAAGCGTGAAGTGAGCCCCATGGCTCCCAACCACCAAGACCAGGAAGGCGAGAGTGCCCCGTGCCGTGGGCAGACGGCTGGGTGGGCTTCACTGCTGCCCCGTTCCAGCCTGGGCCAGTGAGAATGTCAACAGGAAGGAAAATAATCCCCAATAAAACTGACTCAAAAAGGCTTCTCTGCCCTTCATTCTTCCCCACTGAGATACTTTAAGATTCCTATCAGTTTACCAAGTATAACATAAGACTGGAGCTGGGAGGATCGCTGAGAGTTCGAGGCCAGCCTGGGCTACACAGTGAGTTCAAGGGCGGCCTGAACTACATAGCGAGACCCTGTCTCAAACAAACAAACAAAAAGAATAATTGTTATTTACATTCTGTATTTTCATACAAGCCCTAATTTCATCTTTCAACTTGGGAATTTTATTTAAAAGTAGTGATTTCTTTTAAAAAGCTATGTAGCCTTCTCCCTTTTAGCTTTAGCAGTTCCAACAGTTTTTTTCTCTGCCACAGCTGAGGATATATTTATTGTTAGCATTTATTGTTGCAGCTCTGATAACAGGAACCAAGTGTAAGGCCACAAGTCTTTCTAAATACTTAATGTTTATAGTTGTAGCTTTCTAACAACTGTTCAAAAAAGCTACGTTTAATAATAACGATGAAGATAATAAATGCAGCATATTTTATGCATACAGGAAGTGAAATCACAGAACTTTCAGATTTTTAAACCCAAGGTGAGATGGGAGGGCGAGCTGAGAGAGGAGAGGGCAGGGCTGGGATGCTCGCCCCGGCAGGTGGCAGCACGGCACAGCTCTGAGGCAAGCTTTGCAGGGACAGGGAGGGAGGGGCTTACCACTTCACTCTTGAGGATGGCAGCAGGCCGGGTGTCCCGGAGTGCACAGACAGAGGCAGCGAGGCAGGAGGAAGCCAAGGGGGAGAAGTGCAGAAATCAGTTCAAGCAGGACATCAAAGCTCCAACAGGCTTAAAATCCCACAGCCTATGCAGTCATGCGGCCAGTTGTGCGACAGGGAGTAAAAGGAAGGACAGGGAGCAGCCACAGCTGCCCCCAAGGACCGAGGGCAAAACTTCAGCAGGTGATTTTTATTTTTATTTTGTGTGTGTGTGGGTACCGGGGTCGACCTCTGGACCTCGCGCGCCAGCAGGCGCCTGTGCCGCTGAGCGGTATCACCGGCCCTTTTTTCGTATGTGGGTTCCGGGAGTTGAACTCGGGGCCTTGCGCTTGCCAGGCAGGTGCTTACGCTGCTGAGCCATCTCACCAGCCCCAGCAGGTGATTTTTAAACACAATGAACGAACATTTATTCTTTGCTGGGTATGGTGGTGCAGGCCTTAAAAGCCAGCTCTCTGGGAGGCCGAGGCAGGAAAATTGCAAGCCTGAATCTAGTCTAAGCAACTCAGGCAGATCCTGTCTCAAACGAAAATATTTAAAAAAGGACTGGGGATGTAGTTCAGTGTGGAAAGCCTGGTTCAGCCCTTACTACCATAAAAAAAAAAAAAAAAAAAAAAAAAAAATTTCCGAAAAGCCAGTATGGTAAATGCCGAACTCTTCAAGAGTAAGTTAATGCACTTTTAAAATATGTTAACATCAAGCAAAATGATAAAAAGGCTTTTCTTTCTTTTGCAGTTTTATAGTTCCTTGTAAGGAAATTTCATTAAGTAAAAACTACTCCTCTCTGTGTTTCTTTGTAAAGCGACTGAACACAGTGCATGGTTGTAATGCTAGAAAAGAGGTTCCAGTTCCCTCAGGACTTCCCGTAGGCAGTAAGATGCGCAGACGGGAGAAGAGACAGAAGTGTCTGGGTACAGGGCAGCCCTGTGGTTCTCCTCACCTAGGAGGCGCCAGCAGCAAGAGCTGTGGGTCTCGCTACCTTTTTTTCCTTTTCGCCTAGCTGGGGATCAAACCCAGGGCCTCATGGCAAGGGCTCTACCGCTGAGATACGGCCCCAGCCCTTCAACCACATTTTTAACAGAAAGATCTCACTCGAGCCAGAAATAAGACAGTTTTGTGCGGTCCTTACAGCAGGCTTGAGGGGTCTAAACACTTCTTTTTTATCCTCAGGTTTTTTTGCTGCATTTTCGAGACGCTGAGATGGAGAGCCTTCTGACTTAGACGACGCTGTTAAAGCAAGAAAGACACAAAAAGGGGACACGTCAACACAGACGTGTGTCACGGAGCTGTCCCAGCCCCCTGGCTGTCCTGCCCCCACTCATGCAGGTCTCAGCCCCAGGGCAGCAGGGGACCCAGGGGTGCTCCGCAGTCTCCCGATGCCCCACTCAGCCTCCTGCACAGCACACTCTACTCGACACGCCTCACAATTTACACCCCATTATATCAGAGCACAGCAGCGCAGCACGTCATCTGTAACGAGCACCAATGACAGCACAGGCCCAGGAAGCCAGCCTCGGAAAAGCAAGTTCAAATCCCAGCTCAGATCTTTCGCTGATGACCTCAGGCGAGTCAGTTAATCACACTCGACTGCAGATGCTCGCAGAGCTAGAGGACTGTAAACTCTCTCCACTTAGCCTCTTCTGGTTAGAGTTCTGCTGCGTCATTAGCAATCTAACTAATGCGTCATTCTGTGACACGCAGCGCTGCGCTCCCACAGGCCCTCTTTAGAGAAGAACATGCTGAGCCAACGTGCGGATCTCCACACAGGAGCAGCCAAGGAGGGCAGCTTACACCTCACTCGGAAGCGCTCTCCGGAGCCGCTCTGAGACCCGGGGTGGGAGCCAGGCTGGGACCCCGAGTTGCTGGACCCCGAGGAGCTGCCACTGCCCGGCCTGGGCACCAGCTTTTCCACTCTCTCCCACAGGAGTCTGGGCTCGATGCTGCTGTTAGGAAAGGAGAAGAACAGTTACTGCTCGGTCCCAAGACATGGTGCCCAATCACAACAATTACAAACGTGAGTATGATGTGCCCAGTGCAGGGAGGAGAAAGTAGCCCATAAACAGCACTGAATACACCCACAGGTACGATGATATTATCCGTGGGTTTTTATCTCAAATATCCTAACAAACCCTAACATTCTGCCATTAGCATACCTCAAGTCCTCATCAAGTATGTGACAAAACTCGACTGCTCCATCTGGATACCAATCACTTCCAGCACAGCTACAAACTCAGCCCTTAATACTATGAAAATAACTACCCTGGTGCAATCACACGCAGCACTGTCTTCTCACCCCTAGCTCCCGAGTGCTCTCCTTTGAGCTGTGTGGGGCGTGTTCCAGGAAGCACAGGACTCGCGTGTGGGCCAAGAGCTCACTGCAGAGATGCGCACAGGAGCGCGGCCCAGGCGTCCCGGCTGCTAGCTCTCAGGGGCTTCTGCAGCTGCTGCGGTAGCCCCTGCTGACAGCTTCACGCCCGTGCGTTGTGCAGAGGCCAGCTCGGGATGTTCAGTATCAGTCAAGTTACAAAACTCACAACGCAAGTTTCTGCTTCCCTAGGACAGTCTGGGAAATGCAGTGTTCCACAGCCACTAGCCACCCATGGTGCAAGGGAATAGTGTTCATTTTTTCATTTTAATTAAGTCAGACTCAAACTTAAGAAGCCTCATGTGCCTAACAGCTCCTGCATCAGACAGAGTTGCTCTAGAACCTGAAAATGGCATTATTTGGCAGACTTACGAGCCCACTGCACGCCATCAGGCAGCAATGACTTTCCTCAGTACACTCTCTGTGACTCTAGACTACAAGGCCTCCCAGCTTCCTCTAAGACAGAAAGCTCCATCAGACCACAAGTCTCTCGAACCTCTCCCACGCCCACTGGCCTCTCCTCTTACTGTCACAGACAGGTAGGTTTTGTTTCCCAACTACTACAATAGATAACCTTTTACTATAGATCAACTTGATGTTGTTCACGTGAATGGATTTTAACAGCCTTTAAAGAAACAGAAAGGCTAATCTCTCTGCACTCAGGGGCTTCAGTGTTTGTGAGCACATTCATCGAAGTGGACAACGAAGGACTATCGGGAGACAGCACAGTACCCTACTCCTGCCCTTCCCGCCTCCTTACCTCGTAGAGTTTCTCTGTCCTGCTTGGCTATTTTGCTGCCCACTGCCCTGCAGTGGGGAATCTCGACGGGACAGGACAGGGGAACGAGATGTTGTTCTCACAGGAACCTTTAAGTAGAAAATACAGCAATTAAATTATTGCAAGCATTCAGACAGCAAAGATCTCCCCCCTGAAACATATTTTTAAAACAGCCCTTGCTATCCTCCCCAGCCCACCTCCCCGGTCCTCCAGTGATACAACGCAGGGAGAAAAATGTAGCCCAAGGAAGCCTAGAAGCCAGGACACATGGCCTTTCTACGCGTGCCCTGGAGCTAGTGGCAGGGGACGTGTGGGAGCACTTTGCTGAGATAATGTGAGAATCAGGAAAATAAGCTCAAAGAAACCACAATGATCTACAAATAGATCGCAGGAAGCGAAGGCTGGCAGGAAGCAAGAAAATATTTGGAGGAGGCAAATTCCAAGTGCAAGAAAAAATATATGAAAATATGCCCTTTGTATAATTTCACCATGAAGTAATTAACAAAAAAGCCCTTTAACTTTAAAGGGAAAAACATTTCTTTGAGATTTTCCTTGTAAGACCTTTCCTGAGAATTGGTACTGATTCATGTGTAAAATAACAGCTTCTGTGTAAACATACGAATTATGGCTCTACTGGCTGCAGAAGCACGTTCTTCATAACTTTCTCTCTTAAACCATTTTGCTGCTCTATGTTTAAAGCACAGCATTAACAAGATAAAAAGCTAATCAGCCACCGGCTGCTTATAACTGCCTAACCGTGGGACTTCCTCCCCACCATAAAGAGTTCCTTTAAACTCCACCGCCCTTTAATTCGGGTGAAATTTCGTGCCCATAACTCCATCAAGTCATATTTAGAAACGACAACGAGGAAAAGGCAGCGCGGCCTGTCTGTCTGCTCCTTACCCGTGGAGGCGCCTCGTCACTGTCTGATCTAGACCAAGCCTTCGGGGGGGGCTCGGGCGCCTCCGACTTAGGGTCGGGACTCTGACCGAGCGCCTCACTGCGGGAAGGTGGACATGGGTCCTGAGAACGAAGGTGGTGGTGTGCGAATTTGGGAGGAGAAGGATCGCTGAAGGAATGGGATCGCGAGACAGGGGAAACATTGTTCTTGAGAGATGCCAGGTGGGACCACTGTACCTTACAAGAGAACAAAACACAAACATTCAATGCAGTCTGCAGGAAACATCAAATCCAAAGCAGAAGTGACAGAGGCATAATGCAAACCGAGGGCAGTGCAGCACTGGGACGCACGGCGCGGAGGTGGCCGAGGGGACACAGCGGGAGGAAGGAACAAACGCACACTGATGAGGAAACTGCTCAGATCCAGACAAAGGTTACAGGGAGCAGTCAGTGTGGAGACGGGGAGACTCTAAAGGGAGACAAAGAGCCGTATGCGCATCCACATCAAGGCAGAGACTGGGGAGGCAGAGAAAGGCGGGAAAATCATGAGACAGAGACAAAGCGACCCACCACCCTCACACGGTGGGAATCCAGCAGTGGGGGGTTCCCCACCAAGAAATAGCCACCTAGTTAGTGCGCACAGACAAAGCCCTCGGGCTTCAACACACTGTAACAGCGCCACTTAAGAACAGCCAGGGTTTCAAGTACATCAGTGATTCTTCTCTTTTCTTCCAAGTTTTAAAACATTCGTAACCTAGACGTATTTAGAACCTTCATTACTTGTTATGAAAAACAGAATTCTTATTTCTTTAAAATATTTGGTAGCATGAGATTTGTGAAGACTGCTGTTAACTGACCAAACTGACTGATAGTTCAAGAAATATGGTAAGTACTCGTTAACTGAGTTTATCTGGTTGCTTATAAACTGAGAAAACAATCTCTGAAATAATCTGAAATATTTTCACTTAACTACACACTTCACTGTTTCGGAATACTTGTTCAACACTGAAATGTACATAATTGTAGCTATATACCTATTATGTTGATGTATTCAACAAAAACATAAAATATCAAATCACGATGTATTTTAATGTGAGACATAGTCCCAGGTATATGTTGTCTGTGATTTTCAGGTAAGATTAAAATAATTTCATTATTTAGTATAATCCCAGATATCCAAATATGTTTAAGATTTGTAGGGGGAAAACATATAAATGAAAGCATTTCCTAAAATTATAATGGGATTTAAAATATAGTCCCATGTGAGCTAAGTTTCCCTCAAAGAATATTCCATAGGTTTTAGCTAAAAGCAACTTCCAAATGAAGGGGGGAAGAGGAGGCTATTTCCAGGTACTACATTAATTAGTCTTGAGTTAACGAGACCCAGAACTCCAACACTCTACAGTCAATGGCCAAGTGGACAGAGATTTTCTACTTGTCTGAAGTCTAACTTCCAGAACAAAAGCTTTTTTCCCATACTCTTTAAATACACCTATATTGGCGAACAGTGCAAAGTTGTTAAAAAAAAAAAATAAAGGCATTATCCAGCCTATTCTGCTGGCCTCTTTTCTCTTCCCCTCTCCCGCTCTCCCTTACTCTGGAACTAGCTGGCTGTGGCCAGTCTGGCTCCTCTGTGGCCCAGCCCGCGTCAGTGCCCTCACCCACACACCTCTGCCTCGCCTCACCCTGTGCTTTCTGCTGCTCCTCCTCGCTGCAGGGCCCCACTGCCCGAGGGCGCTGTGTACTGCAGAACTGGTTCCGATCCTCTTGTGTCTGTTTTTCCGAGCACCCCCTGCCACTTCTGCCCCGAGAACCCAAGCTTCTGCTCCTTCCACACAAACACCAGTAACCAGTACGCCCACCAGCGTAATTACCCCCGCAGCAAGGAAGAGACTCTGTGAGGCAACTGTTTCAGTGTCAGGGTTGTCAGTGACCCCTGAGGTGACTCTGGTAACCACCGGGGCACCTGGCGAGTAGGTACCCTCCCTCAACAAGACAGAGCCACAGCACACCAAGAAGCGGCCACGACCTCTGCCCCGACCTCCATGGGAACCCATGCTTAATGCCCGGATCATGCTCTGTTTCAGGTTTAAACCCCTCGAGAAGTTGATAAATGGCCCCTTTCCCAGAAAAATATGCACATTTAGACAAATCCAAAAAGCCTGCATAGAATTTCCAGGGATCCTCCTCAGTTCTTCCGGCCCGCTGGAATACCTGGCCTGGACCAGGGATTGAGGATGGAGCTGTAGGTTTACAATGCTGGGAAGAGGCTCTGCTTCTCCTCCGCATGCTTGCATTAGTACCCTCTAAAAACTCAGCTACAAAAATGTTATTTTAGGAGAAGGCGCTTCCCATCTGAGTTAGGGAAGACAAAAGGTTAGCAGGACTCATGGACTAGATATTCTTACTGAGTTCAAAAGAGAACCTCCCTTCCCTGTAACTGAGCATGTCCTGGCCACCTCCAGCTGCCCCCGACATCTCCTTCCTCTAGTAACACCCAATCTACAGTTGTTGGTCCCGAGTAAGCCCGATCCGGAGCCCTCGTCCCCCGCGGCCAGGCCAGCTGCGCTACCTGCGGCTCCGCTGATCTCTGCAGGGCGGGGTGCACAGACTCGGAGTTGCCATTGGAAAAAGACTCTGACCGGGAAGGCACTGGCGGCTCCAATACTCTGCCTGTTTGCTTAGCCTGGGCTTCGGGGGAGCTGTGGTTAGTTTTCCTAAATCTATCTTCCACCTGCATTGGAGAATTAGAAGACAGAACTCTGGGTTAGTAGGTGAAAGAAAGCACAGATGCCGAAGCAAGCCCGAAAATGGAAGGACTCAAAAGTTTCCCGTTATCTTCCACTACAAGAGAGGCAGCAGGGAGGGGAAAAGGGCAGAAAAAGCAGGGCTAGGATTTGATCCAGCAAAAAGAAAACGCTTCTGAAGGCAAAATTAAGCAATATAGCCCTGAAGATCTCCCCTATGCCCTGGGTCTGGGGATTGTATACAATGAAACTAGAAGAAAAACAATCTGTCACAACTGACTAAATCAAGAGATGAAAAGACAATCATCAGGAATCCAACACAGGCTTCATCCCTCCCACAGTAAAGGCATCAGGGCAAGCAGCACCCTTGCTGGAGAGCCTGCTCCTGGGAGCGCAAGCACAGCAGGAGGGCGCCACCTTCAGGTCAGGATGACACAAGCAGGGACCCCAGCACTGCCTGCCCAGCAACCTGAACAGGCACTTGGCCACATCCTGTAACAAAGGGGACCAAACGCGTTATCCTCCTACTAGTTTTGGAGAATTAGTGAACCAGACCAAGACCACTCACATTTACACGTTCCCTCTCATTTATGTTTAGAAAATGATTCTGACACACAACCGTCTGAATCATCGTTGGTGAGGCTCTCCCTCCAGTCTTTGTGGCAGATGCTCTAACTAGACGGGAGCTGGGGCGAGTCCTCCACCAGCTGGAGAGATCGCCACCCTGACACAAAGCCCAAGCCAGGCACGGGAGGAAGAGGTACCTCGCGGGCTCTGTCCGCGGGATCGTAGTGCGGCTTGGGCTCGGGAGCGTGATAGCCCGGTTTGCTCCGCTCCTGCTGCAGCGGGGGCTGTGGCGGCTGCGGGTGCTGCGGGTGCGGCCTCCGGTGGTCATGCTGTAGAGACAGGAGATATGCTTGTTCTTGTTGCAACTGCCTCTGGAGCCTCTCTGCCTGCCGGTGCTCCTCCATCTCCCGCCATCGGCACTCCTTGGAGAGGGAGAGAACACTGAATCTACGGGCACAGGAGAGCACACCCCTGCTCGGATTCACCCTTGGCTTTTTCTTTAACACAATACATTTCCACCCCACTTTATAATAAAGCGAAAGAGCTGGGATTTTAAGTAGCATTACCTGCAGAAAAATCTCACAGTTCTTTCTAACTAAGACACCATGGGACAGAGGGAGAGAACTGAATTTGGTGGGTTTCAGTACACATACACTCAGTCCCACTCCTGCTGCACAAGCTTTGATGCTGCAGCCCTTGACATTCTAGTACGCTCACGGAGCTCTGTTCTAAACTTGCCTACCTATCAGACAAGAGCGGTCAGCTCGCCAGCGGGACGTAAATGAGTGAGAGCCACCTTGCATTTTGCCCAAGCTGCATGACAAGAGAGGATGTCTCAGTTTGAGCCTGGTCGCCCACAGCAAAACCAAAAGGGTCTGGCAATCACCAGAGCTGGCCAACTCAGGGAGGGGACGACGAGCCCAAGCCCTAGCACTGGGGAATGGGACAGAGGCGGGGCGTTACCAGTAACATGGCCTGCTCCTGGAGCAGCTGCTGCTGAAGGATTTCCAAGTGCCGCTGCTCCTCTTCTAGCTGTCGCCTGATATACTCCTGTCACACAGAAATTACCCAGCGATCAATTCATCCCAAAGGAAAGCATCAGAACCACCTGCATGGAGCACCACAAGCCACAGCCCCCATCACGTTCAGCAGTAATTCACTTAGCAGTGAGTACCTCATCTACAATCTGCTATTCGCGACTCCCCAGGAACTTCAAATTGGCCAATAGGACCCCAGAAAGTCTAATGTGTTCCAGTGATCTACATGGAGGTCTCTGAAGTGTTTCTGCTGTGACACCGCTGTCAGATACCAGGCAGAACTTTAAAGGAGGAGCCTTCCTCGTAAGGACAGCGGACTCCAGAGAAATCAGAGTTCAGTTAAAGGACCAGAGGGTTCTGACTAGTAGATACCTACTTAGAGCCATTATTTCTAACAAGCATGGCTCACCCAGTTTTGAAACTTTAAGCCAAAACCTGTTTAATATTTTTTTAAAAACCCACAAACATGACTTGTGCTTTCTCTGATGACTCAGAGGTACCTGGAATGACAACATCCTGAAAGCCAAGGTCTAAAGAAGACCAGACACTGGCAACTCCCTGCAAATAAACAGGCCTGGGTTGTTGGTGATGAGCCCTCGTGTTTCTGTGTGTGTGTGTGTGTGTGTGTGTGTGTGTGTGTACACGCACATGTGTGCATGCATGGAGCATGAGGATGGTTTTTTCCAGTGAGAAGAATGATCAACTCACTAACAATGGAAACAGGCAAGCACAGCCCGAATACAGCACACAAAGAGGTAAAGACCCTACCTCGAAGTTGTGTGCAAATTACATGGACAGGGAGACCAGGAGCTCTGGACCCCAGCTCACTGAGGACCAGCTCTGTGACACGCTGCAAACTCTCCACCTCGCAATTTCCTGAGTCTCCTCACTTGAGAAGTTGTGTCACAGACCTCCCAGCTCTCATAGTGCCTGAGGCTCAAATAGGACAAAAGCTACGGAGAAACTTTAAACAGCAAGAAGTGGGAGAGCAGTATGAAATAATTTTAAAGCGCAAGAAACATTTTATAGTAAAAGATCCTTCTTTTTTGATAAGGAAAAAAGTTAACTTCTTGCGTTAGAAAGGGAACAGACCAGCGGCACACAGAGAAATCTATCCTGAAATTCAGGTTGTGCTTTTTATAGCGTCTTCTGCTCTCCAGCCCCTTGTTTCATACGCACCTTAAATAGAAATGCCCACAGACACAGGCCGGACGCGAGTTTAAATTAACCAACAACTCTGGTTAGAAGAATGTTGGGCAACAGAAATCATGATGTATAAACATCCTTGGAAATCTTTATCTTGCAAAGAAAATCAAACCAAAAACCCCAGTCTGTGGGGAAGCCTATCCACAAAGCCACTCCCGAAGGCTCGGAACTGAATCCCAAGTCCCCTTCTGCTATGCCTGACCCACCACGATCCTGCTGTGCCCAACAGCTGCAACGGTTGCGTGCCCTGACCCGACCACTGAGAAAAGGAGCCTGACTCACAGCTCACTGCTTCTTTAAATAAAACGGAACTAAATCCTAACCTGAAAGACCAAGTTACACTCATTTGTTTTCTGCTGTTAGGTTACAGGGACGGCTGGAAAAATCACATCCTATCCGCACTGCAAAGGTCCTGACACACAATGAACATGCTGCACAGGACGTAGCCGGAGTGCGAAGCCACACTCACGCAGGGCGAGATGTGTTCTACGGCACTGCCAACGTGGGAATGACTGCTTTGCAATGGACGAAGGAGAGCGCAGTAACAGTGATTTTAGAGGCTTTTGTTCAAGAGGCCCAGAAAACTTACTGTTCACAAAACCTAACTGCCACCTGGAGATAAAGTACCAGCGCCAAACCCTCTGATCAGATGATAAGAACGACCCCTAGGTGAGCTCATGAAGACTGGTACAGTATCTTCCCTCTGCAGCTGCCAGGTACGAACACGACCAGAACGTTAAATAAAACACACACACCCAGTTAACTAGTCAATAATGTCAATACGGTAATGGATGAAGAGTGGCACTGCAGTCCCCAGGAAAGCACTGGTGAGCGTGCACAGCCACCCAAGGCCCCGACCAACATCACAACAGCGGCGGCAGCCACACAGAAGTTATCGTCACAGTGTGTGAGTGTGTTAGCACAAATCCCTCCAGAACGGAAACTGGGCCGCATTCGGACTGCTTTCTTCTGTGCTCAAAGGTCAAGACAATGAGTGGGCGATCCAAACACAAGAAAGGCAGAGAGGCTGGGCACTGTCCATTTTTCATTTATACAGGTGGTTCAGGAAACAAAGGAAATTTCTAAGTAAAACTGCACTTGCCATTAATAAAATGCTATAAATATCACTAAAACAGGATCTTTTCCAGCTGATTCATAAAATGTTGGCAGTTTTTAAATGCTGCCCATGTGCATGTGTTTGTGTATGCAAACGCATTACAATATTTGCTTAGTCACTCGCTATTCCCTGTATTTCTCTTCAGAAAACTGCAGTTGATCTTTACCTTCCTCCTTACACAGCGCTCATTATCACTCAGACACCTGGAGTTTCAAAGCATTTACGCCAAGGCTGGAAGACACATTCAGAGATCTTCCAGGTAATACTTTTTTTTTCCAGTTTATTGGTGTGCTTCTGATGTGTTTCAGCATTTTAAACGTCTGAAGCTCTAGAGGTGTACGCTGGGGTACGCACGCACGTGTGCACCACTGCCCCGACCCCAGCTTTATGGAGTCTAACTTCCCAAGCGAGCAGTGGACACCGTGTCTGCGAACTCACCTGTTCTCTCTCCACTCGTCTCTTCTCTTCCTCTGCCCGCCTCCTCTCCTCTTCCTCTTTACGCCTCCTCTCCAGCTCTTCTAGTCGCCTCTTCTCCTCCTGTTCTCTCCTCCGCTGCTCCCGTTCCTGCTGCCTCCTGACCTCGCGCTCTCTCCTTTGTTGCTGCCAAAGTAAACACACACAACCATCAGAGCTCCTCGGTGGGGCTCCCAGGATGGTCTGGGTGGTTCTAGGTGGCGCCTAGCACAGTCCCATTCGCAGCTCTGCATTTCTACAGCCTGATTATTTCCACACCGCCCCTGCCCCAAGTGTTACAGCCTCGGCAGAAAGACTAGTCAAAGGGGCTGGGCTTCCACGAACCCTTACAGGGTTTCATTTTGAGTTGTACCCACCGCTCACTGTACTATGGCAATCAGGGGACAGGGAATTCTTTATTCTTTGGTGTCAGTCACAGTTTCTGAGGACCCCTAAGTAATAAGAAAAATGCAAAAAGGAAAAAGCAAACCAGACATAAGGCAAAGAAAGAGAGACAAAGGATAAAAGAGAAAAAGAAGGATGTCTCCAAGTGTCAGGGGCACCACCATTACTATGAATATTCAAACGCCTCTCCTGAGCACACCCTGCTAGACACCTCCCACTATGCTAAGTATCTGACACTTTTAAAATTCCATCTACTGTGACGACCCTGGGGGCCAGCACATCACCTCCAACCTACAGATGAGAACGTAGGTTCCACAGAGCTAAGTGACTTGGCCAGTGTCGCCAGCCAGCTGAGCAAGGAGGCCACTCTGCCTCGCCACACACTGCCCTGCATCCCATCAGCAGCCATGGAGGCTGCACCCGAGTCCCACATTCACGCTGTTGCGGGTCCCAGTCCAGAGCAGTCGGCCACCGGAGGGGCAGCTTGTCTCGCTCAGCCGCAGGAGACCGCCAGGCACAGGCTCACCTGGGGCAGGGCCTGCGGTGGATCAGCCGCTCCCACAAGCGTGAAAACCGCCGCCCTCTACGCCAGGAGGGTCCAACGGGACTCTCCGGAGCGAGGAGAGCGCTGTCTGCGTACTGTTCAAAACCGTCACTGCCATATTTGCTGCTGAGCACATGGAGTGTAGCAAGCACAAACGAAACACTTCGTTTTTCATTTTATTTCACCCAAGTCAATTTAACGCCACGTGAGGCCAGTGATCACCGCACTGGACAGCAGCAGTCCTGAAGGATACGTAGCCATCAAGTGTCTGTGACACAGAGCTGATAACATTACAAAAACTATGTGTGACACTGAGAGTAACCATGAGCGCAGTGTGAGGGGAAGCACACAGGGGACAAGACACACCCTTATAATGCGCATACAAAGCAGGGAGTTGTTAGAGCTTAATTAACTAGGCCTTCCGGTCCTCATCCTACCCCTCTCAGCTCACGTTCAGTTTAAACAGAGATCCTTAAAGAGGGCTACCCGAGAGATAAATGCCATGTGCCCCACGTGGAGTAACTGGGCAGAGGCACCAGCATGGCGTCCCAGCTTCTCACCAAGTACCCAGCACCATCTTTGTCCATCCTGTGCCGAGGCAGCGTGTGGTCCACCACCTCGCTCGTAGGTTTTACTCCTTCTCCGACTGTCTGTGCTAGAAGTACAAACTCGCCCGCTGTCTGTGGGTGGAGGTGGGGCCACAGAAAGAATGGAATTCAGGCTCTAGTGTGCAAAACTACAACTTTCAGGGTCAAGGCATCTCTATTACGTCCTGACATCTACACTGCCCCCAACCAATGCACTTCCCGCCTATGGCTTGAGGGCCTGCAGCTATAGCTTTTTAAAAAGTGTCATAGAAAAAGACAGAAATCAGACTAGAGTCTGTGTCAAACCCAAATGCAGGGAAAACAGAAGGCAGCTCTCCACGTGCCAAGTCCTCGGCAGCTGAGCTTCCCTGCCAGACCTGGCCCAGGCTTGGTGCTTGAGGGACAGGGACACAGGCACAGACTAGGCAGGATCTGAACACAGGGGCTGTGCCCGTGCGGAAAGAGCCCAAGAAACACCCTTCCAAGGCATGGCCCTGGGCTGCTCCTCCAGCTAAGCCCCATCTTCTAAGGCTCATCCCGGTAATGCACTCACCCGAGTGACTCCCGGGGGGTCGGCACCCTCGTGACCCAATCACCTCTCCAGGCCCCACCTCTGCACGCACCGCCTGGGGCTGGAGCCCCTACATTCAGTTTCTGGGGGACACGTCACCCACTGTCACACCAGGACAAAGGTGGCGAGTGGCGGGGTCTGACCGTTCTCTCGCTTCTCTGCCTGTTCACACCCATCCTGCTCCACAAGCCTTGCTTTAACCCCACCTATTTGCCAACCGTTTCTGACTTTTCCAGGGTTTGCAATGAAAAACAATCAACCTCATTCCATGCACTATTTAATTTCCACAATTCATTCCTTCTTTCCCAGTTGTCACCACTGCTAACACCATTTTCATTTCTTCAGTCATTTCAGTGGGATTTCTCACAGGAAGTTTCTATTCCAATGTTCCTCAAAGTCAATACAATTCTTACTTAACACGACTAAGAGTTATTACAAGTTTAAGTAAAAATACACTATCAAAATCTGCGGTCGTCATCTTAAAAGCAGGGAAGGCTACCTTTAAAAAAAATCTCAAAAACCGAAAACTTCCAAAAGGCTTTTTCTTCTTAGTTTCATGTGAAACTTTAAGACCTAAAGCTTCCCAAAAGCAGGAGTCATGTCTTGTTCATCTTCTCCCCCACAGCAAATCACCTTCACCGCAGAAATGCATTACTTTTTTGGGGGGCGGAGGCCTCGTGCACACTAAGCACACATTCCAGTGCCGAGCTGAGCTGCACCCTCAGCCTGGGTGTTCCTTCGGTTAAATTAAATCTGTCGCACCAAGCACATCACATCCAAGACAAACACTGTGGTGATCTTACCCAACATTTAGCATTAGCGTAGTGAAGGGCTGAAGATTCCACTCAGACAGCAAGTCTATCTCTGATCCTAAAGCTGTCTCTTCAAGATCCCCAAGTGCATGCACAAAGGCCTGAACGACCTTTGTGAACTCAGGAGGGCCTTACACTTGGGAAACAGGTCCTCGCTGGCTTGGTGCGCTCTATAAGGGCCTCTGAAGTTTCTAAGGTGGCTCCGGGTCTCCAATTAGAGATGGTCACGCCAAGGGTCCATTTCCAAATAGGCAGAAATTCAAACAAGAGATACACGATACACACAACAAATGGCTGATTTGAGGAGTAAGTGTCCTGGGTACACAGGGTGAATTAGAAATAGGCCTTCTCCAAATCTTGTAGGCAAGATAAGTTACGTGCAGTCGAAATCCAACACTCACATGTCACGTGCTCCGTGCAACGTGTGCCAGTGACCAGTCTCGAACAGCACACTCATCCAATACATCTTAACAGGTGACCAATGTGACAACTGGCCTCTTGCATTAGAACCGCACAAGAAAACAGCCAAAAATGCAATGTGCACTGCTGACAGCCATCCATGCCGCCTTAACTTATGCCTGATATTTCAAACAAGGAATTTTAACGAATATGCCTTTTCAGGCTTATCCCACTAAGAACGACCAACACCATATAACCCTTCTGAGCTTCTGCAAACTGATGATTATTTTCTTAAATCATTCCTTCATTAAACTAAAACTGAACAGGGCCGGCAAGATAGCTCAGCAGCATAAGCACCTGCCTGGCAAGCACGAGGTCCTGAGTTCGATTCCCAGCACCCACAAACGAAAAAAGGGCCGGTGATATCATTCAGCAGCACGGGTGCCTGCTGGTGTGCGAGGTCCTGAGTTTGACCCCTGGTACCCACAAAAAAATAAAAAATAAAATAAATAAAATAAATAAATAAAATAAAATTGAACAGACTGAAAAACGACCTGATTCTGTAATGTGATTTCCAAATCTCTCAAATCATAGAGATTTCCTTACGACTTGGGTTTCCCCAAGAATGCCTGGTAAATACATGCTTCTCTAGCTATGCTTTAATTACTCAAGTTCCCCTTCCAAGTTGGTATTTAAAGCAATGCTTTCATCTCACAATTCTAAAAACCTTTCTAAGTAAGTCACAGTGACAACAGAGAGGCCTATTTAAATGCATACCGCGGATTCACACTTCAGTCAGTCTGGCCTGCAGGTTCTGCTACTTCTAGGAGGTCTGAGGTCTGCACTGCACACGGACACCACCAACCCGAGGTTCTGTTTCCTTACGTGCGAGTTCTGATGAAGCCGCAGGAGAGAAACCACCGCTTCTGCTCGAACCCAACTCTTTCCCATCTTTAGACAAGTAACATTTGCTGAATTAAACTCCTTAAAAAACATAACTGTAAACATAACCAACTGCTAGACAGGATGCCAAAAAAAATTTAAGAACTTTAAGAGGATCTCAAAAACAAGACAGCCACTTTCTGCAAAACACCCTCGCCGCTGACTTGATAGAGGCAAGGCCTTAGCTGTCGGGCACCGGCCGCTGGTGGCTGTGACTGCTGCACACATCGAAGTTGGGACTGAGAGAAGGGCAGGACTGTGCCAACGCACGCTCCCAAGGGATGTGCGGAACAAAGGCCCTTTCTGTAGGCAGTAAGAAGGGAGGAAATGGTCCCTAGTTCTGCAAAGTACATGGCAATACTGTGGGAAAGGAGTTCACCGCCTTTCTTCTAAGATCTCAGAGCCAAGAAATACACAACAAATACATGACATGGTTTATTAATTTTTTCACTGAGAAACTTTCTGTTTTCCTAGTGGTAAAATTTAACATCAATATCGATCCCACTTCACACAGGAAGTATGTATTTCTTGCTTCCATTTGTTTTTAATTTCTTTCCTACCAAGCCAGCCCTCCGAACTGTGAAGGCAAGGATGGATACGGCCCTGCGTCCTCCCAGTGGACAGAAGCTAAGCAAAGCCTGCTGGGCTCGTCCACGGCCCCCTCAGCACAGGAACACGGATCCTCCAAACTCAACACGAGTGAGACTCCAGGGTCAAACCCTGTGAAGGGGAGATCGCAGAGTCGGGAGATTACTGCTCGCTCGCCCACAGAGACGCGGGCGGGGGAGGATGAGCGCCCCATCAGCAGTGCTCTGAAACAGCTTGTAAGCGAGTCCCTCACTCGACTCCAGTGGAAATAACTTACACTTCAGAGCACATCATGATCTTCTTAGGTTAGGACTGGAAAGGGATAGATTTTGTTGTCTGCTGTTCTTTTAAAGAAAAAGTTAAGCTTTGGGAATGTCAAATCAAAAGTTAGATTTCTGACCCTACCTACATTAAAAAAAAATTTATGTACAGTTTTAAGAATGTGATATCGACAGCACCAGACTTACTGAAAACAAATCTTCTCTACAAAATTTACTTGTTCTTACCCAATAATCTCAGTTTCCGTGAGGTCAAAATAAAAATGTACAGTCAGGCAAATAGGAAATCTACTTAACTAGGTAGCGGGTTCAAAATCATATCAAAAGTAGACTGGCTGAAGACACTTAGCTGAACTTTGCTTGCTCTTCAGGTTTTCTCTAGAATAACATTTTTAGTATTTTTATTAAGCTCAGCTAAAAAACATGGAGAATAGCTCACCAAATGTGTAGGTGTCGGGGAGGAGGAAGAATAGGTATCAAGTCATGATTCAATGAAAAAAAGATGAAATAACAAACATACTTCAATCTTGCTGAAAAAGACATAACCACAGACAGAAGGGAAGACTGGCATACAAACAATTTTTTGAAAAAAACTTAGACAAAGTTCTCTATGTGCTCTAAACATGAAAGGCACTGTCACTAGGGTTAAACCTTCTGATGCAGGCGATCTCTATCCTATGGGAATTCTCAATCTGGGCGATGCATACAGGGTAAGCTCATCAGCAACAGTGTGTCCCCAGGGGGATGGCGGTGAGGGACGGGCGTGACTTCCAGCAGGAACTTGGCTGCGTGCGCTCAGCACTCTCCCTTTTCCTTCCTGGAAGCTCCAAAAGCAAGAAGGAAACAGAAAAGACCACATTTTCAACAAAACTGGGAAACACTAAAACACCTGCAAAGGTTTCCAAAAGATCCCGACAACACGGGAGGAGCCGAGGGGGAGATAGCAGAGACGAACGAGAGACGCTGGCAGCAGTGCTCAGGGCACGGGACGGACACACGCAGACGTATGATGAAAGATGAGGGGCCTATGAGGTCAAGAAGAGGTGTGGTTGACAGGAGCACCCAGGTGCAATGAGCCTGGCTTCGTGGCAGCTGCAAAGAGAGGAACAAGTGTGCTGTACTTCCTGCAACCTGGACTCCCGGTTTTCAACTGTTTCCTGTGAGTGAGGCTGACCGTCTTCACTTGTTCTATTCATTAAATAAGGACTCAGCATCCCCGAAACAGTGCTGGCTGAATCCTTAATGTCGATAAAAGGCTACAACCACTTATGGCTCAAATACTCCCGAGTGACCTTCCTGGGACCCTGAGCGTGAACACCTTAACTAGCGGGAGGCGGACTGCGCAGCCTCCAGCCTGCGGGCTCTGCGCACATACACTTCCCCCCTCGGTGCCCAGCTCCCTCCTTCCCAGGAAGAAAAGAGGTGCAAAGGGATCGCCCTGAGTTTGAACTTAAAGGGCTAACCCAATCAGGTGAAGTACACAGACTCCCCTAACTCACCAGCAGCTATTTAATAAAACACAGTAACTCTAAACTTAGTTCTTCACCTTGAGCCACAGCTCTCCTTCCCCCGCACTCACCACCTGCCCGCAGAGAGGCTGGATAAGGGATGCTTACGTCCCCTCTGACGCCTTCCCATGCCGGTGCTACACTTCAGTGCTAACCAATCCGGTCCTTGGGGCCTTGAGCCACAGACCGCCGAAGAACCAGGGCCACCTGGCCGAGGAAACCCAGCTGAGCATGAGAACCGGCGCCAGGGACGACACATCAACAAGGCTTAGACCATGTGGAAGGTCCCGCGACAGCAAGGCAAGTGATCAACTGCAGCCTCCCAAACGTACTTGGGGTTTCAAAGAACACCGAGGGGGCCGGTGAGATGGCTCAGCGGCGTAAGCGCCTGCCTGGCAAGTGCGAGGGCCCGAGTTCGACTCCCGGAACCCACATACGAAAAAGGGGCCGGTGATATCGCTCAGCGGCACGGGCGCCTGCTGGCACGCGAGGTCCTGAGGTCAACCCCCCCGGTACCCACAAAAAAAAAAAAAAAAAAAAAGAACACTGAGAAAAATCTTAACAGAAATATTACAAAGAAACTCCAAATAAAACAGAAGTGGAATAAATACCATGCTGTCCCTTCCAGAGGGAAGTTATGGCCTGTGTTTCCTTTGAAAGCCCTGGTGAACATTTCCAGGCTCCTTAGACAGGTACTGATCTTTTTTGTGTGTGTGGGTACCGGCGGTCGACCTCAGGACCTTGCGTGCCAGCAGGTGCCCGTGCTGCTGAGCGATATCACCGGTCCTTTTTTCGTATGTGGGTTCCAGGAGTTGAACTCGGGCCCTCACGCTTGCCAGGCAGGTGCTTACGCCGCTGAGCCATCTCACCGGCCCAGGTACTGATCTTCTAACCAAGGGCAAATTACAGAGTTCTCAGAATCCAGACTATGAGTATATGAAACAAAACAGCCTCCCCACCCAAATGTCTGCTCAGGAACTCAGCTAGGAGCGTCTGTTGTTACTTAAACTGAACTCTGCTGGAAAATATCCACACATGGCTTTTTGTTGCTGGGTTCTTTTTCTACAGGAGAAACATAAAGGTAAAACAGTAAGATGTCTGGATTACATGGAAACAAATGATTACTGAGAAATTTGTGGCTGTGAAATACACAGCAAAAGGCTGTCAAGAAAAGCAAAGCAAAGGCCCATCTGACACCCAAGTGAAATCCCAGGAATGATGTTATTTCTGCAAATTAAAAATGGAAAGGCTGCAGGGAGCCATGTCACCAGCGCAGACACTACACATGGGTTCAATGAGCGAAATGTACTTCCCATCATGGCATGTAACTAACCGTAAAACTCTGTTCTCTGGACCCTTCACTCTCACATATACCTAAAGTTAGGACATACAGAGAAAAACCCTTTCCACACGACAGAGTCTGAAGTTTTGGAAAAAATGTGAGACAAGGGCGAAGAGTGGAACAGCAAGCAGGTCAAGGCTGAGCAAGTCAACTTAGCCCCACGGAAACTTTCTTTTCTTTTTGTTTTTGAGACAATGTCTCACTATGTAGTCTAGGCTGGCCCTGAACTCACTATGTAGTCCAGGCTGGCTAGAACTCATGGCAATCTTCCTGCCTCAGCCTCCAAGCAGTGGGCTTACAGGCGTGTAGCACTGACTTACAAGGGAAACTTTCCACCAAGCTGAGGGACACCACCTTTGGGACAAAGAACTCTGCATCTCACAATGTGCCCACGAGTACCTGTGGGACAGGTCCTCAGAGCTGTCTCAGGAAGAACGACAGGGCTATAGGCTCAGGAGTGTGAGGAGCCACAGCACAGGGGTCCCCACAGCAGGCCACAGAGCGCGCTCCTGGGAGTGCCCAGCTACCAACAAATAGAGGAGGCAAGGCCGGCAGGGATGCGCCCCTCCCTACCTCCTCCAGCCGCCGCCTCTGCTCCTTCTGCTGCTCGATCCGCTTCTGCCGCTCGGCCAGCAGCTGCCTCTTGTACTCCTCCTGCTCCCGGAGCTGCTGCTCCTGCAGCAGCTGCTGTCTCCGCAGAGCCTCGGAGCGCTCCTTGTTCTCCTGCTGCAGTCTCAGGAAGTCCCGGCGCAGAGTGGACTCCCCAGGCACGTTGACGATGGAGCTGCGGGGGGAGGCAGGGCTTCAGGGGTGCCTGCACACTGACCGGCCCCCCAAGAGAGGCGGCAGCACCAGCAGTCATTCCTGTTTTCCTGAGAAGGGTCTCCCTATATAGTTTGGGCTGGCCTCGAGCTGACAGTGACCCTCGCACCTCAGACTCTTGAGTGCGGGGATTACAGGCGTGCACCACCACGCCCGGCCCCTTTTACCATTTAATAACAAGGCTGCAGTCCCCTCTTCCGCCTCCCCAGTCCACCTGTCTTCCTTCAGTACACAGAAACATCAGGGTGCTCTCCAGTGCTCAGCGTTCCTCCCCGTTCACCTGGCCACCCCCAGGCCTTGCCGTGTGTCACCCACTGTTCTGGGTCAGGGTCAGCAGCTGAGCCCAAGTGGGTTGCAGGAATCAGTCACTGCACAGATAAGCTGGCCAGCAGCTCCCTCGCTCACTGCTTCTCCACTTTCTCAGAATAATATGGCAGCAAGCGAATCTCTCCAACTCTCACCTTTCGCTGAATCACGCCCCTATCCAAAAACAATGACATTGCTCAAAAATCGGCTGAAAATCCTCTACAATTTTTAGTTTAAAATAGATTCATATATTCTGTTTAAGAAGAAAAACATGCCATGGGTCTTTCGATGCAGCACACACTCCTCTCCCTTACACTCTCGTCTAAGTCTGGCTCTCGTTATCTCCACATCCACCCACCTTCCCTTCTGTCCCTCCCTTGGGTCACAGTGAGGGCAGCGTGGGCGGCTGCCAGGCAAAACGATCACTGAAACCCCACATCGTCTGCTCTGATTCATGTCGTTACAGGGTTCGTCTAGGTCTTGCTCCTCAACCCCTACTTCACTGCACCTTGGAAGCCAGGGAGAAACCGAAACAGACAATAAACGGGGTCGGCACAAACGTGCCCTAACCTGGGAAATCAAACGCTGGTAACCACACTGGTGGAAGAGTGAAACCAAACAACAAGGACGGGCCAAGGGACTGTCATTTCTCAGTGGAGGCCCCACCGGCCCATGAGCGGGCCGACTCTTACCCAGCACCGAGCTGGGGCAGGGTCCCATCTGGAGGCCCGACGCAACCGCCCACTCCAAGTGAGTGGGGAGAGGACGAAGTATGATCCTTGGTTAAAGGGGGTGGGCATGTAACAGGACTGTCAACGTACAGCGAGATCGGGGACAGCAAGGCGCTTGTCAGTGATTTTCGATCCCTTCCTAGGCGCCCAGGCCTTCTGAATCTGAACTGGCGTGCAGCTGAACTTCCGCCCAGAGCAGGCCGCTGCCGGGTCTGTGTCCTTACCTCGGCTCCCCTTCCTGCTCAGGCACTTCCTCTTCCTCCTCCTCGCTCCCGCTGTATTCGTATTCCGTCTCATCTGTGAACACAAGGACACGGGGACAGTCACAACTCCTGACCTGGGTCTGCACGGGCCAGCAGTTCCAGGAGCATCCTGGGAAACAGCAAATCACCCAGAGCACAGGGGGCAGGGGAATGACATGCTAAATTCCCACACGGAAGGTGGCTGCTCCCCAGGCCAGCCAAAAGACCCCTGACGGGGGATGTTCTGAAGGTCTCAGAACAAGGGATGCACAAGAAAAGCGACAAGCAAGTTGACAAGTCTCTCTGCACACCAGAACTCCAAAGAAAGAGGCAACTGCTGGAAGGGGCTAAAGCAAGCGAGAGATTTCACTTGGGTGTTCTTAGCACCAGGGAGCCCGAGGGTGCAGCAGAGAAAGGTCTGCCGGGTGGAGAGGAAGGGAGGCACTAAGTGTGTGCTAGCAGTCCAAATCAAACACCCCCCCAAACTATGAAAGGCAAAACTAGAGAAAAACTAATGACACAGTAGAGCAAAAGAACGGGCCAAAAACTATTCTTACACCAGATGTAAGCAAAATTTCCAACACGAGTAATTCACTTCCACTCTGCAGATCTTACCCCATTTTCTCAGAAGGTAAGAGGCCACCCTAGTAGTCTCTTTGTGAACATAATCCAACTTCAGGGAGCAGTCTCGTGCCAGAGAGGCATCAAAACCAGAGACGATGAAGAGATTAAACAAACAGTATCTACTCTCAAACAAACAAAAAAAAAAATTCTGCTTTTTGTCAGAGGTACGTAAGATGAAAATCATTTTCCTGGTGAGAAAAATGGGCCTAAGGACTTGTGGTTCCAGACAAATTCATCAGTCTAGATATGACATCAATTCTTCTCTATGCTAGACAATCAGACCATATAATTTTAATGGACACAGACACTTGCTGTTTCTAAAGGGAATGCTGACTTAACAATCATTGGAATCTTTTAAATTAGTACTCTGTTATTTTTTAAAATTCTAATTGTAACTATTTATAGACAAGAACCTGAGAATACATGGAAGGTGAATGTGAAGCAGTTGCTGTGACTGAAGAAACAAAACTAAGGTAAGTTGCTCTGCCGTTTCTACCCACAAGATACATATGAAAAGGAATGAGACACGGTCCAGGGCAGGTACTTAGCAAACACTGGTGCACAGCCCATGTTCCATGAATGCTAGTTTTGTGATGGAGAAATGACCAAAGTACCGCTTAAGTGTCACGGTCAATTTGACCGGCTTGGGAGCTGCCTAGAGCTGGGTGTGTCTGTGTGGTCACACAGGCACGATTCTGGTATTGTATCTGGTCCCTGGCCCCTTCCTCTCCGACACTCTTTCCCTCCTCTGCTTCCTGGATGCCATGAACTAAGCCTTTTTGCTCTACCCGTCCCTTCTGCCATGATGTTCCTCCTTGGAGCCAGCAGTTCATGGACTGAATCCCCTGAAATGGTGAGCCGAATTAAACCTCTCCTCCTGCAAGTGTGGCTGTCAAGTACTGTGTCCCAGTGACAGGAAAGCTTACCAATTTACAAATAATATTTTCCAAAAATAAGAGCTACCATGTTGTTAAGAGTTAAGGAAAAAAGGTATCGTTTTCAGCCTTTAGTTCACTTTGTTGTAATCATATAGTTTCATATGCAAAGATTAACTACTTTTACGACTGAATATGTAAGAGGGGAAAAGAAACGCCGTGACGACTTAACTATGAATACCCAAGTTCTCTGTAAGACTTGAATACACAAAAAGCCACAAACAGGCCTCCTGGATAACTTTGGCCAACTCTCTCCTGGGGAGGGTGACAGATAACAAGCTCAAGGCTTCACACACGGTGGGTAATGAGCTACTACTGAGCTACGCCACCAGCTCCTTGACCAACTCTCGTACTGCCTAGGACTTGCTCTTTGCAGTTCCTTCTTTGACCTTGAAATTTTAGTGTCCAAAAAAAAAAGTCATGACCAATGCTGCACCCAAATGCTGTTCTGTGGTCACTGTAAGATCACCATGAACTAGCAGCCCAGGAGGTGGGTTAGCGAAGGCTGTGATGAACCATGAACTGCACCTTGCTGGACAGAAAGAAGAGTAGGCACTCTAAGCAGTGGGCACAGTGTGTGCAAAGACACGAAGCAAAGATGCCAGGACCGAAAGGAGCCTGGCACTGCAGCATGCTTATGCTATGCAGTAACCAGAAGAAAGCAGTCTGGGCACACACATGGCCCAGACCTCAGCAAACCCCCTGCTGCAGGTCACAGCGTCCAGAGAATTTATGTGGCTCTGCTTAGCAACTGAGGACCCAGTGGGAGTGCAGTGGAGAGAAAGGTCTGCGCGAGGCAGCTGAGTGGAGGGCGTCCCAGCGTGATGTCCGTGAGGCCCGAGTGAGGCAGAACACAAGGCCAAGGTGGAGAGACATGATGAGCACTAAGAGGTGCTCCAAGGACAAGCTGGTGGCCGCTGGGGACACGCCATCCTGCTGGGGCTGAATGGACCTAGACCCGATCCTGGCCCACGAGGTAGAGACAAACAATATGAGCACTGCCGGGTGAGCGGCACGGTGTCACCCTCGGGGAAGGTGTGACCGGTTCCAGGTGGCAAGAACCTGAAAGGGTTAATACCTTTCTCCCCCCTCTTCTTCCTGGTCCGGTCTATGTGGTCCTTCAGCTGGATCCGAACCTGCCTTTCGTTCGGCTGATCCCTTATGAACGGGTGCTTCAGAAGCTGCTCTGTGGAGGGCCGCTGCACGTAATTCTTCACCAGGCACCCTTCTATAAAACTAAAAAACTTCTTTGACCTGTAGGAAGAAGGGAAAAATATCAATTTCTACCACAAAGAGCAAAGCTCCAAAATACCGGTAACTTACAAGCCCGAAAACAAAGAGCTTCAGAATTCACTGTGAGCGTCCTGCAAATGCCCAGGAACAATGCAGGGACATAAAGAGGAAGGGGGCTTGCTGGGGACCAGGAGCGCTGAGGTAACACAGTCCAAGATTTATGCCACAACGACACTAACGACACACCACAGGCGGAGAGCTGCGAGGGAAGCCGGGTTTAAAATCCTGTGTTGCTTACTCATCACTAAATCACGCGGGCAGAGAAGCAAGGGCACAGCGGGAGGGCTGTGCTAACGTGAGGCAGACAGAGGGTCGATGTCGGGACCCAGACGGCAGCGACAACGATGAGAAAGGAAGCACATCAGTGACCAAAGCTGGCATGCTTGAGCTGCTCATCACTCCTGCAGTCAGACTGTCACACTGGCTGACTCGCAGGGCCTCCTGCACACGGGTGTGGCTGGCAGCTGTGCACGGGCGTGTGCATGACGAGCGCCGCCTATTTCTCCACACTCACGAGGAGCCCGGCCCAGCCTTGCTTCTGATGTTCCCACACACCCTATCTGCGAGACGGGGCCGTGCACTGCCCCTGTGGCAAGGTGGACCCCCCGCAGCATTCTGCCCCACATGCCCGGGTCAGGAGCCCCTCCTCCGGGGCCGCCTGCACTCAGCAGGCTGCACACTCCACGTGCCTCTCTCCCCTGCTGGCTGGAAGCAGGGCAGGGCAGGTCCAATTCGTTAGAAACGCTCAGCTCTCCACGTGGCACACCGCAAATGATACGTAATCAATTTTTGTTGCATGAATGAGTTCTTCGGTTTTTAGAAATATGATTTAGGAAATCAGTTCAGCTCTAATTATTTCAATGCTTTTAAGAATCACTTCTCTTACCTTGTATTTCTGCCCAAGCTCACCATTTTCTTTCAGTTTGACAAATATTTATGTATATATTTATGTTAGGCTATATAAGAAATATACAGAGGAAATAAAGGAGAGGAATTTAGGTATACAGGACAGGAAATTATAATTAAACCTTCAGAGGAGAAAAATGTCAAACTGGTGCAGTGGTTGGACATCAAGAAGAGGCAGGATGTCTGATACTGCAGAGACAGCAGTGAGTACAGAGAAATCCACAAAGGAGAAACGTGAACAGAGACGCTCAGGAGAACGAGGCACTGTCCAGGACGGTATGGAAAGTGGAGAGAACAGGGAACAGGTCAGGGTCAGCCTGAAGTTACTCAAAGCCGCCGCTCTGTGCTTACCGAGGAACACGAACAAAGATCCACAGCACTGTGCGGCACAGCGCTATACACAAAGATCCCTAAACCCCGCTGCCCACAGGATCGCTGCAGGGAACTGATAAAAACACAAACACCGGAGTCACGCCCCAGACCAGCAACTCTGAGCTGAGAGTCCTGAATTAAAAGATTCCACAGGGTTCTCATGTACTGTGTCCAGACTAACATTTGGAGATCAAGCATCTGCAGTATGTTCTTTAAAATCAACGGTTGAATTCTGCAGGAAAAGAGGCCACTGGCTGTCTTTTGATGGCTACTTCTCCAAAAACACCACAGTAGTAGAAATTTACATCTTGTGTTCAGGAAGACAGCAAACACAACCGAAGAAAACCGTGATGTCAGAAACACGGGTACAGTTAGAACAGTGATGTAAATGGGTAAATGTGGGTCATCAGGGTCCGCTGGAGCAAGCCTATGTCCACTACACACACACGTGGTTTCCTGGGGTCAGCCACCCATGATGCCCAGGCGCTATCACACCTTAATGGAGCAGATCAATCAAGACCAAAATCTTGGCAACTGTGTGGCCTTTAAGAACTTCACAGAAACCAGAGAACGGAAGGAGATGACCTGAGGTATGGGAACAGAACAAAGTGACAAGAGAGTGTACAGAGAATGAAAAGAAACCCTGTCTGCAGAAGAAAGGTAAGGAAGGAACAGTGCTAGGTGCTGGGAACCAGGACAGCAAGACACATGGAAGAAATGAGGATGAAAATGTGCATACATCAATGACCAAGAGGGAAGAAAAACCTGCAAATCATTGGAAGATGAGCAGCCAAAAAAGAACAGCATAGACAATCACAGCTGAAAGACCAAACACAGAACGGAAGGCTCCGCACAGACATCTTGTACACGCACCTCAGCAGGAGAGATAAGAACTGAGGAGATGTTAATTCGAATCATGCTTAAAGAGAGATGGGAAATGTGGGACACAGTGGGACAAGTGGGCACCACGTAGAGGACAGAGAGGGGAGGGGAAACCACCCTGGATGGAAGCTTGCACGCAGAAGGGGACAGGAAAGGACTCAGGAAGAAGTTCAGGAGAGGACAAGTGGGCAAAACCCTGAATTCCAAAGCTGTCCTCAGGACCCTGCGTGGTGTCTGTTGGTCTTTTCTCTGACAATGTAGGACAGCAGCAACGGAAGCGCAGGTGGCCGCCCAAGGAGAGAAGACCAGTTTGTTCCCACACTCTTCTGGAATGAAAAAGGGTATGCCCAGCTTCCTTTTCAAATAACTAAGTGAGTCTCTCCATTAATTTTAAAAGCCTGCATTATCTGAGAAACTTCAAGTCAACACAGCTTTGCTTTTATAAAGGAAAGACATTTAGAAGGACATTACACTATGCTTAAATATCTACATGGAACTTTTTTCTTTAACCAGTTACAGTGTTTCAGACGGCCACTTGCCATTATATTGGAATTCAAAGCGAATTTATCAAGAAACAAACTCAGAGGAAAACAGGCACCTTTTAGTTGTGTCTGGAGGTAGTGGTTTTTGTACTCAGTGTAATTACAATGGCCAGAATTTTATCTCAGAACAAAGTAAAATAAGAATGGGGAGAAGGGTAGGGAGGGACAAAGGATGGAAGGGATGGAGGGAAAAAAAGGCAAAGGAAAAGAACAACAATAAACACCCGTACTTTGCTTACCATTTCTTCGACTTCAGCCGGGGAGGAGGGTTCCTGGGGATGAGGAACAGCGCTCTCATGGGATGCATGTCACAGAGGGCTGGGGAGAGGAGACGGCACATCAGCTCACCCAGCGCGACTCCCAGGCCTCACTCATAAACAACATCACGCGCCCTGCTCCATCGCCTGCCTGATCGGCTTCCTGTCCATCTAGACCTCTAGTTACAAAGTCTAGGGCATACCTTGAATTTCCCATTTAGTAACAGCAAAATAAAAGAGGAACAAGAGCAACGAGAAGAATATACAACTTCCAACAGACATAAGAAACTTTTCATGAATCAAAGGTAAAAACCAAGTTGAAGTCTGAAAGGAGATAATGCTGAAGTTTTTAAGCCATCTGTAAGACTGCAACGAAAATGACTGTACTTTCATAGGGATTAAATAAGACATGGCTTGCAAAGGCCTTCACACAGCGCCACAGCTGAGCCCACCGGAAATGCTACTGTTTATTACCATAGCTGGTATTATAAAGAATAAAAATGTGAGTGTAAAACGGGGTTACTGTACTTCCTTCCCTCACTCCAGTAAAGACTGGGCAGAGCACACAAGCATCAATGTCTCGCCGTAGGCAATGTGCATCTCCCCGTGTTTATTTACCTGCAAGAGTAGCTAACAAGGCAGCCAGGGGGTGAGGGGTAGAGGAGCAGACAAAGGTACTTCCCTTGTGGAAGAGAACTAGACAAAGGATCATGCAATACTCCCCCCCTCTCGGTTCCTCAGAAGGAAACAGGAGGGACTGATGGCACTCAAGCAGACATTCATCTCTGTACAGCAAACTAGCTCTTAGCTGGCAATATATTTTTTCATATATTCAACATTATTCAGCAACTATGTACCAGGCAGACACTATTTGAGTGTACTATTTTTAGGGGTACCAGCAGAAAATTTGGGGGTTTTTCCCCCTTTTTTGACAATTCTATCCCACCCCTGATCAAAAATCAATTTTATGAAGTGCTCACTGATTTAAATCAAGGAAAAGCCAACGCTGTTACAAATGTTCATTAGACAATACCAAAAAAATTATTCTGTAAATAAAAGGTAATACCTCCATCTGTAAAGTCAAAACTTAATCATAGAACTCACTGAATATTGGGCCAGTGAGAAGGCTCAGCAGTGTAAGCGCCTACCTGGCAAGCGCGAGGGCCCGAGTTTGACTCCCGGAACCGACATACGAAAAAAGGGCCGGTGATATCGCTCAGTGGCACGGGCGCCTGCTGGCGCGCGAGGTCCTGAGGTCGAACCCCGGTACCCACCAAAAAAAAAAAAAGAATTCACTGAATATTAAATCTAAACTGTAAAAAGAAAAATTAGCACTTATCTGCTCTCTTCAGGACACACATGTGAACACTACTTAAATAAAAGAAAATGCAGCCTACAGACCTCCACAAGGAAACCTGCTTGCCAAGCATTCCCTTTATATCCAAAACTACAAGTTCACCATTCCTTCATCTACCTGCCCCACCACCACCAACATAGCCAGGGGCCTGCTTTAGGTTATATGTAACAACTGGGCTTAAAAGGAAAGAAAGTTACTTACGGGGAGCACCTTCTGCCATCTCAATGGCTGTAATGCCACAAGACCAAAGGTCACTCTGCAGAAATAAAACAGCACGTTATGGATACTATATTAGCTACAAAGTCGCAGCTTATTTACACTTCTGCCTGTTCACTCAAATGAAATAAAGGCTTTCTTTCAAGTACACAATCCAAAAAGCAGTTTACCAGGAAATTAAAGCACAAACACATCTATAAGGATACTTTGTAAGTCAGTAAATGAAAAAAAAAAATTAATGTTGATTTATAATTAAAACCAATCCTATCTACAATTAACTAGAGATGGTTCACTTCAAAACCTCCCTCTAATCAGTCAACAGTCTCCTTTCCACCTTGCTCCTTCATGTCTTTATAGCATTAATAATAGCTTAGTCTTCTGGCCAATATTTATGTTTACTTTATGCTTTATGTTACTGCTTCAAACTTAATTAAAATTTGCAAAGTTTAAAATACAGAACACATTCTTTATGAACTGCACATAACTGAATTCATAGAACCCAGCGTAGTTTTCTACTTCCCATCACGCCCTGGGCACCAACCAGCGAGGCGCGCTCGCCCTCAGTGAGCTGGGTGTGCTCTTTCCCACCTGGTGCCCTGCACACATCAGCTGTAAGATCTGCATCGAACTTTACTCCCAACTCAAATGAAGTTCCTGGATAGCAAGCACTTTTGTCCGTTTTGCTCACACTCATATGGGTACCCAGTAAACACTAGCTAATGAACAAAAATTAGTATCTGCCAGTATTTCTTAAAATACAAAAAAAAATTCTAAAAAGCAGGCAATGGACAGTCACTGTCATAGCGTATTTTCATTTATATGCTGTCCTCGCGCAGGAAACACCTGACACTGGCTCAGTTGGAGAGGTTTCTACATAAACGACAGTCATGTTACAAAGCCGTATGTCTGAATCCGGGGCCCGAGGACAGATTCTCCCGCTGCCCCTCCTTGCTTCAATGTGCTGTTCTGCATGACAGGGACACATGGGTCCTTCCCTCACCCCGGAGACGGCTCCTGGCGGCCTCGGGCAGGAAAGCGGGGTTACAGGCTCCCCAACACTGAGACTGCACGCAGCACCACACCCCACCACGGAGCCAAGACTTTTCAGTCCAGGAAAAAGCCTAACGTGTCACAAAGTGACCAGACAAATCCAGAGGGTGGGGCATTTTACAACAGGTTTTCATGGGGGGGGGTTCCAGGGGTTTTAAAAAAGTTTTCTGAATTTGAAAATGTTTTCAAATTTTAGATAAGTAATAACACATTAAACGAACAGAACATCACAAAGTCTATAATCTGTTTTAAAATATTTCCCCTAAAAAATTAAAATTCCTCCACAATACTGTCTTAAGCCTCATTAATTGGGTATTGTAATAAATACTGAAATATACTGGAGACTCGCAGGACATGAACTCAATTTTGAATATCATTAACAGGTACATTAAGCACTCTGGCTCATTTAATTAAAGCCAAGGTTTAAAAAGAGTTTTTGTAAACACAGTCTATCACATGAGTGTTACACCTGGATCAAAACAATGCATTACTGATTCAAGTCTCTAGAGGTCACTCTAGGAATTTCAGAAAGTTCTGGGACCTAATCAAAGCAGTCAAGCTCTTTAAACAAGAATGCTCTAAGGCTTCCTAGGCGAAGGTACCATATACTCAGACAGTGTTTTATAAAGAGGAAACGTGTGGTTCTAACGTAGCCTTCCAGTCAGCAGGCAGAGCAGACAGGAGCGGGCACTGGGCTGACTCCTGGTGAGGAGCTCGGGCACAGCGCAGCCGCATGGCTGCTCGGGGTCAGAGCCCTCCTCGGGAAGGAGAGCACGTGGGAGCAGCCATGGACCGGAAGGACAGCATCTACGCAGTGCTGGACACTGCGCAGCCACAGCAAGGGCTCCCATCTTTCTCACTGAAAAAGCAGCTCCCAAGCAAGGCGCCCCACCCACAGGAAGCCTGGGGCCCCAGGGAGGGCCCAGCAGACACCGCCCCTTACTCTGTAGTCGTAGGTGGCATCTGGGTTCTCGTCACAGGCAATGACCTCGGGCGCCATCCAGTAGGGGGTGCCAATGAACGTGTTTCTCCGGCCGACCGTCCTGTCCAGCTGAGCACTCACCCCGAAGTCCACTGTAAGAGGAGGACGGAGGAATCGGAGAACACGGTCAACAAACACGTAAGACGCAGAGGCAACAACGTGAGGAGGAGGCACCCTTAGGGCACAGGGAGATGGCGCTGCCTCGGAAATGTGCAAACCGTGAGGCGGACAACGCTGTGAAGGACAGCCCGTTCCTCAGCACGGCTGCCAAGCCTGTGAGCAGCACGGGGCCTTCTACAGGGTGGTAATCATTGGCGCTTTCAGAGAACCAAACCTGCCTCAACCAAGCGCAAGTTCAGGGGAACAGACCTGACAGCCCCTTGCCATGGCTTCTGAAGCAGCACTGGGGTTTTCTTACAAAGAACATGGTACTGCACTGAAGAAAGAGCAGCAAGAATACACAAAGAACACCTCCCAAGCCCTTGGCACTTAGGTTTTCCAGGGTCCCTTCTACCTCTCACCCAACTCAGTGGTGACCCTGGAGGGGAGGCAGCAGCACCCCCCACCCACATGCATCTGCCCATGAGTCCCAGCCAGCATCGAGCTCCACACACTGCCACAGCCCCAGCAGGAACGCATAGCAGCAGGACCAGCTCGTGCGCAAGGCCTATGGAGTGCAGAGGCGATGCACAGAGCGCACTTCTGACACAGAGCATGCTCAGCAAGCAGCTGGCATGGCAGGCGGGTGCGCTGCTGACTGCTCCTGTTCCTCCTGGAAGCCCCGGGCCGCAGAGTGGGCAACAGGCAGCCTCAGCCAGCTTCCCAGCAGCTGATCAGAGCGACCACCATAGCCTGGCACCTCAACCCCAGGGCAGGGGACACACAGCTATCCAAGCCATCAGTGCTTCCTGCCCAACCGGGTGGGTAGTCCTCCTGATGCCCTGGCACGAGGAAGATGGCAGCGACAGGCTCTGTAAGAACAACTTCCCCACCTAATTTCAAAGAAAGGTAGACTAGATTCTTGTGAGCATAAAAAAAGTTTTTTGTTTTTTTTTTGTTTTTTTTTTTTATGGTCCATTAGTGGAAGAAAAATTACAGCTAATACTGTTAGAAACCTTGGCAGACCATTATATGAGAATCAAACCGGAACGAGTTCAGATTGGTTCGCCAAAGGAAACAGGTTAGAAATCACTGTGAAATCAACTCCGGGAAGACACCAGAAGTTTATCTACTTCTACTACACACAAGGCAATGTGCCAGGTGCCGCATAAGAACACTCTCAATCAAGCTGCTGCATTCCCAGAATTTACATTCATTCTGGCAAACGAGATAGAGATACAAGAAAATAAATAGTCATAAATTATAAACTGTAAGCAGTACTGGGAAAGAAAAAAACAGCTTAGGACAGATCAGAGGGTCACAGAAAGCCCCTGCAGACGAGGAAAACCTGCAACTTCTTGGAAACTGAGGTCAAGTACTCCCAGTGGGGAGACAATGCGTGCAAAGGCCCTGAGGCAACGGAGGGGGGGTCGTCACAAAATGGGGTGGGAAAGTAGCAGATGTCAGATCCTAGTACATTCTATGGGCCAGGGCAAGAAATATGGATTTTGTCCAAAGCAAAATAGAAAGCCACTAAGGGCCTTTAAGCAAGAGAGTAACACGGCTGAATTTAAAAATCAGTCTGGGGCCTGTGAGATGGCTCAGCGGCATAAGCGCCTGCCTGGCAAGTGCGAGGTTCTGAGTTCGACTCCTAGTACCCACATATGAAAAAAGGGCCAGTGATATCGCTCAGCGGCACGGGCGCCTACTGGCGCGCGAGGTCCTGAGGTCAACCCCTGGTACCCACAAAAAAAAAAATCAGTCTGGCCACTTCTCCAAACAGAGGAAGGAGCAGAGGGAGAAGTGTGGGGGAGGGCCTGCAGCCTGGCTACAAACCGTGCCTGGTTCCCAAAGTCTCCACAGAGCAGAAACAGGAAACTCGAGCAACAGCATGGCCTCGCAGCTAAAGGCAACAGGCAGGGAGTGCGGCTGAACTGCACACGGCGTGGTCAGATCACGACGCCCACCCACACGTACCGAGCTTCACCTCTGCATTCTCCGTCAGCAGCACGTTCTGGCCCTTGATGTCCCGGTGAATCACGTGATGGATGTGAAGATGTGCCAACCCCTGAGGAGAGATGCGTGTGAGTCTTACTCTGAATCCCTCTAAGTGAACAGCCAGGAACACACCTCTTATGACAACACGCAGATGTGGGCCATATGCTTTATGAACGCCTATGTGGGACACAGGATGCATTCGCAGGAGGACGTCACCCACACTTCCACACATGAAGAGAGCCCCATCCCTGCCACTCCGACCAGCTGGGGTCACCCCAGAGCAACGCACCAGCTCCTACTGTGCCTTTAAGACACGCTGTTGCCTCCAGCTACAGTCTCTTGGCTGTAATTTGTGCTATTTGTGTATAGGGTGGTTCCTTTCCCACGCCAAGCATCTATCTTCAGTGGGTGACCCCGTGGTCTGTGTGAACCGGACCCATCCCAGGAGGACAGCAGAAGGCTGAGAGGGGTAAGGCTGGTTTTCAAGCACTAGCTGTCTTCCCACCGCACGGTGACAAACAGCTCAGTGCCAGTCAACCCCACCTCCACCCCAGCGTAGAGCAGTGCTGCCATCTGAAGAGCCTTGTGCTGAGTAAAATATCTTTCTTCTCCAAGAAAACAGGCCCTGCTGGGCATCTAGCACTTTCTGATGACCTTGGATCTGGAAGGAAGCCCAAGAGCACGCCTCTTACGAGAGGTGGTAGGAGACGAAAACACCCGCTGCATCCAAATCTGTCCTGCAAGACAGTGATGCATCGTCTCAGCACTCGCTGATCGTTCTGTGCTTCACTGGAGAAGCCAAATCTACTGCTCATCTCCCTGAGACCCAGCGACCTGTTTACTCCTAAGTGTCTCCTTCCAAAAAGGACAGATGACCGGGTATTCATTTGATTCTTCCTTGTTTTTCTGCATGGTTTCACTTTATCACCATTATTTTATAGGGTACAAAGAATTAAATATGGCAAGTGCTCTAGAACTTTTTAATTCATTTAGTAGTCTACTGTGAACAGGGCTTATTGGATAGTTATTTACTCTTCCTAACACGGGATGTGCATGCAGTGCACACAGCACTGACTGGGAAAAGCCACACACGCGGAGCACTTGAGTGCCACCTGCGCTCGACACGGCCTGACACCCACCAGCAAAGGGAGGAAGGAAAATGAAGCTTCCCTAATTCTCGGATTCCTGCTTCCATTATTTCCATTCGTTTCTGTCCTCTAAGTTGCACAAACCTCCTTTTACACTTCTACAGTTTATCTTAGCAACCGAGTAAAGCACCCTGTGTTCTCACACGGACGAGGCCTTCGCTCGCTCGTGTTCGCTGCCAGCAGCAGATGCGTGAAACCGTACCGTTTCCCCGTCCCCTGTGCTTAGGGACAGCCGTTTCTGCTCAGGAGAGCTGCGGACACTGTGTCTCCCAGTGCTGCAGCGATGCTAACCTGAGCGGGGATTCCCCGGAACGAGAGCCTTTTCCCACAGGCACTGCCTGGGAGTGAGCAGACCTCCCCTGCGGCTGCTCCTCCTCCTCAGTAGAGGGTCCCAGTGCACAGGCTCGTAAACACCCATCCCACAGCAAGCAGGACACGGTCTTGTAACAGTCCCATCCGAGGACACAGAGCAGAGGACAGTCAAAGGCCAGCCCTCAATCCTGACTATGGAACGCCCCAAGTCCCCACACTCAGTATAAAATACTGGTTTTCACTAAAACAAGGAAATGGAAACGGCCGCACACCATGGGCTGTGGCACGCACTGCTTTTGTCGGGAGCCCCGTGGTCCAAGATCTCGGCGGGCTGCCCGAGAGCCCGCTCCCGATGGCCGAAGCCTGCGTGCTCAGACCCTCCCTGTGCTCCTCCATCTCACACCCGGCTCCCTGTGTCACACACACTCACCAGCAGGTGACACCTCACTCTCCCAGGGACACACGGCTGCCGGCTTTAGTGAATTTCAAGCGTGTCCCAGGAAACACTCCCACTGCGCGTGGAACAGATGCGCAGGAAGCTCCAGTCTTAGATGCCCTCTGTGACGGACAAGAGTCGCGGCATCTCAATCAGCGGGACCTTTGCCCATCACATGCAGCTGGTCTGAGGCTGCAAACAAGGCTTCACCTCGACGCGCCTGACACTGGTGGGGTACACGGCTAAACACACTGAGCACGCGTGACGGCAGACGAGGCTCTTCTGGGCGTATGAAGATAAACCACACATCTCCGCAGGCAACAGCACACCTGACGCGGAGGGCACTGTGCTAAAGCTAACTTGCAGCCTGCGAAGTCTCATGTTGGAATTCTACATGAGAAAGATATGTGGAGGTATGCGAAAACCCGAGAGCTAGCTACGTGCAAACGTGACACATTACATGATTCATACTCTAACTCATTTCATTCTCCCAGCAACTGTAATTTCCTCGAGTTGGGATCTGTAAGGCAGATCAAGAAACAAGTCCTGAGAGCTGAAGAACACAGGGCACAGAACCGACAACAGGGGCCAGACTCAGACCCACAATGGCTAAGTCTCACAGTTAACGCACCAACCCTTGTTCCGTCCTGCCTGTCATTTCCAGAATTCCTTTACAGCAGTCAGTGCCAGACAGGATGCTTAGTCTCTCCCTCATAGGCTCTGGCCCCTGCAATAACCCGAGCAGGCAAGGCCCTGACTGAGATCACTGTACAAACAGAGGGCGCTCCTCCCACTCTCTCCCTGCCATGTACAGTCTTACAAAGGAAGGGCTCTGTAAGGTATTTAAATAAAAATTTAAAAAATTGCTCTAGGAATTCTACTGACTTTTATTTTACTTGTAGGAAAAGCAGAACTGATTTCGGCTTAACTCCCTAAGTCATATTTTTAAAATATGGCGAGTAAATAAAATATAAGCAAGTTTTTAAGTATGTAATATAGGGATGAGGTGGAAAGTAAAAAAAGTGACAGAGGAGAAAAAAGGGGGAAGACCCACTAGTAACTCACATATAACTTTCAAATACAAAATCCTAGGAGCCAGGCATGGTGTCGCATGCCTGTAATCCCAGCACTTGGGAGGCTGAGGCAGGAGGATTGCCATAAGTTCAAGGCCAGCCTGGACTACAGTGAGTTCAAGGTCAGCTTGAACTACACAGCAAGACCCTGTCTCAAAAAACAAACAAACAAAACAAAACAAAACAAAAAGAGAGAGAAGAAAAACCAAATACAAAATCCTAGAGACGCCACCCAGGCTGTCAGGATGGCTTTGCTACTCAAAGAAACCATCTAGTAGCAACTAAAACAGCAATTCAGAAACTCTCTCTAAGATCATTAGACAGCTCTGCAATTAGCTGTAAATAACACTAAACATTAGACCATTTCTTCATAAATACTGCAACATACTCTAACAGCTAATGCCCTCCCCAAAAGGATTCAAAAAACCAGCATCAGGTCCCCTTAGCAGCGATTTGCAAGCACATATGCGGGATTCCTGGAAAAGCAGTGGTTTCAGATCTTTCTTTCCCTTCAGCCCATCTCCCTTTAAACTCCAAAGCAAAGCTGTCACTGGGTATGTCACGATGGCCTGGAAACCAAATTCAGGGAAATACAAAACACTATAGGTGTCCCTGGATATCCAAGGGGATTGGTTCCAGAAGTCCCTGAAAAGTCCTCTGCAGACCAGAACCCGAGGCTGTTCAAGTCCTCTCCATGAATGGTCCAGCGCTTGCACATAACCCGTACTTCCCGGTACCCCATATTCCAATCATTCCGGGACTACTCGCAATACCTAACACAATGTAAATGGCATATAAACAGTGTTACACAGTGTATTTTAGGGAATAATGACAAGAAAAAGGTCCACACATGTCAGCACAGAGCAGGTTTCCCCCGAATACTTCCGATCCACAGATGCGGAGGGCTGACCGTAGTTTTAAGTCTGCCTTCTTCAGAGGCCTGCCAGACAGAATCACGATGCAGCTTAAACCCCCAGAGCTACCGAGTTACACCGAGCCCTTGGTTGTGGCAGGCAGAATGATCTGTCACCACGAGACCGACACACAGACTGGCTCGGGGCTGATTCAGGCGGGGGCCCAGGCCCTCTTCACTCACCCTCAGGATCTCTCTGGAGATGTAGGCGATCCAGTCCTCCTTGAGCGTGTTCCCTTTGGTGTTCTTCACGAGGTCTGTGATGGACCCTGCCCCGCAGAACTCCATGACGAGCTGGAGGACACACAGGACGCATGGCAATTAATACCCGAGGGCAGGAGGAAACGCTGCCCGCCCTCTGCCCTGCCCCGGGGCAGCCAAACCCAGGAGCGCTCCTCCAGGGCACACGCGGCCCAGGCAGGAGCTGAGGGTGGCAGGCTTTCACGGCTCCTCTCTCCTAGCGCACGGGCACAGGGAGCCGCCCTGTCCTTCAGCACTGCCCGATGACCGTAAATCCGAGCCCAATATGCCCCACAGCCTCTCCATGCTGCCTCGAAGATGGCCCATTTTTCCCACATTAGGATCCTCACATTATTTCATGGTAACTGGGTTTAATTCAAAAGGGAAATGCTGTTTTAAGCAGTTGTGTAATTTTTAAGAACTGTTAATTCATAATATCAACATGTTTGAAAAATATTATCTCAGTTGTATTTGTAAAATACCTAGAAAATGAACTGAATCGAACTTTTCTAAAATTGTAACCCTGACTGGATTCAGGCAATAGAAATAAGGAAAATTCTCCTTTCTATTTTCTTAATTTTGCAACCTTTTCTATAATGGATTTAAAAAAAAAATCATTAGGAATGTATCTCCCTGTTTTATAAGTTCAATGCCTCAAGCCGGACTAGCAGGACAGCTACAGACCGGCCAGTCTCGTGACCATCGTCTTGAATACAAACGCGTTCAAAAGAGACGCGGCTCCGAGTACAATTTGAGGAATTTCCCTGAACTTACTGTTTTTTTTTTGTTTTGTGTGGGTACCGGGGGGTCGACCTCAGGACCTCACGCGCCAGCAGGCGCCCGTGCTGCTGAGCGATATCACCGGCCCTTTTTTCGTATGTGGGTTCTGGGAGTTGAACTCGGGCCCTCGCGCTTGCCAGGCAGGCGCTTATGCCACTGAGCCATCTCACCAGCCCAAACTTACTGTTTTTAACTAACTAGAATCATCAACATTATTAATAAGTGAATGACAGCACTTTGTCTCTCACTTCAAAGTTTTATTTTTTTTTTGTAAAAATGGCTGAAATTTATTGAACTTTCATATTAACTAGTTCCCATAAATAAAATTTTTACCACTTTACTTTCAAGCTCCTATTTTCTTTGGTATTCGCTCACGTTCCTTATAGAAGGTACCATTCTAGTCCTGAAACATGAAGCTAACTTTCTGCATGCAACGTGAAGTCAACCTCACAATAAACAGCAAATCTTCAAAGACGGAGGCCGGGCCAGCTGAGAAGGCCTTTGGAAACTTAGCTCCTCTCTTGCGTACACAGTGGTTAATGTCCTTGTAAACACATCACACAGGACGAAAGCCGACATGCACAGAACTCCGCCTACCCAGAGCTGGTCATCGTGTCCTGGAGGGCTCTTTTTAATGAAAGCACCATAGTACGTTGCGATATTTCTATGATGAGAATATTTCTTCAGCATATTTATCTCCAGTTTGATTTCTTCCTCTTCGTCCTTAAGAAAAAAGAATAAAACACAGTTTTCAAATGATGTGCCAGTCTTTATTTCCTCCATACACACATATATATAATGAGGAAAGAATGGGAAGCTCCCCACTCCTTCCTCAGTGCCTCGTCCTGTGGAAAGTGACCACAGACTGTGTGACTGGAACAGAGTGGGAACCGGGAAGAGGGCCACAGGTCAACACCTGCCTGGCTTCTCACTAGCTGTGACCTCAGGCCATTCATCCCACTTCTCTGGGCCACAATTTGTTCAACTGGACCCAGAAAGGAACTGATGCTACAACTCCAGCTACTACTTACTAGGAACGAGTTGTTTCCCTTCTAGAAAACATGCATGAGTACAAATGGTCGAATCCACCCGGGGCCAGCAAAGGTGTCCCAAGCACACGACCGACCACAGTGTGCAGTGACAGGACCCCAACCCAGGAGGAGGCTGTGCTCAGGGGAGGCCAGCGGGCCCCAGGACAAAACCCCACCAAGCAGGGCGCTCTGGACTTGGCTCTTCCCCCGCCTCTTGGTGATTAAAGTAAGGTAAGCTGAGGAGAGGCGGGTTGTGAGAGATGGGGTGAGGGCAATGCAGGACACAGATGGTCACGTGGGGAAGGAAAGTCAACTGTGCTTCTCTACCTGCCTCCCTCCACTCCCCTTCTGGCTAAACTAGTTCCAGGTCACCATTTCCATCCTGCTCTACCAGCAGGCTGCACTTCCTGGCAGAAAGTAAATGCTACCTGAGACCCCCCGGAAGCATCCTGGGCAACCCTTCAGGATCACGGCGCGTTCTGACTCGTTCTGTTCCCCAGCCTAGCAAATGTCGAGAGCTTCCACAGGTACTATGTTTTCATAGCCCATAAATTAAAAATCAAGTACACACTCTGAAGTTCCTGAGCCTTATATTCCGTACTGTCCACTGGTATGGAAAGCACGGAACATACATACTGATGAACACGGTCGACAGATGATCACAGTGCACACTGCACTTCACTGAACCTTAAATGCCTTTGGATAAAGACACTACTGCCCTGTGTAAAGAAACCATGGCACACCAGCCCCTATGAGACTCACACTACCATCTTCAGACCTGGCTGCACCTTAGAATCAACAAACATAAGGATGGCTTAAAGACAATCATGTCTGACCGCAGCTTTTCTGATATGACTAAAGCGTCTAACATCCTCCAAGAAATACAGTGATCAGATCAAGGTTGCTTGCCAAAATATTGCCCAGATATTAAGCAGTCAAATCCTGAAGCCTATAAAACTAACCCCCCCCAAAATACAGAGGGGAAATAATAATTCTCTCAAAAATTTTAGGATGAAGTTCATAGATATTGTGAACATTTCCTCTTGCTTTATGGTTGTAAAACAGATGCCTGTTACACATCTTATAAAGGCACTTAGCACCACTAATTGTCCTTTATTGTCTAATTATGAATGCCCACCCTTGGAGAAAAAGCATCAGAAATTCAGAATCTGCCAACCACTTTAAGTCAACTACAACTAGAATCCCAATTAATGACTAATGCTTATTATGCAGTATTTAATGTTGTCTTTAGAGTAACAACAAACCAACTTCTGAGTTCTCATCTCTCTTTAGTCATCGCTAAAAACGAGTCTGGTGGGCTCATTGCAACACTTCATTCATTCATGCATACCACCATTACCACCACCAAACACAAACACCTCATTTAGCCAAAAAAACAGCAGCAGACAGACTTGGGGTTGGCTAGACCTGAAATTTAAAAGCAACAACAACAAATCCCACACATGAAAAGAAAGCTGAGCTGGCAAAACTGGGAGAAGCTGACACACGCCTTGTGTCCGCGGAGCCTGAACTACTGCACCCTTCACAGGACCACACTCTTGGACGGAACATGGAGAGGGGCTGGCTTGGGAGTCTGGAGAACCCTTTCCAAAGAAAGAAAGCGAAGTCTCCGCCGCCTCTTCTTCACAGGCCAGGCAGCTGCCAGCCCCTGCCCTGGGCTTCATGCAGCTGATGCCAATTAGCATTTTGGATACTGACCAGGGAGCCAGTGCTCACAGCAAGGTCTTTGTCTGCCTGGGATCTGCCTGGGCATGGGTTTTCCGTGGCCTCCCCCCAGCCGAGAGAGGCGGGGAGGGCGAACATGCAGGGTGGCAGTGTCCGCAGCCGCGCTGGCTGGGTGAGTGGTCAGATGACAAGCCCACCACTCCACCATCCGGGCACACGGTGTGCTGTGCTGTTTGTTTCTCAGCATCTCCTTAAAACGCTGTTTAAACCCTCCTTCCCTGAATCCTCTCTTGTTCCACTCCAAGTAGGAACCATGGGAAGAGACAGGTGAACCGCAGGTGAGCTCACTGCAGCCCAAGAGGACCCAAAAGGTTCTGAGTGAATCATCTTTCCACCTGACACACCTTCAGAGAATGAAGTACCACTCAGTGACAGATGGACAAACAGGAAAAGGCAACGGATTGTGCACTCTATCTTTGCTATTCGGAGGGTCAGCTCATAAAATGAGACACAGATATCTCTAGAAGATTTCTGCACCAAAACGCACAGTAAATATACACTTTAAAAATATCTCCTGTAAGCCCAGCCCTTTAGGAGGCCAAGCAGGGAGGACCACAAGTTCGAACCCAGCCCAGGCAGCTTAATGACTTAATGAGAGCCTGTCTCAAAAAAACAAAACAAAAAAAACAAAACCTAGGGATGCAGCTCGGTGCAGAGGCCTGGGTTCAATTCCCAGTAATGAAAAATCAAAAATAAAAAATCATCTTAAATTCCCATTTCTTAAAACCAGTTTATAAGTTTGTTTCAGTCAACTACCATCTTTACATGACTACAAAGTGGTAGGAAAATGAGATCACTTTTTACTTTGCAAATCCATTACATCTAAGCATATTATTCAGTACAATTCAAGTTAAAAGCATAGTAATCATATTTAATTTTTTATTCAAAGTTACACAACTTAAATTTACAACCATCCACATAAACACAAATGAAGAGAACCGCGCAGGACAGAGTCCAAACCAAATGAAGGTTACAGGATCTGGTCAAAAGGAAGGAATGGCATGTTCTTTAAATTAACCAGCCTCCAAAGATTAATCACTTCCAGAAGAAAAATGCAATAGGATAATTACAGAAATCAATAGAACTACAATGGAAATCATACACACGCGGTAGCCTGTTCAAGAAAACACACTGTTTGGAACACACGGACTAAAAGACATGCCTGACTTCTGCTACTAAATCAATGCATTTCTCCTGGACTCCAAAGCCAAGTGTAATGGCACTGAAGCCCCAAACCTGTTTCCATCTTTTCTGTCTACAGGCACGAGACAGAACTCCTAGACACAACAAGGTCGTCAGAGAGCCCTCTACAAAATTCGCTCCTCACTGAGCACTCCACTGAGATTGTATCAGCAGCTGGTAATTAAAAATAATATGAGGAAGAGAATCTCACCGCACCCTGCACCTGGAGGCCTGGGAGAGGCTTCAGACTAAGACCGAATTCTGCAGGAGGGTGAATACAATTCACCTTGGAAACTGCTTTCGGAGGCCCGAAACACAACTGTGAAAACCCCCCACCAAAAAGCCTACGATGGCAAATGATATGGGGGGAGCTTACAAGAGTCAAGTTAAATAAAAACAGATCACTGTTGATTTGCTCTAGGCTCTGAAAGAAACTATTACATTTCTCAAGTTCCATGTCATCAACACCCAAAAGTCATGTTACGCCCCAACCTAGAAAGCAAAATATCCCAGGGTACTAGCGTCTTTAACAAAGTAACTTGAAAACATCCCTATTAGCCCAAAATTGAATCTTCTAACAAAAAACTTGATTATATGGAAATTTTTTGAGACCAAGAAGAGATCCAAAATCCAAACTGCTCAGTGGTCAACAAAACAGGATGTTCCTGAAGCCAACATTTTGCCGCACACAAGAGCGCAGAGTGCTCTGGTAACTACGTTATGTTCTGATGAGAGCACAGGCGGGAGGAAAAAGGAACGGCACCACAGATCACTGCTGAATTACAGATATTTTCTTCTCTAGCTTTTTAATTTTCCACCATCAGCACGTACTATTTTACTAATTTGGAGTAAACAAGTACAAGTTCAGGACAGAGGAGTCAGCCCCATAAGAATTCAAAAGGAGCTTCTTCTGGACAACTTCCATGGTCCCTGGACAGAGGGTACCGCCACAGAGATCGAGCGCAAGCCACCTGCGGTCAGGGAAAGAGCCCCACCCTGACTGTGCATCAGTAACCAGTGCTCCCCGGGATGAAGAGCGCTCCCTGCCGCAACCACACTGGGACAACGTACCACCCACAGGACTTCGGGAAAAGTACTCAGCTGCCTCTGGCTTCAGAGAGGGGCCAAATTAGTCACGCAGACTAAATACTGCTCATCTAGCTCTGAAAATTTTTAAGGATCAAACTGTTCCCAGTAATAAACTGCATCTGAGAACAAGTGTCAGGAATATTATAAAACTACAAAATATTCAGTATCTAATAAGGTAAAATCCACAATACCTACTTTCATTGAAAATTACCATGCATGCAAAAAAGCCAGAACACACAGCCATGGGGGCAGGGAGGTCCCCAACCAAAACAGTCCCGGAAGACAGAACTGACAGAACACTCAGCAGCCTCGGCCCGCCCCTCGGGCAGCAGCGAATGCTATGCTTTCTGGCCATCTGCTCATGGAGGACCTGAGCCCTCATCTGATCACCTGGAGCAAAGGAAAGCAGTAAAATCCTCCCTTGGAAACAATCTTTGAAAGGCCCAGGTGTAAAGCAAGGCCGGCTGTGGCTCTGCCCTGGCTCTTGGTGCTTCCTGGATGACACCAAGTTTCCACGGGGGGCCAGTGAAGGAACAAACAGGCCTTAGTTTAAATGTGTGCAGGCTGCTGTTTTTGTGACTTTCAAACACTTATTTTCCTCTTGAGTCACCCACCAGCACATCCATAGAGGGTCCCCCTCTTTCTTGCAAATGGCCGTTTCTGTCTGGACTGAGGGCCGTCAGGCTTGTACTCCATGAGCCCAGAGGAGCCCCTGGAAGGTCCTAAGGGAGCCACTACACACAACAAACCACGTCCTCCTCTCTTGAGAAGCAAAGCTGCTTTCCAAGGAAGTGACTCAAGAGACCCTGGCAGGGTTCCACAGATGTGGGTAACCCGAAAAGCAATACCGTGGTTTCCGAATCCTGGCAGACGCCCTCACGTAGCGAATGCCAGGTGACCAAATTCAGGGGTCAGCGCCCACTCAGCAGCAGCATGCTCCGCTCATTCCCTGGGGAAGGCGTAAGCTGGCGCGTACGTGGAGCCCATGCCAACGATTCTCACCGCTCCTGAGGTCAACGCGAATCGCTCCTTCCTATTGCAGCGTGGAGGAAGCCAGAGCCCAGCACCAGTACTGACGCCTTCCACCACCAAACCTCACTGCCCTATTTCTCCACTGAAACTAGAAAGCCACTTAAGGTGTCTCTCCCTCCCAGTACTGCTTAGAAATATATTAGATCATATGAAGGGAGAAAACCACAGGAATACGGAACCCGACACTGCAAAGTCCCAGCAGAGAAATCCCAACACTGGCCCAGCTCCTAAGGGACTGGTCCCACAGGGCCACCACCTGCAGGACACTTGCCATGCACGGGGTTCCAGGGGAGTTCTCGCAACAAACCAAGACTCAGTTCCAGCCCACGGAAGGAGTGATCCTCCTTGGAGAAGTATGGCTGGATGCTCAGAAATTCATAACACTCCATCCTTCCCTGCACCGCAACGGTGCCACAGCCACACCACCAGCAAGTCTCAGCCCCAGCAGAGCCCAGAAAGGTAACAAGACGGCGTGTTCAGGAGCTTAGCTCCTCTCACAGCACTCACACCGCCCTCTGCAGTACTGGGGACTGAACCCTGGACATCTGCACTGACTTCCTCCCCAAGGCCTTGCTAATCCTTAAGTTGCCCAGGTTGAGCTTGAACTTGTGATCCTCCTGCCTCAGCCTCCCAGAATGCTAGGATTACAGGTCCCCCTATAATTCTTAGTTTGTTTGGGTGCATGTGTGCGTGTGCATGCATGTGAGTGAGACAGGGTCTTGTGATACAGTTCAAGCTGGCCTTGAATTTGCAGCAATCCTCCTGCCTCAGCCTCCCAAGTGCTGGGATTACAGACGTGTGCCACCATGCCTGGCTTAATTCTTAGTTTACCATCTCTACAAAGAAACAAGCTCCATGAACACAGGTACTCAGTCTTATTCCTCTCAGTACCCTTGATAGCTACCTGCTACATTAAATGTGTTCCACCATACGTACCTCACTGTTGATGAGTTAAAAACACGAGAGAGTCCCTGAGCCCCAGTTTCCTCACATGCGGAATGAGGATACCAGCACCTGGGGGAACCCTAATCCCTATCAGAACAGATACCACCCAGGGTCGGAGAAGACAAGACAAGGTAGCATGCGAAGTCATTCAGATGCCTAGCACACGGTACGCACACAGGGTGATTTCTGGAAAGTGAACTACATAATTACCCTTGGCTTTATCAACTGAGTAGTTAATACGGTGCTGCCACCACTGGTAACAGAGCCGGCCATGTGAGCCATACCAACGTGCAGCCCTGGCATCACCGTCCTGTGAGCAGCCGTGGGTAGACAGGCCACCGATGGAAGAGCAGGCACACGGCCAGGCGTGTCACCGCGCTGCTGTGACAGCCCAGGAGATCCAAGCAAGAACGCCAGGTGCCCAGATGTGCACACGCGTGCATCTACCCTCCCTGAAGGCTGTAGCTAGCTCAGGAGTGCAGCTACAGATGCTGCTTCCTCCGCTCACACGAGGGCGCAGTTCGTTATAAGCTGTACACGTTCCCTCTGGAAAAACGAAAAAGGGTGTCAGAAGTCCAAACCAAAACGACAAGCAAGGGAAGAGAACCGAGCCTCTCTCGCACGGGGTTCCGTTCGGAGAATGACAAGCGCTGCTGTGATTACTACTCAAAAGCTGCTGTGCCGCAGCCCCCAGGCAACCAGGACAAGCTCTGCACACCCCTTAACGTTGTGACACTGGGGACTGCGTGTGTTTCACCAGAAAATCATTACTTCTTTTGAATGTGATTTTAAAAGATACATAAGACTACTGTTAAAAATGTGAATTCTGCTGTATACCAAGGGCAAGAAAAAGAACACAGCTGTCAGAAAAACAGGACCACCCACTACCACGTGCCCAGGTAATGGCCCAGGGCAGTGGGTGACTACAAACCCATCACACCACACGTGCGCACACACAGTCTCTCAAAAGGCATCTCCTCCTCCAAAGTGCATACGGGTTTATAGAGACCAAAATTTAATCCAGTGAATTAGATTTTCCAATAAATTTGCCCAGCGAAGACACTAAAATGCCATCTACTAACTCAAATCTGTAAGGATGGAGCATGTTAACCTGTTGGAACCTGCCCAACTTATCTTCCTCCTACCAGCAATACAAACTCAAAATCTATGTTCTGCCATTCCTCAGAACCAGAAAGCTAAGAAGGGGCTGCGCCACCTTCCCCGAAAGCCACCCACTGGTTTGGGTGCACTCAGTTCACCTGTCACACTGAGGGCGCAGGCAGGTGAGAGCACACACAGGACGGGGCAATGGACAGCAGAAGAGAAACAGCCGGGCAACGGGGACAGGAAGCACGGCGCACAGGGACAAGGGCAGCGAGCTACCTTGGAGGTCAAGGATGTGTTCTTACGGGCAAATCACACAGAAAGAGGACTAAAAAGGGCTGGATAAGGAATCACACAGCGAACAGAAAGAGGCAAGAAAACCCTGGGTCAGAAGACTCCATTCACATTCTCTAGCCTGACCAACTGGGCCACGCAGAAAACAAAACTGTCCGACACCAAGAAAGCCCTCCTTTCTGCCAGGCTCGGCATAAGCTGCAGCCTCGGCTCGGAATCCTTCAGCAGCGGGCACCAGGTGCCATCCTGGGCGCGCTGCACACTGCACGCCCCACCCCACAGCTGTCTCTGCACTGTGTACCATGCCTCGGCTGAGACCAACACACAAGAACACTGCAGCTTCCGTCTGCAGAGCCGAGCCTGCCGGCTAACAGAAATCAGATACAAAACGGGGGAAATAATGAGTTCAACGATCGACGTTTTCTAAGGCTTACGACCCTTAAAAAGTAAACCTTGAAATCCAAAGGAAAAGAAAACACATGCCCCTTCGGTTCAAGAGTCAGGAGGAGTACAGAGTTCGTCTGGCAGGGGCAGGTGCTCAAAGCTTCCATCCTTCAACAGCCTCACTCACAGCTGACATCCGTAAGTCCCCACGGGAAAAATCACACAATCTCAGGCCAGAATAAGGAACAAATTCTGGAGACTTCAGTACTTAAGTGGTGTTTTGATCTTCCTCAGATATCATAAAAATAAGTGCCAACCCAAGAGAAGACTCTCCCAAAGTCCACTGCAAGAGCTAATGAAGTGCTTCTATATTAACTATGGAAACACATTATTTTTAATATCTGAAACCATAATATAAATACATAAACACATTATACAGTTAATACATGCACATTATATAGACAGAGATACTGTGGATCAGTCACACTCATGGAATCTTTTTCTAAATGTTCCCTGAAAAATTGTATAGGTGCTGCCAGGAAATGCATCTCAGACACAGCAATCCTTGCAGGATCTGATTCAAATCAAATTCACCAAGGGCTGGGCCCAAATCCTCGCTGTTTCTCTAACTTCAGGTGAAGGGAATGGCATGTCCGTGGCACAAGTTGGGTGGCCCTGGGCTGTACGACATGGGTAAACACCCACAGGACAGTGGCGCTTCCAGCTACTGCCACCTGCAGGTCTGCACAGAAAACCACGTTGGGCTTTCAGATCACTCACCTCTCCTATGTCAAGAAAGCATTTCTGCATCTGATTCGCTGTATCTTCTTCCTAGAACAGCTGTATTTCACAGTTGCTTATGTTTGTCTCAATAGCTTTACTAACCTGTAATTTATAAATCACAGAAGTCACCCTTGTGGGTGTACTGAACTTGTTGCAGGAGGACGGATGGGGGCATCACAGACTCAATTTTCTTACCATCCGAATGGATGGAGCTGAGCAGCAGGATTCCAAACCCAGAGAACTTGCCCTTTGAAGAAGCAGGGGTGCCATGAGGACAGCACTCATGGAGCAGGGTGGGGCCCCACGGCGGTAGCACCCACTGTGAAGCTCATGGAACAGGAGCCGGGGGCAGGGCACCCACAGGAAGGTGTTGGCCCCACACAGGCTCCCAGCCACAAACCCCACAGCCCTCACCTTCGGGGAAAGCCACAGACATTCCTCCCCACCTCCTACTGCAGACAATAAAAACGCTGAGGAACGTGGAATGTGGCTGCACTGTGGAGAAGGGTCCCTGGTCTTCACGTTGACCCCGCCTCACCCCGTGTGGCCAGCTGACTGAGCGGAAACAGCACCTGCACCCTAACCCAGCCCAGGAACCGGGCTGTCGCCACACACTGCTTTCCCAAACACAGCCACACATGGTGCGGGTCAGCCAGCCACACCTTCGAGAAGGAGGCCATGTTGGGCGATAGAAGGACAAGGGAGAAGACGAGATGGGCTGCCGGGGTGAGTACCCCGCCACGCAGAGCACCAGGCTGTCACGCCCCACCGCCAGAGACCAGAGATGGAGCTGTCTGTCCTGCACTTCTAAATGCTGCGCTAGCTCAAGGACCTGCGTGTCCTTGCTCTTCCGAACAGAAACACCTGTTCAGTCACTTTCCAAACAAACAATTTAAGCAGGACACGTGCCCAGGGAGTCTTCTTTAGCTGCAGCCCCAGGGAGGGGGATCCAGCATCTTCAGGAAGTAGCAGTGAGGGGAGCTCCCGGACCTGAGAGAGAAACTGCTACAAAGGAGGCATCCACTCGCTCTTGTCGGAACACCTGCCCTCCCTTGTTCGCAAAAGCAGAGGTCACCAGAGGTCTGGAGGGAAGGAGATCCACCATCAGGAAACGCCATGTACCTACAGACCCCCTCAACCGTACGGCTGCTGCCGTCACTGCCGCTCTCAGGGATGGGATGGCACAATGTCACATCCAAGGCTGTTTTCACAAGACCATCACTAGAAGCAGGAGGAGCCAGACCTTGGTGGGGACAACAGCAGGGTGGGACTGGGCAAGAACTGGGCTTGCTGGGAATGTGATCCGAGAGGTTCCATTGCCCTGTCTCTATCCCACCCAAACTTCAGCACACACAGAAGAGGAGATGATGCACTGCAAGAGCAGAGGGTCCGGACACAGCACAGCAGCTGCCTCGCCAGAAGAGGAGAAGCAGCAGCAGTGTGGGGACTGGGCCGAACCAGAACCGCAGAAAGCACCACGAACTCTGCTGAAGACCTGAAACGGTGGGAAAGGTCCTCCAAGCCAGCCAACGTGACAGGGAGCACAGAGAAAAATCCCCGAGTAAGACTTCCCCTCCCGCCATTAAGCCAGCAACATTACCCAGCCCTTCTCAGGACTCTCGAGAAGTAACTAATTGTGTGCAAACATGAGAAAGTAGCGTTTGGCGTATGTCTTAGTTACTCTTCTCGTTGCTGAGACTAAATACACAACACTCCGAGTTAGAGGAGGAAAGGTTTGTCGCAGTCCAGTTTGCAGAGTTCATAGTTGGCTGCTCCAAGCAGAGTGGCATGGCAGAGGAGGAACAGTTCACGGCAGGCAGAAACATCAAGGCAGCACACAGCAAAGCAGCAAGTGACAAAGGTGTGCAGCAGTCCTCTTCCCGTCCCTTATATTCTATCCAGGCTATACACCCTTCGGTAACACTCACACCCAGGGTGGGCCTTCCCATTCTCCACACCCAGAAGTATGCCAAACCAATTGGTGGGTTTAGTTATCACATGCCCTTGATCCCAGCATCACACCCTCAATCCAAGCCTCACTCTAGATCCAGCCACCTCTGAAAAGCCCCACCTATGACTGCATGAGCCTTTGGGGGGACATCTAGACACAAGCCATGACACCCTAATAACCTGCACTTCAGCACCTCTTACCCATCAAAGAATTCCCCACACTAGCTAAGAATTCCTACTATACCTGCAGCAATTCAATTCAGCACCCGCTACATAAGAGGCCAACACTGACGGAAGAGGCGTATTTATTCACTTGGAAGCTAGCGGGACACTAAAAGTGACGAAATCAACCAACTATCCCTCTGTGTCACCATACGAATGGACCTCATGAACATGTGGTAGGTGAAAGAAGCCAGAGGAGAAGGACCACACGGTTCCATTTACATACAGTATAAACACTGCAAAAACAGTGTCCAGTGACAGAAATCAGGGCAGGGGCAGTGGCCGTCCCCAAGACACCAGAGCACACAAAGCTGCCGGCGATGTCCTCACTCCTGAGCCTGCTGCTGCTCATGGGTGAGGTATGTTCAGTTTTTGGAAATTTACCAAAGCTTATCATTTGTACGCTTTTCTGTATGCATGTTATATTCAATTTTTTAAAAAGGTCAGACGTACGAAAACCGTAAGAACTAATGAGGGTTATGCATATGAAGGCACTTCTAAACTCAGCGCACACACACAAGTATACAGCTATTCTTGAGAAGTGACTTCTTCCACACCGGCTGTCTACGCTGACCGAGCACCAGTGTGTGAGAGGGAACGTCCGAGAATGCCCAGACGTAAAGTAGCAAGGGCCCAGGAGGAGTGGCCAGGGTTCCCGTGCTCAGAGAATAGGCCCCAGCACACCGCAGTAACCATCAACGAATGGACAGGAGCTGCCTGCATTCGGTGGCCAGCGGCCGGCCAGCCAGGGTTTGCGACAGCACTGGCGATCAGGTAGCACTGGTCAGCAGACAGAAGCCAGGAGACAGATGAGTTTCTCCGCCCACCATTATTTCAAATTAACTGTAACGATTGTAAAGACCACTGAAAACCTCCACGACAACTTTACTACATACAATGGCCAAGTCTCAAAGGGACAGCTGTAAATTTATAAGAGCGGGCAATCAAAGCTTTGGACAGGATTACAGCTGTAACAGTCTGGGCTGCGTCGTGCCTGCTGGGAGCAGAATCAAGATGCAGGACAATGTGACCCGGGCCACCAACAGTGTCAGTGCTGTGGTCAACACCAGGCGAGGAGCTCTCTCTCCCTCTCTCTCAAAACAAACAAACAAACAAAAAGATGGGGGGACCTGCAGAGAAAATTTATTAGCTTAAAAATGAGTTAAAAAAATAAGATAACCAAGTGAAATGAACAAACCTGGGTTGTACTATGATTCAAAAGCCTGTTATGAAAACAACTGAGGCTGTCTGAATGCAGGCTGAAAGGCGTACATCTGGGACCCTCTTAGGGTGGCATTTGGCTGTGTGAAGGCTGCACTGAAGAAAACCCGGGTCAATATTTACAGGTCAAGTGTCGGGTGGTACTGGGACTCACGTCCAACAACACATACAACACAAAACAACTGTGAATCTAAGTAAAAGAAAATAGTCATTTTTTGAACAGTTACAGACGTACAAACGTTTTCATTAAGTAAGGACCTTCCTACTGAGCTCCCCACCAGACCTTTATTTATTTTTTATTTTGAGATAGGGTCTCACTAAGTCACTGAGCTGCCCAGGCTGAGCTAGAACTTGTGATCCTCCTGCCTCAGCCCCTCTGAGTGATGGGGTTACAGGAGTGTCACCACCCCCAGCTGGAAGGTATCACTGAAATTCAAACTACAATTCTGTTCTCAGATAAACCTTACCTGGAGAGTTTACAGACCCCAGCTGATAATCACTGGTCCAGCTAATGCACTTTTCTGCCTCACAGAGGACTAACTGAAAGTAATGGGGTAACTCAAACTCGCAAGGAAGAAACTATCGCCCACTGATAAGGATCAGTCCTTCAGGTGTCATACAGTAGGGTTTCACATCAGGATGAAAGAACTGAGCCGGGCGTGGTGGCACACACCTGTAATCCTGGCACTTGGGAGGCTGAGGCAGGAGGATCACTGTGAGTTCAAGGTTAGCCTAAACTACACAGCAAGACCGTGTGTCAAAAAAAAAAAAAGATGCAAGAACTGAAGAATCTATCAAAAATTTAAACTACCAGGAAGGGGGAATACAAAGAATTAAGATATGTTAAGCAGATGCACCTACTAACATGAATGTAAACATTATATACTGCAACCACGTACTGATAAAAAAAAAATTTTTTTTAAAGAATTTAAACTACCAATCCAAGGACCCCTCACAACACATCAGGGACAAAGAAATGTGTGCATGTTAAACTGAGGGCATCTAAACATGTCCTGTGGACTTCGCCAAAGTCAATGTCCAATGGTCAGCCTTGTTCTAAGCTGCAGGCCAACACGGGTAACAGTGAAACCAAATTTGCTAGAATCAACCCTGGAGTACAGGTGAAACCTCAGCATATGAAAGCAAGCTCTGCCTGCTGTTTTGTTCGTGCACTTCAATTGTGACAGTGTATGACAGTTTGCACAAGACGGTATCGTGAGAAAACTGCATCAAAGGTACGTGAGACTTCCCTGTATTTCTCTGGAAATTTTAGTGAATGAATATATATATGGGGGGGAGGGGGACAGGGTCCTCTATGTAGCTCAGGCCAGTCTTGAACTCACAGTGATCCTCCTGCCTCTCAGCCCCCAAGTGATGGGATTACAGGCATGCACCACCTCACCTGGCAGAATCTACATATTTTAAAGTAGAGGTGGGTGTGGTGGCCAGCCTGGAATACAGAGCAAGGCCCTGCCATAAAAAAAAAAAAAAAAAATAATTAAACAAAGCAAAAAGTCACCTCATAGATCTGTTGTACTAATGTCGCCCAATTTGAACACATCCTTAACATGCTCCCTAAACCCTTCCCAAAACCAATCAAAACACTGCTTCCTTTCAGAAGAGCCCTTCGAAATCCTAAGGATAGTCAGTTCTTAATACCAGCAAGGCCTCAATAGATCTGCACATCTCAGTTTGCTCCACAGTCCCATCCTGCACCCCAGAGCGGAGTGTGGACTCTCAACAGGTGAATTGCGCCCACAGTTCAGCAGCCATCACAGCCAGCTCCAAGGCGGACTCATCCAGCTGCCACCTGCTGCTCCTCTTGCCTCCTGAGCCTGACAGTAACTAGAAGCCTGCTAACTACCTCTCAGCTGCTCTGAGATGAAACCAGGCTGAACCCTGCTTCTCCCAGAGAGCCCGAAACAACAGCCATCCCCCTGGAGTGGACACCAGAAGCAATGGCCCAGATGGGGAGGGTAGGCAAGGGTGAACCTTCCAGGCTGCCAGCTGTGTGTGGCCCCCAGCCACCAGCAACACAAATCTGGGTCCTCCCTGAGCACAGGGGACGGCAGAGGTCACTGCACGAGACTCGCACACAAGAAGCATTATGGAGAGGCAAGTATGCTACATGGCTGATTGGTTCTTTCTTTCTTTAAAGACTCACCATCTGGTTTTCATTTTACCTGAACACACAGGGTTTGCATTAATTATGTCTAAAGGAGTCCTGAAAACACTTATATCTCGCATTTGTCCAATACTGCTTTATTTTTCTGGCAAGAAAATGCCTTCTGTACGCGAGTCCACAGATGTGGGTGGAACCGGGCCTGGGCTGAACAGGACAGCCTTTGCCTGGCTGGCATGCACAGGGCCCTGGGGCTGAGCCGCGCATCACCAATGAAGGAAAACTACAGTGGGATACAAAGCTCGGGTATGCCTCACAGCTACGCTCAAGACTTGGCTGAGAGGCAACAGCACAGCACCAAGAACGGGATTCTAAGGTGGTGGGAGAAGGACCTCACATTTCTCCACACTTCCCCGTACTGTGCACGCTCCATCCATAGGGCCAGGCTTAGGTGAGGAGGCCTCCGCACAGAGCGCCAGCCCTTGGGACTCCCCTGGGGATGAAGGCCAGCAACCCTTTGCTGGCCACAGCTCCTGACAGGAGACCAGCAAGAAACTAAACTGTTTATAAAATCTCAAAGCTTAACCTTAAAACGGAACCCACAAGTCTGCCAGTAAACAAGAATTGTGCTAATCAATCTGCCAAGATTGTGGTCTCCAGCGACACCATTTCCCAACACGGCACAGCAGGCCAGACCACAGTGCACATGCAGACTCGGGAGGAGCCCCGCGGAGAGCACGCTGCACATGAGAGCTGCACCTGCATACAAGAGAACTGCAGCTGCAGCTGCACCCCACCCCGAATGTGCCCTGGCACAGAGCCCCAAGACGCCATTACCCAACACGACACTCTCCTGCACATTCAACCAAGCGGCAGTAGTGTCTGCATTTTAAATGCCTCTGGCATCCTCTTGGAAGGAGAAAAGAGCACCATCACTTCATAAAATGTCCCATCCTCAAATATTTTTAGTACAGCTCTACCAGTCGTCCTGTGGTCCAAAGACAACGTGTGTTTTCTGATTCCAAGTGACAATCACGCGCACTGCAGCTGCCCATGCTGTTAGGGACCAGCAGAGAGGGGACGGGGACACTGCTGTGTATCACTGAACGGCACTCCTGAAGGTGGGTTAGCATTATTTCCCTCAGTAGACCCAGATTTGGGGAAGCTACAGCTTGAATAAAAGAACCTCCCGATTCAGAAAGCTGCTGGATAACTTTATAAATTCTGCAAAATACCAATGTTGAGCCCTATGCATAATTAGGCAAGCAACTATGAAAACATAAATTTCATACACAAATAAGTAAGATTTAATTATTTATAATCAATGGCTTTTTCAAATTTAAATATGGAATGTATAGAGGAACACACATTCACACGGATTTACTTTTTGTCTGGGTTAAGTCCCCCTCTTTCCCACCTAAAGCTGCACAGTAAATCCTCCTGTGACCACTTCAAGAACTATTTTTTGCTACTAAACTTTGCCAACAAGCTGCTCAGCATTCTAGCAGATATTTCTGTTTTCCAACCTCTGGGAACTTGGCTGGGTCTTTTTTATCCCCCAAGTTAAAAATAAAAGAAAGGGCACAAAGGTGGCCTAATACCCTAGAGAAATGTTTCCCCACCCCACAGCCCTCCACCTCCCTACTCATGTGACCTCCAGGGTCCCTTCTCAAATCGCTTCTTTCCATTAGAGAAGCTGGTTCCAATTATGCTCCATTATGCTGGCCAAGGATGACATCACTCAGATATGGGTTTCTGGTACATGTGCGTGTGCGCATGCGTGTGCGCACATGTGTTTTAAAGCAAACGCTACTGAGTCTTAGTTACTCGGGGACCATATGCAACAATTTAAGTCACCTAGTCTGCTGCTGGACCTACTAACCTGCAGCGTCACGCGGGAAGTATTCGTTCCTGCGGTCAGACTCTCCAAGCATAACAATGCTCTCACAGTACTGGGGTGGGAGTGGGGTCCTGTTATGGAAGGACTTCTTCAAAAATGTGAGATCCAACCTTACCTCGGTGACATCCATAACTTTGATGGCCGCCAGCTGACCCGTTTTAACATGTCGACCCTGAAAACCAGAGAGAAGGAGATCAATCAGCACAAATGTTTTGCAGGATCATTACCACAGAACTGTTAAGGTTTCCAACAAATCATCTCTCTTCTAGGTTTTCCTCTTACTAACCCAGAGTGGTGATGAAGTAGTCCTTTGCTCTCCAATACGACAGTTATCTTGTAATATAAATGAACCATACTTTTAAAACACAACTAGAACAAATGGATTTTGATAAGCCATCAACGCCTTCTTTCTTTCACAGGTTTAATTTACACATCATCTCCAGACTTAAAATGTGTTCTTCCACACAGCAGACTGACCACTCTTTCCTTCAAAATTGCACATTTAAAAAACATACGCTCTATTTATTTTTATGTCAAAAACTGGTTAACTGCAATTTTGCCCTAGTGGACTCCCAACACTCGTGCCTTGATTTCACACGCGTCATACTGAACCTTCTTTGAAACTGTCTGGGATCCCAGATAGCTTAGAGATGGATGATCCAGAATGAAGGGAGTACCATAAACTGAAAGACTGGGGGAAGCAGACACTGTTTTCCTATGGCTGTCCTGTAAGTCCTGATCTAGGACCTAAAACTTTGTCACCCACTTATAACACTAGATACTTCAAACAAACTCGGCATCGTTCTCCTCTTGCCCGGAGGAGCAGTGTTGGCTTAGCTGCTGTTCCTGTCATTCCCCTCCTCCACTCTCTCCAATGCCCTTCTGCTTGTTTCTCAGGCAGAGAACTAGCAGCAACTAAGAGCTACCCGGACATCTGAGCATGACCTACTTAGAGACTTGGAGAAACGGTCCTTTTGCAAGTGCCAAACAGAAAAAACATCCCTGTCTTTTCAAAGAGCCTGTCTGTCTTGTGGTCTCGTGATGAAGCGTGACCGCAATTTCAAACCTGAAGAAAAGTCTGTTTGTTCTGAAGAGCTTCAGCGGGAACTCATGTCGCAACTTCAGCAAAGCAACCCCATGCAAACGACACTGCATGACAGCTCAGTAACTGTGTACACTCAGTAACTGAGACCTAACAACTCTCAGTCAGGTAAGTCTTGGGCCCCCTCTGTAATGGCAGGCAACAGTGGCAGCCACTTCCTAGGGTTGCTGTGTGTAGTAGCAGAGATGCAAATAGGCACGTGGTTGGTGGTCAAGCACAATCCAAGGGCGTGGCTGAACCTTGCTCCCTTCAATCCATGAGAGCACCTATGACTGTGGCTGGCCACACAACCATGAAGCCAAATGCTGATTTTCTTGAACCCAAGAAGACAGAATAGAATATTACAGACTACAGTAGTGTCTTAGTTACTTTTCTCATTGCTGAGACAAAATACCTGACACCCAAAGTTAAAGGGGGAAAGGTTTATTTAGCTCATGGTCTGTAGAGGTTTCAGTCCATAATCAGCGGGCTCCACAGCAGGGTGGCGTGGCAGAGAGGTGCTGAAGAGCAGAAACAGTTTATGGCAGGCAGAAGGCAGCAAAGCAAGCAACCAAGGGACGAGACAAGCCTCTTTCTGTCCCTTATTCTGTATCCAGGCTACCAGAATCAGGGTGGTACCAAACCAATCAGTGGACTGATTTAGTAATCACCCACCCTTAGGTCCTAGCACCCTTAATCCTGGCACTGCACTACGAATCAATCACACACTAGATCCAGCCACCTCTGAAAAAGCCCCCCCATGACCACATGAGGCTGTAGGGGGACAGCTAGACACAAGCCATAACAAGTAGGAAGTAATCCTCTGACATTTTCCAGGTAAGGGGCACAAAGATCACCTCCCAGACATCCCATGAGCCCTCAAACCTCCTGGTCTTCCTGAAGAGGCCTATTTCCCACACCAAAGCCACTGACAGCTGGGCTCTGAGGTGGCAAAGCGTCACTGAATTGTCCTGGATTTTCCTCTTTTTGAGAGGACAGATGTGCTGTGCTGTGCTGGGGGTGGGGGTGGGAGTGTTGTTTCCTTAGTGTCTAACATTAAGGTCCCTAAAGGTCAAGGAAATCCAACGGTCTATAAAAAACCTCTCCAGATGTTTATTTAGTGGTATCTTTCTTCTCTTTCTTTTCCCCAAACAACTTAACATAAACAAAGCCTTCAGGAGCAACCAGAAAATGATCTGCTCTTCCCTCGATGGCTCAACTCAAGACCACAAGTGTGTGTTCTCAGGACCTGGCTGCTTGACAGTGACATAAAAGCTGAGAATTGTGAATTCACTCAGCATCTGCTTTATATAAAACTAAGTTTCCCTGACAAAGGGATTATAAATCAAGACCTAATACAAATCGATTATTTCTACAACTGAGACCACACCATGCAAAAGCTTTAATCTTCATTAACATATACTACATCTCCAAACTTGCTGCATTTTAAATTTAAATTAGTTAATCTTCTAAGAATTCTGCTTCCTCCATTCTAAGGAGAAGAGGAGATACTGGAAGAAAAAGGAAAAGACTGTGGGATTCAGGCCGCCGTGGGTCCCCATTCCTCCTCTACCCACCACATTTCCTTGGGAGAACTGCTTAACCTTCCGAGCTCCCTGAGGCTGCCATGGGACCTGGTGTGTTCAGTCACCTGGTGCCCACTGGGAAGTATGGGAAGCCCTGGCCATCATGCCTGCCACGAGTAAGACTTCAGCCTCCATCCCAGCGGAGACCCACACATTCCCTGCCCTCTTCTCCCTCATTCAGGATGCAACTCCCTCAGACCTATCCATCGAGGGCTATGTCTAACTTCTGACAGGCGAGACCAGTATCAGAGGAGGCAGGGATAACGCAATCTACTCTTCCAAGTTTTTTAAAAAGCGAACCTCCTTTTTTGAAAGAAGTAACAGCTTATCTGCTGAGACGGGCCATCTCTGCGACAAGGAACAAAAGCAGCCAACAGAAAACCCGAGGGAAAAACTGAAGCTGGAGCTGAAAGTGCCAAGTGTTACTCTATGCGTCAACTGCGCAGTAAGGAGGCGACACCAGAGTTTTCCAAAGGTCAGGAATGTGTGACTCACGCAGCACGACCCAAGAGAATGCTGAGAGACTACGGATCCCTCCACTGGGGGTGGGCTAAATCTTCTGAGCCAGCCCTGGGGGCTGCACGCCTCTCCCACACCCCTCGCCATCCCTGGGCTCTGACATCTGGCCTTCCTCCGGACAGCCTGCTGAGAGCGCAGTCAAACAGAAACTGCACCGCACCGCGCTAGGGACTTACGGACACAAGAAAAGGCGTTATTCACCGAGTCTGGGGCTGTGCCTCGACTCTGCCATCTCATTCGAACCTCCACAATGTTCCTTCCCTCCACGAGTAACACGTCCACAATCGGTCACGATTTCCAACTGGCGTGCTATGTCACTGAGACATCTAACTTGTACAGGGAAGGATTCTGAACTTAGTATTAACAGTCTCCCTTTCCTTCGTATTTATTACCCACTCTCGAATACTTTGTCATAGTAAGCACGCACCCCCAGCGCCCATTTAGGACTCTACCCCTGTCCTGTACCTGCACACGAGGAACCCCGTCCAGGGCTCTGAAATCCGACGGCAGGGACTGAAGGCTCGCGGCTTGCTTTACTTCTGCAGCACCATGTGGACATCAATGCACGGACAGATATTTAATGACGAAAAGCTCCCAAATACTACTCACTTGTACTTTCTCGATTGGTCCTGAAAACCCTAGGAAGGCACCGAAGCAGGTCATTAACCTGCTCTGCAGATGAGAAACTCCAACTGGATTTTATTATTGAATTATGTGCCCAAGGCACAGTGGCAGCAGGGTCCCTTCAGTGACGATTATACAATAAAATAACTCCCACTGTTTCTTCCAGCTCGTCAAATCCCTTCTATCAAAATGTTTTGTTTTTAAAGAAACAGCTAAAATTATTTCCACTCTATGCTTTCAACGGGAGACACAAAAAGATGTAGAATTAAAATTTTTTCTCCATCGGTATCATTTCATCAAAGTCTGTCTCACAGTAACCAATCGCCCCTCTGTTGAGCAACCTTTGTGGCTTTTGATTCATTTTTAGTTTTTAAATTTTAGGAAAATGAATGTTTCTTTTTTAAGAAGAAAACTATTGTTGGCAGAAGTCCAAGCTAAGGAAACTGGCCTATTTTTCAACTCTCCTTAGTCCCAACAAAGTCAAAATTGCCACCTTGCACTTGCAAATATGAAATACATTTAAAACACATGTTCCAAGAAAAATCACCTGCGGCGGCCTGTCTGCCTGCCTCGATGACGTCCATCTCCGGCCCACAGTCAAGAGCTTGCTTTATGAGTGGAGGCAGAGGAAAGAGTCTTCCAGGGGAGTTTTTTTGTTTTGTTTTGTTTTTTTGGTTTTTTTTGGTGGGTACCGGGGGGTCGACCTCAGGACCTCGCGCGCCAACAGGCGCCCGTGCCACTGAGCGATATCACCGGCCCCTTTTTTCGTATGTGGGTTCCGGGAGTCGAACTCGGACCCTCGCGCTTGCAAGGCAGGCGCTTACGCCGCTGAGCCATCTCACTGGTCCCCCAGGGGAGTTTTTAAATCTCCAGAGGAAGAAACAAACAAACCAAACAGACGGCAGGTGTTCCTGTCTTCCGAAATCACCTACTAAAACCAAGTGCCAGGCAGCTAATTCATGTTGTAGGGCATCCTTACCTAAGCCCGTAAGTGCATTAAGATCTAGCTGATGATTAAATATGCCCAGTGAGAGGCCACTTCTGGTGGTCTTGTTCACAGTGAGAGGGCATTTGGAAGAGGTGCATGTGAAGCCCACAAGTGAGAGAGCCCTCAAGTTGAGAATCCATCCTAAAAGCAGATGGCCCCGAGCCATCCTGTACCAACTGCCCCAACAGCAAATTGTACCACTCATCCTACAACACTCCCTCATTAAATGGTGCCACCACCTCGTGCTTTCACGAGGAAGTACACTGCGACCTGGAAGTGATTCTGTACAGACTACCTAAGCTGGCCTTTGTAGGTCCTGCCCATCTTCACTAAGGTCTAGGGCTCCTTCAACCTGAGAGAACTGACAGACTACTGCAGAAGAAGCTCTGTTATGCTTCTGGCCCTCTCTAAGGGCATCCGTAATTTAGGAATAACAAAGCTTTCTTTCCTCAATAGCCCAGATCCATGCGTGCTCACAGTCTAGGCCCAGCAGGGAAGGGCGAACAGGTCACAGACACCAGGGCAGCCCCGCTCGCTCTTGAGACACTTGGTGAACAAGGCAAACGAGCCGTCTTCATGTTGTAAGATGTAGAAACTAAAGCTTAGGGAGGGTTAGATTAACCCAGACTTGTTCCCTATTCCAGGCCACAGACTTTAACACAGCCATGACCACAGTTACCACTGCCAAGCACACTATACTACAAATAAACGTTTCCATTGATTATACTCAAATATGGCAATACGATGACCAAAACCCAAAACACGTTTTCCATCCCTGGCCTGCACTTCCCATACTAAAGCGCTTCCCTGGAGAACTTGCAGGCATGGGTCAGGGACACAGTCCTTGCCACGTGACCTCGGCTCTCTGAAACTAATAGGCTTTCATTTGTGCCCACGTTTAGCTCATCATAAATTTTCCTTGCATATATATCAGAGATCAAAATGCTGCTTTATTTCTGCTGAGTTTAATCTGAAACAAGAACTTCAGAAGCCCTGTTTGTATGTGCACAGCCCTGGGTTCAATCCCCAACACTGAAAGGAGAAAAGGAACTTCTGAGATGAAATGCCCCAAACTGCCTGCACATTTGACTCAACAGCAAAACCTACTAAAGCAAACATCAGTGAGTTGAAGACTGACTGTGTCCCAAGAACCCAGGACCTGCTCCGCCTTGCCAAGGGGACTGCACGGGGCACCTGCCTTCCAGGAGTTTTGTGACTTAGAAGAGTGTTCAAATGTGCATGCACTCACGGACACATGCACACACACACAAACACACAGCATCACGTGAAGAAACACTGCACGTGCCCTATAATAGAAACATGACTGTGAGCAACTGCTCTGCTTTGACAGGAAGGGCAAGGAAGCTCTTAGGGAGATATCTGAAGACCATTAAAAGACAAGGCAGAGATTCCCTCAAGATTTGAGCTGCCAAAAAATCCTTCCCAAATCCCAGCAGGGGACAGGCAAGCAGGAACAAGTCAGGAGAAAAGGGGAGGGTTCAGAAGATGTGTCACCAAGCCACATCACCATGCACGGGCAAGCAAGGACAAGAAGAGCGTGCCGTGTGCTGCACCTGCCCAGGAAGGTGCCCCTGTCCCCACGCGGTGGAAGAGATTCCACCCTGAGTGTGGTGCCTGTCGCCAAAGGGGAACCAGCCCCTTCTGGAAAGCTGTGGCTTCATCTTTGTCCCTTGACTTTTCAGTGGTATTCTGTTGAAATGTTCCTATTCTGGAATTAAGGAGCTTAAGGAGAGGCTGAGTTCTTCTGGTAAGCAAGTCAAGTTCAGTAACTTGTCCACCTTGTCAGCCTCCCCGCCCCTCAACCCAATACAAGAGCCGTTTAAGTAGGGTGCAGAAGTCCGTGACTTTTTAAACCAGTGTCCAGTGATCTCTCAGGTTCTCTGAGGTGTGGGGATCACTTCTCCAAGACTGATGAGAAAGGACCAAATTCAAGCTCTCATATCAGTTTCAGACTACACAGTATATTAATTACGATAATATATGCAATGTACGCCTTCACTGGAAGTTTGGTGTGTGATGGTCAAGATTCCTAATGTGTGAATTCTAACAAATGTCAATACATGTTCCATAAAAACACATTAACTTACAGGAATTCGGGACGGGCAAAGCTCATCAACGAAACAGACGATCTTACAGATGCAGAAGTAAACCCAGAGAGTGGAGCCTGGCAACTACACCCAACCTAGCTATCGATTCTCCCCCACACCACTCATGGTTCACCTTGGAAATTCCTACCCACTCCCCTTTTTGCATTTCCTGATTTTCACAGCAAATATGGAACCTAGGGATCGTGTGGTTCGTGGCATGAGTTCAGCACTGGGCAATCTGCTGACCACTCTTTCCATCCACCCCAAAGGCAAAGACTAGCTTGACTGGTTCTGCACGGCGAATCCCAAAACCACAAGCCTCCCTCGTGAGTGCTCTTTTCCAGGAAGTGTCTATGAAATACCCAAAATTATCAAAGGGGGAGGATGTATTACACAGACAGCACTCCGCAGCCGTCTAAGATAAGGAGCCACGTTTTTAACTCAGAAGGGAGACAGTGCCAGGCATTCAGGGAACAGCTCTGCTTCTCAGCACCTCCCTACAAGAGGGCAGGAAGAGGGCAACACGGACCCAGCAATCTGTGCTGCTCACCACTGGCCAACAAGTCTGAAGCCAGCTCAGATATTTGCATACCTCATTCTTGTAACTATTACTTCTTGTTACAGTCACCATATGCCCATCTGCTTCTCTCACCCTTCCACAGTCGGCTGTGGGTGAGTAGGCAGACAAAAAAAGTACAGGAATATAGAAGTGCCACGAGATCTGCAGGACTTGTGAGTTCACAAGAGTGCTTCTATTCACTCAAGAGTTCAAAATGAAAAGCCACAATATAGGATTACATGTTCCTTGGGAGGGAGCTACCTTATCTAGAACAGCATTCCCTTTAGAGAAAACTGTGTTGTGTAGACTACCCAGCGCTGCACCACCCACTTCCCAGTGAATGAGCCACCATTCTGCACAGCCACGTTAGGTAATGCAAAGAAAAATTCTGCACATCTTCTTCATTTTTTAAGGGGCACTCTGGATGGAAATCTTTCCAAACCTTGAATTCTTGAGTACACTAAAGGTGCTTTTCTCAATGGGAACGGATATCATTATGAACATCAATTACTATCCAGTCCTTGCAATTAAGCTGACAGCCTCAGGGAACATGACATCAGCCAGTACAAAGAAAGGGCCAGTCATCTAGACTCTGCGCGCTGTCATTTACACCTGTAGTCTTGACAGGCTGCGGTGCTGGGGCTGCAGACAGGAATCTGGGTTCCAGTTAGATGAACTACCGTTTATTGTACCCAAAATCCCCTCAGTGTCAGATAAATGGAGACAGTTTGGATGGCCACATAATGAAAGGCTGCAAAGACAAGAAACACTGCCACAAGAATTTAGGAGCAATTTCTTCAAAACAGGGAAGGCAGACTTGGCTGGGCAGCGGCCCAGGTAGGAGGAAAGGACAGCTGCTTTTTAGAGACACCTGGTCAAAGTCCATCAGAAAGGACAACAGGCAGTGCCCTTTCCTGTGAAGACACAGGCCTATGGTCCAGACAACAAATCAAGTGTGAAGAAGAGGAAGACTGGGAAATGTAAAAGCACCAATAGTAAAAGGTCCAGAAAAAACAAAGAAGGATAAAGGTTTCATCAACAGCAACATATAAAACACTGGAACTTTCAGATTCTGCAGGCAGCGATCACTAACATGTATCATCCATGGTCAACTGCCTTTTCTTCTACTCACTTAAAAATTCCAACTGAGCCAGGCACAATGGCGCACACCTATAATCCCAGCACTTGGGAGGCTGAGGCAGGAGGATCGCTATGAGTCCAAGGCCAGCCTGGCTACACAGTGAGTCCAAGGCCGACCTGAACTACATAGTGAAAACCTGCAAAACTCCCAACTGAGTTCACAGTAAGCAATTTTGGTTTAAAATAGTAAAAGAATGCTTAACAGCATGAAAATTCCCAGTATTTACTATATACAAATTTATTCTTATATTTTAGCCAGTAAGAGCTATGACATGACATTTAGTAGCTGGGCAATGCAGCAATCTGGTGGTGCTCAACCTGAAATTCAACCACATGACTGCCATGATACTTCAGCAGTAAATACTACTGCAGGCAGCTTAATCCAACACAGGACAGAAGGCCCTGTAACTGACCAATGGGGGAAGTTGCTTCTGCGTGACCATCATTACTGGACTGTCCTCTGCCCCAGCAGCCCTGGCCCACCCACACACACATACACACAGAGCAGCCATGGCTACACCACACCTAATGCCACACAGGCAGAGCTGATGCAGCGCTAAAACCCAAGAGCAGGATCCCTCATGACTCCTGAAGGTATCAGACACAGAAAAAAGTTAGTGCATTTTCACAAAAAGGCTACTTGCTGGGAAGCAACCAATGTTCTGGAGGAAAAAAACAAAATACAGATTCTATGGGGTTCCCTCCCCCCATCCCACCCCCAGGAGGTTTCTCCACATTTCTCCTTTGTGGCTTCACAATGCACTCAATTTCTGAGAATTACATCCACACGGTAATTTTAATACTGAAATGTCACTTCAGACATCAGCAAAGCGCCCCAAGTCAACTTGTCTCATTCACTGGCTTAGATGAAAAAGCTGAACGCTTCAGACACAGGTCAGAAAGCAAGGGGTGAAGTGATGCAAGGGACTCAGATCTCACTCTGGGCTGCTGACTCCCCCGTGGTCCCTTCCTGCTGGCCGCCAACCCAAGAACCAGTTAAGGCTTTCAAACTGCTCCTTCTTTCTCAGACGCCAGGAGCAGACTCTGAAGTAGCACTGCCCTCGAGCCTGGATACACTTACTCTCCTCATACAGAGTCCAACTGAGGAGGCCTGTGTCTCCCTGAGCTGTTTCTAAATGCAGTTATAACCTGGCTTCTAAACCTACGTGACAGGCACAGGCAGTTGGAGGGCGTAACCCCTCCCTGGGCGTATTCTCGGGGGCAGCGCTTATCCTCCTGCTGGTACCCAAGTCCGCATACAACTCTGAATTTGCCTGTCCTGAATATTCCCACCACATTTCATTCATTACTCATAACTGCGTTATTCCCCATTAAAAGAAGAGTGGACAATAAAGGAGGAAACCCATTTCTAGAGTTTTCCTTTAAGGTTCCTTACACAGTATCCCTTACCAGAAGTAAGGTACTCATGCCACAAGCTCAAGTGTTTAAAATCAGAGTCCTTTTATTCTCACTCATGTCATGCCCATGTAAAATTTAACTTGGTCAAAATGGAAAAAAAAGGGGAGGGGTCTTGACTTGAAAGCTGTTTCTATAGAAAATAGGGAGGGAGCACCTGCCTCAGCCTTTGAAACAGAAAGTTCCCTCCCCCAGCATCTTTTGTTAAATTCAGAATGAACTATGAGGAACCACATTATAAAAGCAGGTTGCGTTTTCCTCAATGTCATATAATCATTTCTTTTGAGCTGTACACACCCATTATTGCCTTCTCGGACTAAGAATCACAGTGAGAGACTTTGTAAGTAAATAAAATGAAAAGGCAGTTTCGGAGCGCTGCTCACGCGGAGTGGTGCCAGCAAAGCAGGGCCGGGCCACCTTCCCCTCTGACTGTGACGACCTCGCCTCCCCTCTGCCTCCCCACCGACCAGCAAACCTCTCCCACCCGCCAAGGAGGGCCAGCAGGGCCCCACACTACTCCCTCTTTCAAGTCTTCCAGTGAGCACCTATTTACTACCTGGCACGAGTGTACAAACGCCACGTAACACAGAAAGTCCTCACCACAACCTTACAAGACGAAGCCGTGCCTCTTCCACAGAAAGGAGGGGAAGCCCCGGATGACAGAAACCCAGCCTGAGCTCCCACAGCTAGGAAGAGGGCAAGGCGGACTCTGAGTCGCGTGTGTCTGGCTTCAGAGCTCCTCGCTTGTCACTGAGTCAACTGGGGACTAAGGCTGCAGTCTGCACTCCAGAGCCTGCTCTACCGCAGGCCCCAAGTGCCAACAGCCTGCGTGTTGTCACGACAGACATAGAGCTGGGTTGTGAAAGCCGGTGTCTCTAACACTGAACTGTATTTGGGGCTCACCCGGATCCCCTGGATCAAATCCCTAGGCATGAGGCCTGAGCATCTTAAGCTCCCCCTGAATAATTCAGAATCTCTGCAACGTGGCCCCGTGGGAATAAGTTAGAAAGACCTGAGCATCTAACATGGGAGCCCACATCCGCCATGAAGGACTGCAAGCCTCCCCAAACAAGGCCACCCTGAATCCCATGTGACGGTGAGGGGCGCATCCTGTTCAGCTCATAAGATGTACCGTTATCTCCCAGATGTGGAAGAACACGCAGGCGTGGCCCAACAGCGTGGGAGAACCCAAGTAGCAGATGCCACAAAACCCTCCAACAAAAACATGGACTGGTAAGGGACCGCTCTTCCCGCCTCCTGTTCCCCTTTGCTGGGTGATCAGATGACTCCACTGTGCAAACAGGACACCAGTAAAGTGTGCCAGGGCCGCAGGTATGAACCAACTCTGCCATAGGCCAACAGGAGGTGTGGTCACCCTCCCTCCACCCAGCTGCAAGAATTTCTCCAAGGGGAAAAGAGACTGAAACAGATGGCAAGTCACCAATTATTAGACTCTAAGTTCTCACTGCCAGCCCTCGCCCGGGCCCATGCACAGCGGGTGAGCAGCAAGTGGTTTTCCAGTGAATAAGCAAGAGGCCGCTGGCGCGCGTGGGAGGACTCTGCGAACGCACGCTCTGTGAACACAGACCTTTACGAACAACCGCGGGAGGCCGAGCTTCGCACCTCTCCCGGGATCGTCCCTTCTCTACTCGGCAAGTCCATCTCAGTAGTTCCCCAAACCCAACACAAGAAATCCAGTCAGAGGCGGCCACACGACACAGGAGCTGACGCCCGCACTCCGGCGAAAACAGAGCCTCTCCTCCTCAGCATGGACACGCTCACTGTTCCTGACGGGTGCAAGCCAGTTGTCCCCAAGAACTTGCCCTCTCCTGCACTGTACAGTGTGGCACTGCAGGGTAAAGACTGATAAGAAAAGTCCTGAAGTACTGCTGTAAAATCCACAAATGCCTGCAACTGTCATCCAGCCCTTTAAAAAGGGGGGGGGCATAGTTCTCCATTCAAATGACAAGCAAAATGCAAGTGTGACAAAGCCCGGTCACTAGCTGTGGAGAAGTCCTGCAGGCTGCTCACACGCCATCACACCTGAGCCTCCGACCTGAGTCCTCAGAGCGCACCGCCTAACGGGGGGAAGTCTCCCCAACACTGTGACATTCCTTCAAAATCGGACTCCGAGGAAGCAGGTTTCATTTATCTGTTCATGTATGAAAACTCTACACACTTGTACATCAAAGGAAAACTAAAGTCGATATTACTTTCCAATGATGTTTAATAAAATAAAACATAAAATCTGAAAGGAAGCAGCAATGATTCGAAACCCAGGAGGGGCCTGGGCCCTTTGGCCTCTTTTCCTGTTTGCTCAGTGAGAGGCCGCTCAGCCAGACAGGCGCATCCGCTCAGGGATTCTGCTTTGCTGGCACTGTCTTCCTTCCCTCCCTGGTTCTATTCTTACCACACTGTCATTTAAGAAACTCACAATTCAGGGTCCCCAGTGGAGTCGGGTCTTCAATTGGGAAAATGTCAAAGCCAAGACAGGTGTAATTCCTGTCCCAGGTGCTACATCAAGGAGGAAGTGCTGGGTCACAAAGAAGCACAGAAAGCGAGTCTCAGAGCCGGAGGTGCTCACAAGCACCCTCTCCACCAACAGCAAGGCGGACTCCGCTCCATTTCCAAATACCACATGCAAAGTTGCATCCAGATGGGTCAGCAGAGTGTGCACATGGGCTCAGAGCAGGGGAGGTGAGCGCATCACTATCCACCCCCTCCTGGACACCTGCACTTGGGGGTGAAAACGGGGACTGACGGGTACGTGTGAGGCCCAGCACACAGGGAGACTGAGAGCACTAATCACCACGACTGCAGAAGAACACCCCCATGTTTCCGGAAAACAATGAAGCCCTTTGCAACATGAATGTCGATCAGGGCTCATTACTTCGATTCCGGCACTGCTTTCCTATCCAGTGCTGAGAGTGCAGTGCACTAGGCAGAGAACCGAGAAAACAGCATCAACTTTTCTACCTCATTCTTTCTTGGATAGAGCCGCAAAATAATCTCATTCAGGCCTTCAGAAAGGGCATCATAACAGCCTGCAACTTAAAAATAACTCACGTAGAGACAAGTATATCCAAAGCTATGCCTCTTTTTTATCAGTAGGTATGTTCCCAGGCTGGCACACAAAAGGATTTTTGCTACATTCACCAAGGCTCATCAAGCTTGAACAAATGTTATTGGATACATCCTCTTTCCAGGGATCGAGCTGCAACTTCGGATCAGGGTTTATCTAAAATGGGGCGTCTGGGCCGGTGAGATGGCTCAGCGGTGTACGCGCCTGCCTGGCAAGCGCGAGGGCCCGAGTTCGACTCCCGGATCCCACATAAAAAAAAAGGGCCGGTGATATCGCTCAGCGGCATGGGCGCCTCCTGGCACACGAGGTCCTGAGGTCGACCCCCAGCACCCACAAAAAAAATAAATAAAAATTAAAAATAAAATGGGGCATCTGACTACAAGCCCAGGGAGACAGTTTGCCCTTCCATGGAATCAACACAAGGAATCTGCGTCTAAGTGTTTCTTGGTAGCTGAGATGCCGAGCAGTCTGTGGCCTCCAGGCCTCTCCACAGGGGTCACAGCCCAGGAGAGGCCAAAACCAAGGCCAAGACGCATTTGGGCCGAGTCCTCCCCATGCCCGGAGCCAACAGACCTGTGACCCTAAGGGAGCACTCGCCTGGCCGCGCCGCGCTGCGCCGCGGGGAACTTGAGAGCCCCACAGACGCCCGGCTGGCCTCTGGCAGACCCTGGTGTCGGGACCAGCAGCAGCTAGATTTCAACCATCCATTGCAAGTCCGCGAGCTCTTGTGTTTCAGTCTTGGCATCCAGTAAATCATGCAGGGATTTGGTTTCTTTTTTTTTTTGTGGGTACCGGGGGGTCAACCTCAGGACCTCGCGCGCCAACAGGCACCCGTGCCGCTGAGCGATATCACCGGCCCCTTTTTCATATGTTGGATCCGGGAGTCGAACTCGGGCCCTCGCGCTTGCAAGGCAGGCGCTTATGCCGCTGAGCCATCTCACCGGCCCTGGGATTTGGTTTCTGTTTAAGGAAGGACACCAGCAGGGTAGACTGGAGTCTTGTCTATGGTTTCCACTTCTGCTCTCTGGCTCCTGGCCACAGCTGATGCCACCTAGTGGCGGCTGTCTGCACAGCTCAACTGTCCATTTATGATTCCAAGTCCACAGGAGCCATTCGAGAATCCCAGGTTAGGTTCGCATCAACCCGATGGAGATTAGGCAAGGAGAATACCCTCTACCTAAGAATGAGGCCCGGTGGAAGGCCAACTACTGCCAATCATATCACAGAGTGTTAATAATATTTTTATCCCATAAAAGAAAAACGAACAAAAATGTAGTATTTTGTGAAATTTAGACCTAAAATTAAATGATCATCTTTAAAGGCCCACACTGTATATACACTAACACCTTGTTTTCAAAACATGGAAGGATGATAAATCCAATCACTGACAATATGAGCAACTCCGTCCTCTAGTAAATGTTTATGAAATCTGACTTGGCTGGCAACGAATGAACAAGAGCTCAAATGGCCAGGTGTCAGGGTTATTGGCTCTCCCCCATCGCCTCTAGACATTCTTTTGAATACACACCCTTTAGCAGGTATCTCAAAATCATTCCAAGCATCACAATACCACGCTCTGATCACAGCACTAGAGAACACAAGTGATTTCTAATAAACTGAAAGCACATGCCATGCAGCCCCCATCTTGGAATTCTACCCACCCTGACCACCTCCTGTCTTCCGTAAGCAGCAGGAGGCCAGGGGGCCGCCCTTGCCCACCGCTAGGCCTCGCTGACCTCCGGGCCAGCTCTAGAATCGAGGGTGCTCTGCATCTGCTGCAAGGAGCACGGAAACTTGCTCTACCTTCCTTTTTATGTTTAAATGGTGACACAAGAACAAATCAAATTTATAATAATGAAGTGCTTAATTTTCCCATTTAAAGGGTGAAGAAAACCAAGTCACTTGAATTGTGGTTTTTTCCAAGAAGAAGCCATGCACCAAACAGGGACACAAGATTTTGGTAAAAGCAAAGATTTCCTATTGAGAAAAAAAAAAAATCAAAAAATTGACCCATAAATGAAATCCCAGGCCCCCAAGAGATTCTTCTCCTTTCACTTTGTAACAAATAGCACTTTGTTTTTAAGTGGGAAGAGTCTGAACAGTTTAATCCAACTATAACCACCAACACCCTGTCCGGTCTGAGAACGGAAGCCTTGTCACCTCAGAGCAAATGAAAGCACTCGCGCCTTCTGCTGGAGAGATGAAGCAGCAGCACGGGAGGCAAGGCCGGAGGAGGTGTCGTCCCGGTAGGGACCTGACTGAGTGGCTCCCGAAACCCAAAACCCAGCTTGAAAAGCACCCACACCTCCGCTTGGGATCAGCCTCTGCTCACCAACCCCACTCCCGCTCGCTCCACCGGGAGGGAAAAACGCGCCTCGCACACTGTTTTTCGGAGGCCAGGGTGCTGCTGCACCACCTCAAGGTCTGCACAGGAAGAAGTCATGCGTTATGCGGTGGGTCCTGAAGTTAATGTTAAGGTGAAGCGTGCGAATTAAAATGACAGGACTATAACGAAAGGAAAAAAGACCTAAGCCGAAATCTTAACCCTGAAGACAGCAGTGTGCGCTTTATAACCACGTAAAGGACTCTCGCTCCTGAGAGGAACCTTTGTCTTTTCTAATCCAACACTGAATTCTTTGGAAAAAGCAGCTACTACTATTAAAAGGAAAGCGGTCATACATGGTGATGGTCAGCTGCCTTCCAAGCCCACTTGGGCAGTCACAGAAAGGCCAAAATGTGACTGAGAGAGACAAAGCACACATACCCTAACTGGATGCGGAAATGCAGTCACTTTAGTGCCCCCGACTCATTATAATATTAAAATATTACTATGATGATGACGCAATATAATCATACACTTAGACAGCTTAAGTAATTGTAGTAATAAGGCACGTGTGAAGAGGAAGTATACAAATAAGCAACAATTAAGAAAAAATTAAGAAAATCTGTTTCAATTATCCACACCAAAAAAGTCTGAAACCCAATCTTATATTGAACAATGATACCAATTTATAGTAAGCCACCAAATCCAAAAGGCAGTTTTATTTATAGGAAAGAAAAAGGAATGAAATAACAGGGCTGAGCAGAAGCAACAGTATATTACAGCTCATTCTAACCCAGTTATTAGGGAGCTGAGTTGTCCCAGCAATTATTAAAGCAAATTTCCTGCCTAATTAAAGACTAAGACAACCTGCCACATACCCGCTTCGGTGCCAGTTAGAGGAGCCCATCTCCATCTGGGAGGAAGCCAGTCCGCTGAGAACTGGACCGGAGGACAACAAAGGCAGCCGCATTGCCAAGGATGAGCATGGTGTGCCTTCCTGAGGTCTGAGAGAGAACAGCAAAGCTCACCCGGAGATCACAGGTCACGACACAAGCCCGACACCAAAGCAGCCTGCCACAGGGAGACCGAGCCTTCCTGCCACAGGGGGACCAGCACTGATACATTCTTTACGATTTTGAACTAATGAAAAAATTCTAATAAAAGCCAAATATAGAGCCTCTCCACCCAACTTCCAGTGAGGTAACTATTTGAAAAGTTCTCCTGGCTCTTCATAAAGGAGTCCCAAATAAGCCACTGTCTTCTTACTGGACTGAGCCACTCACCCACTGTTCCCTGTTTTTATTGTCAACACATCTCTCCAGCGGAAAGAGGCTGCTTCACCTACGCAACCAGAGTTTGGAAGAGTGATTTCCTCGCACAGGAAGCATAAAAGGAAATAAGCAGAGAGATGCTACAGCCAGAAACAAGTTAGGGAAAAACATCCAATGTTTAAATTTTTAAAAATAAAACTCTGAAATACAAGAAAAAAAGGGGAAAATGCTCAATTCTTGGATAAAAAGACTCTAGATCTGAATGCAGCTGTAAACTGGAGGTTAAGGTTCACTTCCTTCAGAAGTACCCAATCCACTCACACTGCCTGTGTATTTACCCTGCTGAGAAGTGTGTGAAGAGACCTCGGCCATGCCTCAAAGACTGCTCTAGGCCTCCAGAATACCCCGTCTACTTTAGGACATTTATGACCACGCTCTCATAAGGCAAAACTCAAAGCCCCTCAGCCAATCGACTTTCAAAGCATTGGTGCCCTTCCTGCCCAGCCCACAGCAGCTGCATCCCCTACCCAGCCCCCACTTGCTCCAAAAGAGGAGGAAGAATCAGTCCAGCAAATTCCTTTTTCCACAATTCTGCAGACTCTTCGTGCACAGAGAGTAAGCAGCCACATTTAGTTCACTTATGGGGCAAGAGAAAAGTTCTCCTGGGAGCAGTCAAGAATAAGGGCACATTACTCTGGTGAACACAAAAAGTGGATGCTTGAGATGGCCTGGCGAGGACTGACAAGAGCGCCAAGCATTTCCCAAATGCCCAAGTCTTGCAGTTCAGTGTGTGATCTTTTATTACTGAAGATTAAACGAGCAATCTGAAAACAGGCAAAAGATCATTACGGCAAAGAAGTTTAGAGGAATTCGTATGGGTATACATTTTAAGGTGTAGCAATTAGCTCAGAAATGGAAATGTTCCCTCTACTTTTAACTGTGAAACTTAAAAACAGCGAAGTGAAGGCAGCAGTCCTAACTATAATGAATATCTGATTACCTAATATCTAGATTCAGCTTGTTAACATTTCGACATTATTTCTCCTAGTAAGACATTTCCCAATGAACCATTTCAAAGTGCAGAAATCAAGATACCTCCTTTCTAAATACAGTAAGTACTGTATATCCCCTACCCATTATTATACACCATTATCTCAGCTAAGGGACATAACAACCCCTGCATCTCCATATCAGCCAGTACTCTCTCTAAACTTTCAACTCTCCTGTCTCAGCCTCCCAGAGTGTTGGGATTACAGGTGTGCACCATGCCCACCTCAGTCTGCAAATCTCTTTTTTGTTTCTCAACCCCTCCAAGTACCCCTGTGATTCTACAGCACTGACTCTCAAGGACAAGGCCAGAAACTTCACGGAGTCCCTCGCTCTGGATTTACTTGGATTTACTCTTCTCTCCTGTTCCTTGTGTTGATCATTTGTTCCTCTTAGGCACAAGTTTACCTTAGATTCTGATTAACATTTTTTTTGGTCATTTCACAGAAAAGATGTAAACTTTCACAGCACTGCGATGGATACAAGTCAGGTTATTCAACTATGCATCCACGATCCTAAATTTGATTAAGTAATGAATTAAATATTTTAATCTAAGGTTATTTCACACAAAAGTGCATAGGGTTTCTAGATAAGTTTATAAATAAGAGAGAACGCAGGAGAAAGAAAAACTAAATATTAAATTAAAATAAGGGAAGTAGATGAGCCACAAAATGTGGAAGAGGTCAGAATCATCGTTATATTAACTTCAGTTATGAGTGAGAAATATGACCAGAAAGTGGGGCATTCGCAGTAATTCAAATGTAATCTGTTTCAGAACAGTTTAAGAGTTTCAAAGCAGGATAAAGTTATTAGGTGATTATACTGCAAAATTATCCCTACAACTAATTCTTTGGACATTATTAAAGTACATTTAAAATGCCATCTTCTGGGCCAGTGAGATGGCTCAGCGGTGTAAGCGCCTGCCTGGCAAGTGCGAGGGCCCAAGTTCGACTCCCGGAACCCACATACGAAAAAGGGGCCGGTGATATCGCTCAGCGGCACGGGCGCCTGCTGGCACGCGAGGTCCTGAGGTCGACCCCCGGTACCCACAAAAAAAAAATAAATAAATAAAATAAAATGCCGGGCCGGTGAGATGGCTCAGTGGCGTAAGTGCCTGCCTTGCAAGCGCGAGGGCCCGAGTTCGACTCCCAGATCCCACATACGAAAAAGGGGCCGGTGATATCGCTCAGCAGCGCGGGTGCCTGTTGGCGCGCGAGGTCCTGAGGTCGACCCCCCGGTACCCACAAAAAAAAAAAAAAAATGCCATCTTCTAAGTCACAACTTACTTTGCCAACATGTTTCTCTAGACATACATTCGCACACCTCTGGGGGAAGTCAGGGCAAGAAAGTTCTCATCCTCACGCTACTGACGCAAGTTTGAGCTTAAAGGAAAAGATTCAGCCAAAAACACAGTGTCAAAACCAAGGGGAAATTCTAAGCCTCCTGACAGGAAGCAGAATGGCCTTTCTAATAAAATGAGTTACGGGTTTAACAGCCAGATTCGATCTGGTGATTCCTCAGAAACATCTTTATGTGCAACAGTAAGGTCCAGAGCTATTTACACAGGACACTCACACTTTATATGTGTACAATACAGTCTTACTCACATTACACATACACCTGCATACATGGTTTTCTAAATCTTAGTGTTCTCGTGTCTGAGTAAACAGTATTTGTAAGTGTGTTAAATGAACCCTCTTTAAGTAACAGCAAACCTACACTGGCTTCTCACAACAGACAAGCTGTGTAGCGACAGCTCTGCACGACAGAGAAGAAAAGACAGAAGTGCCGGGACTGTGCGCTGCTGGACGCCCTTGGTCCTCACCCGCACCACTTCCTCCACCACAGCCTGGGGCCGGCGCACTGGACGTTTGTGTTTAATTTGCTTTTTGTGCATCTGTTGCAGGGAAGGTTTTTATAAGTTAAAGTCAATTTCCAAAATTAGAAAACAACTCTACCTCACAGAAGCACTCCCTGGGGAATTCTATTCATTCCTCTCCTTCATTTCTCACAGAAACTCCTGACGTCTTTCAAGTTGCTTCCTCTCACTCTGCTGCTGTGCAGCCTGAGTCAAGAATGCCGCCAGCGGGCCGGTGAGAGGGCGCAGCGGCACAAGCGCCTGCCTGGGAAGTGCGAGGTCCTGCGTTCGACTCCCGGAACCCACATAAAGGAAAAAAAGGGCCGGTGATATCGCTCAGCAGCACAAGCGCCTGCTGGCAAGCACGAGGTCCTGAGTTCGACTCCCAGTACCCACATTAAAAAAAAAAAAAAAAAAAAAAAAAAAAAAAGAATGCTGCCAGTACCTTTTGTGCAAAATTACTGGTGAATTTAAAATCTACTGAAAAATTTTTCTTCACTCACATTTCTTTTTACTAGAAGATACAAAGGAGGGCTTGCGTACTTTTTTGTACATTCCAACAACTCTGGTTATTTTCCAATCAGAAAGAAGTTAACTGAAAACTTAATTTGATAAGCCCACCAGCCTGGCCATCAAAACCCAAGAAAAATCATCGTTGTAAGCACAAAAGAATGCGACACACCGGTATACGATAACCGAAGTCGCCTGGCCTGGCCCTGACTTGCACAGAGGTGATACTAACGGGCTGTGCTCCGCGCTCTGCAGAGACCTTCTGCAGAACCAACTCCCGCGCAGCTCCACAGCAGCCCTGAGAGCAGCGCCTGCCTGCCGAGAGGGGCAGGAGGTCAAAGCTGCCGGAAGTCCTGCTTCTTGAGTCCCTACAGGACCCTCTCCCAGAGCTCCGTGCCAAGGGTGAAGTGGATCTGTGCTCCCCACACTCCCCAGGGCAGAGCAGGGGCTGAGGGAAACCCCTTGTCTCTAACTGGGTTCTGGCCTCACAGCTGTGGACCATAGAAGGATAATCAGTTGTAACTTCCCCCAAATGCTGGCCACTCCGCCTCCTACCACACAAGCAACACCCTGCCCCCACCTCTCCAAAGGGCTGCTGGAAGCTAGCGGAAAGCAGGCGATGGCTCTTCCACGGTCCCTTCCTCCCAGTCCCAGCGACACCCACACAGGGAGGCTGAGCCCTGAGAAGCGAGGAGGAGGGGATCTTACCAAGTCAGAGCTTTGGAGCCCTCTGCCAGCCCCAGAGACACAACAGAGCGGCTTTGTGCAACACATGCTTGGGGTCTTTCTTCACGGTGATTTGGAATGAGGAAATGCCACTTACTGCCAGACTTTTGTTAAAGAGCTCCCATTTAGATGGCCATACCCTTAATAATCCCCCCTGTGCCACTTTAGCCGTTTTACCTCCACAAGAGCTGACAGCTCAGCAGATGGTATCAAAAGTACTTCTGTGCTCTGGGCTGAATGGAGTACGAGGGCCCTGGAGAGACAGAGCTTCAATTCACAAGTGCTCGTTTTAAAGCCCCTGGTTTCTAAATCCAGGGACTCAAGTCACTGCGGGGAAAATCTTCACTGCCCAGAGGGACAGGGAGTAGGGAAGGGACACCACCAACTGTACTATGTCAGCCTGGACCGGTCACCAAGGTGAAGCTGGTAGAGGAAGCGTCTTGTCAAGGCACGGCAACTTGTCGGATGCCCCCCTCTTAGTGAAGAGTTCTTCTACAGCAGTGATGGCGAGACTGGGAGCTTTCATCGAAGCAAACAGTCCGCTGTGGCACGCGTGCCATAGGCTCGCCACCACTGGTCTAGGCCTTTAAGTGAGGCCTCTCCAAATGTGGACACACACTTCTTGCTGCCAAAGGTCCTCACCAGGACTATGACACCACTTACAGAATGCTGAACTTGAAAGAGTTCGTTCTCCACCACTTATGTTCTAATCCTGAAACGACCTGCTCCTATCTTGCCAGACAAGGACACAGACTGAGAAGGTTACGTGAGTTGCCCGAGCTCACAGACCTTCGGGGTCTGAGAGGCCCTGCGACCCCACAACCCCTGCCTCGTCTTCTGCTCTCCAGCCTCGGCCGCTGAACTTGGCACCAGTGCTGCAGGAACTTGGCGCAGGAGGCAGATGTGGCCGAACAGAGACTCGAGCACTGCTTTCCCCTGAGTGCCATCCTGGCCGTGATGTACTTTACCTGTCCATCAAGTGAGCATCCTGGAGGCAAGGACTGACTTATCCTATATCCCACCGCCTAGCACGAGGCCAAGCCCCAGCCAAATCTCACACAAGTCACTGGAAAGGTAAGTAAGCACCGAACAACCCACAGTCATAAAAGAAAAGATCGATCTAATAACAGCAGACCCTCAAGCCTTAATATACATAATCTTAAGTATGAAGTTCTTGGTTTACACCAAAACCAAACGAAAAGGAAACCACATTGCCAAGAGTACCATTAACTTCTACAGCAAGTTCACAAACACAAATGCTTTAACACTCTCATTATTACTGCCTCCTTTTGTTCCCAGAGAGCTTACGATTCCAAGGATGGAAAGTCTGTCCTTTTATATCTGTCAACATGTTAAAACACTCAGCTTTAAACAACAACCAAAACACTGTATTATTACCACATTCCTCACCACTTTCCACGGCAGCTCAACTAGTTCACATACAAATGTCTCAGTAAGTCTGGAAGCCAACTTCAGAACCTAAGCTATGAGAACACGGAAATACTTTAAAAGACAAGTGAAATACAGTCAACTTCCAAAACAAAACACGATGGAGAGTTGGAAAAAGGGCTCTGTTAATTTATTCTTCTGTTTCAGCTCCCTTCACAAACAACCCCCATCCTCTCCGTTAGGAAATTCACAAACTCAGAGGAAATGCCAAGGAGATGGTGTCATGCAAGACTCCTTTAAGAAAAGGAAAATAGATAAGAGCCCTTTCTAGGAGAAAAATGCCTAAGGAGACTAAAGGCAGCAAGCTTTGTTCACAGACGGAGAGGCCTAGCCCAACTTACTAAGCTTTTGAGTCTCTGGAAAACCGAAGCGAGTCCTAAAGTAAACTGGCAGCTGTTCTTCATAGTGAAGAGCTCCCAAGACAGGTCTCTGATTAGCTCTAAGAAAGCAGCTGCTGAGGGGCCGGTGATATCGCTCAGCGGCACGGGCGCGCAGGTGCCCAAGGTCCTGAGGTCGACCCCCCAGTACCCACAAAAAAAAAAAAAAAAGAAAGAAAGCAGCTGCTGGGACTGTGATCCTCTCCACTGCCTACAGCCCTGACCTCTGCCAATTTCTCAAGTGTTTTCTTTCTTTCTTCAGATCACGTGCTTCCCCCAACAGGAAAGCACACAAGGCAAAGCTATGGGCTCGATCGTCGATCATTGGGCTTAAGGTTATCGGCGAGCGGCCGGGAATGCCCAAGCCTGGGCGTTTTAGTGAGCTTCACCGCCTTTGGCCAACGTAAATACACGAATGCACAATAAAGCATCACTGACATGGTCCTTAAGACCCCTGTTTTAACCTTTTTCAAATAAAGGATACAAAATAGCATTTGCACCACAAATATGACACGAAGATACCTCTGATTTATCAGCCCCCGGCTAATAAGAGGGCATCGTGACTACATCCGTTACAGGAGACCACATCCATTTCCTGTGGGTATTACGATGTCTGGTTTACTGGGGAAAAAATACATACTGGATTCAAGTCTTGATTTTTACCATTTGCAAACTATAGGTTACCTTTCTATACATCTCATCTACTCACTAAAGTGTTTGCTCATTTGCTGGGACGGGGAAGGGGTCCTTTTACGGAGCCCTCAAGAGTTGAATGAGACCTCAGAAGTTCAACAAACCCTGTCGTGTGTCCTCAGCATGAAATAAACTGAAAGAAAAGTACTTCTTTAATATGTCTTTATTAATGTCTACTTATATTACATTAAAAATAAAATTCATTAAATATTATAAAATATAAAAATTTTAAAAAGAAATAAACAATGGCGATATTAATACAACCCCAAGTGAATGCATAGGAAAAGACTTTTCATGGCAGAATAGGGTAATCTATTTCTAGGGCATGGAGACCATTCTAGCACTCAGATGCACTTATGGTGAAGATGACCCGCGACCAGGGACTCGGGTTGGACCTCAGAACGTCCCCCACACCTGTGTGTGCTCGGACCTTCAGCACTGTTCCAACAGGACTTTTTGGCTGTGGAGCAAGTGCTGATCTTTCCAGCTGCAAACAAGAAAGAGGCTGGACTAGATGGCGTCCGCTGGGCCTCCAGATTCCCGCTTATCTCAGTTGAGTTTTTATCAATTCGAATACTCAAACTTTACAGGAGGGTGTGAGACGCAGCCCCACTAAGATCTCTATGTCTGCATCACTTCCTAAACACAGCTAACTCAGAAATACAGAGATGCGGTGGCCAGGATTCTGCTTGGAACAGTCTGAAAGCAAATCTTTCTGCTCAGAATCGTCCACTTTGGGCTCACTTTAAACCTCAGCAGCACAAAGACTGCCTCTCCTCATTCCACTCCCACCACACACAACCTCCAAGACCAGCAAGGTACAGAGATTGGCTTTTACGTGCCCCGAACACCTGGGCAAACAACCCCATCAGCCCCGCGAACAGGAAGGCCAATCCCCCCACCCACCCAGGCGCCGTGTGTAGCTTGAGCGCTGGGCCCAAGAAGGCACACTTCGAAGTCCACTTCACGCAAAGCTAGGAGAAAAGCAACGCTACTTGGATTTGCTTCATGCTTGCCTGGTCAACTAAGGAGACAGGCCAAGAAATGGGCCTGCGCACACTTATGGCTCAAGTGTTCACAATGGCAAATATTTCCCTCCCAACAGAAATGCTGAATTGTATTTTAATACCTCTTTCCTGCCACAAAAAAGGGATGTAAACTAGGAATGTGCTGCAAGCAACTCCTTCTCAAAGACTAATGACAAGGCAAAGATTCACTACCTAAGTTCAAGTATTCGATTTGGTTTAAGTCCTTTTTATATTTCCTCATTAATTCAAAAAATCTCCCTCAAAAACATAAACAGACTTAGGAAAGTCTGCATTAGAAATAAACCTTGGAAAGAGAAGGGAAGGCAGAGGAAATGTGTCTGGAAAACTCCTAAGCTGGGGCAACTGATTTTTCTAATTAATAGACAAAGTCCAGGAGACTGACCAATAAAGAGACTAACTCAAAAATCTGTAAACAAGACTTGAGGCCACAGTGCAGCTTCCTCGCATGCACAAGAATACGGTAAGATCACAACAGAAAGGCAGGCAGTAAACAACACACACCGGCTCGTACCCAGGGCCCCTGTGCATCAAACCCACATGCACTTAACCGACAGGCGGGCCGGGGAGTCTGCTCTGTGCCACACGGGAGGAAGCAAAGAGCAGGAGGGCGGAGGGAGGGAGGAGGAAGCAACAGAACCACAGGAAGAGACCGGAAGCTTTAAGCGCATCGGAGGTACGCTTAAGACACTGTTTTCTGGAGTTTCTGTCCCCTCCTGAGTTATCTCAAGCTGCGGGACTAACTGGAGTAAAATTTTCTCCCGGGGCAGGAATAATGGAATAGACGGCCCAGGCTGGGAAATGAACAGTTGAGAGGACCTGTTCGCCTGCCTGTGCAGTGCTCTGGCTTAGGAAGCTATTTATTACCCCCTGAATTCTGCTATTTATTACTCTGAATTCAGAGTCTGCGTTACAACGGGCTTTTCCTAGGAAGTACGCAAGATAACCTTCTAGAATTCTAGCCCAGAATACACAAGAATCAGTCTTCATCATTCATGCTTCCTCGAAGTGCCTTAGCTGACGCGATACAAAGGGAGCAACTGTCCCTACTCATAATCGCTGTTTCGTTACCTCAGGTTGCCCTGCATAGCAAATTTTCACTTTAAATTCTTCCTGAAGCAGGGCATACACAAACAACACTTTTGTGAGTATCTCGGGTACATTCTCTCATTGTGTTTTCCTGGGGTTTTGTTTTACTTACGCTGCTTAATGAAAACTTACATCAACAAGGCTGGCCATCACTACCCTGGGGAAGAGAACGTGCTAACCACGTCTTTCAAGTGACTTCTCACAGAATGGGCCGCAACCAGCTGCTGAATCAGAGCAGTACCATGAGGAAGGCCCTACAGACAGATTCTCTGCCCTTGAAAGAGAAGATGAAGGCAGTGCAGACAACTAACACTGACAAACAAAAGCAATGTCTTTCTCTGAGTCTTTCCACTTAACAGAAAACCAAGCGCCATGTGGACCGCTCAGTTGTCTCGCTTCACTTTACCAGAAATAGCCACTGAAACTCCGGGCCCAAGGACTGGCTGCAGCTCCTGACAAGGCCAGGGAGAAAACCCCAAGTAGCAGGAGCAAAGGCTTCCACCTGGTAGAGCTCTCACACCAAGATGATAACCTCTTTAGCTGCGAAGGATCGGGGTAACTTTCCACACAGTGCTGATTAAATCCAAAGCAATCACCAGAATCCCTTATCTGTTGACAATTACTACAGTGAATACTGCATGAAATATACGCTCTTCCAGACTACAGCTTGGAAACGTTGCTGGGTTCAACAAAATGCAGTGGGTACTTGCAAACCAAAGCGGGCTAGAAGGGCGACACAAAAAGGCTGAAGCGGTTCACACACTTGCTGAAATCTGTAGCACAGTGTTTGATAAATCCGAGCCGGCCGGGGCCTTGGGATGTTGCTGACATCATTCCTCATACCCCGGACCTCAGAAAAGGGGCTGCGGACCCCACTGTGCTGCATCCCCCAGGAACCGTTTCCACACCCTCCTCCAGGCGGCACAATGAGAATGTTTATGTTAAAAATCCCAACAGCACATTTCAAAAGCTTTTATATCAAACAAAGATTTTCTTTGAAAAGAGGTGTTATGAAGCGACAAGGGAAGGGGAGTAAGCAGAAATGCTTTCGCCGTCTCAATTAAAGGCGATTTGGGAAGGTGGTTAGGTTCAGCGAGGAGGTCAGATCACTGCTCTGCCGCTGGCCAGCTCTACACAAGCTCAGGCACACTGTACAAACCCCGATCAGTCTCCGTTCATCATCTAAAAAATGGACATCAGAACAGCGCCTGCCTCGACCGCACTGACTTCAAGGATTGAACAAGTCAGCATGTGTCCAAGCACGCTCCGCAACTCCTGGCACACACAGAACGCGCGCCAGATGCTGGCCACTATCATCACCATCTACCCGGCCACAAGGACAGAGCAGCATTGTCCAGTGGTCTGCATCTGCCCCCCAAGGCCATGGCTCCATCTGTAAGGCTAACACTGCTCCCTGTAGCCGGAGCCTGGCACCAGTAGCAACAGGGACAGCCCCTGAACCCACCATCGTGTCACAAGCAGGAGGGGGCCAGGGGCTGGCACTGACACTGATGCTGGGTCCGGCTGGCAAAACCCTGGCACAGTTCAGCAGAAGGCACCTGAACTCCAGCCTAGGCCTTTCAGGCTGTGACCACAGACAGATCACTGAGGCTTGGGACGTCCCCAGTGCCCTCTTCTGCTCAATGGGAATGCAGCATCTCCAGCAAATGCATTAAGAAAGAACCGAAACAGTGCCTGGCTCCAAGGACCACCAGCTCGTCCCGTCTTTCCCTCCTGTACCCTCGAACTTCCTAAAGCCAAGTGTCTTCTGCCATAAGGCGTGAGCGTGTCAGCTGTGATCATCAGAAGGCGTGTGCAGTGAAGGAGAATGTGAGAAAATGCAGGTTCACAGGGGTGTGGCATTCTCCCCGTGGCCAACCATGCACCAACATGAAGGTGGACTAATGACAGCAGCCACCTTTCAGATAAGGACGGGAATCGCTGTGCAACCACTGCTCGACAAGACAAGTTGGTGCCCTGCAAGCACAGCCTAAGATAAGTACAACGGCAAAGCCAAGGGAGGCTCCAGTGCTACTGTTCACTGGGCTTCCAGAAATTTTCATTTGTAGACTAGATTTGCAATACCTGGGAGTGACCTCACATTTGTCCTTGCGCACGTCATAAGACACTCAATTTCGGTATAAAATTAGGTTTAATCCACTTTACAACCCTGGAAGGAAGAGGAGGTTCAGACAGAAAACGAGAGATTCAAATAGGGAACAGAAACGCCACAGCCATATACTTTATTTATTTACTTATTCTGGGTTTTTTTTTTGGTGGGTACCGGGGGGTCGACCTCAGGACCTCGCGCGCCAACAGGCACCCGTGCCGCTGAGCGATATCACCGGCCCCTTTTTCGTATGTGGGATCCGGGAGTCGAACTCGGGCCCTCGCGCTTGCAAGGCAGGCGCTTATGCCTCTGAGCCATCTCACCGGCCCTTATTCTGGGTTTTTTGAGGCAGGGTCTCACTGTGCAGTCCAGGCTGTCCTCACTCTTGGGGCAGTCCTCCTGCCTCAGGCTCCCGTGCCCTGCAACCACACACTTCAGAAAGCACGGCTCTCCGAACCTTCAGAGAAAGTCCACAGGGCTCCTGCTGCAAACCCCAAGGGCCCTGTGAGGACAGGACTGCTCAGAGGTTAGCTATGAAGCACCGACAAAACTGAAAGGCATCTGACGCCTCCGCCTGGCTGGCTCCCCAGGAACAAACTGAAGCAAACTATAGCATAAAAGGAAATGTACAGTGTACAGGTAAGTGTGTTTCACAGCCTACACTGTAATCAAGACTTATCCATGGGTGCTAAGAATGCGAAGGCCGCCGTGTATGAATGAAGCTCAAGGGGCTATTTCTGGGTTGTTATAAATGTGCTTTCCCTCTCCACACCTCTCTCCTCTCCAGCTCCTCGAAGTCCTGGTTTCACCCAACTCTCCTGACCCATCTTGGGGAATCCCAGCCGCAGCCTCCTTCGACAGCATCTGACAGAGACTCAGACACACGCAAAGCCAGGGCATCCAACTAGGCCAGTCCACACGGGCAAAGCGCCGATGCCAAGGCCTTTCCTCACCGACTACACCCGTGGGCTCTGCAGTCAGGCTGCGAGCCACCACTGCCTCGATGAAACCAGCTTCCCATCCGCGCCTCCCTCACAGCTCCCTGCCTGGCTGGCAGGTGGCCGCCAACGAGGAGCTGTCTGTCCTATACCCACCTGTCTGCTCACCAGACCAGCTGCCACAAGGGTAGCAGAGGCCACTTGTTCCCTGGGGCCTGAACGCCTGGCCACAGCACGGTGCCCCACGCTCAACCCACAGATGTTCGCCAAATTCAACTGATAGAATTCACCTGCTAGAAAACAATTCTGATTTCAATCCCAAAGCAAAAGAGCAGAAACTAGTATTTATTTGCCTGATTTCAAGGCAAACACCAGAGGCATGTTACCTCCATATACACAGGCAAATATACCTTTTTAAAGGCTGTACAAATAGAAATCTTTTTGGTCTGCTAACCTGCTCTGAACAGCTTCACTTAAAAATTTTTACATTATTCTTTTTTTTTTTCATGGGTACCGGGGGTTGACCTCAGGACCACACGCGCCAGCAGGTGCCCGTGCCGCTGAGCAATATCACCGGCCCTTTTTTGATATGTGGGTATCGGGAGTCGAACTCAGGACCTCGCACTTGCGAGGCAGGCACTTACGCCGCTGAGCTATCTCACTGGCCCCTACATTATTCTTAAGCCAAAAGCCAGGGCATAGTATTACATACAAAGCCTACCACATTCTCTGTAAACCCCATGAAATACTCAGAAGCTCTGTTTTACAACAAAACCTCAGGCTGTCGCTGGCTCCTTTGAACAACGCAATCAGAAAATACACCGCGGTATGTCTTAACATACCCCCACGCTACAGACATGAACAGTGCCTCTGCTTCTCAGAGGGAACTAGCACTACCAAAGCCAGGGACCGGCTGTCCGCCACTGCCCCGTTTCTCATCTCCTGCAAAGCTCCTCCTTCTCTAGAATCGCAAAGGGGGCGCCACGCTGCCAGCGGGGTGTACCCTCAGAACACCCACTCTTGGGGGCTGCCGGCAAGAGTAACCAAGCCCGCTTCAGGCACCAAACCAGCAAAATTAGTACTGAAATGACTCTGGGCAGTTTTTCCGACCATTGGCTTATTTGTTGCTCAGACAACTTTTTTAATGTCTATATAAGGGTTAGAGAGAAAAAATAAACCCTTGGAAGTAAAAGAAACACGGCTGCTGAAACATAGCATCCAGTCCTCTGTCCCAGCTGAGCTGTTTTAATTTGTGGTCACTTGCAGTGCGCATCTCCTCTAATTACACGCTGGGAATATCTGTTCCTCTACAGCAGTCTTTAATTACTCCACCCTCAAAATATCTATCTTTGCGACAGGGGCCAGACTCCTTACTTTATGAAAATCCCAAAGGAATATGGATCATTCTTGACCAAGGATACACACAAAAAAGCCAAGCCATGGTACTGCTCTCCTCTTCTCATCCCGAACTTCACTGTCAACTCCTCCTTAGACTGCCAACCTCAAGCTGTGTGAGACACACAAGGGGAAAGGTTCGGCACACAAGGGAGAAATGTCCCGTCTACCTAAGGTAGTACTAGCAGCCCCTTCCATAGCACCTTCCTTCCTCAGTACTACACGTCTTGGCAATGAGCACCCTGGACTAGCAATCTCAGGCTTCTACAACGAACTTGTGTCCTCACGTGAGGCCCAGGGTAGGCAGGCCACTTCTACGGAAGGAAAAGGCCACCTGGCAATGCCCTCCCCAAGGTGCCAACCTCTCCTCCTGCACCGCCAGCCAGAGAAGATCAGAGACCTTCAGGACACCCACCTCTCCCTGTGGGACATCAGATTCCCTCAGTGCTGAGCAAAGGGCAGGCTCTGCACATCTACACGGTGTGACTGAACAATATGGCAAATGTTTATGTTTTTAAAAATTATTACAGTAAAAAAGACACATTGGCATTGATCCCCCTGAAAATACCTCCACACACATTTCGAACATACTACCCATCGTTCTTGCTGCTTTCTGAAGCAGTTCTGGAAGTCCTTTCTTGTCAGTATCTCACTTTAGCTGTGCTGTCCTGGCTGCCTCAATGTCCTGAATCAACTCAAAACACTTCCCTTTCATGGTCATTTTGACTTTGGGGAACAGCCAGAAGTCACCTGGTGCCAGATCCGGTCAATAAGGTGGTTAAGGACACAGTTACATGTTTTTACGAGCCTGCCTTTCTGTTGGATGGCACTCGGCAGCAGCATTCACTCCATTTTTGATCATACTTCATGACAACATTCAGGAACGAGGACTTCCAGAGCTGCTTCAGAAAGCGGCAAGAATGATGGAATAAGTGTGCTCAAAGCGAGGGGAGTATTTTAACAGGGACTAATGGCAATGTTTCGTTTACTGTAATTTTTTACGTTTAAACATTCACTGAACATTTCAATCACACCTTTTAAGGTCTAGAATTTAATAAGTAGGAAAAAAGGAAAGCAAAACCATTTTATAAAGCAAAGAACAAATTCTCTAAATTTATGAGCATTTGGAAGGTGCCAGATCCCAGTTGTGATGTGCTATATATGTGCACTGCACACTGGATTTTAAAAAAGCAAAGTGTAAACTGCCTAGTAGTATATTTGTTAAACAATATGCCGAATAACAGAACAGCTATAATGAGATTAACAAAACTTACTGTTAAAATTAATTGCACCTGTTTCTTTTCACATTTTTACACACATGCTAGAAAAGGTGAGAATCCACGTGGCTCTCTCTCGTTCCAGCTCCCGTCTCCCAGACTTCCACCTCTCCTGTCGCCCCGTGGACAAACTGCACTGATAAATCTTAGACTCAGCCTTTAGCGCCAAGCTTCTCATCATTCCTAGCGGAGCAACAAAAGAAATACTAAACACGACTTATGAAAAACCAGCAGTTTTCCTACCTTCGTCCCATTTCTCTTATTTTGAGTATAACCGCTTCCGAGAACGGTGAGAAGTGTGGGGTGTTTTCTCCTCGGGTAGGAAGGCTACGGTGTCTGAGGCGGCAAGAACAGAACAGAAATGCCTTGGTGACCACGCCCTGTCAGAAACACAAGTCTCCACAGAGAGCTGAATGACGCCCTGGGCATGGAGGAGACAGACGTGTTTACAGAAAGGACTACTGTTAAGGAAAAATGGGGCATCATGGTTTGGGTCTGACGTCCCCCAAAGTCTCGTGCGGTCATGGGGGGGCGCTTTTCGGAGACGGCTGAATCTAGAGTTTGTGACTGATTCGAGGTCCAGTGCTGGGATTAAGGCTGTGAGTGCTACACCGAGGGCAGGGAGCCTGCATACAGTATAAGGGACAGAAAGAGGCTTGCTCTCCCCTCCTCTCTTCCTGCTTTTGCTGTCTTCCGCCGCAATGCACTGCTGCCCCTCTGCCATGCCACGCTGCCTTGGAGCCAGCTGATTATGGACTGAAACCTCCACAAACTGGGAGCTAAATAAACCTCTCCTCCTTTGACTTGTGGGTGTTGGGTATTTTGTCTCAGCAACGAGAGAAAAGTAAGACATGGGGACTTCGTAAACACTTGGCCCAAAGTGAATCGCCAAATCCATGCTCTTCCTTTACTCTAAGCCATGAGACAAGTGTCACTACAGCAAGGACTGGTATTTTGTTACTTTCACCATGTTAGGAATATTGCTTTTGCCACATACAAATCCACCCCCCAAAAGATCCACCAAACAGGGACGAGAGGAACATTAACCAGCACCGATCTACTCAGACCCACATGCACCTTGTAGAAGGGCCCGACCTTCCCATCCCGGAAAGAAATGCAGCCCTCCTTACCCTCCAATGCTAACCCAGGTTCCCACAGCTCACAGGCCCTCCACACTCTCCTGAGTACCGAAGCCCTGAGCTGACCCTGCTCTGTTCTCGCTGGGCTCCCCAAGCAGAAAACTTGACGCTAGGCTAGAAAGGAATGAAACAGATATCTTTATTTTTAGGAATCTATTTCAAGTGAATAAAACCTCTTTTTAAAGGAGAGAGGGGCCACAAGATTTGATGTAAGCCTTGCATTTCAATTTAGAATTTAAAAATGAAACAAATGGTTTTGTTTTTTCAGCCTTCTAAATTCTTACTGACATACCTGAGGGACGGAGAGAGGCTAGCTCTTGCCGTCCGCTCACGGCACACTAGAAAAGGTGGATTCCACGCGGGACAGTGGTAATTCGTTAGGCTTCCTCCTACTTCAGGAAGCACAATCAGAAGTTAGCGGTGATTCACCTGTGTCCAAAGGGCTGCTTCTCTACATGCGCCCTCCTTCCCCGGCTGACCGCCAGCCCAGGTCACCCTGCAGGAAGAGCCCGGCGGGTGAGGCCTTGGAACCTCAGCTCCTAAGAACCCTAGGAGGCAGCCCCAGAGGAGCAGGACCAGAGCGCTAACAGCTTCAGTTCTCACTCACTTCGCTCAGGCTGAAGTTGGCAGTAAATTAAAGGGGCTGGCGCCCTGGGGCACACACTTACTCACCGTAAGCCTCCTGAAGGGAATGCACGGTGTCATGGCTGTGTCTGGATGTCCCCCCAGAGCCTCATGCAGTCATGAAGGGGTGCTTTTTCAGAGGTGGCTGTGTGATGCTGGGATTAAAGGTGGGTGACTACTAAATCAGACCATGGATTGGTTTGGCATCACCCTAATCTTGGTAGCCTGGATACAATATAAGGGACAGAAAGAGACTTGTCTTGTCTCTTGCTTGCTTTGCTGCCTTCTGCCTGTCATGACTATTTATGCTCTGCAATGACACTCTGCCACGCCACCCTGCCTTACAGCCAGCCAACTATAGACTGAAACCTCTACAAAGTGTGAGCTAAAAAAATTTTTTCCCCTTTTAACTTTGAGTGTCAGGTATTTTGTCTCAGCAATGGGAAAAGTAACACAGACAGAGAAAGCAGCCAAGAGGCCTACAGATCAGAAAGCAGAAGGAGGGAGAGCAAGAGGGTGGCACAGGAAGCCAATGAAGAAGAAAGGAGCAACTGACCTTAAGAGCCTAAGGAAGACCACGCCACCCAAGAGCTCGCTGAGGAAGAGATGCTACCGTCAGCCTGAACTCACCCGGGTGGGCAGCGCTGGGAGGTGACCAAAGGTTAGGGCTCGAATTCACTGTGGCAGGGCCCAGCCCAAGAGCACAGGACTCTAAGGGTCTCCCCTCCTCTAAGAAGCTCCTCTCCTGCCCACATGCCAAAGCCCACTGGAGCACGCCAGGCCCTGGGCACGGTTCCCACAGCTTTCCTACACCTGAGGGACAGTCTCTTCCAAGCCAGACAGTGATCGGACCACACACCCTCCCCCGTGCAGTGAGGGTCTGTGTCCTCTTCATACACATGTTCTTATTCATCTGTCTCTTGCTGTCTGCCTCAGAACGGCTCTCAGCCCCTGAAGCCCACTACTCACCCTGGCCTCTGCGTCACTTCAGGTTCACAATGACGTGCGGCACGTCCACCCCGAGAGGCGCACTCGGCTGCACTGTTCTACGTAACCCCACAACCCCAGTCGTCAACACCATCGCTCCACTTCCCAGTAAGGGCACGGAGAACGAGGAAAATGATTGTCAGAAGGGCCCATAGCTAATGTTTAGAACCGGGACTCCCAAGCCTAGGCCAGGGGTTCCCAAACTTTTTAATCTCAGAACATTTTATACTCATAAAAATTGAAAACAAAGAATTTTTGTTCAGATGGATCATATCAAAGCTTACCACATTAGAAATGGAAGCTGAGTAACTGCAGGGAAGGGGGAAGTAGGACGCCCTTGATCTAGTTTATCACAGGCAAGGAATCCTTCATTAACATGGAGTCTATGAGACCCGAAAGGGAGAGAAATATCTACTACCAACTGGGCATGGTGGCACATGCCTATAATCCCAGCACTCGGGAGGCTGAGGCAGGAGGATCAGTGTAAATTCGAGGCCAGCCAGGGCTACGTACTGAAATTCTGTCTCAAAAACACAAAAAAACAGGGCCGGTGATATAGCTCAGCGGCATAAGCACCTGCCTGGCAAGCGCGAGGTCCTGAGTTTGACTTCCGGTACCCATATATTAAAAAAAAAAAAAACACAAAAAACAAAAAAAGAAAAATATCTATAATAAAGTCAAAATTACAAGTTTATAACACAGTAGTGTTAAAGAGTCCTGAAGCAAAACAAAGGTGGATATGATGCTGAGGTCCACTTTTCATTTTAGCTCCTGCGGCCTGAGGTGAGACTGAATAACCTGTCTAAGCCTCCACGCCTCGTCTCTGTAGCCATGGGAACCATTAAAGAGAGTATTTTAAGGGTGATACGCATCACAGGATCTAGCCCATAAACACGCACATGTTGACTGTAATCACTATTAATATTAGCTACAGAAAAAGAAGGGCTGAGGTGAGAATTTCCACTTCCACAAAACTTAGCAAGGGTTTCAGATTATACTTGTTTCCTTCCCTTACTCTAAAAATAAGGTTTTTTTTTTTTTTTAAAGTGAATAAGGGAAGGGCTTCACTTACGCTGACAGCGCAAATGGAGAAGACTAAATCCTAGCTTCAAATATTTTCCCACTCGTACATCAACCCTCCTGTCTTCTTGTGAGCTTGGAAAAAAGAGTAACTGCAGACGTCAAGGCCAAAAACACAGCTTCAGATTCAACTGTACTAGAGGTGGAGATGACCTATTCGTGGCCGGCTCCAGTCTATGTAATAAATCAGAGGCACAATGCAAGTGTGGGCTTTGCATCAGGACGCTTGATGAATTAGGATGGTTTAAAGCAGGATGACAGATGATACATGGTAAATAAATCACCCCGAGGCCAAACAAATCACATGTCCTAGTGCCTGCTCAGGTGTGCTTCCCATCCCCCGGGACTCTCAGTGTCTGCATCCCTGGCTCTCCCATCCTGGCCGCCCTCCCCTTGGTGTCAGTCAAACAAGAAGTGCGGCTGCTCAGCGGAAAAAGGCCCAGTCGCAGGGAGGAGGGAGGACGGAGGACGGGCACTGCCCTCCTCAGAGGAGCACAGGTTAACGTGTGCACCCGCCCCCACAATCATCCCTCGTCGGAGTACATGCCCAATTTCTGGGGCTCAGACATTCGCTGTAGATGCTCCTTCCTACCAGATGTAAAGGAAACGAGTTTTCACAGCAGCATTCCTTTTCTTTTTTCTTTAACATTTATTCAGTCAACAGAACTTGAGTTTACCCAGTAAGCCCCAGTTTTGTTTTGTTTTTTTTTAATATGCGGGTCCCAGGAGTTGAACTCAGGACCTTGCGCTTGCCAGGCAGGCGCTTATGCCGCTGAGCTATCTCACCGGCCCAAAGCCCCAGTTCTGTAAGACAGTGGGTGCTCCAACTGAGAAAGTAGCTGGCCACCTCCGGGAAACTCCCAGAGCACAGCACACCAACTAGTCCATAAGTAACGCTCTGCCTTCTAATTCTTAAGCTGCATCAAACTGTCATAAAAGTAAATTTAGACAAAAACAAAAACTTCCAAATCAAACGCTGTCTCGGGGAAGAGTCCTCAGGACTCTTGCATGTGAAAAGATGTGTCATCGTGTATGTACTCCAGAAAACGTCTTCATAAACGCTTTTACTTCAGGATTGTCCACACTGGAACCTGAAGTCTACAAGAGTAACACTGCAGGGACTGCTGATCTCACCAACTGTATCCAAGGCAGGAGGGCACAGCGATGACAGCCAGCAGCGACATTCTCAGGACTCTTGGGGTGTGTCCCCCCGTCTCCAGAGCCCCGTGCCAGTAAGGCCAGGGACCCCACCTCGGAGAATTTCAGGTACTGAGGAAGGGGACCCGGCTACAGCCACACCACGAGCACCGAGTCATTTCGTGAACACTGTCTCCTCCCACCCCCATCAGCCCTAATCTGCACCTGGGACAACAGCTTGGGCTCAGTCTCTCCCAAGGTCACCACCGGTCTGCGCAATCGGGCTCACGAGGACCTTTCAGCCAGTGCACTTCCCTTAAGGTGGAGGCCAAGGACAGAAGCCCAGAACGAAAGGCGAGCACCAAGGTCAAGGAAAGGAGCTGAAGTGTGCGAGGAGGCAGCAAGTCAGTCGGAGCACTCAGTGCGCAGGAGGACGGGCAAGGAGGGAGGCAGGCTCCTCGTGGCTTCACAACTCACCAAGCCCAAAACCCTTCCACAGATCACTGCCCTATCTCATTCTACAAACCCAAAAGCACTAAGTGGCCTCCCAGAGGCAACTCCTATCAACTTGGTTCAACCCAAACCGACTTTAATTGCACCATTTAAAACAAGACATCCTGCTGCTTTTTAAAAGTTGCATATCAGTTACTTCTAACACTGACTGAAAGGTTTACTTCTCAATGTACAGTGCCCATGGCAGTTTTATCGCTCAAGTTCAGCAAAAGTCCCAGTCAGTTTCCCGTCAGGAGCTCTTTTCCTAGTTTCCTTTATTCACTGAATTAAGAGAGGACCCACTCCAGACATGGTGACGCACACATGCAATGCCAGCACTCTGCAAGGCTGAGGCAGGAGGATCCCAAGCTGAAGCCCAGCCTGGGCGACTTGGTGACTTAGGGAGACCCTGTCTCATCTCAAAATTAAAGAAAGACTTGGGGATGTCACTCAGTGAGCAAGAAAGTCTCAGGTTCAATCCCCAGTATGGCTCGCACAAAAAAAGATCCCGATCTGTGTAGATCCTCAGTGTTTGAAGTATCATAGTTGTCACCTAGGAATGTATTTTAGACTTCAAAGAAGAAATTAAGTCAAATGGGTTTCCTGTTTTGTAGGCGGGCGGTGGAAGCACAGGTCCAGCAGTCTGACTGTTAAGACAATCTCCCCGGCTCACCCGCAGCTCTGCCACCTGGGAGCCGTGTGATGCCGCGCGCGTTAGGTGACCTCTCTGAACTGCACAGCAGCGCCTCCAGAGCCTGCCCCAGGACAGGGGCCGACAGTCACTAATCCATGCTATTCCCTTCCGTTCCCATTCATTACTAGCAAGCTAAAAAGCGCCATGAGAAGGTTAAAGGAGACAGGAGTTTACATGAGCGAGCAAGATGGGAAGAGAGCAAAGAAAAAAGGTGTAATTTGGGCCCTGAACAATGACTAACCAGAGGATGACAGCTTTTTTCCTTTACAAACTTTCATCTGAGTCACCTGTTCCAGACATCTGATGCTGGCCTTGAGCAATTCCAAGGAGTGGCAGAGAAAGGAAAGGAAACAGGTATTATCTCTACCGTGTGCATTCATCAGCAAGTTTAATGAAACACCACAGCACCCTACCTGCACCCTACTCCAGGCAGTACCAATGCCAGTCCTACTGCCATCCATCGAATGAGACCACAATTAGTAACAGCTAGAAAAATCCCTCACATTGGGGAAGTCCCAACCCAAGAAATTTCAAGAAATAATGTTCACTCAAGTTCTCTGGAGACATGTAAACAAATAATTTAATCAAAAAACTAAAAAGAAGGCACAGGCTTCATTACCCAAATAAGGGTGGCATCTTACTCCTGCTGCACTAAACCAACAACCCTGCCCAACAGAAATGTACTCTTCCGACTGCTGTGTGAATATCAGAATGGCAGCTCTTCCAGTGACAAATTTCACAAGAGTAAATTTTATTAGCAACTTTATCATCCGTGTCTCACAGATTTGTCACAATGAGTAACCTTTCATAATCAGAATTCCACTTGCCCAACAGCCCCCTTTCCTGTGTGTGGACAGCTCATGATAACACAGCAAGCACATAATGCTGGCAAAGCACAGATGAGTCCGCAGGGAGGAAGGAAGCAACAAGGGGGGCGGGGCAGCCCTGTGCTGAAGCCTGGTGAGGTACATGCACCAGGCACGCCAGGGGCACCACCTCTGCATCGCCGGGAACTACTCGCCAATGGAAGGATGAACTAGTTACAGTATAACAGGACTTTTACAAAGCTGGAACAAGGCACAAGGGGCACGTGGAAGAGGGGCTCCCTTACGTAGGACGATTAGAAAAAGACACAGTGAATCAAACTCTTGGACCACTGAGAGGCAGCACAGAACGAGCTGTTATCACGGGCCGAGCTGAACTGGGCTAGGTGCCAGGCACTGCGATAAGCGAGGGGACGCGGTGGTGAGCCCTGTCTCCCACTAACCCAGGACTGCGGAGACACAACCACGCCCGACCCCGTGACTAGAGACAGTGCTGACGTTCCCAGGGTCCCCGGACCCGGCTGCAGAAGTGGGGCCTGACAGAAGGCCGGCAGGGCGAAGGCAAGAAGGGGGACCGCCCATGCGGCGGCCTGAACCACGCCGGTGCGGGCTGGCCTGGCCGGGCGTCGGAGCTGCTCCTGCTGCCCAGGAGCACTGGCAGCCCTGAAGGTGGTGACACAGGCCCACAGCTGAGGGAGGGAGCAGACGGGGCGGGGGGAGGCGGGCAGGCAAGGCTGCGACCACGGAGTGGGTGAAGGCAAGTGGCAAGGGCCCTGACCCGGCGGCGGCAGCAGCAGCGACAGCAACCCCGCCTCCTCTGCTTTCAGAGGCTGGGAGGTCAGCCTGCTCTTGGTGGGACAAGACGGCACACAGCGACCTGGGGAGCACCCACTGGCTGTGGAGGAGCTCCACACCCGTCACTTGTCTTCCCCGCGCCCTTCAGCTGCTGTTCAAAGCCATCCGAGACCTGCGTCCACATCACAGCCAGACCCATCAGACCCGGCCTGTCAGCAGGTCACACACCTGTCGCACTGACACCCTCTGCCACCTCTGTGTCGGGCTCCCATTTCAGCAGCATCCAAACTGCTCTCTTTGCCTCCCGCCTCTCCATGCCACCTCCCTCCCCGGCTAGCTCGGTCTTTCCAGTGCCAACTCGTCTCCCCCACCTGCCTCACACCCTCCCTCCGCCCCACAGCCTCAGACAGAAGCTGAACTCCCTGGCTTGACAAAAGCCTCCAGGCCCGCCAGTCCTTTGGCCTTGGCCCTGCCCACCCCAGCCAGTGACTGAGACAGTAACGTGGTGTATTCTGAGAAGTGTTTACTCCAAAACCCACAGACTTTCTCGTTTCATCTCAACAGGAAACCCTAGTACAAAAATAGAGCAGGTGGCAGCTCCTCGGTGCCCTGTTCGGGCCTCTGTGAGACACCACCGAGAAATGAGGGCTCCCCCTCCCCGACAGCTCTGGCCTGAACAAAGCAGGGCCATCCTCGCCAAGACTGCGTTCAGAGGCCCGCTCTGGGTGACACCATTCATCCCTGGAAGGCTGCCCCTCCTTCCTGCCCAGAGTCAGGACCTGCCAGCTTTTCCCGCCTAACCCCTCCTGGTGACCAGTGTCGGAAGCTCAGCTGCTATACTACCGCTGCTGTTAAGCCTTTACCAAGGAAAAACAAAAGGTTTTGGTGCTGGACAAGAAAGTCCAGGTTCTAACCAATGAGAGGGGCGGTGGTGTGACGTCTCTCAACAATACCCTGCCCTCAGACAAGTCCAAACACTCGCTGGCGGCGCCCTGACTCCTAGACTTCTCGTGCACGGAACCTTCTTCTGCTCAATTCTCTTTTCAGAGTCCCAGATGAGGCCTCTGGGCCTATTTTCTCAGGAGTCTTCTCTCTTCCTCAACTGCGCCAGGCTGAAACCCAAGGCTGAAAAGGGAGCAAGGCTCACAGTGCTGGGACAGAGCAGCCACACCCTGGAGGCCACCCAGGAGCAGAAGCGGAGTCGGTGACAGTGCGAGCACTGTCAGTCTGCAAACTGATGGCCATGCTGGCTGTCACTGCAGACGGAGAAGAGTGGAAATGACAAGTGAGCGGATGAGAATTCTGGCTTACTATGTCCTAAGCTGATGACAATCTTTTAAGGAAGCTACCTGATATTCATACTAAGTTACATCCAGTACACGGTCTACATTATGTGCCTCAGATTTATCTCTGAGGTTTTTTGAAACTTTTTTAAAAAACACAATAGCAAACTTTGTAGCAGCTGCTTGTTAGCCCTACAATGCAGATGAAAAAAGTGTATATGGGGGGGTGTTCCTCCACATTTTATTGTCGCTATTTTCTTATATTTTCCTTAATATTTGACTTCATACAGATTTCCAACCAAAAATAATTTCTCAACTTCAGTCTTCCCATTATGACAGACACTCCAATGACACCGTGTATCACGGCCAACAAATCAGCTTCCTCGTGGAATTCCCTTCTGAACAGCTTGAATGATACTGGAAGGAAAGGGGGGAAGCACCCCTCCCAGACACTGGGGCCACACACACACCCCAGGCTGCAGTTCAGGGAGCGAAGGCTCCAGGAGGGAACAGGACCTTTTCAGGGTCACGTGGACAGTGTGTAAAAGTGGAACTGGCTCCAAACTGAGACTCCAAATCTGTGCTCTTCCTCTAACAGCACGGTCCTTCCTCCAATGGAGCCGGTGCCCTGGAACCAGAGAGCCCGCGTACACACCCAGCAGTCCAGCTTCACAGCAGGCACAAGGCCACTGGCTCCTGGTCCCTGTCCTCCCTGCCCCACACCCACTCCCACAGCCAGTGCCCTGTGGCCTGGGGCAAGGAAAGCACCAACCATCTTCCCTCCTCTCTCCCCTCCACCTCACGCCACACCCAAGGGCCACTTCGCATCCTACTGCCTGCATTCAGTGAGACCCCCTGCATGCTCATCTAGACCTGAGGCCACTGCCAGAAGACCTCAGCAGGAGATGCGCCCTCCCTGGCCCCAGAGACTGGCGAGCAGTTTCCTGGCTGCCCTTCCCTTTCCCCACTTCCTTCCCTAGCCGGAGGCTCCAGGCTCCTGCAGACAACTCCGGGAGCTGACACAGGGACGTGTTCAGCTCTGGCTGTCTGTGAAGGCACCAAAAAGCTTCTCTGGCCCTCCTAAGGCTGGCACAGCCCAAGTGTCCCAGAGCTCAGGCCAGGAGGACAGTGCTGACCCCTAAGCATCCCATGAACAACAAACCACGGCTGCAAAAGCCTGGACTCCCACCTTCCAAGGTGGAAGATGCAAGATGCAGAAAGGGGAGCAGCTTCCCTTCCTCTCCAACAAGCAGAAAGAAGGGGGCGCAGGGTGGGAGACAAGCAGGGGGGGAAAAGCCCCCCTGAACTGTGCAGCACCCCACTTCCTGAGCAGCTGTGCTGTCAGCATCACCTGAAGCCAGCACAGCCCCCTTCCCTGTGCCCTTTCCCTTCAGCCCACCCCACACGCAACAAGCTAAGCTCCACTCCCAAAGTGATCAGTCTCAAAGACACAAAATCCACCCAAAACCAGTCTATGTGGAACATTCGCTAAGGCGAGCGCGGGTTACTGCAGCCCGAGGGCCATGGCAAACTACTCACCAGCTACTTCCACGGGCTCTCTGAGCCCATTTCATCTCCCGGTGAATGTTTAAAACAATAAATTATACTAAAATCTGTACCGATTCATCCTGTGTTGGTTTACATCCATGTTACCATAGGAACTTGCTGAACCAAGCCCCATCCCCAGTTCAGAGCAGCTCAAACTTAAGGGATGTCTTCACTCTCTTGGCAAACCCATATAGAATGATGGGGTTCTCAATAATTTCCTTAGTCATTCCGGGGAAGGGGGGAGGTAAAACCTACTAACAGGAACCAACACTTTTTTATTGAAAAAGAATCTTTTAAGTGAAGAAAACACAGGAACGGGGCCTGCTGTTAGGGTTCATTTTCAAAACACCTTTCCTTTCACTCTACGCCTCGTGCCATCCCCTGTTCAAGGAGACGATTTTCTGCTTTTTGCTTTTTAAGCTTAAAATGCCTGCTGTCCAACTCAACCCAATAGAAATGTGCTATTCAACATATTTCTAAGTTTGCTAGGAATTAAGTGTTAAGGATATAGCTCAGGAGCACAGTGCCTGCCTGGCAAGCGCGAGGTCATGAGTTCGATTCCTCGTACCAAAAAAAAAAAAAAAAAAAAAAGAAATGAAAAATCATAAAAGCCCCCCAAGCCCTACACAACCCCTGCCAGTGCATTCAGGGGTTCTTGGACCAGCCACCCCCCGTCGCGGGAGCCTGGAGCCAGTGACACAGGACAGAGGCCTAGCATGCCCAGGACTGAGGCTGTATCAAAATCTCTCACAACAAGAACAAAACAGGGAACACAGTTTCACACCATAAATATTATTGCCAAATAAACCATCAACCAAACTGGTCTAGATCATGCAGCCATTCCAAATGATAAGGAGTTGAAAACTGTGGGGAGAAAGGTTTTAGGTATGCAGTACATGAAAGGAGAACCCAGCGAGGTAAGAAGCCTTCTCCCCACATGCTAAGTTCACAGATCCCTGGACCCACTCCGACCCCAGACCACTGCCCAAAACACGGTGTCCCTCCCAGGACACCCACAAAGTCCCCACATGGGTTCTGTTCTTGTTCCTCAGCTGTCCATCTGCGGCAGGACATCTGATGTTGGGATTACATGAGGCCCCAAGAACTAAACCTGCCCTCAGAACCAGTTAAAATAACCCTAAAGGGGCCGGTGAGATGGCTCAGCGGCGTAAGCGCCTGCCTGGCAAGTGCGAGGGCCCGAGTTCGACTCCCGGAACCCACATATCAAAAAAGGGCCGGTGATATCGCTCAGCGGCACAGGCGCCTGCTGGCGCATGAAGTCCTGAGGTCGACCCACGGTACCCACAAAAAAAAAAAAAAAAAAAAAAAAAAACCCTAAATGCAGGAGACCCTGAGTGACAATAGAGAAAGTTGGATGGGAGAAGACATGAGCTGTCAGACAAGGTGACCAGGAGTGACCCTGAGGGGTGGAGCTGTGGCCCAACAGGACCACAGGAGGAGGGCAACACCACAGGCAACCACAGGCAACAAGCCTGGGTTTAAATTCTGAAGAAATCCCTATTCAGTTGTTAAAAGTTTATTTTTAACCCTTCGTAATTTGCTATGACCAGGAGCTTTCAAACTATCCTGACTGCAATCTAAAATAACACATTTAAAACCAGTACCAAGGCTGGGCATGGTGGCACACCCCTGTAATGCCAGCACTTGGGAGGCTGAGGCAGGAGGATCGCCATGAGTTTGAGGCCAGCTTAGGCTACATAGTAAGTTCAAAGCCAGCCTGACGTACATAGCGAGACCGTCTCAAAAAACCAAAAATAAATAAGTAAATAAATAATAACCAGCACCCAAAATACATAACATCTTATTTTTGCTGTGTTTCCTTCTTTTTTTTTTTTTTTTTTTCTTTTAATGTGGGTACCGGGAGTCAACCTCAGGACCTCATGCTTGCCGGCAAGCGCTTGCGCCGCTGAGCTATCTCACCAGCCCTTTGCTGTGTTTCTATTTAACCAAAACAAAGGTTTCAGAGAACACCCTTAGTACACGTGATGCATTCAACTTTCTATTCAATTAAAAGACACAAGGCTTGACACAATCATCTGGTCAAACTACCAACCGGTGAGCCCCAGAGAAACACCGTCTACTCTACCACTTCATGAAAGGCAGGCAAACACTGAAGATAAGAGACTGCAAGCATAATATTAAGAATTATATTTTCTGAATATAATCTCTTCTCAAATATCAAGAGATTTTATATCAAGCAATCTTTAGGGAAGACCATCAGAGGAAAGGAGAGGGAGGAGGGACAGACAGATGGACAGCCTCCCCCTCCTCGGCTGTCACTGCTTCTGCTTCCATCCGCTGCTTCGTTTTCAGCATCTTTACATTCCTGAAAGCTGAACGTTTATTAAACATTCACCAGTTTCCCTTCACATTACAGACTGATTTTTCAGTTTTGCCAGGTTTCCAAATATAAATCAATTTCTTTCACACACACTGCAAGATCCAAGAGAATCTAGAGCAGTGGTCCCCAAACACGGTTGCCCGCTGAAGTCAACTGAGGGGTTTACGTCTAAAATCCCATGCCGGGGCCTCATCCGGAGTAATCAATGGGGACCGAGGACCACACTGACTTTTTTACAGTTCCCAGGTGTGAGAGTGATGCTCTACATTTTGAAAGGCCTTAGGTTACACAAGTGTCAACACTCAGTGAGAGCTGTGCATTTCACTACATATGCATTTTCCCTTTAAAAAATCTGTAAACAAACACTGCACTCTACTTCACGTCATTCACACTGAAACTCTTCGGAGTAAAAGGTACTGATTTGGGCAACCTATTTTGAAGTGCCTTTTAAAAAATAGGATAGACTGACAGATAGGTAGATAATTAGATGTGAAAACAGTGAACTGTTAATTATAAAAGCTAGGAGGTAGATACACACAGGTGTACCCTTAACTATTCTGTAGGTCTGAGTTTCTCCTACTAAAATGTTGGGATGAAAACACCCCAGGCAACAGAAATGCAAGCCACTCCCTCCCAATGTGGTCCCCAGAACAGCAGCTTCCCAGTGGTACACAAATGGAAGGCAGAGGCTCCCTCCCACCTCAGACCTCCTGGTGGAGGGAGCCCAGGAAGCTGGGTCTGAGAAGTGCCCGGGGAAAAGGTCCATCCCACTGATCAAGACCTCGCTAGCACGCTGCAGAAACAAGCTAGGACATCTGCACCTCGGATCCCAACTCCAGCGATGTCACAGACTGAGAAATCAGGGGCTCTGTGAGCTGTAAACCTCACATTACCAACTCTGGCTGTCCCTCAGTTATTTGTGGACAGCCATCACACCCTGACAACCTGCTGGCTCCCTACTTTGACAATTCCTACCCAGAGGCTGTGTGCTCCTTACTTAAGGTCTCATCACTGGTTTTGTTTTTGCTTGCTTGCTTGGTTGCTTCCCTGCCGTGCTAGGAGTTGAACCCAGGACCTTGTAAGTGAGAAGCAAGCGCTCTATCGCTGAGCTACATCCACTCCTGTTTTCCAATGTTTAACACAAAGAGCTAAATCACTTGTTTAAATCAAGACAAGTGTCTCTTGTTTCTGTCATTCTACATTAGCCAATACGTTCTTACAAAAGAAAATAAAGTCTAAAACACAGACCTAAACATTTGCTAAGCTTGAGAAAGAGTTTTATTTCAGATTTATATTTAAAGGAGTTCTACAATTAGAATCAATACAACTTACTGACTATATACGTATCTTTATATTTCTGGGTATTCTGAGATAATAGCATACATTCAATTTGAAGTGGGAGGGGGATAAACTCTCACAGGACCTTAACAGAATTCCACTGAGTTTCTTTTGGAAAACAGTTGCTACCTGAGTGAACACTGAATGTTTTAACTGAGTGTCTCTACAGATCATCTGTAGACTACCCTAACATACATCATTAGAGTTACGAAAGGGTCAGACTGATTTCCTCTTCTGTTGCACATTAAATAATCCAGCCACACCAGGAACAAAACATCCTGCTCATTCCCCCGTGTGATTAAAGAAACACAGTCTATAATCCTGACTACTAAGAATCTTTAAAATGAAGTTATGCATGCATGTTCTAACTAAAACCTGAAGCCTTGCGAATGGTATGAAAAGTACCAGCTACCCTAGCCCAGCTGCAGGATTACAGAAGTGAACACAAAACCTCCTATAAACAACCCAGAGAGCCCCACCATGAACTCCAAGATGATAGGCTAATATCACCTCATTATTAACTAATATTAGTGGGTTTTAGTCAATAGTAAATTCAAGGCTAAAATAACGAAAGGAAGAGGCTCATAAACCTGTTGATTACTGGCATTCTCTGTGACCCCAATGACAGCGAAGGGATGTTCCCATGAGTTTTTAAACCCTAGACTAATTCAAAAGCAGTCATTGTGATAATTCCTCCAAAGTCCTTGAATCGCTAAAAATAAACACAAGCCCAAAAGACCCTTTATAATTCTGACTCCTCACTCAAAATTATAGCCCAATTTCAAAACTCTTCAATTTGCAGTGCTGACATATAAATCAATCTAACTGGTAATCTTCACAGTAAACAGTGAGGCGAATCGGCTAAAGGAGGTATCCCAAGCCAGAGCCCCACCCAAATCTGAGGAAGCTCTACAGCTAAAAAAAAATAAAAACAAACACCTACATGTCAAGGATCCCCCACACCAGTCATCAAGAGAAGTGTGAGGTGGCCACAGAGAAATAGGGTATAAGGGGAAGCGATGGAAGGAGATGGAGCCCACAGCAGAGGTCCTCTGAAGTGCTGAATGCCACGTGTGAACCTGGCAGGCCGCGGCACCCTCGGCACCCCCATCCTGGCTCCACCCCAGCTCATCGCCCACACCTCCCCACCCCCACAGAGCCTTCCTCTGCAGCCACCGTGTTGAGAGGGTGGTGTCAGCACTAGCGATGGGCTGAGAGAACTCTCTTTCCTTGTTATCTTCTAGACCTGAAGCCAACATGGTGAGGACCACCCCTGCGTGACACACCAGGGCTGAGGGACCGGCTTTGCCAATCTAGGGATCTGGTTCAAGATGTTCCTCAGTGAGAGGAGCACAGTACACACCTTGCTATCTACCTTTGGTGACCACAGAATAAAAACAATTGGCACAAGGGAAAAGTTTCAAAATGCCACTGTTTTTCCTGCTTAACTTCTGAGTATGGAAAACTTCAAACACACCACAAGGACGGAAAAAGCAGAAATGAGCCCTGGGCATCCATCAATAGCCTGAATAATTATCAATATAAGGCTAGTCCTATTTCATCTTTATCCTATCTACCTTTTCCTTGTACTGAGCTATTTTGAACTGAATCTCAAATATCCATCATGTTATATGCAAATACTTCACTATATGCAAGAATCAAGTGCTACTAAAACTAGCATTTCCCAAACTTGGCTGTGCAGTCATCTGAAGAAGTTTAAAAGAAAACAAGGAAATACACGCACGCACGCACACAAGCACTCACACATCCACACATCCAGAGACAGGCTGTATAGGGTCAGAGTGGGATTGGTTTGTTCCCTCATCTCTCCAGGCAAATCCCCCACAGGTGGGAAAGAGCCATTCCTTAAGTCCTAGCCCTAAAGCTGACTGTTTCATTCATTCCAGAGACAGAATCTTTGGACTGTGGAAAACGTGCAAATAATAAATCGATCAACCAGTGAAGACCCGAAACACTGTCCGGCGTGAACCTGTCAGTGGAACCAGGTGTCCCATAAATCTTAATCGCTTTTTAATGAAACCCTGTAGTAGGGGTTTCAAAAACACTGCCTTCTAAAAGCACTCAACGCCTGAAAGATAATGAGCCCATACTGGCCCACCCTTTCCTTTAGCAGAGAAGGAAACTGAGGCCCAAAGAGATGTCAGGATCAGCTCAAGGTCACCTGGGAAAATTGTTCCTGAGCCTCGACGCTCTTCCACTCACATTCCACACGGCTCTGCCCACTACCTGTCTGCTCGGACTGCTGCAGGGGTCTGGAACCCGGCAGGAAACTGGATAGACCACAGGGACCCGGGACAAGCCCTAAGCATGTGGGTTTAAAAAGGTCATTACCAAACCAAAGCACACTGAAGGTATCCTGTCAGGCACACTGAAGGTATCTGTCAGACACGAAGAGTTGTGCGAAGCTAAGAATGGACTGAAGGTGCTCAAGCTAACGCTAAGAAGTCTGCAGGGAACACAGTGAGGCCTCCGTCATTTGGCCAGTCATCACTCACTGAGGCAAACGCTACAAGGAAGGAGATGTCCGTGGACACTAACTGCAGTCATACACCCTCCACGCTGCTGTCCCTAGGGATATGCAAAGGACAGACAAAGGACTGGCCAGAGATGCTATGGGAGAGCTTCCTGAGCCTGGCTGGAAGTCAGACCAGCTTAACTCCAGGGCGCCTTCTCCAATCCAGGATCAAGAGCTCACTTACCGCCATCAAGACAGTTCATGGTTTCCTCTCAGTTGCTCTCAAAGTTGAGAGAACAAAACAAAACTAGCAATAAAAAGAGTCAAAATGGATTAGTGCTTTCAACTTTCAAAAGGTCATTTCTGGGGCCGGTGAGATAGCTTAGCAGCATAAGCGCCTGCCTGGCAAGCACGAGGTCCTGAGTTCGACTCCCAGAACCCACATAAAGGAAAAAAAGGGCCGGTGAGATAGCTCAGTGGCACAAGCGCCTGCTGGCAAGCGCAAGGACCTGAGTTCGACTCCCAGAACCCACATAAAAGAAAAAAAGGGCCGGTGAGATAGCTCAGTGGCATAAGCGCCTGCTGGCAAGCGTGAGGTCCTGAGGTCGACTCCCGGTACCCACATTAAAAAAAAAAAGGTCATTTCTAAGTTCCTCAAGGTGAACTCTCCAGCTTTCCTCATCCTTACCAACAATTAACTGGGTTCTGGCCAAGGACTTAGCCACGCAATGCACACAAGTGACACAGGACAGGCTCTCTGCAGCTACACCCAACAGAATCCAGGGACTGGGACAGTTCTCCTGGGGTTACACCTAAAGCAAAAGGACAGCCTTCTTTATCCAGCTATTGTGCTTACCCAAGCTTATTTTTCTAACCCTTCCCTAAGCTACGCAACTGAACATCTTCAGCAACTCTCCCTTGTACTTACTGCGGTACGAACATTTACAAGACATTACTAGTGTATTAGTTTATACAAGATGTTTGCATTAAATACAAAAAAGAACCCCCCCACTACAGTGTCAATCTTTGATGTATGCGAAATCAACTCAATTATGTGTGATTCTGTGGGACACTGAGAACATGGGTAAGAAACCAATTCTGAAACCCCTTTAGTCCTTAGACTCAACAGCCTCTTCCTCCAAAACAACACAGAGCTCCAGGAAACGTCTTCAAGTAAAACTACACATGAAGATTCACCTCCGAGATGAAGTCTTTACAAACTATGAAAATTAACAATACACTTTCAGAGGCGTAATCTCCAACATATCCCTAGTTGAAAACGGTTAAGCCAGTCAGAAAGTCAATAGTAACTCACACCTTTCCATCCCAGGGATGAGCATACAAAGACAGCAGGCCCACATTTACCTTTCTCTCTCTCAAAACTAAGAAGCAAATTTCCACAATGACCTGAATCTTTCCCAAAACTGGGTAATTATAAATGAAGGTAAAAGAAGCAACGGTCAGGAGAGGAAATGGTTCCAAGAACTTTCCAAATTCAATAACCATGAGAGTTGCAGACCAAGTCTGGCTGCTGGCAGGTGTCAGCCAAACCCAGTAGCTCAGAAGCTGGAATGCACAGCCCGGTCTGGGAGCTCTAAACACCCCAGTGCCCAGGCAGTGTCCCAGATCAAGTCCGACTCCTGCCGCACAGGCATCAATCTGTTACTACTTCCCAAGCAAGGACTGCAATGTGCAAGCAAGGTCAAGACTGTGCTACTTTTGGGTGACGCGGGAAAGCTCCCCAAGATGATTCCACGGTGTCCTGGAGCACAGACTCTCGGTATGATCTTCCACTACCGCCCTCTGCTGTAAAGTACACTCAGCAGGAACCCTGCTCAGCTGGAGCAGAAGTTAGGGAACACAGCTAACCCAGGAGGCCGCTAGCAGCTGAAGGTAGGTGACTCTCTGGCTCTTACCAGGGTGGGTGGGTGGGCTGGTCGGCTGGTTTGTTGTGATGGGATAAGTCTGCTCCAAACAGCTACATCTGCTTGGAAAACAGGAAGGTATGCAAAGTTGCTTTATGACAAGTCTTGATTTCAGCATCAATTACCACCTCCTCTGAGCTAGAGGGTCAGAAGGCATTCACAAAAACAGAGATTTTGCAGCCAGCCAACCTCCGCCAACCCTAATTCACAGTCATCTCCCCTCTGGAAAGTTTTTCACACAAGCCTAGAGGGAAAACACTGCTGGCCTCCCAAGCCACTCAGAAGTGGATTTTGAATTCTCAAGGCCTCCTTTGGAGATGACCTCTATCAGGGTCTTCCTAGGAAGTGCTGACAATTTCTAGCATCTGTTACATTTGTATCCTTTCTTTTTTCAACCTCAGTGGAAATTAACTTTCCAAGGCCTATTTGTAAAACCAGAATGTTAATTCTGTACTTTTAGCTGATTTTAGCTGATTGGGAGGCCTGACTTTAGGCTAGTAAAAGCCTAGGAGTAGTGCTAGATGGGACCGAGCCAGAGTTTTCTGTGCTTTGAAAGGTCAAATTATAAAATGTGTTTTTTATTAATGTGAATCATAGGAAAATGAAGTATTTTTTAATGTTATTCTCTAAAGACTAGCCTGATGGAACAAACTGCAAAATCTGGTAGGAACTCCGCCCCAAGTTCACCAATATTTCAACTTGTTTTTCAAGTTAAATTAAGGCCTATGAATAAATCTAGTAATTATTCTCTTATCAAGGAAACTAACAAAAGATTATATAACTTGAATACCTGCATTTTCAGAAAGCATAATCTGAAAACTGAAAGGACACTGACAGGAAGAACAGGTGTTTATCACAGCGCCTGCACACGAAAGACAGCCGGTAGAAATGCATTTATAGAAATGAATGAGATAGAGCACGAGTGGGTCTGCTTGTCGTCTGCAGCACCTCCGCATGCAAGGATCTTTAGCAGCTCAGTTCCTGCCCTCACTGGGCTTGGTGGGGGTTTCCTAGGCAGAACTGAGGGGGTGGAGAAAGGACCCGGAAATGAAGGAACTATCATTTCATGGCTCTAGCACTTCAGTATAAACCCACTGGCCTTACCCATCATCCCCTAAGACTCGACACTGAGCAGAACTCCACTGTGCAGGCTTGCACCAAGACTTGATTCCTAGCCCACCTGTTTCTCGAGTGTCCTTGAAATCTTCAAGCTCCTACCTTCCACTCGTTGCTCTCCTTTTTAGAACCCCCATATTCTCACAATCTGGCTTTGAATTTTCTTTTTAACTGCCTGGTTTCCTAGATGCAAGAGAGGCCATATAGTCAAAAACCAAAAAACACAGTTACGTCGTTCCTTAGCTACTCACTGGATCACGTTTGCGCCCACCTGCTTTCCCCTCCCCTGCCTCAAACACAGCTGTCAGGGTGCAGCGGTGAAGGTCTGCAGGTCACCCCCCCCAGTGACCTCATCGGTTTCCACTAGACCCTGCCATGCCGGCCCCTGAACTGTGCCACAACCCACCCTACCCAGGGAGCTGCCCTTTTCTCCATTCTCTTACTTTAGGCCAGCATATGCACTACGACCTGAAATGCAATAGAAAATACTGTCAGATCATGATGATGTCACGTCACCAAATCGCCAAACCGAGTGCCAAGGAGGTGGCAGCACTTGGCTGTCCTGCCTTCCGGCCCAGAGCACAAGCAGGTGAGAGTGAGGGCCGGGATCCCTGAGACCCTCTCCTCATTTGTGGGCGCAGGAGCAGGGCTGTGGGTCTGGTGAGCTCCCAGCTGCAGTGCTGTTAGCTAGGGGCCCTACCCCAGGAAGTAGGAAGCAGGCCAGATGGGCGTGATCTGCAGTGTGTTGTCATCCCCAGCCCCTTCCCCTCAGCACACTTCCTCGGCTCTCAGCCTCCAGCCACATGGACTGAGCAGCTTTCCACCACCTGCCCTTCGGCCTGGGAGCAGTGAAACCTCGGACACTGATTCCCAGAAAGACTAGAAGCCCAGCTGGAAGTTACAGTCTATTCACGAACTCCCCGATGTGTACAGATGCGCAGATGAAACTTAAGCCTGGTCCAAAAAAGCTGCAATTAACAGAAGTGTTCAAGGAAAGAAACATTTAAGTTGGCTGCTAGCTACTAATGCTGCTGCTGTGACTTCTTTCTGTCCGGCATTCAACACATGCAAGGACATTAGTGTCACTCCAGACTCCTGTCAGACATGCAGGGCCTCAGGCTGCACCCCAGACTGAGGAAGCAGAATCCACAGCTGATTCAAGGGCACATGAAAGTTTGAGAAGCTCTGAAGCAAGCACAGAAAACTAGAGAAAAAAGAACACTCCGTGCTGGCCACCAGTGCCCCTCCCATTGCCACCTCACCCCTCTGAGCCACCTGACTCGAGCCTGCTTTCCTCTTCCCTTTTCCAGCTGTCAGCCAGCCCTGAGCTCTCCAACTTCCTCTCTGCCGATCCACTGGACCCGTCAATATCCTGGGTTAAGTGAAAAACGTAAAAATCAAAACTGGGCTGGCTTATTATCTGGTGACTCTACCTGCTGATTAGCTATGAGATTTTAGGCAAATCACCTAGCCTCTCCAGACATACATAAAATAAGGATAAAAGTGAGGAAAAGTTTGTAAAATTTCTGATGTCGGTGCTCCAGGTAGCTTTTTTAAAAACACGCTGTCGAGGACCAAGTCCCCCCTTTTCACTAGTTCAAACAAAGCACATTGATTCCAAACTCCCACAAATCAGTCTCCAGCCTCCAGAATCGTCATTTTCTCTCCTGAGACCTCACCTGTCTATCACCATTAATTGATCTAGTCACATTATCAAGACAGCCGAGTCCCTTCCCGAGCTTGGCGCTTGATTCTTTTCTAAACTCAACAAAATCCCTGTTTGTGGGCTGGTGCACTGCGGGTAGCATGCGATGGTCACACGCCCACACCCTCCCGACTGACCCAGGGAAAAAGTCACCTGCAGTGAACTGCAGTCCGTGCAACTCTCCTCCATTGAGAGAAACCTCTGTGAGTTTCAAAAATACCTGGTTAATTTAGGCAGGAGTTTGTTCGTTCCCCTAAACATGAAGAAATTGAGAGTTTTCTATGACAGCCTTAACCTGAGGTACTTGAACCTCAATCCCACCACCCGTTCGTGTCATCCTGAGAACTGAAACTCACCCTTACACGTCACCCTCTAACACACAAGCAGAGGCCCTCTGCATAGTCTACCTGCAGCTGTGAAGGACAGACTTGATCTACTCTCCCAGAAGATGAGGGAGAGCCTGCACGCTGCGAGCCGGGTGCGCAGGACTTCCTCCCGCCCCACCTACTCTCACGTCCTGTGCAGCTAAGAGGAGCAGGGCGGGCATTGCTGTGCGTGCACTGAGGCATCATCTGAGCTCCTAAAACCACCATTCTGCTTTTACTACCCTACCCGAATTAATGGAAGAAAACTAACTCCTAGCCATGAAACAGAACAGGCGGTACCACTGTAATCAATGGTTACTTTTGTGAAATGAAGTCTTTTCAAAAGTTAGCACTGCATCTCCATCTCAATCCCTCAAAATGAAATCTTCCACAGTATTCAAAATCTTTTTAATACTACTTAATAAAGAACAAAACTGAGATGTGACACAGAAAAGGCCAGGCTGCTCAAAGTCTGCCAACCTATCTTGTGCCATACAGCCTCCCGTTCGCTGCCAGGTGACACCAGCCTCCTGGGGGAACCCCACAGGAGACCAGCAGAACCGCCGTGTTAAGCGCAGCCCCAACCGCCGACTCTGGAATCAGCAAAAATGATGCCGACATTATGTCGGTCCGCTGGGGTGAGGGGTGGGGTGCTGCCCACACAGTAGACTGAATATGCAGTTCTCACCATCTGCTGCGTTTATTCTGTCTTCTTAAATCCCATGAAAACATGGAGGGTTTTTTACCAATTCTCTATCTCCAGCACCTATAATAGTGCCTACTATATTTGTGTCACATGAATATGCTGTATAAGACCCTGTGTACTTTTTATTTTTAAACTATTTTTAAAGTTAGGAAGTCATCAGTACTCCAAAGCATATTTTCCATGTCTGTAGTAGGATAAAAACAGTACGCACCCTGTGGGGCGGAACTGAGTCCTCCCGAACATTCCATGAAGAAGCCCTAACCCCAGCTTACCTCAGGACCCATCTGCACTAAGAGACAGGGCTTTACACAAGGTGACCAAGTGACATAAGGGCCTAGTCCACCCTCACTGGTGTCCTCACAGGAGAGACACCGGGGAGGCCCACAAAGAGGAAAAGACACAGCCAGAAGGCGGCCCTCCAAGAGCCAGGGAAGGTAATTTCCAATCAGTTTTGGGTAAGGGGAAGACAGCATTTTTATGATGGTTACATAAGGTGGTTGTCGAATATACTTCTCACACACAGGAAAAGCCAGGCCTTCTGCCACCCCCAACCATGGACCCCAGGCCTACTAGAACTGTGAGACAGTGAGCCCCCAGGCTGACATTCTGTTACGCAAAAATTATGCAGGTATGGAGCTCACACGCATCAGTTCTTACAGGCCTCAAATCTCTGCCACATCCTCTGCATAGAAAAAAAGGAAGAAACCCATTGAGGGATTCATTGAAGAAATGCTGGGTGGTATTTTTGAATTGATTTTTTTAACTGGGGGAGGAAGGTTTTAGTCCCAGGTCTGCTGATGAGCTCTGGATTCAGGAAGACATCCTCACTTCTGGAACCAACCTTAGATCCATTCTTTTAAGAGTGTGGGCCAACGACTGTGGAGCCGCCTCCTAGCCCTAACAGTTAATGAGTTTACATGGAAACAATCACCAGCGTATTTATTTAAAGAAATTCTGCAAAACAACTCAGACTGATTTTTAACTTCCTTTTTAACTTCCAGTTGATTGATACCAATGTTTTAACTTCAGAGAAGGTAATTTCCGGCCAGTTTTTGGCAGGGGAAAGACAGCATTTTTATGATGGTTACATAAGGTGGCTGTCGAATATTCTTCTCAACACTCTAGCGGGAGGATGTTTTCCTGTTGCTTCAAAGGCCGGCTTTGAAATGCAGAACAATTAGGTTTCTCCAGTATACACCCATCACACAGAGATGGCACAATTTTTCACAGCTAGAGTTCATTTCTCAACAGAGGTTTCTTCACAAACAAAGGAAATGTATTTCAGCAAAGACTTCCTTCTCTGCAATTTTGTCTCAACAGGTTGTTGGATGAAATCTCTGCTCTGGGTAGTTCCTCTTCTGCTAGTATTTATAAACCAGCAGTTGAACAAATTAATGAAAACCACGTTTTGTGAGTGTGAGAATAATAAATACGAAGCTTGAACCTGAAAAGTCTTGATTGTTTAGCATTTAGCTGTAGCACCACAGATACCCACAGTGCCTTAAAATCATCACTATCCCCTGATGCCACACTCTGGACTGGACTTGAGGTTTAACTGCGTTCTAAGAGTGAGGTTCTAGGACAAGGACATTAAGCAGCATACCCCGGTCACAGGGCCAGCTGAGTGTCAGCACTGCGGCTGAAACAGAAAGCTCCTCCAGCGTGTGTATCTGCGAGGGCCAGGTGGTGGGAGACAAGGAACTTTTTCATTTATCACTGTCAAACTAGAACATTACAAATAGCAAGCCACATTCTTCCTCTTAGATAAAATATTTCAAGCAAAATAAAGATTTTGGTTTAATAGAAATTTTTGATTAATTAGCTCTTGAAATTTAAGAGGAACTATTTTTAGTATTCCAAGGCCAGAGTCTTCCATCTTCTTTAAATCTCACTGTATACTTTTGTGATAGCAATAGGTATGTTACCTAGGTATATCATTTGTACATATTCTGGAGACTTTTTAACAGTGCAATTTTTTAAGAAATCATGAAGTAATTTAAATAATCTTGCATATAGAATCTCAGGCTTGATTTCCATTCTTTAGATATTTTATTTTTTTCTTCTTCTATACTCCATGGTTCTTAATTTATAGGGATACTAAGGTTCTGACACCATCATTTACATTATCGAGTAATTGCCTGACTCATTTGCTGGGAAGAGGATGTGGGAACGTCTCTAGAAGCTCCTTTACAAATACACAGGGTCTACTGGATGTATGATGTATGCATGTGTTTGAACAGACACTAATCTAACAAATAGGGATTTTAATTGTGAGAAAAGAAAGTACCAACTCATAAAGTTTATGGTAACTGCAAAAAAACAACTTGTACGCATTAAGGTCATCCATTAGTGAAAAGGTCAAAAAAATCAACAGGTTCTTTTGAAGAACAAAGTTAGAAGAGTCAGTTCCCAATTTCAAAAATTACTACAAAAGCACTGCAGAGACAGTGTGATACTGACACAGGGTAGACTCAGGCATGAAAGGAATGGAATTAAGAGCCCAAAACCTTAAAGGGGGGAGGGGAGGGTCTAGAAATCCTCACATTTAAGGGCAATTGATTTTTGACAACTATGCTAAAAAAAATTCAACAAGAGCCGTCTTTTCAGTAAATGATGCAGAGCCCACTGGATATCCACACGCCAAGGGGTGAAGCCGTACCCCGTTTCACCCCACCCACAAATTATGAAAAGTGGATTAAACAACTAAATGTTAAAAGCTTAAACTATAAAACTTACAGTTTCGTACAGACAACCCAAAAGCACAAGCAGAAGAAAGAGATAAACTGGACTTCAAAACAAAAACTTTCGTTCTTAAAGTGCACCATCAAGAAAATGAAAAGACAATGAACAGAATGGGAGAAAATTTTTGCAAATCATATACCTGGCAAGGGACTTAATCCTGAACACAAAGAACTCTTTCAACTTAAAATTTAAACAATGAATAAAGGATCTGAAAAACATTTCCAAAGACATTCAAATGCCCAACAAGCAAATGACAAGATGGTCGACACCATTAGTCACCAGAGAAACAAAAATCAAAAAAAACTAAAATGAGGTAACATTTCACACCTAGTAAGAAGGCTATAAAGAAAATGACACAATTATAAGTACTGACATGAATGCGAAGAAACTGAAAATCTCATACACTGCCAGTAGGCTCGTGAATGGTTCCGCCGCTTTGGAAAACAGTCTGGCAGTTCTTCAAAACGTTAGACAGAGGTACCCTACAACCCAGCAATTCCATAATCCACACAGAAATTTGTACACAAATGTTCACACCAGCATTATTCCTACAGCCCAACGGTAGAAACAACTCACGTGACTATAACTAATGAACCAACATAATGTGGTACATACACAAACTGGAATATTATTCAGCAATAAAAAGAAATCAAGTACCAATCCATACTGATATATGTGTGAACCTCGAAAATGTTACACTAAGGGAAAGAAGCCAGTCACAACAGGGCATGGTGGTGGTACACGCCTGTAATCCCAGCATTCTGGGAGGCTGAGGCAGGAGGATGCAAATTCAAGCCCAGCCTGCACAACTTAACAATTTAGGGAGAACTCGGCTCAAAATAAAAGCGGCTGGGGACGGAGATGCAGCTCAGTGTGAAGGCCCCAGGTTCAGTCCCCATGGGGTGGGGGAGCCTGTCACAAAACACACAGTTTCATTCCATTTCTATGAAATGCCTACAACAAGTAAATCTAAAAAACCACAAAGGTTAGCAGCAGCTTAGGGCTGAGATCGAGAAGGAGGTTAGTTAGTCACAGGAGAGTCAGGGCGTGGGGTTTATTTGGGGGTTGGTGAAAATGCTATAAAATTAACTGTAGGGCCGGTGAGATAGCTCAGCAGCGTAAGTGCCTGCCTGGCAAGCGCGAGGTCCTGAGTTCGACTCCCAGTACCCACATAAAGGAAAAAAAGGGCCGGTGATATCGCTCAGGGGCACAAGCGCTTGCTGGCAAGCGTGAGGTCCTGAGGTCGACTCCCGGTACCCACATTAAAAACAATTAACTGTAGCTATGGCTGCACAACTCAGTACACAGACTAAAAGCCACTAACTGTACGCTTGAAATGAGTGACCAGTGTGTTCCTTCTTTCGTGGCTCTTTTAAAAGCTAAGGTTGTTGTTCTACATTCAGTACCCCCATCACACAGGAGGAAGGGCTACTTTCCCGGCTTGGGCTGCTGCTGACGTTAGAGCATGGTGACTCGAGGGACAGACTGGAGACAACACTGGTGCGTTCACAGGACTGGATTTACTTTCCACTCGAAATCAGAACACGGCACATGTGCAAGAACGGCAGTGAAGAAACGGCACATCGAGCCGTTAACTCCCTGGGCTCGCCGCCTGACAGACTCTTCAGGCCTAACACAGGAGAGGAGACGGAGGGCGGGAGAGGAGACGGAGGGCGGGAGAGGAGACGGAGGGCGAGCCCAGCGAACGCCCCCGCCCTCCAGCCACGAGACCCGGGCAGTCAGAGTTCAGCGTGAGAATTCAGACAAGGAACACGGGAGAGAGAGAACTCAAGATCTCTGCAGAAGAGCCCTGTGCTGGTGAGCACATGCATGTAAAAGACCGAAGAAAACACACATATTCAGAAGAACTGGGGGAACAAAGGGATAGAATAGCAGCTGTTCCCACCAGCCTGACTGCAGGAAGTCAGAAGCTATGACACGCTGAGTACTCAGAAAGCTCCTGCATCAGCAACGCGAGTGACTAGTGTGGGACTGGCCACCGCTCCAGACTCGCATTAACAAAAACCGTCAGTGAGCCTTAAATGAATCAAGCGATTGCTGTGTGACTTACTACACCCCAGAACACAGCTCAGGAGTACTTACAGGAATACAAAACTACCCAGCAGCAAGCAAGGAGAAATTCACGTCTGGCACCCCGCTAGAAGATGGAGAATAACCATCAACTGACACCAACACAAAAGTGACAGATTTGAGAACTGCAGACAAGGACATTCAAACATCCATTATAACTGTATCCCATGTGTTCAAAAAATTAAATAGAGAAAATTTAAAACCTGGAAAATGTAAAAAAAGATCCAAATTAAACTTCTAGAGATAAAAAATGCAATGTCTGAAATGAAAAATATACTACACAAGATTACTGGCAAAGTCAGCAACTGAAGATGAGAAGGTGAGTGAACAAGCCGCAGCAGGAGAAGCCATCCAAAATGAAGCCCAAAAGAACCTGAAAGAAAGTACTCCGAGGGGCTACAAGACAACTTAGGGGCCTAATTTTCATGGAACGTCCCTAAGCCCAGGAAGGGAGCAGAAAGCAGGGGAAATCTGATGAAACTGGTGATCCCAGTCTAAGAAGCTAGGAAACGACAGCACAAAAAAAGCAGGAGGGAAAGAAAAACAAGCACGAGGCACTGCATCATCCAACTGCTCAAAACCAAGGACTCGGGAAAGTTTTGAAGGCAGCCAGAAGAGTGACGCGCACATACAAAGAAGCAACAGCAATGAGAGTTAATTAACATTTCTCAGTTAAAGCAAAGCAAGTGAAAGACGATGGACTAACCGTAAAACTCAACCTAGAATTTTATACCCAGCAAAAATATCTTTCGAAATGGAAAGTTTTCAGACATACAAAAGCTAACAGGATTCATCACCAGCAGACTTACACTACAAAAAATGTTAAAGTTGTTCAGACAGAAAGAAAATGATACCAAAAGAAGTAAGATCTACACAAGAAATGTCCAGAACCACAAATGGCGATCACGAGAGTGCGTTTACTAGTTTCTTTTACTTACTAGCTACTACGATAAGCCTCTTCTACTTGAAGTACCTATCATTAGAAAACAGATTACGAAGATGAGTGCTATAAACCCTAAGGCGACCTGTAAAGCACGGCATAGCCAGTAATCTAACAAAGGAGACAAAAATAGAAAAAAAAATTGCAAAGGAGATAAAACAGAATCATAGGAAAAAACTCAATCCCAAAGACAGAAAAAGGAACACACAAGACTACCAATGAGAGCAAAAAATAAAGATAAGGAAAAAAGCTATGTAAAATTTAGCACTAAATCACTATTTTTCATATAACAATAAGAATGTATTTTCAGCTAATTCAGCAAACTAGTATCTAATTCAGTGTTAGAAGCTGACAACTGACAAAGCCCTGCTTAAGCAAAATAAAACAAAAATAATCTCACACTTTAAAGGCTAGGAATACCAACCAAAACATCCCATTTTCCAGTAAAATTAGAGAAAGTTTAGAAACTTATCAATCTATATAACTTTTTATTTTTAAAAAAGCCCACAAAACCATTTTACTTAGCAAGCTCAGAAAAATGATTTTATCTGCAACATCAAAAAGCAAACAGAGCCACGCACGGCACAATGGCTTTTCCATCAACAATGGACAGTATGTATGACAGTGGTCCCATAAGATATGTTACCCAGTAATGTCGCAGCTGTCTTAGTGTGCGTAGGCACATTATATTTACACAATTGGCAAAACCACCAAATGACACACTACCATAATACCCCTCCCTTTATTAAGTAATGTATGACTATGTGTGGCAACTGAAAACAAAGTAATGCAAAATTTCATCTTTTAATTGTTTCCTTCCATAACCTGAACTACATAAACTTTTTTTTTTTGTGTGGGTACCGGGGGGTCGACCTCAGGACCTCGCGCACCACCAGGCGCCCGTGCCGCTGAGCGATATCACCGGCCCCTTTTTCGTATGTGGGTTCCGGGAGTCGAACTCGGGCCCTCGCACTTGCCAGGCAGGCGCTTAAGCCACTGAGCCATCTCACCGGCCCCATGAACTACATAAACTTTTAAAAACCACTTTGAGTATTACAAGCCTGTTCCCAATGTTCTGCTTTAGAGGTCCCTGCCAGCCTAGGCAGTGGGTACCAGCGGCTGAACAATGCAGTCCCCGCCGTAAGTGTGCAGTGCAGAAGCAAGATGTGCCGCCACTCAGCATCACCCGGGCCATCAATCTAGATACTCCTCCAAAGACATCCTGAGGTCCACAAGGGCTCTGCCTCTGACGGGGCCACTCAGGGTCTACCTGGATGGGCTTTACTGATGCAGGAGGTCCGAAACAGCAGCAGATGCTGGAGGCCCAAGGCCTGGCTGGCTCCAGGCAAACTGAATGGAGACAGACAATTACCATTATCAATGGAACACACCCTTCTTATCTGTACTCCTCCTCTCCTGTCCGGTATTAACCAAGAAGATGAGTGGTAGGCCCTCTCTCCAACCAACAGACTGTTTACTTTTCCTACTCCTCCTCTCCTGTCCGGTATTAACCAAGGAGATGAGTGGTAGGCCCTCTCTCCAACCAACAGACTGTTTACTTTTCCTCACCCACCTGTGTGTGTACCTCCCTATCTCCTTTATCAGGTCCAGCTTAGCTTAGCTGTCACGCCATACACCCTCAGTCCCTTCTCTTCCCCGCCTGCAACATCCTCCTCTAGAACCGCTCATTCACCTTCTGCCCTACACACAGGGCTGTACGCTGCACAAGGGCGCTAGGTGATGCCTTCTAGTTCACTGGCACCCAGGAGTAAGCCTTGCATGGTGCCTGGCACACACTATACAAGCAGTGAGCACTTCCGCGATGAATGACAGGAAGGCTGCCTGGCAGAACAGGCTCAAAGTACCTACAGACAGTGAACGAAAGAACGGATACTAAGCCCTCAAACCACTGACAGAGTACAGCCTTCACAAGTTTTTTTCTCTGAACCACGGGAGGGAGCAACAGGAATGGAGCAGAAGGCTGGGCTGTGGGAGCGCCTGCCTAGCATGTGCAAGGCCCTGGGTTCAGTTGGGGGAGAAGCGGGTTCTGATGATGAGGAAACCTGCACAAAGACCCCGAGAGCTGGGATGCTCTAATAACACTGAGCACAGGCTGGAAAGGGCCTGGAATCTGAGTCTTGCCTTGGTGAGTGAACGAACACACCCTGCAGCTTGGCATCGCCTGGAGAACACCCTCATCCGCAGCCAATACTCGGCATCTAACTTGGGATCCCAACTCATCACGCGTGCCCTGATGAACAGCAGCCTCCACTTGGACGACACTCAGTCTCAGCCTTGAGATCTCAACACTGGGTAGTCATAAAACACACGGCAACGACACAGTCTCAGAAAAACGGAAGGGGACAGAAAACGGTAGTCAGCAGCAGTATTCTTTCACTGGCATGAGCAGGTAAGAATAGGCTCAAGTTCAACAATCTTCAAAAAGCACACAACTCTTAAATTTAATTAGACTGATCTAAATGCATCAAAAGAGCCCTAATAAAAGTATCATAAAATGAACATCAGAATAAAAATTAGAAAAATATTGTGAAGGTACACTTGAAGCAAATGAAAACGAGTGAACTTATTCACGGCAAATCACTTAACTTGACGTACATTCTTCTGACCAAAGATAACAGATTTTTGTTTCTCTTCTAAAATCCGGATGACTCGATAGTTTCTGCCTGGGATAAAAGAAAACTAGTCTTCAGCATCACGTGGCAAATGGGTATTACACTAAGGAATCCCCTAAAAACTACAGGGAAGAAAAAACTAGTCTGGCCCAGTTCTAGTTCCTGATACCTCAACGTCTGGTTGGTGATAGGGAACGGCATCCGCATGTAGAAATGACCTGAGCTCACAGGGATGACGAACAGTGAGAGCGGGAAGGGAAGGTCACGACTTTCCTGCTCCCGGCCAAATAAACACGTCACACACGGTCATCAGAACCAGAGGTCCGCTCACACTGCGGAGAAGCAGGAAGACCGGGCCACTTCCTGGCCTTCCGCCATTTTTCCAACGCACAGTTCCAGCAAGCACGACTGTAGAACGAGCCAGTGACATGGCAAAGCCACCTTCCGAATGCATTCATCTACAACAGCCACAGGAAGCGACTTCACTGTCCATCGGCTGTGACACAGATCAGCACACGTGTGGTGTGTATATCCACACACTGGGGTACACACAGGAACAGACCACACACACGGCAACATGGGTGAATCTCTAACACACGCTCTGTGAAAGAACCACTTACATACCAGAAACTACACACTGTATGATCCCTCCTAAATAAATAAAACATTCAAAATGGGCAAAGTTACACGAACAGAACAATTAGGATCGTCTGGGGCTCTGGGTTAGAACGGGGTGAATGTAACCGGGTTTAAGATCTCATTGGGATGACCGAGGCGTTCTAACTGCTTGGTGGTAATGGTTCCACTCCTCAGTAAATTTACTAAAAATCACCAAAATGGAAGCTTGATCTGGGTGAATTTCATGTGATATTTTTTTTAAACTTCAATAAAACTATTAAAAAATAAAAAATTTCCTTTATTTCTTGAAGGCTTCACAACAGCAAACAGCAGGCTAATACATTAGACGGCGCTGCTTTCTATCTCACCTTCATTCTCTCCTCCTCTCCTTTCATTGCCCTGGGCTTGCTCTCCCAAATTCGATGTTAGCAGGGCACTGCTGGCCCCGTTTGCATTTTGTTGTTGACATTGTTTGGTGTTTATTTTGGATGAAAAGGGAAAAAAAATTCCAGAGCAAAACTATAAATTAAAAAACCAAAAACATATAGCCAGTAATCCCAGTACTCAGGAGGCTGAGGCAAGAGGACTGCTGCAAGTTCAAGGATTACAGAGTGAATTCAAGGCCAGCCTGAACTACACAGCAAGACCGTCTCAAAAAAAAAAAAAAAAAAAAAAAAAAAAATTTAAAGACTCAACTTCCAGATCAGCAAACTGATCATAAGTCACAAGGCTTAACTACCATAGAAATGATTAATGATTATAAAGTGAAAAATAAAATAGAGATGCAGAAGAGCCGGCAGTAGAGATCATTTCCACCAGGTTTTGACAGCTGAGAAATGGACAGGCCAGTAACTGACTCGTAAAGAGGAAAAGGTCCTAACCTACTAAGTACCTCCTGAGAAGGCACCGGGAAGTGAGGCAACTGCCCCCCACAGAGCCCCAAGAAACAATGATACCAAGTGAGGTGCAGGACTAAAGTCAGTGAAATCCAGTAAAAGTCTGCACCCCTTTCTCTGCTTCACAGTCTGATGACTGTGACTTCCCCACATCACTCCACACCCTTGGAATATGAAGGACGCCCACTCCAGATGAGGAGACAGGGCAAAGTGGAGGACACAAGAACTTGGGGCCATGCAAGCATTAAGCCTTCTCAGCCAGTGTATCCTTTCTTACAAAGCTACTGGAGGATGTGCTTCAGAAAAATGAGATAGGAAACCAAAAATAGAGAGGACTGCGACATCCAAGAAACAAGACCAGGAGCACTCACCTCCCGAGGTCTGGTTTCTCCAGGGTGGAAAAATGAAAATCCAAAGATTTTCTGAGCCAGGCATGGTGGTGCATGCCTATAATCTAAGCACTTGGAAGGCTGACGCAGGAAGATCACCAGTTCAAGGCCAGCCTGGGCTACACAGGTTATCTGAAACATCAGATTATCTGATATATTTAGTGTCAAGAGAAACTGCTGATAGGGACTGAACTTCTCTAGGCATCTGATTTATCTTTTAAGGCATCTGAGAGGAAAAGTAATGACAGGTACACAGAATACAAACCAAAGCAAAGGAATGTGAGGGAAGGGGGTACCACTGGAAAAAGGAAATGTAATCACTCACCTGGTTAGCTCTCACATTAGGTGGTATTTACAAAATCAAGATATACATCGGGCCGGTGAGATGGCTCAGTGGCATAAGCGCCTGCCTGGCAAGCACGAGGGCCCGAGTTCGACTCCCGGAACCCACATACGAAAAAAGGGCCGGTGATATCGCTCAGCGGCACGGGCGCCTGCTGGCGCGCGAGGTCCTGAGGTCGACCCCCGGTACCCACAAAAAAAAAAAAAATGATATACATCACTTTAACCCAAAATAATGATACACTCATTGAAGGGAAGAGGCAAGTAAAGGAGCCAAGTATGCAATACTGTTGAACTACAGAAATCCAACAACAACCACTGTCACAGGAAGTCAACGAGGCCACAAAACCGATAAACTGAGACACTGCCCCCCTAAGCTTATCATTTAGAAGTAGGGTAGTAAATACCAAATGTAGCAGCTAAAAGCATTGCAAATGGCACCTCTGGGTGACAGGGTGAGGTGTGAAATGAGCATTTTAGTATCACTTGATTATAACTACTTGCATCCATGACTGTGACAAGTTTTTCAAGGCCTTGCATATGTAACAGAAGGTTTGTAAAGTTATCATGTAAAAGTGGGGTTTTTTATTGAATGATTTAGACTTAATAGGCTAACGTACCCGTATCCAGCCATAGCTGAGCCGATTACAACGCCCTGAGGTCAAAGACATTTGGCAAAGCTGGAAGCACAGGAGCCCAGCTCCGCAGCCCTTAGGTCTGTTCACCTGGGCAGAATTGTTCATTGCTGGGCTGGGACAACCGATCAGGGTACCAGGGCACCAGGGGACCAGGCTGAGGAAGAAAGAACTGTGCTCCAAAGCTATCTTGCCAGTTCGGTGCCCCTCAAAACCTGGCTACTTACTGGAGCACACAGCAAGTCCACTTCAGAAATTAAGATTAAATACTGCATGTAAAAACTCTGACTGCAAACTCAGGGTAACACTGTATCTTTTGATTGTAATAATAAAAGCATGTTAAGCTGGTAGTCTATATCTTCTTTATTTCAATTTTCTATCCACGTGTTTTTGCTGTATCTTACCACACAGAAAAGCCTTGGTGAGGTCAAACCCTCAGACTTACAGGGCTCTCTGGGCGCCGCCCCCACGTGTGGGTGCATTCCTTGAGCGCAGCCCGCTAGGCAGAGGGCCGAGAGGTGTGGCCGTGCAGGACCTGGAGCTGAGAGTCCCCAGGAGGACTCCGGGAGCGTCCCAGCCTTTCCTGAGTTCCACAGGGACAGAGGCTCCACCCGCCTCATTCAACACATGGTTCATCGCTTTCACCTTGTCTCTGGAATTTAGTTCTAGCTATTAAGTTTCTAAGATCCCAGTTTTTAAACCGGTGAAGTTCTAAAACTTATCATTGCGGCCTTTCCCACAAAATTCTTACCAGAAACAGTATCCCCCGACACATCACTTTATTACTTACTTAAAAACTGCCGAGGAGGCAGTTTTTCTTCAGTAATGCCAGCAATAGCTATCAGTGAACATACCAGTCACTTCCCGTCACAAATTTTTAAAAAATTTATTATAGTAAACGACATACAGTACTGCCATGAATCCCTCTCAATCCTCCTCACTTCAAACACGCTGATCTCACTGTTCCTACCACTTTCTTAAGGTCTGAAGTCCTCTTTTGTGTTGTCTTTATAAGACGTGATCAAAAATACAGTGAACGCTGCTGGTGAGTGCCACTCCATGGAAAGGGAGGCTGGTAATCACATTACAGGGTGTCTTCATCCACTGTATCCACCAGATCTGGCACCCTGAGACTTCCAGTTCTTCCCCAAAGTCAAAATGACCACGAAAGGTAAACATTTTGAATCACGTCAGGGCATCAAGGCAGCCACAATAGCACAACTGAAGATGCGAACCAGGCCTTCCAGAACTGCTTCAGAAAGTGGCAAGAATGACGAGGTGTGTTCGAAGCAAAGGGGGGCCGGTGGTTTGAGACGGAGTCTCACTGTGTAGCCCAGGCTGGCCTTGAACTCACAGCGATCCTCCCACCTCGGTTCCGAGTGCTGGGATTACAGGCGTGAGCTACCACGCCCAGCAAAAGGAAGTATTTTGAGGGTGAGTAATAGCAATGTGTCTTTTTAGTGTAACACACGCTTTAATTTAAACACGCTATTTTTCAATCACACCTCACAGTTTGGCTCAAGGTTTCCAAGGGTTCAGTCCATGCATGGTCAGCTGGCACCAAGGGAGAAACACCATGGCGGAAAGGCATGACAGAGCAAAGCTGCCCAACTCAGGCAGCCAGGAAGCAGAAAGAGAAGGGAGGAGCTGGGGACAAGACTGTGCCCTTCCAGGACACACCCCAGTGACCCATCGTGTCCATCAAGCCCCACCTCCTAACGGCACAGTTGGCTATGAACTCATCAATGGACTGACCCACTGATGAGTACAGATCCGATCGCTCCCACGAGCCCCACCTCTGAACGCATAAAACTTCTGGGGGACATTTTACATCTAAACCATAACACTGAGTAAACCTCAGGAAAAAATAATATTCTATTTGGTAAACAGTGACACAACAGTATAAAACACAAGAACACTCTGCTTCCACTGGTAGTAAATACAACATTATCCTGTCCTTTAGTTCTCTTCCTAGCTATCCTTCCACACGTCCAAAAAATGTTACTTATTCTACTCTTGTGCTATGTTATTAAAAAGTTTCCAAGTCTTCAGGTCAAATAAGTACACTGGAATCTCTACCTGAATAATCAAGTGACTACCCCCAAATTAAATATTAAAAACCTCACAATTCAGACTAGCATCACAAGTAACCCAATTACTCACTTGTAATCAGTATCTACTTGTAAATATTCTATATAATGAACTGCCACCCACTGTATATCCATGGACTGTGGTAGCAACATTTTGAAAACACTGACTAAAAAGCTAGAGAGCTGACTAAAATCATTTCAGCCCTTCAAATTATCACGCGTTCCAAATGAGTAGCAGGATTTTGAATGTTTACTGAGGAGTAAATCCTTGATTCTAATACAGTGAACAGTCAAGCAGCCTGGGCTTTACGTTTTACTTCAGTATTCATAATTCACCTTTATCCAAGCCAGGCAGAAAACCTGCCAGGTAACCACTCTTACCAGTTCTGCCTCAATGCCGTCCCTTCCTGTGTCTGAAAAGCAGTAACCTGGGCAGTTATTTAAATACCCACCCTATTGTTCTCTACCAATTTTTTCAATGACTGGAATAAACGATGAGGCAAATGAAGACACTGATACTAATAAGTAGCACAGGTATCGTGATGGTAACACAGCTGCAGGACGGAGAATACCTGAAGCTCCAACTGTGGACACGCTCTTGGTTCAAACAGCTGCTCGCACCAGTTGAGCAAGTACTTTGCCAAGGAAGGCAAAGCAATAAAATGAAAGAGCGTGTATGAAATTCCTATGTTCAGGCATCTATCTGTAAAGTGAAGGATCCATAATTTTCAGTATTTTTAGCTCCCTGGCAATGGAACTCCTCAGATGATCATTCTTTAGCTTGGCACCCGGATTAGGGAAGCATTATTTCAAAAGTAGGGCATAGTATTTCAAAAATGTCTCAGCTCCTCCAGACCCAACCTATGGAAGTATGCACTGCACCAAGAGTGCCTGAACAGTATTTTTAGATTGTATTCATATGTAGAAATACACGTGTAGTCAACATTGGCTAAAAAAAAAAAAAAAAAAGCGCAAAATGCAAGTCTGCAGCTACATAAATGAATATATTTGTTATTCCCAAACAACAAGGAATTAAAAACCCATCAACGAGGTAGCTGGGTCTTCTGCACACTTTCGGTGTTGCGACCTCGTGGAACAGCTTTTGGAGTGCGAGCTGATGCTCCTCAGAGCGGCACCAGCACTTGCTCAGCAGGCTGGCTGGCTCCCACCCTCCCGGCGGCAGGATCCCAGCAGCAGCAGGGAGGAAATCCGTCTCAGAACAAGCCCGGACATGCCACCCAGGCCGGGCAGCAGCCACAGCCTCCTCCCAGGGAAAACAGCAGGCCTGGACCGCTGGCCATCTGTGCCTCCGCTGGGAACAAGACCTGGCACACTCGAAACAGTCAGAGAACCCCTCACAAGGCTCAAGGGCCGGCTCCAAAATGTTAGATTCATGGTTTGTAAAAGCCAGACTTTACTGCTAAAGGATCAAAGGATTTTAGTGCTTTCCCCTGCTAATCCCAAGGCTCCTCAATGCTTAAAGAATAGGCCCCAAACTCCAGCCCCAACCAATGCCTCCCTGAGGGTCCTCCTTCTCCCTAAACCTCCTGCCACTCCCAGAAGTCACTCAGAGCCCCTCTGCCACACCCTCCCTCCTGCCTTTCTGACCTAACTGTGGAGCAGGCAGTGTTGATCCCCTTACCATCCTAGTCTTTGGGCCTAGGTACTCTCTGGTCCAAACTGCAAAAGGCACCTTTCACCATTCCTCCAAGGACAGAGGTAGACAGAGGCAGATACACGCTGTCCTCCATGAAGCCTATCATCGCTCTTTTGAATGAGCCTCATTCCAGACATTTCACCTGCTAGATTCTAAACTGTTAATAGATAACCCTATGACCTCATACATCCTTTTTTATTTATTTGTTTCCAGTACCAGGGCATGAACTGGTACTTTCACACTGAGCTACATCCCTGGCCTTTCTTTTATTTTTTATTTTAAGATAGAGTCTCACTAAGTTGCTAAGTTGCGCAGGCTGGGCTCGAACTTGTGATCTTCCTGCCTCAGCCTCCCAGAGTGCTGGGATCACAGGTAGGTGCCACCACGCATGGCTGTACTGTCCTCTCAAGACTCGATTCTTCTCAGGAGCAGCATGTTCTCAAATTGTAAAATAACAGTACTGACTCCAAGAAAAACACAAAAATTGTCAAAAAATAATTAAAATAACAAGGTCGAAAATAACAAGTAAACACACTTATTTGTTTTAAATTTCCCACACTATCACTATTCCTAGTGAAGAAAATAACTGAAATTCACCATATTCATTCAACCTGTAGAATCAGGAAGCAGACATACAGCCAGTGGGCATTTCTTTTTTAAAAAAATTGATATTCTGAATGTAACCTCGTGAAGAGAACTTCACACTCTCACACCTACCCACCTCTACACACACTCATGCGTGCACACGCTCGCTCGCAGGCACAAAACATGGAGGGTATGGGGTAGGGCTGGGAATCAAACTCAGGGTCTTGCACAAGCGAGGCAGGTACCCTGCTACTTAGCTACACCCCCAGCCCTGCCAAAAAATAAAAAAAAATTAAAGTTTTAATCTATGACTATCTTTTCCCAACATCCCACAAAAGTATATGGCTAGAAATAAATTTGTCTAAAAAGAATATAATGTCTTTAAATCCTTTTTGAAAACAAAGTTATATACTATTAAACTATGTTAGACTATTCACCACTTTTTGTCATAATATTAAAAAATTGGAAGATAGCCCCAAAAAACCCTTTTTTTTTTCTCGGTACCGGGAATCGAACTCAGGGCCTCGCGCTTGCCAGGCAGGCACTGGGCCCGATGAGGTACATCCCCGGCCCCCATTTTCATAAAACATCAAACCTCAAGAAACTTTTAACTCATTCACTTTACATACAGTCCCTTCAAAATAAGCAACCTGTCACTAGAAACGAAAAAGTTCCTAGGAAAAATTTAAAAATGGAAAATACAATACTAAAATAAATTAGGACTACAGGTTATAGAGCTTATAGGGGTCATATTAGAAAACGTCCTAAAAAGAAAGCAACTAGCCAGGCGTGGTGGCACATGCCTCTACATCCGGCACGCAGGGTGAGGCAGGAGGATCCCCGTGAGTTCGAGGCCACCCTGGACTACACACTGAGTTCAACGCTAGCCTGAACTACAAATAAAAATGAAACATTATAAGTAACAAATTAATTGCAAAAAACTAAAACCACCATGTGCAAATAAGCCGACAAAAAACCCAGATAAATCCCTGTGCATAATGGTAAACCGTTCTAGAAATCATACACTGAAAAGGAAAGCAGAGATCCGCCTCTACTGAAGGCAGGAAATTCAAGTCCCAGCACCAGTTTGTAATCGCTGAAGAACTTTTGTGAGAGTAACAGGTCTAGAGACTCGAGTGCGGCAATCGGGAAAATGTTAACACTGGACACGGGATACTTGCCTAGGTGTGACAATAACACTGTGATGATGTTAAGAAAGGAAAGAACACCCCGAAGTATTTATGGCTGAAGTATTTATGGGCGAAATGGTACCTGGAGTTTCCCTTAAGATAAGGAGGGGAAGAAGAACATAGATGAAACAGATTAGTCAGGGGCAGATAACTGTTAACCTCAGCTATCAACTCTTCCTTGATGCTTGAAATTTTCCAGGACAATGCTTGTGAGCAAAAATCTCAAGTACTCCTTTGTTCTGCATTGTATGCAACTCTACACACATTTCTTAAATCCTGAGGTTTGCGTAATCAGAGAATTGCTCCTCAACTGTACATACAATTCTGTAGTCAGTTACTGTCACTGCCGATATCCCAAAAACTTTCCAAATGTAGTACTCAGCAAATCTCCTTGAACAGCTTCAGGGATGGGGGGATGGAACCAAGGAGGAAATGAAGAAGGGAAAGCGCTGAGAATGTGCCCAAATTGTCACCATAAAAGAGCGCCTGCATCTTAAAACCAGTCACGGTCCACGCTGAGGTTTCATTCTTTGCTTTTTAAGTTTCAGAAAGCCTGCTGGCATACTGCACTGCCCTAAACATCCGTGCTGACCAAGGAAGACATGAACAATCCAACTACTGTGTAACCAGGTCAAAAACAAGCTCTGGCTAACTCACTGGGAAGAGTATACTCACCACTTAGATTTGGCCAGAAAAACTGGGTTAGAAAAAAACGGCCGGCTGCTTAAACAAACACTGGGGCTGGGGAAGACGCCTCCGAGCCAGTAACCAACCATCCACTCAGCAGTTGCAACACAGTCTTCTCCAAAATCTCCCAAAGCCTTCCAAATTCAGTTGAGCCCAGCAGGCTGAAGTTAACAGGGCTCCCTTTCAAATTCAAAAATCTGGACCGGGCCCCAACAGTTAACCAAAGAAACACATGCTAATTCAGTTAAGATCACCGCACAAGACACTCAAGCGCCCCACAGGCCGGCCGGCGGGTCTGGGGCCCAGGCCTGGGGCAGTCAGAGCTGGGAGAGGCGTCCAAGTGATAGATACACGCTATTCAGAAAGCAGAAAAGAGACAATAGGATGCACACTTCATTCGCCCTAAGAAACGTCTGCAGTCAGCTTCCAACCCCCTCCCCTCCATTTTTCATGAGACAATGACAGTTCTTCATGGTGAGCCACAAAGCCCTGCTTTATAAGATCATTTTTTTTTTCCTAACTCAACCTTGTGCCCACTCTGACAGGCTAGAAAACTCGCCCTGTGCAGATAACTCACAGAAAACCTTTGGCAAGGAGCAACAAATTAAGTCAGGGAGAACGTAGCATTCCGTTTCGAATGTTTGAGGCCTGGGCCTCCATTACCTACAGCTCTTTCATGGGCTCCACAACTGTGCGCGGATGAAAGGAACGACACACTGTTAGTCACATCGGTGTCAGTACTCAGCGTAGACTCACAGTCTCATTTCCTCAGTTTCGGGGGGCGGGGGGAGGAAAGAGACCGACCCGGGGTGGGTGTGAAACCGGGGCATCCTCGCCTCCTCTCCCTCATCTCTGTTTCAATTACACAGCTGTCAAACAGGTTATTCCTGGAATTCAGATTTTATAATCCCCACACTGTAATTCTTCCTGCTCCTGATGCCCAAACACACACTCCTCCCTGCTTCCCCAAAATCTGCGACCGTCCGCGGATCCGGGGAAGGGACGACGGCAGGCCGGAGTTACAAAGCAATCCCAGGTAACACTAAGTCCCCACCCTGAGCGCCGGGCCAGCCAGGGGACGGGATGACAATGTCCCTAAGACCTAGGCAAGGGGTTCGGGGGTGATAGCAGCCCAGGCCTGCCGGTGTCGAATGTCAATGCACAGACACACTCAGGGGCCAGATCCGGAGAGAAAAAGAAAAAGAAAAAGACGCAGGTTGTCGGGGTGGGGGGAGAAATCCTCTTCAATTTCCCTGAAAAAAAAAAAGTGCATGCCCAACAGCGGTCGAGCTCCTTTTCGCACAGCCAGGAAACGAGGTCTTCTGAGGCCGGGCGAGCCTCCCCTCGGGTGCGGGGCAGGGGCTGCAGGGCGACCCCTCCCGAGGGGGTCCCCAGCACGAAGTTTCCACGCGCCACGGGAACAAAGGAGGCGCCCACACCGACCTTGTAGACTTGTCCGTAGGTGCCATTTCCGACCACTTCCACGAGCTCGAAGATCCCGGCGGGGTCCTGCGGGGAGGAGAGGGGTCAGCGGCCGAGGGCGCGCGGGCGGAGGAGGGGGGACCCGCCGCCACCGCCGTCCCCGGGGTCCCCGCGCCGCCCGCGCCCGCAGACAAAGGGGCCGCGCCCGCCGCCGCCGCCGCCGCTCACCCGCAGCGCCGAGAGGTCGATGTCCACCAGGCTCTTGGCGGGGGAGTCGTTCGCCATCTTCCCGCGGTCCCGCCCGGCCTGGCCGCCCGGGCTCCGCCGCCGGCTGCGGGGCGCGGCGAGCGTGCGGCGGCGGCGGCGGCGCTCACACCATGGCCCCGGGCCTCGCCCGCCGCCTCAGGCCCGGCCCGCGCCCAGCAGCCGCGAGCCAGCGAGCGCGCGCGAGGCCGCCAGACAAAGATCCCCGGGCGGCGGCGCGGGGCGGGGCGGGGCGGCGGCGCGGGGGAGGGACCGGGACCGGGAGCACGGCGAGCGCGGAGAACAGCTCCCCCTTCCCCTCGCCGGCGAGAAGCGGGCGGAAACGCGCTCAGCCCGGAGCCGGCGGGGAGGTGAGGCGCGGGGCGCGGCGCGCTCGGTGTGAATATTCATCAGGGTGGGCGGGGCGGGCTATTTGAATATTCATAGAGGTGGGAGGTGCCAAGCAATGGCTGGGCGGCCACCGGGTACTCGAATATTCATCAGGGGCGGGGCCGGACCAGGATCGGGCCGAGCGAGCTAGTTGAATATTCATTTAAGGGGCGGGGCCAAATGGCGGACAGGGCGCGGGCGGAGTAATATTCATCAGGGGTGGGCGGGGCCAGGCCACGGCCAGCCGGTCTCGGGCAGTGTGAATATTCATTAGGGTGGGCGGGGCCGGACAGTGGCCTGGCCGGCTCGGGCCTCGCGAATATTCATCAGGGGCGGGGCCGGGCAATATCCGGCCGGGCGCTGGACCCGAGGAGGGTGGGGCTTTTCGAGGGCGGCCCAGGTGGGGATGATGCGGGGTGCACGCTCCCGCCTCTCAGTAGCAATGACCGGAGAAGGGACCCTCTGAGACCCCCAAAGCCAAGAGGCGGCCGCGACCCCATGACTTCTGCGGAGAGGGCGTGTCCGCCCTGCCAGTCCCTGACCCCAAGGCCGCGAGCGAGTCCGCCGGGGTAGAGCAGCCCGTGCTCTGTCCTCGCCCTGCCAGCCCACCGTCTGCGGAGCACGGGTACAGATGCACCCCGAGACCCTCGGTTCCGGTGGCTCCGCGCGAGCAGCCGCGATCTGCCGGCCTGCACCCCCAGATCTGCCGGGCTTCAGACTCCTTACCTGGAGGTAACCGAGGATCAAGACAGGCAACCTCGCAAGCTAGAAGGCAGTTAGGCAGAGTTCTCTTCTGTTTCATCCACGCTCGTCCCTATCACATTCCTGCACCAGCCAAAAATGTCCAGGGGCTCCCCAGTGCCAGGTACCTGACTGCTGGCCTGCCCACCCCCAGCTTCGGGTCCAGGGCCCTATGGGCCTCTTCTCAGATGAAGCTAAGCTTGCTGCTACTTGGAGCTCACTGACAGCAGGGCCCCATCGGCCTGCAAATCCAAGGCCCTTCTCCCCTGGGCTTCACCAACATCAGATCTGCACTGCTAAGTGTTCTGCGTACAATTCCCAGCCCTGGGGTAAGGAAGCTAAAGTACAGAAAGATAAGCAATGAACCCCAGCTCAGGACAGCTACCTGGGAGGGGAGCGGGGATCTCTCCAGATCAGCCCATCCCAAAATCCAAGTCTGACGCCACCCAGGCGGTCTGTTCTACCCAGATTAAGTTCAACGCCCTCCTGCTTCTTGGCAGTTTAGTTTCCAAAGTTTTGGACCCAAAAATGTCTTGGAAGTTTAAGACACATCCAGGGACATCTGGTATTCACTGATTTGAGAAATCACAGTAACCAAAGTGCTTCTCGGAGTTATTAGTCCTTTTAAATGATTCTGGCCCAGGCTGGTGGCGCATACCTGTAATCCCAGCACTGGGGAGGCTGAGGCAGTATTGCCAAGAGTTTGAGGCCAGCGTGGGCTACATAGTGAGTTCAAGTCCAGCCCGAGATATAATGAGACCCTGTCTCTAAATAAATAAATAAATAGATAAATAAATAATTCTGATCAGCAGCACTGGCGTTACCCATGAGTTCAGGTTAAATAATTTACTCAGAACTAGATTCATTAAGTTCTGAATTTCGGACCATATTCTTAGTAATAATATCTAACAGTCTTTATTAGTAGTAACACGTATTAGGCTCAGACAATGTGCTAAGTCCTTTACATATGTTATCGTATTATTTTACTCCACACATTCGGAAATAAATGTCTAAAGACAAACACTTAGCGGTATGGTGGCGTACACCTATAATCCCAGCACTCAGGATGCTGAGACAGAAAAAAGAGAAAGAAGTGACTTACTAGGATGTATGCATAGGTGGTCCCAGGATACAAATGCCAGGACTCCTCCCCTGAGGTGGCTCCTTCCATAGATGCAACTCTAAAGCCATGACATCAAGGCCCACCTCAGACCACCCCTTTGCCCTCTGCTTATCCAAACTCCCTCCATCACCTCAGAGCCATCTCTTCCTCTACGGGCTTTGTCTAAGTCTCCCTCCCTTCATCGCCATGGGGACAGTTACTTCCCATTTTGAAGTCAGCTCCTGCTCTTGAAGGGCCTCCGACCATTGCCCATTGTCAGGAAAAGCAACACAGCCTGCCCTCGGAGATCTTACAGCCTGATTGACAATGGGCATAAGACAGTTCCACAAATAGCCATGGCATGATGCAGGACATTGTAAATCTCAGGAAAGAGCAACAAGTGGGTCTATTATTGTCTATAATGGACTTAGGAAAAATGGAACTGGGCTCGAACCTTAGTTCTATGATGCACCAGTTGTGCAACCTTGCTCGGGCCGCTCAACTTCTGAGCCTCTGTTTCCTCTTCTGTATACTCTGAGACTAGAGATGAGAAGACCAAGCAAGAGCCCAGGCCAGGGTTGTCAGGCCTGGTACCAAGTGATGCAAGAGGTCTTGGGAAGTAGCTAAGACGTGGCATCGGATGGGATGCCAGGCGGCAACATAGTCAAGCAAGTAAAAGTTTTGCTTGTGGCCCCGTGCCTTGTTGACACTTCCAAGGGTGCTGCCATGAGCAGAGGAAAGATGGGAGCCACTGGAAGGCAGTGACCAAACTGAATGAACTTTTCATGCACCATTCGTGTACACTGCCTGTCCTCAAACTCAACTCCAGCCCCACAGCTGGGAACCAGGTTTTCAATGAACAGCCATGCAGTAGACCAACCTGCCATAGCGGCTTTCCACATGTGGGTGCCGTACCTCCTGTAGTCCCGCTTCTTCATGCTTTCATTTCCTGAGGTTTCAGTTACCTGAGGTCAACCACATCTCAATGGAAAAAAATACTGGAAATAAATTTCATAAGTTTAAAAAAAAAAACTAGTATAGTATATTGTTATAATTGTCTTTTATTATTGTTATTAATCAATCACTTAGCCTAACTTATAAATTAAACTTTACCACATGTATACATAGGAAAAGAACATGGCATGGCTGGGATTTGGTACTATCCATGGTTTCAGGCATGCAGTTAGGTTCTTGGAACGTTCCCCTACAGATAAGGGGGGACGACCATGACAGAAAGTCTTGCAGTTCTGGAAACTGAAAGTCCAAGACCAAGGTTCTGAACTATTTAGTTTATTGGGGAGGAGGGGATTTGGGAAAAAGGGAACTGTGCTTGAGGTGATGCAAGGAATTTGGATAGGCAGAGAGTGAGGGAGTGCACTGAGGTGGCCCTCTCTTGCCAGCTTACAGACAGCCACGTTCTCCCTCTGTCTACACATGGCTTTTCCTTGATGCATGCAAAGAGAGGGAGAATGTGCTCCCTGGTGTCTCTTCTTATAAGGGCACTAATCCTATATATCAGGGCCTCACCTTAATGACCTAATTTAACCTTAAATACTTCCTTAAAGCCCTATAGCCAAACACAGTCACATGAGGAAGGGGAGGGAAAGGTTCAGTTTGAGTCAGGGAGACACAAACCTATGTTCTGCAACAAGCCACGTGCAGTACACCATGCCAGAAAGCAGACATCATGGCCCTTGTCCTTAAGAATCTATTTGAGGGCCGGTGAGATGGCTCAGCGGCGTAAGCGCCTGCCTTGCAAGCGCGAGGGCCCGAGTTCGACTCCCGGAACCCACATACGAAAAAGGGGCCGGTGATATCGCTCAGTGGCACGGGTGCCTGTTGGCGCGCGAGGTCCTGAGGTCGTCCCCCTGGTACCCACAAAAAAAAAAAAAAAAAAAAAAGAATCTATTTGAGGACACGAACTCATCCAAAAAGCTAATCAGGGTGGTACACAGGAAAATAAGTAGCACTTTGGCATTTTAGGCCAGGGGGAAAATAATTTGCTTAGACAAAGAATGAAAAGTTGAAAGAATAAGGAGACCAGCCAGAGGACTCAGTTTAGGAAGCCTGAGAAATAGTGGGTTGATGAGCTTTCTGTTACTGTAACAAGTACCTGAGATCATTGCTTATAAAAAGGAAAGGTTCATTTTGACTCCGGGTTTTGGAGGTTTCAGCTTGTGATTGGTGAACGCCCTTGCTTTTGGGCCTGGGGTGAGGCAGTGAATCATGAGAAGATGGCAAAGTCATTCACCTCATGGTGGCCAGAAGCAAAGGAAGAAGAAGGGGTGGCGTCCCACTATCCCCTTCAAAGGCAGGCCCCCAGTGACCTATGACCTCTTCGAGGCCCCACCTCTTAAAGTGTCCACCACCTTTTAATAGCACCACTGTAGGGACTCAGCCTTGAACACATGGCCCCTTGGAGGACACTGAAGAATCAAACTACGGCAGAGAGTAAGGCAGGTGAGGTGGAACTAGAAGACAAAACTGGGTCAAGGAGACTGTAGGGGGTTTAAAACAGTCTAGACTAGACTGCCCACCATGCCAAGAAACAGTCAGCCTGGCCTCAGCTTGCCCAGGCCCCAACGGTAGGTATTTTGGCACTTTTTTTGGTAGTGTAACAGAATACCTAAGATGAGGCCATTTATAACGAACAGAGATGTACTTCTTATTGTTCTGGAGGTCGAGAAGTTCAAGGTCTGGGGCCTACATGATGTACCAAGGGTCTTCTTGCTACATCAGCTGATAGCGGAAGGACAAGACTGTGTGTGTGTGTGTGTGGGTGTGGGTGTGTTCCCACAAGTGGGTGATGGGGGAAAGACAAAGAGAAGGGGGAAGGGTGTGGAACCCATCCTTTTATCAGGAAATCCCTCCCGCAATAACTACCCACTCTGATGATGACCAGCCTACCCCTATGATAATAGCATTCATCCATTCACAAGGCAGGGCCTTCGTGACCCACTTGGTGGTCTGTCCTTGTCCCTGAGACACAATACCTGACACCCATACCTTCGGGGCAGAGGTTTACTTGGCTCACAGTTTCAGAAGTTTCAGTCCATGCTCAGCAGACTTAAACGAGAAACAGCACGGCAGAAAGGCCTGGGCCAAGGAAAACTTCCTGTCATGGTGAACAGGAAGCAGAGGAAGAAGGGAGGAGCCAGCGAGGGAGATAGGCCCCCTTCCAGGTCTCACCCCCAGTGACCACCTCTTCCTGCCAGGCCCCACCTCAAACAGCACACCCAGCTGCTCAACTCCCCGGAGGACGAACCCAGGGATGAGCCGAGCACCCCCTGGTCCACTCACCTTTGTAAAGCTCCCCTTCTGAGTGCATCACAGGATCACACTGCCAACACGGTGGCACTGGGGATTGTTTCCAACACGTGAATTTTGGGGTCACTGCCAAACCATAGCAACAGGTGTGGTCCTGAGCGCAGCAGGCCACACAACGTGAGTGCTCGTCTTCCTGGTGTGCAGTGGGCTGGCTCTCCTTACACAACTCCGGGGAAGCTTAGTTATACCAGAACGTTAGGATGAACAGTGTCAACTGCTTGTCCATTGCCTTATTGCCTGGGTTATTTTTTGCTGCAGAAATATTGGGAGAAATGGATTTTCAAACTCAGAAGAGAGCAGCGTCAAGAGCAGAGCACTGAAAGGGTATAACTTGAAAGCCCACGGTCATGGAGGACTTGGATCAATGAGAAATACAAGTAAATGATGAAACTATTAGCAAGGAGGATTGAGAAAAGATGATGAGATGTGTTCAGGCAAAGCTCAAAGAGCAGAAGCACAGGCTTAGGGAGTGGAGGTCTGAGTTCTTATCTCCTGATGGATAAGGGGTTGAGCAAGTGTGTATGCCCTGAATCCCTCAGCTTTCTGACATATGAGATTTAGGGGTTGGGTAAAATGATCAACAGGTTCTTTTGGAGCCTTGGAGATTCTGATTTATATCACACTGGCCTCATCCATTTAACCCCTCACACCTTAGCCACGATGGAAGAGGGATGGCATGAGTGGTGAAAGTTTTAAGGGCATATGGGGAATGCTATGCATTTGGCAGCAAGCTTCATCTTTTGAAAGCCATCTTTGCGCATTGGAGGAGAGGACCAAAATCTTTGTAATGAGCGAGAGCATCAGTCATATGAAAAAAAGTAACTAGTCTAGCATCCAACAGGGTGGAAGGTGTGGGGTAAGGAAGGCAGCTCAAAGGGCAACAAAAGAAGAAACAGCCCATGTGTGGGATCAAGATCCTATCCTTGCTAGTGTGCTGTGGACGCTGCCATATCTGCGATGAGGAAGTTATCTCATCCCAGGTCTTCCAAAGGCAGAGCCTGAGACGAGGATTTGGCTGCAGACAGTTTGTCTGGAAGATCAGCCCAGGGAGCACAAGTGAAGGAGAAGGGGACATGGGGAGTGGAAGGGAGCTGAGCTAGTGAGGAGCATGTCAATGAGCAGGTGGACACTGTGGGCAGCTGGCTACGTGTTCCTGGCTTGCTGGAAAATGGGGGGAAGTGCAAGTTTACTTTATGGGTACACTGTATGTGAACCTGTTATCCTGGTCTCTTTTCCATTGCTATAGAGAAATACCTGGACTGGGTAATTTTTAAAGAGCAGAGATTCATTGGCCACCAGCAAGGGCACTGTGCTCCTTCAACTCATGGAAGAAAGCAGCAGGGCAAGCAGTGGTGCACAGAAGGGACAGGACAAGAAAGGCAGCTTCACTTAATAAGAAGCCACTGGCGTGGTGACTGATTTGATCTGCAAAGAGAAAACTAGATAGAAAAGCATGAATCCCTCCTAATGAGGCCCTACCTCCCAGCAGAGGTAAAATGATAAATTTCCACATGAGTTTCAAAGGAGATAAAACATATTCACATCATAGCACTTGTGTTCATAGAGAAGGGTTCTGTAAACATTTGCTTTTAAAAACCATAACATTCTAATTGCTGTATATAGATGAACTATTTGAACTATTTTGAGGACCCTTTGTCTTTTTAATACATTTATATAGGAGGATTACTTTAATCAAGTTATAGTGTGAAAGTCCTTTATCTGCAGAATTCTCAAGGGGCTTCAAAAATTGTGTCAGAAATAATCCTAGATAAACTTGAGTCGTTTGTAGGAAAATGGAAGCCCCTCCAGACCATAATCTTAGTGAAATAAATTGGACACACAAGTTAAATACTGCATGTTTCTCTTGTATGAGAAACCCAAGGGTAAATTAGGAGCAAAAGGGAGGATAGGCATTGGGAAGTAGGAAGAACAAGTTCTAGTAGGAAGGGGAAGAAGGGGGGAGGGAAGAAAGGGAAAAGGGGGAAAAAGAGAATAGAAGGGAAAAAATGTAAACGAAGCATTTGTAAATGTTAGGGGACAAAGAGTTGAAGGGAGAGGAGGGGAATGGGAATAAAATGAATCAAGATATATTATGCCCAGGTACAATTCTCTATGATGAATGTGATCAATATGTATGACAAATATGTACTAATAAAAAATATAAAGTTAAAAAGAAGAAATAATCCTAGAAAATTAAGGTGTGTTATGTCCATGTGCAAACTCCCCACAATGGGCATAATCATTATGTACTACAAATATAAAATAAAAATAAAACATATACTAAAAATAAACACCCCCGTTTTGAACACACTTACCCCATTGTTCTTGCCTCTTTCTGAAGCAGTTCTAGAAGTCCTCTTTTGTAGTGTTTTTATGTGGTGTTATCAAAAATTTGGTGAATGTAACTGCCATTCAGTGGAAAGTCAGGCTCATAAAAACATGATAGTGAAAAATGGAATGAATGTGTCCAAAGTAAAAAGGGGATGTTTTGAGGGAGATGCACAGAAATGTACCTTTAATGGTAATGTGTTTTTAAAATTTAAAGATTAAAAAAGAAAGAAAGAAAGAATCCCAGCTTGAGAACTCGAGATGAGAGTAATAGGTGGTGGTTGGGAAAGGCTGTCTGGGACATTAACAGTTGTCAGGCATGTCTGGCATGCCTGGTAGTTTCCAGGTGAAGGGAATCAGGGACTCTGCCAGTGGAACCAAGCTAGACCTGCTGGCCGAGGATGTGATGGAGACGTCCATCATACTTCGTCAGATACTTGTGCCCTGTCATGGCTGTGTCTAGATGTCCCCCCAAAGCCTCATGCAGTCTTAGATGGGCTTTTTCGAGGTGGCTGAATCTAGACTGTGTGATGCTGGGATTAAGGGTGTTTGATTAGTAAATCAGTCCACTGATTGTTTTAGCACTGCCCCACTCGCAGTAGCCTAGATACAATATAAAGGGGGCAGAAAGACGCTGTTAAGGTCCCCCGTTGCTTTTGCTACATTCTGCCCTCCGTGAACTGTTCTCCTCTGCCATGCCACCCTGCCTTGGAGCCAGCTGATTATGGACTGAAACCTCCACAAACTGTGAGCTAAATAAGCCTTCCCCACTTTAATTTTGGGTGTCAGGTATTTTGTCTCAGCAACAAGAAAAGTAACTAAGACATGCCCTCAGCCTGAAAGCCACATCCCAGGAAGTGGCCAGATCAGAGAAGGCCTCCCGATGCTCACCCATTTAATATGTCACCACCGAAGTAGACTCATTAGTTCAGATAGGATGCATGAGATCTTATCCAACACGCTCCAGAGTGCCCTTAGACGTAGAGGTTCAATCATAATCAAGTTTATCCCTTTAAAAATAAATGAACCACGTGGCTCCATTAGTGCCCCGCGAGCTCTCCAGTGCTAGCTATTGATTTGCAGTTAATAACAGGGATTCCAATCTCCAAACCTTCCAACCTATGTCCTAGAACAAGAGACTGCTGGTGCATACCAACCATCAACTATGACTGGTAGATGCTGTATTTATGAATTACACATTTCCTGTTCTTTTGGATAAGCACAGTTATCATTGTCATCTTCTTTTCCACATCTACTACCTATATTCTGTGAGCAGCTGGTTTAGGGTAGTCAAAGTCGGGTCAAGAGGCCAGCCATGCCTGAAATGGATCACCTGGGCTTGTCCCCCACCTCTGGGCCACAGACAGCCCCTGGAGGTTATTTGGGGTTTGAAGAGGGGGAAGTGTTGGAGGAAGGAAAGGGTTTGACAAGGAAGTGTAGCTGGATGGGCACAGTCTTTCACCTCCTAAAAAGGCAACTCAGAGCCCGTCGCAAACAGGAAGGCCTATTGGTTCTCACCAAATTCCACCTTCTCCTGCATTAGCACGTGTCGCCGTCAGTGGCCTGACCTGTATAGAAAAGTATTCAGATCTGCACCGGTGCTTGTGGAGATGGGCCACGATACGACAGGGTCTTCAGAGGCCCAGCTTAGCTCTTTAGTTGTACAGAGAGAAGAAAATGCAGACAAGTGGACGCCAGCCGAGGGCAAGAGGAGTTAAAGGTCAGGGACCTGGATATGGACCCAGCGTGGGCCGCTTGTTAATATCAGCACTCATTTTGAAATTTCCAGGAATTGGGAACAAGGCAGGCTCTCAAAGAGAGAACCAGCTCCTTAGGAGAACATTTACAGCTATTTTCATAACCATTGGTTCTTTAGCCCCCTGAGAAGTCCCCTTCTGCACTGCTACGCTGTACAGAGTGAATGAGAACGAGAATATATGTTCTGTTTCCCAAACTCTGCTCCTCAGAGCCCGGGGTTCCCTGGATATTCCAAGGGATCTGGGGGATTTTAGCTCACCGCCTGGCCCTTCCTCTTCCCACCACACAAGTTCTGCTTTTGTGTGTTCTACAAACTGGGAATGTGAGTAATATTTTTCTCAGATGAGATTTCCACTGCTAAAAGTTGCAAAATCCTGAGTTAAAATCTATTTGAAACCAAGATTTCCATAATTACATGGCAGAGATATCTGTCTAGCAAACATGTTTCTGAGTTCAAAACTAAACAACACTTTCAGCATTTTGAGAATCGTTGCCATGACTGAAGCAGAGGTAGAGAACTGATGTAGGAGTGGGAATCAGGCTCTGGGTTCTGGGTTCAGTCCTGTTGGAATTTACACCCGACCCGTACCATGCGACTAAGTATTTGTCAATCACTGTATTCACATGAAGATCTGAGGGTGGCTGTGGCCGATTCCAGGCTGCGTAAGTGTGACCTCAACCCATCAGGGTACTGTGGCTTGATGTGATGTCCCCACTGAAACTCGTGCTGCAATGGCATTGCCACCTGACAGTATGGGGGGGTCAGGAGTGACAGGGTCATGGGCTGCGCACTCTAGAGTGGACGGATGGATGAATGTTGCTTCTGAGAGGGGGTGGGTTATGGCAGGGGCAGATTGTTGCAAAGCGTCCAGCCCTCTCTGTCCTCCCCTAGCTTTCCTTGTACCCTCTCGCTTTTTGTCTTTCTGCTGTGACTCAAAGAAGCACAGGTCAGTCCTTCATGCTGCTATCTGATCTTGGACCTTCCCGCCTCCAAAACTGTGAACTAAATAAACCTCTTTTCTTTACAAATTACCCAGCTCAGGTATTCTCTGACAGCAACAGAAAATAGAGCAAGTCGTGACATCTCTATAGTGGCCTGTCTTTTTTTAAATTAATCTACCTCCCGTTTCTCACACAGCATAGTTCAGGCTAATCAAAAATGTTTTTCATTCCTTAGAAGTCAGATCCAAGAAACTATAATAATAAAAAGATTATCAAATAAAACTGTCAAATGATAATCAAGGCAACACTGATTACATTGAAAAGTTAAAAGGATGTTTATGAAGTGTGTAGTGACAAAGAAAATGTATGTTGTGATATTCATTGAAAATATCACCGTACAAAATTTGTCTGAGATTATGGTCGTAGCTATGTAAACCTTAAAACTACTCATAGGAGAAATAATGCAAAGAAACATAATAAATAATTGCTGGCCAACAAAACCATAAGGGATTTGTCCCCTCCCTCAAGATATGGTTCTGTGAATTTTCTCTATGAACCTGTCTAATGATATATACATACATATATAGATAAATTTTTACTGAAATAGAGTGTTTTAGTTTCCTAAAGGTTGCTCTAACACAGCACTCTGAACTGGCTTTCTAGCCAAGCGCACGCCTGCAATCCCAGCACTCAGGAGGCTGAGGCAGGAGGATCACCTAGAGTTTGAGGCCAGCCTGGACGACATAGTAAGACTACATGGTGAGACCCTGTCTCAAAAAACCGTATAATAACCATATAAACAGATTAAATAAATAAATAAAATAAACTGGTTTTCTAGTGCTTAGAGCCGCAGCCGTGCCTGGCTTCCTAAGGCTGATGCTGGGGCAGCGCGTAGCAGGGCTGAGCTCCCGCGGAGCCTGCCCTTGTCCTCAGGACGCCTCCCTCCCCTTCCTCGCCAGTTCCAGCTTCCTTCTCCTGGGTTTGCAGCTGTGTCACTCAGTCTCTGCCTCCACACAGCGTCTCCTGTGGGACCACAGGTTCCCTGATCGCATTTGCAAATTCCCTGTTCCCAGACAAAGCCACGTTCGCAGGTCCCGGACTTAGGACTTCCACACAATCTTTTCCAAGCAGGTGGGGAAGACACCAGTCAGCCCGCCAGAGTCATTTACACATTGCCATTTCCCAGGAAAGTGGAGAAGGTAGTGCCTCCTCCCCCTCACAGAGCGGCTTGCACACTTCAGCTCCAGGGTGGTTGAGTAAAGTGGCAGTTTGGGTAGCTGCTGCTATGACCCCCTTACCATCATCTAACGTGTGTTTTTTAGGTGTGTACTGAGTTCACAGGACTGTGTTCATCTATCAAAATTAAAAGTCTCGCAAAAGTCTCTTCCAGCCAGGGACTGCAAGTTGTTTTCATTTACACTGTAATTTTTCAAACCGACTGACTTTTTATAAGTGACTACCGTCTGCAAGTCCCTGTAAAGGGTATCTTTAAAATTAAATTGTAAAGGTTTCTTAGACTTTTTCATAAACATGTAGCAGATGATAGGGAAGAGACCAATAGGATAAAAAGAAGGAAGAAAATTGAGGAAGAAAGAGATCGAAATTAAAATTGGTGTTACCAAAAGGAGTATTTTTTCAGCGTGCTGTGGTCCCCGGTTTATTTGGGGTATTTGGGAATTAGCTAATGTCTTAAAATGTCTTGCTGGCTTTGAACTATTTTATGTGTGCGTGACTTCTTCTCATGCCAGAAACAGTTTCGTTTTTTTTTAATATTGAGCTTTAAGGATGTTTATTTAATTTTTTGGAAGAATGATGTTTTTCACTAAATGTAACAGAATTGCCTGACATAAAAATATAAATAAGAAATGATGACGTCATGGGCAAAGCAAACATGACTTTGTTTATGTTCCTGGGTATGGTTATATCGCTGCCCTGCGCCTTTGCAAGTGAAAATATTTATTTCTCTTGTTACACACAGGCATTTATTTAAATGAGGATGTCAGTGACCTCTTCAGAGTGGCATGCATCTTCCTTTGCGAGCAGATTTCCATTTTCTTGTTGGATGGGCTTTGTTTATGTCAAAAAGCTGAGGAAATTAAAGGCAAACCTGTGCTAATACAGTGAAACTTCACCGGCCGCGAGTCAGGAAATCGGAATCCCTCTCTGGTGTGTCAGGACGTTAAAGCGGGCCAGTTTCTCCTCACGGGAATCCTGCTGGGATACGGAACTCTCTCTTCTCCTCCACGAGGGGCAGGGCTGCCCCACGCAGAAAGGCCGGGGAACCCACGGCGGGCGCCTCCCGGGTCTGCCTCCCCCTGCAGCCCGCAGCCCCGGCCCAGGAGGAGGCCGCAGCACAGTCGGCCCTCTGCTCTGCGGGTTCCCATCTCCAGATCCAGCCAACCAAGCATGGAAAACATTCCAAGAAATTGCATTTGTACCAAACACGGACAGGCTGTTTTCCTGTCCCTAAGTGACACAGTATACTATGTATGCTCATGACACTCGCATTACCTTAGGGATCGCAAATAATCAAGAATTGATTTGAAGTATACAAGAGGATGTACATAAGTGCTGTGCAGGGCCGGTGAGATGGCTCAGCGGTGTAAGCGCCTGCCTGGAAAGTGCGAGGGCCCGAGTTCGACTCCCGGAACCCACATACGAAAAAGGGGCCGGTGATATCGCTCAGCAGCACGGGCGCCTGCTGGCGTGCGAGGTCCTGAGGTCGACCCCGGGACCCACACACACACAAAAGAAAGTCCTATGCAAATAAGACATCATTTATTTATTTATTTATTTGTTTATTTTTGTTTATTTGAGACTGGGACTCACTATGTAGTTCAGACTGGCCTTGAATTCACTGTGTAGCCCAGGCTGGTGTCGAACTCGTGGTGATCCTCCTGCCTCAGCCTTCTATGTGCTGGGATTACAGGTGTGTGCCTCTCGGCATTTCATTCACATTACATCATTCGATCCTCGCACACTCTGTGTAACCACATTGTGTATTACTCCTGTCTCATGGAGGAGAAAGCCCAAGCCCTAGAGACATTCAGTGACCTGGCCCTCACTTTACCATTAGAAAGTGGCAAATCCAGGGTTAGGAGCAGACTCAGTCCAGCACGGTGGCACATGCCTGTAATCTCAGCTGCTCGGGAGGCTGAAGCAGGAGAGTCCAGACAACGTAGCAAGACCCTGTCTCAAAATAAAAATAAAAAAGCCTGGGGATACAGCTCAACGCTCCCCAGACTCAATCCCCAGTACACAAATGTGGCCAACCCGTGCTTTTGGCCGTTCAATTTCAGGTAGCTTGTACATTATAGCCAAAGCTCGATGGAAAGATCCAAGATTCCTTACTGTGAAGGAGGGATTAAAAAATTTTTCCGCTCCTAAAATAATATAGTCATTAAATAAAGTATAGAAAAGTATAAGATATAAATAAAATTCACCCATAGTCCTTACCAACAATCATCAGCATTTAATCTACTTCTGTTCTCCCCCAAACATGTTTGTTTATTGATTTATTTATAAATGGAATTTCTCTGTTTGGTGGCTTGCTTTTTTTTTTCTTAGATAAGGTCTTGCTGTGCAGTTCAGGCTGGTCTTGAGCTCACTATGTAGCCCAGGCTGGCCTTGAACTCTCAGCGATCCTCCTGCCTCAGCCTCCCTAGTGCTGGAATTACAGGTGTGTGTCACAACGCCTGGCTGGTGGCCTACTTCTTTTCACTTCATACATTGCTCACGGCTCAGTAACTGCTCCGTCACAACCCACCTATCAACTCCCTGGGCCTGATAGTACAGCAGCCCCCACACCCACCTTCAATTTCCACAGTGCAGTCAAGCATGGTGCAAAACTATGAAATGGAAAATTTGTGACATACACTATTTGTAAATTTTAAGGCGTGCGCTTCCCAAGTGCTGGGATTACGAGTGTGTGGTGTTACACGCCTGGCTAACGCACACAATTTCACCTTCCCAAATGCCTACTTTGTCACACAGCACTAAAGCAGGCAGGACTAAGAAGCACGAGACGATCTGGGAGAGCAGTGAGTTTTGTAGGTGAAGTCTGTGGGGACGAAACTGGGGTTTGGGATTTGGTGCTTTCACACCTGGTGGCGCCCGGGAGAAAATGACTCGTTGGTCCCTGAAACTGACCAGAACTTGGATGAGTGCGAAGTGCAGTGACTACAGGGGCTTTCGTGTTTCATTTTTAATTTGCAAATAGTAAACCATTTAATTAACATTAAAACATTTTGTCATGGCATTGCAGAAAGAGAGTGATATTACAGCAAATCTATTATGCTGACTTTTCTCATTTTACCCTGTGGTGGAACTCTACTACTTTCTTTCATCTCTTTTTGTCTGTTTGTTTTCTTTGAGATAGTCTCACTGTGTTGTTCAGGCTGGACTTGAAGTCATTGTGTAGCCTAGGCTGGCCTCAAATTCGTGCTGATCCTTCTCAGCCTCCTGAGTGCTGGGACTGCAGGCATGCCCCACCACACCCGGCTGTTTCATCCCCTGAATCAAGTGACACTCCTGTGGAAGCTCACTCATTCTAGACTTAGCATGAGTAAAATCATGAGGTTGCTGGTTACTTAGTCTGGCTGGTGGGTGACACATTTGTATACCAATGTAAAAATTAATCATGGCCTAGGCTGTAAAGTGGTGCTCATGACTGCATAATCCATCAATCAAAACAGACACACGGGGCCCTGGGTTCAATCCCCAGGACCTCCCACACACGCCCCCCCCCAAAAAAAGAAAAGAGGCAAACAACCATAAAACCAAGCAAACAATGTCCAGTGTTTGATAGGAAAGATCCAGTAAAATCAAAAGAACCCTGCACTGGGGGCGGTGGGTTGCAGTTCCCTGTTCTGTCTGCCATGTTAGTTATGTGCAAATGGACATTTAATCTAGGCCCCAAAAGATGCCAGGGAGTAGCTTTTCTAACCCTTTCGCTTTACAGGGGAAAATAAGCTTCATCAAGGGAAAGTTAATTGTCCAAATGTTCCAATAAGTCTTGTTTTCAGTTCAGACCTTTGACTCAAAACCAAATACTATGTGCACAAGTCTGCTTCCATATTCCTGTTTGGGTTTCAGTTTCGTGGCCAACAAAAGGAGAAGACTGAGCTCTTGACAGAAACACTTAACATAAGCCAGTCAAGCCTTGTCGAGGTTGAACTCGCAGTTTATGGGAAATACAGGGGACAGAGGAACTGGTTAAATGACAGTGTGAAGAAATAATTAGACCATTCCAGAAGGTGGTGGCCTGGGCTCTCAAAAGAATTTTTTAAATGTAGGTGAAGGCGTGGTTGCACACACCTGTAATCTCAGCACTCAAGATGCTGAAGCAGGAGGGTTGGAGTGAGTTCAAGGCCAGCCTGAACTACCTAGTGAGACCTAGTCTCAAAAACAAACAAACAGGGCTGGTGAGATGGCTCAGTGGCATAAGCGCCTGCCTGGCAAGCGTGAGGTCCTGAGTTCGACCCCCGGTACCCACATAAAGGAAGAAAAGGGCCGGTGATATTGCTCAGTGGCATAAGCTCCTGCTGGCAAGTGCGAGGTCCTGAGTTCAACTCCCGGTACCCACATAAAAAAACAAACAGGGCCAGTGAGATGGATCAGCGGCGTAAGCACCTGCCTGGCAAGCGCGAGGTCCTGAGTTCAACTCCCAGAACCCACATACGAAGAAAGGGCCAGTGATATCGCTCAGTGGCACGGGCGCCTGCTGGCATGCGAGGTCCTGAGGTCGACCCCTGCTACCCACAAAAAAAAAAAAAAAAAACTTACAAACAAAAATGTGGAAGCTATTACAAATAAAAGGAGACTAAAAAGAGTGTCTTAGTTACTTTTCTTGTTGCTGAGACATAATACCCAACACCCAAAATTAAAAGAGGAAAGGTTTATTTGACTTACAGTTTGTAGAGCCTTCAGTCCATAATCAGCTGGTCTAAGGCATCTTAGAAGAGAAACAGTTCATGGCAGGCAGAAGGTAGCAAAGCAACAAGGGACGACCATAGCTCTTTCTGTCCCTTATATCTTATCCAGGCTACTTAGGGTGGGTAGCACTCATACCCTTAATCTCAGTGCCCATGATGCTAGCATCGCACCATGAATCAATCCCCGCATCACATACTCTAGACGCAGCCACCTCTGGAAAAGCCCCACCTATGACTGCATGAGGCACTGGGGGGGGGACATCTAGACACGGCCATAATAGAGAGATAACACCAAGTGAACCTTGCTTAGATCACGTTTGAAATATCACAGTTATCAAAACTATGGTCAAGACAACTGGGGCAGGAGAATACGGCACCTCAGCGGACACTGCAGCACTGTTGCTTTCTCCAGTGAAGTAATAGTGCATGCGGACGTGTTGCGTATCCCTTATCCAGCTCAAAACACCTGGAGCAGAGTGTTCTGGATTTTGGAATAGGTGTGAGACAGGAGTGTAGGGTGAGGCCAGGCTGGCTGGGGAAGTAGACACAACCTGTTAATTACAAGATTCTGGAACACACGTGCAGAACAGTTCCCAAAGAAAGCCCTGCATCCAGACTTCTCCCGTGGACTTGAGCAGACTTTCGATAGATAGGACCTGACGTCAACCCAAGGATGGGTGATACAAGAAGGACAGTCCACTCTGAGCTTTTGCCACTGTGTCCTCTCTTGTGTGGTGGCCGCCCTCACGCTGTAGGCTGCACTTATTTTCCTACTTTTACTTACTTTTACTTGGCCCAAACTTGGACTGCAGAGCCTGTTTCTTTTCCTACTTTTAATAAAACTTGGCTACCATTTGCCCTTGTCTTAACCAATTCTTTGCTCAGGACAGAAAGAACCTAGAAACCACCTCCAGAAGGGACTCCAGCACCCCATAACCCAGTAATGGGTGCACATATATAATGAGATACCTTGGGGATGGGGCCCAAGTCCAAATGTGAAGCTCATGTTTCCTATAAACCTTATACACTTAATCTGAAAGTAATTTTATGCTTTTCTGCATAGGCAAATGCTACCAGTGAACTACACGCCCAACCTTATCCTATATTTCAAATAAATCTGTGTATGAAAGCAAGTTTCACCATGTGGAATTTTCCACTTGTGACATCATGGTGCTCAAAATGTTTTGGATTTTAGAGCATTTCATATGTTGGAATTTTGGACTAGGACACTCGATCTGTATAGGTAAATGTCCTTATTGTTAAGAAATGAATCTAAAGTATTTAAGGTAAGCAATTACAATGTTTACAGTTTACAAATGGTGTAGTCCTTGGGCATGGTGGCACATGTCTGTAATCCTAGCGCTCAGGAGGCTGAGGCAGGAGGATCACTGCAACTTTGAGGTCAGCCTGGACTATATAGTGAGCTCAAGGTCAGCCTGAACTACATATCAAGACCCTGCCTCAAAAACCAAAAACAAAACAAAAACTTAAAACACAACAAGCATGGAATTACTGTGTTGAATTTTGGAGTCCATACACTGACTTTTTGAGAGGTACAAATACCCACCTTGTTGTCCGTGGGCTGCTCCACTCTTCCCCACCTGGGTACAGCCTCTGGGGCAAGGTGGTCTGAGGGGCACTCAGTGGCCCTTCACTGTCAGATAACCCTGCCCGGCAGGGCTGCTGCAGCGCCCATTTTTCAGGTGGGGAAACAGGTGGAGCGCAGTTAAGTAACAAGCAATCAGTGGCTCAGGACACGGCCACTGCGCCGAGGCCCATCCATGGGCAGGGCTGACACAGAAACACGGGAAGTCTGACTCCCAGCAGGTCCTGCGATGGCTGAGCAAGGGGACACAGTGTCACGTGAAGGCTGTGGGTGACGCGAGGCTGTGTGGGCTAGGGAGGAGGCCTTTCCCTCCCCGAAGCCCAGGGAGAGAAGAACCGGTGAGGTTGGTGTCTTGGTGGGACATTTGCTTTGCTTAGCTGATCTAACCCTGTCCCTCTCAGTAGGGGTCGAGACAGCAGAGGGACAGGTCCACGCGGAACGTGACCACAGAGCAGTGTGGCCCCAAATTTCATGAGCTGGAAATGGAATCCCTGAGTCACACGTAAATGATACTGCGAGGTGGGGCGTTTGGGAGTGACCGGATCGGGAAGGCTGAGCCCACGTGGATGAATGAAGCCACTTGCCCGTGAACAGGTCCCTGGGTTGTCACAGCAGTGGCTGGGTGGTACAGGGCAGCACCTCTGACGAGCCTGTTGCGCTGTGTCCCATGATGACCTCCGCCAGGTCCCGATCCGGCAAGAAGACCCTCAGCAGAATCCAGGCTGACGTGGGCCCTGCGCGCCTGGATCTGCCAGCCACCCATGCAAGGAAACCTCTGTCCTCCACGAGTTACCTGGTCTGTGGCGATCTGCGATAGCAACAGAAGACAAAGACAGCAGCCTGGAGTGACAGCATTTGACGTGGCAAGGAAGCTGGGCTCTGCGTGGGTCAGCAGGGCTATGAGAAGGCACCCAGGCCACAGCCGTCATGCTGGCTGGTCACAAGGGGATGTCACCCAGCAGAGGGGACCCAACAGCAGGGCAGGCTGGCGATGGGGGCAAGATCTGAGCAAAGAAGAGAGGAAAGAAGTGAAGTGAAGCTGGGTTTCTCTAGTAGAGAGCTGTGGGGTGCGAGTGCAGAATACCTACATTAACAGAGGCTCTGCCCGCGTCCAAGGTTCACAGTGAAACGGGCAGATGTTTCACTCAGTAATCTCACGATGAATATCTTATTGCTCCATTTAAAGCACTTTGCTTCCACAATTATTTTAAATTTGCCAAATAAATTCTCTATGTTGATGATCCTTGCTATGGTTTGGGTCTGGATGTCCCCCCAAAGTCTCACGTGGTCACGGGGGGGCGCTTTTCGGAGGCAGCTGAATCTAGAGTTTGTGATTCATTCGTGGCCCAGTGCTGGGACTGGAGGAGTGAGTGCCACCCCCCGCCCTATGGCGGGGAGCCTGCACACAATATAAGGGGTGGAGAAGGGACTCGCTCCTACCCTTTTGCTCTTGTTGCTTTTGCTGTCTTCTGCCGCCATGAACAGTTGCCCCTCTGCCATGTGCCACCCTGCCTTGGAGCCAGCTGATTATGGACTGAAACCTCCACAAACTGTGAGCTAAATAAACTTTTCCCTCTTTAACTTTGGGTGTCAGGTATTTTGTCCCGGGAATGAGAGAGAGAGAAGTAACTAAGATAATCCTTTTGAGTGTTTCACCAAATTTGAATGCTAGAAAATCCTAGGCTCTTAAAAATGTTATTCCTTGCATGGTAAAGTGTGTGTTTAGTGTGTACAAAGCCCTGAGTTCAATGCTTAGCACCAAAAGATCAAAAAAAGTAAATGTTATTCCATAAAAAAGATTTCCCCCCAATATTAATGTCACCACACAAACAAAATATTCAATCTAACTGTACACATATGAGGATATTTTTGTATTTTGAGATATAGCTGTTTTGCTATAGTATGCTATAGCTTCTTTCCTATTAGTAGAAAATTGCAACTTGTTTGGGTATAGTTTTGTTATACATTTTTGCTCCAATCAGAATATTAATTATTTTTAGCCACCAAAATTTCACCACAAATATTTTTATCTTCAATGTTAAAATTTTGATCTGAATCTAAAATAGCATTAACAGATTTTTTACTTTTGATATAATGAACTTCTAAAAGCTATATTTTATAATCATGAATTGATTGAGGACAAAAATAGTCATTATTAGAATTATCTGTTGTCCTAGTTACTTTTCTCTCATTGCTGAGACAACATACCCAACACTGAAAGTTAAAGGGGGAAATGTTTATTTAGCTTACACTTCATAGAGCTTTCAGTCCATAATCAGCCAGCCCCAAGGCATCTCAGAGGAGAAATGTTTCATGGCAGGCAGAAGGTAGCAAAGCAACAAGAAGGGACCTTAACAGCATCTTTCTTCCCCTTTTATATTCTATCTAGGCTACTGGGATTAGGGTGGTGCCAAACCAATCGGTGGACTGATTTAGTAATCAAACACCCTAATCCCAGCATTGCATCATGAATCAGTTACACAATCTAGATCCAGCCAACTCTGAAAAAGCCCCATCTATGACTGCATGAGGCTTTGGGGGGACATTTAAACATAAGCCATAACATTCTACCCCTGGCACCCCAAAGACTCATGTACATCCCTTACACAAAAGGCAGTTAGTCCATCTCTAAGAGTCAAAAAGTCCTAATGGTTTCGGCACTATTGAAAAGTCCAAGTCCAAAGTCTCCTCTGAGATTTAAGGCAAACTCTTAGCTGCAAGTCCCTGCACAAAAGAAAAGAAAGTTAAATACTTCCAACATTCAATGGCACAAGATAGACGTTTCCATTCCAAAAGTTATAAATATGAGGATACAAAGGAAAGGGACCAAACCAAGACCAAAATCTAGCAGGGCAAACATTAAATCCCACAGTTTCATTTCCACCATCCCTGGCAATCTGTAGCAAGTTGTAAACTCCAAAGAGTTTGGGTGGCTCTGTGCCTATGGCGTTGCTGGAAGTTGTAGCCCTTATGGCTTCTCTCTGGGTCTGGCTCTGCTCCCTCCTTGCAGTTTTCTTTAGACTACCTATGTTTTTGGCTTCTCTATACTTCTGGGGTCTCCACTGCACCTTTGGCTTCACACTCACAGCTTCACACACTGCCCTTTCATGGGCACACTGCCTGGCCACCCAGGCCTGCTTCGGAAATCTGGGGGGAAGCCTTCCTGACCCCACATCTCTTGCATTCTGCATGCACCTGTGCCACGTGAATGATGCCAAGATCTGCCACCAGCTGGAGAAGTAGCCAGGCTTCCCTCTCCCTTGGCTACAGGCTTTCGGTGCCTTTGAACCAAGTCCCAAGGGAATAAAGGCTACCACCATTCTGGAACGTTGTGCTCTGGGGCTCTCTTCTCAAAGCAAAGTCTTTCACTTTTGCAATTTTGAGGCTACAAAGGCTGGAGTTCTGCTGGTTCTTGTGATGCCCTCAGGCCATCTTTGCTATTCTCCTGATCCTTTTCAGCAATCAAGATCTCCTCTGCTCTATATTTTCAGTCCACAGCTTTACCAGAGCTTCCCGTCTGGCCAAACTCACAATGTTTTAAATCATACTGCTGGGTACTTTGCTCTTCCTTCTCAATATAAATCTGGCTAAAAGCCCCCAACAGTAGCCATGCCACTGCCTCAACATCAGACTGCCTTGAAATTTCTTCTGCCAGATTAATTATTCTACCACCTTTAATCTTAGTCTTGGGCAAAGTCTCTGGATATGAGAAAAATGCAGACAAGCTTTCTGCCAAGTCCACACATGGTCTGGACTCCAACAGCCAATGCAGTCCTTCTTCCCAGTAGAAACCTCCTGAGCCTGGTCTTTACTGGCAGGATTTCTATCTTCTGAGCTCTGACCAGAATCCCATACAGAACAGCTTAAAGCTTTCAAGCTCTACTTTTTCAGCTGGCATCTCCGAAACTTTCCAAACTCTTCCCACAAGCCATTCCCAAAGGCTCCTGAACCACATGGTCAGGTATAGTCACAGCAACAACCTTACTTCTCTGGTACCAGATTCTGTCTTAGTTACTTCTCTCTCATTGCTAAGACAAAATACTTGACACCCAAAATTAAAGAGGGAAAGGTTTATTTAGCTCACAGATGGAGAGGTTTCAGTCCATAACCAGCTGGCTCCAAGGCAGAGGAGAAAAGGTTCATGATGGGCAGAAGGTAGCAAAGCAAAAAGGAAGGGACCTTAACAGCATTTTCTGCCCCTTTTATATTCTATCTAGGCTACTGGGATTAGGGTGGTGCCCAACCAATCAGTGGACTGATTAGTAACCACACACTTTTAATCCCAGCATTGCACCATGAATCAATCACACACTCTAGATCCAGCCACCTCGGAAAAAGCCTCACCTATAACTACATGAGGCTTTGGGGGAACATCTAAACACAATCCATGATATCTGTCATTCTATTTTAAGTCTTACTTGCAAATACAAACTGGAATCTTGTGAAAATCTTTGCAGATTTCTTCTATTAATAGAACCAATGTATTGTGTTATCTTTTCAATTTGCATAGATAAAATACATTTAGGATGCTCATTTGGTCTAAGTGAAAACCCACGTTACTTGGGGTAATATGTAAATTCATCTGCGTTGCATATGTTCAAATGTTATTTTGGGGCACATCGATCCTGTCATTTGCAGACACGTGTCTTTTGGTTGCCATTTGATTAGTTAATCACTGTTCTCATGGTGGTTGATAAATATCAACAAATATTTTGTGTAAGGGTTCAGGTTCATCATCAACAGGAAAATGAAAATTTGGTATTTAATATTTTTTCTTGTGGTGCTGGGAATTGAACCCAGGGCCTTTGCACTGAGCTCCACTCCTCATCCTTTTTTAATGTTTTGTCAGAAGACAGGGTCTTGCTAAGTTGCTAAGTTGCCCAGGCTGGGCTTGAATTTGTGATATTTCTGCCTCAGTCTCCCAGAGTGCTGGGGTTATAGGGGTGTACTAGAACACTGGTGATATTTAATTTTTTATTGTACATACACTTTACTTTTTTTAAAACACATTTCTCCCAAATGCAATGCAAATACTTATTGTATTTCTCAGAAGACTGGTAGATAACAGACGTATTCATGTGGAGACATGAATACAACCAGTCTTTATACAACCAGCCAAAAGTCCATCGGAGCAAGAATGGTCTGACTATTTTCTCTCTATGGAAACTGCTTGGCCTCTGTCTCTGCACATAGTTTACATCCATCTCCCTGAACTTTCCCATGTTTCCCACTGAGCTTGACCATTACGTCTCAGACCGTCATGCGCCCAAGCGCTACTGGCTGCTATGAAGTCCCTGACAAGGGAGGAACCTTGAGTGTTTCTCTCACTATCCCATGACTGGAAGAAATGAGCCATTTTAAGCCATTTTCCTCTGTACCTTTTGTTTAGTCGGGAAGTATACCAGCAAACCAACCTTGAACGGGGGACTTTAAATACAGCACGCTAGGAGAGGGGCACGAGTCAGCTTTGAGAACCCAGTGAGGTGGGAACGCATTCACTGCACTGGGGTTCACCCCTTTTCAGCGGAGGCTTCAGGAAAAGGTCAACTCACATCGGACCCATCCTAGCCTGACGTGGGGTGCGTGCCCGTATCCCAGTAAATGCTATAGATTGAAAATTCTCTGTTTGGCAGATGCTAATGGATTAAAGAAAAAGATGCCATTACTAGAAGTACAGTGATTAGTACAGTAATACAAGCTCGGGGGCTCCCTCTCAGATCCACCACCTACTTAGTGTATGCAGTTCAGATCCAAATAGTGTCTACTGCCTACTTAACAGTGCTGTGCGGGCAGTAAACGACTTCAGTACATGTCTGCAATTATACACCTTGAGTGCCTGCCACATAGAGCTTAATGTTGGCTGTTATTGACACAGTCTGAAACAAATGATGATTTAAGGTTCAGAAATACAGGGACAAGCAAAGATAGGACAAGAAAGTACTAATGGAAATAAATAAGGAACACCAAGTTAAACATGAGAGATCGAAGATGACTCCACTCCCACCTTACCTCTAAAAATACGACAAGGAGATGTTTTTCATAACCGAGCATCATCTCAGAAGGAAAAACAGCTGCAACATCCTACAGAAAAGAAATCAGCCAGACACCTAACTGGTGAACGATGAAACGACCAGAAAGGCCAACGCCTTTTGGCAGTGGGAACTGGAAGTAGGCAGGGTTGCGCAAAAACCACCGGAGCGTTTCAAGGATGGGAGGCGCCACGGTGAGTCTAGAGGGTGGGGTGTTAGGAGGGTAAACTGGGGTTGTTTTGGGCAAGTTATGTCGCTGGAGCTGTAATTGCACATTCACAGCAGACTAGGATGAGAAGGACTAGTGGGATAACGGACTCGGGGCCTAGGAGAGGGACAAGGGACCGTGCTGGACATGGCAGAGTTAAGGGAAAGGCTACATAGTATAGACTGGGACCCCCAACCCTTCTCTACTAGGCTCTGAGAATGCTGTTATCTGCCCTCCCAGGCAATAGGGCTGTCTCTTCCCAGGCACCTGACTAGCCTGATAGAAAATACCTTCACATATGGACGGCCAGCGTCCCCCAACCACACTGCCCAGCCCGCTCTTCTAGAAAGTTCCCTAGGAAACAAGGCACCCCCACTCACAGACAGCTTCCAAGAAGGTCTCCCCACCTCCCCGTACATTTTTGATGACTCACTCTTAATTACGAAAGATCACCAAAACACTGACAGAGAGTTGAGGTAAGTGTTCACATAAAAGCAGAAATCACAACAAAAAAATCAACAAAGAGAAAAGGAAATGTGAGAGAGGGAGAACAATGAAGAAACATAAGAAATTTCTAAACCAAAACGAAATGCTATTTTCGGAGGTAAAAGAAGTTTATTGTACCCATGGATACCATCAGAAAACTGTAAAACAAAGGAAGATGCAAAAGTCATCTTGGAAATTAAAAATACAAGGGTACATGTGACAAACTCAATGAGACAAAAATGAAAAATGCAGTGAAGATAAATTTTGGTAAATTCCCTAAGAAGTGGAAGAAATAAAAAGCATGTGTAAAAAAGATGAAAATGGACTAGAAATGGTAGGACCAGTCTCTCAGTGGAGCAGTCTTCTGAGAAAGAGGAGCTCTGGAGAACGAAGAGGAAAGGAAGGAGAAGAAACAACCATGTTGACAACTGAAGAGCCGCCGGGACACCCAAGGCACAAGTTTCTACGTGGACAGGACAACCTAATTCCCAGCACGACGTGCGACAGGAAACCCACTAAGACAACTCTCTGACATTTCAGAGCACTCAGGATTAGAGATTCTGGAAGCTTTTCTGGAAACATAAAAGGCCACAGACAAGGAGGGGAATCAGGTGGGAATCATCACACCTCAACAGCAAGCCCAGAACTGGCACTGCCTTCAAAACCCCGGAGGAAAACGGTGGGAATCAAGGGTCACTCAAATGAGAGCGTAGAAAAATTCATTTCAAACCCTCACTTGGGCTGTCCTGAAAAGTGTGGGTGTGTCCCAGCAAAACGAGGGCAAAAGAAAGACAGATATGGGTTCAGTGATGGAACCTAACATGGGAGAAAGGCCCAGGGGTGCCCAGGATGGGGTATGGAGACCCCAAGAAGGATGGGGGTGCAGGAGGCCCTGGGGCAGAGAGTGACAGCACGGACAATCCCCAAGGACAGAAGATGACTGACTCTTCGGTAAACAGCTGGGGTGAATTAGTACTTAAAAAGTCAGACAAAGGAGGAAATGTATTCACTTCCAGGAAAGCCAAAAGTGATATCAAAAAGGATATATAGTCATAGTATATTCAGTAACTTAGCTATGAATCACAGTCTCATAGACATAATAATGATCAGTGAATATTGATATGAACAGAAAGTTTTGAAAGGATGTTGAGAATGCGGGGGGTCATGGAAGAGAGCCACATAATGTTCCACTACAGGCAATAGATGAAATCGAACATTGCAAATCAAGAGGGAGTAGTGGGAAGATTATTATTTAGAAATGTGGAAGCAATTATCGGAAGAAATAATGTAGTAAGCAACTGGATCCAGGGAGAAGGGAATCAAAGGTGAGGCAAGGAATTTGTTTTGTTATATGTCTTGTAAAATTATTTGATTTTAAAAAACCATGTACACATATAAATTAAAATTTATGCAGGTTAAAACATTTAGAGACAGCAAGTATGGCAATACTATTATCAGACAAAGTAGGATTTAAGCCAAAACTATTAGAGAAGATGGAAGGAAAATATACTGTCTGCCAAAAAACAAATTGTCATGAACCTTCAGCCTCTTGATTACAAAGACTTAAATAAAAATCTTACTGGAATACTTTACCCAAATTTTTTTAAAACAAAAATTTAATTCTGTAAGTATATAGAAGATATGAATAATAGAATTAGTTACTACTGGAATATATATTTATTCACATTTATATGAATATTTACATATATTTACATATATAGTTATGTACATTCTTTTCAGTTAACTTTAGAAAACTATAAAAGACATTATTAAGTTAGCTCCACAGAAAATTATACATGGCCATACATTCTCTGGCTATGAGGCAGTAAAATTAGAAATGAGCAAAGAAGCAACCAAAAAAATCAATTATCTTGCAAATTAAAAAAATTAATCTCTAGGATAAAAAAAATTTTTAACTAAAAATCATTTACTTTGGAGATGAAGAATAGTGAAGGTAACATGACAAAAACAGGAAACTAGAAAAGGCAATGAAATAACTCTTGAAAAAGAAGTTTATAAAGTCAGTAGGAAGAATTAATTGGGAAAAAATCAGCGTATTTAATCAATGAAACCAAAGCTGTTTCTTCTTTAGGGCAAGCTTGAACAACACAAAGGGAATTTTTTTTGAACATCTAGATGAAATGGAAGATATTCCAGCAAAACAAAAATTACCAAAAATGACCTTATTAAAAAGAAACAAGAAACAGGGCCAGATATGGCAGCCCATGCCTGTAACCCTAGTACTCAGGAGGCTGAGGCATGATGTTCACTGCAAGCTTGAGGCCAGCCTGAACTACATTGTGAGTTCAAGGCCAGTGAACTATATAGTGAGACACTGTCTCAAAAAAACCCACCATTTTATGTGTGTTATGGCTTGTGTTTAGATGTCCCTCCAAAGCCTTATGTGGTCATAGGTGGGGCTTCTTCAGAAGTGGCTGCATCTAGAGTGTGTGATGCTGGAATTAATTCATGCTGTGATACTAAGATGAATGGCAATAAGATTAAGGGTGTGAGTGCTATCCACCCTAAGTAGCCTGGATAAGATATAAGGGATAGAAAGAGCTGTGGTCGATCCTCGTTGATTTTGCTACCTTCTGCCCATCAAGACCTATTTCTCTTCTATGATCCCTATATGCCATCCACCCTGCCTTGGAGCCAGCCAATTATAGACTGAAACCTCTATTAACAGTGAGCTAAATAAACCTTCCCCCCCCTTAACTCTGGGTGTTGGGTATTTTGTCTCAGCAAGAGAAAAGTAACCAAGACAGAATTTGGTACCAGAGAAGTGAGGTCGTTGCTGTGACTGTACCTGACCATTTGGCTTAGGAGCCTTTGGAGCTGCCTTGTGGGAAGAGAAAGAATTAAGAAAGGTTTGGAGATGCCAGCTGAAAAAGCAGAGCTGGAACTCCCTAGGGTGTACTTGATGGGAGATTCTGGTCAGAGCTCAGAAGATCAGAGTGCTGATAAAAATTCAGCCAGTAAAGACCAGCCTCGGGGGGTTTCTGCTGGGAAGAAGGACCACATTGACTGTTGGACTCCAGACAATGTGTGTTATGCCTTGGCAGAAAGTTTGTCTGCATTTTTCTCACGTCTAAAGACTTTGCCTGAGACTAAGGTGGCAGACAAATTAATCTGGCAGAAGAAATTTCAAGGCAGTCTAATGTTGAGGCAGTGGCATGGCTACTGTTGGTGATTTTAGCCAGACTTACATGGAGAATTAAGAGCAAAGAGCCCAGCAGAAAGATTTAAAGCATTTTGAGTTTGGACAGAAAGGAAGATCCAATAAAGTTGTGGCCTGAAAAGATAAAACAGGAGAAATTGGTCATTAAAAAGACTAACAAGAAAAATATTTAAAAAAAAAAAGACAACAAAAAGATGGCCTGAGGGCATCACAAGAACCAGCAGGACTCCAGCCTTTGTAGCCTCAAAATTGCAAAAGTAAAAGACTTTGCTTTGAGAAGAGATCCCCCAAGCACAATGTTCCAGAATGGTGGTAGCCTTTATTCCCTCAGGACTTGATTCAGAGGCACTGAAAGCCTGCAGCCAAGGGAGAGGGAAGCCTGGCTAATTCCCCAGCTGGTGGCAGACCTTGGCATCATCCATGTGGCACAGGTGCATGCAGAATGCAAGAGATGTGGGGTCAGGAAGGCTTCCCCCCAGATTTCCAAAGCAGGCCTGGGGGGCCAGGCAGTGTGCCCATGAGAGGGCAGTGTGTGAGGCTGTGAGTGTGAAGCTGAAGGTGCGGTGGAGACCTCAGGAGTTTGGAGAAGCCAAAAACAAGGACCATCTGAAGAAACCTGCAAGGAGGGATCAGAGCAGGCCCAAGAGAGAAGCCATGGGATCTGCAACCACTGGCAGTGCCATAGGGGTGGAGCCACCCAAGCCCTTTAGAGTTCACAGCTTGCCGCAGACTGTCGGGGATGCTGGAAGTAAAACTATAGGATTTAATGTTTGCCCTGCTAGATTTTGGTCTTGCTTTGTTCCTATTCCTTGCTATGCCCCTGTTTGTAACTTTTAGAATAGAAATGTCTATCTTCTGCCATTAAATGTTAGAAGTTTTTAACTTTCTTTTCATCTGTACAGGGGCTCACAGCTAAGCATTTGCCTTAAATCTCAGCAAAGACTTTGGACTTGGATCTTTCAGCAGTGCTAAAACTGTTAAGATTTTGACAACTCTTAGAAATAGACTAAATGACTTTTGCATAAGGAGAGCTACATGAGTCTTTGGTGGGGGGCCAGAGGCAGAATGTTAAGGCTTGTGTCTAGATGTCCCTCACAGCCTCATGCGGTCCTACGTGGGGCTTTTCCAGGGGTGGCTGGATCTAGAGTGTGTAATCCTAGGATTGATTCATGGTGCAATGCTAGGCTCAAGGGCACTAAGATTAAGGGTGTGAGTACTACCCGCCCTAAGTAGCCTGGATAAGATATAAGGGACAGAAAGAGCTGTGGCCGTCCCTTGTTGCTTTGCTACCTTCTGCCCGCTAAGAACTGTGTCTCCTCTGCAATGCCTGTCTGCCATCCACCCTGCCTTGGAGCCAGCCGGTTATGGACTGAAACTTCTACAAACCATGAGCTAAAATAAACCTTTCCTCCTTTAACTTTGAGTGTCAGGTATTTTGTCTCAGAAACAAGAAAAATAATTAAGACAACGTGGATTTAAAATTTTTATTGTGGAAGACATATATAACATAAAATTTTAAGTGTACAATTCAGTGGCATTAAGTGCATTCATGTTGTTGTGTAACCACCAGTGCTGTTTCCCAATCTTTTCCAACTCCCAACAGAAATTCTGTAATCATTAAGCAATAACTCTCCCGTTCCTCTCTTCCCCCAGCGCTGGGTGACTTCTAATCTACCTTCTGTCTCTCCAGATTTGCCTCTCCTAGATACTTCATGTTTGCAGAGCCATATGCGCTTCATCTTTTTGTGCCTGGCTTACTCCAAGCAGCCTGTCCTCGAGGTCTCTGTCCTCGGCGTGTGTCAGGACTTCTTTCTTCTGATGGATAGACTGTCTCCCATTGTACGACTGTCCCATGTTTGTTCAGCCATCCCTCTGCTGATGGACACTTGGCCTGGGTCCATTTCTGGCTTCTCAGCTACTATGAATATTGGAGCCTAAAGAGCCTTTTAAGGAAGTAGAAAATCAGAATCAACCAATTAGAGTTAGTAGAAAAGTAACCTGCAAAGGTCTGTCTCAGGCGGTTACAGGAAAGCGCTGCTGAACCCTCAGGATGCACAAAGGTTCCACACACTTCGAAAAAGATGGTAAGTTTCCCAAATCATTTACAAGGGTAACATAACCCTGGCTAGACAAAAGTCAAAATAAAAAGCCACCAAGAACACTATAGAGGCATATCACTTAAAAATATAAGAATTTAGGAATATAAAACCCTAAAATGGGAATTCAAATAAAATACTGGCAAATGGAGTGTATCTGTGTAGTTCGAGGCTAATTCTAATGTGATTGACCAAGAGGGGGATAGGGCAGGAACCTAAAATATTCAATGTTAAGAAATCTCTTATTGAGCTGGTGATATAGCTCAGCAGCATAAGCGCCTACCTGGCAAGCGTGAGGTCCTGAGTTCAACTCCCGGTACCCACATTAACCAAAAAAAAAAAAAAAAGAAATCTCTTATTGAAATTCAACATTTGAAATTTAAAGAAGAAACACGATGTAATCATCTCAAATGTAAAGCAATATTTTGATTCAATTTCAACTTCTTTTTCTGAGAAAATTAGAAAAAAAATTCTTTGATACACATTATACTTACTGGGAAGATAATAGAAGTGTTCTATTAAAAGTCAGGAAGAATTTTAATTCTTTCCTATGGCCATGCCTCTCCTAGCTTCAGGTCGCAGGGCTGTGAGTTCACAGCCAGCCTGGGCAACACAATGAGACACCATCTCAATAAATAAATAAACACACAAGCAAACAAATATTAAGAAAAAAGAAAGAAAGGAAAGGATAAAAGGTCAAGAAGATATAACAACTCTTGCTATTGTCACTAGTACTTAACATTGTATGAAATATTCCAGTGAGTGAAGCCAAGAAAAAGAACAAGAGAGGAAGACACCAGGAACCAAAGGAAAACCCATCTTAGCAGGTGATACAATGGTCTAGAAAAATCTCAGAGAATTCACAGGAAAAAATTAAAACAGAAGTTTTAATATGACAGACAGACACATTCACAAAACCAGTTTCTATTACACTCACATTAAACCCTTTAAGAATCCAGAGGGAAATAAATCCATTTACATTAGCAACAACAAATACCTTTAAACTGACTTATGAGGGGATGAAGACAAGCCTAATGCCTAAAGAAGTACAAGAATAAACATTTAGGTAGAGGGAACAGCAAATCTTGTTCCTAAGTTGAAACTTGATGTTTTAAAAATGTCAATGATCTCATTATTCTGTAAATTCCAATGCAAATTTCAGTTGGATATTAGGGAAAATTTGGCAAAACAATTCTAAGGTGCATTGGGAAGAGGAAAAAATCAAGAATAGATAAAATATTCAAAATAAAAATGAGAGGGGGGCTGATGAGATGGCTCAGCGGCATAAGTGCCTGCCTGGCAAGCGCGAAGTCCTGAGTTCAACTCCTGGTACCCAGATACAAAGGAAAAAAGGGCCGGTGATATCGCTCACCAGCACAAGTGCTTGCTGACAAGCATGAGGTCCTGAGGTTGACTCCCGGTACCCACATAAAAAATAAAAATTTAAAAAAAAATGAGAGGGGTTTGCCCTACCGGATAGCAAAAGAAACTGCCAGGCTGTGGCAATTAAAGCAAGGTGATATTCACGCTGGGAGAAAGAAACAGAAAAACATCTATTTATACGGGGGAATTTATTATTTCACCCAAGTGGCATTTCAGACAGGGGAAAGGATTTTAGCTATCCATGGAGGAAAATAAACTTAGACCACTCACATAAAACATCCCAGAAGATTTGAGATGAATTGAAGGAAGTTCTCAAATCTAATCTTCTGAATTTAGACGATAATGAAGCATGTTTGTATCTCCTCAGGGTGAGCACGGCTTCCTAAGCAACGCAAGCCACCGAGTCTCTCTGAGGCCAGGCCACACCATGGTGCGGCCAAGTCCCAGCACGACGGCTGCCCTAGCGGCCCTCCCTGCCTTGGCTGTAGAGCCCGCGGGGACAGGGAGCACTGAGGATGCCGCGTCGCTCACATCTGCTCACTCCGGGCACTCCGGGCCCTGCTTTGCACACGCCGTTTCACACCTTTCCAGCACGCTGGGTGGCAGCTACAATCCGATCTGTCAAGAGTTTCTCAGTACCATGTCTGAGCTGGCACTGATAGCGGAGACCCCTAAACGTCATCACAGACTCCTCCGTTAGCGTTAGAACAGGCAAATCTCTCTTGGCCTAGTTTCCATAACATACAAGGTGATAGTGAAAAATATGGAGTGTTCAGATTTTTTAAATTATTACAGTAAAACAAATATGGCCATGAATCCCCTCAAAATGCTCCCCCTTGCTTTGGGCACACTTATCCCATCATCCTTGCTGCTTTCTGCAGCAGTTCTGGAAGTCCTCTTTCCTGAGTGTCTTTAGTTGTGCCGTTATGGCTGCCTTGATGTCCTGAATCAATTCAAAACATTTCCCTTTCATGGTATTTTGACTTTGGGGAAGAGCCAGAAGTCACACAGTGTCAGATGAATAATGTGGATGAGGACAAGGTATCACGTTTTTACGAGCTGCTTTTCTGTTGGATGGCACTCGGGAAGAGCGTTCACTGTATTTTTCATCACACCTCGTAAAGACACTCAGGAAAGAGGACTCCAGAGCTGCTTCAGAAAGTGGCAAGAACTATGGGACAAGTGTGTTCAAAGCAAGGGGGACGATTTTGAAGTGATTCATAGCAATAGGTCTTTTACTGTAATACATTTTTAAAAAAACAAACATTGACTGTATTTTGATCACACCTCATACTTGATGCCCACTGGACATTTCATTCGACTCATTCAAAAAGGTACCAAGGCTTGTAAAACTGGAGGTGTACAGCATCCCATGGTCCAATAGAACTTTATTCCACACCTCCACTGTCCAGTTTGGTAGCCACCAGCCATATGTGGATGTTGACACTTCAAATGTGGCCAGGATAACAGAGGAACGAAACACGTCACTATATTTTCTTTCAATTAAATTTAAATCTAATGTTCACACATGCTGGTGGTGGGTGACTTAGAGAATACACATTTGAGCCTGTTACCATCTCAGCTTCAAGGCCTGGTCCCCTTGCTGAGGGCCCACAGAGCATAGCCCAGGATGATCAGAGCCGGAACCAGGAGAGTCTGCAAAGAAAGCGTGTTCGTTTCCCTTTTGATGCTGGAACAAAATACAAATGGAGTGGCTTAGAACAACACAAATGAATTCTCTCACACTTTGGAAGTCAGCGGGCCAAATTAGTCTAGCTCAGTAGTCTACAGTTTGGGTGTCAGTGGGGCTGGTTTCTTTCTTTCCATCCCTTCCCATTTCTGGTTTTGGAGGCTGCCTGCATTCTCTGGCTTGTGGCCTCTTCCTCCGTTCCCAAAGCCAGCAGTTTAGCATCTCCCAAATCTCTCTTTGACCTTTTCTCTGTCCTCACATTACCGTCTCCAACTCTGACATTCCTACACTCCTCTTATAGGGAACATTGTGACAACACAGGGGCTGTGAGGACCCTTAACTTACCCACTGAGTCTCCTGCCAGCCGAGGTAACACATTCTTGGGATCCGTGGGTGAGGATGCGGACACCTTTGCATTTGGGGTTCAGGGTTTTCAACCTCCCACCAAGGGCTTTTCCCATCCTGTAAAGCCCAGGCTCCTGGTGTCCTGCCGAGGGGCTGACCTGGCGGTGGGCTCCTGGATAGAACCTGTGTGGCACAATTCTCACCTTCAGGCTTCGATGGCACAGGACGGAGGAGCAGGCCAAACCTCCCAAGGCTGGGAGGCCCCACAAAGGGAGACTCAGGCTCCAGTGCTCAAGTCTGGTGGCCTGGCTGCGGGGGGCGGTGGGGTCGCATCCGAGGGACAGGGTGGGAAGAGGCTTCGGCTGTCCTCGGAGCTGGATAATCAGCTCTGTAGAGATGAAGGTGGCCCTCGTGTGCAAGGCGGGGTGAGGGGGAGGCCGGGAGACCGGGGAATGAGTCTGGGTTTGGGGTGGTTCCTTTCAGAGGGAGCAGGAGAAAAGATGTTGAAGGGATATCCTGTCCAACAGAAGACACCCGCCGTAGAGACACCACGGCTGAGCTACCTCGAAAACGGCAGCAACGTCCTAAATTGTTTTGGAAAAAATCATTTGTTTTCTATTGGTTTATACACTCGCAGACCAGGTGCAATTGTAGTCTGTTAAACGGTATTATTAACGTCTGCTGCTGTCGCCACACAATGTGCATTTCGCAGGGACATCTGAAGTCACGCTCTGCTCGCCCAGGGTTTGTTTTAGGTCGTAGTTAATCACTGAGGTATTTGACAGAGCATCGTGGTACCGGTATTTCAATCAGCACCGATAGCTGGGCGTCTCAGGACGTCTCTCTCGTGGCAGCAGCAGATAGATACATCTTCAGTGGAGGGAGTTCTGCCATTTATTACCTTTCACCTTAAAAAAAATGAGCCCTGCTTTTCCTTACCAGATGGCCCCTCTGTGTATGGCTCGCGTGCCATCTGGAATTTGTTTTGATAAATACAAACATGAGGGAGATGTTATCTTCCTAGCTAAACAGAGCATTTAGTTAGCGAGCCTGGCCACCTATACACCCTCTCACATGCTAGGGGACATCGCTGTCGCTGCAGTGTGTGCTGGCCACCAAGAAGCAACTGGTCGACCTCTGTGACTTCTACGATAATTTCCAAAGGGGAACCAGAGCAGGACCCGTGGGGGGCTGTGTCCCGCGGGCTGGGAGATTTGGGTGTAGTACACTGTGTCTCCAGACGCCTACACATGGCCAGAGTCCTCTTTTCTTTCCTCTCCTCTCCTCTCCTCTTTTTTTCTTTTGTTTTCTTTTCTTTTTTGAGACAGGGTTTCTCTACGTAGCCCAGGCTGGCCTCGAACTTGTGGCAATCCTGCCTCAGCCTCCCAAGTTCTGGGATTACAGGCATGCACCACCACACCTGGCTGTTTTTGTCTTTATTTTTGTTTTTGCTTTTGTTTTTGTTTTTTGAGACAGGGTTTCCCTATGTAGTTCAGGCTGGCTTGAACTCACCATGTGGCCTCTAACTCTTGGTGATCTTCCTGCCTCTGCTTCCCAAGTGCTGGGATTACAGGTCTAAGCCATCACACCCAGCTGCTTTTATTTCTTTTCCTTAGAAAATTTTAATTTTTAGAGTTGTACACACATATGAGAAAAGTGAAATTCTTTTCAAAGCTCATAACAAAAGCAGCTGCCCTGGGTCAGCCCTTCTACTGCCAGTTCCCATGAGGCTAGCTGTGTATTTTGATTTTTGCCTCCATATTTTTAAAAAATTTGCTCATAGTGCTATTTTATTTTATTTTATTTATTTTTCTACTGTAATATTACTTTTTGCCATCCTTCTGCAGAAGAATTTGCTGTTATACATCACAATTTCCTTTCCTGCAGAAATCTATTCTATTTCTGGTCAACAATAACCTGTATTTCTATTATTACAACGTAGAACTATTACTCAAAGCCTAGTCATGTTCACACCACACGTTTGAGCCCAGCCTGGACAACTTAGCAATTTAGTAAGACTCTGTCTCGAAATAAAAAATAAAAAAGGCTGGGGATGTAGCTCAGTGTGAAAGCCCCGGGTTAAATCTCCATTACCTTGCAAAAATAAATAAATATATAAGTAAATAAAGAGCTTAGCCATGTGATCTACTATAGTTACATTTCTTTCTTTCTTTCTTCTTTCTTTCTTTCTTTCTTTCTTTCTTTCTTTCTTTCTTTCTTTCTTTCTTTCTTTCTTTTTTTTGAGACCTGGTCTTTCTATGTAGCCCAGGCTGGCCTTGAATCTGAGGCAGTCCTCCTGCTTCAGTCTCCCAAGTGCTGGGATTACAGGTGTGTACCACCAAACTCAGCTTTGGTTACATTTGTTTCTTGTTCAACTTTTTTTTTCTTTCATATGAGAACAATAGGAATCAAAATTTTTCAATTAGATTTTTTTATGGGTCAGTCGCTAACTTATCTCCATTCTTATCAATCTCCCGAAATATATATATATATATATATATTTTTTTTTTTTTTTTTTTTTTTTTTTTTGTGGGTACCAGGTGTCAACCTCAGGACCTCACGCACCAGTAGGTGCCCGTGCCGCTGAGCGATATCACCGGCCCCTTTTTCATATGTGGGTTCCGGGAGTCAAACTCGGGCCCTCGTGCTTGCCGGGCAGGCGCTTATGCCTTTGAACCATCTCACTTGCCCTCCTGAATTATAAATTACATCTCCTTATAAGCTCAAACAGGAGGTCAATTGTTAATTCCACTTATTCCTTGGGCCCCTCCCACCCCACCCGTCTCAACCTGCTGCTTGGGTCACTGTGGGACAGCCCCCAGGCTGGGTGCCTCTTTCTGGGCCCCGACTGCCTCCCCTTGGGTCACCGCAGTAGCACAGGGGCACCCATCGTTCCTTTAAAAAACAGAGAGAGAGAAAAGTAAGGTAAAGTGTTGGGAATTCTGCCCCCATCATGACCGATGTTTGGTTGGGTGCAGAATCTTAGTTTTGAAGTTATCTCCCCTAAATGCTAAAGGTGTGTGATCATTGTCCTCTCCCTCTCTCTCTCTCTCTCTCTCTCTCTCTCTCTCTCTTTTTCTCTCCTGGGGACTGAACCCAGGGCCTTCACACTGAGCTCCATTCGCAGCCCTGTATTAATTTCTTATTTTAAGACAAGGACTCACTAATTCACTAGATGTTCAGACTGTGCTTGAACTTGTGATCCTCCTGCTTCAGCCTCCAGTGTACTGGGATTACAGATGTGCGCTTTGATCTTCCTCTTCCTCCTTCTCCTCCTCCTTTTTCTTCTAAGTCAACAGAAGCCTTTAAGATTTTTTGTTCGTCCTTGGTATTCTGAAATTTCCTACGATCTACAGACCATTCTTTCTGTTGCAGAGCATACTTGGTGAGGGCTCTCCATCTACAACTCCAAGAAGTTGTCTTATGTGAAGGTTATATTTATTTCTTCTCCTGGCTTTTCTCTGTTCATTCATTCAGGAATTTCTCTTCCAGATATTGGGCCATCTGGACTTACTAATATTTTAGAAACACTTTTCTAGCCTCTTTTATAGACTCCCGTGTATCAGTTCTCTCTCTCTCTCTCTCTCTCTCTCTCTCCCCCTCTGTCTCTCCAATACTGGGGATTGGGCTCAGGGACTTTGCACTGAGCCACATCCCCAGCCCTTTTAAAATTTTTTATTTGGAGACAGGGTCTCGCTAACCAAATTTCCTAGGCTGGGGCTGGAGTTTGCAATCCTCCTGCCTCAGCCTCCCGGAGTGCTGGCATTCTAGGCAGGCATCACCACACCCGGCTTGCTCTCATATTTGTAATTCCCAAGAGACCCATTATAAAAAGAAAAAGTTCATTTATAGACTTTTGCTCTTTTCCCTTGGATATCTTTACTCATCTCTCGAAGGACATTAACTGTGTTTGTTTTCTTCTGCCCTTCGTTCTTTTCTCTCGCCCGCCTCACTCCTGCATCCTGTTCACTCTGACCCTGGACTTCGTGCCCGAATCCTTCCTCACGTGTCTGGTTATGCTTGCGGTTTCTAATTGAGAGTGGACATTCCATGAAGGTCGGGGAGCCTCACGGGCTGGTGGCCTTCGCTGTTGGGTAACGGATTATGCAAGTGACTTTTAACCAACAGCCCCGTTTTCAGTCCCAACTGGACTCCGCAGTTTAAAGGCAGCCATACCTCTGATTCTCTGTCTTTCCAGCTTTCTGCTGCGCAAACTGACCTCCTTCCGAATTCCTCCTCTGCCAACTTAGACCTCGGCTTTCTCAGCGTGCAAACAAGGCCGCTAGAACAAACCCCGGAGACGAGCAGCCCCCCGAGTGTCATCATTTTGTGTCCTTTTATTTATTCTTTTGAACTCCGTGCATGTTATTTAGCGATGGCTTTGGAGGGAGTGGCAATAAATATGGGCTGGATCCTGGGTTTAACTAGATTTTCCTCTAGAGCAGCAGCCCCTAACCTGTTCGGCACCAGGCCTGGGTTTCAGGGAGGATGATTTTTCTCTGGATGGGCGTGGGTGTATTTTGGGGATGACTCACAGGACCCCACAACCTAGGCCCCTCTTGGCGCCGTTCACGCTGGGGTTCGCGCTGCTGTGAGGATCTGAAGCCCTGAGCTGACCCAGGCGGGGCCCAGGCGGTGAGGGCAATGCTGGTGATGGGAGTGGCCACTCAATCAGGGATTCTACCGGGGAATTCAAGGGAATTCAGGGGAACTCAGGGGAAGCTTCCGCCGCCCACACTCACCTCCTGCTGCCTGGCCCAAAGTACCGGTACCAGGCCAAGAGGTCTTTCCAAAGGGGCCTGAGGACCTACAATGAGACAAGTCTTTAAACCCAGACGTCAGAGGACAGTCACCTGCATGTGACTGACAGGCGGAGGGAGGAGGCCTGCTCGCCATGGCCACCAGCTTTCAGCTGGTTTAGAATGCTGACATCTTCCCCCACGGGTACTGGGGGTGAGTTGGGGGAATGGACAGAGAAAACCGAAGTGATGCTGGGCCAAATTTCTTGTTTCTTAAGAGTCTCTTAACCTCATCAATTCTGCTTTTTGGGTGATGGGGTCTCATTATGCTGCCCAGGCTTGTCTTGAGTTCCTGGACTCAAGAGATCTTCCTGCCTCTGCCTTCCATGTAGCTGGGACTACACATACATGTGAGAACACCCAGCTTCTTTATTTGTTGCAAATGAAGGAAGAAAGAGAAATGTGGCATCATTCTTCCTTTACCCTTTTCATCCTTAATACCATGAGTGCACAGACGGGTGAGAGGGACAGGCGGGTACGGTGACATCACCATACCATCCATCAGGAGGAGACCCGGAGGTCCAGAAGTGAAGATCTGAAAAGCTGCTACGGGTTTCGAGGTGTGAGACGTCATTTCCTAGACTTCTTGCAAATAACCTTGTCCCAGTTCACCAACACTCGTTATGAACGCAGTGAAGCACGGTGAATCACATTTTCCGGGCTGCGGGGCAGCTCTGAAGGCGAAGGCGCTTGCGGATGTCATTGCTGTACTGGGCAGCGGCCTGGGCCTCCAGCCTCCTCCACGTCCATGGCAGAACGCGATCTGGATTCTAAGGAAATAAACACAGGGAGAAAAGGATGAGAGAAAAAAATGGGTTTTACAACAATATAGGGGCGCGCAGCGGTGTTTCTAGGCAGCAGCTTCCTCTCCAACGGGTGAAACTCCATCCGCAGAAGAATAAGGACTAAGCAGGTGACGGTGCAGCTGCAAGGAGAACGGGGCTCGGTGGCACAGAGGGACGAACAGCGGGGACGCGGGTGGGGCCGACCCCAGGGGCACCGCGCTGCACGAGGGGCGGGGGCCGAGCGGTGCGCACCGGGAGCTCCGCCGGGAACTGGGAGGTGCGGCTGCAGGGCGAGCAGCGGGGTCCTCGGGGAAGGGCGGGAGGGAGCTCCCAGGTCAGTGGACACATCCTGCCTCCACCGGGGCGGTGTCTAGGTTTATCACAACCGATGAATTTATACTTCAGAGCGGTGCATTTCACACTACGTAAATTTTACTGCAGTACTTTTTTTAACTAAAAAGAACGTTAGAGCAAGATTTTAAAAATGTTCCCAGAATCCTCTTCCCTACCCCCCCCAATATTTTGTCCCTTATTTCTTCCGAAGCTGGGAACCCTGCGTGCAGTCTTTCCGGTAGGGAGGTAGGGGACCCACCAAGCCCATCTACTCTCTCTGCTCGCCCTTCCGTGCCACACCACTGTCGCTCGCAGCCACGCAGCACTGCCCCTCTGTGTGCCTCTGGCCTCTCTTTTCATGCGGCTCATGGTTTCCTTATTGTAGTAGCGTTACTTATCTTCTTATGCAAACCCTTTTCTCTTCTAGATTTTGAGTGCCCTAAAAAAATAGCTTTTGCTTTTTTGGAGTCTCCGGCCATGGTTTCCGACTATTCAGAGAAAAAGTTTAGTCAGGATTTGTTGGCTCGAAGAAGGGGGTTTGCATGAGATGGAAATGTTTAGATCCTGACTAGAAGACCCAGGGTAGAAATCCCAGATATGCAAACTTGGGCAAGCTAACTTCACTGAGTTTAGGTTGTTTGCACATCTAAAACTTAGATATTAAAACCAAGCCATGGAGTAGTTGGGAAGAAACAGATGGCATCTGTAGACATCGCTACCATGCCTGGTAGGTGTGTCAGTCTGCTTCCTGTTGCTATCACAAAACTACCCAAGCCTAGATAGTTTATAAAGAAAAGAGGTTTATTTAGCTCGCAGTTCTGGAGATCTAAGAACATGGCACCAGCAACTCCTCAGCCCTGGGGTGGACCTCCAGGTGGATGGTATCATAATCTGGAGGGGTTGCACGTTGACACAGGAGCCTGGGCCAGGAAGGGGCCAGTCTTGCTTTTTAAATAACAATTCGCACTCACAAGAACTAAATGAGTCCTTTCTGAGGGTGACGCCCCTGTGACCTAATCAGGACACCAGGCTCTGCCTCCTAAATCTCTACCCCTGCCGACATCACCCTGGGGACAGTGCTTCCAACACTGAACCCCTGGGGAATGAACCACATTTCAACCAGAGCAGGGAGTGACAAATGGCAGTGATTATTCTGGTCGGTGGATTATTCTTTAAAGGAGCGGTTCCTGAAATAGGATCAGTGACCCCAAAGCTCAAGGCCTTTCCCACAGGGATGTCCCCAGCTTGGCTTGCCTGTCACCTCTCTGAGCACTCCCCAGTCCTCCCAGCTTCCTGCTATTGGTGAAGGGACAAGTAGGTGCCACTGGAGGTAGTGAGAGGTGGGTGGCCGCTACCACTGCCCTTCCCCGGAATAGCAACGGGGACACTGTTTTTACAGCCATGTCTTGGGCCACCACATTCCCTTCTGCTTTGCCTAAGGCACTGGCTCATGTCTCCAAGCTAATCATTTGCATTCTACGATTTCTTTACTTCTCTTCCAGACCCTAAATGATGCTATAAAAATAGGGCTTCTTTGAGTCATTTCTCTAAAGGGTCCAGCTGGATGAAATTATTGAGTTAGCTAATAAAGATTATCTTTAAAAAGAGTCCCAAGAAACTTAATTAGCATTAGTCAGATTTAATGACATTGTCTTTTTACGTGTCACCTGTAGGTCTTTTGGAGAACCCACTTAGGTACATGGAAGAAATGATGATTTTGATTGCTGACTTAAAGTTTTGATGGCTCTGGTCAATTTCGATGCAGCTACTGTCTAGGGTTTAGTTCTTGCCATTGCTTCTCTGCTGTTGTTGTGGCCACAGTCCATGAGGAGGACCACTGGGCTTTGGAACCATGCATAACTGGGCTTACATCTTGGCTCAGCCTCCTAACACCTGTGTGACCTCAGGCAAATTACCTCCCCATGCCGAGCCGCAGTGGATTCATCTGCGAATCATACCCAACTGGGTTGTTGTGCAGATGGGGGATCATGTAGATAATAGCACGGCGTGGGACATATGTGAGGCCCTGCATAAATAACAGCCTAATGATATAACAACAATAATAATGATTTCCACCATTCTAACGGAGAAGACAACACCCAGTTGATTGTTAGCGGCTGGATTGCACGTCCTCTGCTTCAGGGAAGCCGCTGAAGAGGACAGAGTTCCCTGCCGAAGCACGAGGGATCTACTGGTGCTGCTCACGGGCAGGCAGTGTACAAACATAGGTTTCTATCTCGGAACCTAGCAGGACACAACTTACAATACGTACCTTGTTGGTTCCAGCCTATTTCTCATATGAGAGCAGTTTGCTCGTAACTCTAACTTCCCCCTTTGGTGTTCGAGACAGGGTCTCACTTATGTAGTTCAGGTTGGCTTGAACTCACTTACGTAGCTCAGGTCGGCCTTCAACTCACAGAAATCCACCTGCCTCAGTCTCCCAAATGCTGGGATTGCAGGAGTGCGCCACCACACCTGGCTGCTAACTCACCTTGAGGTGCAGTCTCATCCTGGGGAGATCCAGTTGGGCCCCTGAAGGATGAGGTGAGCTCTGTTCTCTGGCCAGCCCCAGGCAGGGACTCAGGTGATGCCTGGCTGCCTCTTTTCCAGAGGTTCTTGGCCATGCTGTGACCTCAGGTTAGTCATCTCACTTCCCTGGCCCATTTCCGCATCCCTGAAAGCCCTGGCTGGGGCAGCCAGATGATCCCAAAGTAAGCAATCTGAGAAGCAACATGAACCCCGAGACTTGCTGACCCCGTGCTCAGGTTCCAGTGGAAAGAGATGGATTTACACAGGGAAGAGCTCGGTAATGAGTGTCTCTCAAGACCCCTGAGGTCTTGGTCGTGCTTGCAACAGCTGCCCTCCTTCCTCAGCAGGACGCAGTTACCCTTTTCCTGATTCTTGCTTTGTCAGTAAGCTCTTTCCCAACTTTACTGATGGGGCTTTGATCTGGGGTTGCTCCGTGTTCACCCATAATTTCTTACCTCTTTGACTTTTACCTGCCTGTCGAATCTTGGCCAATGGAGAATATAATATTGGAAATTCCATTCCTAGCAGACACTCGCTTGGCTTCTTATCTTCCTAATGTCATTCTTCCATATCTGTCGTCTTACATGATCCCGGCAATAAACTCACAGGGTAAGATGTCTTCCTGAAATTGAAAGACTTAGAAACCATGTTTAAGGCAGAGCAAGTCTCAGGAGTCCCTTGTTAATGGAACCTAGGTTAAAACCTGGATCCTCTGACGCCGTTCCTTAAAGATCCTCAAAACCCACATTTCTCAGTATGGTTAAGGCTTAGGATAATTTTTTTTTGACCTGTAAAGGTGAACTATTGCAATAAAAATAACCCATCAAACAGGAGTACCATGGCATGGAAATTCATCTTGCTTCTCCAAATGCTGCCTTGGGTTCACGGCTGTGTAGAGCAGGTCAGCACCGGGAAACAAACAGGTCCAACCCTCCTGTCACGCAGGTGGTGAGTGGGCATTGACGGGAAGTGGTTTTGCTGGACATCACAGGTCACACTTGGCCACCACCTGCAGAGCTTTCAGGAAGTGGAGAGAAAGGTAAATAAAACTCTTAGACTGGTGCAGAGTCAGCCGTCCTGCAGCCCTGGCTCTCCCGAGGGAGGGTTTGGTGCGCAGCAGACACGCAGTGTGCTCTGATGAGGACGGAAGCATCACCCTGCTGGGCAAGGAGACTGGCAATGCTACTCCCATGCCGTTCTCGCATGTGTCCTCTGGAAGCTCCCGGATGGCTGACCGAGGTGTGCAGGGAAGGCAGAGCGGACTAAGTCGGGCTCCAGAGGCCTAAGCTGCAAGGCCAGGCTCCGGCGCGTTCCTGGTCACGAAAGCACCATCTTCACGAAGCGGCAGCATGTGGCCTCTGGGCCTCAGGGCTGCTTGTCCACTGTCTGCCCCTCCTGCAGCATTTCCTCGTTCCCCGGCTCCTGTGCGCTGCCCCGTGAGTCTGCGTGTGCTTCCAGTTTACCAGAAAGAAACCCACGCAACCTATCTTGCGGGGTCGAAGCTGTGAAACCACTCTAGTGTAGTGCCTGAGCGCGGGGAGGCCCCCAGCATGGTAGCTGTTAATGTAGTTTGCAATGCTGTCCCTCTCTTCCACAGCCTGCAGGCTCCTAGAGGGTGAGGACCAGGCCACTCATTTCTGCTCCCCCAGGCCCTGGTGCCCAAGAACTGCTTATCAAACATCTGTGGAACGGAAGAAAGAGGCTGTGCTGGCAGCCTCTGTGTGTGTGTGTGTGTGTGTGTGTGTGTGTGTGTGTGTGCACCCGCGGTCACAACCCGGGCTTTCCCAGCCTGCTCATAGAGATGCCACCCAGGACGCGGTGCAGTAACCAGAGGAAGGCAGGACCTTCATGCAACTTTCTGTAAAATAAAAGGAGAAAACGAACACCTTTGCTGGGGGACTCTCTAAAACACGGAAATGAGGATTTGAGGGGACACACTGGTCACGCCGGCTGTGCACCGAGGCTCTGCGAACACAAGCAGCCTCCTGGTGTGCAGAAGGTGTGCATGGATCGCACACGAACATGACTTTTGAGAAGTTTCCAGTTACGAGAAAAGTCTGTCCAACAGCTATTTTATGGAGCCAGGTGCCTGAAGCCTGAACCAGCCCGGCCAAACCTCAGCCGAGCTCCCGGTCCACGGCCCGCCCGGGACCAGGTGCCGAGACCCCGGGTGGTCAGCACTGAGATGAGCTTGCTGGGTGCCAGGGGGTGCTGTCATCATCGAAGTAAAAACAAAAGCTGTGCGCTCGAGAGCAGCTTGAGCTACTCCACACTTCTGGGTTGATTTCTAAATTTGGAAAGTGACTTCGCCTTCCCAAAGGCCCTGCTGTGACAGGCTCCTGGACATGGTCTCTCTGTCACAACACAGATCCTCCCTGGTGTTATATTATTGTTATTATTTATACAAATCTCTTGTGTTTGCACCCAACTGCAAACTTCCCATGGTCAAATAAGAAATCCTATCCTCCCTTCCCCAGCACACAGCTTTGACCCTTTAGTGCATGGTAAATATTTCTTGAACAAACAAAGGAAAAAGCTGAAGTAAAATCTACCTTGACACTTCAAGAACTATAAAAAGCTTTAAAAATAGTAGAAGGTCTCATATAATCATTTAAAGATGAAATTTACAAAGCGACTTGGAACACCGAGATAATTCCTCCAAGGGCAAGGAAGAGTCTTTTCTTTTGAACACGCCTGGCTATTTTGTGAATTCCTCAAGGATACAAACTGTATTTTTAAATCATTTCAAATCCCTGCTGCCTAGCACATTTTTTGCATAATTTTTTCTCTTTCACTGTGTTTCTTAATGTGGAAATGTCTTTATTGTTTTGCTTATTAAAAAGTGGTGCATTCTCAATGGAAACATAACGCAGAAAGTATAAGGTACATTTACATCCATCTCCCAAAAGCCTGTTTACTAATGGCTTTCTGCAGTTTGTTGCAGTGTGAATGATATATTTGTACACTTCTATCTATTCTCTCTGTGATCTGCATTAAAAACGAGCGTGAGGCCTAGGTCTTCACACATAGATATGCATGGTCTCCCTCATGCTCTTTGTTGCTTCTGCTAGAACTGCAGGCAGGTTTCTTTTTCTGCTGTTACAAACCACACCGCAGCAAAACCCTAGCACATAAACCTTCTTTGGCCTGTGAGTATTTCTTGGGTTACCCTTAGACACGGGATTTATGGGTTCAAGGGCACGAACAATTAACATTTTGATGGCTACTGCCAAAAGTTTTCCTCCAAAAAGTTTTTGTCTTTGCTTTTCTGAATGTACTCCCAGCAGGAATTAAGAAGGCCTTTTGGGCTTATCTTTCTGATCTTTGCTGGCATGTGCTGGAAAACTGGCAGCGCTGAGTCCTTACAATGATGCTTTTGGTACGTTTTGTCATAGAATGCATAGTCTCCAACCTCCACAATAGTTGCTGGGCTGAGTAGGGAGGCCTTGTTATTCCTCTTGTGGAATCCCAGCCCTCTAGATTTGTCCCAGGTTTAACTGTTAACCAGTTAGCATTAATACTGGAAGTAGGGCCCTGGCCAGTCTCTGGGTTTCTTTCCCTAGCACGAGGGGCAGGGCCATCTGAGGAGGGGCCCCCGGGTTCTGCAAGTCCTGAATTTATGCCAAAGCACAAAGAACAACCTGATTTGGGTGTTTGGTTTCTTTAGTCAAATAAATCCTCCTCTCTGACCAAGCCAAGCGCAGGACAGGAGGAGAAATGTGGCCCAGGTGTTGTCCTCAGGCCCGTCCTGGCGCTCTGGGCTGTGGCAGGTGGCCAGCACGAGCTCAGGAGCAATGTTCCCGCAGCTGCCTGGCAAGCACCCCTTTTGGAGGCTGGAGAGAAGACTGGCCAGGGAACCTCTGCTCACTAGAGTTCTCCGATAAGCCAAGGTTCAGAATTCACTTGCAAAATAGCCTACTGCTTTAGATGCATTGGTTATTGATAGTTTTGGGGGAGTAGTTTACTGATGGTTGGAAAGAAAGCAGTGTAGTTGGTGCCATTGCTAAATAGAAATCAACATAAGCTCTTGGGGAGGGTGGTCTGTGGCTACCTTGCTTCTACATAGTTGCTCAAGCAAGAAAGTTGCTTTCTACTGAGGTCAGAACGGAAAGTTCTGTGTCCTTACACAGGACAGCGGGCAGCTGGAATTCTTAAGAAGGGACAATAACTGGCTGTCCCTTGGAATACTGTTGTATGGAGTGGTCTCCAGCCTTTAAAATGTGCCCAGCATGACGGAAGTACTGAATTTTTTGTTTAATTTTAATATTTAGATTTAAATGAAAAAACTGGCGCTCAATTCAGTTACAGAATTGGAAAACCTTTAAGTGATTTCAAAAAACCTGGGTAGGTGAAAGTACCTTTCAATGGTAAATTTTATGAAAACTAAAAACTGAGCAAGAGTTTCTAAGGGAAAGTTAACATCTGAAGTGAGATGTGTTTTAAGTGAGAAATACACACGGGTTTTCAGTGGCACTGTATGAAAAAGATTGTAAAATGGCTCAATGGTTATATTTTGAAAGTGTTTGAATACTATTTATAGCCTCCAAATACTGACTTGAACAAAATATAATGTAAAAATTTATTTTACCTGCTTTCTGTCTTTATTACTTTTTTAGTGTGGCACTTAGAAAACAGGAAATTTCTTGGGTATTCATCATCTGTTCATTTATCAAGCATTTATTGAACACCTAATATGTGCCAAGTGCTAAATTAGCAAAATAACTACAAAACTAAGAAAAGCCTCTTATAAATTTACTATACATTGGATGAAAAAAATGTGTGTGAGTATGTATAAAAGAGAGAGATCCCATTGAAATGTAATACTCTTTAAGATAAATATTAAAACCACTGCTGTTTATTTCCTAGTTTCATAAGTTAAAACTCCTGGTCCACTAATTTACAGGCACTTTCAGTTTTCTAATACATGTATACAAGGCTCTGATTTTCCCATAGGTGCTCCGTTAGCTGCATTCCAAAATGGTGGCTATGTTGAATTTTCATAACTACTAGTTTTACTACTGGAAAGATCACGTCGTGTTAAATTTCTTTTGTGGAAGACTACTAGGTGTTCACACAAGTCCTGCTCTGTCACAACGGATTAATGGACTTTTCTCAAATGCAATACAACCTCTTCCATTGCATTTTATAAATAACCCTTGTAATGAAGGAAATGGTGTTATACTAGCGGGAGGGACCAGTCCCTGCACAAATCTAAATGAGAGAGAAAATTAGGACAGATCAAAAGATATGTTAGTTTTCTCTGAGGGTAGGAAGCTATAGAACAACAAAAAATTTTGATTGCTTTATTAATGGGTTATTTAAAAATAATCAATACTATTGATCTCTAATTTATTGTGGCTGTCTGGGGATGGCATCCAAACCCTTCCGTATGACATCTGTAAGGACGGACTGAGAACACAGATGAGATTCATAGAAGGATGGAGTGTAACCCACCATCTATCAGTCACTCTATCAACAAATATTTATTGAATATGTATGACAAGAAAGGCCCTGTAGGAGCCGGTGATATAGCTCAGCAGCATAAGCGCCTGCCTGGCAAGTGCGAGGTCCTGAGTTCGACTCCCGATACCTGCATATAAAAAAAAAAAAAAAAGAAAGGCCCTGTAGTAGGGTTTTTTTGACGGGGGGGTGTGAGACTTTTTTCCTTTTCTTTTTCTTTTTTGAGTCCACGTTTGCAGTATATAATGATTACATTCCACGTGTGGATCTGGCGCATGCGCATGATACAGCTTAATCCTTTTTCATCCCCTTTCCCTCCACTTCCTCCCACCGTGCTAGGTTTTGTGAAGGATGGGACAATGTTAATGGTTGAGGAAATAATTATCAGAATAATTATCAGAGTACTAATATGAATATTAATATTGTCTCACTATTTCCACTAGTCCTAAAAATAGAGGTTATTGTTGGTCTTGAAGCAGCTGAACCAACTTGCCCAGGGTCATGTAGGCGCCGGAGGGCTGGGCCTGGCATTTGGCCGGGTATCAAGCCAAGCTCAAGCTCCCAGCTGCAGTCAGGAATGCAGCCTGCGTTCCCCCAGGGCTTCCTATCTGGGGGAGATAAGAGGGAAAGAGACCAATGGTGACATCATACCTACTGGGAGCACTGTCTGTCCCGAGCAGCCTTGGGCTGAGGAGGCTTTGTGGGGAAGGTTGGGCCAGAGGCAAGAGAGAAAGAGAGAGAGAGAGAGAGCCAGGCTGGCACAGGACTCCATTCTGACCATGTGATCAGGGCCAAACGGGTCACTGTGGTGGACAAGTGGACACAATGTCCAGCCTTTCTTTCCTGCTGGCTGTTTTGCAGCATTCATACCTCTTTTCACCCATTCCATTGACTGAAGCTGAAGAATGGTTTTTTGTTTTTGGGTGGTGCTGGGGGTGGAAACCAGGACCTCGTGCAAGCTAAGTACATGCTCACCAGAGCTGCACCCCAGCCCCAGAGCATGTTGGGGTGCGGAAGGTCGAGCTCTTTTTAATGAGCCCCTCCCTGTCCCTGAGGGTGGATTTGCAGCAGGGGATGGGAGGGCGCTGGAGGTGTTGGGGTTCCTGTCCTCTCCTGTCCAGCAGAGCTGTGACAGGCTCCGTGGGTGCAATGGGGGCAACAATCAGGGTGGGGGGAGGCGAGGGTGAAGAGCTTGGCCCTCGGCCTGCGTTCCCAGCGTGCAGTACTGTGCCCTGTCTCGGTGGGCACATTGCTCTGGGCTGAGACAGGTCAGGACCAGGCGCCTTTCAGGCCACGGAGCGAGATGTGGGGAGAGGAGCCCCGGCTGAGGGTGTGGGGGACCTGCCGGGACCATCATGCCCAGTCCTGTCTCAGGGCAGCGTGGCCACAGCACAAGACGGTGAGTCACCAGCACGCCACTCAACTCCCAGTTTTCCCCTGGGCTGGCCACACCCGCTTAGGTCACCTCGCACCACACTGTCAGCCTGGAATTCCCGACCAAGGGGAAGTGGGGCGGTGGCTCCCCCTGACCAAGTTGCTGCTGGCCCGGGACTCACATGTCTGCCGACCACAGGCCAAGGGCCTCTGGTGGCTGCTTGTTCCTCCCTTTTCTCCCAGTAGCTGTCACAGCAAGACTGGTGTGAGGGGAGGAGATGGTCACTGCAATCTCCGGGCCTATGTGTCACACGCAGCAGATTTGCCTCTGAGATTCCAACTCAACGCAGAGCGGATGCACATGTCCCCAGGAAATCACCTTGACCGTATTAACTGTGCCTGTAACCACCACGTGCCTCAACTGTAAGACTGTTTCTCAAATACGTTTCTAAGTAGGTAAAACAGTTCATCCCAAATCTGCCATACAGATCCAACCACGGAGCGCATGTTGGCGACTGTCTTTGGAAATGTGTGTCTTTCTTTTTACAATATGCATTTCCGGGCCGGTGAGATGGCTCAGCGGCTTAAGCGCCTGCCCGGCAAGCGCGAGGGCCCGAGTTCGACTCCCGGAACCCACATACGAAAAAGGGGCCGGTGATATCGCTCAGCGCAAGGGCGCCTGCTGGCGCACGAGGTCCTGAGGTCGACCCCCCGGTACCCACCAAAAAAAAAAAAAAAAAAAAATGCATTTCCTCAAGTTCCTGTAGGTAAAAATAATATACATATTTATTCACATATAAAAGTATAGGGTGGGTTCCCACTGCCCACACAGCTCTAGAATCTCTTGTAGGAGGCACATTTCCTGAGAAATTGTTTTCATAGGTAACACTGAAGGGTCACACGTTCCGTGACTTTTTACTTGCGCATTGCTCTACCCTCTGAAACTCGTTTTCTCTCCGGATCCTGTGAGGCTGCTCCTTGGGCACAGAAGGGACTAAGTTGGGAGAAGAGAACCATCTGCCTCTGGACCCTCTCTTAGTCTGCTTTCTGTCACTGTAACAAAATAGCCATGACTGGGGAATTTAAAAAGCATAGATGTTTACTTGTCTCCCAGTTCTGCAGCTGAGAAGTCCAAGAGCTCAGGGCCAGCTCCTGCCCAGCATCTCCAAGGCCTGATGCTGGGTTATTACTTGGGGATACCAGGCAGCTCCCCAGTGCAATGTGAAGAAAAGAAATACTGGGCATTAATAACCCTGGCCTCCTACTTTGCCCTTCCTTCCACCTGAGGGAGGAGTTTGAGGCTGAGAAGGAAATGGACAGAAAACTGAATGCAGGGTAAACTGGGGAGCAAGACTTCCCCCCTCAAATCAAACCCCTAAGGAAACACTCTCAGCTGGAAGGAAGAAGAGAAGGAAGGAAGGGAGGGAGGAGCGACCACTGAGTTGACTTGCTGATTCATAGTCAAGTGTGACTGACAAATATGTGTAAATCTTTGGAAAGGGGCTATTGTCACTCCAAGGAATCTTTAACTGGTTGAGTTTTCAGAAACGCAGGGCAACAGAGTTGGCCGATGAATCTTCCTGGGTTACCAGGTAGTATACAGACAAACTGTCCCGACACATATACAACAAGAGCTGAATGTCAAGACAAAGAAAGCAGCTCAAGGAAAATGAAGATGAAAAATATTTTTCTCAAAGCACTTATTGCCTAGGGTGGGTAAGGGAGAAACCAGCATTAGCCACACAGCTCAACACAGGCGTCACAGCTGAGGCAGACTTGGCTTTGAGCCCTGGCCTACCACTTGCCACTACACAGGGCCTGGCACAGCCCGTGAGGCCTCTTTCAGCCCCCACAGTGACAACCATAGGGCCTTGCTGGCCAGGGTGTCAAAGGTGGAAATGACAAACGTACCTAAGCCCTGGGAGGGGGTGGTGCAGCCAGCAGGGCTCAGTGCAGACCCTGTGAGGGGAGGGCTGACCAGTAAGAAGCCAGGAGACCCAGACCAGAACCAAGAAACGCTTCTCAGAAAAGGTAGGCCCTGATCTTTGGGGGAGATTCCAGTCACCCAGAGGGGTGTGTAGGGTTCCAGAGAAATGACACAGCCTGCCTGAGGGAGTGTGTGGAGGTTGAATTGGATAGAGGGCAGTCAGGAAGGTGCAGCGGGGGGGGGGGAGTCTGTTGGCCTCGGGCTTCCTGATCTGCAGAGGAGTGAGTGGGCATCAAGTCAGGAAGTCACGGCCTAAGATGCTGGCTTGGAGACACTGGCCCCATTTGGTAAGAAGTGAGGAAATTCTAAAGGCTCGAGCAGAGGCTCACAGGGCAGATGTCCCGGGGTGGGGGCTGACGGGCACATGGGGTGGAGGGGAGGATGGGGTGGAAGTGGGGCATGGGAGGTTGCCATAGAAACCCAGGCCTGTGGTGGCACTAGGGCCCAGTGGGGTGGAAGGACAGGCATGAAGCGGGAACAATGGAGAGGGGCCCAGGTTGGCATCACGGGCCTCTCACGTGGTTTGATGCTCTGATGACATCGTCTTAAAATCTTAAATAGATTTTGAACAAACAGCCCCGCACATTTTGAATTAAGTCTCACAGATTAGGTAACCAGTCTTGGAAGAGGACTGATGAAATATTTGGCCATGAGGTAGGGCAGAGGAGAGAGGGACTGAGAGCGTGGTGGGGAATTTGGGTGGATGAAGGAGGAGATAAGAGGTGGGAAGGTTTCGGGGAGAGAACATATTTGTGTGAAATGCCAGTGTGCTGGAAAGAGCTTGCTAACACGTTGGGAAATTGGTCTGAGGGGTCAGACAGGAACGTTGAGTTATTTATTTGGAATTCATAATCATCTTATTAACCTTTTCTTCGAAGACTTCCTTCAAAGGATTGTTTTACTTTGTTTTGATGAGCTCCATTACTTTTTTAATTAAAAACATAAAATTAATAAAATCATCTATTTGATAATAATACACATAGCTTTAGAAGTAGGTGTCTTAGTCACTTTTCTCGTTGCTGGGACATGCTATCAGGCGCCCAAAATGTAAAGGAAGAGAGGTTGACTTTGGCTTGCAGTTTGTAGGGGTTTCAGGCCTGGCATAGGCTGGCAGAGCAACCTGGTGGAGAAGGAGGGCTGTTCGCAGGAAGCGGACAGGAAGTAGAGAGAAAGGAAGGAAGGAGCCAGAGCAGGAGAGGACCCCTCCCAGGCCATACCCGCAGCGACACCTCTTCTCCTCAAGCCCCATCTCCTAACGGCAAGTGAGCTGTGAGCTTCCACAGGCCTGGTGTATGCACGCCCCGGGCTCCTGGGGACATCCAGGTGGAAAGCACGACGGGGGTGTATGAAAGAAATGAAGAGAGCCAGGAGCTGCACCTGGAAGACCACAGTCCTGGACTAAAGTGTATTTTCTCTCCTCCCCCCCCCCAAAATTCCTATGTTGAAGTCCTCATTCCTGGTATTCCAGGATGTGACTATTTGGGAAAGGGCCTTTACAGAGATAACGATGTTAAAATGAGGTCCCTGCGGGTCCTCATCCAATATGACCAGTGCCCCTATGAGAAGGGGAGAGATCGGGACACTGACACACACGGAGGGAAGACCAGCTGAGGACATGGGGAAGATGGCCACTGGTCAGCCAAGGACTATGCGACAGCCGTGGAAAATGGGCTCCTGCACCAACTGCCTGACATCTTGGTCTGGGACTTCCAGCTTTCAAAACCGTAAGAGAGTAAATTGTTTAAGCTCCCAGCCTGTGTTGCCACGGCCCTAGGGACTATGAACCATGTTCCTCCAGGAGAACTAGAAGAGGCATGGACCCCCTTAGAGACAGCAGGGAGGTGTTCCGGGGGTGAGGTCACAAAGCAGGGAGCACCCCAAGGATGGAATGTGAATGGCAGTGTGGGAGGCCAGGGGGACACGGGCTTCCAGAAAGCTGTTGTGCTATCAACCAGGAAGTTGCTGGTGACCTTTGAGAGGATGACATCAGGGGTACAGTGGGGGAAATCCAGGTGCACGGGTAGGGAGGGGATGTGACCTGCGTGTCTAGGGACAGTGACTCCTAACTTTGAAGTAGTTTCCCTGGGAAGGTCAGGGACAAGCCAGACAGCAGTGTGAGGGGAAGCGGGACGGAGCTGGGGAATCCCTGGGGAGCAGGGCTGGGAACCCCAGAAAGGAGCCCGGCAGGCTTACGGTGCCCACAGTGCCCAGGCTATGCTTGCTGAACGATGGAGGAGAACCAGGAGCAGGCACAGAGCCCAGGGGGCAACCCCACCTGAGCCTCGAGGGCCACTGCGTCTGCAGGAAGCCGGGAGCAGGGATGCTTCTGGCCCCTGAGTCTTGGTCAGCTCTGCTCACCGTCCGTTCGTAATCCCCCGTCTGAATTTGGTGGGTGGGCAGGGAGAGCCCTCCCAGCTCCTGCTGTGCAGGACATGAGTGAGGGTCTGCGACTCGGGCTTCTTTCCATCTGTGGGCCGGGGCCAGTCCACAGGAGGTGGGCCAGGAGGTCCTGCAGCCCTTTGAGGTCAGGGAGCCTGGATGTCCAAGGGGACACAGTTGTCCCTTCTCCTCCAACTGATGAGCACAGTGTGGACCTGGTTTTTCCATGCTGGCCCCCTGGGCCCAGGCACTGGGTGAGTTCCCTCTTTCCTTTGATGAAGGTTGCTGAATTTCTAGGCAGCCTCTGATCCAGGACTCTGCTTCCCCTTGGCTTGTAGTTTTCAGACTTTTAAAGAAATGGCTAAACTCATTTTTTAAATAACACATTACAGAAACCCCTAAAATCCCAAATGGCTAAAGGTGCATTTTATTAGTATACAGTTCCACTATAACTTCAAAACTATCATAGTCACACATCATGAAGCCCAGCAATGCGAATTACAGGCTGTTCTAATAAATGGCAAAAATAGAAAGTGGGGTTATGGGAAACCATTTCGATCTGAAGCCTGCCTCTGGGCCAGTTCGTTTCTGCAGCCTGCCTTGGTCGGGTTGTAACGAGAACCTCCTAATTCACACAGATAAAGGACTGTAAACTGTAACCTTTTCTTTAAAAATAACTGGCCTTGTGACCTTGAGATATTCTTAGAGTAACCAGCAAATGATAGCAGATGATTTATGCAGAAGGCTTTACAAAAATGTCTTACCTTTGTGACACAGCTAGCCTGTTCATGTGCGGTGATACGCTAGTAAATAACAGATCTGAACCCGTGACACTGGTACCTTAGGCAAAATAATTTAGCAGGTTTTTCAAAAAATGAAATTTGAGCCAGCGACTTGTAGAAACCTATTTTTTTTGTGTGTTGGGGGGGTATAGATTGACGTCTAGGATGCTGAGAGCCACTTTGAACCCCGACATGGTCAGCAACAAACATTTACTGAGTGGCTGCTTTGTGACAGATCTGTACAGGGCTGGAGATGGAGAAACAAGTGTGATTCATCCCTGCACGAAAGGACGTCGGTCAGGAAGATGAGGTGGCATCAGAGGGAGATCCCACTGGGTGTAGAGTCCCCAGCTGATTCAGGAGCTCGGGGGACAGGTGCTCGGGACACAGTAGTCCCCCCACCCCTTGCACACAGCGGCTATAATTCAAGATGTTCTGCAGTTGACTGAAACCATGGATAGTACCAAACTCTATGATCCTCAATGATCTTCCTGCCTCAGCTTCCCAAGTGGCTGGAACTATAGGTGTGTGCCACTGCACCGGGCTAGAATTTGTGCTTTTTAGACGATGCTTCTGTGGAGGCGAAGAGACCAAGTAGGAGACTGCAAGGAGGCTAAGGGTGGAGAGGGGCAGCCAGAGCACGCCATGGGTGGCGGTGTGGACACAGTGCTACCAGGACTCAATGGTTATCTTGGCGGGAGCAGGGAATGAAGAAGAGGGAGGAGCCAAGGATGCCGTCCCCAGAAGCCTGTGCTTAGATGGTTGACCGCAGAGTGGGAATTCGTATCTGGGTCTTCCTGCCTCTGCACCCCTTTCAGCCGCTGCGATGGCCATCAGACTCCTAGCCGAGAGCCATTTTCTCAGGCCACCCCCGAAGGGCGCGGGGAAGCCCAGCCAGGCAGTGAGCAAGCAGTTACTCTCCCCCGGAGTCTTGCTCACAACGCCTTGCCGAGAGTGAATGCTGCATGCGTGCGTCAGCAGCGTGGGTCAGCGGGTGGCGATTCGTCAGCTGTGCCCAAGCTCGGCTCTCCCTGCGACTGCAGCATGCAGCCGCTTTCAACTACAAAGTCCACAGACAGTCCCACCAATGACAAGGCGAACATACCTCCCTCTGGGCTCTTGTCACGGGACAAGAATATGTTTTCCAGAGAAATCCCAGTTGTGGTGAGCCTTTGGGGAGGGGGATGTACTGCGTGTGTGACACTCAGAGCAGGAAAAACAGCCTCAGTGCCCGTCCCCAAAGGCGGCTGGGGCTCTGGGACTTTCTCAGAGCTGGGTGATGTCGATGTCCAGCGTCAGGCGCAGTGAGGAAATAGAAACCCTGCGCGATCAGATTGCTGAAGCGTTGGAGGAGGGGGGAGTTTGTGTGGTTTCTTTAAAATGGGAAGTTCTGCCCCAGAGCCTGTCCTTTCTGAAGTGCAAGAAGTTCTGAGAGCGTTAGAAGAGCGGCGCAGTGTTTTTAACACAGTTGTGGTTCATCGTAGTAAACACACGACTTTGCATGGAACCCTCCAGTGTTATTCGAATGCAAAGTGACTGAAATAGACTCCACATTTGGCCACTCTGAGATTTTATTAAGCCAAAGAGAAACTCCTGTTTAGTTGGGTTGCATACCAGGAGATTTAAATTTAGAAGGCAGATTTTCAACTTTTAAAGACTTGCTGGCACCAGAGAGGGGAATGGTAACAAAGAAAGGCTGGGTCATGCTGCAAGCCAGCACAGGAGGTGCGCTCCAGGTCAGGAACAGCGCGGAGCTGTCGTGCCTGGCTCAGAATAAAACAGGCTCAAATTAGAAGCTGGCCCAGACCACGTGTGCAAAGACGCCCTGCGCCAGTGTGTGTGGCGGGCAGGCGGGTCACGCGGCCGCCTCCCCCTGAATGGCTCCAATGTGCTCCTCTCCAGGATCCCTGTCCCCAGGGGAGGAGGGAGACCAGGGCTGAATGGCCCAGTGTCCTCTGCACAGGGAGGAAAAGCCTCCCAGCATTCTCCCGGGAACTCCCCGCCGGTGAGAAAGTGATTCTTAGGGAGGATGGAGGAGGGTGGAAATGAACCGGGTGCATCTGCATCTCAGCCAACTACTTGGGAGATCGGCTCCCAGTTGCAAATGTCTGCTAACTATGGAGACAGCCAGAGAGGTGGAGCAGTACCCGCAGTGCACCTGGGGTGGGATCCTGATGTTGCTTCTCGCGGGCCAGGCCGTGTGGACAAGAGTCTGACACATAGAGAGTGAAGCCAAATGGAACAAAGAGACCGGTGGCTTTGGGTGCGGCTGTGCCCACCTTTGATCTTGCCCTTTGGGGGGGCATCCACTCCCCTCTCCTCCGCATCGCTCTTCCACTCTGTGATGGCACCCAGGCGCTCTTCTCACCCACTTTCCTTTGGGATTTTCCAAAGGAACAAGCTGGCCGTCAATCTTGTGACTTTTCCTATGCACCACACCGGCCCGCTTGAGCACAAGCGCACTGGGTCTGTGGTACCCTATTTCTCGCCTGCACCGCAGCACCTGGGGCCGGAGACGAGCGGCTGCTGTGCGGCATCTCGTTGGCTTGTGGCCCTGGTGGGCTGGAGTCACCGGCAGAACTTTCTGGAAACTTGGGCAGCATCCTCATGGCACCCACGGAGGGGACAGAAACCCTGAATTCTCAGGGGAAAACTAAGCCAGCGAATTTGTTTGTGGATTTTTTGCTCTTGTTTTAAACCTGTGGCCCACAGAAGTACAGCTGGCATCTGGATCCAAGGGAGCCTTCCAGGTCAAGGTTTTTGGCCCTCTGTTACCTCTGAGCTCCTGCTGTCTCTGTCCCCTGGGGAAGCCCCACTTCTTGTTCAAGAATTGTCAGACTGTGTCCTGCCTCCATCCCATAAGTCATTCCCCGTGGCTGACTGCTCAAATCTCTGGGATAGTGCTGACAGTACTCATTTCTGTTCTCCGTGGCTGATCTTTTTTACAAAACTCTTTCTCCATGAAAACAAGAGTCATTTTTCACAGGTGGGGACCTGTGGCCTTCTGCATCTGCCAGCCAAAGAGCGAGAGGACAAAGTCACCATGGCCCAAAGAGCCAGCCTCATTTCCAACAGCCCCATAGCGCGATTGCGCACAGTACGCATCCGGGGCCCCCGCACACTGTCACCTGTGGAAAACCCCTGCGGCTGGCTTTTTATCCAGTCTCACGTTGGAAGCTGCCCAGATGTCTGTCAGCTGAGGGGTGGATAAGTAAACCGTGGTGTAGTCAGCCACGCAGCCATCGAAACAACACACAGCAACGCCGGTGGACCGCGCAGCATCACAGTGTGCGAGGAGCCGCACGCAACAGAAAACACACTGTGTTGTCCCCTGATACAAAACACACAACCTGCAAAGCTGTGGCGGTGGAGACAAGAGGCTCTGATTCCCCTGGCCGCAGGTGGGCTGGGGCTCTGGCGTCCAGGGTGCATGGTGCTGACGGGCGAACTCAGCCTGTGAAAATTCACCTGGACACCTGCGCTGTGTGCATTCTTCTGCGTGCATTTTCTCTTGAATGGAAATTAAAAATGAAACCAAACAAAACTCACCAGGCTGGCTTCGTCCGGGTGCATTCTGATGTCTCTTGCTGTGGCCATGGCTAACCTGTGAAGACGAACAGCTGCTGTCCTGGACCGAGTGATCCCTGGGGAAGTAATAGGTAGCTGCTCGTAACTTTTACCTTGTTTTTGTTTTTTAAAAATTCTCTACAATATTAGACTCACTTAGAAGTTGCACTGTAATCACACCGTGGGCATCCGGTGAATGTTCCAGGACCGTTTCATTCTTTAATGATTCTGTCACAGACCCTATCTCCGAGTGGAGGTGCATTCAGAAACGCTGTGGGTTGGGACATTAGTGCATGGCTTTTAGAGGGACCGATTCGACTCAGCCCATAGCACTCTGCACCAATGTGTGTTTGGACACTGCAGCCAGCTCTTGTTTTGTTTTGTTTTGCTTTGCTTTGCTTTGCTTTTGTTTTTGTTGTTGAGACAGTCTCACTATGCAGTTCAGGCTGGCCGTGAACTCGCAGTGATCCTCCTGCCTCAGCCTCCTGAGTGCTGGGATTACAGGTGTGTGCCACCACACCTGCCTGTAGCCAACTCTGGATTGTGCGATGTTTAGGGCATTTGGAATGCGCCAGCACTTCCATGTGTCCGAGGAATAGGATGCACAGGCTGTCCGGCGATTGTGGAGAACATCTTTGTTTCGTGGGACAGAGAAAAACGAAGGAAGAGGTGGACGCCGCGCTGCGGGAGCGGCCTCAGTCGTGCTTGCTAAGTGGAGAGCAGTCAACAGCCCTAACCCAGGCTGGGCTCATGGGACTGAGCACCCAGCACCCAACCAAGGCCTGGGCCTTATCCTTTCTTACCCTGGCACTCGTGTGCCTCAGGGCCAGAGGGGCTAACAGTCGGGGCACCTGTCATGAGAGTCCAGGTGTGGGCCCTTCGTACTTCAAAACGACTGAGGAGGAAGGGGACAGGGATGGAGGGCGTGGCTCCCGTCTTTGCTGTTTACAGCAATGTGAACATTTGGCAAGTTTCCCAAGTTTAAAAAATAGAATGATATACAACGGAAGCATATATTATGTATCAATCAATTCAAGACATAGCAAATAGATCATTTTTACTCGAAAAACTGCAATTGAAACTGGATTGGAGTTAAGGGCAGCTGAGATGTTTTAAATGTACCAGATGAGATGTCACTTAAAGTGGTCTTTATTGAATCTTTGTTTTTAAAGTTAAATACCCACCACTATTTTGTGGGCTGAAGCAATTCTGATGTTCACATTAAAATGACACAGAAAAGCTAGGCGTGTTGGGGCACACACCTGTAATCCCAGCACTCAGGAGGCTGAGGCAGGAGGATCACAAGCTTGAGCCCAGCCTGGGCGATTTAGCAAGATCCTGTCTCAACACTTAAAAACATAATAAGATAAAAAGGGCTGGGGCCGTAGCTATGCCCGCCCTGGGTTCAATCTCCAGCACTGTGAACAAACAAAACTGATCCCATCATTCTTGCCACTTTCTGAAGCAGTTCTGGAAATCCTCTTTTGTGAGTGTCTTTCGCTGCACTGTTGTAGCTGTCTCCGTGTCATGAACTGGTTCAGAATGTTTACCTTTCATGTCACTTTGACTTTGGGGAAGAGCCAGAAGTCACGTGGTGCCAGATCTGGTGAATGAGGTGGACGAGGACACAGCGTCATGTTTTTATTTCTATTGCATGGCACTCCGCAGTGGCATTCACCATGATAAAACCTACAGCCCAGAGGGGCAGGAGGAGCAGAAAGAAGGTGACCGTGTGGGCTCTAAGTTGGCCCTTTTCTTCGCCACACTTTTCTCATTCAGCAACACGCAGCAGGCCTCTGGTCTCAGGCTCACCTCAGGGCTTCCCGCTTGCCTGACATCCCTAGGGAGAGCCCCCACCCCCACAGCAGACCCCGAGGCCCCTCTCCCAGTGGGTTTCCAGGCATCGCACCAGGCCAGCAGCATCTGCCTGCCCGGCAGCTGCTGGAAATGCAGACCCCCAGGCCCGCTCCAGGCCTGCTGCACCAGGAGCTCTGGAATGGGGTGCAGACGTCTGTGACTGAACAGGGCCCCAGTGGCCTCATGCTCGCTCAGGCGTGGGGACCACTGGTCTGTCCCATCCCTTGAAATGTTGTCTCCCCAGATCTCTCCCTCTCAGAAACTATCTGATCTATTCACTCGCTGCTTGTGCCTTTCCCCTCACTGTAGTTGAAGTGGCACGATTAGGTGGAAGCCTCTTGGCCTTGACCTTGCTGTCAGCCTTGAACCGTGCCTGACACGCGGCAAGGAGTCAGCAAACACCGGCTGAGCGAGTGAACGAGTGAAGCGACGAATGGCCAGCTGCAGAGACGATGTGCATGGGGCTCGGGAGTCGCACGGTCTGGACTGAGCCCCAACTCTGCCACTTGCCAGCTGTGACCAAATTATTCGAGCTTCCTAAGACTCTTTCCCCTATGTAAAGTGGGTGTAGAAATGGGGCCTATTTGGACAACGGGAGGTGATTTGTGTAAAGGGCTTCCCAGGTGCTTAATTTAAGGTGTGATAAAAATACAGTACAGGGCCGATGAGATGGCTCAGCGGCATAAGCGCCTGCCTTGCAAGCGCGAAGGCCCGAGTTCGACTCCCGGATCCCACATACGAAAAAGGGGCCGGTGATATCGCTCAGCGGCACGGGTGCCTGTTGGCGCGCGAGGTCCTGAGGTCGTCCCCCCGGTACCCACAAAAAAAAAAAAAAAAAAATACAGTACATATCTAATTAAAAATTTATTACAGTAAAACACACATTGCCATGAATCCCCCTCAAAATGCTTCCTATCTCTTTCAACACACTGATCCCATAGTTCTTGGCACTTTCCGAAGCAGTTCTGCGAGTCCTCTTTTGCGAGTGTCTTTTGTTGCACTGTTGTAGCTGTTTCCATGTCCTGAATTGATGGAAAATGTTTTCCTTTCATTGTTATTTTGACTTTGGGGAAGAGCCAGAAGTCACATGGTGCCAGATCTGGTGAATGAGGCGGATGAGGACACAGCGTCGTTTTTATGACCTGCCTTTCCTGTTGCATGGCACGTAGCAGTGGCATTCACCATATTTTTTATCACACCTCACAAAAACCCCTTCCTCCCGTCCAGCAGGGACTTCCTCCTAGGGAGAGGGGCCCGGGGAGGGACCTGAAGTGGGGAGAGAGGGAGAAGGTGAACAGAGGAGTTTAAGGGGGTCTTCCGTAGGCCCCGGGGAAGGACGGGGCGGGTGAAACCAGCTTCCTGTGTGTTCCAGGAGCGACGAGGGTAGAGGGTAAAGAAACAAGGTCTTTGGAAAATGAAGCCCAAGGGGCCAGGTGGCAGAAAGCTCTGGGAAACCTGTAGGCTCAGAAACAGGTTGTCAGCAGGGGAGGGCGGCTCTGGAAAGTTCTGTAAACACAATAACCATTGTCATTGTCCTTCCCATGACTCCGTCTCTTCTGAAGAGGCACAGGGTTCGCTGTGTTCTCCTCGGGTCTTTTGCTGTTTGCAGAAGCAAGGAGACCTGTCCCTCTCCGCCCTCCTTTCAATTCCTTCTCATTCAAAAAGAGAGGTTTCAGCTTAGGGCTGACTTCATTTAAAGATGCCTCTAAAACTGTTATTCTCCATGGCAACGAGAGGCACAGCTGAGGGGAGAGCTTCACCCAAATCCCCAGGTTTCTCCATATCTTCAAATTTATCTCCATTTCTGAAGGGAAGCACATGACACAGACCACAGCTTGCCTTTCTCTCTAAATTCCAAGGCCCAGTCTAGTGTACTTTAGCAAACGCTGCAGTAATGTACCCTAATCCAATAAGACTTGCAGAGCATAAAAACATGGACCTCCACTGAGAGAATTTAGGCACCAACTGCTTTCATTGTTAAAGATTTCTTGTTTTTCCAGAAGGATTTGAAGTATGTGTGTAAGTAGGTTCCCTGACCGGTGCATTTAGAATGCATTTTATAAAAACTCAACTTAGGTAAAGTCACTGGGAATAAGTTGCACATAGAGAGAGGTCTGGGAGAAGTGGCCTTCACCCTGGCTTGGGGGAAGGACGCTGAGTGTCCCCATGGAAGAAGAGTGGGTCCCTCCTGCAGTCCTTGGGTCCCTTTCCAATCCCAGTGTTTCAGTCACTTTCCTTGTCTCTGGGACAAATATCTGACACCCACAACTTAAAGGGAGAGAGGTTTATTTGGTTTACATTTCAGTCTGTAGGACAGCATGGCACAGGAGAGCTGCTCACACCGTGGCAGACAGGAAGCAGATGGTGAAGGGAGGAGCCCGAGCCAGGGAGGTTGATAAAACACTTCCGGGTCACACTCCCAGTTTCTGCCTCTTCCAACCAGGCCCCACCTCCTAATAGGAAGTCAGCTATAAGCCCCCATAATGCCATCACTTTCCAAAGGCCCCGCCTCTGAGTGTAGGAGACTTTGGGGGACATCTAGCTAGAAACCATAACAGATGGCGTTTCCGTGGTGAGGTCTCCAAGGACCAGCTTGTCTCAGCTCCTGAGATTGGGTTGGGGACAGCTCGCTTGTCATACAGGAAACTCTGCCTCTGGTCATCTTGGAGGTTTTGCTGGATGCTGAGTTAACTAAGCAAGTTAGAACCCTAATAGCACAAGATCCATGGAGGTGAACCTTGGGGTCAGAGGCCAGAGACAGCTGGACCCTGTCCTTCCTGCTCCAACCATCAGGTCAGGGACAGCCACCTCTCCCACGGCCTCTCTTTGCAGTGGCTCACACCCAGTGGCTCAGTGCTCAGGGTTGTGACCTTTCAAAGACCCGCAACAATATTTCAGATCAGGAAGAAAAGCATTAGCTCCTAAACATGAGTATAAAACACTGAAATGGAAATAAATATTTAATTAGGAGCCTGCAAAAATGTAACATGATGCCAGTGAGTCAGCTGCCATTCCACTCAAGCCTTATATGGTGCCATAAAATACAGTCCTGAGAAGAAATTGATGCTCTAATGAAACCTTAAATTGGAGTTATAAAAATTATACAACAAAATGTGTATGTCCAGTGGGATGTGAATATGTTGTAATGGGTTTGCTATGAAAGGGGGTGAGGGCTGGGGCCTTTAATGACCTTAAAATGACCAGGACAGAGTGGGACACGGCAGTCCTGGCCTTGGGACTGACCTCACTCAGGAGCTTTGCCATCTTAAGTGCATCAGTGAAACTCGCGGAGCAATATTTTTTCATCTGCAAAATGAGTCCCAGTGAGATCGAGGCCATTAAGGCAATTTGTAGATGACAACTGTCCATGAAATATTGATTTATTTTTATTTGTGAAGAATCTGAGGCAACTATATAGAAAGAGATTTTTCTCATTTTCTGAAGCTCTTGTTACCTATGACCAGTTCTGTGTTAGCGATGGCTTTTGAGGAAGCAGAGCTGGGGGCAAGGGCCGCTCTTGGGGACCCCAGGACATTGTGATGGGCTTGGGGTCTCCTGAGGCACAGCAGACTTTTCCTCTTTTGGGTACTGGTTGAAAAGAATATTTGCATATTCCTTATGTCCCTAAAATTCACCCAGATGCGAGGCGGTCCTAGGAACGATGGCTGCACAGGACAGACCGTGTCATGCACGTGGCATAGACCCAGCTTCCGGAGCCATCACGCACCCTCAGAGTTGTCCAATCTGTGAAACAAAGCCTGCGGCATCCGTTTCCCAGCTCGTCTCCCCGAAGGAACTGCAGAGACGCCACGCCGGGCCTGCTTCACAAGGTGTGACTTCAGTGGCCCTCTCTCTGGACCCTGCGCGCAGTCGGCCCCTCAGGAACCGTGTGGCGCTAGTCTCTGCTTGGGTGGACACTGACCAAGATCTCTGGCTAGAACTGCCGGACTGCAGAGAAAGTGCAGTGCAATCTCCCCTCGCCGATACGCGTTCATTTAACACAGGACGTAACTCAGAGCAGCCCCTTCTGTCTCCTCGGATCTTTGACGCTGGTTGAGTTTCCGTCCTCCTGAACGTCGGCCTCAGAGTCTGCAGTGTCAAGCGTGTGCGGTTCCCCAGCCCCAGCTTCCCGCAAGCTCAGACCAGCCCCGTCCCCGCTGCACCACCGTCCTCCCCTCTCCTGCACACAGCAAGAGAAGCCACTTAGTTGCCACAATTTACCAAAATGCAATGCTGTCTGCCTCTCCCGGTGCTCACTGCTGCCAGGTTCTCGTTAAAAAAAGGAACATCACAGCCAACTACAGACACACAGGCAAGGAATCACCACAGCTCACCTCCCCGTGAACAGCACTGGGTCAGAAACTAGGGCGTAACCACGGCCCAGAGCCCTCCTCGGGCCTCTCCTGGTCTCGGTCAGTTTCTCTTCCTTGCAGTAACCGTGATCCTGAAGGTTTTGATAAAAATGTCACTGCCTCTGTATGGCTTTAGCACTTCAACATGCACCATGAAGCACTAGTTTTGCCGTTCTCTGAACTTCACATATGTGGTATTAAATAGTACACTGTGTGTGTGCGTGCGTGTATGCATGTGTGTCCGTGCTTTCCTGGCTTCTTTGACGTGACACTGTATTTGCAAGATTTTTCCACGTTTACGCACAAGCCTGCCTTCCTTTCTTCTCAGTGCATAGTATTCCTTCCTACCGACAAATCATAATTCCTTTTCCCGTTCTATAATTGTTGGATCCTTGGATTGTCTCCAATTTGGGGCCACTCCGAGGGATACTGCTAGCAACATTCTTCTGAATGCCTCTTGCGCCCATGAGCATGTATTCCTGTTAGGAATTTCACCTGCAGTGGAACTGCTGGTCACAGAATATGGGAGACAAGACCAGCTGGTTTTCCAACTTGGTCATCAGTACCGAGACGCTCCCCAGCAGTGTGTAGGGTCGGTGGAGTTGCCTAACTTTTGATTTTGGATTTGTAACAGTTCTTTGGCATATAAGCTCCTTGGGAATAGGAGTTGCAAGAATCATCATCTGTAAAATACTTTGATTTCCATTACTTAATGGCACCTAGTGATAAACAGAAATTCTTAATTTAATGTAATTCTATTTACCAACCTTTTCCTCTGCTTAGTGCTGTGTAAGGCAGATTCTTCTTCCCAAAGGCCATGAAGACATTTTCCTATATTCATCTGCATTCACTGAGAAGCTTTATTATCATCATTAAATGTTATTCTGATTATTATTCACGTTTCACATTTCAATCTATAGTTTTTCTGAAATTGGTTTTTATATAAGGCAAGTAGGGGCTGCTTTCCTTTGTTCCATGTGAACGTGCAATTTCCCCAGCACAATTTATTTAAAATCCCATGGTTTCCCTGCTCTCTGCACTGCCCGTTTATCATGTGCATAGCTGCATGAGTCTGGCGTGCTGCCCTCTGTGCTGTCCCATCTATCTTTATGCTTGTGCCAATGTCACACTACCTTTGCAATGTCCTGATATCTGGTAGTCTAGTAGTGCATGTCTATAATCCCAGCACTTGGGAGGCTGAGGTAAGACAGTCCAGGTTGGAGGCCACTCTGGGCTACATAGTGAGTTCAAGGCCAGCCTGGACTACATGGTGAGACTGTCTCAAAAAAAAAAAAAAAAAAAAAAGTAGAGCAAATCTTTCGTGTTTTTCCTCTTCAGAGCTGTCTTAACTTTTTATTGGCCTTTTGCAAAGTTTCCATACAAATGTTTGAAGTAAATGTGCCAGTTTCCTACATAAGCCAAAACACACCTCACCCCTATAGAAATACCTATAGAATTGTCTTGAATCTAAACATTACTGTTGGGGGAAACTGACATACAATATTGAGTCTGTAATTCCATTGACACGAATGTTTATCCCTTTTTATGTTCCTTCAGTTTTTCACAATAGTGCCTTGGTTTTGGGGTACATCTTTTATTTTATTCATTGTGAAGTTTTAAAAATATTTTTTGATATTATAAATGTTATTTTTTAAAAAATTTGTTTTTCTAACTGTTTACTGAAAGTATAACTATAACTGACTTTTATAGAGTGACTTAGTATCTCCTAATCTTACAAATTACTTTGATTAATGGTAACAACTGAATAGATTGCTCTGGATTTCTTTTTTCAGGTACTGGGAATTAAAGCCAGAGCATTTGAAATGAGCTACGTCCCCAGCTCCTTTGAAATTTTCCTATTTTGAGATAGGGTTTCTTTAAGTCACTAAGTTGCCCAGGCTGGACTCAAACTTGGGGTCCTCCTGTTTCAGCCTCCCAGAGTTCTGGGATGACGTGTGCCACCACATGGGCTTGGATTTTTAAACACCCACTATCATTACTCTGTGAATAATGGAAATCTCCTTTCTTCCTTTCCAGTCCACATACCTTTCACTTTTGCATTTTTTTCTTGTTTTACTACAATGACTAGGATGTCCATTATGATATTAAGTAGCAGGAAAATGGCAGGAGTTGTTGTGTTGTTCAGGATCTCAAAACATCCAGGTTTGATATTAAGTACGATGTGCACTGTTGATGCCTGTCCCAGTCTTGGTCCAATCAGACCAGATCAGAAACCACAAAGTAATTTAAACAGAGAAATTTTAAAAGGAGGAATCATGAAGTCATTGAGGGAGGCTGAGATGAAGATGTAAAGACGCTGTCCCAGGATCCCCGAGGGCTGGGAGAGGCCGGGAATACCCGCGTGGAAGGGGCTCCCTACCCAAGGCTGGGTGAAGCCCCCGCCAAGGCAAACGATTCAGCTCCTTGTCGGTGGAGAAGCCTGCTGTGGTGCCTGAGCGTGGGTCACAGTGGTGGGCCGGTGGACACACACACTCCTCCTAGACCAGGCCACCCAAGGCTTGTGGGTGAGGGCATGAGAGATGCTGGAGCTTGGCAGGGCCCTGGGAAGGTGGTCACTGCCGGGCTGCAGGAGTGCTGAGGACCACTGCGTGGCCACCACTGGAGCAGAGCACCCCAATGTCCCCGTGTCTCACCCCCTGACCATCTGCAGCAGGAGAAAGAAAGAGCAAAGCCCTGCACTCTGGAACTGGAAGAGAGGCCACCCTCTTGCTTTCTCGCCAGCACCTTTTTTTGTCACAGTCCCAAAAGAAAAGGGCTGGGAGAGCCCCATCTGTCGCAAGCAGGTCCCCAAGGGTGAACTTGGAACCGAGAGGAATAAACTGGTGATGATTTGATGCTTTTCATCAGGCCGAGGAGCTTTGCCTGTGTTTCTAGGCTGCTTTACATATTTCTCACAAATGGATTTTAAATTTTATGAAATGATTTTTCTATATCTGCTGAGAAGCCCATATTTTTTTTTCCATTACTAGTGGGGTCAAGTATGTTAATAAACATTTTTATTGAGGTAAAAAATGTATATATATATATATATATATATATATATATATATATAACATAAGATTTGTCATGTTTTTATCACTTTTGTAGTTGTTTTATTCATTTTGTAGGTTTTTTTTTTTTTGTGGGTACCAGAGGTCGACCTCAGGACCTCGCGGGCCAGCAGGCGCCCGTGCCGCTGAGCGATATCACCGGCCCTTTTTTTCATATGTGGATTCCAGGAGTCAAACTCAGGCCCTCACATTTGCCAGGCAGGCGCTTACGCCGCTGAGCCATCTCACCGGCCCTGTAGTGTTACTAATTAATATACACTGTCACTATTATTAGTCCTAAATATTTTCATGACCCCAAGGGAGAAATTCTCTACTCACTAGGTACTAACTCTCCATTCCCTCTGCCAAGCACCCAGAACGTATAATCTGCTTCCTACCTGTGAGTTGTTCTATTCTAGATACTTCACAGAAGTGGAGTCATACACTTTTGTCCTATTGAGTCTGGCTTATGTCATTCAGCATAATCTTTCGAGGTTCCTCTGTGCTGCAATGATTCAGGACATTATTTTTGTGTGTGTGACGGAATAATGGTCCATTGTGTATCCAAGTTTTGTTTATCCACAGTGGTGGTTAATTTTGTGTTTTTCCACTGTGGTGGTGAATTTTATGTGTCAGCTTGACTGGGCCATGGGATGCCTGGATATCTGGTTAGACATTATTTCTGGGTGTGTCTAGCGGGGTGTTTCCAGAAGGAATTAGCGTTTAATCAATAGTGGGTGGGCAGCACCCAGTGTGTCCAGAGCCAGGAAGGATGGATAGGTAGGGGGGATTCACCGTCCTTGGCCTGACTGCTGGAGTTGGACCACAGATCTTCCCCTGCCGGCGATGCTCGAGGGTCCCAAGTCCTCAAACACGTGCTGGAATCTTCACCATCAGCTCTCCAGCTTCCAGACCTTTTAGCCACATCACTGGCTTTCCTTGTTCTCCAGCCGGAATCCAACAGCAGACTGTGGGAGTTTTCAGCCTCTACAACTGCAGAAGCCAATGCCTTGTCTCTCTCTTCTTTTCTTTTTTTTTTTAATTTTTGTTTTAATGAGTCCCTGTTTGCAGCACATAATGATTACATTCATCGTAGGGAGTTGGTACATGTACATGACACATCTTAATTCTTTTTACATCCCCTTCCCCTCCCTTCACTCTATCTCTTTCTACACACTTACACGCCTACACACACACACACACACACACACACTCACACACTCACACACTCATCACGCACGTCTGTTTCTCTGCAGAATACTTACTAATACTGCGATTCAACCACTGGTGACATTGGGCTGCCTCTTCCTGTTGGCTACGATGGATAAACCTGCTATGGGCATGCGTGAGTCCGTTTTCCCTGGTCTTGGATACACACCGAGGAGGAGAATGCTTGGCCATGTGGCAGTTCTGTGTCTAACCTTGAGGAGCCACCCACTCCTTCCCAGCGACGCTGAGCTCTGCTGTCCCGCACACAAAGGACAGATCCAACCCAAACGTGCTGCAAGGGGAAGGACGCTCTGTGCAGGCAGCAGCCCAAGTCAGGCTGTCCGTACTCAGAACACACACCACTAATTAGGCTTCAGGCAAATTGAAAGCATTTACCTTTTGAGCCCTGTCAGGCTTCCAGAAGGGCTGCTGGGCCACTCTGCAGAACCAGGCAGCCAGGGGCAGGAGAAAGGAGACTGAGCCCGGCTCACCTCTCCACACCATTACCTTCGCGAAGAGCAGGGCCACACCTGCTGCTTTCACAAGCAGCTGCTGCTTAGCTTTTGAGAAGCTCTTCCAGCTGTGCTCGCTGGCAGGGCTGGTTCCAGTCATCTGAAGAGGAAGCTGGGTGGTGGTGGCTGCTGCCTCTCCAATGTCACATCATCCCCACCTCCCAGTGTCCCCAAAGGCGACAGTCCTGCTTCAGTCTCCGCAGCCACGGGGTTTTCCAGGCTGTTCACATACTTTCTTATAGTCCTCATCTCTGTTAGCCTTACCCTAAATCTCCTGCCACCTCTGTTCATTGTTTTCCTTCTCTGGAAAGAAAGCTTGGGATTTCTGCCACACTTCCTGCCTCTCCAGATAGATGGTCACCAAGGACACCCGGGGTGGGAAGGTCCCTAAATCTCTCTGTTCCTTGGTCTAAGTTATCATTCGACTTGCCTGATCTTTTTCCTTCTCTGTCCATTGCATCTCTGCCGCTTTAGACCCCTGCTTTTCTCAATCCCTTGTAAAGCAAGTACAATTTCAGTGCTTCCGAAGGGTGTTTGGCTGGGTGGGCGGTTTCGCTGTGGGAACACGAAGCGTCTCACATGCGAGCCCCACGTGTGACCTAGAGCACAGAGCGGGAAGGAAGGGAAACAACTCGATTTGCCTAAGTGTATAAACAGCTCTTTCTGCAACAGGCTGCGAAAGTGTTGCAGGTCATACTGTCTTCAGGAAAACCTAGCTCTTCCTGAAATCTTTAGACCGCCCGGTCCCCGAGGATTGTTCGTTGCCCTTGAAAGTGTGCGTGCTTCTGTCTTTCTGTTATGTGGGGGACATCTCGGAGGGCTCCCCTTCTCTCCGGCCACAGACACCAGAACAGATGCTGAGCTGAGGGCAGTGGGCTTTCCCCTCCGATGGCCGCCCCGGAGCCACCTGCGTGTCATGCTGGGTGATGAGCTCACCCCTGCAGCCTCAGCAGTCACGTGGTCTGTGCATTGCACGCCCATTCAGAGTGAGGCTATGGCCCAGTGTTGGATGACCCACTGAGTCCAGAACGGAGGCGAAAGATGCAGATTTGCAAAGGAAAAGAGCCCTACGAAGGGCTTCTCTGTAAGGAGGGGCAGGGAACAGGCCCCCAGCCGCCACGGTGAGCCCAAGAGGTCGAGCGTGGCTGTGAAAGTGCTGACGCTGTCCCTCTCTCCCAGCCAGGAGGTAATCACCATATTTAGCTCACAGACTGCAGTCTTCTTTCCTAGGCTGTAATTTCCTCTAACTCTCCCCAAAGTCTTCACAAGTTCCTCACACGCCTCAGGCTCTCGTGTGGATGGCTGCATGGACAAATTGAGGGCAGTCTGGGAGGAAGCCGCTCACATCTCTGCCCTGTTCCCCCTCTCAGGTGTGTCCTTTAGAGCAAGGACAGGAGGCCCCAGGGTGCAGGTGCTGATGAGCAGGTCCAGAGCCTCTGCAGTGCCAAGGGAGACGAGGAAGAATGTGACAACAGAGGGAGAACCACACTCAGTACCCCCTCCCCCAGATATAGTAGAGAGGGCACTTAGTCTGTGTACTGTTGCTGCTACAAAATACTGGAGACTGGATAATTTATAAAGAAAAAAGTTTTACCTAGTTCACAATTCTGGAGTGCCACAGGCATGGCACCAGGCTTTTCCAAGCTTCTGCTAAGAACATTGTGGCAGATGGCATCGAATGGCAGAAGCATGTGCGAGAGTAGAAGGCACGTATGCTTGCAAGAGACAAAACCCCACGGACTGGCTTCATGACAACCCACTTAGTCCAGTCCCTGAGACCCAACCCACTCCCGAGAGACCTAACCCAGACTCGAGAAAGTCATTAATCCATTCACGAAGATGGGGCCACCATAACCTAATTTTATTAAAGGTCCCCCCACCTCACAACAATGTTTCCCCTCAGTCTTGGAGAATTCAAACCACAGCAGAGAGACTCCCCAGATTCTGTCTTGAGCTCTCTTTTCTGTTCTCTTGCTTCCCCAGCAGCACCCTCTCCTCTCTATACTACATTATCTCCTCACATGGCTTTCTGTGTACCTGTGGGGTCAACCTCTCTCCATTACCATCCCTACCACATTCTCTTCAGGTCTCAGGCCTATGACCTACAAAGTGACTCTAGGGACACACTGTCCACACCGGAAAGGCCACAGGACCAAGGTTGTACTCAATGATTTGCCTTGCTTCTCAGCCCTCCTGTCCACACCAACATCTCCTATTTCCTGTTTTTATTCCTATTTTTATTTTTTTCCTACTTTTATTTTCTTTGGTTTCACTGCTATTTTGAGCCACTCAGTCCCGGAATGGGATCTTCATCTCTTTTGGCATCCTTATCCATGCAATGGCTGACATCCTGCCCAGTCTTCATTTTCAGTGACTCAGTTTCTCCATTCCCATGGCCACAATCCTAACCTAACCCCCTACCTCATGCTCTGGCTCCTGTTATGCCCCCCTTGTTCCTGGCCTCTGTTTTTGCCTCTTCTGAGAATCTGCATATTTCCACCTGCTTAACATCTCCCTTAACATTTGTTTATGTCACTCCTTGATTAAAAGCCTTTAGTGGTTCTGTCACTTGCCTAAGAATAGCTACACCCCCCACCCTGGCCTGGCATTAGAAATGCCCACAGTCCAGCCCTCTGCCTTGTTATGGCTTGTGTCTAAATTCTAGATTCCCCCCAAAGCCTCGTGTGGTCATAGCTGAGGCTCTTCAGAGGTGGCTGGATTAGGGTGTGATTCTGAATGTGGACTAAGGGAGTGATACTGGGATTAAGAATGTGTGATACTAGATTAGTCCACTGATTGGGTTAGCATAGTTCTGGGTGTGGCTGAATAGATTTAGTGAAGACAGAAGCCCCACCCTGGATGTGCGTGACACCACCCAAAAAGCTTGTATCCTGGATGGGGTAAAAGGGAGAGGCAGGCTCCCTGCTGCTGCTTCTGCTTCCTGCCTGCTCTGCCTGCTCTGCCTTGGACTGTTTCTCTCTGCGATGCCCCTCTGCCATGCCACGCTGCCTTGGAGCCAGTGAACTATGGACTGAAATCTCCACAAACTGTGAGCTGAAATAAACCTCTGCTCCTTTAACCTGTGGGTGTCAGGTATTACATCCCAGCAATGAGAAAAGGAACTAAGACACTCGCTTTGCTGTTTCTTCTCTAACTCCCCTAAATAGGTCTTGCTTCCACAAGGTGGATCATGCTTTCTGCTTTTCCTTCCCCTGTCTCTCATGGTTTTCTCATTGTCTGGTATAGTCTCCACCTTCTTTGACCTTAGCTTTTACAACCTCCACCTTCAGTACCACACACAAACTGAGGCCACTATTTCTACAACTGTAGACTTCTGTTGTACTCATGGTTGGCTGCAGTAGGGAGGGGGAAACTTGTCTGATTTCTCCAAATGAATTAAGAGCTGGTGAGGGTTCAGTTGTGTTTCATCTATGTACGTTCTCCTCAGACCCGGACGTGCTGCTCAGGCAGTGTTGGAGGGAGAGGCTGGATGAAAGACTGATGACATAGAAAGCTCCAATAAGAGAGCACTCGGAGAAGTTAGGAGGAGGCACAAAACTAAAATCAGAAATTCCATTTGACCCAGCAAGGAAACAAGGAGATAGATCTTTTGTAAATGGGAAGAGGACCAAGAGATGGAGGGAGGGGAAGAGGAAGTAAAAATAATTAAGATGTGTTATGTACATGTACCAACTCCCCACGATGGATGTGATCACAAACATACTAATAAAAATAAAAATCAATAAAATAAAAAAAGAGAAGTTGAGAGGAGGTATTCCTGTATTTTCAATGGGAATTCAATGGGAAATGTTAGAGCTATTTAAAGCCATATATATATATTTGAGTTTGACCAAATTAGATTTGAACATGCAACTACAAAGAGAAGAGCCAAATAGCCTCTCCCTGAACAAATTTAACTTTCTTGCTGGTTGTGTAAGAAGGTCAGATGTGAGCTCAAAATGATTATAGTCTTCCAGTCAGTGATAGGTCTTTTGCAAATACTATTCAGTTTGTCATTTTTCAAGCCATTTTTGCAAATCTGGCTTAATCTACTACTAACTGTTAGAAAATGTGATTTTACTATGATTGGGTTCATTCTTCCAGAATAGTGTAAATAGGGCTCTCTAAAACTACAAATAGAAGAAAATGACATTATCCAAAGCAGAGAAAAGGCTTTATTTACCCTCTCATTTTACAAGATTGATATCGTTTTTCTCATCTGCTCAAATGATGCTGGTGTTTGTATCAAACACACTCACAGAGCAGGCAACAAAATGGCATGTTTTGACCCCTAATTAAGTTTTGTTTGGCTTGGTTGATAGAAAGTATCTTTTGGTTGTAGAAAACAATGTTTTCTTACTTCACATTAACCTTGAGGGTGTGTTGATGTCAGTGAGTACTTGGCTGGTTTTGCCAAATTCCTTGGAATCTGGAAAAAAAAATATCCATGAAACAGATTTTTTTTATTGATGACTTGATATTAAGTGCATTTGGCTGTATTAGCTCTGCTTTTTCATTTTAATAAAAAAAGGATGAGCACTAAGAAATATTCAGATGCAAAGCTGAGCTCCACAAATTCCAAATCACCCAGGCATCTGTGTCTTTGTCTCTGCTCTTGTCTCTTCTGTGTCCAGACGCACACCAGCCATGCACACGCACACACATGTACACATACGTGCACTTCCGCTACACCCTATAACACTGGAGAACAAATCCTAGGCCACGCCAAGGGAGTGAGATTTGTGAATTATCTGAACTTTCTGAGATTGCAAAGAAGCACGGACCCTGGAAACCCTGATGATAGCATCTGGGGTGTTTTCTCAGTCTGTGAAATTGAACGAACAGCAGCCCTAACCTCTGGGGACCTGTGGCTTTGCTGCTGTGGCGAGAATGGATGCGGTAACAATCGATGGGAGGGATGTGGCTCTCTCAGGTAAGATCACTGAGCTAGGGAGGCAGACACGTGAGCATCTATGGAGGTCATGCATATGGGAGCGGGACCAATCCAGGACCCGCTGCTGCACTCTGAGGCCCTCCATGGCTTGGGCCAAGGCTGTGCCTCCCCTGGGTGCTCTCGGTCAGTGCTCGAGCAGGGCAGGACACCGACACACGCCTGTTCCCAGAGCTAGGCGAATCCTCTGGCTTGCTGAGCCTTGCTTATACAGCCAGCACCCCCAGAGGACCCTCCAGTCTTCCCTCCCGCTCCCCTTCACCAGGGGCTGACGTGTATGGAGCAGGCTCTCCCAGCCCTTTTCAGTCTCCTTCCTAATTTCTCACACACAGGCACTGCCTCTAATAACATCCTTGCACAGCTAATCCCATCTGCTTCTCTGCTGACCTGGACTGACGAAGCATTTCGTGGGTCCAAAGTGTCCTTCTGACGTAGTTTATAAACATGCCTGTCTGTCAGAAGGGAGGGGCAGCTCGCACTCCCTGATGTTGGGGAGCTGAGCTATGGGTGCACAGGTGTCGGGTGAATGGTACAAACTGACCCTTAACAGGTGTTCAGTGGGTATATATTTTTTTTGTGTGTGTGGGTACTGGGGGTCGAACTCAGTACCTCACGCTTGCCAGGCAGGTGCTTCTGCTGCTGAGCTATCTCACCGGCCCTTCAGTGGGTATTTTTGATGCATTTATTCAATTTAATCAATTTTTCTATCAAGCATCCCTCTTATGAACCTCAATGTCTATAAGAGTATCTTCAAGCAATGATTTATTTGGGTGGTCTCTTAGTCACTTTCCATCCTGCTGGGACAAAATACCCAACACCTGCAAATTAAAGGAGGAGAGGTTTATTTTGGCTCACATGTCAGTGGTTCAGTCCTTGCATGGTTGGCACGGAGGAAGGGCCTGGGCGGAGGAAGCTGCTCACGTCATGGTGGCCAGGAAGTAGAGAGAGTAAAGGAAGGAGCCAGGCAGGGAGATGTCCCTTCCAGGCCATGCCCCCAGACTTTGCCTCTTAACAGGAAGTCAGCCACAAGCCTGTCATCCAGTCACCTCCCAAACACGCAAGGCATTGAGGGCCATTTTAGATCTAAACTGCAACAGGCGGTGACTGCGAACTAACTTTTCAAGAGTAACTACTTCATACCAACAAGGGCACACAGAGGACTCAGGCCAGGAGGTACACACATTTTGACCTGCACTCTAGAAGACCAGTTTAATTAGGAAGACAAAATTTAAGATCATAGAACCATCCTTTGGAATGTAAGGCCTATAATTCAGAGTGCAATACATAATTGTATGTGCCTGGCTGTAACTACAGAGAGCAGACAGACACCAGGATGTTACTATATTTGTGGGGTCGTGCCCCAAATTCCCATCTGGAAAAGTATTCTGTCCGGATTCTGTGTGCAAAGATTCCTCCTCACCTGGAGACGTTTGTCTTGGTGAGAGCACCCGATCTAGTGTATATGAAGAGGGATTCTCTCCGGCATGCGTTCTGTCCCTGCGTTAACTCCAGGAGGGCTGACTGACGAAGTAAAACACCATGGCCCAGGGGCCAGGGCTTTAGCTCAGTGGCGCAGTGCCTGCCTGGCAAGCATAAGGTCCTGAGTTTGATTCCTCCTAAGTTCGATTCCCAGTACAAAAAAAAAAAAAAAAAAGACCTCGGCCCTCTTTGCCCAGGTCTCCCCCAAGGGTGAGCAAAACCCTAATCCATGTGGGTGCCCGCTCATATGCATCAGAGCCAGGAAAGAATGCAGCAAATTTCCTGTTTTAAAGTTAAATAAATGAAAATGTAAAGAAAGTGAGTGACTCGTCCAAGGTGGCTATCTTAGTATTTTTTTATGTCATTATTACAAAATGCCACAGACTGGTCATTTATAAAGGCAAGAAGTTTATTTAGCTTGCAGTTCCAGAGGCCTGAAGTCCACAGCTGACAAGCGCCCTGGGCTACACACTAACAGGCTGGAAAGTGGAAGTGCAAAGTGAGTTTGTGCAACAGACAGCAGGGCAGAGGGCCACACTGTCCCAGTGCAATGGCGAGCAGAAACACCGAAACGACACCCAGGATTTGGAGGCAGATTTATTTCACGTCAACAGGCGCTGACTGGGATCATTCCGAGAATATCAGGCCCTGCTCTCTGGTGGTCTAGGGCTTATATGGGATAAGCAAGCAGGAAGTCCAGAGGCAGAATGGCTTGTCAATTTGGGACTGGTTTATACAATGTGCATCATAGTGACCAGCTACGCATCAGTGACCAGCTGTTTCTAAGAGACAGAAGCAACTGGAAGCGGCACTGGAACTATTACCTGGGCAACTAACAAAGTGAAGTATACTGGCTGGGGCAGGGCATTTTCTGCTACACCATGACAGCTCACTTTTGTGGTAACTGCCCCTGTGCACCAGACTGCATCAGTCCCTCTTGATGCCTCTTCTACATCCCAGCGCTTCTCGACCGAGTTCAACAGAGTTTGGGAGGGGGAAACCATAGCAGGGCATTAGAGGGATGCTTAGTTGGAAGTAGCAGCCAATACCACTTATTCCAAACCAATAAATAAGTAGAATTTATTATAAGGATTCAGGTGTATTCCACAGAACCCAAAGAGAAGGAGAAGTGTTTAATGCATATGGAATATTTTTAGGGGAGATGAGAAAATTTTGAAAGCAGAGCTAGTGGCTGCACATTATAAATATATTAAGTACCATTGAATTGTTATTTTAAAATGGTTAATTGTTACATGAATTTCACCTCAATAATAATCATTTAAAGACCACGTAGGCCAGTCAATAATTGTTGCGGCTGTTTTTAGAACACATAAATGCAGGTGTAGATGAATAATTCAGAAAATGTGCAGTTAAATAAATAAACTCCCGCTCATCAAGATTAGATCACTCCACGGCTGTCACTCAGGACGTCCCAGTCTTGTGGAGGCGCTGAGCACGGTATTGGCCGGGTGCTGGGAGCTGTCCTCTTGCCTCCCAGCACGCCTGGGCCTCACTGAGCTCCTTTTGGACTTGTCCTCATGCAACAGGCCAGGTGCTTTGGAGGCCTGAGGCTGGTGGCCTTCTGCTGGGTGTGTTCATGCCCCCCGGGGTGGCAAAGGGCTTGCATTACATTTGCCCCATGCTGTTACTCACCATGGTCCCCTCTTCTTTGTGAAGCTTGGTGACCCAAGCCCAGTGGGCCAGCGAAAAGCCAGCACCTGCAAGAACAGAATTCCCCGGGAAGAAGAGCCACCCACTGTCACAGAGGAAGCAGAGCCCGGGCAGCTCTTCCTAGCCCTGCCGCAGGGACTCATGGGAGAATCATCAGACCCGGGCCTCAGGGGATCCAAGTGGCAGAAACCCTTGTGGCCAAGTTAGCGGCTGACCCTTCCGACCCCGAAACGCAAACCTCACCTGGCCCAGCAGATCACTTGGGATAAGTACTCTTGGAGCTGGGCTCTCGGGCTGAAACAGCATTCTCGGTTGAGACAAGTCCTAGACGCTGGTGCTTGGCTGCACCCAGCACATCTGCAGGCCCTCAGGGCCTGAAGCCTATTTCAAGGTCAGGACCTCCTCCTGAATCAGTCAGCCAGCTGTGTTCCTTCCACCCTGCCTGCCCATTAGCATCCTTCTTTCCTCTCTTCCACACCTGCTTCTCCCTCGCCATCTCTGTCGTAAGCAACTTTGCATAGAAAAAGACAGGAAATGCTAAGCTGTGTGCATTCGCCCAGAAACTGTTTTGCCAATAAACAGTTTTGCGTGGCTGCAGTGTGTCAATATTACTTTGCTCTACTTTTTCCCTCTGTATTTCACTGACCCGTTTTTTATCTGGACATTCACTTAGTAGCTGGGGGATGGGACAAGGCAGTGTTTCCCCTAAAATGATCCCAGTGGGATAGTGAGGTGGAGATTTCAGAAAAGAGGGGTCAGTGACGGGACACGTTTGGGACACTGAGTCAGACGCGCTTCTTTACCATGGTGGTTCTCAGACCAGCATGGAGCACAGGTTCCCAAGATGAGCATTCGAGGCGTTCTCCAAATTCACATGATCCAGACGATCTTTCTGCAAGACATTTCCAACAGACTAACTTCGAAGAACGGTGGTGTGCAAGGATTTCTGACCCCTTCCTTACAGAATTTTAAACTCTGCACTCCCTTGCATGTTTTAAGTTGATACTCAAAATTTTCATGTGAGTCTGGTAGGTCCAAGTATTGAATATCTAAAGTAGAACTCATCCCCTTCACTAAAAAGTTTCCAGTGGAATTTCAAATAGTAATTCAGCACTCACTGACAGCCATTTGAAAAATGAACAAGATAGTTTTCCTTCTTGTACCTGTGTTTCCAATTGACTTTTTCATAGCTCTTGTCTTTGTAATATATTGTTACCCTTGCAAATGTCTTATTGGTTACCCACCATGCAAAATAAACACATGGAAACTGGAATTTCGCCATTTCAATGTGATCATAATAAGATAAGCACTAACTTTCTTCCAGCTTGAATTTTTATTATAATTACTATTTATTGTAATTACTATTTACTTATTATAATTATCATAATTTATATATTTAATATGATATAATTTATTACCATCATTATTATACAACATGATTGATCACAACAGCATAAACATATTACCGATGTAATACATAATAAAACATAAAGTCAGAATTTTATTAGAATTAAATCTCTAAATCAGATGCAACATGATCAAACATTTCCTACACATTTAATAAAAAATAGACCATGCCAAAACCTTAGTAATAGCTAGTATATTATTTATATCCTACTTGAAGGGGATAACAATTGTTATTTTGTAAAGTACAGATTCACCTAGTCAAGTAAATATTTCTTGATACTTGCAAAAGAAGTTTTTAACCACTACTTTGAAAAATATATATCACTATGAAAGAAATTATGTTAACAATTTTGTCTGTGGGTTTTAGCCAATGAATCAGGAAAACTTTGGTAATCCTAGAAAACATTATGGTTACACTGAAAATCACCAGTGACATTGACTTCTACTTTTCCAGCTATTTCAAAATACATTTCTTCTCAGATGTGTCATGCTGTAGGCATGAGAACAATAACAGATGAGAATAGCTTACATTTAAGTATGAAAATAAACTCTTCCTGATAATCACTATTTCTTGGGACGCCTCTCTAATGCTTTGCTCTTTAAAGATTCATTCTCAGGAGAGAAAGTGGTGCAGTAGCAGGAGTGAGGAGAGAAGACCAGGACTCAGATACGCTTCCCAACCCAGGGAATGGGTGTTTAAGATGAAAACCATCTGCCACTGAAGATTTAACCTCTCTTGGAAGTCTCCAGCTAGAAAATAATGGTAGAGAACTATAGACATTCAGCTTAAGCTGTCACAATTCATATTCTTGAGCATCTGAAATGTTTCCTATCTTTTACAATTGCAAAGAAATAATTTTTATGTATTGTACCTCCCAAAGCACTGGAATATCGAGTGAGAAGTTAGAAAACAAACCTGCAGCTCTTACTACACATATTGTCACGCTGTTGTCCTGAAAGATCAAACCAACTTCGAACTGACGAAGCTGGGTGTTTACTCTCTCATTTGCTAGCTTTATAGGTATTTTGGGCTTTTGTAAAATTTTATATTTACATTCCTAAAGCCATGGCTGTGCATTGATTGATTTGTCGTATTTGCTTATGTGGAAGCGGTCTGTCTGCTTTGATCCCGTATCAGATGGAAGCCAGGTATCGATCTTTCGTATTTGCATTCCTCGGGTGTGTTTGGAAGCCTTTTCTCGGCAATGTTTCCCCGTCATTCTGCACACCAGTTGTTGGCTTGCCCTTGGTGCGTAGGGCGCCGGGTCTCATTATCAAAGGAGAAGCTGCCAGGGCCCAGCTGCTCTGACCTTGAGCCTCTTTGAAGTCTCAACAGAAAGCACTGCAGTGCATGTTCAGCTCGGGGTTGGAGCCTTCGGCGCTGCCGGTCTGCAGAGTTTACTCCTGCCCTTTGCATCGCATCATCCCTCCTTCTCAGGACCATCTAACACGATATTCCAAGTCCGAGAGCTTTGTGTAACGAGGGAAGATGAGTCACACAAATTCTCAGTGCCTGCGTTGTACTCAACCAAGCTATTTTGTTTCAGGGATTCTTTCCACTCACCCAGTTCAGCCCTGCTCGCTGGGATTCAGAAGTGAGAGCAGCCACTCCGCACCACCTCTCCAGCCCAGAGCCCGCCATCCCCCGTCCACATGGATGCCCAGGCTTTGGCTCACACCTGGGCTATGCCAGTCACTTTTTCTTGGTCTCCATCCTGGTAACAGGAACTCGAGAATGCAGAAAAGGAAGTTGGTTTTCTATACCCAGAGTGGAGGTACAACTGGTTTGTGATCAGCAGATAAAGCTGAGTAGGGGCGGCACTCCAGGCTGGGGCCTCCCCAAAGCAGGGAGTGGCCCTAAAACATGGGCAGGGCTCATGCCACACAAGAAGGAGATTCAGCGTCCATCTAACCCGCCTTCTGGATAGAGGCTAAGGTAGCCAGAGGCAGGAGAGCTCCTCCATGCCCTCTGGTCAGGACTGGCAGTCCACTTTCCCCAGGCAGGCTTCTGGCTCTGGGGTATTAGCTGAGGGGCTGCCCAAAGCGGGGAAAGCTACTTAAATGGGACATGACGTGTCAGGCTCCTTGGACTCAGTCTCCCCCCGGAGCGTTTCTGAGCTCAAAGACTAATGCAACCCAAGTTAGACAAGCTGTTCTGGCCGTGTCTAGATGTCCCCCCAAAGCCTCATGCTGTCATGGTGGGGGTGCCTTTTCAGAGGTGGCTGGATCTAGAGTGTGCGATGCTGAGATTAAGGGTGTGTGATTACAAATCAGTCCACTGATTGGATTGGCAGCGCCCTAATCCTGGTAGACTGGATACAATATAAAAGGGGCAGAAAGACACTGCTAAGGTCCCTTTTTGCTTTGCTACCTTCTGCCAGCCATAAACTCTTTCTCCTCTGCGACACCTGTCTGCCATGCAACCCACCTTGAAGCCAGCTGACTATGGACTGAAACCTCTACAAATTGTGAGCCAAGTAAACCTTCCCTCCCTGAACTTTGAGTGTCAGGTATTTTGTGTTAGCAATAAGAAGAGTAACTAAAACAAAAGCTAAGCACTTGTGATCATTACAATCCAAAGACATGAAAGATGGAGGAGACATCAGCCTGCCTTGGAAGAGAGGTGTTATGAGGGGGAAAATGGAACGGCTTAAAAGTTCTCTTACTTGACCCAAATAAGATGTAAGTGTGCGTGTTTGATACATAAATGTTTACATTTGACCTCTGATAAATGCGTCAGTATAATTCTCAGCTTTGGGATTAGACGCATTTTTTTCTTTTCATAGATTCTTCTTAGAAAATGGAAGAGGCTAAGAAATTGAGGGCTTGGGCCGGTGAGATGGCTCAGCGGCATAAGCGCCTGCCTTGCAAGCGCGAGGGCCCGAGTTCGACTCCCGGATCCCACATACGAAAAAGGGACCGGTGATATCGCTCAGCGGCATGGGCGCCTGCTGGCGCACGAGGTCCTAAGGTCGACCTCCGGTACCCACAAAAAAAAAAAGAAAAAAAAAAAAAAAGAAATTGAGGGCTTTTACAACAAACTCATGCACCGTATAAGGGGTATGGTCGACTCCAGACCTGAAGTACGATGGGGTCCCAGGAGAGTGCGGTAGTAAGATGATGTCGCCTAGCGATGTCCCACCCCAGTGTGTCCAAGTATGTGCTGCAGTGTTCACACAACAACGACGTTGCCCGGTAGCACCCTCCTGCCATTGTCCCTGTTGTTAGGTGACCACAGCTCCAATCCAAGCACAGGTCCCACCCTGGGACACTGGTCCCTCAGGACATTTGGAAATGCTTTATTTATTTATTTATTTATTTTTCAGTACTGGGGATTGAACTCAGGGCTTTCAAACTGAGCTATACCGCCAGCCTGTTTTTATTTTTAATTTTGAGACAGGGTCTCCCTCTGTTGCTAAGTTGCCCAGGCTGGACTCAAACTTGCAATCATCCTGCCTCAGCCTCCCAGAATGCTGGGATTACAGGTGTGCACCACCACACCAGGCTTCTTATTGATAGGAGCATTTCAGCCCCATTTCACAGTGAAACTCCCTGTACCTTCAAGGGCCACACAAAAATCTGCATCCCCACTCAGGCCCACCCTCACCAGGTGATGGTGCATATGGCTGGGCCCCAGGTTCCAGTCTCTACAGCACTGGGAATAAAGGGAACATGAAGGCTGCCTGCCTCCTGCATGCCAGGTCTTTGGCTTCCTCATGTAGTCTAAGTTATCACTGTGTTAGGGTTCTCTAGAGAAAGTGAGTCTGTGCATGTATTGTGTTAAGCAACTTTCTGGTACTATAACAAAATACCTGAGATAGCTTATAAAGAGGAAAGGTTTATTTGGCTCAAGGTTTTGGAGGGTCCAGTCCCTGATTGGTTGGCCCTGATGCTTTGGGCCTGTGACGAAACAGCACATCATGGAAGGGGGTGGAGCAAAACCATTCACCTCACGGCTAGGGGGAAAACAAAGAGAGGAGGGGCGTAGGGTGCCATGATTCCCTGCAAAGTCAAGCCCCTAACAACATGTCCTGCCTCTTAATGTCACCAGCACCCCCCTATAGTGCCAAGCTGGGGGCCATCTTTAACCCATGGGTCTTGGGGAATAGTTAAGATCTAAGCTATGTGATGGGAGTGTAAACTGGTACAATCCCTGTGGAAATCAGCATGGAGATTCCTCAGAAAACTAAAACTAGAAATTCCCCTTGACCTGGCTATTCCTCTTTAGGTATCTTCACGAAAGAGTTAAAGACATCATATCACAGTGATCCATGCACACCTATATTTATAGCATCACAATTCACAACAGCTAAATCTTGGATGTAGCCTATATGTTCGACAGATGAATGGATAAGAAAATGTGATATTTACATACCATGGAGCACTACTCTGCCATAAAGAAGGATGAACTTGAGTCATTTGTAGGAAAACAGATGCACTTGAGACCATAACGGTAAGTGAAACAAATCAGACACGCAAGTTTCAATATTGCATGGTTTCTCCTATATAAGAAACCCGAGGTTTCTTTTCTATGAATATAAATAAATTAAAGAGCAAAGTATAAAATAATAGGAAACAGGGAGATAAATCTTTTGCAAATGGGAAGGGGACCAAGAGATGAGGGGAGGAGACAGGAAGGGAGGGAAGGGGAAGGGGATGTCAAAAGAAATAAGATGTGTTATGTGCATGTACCAGCTCCACATGAGGACTGTGATCATTGTGTACCACAAACGTGTACTAAAAAATCCAAACATCAGCTCACACTTTGAGGAGCTGGCTCGTGCAGTGACGAGGCTGGCGCGTCCCCAGGTCTGTGGCCAGGCAGCAAGCTGAGACCACTTGGCCCCCGGGGTGTAGTCTGGTCCTGAGAACTAGGAAAGCTGCAGCAAGAGCTGATGTTTCAGCTCAGTCCCAGGGCAGGACACAGCCAGCCTCTCAGTGGGGGCACAACCGGACAGAGAGAGCGCTCTCTGTCCCCTGGGGTCAGCCCCGGTACTCCACCGAGACCGTCAGCTGATTGGACGGGGGCCACCACGTGGGGGGACGGAGCGAGCTGCTGTACTCTGGTTAGCCAGTCAAAGCTAATCTCATGCAGAAAGAACCTCAAAGACCCACCCAGGGTGACGTTTGACCAAATGTCGGGGCGCCCTGGGCCCAGCGAGGCTGATATGTAAAGTCGACCAATCACCGATGTCCAGGTGAAAAGGCTGTTTCAGGGGCATAGGGCACTAACTGGTCAGGGCCCTGGCCTCCTAAGGGACAGTCACGGAAGGTCCCTTCCGCAGCGCGCACGGTGGGAAACACACCACTTCCCCCACACTGCGGCCTGTAGCTTAGGGAAAGCTGGGAGGTGGTCCAGGCAACCCTTTCTCTAGACAGCAAAGGTGACTGAAGCCACCAGGCAGAGGGACTCTGAACCTCTGACCTCTGGGGACCCCTTGCATGCAGTACGGCATCCCCTGGTGGGTCTGTAATCCCAGCACTCAGGAGGCTGAGGCAGGAGAATCTCAGTGAGTTCCAGGCCAGCCTGAATCACATAGTGAGACCTTGTCTCAAACAAACCAGGAAGACACTAATGAGACATATTTATTTTTAGTTCTTAATTAAAAACACTCAAAGAAAAGACATTTTGATCTCCAAGAACTCTCTTCTAAGAGGAGCACTCTCTTTTTTTTTTTTTTTTTTTTTTTTGAGGAGCACTCTCTTTCCTGCTTAGGAGATGAAAAGAGCATGTTTGTCTCCTTTCTTTTGCTGCTTTCTCGTACTCCAGCACACTTTTGCTAACGCACCTTCCCTTTTTCCAGGCCTCTTCCCACAGGTAGCTCTGGAGCAGCCGCAGTAAGGAGGAGGACATGACTGCGTGCACATTTTGAAGTGACCAAGGAGGCATCTCCCAGGGAGGGGCCGCGAAAGCACAACACAGGAAGCGCTGGGGCATGCATAAGGGGGGTCATCGCACGCTCTCTTCCAAGAAGACACAGCTGTCCCTGCCTACCCGAGTGTCACTGCCCCTGCCGGGTGGCATTTCAGGTATGAAGGTGCACAGGGGATGTGCCTGAAACTGGCTCCAGCGCCCACAGCCACAGCCAGGAGCTGCCCGGGACCTTGGCAGGAGCAAAGCAGCATGGACTCACTTCCTGTGGGTGACACGGGTTGGGCTCAGGAAGCCTCAGCGGGGGTAAGGACAGCTGGAATCCCAGGGCTTAACAGACAGCAGGGGGCAGGAGGGAAGCAGGCAGAGCAGGGACACATCCCAAAGAGGGTCCCCGGGACCGGAACCAGCCCACTGTCATGTCCAGAGCCAGCCAGCTGTCACCAAAGGACCTCGAGGTTGAGAGCTGTGTGGCTGAGGAGCCTGACATCTGCTTGGGGTCACGAAGGACAGTGCCCACTGCACGAGAGAGGTCATTCTTAGCTTTCCCAAGGTCTCACATGGAAAAACCCCCAAAATGCACCCAGGAACTCCCTTACCTGCAGTTTCGCTTTCCTCAGTGAAATTAAATGGAAATCCCACAAAATGTTTATCAGTTTTATTGTAGCCTATTTATACAATTACTCTATTTTATTACTGTAAAACTCTTACCACGCCGAGGTTTAATTTGTAAGTTAAACTTTGTCATAGGTACATAAGGAAAAGCATAGCACATACAGGGCACTCTCTGGGGTTTCAGGCATCCATACGGGATCCTAGAACACCCACAATCACTGTGTTTTATTCTACAGAGACATCCGGGGGAGTCAGATTCCGACCACCCAATGCCTCTTTACAGGATCCGGCTTGACGAGACACGTTCTGTCCATAAAGCCATCGTGTTCAAAAGCCCCTAAACAGACGGTGGCTCTTAGCAGAGTTGTGGGCTCCCCTTGGTCCCCAGCAACATTCACCTTTCCCGCCAGTCCTGAGCCTCAGGATGAGTGAATCCAACGTTAGAAGCAAAAGTCCTTCACAACGAAGGCACCCGCGCCGTACCTGGTAACACCAGCGACCCCAACCCTAAGAGCTGCCAAGCTCCTTTCCTAGAGTGAGTTGACCAAGCAGCCCTTCTCCTATGGTCTGGGGCATCACTGAGCAGCTTCTGCCCCTCCTCCCTGCCCCTCCTCTAATCTCCAACACCCCTGGGGCCCCTGGAAGCAGGCAGGAGCCCCGTGGAGATGTACGTGCCATCTCAGCGGTAGACCTGGTGCTGGCTCCACTTGGAGGACACCAATTGGTTTTGATTCTTCTCTACTAAGCACAGGGGTCAGGAAATAATTGCAAACCAGGTGAAAATGTCTCTGCTGAAGGTGCTGAGGACCCTGAAGGAAGACGAGCAGTGACACACTTATGACTGAGGACCCTCGAGTCTGGCTCACAGAGCCATCAGCAGCACCCAGTTTGCAGCGGGGATCACAGGCTCCCCGTCTCTACCTGGTGTCCAGGGCTGCATCCCCCAACCTAAGGAGGGAGGAGTGACGGCTGGGGTGGGGGGGTTTTCTTGTGCTCCAGACCCAGCCCGGGACAGCGACAGGCCGAGACCCGCAACCTCAGAGCAGCGCCGTTAGTGAGGAAAAGCAGGGCTATGATACAACAGAGCCTCGGACAGCTTCTCCCTGAACGCTTCCTATGTCCTAAAAACAAGACGGTGCAATCCATTTTTTAAAAAGGAGAAAAAAAGAAAGAGAGCATGAGCCCCTAGGTAGATTCTCATAATGATCAGACATGGGGACCAGGGCGCTGGGCCAAGGGCACCTCAGCATCAGGCCTGCTGCCCAGGGTCACTTTCTCTTCCTGGCTGCTATATATAGGCTCGCCAGTGAGACCCACCCAGGGAATCCGAGAGGATGAGGGCCGCTCTCATTCGCAATTTCTCCCTTGATATTTGGTGCTATAGTGATCTCTAAAGTCACTGATATTTTTTTAAAAGACCATTTGAAGTGTGTAATAAAAAAGTATTGCTTTCATAGCCCGCATAGCTACACAGTTCAGCCAGGGAAGGGGATTTTATTTAAAGGAATGAGGTAAGCTGTGGCACTGTGCGTGTATTTACAAACATATGTGATGTCTAAGTTTCCAACTCTTAGCTAACAATAAGATCGTGAGCGGCTGCCCGCTAACCCAGATATTACTGAAGGCCAACAGAGACGGCAATGCCTTGTTTAGATAGCTGACGTTCACATCGGCTGCCGGAGGTTTCTGATGGCCATTATTTCTCTCATTTTTTCCTCAACTAACATCCAAACCTCCTGTGGCTAGTTTTTTTTCTTTTTCTTTAACCAGTTTCTTTACCATTTTACTACTCACACGGGTGTTGGACATGTTACCAGGTCTTCTCATAAAATTTTATTGCCAAGGGCTGGAAACCAGATCACATATACACCAAATGCATTTGCAAACTAAAATGATTTGGGAATGTATTTGGTTTGGCATTTAAGAAATCATGTGAATTCTCCCCTCTCTAATTCTTGCCCGAGCCAAGTAAACATGGAAAGGCTCAAATTTGCTCATTGATTGGGAGGAAAACATTGTGAGCATGTTATTTATTTCAGATACCAACTGACTTACTTAGAGGCACAGAAATTTAAAGCGTGGTATCTAAAAACTAGAAGAGGTAGCAGTTAACATTAACTAGGAAGTCGTCTTTCCAGAATCAATGCATCAAGGCTCTAGATCAGTGATGGCGAAACTTCTAGAGACGAGCGCCCAAACCGCAAACCCAAAGCCCATTCATTTATCACAAAGTGCCAACACTGTAATTAAACTCGAATACTGAGGTTTTAGTTTAGAAAAAACAACTTGCACATTAGCATCTTTTTTGTGTTTAAAAAAACAAAAACAGAAACAAATACTTGTGCCATAGGTTCGCCGTCACTGCTTTAGATCCAATTCCCCTCTGCAGGGGAAACAGAAGGTAGAGAGCACATCAAGGGGCAGCCAGGAGTTGCCAGCCACAAGATCCAGGGACCGATCTGGTTTCTTAGGTGCAGGTGATTTCCACATCTGTGGGGTCTGAGAATTCAACCAACCGGGGACTGAAAATATTTGGGAAAAATTCCATCTCTCCTGAACATGTACAGACTTTTTTCCTTGTCATTTTCCCCTAAACAATAGAGTATGACAGCAATTTCCATAGCATGGACATGGTTCTAGGCACTAGGAGTCATCCAGAGACCTTACAAATAGACTGGAGGGTGTGCGCAGGTTACACACGAACACTTCCACTGTCCATAAGGAGCTCGAGCAGGTCTGTGCACTTTGCTGTTTGTGGGGAGCCCTGAACCCAGTCCCCTGTGGAGACTGAGGGGCAACTGCCAAAGTGTATCAAAAGGAAGAGAAAAAGATCAGGGAGTTGTCCCGTGAGTTAGCAGACTGCAGACTCTCCAGTCACATGCCGTGGGTGGACTCATCACGCAGATGATTGCAAGCGTGAAATGGAGTAGACATTTGATTGTTAGGGGAGTAGTGTTAATTTTTTAAATTGGGATAAAGTATTGTGATTATACGGTTTTTACAACAATTCGCAATCTTTCAGAAAGGCGTAGTTAAATTTTCCAGACACGATCCTGGGTTTGACTCAAACAATGTGGTGGGGGATGGGCGAGGGCTCAGGCGGCGCGTTTGATCCTGGCAGAAGCAGAGATTCGGTTCGGGAGGAGTCATTGGATTGTGCTGTCTACTTATGAATGTCTGAAATTTTATGCAATAAAACAGTAAAAAAAGAGCATTGCTTTAAAGCAAAAATATACAGATCTGGCGATGTCCCTAAATATCACCTGGCTTAAAGGACAAATTAGAAGGGGCCCAGGCATGAGTCCCTGGATGCCCTCAAGCCCTCGGTGCGGCTCCTGCCACTTCACCAGGCACCTCCTCTTCCTCCTGTCACAGGGTTGGCCTCGCGGGGGACCCTGGGCTCCCCTTCTGGCTCCCCAACCCCCTCCATGCTGGGCGCCAATGGAAATTTAAATTTTTTTAAAAATTTGGAAATGTTTTTATTCAATGCAATTTATTTCTCCTCGCTCAGTCCACGTCTCCCTTGACATTGCCCCCAGGGCTTTTGACCCAAGGTCAGCTTTAAAGCCAAGGCAGTGGGTGGCACAAGTGGCCACATTTCTCCGCAGCTTCTCCCGTCTGGAAATGAAGGCCATCCCTGACCCCTGGATTTCTTTGTCTCTTGGACCCAATACTGTAGCCTGGCTGGAGGGACACAGTGCATGTGCTGAGCCAGGCCCTGCAGCCGCCCTGCAGCTCTTCCTGAGACCTGACCCCCACCGGTCAGTCGTGCCTGAGAGTGATGCGCAGTAGGAGACCACGTGGTACGGCTAGGAGCCGTGGGGTGCAGCCTGTATCATCCAGCTCCTGGTGGACTTGCCAGCTGACAATAGATGCACAAGAGAGGTTGACAGGACCAGCCAGGCCACCACACGCGAGAACCAGCTGACCAGCCCACAGCTTGATGGCCGAGGTAGACCAGTTGTTCCCAGGCATTCATTTGGGGATTTTTCTTTTAAAGACAGGAAGTAGCCAATTATTCTTCACAATTATTATTATGGCACAGTGCAGTTGGGTGGTACCAAGGAATAGCAGTCACTTCACTAGTATAGGGATGGGGGTGTGGAGGAAGGTGTTAACCAAGACTTGGAGGTCACAGAGGACTTCCCAGAACAGGAGATATCTGAAGTCAGACATGAAAGGGAGTATGGACTAGCCAGGGAAAGGATGGAAAATATTTCCAGGGGGTGGGAATTATGCCCAGAAGTCTAGAGACCCAGAATGGATGCATAATGAATAAACAAACTGATGGATAAATAAGTAGATAGAAGTGTGGTTACTTGGACAGACAGATGGATGGCCAGATGGATGGATGGATGGATGGATGGATGGATGGATGGATGGATGTTTGGATGGATGGATGGGTGGATGGATGGGTGGATGGATGGATGGATGGGTAGTTAAATGAATGAGTCAGGGACTCAATGGATGGACAGATGTGGAATTGTCAATATGACATCTTTGATTCAAAGACTTATAGTAAAAGGAGGTAAGTTTAGTAAAATGGAACTTTTAGTTCCCATCTGAATTACCTTGAGTATTTTGTCTTTGCCGTCCTGGAATTCAACCCTCTCAGGAAGGGACAGTGAGATCTTACTTATGAGCTATTTAGCACTGTAGATGTTCATAACACACATCTGCCATCCAGTGTGAAAGAATCACTTCCTTATGGGGCTGTGCAGTGTTTATTTTATTATTCCTAAACCTCTCAGCTCCCCAGTAGCATGTGGACTGGTAAATGAACACGCCAATGTATTACTCAAAAGGCTTTAGAATACTTGAAAATTTTTAATTACTAGGAGTATTGTCATCATACATTTCATTAATGCAATGGGCCCAAATCTGCCTAGAAACACCCAGTTTCTGCCTAGACCAGAGCGTATTCACACTACCTCTGCTGCAGTTTTGCTGGTTTTAAGCCCTCTCCTGCTGAGTTCTTTTGGATCATCCCCTGAAGGGTTTAAAATCAGCACCTCTCGTACTCTTCCCTGGAGGAACTTGATCCTTCGACTAGTGTGCTTTTCTGGGTTAGAAAATGATGCACCTACAGGACCCTGTACTGTTGCTGCATTCCTGCTGGTTTGAAGAAGGGCAATGCTTCCTGGCAGTCCAAATAGTCGATGCATGAGGTTTCAACTTATATAGAAACATGCTAGTTTTTAGCAATGAGCTACCGATGCCTACACCTTCCTGGAATGCAGGAGAAAAAGCAGGTAAGGAAACTGATTTTATTTTAATCAAAGAAAAGACCTATAATATACAAAAACTTCATTAAACCTTTATTTCCATCCATGGATTTCTATTTAGAGATGAAATTTGGGGCTCACATGTTGATTTCTACTATGACAGAGTAATGAGCCCAGAAAAAGAGAGGAAGAGGCATTTGGCAGGTGAGGGACATTAATGGCCATCTGGTTCTCCACACCTGTCCTTTACCTGCACTCATTGTACAGCAGAGAAACTGAGGCAGGAGAAAATGAAATGCATGCCCAAATTCAGAGAACAAAGTGTATGTGGGGGTGATAAATGTGTTCATCTTCTTGATTGTCCTGGGGGTTTCTCAGTGCAGACAAAGGGAAACACTTACCAAGTTACAGTTGCCCCTTGGTATCTGCACATGGTTGTTTCCGGAACCCCCCACAGACAGCAAAATCTGAGTACTCAGATCCTTTATATATAAGGGTGCAGCATTTACGTGGAATCTGTGCACAACCTCCTTATTCTTCAATTCATCTCCGGGTGATGCGCAATTCCTGATATACAATGCAAATTGCCGTCACACTGCATTGCTCAGGGAATAACAACAAAGGAAACTCTCTACATGTTCAGTACAAGTGCAATTTATTTTCCCAAATGTTTTTGATCTGTGCTTGGTTGAATTCACAGATGCAGAGTCCATGGGTACAAAAAACTGACTGCGTGTCCTTAAACCCATGCAGTTCACCGTGCGGTGAGTCTGCCCCCATGAAGCTTTCTTTAAAAGAAAGAAGAAGCTGAATAAAGGGATGAAGGCCAAGCCACCGTTGGACTGGAATCTTTAGAAATCCAGATACTGACACGTTCATCAATGATTATTTGCAGGAATAAGAGGGAAGGAGAATTTATAAGTGAAAATAGGGATACATCTGTCAAAAGCAATGCATAGATTTATTTGAATCCAGATTCAGACAACTCAACTGTAACATAACATTTGTGAGAACATCAGAAAAATGTATGCATTACAGGAAATTTGCTGATATGACAGGATTAATTTTTTTTAAAGCGTGATGATAGCATAGTAGTTTTGCTTAAAAAATAAAAAAGCATTTTCCCTCTAGAGATACAAACCAGAGGATGCCTGAATTTTTGCTTCATAATACAGTGGAGATATCTGAAATGTTAAGGAACTATTCTTAAGGTATTTTTGGTGTGAAAATAGTGTCTTGAACCTGGGTGTGGTGGTCCATACCTGTCATCCCAACTCGGTGAGGCTGAGGCAGGAAGATCACAAGTTCAAGCCCAATTAAGTGCACTTAGCAACTTAGTGAGATCCTTTCTCAAAATAAAAATTGGGCCGGGGAATGCAGCTCGGTGCAAAGGTCCTGAGTTCAATCTCTAGTACCAAAAAAAAAAAAAAAATAGATGATGAATAGATGATAGATAGACGGACAACAGGGTGTCTGGGTAATTTCTAGAGCCTTTGTGTTTTTGAGATGCGATGCTCTGACTTCCCCGGGTGGTGGGCGAGTTGGCGCGGTGGGGAGTCTTCGCTGAGGTTGCTCGCAGACACGGGAGGCTCAGTGGAATTCCTCCCCAGGTTGGTATCCGTTCCACCTTCTCCAAAGGTTAAAGGTTAAAAGCTGACTTTCTGAGGTCGTTGATTGAGGTCGAGATTATGAACACTGTTGTTCCAGTGAGAGAATGGTCAGGGAATCTGGGTGTGCACCGAGCCAGGGCAGGGACACACAGGTCACAGGGGAGGAGGATGCTGTGTCTGCCAGGTCCCTGGAGACCTGCTCCTGTGGATGGGGTGGATAGCGCCAGTCAACAAGGCTGTCAGAGAAGAAAGCCAGCCTCCTTAGGGACAGGCCAAAGCCAGCGAGCTTGCAGTGTCACCAAAGCTTTCGTGTGCTGTCGAACATGAAATCAGTGTGCTGACGGTAAAGACGTTAGGAAGGCACCCTCGGAACCTGCAGCGAAGGTGTGAGGAACTACTGAGTGCTGTTTCTGCAGTTGGTTGCCCTCAGAGAAAACCGAAGCTTGGATTGTCGCAGAGGCTCATCGCACCCTGCTTCGCCCTCAAACAAAGTCAGAAGCAAGCAAGAAACCCCCAAGGCTGGAGCAGTCTCTTCCAGTGCTGGGAATGAAGGCTCTTGGTTTGTCCTTTGGCAGGGTTTTTGGCTTGGGTCTCCTTTGTCAATGTGTTTACCATCTCCCTCACTTTCAAACTGCTCTTCCTGTCCAGAAGCACGGCATGCAGGAGTATATTTAACATCGTGCACAGGATGCCTCGTGCTGCAGCCGGGAAACGGAGCCCTGTAAATGCAGTGTGAGGGCCAGGATGTTTCCAGGATAACAGCGCCTGCACTGCTCTGTCCAGACCTCCTGCTCCCCGCTGTCCCCCACTCAACTCCATGTGGGATGGGGGAGGGAGAGCAATGTCATGGGAGCAAATCTGCCTCTCAGTGATGTGGCGGGGAAACTCGAATCGGTTGACCTCACACACACACACGTTCATGTAGACCGTGACTCACCTCTACAAGTGACTTTCCCATCCTGTTACTGCTGCTTCCCCCCATCCCCTGCAGGTAATGCTCTGAAAGAGACGCTTTCCTCCCCTCTGAGTGTGGACTCGATGGAATGGTAGAAGGAAGCAGCAGATGGAGATGAAAACAGAGCTTTATTGCTCAAGATTGTGGCTAGGTGCGCAACTCACACTGTCTTTCTAACACTCACCACTCCTCTTTCACAGTCTCCTCCCACCTCCAGATGTGCGAAGCCCACAGTCCAGATGTGCAAAACCCACCCAAGGGAAAGTGTGGGTTTGAGGCACATCAACTCAGTTAAGACTGTGCCTCATGCTGGTCGAGAGTAGATTGAGAAAGAGAGAGCAGTACCTTAGGACCTAGAGCTTTTCAGCAGATTAGAAACTCCCAGTGGAGATGGTAGACCAGTCACTGTCATCATGAAGTGCATAAGCCAGGGAGGGATGACTAAGGATGAGGACTGGCATAGAGTGAGGCTAAGGTGCCATCACCCCATAGGTACAAGGAGGACTGGAGGAGGAGCATTTCTTCCTGGCGAGTGGGGACTGTTAGGATTGGGATTGGTGGGAGGTGGGAGGCATCGAGGGTTCAAGGCAAAGGAATAAGAAACAGGAAACAAGGAGTCAAACTCCCTTGCCCCAAAGACCACAAGCTTAATGGAAGGAAGAGACGAAGACGTGGGTGGTGACAGCTGAGCTACTTACTGGTCCAAGTCAGTGACCGGGTGACGCCCTCCGTGGCGCAGCTTCACTGAGCCTAAACAGATCCTGAATGGTGCGGCTGAAGCTCAGTGGATTTTGTTTTGCTTTTAAACATGGGAGCCAGATGAGAAAAAGAAAACGATTTCTAGCTCAGAACCGAGGAGCAAAATCAAATCACTGATGCTATGGCGGCCTTTGTAGTAAGGTGATACGCAGAAGGAAGAGCATGGTTCACAGCAGCATTCAGAGTCACCTCAAATGTCCCTGGTCTCACTGTGAAGGAAGGCACTCAATAAAGGAAACCGGAAGTGAAGCACTTTGATTGTAATCACTTGGTTATATCTAGAATTACTTAAGGCTGAGGATGTAAATTCCAATGTTCATTGATTGCTATGGTTAGAAGGTATCTGCAGTGACTCCTTGCCAGCGGTGCAGTGGATGCTCTTGCTTACAGTTATCTTCCTGATACCGAGCAGAGTGCCCGGTCCTCCATGGCACTCCAGAAACACTCCAGAGCGAAGGACAGAACGCCAGACTCGAGGTTGTCGTAGGAACTGGATTTATAAAGAGATTTCTTGCCATACATACAGGAGGGCAATGACGAATCCAAAGAATTTTGGTCACCTGTGGCTAAAACAAGAGACAGAACAAGAGTTAAGCAAGTTAGTCCAGGCTCAGAGGGACAAGCAGGTCCCCAAGATTAGATGCAGACTGGAGAGCAGTTTCCAGGCCAGTGGACACAGGGACTCGTGGTTCCTAAACCCTGCCCAGTGGTGGACACTGCGTTTCTTTCCCCACCTATGCTGTTCCTCACCTAAAAACCCAAGCAGAGAGCCTCGGGAAAGGACAACATTGGGAAACACAGGGGAAAGTCTACTTCTGACCCAGGGACTGGATTTGCCCTCCCATTTGAAACATGGAAGAAAAATATGTTTCCAAGACACTGTAAATCAGGAATGAAAGTCAATGATCCCCAAGAGGAGAAAACAAACAGAATTTGCCCCAGTTTACTAACTTCAATGAGTGTCCAGGCTGCAGCACAGGGAGGGGGATGAGGTGGGGTCCACCCTCTCTGTGTGTTGAGAGGTCACAGAAGTGGGGCAGAGCAACGAGGATTACAAACCTGCTCACAGAGACCGCAGGCCCTGCCTCGGGCCTCTCCAGCATCACGAGTGCTAACGGCTCTTGCATACGCCAAAGCTACTCAGCTGCACGCCACCCAGAAGAATCGGGGCAACAACCTTCTGGGCTCACACGGAACCAAGAAAGTGTGGGAAACCTCACAATTCACCAAGCATCAGAGCGAGAACTCAGAAGAGTTTGACCTTAGTAGTAGGACAAAATTATCATTAGGCTATGCAGTACTTCTAGGCTCACCTGCGAAAGCTTCAAAGCAAGACCTGGAAGGATAAAACTGTCTCCAAGGGACTCACCTGCATCTCAAAACAAAGCTCAAGTGTGTTTATAGCAATACGGAATTATCCAGCACTCAGAAGATAGAGTTCATAGTCTGACATCCAGCTAAAAATTATCAAGGATATAGAAAATCAGGAAAATATGACTGAGAAGGAAGGAAGGAGGGAGTAAGTAATGGAAATCTACCCAGAAATGACACAAATGACAGAATTAGTGGTCAAAAAACATTACAGTTATTGGAGCTGAATTCAAATATGCTTGCAAACCTCAAAGAATGATTGAACTTAATAAACAGAGACATGGAAGACAAAAAAAAGACACAAATTAAACTTCTGGAAATGAAAACTTCAGTGGTGAAAGGTGAAAAAGTACATGGGAGGGGTTAACAAATGATTAGACACTACAAAAGAGAGGATTCATAGATTTGAAGACATAACAATAGAAATTATACAATTATGAAAAAAATGGGAAAAACATAAACAGAGCATGAGTGAATTAAGGGACAATTTAAAGCAATCCAATATACATGTAATTGGATTCTCAAAGGGGCAGAGGGCAGAAAAGGTCTATGGAAAAATAATGGCCAAATATTTTCCAAATTGGCAAACTTTAACACACAAATCTAAGAATCCCCACCACTAACCTCAAGCAGAAGAAACAGGAAGTAAACTACAAGGAATCTCATAATCACACCGTTTTAAGTTGTGGCTAAAAAATGTTAAAAGCCACCAGGGGGAAATAAAACATGTTATGTATCGAGATAACAATGACAAATATTTTGTCTGAAACAAGGGAAACAGATAGGAAATATCTGAAGAAAAAAATATCATCTTAAAATTCTGTATCCAAAGAAAGACAAACATTGCCAGACACGCAAAAGCTGAAAAACATGATCACCAGCAAACCTGCACTACAAGAAATGATAAAGTGTGGCTTCCGATGGAAGGGAAATGGCATAGAGGAAAACCTGGGCTTATGCAAAGGAAGGAAAAGTACCACAAACCGCAGCTACCCAGGTATGTGTAAGAGATTTTTAAAAATTATTTTAACCTCTTTAGGAGATGACGAACAATTTAAAGCAATAGTAATAACATAGTGTGGCATTTTTAACTTATATAGAAATAAAGTGTGTGACACTAATAGCACAACAGTGTGGGGGAAAAAGTATACTACTATAAGTATCTTATCCTATAAATGAAGTATTATAATATCACTTAAAGATAAGCTGTGACAGGCTGCATCAGTGGAGGCAAACCTGTGGCACGTGTGCTGCAGCAAGCTGCTGGTTATCGCTGAGAGCTCTGAAAGGTTCCCCATCATTGGGCTATATCATAAAGCAGTATCTATGAAAACACAACAGAGTTATAGCTAATGAAACAACAAAGGAGGTACAAAGGTTCAACTAACCCAAAAGGAGGCAGAAAATAAGAGGAAGAAAGAACAAATGGTATAAAGAATGTAGCAAGACAGTAAATTTAAACCCATCCATATCAATAATCATATTCCATATACATAGCCTAAATAGTTCCATTAAAAGGCAGGGACTTTCAGACTGGATTTTTAAAAACATCTATATTGTGCATCCCACAACAGACAAACGCTCTGCAGTCCTTTTACTCACCGTCTCCTGATGGCACTGGGGCGCGTGCACCTTCTCTCACCCTTCTCTCCTTCCTCTTCCACCCAGTGAGCCTCTATTCCTGAAGCCTTTTATGCAACAGCGTTTGGCTTTTAGTCTTCCCCTCTGCACGGACTCCTTAATCCCGAGCCATCCAACTCACACTTCATCTTAGGCGCTGTAAGTTGTATTTGCCTGACGTGTTTGTGTATTGGCTTGGACCACTGACTGTCCAGCTTTCCTCAGTGCTCACCCACACCTCATAACTATAAGTCAAGATGCAGGGACCAGCGCTCCGTGATGTGGGACGGAGGCTTTTCGAGCCCATCTACGAGTCTTTATGCAGCTCCAGCTGCCTGCGCTCTGTGGGGCTAAAGCCACGACATGAATACTGTCTTCAGCAACAGCCGAGGAAGTTGACCAAATCCTTTGGCATGAAGTCTCCCTTATTGCTCATCTGCCTGTGGTCTTGAGCCCCACTTCTCATAATTCCTCGAAGTGCATTCCCCATTGGATGGGTTAGGGTTCTCTGGAGGAGCGGAAGCAATAGGGAACATGTGTACAATTATGTGAGGGCGTTTATGAGGCACGCTTGCAGGATCAGAAGCAGGACAGTCCATGAAGGCCATCCCAGGAGATTAGAGGTGAAAGAATTCATGGTGGCCTTCGGCATGCTGGAGAGCCGGAGGATCCAGGAACCGCTCAGCCCAGGAATGTGGAAGCCGCAGAACAAGAGGGACCGAGGATGCAGCCCCAGTCCACGGTCAGCGGCCTGGAGGCTCCCTGGAGAGTCCCGGATGCGAGTCTGCGTGGGAAGCCTGAAGAAACTGGGGACTGAGGTCCAGAGGTGATGGGAAGACCGGAGGTCTTCAAAGCAGGCACACTCCCTCCTTTCCCTCTTCTATTCCCCACAGGCTGCAAGCCTGTTGGCTGCTGCCACCCACATCCGGGGTGAGTTCCCCCCTCAGTTTTCTGGCACAAGCCCAGAACTGGGCTTTGCTAATCTTCTGGGCACTTCTTAATCCATTCAAGTTGACTCATAATGGTGAACAGTTATAGCGAGCGTGTGCCCCAGCTGTAACCAATGCCCTGAACAACGGTGGAGTCTTGTCCCCTGGCTTTCCTGGCGCTGCTTAGAGTTTAAGAATCTCCCAAGTCTGGATTCTCCATGCCAACATACTCCCAGCCGTCAAACAATAACCATTAGGCTCAAGAAACAAAACAAGGAAGAAAGAAAAGGAAACATGTTTTTTCTCCTCTGTACTCACACACTCCCAGCACCAAAAGGATAGATTTTCCCCCACACTGAGCAATTCTCTGGCACTAACTGTGTGTTCTACAATCCAATGCGGTTCTGACACTGCCCAGCTGAGGCTAGCACAGACCCAGCAGGTTGAGGGCTCGGTCCTAAAGACGGCTCCTTCCTTACTTCAATGCCCATTGCAGGTCTGTGTGGTCACTGCGCTTCTGACTGGCCAGCTGCAAGTCAGAGGTTCCCATGACAGCTCCTCATGTTTGATAATTTGCTAGAATGGCTCAGAGAACTTGGGAAAACAATTTAGTTACTGGATTACCAGTTACTTATAAACGGATACAACTCAGGAGCAGCCAGATGTGAGAGATGCACAGGGCGGGCTAGGGAGCTATGACACCCTCTCTGGGGGTTCCACCTGCCCTGTGTTCACCGCCCTTGATGCTCTCTGAACCCTTGAAGCAAGGTTTTTATATGGAGGCTGCAGGATGCAGGTATGATCAGTTCTCAACTCCATCTCCAGCTCTTCTCCCCTCCCTGGAGGATGGGGGTGCAGTTAGCGTTCCAATCTCCAGTCACAGCTTGCTTGGTCTTTCTGAAGACCAACCGCCATCCAGGAAGCCATCACTTGGTTAGAGCTGTAGGATTTCCTCTCACCTGGGGAATCTCAAGGATTTAGGACCTCTGTGTCAGTAACAAGAGATAGGAGAACAAAAGAGACTGCTAGCATCTTTATCACTCAGGAAATTACGTTGTAGAGGCTCTGTGCCGTGAACCAGAGGACAGAGACCAAACAAATATAGAATCAGGTCATAGCTTGTGTGATATGACTGCGGCCAGTCAGGACCCTTTGCTGTGGATACTGCTGGCGGCACCAGCGGAGGTGGTAGCCGTGGTGAGGTTGTCGTTCATGTCAACAAGGAAGGAAATGAATCAGGGCCTGAAGGAAATAGGTCTCAGTGAGATTTCTGAATACAGCCAAGTGTGACAGTCAAAATATCCTTTCCCCTAAAAACAACCATAACGATGGAAAAAACTCAGAAAACCATTGTTAGTGCCCTGGCCCTTGACTGAAGACTAAATCAATCTATTGAACATTTATGCATGAAAAACTACCAAGGAGAGTGGGAATCTGTCACATTCTTGCCTGGGCTGCTCCCATCTCTGGTCCCCTGGTCTAGGGTGGATAATCTCTTCCAGGCCAGGCCAGGACAAGCAGCACCTTCATAGCTTCCTCGATGCGAAGCAGTGGGCAACACCGCATCCAGCTACATGGTCAGGCAAGGACAAGGCTGGCAGTAAGTGAGCAGCAGCGCTGTGAGCCTGGGGCTGGGCTGTGAGCGGGGGGTGCTCCTAGCTCAGTCTGCGTATTCACAGCAGAGGCTGGGGGAGCCCACGCCAGCCGCACAGTCCTGGCCAGCCGTGGCTTGTACGAAAAACGCAGAGGGAAGACAGGAAGGCCAAGTGGAAAGTAAAAGCTTAGGGAAGACTTGACAATGTTCTGAACTGTGAACGTGCCCCAGGCCCTGCCCATTCACAGACCCGTCAGCAGAGGACAAGGCCTGAGAGCTCCAGGCACTTGAACGAAGTCTGTGTACTCCAACTGCAAGGCAGAGCTTGTACTGGAGAAAAAAGTCAAGCGCCAGCTCTATCCTGTGCACAAGAAAGAAGATCAAAGATTTGAAGACCCAAGGAGACTGAAAATGAAAAGATGAAATGGACACATATAAAAATATCCTGAAGAAAGCTCAAGTGTCTATTTTAATATCAGGTAAAATAGATGACTAGAGATATAAAGAATATTTCATAATGATAAAAGAGTCAATATGCCAGGAAGTAAAATGATTTCAAATGCATAATGCCTTAAAAAGGAGCTTCAAAATATACGAAGCCCAAACTAACAGAATTGAAGTTGAAATAAACAATTCCACAAAATAGTCGGATATTTCATTATCCCCTCACCATTGCTGGAAGAAAAACTTCATATAAAATCGACAAGTCAGACACTGTCTTATCAGTTCCAGCTAGCTGACATATGTAGAACATTCTGGCTGCAGGGCCATGTGCTTTCCAAATGCATGGAACATTCCATAAAACAGACCATTTGTTAGGCCATAAAACAAGTCCCAGTAAACCAAAACAGGTTAATTGTGTAAAGCAGCTTCTCTGACTGCAACTGAATTTAAAATCAAGTACCGTACGTTCTCTATAACAGAATCTGAAATCAATCGAAGAAGAAATCCGGGAAATCCCATGGTATTTGGAAATTAACATACTTCAACATTGCCTATAACTCAAGGAAGACATCAAAGGGAAATACAGTAAACTGAATGTAAATGAAAACACTGCATATAAAAGTTTATGGAATGCACCAAAAACAGTGCTGAAATGGGTATTTATAGAAGTAAATGCCTATGATAGAAGAAAGGTCTCAAACCAATAATCCAAGTTTGCACATCAAAAGATAGGAAAAGAAGATGAATCTAAACCAAAAGGAAGTAGAAAAGGGAAGGATTAAAGATGAGAAAAAAAATCAATGAAATAGAAAGCAGAAAACACTAGAGAAAAATCAATGAAACTAAGGTTTGTTCTTTGAAAAGATCAGCAAACTTGAGCCATCTTTAACTAGAATAATGGGGAAACATAGAGAGAAGGCACCAATTTCCAAAATCAAGAATGAAAGAGAGAATATCATGATCATACAGAAATTGAAGGAATAACTCTATGCCAACTAATTGAGACAATTTAGATAAGCTGGAAAAACTCCTAGAAAGACAAAAATTACATAATTCACTCAAGAAGAAATAGAAATTCTGAGTAGATCTCTGAGTAGTAGATTGAATTAGTTTACAAATTCTGACACAAGAACCTCAGGATCCGATGGCTTAACTGGTCAGTTCCACCAAACAAAGATATAATATCAATCCTTCGTAAACTCATTCCCAAAATGCAGGAGGAAGCCATACATCCCAGTTCATTGTATGAGGACAGTATTACCCTGACAAAGACATTTTAAGAAAACAAAACTACAACCCAATGTTCTGAATGCACATAAATATATTAATCTTTAACAAAATAATAACAAACTGAATCCAAGGGCATATAAGGATAATACACCATCACCAACTAGTATTTATCCCCGGAACACAAGATTAGTTTATTATCTGAACATCATAATATAATTATGATTATATTATGACAATATACTATTAGAAGAAAGAACAAAATCTGTATGGTCATTTCAGTAGAAACAAAACACATGACAAAATCCAATACCAATTTGTAAGAAGGGGGTAGGAGAGAAGGAAAGGAAGAAGAAAAAGAAAAGAAAAGGAGAAAAAACGCTCGATAAATTAGAAATGGAAGGTGTCCTCCACCACTGGATAAAAGGCATTTGTGAAAAGCTAGTCACCATCTGATTGGGTAGGAATCTCAGAGAATTGTGAGACGCACATGTACCATCATGCAAGGGGTTTTGTTAGGCAGCCCCATAGGATCAGAGGTGGGAGAGCTGGACCAGCAGCTGCTTGCCCCAAGAAGATGGAAGCCACAGAACAAGAGCGACAAGGATGCAGCACAGGGCCAAGGGGCAAAGACGAGGAGGCTCCCTGGAGGATGGCAGGGGGAGTCTGCATTGGAAGAAACTGGAGACAGAGGCCCAGGGCGATGGCAGCTAAAGACGCATGCGCTCAAGCGGACAGGAGCTCTTCAAAAATGGATACACTTCCTTCCCCTTTCCCCTTTTTATTCTATCCAAGCCCGTTGGTTGGTGCCACCCACCTCCAGGCTGGGTCTTCTCCCCTCAGTCCGCTAGCCTACACCCCGACCTTCTCTGGAAACACCCCAGACACACCCAGAACTCTACTTTACTAATCCCCTAGCTGTTTCTCACTCCTGTCAGGTTGACACATCACAAAGAGCTGTTATCACATCCTACTCACTGCTAGGAAAGGGACTGCTTTCCCCCTAAAGCAAGAACAGGTCGGGAATGTCTACTCACATGGCTTCTCTTTAACCAGTTTTAAAACCATGTTTTAGCCAGGAAAATAGGCAGAGACCAAACAATAACAATAATAAAATAGATTCATCCAGATTGGAAAGACATAACTAAAACTGTCTTTACTCTCTAAAGACATGATTCGGTATTTAGAAAATGTTAAAGAATTCACTTAAAACAAATAAGAGCAAATAAATGACTTAACCAAGATTATCTAACACAAGATTTGATATGCAACAAAAAAAAATCCAAAATGAAATTAAGAAAAGTTCTCTTTACAATAGTCTCACAGCTAATAAAATACCTAAGACTAAATTAATAATTAATAATGTGCAATTAATGTACTAATTAATAATGTACAAGACTTTTGCATGAAAAACTGAAAACATTATTGAGAAAAGTTAGAGAAGGGCTAGGTAAGCGGAGAAATAGTTTAGGTGCTCAATGATTTCAATGTTGTTAAGATGGAAATTCCCTCCAAATTGATCTATTAATCTATGCAATCCCAAGAATTGGCAACTTGATTGAAAAACATCTATATGAAAATACAAAGGACCTACAGTAACCAAAAAAATCTTAAAGAAGAACAAAGTAGGAAGTTGCATTGCTTGATTTAAAGATCACCATAACCCGGTAGCAGAGAATGTATATATAGATAAGGAATACACATAAGAGTTCAGAAATAAACCCTCACATTAGAGCCAACCAAGTTTCTACAAAGTTTCCAAATCATTTAATTCCATATGATGGGGTAATCCCTGCAACAAACCGTATTAAATATCTACGTGACAAAAAACAAACAAACAAACAAACAAAAACAAAAAACCAGAATTCATAACCTTATCTGAAACCATAAAAAACTTAACCACAATGGATAATAGACATAAATGTAACAGCTAAAGCTATTAAATGTATAGAAGAGAACAGGGACAATCTTAATGTCCTGATAGGCTTCACATTTCTACAAATAACACCAAAAGCAAGAGCATAAAAAAACTCCATAAGTTTTTTTAAAAAATTTTAACATTTTAAAGTTTGAAACATTTGTGCTTCAAAAGATACTATTCAAAAATGAGAAGATAAGCCACAGACTGGGAGAAAATATTTGCAAATCATGTTTGATAAAAGACTTATATACAAACTATATAAAAACTCTCCAAACATGTTGATAAGTGAATGGATAACCCAATATAAAAATGATCAAAAGATTTGAACAAACACTTCAGCGAAGAAGTTATACAAATGGTTACTAAGCTGATGCAAAGATGTTCAACAACATTCATCACTAAGCAAAGACAAAAAAAGACTACAGAGATTCCACACACACACACACACACACACACACACACACCCTGGGATGATGCTATGCCTTATATCTGATGTCCCCCTAAAGCCTCATGTCCTCATAGCTGGGGCTTTTGGGTGGTGGAAGGACCTAGGGTGTGTGATACTGAACTGTGGTGTGTGACACTGGGTTAGCCCACTGATTGGTTTAGCATGGTTCTGAGTCTGGACGATGGATTTACTGAAAACCCACCCTGGGTGTTGGTAGCACCAACCAATAGGTTTGTAGCCTGAATGGAATAAAAAGGTAAAGAAGAAGGAACGCTCTACTACTTCCTGCCTGCCATACCATGGACTGTTTCTCCTTTGTGATGCCTCTTGGCCATGCCACCTGCCTTGGAACCAGCTGACTGTGAACTGAAACCTCTACAAACTGTGAGCCAAAATAAACCTTTCCCCTTTAACTTGTAGGTATCCAGTATTTTGACCAAGCAACAAGAAAGTAACTAAGACAGATGACCACCATGAAAAGCAACAAAATAAAAACCCAGACCTTACAAGTGTGACAAGGATGTGGAGAATGTGGGGAAACTGTAGCCCTCATATGTCGCCAGTGGGGATTTAAATTGTGCAGCCACTTTGGCAAACATCGGCATTTTCCTAGCAGCCATACTTTCCACTTGACTCAGCAGTTCCACATGTGGGCGTGTCAACCAGAGGGGCGTGCAAATGTTCAGAACAGCCCCAAACTGTCCATTAATTGGTGAATGGACCAAACAAGGATGTTGGCTGTATGCGATGGAATACATCTCACCAAAAGGCTACATGTTACATGAGTCCATTGATCTTCAGTGCCCAAGAAAGGTAAATTCATAGAGACAAAGGCAGATTAACAGTTGCAGGAGGACATTCTAAAGCACAATTGCGGGGACAGTTGCACAACTCTAAACGTTTGTGAAGAATCTTTGAACGGAATGCTTACAACTGGCTGATTTAAGGACGTTGAGTTATGCTTCAGTAAAGCTGTTCAAAACTTGAAAACATGAAATGTATAAACCTAAAATGTAATTGCAGCCTATCTGGCTCAGCTATAAATCTTTTCTGCTGCCAAAGTTAAGCTTGAATTTGGAATGATTAAATGGGTTTAATGAATAGATCTCCAAGAACGTTGGTTCAGGTACCTAGTGGTATTTAAAGAAATAAACATTCAGTAAATTTTGTTGTCTGTTTAAAGCAATTTACTGTTTGCTAGGCCTTTTCCAGTGCAAGCTGTTCACCTCTCAGTGGGAGTTACTACCTCACGTAAGCAGTCATTAATTAAAACCTCAGCTCTGCCCAGGAATCGGGTAGAGGGCAACGAAAGCCAAACAGACGTCCTCCAAAAGAATTTACTTCTGCAGAAAAGTCTCCTCATTTTCATCAATCCATGCTTGTGCATTCTTAGGTTGGAAAATACGTTCTTTCTGGGATAGCAGTAAAATAATCAGCCAGAAACAAATACTCTTCTTCTATACTGACAGTTGAAATGTGTAGATATAAAATCAATTCACGCGTTGAATCAACTTTGATCATCATGATCACGTGGGGAGGTTGTCTGATAGGGACTTTTTAAAGAAGACTACGGGTTGGGGAGAAGCCTAGTAAATTTAAGAGTGGTATTGGCATTGTGATATAGCAGGAGGCCTAGGAAACCAGAGAGTCAGAAGCAGAGCCATATAGTAGTCTATGATATGATAATGAAAAATAGGCACATTATACTACATTGAGGGCTGGGTGTAGTGACACATGCCTATAATCTCGGCACTCTGGGAGGCTGAGGCAGGAGAATAGCAAATTCAAGCCCAGCCTGGGCAACTTAGAAATTTAGTGAAATCCTATTTCAAAATAGAAAATAAAAATGGGCTGGGGATATACCTTAGTGCAGAGGTCCTGGGTTCAATGCCCAGGGCAAAAAAAAAAAAACAAAAAAATCCTTCTACATTGAAATTAAACACTTCTCTTCAACATTAAGGCGATCACGCAGCCTGTGAGTGGTTCCAAGCCACCGTCCCTTCCACCTGCCCACCCCCTGCAGCACACACCCAGGTCTTTGCCAGTCCTTCTGGTCTCCCTGCCTGTACATCTGGATCACGTCTGTGCCTGTTTCCTTCTTTAGCCTGTGCCATGTGTTAGTCCTGTGCTTGCTGTCGTTCCAGACACGGATGATCCTCCTACTCAGACTGCAGCCTTCTTTCCTTATCCCCCGCCCCCTGCCCCAGCTCCCCATCGCTGACTCACTGTGTCCCTGGGGACAAGGCCTCAGGAAGCCCACCGGCTGACTGCTCAGCATTTTCCAAGAGGGCCTCTGGAAGGCAGCTTGGGCTTCGCCCCTTGCATCCGCTGTACTTGAAACACAAATTTTCTCTTGTTCACACCAAAGTGCTCCGGTTCGTTCCTGTGAGTGGAGAGCCTCCTTGGGGTCCAGGACACCAGCCTGCAGCCTGGGGACAGTTTTCTCCTGAGCCCCAGCCCTCACCACAATGCCCCATACACAGACACTTTCTGTCCTTTACAAGAACAGGGGATGGCCCCTTCTGCCCCACAGGGTAAGGAAGGGTCAGTTGGCTTCCTTTCAAGTATGCTAATTGCCAGGCCTCCAAGTTTCAGTTCAAGGCCTGCTTTTATGCCTCACTTAAAAATAAAGGCCTAATAATATGGTGTTGAATGGAGATGCTGACCACACTCATTGGTGCCAACAGACAGCTATTCCAGGAAAGGGCATGGAGCGCGTCACCCAACCTCCGCCGGGACCGTGCGCTGGGCCTGTGCCAGCTCTGGAGGTCCAGGCCCGGCCCAGTTTCCTTTAGGAGCCTGACTTTTTCTTCCCTTGGTACAGAAGTGGAACTTGCTGTGCTTTCTCTCCTGTTATGCTGGAGGGAGAATTCGGACATCTGCCCCTGCGGGGACTCCTTTTGAAACCACAGATAATGGACGCATGTGTCTGGACTCGGGTGTCCCTGTTCTGGGGGAAGCCTAGGTGGCACTCGCAAGTAAACAGGGCTTCCAGGCTACTTGCCACAGTCTGGACTGAAGGGACCGATGGATCTCACTAAGCCCACTCTTCCTGACCTCGTAATTCAGATGACTTGCGCCCCGGTCTAAAGTTTAACAATCCTGCCTGCCCCTTACTAGCCACGTAACTGTGAGAAAGGGATTCCATTCTCGGAGTCTTAGCTGCTTTATCTTCAAAGTAAGGATAACGCTATATCTTCGGATTGTCTGATACTGAATGAGACTATATACATATATACATGCATACACACAAATATCCATAGCTGTATACTTATATCTCTATCTGTCTATCTCCATCTGGTCATCCCCTGGTATCCACAGCATGTTGGTTCCAGGGTCCCTCATGGATATCCAGACCCTACAAAATGGTATAGTATTTGCATAGAACCTAAGGTGATCTTACCATATACTTTAAATCATCCCTAGATGATTTGTAATACCTAATACAATGTGAATACTATGTAAATAGTTGTACTGTATTGTTTAGGGCAGGGATCCCAAGCCCTGGGCCACAGGTCTCTCACCTGTTAGGGACCAGGCTGTACAGCAGGAGGTGAGCAGCGGGCAAGCAAAGCTTCCTCTGTGTTTATGGCTGCTCCCTTTACAGCTGCTCTCACTGCCTGAGCTCCGCCTCCTGCCAGATCAGGGTGGCACCCCATTCTCACAGGAAGGCTGTGATCCCTAATTGTAATTTGTGAACTTGACTTGAATAAGAGCCACCTAGCAGATTAGTAAGCCTCTGGGTGTGTCTGACTGACACATAGATCACACACTGAGGAGAGAAGACCTGCCCCGGATGTGGGTGGCACCAACCAATAGGCTTGGAGTCTGGAGGGCATAAAAAGGGAAAGAAGCAGGAAGTCTGCCCTCTGCTTTTTCAGAGGAGCTCCAGGCTTCACCCTTGACTTTGGACATTTATCTACTACTATTCCTTCAGGTTCCCAGCATAGTCTCTTTAGCTTTCTAACACAGACCCTTTGGCTTTCCGACATGAACTCATGCCAGACTCTCCAGTGAGATCCAGTCCTTCAACCTTGGACTGGGTCATATGCTCTCCAGCACACAGGTGGCCATTCTATATTCTTCCACCCTCGACTCCACAGGTGGCCATTGTAAGCCTACCTAGTAAATCCTTTATGTATCATGTACTTATATATCACACATATATCACATCTATATCATATACATCACATATATATCATATAGATCACATATATATTATATACATCATAGAGCACACATATATTCCATACACATCACATATATCTCATATATATAATCCATATCACATTTCTATCATATACATCACATATATATCATATATATCACATGTATACATCACATATATATCAATATATACCATATATCATATATATCAAATATATTGTATACCTTGCATATATCATACATATCACATATATATTGTATATATCATATTTATCTCACATACCTCATAAATAAATATATGTATTTATACATCAAGCTCAGACCCTACTGTGAACGGTGAGGGATCTAGGTTGCCCACTCCTTCCCTCCTTTGCTCCTTTGCATTACCCTCAAACTGTCCTCCCCCAACCCCATCCTTCAGTGGAAAAATTGTCTTCCAGGAAACTGGCCTCTGGTGCCAAAAAGGTAGGAGACTGCTGGCTTAGGAAACAATGACAAGCAAAAAGAAATCTGTACGTGTTCAGCACGGATGCAGTTTTTGTCCTGAATGTTTTCTGTCTGCATTGGTTGAATCTGGGGACACGGAACCCACGTAGACACTGAGGATCGAACTATGGACAGCGCGATTAGGATGGCAGAGGGTGTCAGCGAGCTAGTGCTGTTAAACGTCAGCGAGCGTAGTCGGCTCAGAAGGTACACTAGAGAAGGGTTTTCTTGCAAACAGCAGAAAACACACTGGCCAGTTCGAGGGACTCACGCCTGAGTGACCACTGCGTGCTTTACTGTCACTGTAAGAGCTGGAGAAGTGCGCTCCCAGGGGAGGTCCCAGGGACAGTTCCCCGCAGACGGCCATCTGTCAGACAGCAGCGACCACAGAGCCTACTGGCTCCAAGGCCATCCCAGCTGGCGAAATGACTGCCTTGCCCACCCTCCGGGCCCTCCGGGCTCAGGGCCAAGTCGACATCTCTGCTTGTGTAGCTCACTGGTGAGCTCTGAATCACACTTGCAGCCCCATTTGCAAGGAAACCTGGGAAATGGAGTTTTAACTTCCCAGTGGCTTCAGAACAGAGAGGGGCTCCAGCAGGAGTCGGAATGGGGACAGGGACGTCCATATAGAATCCGGCCTGGGGCGCTGCAAGTCTTTGCTATGCCCTAAATGTGATGGTCTGATCAAGGGATCAGGACCTCGGAGGGTGGAGGTGGGGGCTGGGGTAGGCTGTGGATAGGGACGGGAGTGAATACACGGGAGGGAGAATATCACCAGGAGCTGCAGAGCGGCCGACAGGTAGGTAGTGTGTGGGTTTGAGCCCACGGCCAGAGCTCGGAGCTGCTGGCAGGGCCTCCTGGGTCCCACCAAGGCCAGGCTTTCTTCCCACACTGTGTCTGCTCCCTCACACCCCGCCGGCCCTCAGCCTGGAGCCCAGCAGGCGTCTCGTTCCCCAAGGCCGCTGCAGTGCCCACTTGGCCAGCCTCTTTGGCCATGCTCCCTGATCAGAATGACCTCCGATGCCACAGTAAAGGAAGGGCTGGGACTTAATGAACTTGTCCTGGGGAAGTGCCTGGCCTCCACCAGAACCGTCCAATGGTGAGTTTCTAAGTCAGGGAGGAACACAAGCAGAAGATAGCAACTGTGAGTTGGGATGCTGGCCAGATGTCCAAGAACATTTCCAACTCTGCAGTTAGGTCCTACAGTGAGCCACCAAGTCCCAAACACCCAGAAAGAGACTCCGCCAGGGAGGAGGTTAGTCCCTGTGGCCAACTTCTAGGTAGGGCAGAAGCCAGGTTCCTTACAACCTGTAGTTCATTGTCTGCTTTCCTCACTGACCTGAGCACCTGACCGGGGGCTTCTCAGCAGGAGGAGACAATGCTCCCACCCGTTTTATAGACAAAGCATTGGTCCTCGTGCTTTTGACCCGTGCAGCCGACCCTCTTCCCAAAGGGCCTGTCTCAGGCCCTGAAAGGACTTGGGGAAATCCTTTAACCACTCTTATACACCAGCAGGAGCTGACATGGAATAGAGCCTTTTGAAAATTATGAATCTAGTTTATGGACCAGAACTGGTTGAGAACTGGAAAACAAAAACGATGTGCTGGGCAGATAGGATTAATAAATTTCTTTTTCTCTGTCACTTGTATTGCAGCTAATATTTTTTATAAAGTTTCTTTGTAGGTGTCAGAAAAAATAAAATAATTTCTCTGAACTTGAAGGGCATCACTGTACTAGGAAGATACACAACATGCTCCTGAATTTGTCTTACTTTATTTTTGGTTGCCGTTGTGCAGGGTTTGAAGGGTTTGGGTTCATACATAGCCCGTGGCTTCCTGCTGTACAGATTCAGCTAACTGTGGGTTTTGTTTTATAAAATTGCGTGTGTCCTGAGTTGGAAAAGAAACCCTGACATTTTTTTTTTAACACTGTTCCATTGCCTTATCCTTTTATTGTTTGCTGTAGTAGAACAATGTTAAGGAAGCGAATCAAAATGGAGTGGCATTGGTTCAGGGCCCTTAAAGAGGAGTTGAGAGACCACTGCTACATCAGGTCTCAGACTGGACAACAGCCGAACCTTTGAATGGGGCTGCAGGCAGGTCCCGGCCCCCGGCGAGCTGGACTGGGCCAAACTGCAGCTTCCTGAGACGTTGTTCGTTCACCTCTGCTGACCCTTGTCCTTGTACCAGGGACCCCTTCCCTCAATCTACCTGGAGACTCAGAGCACACCCAATCCCTTCCTTATACGACAGCTTAATTTCCGCCAGCACCCACCATGATTCCTAACCAGGATGTAATTGCTGACCCTTCAGTTTTAATGCCACACACACAGCTGCCATTTTGTCAAACCTCAGAACACGTTTCACTCTGCTTAACTCTGTTTTTCATGACTGGAATCCTAATTAGCCCCAAATAAATGTAATTTACCTGATTCTGGATGAAGTTGATTTTTATTCTCTTTGGACAACTACTTACATAGCATTTATACTGCTTTAGGTATTATAAATTATCTAGAGACAATTTAAAGTGGAGGAAATTGAGCATACAAATAAAAACATTTTTTCACCCTTATCTAAGAGTGGAGAGGTCATGGGGAGAAAGGGCTCAGGTCACAAAGGATTGTTCCAGGAACTGACCCACTAAACCAGTCCAGCAAAACAGCCAGCCTTATCTTTAAGACTGTATTTTTTTTTTTTTTTTTTCTTAGCAACTGACCGCAGAACTGTCAACTGTGACCAAAAGGCTAACTTTAGTAACTGCCACGCTTGCTGCTCGGGGATTTCCAGCTCCCTCAAACAACTTTGGCAGATTTCACTGTCCTGACCAAATCTTTCACCTTTTCTTCTTTCTCCACAGGCACGGAGGCCACCTGGCCTGTGTGTGTGTGTACTGGGTTGTAATCCTATTCTTCATTGCCAAATAAAAGTTCCTTTACTAGAGATTGTGTTTTGTCTGCTTTTGACAAAGTGTATGGGAAGATGTGCCTAGATTATGCACTAATCTCACACCATTTGATAGAAGGGACGTGAGCACCCTCCAATTTTGGTGTCTGAGAGGGCCTGGATCCAGTCCCCTGCGGACACCAAGGGATGACGCAATTTCAAATATGCACTGCCAGAGCCTCAGACTCCGGAGTTCACCATCTGTGTTGGTGAACCATCCCGGTTGGTTTGGTTTTGCCACAGCTGGGTGGGCAGGTGTGGTTTGGGGCATTGGTACCATACAGCTGGGGCCTTTTCCTTTCCTACAAAAGCCAAATATGCTTTCACAGCAAACAGGTGCTGGTGTTGGTTCTGGATGTAGGTGGTGGATTGAACACCTGTGTCTTTTTCCTACCTCTCCTGGAACCCTGTCATACCATAGAAAAGGAAGGGGACAGGTGAGGGACAATGCAGCCTCAGAAGCTGAAAAACAAGTGAAGGCCAAAGGTGACAGTGCAGAAGCCTGAGCACCCTCAAAAGGCTCAGGGATGACTGTCCCGGGGACTTCTGGAAGGGGGGACACAGGAAGGGACCTAGATAGCGCTGGAGGAGCAGTTGGGTCTGCAGTTTCCCCACCTCCACTCCCCAGCCCTGCTCCCAAGCCCACAAGGATTGTGGAGAAGGCACACGGAGGGTCTCAGGAGGAGCTTTGGGTGCGGCAAGGGCAGGGTCCTCGCTGCCTGAGACAGTGAAACACATCACACCCGCTGGAACCTGGGGTGGGGGCAGCAGCCTCTTCTCCAGTGCCCAGAACTGAGGCCGGCAGGTCCTCACCCTCTACTCAGGATGCCGGAAGCTTCTCCTCTGGGGAATCAGATGGTCCAAGAGGAGACATCTAAAGTCCAGGCAGGTCATGAGAAGCCAGTCACCAGCACCTACCCTTCCTTCACCCCCACATGCAACCAGCCTTCCACTCCCGATCTGGCAAGCCAGGAGCTCAGGCTGGACTGGCCATGCCCAACCGCCTTGGCCCTCCCAGTATGGCTGTCTTGACCCTCTTCCTCTCAAACCCTTTGAACCTTGTCAGTCCTTCCGATGAGCACTGGAAACCCCACCAAATCTCTTCCATCCTTAGGACTCTTCCTTCAGTCCCACATTGTCTTCAGCCCCCCATGACCCCACCTCTTCTCATGACAGTCGGCTTTCTCACCTTCACTCCCCAACCCACCACATACAGCCTTCTTTCTCACAGCTCCACAAAACCTGCCTTAGCTGAACACATCCAAGACTGAGCTCGCCATTTCCCATCCAATTTTACTTCTCCTCCAAAGCCCTCCCAGTCCACAGCCAACAGCTGTAGAGTCATTTAAGTTAAACGTTGAGAGTCATCTTGCACACCTCTTCTCATCTTCCCATGTCCAAGCCTTCATTAAACCCCAGGAAGTCTACATTCAAAGCAAATCACAAGTCCATCTCTTTCTCTCTGTCTCCACGACCACCAGTCCAGTCCAGCCCCCATCATCTCAGGCCTTCTGACAGCTTCTCCTGCATTCCTTCTTGTCTCCAGTGTCAGCTCCCTGCCTGCTTCAAGGCCCCCAGTGGTTTTCCACCAATCAAAGGATAGAATAAAATCTTCACCTTGGCCTCCAAGGCATGTGGTGGCCTAGTCTTCATGCCCCAGCTTCTACTCCAGACATTTCTTCATTCCCTGCCCCCATGCCTTTGCACTTGCTGTCTCGTCTCTCTCTCACATCTTTCCTTCTTCTCCTCCATGTTAGGACAGCTTCTCTTTATCCCTCAGGAAGAACCGACTGATTCCTCACTGCCACACCACAGTCCCGTTTGGACAGGAACCTTTGGTGTTCTGTTTCTGTTCTCCTTGGGAGCACTATCATGCAGCATCAGTTTTGGAAGTATTGGTCTTTTCCACTGGCTGTGCTTGATGACGGTAGAGAGCCCATGGGTCTTGTCTGATGATGTGACCTCAGGACCTGCCTGCTATGGTTTGGGTCCCTGAAAGTCTCACCTGCTGGAAGTTTGTCCCTCATGTGATGCTTTTAAGAGGTGAGGCCCAGGGGGAGGTGACTAGGTCCTTGGGTGCTGCCCATGAAGGAATTCCTGGAGTTCTCAAAGGACCCAGTTAGTTCCCCAAAGGGCCTGTTATTGTACAGAGTGAGCCTGGTCCCCGAATCTCTCTGGCATCCTCTTCTGCCATGTGACTGCTCTCTTCCTTGTGCCCTCTCACAGTGACACTGTGCCCACATTGGGATGTAGCCAGGAGGCCCTCACCAGACACCAAACCAATGGGGCCACTTGATCTTGGACAAAGCAGTGAGCTAAATAAATCTTTTTTCTGTCTACATTAACCAGCCTCTGGTATTTCATTACAGCAACAGAAAATGGACTAACACACTACCACCGGGTCCAGAACACAGTGTATATTCAACTAATAATATTTGTAATACGGGATCACAAAAGCTATCCCTAAATATGAGAAAAATCTTCTGGAGAACTTTAAATTTTTTTTTACTCCACAACTCTATAGGAGAAAGGAAACAAACCTTGGTGTCTATGTCACCCTTTTAAATTTACAATGTTTGTCAGTGTTCAGATAACGCTTGTATGTTACAGCAGTCAGTGCTGCGTTATATTCTGTTCTTCTACTGCAACAGAAGGGATGCTGGGAAAATGCCCCTTATGGGTCCTGGGCATCCAATCAAATGCTGCCTTTCACATGGCTTCTCCCCTTTGGTCACGAGATGGTCCCTAACCTCGTTCACATTAATGGTAGGATATAAGTTCTATGCAAGACGATGCACGCTATAGCACAGTCGTTTGCTTTAGTTCTGAATGCTAGGTCCACTTGTAGGCATGTGACTGTTAGTGATGCAATCTCAGCAGATGGCGGGCTTTCTGTGTGGGTGTGGGCCAGCCCCAAGCACCCAGCCTGTGACCCCAGAGCTGAGACTGCACCTCAAGTCCCACAGGACAAGCAACTCTTGGGGTCCCCCGTCCCAGGCTATGTGCACTGCCAGCATGTGTTGGCAGAGCTGTGGAATGAATGCCGCATCCTCTTCACCAACTTGTATGTTGAAACTCCAATCCCACCAGATTTCCTTAGTCCATTTTGTGCTGCTATCACAGAACCCCTAAGACTGAGGATTTGCAGAAACAGATTTATTTCCTGCACTTCCGAAGGCTGGAAGTCCAAGGTCAAGGCCTCGAACCCTGAGGGGCTGCCTGGGACTGCAGCCCAGGGCAGAGGGCAGGAGGCCAAGAGAGCACACAGGAAAGAGAGAAGGGGACGGGCTTCAATCAGGAGCCACTCCTACAGTAACTAGATCACTGCTGCAACAGTGGCCTCAGCCCGCTCACCAGGGACAGAGCCCTTACGACTAATTATCTCTTAAAAGTTGGCCTGGGGATTATGTTTCTAGTATGTGCACTTTTGGGGACACACTGCAGTCATGGAGATGGTCACACGAGGGGGGCTTTGGGGGTAATTAGGTTTAGATGCCGTTGTGAGGGAGGAATTGGCACTTTTATAAGAAGAGGAAGTGCGCCCAGAGCCCCGCCCCAGCCCTGCACGGTGAGAAGGTGCCCATCCAGCAGGCCGGGGAGCGCCCTTGCCAGGAACCAGCAGGGCCACATTCTTGGACTCCCAGCATCCAGTAACTAGCTGTCCCCAGCGCCTCCTCCCTTAAGCCTGCCCTGTGTCCTCCTGGGTCAAAGGACTGTCCACTTCCTCCCTGGGCACACTGGGGAGAGTCAACAGCCACTGACTTTCGTTTTACTCCTATCTGGGGATGCTTGAATGGTCTGTAGAGTCGCACACCACACAAAAAGCATCTGCCCTCGATCTCACTCTGTAAAGTAGAAAATTAGTCTTTAAGCACAGAAAGTGTTCACGGAAGCTGACCTCTTCTGCTCAGGTCCAGGCTGGGCTCACACTTCCGGCCGTTTTCCGTGTCCGCATATTACACTGATGCCCACGGTGAGCTGGCTCATTCCCTTTCCTCAGCCCCTCCAGCTGTTTCCGAGTTTTTAGTACTGCAGATAGCAGATAGCGTTACACTAAGCGCTTCCTCCTGACGTCTGGACTTTCCCTGTGAGTTTCCTGGTTAAAGATTTGGAGTCACCTCTTCGCTTTTAGGAGCAAGGCCCAGCTGATGTGCAGAAGCCGCAAACACAGAGGCCCCTGCACCATGAGCCTGCTCTCCCCACCCCGTCTTACCAACTCTCTTTAGTTGAACTAGTTTAACAGACACACAGTAGACCCTGAGATGTGTTTGACTATTTATTTCTATCGATGCAGTGCTGCTTATGCTGTCATGAACAAAATACCAGCGCTCAGAAATCCCTTGCTGACAGTTCTGCCATCGATTAGAAACCTCCGACTGAGGGCTTTGGTTTCAACTCGGACCTCGCAGTGCGAATGAGAAAGTTGTTCGTTTTTCGTATCAGCTGCACTGTACTTTGAGGGATTTACAGACACAGATGGTGAAAGAGAAGCAAACAATGGGACAGATAAGGAAGGAAGCGTTCCTGGTCCAACACAGGTCGCCTGAAGTCCCTGCGTTCGTCACAGGCCACCTAGTGGACCCAGGGGAAGACAGCCCCGTGGGGAGGGAGGGAAGCTACTCTCCCCAGCCACGTGCAAGGGCGGCTTCCAGGACACCCACTTCCACCCAAGGGACAGCTCCTAGGTGCTCTGTCCCTTCACATTTCCCAGGGCTTTGTCCTGGTGCGGGCACGTAGGCCCCAGCAGGGAATGGGAAATAGTTGCTCCTTCTCTTTCCCACACTGGACTACACAGGGCACTCGATTGAAGGCGCAAGGTCACAGGGCAACCGAGAACGGAGAAGGTTCCACGGAAGATGTGGGGTTTGTCTTTCCTCAGGGCCCATTTATGGTTTTCTTTAAGCAAAACAACACATGCTTATAAAAACAAAAAATGAACAGTCTGCCCATGCCCCTATGCACTGACGACTGGAAGGAAACACCGCTTTGAGTTTGCCCCATGTAATTCCAGGAGGTAGATTTTTAACTGGACCTCAGAGGATGAGAAGATTTCCTTGATGACAGGGATGGTGAATATGACAGGATCCTCCCGAGCGGAAAGGGTTGACATTCTAATTTTCTAACACAACTGTCCCTTGGCATTTATGGGGAAGCAGCTCCAGGACCTCCTCAGATACCTGAGGAGTCCCCTGTACGACGCGGTGTGCTGTTTGCGTGGAATCCAGGCACATCCTCCCGGGGGCCATCTCTAGGGGACCGATGATACCCAGGACAACAGCAATGCCATGCAAACATCGGTTCTACTGTATTGTTTGGGAATGATGATGGGAAATATCCTTTCCAGGTCCAGTGCAGACATTTCCCCCCAATACTTTTGATCCCCACTTGATTAGATCCACGGATATAGAACTTGCTGCTGTGGACACTATGTTCCAGGTCTCTTGAGTTTCTAGAAGTCCTCATAATTAAATAAGAGACTGAGTTGGGGGAGAGAGAGAGAGAGAGAGAGAGAGGAAAAGCACTTAGTTAATTCATTCCAGATACCTGGCTTCTTTCTGGCTTTTTTTTTCTTTTCTGGTTGACCACAAAGTGAACCCAAGACTCTGAATCACAAGGCTTCACCTCATGAGTGTGCTATCCCAAGACCTTTAACTTTCGGAACTGTTCGTGTTGCATTCAGGTCCTTGGCAACGCGCTCTTTTCCTGCGCTCCAGGTCCTTGCAGGGCAGGGCTGTGTTTGGAATCGAGGTGGGCGTGTGCACTGCAGAGCGAGCTTCACTCCCCGTGCAGTCAGCAGCAGCCTGGTTCTTTGCGGCCCTCCCAGACAACGCGCACTTCCTCCCAGTGCACTTAGCCATCCATGCTGCACGTGGCTGCTAATTATCCGGCTCTGTGAAGACCACAAAGCTCAGGAGCCTTGGCAGAGTAGGCTCAGGGCCTGGAATCTCAAATACCTGCAGGATGAACGTGGGAATAACCACCATGTTCCTACAGGAATTCCCTGTTGTAGGGGTGGCTGCTGCACCTGGGATCGGACCTCAGCTCAGCGACACTCAGCGCTTGTCCCCACATGGGAAGCTGAGCTGTGTCTCCCTCAGTAAATAACAGCCAGCTCATTCATGCAGGAGGATAGCTGGGCTCTCTGAAGTTAAACTGCTTTGAGCAGGGCACACTTCCTCCTGGCCCTTTTCCTACGACCTGTTTCCTGGCCAGGGGTGACAACAGTCAACACAGGTCACAAAATTGTCTTTAGCCCATGTCTGCAATTTGGACTCCCTGGTCTGTGCCTGCCGCCCCACCTGGGACCCTCAGAGGGACCCAGCCCATTGCACAGGGCATAGGAAGCCCAGCCCCAGCTCCCTGCCCAGTCCCTGGTTCCCTCCCTCCACTCTTCAGCCCCTTAGCACGCCTGCCTTTAAGCCTCCTCATGCCTGCCTCGGGGCTCTGTGTTAATCTCAGGAGGCGAGGCGCCTTGACAGGAACGCACGGCCCCCAAACCTCAGGGACATAACACAGTCACAGTTTATTTCTTGTTGGTGCCACATGTCCACTGTGCATTGGTGGGGAACTTCTACAGTCACTAGGAACCCAGTAGTTTGGTGTAGGATCCTCTCCACTGACAGTTCCATGGGGTCACTGAGACTCGAAGGAGGAAGCAATATGGTGACCTACATGCCAGCTGGGGGTGCTTCTGTTTGCATTGCACTGTGAAAGCCAGCTAAGCAGCTATGCCTAATTCCAGTGGGTGCTGAAAAGTGCAGGCCCAGCACATACCAGAAGGCAAGGAGGATGGGAATGTTGAGGGTGGCTTTTGTGACTTCCGGACTGTCCTCCGGTTGACCCTTGGGAGTCAGGCATGCTGACCTTGGCATCCTTCCCGATCCCCTCTGCTCCGCTTGCTCCTTCCATGTTAACACATCCGTGGTTGCAAGAGAAAGACTCTCTCTGGCTGAGGAAATCAACCGCTACTTCCTGCCAGAGGAAGGAACTAATCATCATTCCCGGGAGACCAGAGTCCATTGTTAAACAAGGTTCCCAGGGAATTCCCAAGCTCTTGCTTGCGCCAGTCATTTTCATTCAGCCAGCCAGGTAGTTTCAGGGAGATTTCTTAAGGCTCATGTGCCAAGGACTCTGAGAGGCGCTGGGCCTGCACCGAACCCCACATTGCCTGACTATGGAAGAACTCTCGGGGGACACACAGGCCGGCACATCCCAAAGCAACCGCAGCAATCGCCTCTCCTCCACTATCCCAGAACCTGCAGATACCGATGCAGCTGGAAGACGGCGTACCCAGGGACGGGTTCCATCTAAATGTCCCCCAAAGCCTCATGTGCTCCTAGGTGGGGCTTTGGGGAGGTGACTGCATTGTGGGGGCTTAAAGCTGACTGCCCAGTAGGAGGTGGGGCCTGGTCAGGAGAGGTGGGTCTCTAAGAGCGTGGCCTGCAAGGTTCACCTCTTCCCCACTCCTCCCTTCACTCTTTCTCTGCTTCCCCACTGCCGTACCATGAACCACTTCTGCTCCACCCTGCCTCGGAGCCAGCTGACTGTGGACTGAAATCTCCATAAAGTGTGGGCCAAAATATACCCTTTCTTTCTTAGTTACTTTTCTTTCGTTGCTAAGACAAAATACCTGACACCCAAAATTAAGGAAGGAAAGGTTTATTTAGCTCACAGTTTGTGGAGGTTTCAGTCCATAACCAGCTGGCTCCAAGGCAGGGTGGCGTGGCAGAGGGGCAGCAGTGCATGGCAGCGGAAGACAGCAAAAGCAGCAAGAGCAAAAAAGGAGGAGTGCGAGAGCAGAGAAAACTTTCTGTCCCTTATGTTGTATGTAGGCTCCCCACCTTAGGGTGGGTGTAGCACTCACACCCATAATCCCAGCACCGGGCAATGAATCAATCACAAACTCTAGATGCAGCTGCCCCGTGACTGCATGAGGCTTTGGGGGCACATCTAGACACAAACCATAACAACACTTTCTCCCTTAACTTGCAGGTTTGGATATTATGACTGAATGACCAAAAAATAAATAAATAAATAAATAAATAAATAAATAAATAAATAAATAAGACACATCAGGTCAGCCCAAGCTCAGGACCAGAGCTGTCCATAATGGAGAGTGTTAGTCCATTCTCTTCTCATTGGCAGAAAAGTCGTGTCTGGGAATCCTGCAACTCCCACCCTGAGGCAGGATCAACAGGAAAAAAAGATACATACTTACAGCAAACCAAGACCTTTCTATGAGAGGCTGACTAGTGTTGTGGCTAATGTATGGGTATGGGTTTAAGTCCCTGTCTGGACTTAGTACAGACTCTGTTGGTAAGTCACCAGTACCTAGAACCCAAAGAAAGGGAGAACCTTTTAGATCAGACAACTACTTAGCTGTGGAGTGGAAATCCGACCCCCGGCCCTTTGATTCCCATCCCTCACCTTTATTGGGTGACCTTTCATTAGATTAAGGCTGCAAGTGTACTGGGCAGAGTTGAGCCAAGACTTCTATAAGCCTTCTGGAATATTCTTAGTCAACCAACCAGCTGGGATCCAGCCACTAGCAAAAGGCCGCAAAGTCTTATCTAAAATGAGCACCAAATGATTTAACACTACTTATGCTGAATGGAGTTGTGTATTAGTCAGCTTTCCTGTTGCTGGGACACAATACCTGACTTCCACAACTTAAAGCAGGGGAGCTTTCATTTAGCTAACAGTTTTAGGGGATTCAGTCCATGGTCACATGACTGCAAGGCAGAAACAACATGGTGGAAGGATGTTGTGGAACAAAGCCACTTAGTTCATGACGGCTGGGAATCAGAGCAGGAGAACAGGGTCAGAGAAAAAGGGGAGAGAGACCCAGATATAGTCTCCAAGGCCACATTTCCATGACCCACCCAGACGCACACTGTGCTCTATCAGTCCCCCAGGTGGCTCCCAAGCCAAAGTGGACACGATCAAACTTAACTGTCACAGGCTGCTTAGGCTGACATCTGCCTTAGTGGCTTGGTCAGCTATGACAGAATGCCATAATCAACAGCCATTTACTGCTTACGGTTCTGGAGGCTGTAAGTCCAAGTCAAGGAGCCATGGGATTGGCTCCTGGTGAGGCTTCTCTTCCTGGTGTAGCTGGAGGCCTTCTCACTGTGTCCTACATGGGCGAGCAGGAGCTCTGGACTTTTCCTCTAACCCCATCATGTGCCCGCACCTCCATGACTTAATCATACCATCCACCTGAGCTAGGGCTTCAATAGATGAATTTGAAGGGTGATGCAAGTGTTTGGTCCCCAGGGACATCACAGGGCTCTGTGCCGAGATGTGATTCCAGACTTTTGAAGGATGTGCAGTTCCAACATTGCACAGCTGGAGAGGACCTTGGAGATCTCCCACTCTAGCTGTCCCCTTCTGTACAATGGAAGTACATTCTTCCATTTAATTAAAACATCAGCCTCACTGGTCATGTGGAGGTCATTTACCCTACACTTACTTCAGGGGCCACATAGCAAGCTTGAGAGTGGCAGGGGGCCTGTCCAGGCTGGACCCTCTTCACCCAGCAGATGAACATTTCTATTCAGAGAGACAGTGGCCACATGAATTGCTATGGAGGTCACAACTCATCTTCAAGGGACAGCTGTGGTTTGTTAGTCATATGTAATTTAAAGCCATCACATTTATACCCATTTGGTGCATAGCTGCTTTTCAAATCTGTGAACCTGATGACCCCAGAGAATAGTTTGGGAAATCTTTAATATTTCCACGTAACAACTGTACCAAGCTGTTCCAGTAACACCCAGAAATGAGGATGGTAACTACAACTTTGGTTTCCTGGATGACCCCGAACATGCACAGCAAGTGTGTTTTGGGTGACCGTTCTAATAATAACAGCACCATCTACCCTCTGCGCCTGCAGACTCCTCGACTAAGCAAAGATCAAAAATATTTGGAAAACAACTGCCTCTGTACTGAACTTGTGCAAACCTTTTTCTTCTCTTTGTTCCCTAAACAACACAATATGACAGCTGGCATTTACGTGGTGTTAGGTGTTACGAGTCACCTAAAGGTGACCACAAGCATATGGAGAGACACGTGTAGGTTCTATGCAAGTGCGACACCATCTTATATAAGGGACTTGAGCATTTTCAGATTTTGTATACTTGGGATCCCAGAACCCATCCCATATGTATACCCAAGTGCTATGATTTGGATGCAGAATGTCCCCCAAAGTTCTACTCATTAAAATCTTGGCCCCCAGTGCGACACTATTGGGAGGTGCTGATTCACTTAGGGTGTGGAGTCTGACGGGAGGTCCTTGGTCACTGCGGTCTGTGGGACCCGCTTTCTCTTCCGTGCTCTCTTTTGTTTCCTGCCCATGAGCTAAGTGTCCTCTGCCCTCATGAGCCACCATGAGCCCAAACCAACAGGGCCAACTGATCACAGACTGAAACCTCAAACTGTGAGCAAGATGAACCTTTTCTTTTTATAAAATGATTATCACAGGCATTTGTTACAGTAACTGAAACCTGACTAACACACTAGGGGAGGCTGTAATAATAATAACAATAATAACATTTCCCCTCTTTTTGAATTCCTATAGCTGATCCCAAAGAATTAAGAGCACACTCAGCCCAGTTTTGTTGTTTCATTTTTTATATGCGGGTCCCGGGAGTCGAACTCAGGACCTTGCGCTTGCCAGGCAGGCGCTTATGCTGCTGAGCTATATCACTGGCCCTCAGCCCAGTTTTTATGTGGCTTCTTGAAAAATCATGAAAAGGGGTCCAGTTTTCTGGCCTACTCCTGCACTTCTCAAACTTCTTGGTCTCGATTCCTGGAATTACTGATGAGCTCAAGCACTTGGGTATGCACGCCTTCTATCTGTTGATACTTACTGCTAGAAGTGAGGGTTTTAAAAATTATTAATTCACTTTAAGAAAATAATAGATCCGTTAGTTAAGTAACATATCTTATGAAAAAAGCTATATTGATAAAAAAAAAAAGAAAAACTTTGACAGGAATGGAAGACCATCTTTATAGTTGTGCAAATCTGTTTGACATCTGGCTTAACAGAAAGCAGCTGGGATGGCATGCTGCTTGGCTTTAGTTCACTTCATTGCACACTTAGGTTGGACGACATGGAGACAGGCAAAGAGTGTCCTATAAAGCTACTTCCAACCCCGCAGGTGCCCTGAGGGTCATAGGGACACTCGGAGTCCCACACACCTTGAGGCCCAGTGGCCAACACACCGTCCCTTCGGGCTGCTTTCCTTTCCTCCGCGATTCCCCCACACCCTGGAGCTGTGCTGGGATCTCCCTATGCACCCCGACCCTCCAGGACCCCGCCAGCCAGCTGCACTGTGCTTCCTGCATCTCCACCCTCTGCACCCTCTCCACTGGGCACACGTGAGCTTTTTCTCTGGGGCTCTGGGGCTCCTCCTGTCCCCCAATGGTCACCCACACAGAGACTCCTGAGCCTGCCTCAGAATCCTTCTCCATGCCCAGCCACCTCTCCGGTCCTATCATCTTCACCTGAGCTCTTTTCTGTGTTGCAAAAAATCCAGGTACTCAGTGGAAAAGACAATTCTTAGCTGTGCATGGTGCACACACCATAATCCTAACACTCTGGGAGGCTGAGACAGGAAGACAGAAAAATTCAAGCCCAGCCGAGGCAATGTAGCAATCTAGTCAGACCTTGTCTCAAAATAAAAAATAAAAAAAAGTGGCTGAGTGTGCAGTTCAGTGCAAAGCCCCTGGGTTCAATCCCCAGCATCACGGCCAAAAACAGGCAGTTTTTAGTTAAAGGATAGAGAGCAGAGCTGGAGAACCCAAACATCCAAAGAGCAAATTCTCTCCTCAGAGGGAAAGAACAGAACAATCGAACCCGTTTGCTTTTTGTCACAAGGCTGAGACCTAAGCCAGTTTAATAATAAAACACAGGTTTCTCAAAGGCCTCCTCCTGAGGCCCCCACCATATCCTAGGGTGTCCTTCACATTCTGACCAGCTAAGCCCTATCACTGTTTCCACTTTGCTACTGCCTGCCCCAACCCCAGTAGGGCTGTCTGTCACACAGTTCACGCTGTCCCTTGTGAGCATTACGGATGTGTTAAATCCCAAATGAAACAATGAATGTGAGATGCATGGGTTTCTTCTATAACAATTCCACTACTGCCTCACTTACCTGGGCCCCACTTGCAGCCCACAGACTCTGGAATCCATGCATGATTTACCATTGCACCTACGCGCAGTGCCCAGGACATGGCAGGGGATTAGCAATGCGAGGATGATCTAAATATATGGTGAATATTTAAATTTTTAAAAATTATTAGAGTACAAGACATTACCTTTAATGCCCTTCAGAATATTCCCCCTTGCTTTGAGCACACTTATCCTATGGTTCTTGCCACTTTCTGCAACAGCTCTGGAAATCCTCCTTCATGAGTGTCTTTATGAGCTATGATCAAAAACACAGCGAATGCTGCTGCCGAGTGCCATCCAACAGAAAGGCAGCCCATAAAAACGTGACGGTAACCTCGTCCACTGGATCTGGCACTGTGCGACTTCTGGCTCTTCCCCAAAGTCAAAATGACCAAGAAAGGGAAACGTTTTGAATCAACGCCAGACATTGAGGCAGCCAGGCCAGCACAACGAAAGGCCCACACGAAAGAGGACCTCCATGGTGAGAATGATGGGGTGAGTGCTCGGAGCAAGGGGGAGGCCTTGGGGGGATTCATGGCAATGTGTCTTTTGTTGTAAGAAGTTTTTTAAAATTTAAACGTTCGCCTCATTTTTCTCCTACCTCCTGTATTGAATGCTGAGGGACATATGTGTCGCGGGTCCCAGGCTTGGTGTCAGTGTGGCCTATTGTCACTGACTCCAGCAGCTGCCTAGTGTTTCTTCTGGCTGCTGCTGAGGTTTGAGTGTCCCCCAAAAGCTTGCATGTTGGAAACTTAATTCCCAGATGCATTGTTGGGAGGTAGTTAGGGTGAGAGGAGGTCATGAGGCCAGCGCCCTGTGATGACATTAGTGGCTTTGTCAGAAGAGTGAGGGGAGACCTGAGCCACAGGACACTTCCACCATGGTAGATGGGGGCCCTTGTCAAACACCGGCTCCACACTCCTGGACTCCTTGGCTGGATAAACCTCTGTTCTTTATACTCGGTCTCAAGCATTTCCTTCTAGCAATAGAAGATGGACCAACACAGTCGCCCACTGCAAAATTAAAATCAAGATTTTTAACTTCTTCCCAGCTTGTGATTGCTCAGCCGCAGTGTGAGCTGCCCACCTCCTCCTTGCTGCCCCTCGGGCTGAGCTCCCTGGGGTGTCCTCCGTCCCCATAGACAGATCCTCCTTGGCAAGAAAGGAGTCAATGCCAGCCTCTGCCCATGAGAGCATTTCAACGTGCTTCTCCCATTCCCATTTTTCCCTCTGTGTTTATAAAAGAAACTAGGGCCGCAGGTTGGATGGGGGCCCTGCCGGGGGTCCTGACTCTGCGGAGGCAATGGTGACCCCACATCATCAGAGGCAGCTATAGGGTGCAGGGCAGTGGCGGGGCCCTGCCTCCCGCACTGCAGCTCCTCTGGCCACGGCAGAGTGGGGGCCACGTGGCCCCACCCCCCCGCCCTCTTCCTCCCCGCATGATACAGGGGGCCCCTTCAGTCACGGATGTGTGTTCGGGGGTCTCTGTAACCCGAAGGACGTGGTCTGTCTTCCGTCTTGGAAGCTGTCATCTCCCGAGCCCTCGCTGCACACCTCTCTTCTGGGACAGGGTCCACGCCTGCTGTCGCCAGGGCCAGAGGGGAACACGTGGGATTTCAGCACTAGAGAGAAGCTTCCGAGTCCCCTGCCCTGCAGTCAGACGCCACAAATCAGCTTGGCTTTTATTTTATTTTATTTCATTTCATTTGTTGCTGGCTTTCATTGGGCAGCTGTTGACAGAGCTTTGCCAAGAGTTCTGGTGTACATTTATTTGCAAATTGATTTACTCATACGTATTATTACTTACATTAACCATTTTGATTTTAATTTTTATTAGCAGATGTTGACTGTACATAATGACCACATGCATGGCGGGGAGCTGGCACACGCAATATAACCCATCTTAATTCTATTTATATCCCTTTCCCCTCCCCGCCCCCTCTCCATTTCTTGGTCCCCTTCGCATTTGCAAAAGATCCATCTCCCTGTTTCTTACCAGTACCAACTTGTACACTACTCACTTTACTCTCTCTGTGCCCTCGCAGTTGCACGGAGAGCTGCCACACAAGGGCTTTGTGTGTCAGGGTCCCACGGGAACAGTGAGTCCCCGTGGGGTCATTCAAAGGGCACTAAACAGAGGGATGCTGCAGCCCTGGATGGTTGTGGGGACCCTGGGCCAGTGTGGCACTCTGGGCCGCTCATGTGGGACAGCACTGTCACCTCAAGCAGGGTGGACAACGAGCCTCTCTGCACCCATTCCCGAAGGGTGCGGGGACAGGGCGGGGAGGAGGCACCAGCTTGGCAGGCTGTTTGGTGATCAAGATGGCAAGGAATAAGGGAAACAGGAAGAGGGAACCGGAAGGCCCCTCCTTAGGAGCTGGAGACTGGGAGCGGCAGAAGGTATAGGGTCAGGGGTCTGTAGATAAGAAAGAGAATAGGGGCCTCCCGGGGTCTCTAGCTAATCCTGACAGAGGAGTTAAAACAAACCTCATTAGAGCGATTCCCCTGGGAAGCAAGTCAAAGACAGGGGTAGAAAAAGAGAAGGAAAAAAAAAAAAAAAAAAACCTAAAGAAAGGCACCAACGGCCTTGGGACTTGCACCCAGAGACCAGAAAAAGAGCTAACTGGCAGGACGCAGGGAGAAAACCAGGAGCACAAACGAGAACCCTCCCGCACCCCCAGTAGAATATAGGGGAACGGGGGGGGGCGGTATGCACTCGCACCTATGCACTAATGTATACACGAATACACATGCGCGCTCACTCTAGAGTCACTCTGTTAGTCACTCTAGGGTCATCGTGGAGTACAGCAGAACCCACACGCCCCCTTCTCACTCTAAGCTAACCGAGAAAAGGCGTCCCTTTGCCGACGACCGCCCACCCCCAAGGTAAGGCCTTGAAAGGCAGGTCGAGGACGCGGGGACAGGCAGAGGAGGCTGCACGCAGAGCACCAGAAGCAGGGACGTCAGGCGGAGGCTCCCCAAGCCGACCCAGGTAGGGCAGGGTCCGGGCGGGGGAGGGGCGCTCACCCCCCACGACGGCGGCCGGAGCAAAGGGCCCGGCGTGCACCTTCCCGGAGCCCCGCCCCATCCTTTCCCATCGGCGAAGCTATCAGTCTTCTCCTTTCTCCCTCCTTTTCCTCTACAGATAAGGTGTCTTCTTTTCTTTGAGCTTTGTCCCTCTAACTATTCTTGGGGCTGAGTTACAACCCCGGGGGGCTGCTCGGACAACACAGCAGCGGTGCTCGGCCCCCAGACGCGACAAAGGCCCCGCGGGTGGCCGTGCAGGTGGCCAAGCGTGGCGCTCCGGGCCGCCCAGCTGAGCGCCTCTGCCGTCGGGCCCAGCCCGGTGCCCCGCGCCGGCGCCCCCACGAGGGCCCCAGCCGCGAGCGGTCCGAGCCCCGGACCTGCCGGACCTGCGGCGGCGGAACGCAGCTGGCTGCCCCCGCCCCCAGCGTCAGGATTTTGAAGCCCGGTGCCCTGGGGCAGGACCTAGCCAGTGCGTCCCTAGGGCCCGGACTCCCGAGCAGCTTCCTCCTCCAACCTCCTGGGCCGGCATCCACTCAGCACTGGGAGTTTTTTTTTTTTTTTTGGAAGTGGGCTGGGGAAAGTAAGACTTTTGCTGTTGCCTATCACGATTTCACGCGGTTTGCATTAAATGCTGAAGACTCAAAGCACATCTGAGCCTGGAGAGCCTGGAGCGTAGGAAAAGGTGCAAAACGTGCAACTGCAGTGGCTTCAAAGCGCACACCTCTCTGGTATTTAGCACATTCACCATGTGTTACAACTAGCACCTCTATCGAGGGCCAAATGATTTCTAAAGGAGAATCCCTCACCCACTACGCAGTTTTCATGGTTCACTCATGTTCTAGCCTGTGCCAGTACTTCATTCTTTTTCATGGCTGAATACTATTCCACACAACAGAGGCACCCCATTGCTTGCTCTTTGGAGGCCTCTACTTGGCCCTTTCTGCCTAGTTGCCTGCCCTCCTGTTTTCCTGTCCTTGTTCTCATCACAGGCAGGAACTTCCCTGCTTTAGTCCATCTGGAGAGCTGGGAGATGAGAGATGTTGCATGGGGCAAACTGGAGGACTTGGCCTGGCCCAAAGGATGCTGAGAAGATGGCAGCCGGCGGGGTGGACTAGGGCATGATGGGAACACAGCTGCTGGGACTGGGTCCTCCCTGGCTGACTCTAGGCGCAGAAGTCTCTGTCCTCCAACAGAGCTCCTCCCTCTGAGGCAGGATAGAAGAAATAAAGATAGGTAGAAAGGAAACAAGGAGATCAGGATTTTAAAATTGTACTTTTAAAAAAATCTACTGCTTCTGGACGCAAGCTCAGTTTGAATGATTTTTTTCTAGCCAGGCATGGTAGCACACACCTGTAATCCCAGCACTTGGGAGGCTGAGGCAGGAGGATTGCCATGAGTTCATGGCCAGCCTGGACTATATAGCAAGACCCTGTCTCAAAAATCCAAAATAATAATAATAATAATAACAATAATAATAATAATAACAATAATAATAATAGTTTTTTCTTTCTCTTCTCCCCAGATACAGCAAGCTGGGCAATCCCCTTTCCCTGCAGAGTGGCCTTTTCCACCTGTGAATAGACCCTCACCTCTCACCCCTGACTGTGGCTCCTCCACCCTCCAGGAAGCAGCAATATGGGGGGCAGCGGGCCTCTGCTTCCAGCCCAGGGGCCTGGTTTGCAGCTAAGGCAGCCGGCGGGGGCGTGGTCTGGCAGGAGGCACACAGTGCTAGACCAGCCGTCTGCAAGACACCCCCAGGCCCTATAAACACGTCAGCTCCCCTTCCTAAGGGCCTCTCTCTCCAGCGCCAGGGCTCCGTTTCTTTGAGTGTGCACTCTTGTTTGTTTATTTGATTTTTTTTTTTGAGAGAAAGAAAAAATAAATAAAAATAACAATAAAAGAGAGTTTCAAAACAGGCTAGTAGGACAGTAACAATAATACATTGCATATTGTTATCTTCTTAGTAGTTATTCAGAGTACAAGATATAGGCAAGAAATATTGTCCAAACAATATTAGTTCAAAACTTTCTTTTCAATGGACTAAGAGAAACTAGCTGTATAACTATCTTAACTATCTTGTGTCTGTATATATACATTTTTTCTTTTCTCTTCCTTCCTCTCCCCTTTCACCCATCCCACTTTCTCTTTTCTTTTGGACAGTTTCTTCCCAATTCACAATATCTGTTTTACATTTTGGATCTTATTTACTCGTTCAGCTTCTCACAGTAGTGAGACAATACGATGTTTACACATGTGGGTCTGATTGATTTCACTTATGAGTATGCTCTCAAGTTGCATCCATTTACCTATAAAAGTCTCAAGTTTATCCTTCTTTATGGCTGAGTAGTACTCCTCTATATAAAAAAATCACATCTTTTCTATCCATTCCACAGTTGATGGGCATTTGGGTTGCTTCCAAGATTTAGCTGTTACAAATTGTGCTGCTATAAACATGGGTGCACATATATCGCTGTGGGATGATGCTTTTAATTCTTCTGGGAAGATACCCAGAAGGGGAATAGCTGGGCTGAATGGGACCTCTAATCTTAGCTTTTTGAGGAATCTTCACACTGATTTTTTCTACAGTGGTTGCACCAGTCTACACTCCTACCAACAGTGGAGAATTGAGGATTTTTGTGGCCTTTTTTCCCATAGCCCCTCCAGCATTTGTTATTGGTTGATTTCTTGATAATAGCCATTCTTTCTGCAGTGAAATTGAATCTCAGTGTTGTTTTAATTTGCATCTCTTGAATGACCAAGGATGTTGAACATTTTTTTCATGTATTTATTTGCTGTTTGTATTTCTTCATCTGAGAAGTGTGTATTCATCTCAGATGCCCATTTTTTGATTGGGTCTTTTAATTTGGGGGGCCTGAGTTTTTTCAGCTCTTTATACATTCTAGATATAAGTCCTTTGTCTGTATGACAACTGACTATAATTTTTTCCCACTCTGTGGGTTGTGTTTTCACTCTGTTGGTGATTTCTTTTGTTGTTCCAAAGCTTTTTAATAAGGTGAGATCCCATTTGTTGATTCTTCATAGTATTTCCCGTGTGGTCTGGGTTTTGTTCATAAAGTCTCTGCCTACATCTGTCTTCAACATTTCTGCCTATTTTCTCTTCCAATAAATTTAGCATTTCTGTTTTAATACTTAGATATTTGATCCATTTTGACTTTAGTTTAGTGCATGGTGATAGACATGTATCTAGTTTTGGTCTTGGCATGTGGAAAGCCAGTTTTTCCAGCATCACTTATTAAAGAGGCTATCTTTCTTCCAGTGAACATCTTTGGCCCCTTTGTCAAAGATAAGGTGGCTAAGTGTGTTTGAGGTTGCATCTACATCTTCTGTTCCACTGATCCTCAGGTCTGTTTTTTTGCCAATACCATGCTGTTTTTATCATAGTAGCTTTGTAGTATAATTTCAGGTCAGGGATTGTGTTGCCCCCTGACTTGCCTTTGTTGCCAAGAATTGCTTTTGCTATTCTAGGTCTCTTCTGCTTCCAGATTAATTTTAGGAATGTTTTCTCTAGTTCTGTGAGGTATGTAATTGTATTTTGATTGGGATTGCATTAAATCTGTATAACAGTTTTGGGAGTAGGGCCATTTTCACTATGTTGGTTCTTCTTATCCATGAGCAAGGGATATCTTTCCACTTTCTGATATCCTCTTCAATCTCCTTTTTCACAGTACTGAAATTTTCAGTTATAGATCTTTTACTTCCTTTGTTAGATTGATTCCTAAGTATTTCATTTTTTGGGGTGCTATTGTGAATGGTGGTGTTTCCCTAATTTCTCTGTCAGTGAGTTTGTTGCTTGTGTACAGGAAGGCTATTGATTTTCGAGTGTTGACTTTGTATCCAGCTACACTGCTGAATTTGGTTATTAAGTCTATAAGGCTTTTGGTGGAGTTTTGGGGGTCTTCTATGTAAAGTATCATGTCGTCTGCAAATAATGACAATTTAACTTCTTCCTTTCCTATCCTCATTCCTTTTATTTCTTTCTCTTGTCTAATTGCTTAGGCTAATGTTTCTAGAACTATATTGAATAGGAGTGGTGATAGTGGACACCCTTGTCTTGTTCCTGATTTTAGAGTGAAATCTTTCAGTTTTTGACCATTTAGCATGAAGTTAGCTGTTGGTTTGTCATAGATAGCTTTTATCAGATTGAAAGGCCATCTATTCCAATTTTCTCTAGGGTTTTTATCATGAGTGGGTGTTGGACTTTGTCAAGTGCTTTTTCTGCATCTATTGAGATGATTGTGTGGTTTTTGTCTTTAGTTCTGTTAATATGCTGTATTACATGTATTGATTTGTGTATGTTGAACCATCCTTGCATCCCTGGGATGAATCCTACTTTGTCACGATGTATAATCTTTTTGATGATTTGCTGCATTCTGTTTGCTAATAACTTATTGAGGATTTTTGTGTCTATGTTCATTAGCGAGATTGGCCTGTAGTTTTCTTTTTTGGTTGGGTTCTTCTCTGGTTTTGGAATTGGGTAATACTTGCCTCCAGAAATGATTTTGGGGGCTGGTGAGATAGCTCAGCGGCATAAGCGCCTGCCTGGCAAGTGCGAGGTCCTGAGTTCGACTCCCGGTACCCACATAAAGGAAAAAATGGGCCGGTGATATCGCTCAGTGGCACAAGCGCTTGCTGGCAAGTGTGAGGTCTTGAGGTCAACTCCCAGTACCCATGTAAAAAAAAAAAAAAAACAGAAATGATTTTGGAAGTATTGCTTCCCTTTCAATTTCCTTAAAGAGTTTCAGCATTAGTGGCATTAGTTCTTCTTTAAATTTCTTGTAAAATTCAACAGTGAATCCGTCAGGGCCTGGGCTTTTCTTTACATTTTTAGTTACGTTTTAAATTTCATTGGCTGACATCAGTTATTTAGAATTTTTATGTCTTCTTGATTTAGTTCTGGCCATTTAATTGTGTCTAGGAATCTGTCCATTTCTTCTGTGTTTTCCATGTTATTGGACTGTAGGTCTCATAGCAGGTATCAATGATCTTCTGGATTTCTGTAGGATCCATTGCGATTTCCCCCTTTTCATTCCTAATTGCTCGAATTTGTGTCTTTTCTTTCATCTTCTTGATGAGGTTAGCTAATGGTTTATCAATTTTATTCTTTCAAAGAACCAACTTTTCAATTCATTGATTCTTTATATTGTTTTCTTAGTCTCAGTTGCATTAATTTCTACTCTTTATAATTTCCTCCCTCATATGAGCTTTGGGTTTGATTTGTTCTCTTTTTCTAGAAGTTTGAGGTTCAATATTAGGTTGTTTATCTGAGCTCATTCTCTTTTCCTGATATGAGAGTTCATCACCATAAATTTCCCTTATAAGACTGCTTTCATTGCATCCCATAAGTTCTGGTATGTTGTATTGGCATTATCATTTAACTGTATATACTGTTTAATTTCGTCTTTAACTTCCTCTGTGACCCATTGATTGTTCAGAAGGGTGTTGTTTAATTTCCATGTGTTTATGTAGTTTTTGTGGTTTCTTTTGTCATTGATTTCCAGTTTCATTGCGCTGTGGTCAGATAGCATGCATGGGATGATTTCAGTTCCTCTACATTTAATTAAACATGTTATGTGGGCTAATATGTGGTCTATTTTGGAGAACGTCCCATGGGAAGCTGAGAAGAATGTGTATTCTGATGTTTTGGGGTGGAACATTCTGTAGACATCTACCAGGCCTATTTGATCACAGGCTTGGTTTAATTCTGATATTTCTTTGTTGATTTTTTTTTTGTCTGGTTCATCTATATCTACTTGTGAGAGTGGAGTATTGAGGTCCCCCACCACAATTGCGTTAGTGCTTGTTTGGTTTTTCATGTCTGTTAATATTTGTTTTATGTAGTTCGGTGCACCAGTGTTTGGTGCACATATATTTATGATTGTTATCTCTTTTTCTCGGAGTTTTCCCTTAACAAGTGTGTAGTGACCTTCTTTATCTCTTTTGATCAGTTTTAGCTTAAAGTTTACATTGTTTGAAAATAGAATAGCTACTCGTGCTTTTTCCTGGGTTCCCGTGGCATGGAGAATTGTTTTCCATCCTTTGACTTTTAGTCTATGAATTTCTTTTTGAGTTAAATGTGTTTCTTGAATGCAGCGTATTGTTGGATCTTATTTCTTGATCCATTCTGCCAGTCTGTTTCTTTTGATTGGTGAGTTGAGACCATTTACATTGATGGTTATAACTGATATGTATTGGCTTATCTTTTTTGTGTTATTTTCCTGTTGTTTGTTCCCTATCTTTCTCCTCTGTTTAATTGCTTGCCCTGCCTGGCTGCTTCTTTTTATTGGTGTTATGTGTTTGTGGTCTTCAGTATCTCTTTCTAATATATCCTTCAGAGCATTCTGTAGAGCTGGTTTGGTGGTCATAAATTTCTTCAGTTGTTCTTTGTCACGAAAGTGTCTTATTTCTCTGTTGATTTTGAAAGATAGTTTTGCAGGGTACATCAATCTGGGTTGAAGATTGTTTTCTTTTAGGGCTCGAAATACCTCACTCGAAGCTCTCCTTGATTTGAGGGTTTGTGCTGAGAAGTCTGCTGTGATTCTGATGGTTTTTCCTTTATATGTGATTTGTTTCCTTTCTGTAGCCACTTTTAATATTCTGTTCTTGTGCTGAGTTTCTTGAATCTTGATTATTATGTGCCTTGGTGTAGATTTATCTTGGTCATGGCTATTTGGAGTTCTATATGCTTAATTTATTTGCATGTCAAATTCTTTATCCATGTTTGGGAAGTTTTCTGCCATTATTTTTTGTGAAGAGGTTATTTATTTATTTATTAATTTATTTTATGTCTTTTGCACAGTCTTCGGCTTTCTCACTGACTCCAGTCAATCTTATGTTGCTTTCCTTTGCTTCATCTTGTATCTGTTGGATTGATTTTTCATGGTCTCTTGCTATTTTTAGGATATCTTTCTTTTCATGGTTGCTAGCCACAATCCTGTCTTCTAGATCTGATATTCTGTCCTCGCCTTCATCCAATCTGTTTTGTATACTTTCAATGGAGTTTTTAATCTCCTGGACTTCTGTTTGTTTCATGGATTCTATTTCTTTCTTCTGTTGGGCTTTCATGCTTTCCATTGTTTTTCTGAGCTCCTGTATTTTTTTTTTTATCTGTGTCTGCTTTAATGTTGTTCATTTTGATCGTCATTTCGTTTTGCATGTTAGAGATTGTTTTCTCTATAGCCTCTTCCATTTATTTTTTCACTTCTGTTGCTATCATTTCAGAAAGCTCCAGCGGTTGGCTTCTGATTTCGTCTATCTTATGCTTTGGGTTTGTCCTGTGTGGGCTGGGGGTATGGGGTTGCATTTTGCTTCTATGTCTTGTCATTTTCTGTTTTCTGCTTTTTGTATTGTTTCATTTTCTGTGTTGCTGCTTATAGGTTTCTTATGGTAGGTAGCTTTATCCATAGTATCAGGCTTCCCTAGGAAATGGCTGTTCCACAGGGATATCTTCTAGGTATAGGTGGTTCTTGGTCTTTGTGTCTATCCAAAGAACCTACCTTCCCAATGTGTTGAGGATGAGAAGTTGTTACCTATTTGACTCAGCACTCAGTCTTTGGTACTGGACTATGGTGATGTTGATAATCACATGAAATCACAGTATTGTCATACAGGAGAGAAAAACTGATTATAGCAGGTATGGTATCCTGGCTAAAGTAGTACAGTTAACAATAACAATAGTCTCTAGTGCAGCCTGGCTACTGATGAACTGTGGTAACTATTCACCTGATACTTTTAACCATAGAGCAAATTCTACAGTCATATAACAGACTCCAGCATATACCAGGAACCTGTATGCAATGATTTTCCCTTTAGTGGAGTGATTTTACCCTGGGGATTGAGAGAGTTAGGGGGTGGGCCGGTGAGATAGCTCAGTGGCATAAGCGCCTGCCTGGCAAGCACGAGGTCCTGAGTTCAACTCCCGGTACTCACATACGAAAAAAGGGCCGGTGATATCACTCAGCGGCACGGGCGCCTGCTGGCGTGCGAGGTCCTGAGGTCGACCCCCGGTACCCACAAAAAAAAAAGAGAGAGAGAGTTGAGGGCAAGATAGAAAGATGAGTGAGGTCCTATATAGTAGGCGCAAGGCTGGGGGGCATAGGATGATCACCCAAGTTTTGGGAAACTGGAGGACAGAAGAGGGAAAGAATGGAAGAGGAAGCAGAGGAGTACTGAAGTGAACCAGGCAGAGAAGAGACCTTGTTTATTCACATAGAGGTATCATAAAATCAAGCAAGATAGTTGGTGAAAGAGACTTAGAAGTTAAGTAGATGAAAACATACAGGAAGGTAATGAATCTAAGTCATTAAAGAAAGAGAAAAGAAAAAAGACAGAAAAAAGAGGCTAAGAACAGAAAACAGAAATAACCCTGTAAAATAAAACAAGACCAAATTAAACAAAATTTTTAAAAAAGACCTCAACTGGACAGAAAAAGGGAAACTGATCAAACAAACACAGAAAAATAAATGGAATAAAATTCCTCTGGTGTTCGCAGTTCTGTGGTGGGTCCAAGTCTGATCTCAGAAATGTGTTGTGTAGTCCAGCCAATTTTGCAGTGGGATTTGTGCTGGGTATAAGGCTGATCTTAGCCTCTGGATGTGGGGGCTGGTGTTGGCATTCTGTTGCTGGAGTTCTCCCCAGCCCTTTGAGATATATATATATATATATAAAAGGAAAGAATGGCAGCCCCAGCTGCCCCCTTCTATTTCACCTGTCCATGTGCCAGAGCACAATGCTGGTTCATCTGATTTACCAACTGCTGGTGTATCTGTCCACACCCGGGTCTTGGGGGGTCCCCGCCTGGGGGAGTCTGGCTTCTGAGGCCTTGCTGGGTTGCTGGGGGTCCCTGCCTGGAGGTCTGGGCTGCGTGCACCCCACCTTTATTTGGTGTTTTGAGGCAGGGTTTCTCTATGTAATTCAGGCTGGCCTTGAACTCACTGTGTAGCTCAGGCTGGCCTCACACCTGCCTCAGCCGGTTTTGCAGGTGCCCACCGCCACACCTGGCTGAGTGTGTATTTTTACATTCCTGCCTATTAAATCCCTTTATGCCTCTTACTGATGAATCCTGAACATTCTTTTCCATGACAGGAGTCCGAACCTGCAGCTTAATTCTCCAGGTAGGGTGGGTTTAGGACCTCCTGGGACCCTGTCTGGTGACTCAGCCACCCAGCTGGCCTCTGGACTTTTCGATGCCTCCTGGACCTGTGGCTTCATTTGTAGCCTTGGGGCAGCAGAAACCTAGTCTCCTCCTCACTGTCCCTCCCAAATATTTCATCTGTGTCCACAGTCAGGACAGCCTTGTGCCGCCACTAACTGATGAGGACCCTCTGGAAGAAAAGGGGCACAGGGCAGCCCCTGTTTGAAGGCTGCCCACCCCCCAAACAGTAAGAGTCCAGGGCCTCATGGGTAATATTCTGGTTTAAAATGGCGCACAGCCTGGAGACCGTTCCTCACGAACTACTTGAACCTGTCTACCCAGCTTTCCAGGGACCATGACCATAGGTCCAGCTTCCTGCCCACCACTCTGTGAGCCCCACTACCTGGTTCTCATCTTGGAATGGACAGTTTTGCGGGGAGGAGCAGGCAGCAATAGCCTCCCGGGCTCAAGAGACTCTTCAAACCTACCTCAAGTGACGGGATTTCAGTACTGAAGCGCAGAATTGTGTGAAAGGCACTGTGGGAAATCACGTGAACCCGACTTCCGCCAACAGACTCAAAAGAATTCTCTCTTTTTAAAAAGAGCAATATAAAAAATACATAAATACGTTTTGCCTCTTGCAGATGCGTGAAAATGGCTCTCAGGAATCTTGTTCCCAAAGGTTACAAGATGCCTTTCAGCAGAGGTGGCGCTTTGGTTTGGTAATAAAAAGTGATCACAGTGGCCTATTCATTTACGGAGACCAATTCCAGCCTGGGGATACAGTTTAGAATTCTGTGGGCAGTTTCCAACAGCTGCAGAAAGCCTCGTGAATTCCTGGGCCAGAGAAGAATCATCATAAAAGTTGTAGCAACAGAATCTTGAAGGATTAAGGCCCAGCAATGATCAAACTGCAGCCAGACCAATTTCTACCATAGAGGACGCATCGTAGGGTGACCGGCTGTCTGGATCGGACTTAACCCGTCATCACTGCGAGCTTCTGCTCCACTCCAGGAGTCCATTCGGACCAATAAACCTAAAGCAGCCATGGCAAACTCACACGTAGATAAACACCGTCCTTGGAGAATCATGGCTGAAGGAGAGAGATCTTGCCAGGGGCTGGGGAAGCTCCTCTGAAGAAATGCTTTCTGTCCATCGTTTGAATAAAAAGAACCCAAGATAATGCAAAGCTTCCGAGCATGGCTATGAGGCAGGTAAGGCTGGAATTAACTGAGCCCACAGTGGGAGGATAGGAGAGAATCTGGGGCCTGCATTTGGACATTTGTCATTTGAAGATTCTGCAGTTAAGTGGCCTTTGGAGAATGTGGCAACAACGGTGACAATGTGAAGCTGGATGTGGTGGCGCACTCAGGAGGCTGAAGCAGGAGGATTGCTTGGAGTTGAAGGCCAGCCTGGGCCACACAGTGAATTCAAGGCCAGCTTAAACTCCATAGCAAGACCCTGTCTCAGAAAAACAATTTCTTTTAAAAGCCATATTGCTAATTTTTTTTAATGGCTGAAGTTTCTCTTAAATTATTCTTGGCTGTAAACTTGGATTTGTTTGAACTCAGAGATGCCCTCTGTCTTTTCATCCCATGCTGAGAGAAGCCAGATAATTTCTGGTCACAGCTGCAGATCTGTGGCTGTAAGTGATCACTTGGAAAATAGCCGTAAACTTGCTGAAATTGTCCTTTTAAAGTTTTTATTTCATTTCACAATATAAAATACTTTAGCTTTGTTCTTGTGGCTAGATCTCAATTCCTGGCATTTCCCCAAATGGCCCCTATTATCAAAGAGCTTTATGCATTTTTAAACGAAATTAGCCTACTTTCCCAAGCTTTTCTTTTCAAGAGGCTTCAAGTCTTTCAAGATCAGTTACACTAGCAGGAAATCCATTGGAACTGCTGTTTCTATCACACACACACACACCCCACATAATATATAATTCTTTTACTTCTTCTTTAAATGCAGACCTAGAAATTACTCAGTCTTCTGTTTTTTCTCGTAAGTTTATTTTTTTCAACATGACATTGTTCATTACTATGCAAATGATTTTCCTTTACATACTTAAATTTGTTGCTGTTAGATAACCACTCAACTTGCACAGTGTAAAGACAAAATATAGGTCCTTGTCTTCTAAGAAATTATTCTTAAACATGTAATTATTTTAGCCTGATACTAGAATAAAAAACTATAGTCTAAAAGATTACTGTAAATAAAATAGGACTTATATGTGGCAAAAATTCCCCCAAATAATTAGTAAGTAAAACAAATTTAATCAGGTAGCTCCTTCTAAAAGTGGCTCACCAATTAAATGTTACCGAGTTCTGGGTTCCTCGCCTCTTCTTCTGGGGTTGTATTCTAGGTGCTTCTCATCTCTAACAAAGCAATGAACAAAACAAGCAAAAATCAGTGGCAAAGTTAATTTGAAAAAGTAAAAGTGAAGAGTGAGGGAGAAACTGGCTCTGCAGAGTGAGCTTAGAGTGAGTAAAAGAGGAAAAAGCAAGATAAAAGTGCACCCTGTAGGAAGCAGGGAGGCTATCATGAGGAAAGCCATGATAGCAAGCTCTTCTTGGCCTCTGTGTCCTTTTATGCTGACCAAATCTCCAGGAAACCACGAGAACTTCTACATCCGGGTCATGAGAGGCAGTGCTGGGATCCCACAGCTCAGGCTGAGGTCAGGTCCAGGAATCCTATTGGAAACCTGCTGGAGTTCTCCAGCAAAGTCCACATGCAAGGCCCCTGGAACTGTTTTGTGCTTGTGTCTGGGATCTTGTAATTAACAGGTCACGCCTCCTTCCCCAGCCAGCTTTGCCACGCCCAAACTTCCTATCTCATGATTAATCAAAGGAAAAGCAAGAAGAAATATTTGCAAAACATCTAACCAAAATCGCTAATATCCAAATTATAATCCTTTCTATAGGAAGGACTCTTAAGAATCAATAAGAAGAAAAAGAAGCACCCTAATAGAAAAGACATAAAAATACAACCAACCAACTCAGAAAAGACTTAATGAGGCATCTGAAAAAGATTAACAACTTTGCTAATAATCTATTGAGAGCCCTTCCCAGTCCTCCTCGCAGTCCGGGAAGTTTATATGTGTAATCCCATGGACAAGTTATTGGAATTCTAGCGAGTTTATTCCAATCTACCCCTTTCAGTGCAACCCATGGCAAGAATAAAGACACCAAGGCATATTTATAGTTGTAGGGAGCCAAAGGGGTCCTAAGTCTGGCTGTGGTTATGGTTAACTGGAACAAAGGCCTCGACCCAGGGCCGAACCTGGGTTTTATTCATTTGTGAAGAAGGGAGAGGCTCGAGGATGAGTAACCGAGAGAAAGGCAGGAAGTACATGAGTGCTGTGAGCTGGGCTGGGTAGGTGGCCTGAAACCACCTCTGCAATATGCAGAGAAGGATATGCAAAAGGAGTAATCTGCATAACACAATTCAAGGCAGTATCTAGTGTTTTGGGGTCCGTGCTTCAGCTCTGATGTGTAATCTTCTATGCCCTGGGAAGTCATAGCCTCTTATCTAGAGGCTGGATCCCAGCGGACAGCATGGAGCATGGCTCTCCATCCCGCCTGGCTCACACATGTTTCTTAGGAGCTACAGGGGCGGGGAAACACTGACCTGTCGCCTTGCTTCAAAGATTACACATCAGCACCTCGGCTGGACCGATTCGCATTGCTTAAAGCCACTTGAAGGGATAAGGAAAAGTCCTAGCCAGCTCTGTACGTATCAGTACATGGAAATAAGGCCAGCTTTAGCCAAAATGGGAGACAATTGCTCTTCTTTCAAGGAGAGTCGTCCAAGTGGTTCTCTACTATAATCGAAGAAATAAAAATGAAAATAAAAGTGAGAAAAATTCACTTATTAGATTAGCAACATCCAATGTGGCTTTAAAAACAAACCCCAAGCCGGGCATACATAGTGAGTTCAAAGCCAGCCAGAATTACTACATAGTGAGACCCTGTCTCCAAACAAACAAACAAACAAACAAACAAAACCAAACATCTAGTTTTAACTGGAATATGGGGAAATTGGAAGGCACTGAAAACAGTGACGGGAGAAGGGGAGTAACATTTCTGTGGAGCAATTTGAGGGTAGCTATTAATTTAAACACACATGCTCTTTAACCAACAATTCCATTTCTAGGAAAATATACTAAGAAAGTCATTTATGTCTGTAGAGAACTTCATAGAATTTTATTCCTTACTCTATTGTCTACAGTGAGAAGGAATATGATTTCCTGATTGTTTAATATCAAATGCATATTGCCTTTATAATAACAATACTAAAACTATTATTATAGAAGGGAGAAAAATAAAGCATGGGATTGAATTTTTCCAAAATGGATGGTAGAATATTTTCTTACACAGAAAAAGCCAAAAACATGTCATTCACTTCGCATACTTTGCGGAGAGTGCCTGCCACACTGTAAGGTCACACAAAGGTCCCTTGAAGCCAGCACTGTGTTAATAGCTAAGATAGCATGAAGGAGTGACAGACAGAATCATTTTTAATAGCTGTGTTGATCGTTCATGTGAAAAGAGCCCTTGCTGAATTTAAGTATCTATGGAAAGTAATTAATATCAGTATCTCAGATCTATCTTTTATACAATGCAATGTTCAGTTCAAACCTGTGGCTAAATTAATGAATGAAAACTAATTTATTGTGAGTTTTGTTGTGACTCTCCAATCTATATGTAAATCAAAGAGGCAGTAAAACAGTTTCAATGTTATTAAGCGGATTTTGCGGATAAGCTACTTTTGGAGAAACTGCACCAAGAGGGATTCAAGAGTATAATAAACTTCTGGTTTTTACAGCTCGGTTGTATTTGCTATATAAAAGATGCAAAGGTTGGAAATATGGTGAAAGGGGACTCCATTTCCTTTCTGAGTCCTTTTGGGGCACGGTTGAGCAGGCTCGTCCCAAGGCTGTGTGATCCTGTGGCATGTGCACCCTTGTTCTTATTATGAATGATGACTGAATATGGCTCAGATTCTTAACTTTGGGTTTTTAGCCATTAAATTAGCAAATGATTTCTATCTGGTATTAAAAAGAGGCACCCCAAAGCTCATAGTCTTCCTGCTGCGTTAGAACACTAGCCAACTTCGTTCACCACTTTAGGTCGTGGGCCCAATCATGTCCTGCCCTCCAAAACCCACACATTGGCGTCCCGACCCCCAGTTCCTCAGAGTACATTTGGAACCGAGCCCTTTACAGGGGTAGTTAGGTTAAAGTGATGTCACTGGGTGATCCCTAATCCAATAATACCGGTGTCCTCATAAGAAGAGGAGCTAAAGACACAGACATGCCTGGAGGGAACTGTGTGGGGACGTGGGGAGAAGGGCCATCCGAAAGCCCAGGGGACACTCAGAGGGACCAGCCTGCCTGCACCTGGGTCTCAGACTTTGCCAGGATGGTGAGAAAACAATGTTGTGTTTTGTGTTTGTGATGCTTTGTTATGGCTGCCCTAGGAAGGGAACGCTCCCAGTAAATCTTTCCGCCCGCTCCTTCCTCACCAGATCAATTTTGACTTGCTTCTCTGAAACTGCTTCAATGCCCTGCTGAACCTCTCACTCCTGTGTTATATAAACCTTCTGTATTTCACGTGAAAGTCATGCTTTCCGCCTCTGGATCGTTATACTCTGACATATATTTTATCAAAACAATAATCTCCTTGACTCCATCCTGTCCGACACCCCACGGAGGACTCATCTCGAAGCGCTCTGTCTTTAATTCTTTTGCTATCTGGGTTATCAGTCGGTAGGTTGGGGCTGCTGTTCTCATGGGCTTTTTTCCCTTTTATTTTTAGCCTCCTCTGCCAGTTGCTTCATGCAGGGAATTCCCCTTCCTTCTTGGTGTTACCTGAGGACAAAGGGAGCTGAGAAATTTGTACCCCTGGAGGGTCCAGGTCCTGGCAGGCATTTTAGATTAAATTCAGGCATGCAGAGGAAATAGAGGGGTTTCCAGGCTCAGGAGGCTTTGGGGAGACCTCAGTCTGGAGTTTCCCTGGAGCTGCTCGGCAGGGGAGCGTGACATTGAATATTCTGCTTCAGCTGCATTCAGCGATGTTAGCAGACATAAAATCTAGTACAACCACTTTGTAATTCAGCTGGGACCACGTCTTAATCTCACCAGTCAGAATCTGACACTCTATTCACAGCAAGGCTTCCTTTATTTATATTAATAAAACAGCTATTTCATATCCCTGACATGGATTAAATTTCTCCCATTTACCAAAGATAGAGAACAGTCCCTATCTTGACAATAAGATGGGAGCTAGTCATCTTTATCTAGAAAAACATTAGATCATTTTCAGGTGAAAAATATGAAGTAGCTTATTCAAGGCACTAGGAACCAACAAGGGAAACTCTTAGCTCAATGCAGAAAATGACGTCTCGGTGTTTGTAATAACTGAGTAATTAATAGTTATTAAGTTAAATAATTAAGATTAAGATTAATAATTCAGATAATGAATCAATGATACATGGGTACTGATTTAGGGGAAGGGTACAGGATGGGTTGGTAAAGGGCACAAGAAAAGCAAGAGTAGTTGGGAGACCCCAAGGGAATAGGCCCTGGGGACAGAAGCAGAGAAGTTACCACACTTATTCTTTTTAATCCACAGAGAAAGGAAGCAGTAAATATTTCAGATGCCTGCGTCTGGGCGGCACTGAGCTCTCTGCTGTCTGTGTGTGGCGGCAGCCTGCTCTGCTCCTTGCTGACCTCTACACCTCAGTCCAAGGACGGTCAGTGTCAAAAAGCACGGAGCGCCTGCCTGTGGCTGGCACCTGGTTGGCACTGTCTCATCCTGTGTCGCCTTCTCATCAGCCCTGAAGAGGAGCTGGTCACATCCCATTTTCAAGCAAGGAAATGAAACCCTCAGAGTTGAGAACAGTGTCCACCATCACTTCGTGGCCAGGCTGGGTGCTGAATTCTGACCTCCATTCTCCTTGATTCCTGAAGGTTGCACTCTGTCAGGTCACGGGCACCCATAAGTCTAATGTGGGTCATCAGGTGAATGTGCTGTGCAGCCAGGGATCAATGAGCATTTTTCTTAACTGTTTTATATCTCGTAAGAAATCTTGTAACAATGATTACACAACATTTAAAAAAATTATTAGTAGATGTTTGCAGTAGGTAATGATTACATTCACTCGGGGAGTTGGTACATGTACATTACACATCTTAATACTTTTTCCTTCCCCTTCCCCTCCCCTCTGCCCCTCTTTCCTCCATATCTCTTTCAAGAAAAAAGAAATCACATTCAACAAAATCTTGTCATTGAAATTTCAAGGATACGCAGTGTTATCCGTACCTTCCTACCTTACAGTCTGTGCCTTCTTCCTGTTTGCTCATTGATTGATATTTTTCAATTTGCCCTACATAAGTGCCTCTTGAACTTTGACCACAGCCCTAAAACCCACTTTTTCTACATCATACAAACTTGATTCTGCCATTACACAAGTGGTCTTCCGATACCTTCCCACAGCCGGGAGGAATTAACCACTGTAAGAAGGCACTCACCAACTCGTACCTGAGCTAAGAAGTATGTCAGGCACTCACAGTAAGTCTGAGGTTCTGAAGATATGAAAATGAAGACAGCATCGTTCTTGACTTTAAGAAGCTTTATATCTGGTGAGCAAAGAAAAAGGAAACTGTTACAAGACAGCTGATAATGATTAGGTGATTCAGACCAACCTGCCTACTGAAGACAACTGGAAAGATGTGTAAATGGTAATTCTTAAAGAAACCTTAAGAACATCCAAGAATTAATATGGCAATGAAATGGTATTAGGCCAAGATGCAGAGCGGTGGGTGTCTTAGTTCACTTTGTGGTGCTATAACAAAATACCTAGACTTATAAAGAACAGAAATTTATTTCCTCACAGCTCCGGAGATTGGAAAATCTAAAACCAAGGCTCCAGCAGCTCAGTTGTCTGGTGAGGGGTTCTGTCTGCTGTGTCCTTGCTGCTGTGTCTCCGAGTGAGGAGCTGTGAGTCTTGCACGGCAGAAGGCAGACAGGTGAGTACCTGAGTGACATGTGGAGCCTCCTTTATAGGAACACCGATAGGAGCCCTTGTGGCCTACTCACCTCTTAAAGGCCCAGCTTCTTAATACCATCACATTGGCAACACCTCCATTACGGAGGGGAACGTTTCAACCCACAGCAGTGAACCGTGAATTTGGAATCATGTTTGTGTCGCGTGTTTGTTGGGCTGGGGTAAGAGATTCAGTTGTTGAGCTGCACATCTGAGAACCTGTGAAGATGGAACCCAGGAGTCAGAGTGCAGAGTCAGCTAGGTTTGGGTGCTGGGTTAAATGGATCTCTCCCTCAGGCAGAGACCACAAATCTGATCTGATCTGAGAAGCAAGAGTAAGTCAAAAGGAAATCAGCCCTAGCATGGTCTACGACCAGATTTTCAGTCCTTCTGTTAACTCAGAAAATCTCTAGCCCTGAAGATAGATACACTGGATATTCCATTGCTAGTACAGCCAAGTACCTGACAGAAACAATGCAAATCTTTAATAGGAAAAGATAATATTCTAAATGTCATAAATGTCTGTAAATGATTTCTGAATTGTGATGTCAAGCACATAATAAAAAATAACCAGGTACCACCTCATACTTGTTAGGAGAACTACTATTAAAGGCAAAAAATAGTAAAGGCTAATGAGGATGCAGAGAATTGAAGCCCTTGTGTATTGTTAATGGGAACATAAAGTGATGTAGCCACTGTGGAAAAAAAACCAGTATGATGGTTCTTCTCCCAAATTAGCAATGAAATCACTACCTGATCCAGCAGCTCCTCTTCTGGGTACATACACAAAAAGAATTGAAAGCGTGTTCTCAAAGAGATATGTCTGTACCCATGTTCACAGCATTACTCACAATAGCTAAAACACAGAAGGAACCCAGAGTCTACTGACTGGTGAATGGACCAGCAAAATGTGGGTTTTATGTAGAGAGGAACCATGAAGACGTTGTGCTGAGTGAAGTGAGCCAGTCACAAAACAACAGATATTGTGTGGTTCCACTTATCCAAGATCTCTAGCAGAGTCAAATTCATAGGGACAGAAAGTAGAATGGTGGGTGTCAAGAGCTAAAGGGAGGAGAGAATAAAGGGTTGTTTAGTGGGTATAGTTTCAGTTTTTTGAGATAAAAAATCAATCTAGGCCCACCTTCAAGACCAAGGGTTTAGGAAACAAGAATATTTGCAGATGAAAACAGATTGCCCCAGTAGCATATTATGCTAAGGAAAATTTCAAAGCACTCATTGGAAAGAAATTTGTGCCAAACAGGTAGCAAAGATGCAGAAAAGAATGGAGCACGGTGAAAGTGGTAAATACACGGGATGGGCTAAGTGAATATCGATGGCATCAGGCAACGTAAATTAAAAGTGTCCAGAGAGGATTATGATCCATGAGATCTGCAGTGTATGTGCTGAGTGGAGGAGAAGTGGAGCCAAGTTCTCAAGATCCTTTTATTGTTCAGAAAGCTTAAAGTATCAGCGATTATCAGATTTGGACAAATCGAGGCTACATGTTGTAATTTATAGAGCAATCACTGAGAAAATGACCAAAATCTGAATACTTCTCAAACTAACAAAAGAAAAACTAATAAAATAATAAATCCCAAAGAGGCAACAAAAGTAGAAAAAGGAGGAACATCAAACAGGCTGCGTGAAGACGAAGCAAGTACCAAGACAGTAAATATAAAGTCAATCACATTCACAATGACATTAACTGAACTAGAGGCCATAGTTAAAAAACAACATTAGGAAGTGTTTTTAAAATACAACTCTCGCCAAATATAGTGGCACACACCTATTATTCTAGCTACTAAGGAGGCTGAGGGAGGAGGATCTCATGTTCAAGGCAATGTAGCAAGACCCTGTCCCAAAATAAAAAATAAAACAGGGGTTGGGGATGCAGCTCAGTGGTAGAGTGTTTGTTTAGACTGCATGCAGCCCTGGGTTCAATCCCCAGCACCACAAAAACAAAGACAGAAAAAAGGGGGAAAGGCATGGAAGGAAGGGAGGAAGGAAAGAAAGAAAGAAAGAAAGAAAGAAAGAAAGAAAGAAAGAAAGAAAGAAAGAAAGAGGAAAGAAAGAAAGAGAAAGAAAGAAAAAAGGGAGAGACAGAAGAAAGAACAAACTATTTCTGGTAACATGTTGAGCTAATTTATTCAAAATGGTATTTTTGCTGAAAATCAATGAAAAATAATGCACAAATATTTTTCAAAAATGATTAAAAGAAGCAAGAGCTCATAAAACAGTAAAAAACTACAAAATCAGAAATCTAAGTGGAAACCCAGATAGATAAGTGAAGTTCCCTTGCACCCTGGAGGCATATGCCAATCTGGGAGAAATTGAGCTTGAGTCTTCTGGCCTCATGGAACAACAACAGAAAAAAATCAACACCCAAAGACTGACCCTGGTGGCCTTGGTCTTCCAGAGATTCTCTCCATAAAGATGCAACCGACAAAAAGCTTTTCCTTAAGTAAACTTCCATCGAAAAGACTTCAAGGAAAAGTGAAGCAATGCTGAACAGGGCCTGGGAAGTGGAAATTTCCCTCTGTCATCATAACCACAAGCCAGTCTTTGTGAAGATTTGCAGACCAAAACCATATCTCCTGGGTGACCCATAAAAACCTCAAGTTTCCAAGTTAAACTCCTGGACAGTAACATCTAAGACTGCTGGAGAAAATAAGCACGGATTCTCTCCAAAAGAAAATAGCTTCATCCTAGGATGGATAAAACTTCAAAGATAATTTTTCAAGGACAGTAGCCAGTCATAGCCAAAGTAAACAAGCATGCAGGGAAAGCGGGCAGCTTGAGCAGAACGGCTGAAATGTGGACCAGAGAAACTGAAGACAAGGACTTCAGATAATTAGGAATCTGACATAAAATATAAAACAGCAATATTTGGTGTATTTTTAAAAGGAAAGTGTATAAAAATCATAAGTCTCATATCTGTAGGAAATAAGGAACTATAAAATGTGATACAGAAGATTTGAGTGATAATCAGAGAACTTTTAGAAATGAACAACAAAGTAATTGAAATAAAAAAAAACAGTGAATTAAACAGAAGAGCAGAAAATATAAGAAGAAAGATTTAAAGACTTGGAAGGTAGAATGACAGTTTAATATCTGTTCGACAGTAATTTAAGAAGGAAAGAAAAAAGAACAAGATAGAATAAATATAGGATAATGACTGATAGTTTTTCATAAATGATGATTTTAATCTACAGGTTCAAGAAATCAAACAAGGAGCTGGGCATGGTGGCATATGACTATAATCCCAGTTTCTTGGGAAACTGAGGCAGGAATATCACAAGTTCCAGGCCAGTCTGGGCAACTTAGCAAGACCTTGCCTCAAAAATCAAATAGCGGGCTGGTAAGATGGCTCAGCAGCATAAGTGCCTGCCTGGCAAGCGCAAGGGCCCGAGTTCGACTCCCGGAACCCACATACGGAAAAGGGGCCAGTGATATCGCTCAGTGGCATGGACGCCTGCTGGCACGCGAGGTCCTGAGGTCGACCCCCAGTACCCACAAAAAAAATAAATAAATAAAATAGCTCAGTAGTAAAGTGCTTGCCTAGCCATGTGCAAGGCGTTCGGGTCAATGCCTAGTACTGAAAAGAAAGAAAGAGGGAAAGAAAGAAGGAAGGAATAAAAAATCTCAAGCAGGATAAAGTAGAAAAAAATCCACATAAAACCTATTATAGTGAAAATAAAGAACACTACAAGCAAGTCAAACAGTTCAAAAGTCAAGGGAGAAACAGGCTTAATTACCTTTAAAGCAATGACAGAGTGGATGACTTTGACTCTTCAGCACCAACAATGGAAGAGGGAAGACGGTGGAACAGTATCAAGTGGGGGGAAAAATAAAGACATTGTTTAGAAACAGAAACTGTATTTTCCAAGAGCAGATTGCCAGTTAGGAGAATTGTAAAGGATGGTTTGCAGGTAGAAGGAGAGTAACGCCACGTAGGAGTACTGTGACAGAGGAACAAAAAAAAGCAAAAGAAGATGGAGAGGGCATAGGTAAAATGGAAAACAGAGCTGGGAGTAGAGTACAAGGACAGAATTAAAGCAAGTGAACTTCTACGTAAGTAAGTAGAAAGGCGCTGGAGTGGAATGCTTCTATAGTTCTTCAGCTGCCCAGGATTATGCTAAATGTATTGATTAGATGTCGAAGGGTTGAGATTTATGCTGTCATTTCTAGAAAACCACCCACTAATAACATAGAAACCTAGGATATTACTTCCATATGATTAGAGGATTTTAAAAAATAAAATGATAAAAACATTAAATTACTTGCAAAGAAGGCAAGAAAGGAAAGAAAGAATTTGTAAGTTTTTCATACAGCTGGGTCCTCAACTGTGAACCTGGTAGCACAACATGGTAAGAAGTCACTGTCAATGGAAGCAGCCCTCCTCCCCCTCTTCCTCCTCCTCTTCCTCCCCCTCCCTCTCCCCCCTTCTTCTCCTCCTCCTCAGCTATCAGATCAGAGGATGGTGCGGGATGAGAATGTGCAGTCACTCTGTTTGTCTGGGATGCAGTGGGCTCCCAGCTTCAGAACAGCTGATGATTTCATAGTGTTTCCAAACGTGTGCATTGTTCCAGTATTACCAGAATTCCAAGTTCATGTCTCACGACGCAGAAGAAAGGATGGGAGGACACTGGAGATAAGTAGGAAGGAAGTTTGTTAGAGGAACGCTCCTGAAAGCAGGAGGGAACCCGAAAGTAGATTTCCATGGAGATCCTTTCTCTGGGGGTTTTTATGCACAGAAGTGACCACATCTCAGGTCACTCTGGGCCACGCTGCAATCCCCTGTGAGGTTACAAGCAGGTGAGTTTGGCTACAAGGGGCCCTGGAAACTCGGGGCACAGAGGAAATGTACTTTTGCAAGTACTGATAATTATAACTTTTCTAAAATCATCAGCACACACAGAACAAAGACATTGCTAAAGGGGTAGGAGTCGAGGCTTGGTGGCCCTGGTTACATCACCTTGTTCATCACATTTCTGGGCTTAATAGCCCAGGAGGGTCTCACCAGTGTTTGTCAAGGGACCCTTGCTCATCAGCCCTCCAGAGCCCTGGCCTTGGCCCTCATGTCACCATTTTGGGACCTGGCTTTTCCCTAGCTGCCTGTTTCACCTACTGCAATACCAAGATGCTGTGACTCGTAGCCATTGTCATCCCACATTCAAAATGAGACAGACCCACTCCCCAGGGGGCCTGGACAGCCCCTCCTTCCATGACAGCCTGTGGCTGCTCCCAAGTCCCTTGGCCACCAGCCTGCACCAGGAATGGCCCAGTCCTTATTGGCTCTCCAGGAGGAAAAGGGGCCTTGGTTGGACCTGAGGAACTCTGTTCCTTAATACGAAATGAATAGATTTTAGCAACTTGGGAGCTGAGTTTAGGAGCCATTGTTTCAGCTTTCCTGTGCTGGCCTTTGTTAAATGGACTTTTGTTTTGCTTTGTTTTTCTTCTTTATAGAGGAAATTAAATATAGCAGGCCTCGTGATGATGGGCTGAATGCGATGCATCAGGGCCAAAAAGTCAGGAAGTTCAACCGATGGCTCCTAGGTGGATCCAAGCAAGAACACCACCACCACCTCATGAAATAGAAACTGCTATGCTAGAGCAAAAGGTGCAAGACACGATCCCTTTGGGAAACACAAAACTCAAGTTTCTAGGTGATGTTTCTGTTTTGTTCAGTTACTCAACAAACATTTATTCAGCACCTTCCAGGATCTGCTTGCTATTCTGCAGCCAGCTTCACCCTTAAGGAGCTCACATTATGGAGGAAGGACAGTCAAGCACAGATTGTCAGAGCCCAGCCTGGCAAAGGGGCCACGGGGGAGGCTCCTGTGGCATGGGCTGCTGACGAAGTAGTCTCGGGAAGGCTTTCAGGACAAAGGGAGATTAGACTGAAGCAGGACAGGCGGCATCTAGCCAGGGCAAAAAGAGAAACACGGAGATTCCAGACAGAAAGGGCAGCGTGTGCAAAGGCCCTGAGCCAGGCAAATGTGCAGCTCTCAAAGGACTGCAAGCTCTTTGCTTCAGGGAAGTGAGAGGGGAGGTGAGTGTGACAAGTGGTTTCTATGTCAACAGCTTAAACTGTAGGCCTGTGCCTGGGCAGAGGAAGATGTATGATCTCAGATGTGTGACTGTGTCACTGTTTACATTCTTTGGGAAACTGAGGCTCCAGGGTGTGATGGTAAAAATTGAGACATGTCACAGATCTAGTTGCAGCATAAATTACCATTGTATAATCTTGAGCAAACTGCTGAAATTCTCAGGGAATCTGTTTATCTGTAAAATAATAAAAAGATCTCCTCCCTAGGTTAGTGGACATGAGTTGCTGTGTGTGCCAGGGCCTCACATGTGCTCAGCCTATGCTCAGCCACCAAGCAACACCCCAGCCCCCAAGTTGGATGAGTTTCAAGAGTAAGTATGACGTATTAAGGAACCGTGTGATTAGCACCAACATCGTCATCCTCCTCCTCCTCATCATCACCATCTGAAGGTTTCTAACTCTTCCCAACCCTCTGAATAATGAGAGACGGAACAGAAAGAAAGAAAGAGGGGCCGGTGAGATGGCTCAGCGGCTTAAGCGCCTGCCTGGCAAGCGCGAGGGCCCGAGTTCGGCTCCCGGATCCCACATATGAAAAAGGGGCCGGTGATATCGCTCAGCGGCACGGGTGCCTGTTGGCGCGCGAGGTCCTGAGGTCGACCCCCGGTACCCACAAAAAAAAAAAAAAAAGAAGAAAGAAAGAAAGAGAAGTGGAGGAGAATGGTAAGGAGGCCATAGAGGACTAGAGAATCCCGACACCTCCAGGGACCGTGACAGAGGGAAGCCACATGAAAAGGGGAGGGAGGCGGGGTCCCTTTGTCTGGGCTGCAGAAGAGAGGAGAAGCAGAAGTGGCCGTGGTGAGGGGGTGGATAAGTAAAGAAGTGAGCCTAGGACCCCGCACCCGGACTCAGCAGTTACAGCCATACTCGCTACAATGTTATGATCACACACTTTTGCTTTTATTATTTTTTAAAAATAAAACTTCCAGGGGCCGGTGAGATGGCTCAGCGGCGTAAGCGCCTGCCTGGCAAGCGCGAGGGCCCAAGTTTGACTCCCGGAACCCACATACGAAAAAAGGGCCGGTGATATCGCTCAGCGGCATGGGCGCCTGCTGGCACGTGAGGTCCTGAGGTCGACCCCCAGTACCCACAAAAAAATAAAAAATAAAATAAAATAAAACTTCCGGAGCAAGGAACTCCTGCATTGCCAAATGTGTTCAGGCTTCACAGTGTTTTTCAATGCACTAAAACATGAATTCCAGTGCCAACAGAGAGGAAATGTACAGATGTCACATCAGAACACTGAAACTATAAAACAGGGCTACAAATGTGTTTTTAAATTTATATGTCACCCCTCCTTGGACAGAGCCAAGCTATACCTGACAACAGAGAAGACAGAGGGAGGGGACAAGCTCTCACCCTGAGGCCCCAGGGCCAGAGATGCTTCCCCAGCAGAGCCAGAAATGCCACTCCTGCAGGGATCGGCGAGGTGACCCACCGAGCTGCCCTTCCTTCTCTGGGTGTGTGAAAGAGGGGATCGAGGGACTGAGAAATAGACAAAGGATAAGACCAGTGGATGCAGACAGCAGGAGACATGCGCACTGGTATTTCTAGTGCTATAACAAAATATCCAAGACTGGATAGTTTATAAATAATAGAAATTTATTTATCACAGTTCTGGAAGTCTAAGATCAGAGAGTTAGCAGGTTCGGGTTCTGGTGAGGGTCCTGGACTCTGCCTCCAAGATGGCGCCCTGAATGTTGTGTCCTCCCAAGGTGGAAGGGATGGAAGGGAGAGAGGCAAAAAAGGCTGAAGCTAGTTCCCTCTTCTCCTTTTGTCAGGTGAGAACATTCACGAGGGTGACTTAATCACTTCCCCAAGGGGCTCGGGCTCTTAATGCTTAACCAAAATCTTCCTTTTTGTCAAACCTCTAGAAACTGCTTTTTAAAAGCAGCCCAAACTCCCAGGAGCCCACAAAATCTGATTTATTCTGTGATGTGGCTCTCATACCAGTGTCTCTCAAGCTAGGATCTGTGGAACTGTAGCATCCTTCAAGACGTTTATAAGTGACAAACATTATTATGCAAAAGCAAACAAATGAGGAGGAGGCAAGATTCTGGGGACAGCCTCAGAAACCCTAAGAAAAGTAGAGTTAACCAGGCTTCTTTATAGCAGGACCTCTCAGGTCTTTAATAATGTAGCTGTGAGTCATCAAGTCAGAGATTTGGGAGTTTTTGAAAAGGAAAGTTCTTGGGGGTCATGGAATATCTAGCTGCAAGTGTTCTATAGAAAATTAAGCCATAGTGCTAAAGTTGTCATACTGATGAGACACTCGTGCTAATTTTGCTGTTAACTGCATATTATGTTTGGATCTTTCACATGTTGAAGAGGGTTCTTAGGCGGGTCTGAAACACCGTGCATTTGCATGTATCATTGTCTTTCACACACATCCCACCCCAGGATACAGCTCCCAAGAGTGCGTTAAACCTTTTTATCAAGGACAGTTTCAAATACAGTGGTGCCTCGGTTCACAAACTTAATTCTTTGCATGATTCTGGTCACAAACCAAATTGGACGAGAACCAAACCAAATTTCTTCATAAGGTCAACATTGGACCTAACCATTCAATTTGACTCAGTTCTCATCCAGCTCAGTTTGTGACCAGAATTGTGGAAAGAATTAAATTCATGAACCGAGGTACCACTGTACAGATAAAAGCAGAAAGCAAAGCACAATGACCTCTCAGTTCTAGCAGCCATCAGCACCTGCTCCATCTCCCCTTCTCTGTCCATTTCAGGCATCATTTCATTTCATCTCCAAATATTTGAGGTCTATTTTTAAGATAGATAAGAATTCTCTTTAAAAACACAATAATAACACTACCAGTACACCAAAATTTTGAAATAAGTGAAATCATTGTGAGCCTTTCTTTTGGAGGGAAACTAAAATAGGCAAGCGCCAAAAGTTTTTTGAGCACTTACTACATGCCAGGAAATGTGCTGAAAGCTGTATCAACTTTCTTTTCATCCTCATCACTACACCCAGCAATGGATACTTCAGTACCGGTATTAATCAAGGCTCTCCAGAGAGAACAGTAAGAGATATGAGATAAGATAAAAAAATTACAGTGAATGTTTAGATTTAAAACTTTGTATTGTATTCTCCTACTATCTTTTGTATCATTGTTTTTATTGTTTTTTCTCTTTAAAGTTAAAATAAGTAAGCTATTGTATTTTAAAAGTAAAGAAAGGGAAAGGCAAAAAAATGTTTTTGTATTATAATAAAAGACACATCGCCATTAATCCTCCTCAAGTACTCACACTCACTTCAAGCAAACTCACCCATTGTTCCTGCCACTTTCTGAAGCAGTTCCGGAAGTCCTCTTTCATATCTTCAGTTGCGCTGTCATGGCTGCCTTGATGTCCTGAACTGATTCAAAACGTTTACCTTTCATGGTTATTTTGACTTTGGGGAAGAGCCAGAAGTCACACAGTGCAGATCCTGTGAATAAGGTGGCTAAGCACACAGAGTCGTGTTTTTTTTTTTTTAATGTGGGTATCGGGAGTCGAACTCAGGACCTTACACTTGCCAGTAAGTGCTTGTGCCACTGAGCGATATCACCAACCCTTTTTTTCCTTTATGTGGGTACCGGGATTCGAACTCAGGACCTCGCGCTTGCCAGGCAGACACTTATGCCGCTGAGCCATCTCACCAGCCCCCAGAGTTGTGTTTTTGTGAGTATACTTTCCCATTGCATGGCATGCGGCAACAGCATTTACCATATTTTTTGTCACACTTTGTAAAGACACTCATGATAGAGGACTTCCAGGACTGCTTCAGAAAGCAGAAAGAATGATAGGATCAGCGTGTTCGAAGGGAGGGGAAGTATTTTGAGGGAGATTAATAGTAATATGTCTTTTGCTAAATTTTTGAAATGTTAAACATTTACCATGTACTTTGTTTTTTGTTTGTTTGTTTGTTTGTTTCGTGGGTACCGGGGGTCGACCTCAGGACCTCGCGCGCCAGCAGGCGCCCATGCCGCTGAGCGATATCACCGGCCCTTTTTTTGTATGTGGGTTCTGGGAGTCGAACTCAGGACCTCACGCTTGCCAGGCAGGCGCTTATGCCGCTGAGCCACCTCACCAGCCCGCACCACGTACTTTGATCACTAATGAGATGGATTTATTAGGGGATTGGCTCACGCAGTTATGTAGGCTGAGAAGTTCCACAAGGGGCCATCTGCAAATGGGAGACCCGGCGATGCTGGATCATGGCTCAGTTCAAGTCCAAAAGTCTCAGCCCCAGGCAAGGTGAAGGTGTAATTCCCAGTCTGAGGCCAAAGGCCTGAGAATCCAGAGGACCACACTGGTGTGGGCCCTGGAGCCCCAAAGCCAGAGGAAAGCTGGAGTGTGACGTTGAAGGCCAGGGGGAGAGGAGAGTGCCCCACCTCCAGAAGAAGAGAGCTGACTTTCTGTTCTCTCCAGGACCTGCGGGTTGGATGGTGCCACCCGCAGTGGGGGCCATCTTCTGCAAACCCCTTCAGGGCCCACCCCGAAGTGAGACTTTACCAGGTCTCTGGTAATCCTAATTCAGTCAAGTTGACATCTAATATTAACCAGCATTCCCATCACCGCACCCCACTGCACAAGCAAGGAAACCCCCTTAGACACCTCCCGGAGCACGTGCTTATCACTGTTGGCCAAAGAGCTGTGACAAGAGGCCACTCTAGTGGATTCAGTGTACTGCAGAAGATACCGAGGAGGTGCTGATCTGTCTGCATGTGCTGTGTATGGGGGCGCAGGTGGGGTGGGAATCGAAATCTTAGTCTGATCTACCGGAGTGAGCCCAATGTCATGGTGCAGTCTCCTTAGGTGCTGTGGTTGGATCTTCATGTCCCCCAAAGGTCTCGTGTGCCCATAGGTGGGCTGTAGGGAGGTGACTGGGTTATCGGGCTTGCAGCTAGCTTGCTGTTAGGAGGCGGGGTCTGGTTGGAATAGGTGAGTCGTGGTGGGGCAGTGCCCCAGGAGGGTTTATTCCGTTCCCTGGCTCCTCCCTCCTCTCTTTGCTTCCTGGCTGCCATGCTGTGAGCCCCTTTTCCTCCACCATGCCCCTCTGTCATGCTGTCCTGCCTTGGAGCCAGCTGACTGTGAACTGAAATCATGAGCCAAAATAAGCATCTCTTTTTTAAATTTGTGGATGTTGGGTATTATGTCTCAGCAATGAGAAAAGTGACTAAGACATTAGGTCAACATGACTTATCTCTCTCTCAGCGTCCTTTCCCTCCCCTGTCTTTCTCCAAGATGGCCCCAGGGCACATGGGCAAGAAGGTGGCTTACTGTGTGGAGGACCAGTCATCCGTCCTTCCTGGGTGTTAGGTCTGGTGCGAGTAAAGACAAAGAAAAGGTTGAGAGAAGCCTTTAATGTGGGGCACAGGAAGGCAGCAGTAGAGTGCATAGGACCCTCAGAGGGGTGGCTGTGAAACAATTTATGGGGCTTGTTTAAAGGCGGAGCATGGAGGGGCGGGCAAAGTGACGTTACAAAGAGGGGTTGGCGGGTGTGCGGCGCATGGGCAAGGGGAGGGGAGGTACTTCCTGCTGGAGCAAGAAGAGGAAGAAGGTGAGAAGCTCTCCTCCATGTTGGACCATCGCCATGACAACTCAGCAGCCTCCATATGGACTAGAACCCATCACTCAGTGTCCATAGGAGTAGGTTCCAGGACCCTGGCAGACATCAGTACCCATGGACGTCCAGGTCCCCCTGTATAACATGATGTAGTATTTACATAGAACTTATGCACATCCTCCCATATACCTTAAAGTTTAAAGTATCTCTAGATGGTAATACCTAAGACAGTGTCAGGCTATATAAATAGTTATTATACTGTACTTTGATACACATTTTTATTTTTCACTGTTTTTTTCTGAAAATTTTCCATCCAAGGTTGGTTGAATCCATGCACTCAGATCTCAAAGATGTGGAGAACAATTCTATAGCTGACGGTTTAAACCAGGGCAACCTTCAGAGAGAGGAAGAAGAGTCAACAGGAGCTACACCGTGGTGATGGGTGTAAATTAGCACTGCTCCAGGAAACCACCACCCACCCAGACCCCTTCTCGGGCCCTGGCCCCTTCCCCAGACCCCTGGGCTTGGAGGCCATGTCCTTGTCCTTCTGGGTGCACCTTGCTGTAGTAGCAGCCACCACCAGTGTTGTGGCTGGGCCTGGCCGGCACTCGGCCTCCTCCCCCAGGACTTATTCCTGCTCATCCGTATGTGCTCATCCCCAAGGTCCGGCTATGACTCCTCTAGAATCCCTGTCTGAAGACCCAGCTGTGGCCCTCGACACTGGCCCCTGTTGCCTCTAATGATTACCTAATGGGTTCTGTTTTATAGGAGCTTTGGGGGCAGCCCTATTTCACTCCTGTGTCTTTGTAAGAGATGGTGGTTACCATGGATACCACAAAGCCAGGAGCCACTGCAGCGCGTCCTTTCCGAGGTCCCCCAGCCACTTCTCAATACGTGGTGAGTGAACGACTGAACTCCAGGCCCCTCTGCTTCGCCATGACACACCCCGTGTCCTTCAGAAGGTCACCTCCTGGTGGGTGTGCGAGCAACCTCCTCCTCCCAGCGCCTCCAGGGAGAAGGACAGGAAAGGACAGGCACTGAAACTCAGGGAAGGAAAGCAGCGCGGGAGAGCGGGTTTGTCAGAGGCCGCAGAGGGCATCTCCACTTCCGGAGTTGGTGGAGCCACACGGGAAGAGGAAGTGCTCAGCGGAGCGTGGGCCCCTCCTGCTGTCCCCACCAGCTTCCTGCGGCAGCTCACCTGGCTTCCCCGCTCTCCTGCTTCCTGCCGGAGGCGCTGGGGGGTCTGGCCGGAAATGAATGGCTGAGAGACCCCGGGCAAGCTGCTAGGATCCTAGCACAGCCATACCATGGAAAATTGTATTTGAAAAAACGACCTTCACAACTAGGCTCCACCATCCCTAATCCGAAAATCTGGACTCTGAATTGCCCTGCAGTCCTCTTTGAGCGCTGACATGAGGCCACGAGTGGAAAATCCCACACCATGAAACTGTTTCATGCAGAAAATGTGTAAAACAAACTTGAGGCTATGTGTGTAAGAGTATGTGAAACATAAATGGATTTCATGTTTAGACTTGACCGCTATCCCAAGGAATCTCGCCATGTTTATGCAGATGTTCCAAAATTGGAAAGAAAGAAAAAAAAAAAAAAAAAAAAACCCCAATCTCAAACTCTTCTAGTCCCAGGTATTTCAGATAAGGGATATTCAGCCTGTATGTGCACCTCAGACCAGCTTTGTGGGCTCTTCCTATTACATATTTTTAACCCCAGTGAAGACATGCTTTTTCAAAAAAGCGAGTTTTATTTTTTATTTTTATTTGTATATGTTTGCAGTGCATAATTGTTGCACTCATGGGGGGAGCTGGTGTGCGTACATAACACACCTTAATTCTTTTCTCCTCCCCTTCTCCTCCCCAGCCTCCTCCTTCCATCTCTTGGTCCTCTTCCCATTTGAAAAGACCTATCTCCCTGCTTCCTATTATTTATCTTTTATTTTGCTCTCTAATTTATTTATATTTTGGGTTCCTCGTATAACAGAAACCATGTGATACTTAAGCTTGCGCCTGATTGACTTCACTTAATGTTATGGTCTCAAGGTGCACCATTTTCCCACTGTAGGAAAAGTTGGCAGACAGGCGGGGAAGATAAGGGCCTTAGTGAGGTTTCTGACAAATCTTGACTAAGAAGAGTTAAACCCTCGCTGGAGAGAGCAATTAAGAAAAGCAGGGAAAACTAATTCACAGCTGGGCTTGCTTTGGCACTATGGCCCCAATTGCTCTTTTCCTCTTCTAGTTAAATACAAAAAAACACAAAGGGGGTAGGGGCTACATTATAAAAAATTCACTTAGTATATAAAGCACATATTCACACCTGGACACACACACACTCATGTATGAGTATATATTATATATTTTATTATTCTCTCACCGTATTAATCCACTAAAGTACACGTATCCTTTTTTTTTTTTTGCAAACTCAGCCTTAAATGTGAGGTTCTGCTAGAATTCTCACAGATATCACCTCAACAAAAACAAAGAGACCAAGGAAAGCTTTTCCAAAATTGTACACGTAGACAATAAAAAGAGACAGTGGCCAAATCAGGGGTCTCAGAGCCTAAAATAGCCAATCAAGTTATAACAACTCTCAAGACAGAAAGTCCCTTTCTTGCCATGTGACAACAGAGGCTAAAAACAGAAACTCTTGACCACTGGCTCTGGGCTCCCTACCTTACTCTAACAAGGTAACTATCTATTTCCTTATTTCTCTCCTGTTTCTAATAAAGTTTCTCCCTCTAAACTTATATCTCTAATTCTTTATTTATATAAGTTTACAAACCCTAGATAAAATCTACCCTCACCAGGCCAGACGTGACACTATGAATGACTCAAATTTATCCTTCTTTATAGCAGAGTAGTACTCCACTGTGTGTAAATACCACATTTTCTTTATTCATTCCTCTGTTGATGGACGTATAGGCCACTGCAAGATGTAGCTGATGTGAATTGTGCTGCTATAAAGATGGCTATGCATGAATCACTGTGATATCTTAACTCATTAGGGAAGGTACCTAGAAAGAGAATAGCTAGTTTCAGTTTTCTGAGGACTTTCCACACTATTTCCGTAATGGTTGTACTAGTTCACATTACAAACAGCAATGTAGATGCCTTCCTTTTTCCCCAAAGCCTCTTCAGCCTTTATTATTATTTGACCTCTTGATGACAGCCATTCTTTCTGGAGTGAGACGAAATCTCAGTGTTGTTTTAATTTGCATTTCTTTAATGGCTAGAGATGCTGAACATTTTTTCATGTATTATTAGCTATTTGTACTTCTTCTATGAGGTATCTGTTCATTTCAGGTCCCCAATTTTTGATTGGGTCTTTTATTGGGGGGGGTCTATTTTTTTTAGTTCTTTATGTATTCTAAATATTAGTTCTCTGCCTTAGGTGTAACTGGCAAAAAAATTTTTCCAGTTACACCTTGGACAGAGGGTCTTAATATTACTCATCTTTAACCCAAATGGAGACATTTGGCTTCTTTTCAAACAGCGAGCTTTATTTTAACACAGTCTTTAGACTCCATCAGGGTTTGTATACTTCTGTGCTCAGCAAAGCTCTTGGTAAAGCCAGATGCTCTTGGTAAAGCAACCTTCTTGCTTCTCTGTGCTGGGGGATTCCAACTGGTAATTAGCAGGGAGTCACGTGACCCACCGAAAGACAATCTGCTGTCCTTTAGAAAGATGCGTCAAACATGTATTTTGTTTGCAGATGATTTCGTGAAATGCTTTTCATGGCAGGGATAGTAACAAGAACTAATTCCACACAGCACAGTGGGAACAGGCAGCTGCATGAGAATGTTTTAATCCCAACTGCAAGGAACGATGGAGACATTTGTTGTACCAAAAAGTCAGCCAATGCCACCATGCAAAAATTGCTTTCAAGAAATTATTCCTGAAACAACACCCATAAAAACCTTTAAAATAATGTTTAAACAAATCCAAAATAACTGCTTGAGTGTGCCTTTTCCTATTCTTTTGGAAAATTATTTAATAAGCTAGGGTAAGATTTATGATTTTGCACATAATTATGATTTGGAAAAGCGCCTAACTGCCTGCTTCATTTATGTGACAGCTGTAACAAGACAACTTATTAAATTCCAACTAATCTCAGCAAGAAAGGAAAGGAGACCACTTTTCATTTTTGTCTTAGCTACTTTTCTCTCATTACTATGACAAAATTCCCGACATCCAAAGTTAAAGGGGGAAAGGTTTATTTAGCTCACAGTTTGTAGAGGTTTCAGTCCATAATCAGCTGGCTCCAAGGCAGGGTGGCAGAGGAGAAACAGTTCACGGGGGCCGGTGAGATGGCTCAGTGGCATAGGTGCCTGCCTAGCAAGCGTGAGGTCCTGAGTTCGACTCCCAGTACCGACATATGAAAAAAAGGGCCGGTGATATCGCTCAGTGGCACGGGCACCTGCTGGCGTGCGAGGTCCTGAGGTCGACCCCCGGTACCCACAAAAAAAAAAAAAAGAAATAGTTCACGGCAGGCAGAAGGTGGCAAAACAAGCAAGGGGCCTTAACAGCATCTTTCTGCTCCTTTTATCTCATCCGGGCTACTCAGGGCAGGTAGCACTCGCACCCTTAATCCTAGAGCCCTTGAGCTTAGCATTGCACCATGAATCAATCCCAGCGTCACACACTCTAGCTCCAGCCACCTCTGAAAAGGTCCCACCTGTGACTGCATGAGGATTATGGGGGGAAATCTAGACACAAGCCATAACAATTTTGTTTTTGCTTGGTTTTCTATCAGACTTCCGATAAATTCCACTTTTAATGTAACAAAAGAGTTGACGGAGTTGCTCTACAAATATAATTTGCAAGCGTCCTGTGACGAACGAGGCTGTTCTGTTTCATTCCACACATTCCCTGAGTCCCTGTGCAGATAATGCTATTTGTCACACCCATGCAGCCGGCTTTCCACATGACCGTGGCAGGGGCAGGGGAAGGAAGGCTGGATTGGGAAAAGCAGCCTCGGTAGCAATGAGATGTCTCCCCTGTGCTCCAGATAACGGGTTTCAGATCAAGAAATGGCAGGAAGCCAGGCATGGTGATGTGCACTTGCTGTTCCAGCTACTTGGCAGGGCTGATGTGGGAGGATCATTTAAGCCAAGGAGTTCAAGACCAGCCTGGGCCATACAGCAAGACCCCCATTGGAAAGGTGGAAGGGAGGGAGGGAGGAAACAAAAAGAAGGAAAGGAAAGAAGGAAAGGAAAGGAGGAAAGAAGAACAGAACAGAAATGAAATGAAATGAAATGAGAAAACAAAGCAAAGCAGTGCTCCAACTAATTTCAACTGGGGCAAGACCCACGTACTGAAGGGAGGAGCCACAGATCAAGGAAAATTCCACCCTACGAGAGCGATGTGGATCTGTCCAGAGATTGTTTTGCTGCAGTGTAGTTTGAGGCTCTGCAGCCTACTGGTGCGGAGTCCAGCGTCTTCCTCCTCCCTGTCCACGACGGCCTGCACAGCTGTCTGTTCTATGTGACGGCAGGTCCGTACTGACGCCAGCTACACGTTGTGCGTTTCTGGCCTAATGCATTAGCACCGCTCATTAGCTTTATTTAAAAATGCATCTATTTCCCGAAGACACCTGGGTGCATCCACGGAAAGTGACTAATTGCCAGAGCTGGATGAAACCGAGCACCCAGGATCATCAGAGACGGTTTTGTGTGCAGACAAAGCACAGCTGGGGCCCTCTCAGAAGGCGAAGTGACACTAATCGGATAATCCAGAAGCCAATTAGACGGAAGTCGGCAAAGGAAGTCCTGCTTAGCTAAAAGAGATGTTCTCTCCAGCAGAGGGAGAAAAAGCTTTGTGTGCGTAAGGTGCAGCGTAAGGAGCTGGAACCACGTGGCATAAACGTTGAGACTTATTTTCCTTGCAATGGTATTAGACATTAGAGTGAAGATACTGAACCTAGAATTAGACGGAGACCAGACCTTTCAGGAACGAGAGTCATATGCACTGGTCAGGCTTCTTGTAGTGAATGCCACAGAAAAATTTTTGTTATGTCAGGTGAATTCCACATTCCACTGAAAGCCACGAGGACACTGCTGTTAAAGAGGCTCGTGCAGGGGCAAATATCCCTTGCACATTTACCACATTGGGAAGCCAAAACCTGTGGCTACGTCTTCTAAGGATGTCATTGTATTAACGTGCAGCTGCTGCTGCCTCAGTGTGTATGATGACTGATCAAACTAGGGACACCAGCTGGCACCTGTAGCAGTTGAAATTAACAGGCCCTTGGGATGGAGGGGGTGACTCGATCTTTGCCCTCATTTCTAGAGTCCTCTAACCAATAGGCCTCCACATCGCTGGGCCAAGATGAGGTAAGGTTTGCACTTTCTAGCATCTAATGTTTGATGCAATAACTAGCAAACAGACAACTGGTCAGCCAGAGGGTCGTGGTGTTGCTATTGTATTCCCAAGGTGTGTCCCAGTGCCTGTACTGGTTGGTGCTCACTACATAGGCAAATGTTATATATGACCAGTAGTGACATAAAAAGAGTGACGTTACACAGGCTCTTGCCTCGGTTATTCCCAGTTTCTGGGGACATGAGTGGGCATCTTGGCATGCCACCTGTTGAAGGGAGCTGGCAGGAACAGCATGAGGAAGGGGAGGAGCCCTGCCTTTAACTTCCCTGGACCCCTGAGTAGGACCCCTGTTGGCTGCAGGAAGCTCAGGAATTGAGTGATCCTGGCACAGCACATTGAGGAGGAGCCTACTCCAATCAGAATGGGCCCGTCAGCTCTTCTAGAGAAAACCAGGAAATCTGAACTGGAGCTACCCTAGAGGGCTCTTCACAGCACCGCTTTCTCCCTTCTGCAACATCTGGGTGCAGCCGCCATTTGCCTTCCCTTCCCAGAAGTCTCCTGGCACTGTGGGGGACCATGTGCTCCAAGCTGCTTATCACCCCCAGCCACCCCCACCCTAAGGGGGTCACAAAGGAATCTCCTGGGAGGCATAAAACGAGGACCCCCAGCTTCCAGCACCAGATGATAATGTGAGGTCTACTGTCCCCGAATAGATGGCTCCTTCAAGCAGCAGAAACTTGGGCTGAGGAGCTAAATAGGCAGCAGCGACCCAATTGCTGGTTGGTTAGTGACTTATCCCCACTACCCTGACCCTGAAAATTCCCCAAGCACCAGGACCAGGGGACACACAGTTCCCAGGGGACAGCCAGAGGCCATCCCGGGTCAGCTCCAGGGACCTGGTCAAACTTCAGGGCTCAGGGTCCTCCTGGAGTGTCCTCCACCAGCTTCACTGCAACTGTCCTTGGAGCCTTACCCTTGGTGACCATGCCCTCCCTCGAGGGAGAGTGCTGGCCTTGGAGATCCCTGGTTTCTCCCAGAAACTGTCCAGTGCTGCCACTTTTTTTCATTTGTTGAATGAATCTCTGCCCTACTTCCAGAAGCGGTTCCCAAATATGTGTACATTTGTGGGGGAGCTTTTTTAAAATGGTAAAATATACATGACAAAAAAAATCACTTTAACCATTTTTAAGTGTATTTCAGTGACATTAAGTACATTCACATTAGTGTGCGACTGTCACTACTACCTCTACAAATTTTCATTATCCTGTAACCTAAGGAAATAGTTCTGTACCTTGGTGAGTGAAAAGGCAAAGAGCGCAACCAGGAGACAAAGGCGTGGAGAAATATTTGTTCCCTTCAGCACTGAAGGAGCACAGCGGGGTTATTTACAAAGCAGTGCTTCTCCTTGAAAAAGCATAGGGATTTTATTCAGGGAGTCATTACATATTCATATGGGAAAGCATGTGTAAGAGTAGGGAGACTTCTGAGCATGCTCCATTTAAGATGTACCCTTCTGGGCAGCTCCATTTAAGATGTACCCTTCTGGGCATGCTCCATTTAAGATGTACCCTTCTGGGCATGCTCCATTTAACATGTACCCTTCTGAGCATGCTCCATTTAAGATGTACCCTTCTGAGCATGCTCCATTTAAGATGTACCCTTCTGAGCATGCTCAGTTCAAGGTCCTAGAGCCCACGGAAACAAGGAAAGATGATTGTCATGAACACATCTGGGCGTGCTCAATTTGGTATTAGATTGGGCAAAGATTACTTTGGGTCACCTAAAAGAAAGACTCAGAGTGACCTTGGCTGATTCCTCCTAAGTTTCTGGAATAAGTCTTAGCCAAAATACAAAGAAAGAACTTTGAAGGTGAGTTAACAGTCATTTAAAAGGACAGCATCTTTCTCATCTGTAAGTATAGAAGTTCACCCCTCATATTGCCTGCCTTGCTTAGCAGCTACCTATCCCAAGCTGAAACTCTGTACTCAGAGCGTGAGTTCCCATCTCCCTCTCCCACCAGGTCCTGGTAACCACCATCTATTTTCAGTCTCTGTGGGTTTAACTATCCTAATTTCCAGATAAGCAGGATTGGACTTTGGGTCTCACTTATTTCAGTTTGCAATGTTTCCAAAGTTCATCCATGTTGTGACACGTCACAATTTCATTACTTTTTAAGGTTGAATACTATTCCGTGGTATATCTGTACCACATTTTGTTGATCTGTCACTGGACACGGTCATCAAGTTATTTCTGTCTGCTATTGTGAAAAACACTGAATAATGAAGCTGTGAACATTGTCGGAAGTATTAGTTTCAGTCCTTGACTACGTTCTTTTGTGTACCTGCCCAGGAGCAGGATTAGCCGGATCATTCTTTAAGTCCATGTTGAATTTTTGAAGAATGGCCAAGCTGTTTCCCATAGCAGCTGCACCATTTTGTATTCCCACCAGCAATGAACAAGAGTTCCAGTTTTTCCATATCCTCACCAACATTTGTTAGTTCCTGTTAAAAAAAAAAAAAAGCCATTCCAATAGGTGCAGTTTTGATTTGCGTTTCCCTAATGTTTAATGACGCTAAGAATCTTTTCCTGCACTTTGTGGGCATTTGTGTATCCACTGTGGAGAATGCGTATTCATTTGTCCGTTTCCACCCTGGGCTGTCTGTGTCTTGGTGCTGAGCTGTCCACTGCGTCTTTAGTCTAGACTGAGACAGCCTCACCAGCAGACACCGCTGTCACAGCTGCGTGACTGAGCTTCTAACAATGCCACCGAAGTGTGTGTCCCTTAATGCCACCACCACACAGTTCCCGGAAGGAAGTGAGGCTCTGAGAGAGAACCCAGCTCAGTGTCACAAGGTAGCAACGTTAACAGAAACGGCGCTGGAGGGCAGGAGCAGCCTGGTTGGGGCACCACAGTGGAGCAGCCCTTTTCAAGGCATCACCGCTGGACCCCTGAGTGTGCCCCCCCGCCCCAAGACAGTGTTGGCCCTGGGACTGGGGGTCTGCAGCAGCAGCAGCAGGGTGCACATTACTCACGGAGGGGGGACAGCAAAGGCCTCCACTTCTCACCCCCCTGCAACAAGACCTGCTGGGAAAGAGGGAGGGGTGTCGCTTGGCATCAGTATTTTTAAAAAGTGTCCCAAATCAGACACCATGATCCAATTTTTTGTTTTTTGGCTTTTCGAGACAGGGTCTCCCTATGTAGTCCAGGGTGGCCTCGAACTCACTACGTAGCCCAGGCTGACCTCCAACTTGCAGGGATCCTCCTGCCTCAGCCTCCGGAGTGCGTGCATCACCACAACTGGCCAAACACCCCCGGCCTGACTCAACTTGAAAGATATTCCTTGGGTTTTGTTTGTCATTTCCCAGTTTGGCGCAAAGGTGGGCGGGGCACCGCGTGCGACCCTGGTCCGCCGCGCAGGATGCAGAGCGCGGGGCCAGCGTCCTCGGGTCCTCATTCCCGCGCCCCGCCGCGCGCGCCCCGCTCTAAAGTAAACACCGCGAGCTGCGGGACCGGTGCAGCTCCGACCCGACCACTCACCCTGCGCTGGGCCATGGCCGAGGGGCCCGCGGATCCCCGGGGCCTGCACGGCCGCATCCTGCGGTGGTGAGCGGTGGGCCCTGGACTGGGGAGGGGGAGGGGACGAGGACGAGGAGCATCGCTCCCCAGCTGCTGCCCAGGACCTGGGACCAAAGCCGAGGGCAGGGGCGGCGGTGCCCCATAACAGGTTCCCAAAGGGCGGGGCCTTGGTACTCAGCCACCTCCCCAGCCCATTCATTTTATTGTGTGTGTGTGATCCTCCTGCCTCAGCCTCCCAAAGCGTCTTTTAAAGCTGGCCGCCAGAGCCCAGACAGAGCGCGGGTGTAGACCACACACACACACACACACACACACACACACACACACACACATACTCACACACTCCTCTAAGAGCCTCTGGGTGGGGAGCCAGCACGGGCACCAGGTTTTCGGTCCCGGGCCTCCCCGGCCACGGGGGGCTCCTTGCTTGGCCCAGGGGAGCTCAGAGTTCGCAGGCGTGGGCGCCCCCACAGGAAATGTTTTCGCTAAGCTTAGCGTGAGATCTGAAATGGGATGTTTCTCCCCTAAAGCACAGCAACTTTTAGCTGTAACAATGCGTTCCTCTTTGTGACATTCACTTCTGGCTGTTTAAATAGAGGCAGAAAAACCCAATCTGGGATGGAAAGGACCCTTAGCTCTCGGGTGGGAGGAACTCCTGGGTGCGCAGCGCGGCGCAAGCGGGAGAGGGGCAGGGCCGGCGAGGGGCGCGGTCAGCGGGGGACACCAGGCCGGCCAGGCCGCGCTGCTCTTCTCGCAGGTCTCCCGGAGTATTTCTCAGGAAGACTTTCTGAAAAGATCACGAGTGCGAAATGGAAAAACGAAGGGTGTGGCTGTGACTAGAACCTTAGAAGAGCAACAGGGTCACTACTTTCCTCCAAAGGAAAATATTTGGTGTGTCTTAGTTTGTGAGAGGAAACAAAAAATACATAACTCCAACGAAGAAATGGTGAAGCGCCAGTTTCAGAAAAACGCAGCGCGGCTACCCGGCGCCTCCCTCGAGTCTTTCTTGGAGAAAGGACTTGGCTGCCGCCCTTCCTCGAGGGTGCCCCTCGTCGACTCTGCCAGGCCACCATTTAGTAAGTTAGGGCTTCTGGGGTTTGAATTAGGCTCCAGAGATTTGAAAGGATGATGAGGGACTGAAACAGAGCTGAAAATCCTTCTTAGGTGTTTGTGAATGGACAAGGTGGCGCCCTCTATCCTCGTGGGTAAACTGAGGCCATTAGGAGGGAGAGGACCACTTTAGCGGCCAGCCCAACGAATGCAAGACCCGTGTCCCCACTCCCAGCGCCTCGGAGCCACAGGCTCGGTTCTTAGGGTCCCCAGAAGGCAGGAGCTTTGGTTCATGGAGGAGGCTGACCCGGCAGAGGGTTGACACAGGTGGGCAGGACAATGGCATGAAAACCCAGCCCTGAGGCTTGTGATTCCACAGGGACCTTGGCGTCCAAGGATACTGCAAGACCCGGGGGGAGACCAGGCCACCAGGGAGATCGCAGTGGCATGGGTGCAGAGCCTCCGGGGCCTGTGGAGATGCTTATGTCCACACTGAGTCAGAGACATCAGGGCCACTGTCACCTCGCGGGATGGGATAAGTTTCTCCCCAGGGGAGGGTGGAGGACCTGGTCAGCCTGGAGTGGAGATAACAAACCTTCCACCCCACAGGGAAGGAAGGACGCAGGATCGGGAGGACGAGGGCGGATCCCAGGCAGCACAGAGAAGTGGAAAAGTGGATGCAGACCCCGAGGGTGTGGGGTGGGGGGCTGGCTTGGGGCCCCAGGCAGAACTCAAAGATCCCCCAGTCCCTGGGCACACTGAGCCCTGGCTGGAGACTGAAAAGCCCTGTCCTGCTTGTAAATGGGACCTTTTCACCTTTCTGCAGCCTGCTGAAATGTAACAGAAGGAAAGTTTATTTTGAGAGGTGCAAAATGCAGGCCAAAGCAGAAGGAGCTCCAGTTCCCAGCATGGAGGGGTTCCCATAGTCGTCTTTATGGGGAAGAGCGGGACTCAGATGATGGAAACCGCTAGCCTGCCAGGGCTATGTGCTCTGAGACTGGCAATAACTGTCCAACCTCACGGCCTTCTCTGGGGTGGTCCCAGCCATCCACCTTGTCTTCCTTGGAGACCTGGGAAATAATGAGATTAGGCAGCTAAGTAAGGACTTGAGTGCTCTGATCCACCTAAAACTTGGGCAGGCTTAAAGATCTTGTGTCATCCCGGGTGGTGGTGGCACCGCGTAGCACCCTTCCCTGAGGTCCCCTGCAGTAGTTCTGCCTGCACCCTTCTGACTCAGCCTCTCTCGGAGTCGTGCGGAGTGGAGGTCAGGGTCCCCTCCAGCAGGTGCTCCGTGCAGCCCCTGTCCACCCCCTGCTGACTCCCACTCTGCGTTTGGTGAGGGACACAAAGATTATAACCGTAAGAGCCTCTGCGTGCCTGCCAGTGTGCCCTGCCCATCGTGTGCCTGCTTTCTCCTCGCAGGTGTCACAGGGTCAGAATTCAAACCTGCATCTCGGTGTCGCAAAGGGTGGGGTCGGAGTCCTCACTGTGGCTTCTCCTGTGCGTGGGGACTAGCACTGGGCTGAAGTCCAGCCTTCGAGCCCTCCGTGTGTCTCAGTGAGATGTGTTCCTGCCGCCCGCAGCCAGGCTTTGGGATTTGGAGGCCTTTGGGGAAGTGACCAAAAGTGCGTGGGTGACTCTCTTGGAGTGGCCAGGACCAAAGAAGCAACATGGGGCTCAAACCCAGGGCGGCCCTTTATGTGGGTGCGTAAAAAGGTGCGGGGTCACAGCCCTTTTATGATCATCACCGATGTTGTTATTTTGCGGTGCTTGAGACCAAACCAAGGGTCTCCTGCAGGCAGACTCTGCCGAGCTGCGTCCTTAGCCCCTGTTGTCATTCTCAGCACCGACCAAGTCTCCCTTATTCAAAATGCCTGGGACCAGAAGTGTTTTGATTTTGAATTTTTTTCTGATTTCGGAATTTTTGCACACATTTAACGAGATGTCTTGGGACGAGTCCCAAGTCTAAACACGAATTCATCTGCGCTTCCTACACTCTCATATGTATGTCCTGAAAGTAATTTTTATACAGCATTTGGATAGTTTCGTGCAGGAAACAAGGTTTTATAGTGTGGAATTTTCCTCTTGTGGCTCCATGTCAGCACTCTAAGAGCTTTGGGTTTGGAGGAGTTGGGGATTTTGGATTTTCAGGTTTGGGATGCACCAGTCGTAGCACCATTTGTCTCCCGGCAAACCGTGAGCCTCAGTCATGTCATTTTGAAACTGGAGGAAGCCGTAGAGGCCGCGAGTGTCCGTGATGAGGAAGAACAATTAGCAGAAATGGAGATGAGAATTCGTTTTAGGGAGCTGGTGTTTTGTGCTGTGCTTTCGGCAGTCCATTCCCTACCAATCCGCAGTAGCTCCGAATAAACAGAAGTGAGTTTGAATTTGATGCGTGTCCCTTTTTGCCACAGTTCTTTACAGTTAGCCAGCATTTTTCTGTGATTCAGGGTTTTTCATGTATCAACAAGTGGTATCTTAAGACCAGGTACCGTGGCATGCGTGGTCCCAACTACTCAGGAGGCTGAGGCAGGAAGACTGCTCGAGCCCAAAAGTTTGAGGTCAGCCTGGGTAACACAGTGAGACCCTGACCCTTAAGAAAAAAGAGAAAAGAAAAGAAAAATACAAAGGCTGCAGGAGCCGCTATGTCTAAACTACGGTGTGGTACCTGAAAGATCAGGGTCCCACGATGGTGACACTGGACCCTCTCAGAAAAGTCACCGCCTTGGGATCTGTACTGGCCTGAATGACATCACCCCCGAAATTTATGCCCACCTGGAACCTCAAAGCATGGCCTAACTTGGAAATAAGTTATTCACAGATGTAACTAGTTAAGGTCACACTGGATGAGGGTAATGCCTTAACCCAACCACGGGTGTTTTCATGAGAAAATCCACAGAGACAGACACGCAGAGAGACGGGCACAGGAGGATGCAGGGAGATTGGTGTGACACACCTACAAGCCCAGGACTCCAGCTGTCACTTGTGGCTTCCAGATCCGGAGCAGCACAAGCGTGATGGTGGCATTTAGTTCTTTGGGAAAGTACATTTGGGCATCGACTAGGAAGTGAGCCGTGTATCATCAGTGTCTGTAGATTTCCTGCTTTAAAGATTCCTCTGTGTGTGGCCGGGGATATAGCTCAGCCGCACAGAGCCTGCCTGGCAAGCTCAAGGTCCTGAGTTTGATTCCCGGTACAAAAAAAAAAAAAAGATTCCTCCGTGTTTAAAAAATGTGCAGACTGGCTTTGCCTATCATAATCCCCTGGAGTCCATAGGGAGTATGCTCTGGGACCCCAAGGGTACCTAAATCCACAGATGGCCATGTACCTTACATAAAATGAGGTGTTGTTTGCGTAAAGGCTAAGTACGACCTGCAGACTTCTCACTGCATCCGGGTGACACAATGCCTCGCACGGTGTGGGTGCCGTGTAAATAGCTGCTGCCCTCTATTGCCTAGGGAATGGCAACGAGAGAAAAGGTCTCTACAGGTTTGGTACACGTGGTCTTTTTTCTAAATATTTTTCCATCCAAAAACCTAATGTCCATAAATCAATAGCTGAAAGTCCATAATCAATATTCTTCACACTGGCCCAAGGACAAAAGGGCTCGTTCTTGACATTGATGGTGAGCTTTTTAGGGGTCTTTACTAGTAGTGTAGATGTATTTTACTCGGTTGGATCCCACACATGTCTGGTCATTACTTCTATCAAAATGTTCTACTCCAGCCAAATATGCCAATCTCTTCTCCGTTCTCCTCTCCCCCAGGCTGGTGGACAATTTCTGCATCTGCGAAGGGTACAGCATGCCTCGCTGCCTCGTGTATGAGATTTACGTGGAGACCTGCGGGCAGAATGCTCAGAACCAAGTCAGCCCAGCAACGTTTGGGAAGGTAAACCGTGGAGCCTTAACGACGCTGCATTTATTACAGTCCTGTGTCAACTAGCGGTGGAGACACATTCGGAGGGATGCACTGTTAGGCTGTTTCATCACTTTCAAATGTCACGGACTATACCTGCTCGAAGTAAGACAGCTACAGTGTCACTGGGTGCTATACACATATGGACCACCATTCCGTCACCAACTAAAATGTCATCATGTGGTGCATGACTGTAATTGGGGACATTCTGAAATGCACTTGGGTCTAATGGGTTCTCAGTGGATACACTGGGCTTCATGCTGGGAAGCCCACCAGATGCTCGAGATCTTTCCTCTGCATCTCCATCTCCCCACACTTCCTAGAGAGGGACCGGGAAGGGTGATGAGTGGGTGTCCCCGAAGGATTGTTACTATGGCAACTCTAAATGCTTCTCAGGGAGCTGGGTTTGCTGGGCTGTTACTCCCGTCTAGAAATCCCAACGCTCAGTGCCACACAAACTCCCAGCCACTCTGGTAGCCACAGTTCGGTTGCATTTCAAGAACTCATGGACTCTTAAAGAGTTCCTTTGGAGGTTGTGTCCCATTCCAGGTAGGCTGTTTAAGAGCATGGGGTATGCAGCAAACACCAGCACATCCCATGCTGCATCTGAGCCCCTCTGCATCCAGCAGATGAGGCTGAGGATGTGACAGGGAGCAAGGTAGGTGAGAGCCCCTTCCCTTAGTGATCTTAGATTCCAGTTCACACACACATCCGGTGCAGGCGGGCAGTGTCAGTGTTGTTTCACAGTCAGGAAAAGAAACCTGGAGAGACTTGAGACAAGGATCACCAGCAAATCTAGCCTCCTGAGTTGAGTTCAGCGTCTGTTCATGCATAGAGCTCCTCAAAATATTCCTGGGTTCTGCAACGTTGAGGATCGCCACATGCCCCGTGTGAGAGCCCATCTAGAGCACTATGGCAGCAAACCTTTTATGAGAACAGAGGTGGGTGCGGGGACACAAAGCTGAGCGACACTGCATTTCTGCAACGGGAAGGGAAGTTCTTCCTAGGGACAAGCTCAGCCCACACCGGGATTTGTGGCTTGGCTGGCAGGGCCTTGGTGCGGTTTCCAGCCTGTGCCTCTTGACTGCTTTGGGTGGCCATTGGTGGGGGCCTCAACGATTTGGGTGATAAGGGGCTCGCTCACTGGGTCCCAAAGCTGCCAGTTCCGTTTCCTCCTTCCTCTCTCCCTTCCTTCCTTCCTTCCTTTCCCTGTGGTCCCCAGGTGGACAGAAGTGGATGTTTTGCATCACAATTTCATTACCAAAGATTCACGGCCTGGTTTGTTGAAAGAACCTAGATAAGGACAGAAAAGAACTAGAGAAACTCATTTTAGCAATGTAGTGACATCTGTCAGCCCACTGCCCTCAATGAAGCACATCACCTGTCCTGCCATCCTGTGTCCCTGCCCCCACTGGCGGGGACCATCATCCTGGGCATTGGTTTTCTCCTGCCAGAGAGAGGGACCGAGGTGTAGCCTAGGGGTAGAGCTCCTGCTTAGCACACATGAGGTTCTGGGTTCAATCCCTAGCGCCAGAAAATAAAAATGAAGAGTCTTAGAGCATTTATGTATTTTGGTAAAAAGCGTATTTCTAGCTTTTGCTGTTTAATTTTATTGAAAGGAGTCATGCATTATCTACAGTCACCGGGAACTTCTCTCCCTTAACATTGTGTTAAGAGCCATCTAGGTTCCTGTGATTGTCACGTAGTGGTTTATTTTGCATTTTCTTTTTTTTTTAAACTTCAGAGAACTGATATATTTGGATTATTTTTAAAATTTTATTTCTGTGAGCACGTTTGCAGTATATAACGATCACATTCCCCGTGGGTAGTTGGTGAATGGATGTCACACAGCTTGATTCCTGTTACACCCCTTTCCCTCTCCTCCTTCCCTCTCCCTCCATGTTTTAGTCCCCTTTCCTTTTGCAAAAGATCTAGTGCCCTGTTTCCTGTCATATATCTTTTTTGTGGGTGCGCCAGCAGGCGCCCGTGCCGCTGAGCGATATCACCGGCCCCTTTTTCATATGTGGGTTCCGGGAGTCGAACTCGGGCCCTTGCGCTTGCCAGGCAGGCGCTTATGCCACTGAGCCATCTCACCGGCCCCTGTCATGTATCTTTTATTTTGGCTTTTAAGTATTTATACTTTGGGTTTCTCCCAGAAGAGAAAGTGTGTGTGTGGTGCTTAAGGGTTTGCATTTTTCACTCCACCCTTCCCTTAGGGTCCTCTCCCTGCTCCCCTGGCCTCCAGCAGTGAGCTCCGGTCAGAGGTCTCCTGGGCCTGGGCCAGCCTCGTGGAGCAGATACTCTGTGCTGCAAGCTGTGACTAAATGGAGAGCGGAAGGGGAAAAGGATATGATCCCAAGCATGTTTACAAGAAAGACAACAAAATACCCAATCCTCATTTCCTGCCTCCTCCCCCGGGAACCGACTTGGTTGGGCGCCGAGTTCCCCTGCAGATGTGGGAATGCGGCTGGCGCTTTCTGGCAGCTGTGGCCTGTGATGGGTGACACTGTGACACTCATTCCTGGGGCAGGCGATGTCTCCCATGGGCTGGGACGCTTCCGGAAGGCGGACTTCCTCTGTTGAAATAACATTTACTAATGTTTTTCTGACTAGGAAGGAATACATCCTCTTGGTAGGAAACATGGAAATTAAAGAAAAGAACACTAAAAAGGAGAAAATAAAACTGGAGATAACCTCAGAGTGCAGAGCTACAGCTGCGCGCATGCTGCTCGTGTGTACACTTGTGCACACGGGGGAGCAGCCGGAGCCAGGGCAGGGACCACAGGCTTTGTTGTCACCTTCATTTCCCACATCCCTTCGGATGGCTGCTCCCTGCCCCACCTCCTTCCTGAATGAGCATGTGAGCCCGGGGTGACACCAAGTCCCTTTGTCACACTCACAAGTCCCTCTGTTGTGCTCACGAACCCAAGAGCAGCCATCTGGTGCTTAGGGTCCTGTCCCAGATAACATCAAAGTCCGGACACATTGGAAGTGGAACTACTTCTGTCTCCATCAGCTGGGTGTCTGGCCACGGAGGGCCTGGTGTGGCTCCTTCGCTGCCTCTGCCCACCCCCAGCCCCACCCCCCGCGCCGTCTGACCCCAGAGTGGTGGCGGGGAGGGAGAGAGTGGCTGGAAAGTTGTTGTCCTCTGCTGGTGCTTTGGGGATGGCTGGCCCTGTCCCTAGCGCCTGCCTTGGGCGTGTTCCAGTGCGTGTCCCTGAGCTTGCTGGTGGTGGTCACCTGCTGTCTGCCCATGCCAGGTCCAGGCCATGCAGAGTCTGGGCTCCCACTCACAGCTCTTTCTCGCACATGCCCGACTTCGGACTATGGACAGGATCCAGCCATCCTCGGCCTGCATCGACTGTGGGTCTGAGCCGAAACAGCAGCTGCCCCTCGGCTCAGCCAGCCCTCCCTCTCCTCGCTGCCTGCCAGGAGTCCAGGCCATGGCCAGACTCAGCCAAGGGGCCCCACAAAGAGCTCTCAAGGGACCGGAAGCCCGGGGTTAGGCTGGGGTGTTGGGAGCTCACCCCTTCCTACAGTGCTGCCCGGGGATAGGGTGCGCTTGCAGCAGGAGATGCCTCACACTGCCTCCTCTCTGACTCACCTGGGTGCGTAGCCTTGAGGGCCTTTAGAGGTTTAGGACCGAATGTTGGTTAATAGCTCAAGGACACTGCTGTTTGTGGCCCCTGTGCGTCAGCCTATCATAGATACTACGTGGATGAACAAACAGGCAGACAGATGGGTGAATGGACAGACAAACGGATGGATGGACAGATGGGTGTGTGGGAGGATGACAGACGGATGGACAGACAGATAACAGGGATAGAAAGACCCCCTCTGGGGACCTTCTCCTTCCCAATTTGATTTTTGTCTCCTCTGTAGGCCTTGGGTACTGGAACAGCTCTTACTGTTTCTCTCCCTCCCGGCTACACCAGTCGTAAAGACACCGTTGGTTAAACCCTTCTTCAGGGGCCGGTGAGATGGCTCAGCGGCGTAAGCGCCTGCCCGGCAAGCGTGAGGGCCCGAGTTCAACTCCCGGAACCCACATACGAAAAAGGGGCCGGTGATATCGCTCAGCGGCACGGGCGCCTGCTGGCGCGCAAGGTCCTGAGGTCGCCCCAGGTACCCACAAAAAAAAAAATAATAATAAAAATAATAAAATAGGGGCCGGTGAGATGGCTCAGCGGCTTAAGCGCCTCCCCGGCAAGCTCGAGGGCCCGAGTTCAACTCCCGGAACCCACATACAAAAAAGGGGCCGGTGATATCGCTCAGCGGCACGGGCGCCTGCTGGCGCGCAAGGTCCTGAGGTCGACCTCCCAGTACCCACACACACACACAAAAAATAATAATAATAATAAAATAAACCCTTCTTCAATTGTTCTCATTTGAGGGCACTGTTTCCTTATCAGGACTAAGCGAGAGAGAAAAAAACCTAGACAGATATAGAGATGGATGATAGATACAGATGGAAAGAGAAATACGTGTAGAAGTAGATAGCTATGGATAGATATAAAGATACATATACAGATAGTTATAGAGATAGCGATATAAAGATAGATATGGAGATAGAAAGATATATATAGAGATAGTTACAGAGATACATAGAGATAAAGGTAGGCAGAGATAGGTACAGGCATGGAAAGACAGATAGACAATACAACTTTTAACAGCACCAAGCTCAGAGTCACTTTTTAGGTTATAACCCTGAATGAGTTATTTAACATCCCGCAACTGTCATCTGTGAGGATATTAATAGCGGTAACGTTAATAATAATAATAATACCTACTTCATGATGTTCTTATAAGGAATGAATGAGAAAGTGCATATAAAGAGAGTAAAACTATTCTGGCAGTCAAGAAATATTAACTTTTATTGTTAGCGTGCCAATTTTTCTCAAAATATCATAAACATTTTTGCATTAAAGCATTTCCAAATGCATGTTTTATAATGGCTAGAAAAGTTTTTTGGATGGTACCATAATTTATTTAATCATGTTCCTTTCTGGGGATACAGGTCATTTGTAATTTTTCTCTGTTCTAAGCAATATAAACCTTTATCAGTACTTGGTCATTTCCCTAGGACAGAGTCTCAGTTATGATTTATATCTAGAGGTCCCCCTAAAGCCTCATATAGGTGGGGCTTATAGGTGGGGCTTTGGGGAGTAATTGGATCATGGGATCCATGATACTCATGGGTGGATTCATCCCCTGATGAGTTTATAGCTAAATGTGATGATGGGAGGTGAAGCCTGATGGGAGGAGGTAGTCACTGGGGGCGTGGCCTGGGAGGGTCTCCCTCCCTCCTCCTCCCTTGATCTCTCTGCTTCCTGTCCACCATGCCATGAGCAAGCCTCCCCTGCCATGCCACCCCGCCTTGGAGCTAGCTGACTAGGGACTGAAATCTTTACAAACTGTGAGCTAAAATAAATCTTTCTCTCTTTAAATTGTGGGTGTCGGGTATTGTATCTCAGCATTAAGAAAGTAACTAAGACACCTGCCATATTTCTCCCTGCATCAAATTGTCAACAATTATAATCACCTCACCACTCTCGTGACAATTTGTGATATTCTTACTCAAACCCATGTATTCCTATTCAAGAAAAATTTATTAGGTAAAACAATATTCAGCTGTTTCTTTCTGCTCTTATTGGATTACTAGAGAAGTTAAGTACTGTACTTTTGCATAAGCATTGGTCGTGGGTATCTCTTGTGTGTATATATTATCATCAAACTGTTTTCTGCTGGAGTATGGTGTGAATATCCCTTATCCAAAATGCTTGGAACTAGAAGTATTTCAGATTTTGGAATACTTGCAAGGATATAATGAAATATTTTGGGGAGAAGGTGAGACCCAAATCTAAATTTGAAATTCACTTCTGTATCATATACACCTTATGCACATAGCCTGAAGGTAATTTTACACAGTTTAATTTTGTGCTTGAAACAAAATTTTATAGTGGGGAATTTTCTACTTGTGTCATCTTATTAGTGCTTAAAATGTTTCAGATTTGGGACATTTTGGAATCTGAATTTTCAGATTAGACGTGTTCAACCTGAATTTGTCTTTTTTCTATTGATTGGTAGAAGCTCTATCATATGACTTTTTTAACTTCATTGTATTTTTTGCAAGCAATTATCTCAGGGTTTTTTTTGTGTTTTTTTTTTTTTAACTATAACGTACCTGCTCATGAATGAAATTACAGGATAATCTGAGGCTAGAGTTACTTGATAATATATAACGTAGAGGTTATTATGTTGCCAGGAAACCCGGAAGTTTACTTCTGCATCTCCTTTTGAAATACCGCATTGTGGAGGACCATCTGGATGACTCTCCTTGAAAGAAGAACAATTATCTCCATTTTGGCTAAACCTGGCCCTATTTCCATGTACTGATGTGTACAGAGCTGGCTAGGACTTTTCCTTATCCCTTCAATTGGCTTTAAGCAATGCGAATCGGTCCAGCCGAGGTGCTGATGTGTAGTCTTTGAAGCAAGGCGACAGGTCAGTGTTTCCCTGCCCCTGTAGCTCCCAAGAAACATGTGTGAGCCAGGCAGGATGGAGAGCCGTGCTCCACGCTGTCAGCTGGGATTGAGCCTCGAGAAAGAGGCTATGACTTCCCAGGGCATAGAAGATTACACATCAGAGCTGAAGCAAAGACCCCAAAACATTAGATACTGCCTTGAATTGTATTATGCAGATTACTCCTTTTGCATATCCTTCTCTCTGCATGTTGCAGAGGTGATTTCAGGCCACCTACTTAGTCCAGCTTACAGTGCTCACATTCTCCCCACCACTCTCACAGTCACTCATCCCCGAGCCACTCCCCTCATCGAGAATTAATAAAACCCAGGTTCAGCCCTGGGTCGTGGCCTTTGTTCTGGTAACCACCACCCGGCTGGACTTAGGACCCCCTTAGCTCCCCACAACTACAAATATGCCTTAGTGTTTTTATTCTCACCGTGGGTTGCACTGGAAGTGGCAGATTGGAATTAACTCACTAGGATTCCAATAACTTTTCCATGGGATTACAAATATAAACTTCCTGGACCGCGACAAGGACTGGGAAGGGCTTGCTATACCGCATCATTTCCCAGGGTGTCACATCTGAGCCCATGGCATGCTTTCCAATAATTTCTTTAGGTACCTACTATTTGCATCTTGATTTTATTTTACAATTAGGCAGATAGGAAGATTTTGAGTGATTTTCTTAAGATGACTTGTTGGAGATAGGAGTGAGTGGCTTTTCATTCTACGTTCACACTTGGCTGACTTTGGCTTTGACCTTTGTCATTTATTTTTCTTCTGTACATCTCATGCCCTCCTCCCTGCCTGAAGGACCCTTCAATTTGCACTCATGACTGCAGTGTTGCACACTGGTAGTTGTGCCTTCCACACCTGGGTTTGTGTTGTCTTCCAGCGGGAAGAGTCAGACAAAAGGTTTTGCCACGTTTCCATTAAATCCTGCTCTTTGGAGTCCATACAAATGGAAGGAGACATACGGGAAGCCCAGCAGAAGTGGGTTGCGTGGCCACACAGGACAGGAGCAGAGGTGATTTCGGGACAGCTCCGGTCGGGAAAGCCTCCGGTCCGTCTGGAAGTTTCACCACCGCCCAGGCGCTCTGTGTTCCCAGGCCTGCCCCGGATGCCACACACGCCATTGGCTTCCTCTGATAAGCAAACTGGAGCAGCTTTTCAGGGATCACAAGCAGAACATCTGTCCCCGGAGCTGGAGATAAATGAATCAGAAGTAGCCAGGGTGCTTAAGAGTTTCCAAGCATTCACTAAGGAAAGCTTGAAACGAAAGTTAGATAAAGAAATGAATAACAAAAAGTCAAAATTGCTCTCACATTACAAAAAGGGGAAAGCAGTACAACTGTAGCACCTCACAGGATAGACTGTGGGGCACCTATTAACAACCCCCCATTTCCAGAGAATTTTTAATAACCAGAGATGGTGATGGGAGGATGTTAGGGGGGTAGAATGCAAACCATTAGATGTACTAGTCGTGGGGCACTGGTGACCTACCACAGGCACACGCAGAACTCGGGCGCATATTGAGGCTTTGAAAAAAGACTGGGACAAATGGCACTGAAGTGTATGTATTTCATTTTGGTGCTGGGAACAGAAGGCGGGGCCTCTTGCGTGCTGAGCATGCGCTCTGCCACCAAGCCACACTCCAGCCCTGGCACTGGGTTTTTTTAATTTTTATTTTTATTGGTATAAGCTTGCAGTGCATAATGATTACATTCCTCATGGGGAGTTGGTGCATGTACATAGCCCATCTTCATTCTTTTTGCACCCCTTTCCCCTTCCCTGCCTGTCCCCTGCCTCCATCTCTTGGTTCCCTTCCCTTTTGCAAAAGATCTATCTCCCTGTTTTCTATTATCTATCCTTTATTTTGCTCTTTAACTTATTTATACTTTGGCTTTCTCATATAAGAAAAATCATGCAATATTTAACCTTGCATGTCTGACTTATTTCACTTAACATTATGATCTCAGATGCATCTGTTTGCCTACGCATGCCTCAGTCTTACCCTTCTTTCTGGCAGAGTAGTACTCCACTGCATATAAAAGCCACATTTTCTTTGTCCATTTATCTGTTGATGGACATATACAATGGTACCTTGGTTTACAAACTTAACTTCTTTTAGGATTTTGGGGAGGATGGCTGCGTTTGTGTTTGTGTGGAAAAAGATGGCCACGGTTGTGTTTGTCACCCAATGTCAAGTTTGCAAACAGGAGCAAAATTTTGCCAAACACTTTCGTTTGCAAACCAAATTGTTTGCAAACAGAAGCATTTGTGAACTGAGATATTACTGTAGGCCGCTTCCAAGATTTAGCTGTTACGAGCGGTGCTCCTATATACATGGGTATACATGGATCACTGTGATACGATGTCTTTAATTCTTTTGGGAAGATGCCCAGAAAGGAAATAGCTGGGTCCAATGGAATTTCTAGTTTTAGTTTTCTGAGGAATCTCCACACTGATTTCCATGGTGGTTGTACCAGTTCACATTCCCACCAACAAGGAGAAGGGTTCCTTTTTGGGGACCGGGGTTTAAACGGCAGTTTTCTCCGAACAATATGTTCTGTCTTCCAAACCTGTCTGGTCTGATTTTTTTTTCCCAAAATCTCACTTATATTTATATTCTTTATAATCGGAAAAGAGAAAGTGAACTGGAATATTCTAAGAGAGTAGGGAGTTTGCCTCTGTGTGTTGGGACTGCAGCTCTAAATCTGGCTTCTGTCCACAGCTCGTGCACCTGGCCTTTCCTGATCTCGGCACCCGCAGACTGGGGACCAGAGGCAGCGCCAGGTAGTGTCACAACTTTGTTTTCTTTGCAATGTTGAAAACAAGGATTTCAGGAATTGCAAACTATAAGTAACAGCTCTTAGCAAATGATGCCTGTAGCTCAAATTAAACCCTGTGTCTGAAAGCATTCAGGTGACAGAACAAAACACAAAAGTCACTGTATGCATATATTTTTTTTGTTTCCACACTTTAAATGTTTAGACAAGTAAAGATCTATTGAAATATTTGAGTAATTATACACATGAAATAACGAATTCTTTTAATTATCCTTTGAACTAAAATTTCTTGTTTCTCTGCTGAATTTTTAAATGTTTTCCTTTTATTATTAGTGCCTGTGAATCACAAAATATTAGGTTTTAGTGTGTGTAATATATCTTGATGATATCCACGTCTGCTCTCCTTCCCTTCTTCCCATATAATAACAGCCTCCTTCTACTTTCATGTCATCTTTTTTAGGTCCACATATCAGGGAAAACATCCAATATTTGTCTTTCTGAGTCTGGCTGATTTCACTCAACATGGTGATCGCCAGTTCCCTCCACTTTCCTGCAAATGACAAAATTTCATTCTTTTTTATGGATGAATAATACTGCATTGTAAAAAAAAAAATACTGCATTGTGCATTTATGCACCACGTTTTCTTTATCCACTCACCTGTCGATGAACAGGCCCTTACTTGGCTACTCTGAGTTGTGTTGCCACGAACACCGGTGTGCAGGTTTCCCTAGGAAGGACGGCTTTCATTGCTTGGGTTTATACCAAGCGAGCTAAGCAGGCATTCTGCTAGCATATCAGGTTATACTCAGGAGCCCAGGCCCACCTGCAGTTTTCAGAAAGGAAATTCTTGAATTATCAGGGCATTGCTATCATGATTGTCACGCAGTTATCACAGTCATTTGTCCGTTTGTTAATCAAGATGGGAAATGAGTGAGAAGGGTTGGAAGCCAAGTTAGAAAAGCCATTCCCACCCCCTCTTCCTGCCAGCCACAAAGGAAGAGGAGACAGTGGCGGAGTTTGCCACGTGCAGCACTGGCAGCGAGGCACTGGGGTCAGCAGAAGAGAGAGGGGCTTGGGCACTTGGGTCCGAGGAAAGCGAACCTTAGGCACCCAAATGAGACGGCAGTGTGGCTGCTGCGACAGGCTGCTTCCTCTGAACCCAGGGCAAGTGGGTCAGGCGCACTTAACCACCCACAGTCCCAGCTCAGCACCCAGCGCACTGTGGAGTGTGAGGTGCGTCCCCTCCCTGACGAGGCCCTGCGGCTCCTCCTGCCACCCAGCATGGAGAGAGTGTTGCAATGCTTATCAGCCCCTGGGGAAAAGGTCCACATTCAAAATTCACAGTTTGGCTTCCACCGAATGAGGATCGCTTTCCTGCCATTATACGGTTAAAAACTCCTACCTGAATTATCACAGTCCAGGATCGTCTGGGGCAGGAACTTGCGTGTCCACCGACCAGGGCTCGCTCAGGCCTAGGGACTGATTAGCTTTTTCGAATGAATGGAGTCAGTGGTGAAGTCCAGAGGTGAACTCCGGGTCTTTAATCACCACTTGCTCTGTGTGTGACATCGTTTTAAAGCCGACCTTTATTTTCAGGTATCATTATGATGGAATCTGTATCAAGAAGAATTCTTTCTTCTATTCTCAGTATTGCTGCCTCCTGGGTGAGAAAAGGAGTCCCAGGTGAGTGTCTGCCTCGGGCTCCTTGGCTGCGGATGGAAAGCCAGGGAGGGTTAGAACCGTCGCATTTTAATTGTATCCAGCTGACTTTCACACTGTTCCGCACTTCAGTCCTTCTCAGGATGGGAACGCAGCACATCCACACACCTCCGACCAGTGCACCTTTGTCAGTCTCAGGCAGTGTTATTGGCCAGAGAAATCCATCTCTTGTTCATTTCCTTGGGTATTCTTGAATTGGATTATCATCCTAATTGCCAAAACCATTTTTCCCTGAGTCTTTACTCTTCTCTGCCTTTCTGCATAATTTGACACAATTGGCTCCCTCTTTCTGGAAGCTTCCTTTAGCCCTCAGGACTCTGGACCATCCCTCCCTCTTCCCCTCCCTCTCCCCCAGTGACTTTGCTGTCCCTGACCCTCTGCCCTCCCCCCTCGAGAGCAGCATTCCCAAGAGATGGAGATCTGCTCTCCCTGCTGCTTGGCTCTTTCGACCATCACCTCCCTCAGGCAGGAGAAACTCTTAAATCATTTTTTCATTGACCCTGATCCCACCCACTTCCTAGGAACCCATCTCTGGCTGTTTACTGGACGTTTCCATTTACATGACCCACAAGAGCCTCGCACTCAGTATGTGGACATCTAAACTTATCGTCTCCTCCCAAGTTGCCTCACCTCTTGGCTTCCTTATTTCAACCTGTGACGCCAACAGAGAGAACATACACAGCCCACCCGCAGCCACCCCTGACTCCCTTGGGTCATAAAAGCCTGTTAATTCTTTCTTTCCTATTCCCTTGGCTCACACAGACAGGTCACTGATATTTCCTTTAAGCCCTTGTCATCCTAGACTGAGGTTACAGGTGACCCTACATACATGAGGGTCCCACGGGATTTAGCCAACCACCCATCACGTGCTGTGTCCTGTACTAAACATGCAGTACTCTTGTGGTCACTATTCCCTGAATAATACAGTAGAACAACTATTCACAGAGCACTTACATTGTGCAAAGTATTCTAAGTCCTCTAGAAGTGATCTCAAGTGCAGGGAGGAAGCGTGTGATTCTATGCCAATTCTATGCCATTTGGTACAAGGCACTGGAGTGCCTGTAGATTTTGGTGCCTGTGGATCCTGGAACCAGCCCTGTGGGTACCAAGGGGAGACTGTGCTTCGTGTGAACAGTGTGGTACTCAGACGACCGCTATGGAAAACGGACAAAGATCTCCCCAAAAGTATTACAATTAAGGGATGGAGCTCAGGGGTGGGGCACTTGCCTGGCATGCAGGTGGCCCTGGTTTCAACCCCTAGCAACAGAAAAAAGAAACACTAAAATTATGGTGTCATCCTAAAACATCTTCAAAGTAACTCTCAGAAGCAGAAGAAAACAGAAACAGAGAAATGAGAAACTCAAAAAAGCAAAGAGAGAACCAGTAAGAGAGTGGCAGAGTTCAATGCCAGCGTGCCGGTAGTGACCTATGATAAATGACCTGCAAATGCCAACCAAAAGGTAAAGATTGGCAGAGTAAATTTAAGAAGAAACAAACATGACTCCTATATACACTGTTGACAAGAAACCCATTTCGAGCTCCATGACAGAGAAGGCTGGAAGTAAAAGGATGAAAAGATGTACACTCTGAAAACGTGACTCTAATGAGAAGTGGCCATGTTCATGTGGACTAAAGCGGACTTCGAGCAGAGAAAGGCACTGGGGACACAGAGGGCATCACACAGTGGTGGAAAGATCAGTAACCGTCCTGAACGTGCGCATACTGACGAGCCAGCTGCTCTCTTTCTCTCAAATAATGTTGCAGCCTAGATTCAAGAGCTGGGGTCACTCCAGCAATTCTCACCACTGCTACCCGTGTGGGGACCCCCACTTTTGGAATCCACAGGGCTCCCAGGGCTTGGCATATAACTGTACTCCGCACTCCCTGTAGCTGTCACACTAGCGCCCTCTGCCTAAGGCAGGCCCAAGTCACGGGCTGCGGAAAGGGAAGCGGTCATGGCACTGAGAGCCAGTCCTGTCCAGGTCCCCAGACGCCAGCCAGGGCCCTCACGGAGACCTCTCCAAGGACAGTGCCTCAGGCCACAGAGCTGTCCTCCACACACAGCCGCATCACCCCGTGAGTAAACTGGGACAACACTGACTCGCTCCCGTAAGTGGGTGAATTGCAGGGTATACGGATTATTTCTCAAGGAGGTTGCTTTAAAACAAAAATCTCAACAAGATTTTTCTCTAGGGCCGGTGATATAGCTCAGCGGCATAAGCGCCTGCCTGGCAAGCGCGAGGTCCTGAGTTCGGTTCCCGGTACCCACATAAAGGGGAAAAAAAAAAGAAAGAAAGATTTTTCTCTAAACGTATCTTGTAATCAAGGCTGTAGAGTACTATAGCAGTGTAGACACACAGCTCAATGGATCAGAGTGGAGTATCTGGAAATAGACCTACTCAGATAAGCTCAACGGATTTCTGACAAAGATACAAGAATAATCCTATGCAAAGAGGGTAGCTTTTCAACAAATAGTGCTGGATACTACATAGTAGATAACTGCATTGAATCTCAACCTTAATTTTGCAGCTTATGTGAAAATTAACTGAAAATGGCTGGCACGGTGTGCATATCTATAATCCCAGCTACTCAGGAGGCTGAAGCAGGAGGCTTGCAAGTTTGAGCCCAGCCTGGGCTACATAGTGAGTCAGTGACACAAGATAAAGTAAAAACGGTTGGGGATGTAATTCAGTGTTAGAATACTCAGCTAGCATGCATGAGGCCCTGGGTTCAATCCCCAGTAGCATTTTTAAAAAATTCAAAATGGGCCACAAACTTAAATTTAAAATATAAGAATAAAGCCAGATGTGGTGGCCTGCGCCTGTAGTTCCAGCTACTCTGCTGAGGCGGGAGGATCCTGTGAGTAGAGAAACTGATCAGCTTGAGCAGCACAGCAAGATCTCATCTCAAAGAACAAAACAAAATTAAATCAAATAAGAGTATTAACCTTAAAAAAAAAAAGCACGAAATCATTGGGAACTAGGGATAGGCAGACAGTTCCTAAACTTAACACCAAATACGTGATCCATTCAAAAAAAACAAAAAACTAAGTCAGCCTTCATCAAAATGAATCTTTCTGTTCTGGGAAAGCCCATGGGAAGAGGATGAAAGTACGAGATACAAACTGCATGAAAATATTTGCAAACCACATAGCTGGCAAAGGCCTGGTATCTAGAATATAGAAAGAATGCTTAAAATACAGCAACAAGTGATCCAGTTAGAAAGTGGGCCAAAGATGTAACCAGACATCTCCCAGAAGAGGGCCAGCAAGCGGCAGTAAGTTAGTCATGATGGAAATTCCAACGGAAACCACCACGAGCTACACCACCATCTATCAGAGAAAAGAAAATGCAAGTCTTGATGCCACCAAATGCAGGTAAGGATGTGGAGAAACTGGGCCGTCCACACAGTACTGGTGGGAATGGAAAATGGCCCAGCTGGACGGTTTCTCATAAAACCAAACATTTAGTTTCCATCCAAACCAACAATTGCACTCTTGCGCATTTGTCCTGAGAAAAGAAAACTAACGTCCACACAAAAACCATATGTACATGTGCATAGCAGCTTTATTTGTAATAGCCAAAAATTGGAATCAGCCCAGATGTCCTTCAGCAGGTAACTGGCTAAACAAACTGGTATAGCCACACCATGGAATACTACTCAGCAATGAAGAGGAACAAACTATCGATATACACAACTTGGGTGAATCTCCAGAGAATTCTGCTAAGTGAAAACCACACCAGGGGATACACCATATGGCTGCATTTATAAAACATTGCAAAATGACAAAATGCTTGAAATGGGGGACAGAGTAGAGGGTGTCAGAGGTTAGGGTGCCGAGAGTGGTAGTAGCAAGAGATGGGTGTGACTATCTAAGAGAAACTCAAGAGATCCTTGTGGTAAGGGAAGTGTTTGGCATCTTGGTGGTAGACACCTGGACCTACAAGGGTGATAAAATGGTATAGAAACACCCACAACTGAGTTTAAGGAAGACCTCGGAAGTTTGATTAGGATCCGTGGATTGTATCCGTGTCAATGTCCAGGTTGCCATAGTGACAGTCAGCCCTTTGTATCCCCAGATCCCACATCCTCAGATTCAACCATCCATGGATGAAAAAAATGGGGGAAAATATTGCATATGCAAAACATGTACAGACTTATTCCCTATGAAGGACTCTAGCAGCCCCAGATCTCGGTGTCTGCAGGGGTGTATGTCCTCCTGCGTCCCCGTCTCCATGGCCCTGGGGCCATCTTGGACAAGGAAGGGCAATGAACCCCTAAGGGGAGCTAGAACAAGCGCCCCAGGGAGACCAAGCAATGACTAGACTATAGTTTTTGCAAAATGTTACCGTGGGGGAAACTAGGCAGAATAGAAAAGGGACTTGTCTGAGTTATTTTGTACAACTGTTTGTATATGAGCTGTTACTTCAAGAAAAATTTCAGTTAAAATAATAAATCACGTGTAGCCCTAGAACCCAGAGGAAAGCGTCATGGCAGCTCCCATGCAATATCCCTCCCGTCTCTCAGAGTGGTCCAGAAGCCTTGATGGCCCCTTCTCGTGCTTGGGCTTCCAGTCTTCCCTTTCTTTCAAAGCACTCTTGGCACTCTCCTCCAGTGAAATGGCAGTGTGGTCCCTGTCCTCTGCTGCAGACACAGAGAGGGTCATTAGTAAAGGGAGGAGCTGCCAAGGAGGAGGAAGTCATCGGCCCCTGATGTGCAGCTGGCTCTGCTTGCAAATAGCCTTTAAGAGGCCATCCTGCAGGTGTCTAAAACTCAAAGGGGATCTGTGTGCAGCAACTGAAGAGTAACGTATGCGACTCTTACTTATATCTGCCTGAAGGAAGAACAGGAATTTGATTGGGGGAAGGGATAAAAGAGCGAGGCGTGGGCTGGGCGTGTACTCACTAGTAAAGAGCTTCATCAGCGAGTGTAAAGCCCTGGGTGCAATCCCCAGTGCCACACAAGCAAGCACACAGAGACAGGCCTTGCTGGAGTCCTGGAGTGGACCCTCCAAGCTTCCAAAGCAAGCTTCCAGGTCCCTGAGCTGGCCTCAGGCTGCTCAAAGACATCTTCTCTTTTGGTTTTTTTCCCCTCCTCTGAGTCTTGTCTTGGAGAAAGAAATGGAAACACCAGTAAGAGCATTTGCACAAAGACATTTGGCCACAAACTCGGGCTGGCTCTGGGGGACTTGGTTTGTCTCCTCACCGCACACCTGGAAGAAGCCTGTGTAATCTAATTAACATGCAACTGGCCTCACAACAACCCGTCTCCTCCCTGTGGCTTCCATACCTTGTCCCCCAGGTCCTGTCCATTCAGAAATCCACCGCAACCCTCGCTTCTGCCCGAGCTGTAGGACACAGCCGAGCCTGACCCAGAGCGGGGACCAGGACATTGACAATTCCCTGGACATTGGCAGAGGTGGCCGAGCAGGCGAGGGTGACAGGGAGGGTCCCCTGGGGAGTCTGTGGAAACTGCAGAGGTGACATCCGTCCTGACCCAGGCTTTGATTTGTAAAACAGATGAAAAGCTTGGAGAGAGGGAGAGGGAGGAAGGGAAGGGAAGGGGGTGTAAGAAGAACAAAGATGTGTTAGGTGCGTGGTCCAGCTCCCCCAAGGAATGTGGTCATTATGTACTGCAAACACGCACTCATAAAAGTAAAAATGTACAAAAGAAAGGAAATGGGCATAAATGCGCTGCACACAAAAGACCCCCACAGGAAGCCCCGAGCACAGTCCCTCCCACCTCTGAGGGCAGTGGCTGAGAGGCCCTGCTCTGACGCTGACCTGGGAAGTCAGCAGATCGGATCAGGGCCCAAGGATGAATGCGGTGCTGTTGTCTCGGGGAAGAAGGGGGAGTGTGTGTGTGTGTGTGTGTGTGTGTGTGTGTGTGTGTGTGCGCATGCGCACATGTGGGTGTTCTTATCACGTCTCGGCTTAGCTCGCCTATCTTCTCCACTTCTTAGGCAAAATCCTGTATAACATGTTTCTAAGAAAACTTTTTTGCCTATTTTCCAGATAGAGGAACCTCCACTCTCTTTCCTGTAAATTCTGCAACCCAGTGTACGGGCCTGGGGTTTCTCTCTGGAAACTATCCCGGGCCTCATCCCCCCTCCTCTTTTGCAACTTAGCACATTAAAGGCTGGAATGAGCCTCTCTCCCTGCGCCTTTCCCGGCCTGCACCTTTGTTCTTCCTGCCTTTCTTCTGCTGCCAGCCGTGAGCTCAGGGGCTGCCCTGGCAGCACGGTGGCCCTGTGCCTGCGGCACGCAGCCAGGCCCGCAGCTGGCTGATGTGCAGAGCCGGCGAAGGCGTCCTTCTGGCCCCGCCCGTGGGGACAGTGAGGTCGGGGGAGCAGCCCCAGCCTGGCAGTGGTTGGGTACCACGGGCTGATGGCGCCAGGCCCCAATGGCCCCTCATGAAGGTCTCCCCTGCCCCAGCCGGAGTCCCTGTTCTTTCTGTTTATGAGCCAAGCAAGCAGCAGGGCTGAGAGTGGGAGCTGCCGGAGCCCCACGGCCCCAGCTCTCGGTGTTCATGAGGTGCCCAAGTTGCAACCCGCTCTCTGGCCCTGTCCACCCTATGGTTTTCGAGGCTGGTTAGGACTTGCTGCGGTTGAGAAGTATGCATTACCCAGTTGTTGTCTAGCAGCTGAGGGAACATCGTGCGGGGAAGCGCGCCCCAGACAGCGCTCTTGCCTGGCAAAGGCTTCAAGGCGGATACCGCCCGAGCCCCTCAGCGTGTCAGGAACTCTGTCATTTGTCCCAAGCACCCTCCTTCGCTCCACTCTGGGCCAGACGACGCATGGTGTGCTGTCCGCCAGGAAGAATCGGCCCCAGCGGCTGAGCTGGGCTCCAGAAGGCCAACAGGACAACTTGTACTTTCAAGTTTCCCCTGGGTCATCATTCTGCAATTAAGTCGTTCATAAAATCTAATGGGTCAGGACACGGTTAAATAGGAGAACAGCAACCAGCGAGGCCTCCATGCAGAAAATGACCAAGCCACAACACCCTGCAGCCAGTTTTTCAAATAATGCTGTTCTTGTCCATTTTAAGTTTCAAAACACTTTTGTCTTGCTTAACGCTTCATCTATGATGGGTGTGTGAGTGTGTATGGGGGTGTGTGTGTGTGTGTGTGTGTGTGGTGCTGGGGATGGAACCCAATACCCTGCAAATGCTTGGTAAATACTCTCCACTAAGTTACATTCCCATCCCTTATATTTTTTATCAGACTTCTGTGAATCCTAAAACAATAGTAGACTTTATAATAGAGGAAGTCAGCCCAGCGTGGTGGGGCACACCTGTAATACCAGCACTCAGGCAGCTGAGTCAGGAGGATCCCTGCGAGTTCAAGGCTATGTACGTACCTAGCGAGTTGAAGGCCAGCTTGAACTCCATAGTGAGACTCTGTCTCAAAAAAGCCAAAAAAAAAAAAAAAAAAGTTGAAGTCAAAACAGTTTCCAACTCTATGAATTTTTTCTTTCTCTACTCCCATCTGTAAAAAGGGGTAATAATTCTTGTCCACCTCCCTAGCAGGTTGTCAGAAGGGTTAGGATCCACCAAGTACAGCACTTAGCCATGACAAGTGCTTGATGTATTTCAGTGACTCACATCAGTGATAGGATCAAAATTATATAAGTTTTTGTGATCATGTCGTATGTCCTATGCATATATATTTACTGTTTTAACTTTATATCTTACAATGTCCATGAAGTTCTGTCTCTTCTGGCCAAAACCAAAATCATCATCTCCCGGGCTTTGAAAAAGCCCTGCAGATGGGCCCTTCCACAGCGGGAAAGTGCGCAGCTTTGCTGTGACACCTGACTCTGGACAAGTACAGGACATGAATCGGGTTTTATTACATTTTTATCCTCTTACCTTGGTAATTGCTTCAAGTTGTTTCCCTGCTGCTGGAGTGATTTTCGAGGGCAGATTTCAAGGCCAAAGTGATGTAAATGAAAGTCTGAATTAATGACAAATGATGTCAAAACCTGAGAATGTGAATGCAAATCACAGTGAGGCTGAAGAAGTGGAGCGCCAAAAAAAAAGTATATTAAGCTAACATTGCACTTGAAAGACTTGGTGGGAAAAGTTTTGCTTGAAAAGATGAGTTGTATGCCGTAGAATCACAGCTCAGTCCTCGGTACACCTGACCCCTTCGTAGCCAAATTGCTCATAAGAACTAATTAAAGTAATGTGGTTGCTATGCTGGGCCTTTACCATATTGAGCAAAAAGGGCATTTGCTGGTCCCAAAGAAAAGAGACTCTTTCTTCTGCTGTCCCTGCGGGTGGCCAGACACAAGCCTGGGTGGGGCCGAATCCACCTGTCAGCAAGGGGAGAATGTGGGTGCTGGGACAGTCTTGGACCCCCTCAGATCCTGTTCTTTCCCTGACAGGGCTGGCAAAGTGAGGTCTCCAAAAGCCAAGCTTCCTGGTTAGCTGCTCCCTCCACAGGACTCCAGCTCTACCTCAGTGGAGGGATTCTCAGCCTCTGCGGTCCCTCGTCGGCTCTGTCTCTTCTCTCCTCCCTCTGCCACCAGCTGACCTTATCTTCTCCCCACTGTTCACTCTGTAGTTCAGCCCCGCCTTGAACTATGTAAACCAGGTTGGTTTCCAACTCATGGCAATCCTCCTGCCTCAGCTTCCCGAATGCTGGAATTATAGAGGTGCAACACCACACCAGGCCTTCCCCAAGGCTCTTAGTCCTAACATCCTGCTTTAGGGTATAGCAGCTTAAGGACCATGGGTGACCTCATGGAACAGCCTAGCTCAGAGTCACTGGTGCCACCAGCTTCGGCCTTTTTCTCTGCATTGTAATTCAAGACCAGAGTGGCATCAAGACAGAAGAACCCCCTGCCCCCCACCCGGGGCTGGGCGCCCTCCTTCCCGGCCAGGCCAGCTTTGGGGGTTGTGTGTGGTTTCACAGGAGCCGTAGTCTAGCAATGACTGTGCTCCGATCACAGCCTGATAGATGTCCCAAGGGTCTGACTCAGAACCGCACTGAGGAAATGACACAGGGGACAGTGAGCCCAAAGACATGTGGCCACCTGGGGGGCACTCAGGAAGCTCCCCTTCTGGCCCATCTGGGCCCCCTTGCCAACACACCACTTCCTGGGTGGTCAGACCCGGTGCAGGGAAGGTGGAGTTCTGGTCTACCACAGCCTTCCTTTCTGGCCCAGTACAGCCTTGCCTGCCAGATTCGAGCACAGCCACGCCTGCGGTATACACGCGGCCCAGTCCACTAGGTCCTCTGGCTACTGTGACCAGGGCCACCTTCCATCCCCCTCTGCCACAAGGCTGAGCACAGCAGTGATTCTCTGTTCACCTGCCTTGTGGCCCTGATACATCGTGGCCTCCCGCCCAAGCCCAACTCATGCACAGTTTTGAGACTCTGCTTGCACAAAGCTCTGAAACTAGGTGGCTTTGAAAAATAACTACATATGGTCTCACTAAGCCTACTTGTTGCCCTATGTTATGAGCCATTCCCTTGAATTAGAGCTTCCCAGGGTGGGTAGGGACAGCCTCCCGTTCCCATCTTTGTCTGGCCAGGTGGGGAAGAGGACTTTGTTATGATGATCCCATCTCTCCATGGGGTGACATATTTTCTCTTTCCCACTATTGTTTCAATGCATAAAATCCCCCAATTAATACTAAAAAATAGCACAGCTGCCCTAGTGAGGACTCCTGCCACACACAGGCTCCTAAATGTCAGGCAGCTTCTCAGTCTTCCTCAGAAAGATGAGAAAGCCAATGCCACCCTCTTTAAATGACAGTTGAATTAAACTCATATGCAGCAGTGGCCACATGGCAGAAACCTGGGAGTTGAGTTTTAAAAGTCTAAATACTTGAGAGCGTTACTCAGTCATGATGAACATTACTCATTATTCCAAGGCTATGCGAGTCTGATGGGAAAGGGGCGTGAGTGACAGGATGGAAATTCCCCTCATCAACTCCTTTAAGTCTGAACCAAGCTTTCTCGCTTCTGCATTGCTGTTTTCAAGTGTCTGGACCCTGCCCCATGAAAATGACCATCATCATCAAAACAGTTTAGTGAGTGCTGTCCAAGCATGTGGTTGTGATGAGTACCAGCCAAATTGGCTTAATTGCAAAGGAAGCACCCCTGAGATAATATGCATGTGGGCTGCTGCGTTAACAAAGGATTAGGAAGGGACCCTCGCACCTTATGCTTCAACTACCATATACCTCCCTCAACATCTTTGGCTTTGTGTTTTTCTTTCCCAATAGACTCTAACCTCAGAAATGGTAAACCTTGTCTATTTTAATGCCAGCTATATCCAATAAGGCATAGCACAGTACCTGACATGTAGTAGACACCTAATAAATACTTGATGAGTGAATAAGAAATGGAGATGGATGGATAGATGGATGTTTGGATGATGGATGACTGGATGGATGGATGGAAGATTGGATGGATGGATGGATGGATGGATGGATGGATGGATGGATGGATAGAGTTGAGTATACTCATACCATAGTCATGAGTATTCATATTGTGGTTTACATACCTTTTCCATAGAAAACATATCAGGAGTAGCATGTCGACATGCTGTGGAACTGTAGAGGAATTGCCCTCCCTCCAATTTAGCTGCAGAAAGCCTCACAAGTGATTTTTAAAGACATCTCTAAAACTAATGATCATATTTTCCTTATTAAGTTCCTTTTCTTTAGCCCTTTATTCAGTGAATTTTCATTTCTGACATTTTCTTCTGCTTTATTTCATTCTAGGTTTACTTTTCAGTTTATTTATTATTTGCTGTTTTGTTGATATAGTGTCCCAGAATCCGGGGTGGTGGGCTGTTTGTAAATTTTACCTGGAGAAACTCCATCATTGTCACACTTACCTACCCAAGATATTGTTGAAACATGATGTGTTGGGTTGGGCTCTCATAACAAAATGCCACAACCGGGGGCTTCAACGGTAGGAATTTACATCCTTATGGCTGTGGGTGTGGAAGGCCAAGGTCAAAGTGCCCACAGGTACAGGCTGTCTTCCTGGCTTTTCACCCCATCTCTCCGGGTTCTTGCATGGCCTTTGTTGCATGGAGGGAGGGAGGAGAAGGGAAAGAAGAAGAAGGGGAGGGAGAAGGAGAAGAGAGGGAGAGGCCTACTGGATTAGGGCTCATTTGATTTTATTACCTCACTTGATTTTCGTACCTCCTTAAAAATCTGATCTCCAGGCCAGTGAGATGGCTCAGTGGCATAAGCGCCTGCCCGGCAAGCGCGAGGTCCTGAGTTAGACTCCCAGTACCCACATACGAAAAAAGGGCCAGTGATATCGCTCAGTGGCACAAGTGCCTGCTGGCAAGAGCGAGGTCCTGAGTTCAACCCCCAGCACCCACATTAAAAAAAAAAAATCTATTCTCCAAATATAGTCACTTTAGGGACGAGGGCTTCAGTATATGAAATTGGTGGTGGGGGGAGCACAATTCAGTCCATAACATATGACAGTCGGGGTTCCTGAGACTCTTCAAATCTTTTTTTTTTTTTTTTAATAAAAGAGCTTTAATAAGAAACCACCTTAAACTTTTTTTGGAAATAATTTCTACTAAGGATTCACCATCAGCACAGTCCTTCAATGACTGTGTAAATCATCCAGTAGGTAATCTCCCTGCATAAGAGTTCCAGGATTGCACGGTGATGTTTTTATTCTGTGAGCTGTGATCCAGTTCTGTGGCTAATTCTATGTTATTTTCTCTGTACCTCCTTTTGTTCCAACCTGAATCTTTCCAGCACTATATCTTTTACTCGTTTCTTCCTCTAGACACACTAGAGCTCTGCACGGACCTTCCTGGCAGCCACCTCTCTGTTTAAGTTGCGCTCTCTCCCGTCTGAGGATGACCGATCCGACAGCACCGTCCGTGTATTTTCATGCTGACCCCCGCTGCACTGGCTCACTTCCCATCAGCTCTCAGATCTTTAGGATTAGTCACCAGGTCGACCTCAACAGGCTGGGTTAATATCGCCACTGTCACTGTGCTGGTGTGACTGTGGTCTTGCTTCTCTGTCTTTGCACTCTTTATACTCTGTGTGCTGCTCCTTCAAATTTCCTGTTTGCAGCCTTCTGAACCTCCAGCGCTGGCACGAGCACATCTAAGGCCACCTCCAGAATCAAAGCATTTTCATCTGTTTCTTCTGAGGGACCCAAAAGTAAGATAATCTGGTGCTTTACCTTTGTTATTTCTTTTTGAAGCAAAGTTATTTCATTCTCCGTAAATTTCCTTAAATCTTCATTCTCATGGTACAATAAGTGCCAGGTCTCCCGCAGCTCCTGGTCCTTCTCACTCAGGAGTTTGGCCACTGCCACCAAGGCAGGTCCCCTGACTTGTAAGAGGGCTTCTGACTCTGCCCACTACTGCGCCTGAAGGCCTGGCCAGGCCTCAAAGGAACCTCTTCAAACGCTTCGCCTTCTCACACTGCTGGTCACACTTCAGGCAGGTTTATGCGTGTAGCCTCTCGGGTTTCAGGGATCCAAAGTCAAATCTCTTTTGATGACAACTCCTATTAGAAGATGAAGAGTGTCTCCCTAGTGGGTTTGTATCGAGGCTCTGCATCTATGTGCCTTGTTTGGAAGTAGAGGGTTAGGCAAAAACACTGAACAGGTGGGCAGCAAATATTCTGCCCAGCTTTCCACGATTGGGTCAGGGACTAGATGGACACAAACCTTCCGAGGAGAGCTGCAGGGCTTTTGAGGGGCTGGGTGTGATGTCAGATCTTCCCGTGTGAGAAGAAAGCCACTTTCCTCCCCATCCCCTGCTGGCATCCCTCCCATGGCCTCCCCTTGACAATGGCGCCTGCTTCTGGAAGCCAAATGATAGCCACCACCTTCCTCCTTCCTGACACCATCAAACATGAAGATGTGTGTGCACCTGGCATGGACGGAGACACCAGAGTCACACCTGCCTCAGCTCAGCCACAGCCCCGGGGCTCCCCGGGAAAGCTGGGCAGGAGACCCCCCACCATCAGAGGTGCAAGGGGGAGTCCCCAGGCTCGCAGTTTCTCAAATGCCCAGCATTAGAGGGAAATCGTGCCACACGTGTGGATAGGGCTGAACGCGCTCCCCACTGTGTGCAGGTTTCTGCAGCGTAATACACAAATCTGAGGCCTGGTGAAGCGACACTCGCAGGTCCACCGTCAGTCACCAGTGCCTTTCTTCTGAGAAGGTGCTCGGCTGCAGCCGTTGACTCAGGACATTACCACTTCTGGATTGATCACTTAAAAAGTGCTGAAATCAGAAAGTAATAAGATTTCGTTTCCCTGATGATTTTTCTTTTCCCACAGGAGCAAGTTGTACTCAGGATGATATCTTTGCTTCCAAAAGGAATAACCTTTAAAAATAAATACAGGGTTGTCCCAGTTACAGAAATGGATTTTTTAAAACTCCAAACATGTGGCCTCTCCATTTGTGGCTAGAAATGTGGAGGAGGATTTTGCAATAAAACTTATACCCCAATCCAATAACTTCAGTGCAAAAGAAATTTCATTTCTGTGCCCAGAAACAGGTATTCTACTAAAATTACTTCTCTGTTCCCTGTTCTTCCACAGTGGAGATGTCACCTTTGAAAAATCTATTGATTGTAACGTCGTCCAACAAGAAAGAACTGTGAGTGTTGAATAAGATATAATAGAACGGTAATGTTCGGTAATTACTTAGATGCAACCGTTTTTCTGTGTGTGATGTTCTCTTTCTGAGTGGCCCTTAACCAGTCACCCATTTGACTTTGACTGTTGGGTGTTCCCTGGGCAGCAAGCACTGCTTGGGGACAGGTGTGGTCCCTGTCCTCAAGGAACATGCTGCCTAGCTGCACGTAAGCCATTTAACTGGATTTCCAAGGTGTGAGGATGTTGGGGAGAAACAGACTTCATGGGAGGGAGGTCACATGTGTTGATGCTGGGTGGAGGAATTTGAATTTGACTCGAGAGTCTCTCTTGACACCATTAAGGTGTATTCAAAAGGAGAATTACAAGACACACTGGCTGGCAACCCACTCGGGACCCCTTCTGTCTCTCTTAGACAAAAACTTTCTTTCCTCAATAAAAATATTCTGCTCCTAACCTCAGAAAAAAGGCACACTGGCTTTGGAGGTGGTAATTCTGGGAGCGGCGTGTTCAAGGATACAGCAAGGATGCAGTGTGTTTGATGCACCTGGGAGGATTGATGGAGTAACCAGGAGAGGTAGATGGTGACCTCTATTGTGTCCTCAGGGGCTGATACATAGTGTGCTGCACCAGTCACCTTTCTAGTATTGTAACAGAATACCTGAGACAACTTTAAAGAGGAAAGGTTGTTGGGCATGGTGGTGCATTCCTGTAATGCCAGCATTCAGAGACTGAGGCAGGAGGTTTGCAAGTCTGAGCCCAGCCTGGGCAACTTATGAGACCCTATTTCAATTTTTTTCTTTTTATGTGGGTACCGGGAGTCGACCTCAGGACCTCACGCTTGCCAGCAAGTGCTTGTGCCGCTGAGCAATATCACCAGCCCTTTTTATCCTCTATGTGGGTACCGGGAGTAGAACTCAGGACCTTGCGCTTGCCAGGCAGGCGCTTATGCTGCTGAGCTATCTCACGAGCCCCCTATTTCAATTTTTTAAAAATTAATAAAAGGACTGGGATGTAGCTCGGTAAGAATCCTTAGGTTCAAACCCCAGTAACAAAAAATGGAATAAGAAGAGGAAGGGCCAGTGAGATGGTTCAGCGGCATAAGTGCCTGCCTGGCAAACACGAGGTCCTGAGTTCAACCCCCAGCACCCACATGAAAAAAAAAAAAAGAAGAAGAAGAAGAGGAAAAGAAAGAGGAAGGAGAAGGAGGAGAAGGAGGAGAGGAGAAAGAAGAAGAAGAAAAAAAAAGAAGAGGAAAGGTTTATATTGGTTCTGTTTGGAAGGTTCAGTCTACGATCAATTGGCCTATTTCTTCTAGGCTTGCATGTCATGGCGGGCAGTGAGTGGCAGAGCAAAGCTCTTTTCCTTATGGCTGGCATATGACAAAAAGGAACAGGAAGAGACCAGGGTCCACCAATCCCCTTTGTGGACACACCTCCAAAGACCTGAAGGCCTCCCACTAGGCCCCGCCTCTTACATCCTCCCAATAGCACCACAGGCTGGGTCCCAGCTTTTAACACAAAGGCCTCTGGGGACCATTTAACATCCAAACTGTAGCACGTGTTATCACTGAAGACTGCATATACCCAAACTTTAGATTTCTGATTGTGTTGTGAAGAAAATATTTCAATTCATGGCATCTAATTATTTTTTTCCTGGGACTTGAGGTGGCTCCGTGGTAGAGTGCATCTTAGTGGGTGCAATGCCTGGGTTCAATCCCCAGCACCAAAAAATTAAAATTAAAACTAACATAGAATTAGTTTTTGAAAGGCCAGTTCCTTTCGGTGTGTAATGAAAAGCTTATGCCTGTAATTTCTATGGAAGAAGAGACGCAAGGGAATTGACTCCAGGAACTCATGAATTGACTTTTTATGATGTTTTGTGTAATGCACTTTTATATGCTTCTTGTGCTTGTTTCTTGAACGTCCCTATCCTACCCTGCCAGATGATTTCTGAAGGGGGAAGCGCAGATGTGCTTGTCATGTTGCAAGGGAGGGATATCCATAAACTGGGACAAAGTGCCATCTGCCTGGGGCTGTAGCTCCCTGCTTGAGCGGGCACAGTTGGGAAGCTGATGAGGTCTGGATTCTGGGCCTTGTCTGGGGTGGATATTTACACACTTTGGGTGCAATGGGGTTTGCAGCAGGAGAAGCCAGCCCAGAGTTGGAATCGAGGGCTCCTTGGGTCTTCTCTATCAGAAGTGCTGCGGCCAGGCCGGTGAACTCCAGGAACAAGCCATCCTTCCCGAGCACCACCCACCTGATGCCTGAGGAGTGCCAGCCATCAGACAGCGTGGAGTTGAGCCAGCCTTCCGAACACACTGGAACTGGGGCCCAGGCAGCATCCACAGAAAGGACCCTGGAGCCATCACCTCTCTGTCCTCCTGCTCTACCTGTGTCTGCAGACATTGATATCCTGCTCCACTCCAGATAGTTCCAGCCTGGCATCTTCAGAGTATTGCACGCACATTTTTCCAGGGAGTGGGTTAGTTGCTGGCCCAGATTCTCAGTGGGGCCAGGACCATGAAAGAGTCCAGCAGTAGAGATTGTCGAACATGATCCGAAGGCCCCCTCCCGGTCCTCGTGCAATGCTGGTCAGTAACAAGGGGCCCATGGAGGAGGAGGGGCCCAGTGGGGCCTGTTCGCTGGCTTGCGTGGCTCTCTGTGGGGCAGTGGCTGAGCAACTCTCTTCCCTGAGCGGCGCCTTATGGACGGGAACCACTCAAATGCACTGCAGAGATTCCACGCAGCTTCAGCTGTGGGCCTGAGAGAGCTGAGAATGCGAGGAGTGACAGTAGGACCTGCGCGCTGTGTAGTCACAGGGGAGACCTTGGCATTGGAAAGAGAATGACAAATCACAGTCCCCGTGGCAGGTGGTACAGCTCGACGTCCAACTTGTAGGAATTATTTCATCCTACTTTATCCTTAGGAAAGTTACTCAGAAAGCCAGGAGAGAGCCAGCCTGGTAATCCCAGTGCCAGGGAAGCTGAGGCAGGAGGATCACCACGAGTTCCAGGCCTGCCTGGGCTATATAGTGAGTTCATGCCCAGCCTGGACTACATAGCGAAACCCTGTCTCAAAAACAAACAAACAAAAAAAAGGCCAAGAGAATCCTGAAGAAATCATTTCAAATAAAATCAAAATCCTTCAGACTGGGGCAGTCATGAGTCCCCTTGCTCAAAGGGGCCAGCAGTGTGGGTGGCACCAGGAGTAATGGGGAATGTCCCTTCTGCCCTGCCACACTTTTTCTTCCATGGCAGTCTGTAATTTGTTCTTTTACAGCAGTCTGTGCCTCTCGTGTCTCTTGTTGGCTCTGCCCCTGAGAGTTCTGATACAATGGACCATGTTTTATGAACCAGGCCCAATGATCCAGACAGGATGCAGTTTTATTTCAAGAAGCAACAGTTGTACGCACAAAGGTTGTCGGAATGCGTTTGTGACATTAAATTGTTCACAGAACATATCAGTATTGGACATCGCTATTCACAATGACCCCAGGACTCGACCCTAACAGAAATCTGTTTGGGTCGCACCTTAGATCCTGGCCCCTCCTTGGTGGTCAGAGTTCATAGAATGATATAGAAAAAGGTTAATGCCATTTAGGATGAAATATGAGGACAGAGTTGCTGGAATCAATAATATATCTAGGAGCGTGCCTAAGAGCACATTAACTTGGAACAGCAATGTGATTATGACATGGTTTATATGCCAGAAAATGCATTTTATTTTAAAGAAATGATCCACTGTGTACATTTTTTCTAGTGTGAAAATAATTCACCACTGCAGACAGGTCCGGTTGGCCTTCCTTTATCTGAAATCAGAAGATGTCCACTTTGGGAGCAAGAACTGGCGAAGAAATACTCCTGTACAATGGTAGGTTTGTGCTGGGCGCGGTGGCAGACCTGCAGTCTCAGCTGCTAGGGAGGCTGAGGCAGAAGGGTCACAAGTTCGAGGCCAGCCAGAGCTACTTAGCAAGAATCTGCCTCAAAATAAAATTAAAAAGGGCTGGGGTACAGCTCAGTGGTAGAGTGCTCACCTAGTCTGCAGCAGGCCCTAGGTTCAATCCTCAGTACCACACACCCAAAAAAGGCAGGTTTGTGTCATAGGGAAAACTAACTTTTCACACCACATGATATTTAGGGCAGGAAATGTCTTATTTTGCCTGTGGTCATGGTTGTGCCACTGGGGTAATATTTACCTCCTCACAGACCCGTGAGGACCGACACACCCTGCTGCCCCAGGCTTGGTGATGGCAGCACATTCAGCCTGTCCCTCACACCTGCATGAAGGCCCACTTGGGACTGCAGTGTCCCTTTGTACAGTAAGGGACTCCCCATGACAAAGCAGGGGACAGAGGCACAGATTTTCTAGAAACAGGAGCTGGGAAATACTAGGGTGGGGGATTGGGGTTTAGGGAGCAAGTCGGTGGCCTTTGTAGTGGTGAAACAAACCTGGAAATATATGAGTTGCAACATCAAAATGAAAATGACCTGAGCTCTAAGTCAGTAAGGTTCGCATTGCTTGGTGAAAAGACACCCGCGGCCCCGCTACTGTCCTGCCAGAGTCGCTGGGAGCAGCCCCTGGGGGCTGCAGCTGGGTCTCAGAGGACCAACCTGTTCTTGAAGTGGGCAGAAAGCTGCCATCGCTTTCCATCTCCTTTCTAGATGGCCTTCCTCGCTGACAAATACTGCAGCTACTGTCAAGACATTTTGCAAAATGTAAGGAACCAAGAACTCGAGAGGGTAAGTTCTTATCTCTAAAAGACACGTCTGTGCCTGGTTGTGAACCATTTCACTCGACAGGACCCCTCCGGGACAGCTAGGGGGACACATGGCACCTAAGTGCTTAGAAGGCAGCCAGGGAGTTCTAGAATGTGGTGCTGACACCTGGTTCAAGCCTCAGGAGATTCTCCAGGGTGTGAAAAGCTGATAGCTTTATGCTTTAAGTACAAATTCAACTTCTTTTTACTTTTAGATCCTAATTCCTGCTGAGTTTGAAAAAAAATACTGGTAGTAACAGTCATCCTGGAATTTTCAATAATGCCAAAGAACTGATACACACTAATGGAAAAACAAGCAGGACTTTGAAGTGGGCGATCTGAAATGGGAACCATAGATTTTTATTCCAGAACTGACTACAACATTAGCGTGTGGCTCAGTGACAGAGCATGTGCTTAGAATAAATACGCTGAGTACGTGCTTAACATTCGCAAGGCCCCGGGTTCAATCCCCAGCACCAAAACAAACAAATAAAAAGTAGAATTGGCTATGGAAAACATAAATAAATCTTTTGGCCATAAGATGAAAATCTAGGGAAACAAGTGCACAAATGAAAATTTTTCCAGCACTTTATTATTCTAAGCACTGCGGCTTTACATGAGAATAGTCACTCAGCAATAAGCACATTTAGTACCAACTCCCTACAAAGCATTCTAGTGAGACAAGAGCATGAAGAATGGCCCCTGATACCGATGTGATATTGTAATCATATTATAACCAACCATGCTCGGGGTCTGACATAATCCTTCCTCCCTCCATTCAGCCCCCTGGTCAAATACTTACTGAAGTCATACTTTGTAACCAGCACAATTTCTGGGATTAGGAAAGTATTCTCCACAAGTCTGGAGAAATGTACGCTCTGGTAATAAAAGGAGCAGAATCAGCCAGTAAATGAGACAATGTGGCAAGTTCTAGAATAGCTGTTTATCATCTGCTTCTATTGCGGCAACAAAATACCTGCGACAATCAACTTAAAATGAAGGAAGGCTTGTTTTGCTCCTGGTTGTGGAGGTTTCAGTCCCCGGTTGTGTGGACAGTCGCCTGTCGCTTTAGTGGAGACGCTGCACATCACAGCAGGAAGCATGTGGGGTGGGCTGTTCCTTGCGGCCAGGAAGCTAAAAGAAATGAGGAGCGACCTTTGAGGGCACAGCTCCAATGACAGGAAGGGCTCTCACTGGGCTGCACCTCTCAAAAGGTCCAGCGCCTCCCAGAAGCACCACGGGCCTGGGATGAAGCCTTCAGCCATGTCCAATCTGCAGCCTGCCTTTTTTCCCTCAAGGAATTGTCTTGGGCCACATATAAGATACATAATATAGCTAAGGTATATAAATAATAAAACTTCATTTGAAAATATTTTTATTAGAACATTTAAACAAAAGAGGAGAGAAAGGCAGGAAGGAAAGAAGGGAGGGAAGAAGGAAGGAAGGAAGGAAAGACAGGGTGGAGAGAAAGGAAAGAAGGAAGGAGAAAGAAAGAAGGAAAGAAAGAAAGAAAGAAAGACGAAAAAAAGAAAGAAAGAAAGAAAGAAAGAAAGAAAGAAAGAAAGAAAGAAAGAAAGAAAGAAAAGAAGCAGACATGCCTGCAAACACATGGGCCTTTAGGACAGTCCAAATCCAAACTATAGTAGTTACTATAACAAAATACCAGAGGCAGGCTGTTTTATAAAGAAAAGAGATTTATTTGGGCTTACAATTCTGAAGGTGCAAGGTCTAGGGACCTCACCTGGTAAGGACCTTCTTGCCGGCAACCCAAGGTGGCACAGAGCATCACACAGCAAGGGAGGGACAAGGAACACATGTATGTGTGTGTGTGTGTGTGTGTGTGTGTGTGTGTGTTTCTAATACATCCACCAGGATTCAGTCACCCTGGTGACCATATCCAATCCTAATCACTTCCTAGATTAGTCACTTTCCCATCACTGGGACAAATTACCCAACATCTGTAACTTCAAGGAAGAGAAGTTTACTTGGCTCATGGTTTCTGAGGTTTCAGTCCATGGTCTGCCAGCTCGAAGGCATGAACATAGTGGTGGAAGGGCTTGGCAGTCAGGAAACAGAAAGAGAAGAGAGGAGCCGGGGACAAGAACATATCTTCCCAGGTCACAGCCCAGTGACCAACTCTAACCAGGCCCCACCTCCTAACACCACATTTAGCTGTGAACTCATTCATGGATAAATCGACTGATGAGTATGGCACCCCATGATCCAATCACCTTCCACGCACATGAGCATTTGCAGGAACATTTAGGATCTAATCCATACAGTTCCCAAAGGCCCACTTCTGAACATCACAGTCAGATTACATTTCCTGCCTCTTACTACTTCAAAATGGGGATTAAACTTCTGTATGAGCGCATTGGGCCACACCATATTCAAACCACAGCAAGCTGTAGGTTAGGACGTCTTGAGGGCCTCAGAAGAGTACCAGAGAAGGCTGGAGAGTTCCCCCAGGGCAGGCTCAGTGGCTGCCAACCCCAGTAGGAAAAGCAGAGGTTCAATGGACAGGAAATGGGGTAGGAAAGGGCTTCCAGGTAGAGTGTGTGATGTGGGCAAAGACAACAAGATGTTCTCAGGCATGACGTGACAGAATGTGCCTCGATTTATCTCTAAGAGAGGGAAGCCAGAGAGGCAGAGGGCAGGTAGGCTGCTGCTAGCAAGGGCTTCATAAACTCCACAAAGACTTCTGGTTTATTCAGAAAGTAGGGAGCAGTGACATAGGTCAGAGCATGTCAGGTTTTGCTACAGTCCAGGTGAGAAGGGATGAGGATCAGTCTGGGGCACTGACAGAGGAGAAAGGGGGCAGATTAGAGAGGTATTTCTTTTTTTTTTTTTTTTTTTTTGTGGGTACCGGGGGGTCGACCTCAGGACCTCGCGCACCAGCAGGCGCCCGTGCCTCTGAGCGATATCACCGGCCCCTTTTTCGTATGTGGGATCCGGGAGTCGAACTCGGGCCCTCGCGCTTGCAAGGCAGGCGCTTATGCCACTGAGCCATCTCACCGGCCCCTAGAGAGGTATTTCTAAGGTAGCCAGTAGAACCTGCTGTCACTGAATGTGGGTGGCGAGGTTGCTGTCCCTGATCAAACCCACTGACCCACAGTGCCAGGCTCCAAAGTTGCCAACCTGAAAAGAACAGGCTCCTAAACCCTGTGCCTCATTTCTCTCTAAGTTTCTTTGGTGACATCTTCTCTAGAATTGATAACCTTGACCTCAGTATCCAAGTCAGAGGCCTATCACTGTGAACTCAAAGGCCTACCCTCCCTTCCTTGATGGCCTACACATAGGAATGACGCCTGCCTCACATCACCGTGGGTCTTTACAATGGCTCAGAATAGCTAGCCTGTGGAAATCCCCCAAGTCAGGAGTCTTTACTAGCTGGGAACCCACATTGGCCACCTGGCTCAAGAGAAAATTCTGGAAAGGCAAGATGGAGGAAACAGAAAAGGAAGGAAGCTGCCATTTTGTTCCTCCACAGGTCTTTAGAGATGGCCTCTATGTAGAACTACATCAACCCCCTGTGCTTACACAGTCCTTGGGAGACTTCCAATTCCATGTCCAAAAATGGCCAAGGCGGACAGTCAGTTAGGGAATGAATATTCATCCTCAACTCTTGACCCTGCTTCTTGGGCCCAGGCCTCATCCTATCACAATCAACTAGAGCCCCCTGGTGGTCAGGAGTCACTTTCTAACTAAAGAATATCCTCACTCAAGTATGTTCCAGATCCCCTCCAACGGCCAGGTGCACTCTGATGGACACAATCTTCCCAAAATATAGCCTGAGAAAGCAGATGGGCAAAGCTTTATATTCATCAGAACAAATTCATCCCGTTGCCCTTCGGGGCTAATTAAGTCTACACGGGATTTTTCTCCCAAGACACAAAATGAGCTCGCAGGGGTCTGTTCTGTTCCCTCCACCAGGTGCAGGACTTGCTTACATCTTTCTGGAAATCTCTGCAGCAAGATGTAGTGATGTTCATGGCCCTGCCCGACGTGTGCCAGCTCTTGAAGTCCTACGACACACAGCTGTACAAGGTAGGAAGACTCTGCCTCTGCTCTGGGTCCTTCCCCGAAATCGACAGCAGATGCCCGGTTAGCACGGCAGCCCGCCCACCCCTCAGCCTTCGGTGTTCATGGGCCTCCAAGGAGTAACTGCCGGGGTGATGGACCATGAGCCTTTTGATCTCTGTCTGAAACTGAGCTTTCCTGTTTTAATTTCCCCACATAAAGAAAAAGCCACAGCACACAGTGACCTGTGGTTCCAGTGCTGGTGACCCCTGAATTGAACCGAAGTTCTTTCTCTGGACATTTTCATCAAAGAAGACATTTAACAATAAGCCACCAGGATAATTGCTTTGGCGTATGGGTAACGGCCAGGAGTTTGATTGGCTTTGTTTGAAGCGGTACTCAAGAGTGGTGGTCATACGTTTCAGAGTTAGTTAGTTATCATTTTGTCTTAAAAACATGAACTCCTTCTGTAAGTCAGTCACAAACCTTAACTTTCATTATTTTTTAGGAAACAATTCTCACGCTTCTCCATTTTTAACACAAAAGTGCAAAACTGGGGACTGGCTTCAGTGCTTAAATCTGTTTGGTGTGACCCACCTAGGGTTGGCAGCATATTTTTAAAAGTTTTGAGTCAGGGGCTGGTGCTGTATAGCTCCTTGGTAGAGCTTCTGCCTAGCATGAGCTCAATTCCTAGCACCGAGGAAAAAAAGCAGACATCACTATTTGTAAAAAGTTCAAATTCTGGCTGTGCCAGCCGGAGGCAGCAAACAGTGCCTGTCCCTCAGGCCAACTCCCGCAGACTTGAATAACAAGCCCTGTCCCTCTGGCCCTCACGAGCTTTGGTACTGGTGAGCAGCAACCCCTGCGGCAGCTGCTGATCCTTCCTCTGCAGGGACTTGAGGACCTTCTCCTGCGTGACTTTCTGGATGACGTTTCTATCCAGTACCTGAAATCTGTCCGGTTATTCAGCAAGAAATTTAAGTGGTGGCTTCTTAACGCTTTGGAAGGTTTCCCATCCCTCTTACAGGTCTCTCAACTCAAAGGTAAGTGCCTGCCACCCCCCAAAATAAATTATTTTGTTTTTAATTTTTGTAAGTATACAGTGATTACTTTCATTGTGGGGAGTTGGTGCACGTATGTACACAGCACATCTTTTTACCTCCCCTCCTCCCCCTCCCTTCATCTCTTGGTCCTCTTCCCATTTACAAAAGATCTATATCCCTGTCATCTGCTATCTATCTTTTATTTTGCTCTTTAAATTACTTACACTTTGGATTCCTCATATAGAAGAAACCATGTGATATTTAAACTTATGTGTCTGATTTATTTTACTAAACGTTATAGTCTCCAGATGCATCCATTTTCCTACAAATGCCTCAAGTTTATCCTTCTTTATGACAGAGTAGTACTCCATGGTGTGTAAATACCTCATTTTCTTTATCCATTCATCTGTTGATGGACATATAGGCTGCTTCCAAGATTTAGCTGTTGTGAACGGTGCTGCTACAAACACGGGCGTGCATGGATCACTGTGATCTGATGTCTTTGAGTCTTTGGGGAAGATATCTAGAGGGGAATAGCTGGGTCAAATGGAATTTCTAGTTTTAGTTTTAGTTTTTTAAAGAATCTCTGTGCTGATCTCTACCGTGGTTGCACTGGTTTACGTTCCCACCAACAGCGCAGTAAGACGCACAATCTGAAGCCCCACTGTGGGGCACGGTGCCATCTCGTCCCACACAAGGCCAGTCCGGACCCTGGGGGCTCTGGCTCCAGCATCCTTCCAGCTTCTCGCTCTGTGAGAAGTGTCACGTCCTCCCTACAAATCACTCCATGGCCTTGGCTTCCTCTCACCTCCAGGAACTCTCTCCCTTGGATCACACGGTCCCCTGCTGACTTTCTAGAATGCTCGTCCGCTCTGGCTGGCTGCAGGGTTGTAGTCTCTCAGTACAGGTTGAGCAGCCCTAGTCAGAAAACCCCGAATCTGAATACCCCACAATCCAACACTCCTCGAGTGCCAACTCGATGCCACAAGTAGGAAGCCGCACCCTGACCTGCGTTGACATGTCATCACAGTCGCGATGCAGGTGCGTTGTGCAAGATGACCTTCAGGCCACGTGTGTGTTTATGAAACATAATGAACTTCATGTTCAGACTTCGGCCCCACCCCCGAGATAGCTTGGCCTGTCTTTGCAAATATCCCACAACCCAGAAAAATCAGAAATTCGAAACACCTGTGGGCCACACATTTGGGATAAGGGTGCCAAGCCCTGCGCTGCGGCCCTGCGCTGCCCGGGCCTTGCGGGCCTTCCTGTCGGAGCCTGAGCCACGGCCACTGGCCCAGCCTGGTCTCTCTGTTGCTCCTTTGGCTCTGTGCCCTGTGAGTGCCACATGTGACAGTCCTATCAGCACCCAGTCCTCCTCGCACTTGTGAGGTCCTGCCCTTGCCCGCAGGCCTCCCGCATCCCCTCCTCCCACGTCCAGCCTTCCCAGTCCAGCAGCTCCCTGGCATCCCGAGTCTTGCTTCCTTGGCAGTTGTTTCCCGGGTGGCACAGGAGGGGGCCTTACAGGAGGGGACAGGGCCTTGTCTTTTCCCACCACTCAGACCCCAGCTGTGTCCAGCAGCATGCTGGACACCCTGATCCCAGTTTCTGCCACTTGGAAACTTTGGGCACAGTCAGGCAGAGCAGACAGAGGGGAGCTGCGGAAAGAGAGGGAGAGAGAGGCTGTACTTGCTAGGGAGGGGTCTGTGGAGAGGACAGAGGCCACTCCAGTCTTCCTGTGGCACCAGCACCCACTCCAGTTCAAGCCTCACTCCGTTTCTTTCTCTCTTCCTATGAACAGCAAGGGTACAAACAGACCCCACCTGTCACATGCTGGGATGACACCATTTTTGGCACACGGAGACATTTCAGTCCCAGGCACTGGGAGAGGTGGGGACGCGCTTAGGCGCCTGTGTGCCTGCTCAGCCCTGTGCCCCTCCCCCCTCCCCCTCCATGGGTGTGGGGACCCGGGGACAGAGTACCAATGATGGCCCCACGCTTGTTCTCCACAGAGGTCACCATGTTTGTCAAGAGACTCAGGAGGAAGACGTACCTTTCCAACATGGCGAAGGTAGGTTGCAGGCACCGCACAGGCAGGACAGAGCAGAGGGCTCGAGTTCGGAGCGGAAGCTGTGCGTGTCCCGCGAGCAGGCAGTTTCTGTCCACAGAGTGGAGGCCACCGAGGGCCTGGATGGCCATGGGCCAGGAGACATGGGGCCCTGTGACGCCCTGTGACGCCCTGTGAGACACCTGCCCCTTTCCCCACACCGCACATGGCCAGTATCTGTGCAGGGGAGGAAGCAGGGGACCTGGCCCAGCCTGTGTCAGAGGTGAAAGGCATCGCACCAGATGCCAGGACAAACAGACAGACGGGCACCCCCCACACACGTAGCTCTGAGCACTTAGTGTGTCCCAGCCTCCAGATTCCTGAGCTCTGACCTCATGCCAGGGTGACTGTGTTGCTCCAGGGCTCTAGAAAGGACCGAGGGGGACCAGAGAGAAGACTGCACGGCCACTACATCTGCAACCAACCTCTGGCTAGAGGCTTCCAAGGCCTACAGTGTTCATCTGTACTGAAAACGTACAGATTCCAGTGTGACCACGCTAGCAGCATTTGCATTGCACTCACACCCGAGCCATCTAGATAGATTTACAGCACGCCAGAGGATGCCGTGCCATTTATACAAGCCCCCAAGCCACTGCGCTTTTGGCTGTCCACAGGGTGCTGGCCTTGGTCCTCCGTGGAGCCCCAAGGACAGCTGTATGATGCTGGTGCCGGCACACGGCCACTCACAACTCTGCTCTGAAATCTAGAGAGCTGTCCCATGCTTCCCTTGTGCACAGCCAGTCACCTGCCCTGTCCCCTCTGGAGAGCCTAGGCTGGGTGGGTGGTGGGCAGCGAATAAGGAAGGGAGGGAAAGCCGCGGTGCCCCAGCCTGGATGGCAGTGCCAGGCGGCAGGCCCAGTCTGGAGGTGAACACTTGCTTGTAGGTTGAGGCCCACGGTAGAGGATCCTATTCAAATCTGTTTCTTTCTCTTTGGCAACAACGAGAAAATCTTGGTAATGGGGAGGGGCAGAGCAGGCAACGGCAAATGCCGCGGTTTGGGTAACCGTCATGACTCCCTGTCTTTAGACCATGAGGACGGTGCTGAAAAACAGCAGGAAGATCAGGCTCTTGAAGTCGGATCTCCAAGCCATCGTCAGCCAGGGCGCCTTGGACATCTCTCCGAAGCCCCTGGAAAGTGACGGGAGCCACACGGAGGAGGCTGAGAGCTACCCGGAGATGAAATGTAATCCTCCTCCTGCTCTTTCCCTGCCAGGGGATTGGGCGTCTACTCAGTGCTAGCTTGGGCATCACAGCCAATTTCTCGATGGGGACAGACGCCATTTCCTCTCGGCTGTACTAATGCGTGAGCTCTCGCAGGACTTCCTGGCAGGGTGACGGTGTCCCAGGGACATCCCTTGGCCCTGTGGCCCTGGCTTCCAGGACCTTCCCAAAGACCAGACAGGGCATCTTGCTGCTGCGGGTTTGCGAGGTGAATGAATGAATGCAGTCAGAGTTTACCGAGTGTTCAGCGCCGCTCAGCAGTACTTCCGTCTGGGGTGTCTCCCTCGGGAAAACGCTTGTTTTCTCCATCTCCCCATAAACGCACAGATTCAAGCGTCTCTTCCACTGAGCAGGAACTGGGTCGACCTGGCTCTGTGCCTGGCCAGGCCGCAGCGGCAGCATTGAGTGTTAGCGTTAACACCGTGCGGCTTAGCAGCGCGCTTCTTGTCCTCTTGCACCGCTCCCAGACAGGTGGTAACGAATTGCGGGGAAGTTCTTGCCATTTGCTATCTGATAAGTTTAATCATTTTGGAAGAAGAAACGTCCTTCTGTGAAGAGCTCGGCCCATGGCTGATGTGTGATTTCACTTGGCAGGGGGTGGGCATCTGCAGAGAAAAGAACCTCGCCAACTTAGGGAAAGAGTTACGACCCCCTCCCCCAACCACAGACAGTGGGCTCCGGGGGCGCTGTGGGCACCAGGCTCCTGTTTGGATGCCCAGGGAGATCCAGTAGGGTCTCCTCCCAAGGGCAAAGCCCCCTCCTGGTCCCCTCACCCGGGCACAACACCGCTTACCTGGTCCCCGTGAGCTCCTTCAGGGCGTCGCCTGCACCTGTTCCCCTCGACACACAGCACAGTACGGGCACACAGCAGCCCTTCGGTGTTTCTTAGCCAGATGAATACATGGGTCCAGCACCACATCAAAGAACCACCCATAGATTATCCCATCCTCTTCTCCGACCTTGAAATTGGGCTGACCTTGGTAAGGTTGCACCATTTATTAAAATACTGAGCCGGGTGTGGTGGTGTACACCTGTAATCCCAGCACTCAGAAGGCTGAAGCAGGAGGATCACTGTGAGTCGGAGGCCAGCCTGGGCTACATAATGAGTTCAAGGCCAGTCTGCACTACATGGTGAGACTCTGTCTCAAAAAAAAAAAAAATACTGAAATGCATCCATACTTGTTAGTAAATGGCCTCTGCCACCATCCTGTCCCTGGTCCCTGGCTCTCCCCAGTCCAAATCCCCTCCTCAACCATTCCCCGTCCCCCAGCCCAGTGACATGAAGGTCAGCACAGAACCTTGCAAGCTTCAGAGCCCTCCACAGCATCCTGATTAGTGGGAGCCCCAAAGGTGCCCTGCCCAGGTATGGGTTCCCCAAGAGGCCCCAGGTGGCTGCTCTTTCCCCAGCGTGAGGCCCCCATGCACTCGCCACACTGCCTGCTGGCTGCCCAGGGCTCCCACGCTCCTGTTGCCCTCTGCGAACATCCTTAAGAGGCAGCAGAGTTCGGCTGGAGGGCAGCTCCCTGACCGCTGCCGCAGGTGCCCAGCAGGCACAGGCTCCAAGGTCAGTTGGCACTCAACCCAGCCTCAGCCAGGGTGGCCACATCCTCCTCAGCTCTCAACTCTGCTTCCTGGGCAGCAGAGCTCAGAAAGGTGGGAAGGTCAGAGCCGTTTCTTTCTCCCTCGATGCTCCCTGTGCAGGCAGAGAACCCAGACCTGGTGTCACACACTTGCACCCTGGAGGAGCGCATTACCCCGAGCAGGGTTCTCTCTGGCTTTGATGCCCCTGGCACTGAAGTGGCATTAGTAATCGAGCCCTATTGTGAAAATGTCAAGGACAGGTGAGGTCATGTCTGCCTGCGCGGTGAGCTCACCCGAAGACGGCTGTGTGGTTACAAGGTGGGTGGTTGTCTCAAAGCCTTGTTCTCCATCTCCACAGGTGGCAGGGCTGAGACAGTGTGACCGAGCCTGATGGCTGCAGAGGTGACAAATCCTTTGTGCTCCAGATGAGTTGGGGCCTTGGGGAATCCCTTTGAATTGATGTGGTTTCCTTGGTTACCTAGGAGACCAACACCCACCCAGGAAGGAGGTCTTCAATCTTCTGATCTCCATTTTTGTTTGTTTGTTTGTTTGTTTTTGTAGGTTTAAGCTGTTTGATTTCTCTGCTGGGAACGTCAGCAGATCTCCGCGTATTCCTCAATTGTCTGTCTTCGAATCTCCAAGCATTTGTCTTCCAGGTACAAAGCTATGACTTTTTACGGGAAAAATTGGGTGTTGCTCATTCTGGCTAAATTATAGCCCACAGTGCCCATTCCCTGCCCACAGGACTCTGAACCGGATGACCGCAAGGTGCCAAGCCCAGGCCTAGCACCCATCCCTTGTGGGTGATGCCCTGGAATCCCTTTGAACCGTCACGTGCCCCAGGGCTGTGAGAAAGAGGCTCTCTGGCAGTCAGAGTGTCCAGGCTGGCCTGGGCCTGGGACAGGGAATTGGTGTCTCACTTCTTTGGCAAGGCAGAGAATTGGGGTGAGGGTGTGTGACACAGGTGTGTGTGTGCATGTGCACGGGTGAGCTCGTGCACACAGGTGGGTGTGCGTGTGGGGGTGTGAGTGCGGTTGGGGTGAGTGTGCATGCATGATTGTGTGTTTGGATAAGCATGAGTGTGGGTGTGGGTGTGAGCATGTGTGTGCGGATGGGGCTCTGAGGAAGGAGCAGGGTCTGTCTGGGGAGAATGCGTCCGCCTGGGGGTTTTGCACACACATTCCAGTGAAGTGTCCCTTGATTTCAAAAACTCAGAGATGCACTGTGGGTGTGGCTAAGTGGTAGAGCGCTTGCCTAGCATGGGTTCCATCCCCAGCACCTCAAAAACAAACCCAAAAAGAACACCAAAGATGACTTGGTCACTGCTGAGAGTGGTTCTGGCTTCGTGGGCAGCTGCCTCTTGGGGGTCACTTCCAGAGAGTCCTGGGCTTGGTTTTCATCCCCATGCACTGAGTCAACCTTGAAGAGCCCAGAACGGGCCCTATGTGTGGGAGAGCTCGGGGGAAGGACTCAAACTAGGGCGAAATGAGGCAGCGCACACCCCCCCGGTGGCACACTCTCTGAGGCCTTGCAGAGGAGTGCGGCTTGGCCTGGGGTGTGAAGGGTGCCTGGGACAGAAATGAGCAGAGAGACGGGGACAGGGGCCCAGGAGAGACCTCATTGACAGTGGTGAGCATGGGGGAGATGGGTTTGTACAGAAAACAAGGAGGGTGATTCCAGGGCACAGAACCAAGACCCAGGGCCCCCAGGATCAGCACACGGCTTTGGGTGTTCTTTAGCCTCTGGCCATGTTGCTGCCACTTCCCTGTCCCTCTCAGCTTGGCCTTGTCCATACCCCTGACCACCTAATCAAGAAGAAAGAGCAAAAATATGAACTGAATCCGTGAAGACTACAGAGGAGTTGGAGCTCTTCAGAACCAGAAACTCCCTGGAAGGAGCTAGAAAGCCGTTTCCAACCCTCAAGGGGTGTCTGCTTCCATTTTTTAATTCTTGAAAAATAACCACCCCAGATTGTATATGGTGTTTGTTCCTCTTTATTGGTCCTGGGCTGAGCTCAAGCCACAGTGACATGTCTGAAATTGCATGGCTGATGAGACATTTATGCACTCGATAGCTAAAGGACTTCAGCGTCACTGGTAGGAAGCAGTGTCATGGTTTGCCCCGTATTTTAGACACTTGCTCAGCCCCTCACTTTAGCCAGGATGAGCCCCCTGAGGCTGCTGTATCAATCCTGCCTCCAAGCAGCCAACAGCCCCATCCTGCATTGTGAGCCACGTGGCACGGTGTTTCCCAGGTCTCCACTACCAAATCTGCAGCCGGCACCCATGAGGCATGTTAGAAAAATGATGTTTTTGTAAGTGCGTGCCTTTGAAGGGCTTGTTTTGCAAAGTAGCTTAGCCAATTTAAAAAAAAAAAAAAGAAAGAAGGAAAGAAAGCCAGACTCTTGTCAATAAAACACACTGTTCCACACTAGGCCTTGGGCTTGTTGGAGATGACTAATGGCTTCAATTGTGAGCATCTGGCCCTCTGCTAGACAGGGAGAGGACGGCCAACTTTGTCATGCATTTCTCACTGTTCTTGGCCCATGCAATGCTTTCTAAAAGGAGGAGGAGCAGGAAGTGCCTGGCAGTGGCAGTTGGTGGCCAGGAAGAGCGCTCAGTGGTGCCCATGGCTGCTGTCTGAATGTTCGAACGTTCGTGCACAGAGGTTGAATTGCCCAGAGCTTCTTCCCTGATGGCCCTTTGAAAGGACCCTTGAAGTTTTCTTGTAGTCTCTTTGTCTCTCACATTAACACCCCCACCCCCGCCCTCAACCTTCTGCTGGTCACCAGTGGGACAAGGGTCTTCCCAGAGCCCAGGTGCGTGGTGAGAAGCAGAGAGGGAATTCATGTCCACCATGGTGTGCCAGGGCTTTCCATGGGGGCAGAAGGGAAGAAGAGCAGCACAAGGGGCATTTCCTCCTTTCTGGCCAGTCTTTCCATCTCTACTTTAGCGACATACTGGTGCCCGCCAGTGGGGGTCCACAGGCCATAAACAGAGAGGTAGCAGAGGCTCTGGGCATTCATGGAACACAGGCACCTGAAAGTCACAGGACCCCATGGTTTGTAGATGACTTCAACTTTGTCCATGGTTTGTTCTCCATCTAGAGCAAAGAAAGAGGATTTCTCAGTCTGCACATGGCAGCATCTTGCCGGTTGGTACCTAGGTCAGTGCCCCACAGGCTGCTAGAGGACCTCACTCTGCTGGACACAGGGGCTAGGACCTTCCAGTCCTGAGGTCACTTACAGGACACAGTGGCCGGCATGGCATCTTCCCAGATAAGCAGCCTTCGTTTCATTGTTATGGGATCCTGTGCTGCTTTATTTACGATCAGATATGGTGCCCTGGAGAGTTAGTCTAAAATAGCTACTGACCTTCTGCCCACAGCCACAGGTTAGATGGAAATCAGATGTGAACTAGTTCTAAAGTGGAAATAAAATGAAAGTTTACTATAGGGGGGAAACAGGCAGTCCAGCCTCGGGAGAGAGACGGTGGAGCTGGCTACATCACAGAGCAGCCAGTACCAAAAGACACACTCCGCTTTTACGGGGTCTCATAAGAGTGTCATGAATCATTCACGGGGTTTTTCAAAAGGAACAGAGGATTTTAGTTACCGCACAGGTGTGCGTTTGCACGTGGCCCAAAATGTGCACAGAAGCATGATCTAGCCCTTCTCTGGGTGAAGCTCTTAGTGTGGAAATGCATTACAGTGGAGGTATAGTGATGCTTAGGCCCATCCATGGCCATCTTTGCCCGCACTGGTCTCACCCACTTTGCCCACGCATCCCACCTTCTTATCCTTGCTCATTAATCAGTAGCCTGATCGACTCCTCCCCCCATCATGGCCACAAGCTGCGATTGTCTGCTTGTTTTCTCTCGCGCGGCTCCTTCAGGGTCTCACCTGTCTATGGTGACAGCCAGGGGACTTCAGCATGGTTGCTCCACAGCATTTCTTTGTGGCACTTAATAAAGAAAACTCTTCGACAAAGTGGATTTAACAGAGTTTATCTGGGCAGAAAATTGTTCCAGAATGGCGCTACCCTCCGAATCAGAAGGTCCAGAGAGCTCTGCCCTGCAGAGAGGCCAGTGCTGGGAGGCAGAAGAGACCAGAAATAAGGAACTAGAAGGAAGCTGATCATTTCAAAGTTACTTTTTTTGTAAGGATTAAAGCAAAGGTGACTTGCTAGGGAGAACTGGTCTGTTAGAGGATTTGGGTAGTGTCTCTCTCTGATGAATTCTCAGGTCAGATAAACACCTCGGTTTCAGTCTGGTGACCCAGAACTTTAGGGGGAGTGACTCCATTTTGTCTTGGTCTGTTGAGGCCCAGAGTAAGAGCTCAATCCAAATCAGTGGCCTCCCATAAATTTTATTTAACACCTTCCATAAATCACCTCTTTTTTAAAATTTGTGTGAGGATTTGGGGGGAATAGGCCAATTTTCTACCTCCCAGCTTCCCTCCACCTACTTCAAAAGCCCCATCTCCAAAGAGGCCAAGACTAGAAATGGTCCTCCCGTTAGTCCGCTGCCTCAGTTCTTATGCCTGTCATTTTATCCCCCTCTTCTTTGGTCTTTTAAGAATGCCTATACATGACAAATGTGTGTGTTTGAGAACATGCTATTCTTCCAGATTTCATCATTAAAAACAGCATTTACTTTTCTTACAAAAAATGTAACAGCCAAGCAAAAGCAAGGAGGAGTTTATGAAACTGGCTGCCAGCTTCCAGCTGAAATGGAATTTCCTTCTCACTGCCGTGAGCAAAGCCATGACCCTCTGCCACAGAGACAGTTTCGGTGAGTCAGAGAACATAAAATCATTTTGTGTTCTGCCTTGTAAACATGAGTGTCTTTAGGAGGTGTGATCAAAAATACAGTGAATGCTGCTGCTAAATGCCACCTAGAAACACATAACAGTATGTCCTCATCCACCTTAGTCAGCAGATCTGGCATCGTGTGACTTCTGAATCTTCCCCAAAGTCAAAGTGATTATGAAAGGTAAATGTTTTGAACCAATTCAGTACATCAAGGCAGCCACAGTAGCACAGCTAAAGACACTCAGGAAAGAGCACTTCCAGAACTGCTGCAGAAAGTGGCAAGAATGATGGGATATGTGTGTTTAAAATGAGGGGGAGTGGGGCCGGTGAGATGGCTCAGTGGCTTAAGCGCCTGCCTTGCAAGCGCGAGGGCCCGAGTTCGACTCCCGGATCCCACATACGAAAAAGGGGCCGGTGATATCGCTCAGCGGCACGGGCGCCTGCTGGCGCACGAGGTCCTGAGGTCGACCCCCCGGTACCCACAAAAAAAAAAATAAAATAAAATAAAATAAAATAAAATGAGGGGGAGAATTTTGAGAGGAATTCCTGGTAATGTGTCTCTTACTATAATTTTTAAAAAATGTAAACACTCACCATACAGTTCTACCACACCTCATATATTATTAAAGGACTAGGAATACAGCTCAGTGGTAGAGTACTTGCTCATTATGTTGAAGGCCTTGAGTTTGAAATCTCAGCGCAGAAAGAGAAAGAAAGAAGAAAAAGGGCCGGTGAGATGGCTCAGCGGCATAAGCACCTGCCCGGCAAGCGCAAGGGCCCAAGTTCGACTCCCAGAACCCACATATGAAAAAGGGGCCAGTGATATCGCTCAGCGGCACGGGCACCTGCTGGTGCGCGAGGTCTTGAGGTGGACAACCGGTACCCACAAAAAAAAAAAAAATATAGAGAGAAAGAAGAAAGAGAGAAAAAAAGAAAGAAGAAAGAGAGAAAGAAAGAAGAAAGAAAGAGAGAAAGGAGAAAGAGAAAGAAAGAAAGAAAGAAAGAAAGAAAGAAAGAAAGAAAGAAAGAAAGAAGAAAGAAAGAAAGAAGAAAGAAAGAAGAAAGAAAGAAAGAAAGAAAGAAAGAAAGAAAGAAAGAAAGAAAAAGAAAGAAAGGAAGAAAAAAGAAAAGAAAAGAAAAGAAAAGAAAGGAGGGAGGAAAAGGAGGAAGGAAAGATGGACAGACTTTTAGAACCCATTCATTTCTATTGATTTAGAACCCATTCATTTCTATTGATCTTTCTATGCAACATACAACATAAATACAGAAAACCATGCAAAATGACAGTCATCTTTTTACTGACAAGGTGACAGTACATTTGCCCCATCGTAGTTGACACGTAGGAAGCCCACCCTTGCTTTTGAATTATACACTTCGCAATGTTTTGAGAAAAGCATTGAAAGACAATGGAAATGGAGGAAAAATTCAGTTCTTTGAGCCGTCCATATTTAACTTTGCAGCAGCACATTTTGCAAACTTCCTGGTCAATAGTTTTCCTCCGTCAAGGGAAGTCATGTCTTTGATGAAGATGCAGCACAAACAGCATTGGAGGAAGAGAATTTTTTGCAGCTTCCTGGAATGATTCATCCATTCAACAGACATTTTTACAATGTCCTAGGCGTCTTCCTGGGCACCGGGCAGGCAGCGGTAGGAGGACAGGCACAGTCTCCACCCTGTCGGTTCACACTCAAGCCAGGCGTCATCCCTGCCCAGAGTGCTGCCGGGGCCCTCACACTCGGTAGGCAGAGCAAGGCGGAGAAGGCAGGCCCCATTCTAGGTCAGTTCTGCAGCCACATGGGTGACACCAGTTTATAATGAGGCCCTGCTCTCTGATGAGGTCCAAATGGACTCTGCTGCATGCTGATGCTTTTCCGGGGCAGAGAAGTAATCCAGAGTCCGTGTGCAGTCACAGACACAAGCCCAGCCCTGCGGTCATCTCGGCCTTCACAGTCTACCTTCCCTGGACCTCCGTGTCCATTCAGAGTGCTCACACCATGGATTTTCCTCTTCCCCTGGCCTGTGATTTGCACGAGGTCGAGGAGGCCAGGCCTTGGTGATCAAGCTACTCTCAACGAGGCCAAGCATCTCACAGGGCCGGTGTCCCTCATCCCCCACCCCTCCGAGGAGAAAGCACACTGGGCAGGGACAAATCACGAGAGCTTTGGAATGCGCAAAAAGACTACTTAAAATGGACAAAGAGCTCTGAAAAGATAACATACAACCTAGGCTTGGTGGTACACGCCTGGAATCCCAGCACTCCAGGAGGCTGAGGCAGGAGCATCGTAATTTCGAGCCTAGCCTGGGCAACTTAGAGACTTGGCAAGATTCTGTCTTAAAATAAAAGATTAGAAAAGAATTGAGGATGTAGCTTAGTGGAAAGACCCTGGGTTCAGTCCTCGGTACCAGAGGAATAAAAAAAGATCGAGCACACCTTTCATCATTCGTGAGCTCTTCTACAGCTGTGTGCCCCAGAGCAGCCTGTTGGCCACGCAGATGAGTTCCGCCACGGAAGGACAAACTGCATGTGTCCAGCAGATGCAACTGAGAACCACTGAGGACAGAACTACTTGCATCTGTGTGTAAATGATTGCCACCGTTCTTCATAGCATCACGCCTTTAATACTTTGAATTCTCCCTCAAACCATTTGCAACACCTTCTGGATGCCCTCCTTCACTAACGAGCTGAATAAAATCGTGGAAGAGCCACAGGTTTACCTTCATTTAAAAATTACCTTTGTGGCTGGTGAGATGGCTCAGCGGCATAAGCGCCTGCCTGGCAAGCGCGAGGTCCTGAGTTCAACTCCCGGTACCCACATACGAAAAAAGGGCCAGTGATACCGCTCAGTGGCACGGGCGCCTGCTGGCGCACAAGGTCCTGAGTTCGACCTCCGGTACCCACAAAAAAAATAATAAAATATAATAAAAATTACCTTTGAGTGATTGCAGCGGCCCGGAGCCTCTGCTCGGTTTCTCAGGCAAACATTAAGGACCATCTTCTTTCTGGAAAAGCAACAACATCTGGCTCTGGGAACAGTAGCCAGGCCCTGCAGGATCTACTTCCGCCCATCTCATGCTAGATGGGCGTTAAATCCTCTTTCGTGGCTGAGACAGGCCCTGGGCGTGGACTGCTGCAGGAGCAAGGCGCCCCTCATCTGACCGCTCCCCACCCACTCCCAAGTCAGCTGTAGGGATGATGTTCTGCCTCGGAAAAGCTGTCGCTGTCACAGGGGTTTCTTTACTGCCTCTCTGTCTGCCATCCATCAAGGGATTCACTCCTGCTTGCTGTTTCCGTGCAGGCTCCTGGCACCTGTTCCACTTGCTGCTTTTGGAGTATGTGACTCACATGTTTCAGTCATGCCTCGAGGAAGAAGAGGAAGAGGAGGACACTGGGAATCTCAAGGAGGCACTGCCGGATGTCCAGCCACTCGCCCAGCCGGTCCAGGCCCTCTTCCACCCTCTAGGTCCCGCCCCCCCTCAGGACTCTGCGCACCCGAGCACCGGCCCACCGCGGGTGACACTGGAGCATCAGAGCCACAGCCTCAGCCCTGTGGGTGTGAGCAGTGTGGTCCTCTGGGTCCTGGGCTTCCTGGTGGACACTGCCACGGGCAATAAGGTAGACACCAGGACACACACAAGCGCACACACGCACACACGCACACACACACACCACAGGGTCATTTCCAGGGAGATAAAAACCACACAGTGGTTAGGAAACCCATGAAATCACAGGCTCCAACCAAGATGACAGATTCTAAAACCCCCTTTGCTTGCACTCGTTTTGCCAGGGGGAGGTTACAATAGCTTACCTGCCGGTCTCAGGCCAGCTGGGGTGTGTAGTGCAGTGACAGGGGACGTGGTTAGGAGTCTGGAATCAGGGTGGCAGGACTTCTCTTCCCAGACTTCCCCTGCCACGGTGGGACTCACCGAGCCACGGAGCACTGCTAACCGCTGACCGCGTTACACACTAATGATGCTGCTGGCATCCAGAGACAGGTAGCATTGATCAGAAAGCATCTGGAAACTGTTGAATTGGGTACATCTTAAAAGATAAAAGTAAGAGTTGCTATTTATCTAACAGCCGCTTCACACCTTCCATAGCCATCGTCTTGGAGGTGTACAACCCTGTCGAATATCTGTTCTTATCACTGCCAAGGGTTGGATGAGGAAAGCGGGACTCGGGGAAGCACAGGGGTTTCACAGCCACACAGCAAGGAGACACGAGGAAGTGGTGGACCTGAGATCAGAGCCCTCTCTTCCCGCTCTCGAGTCCGCTCTCACTGCACGACAGGTCAGAGGAGGGCAGTACACACCCCGAGAACAGCAGGAAACAGGTGGGAGGGAACAAAGATGAGGCCTCAGGTGTCAGCAAAAAGAGCCAGTCTGCTGCAGGAAGCAAATGAAACTCCTCCATTGGGAGTGGGGTTGGGTTGGATTTTAAAAAGTGGTGTACGGCACACACCTGTAATCCCACTATTCGGGAGGCTGATGCAGGAGGATCACTGTGAGTTCAAGGCCAGCCTGGGCTACATAGAGGAGACCCTGTGTCAAACAGCAACAGCAGCAAAGGTGACAGCAGTTGTCTTAGTACTAATTTCTCAAATCCTACACACCTTAGCTGTCTGGCCACTATTGACCGTCTTCCTCTTGTGCCCACACGTTCCCTATTGCACGGAGGAGTTGCACTGAGTCGGAGACCATTAGAAGCAAGTGTTTCACCCCCATAGAGGTTAGCAACAGCCAGGGCCAGGAGAATAAGTCACAGTTCAAAATTGTTGGGGCCAGGGATATAGCTCAGCGGCACAGCACCTGCCTGGCAAGCGCAAGGTACTGAGTTTGATTCCAGGTACCAAAAAAAAAAAAATTGTTCACACCCTATCATCTTCAAAGTAATCAGATCCTTCCAGGGTCCTTTCCTTCCTAAGCAAACTCCCTTCTGGGCTTTCCGGAGTGAGGGGGTCCTGTACAGTTACTGAGCCCTGCTCGGGCGAGAAGGCACGCAAGGCAGACACTGTGAGACACTGTATTTGGTTTCTGATTTTTCACCTTGAGATAGTAAACTCGTCTCTCCAGCTGCACTCAGTGCCCCCTGTGCGATAGGCCCAGATGTCGTTACTGGAATAAGTCTGGCTGCCCGCCACTCAAAAGCCAACATTTAGGAGGTGACAGTTGGGAGAAATGAGATTTATTCAAGGGCCAGCATCTTGGAGGCTCCATTCTGAGCTGAGCGGTTGAAGGGCTTCTACAGGGCGGGAAAGGGGAGGCGGGAACACAGCGGCACACAGTGGGCAAGAGCGGGCACATGGCGGGCATACAGGCTGCACACTGAGCGAGGTCTTCCTCACCCAGAGTATGGCACTGGATGGCACCAGGTTGAGGCTAGCTCCTCTAGCTCGCTTGGGACAGATACATACTTTTATGCAAGTTAAATCTCACAGAAATGCACAGGCTTTGTGTTAGTTGATGGACAGAACTAAAGACTAAGAAGGGGCCTTGCAAAGGTCACCAAATTCTGTGTTCTGGGTTCTGTAAATCTAAAGAAAGACTATTTAACAGTTGACACCCTAACCATTTAGGTGGAGCTTCTCTGTGGAGTTTAGAATACCAGAAGAAAGAGAGGGGTTCAAAGGAATGGGGGGCAGCAACCACGAGGAAGGGCGCAGGGAGTGGCTCTGCCAAGGACAACGCCTGGGGAGAGGCCTTGCCACAGCGCCTCTGTAAACGAGCTCTTACCTCCTCCGTGAGCGAGTAAAGCAGATGTGACTGTGAAACATGAAACGGTGACATCCTGGCCCCAAATTGGAGATCTGAGGTCCAGGTGGGAGCTGGGCCTCCTCGGCTGGGGCAGTTAAGGTGCCATTTGGGGAGCCGGTGTTTCAAGGCTGTCAAAGGAGGCCCAGTTCCATCTGGAGAAGGGACTGCTCGGCCCTGCTCCCCGCACCTTCGGAGGGCGTGCCTAGGCCTGGCGGCAGAGCCCATCGTGTGCTGGCCAGCGGTGAGCCCAGCGGAGTCAATGCCGGGGCACTCTCTTGAGCCACACGGGGCCAGCATTAGTGCGGGGCCACAGTGGTCAGCTCCCAGGGGTAGTTCTCTCTGCTCCTTGACTGGGGCAAGAGGACAACCACAGCATAATAATCTGTCAGAGGAAAATTAATCAGTGACACTTGTTAAAGCACAGAAGGAAGACTGTATTCAGGACCAGCATGGTAGCTTAGGAGCCAGAGCAATGGGTTCTTCAAGAGGAGAGACCGGGCCCAAGTCCGAGTCCAGCAGGGCAGTGGGAATGTGGAGCCAAGGATCGAGGTGGGGCCAAGAGGTAGGAAATCACTGCGGGTAAAGATCGGGGTCGAGAGGTTCCGGCTAAGCTGACCTAACAGGAGTCTCTCAGAGGACAAGACAGGGTGACCCGTCATCCCCCAGGGCGTGGAGGACGAGGACATCGGTGACGATTGGATATCGAGGTGGAAGGATCTTGCTCAACTGGCTTAGCAGCACTGGTTGCTGAGACTGGATTTGAAAGAAGTGCACTGATGGGCCCAGGGAAGGTTCTGGAGCCTGCCGAATTTGGCCAAATGGAGAGTCTTGGTCAATCTTACACGCTCCTTAGTCAGCAAGGTGACCCAGAGTCAACCTTCACCCCCTCAGCCGCCGTCAGGCAGGCGTGGAGGGCAGGCTCCAAGTCCACATGGGCCAGGCTTCCTGTGTGGCGTAACCTCCCTGTGAGGCAGGGGCGATCCTCAGCCCCGTTTCACAGATGGAATAACTGAGGCTTATGGAGGGATTGAGTAATTTTCCCAAGGTCACCTCACTAATAATGGGAGAGCATGAATCCATGCTCCCACAGATCTCCTTCCCAGCATCCTGCCTCCCTAGAGAGTACTCTGCCATGGGCTTAATTCCAAAATCAGTGTCTTGGAGTTGGATAAGCAGGCAATTCTCACACATAAATTCCTGGGGTCAAATTCCACCTCTTCTGTCTATTGGCTGAGAACCATGGGAAGTTGCTTAACTCGAGGGGATAATATGGAATTCCGTGGAACCACTGTGAGTTCAAATAAGCTAATCATTATAAAATGCTTAGAAAATTCCTTAGAATGCAGTAAGTATCTGACAGCCACTCATCATAATTATTATTTCTCCAAGGAACTCTCCCCATTGGACGCCTTCCCTTACCACTCTCCACCCAACCCCCAGTTCCTCTGCAGTTCATTACAGTGAGGTTTGACCTATACTTAATTGGTGGAAATAATAGAGAAAATATTAAATACTTAATTGAACTACCTAATAAAGCAATACAAGCATATGAATGATAGGTAATCCAAGGTAGTATGCATTAGAGATTAATTAAAGCCACTCTGTTCCTTCACCTGCTGAATTAGCTATAATGACTTACGCTACCACCCAGAAGTTCTACTCCTCTAATTTTCATTGCCTTCCTTATTCAGCATTTGCACTCATCATCAATAAAAAGCACACCCTCCATGTCCCATCTGCGCTCATCTGCTGAGTTAACGCCCCATGCATTGCACGTAGGACAGCTCCTCCTTCGAATGATTAGTGCTGCCCCACACCTAGATAACAAATGAAATCAGCGTTCAGTTCCTCAGCACCACATCCGTCACTCTGGTGACGTTCGAAACAGGATGCCAAGGCATGCTTAAGAATACTGTAAAAAATTAATGATGTTAAATATGGAATATTCCTTTAAAAGAACAAATTACATGGTTTTCACATTAGATTGGGTACTTGGGATTAAATCAGAAAAAAAAAATATTAAGAAGGAGGGAGAGAGAGAGGCGAGAGAAAGAGAGAGAGAAGAGGCAACTCTCCAGCCCTGGGGTAAAAGTGAAGATAATTTTCTGAAAAAGAAGAAAAATATCTCTTCATTGAACGGTGATGTTATTGTTGAATCCGGAGAGAGAAAAACATACTTTGGTGAATCTTGATGCTAGTGTTATGTTGTGCAAATCTTTGCCAAGACGTATCAGCTTATGGAAGATTTATTGATGAAATCAGACCAAGAAAATACATTTCTGTTGGTTTTAAAGTGCTTGCGTGCAAGGAATTGCAAGTCTTCTCAGTGCTCTCAGAGCCAGGGAAGGATCGCAGATTGTCCTTGTTCCTCAGGCAGGTTAAGCAAGAGGTGGCAGGAAGCGGAGTGACAAGCTGTGAACTTCTTGAATCTGGTACTACCTAAGCTAGCGCCACTCCAGCAGGCATCAGATGGCTGTTGCTGTTTCCTCCCCTGCCTAGTGTCTTTTGACGGATGATGGAGAGAGAGTCTATGTGGCAGCTGGAGAGGCCCATGTCAGCTCAGGGACCCCTGAGAATGCAGGGCTTGCGTCCATGTGGGGAGGCGGCCACGGTGATGGGTGCCTAAGCCACACGAGACCCAAGGACATCTCCCTAGCACTCTCCATATCTGTCAGCAGGCAGTCCTCTCCGGTTCCTTTTCTTGCAAGGAGCCCACCCTCTCCTCTTCCCCCGTCTCTTGCCCCATCTTGGGATCGGCAGTACTCCCATGGCATCCTTTCCAGACTGGAACATCCCCGGAAATGAGGATCTCCCCTAGCAGGGACACAGGCACACACATCGTTATTACGCCCCCAGGTGGGGACAAGGACATAGTAGATGAGTTCCAATGGCAGTTCCTGGAGCTCTCTCTCATCTTTTCCTTTTCAACATTTCTCCCTTGCAGCACATTCAAGTCTTGCTGGAGGACAAGGCCACCAAAAGCGCCACAAGACTCAGCCTTCCCGTGGGAGAAGAAGCCCTCGTAAGCCTAAAAGACGGACGAAGATTTGTGATTCACATATCCAATGTACCCTAAAGCTCTGAGAACGCAATGCTAATATGAAAAATGGTTTAAACAAACAAGGCATGAGTAAACAGCTAGACTCACCTTCTTAAAAGTATATTAAATCCTAAAGCTTTTCTATTGCTATAAAAAATGTTTTATGTATATATTAGAGGTAGCATTTTTTTTTTTTTTTTTTTTTTTTTTTGTGGGTACCGGGGGGTCGACCTCAGGACCTCGCGCGCCAACAGGCACCCGTGCCTCTGAGCAATATCACCGGCCCCTTTTTCGTATGTGGGTTCCGGGAGTCGAACTCGGGCCCTCGCGCCTGCAAGGCAGGCGCCTACGCCGCTGAGCCATCTCACCGGCCTAGAGGTAGCATTTTATGTTCATATGTATTTCAAGGAGTTGGTCTGTATCAAACTATAAGCTGATTTGGAGAATAATTTTTGATTCTGTTGCTTTTCTTCTGGATCTTTCCAAGTATTTCTATTTTGGGATCTAACTGAGGAGAAATTTGAGATATCTTGTTGGGAATAAAAATGGTTAAGTCTCCAGAGAAAAAATTTGAAGAACACACACTGGTACAAATGGTAAAATACCAGTGGAAATATTTTTCTTCCCCTGATAATGACCTAATTGAAACAAAATTTGTAGAAAGATCCCCTAAGGCAGTGAGGAACAGAAAAACTCAATTTAATACCCCTGTTGTTCTCATTCGCTGATACACTAATCACCTCGGTTCACCACCCTGACTTCCTTAAAGGGGAGTAGAATTTTGAATGCAAAAACATCCACAATGAATGCGGATGTCCTGCTCTAAGTCACCTCTTATTTCTCTTTTTGAAGCAAAATCCTAAAAATATTGGATCAAGAACAAATCATTGTTACACCAGATCCATTTTTATGTAACTGATTATGACATTTAAAAGGAATTTTAAAATGCATGCTTAACATGATTTCTGGTATAAATGAAAAGAACAGAGAATATTTTATTGATCTCATATTACATATGAAATGAACTCACATTCTCATATGAAATGAATTAGATTGACCTACAAAATCAATTTAATTGCCCTAAATGCTGAGAAATTTTAAAGAAGCATAAGAATTGTATGCCTGAAGATTCATTAAGAATTATTCCTCTTTGTGGTTAAAGAAGTAATTATATGTGAGAGACCTTTACGACTCCATTTACCAGACTCTCCAGTCCTCGCTCTCTAGGAGCAGGGCCTGGTCATAGAATGCTGGGTGCTTTCCCGGGTGATCAGCGCCTGACTCTGAACGTCATTTGTTCGCACGCAAGGAAGCAGGCGGTCCACGGCCCGAGTCAGAACAAAAGCAACCACAGATTTATAAGTCTGGGAACAGTGCGTTTTGTTTGCATATTTGGGGGTAAACTGATTAGGTAAGAGTTGGCAGAGGTCACCATGGGGGTGCTGTCCTCGAATGCCCAGGTTTATTAAAGAAAGCGATTTCAGCTGTTCACCTGTACGACTGGAAGTCAGGATGCGGGGTGAAGGCGGGGAGTTGGAAGGGGGGTCTGCAGTTGTTGCAATTTTTTTTTTTTTTTTTTTTTCATTTTTCAAATGCTGGGGATGGAATCCAGGGCCTCACACATGCTGGGCAGCGCTCTACCACTGAACTGCACCAGAGGCCAGAACTGTTGTGATTTTTATTATTAGTTTCTTTCTAAATCGTCTTGGCCATAAGGCAAGACAGCTGCTCTGTGGGAGGTCCTTGACGAGGTGCAGGTGGAGAGGAGAGTGACAGGAGGGGGACACAGGAGAAGGTGGAGCCAAATCAGATTCCAGACCCGGAAAGGTGAGGCATGATGGCAGGGGAAGAGAGAGGACCGGGATGGCTCTGCCTCTGAGCCGCACCCCAGCCACCTCTTTGCACCTCCCACCCCTCCGTTGTGAGCTGAGGCAGGAGGCCCAGCAGGGGAGCGAGGACGCAGCCACAGCCACGGCCCACGGCAGCCTTGAGCCCTGCAGCGGCTCTCACCCCGGAAGAGCTCTTCTTGCTTCTAAAATTTGACAGAGCTTAGCGTGTTGAGTATTACACCGGCATAGACACGGCTGAGCAGGGAAGGTCTTCTATTATTTGAAGACACATGAGCACAGGAAATCCCCCTACCCTTCGCCCCAAACCTCCAGCTTGAATTTTTATCTGAGAGGCAGAAATACTTGGCAGAGCAGATCGTAAGATTGTTTTCTGCTTGCGCCATGGTCTGGGGGTGGGGGAGCGATATTCAGTGTTTATAATATATTTTGACCAAATCCTCTCCCGCATCACCAGCCCATACAACCCTCTCAGGACCTGCGCACTGAGCTACATTCCCAGACCATCTTTTATTTTTTATTTTGAGATGGCGTCTTGCTAAATCGCTAAGTTGCCCAGGCTGGGCTTGAATTTGTGATGTGCCTGCCTCAGCCTCCTGGAGTGCTGGGATTACAGCTATGTGCCACACACCTGGCTTGGGCGGTCTTCATGGCAGCACTACAAGTAAACCTTGGTGGCCCAAAATGCACCCTGCCACGAGTCCTCCCCACCACTCTGTGGGGTGATCTGAGCTGGACCGGATGGCCCTGGCCGTGCTCACCTCTCCAGGTCCCCAGTGGGTTCAGGGGACCTGGCTGCTCTGGGACAGCACTGGCTGGGATCCCTGGGCTGCACTCCGTGTGGCTCACATATGGCTCCAGCAAGCTCATCCACGCTCCTTGTCATGGCAGAGGGGCTTCCAAGACAGTGGAAGCGGAAACACAACACAGTTCACACCCTCGCTGGCATGGAGGGTGTTCCCGGGCCACGGGCCTGAGCACGTCCAAGCTGAGCCACTAACAGGGCGACGCAGGGAGGTGTCCAGCTACTGGAATTGCTCATCAGCCCACCCCACCACACTCAAGGTAATGTCTTCATCACTGCCCCAGCTGTCCTGTTACGGAGACTTCTGTAGTGGCAATGACCTGCCCAAGGCCATCAGGGTCACAGCCACCGCCACCGTTCCTCCGCGGTGACTCTACTGCAGGGCTGTTCTGCCTGCCGTGGAGCTGGGTGGGAAAGAGGCGCCTTGGGGTGCACATGGGAAACTGTACTTCCCGAAACAGCAGTGTGAACTGGGAATACGAACGGGGCCCTGTGCGACTGGAACCTCCCCAGCGAGCATCGCTGATTGTCAATGTGGCGCTTGCGGCAAGAGGGGCACGTCGCCTTCCCCCTCAGGGTAAAAATAGCGACACCCGCACAGATTTCAGAACACAAATTTCACTCGTGATGATAAGCTGGAAGCCCATTCACATTCCGGCAGGAGACAGATTGTCCAGAAGCAGATATCTGATCTAAAATATACAGCAATGTGTTCCAAGATGGTTTGTCATGTATTTATTCTTTGACCAGGTACGCTTTCAATGCTGGGGGTCGGCCAAGTATAAATCCCTGCTCTTAGGGAACTCAGGTTCCTGATAGGGAGAGGCTGACACTGAATTCATCAATGATTAAAAGCAAAATATCTCACAGCAATGAGTTTTGGGGACAGCAACACACAATGTGGGTGACAGTAATGAGGAGGGAATGTGGCCTCTTAAATGCATTCAAACAAAGCTTCACTCACAGGTGAGATTTGGAAAGAGGTCTGAAGAAAGGAGGAGAGAGGGAAGGCGGGAGAGCTCTAGAGGGAGGGGAGGGAGCTAAAGAAGGAGGAAGCCGTGAAGTAAGTGATTAAGGATGTAAAGTCACTATTTTCTGAGACTAGGACAGACTAGCCTGTTAGAACCAGCTCATCGGCTGGAACCAACTCCACACGCTGTATGATATATATTAAAAAATCTTCTTAAAGGCTCAAGACGTGGGGGTGAGAGTGTGGGTCAGGAGCAGGACACAGCAGGACACCGCAGGACACAGCAGGACAGCCACAACACTGAGGCGCTGCTGCCTCCAGTCCGTGTGAATCTGACCTTCCGCTTGATGCCATCCCGGTGAAAAGGACAGGAGTCACAGGTCAAGACCCCCCATGTGGGGAGTCCAAGACAGACCCTCCCCACCATAGAATAACCCCAGGGTCACACTCACTCCGGGTAAGGGCGTCAGAGGCAAGCCCACCCTTCTCCCCCGGGAGGAGACAGGAAAGTTGCTGAGCTGATGGGAACAGGAAGCTGTCCTGGGAAACTCTGACCAAAAGCCTGCCCCAGGGTACAGCTTTTTAAATTGATTTTTTTGAGCTATACATTACATAAAACCTTCCCATTTAATGTGCAGGGTCCATGGTTTTTAGGATATTTAGAACTGTGGAACCATCACTGTGATCCAAATTGAAAATATTTTCATAGCCAGAAAAAAAACAAAAGCCATTGGCAGCCTCTCCCACTCTCTCTGTCTGAGAAGTGCTCCTTTGAGCGACCATCCCTCACTGGATGGATGCCACATTTTATTATCATTCATCACTTCACAGACATTTAGGTGGCCTCCACATCTTGGCTATCATGAATAGCGCTTCTCTAAACAACCGTGCGCACATTTTTGCAGGGACGTGTGTTTTCATTTCTCTTGGGTTCCTATCTAGCAGTGAAATTTCTGGCTCATATGGTAAATCTACCTTTAGAGGAAAGCCAAATTTCTTTCCAAAGTACCTGCACCATTTTACATTCCCATCAGGAATGTGGACGGATCCAGTTTCTCCACATTTTGCCAACATTTATGACCTGCCTTTTTAAAATCATAGCCACCCAAGAGCACAAAGTAAAATCTCACTGTGCTTTTTATTTGCATTTCTCTAAGGACTGAGGTCAGGCATCTTCCCATGAGCTTACTGGCCACTTGTATATCTTCTTTGGAGAAATGTCTATTCGTATCCTCTGCCATTTAAAATTGGGTTACTTCCTTGATATTAAATTGTAAGTGATCTTCGTATATTCTAGATATAAGTTCCTTGTCAGATACACTATTTGTAAAGATCAAAACAGTAAATACTTTAGTGTGTCTATATAACAGAATTTTTGACCTAACCAAAACTGTATTATCACACTTAATAAAAAAAATATTATCTAATATTTAGTTCATATCAACAAAAAGAAAATACCAGAAATAAACCAAAGAGAAATTTGGGAACTGAAAAATACAATAACTAAATCAAAATATTCAGAAGAAGTTTGAGAAGTTCAACAGACTTGATCAGGCAGAAAAAAGAATCAGCAAACTTGAAGACAGATCAGTTGAAATTATCCAGTCAGGGGAGGAAAAAAAGCAAGATGAAAGAAAAAGCAAGAAGAAAGTGTAAGGGGCTTATGGGACACCAATAAGGGGAAGTAAGACAAGCGCTATGGAGCCAGTGTAGTGGCACACACCTGTAATCCTAGAGAGGCTGGACAACCTAGGGACCTAGTGAGACCCTGCCTCAAAATAAAAAATAAAAAAGAGACAGGCAGTAGAACTCAATATGAAGATCCTGGGTTCAATCCCCAGGTCTCTTAAAAAAAAAAAAAAAAAAAAAAGGTGCACTATGAGAATTCCAGGAAAAAGCGAGAAAGATGTAAACAGGTTATTTGAATAAATAATGGCTGAAATTTCCCCAAATCTGGGGAAGGTCATGACATCCTGATTTAAGAAGTCCAGGGCTGGTGAGATGGCTCAGCGGCATAAGCGCCTACCTGGCAAGCGTGAGGTCCTGAGTTCAACTCCCGGTACCCACATGAAAAAAAAAAAAGTCCAATGAATTCCAGCCACAATGAACTTAAAGACAATTTTGAAAGCAGCAAAATAAGTAAATGAAGTTTTAAAAAGTGATTCATCGTACATGAGATGTGATGAAAATAAATAAGTGAATGTTTAAATTTTAAAAATGTATTAGAATAAATGACACATTGCCATGAATCCCCTTCAAAATTCTTTCCCTAACTTCAGGCACACAGATCCCACCATTCTTGCCACAGTTCTGAAACAGTTCTAGAAGTTCTCTGTTGTGGTATCTTTATGAGGTATGAAGAAACATACAGTGAACACTGCTGCCTAGTGCTGTTCAGTGGAAAGCAGGATGATAAAAACATGACGCTGTGCCCTCGTCCACCTTAGTCACCGGGTCTGGCACTGTGCAGCGTCCAGCTCTTCCCTAAAGTCAAAATGACCATGAAAGGTCAACATTTTGAGTTAACTCAGGTTACAGAGGCAGCCAGGACAGAGCAGTAGAAGACTTTCATTGAAAGAGGATTTCCAGACCTGCTTCAGACAGTGGCAAGCAGGACGGAATGAGTGTGTCCAAAGCAAAAGGGGATATTCTGAAAGAGATTCATGGAAGTCTCTTTTACTGTAATAAACTTTTTTAAATGTCATAGTCATTGTAGTTTTCAATCACTCCTCACACGAGGGAGATCCCCATAAGATCATCAGCAGAAACCTCCTAGGCCACAAGGGCCACAAGGGGTGTGATTTATTCAGGGTACTGACAGAAAAACTGTCAAAAGGATCCTATGTCTGGCAAAACTGCCTTTCAAAAATGAAGATGAAAAAGACTTTTCCAGACAAACAAAACACTGGGGAATTTGTTACCTCTACATCTGCCTTACAAGAGATACTAAAGTGAGCCCTTCAGAGTCAAACCAAAAGACACTAGAAAGCCATAAGAAATCATAAAACAGGAAAAGCTTGCTGGCAAAGGTAAATACACAAGAAAACACTGATTACGGTAATACTGTTTCAGTGCATGAATCACTTGTAATTCTGATAAAGAAGTTAAAAGACAAAAGTGTAAAAAGTCCAGCCTGGGCTACAAAGTGAGTTCAAGGCCAGCCTGAACTCCATAGCAGAACCCTGTCTCAAAAAGACAAAAAAAAAAAAAAAAAAAAAAAAAAAGGGTAGCAAGTAACAATAACTATAAAAATATATTAATGAATATAGAACAAAAAAAGATGTAATTTGTTACATCAGTAACAAAGCCAGGGAGGAGCAAGAGTAGGATTTTTGTATACAACTGAAACTGAGTTATCAGCTTCATGGTAATCCCACAGAAAATATGTATAAGAGATACACACAAAAAAAAGAAAAAAGACTCAAAGTATGTCACTACAAAAAAAAATCTATGAAACATGTAGGAAGATGACAGGCGAGGAAAAGAGAGACAAAATGGTACAAGACAGAAAACAATTGAGACTTCCGGAAAAAGATGGCGGATCTGTAAGAAGCAGGCAGTGAACCTCTCCAAAAGTCGCCCTCCGGACACTGGAATATAGTGACTGGAGGAGGACAAGAAAGAGGGAAGTGGCTCCCCTGGACCCAGGAAAGATCTGAAGTGCAGTTCGGGGCCCACGGAGAAAGTGAAGAGAGAAACCCCAACAAAGAAGAAGGAGGTGGCCGCCGGCGCCTTTTCCCTGTGTCGGGAATCCCGACGCGACTGAAGCGGTTCAAACCTGCGGACACGCGGTGACTGCCGGCGCCCCCGGGGGCCTCCGCGGAGGAACGCGAGAAGCGGCGGTGCAGAGAAGCAGCGGCCGTGAAGGACACACTGACTGGCGGTGAGTGCTGATGCCCGGCCGTCCCGCGCGAGAGAGCGACTAGCCGGACGCCATTGAGGGAGGCAGCAGCTGAACTTGGAACTCAGGGCGGCCGCCACTCCATCCACGGCTCCAGCGGGGACCTCTGCGGAGGAACGCGAGACGCCGCAGTACAGAGAAGCGGGGGCTGTGAAGGACACACTGACTGGCGCTTTTCTTCCTGGCATGCCAAGACTGAGATTGTCTAAGGATCACAGAAAATACTGTGGCACAGTACCAAAGAACCAAGGACTGGGCCAAACAGGCAGCAACTTCTTATCTCCAACAAATTGAAGAGGTAGGATCTTGCCGCAGGCTCAAAACCCAAAATTAAGCTACACCTGGAAGATACCTCAGAGAAGTAGCCATCTCCTAAGAGTTTGAAATACTAGCAATAAAGCAACCCACCAAGGGCAATTTACAAACATCGCCCCAGGAATAAAACTAAAGAAAGAAAAGAAAATGAGATGACACTTAAACAAGATGCAACCCCACACATCCGATTCACCAAAGGCAAACCCAGGGGGTAACGAGGTGGGACAAACCAAAAGACACCCACCTGACATCTCTGAAGTGGTAACAACAAAGCAGTTGAATGAGGCTCTGGAAGAATTTAAATCAGGGCCAGTGAGATGGTTCAGCGGTGTAAGCGCCTGCCTGGCAAGCGCGAGGGCCCGAGTTCGACTCCCGGAACCCACATACGAAAAAAGGGCTGGTGATATCACTCAGTGGCACGGGCGCCTGCTGGCGCGCAAGGTCCTGAGGTCGACCCCCGGTACCCACACACACAAAAAAAGAAATTTAAATCAGAAATAATTTCTCAGATAACTGCAGAGATAATGTCCACAATGAACACCATGCTTAAGGACACTAAAGCAGACACAGACAAAAAAATAGACAAGCTTAAGAAAATGATGGAAGCCATGAATGCTCAGCATAGGAAAGAAATGGACTCCGTAAAGCAGATTCAAGCAGATGTCCAGGAGAACAAAAATTCCATTGAAAGTATTTGTAGCAGATGAAGCCAATGTGAGGACAGGATCTCAGATATAGAAGACAGGCTTGCAATTAATGGTCATGAAAAGAAAGAATTCTTAAAAATAGCAAGGGACAATGAAAATCAATCCAGCAGCGCTAGATGATGCAAAGGAGAATAACTTAAGACTGACCGGAGTCAATGAAAAAGCAGGAGATAGCATAAATGACATCAGAACACTGATCACAGACATTATAACAGAAAATTTCCCTGATAGAGAAAAAGAATTTGACATTCATATAAGTGAGGCTTATAGAACTCCATTTAGCCAGGATTGAAAAAAATCTTCAGCCAGGCATATCATAGTCAAGATTCCAGAAATTCAACATAAGAGTAGAATCTCAAAAGCTGTTAGAGAAAAGAAACAAATCACCTATAAAGGAAAGCGCATCAGAATCACAGCAGACTTTTCAGCACAAACCCTCAAGTCAAGAAGAGCTTGGAATGATGTATTTCAAGTTCTAAAGGAAAATAACCTTCAACCCAGATTGATGTACCCCGTAAAACTATCTTTCAAAACTAATGGAGAAATAAAATATTTCCATGACAAAGAACATCTGAGAAAATTTATAACCACCAAACCAGCACTCCAAAATGTTTTGAAGGACATTCTAGAAAGAGATAACAAGGACTACAACTCCAGGAACTCCAACAGAAGGAATCCACCAGGCAGAGCAAACAATTAAAGAGAGGGAAGGAAAAAAAAAATAAAAAGAAGGGGAGCCAACAACAGGAAAATAACATGACAAGGATAAGTCAATACATAGCAGTTTTAACCATCAATGTTAATGGTGTCAATTCACCAATCAAAAGGCACAGACTGGCAAATTGGATCAAGAAGCAAGATCCAACAATATGCTGTATACAAGAAACACATTTAATTCAAAATAAATTCATAGACTGAAAGTCAAAAGATGGAAAGCAATACTCCATGCAACAGGAACCCAGAAAAAAGCAGGGGTAGCTATTCTTTTTGCAGACAAAGTGAATTTCAAGCCAAGAATGATTCAGAGAGATAAAGAAGGTCACTACATCCTTGTAAAGGGAACAATCCAAGAGGAAGAGATAACAATCATAAATATATATGCAACTAATACCAGTGCACCCAACTATATAAAACAAATATTAATGGACATGAAAAATCAAATAAGCACTAATACAATTGTATTGGGGGATCTCAATACCCCACTGTCACAAAAAGACAGATTAACTAGACAAAAAATCAACAATGAAATATTAGAACTGAACCAGACTTTGGAACAAATGGACTTAGTAGATGTCTACAGAGTGTTCCACCCCACAACATCAGAATACACATTCTTCTCAGCTGCACATAGGACGTTCTCCAAAATAGACCACATACTAGCTCAAAGAACCTGCTTAAGTAAAAGCAAAGGAACTGAAATTATCCCATGTATGGTATCAGACCATAGTGCAATGAAATTGAAAATCAATGGCAAAAGAAATCACAAGAACTACCTAACCACATGGAAATTAAATAGCACCCTATTGAACAACCAATGGGTCACAGATGGAATTAAAGAAGCAATTAGATAGTTTCTGCAACTGAATGATAATGACAGTACAACATACCAGAACTTATGGGATACAATGAAAGCAGTCCTAAGAGGGAAATTTATAGCATTAAATACCTATATCAGGAAAACAGAGCAAGCACAAATAAACAACCTAATGGTGAACCTCAAACTTCTAGAAAAAGAAGAGCAGGCTAAGCCAAAAACTCGTACAAGGGAGGAAATTATAAAGATCAGACCAGAAATTAACGTATTGGAGACTAAAAGAACAATACAAAGAATCAACAAATCAAAGAGTTGGTTCTTAGAAAGATTAAATAAAATTGACAAACCCTTGTCTAACCTTATTTAAAAAAAAGGAAAGAAAGTACTCAAATCCACGCAATTAAGAATGAAAAGGGTAATATCACAACGGACCCTGCAGAAATTCAGAAGATCATCTACACCTACTTTGAAAACTTGTATTCTAATAAGGTGGAAAATGCAGAAGAAATGGACAGATTCCTAGATACATATGAATTACCAAAGCTCAACCAAGAAGATATAAAAATCCTAAATAAACAAATAACAATCAATGAAATCAAAGATGTAATTAAAAACCTCCCAACAAAGAAAAGTCCAGGCCCTGATGGATTCACTGCTGAATTCTACAAGAAATTTAGAGAAGACCTAACACCACTACTTCTCAAACTCTTTAATGAAATTGAAAGGGAAGCAATACTCCCAAATTCATTCCTGGAAGCAAGCATTACCCTGATACCAAAACCAGAGAAGGACCCAACTAAGAAAGAGAACTACAGACCAATCTCCCTAATGAACATGATGCAAAAATCCTCAATAAGATACTGGCAAACAGAATGCAACAAATACACCATGACCAAGTTGTATTCATCCCAGGGATGCAGGGATGGTTCAACATACGTAAATCAATAAATGTAATACTCCATATTAACAGAACCAAGGACAAAAATCACATGATCATCTCAATAGATGCAGAAAAAGCTTTTGACAAAGTCCAGCACCCATTCATGCTAAAAACCCTACAGAAAATTGGAATAGATGGTCTTTATCTCAATCTGATAAAAGCTATCTATGACAAACCAACAGCCAATATCATACTAAATGGACAAAAACTGAAAGCCTTCTCTCTAAAATCAGGAACAAGACAAGGATGTCCACTGTCCCACTCTTATTCAACACAGTCCTGGAAACTGTAGCCGAGCAATTAGCCAAGAGCAAGAAATAAAAGGAATAATGATTGGAAAGGAAGACGTTAAATTATCATTATTTGCAGACAACATGATACTGTATGTGGAAGACCCCAAAAACTCCACTAAAAAATTGCTAGATTTAATAAGCAAATTCAGTAGTGTAGCTGGATACAAAGTCAACACTCAAAAGTCAATAGCATTCCTGTACACCAATAACAAACTCACTGAGAGAGAAATTAGAGAAACAACACCTTTCACAATAACATCCAAAAAAATGAAATACCTAGGAATCAATCTCACAAAGGAGGTAAAAGACCTCTACAGTACTCTGAAAAAGGAGATTGAAGAGGATATCAGAAAATGGAAAGATATCCCTTGTTCTTGGGTTGGAAGAACCAACACAGTGAAAATGGCCATACTTCCAAAATTGTTATACAGATTTAATGCAATTCCGATCAAAATTCCAACAACTTATCTCACAGAATTAGAGCAAACAATCCTAAAATTCATCTGGAACCAGAAGAGACCTAGAATCCAAAGGCAATTCTGGGCAACAAAAGCAAGGCAGGGGGCATCACAATCCCTGATTTGAAATTATACTATAAAGCTACTGTGATAAAAATAGCATGGTATTGGCAAAAAAAAAACAGACCCGAAGATCAATGGAACAGATTAGAAGATGCAGAAACAACTCCAGACATACTAAACCACCTTATCTTTGACAAAGGTGCCAAACACATTCACTGGAAGATAGCCTCTTTAATAAATGGTGCTGGAGGGCCGGTGAGATGGCTCAGCGGCGTAAGCGCCTGCCTTGCAAGCGCGAGGGCCCGAGTTTGACTCCCGGATCCCACATACGAAAAAGGAGCCGGTGATATCGCTCAGCGGCACAGGTGCCCGTTGGCGCACGAGGTCCTGAGGTCGACCCCCCGGTACCCACAAATAAATAAATAAATAAATAAATGGTGCTGGAAAAATTGGCTCTACACATGCTGAAGATTAAAATTAGACCCATATCTTTCACTGTGCACTAAACTAAATTCAAAATGGATCAGAGATCTAAATATTAAAACAGAAACATTAAATCTCCTGGAAAATAGAATAGCTAAAACTCTTGAAGACATTGGTGTAGGTAAAGACTTTATGAATAAAACCCCAATGGCACAGGAACTATCACAAAGAATCAACAACTGGGATCTCATCTTATTAAAAAGCTTTTGCACAGCAAGTGAAACCACCAACAGAGTGAAGAGACAACCCACGATGTGGGAAAAAATGTTTGCCAGCTACTCCTCAGACAAAGGATTACTATCGAGAACATACAAAGAACTCAAAAAAATCAGCCCTCCCAAATTTAAAGACCCAATCCAAAAATGGGCATCTGAGATGAATACATACTTCTCAGATGAAGAAATACAAATGGCAAACAAATATAAGAAAAAATGTTCAACATCACTAGTCATTCGAGAGATGCAAATTAAAACAACACTGAGATTCCATCTCACCCCAGAAAGAATGGCTATTATCAAGAAGTCAACTAAATAACAAATGCTGGAGGGGCTGTGGGGAAAAAGGAACCCTTCTTCATTGTTGGTGGGAGTGTCGACTGGTGCAGCCACTGTGGAAATCCGTGTGGAGATTCCTCAAAAAACTAGGGTTGGAGGTCCCATTTGCCCCAGCTATTCTCCTTCTGGGTATCTTCCCAGAAGAATTAAAAACATCGTACCGCAGCGGTATATGTGCACCCATGTTTATAGCAACACAATTTGTAATAGCTAGATTGTGGAAACAACCCAAATGCCCATTAACCGAGGAAAGGATAAAAAAGATGTGGTATTTCTACACAATGGAGTACTACTCAGCCATAAAGAAGGATAAACTGGAAACTTTTATAGGTAAATGGATGCAACTCGAGAAAATTCTCACAAGCGAAATAAACCGGATGCACATTTGTAAACATCGTATTGTCTCCCTAGTATAAAAATTCAATTTCACTGTGACTATTCCATTCCTTAGTCTATTTTTACCTAGCTTTTACATGGCTTAATCTTATACTGAGTAATGTTTTTCTCCAAAAGGTATTTGTACATTCTCTAATTCTTGAGTTTGTTAATACATGAGAATGTTTACTTGTTGTCTTTAAAAATAAATAAATAAATAAATTTTAAAAAATAAAAATAAATAAATAAATTTAAAAAAAAGAAAACAATTAACAAAATGACAATAGCCAGTCCTTCCTTATTGATAATTACTTTAAATGTAAATGGCTTAAACTTCCCAGTGAAAGACAGAATGACTGGATTTAAGAAACAAAAACTGCACTGTCTATAAAAAGATTCAATTCAGACATAAGGACATAGATAGATAGAAAGTGAAAAGATGGAAAAAGATATTCCAAGAGGGAACAGGAGTAGCCATATTTCTATGAGATAAAACAGATTTGGGGTCAAAACTATCACAAGAGACAAAGAAAGTTATGATATAATGTTAAATCAATTTACAATGGATATAGAAAAATGGTGGGTATATACTGGATACCCACTCAACATCCAATCAACCAAAAACAGGAGTAAACATTAATGAAACTTACAGGAAGGTCTGGGGTGTGACTTAGAGGTAGAATGTATGCTTAGCGTGCACAAGGCCCTGGGTTCAATCCCAGGGAGCGAGCGCATGCACAAGTGCACACACACAAACACAAGATGTAGAAAGAAATAGATAGCAACGCAATAATAGGAGATTTCAATACCTCATTTTAAATAACACATAATCATCTTGACAGGTCAATAAGATAACAGAGGGCTTGAACAAGATCATGGACAAAACAGACCAAACAAACATACATAGAAAATTCCATCCAACATTAGTAGAATACACATTCTTCTCAAACACAGAATGTTCTGCAGGATAATTCACATGTTACATCATCTAACGAGTTTAACATATTTAATACAATTGAAGTTATACCAAATGTCTTTTCTGGCCACAAAGGGATGAAACTACAAATGAATTGCAGAAGGAAAACTAGAAAATTTTAAAACATGGGGAAAGTATACACTCTTGAACATGCAGTGGGTCAAAGAAGAAATCAAAAGAGAAGTTTAGAAAATATCTTAAGACAAATGAAAATGAAACACAATATACAAAAATGTATAGCTGTGACAAAAACAGTAATAACAGGAAAGCTTATAGCAGCAAACACATATAATTACAAAGAAGATCAAAAACAACCCAAGTGGGCCGGTGAGATGGCTCAGCGGTTTAAGCGCCTGCCTTGCAAGCGCGAGGGCCCGAGTTCGACTCCCGGAACCCACATACAAAAAAGGGGCCGGTGATATCGCTCAGCGGCACGGGTGCCTGCTGGCGCACGAGGTCCTGAGGTCGACCCCCCGGTACCCACAAAAAAAAAAAAAAAAAAAAAAAAAACAACCCAAGTTAACAACTTAAAGAACTAGCAAAAGACGAGCAAAGAGACTAAGCCCAAAATTAGTTGAAGGGAGGAAACTAAAGATCAGAACAGAAATAAACAAAATGGGAAATAGAAAAATAATTGTAAGAATCAACAAAACTAAGAATTGTTTTCCAAAGAGACCTAAGGTCACACACATCTAAACTTCAGCAAGAGTGCTGAAATAAAGTAGTGAGGAAAAGACAGTCTTCAACAAGTGGTACTGGAAAAACTGGATATCCACACACAAAATAATGAAATTGGACCCTTTTCTCACACCATACACAAAATTAACTCAAAATGGGTTGAAGATTTAAGCATACGATTAACAGTCTTAGAAGAACACACAGGAGGGCCGGTGAGATGGCTCAGCGGCATACGCGCCTGCCTTGCAAGCGCGAGGGCCCGAGTTCGACTCCCGGATCCCACATACGAAAAAGGGGCCGGTGATATCGCTCAGCGGCACGGGTGCCTGTTGGCGCGCGAGGTCCTGAGGTCGACCCCCCGGTACCCAAAAAAAAAAAAAAAAAAAAAAAAAAAAAGAAGAACACACAGGAGAAAGCTTCGTAGCATTGGCCTTAGCAATGATTTCCTAGACCTGACACCAAAAGCACAGGCAACAAAATAAAAATAGGCAAGCAGGAGTGCATCAAACTAAAATGCATGTGCCCGGCAAGGAAACACTCCCCAGAACGCACAGAAGCCTGAAGAACGAGAGAATATATCCGTAAACCGTACCTCTGATGAGATGTTAATATCCAAAATATAAGGGACCCCTACAGCTCAGTGACAAACACACACACACACACACGTACTTTTTAAAAATGGGCAAAGAACTTGAACAGACTTTTCTCCAAAGAAGAGACACAGCCAACAGGTACGCAGAAAGATGCTCAAGGTGACAAATCACCAGCTAGGCTCAAATGAAAAACACAGTGATGTATCGCCTTGTGCCTGTTAGATGACCAATATTGTAAAATAAACTCATATAACCTGAAAATAACACGTGTTGGGGAGCTGTGGAGACGTTAGAGCGCTGCGGTTGGTAAATGTGTCAAATGGTGCAGCAGCTATGGAAAACAGCGTGGTGGGTCCGTGAAAAATTAAACATAGAACCACCACAAGACCCAGCAACCTCATCTCGGATATTTACCCAAAAGAACTGAGCGCAGGGTCTCAAAGAGCTGGTCACAGCCTCACGTCCATCACAGCATCATTCACAATGGCCACGGAGTGGCTACAACTGCAATGTCCCCGGATGGACGAATGGAGAAGGAAAAGGTGGCACATGTAGACAACACCACATTAGCCTTAAAGAAGACAGAAATCTGTCATATGCTGTGACGTGGGTGAACCTAAAGAAGATTATGCTGGATGAAATAAATCAGTCACAGAAGGACAAATTCTGCGTGATTCCACTTACATGAGGCATGGAAAGGAAAGGAGTCCAATTTAAAGAAACAGAAAGTAGAATGCGAGCTGCTGGGGGCCACTCAGTGGGTCCAGAGCCTCGGTCACGCAAGATGACAAGTCCTGAAGATGTGCTCACAGCAGACAGCACAGAGAGCAACATCGCATTCTGCCCTCCAGCACCAAGAGGGTGGAGTCCATGCGATGCATTTTTACAGTAAGGATACACGAACAAAAGCTACTGACAGGCATTTCACCAAGGGTATTACAGTGGCCAGTAAATACAGAGAAAAGTGATCTACCACACTGGCCACCAGACAAATTCAAACAGCAAAGAGATCCCGTGGCTCATCTACCAGATTCGGAGGGGGGTGTCAATAAAAAACAAAAACCTAACAGCTGCATTGATAAGAATGTGGGAAAAGAGGAGCTCCTACTCTGAGAGCAGCGGTTGGTGTGATCACTTTCTAAATCATTGTGACATCATATAATAAGATTAAATACACTCACAACCCCACCTTTGTTAACGGAGAACAGGTCTCTAGATCTAAATCTCTCCCAAAGGCTACACTGTCTCTAGCTTTTCGAGGCTCTTCGAACAGGTCTGGACTCTAGGAAAGCAAGAGATCCGCAGAAAATTACCTTCTATAAGTTGAGTAGGAGGACCTATTAAATAAATGCCAGGCGATGAATAAAAGTGGCTAACCTGGTACATGTTATATGGGGAAGGTGGATATTGCTTGCCCTCCTAAATCCCCTCTGAGTTTGGTTCTAATTAGGGAATAAGGTACAAGAATCAGAACACTTCAGAGAGAAAAAGCTAATTGGGAAATTTTGACCAAACAGGACTTAAGTTCTGCAGCTGAACTTACTCCCTCAGACGCAGATGGGCCGCCCACCTCCTCCACAGGCTCCGCTCAGGCCTGGCAGGGGAGGGTGCGCAGAGCATTCAGAAAATGAGCAGGCAGGACTGAAACCAGCATGCCCACCAAGGTCCTCTTCCCAGACCCCTCTGCCAGATGTCACCGCCCCTCCCCGGGGAGGAAGGAGTAAGAGGACAGCAGGGAGCCTGCAGGCAGTCTCTAGATTTCCCTTCCCAGAGACTGGAATGGACGTTCTTTCTCCCCTGTGAAAACAGAAAGTGTGCAGGAGCGGCCTCCATCACCTCGAGCATCCCACCTGCCATCCCAGGCCGAAATCACAAATGCAGGGAGGGAGGTCGGAAACGGAAATGAAGTCAGGAGTCAAATGATTTGTCACGCGGCTAGGAGGCCACGGGCAGTCTGCACTCACTGGAACCAGAGCCGTTGTTTTTGATGACTGACTGCATTGCCTACCGAGGAGATGGGGTGCAGCATTCCAGGGATGGGGGGAACGAGCAAGACAGAGATGCAGACAGACAGAGCGTTAAGGTTGGTAGGAGAGCAGCAAAAAGCAATGGCAGAAGCCAAGGGAGGAGATGAGGTTACTTACTTGGAGAGAGGAGGAGAACAAGATAAGGCTGGAGACACTCCAGAGAAGACCGGGGTCCAAACAGGAGACTGAGAATGTGCAGCCAGAAAAATGAGAGAAGACCTGAAGGAGGAGGGCGCGGCCAGGTGTGTGCTAGACTGCAGGGCACTGCCCTAAGATAGAGACTAGGGGGGCCGGTGAGATGGCTCAGCGGTTTAAGCGCCTGCCCGGCAAGCGCGAGGGCCCGAGTTCGACTCCCGGTACCCACAAACGAAAAAAAGGGCCGGTGATATCGCTCAGCCGCACGGGCGCCTGCTGGCGCGCGAGGTCCTGAGGTCGACCCCCCGGTACCCAAAAAAAAAAAAAAAAAAAAAAAAAAAAAAGATAGAGACTAGGAAGCCACCCTGGAAAGCATGGCCCAGGGAGCCGGGGGCCAGGGGACCTTCCCAGACATGAAGTAGACTTTCTCCCCAACATTGGCTTTGGATGGATGAGGAGAGGAGGAGGTAGATCGACAGGGAGTGGGACAGACAATTGGTCATTTGCCAAATCATTTGCCAGACTTTGGTAACATTTGCTAATAATAATAATAATAATAATAATAATGGAGTGCCGTTTCAATTCTTTTCATCCAGAACGAATTTGGAACTGGATTATTAGATTTTCAGCAGAAAATCTAGAGTAGAATATGTCTCTGAATACATTGTGGCTGGCATAGCAGAGGTAAGAAACAGTAATTAATTTAAATTTTTTCAATATCTGTAAAACGTAATTACTGGACATAACCCAAGATGTTTTAAGACTGCGGTATGGTATTAACCATTGTTACCCTCCTATTATGTTGTTTTGAAATTTTGTTCTTTTTTTCTCTCTCTCTTTAAAATTTAAAAAAAAAAAAGGACTGCATTATGTATTAGTGTGTTCTCTTCTGCCAGTAGCACAACACCATAGCCTGGCTAAATTATAAAGAAAAGAGGCTTATTTCCGCTCGTAGTCGTTGGCGGTGCAAGGTGGAGGGGTCGCAGCCGTGATGCCTCAAGGCTGGAAGGGTCCAAATTCGCCCCGGGCATCGCACGGCAAAGCAGGCAGTCTACGCGCGCCTGCGCCTGTCCCTGCGGTCCCTCCGGTTCTTTACCACCACCGGGGTGTCATCCTGGGTCACCCTGATAGCTTCATCCAGTTCTAATCACCTTGCAAAGGTGCCACCTCCACCGTGAGCGTGGGATCCAGTTTCTACCCTCTTCATTCCTCGCCGCGGGGACTAAATTTCAGCACAGGAAGCCTGGGGCCGCACACGCCACCCCACACCAAGTAAAAAGTTGATTCTGCTTGGAGACGAACTGGGGCGGCGCCTCCTGCCGTGTAAGGAGGTCCTCGTCCGTCAGGGAAGGGGAAGGGGCTTTGGCCCAGACAGAAGCGGGGTCGCTTCTCCCCGCAGCGCGCGCTCGGCCTTCCCGCCTGAGGGGCTGGGGTGAGACCCCTGCGGCGATGCGTCCGGAGAACCGCGCGGCGCGGGCCCGGCAGCCGGATCGAGCGCTTGCCGAGCCCTCTCCCTCCGTCCTCGCGGGGAGGAGGCCGCCTTCGCGCGGAGCAGAGGGTGTGGCGCCGGGGTCGAGCGCGGGGCTCTGGCTGCAGGCCCGGTGCCCCCTGCAGGACCGGAGCCACAGGACCCGGCGCGGCGCGCACTGCGCGGTGTAAACGGCGCTCTGCGGCAGCGGCGCGCGCAGCCCGGGGTGGCGTCTGCTCCGCCGCAGCCTCCGATTCCCGCACGCGGCCCGGGGCGCTGAGGGCGCCCGCGGCTGGGACCCCTGCGGCGCGCGGAGGCCCGGGTGCCGGTGCGCGCCTGGGCCGCCGGGGGGCGCTGCCGTGCCCGCCGGGTCCCCACGGCCGGGCTGCAAGATGTCCCCGCGCCGCCTGGGCTGGCTGCTGTGCTGCGGTGCGCTGCTGTCGCCGGCCGCGGGCTACGTGCTGGTCAGCTCGGTGTCCTGGGCCGTCACCAACGAGGTGGACGAGGAGCTGGACAGCGCGTCCACGGAGGAGGCGCTGCCCGCGCTGCTGGAGGACCCGGGCGGCCTCTGGCAGCGCAGCTTCCCGGCCGCGGCGCACGAGGACGGCGCCCCCCGCGCCCCGCCGCGCCCCGCGCCCCCCGGGATGTTCTCCTACCGCCGCGAGCGCCGCCCCGCGCCCCCCGCCAGCCCCGCGCCCCCCGGCCCCGCGCCGCGCGCCCGCCTCGCCCGCTCGCTGGCCCACGAGAGTTCCTGGGGCTGCGTGGCCGCCGTGTCCGCGCGCGACAAGGTAAGAGCCGCGGGCTACGTGCACGACCCGGGGGACCCGGGGACCGGGCCATCCGCGTTGGTGACCGGTCCGCGCGCAGGGCCAGCACCCACGGACGTGAGTGGACTGGCCACGCCTTGCAGATCCCCGAAGCAGCCTGCGCGGGAGTGGGTCGCACCGGCAAAGGGCGTGTTGGGTGGCAGGAGGGGACTCTGACAACCAGGCTTCCTGGCAGGAACTGCATCCCAGTCTTGAGGTGGTCAAAGAGATGTCCAGTTAACCAGCGTCTGACTCGAGGCTGGACAAAGGGGCCAGCGCGGCCTTGGGAATCGCAGAGCAGGCGTGGCAGCTCGCAGCGAGGCCACCAGACGTCCACCTGGGCTGCTGACACCGGCCAGGTGTGGCCAGTAAAGAGACTCCATCCGCGATTTGGTGGAAATCTGCTTTTCAAAATGGAACTCAGGGTCGTTGAGATGGCTCAGCCTCATAGGCGCCTGCCTGGCAAGCGCGAGGGCCCGAGTTCCACTCCCGGAACCCACATACGAAAAAGGGGCCGGTGATATCGCTCAGCGGCACGGGCGCCTGCTGGCGCGCGAGGTCCTGAGGTTGTCCCCCGGTACCCACAAAAAAAAAAAAAAAAAAAAAAAAGGAACTCAGCCTGGCTTTCGTGGTGCCCGCCTGTAGTCCCAGCACTCTGGGAGGATGAGGCAGGAAAACTGCAAGTTCCGGCCCAACCTGGGCAACGTAACGAGACGCAGTCTCTAAATAAAAAAAATTAAGAAAGAGCAGGAAATGCAGCTCAGTGTGAAGGCCAGGAGTTCAGGCCCCATGGAGGGTGATTTTTCTGGCCAGGAAAGGAGGCTCCTTGTGCAGTGTGTAAAGGCTGGAGTGAGCTGTGCCAGGCTGCGTTTGTGTCGCTGAGCGACAAAGCTTCTATCCACCTGTAGACGTGGTTCCTTCCACCTGGAATGACCCGATTACCATGAGGACGTAGCTTCCGCAAGTAAGCACGCCAAAGCGGCTGGGGCTGTTGGGCAGAGGTGAGGGTTTTCTTACAGGGCAGTAATTTGAGTTCCTATTCACTGTATAGAAAAACAACAACAAACTAATGTTCTCAGGACGCATAGGACATTGGTCAGGCGTCGGGTTCCTGCCCCCGCTCAGGGTCTAACTAACAACTTGATTCCAATTGTGGCAACAATCTCAATCTCTTTTGTGTCCAGTTCCAGCCCATAGCATCCAACTGGTTTTCCATGGTCATGTCTTACACTCCTGAGACGCGAAAGAAAATACACAAGCTAAGCTGGGTTTAAAACAAGTCTTCTCAAGCAATTAAAAGTCTGGTACTGATGTATTAAAGGTACTTTGACTTCTACAGACCTCTTTTCTGTTTTGTTAGGAAGTCACCTTTCCAATATTGACACTGAATGCAAACTCAATAAATTCAGGACACATTTGTAGCATGGGAAGCATGAAGTTGAGTGGTTTATGATATCACGAGATGAGGATCTATGACCGACCTGGTAGTACCATTTTGGAGGACTCCTTAGTATTACATGCTCTTCAAAGTTTAAAGTCCTTCCATTTATAATTTTACACACTGTTGTCATGCAAGAATTCAAAGACAGGCCCTGAATTCTAAGCAAAGTAAGGACAAACTGTCTCATTGTTTGTTTGTTTGTTTGAAGTACTGGGAATTGGATTTAGGGCCTCTGCACTGAGCTACATCCTCAGCCCTTTTTAAAATTGCTTTTTAAAGTGTATTGCTAAATTGCTAAGATGCCCATGCTGGTTCAAACTTGTGACTCTCCTGCCTCAGGCTTTGGAAATAAGATCATGGATGGTTGGGATGCTGCATTAGCAGGATTTGAAAAAACCCAGGACTTCAATATTTTGTCTCTGTCGGAAGTCACAGAAATATGATACACCCCCTTCACCCACCCTACTGGATGATCATAAAGAAAAATTGGCATGTCGTATGTCTGTGTCTTCCTTTATGCTCAAGGCTAACAAACCAGTTTCTTATAACTTGCTGAGTTCTATAATGAAATGTTATTTTTTACAATAAAAATACAACTAATAAATAAGAAAGTAGTGTAGCCCTAAAAGAAACAATAATAGAATGTTCCTGGCATCAAAGACCAAGCAAGACATTAAAAGGAAGAATTAAATTTTTCCCCAAAGTTGCCAAAAATTGGGGGAAGGCAGTGCAGGTAAAGGGTATTTAAGGGGTGGCTTATAGGAAAATCTTAGCATGACCACCACCCCATCAATGTCACTACCCCTCCCTCAAATGACACTAAAGATTCAGTACAGCAAGCACATTTGCTATTCAGAGATTGCTTCAGGAATAATCCTGTAGCCGGCTATGGTGGCACAAGCCTATAATCCCAGCACTAGGGAAGCTGAGGCAGGAGGATCGCCATGAGTTCAAGGTGAGCTTGGACTATATATTGAGTTCAAAGCTAGCCTGAACCACATAGTGAGACCCTGTCTCAAAGAAAGAGAAAAAGAGAATATTCCTATAACTCCCAGAGAGGGCCTGCTGTGCATCCTCTCCGGAGAAATCCCAGAGCTGTCGCTGGGTGCACTGGATGGATTGGGACCATCTTACCTTAACTGAGTGTCTGTCATAGCCCCCGTGATGCTAAGGTCCCCCACGAGGTCCCCGATATTGTTTTTCCTGGCCAGGGACACAAGGTCCGCTTTCAGCTTGAGTCCCTCCACAACTCTGCAGTTGAGAAGGCTTTTTTGGTGTTTGTTAGATTCAGGGGCTGCCGTTTGGGAGCTGCCTACTCATCAGCGATGGCCCCTTCAACAACAGCACAGGGACACCTTTCTTCTACGTGACAGCCAAGGACCCCGTGGTGGCCGACCTGATGAAGAACCCCATGGCCTCACTGATGCTGCTGGAGTCAGAAGGGGAGTTTTGCAGGTAGACAAGGGTTTTGGGCAGAGCTGGAGGGTGGGCCGCACGTGGTAACAGACCCTTGAGATGTAAATAGATCTTCACCCTTGGAATCAGATACTTTACCACCGCTGACCAGCCAGGGTGATTTGGAGGAATTACTTAATCTTTGAGACCCTTGGTTGCCACCAGGTGTAAAATGGGAATACAAACGAACCTCAATTTACACTGGGATGGCAGCCCTATAAAACACTAATGTGAGTTGCAAATACTGCAAATGGAAAATGTCTCCAACAGCCTCCAATACCTTAAATATTCTCAGAACACGCACATTAGCTTACGGTCAGGCAAAACCATCTAACACGAAACCTATTTTACAGTCCGCTGTGGAACAGCTCATGCAATTTATCACATTCTGTACTCAAAGGGAAAAGCAGAATGGTGGTTCTGTGTCCGTCACCCAGGAAAAGATCAGAACTTAAAATCCAAAGTAGTTTTTACAGAGTGTACAAACTATTGTAGAGACTAAAAATCCTACATTGAGCCACCATAATTTGGGGATGTTCCTAATAATTTCTACCTTGTAGAGTTATTCAAAGCGTCGAATGTAGGTGCAAAGGGCCTTGTATAATAAAGAAATGGCTAAATGGCAGTTAGTGGCATTGTGGAAAAGGGCAGAGTGGGTTGGGAGTCAGGGAAGGAAGAGCTGGTATATTTATTGTTCCTCCAATTCATTTATACACCCGCTATATATGCAATACAGAGCCAATATCTTTATTTTTTATCCCCCAGCCAGTACTTCAGACTGAACTCAAGGCATCATGCACATTAGGCAAGTGCTCCACCGTGGAAGTACGCCGCAGCCCTTTTAATATTTTCTATTTTTGATGCAGGGTCTCGATAAATTGCCCAGGCTGGGTTTAAACTTGCGATCCTCCTTCCTCAGTCTCCCAGGGAGCTGGGATTACAGGTGCGCACCACAGCGCCTGGCTAAGAGCTCCATTCCTTTCATACATCTGAGGACCTCAGACTCCAGGGTTGACTGGACCAAGAGTGATAGAGACAGACAGATGAGAGAGACACCTAGATTGTGGTGTGTGTAGACAGCGGGACCTCCGTATCTGTGGGGTCCTCATCCATAGATTCAACCAAGTGCAGATCGATATATTCAGGGGAAAAAATGTGTCTGTACTGAACGTGCGCAGCCTTTGTCTTGTCATTATCCCCTGAGCAATATAGTGTAACAACTATTTACGTAGCCTGTACAATGTGTTAGGTATTACGAGCAAGTACGTAGGAGGGTGTTTGTAGGTTGCGTGCAAATACTGCACCATTCTGTAGAAGACACTTGAGCTTCATCTGCAAATTTTGGTTCCTGTCAGACATCCTGGAACAAATTCCCCAGGGATACTGAGGGATGACTGTATGTGTGGTCTACATAAACAATTGTGTGGAATACTGTACAGTGACAACACCCGCAGATTGACAGTAGCAGAGCTGCTTGGAGGACGGGGGTGAGAGGAACATACTAATGACCTGGACAGCCTGGTCCCTCCCCCAGCACACGGACCTAGATGATGTGGGTTTGTAGCTTGGAGGAGTCCAGGGTGACTCTGATATTGTACTGAGGACATTCGTGGGTCTTAAGTACATTTTCTGCACTTCCTGTAAAGGACTGCTAAGAACTGTGACTTAGAACCCCGCATGGCTCATGTCCTTTGTAAAGAGAAGTCCAAATTAGAATCTAATAGAAAGACAGATACCATCTGATCTCACTTATACGTGGAATCCAAAGAAACCAAACTAAAGAAGCAGAGGTTAGAACAGTGTTTCCCAGGACCTGGTAGGGAGAGGAAGGAGAAATGTTGATCAGCAGATGCAAACCTTCAGTTACAAGATGAACACATTTTGGGCCGGTGATACAGCTCAGCAGCATAAGTGCCTGCCTAGCAAGCACAAGGTCCTGAGTTCAACTCCCAGTACCCGCATATTAAAAAAAAAAAAAAGATGAACACATTTTGATGATTTAATTAATAATGTACAGGATGGTTAATAATGGATTGTTAATTAATTTGATTGTGGTAATCATTAAACAGTGTATACATACATCAAATCATCACAGTGTACACCTCAAATGTATTCGATCTTTAGTTGAAAACTAAATATTTTAAAAGTAAAGAAAGATTACAGTGTGAAAAACGTAGTAAAGGAGGTAGCTTTCCCACTTGTCAGACGTCACATCCATTTAAAAAAGGGTCTACATCCTTGTCTCACCTAATATTTGTTAGTTTGTTTAAAGTCTGTTTTATATCCTGTTTCGTCCTAGATGCTGAGATTTCTTCATTTAATTAATTAGATGGCTTAGGACTGGAGACCTTCTTCCAGCTCTTCCTAAGATTCCAGTTTAAAGATTCTCTGGCTACCAGCAGCCCCCTGCTGTCTTTATCTTCCTCTCCCCTCACCACCCAGATGCCCCTGTCACTCAGTGAATTCATGCTCAGACCAAAGACTGTTTGCAGAAAAATCCAGTAAATCATGATTGACAAAGAAGGGACCCAAGAAATGAATCTTTGTTTGCAATATCTCTACTCTGGGTTTTAGTTTGCATCTCCCTAGGGAACCAGGGCAGCACACCCTTGGGACCAGCTAGGGCTCCTCTATGGAATTATATTCTGCTTGATGATTTGAGGTGAGTCTTCATTTTGAAATCATGATATGAGTGAAACCAGAAGAGACTTATCAGATGCTTTTCCTGAAACGAAAAAATGTCAGTGGATAGTTTGGACAAATCCTAGGTTCCTAGGTAAACTTGATTTGACTATCAAGAAAAGAGAAGCTAGAAGTACATTCCCCCCTCTTCCCCAAAAGGCTTTAATGAAGGAGTCTCGTGGATGCCACCAAGGGCCTCAGCCCCTTCTGTTCCCCCAGGATGAAGGTGGCCCTGGCTTAGCAGTGAACGGTGGCTCTTCTCAGAGGTCTTCAATCGACCACTCCTGGGTGTTGCTTAGCAACAGAGGAAATGCTGAGTTCTAGACTGCAAAGCAGTCAGTTTCTGAGGAGGAGGTGTCAGACTGTGAGTGAATGGAAGCCCTGGGGTGTGTGGGAGCTGGGCTGGGGAGACCTTGCTGGGAGGGGTGCATGTTGCAGAGACAACACGGTTGAAGAATCTGACACTAGAGCCACTGGGACTGTTGCTCCAGTATAGTTGTGGTGCTCGCTGTATCCCGTAAGCAGCCCTGTGTGTGGCAGGCAGAGCAACAGGAGGAGGATTCCTTCAGTGAGCAGGATAACCGGGGGGGGGGGGGGCTGGTTTGCCTTTATGTTATGGGTAAGGATAAACCCCTAGTGAATACCAACAACTGGGTGTGCATTTACTGAGTTTAATCATTGCTTCTGCGTAAAATGTGAAAGACGTTCTGGAAATGACAGTGACTCACAGCCCCTCCTCCCTGCTCCCCACCCTCCTCCATCTTTAATGAAAACCTCAGCCCAGCCTGACTCCAAATGCAAGCTCTGGGACTTGTTTCCCTAGAACGGTGTTCAGAAGGCACGCTGCTAATTGCATCACACTCTCGCTGAGAACCGTGCAGTGAACGCACACGGCAAGCAGGTGCCTGCAGCAGCTCAGTTGCTGATGTCCAAGGAGAACCTCCAGCTGCAGTCTGCTTCCACCTGAGATGTGAAATGCATTTCAAAGCACAGGGCCCATCTCAGGTCAGATATAGAAGCAGACTCCAATTTCTCTTCACCAATTCAGGTTCATTCTCCTTGAAGGCAACATATAAATCTTCTAAATAAATTGCCCTCTGTTTGGGTTCATGTTACCTCTTCTCCTCCTTTACCTTAACATTCCTGTATCCTTGGAGCTAACATTAACTTGCATAGCTTTTAAAAGTGCTGACCAGGAAGAGTCCAAGAACCATGCAAAGAGAAAGCTTGAGCAGGTGTCCAAGTATTCTCGCCCCTCTTCCACTCATTTTTGTGGTCATGGCTTATAGAAACTTACAACCACTTATTTCTCCCAAGTTTTATTTCAACCTCATGTGTTTTGTCTCCATGGTTCCTAATCAGTTCATGAGTTCATTAGTTATTCCAATTCCTCATTCCTTATAGTAGCCCTTTCCTCCCTCTTCTGACCACCTCTGCTCATATAGTTCCCAAATGTTTTACGCACCTCATAGACACATGATTCCATCTTAAGCAGAAATACCATGAATACCTATCATGTATGTAACATGTCCTTCTGAGGATGTAACTCCTATAATTATACTTCCTCCAAAAAGCTGTTAGCACTATTAATATAGATATAAGGGTTTTATTACAGGATCCTCTGTCCCTGGCAGTTGTATACTTTCTGTCTCTATGGATTTGCCTATCTATATGGACATTCCGTATAACTTGAATTATACAATATGTGGCATTCTATGACTGAATTTTTTCACATAGCATTATATTTTCAAGTTTTATCATGTTGTAGCATATATCAATAATTTGTTTCTTTTTATGGCTGAATAATATTCCACTGTATGATTATATTACATTTTACTGATCCATTTGCATACCCATTTATCCTTAAGGTCATTGATCTTCATGTTTCATGCATGAATAATATTTCTGTGACCATTTGTGTCAAGCTTTGAACAGACACGTTTCCATCCTCTTTGGTATAACTTCCTTCTTATGATTTAGTTCTAAAATGGAACCCAAACCCTCATGTTCTTGGAAGGTGATTGGATTATGGGGGCTTATACCGGCTTTCTGTTAGGAGGTGGGGTTTGGTATTAAGAGATGGGTTACTGGGGGCGTGACCTGGAAGCGTTTATCCCCCTCCCAAGCTCCTGGCTTCATACTTCTGGCTCCCTTGCCTCCATGCCATGAGCAGCCGTCCTCCCCAAGGCCCCTCTGCCATGCTGTTTCTTTGGAGCCAGCTGACCCTGGACTGAAATGTGAGCCGAAGTAAACCTTCCTCCTTTAAATTTCGGCTGTTAGGTATTTTGTCCCAGCAATGAGGAAAGTGACAAAGACACTCCCAAATCCTCAATGGTCATAATGTGTTCTTTCCTCTGACATTTTTCTTTAATTTTTAAACATTTTTTTCTGAACACACACACACAAAAACAGACCTTTAAATACCCTAGCCGTCTAGTTACAACATGTTTGGGAAGGTTGTGTGCGTAGCTCTTAGAACAATGCATCCCTTGGGAAGCTTTTACAAAATAGTAGCTTGTAAAAATGTGAGCGTTAAAGGAATTATTATACCAAAGGAGGATTACTGCTGTCAAAGGAGGGTACATATTTGGAAGGCAATCTTCACATTGAATTGGAAACCACTTGAATACAAAATCCCTGTGTTACTGGATCTATTGTAATTCCCCAGGTCATCAACGCACTTTCTTGCACATGAAGGCCTTTGGCTGAGCCTTCTCCCCTGTTCAAGCATTCTGGAACCTGTCTAACGAGGCTCACACCTGAGGTCAGGAAACCCACTCCCCAAGTTCAGATCCTTTTACTACTTTGGTTCTGCGACTCTCAGGATGAAATGATCATATATCGTATTAGGATCTGTTACAGGAAAAATAAAGAGGTTAGAAGAAGTCCCTGGCTGTGTCCAGGCCGTCACTGAGCAGAGGTAACATGAGGAGCCCTGGGTGAGTGTCAGAGCATCACCAGGCAGTGAGCCCAGTCGTGGGTCAGGAGGGCGGATGTCACATTCCAGGACGGCTTCTGCTACCCTCAGGCAGAAGTCCTCAAACAAGTCATACACCCTGCAGGTTTTCTGTGTGGCCAATAGACCAAGCTCTTCGGGTCCTACCTTTGAGACCTACATGTCCTTGGGTCATAAGCTGCCCTTCCTGGCAGAGCAGGCCTGGGTGGGCAGAAGGTCAGATGAAAGGGGAGAATTTCCTAAGAGAATGTGCTCTGGGCTGAAGGGGAGATGGAGGCAACACAGCCCAAGCCCTTCAGCCCTACCCATGCCAGCGATCCATAGCTAAAGTCGTGCAGCTCGCTCCAGCTGCGGGAGCTGCCAGATGCCCCAGGACTCTGACAAGCGCTCATGCTGTGGCCAGTGGTGGGCCATCATGCTCCCCTTCTCCTCTCTCCATCACCCCTGGAGGTCTTGTCCTCTGTCCCCCACCACACAGGGCCATTAGATCTAACAGGCCTTTCCTGGAGACAGCAGTGGGAGGAGGGTGCAGCTAGGTCTGATGAAAGCAGGAGGTTGGTTAAATTTGAATTTCAGATTCAACACTTTCTTAGTACTATATAATTATGTCCCAAATACTGGAGGGGACATACTTATACCAAAAAATTAGTTACTTATCATAAATGCAAGTGCATTCTGCATTGTTACTTACTTAATCTTGCCACTGCAGGTAGCACAGAGGGTGGGAGCCACATCACAAACCCGCTCTGCTTCCCTGCTGGCCCCTCACTGCATGGCGGAGGGCACCCCCCATCTCCTCCCTCCTGCCAACCCCTGGGGCCATCCAGACAAACTCCTCTCTCTGTGCTTTTCTTTTCTTCCCTGAGTCTCAGCATCCTCCTCAAAAACAAAACAAAACGAACAAAAAACTTCCATGTCTTTTGCCAGTAAAAGAATCCAAACTTCACAAAGAGCAGGGAAATCAGGGCCAGGGATATAGCTCAGCTGCACAAGTGCCTGCCTGGCAAGCACAAGGTCCTGAGTTCGATTCCCAGTACCCACATAAAGGAGAAAAAAAAAAAAAAGTGGGGAAATCACCTTGTGCCTGGGCGGGTGCAAAGTGAGATGAAAGGGGAGCATAGCACACTCATTGCACACATTTAATTCTGCTTCTCCCCTTCTGACTTGGGCATTTCTGGCTGCTATGACAAATTGCCAGACTGAATGGCTTAAACAACGGACATTTACCTCCTGCAGTTCCAGAGGCTGGAAGTCTGAGGTGGGAGTCAGGTTCTGTGAGGTTCCTCTGCCAGGTGGCAGGCAGCTGACCTTTTGCATCCTCACACAGTGAAAAGAGGGGGTGAGAGCTCTCTTGGGTTCCTTTTACAGGAGCATGCATCCCATTCACGACGATTTTTCCTTCACACTAATCACCTCCCAAAGGGCCAGCTCCTATAACATCGCTGTGGGGGTTAGGATTTCGCCGTATGCATCTGGGGAGGACACATTCGGTGCAGAGCACCTTCCCCACACTGACCTGGGGTACACTGGGGAGGGGATCTGGCCTTGTTCATCAGACTCATTCAAGCGCCTTCCTAAACAGGGAGTGGCTCTTCCCCCACTGCCACAACTCTCCCTCAAGCCTGCAGATACACAGATCTCAAACCAGCTGCAGGCAGTTATTGTTTCTTTAACAGTGATTTTTTCATTCTTCCTCCATCTGGCAGCAAGGGAGGTCAGGAAATAGCAGATGGTGGACCAGATCAGGGCCTGTGCAAAATGTTGATAAGGGGACAAAAGAGTCTGGAAAGGCCTGGGGGAGGTTTGGATGCTGCTCACACCTGCAGGCTGGGGATGGGCCTTAAAGGCCCTGGACTAAGCCAGAAAGAACAAGGACACTGGTCCTTTCCAAACTTTGCCCCAGGAAGGCATCTTTCATCACTTTGCACCATAACCTAGGTAATAGGAAACATCCCTGTCTAAAGAGCAGGTAGCATTTTTAGGAGCTGGGGTGTAGCTCAGTAGTAAAGCACATGCTTAGCAGGTGCAAGAGACTGGGTTTAGGGCCGGTGAGACGGCTCAGCGGCTTAAGCGCCTGCCCGGCAAGCGCGAGGGCCCGAGTTCGACTCCCGGATCCCACATATGAAAAAGGGGCCGGTGATATCGCTCAGCGGCACGGGCGCCTGCTGGCGCGCGAGGTCCTGAGGTCGACCCCCTGGTACCCACAAAAAAAAAAGAGACTGGGTTTAATCTCTAACAGGAAAAAATATAATAAAAGAAGAGATAACATTTTTTTTTATACGTGGGTACCGGGAGTCGAACTCAGGACCTTGCACTTGCCAGGCAGGCGCTTATGCCGCTGAGCTATCTCACCAGCCCCAGAGATAACGTTTTTAAATAGTAAATTTGGGGGTTGGTGCTGGGGATCGACCCCAGGGCCATGCACATGCTAGGCAATATCCTCAAGCCTAAATAATTGATTTGTATAATCAAAGATAGATGGGTTAATTGATTCATTAGATTATCTGTATCCAAGAGTTCCACATCAGGAGATTCAGTCAATCATGGATGGAACTGTTTGGGAAAAATTTGCTCTTATACTGAACATATACACTTTTTTTCACATCATTCCCTAAACAATACAGTATAACCATTATTTACATGGCATTTCATTTGTAGTAGGTATTACAACTGACCTAGAGGTCATTGAAAGTATGCAGGAGGATGTGCGTAGATTCTCTGCAAATACTACAGCATTTATAAAAGGGATCTGAGCGTCCTCAGATTTGGTGTGGGATGCAGGACCGTCGTACCAACCCTGCATGGATACTGACAGATGACGACATCTACAAATCAGAGCTTCGGGCCAGCATGGTGTAATTATTTTTACCTCATTGGCTCCAAAGTGATTCAATTCCATCAAAGTATGCACTGTTTTCACATGGTATCGATAACTGCGAAGGGCCTCTGATTTCACTCTATTTGCAAACAAGGCAGCCTGCCCCCGTTCACAGATTCAGGCAGAAGACGCCAGACTCCTGGGTCAGAGATGAAGGACTTCATTACTCAACAATCCCAGGAGCCAGAGTATCCCCATTTTAGGTCACTGTTTCTCCGAGTCCCAATTCCAACAGGGTGACACGAAGTGGGCCAAATGACATCTGTATTAACAGCGGATTGTGTCACAGGAGAGGAACCCTGAGCCAGGAGAACCAAATCTTTTTATAGTTGAGCCTACCCAGAGAAGACATGAACTCTAACTTCCAGGGCCATTTGCTCTAAAAACATCTTTGTGCAAAAGACAGTCCAGAACAAAGGCAGCCTCTACTCTCAAGACATCCAGAAATGTGAGACCCATGGAAAGATGCCTCCAAATAGAGGACATGAGCGAAATGAAGACAGGTTCTTTGCCACAAAGTAACACACTTGGTTTCTGGTCCATTTCCCGGTAAAGTCTTCGTTCCCAGTTGAAACCTCATAAGCCTGCCTTTCCTGTCTGCATTCCTGTCGCATTCTGGTCTTCTGAGCTCCAACTAGAGTTGCCCATAAAGCTCTGCTCACAGCATTCAAGGCCACAGCATTCAAGTAGCCACTTCTCAAAACCTTTCCAAACTTTTCCTACAAACCAGTTCCAAAAGCCTCACAATCACAAGGTCAGGTGTAGCCATAGCAATGACCCCACTTCTCCAGGAGCAGGTTTCTGTATCGCTTACTCTCCTGTTGCTGGGACAAAATACAGGACACTTGCAATGTAAAGGAGGAGAAATTTAACTTGGCTCCTGGTTTTGGTGCGTCCCATGGTTGGCCGGCTTCAAGGCAGAAAGACCACGATGGAAGGTCGTGGTGCAGGAAAGCTGCTCAACCCATGGCATCCAGGAAGCAGAAACAGCAAAGCGAGTCTTTGAGTATGGAAGGGGATGCAACTCCATGAAGTTGCCTGGGGACACATTTCATTCTCCCCGCACCAGTGCAGGACAATGTGTGCGAAGGACCGTACTGGCACCTAAGGAAGCTAGCAGGACCTCGGTGTGCAGGGTGTGTATTTTAATTCAGTCATGTGGGTGTTACAGCACCTGCATGGCTGGTTTGAGCTACTCAACCTCTGGCCTATAGAGCTAGGGATAAAAACACACCCTTTCAGGTCACACCCACAGTGACCTGCCTCCTCCAACCGGGTCATACCTCCAAACACGCGGGACTTTGTGGGGGCACATTTTAGATCTAAGACTTAACAGTACTGCACTTACCAGCCATTTCAGGAGCAGCCGCTGCCAGTGTCCCCAGGTGTGTTGCACACGTATGACAGAGGGCGGGGTCGCAGCCTGACTTCCACAGAGGGTGTAATTTCCTCTTGCTGCTGTAACGAACTATCACCACTTAGTGGCTGCCGACAATACAAATGGGCTGAGGGTGAAACGTAGTGGCAAAGTGGTTGCCTAGTATGTGTGAGGCCATGAGTTTCATCCCCAGGACTGCAAAAACAAAACCACACACACACACACAATCAGGAAGCTATAGATTTGGCGTTCAGAAGCCAAAAGTGGATTTTACTGAACTAAAACCTGGGGTTGGCAGGGCTGTGCTCCTTTCCGGAGGACTGAGGGAGAGTTTTCCCGCTTCTACAGGCTGCCTGGGTTCTGTGGCTCGTGATTCCTTCCATATTCAAAGACAGGAATGGCCAGCCAGGTCTTCCTCGTATCACACCACTTCCCTTTCGTCTCCCTCGTCTACTTTTAAGGAAACGAGATTGCACCAGACCCAGCCAGATAATCCAGGATATCCTCCCTACCCAAAGTCAGCTGATAAGCAACTGGAATTCCCTCTTGCTATGTAAGGTAGCGCATTCACACATCTCGGAGATTAGATGTGGATGCCATTAGCCTGCTTGCTACAGATGGAAGAAAGCGATACCAGGCTTAGCTGGGTTTCCCACTGTGTAAATGGAAAGTTCTCCATTTAGCTATTTGAATCTATAATCTCCTTTCCATTCTGTATATCCAAAGAGAGCAAAATGCTGTCTATTCAAATGCCATGTAGTTTTCATTCTGTAATGACTTAGGAGTGCTAATTCCAATGCTTTCATGGCAGAGCAGTTTTCTCGAAATCAGCTTCAGTGGTGAACAAAATTGATGACAGTCTTATCTGGATGGACACACACTCTAATATTTCCAATATGTAAATTTCATTCCTGTTTACTATTTCTTACTTATTTTCTCCTATGCATCTCAGTTTTTCTCACAAAATACGAAGTAGATTCTGTATTTATGGTCCTTATTATGATTACATGCTGTCATTCTTTCATCTTCACCCACAAGAAAAATTCGCAACTCAGCAACTACATTTTTGCAGTGTCAAAAACACGGCAGATTAGAACACTTTCCAGTGGAACATGGTGTTCCCACAGGAAGCAGTTTGCCTGATGCATGGGCATGTCCACTGTGGCCCTCTCTTGTTACAACCTGACAGGGTGTGCAGTGAAGGAAAACTTCCAGGCAGGTAAAAACAAGTCCTGAAGTGTGAGCAAAACATGTGCTTTGCTTGACAGATGTAGTTTTCTTGCGAGTGTAATGTAATATGTAATGTAATGGGTAAAAATTAGTTTTAGAGATTCATGCCTCAAGAAAGCAATTTTAGGACCAGTGAGATGGCTCAGTGGTGTAAGCGCCTGCCTGGCAAGCACGAGGTCCTGAGTTCGACTCCCGGTACCCACATAGGAAAAAAGGGCCGGTGATATCGCTCAGCGGCACGGGTGCCTGCTGGCACATGAGGTCCTGAGGTCGAACCCCGGTGCCCACAAAAAAAAAAAAAAAAAGAAAGCAATTTTATGATTTCTCCCATGTGCGAGAAGAACAGCTGTCATGGTCTTCTTGGCCACATCTGTGGACTCCCCACATTTGCTAGGAAGACTTGTAGGGCTCATGGGGCTCACAAGTTCACAGTGTGTTATAGTGAGAGGATACAGAGCAAGATCATCAAAGGCACAAGGTGTATGAGGCGAGATGCAAGAGAAACCAGACACTGTGCCCCGGGCATCTCCTCCCTGTCGAGTTGCATGAGGACGCATTTCATTCTCCCCACACAAATGCAGGGCAGTATGCGCCAAGTATTGCCAGCTCAAGACACAAGCTGGGCTTCTGTGTGTGAGGTTTTTGCTTTAATTCAGTCATGTGGGTGCTACCATCCCTGCGTGGCTGATCTGAGCTACTCAGTCTCCAGCCCTCTAGAGCTCAGACTGATGCAGTGGGCTCGGGGCCTCGGGCATACGAAGTGCTTCTGCTGGACAGAGTATCTCAGGGACACAGAGGTTGTCCCATAGAACCTGGTCAAGGACCCGTGCTCCTGAAGACGCACCTTTCTTTGGAATGTGTTGTTTGAACAACCCAGGGCTGCTGAGTTGACCCTAAGACACATCAGTACTTCCCGTTTGGAAGTATTGCTACATCACAAGGGTACTGTGAGGATCAAACAGTATATTGCTTTAAAATATAAGATACATATGCGCTACGTAATCATAAATGGAAAAAGGTAGCATTTGTATCTTTCTCCCAAGCAATAACCAAATTACGAAACCAAAAAAATGAATAAGTAGCTAGGCATGGAAATTTGAACTGATCTGCATGTCCCACCCACAGCCTTCCATGGTCTGCTTAAAATGGGCCCAGCTTTTACTAAGATGTTAGTAAGCATCATCGTATCTTTAGGATGGTAAAAATATACAACATTTCTAGGATCCATATACATTATACATTTTCTACACTTCCTAGACTCCATGGAAGAGGACCTGTCACAAACACAGCCAGTCTCTATTTTAAGCCTGAAAAGATAACGTTCAAAATGTTATAGATTAATGGCTGCCCACATAATGTATTATCCACTGGCACCTCAATTTAATGCCTTTCACTACCATAGCAATATATCCACAACAAACATAGCAAGCAAGGCAGAGGGGGAAGGTTTTGATGCTTATTGCTTCAGGAGCATCATTCAGTCCTTACCATCTTTGTTGTAGGATTTCTTGGGCCACCAATGAGGTGGTTTAGAAAACAGTAACTCATTTTTTCACACTTCTAGAGGCTAAAAGTCCAATGTGTTACTCAGCTTTCCTGTTGCAGGACACAATACTGGACACCCACAGTTTAAAGGAGAGAGGTTTAATTTGGCTCATGGTTCAGCAGATGCAGTCCCTGGTCAGCAGGCTCCAAGGCAGAAACATCACGGTAGAAGAGCATGGACGGGGAAAGCTGCTCATCTCATGGCAGCCAGGACGCAGAGAGAAGGGAGGAGCTGGGAGGGAGATAACCCCTTCCACACCACAGCCACAGTGACCCACCTCTTCCAACCAGGCCCCATCTCCTAACAGCACATTTAGCTATGAACTCATCAATAGATTAATCCTCTGATGAGTGTAGTGCCCCATGAGCCCATCACCTTCCAAAAGCTCTACCTCTGAAAACATCCTCTCTCAATAACAGATCCCCATTTCCCGGGGCAGTACCCCCTCGACTTCAGTTGTCATCAAACAGCCACAATGAGATCCAATTTATGAAAACACTCCTATCACACTACCTATATCAAAATATTTTAAATAATTACAGTAGCTAGGTGTGGTAGTGTATGCCTATGATCCCAGCACTCTGGGAAGCTGAGACAGGAGGATGGCAAGTTTGAGCCCTGCTTGGGCAATTTAATAACATAGCCAGACTATCTCAAAATAAAAACAAAAACAAAGTTAGGGGTGTAACTCAGTGTGACATCCCTGGATTCAATCCCCAGTAGCAAAAAGAAAAATTATAATAAAAATTTGAATGATATAATCAGTAATGTGACTACCATTTTTTATTTTTAATAAAATCCTTCATATTTCAAGCTGATTATCTATTGTTGTTTTAACAAATGAAAAATGTTTTCCACCTGCAGAAAAAACATTGTCGATCCAGAAGACCCTCGCTGTGCCCGGTTAACACTCACTGGCCGAATGATTATGGTGACGCCAGAAGAAATCGAATTTGCCAAGCAAGTCATGTTTTCAAGGTGTGTGAAGCTCTGGTATTAGTTTGCCTGCGGATAGAGGGAGGAGAGAGGAAGGGCAGAGAAGGGGATGAAAAGGAATTGAGGTGGGTCACGTACATGTACCAACTCCCCACGAGGAATGTGACCACTATGTGCTAGACTGTACTCACACGTATGTTTACGTACTCATAAAAATAAAAATTAAATTAAATGAATTAGTTTGCCCAGAAATATGCAGTGATAAGAGCAGAGGTCAGCACTATACCTTTGGACACCTTTTACACAATGACAAGTGGCCTGAGCTGCCCTACTCTGGTCACTACACGACCAAACTCTTGCAGGACATTGTGGGCAGTGGCAGATGGCCCTGAGTCACCCACACCGCCTCTGGAGAGCCCCACACTGAGGTGCCCCGGGCAGTGCCCTGCCCTGTGATGAAAATTCCTCAGCCTTTTAGTCAAGTCATTGCCACAAATATTGCGAAATATCCACTCAGAGCGTTTATTATTGCATTTGCTTTGTCACAAATATCTTTTCCGGTTTGGACTTGGTCTTTGAATTCTAGAATTTTTAGATTGAAAGGAGTTTTATTTTTATAAAGTTCAAAAAGTGGGGGAGCCCAGTCCCTGCCCTCAGGGAATTACAATGTGTGTTGGGGTATGTGGGGGAGGGGCAACTGTGAAAGGAGGAAAGTGACAGCCGCTCGGCATCCGCTGTGGCTGGCTCTCAGCCTGGATGGACACAACTAAGCTTGCTGCGGGAAACACATCTTGCCATGAGCAGAAATGAGTTCCCTGGCTCGCTGTTTGAACATTTCCTGCAGGGCGGCACAGAGCCTTTCTCGGTGTTGCCCGCTCACAGTCGCAGGTGCCCGCCGAGCACCGGCCTGAGCCAGTGTGTCAGGCGTGCTTCCTCATTTGCCTGAGCCGGTGTGTCAGGCGTGCCTCCTCATTTGCCTGAGCCGGTGTGTCAGGCGTGCCTCCTCATTTGCCTGAGCCGGTGTGTCAGGCGTGCCTCCTCATTTGCCTGAGCCGGTGTGTCAGGCGTGCCTCCTCATTTGCCTGAGCCGGTGTGTCAGGCGTGCCTCCTCATTTGCCTGAGCCGGGTGTGTCAGGCGTGCCTCCTCATTTGCCTGAGCGGTGTGTCAGGCGTGCCTCCTCATTTGCCTGAGCCGGGTGTGTCAGGCGTGCCTCCTCATTTGCCTGAGCCGGTGTGTCAGGCGTGCCTCCTCATTTGCCTGAGCCGGGTGTGTCAGGCGTGCCTCCTCATTTGCCTGAGCCGGTGTGTCAGGCGTGCTTCCTCATTTGCCTGAGCCGGTGTGTCAGGCGTGCCTCCTCATTTGCCTGAGCCGGTGTGTCAGGCGTGCCTCCTCATTTGCCTGAGCCGGTGTGTCAGGCGTGCCTCCTCATTTGCCTGAGCCGGTGTGTCAGGCGTGCCTCCTCATTTGCCTGAGCCGGTGTGTCAGGCGTGCCTCCTCATTTGCCTGAGCCGGTGTGTCAGGCGTGCCTCCTCATTTGCCTGAGCCGGTGTGTCAGGCGTGCCTCCTCATTTGCCTGAGCCGGTGTGTCAGGCGTGCCTCCTCATTTGCCTGAGCCGGTGTGTCAGGCGTGCCTCCTCATTTGCCTGAGCCGGTGTGTCAGGCGTGCCTCCTCATTTGCCTGAGCCGGTGTGTCAGGCGTGCCTCCTCATTTGCCTGAGCCGGTGTGTCAGGCATGCCTCCTCATTTGCCTGAGCCGGTGTGTCAGGCGTGCCTCCTCATTTGCCCCACACACATCCTCAAGGCCCAGTGCCGTCAGCATCACCATGACAGGGACCAGGCGCTGAGGGCTTGCAGGGTGAGCTGGGATTCAAACCCAGGAGCTCGGCTCCACCTTGAGCTCGGTCCACTGGGTGAGGAACGACGGCTTCCTGGCTTCCCGAGGCTGTCCCGGGCCCTGACACCTGGCCCCTGGGGTCTGCCTCGGGCGCTGGCCCAGGGGCGCCCCTTTGCCGAGAACACCGTCACTGTGATGTGTCATTGCTCCGGCAGGCACCCCGGGATGAGGAAGTGGCCGCGGCAGTACGAGTGGTTCTTCATGAAGATGCAGATAGAACATATCTGGCTTCAGAAATGGTACGGAGCCGTGTCTGACATTTCAAGGGAGGAATATTTCAAAGCAGTTCCCAGGAAGGCCTGAGCGAGTCAGAAGGAAGTCCTCAGTATTTGCAGTAAAATGAAAATCTTTTAATGTCACTGGGGGGCAGCTCCTGGCTGCGGTCTCTGGGTTGAAGGGCTCCTCGCCGCCCTGTCGTCCCTACAGCAGAATGAGTGAGCAAGGGTGAACAGCAGCCTCGTGCTGGACTCAGATCCGAGGGGTCATCTGCAGACCCCCATCCCTTAGAGACTCCACGCGGCCAGTCGCTTACGGAGCGTTTCAATCCAGACTCATTGCAGGCTGTCCAAATGGCACATTGAGACCGTCGTTGTTCCTTTCTTTAAGAAAAAAAATGATGCTTGTCGTATGGTGTGATTGCTTTGTATTGTGAGAGCATTTTTGTTGCCTGCTGTGCCGAAAGCAGTGTCTTGGGTCTGAGTTCACTGTGACCACAAGGAGCTGAATGTGCATCACACAGCCACGGTGCTGTGTTCAGGGCGAGGCTGGAGGACTATTGCGCATGGCTCGCCATGTTTCTGCATGGCAGATGCTGTACTGAATCGTGTGCTAGAAGGCGCTGGTCACTCGCTCCCCACTGTAACACGACAAACAGCATAAGAACCTGCAGAGTTTCGCGCACAGCCCTGTTCTGTGACCGCAGGCCGTGGGAGAACGCTAAAGAGAATGCGGTAGATTTTGCATCAAACTTCTGAGATTCCAGCTGCTCACACATCTGCAGCTCCTCTGTCGCATCCATGAGGCATGGCATCCAATTTAAGAACACCTCCTTGCACAGTGTGCAGAGATGCGAGAAGGTGGAACTGGGGAAGCAAAAAGCAATGGGGCAGAGGAGGAGGAAAGCAGTCAGTACTGAGGGTCTGATCCCTGCCCAGCCCTGGGCCAGACCTTTATAGACACCATCTCATTTAGCCCTCCAACTGGTAACGTGCTTGTCATCCTCACCACTTACAGACAAGGAGACCGAGGCTCTGGGAGGGCGAGTCAGCATCCCATGGTCAATCCCATGTCACACGCTGCAGCTCACTGCACACAGTGGGTGGGGCGGTACCTTCAAACCTTCCAGTTCTGAGGACAGAAGAGTGGCTGAAATGCACAGAGTCACTGAACCAGAAAAAACAGTAAAGTGATTGTAGAAGACAACGGTAACCTGCCTGGACACATTTCATCACTGCTTCGCAGCTGGAGGGAATCTCAAAATGTGATTCTTACTACAGATGTTAAATTTTCGGCAAATTATATTCTGGAGCTCCTGGTGTTTGCAAGAAACTCGACTGCACCTGTGTACACACCCAAGGCCTACATGTACCTACGTGTGCACATCCTGGACTTCCTATAATAAATCCACAAAGGATCTAGTGGTATCCAACTTCTCTGTCGTCACAGCAATAAACTCTCTTTGGTGGGTCAGGTATGTTAAGTAATGTAACAGCACATCACTAACACAGGAAATACACATTCTTAAAGTGTTATTAATGATTATATTTTATTTTTGTTTAACAAAATAAGATATGAAGAGAGCTTGAGTTGTCAAAATATATTTTAAGTGCCTATTACTAAACCATAGTAAGAAGTACAACATTCTTTTATTTGCCATAGGCCAATTCTCAGAAGAATTCCTAACAGTGGAATTTCTAATGCATAAGAATAAGGCAACTCCTTGAGGGTATTTTATATTTTCAGACTATAAGATTATTGCTAACCCCAATTTAGAGGATGGGGAGAAACTGGAAGAATAAACCACAAGCTCAAAAGTGTTCCAAGGGCTGGTGATATAGCTCAGCAGCATAAGCGCCTGCCTGGCAAGTGCGAGGTCCTGAGTTTGACTCCCGGTACCCACATATAAAAAAAAAAGTGCCCCAAAAGTCAACCTCAAACCTTAATTCTTGGAGCATTATGACCTCATGGTTCTGTCTTACAGATAATGCTCCTACAATGGGTTTGCTTTTATAATCAGTTATCAGTTTCCCTTTCACTCAGTAAGGGTCCCTGATACTTCAAAGGGCTTTGCAGAGTAGCTTCCGCTTATAATCACTGATGAATTTTGTCAGCTACTTATCCAAATTGCAGGAAATGAAATTGGAACAGGTCGAACTGCAAGAAGAGTGTTGAAAATTCATAGCTTTGAGCCTGATGAGTCCCATTCAGGCAAGAGTGTGTCTAGAAATTTACACTGATTAAAATTTTTAGGACTAGAAGTTCTAAACATAGCAATAAGACAAGAAAAAGAAATAAAATACATATCAATTGGAAAGAAAGAAAAGTACCCTGATTTACAGATAACATGATTGTCTACATAGAAAATTTCAAATAATATGTTCTTTAAAAATCAAAAAGCCCCTAGAACTAGTAGGTGCAGCAAGGTCTCCAGATACAAGATCAGCACGCAAAATTTAGTCACATTCGAATGTTCCAACAATGAGTATATGGCAACCAAAGCTAAAAACATAGTACCATTTTTTGGCACTCTAGAGATGAAATTTGAGGGCATAAGCTTGACTAAACATGAACAGGATTTATATGCTGGAAATGTTTAAATGCTAATGAAAGAAATCAAAAACCTAAATAAATGAAGAGAGATACCATGTTCATGGATTGGAAAGCCCAAAATAGTAAAGACGTCTATTCTCCCCAAATTGACCTCTTAGTTTAATGTGATTTCCATTAAATCCCCAGCACGGTTTTGCAGACAAATACACGCTTATTCTAAAAGTTAATTTCAAGGTTTGCAGGCTTTGGAAGAGTTAAAACAATCTTGCAGAAGAAATCATTCCACCCAATGGAAAGTTTTATTAAAGAGCAACAGTATTCAAGACAGTGTTATTGGTGGATGCATAAACATGCATTAATAACAGAGCAGAGACTCTAAAACAGGTGCACAACAATGTGTTTAACCGTTTTTTTTTTTTTCCCCCAAAGGTACAAAAATAATCGAACACAAGGAACACAGTCTTTTCAATAAATGTGCTGGAGCAAGTAGACAAATCTTCCTACCTTATACAAACACAAACTCAAAAGGGATCATATCTGTAGATATAAAATATAACCCTTTCTATAATTATAGAAAGAAATAGAAAGTCTTTGAGACTAAAAGCTAAGCAAAGAGTATGTAAACTTGAGACTGAAGGTATAATCCATTAAAAACTTGATAAATTAAACATCGTCAAAATGTAAACCTTTTGTTCTGCAAAAGATCACGTTTAGAAGATCCAAAGACAGACTACGGACTGAGAGAAAATATCTGTAAACTACACATCTGACAAAAGGCTAGTGGCTAGCATATACAAAGAACTCTCTAAACTCAGTAAGCGAATCCACGTAGAAAACGGAGGACAGGGAAGGTCTTTTCACTGTGGAAGATCTATGAATGGAGAGTGCATGAAAGACATTCAAAATCTTTAGTTATTAGGGAGTTATGTACAGACTCAAACCACAATGAAATACCACTATACACTTACCAGAATTGTAGTGACACCAGACGTTGGCAAGGATGCAGGGAAATTGGATGAGCCATATACTGCTGCTGGAGTAGCCACTCTGCCAGACCATTTGGTAGTTTCACTAAAAGCAAAATACGCAATTGCCGTACAAACCAGCAATCGTACACCTGGGTGTTGATTCTAGAGAAGTGAAAATTTATGTACACACAAAAACATGTAGATGAATCATTCACAATATTCAAAAACTAGACACAGGCCAGGCATAGTGGTGCACACCTGTAATCCCAGCACTTGGGAGGCTGAGGCAGGAGAATCACTGTGAGTTTGAGGCCAGCCTGGGCTACATAGTGAACTTAAGGCCAGCCTGCACTACATAGCAAGACCCTGCCTCAAAAAGCAAACAAGGGCCAGTGAGAGAGCTCAGCAGCATAAGCACCTGCCTGGCAAGCATGAGGGCCCGAGTTCGACTCCCAGAACCCACATACGAAAAAAGGGCCGGTGATATCACTCAGCAGCATAGGCGCCTGCTGGTGCGCAAGGTCCTGAGGTCGACCCCCGGTACCCACAAAAAAAAAAAAAGGCAAACAAACAAAAATATAAACTGGACACAACTAAATGTCTATTTATCTGGTGGCTGATAAAACACACTATGTTATATCCATGTCATGGAATACTACTCAGCCATAAAAAGGAGCTAATTATCAATACAGGCAACAGCTTGGATAAATCTCCAGAGAACTGGTCTCAGTGAGAAAAGCCAACCCTGCAAGCTCACATGCTGTATTCCATTTATGTAACATTTTGAAATGCAAAATGATAAAAATGGAAAATAAATTAGGGATTCCCAAGGAGGAGGGTAGAAAACAAGAGAAACGGTTTTGACTATAAAAGGGTAACACAAAAGATCCTTATAATGATGGAAATATTTGGTATAACTGAACAAACTGGTATTAAATCCTAGTCGCAAAACTGTACTTTAGCAAGATGCTACCATGAGGAGAAACCGAGTAAAAGATAGGGAAGGGAGGGTTATACTGTTTCTTAGAACTGCATATGAATCTGTAATGATCTACAACTATCTCAGAGTCCACAGTTATTCCAGAAGGAAAGGTTTAATATAAACCACACTTAAGGCTCAGCTTAAATAAGACATTTAGTCTCTCTTGCTCACTCTTTTGTTCTATCTCTGTCTGTGTCTCTGTCTCTCTCTGTCTGTCTGTCTGTCTTTCTCTCTCTCTCTCTCTCTCTCTCTCTCTCTCTGTCTCTCTCTCTCATTGGTCCCTACAGAAATGAGGAGGAACTGAGTTATTGTGCCAAAACCTACCAGAAAACAGACATTTCCTTTGTTAACCATGCATGTGTATATTTGTGGAACAGATGTAAGATTTCTGTAAAAGTTTTCTAAATGTATTTGATTTAGTGCTGAGTACAAAGTAATCAGAATTCAACAGGGGGTGGGGGTGTAGTTCGTTGGTCGTGTGCTTGCCTAGCATATGCGAGGCCTGGGCCCCATCCCCAGCGCCACATAACAGAATTGGACAAATCTGCTGCATAGATTTTACACGGGACACTTAGGAGAGGAAGATGACTTCACCTGACACAGATGTGGTGCGCGAGCTCTGGGTGCGTACACATTTCCACGTCTGTGTGTAACGACTCTCCACTGAAGTTTATACAAGAACTGTATCTCCAGTAATCTCCCTCTGAGTATTCTGGGAAATAGTTCTTTGGCTTCTGTGAATAAACTAATTACAGTGCATCCAGGCCCCTGTGTTTTATTCACAGAGAATGACCATGTTCATGAACCATCATGTGGCATAACTGCGATGCTCATTCAATACACCTTGTTTAACACGGATGCTTTGTAACACAGCTGTTTGGGAATTGAAATGTGTTTCTAGTTTCTCCAAAAAGCCTGTATTTAATTCTCCATAAATATCAAACACTGTTTTAAGCAATTTATTGATGCTTATTTGATTGCTATCACAAGTCAATTACGAAAAATCTGAATTGCAATGAAGTTACAGTTTGTACTATGTAATTAATGCACGTGGAATGTAAAATCTGTTTTCAAAACTAGATGTGTCCCTTTCACCAAAGACTGGTTCATTTTGGATATGGTTTCTGTGCTTGATTCAGTGAAATTATAATATTTATATGTAGTCATTTCATGTAATGTTACGAATAAATATTATTAGATTTCTAACAAAATGGAGGGTATGACAATGAATCTGCTGATAAGTTTCCAGGAGAAAGAAAAGAATGAGCTGGGTCTTTTGTTCCTTTTTATTTTTGTTTTGTTCTGTTTTTGCAACAAGGTCTTAATACATGGCCCAGGGTGGCCTTGAACTGCTGGGCTCCAGCAATCCTCCTGTCTCAGCCTCCCGAATAGCTGGACTACAGTTGTGCACCCATGCATCTAGCTTTGTAGTGATTTTTTTTTTTTTTTTTTTTTAACTTTGAGGCAGGTTCTCACTATGTAGTTCAGGCTGGCCTTGAACTTATTTATGTAGCCCAGGCTGGCCTAGAACTCACAGCAATCCTCCTGCCTCAGCCTCCTGAGTGCTGGGATTACAGGCATGCACCACCATGCCCAGCGCCTCACGATTTTTTAAGGCTCTGAGTAAGATCCAATTTATTTGCAGATGTGGAAAGACAGATGTAGCCTCATCTTGCCATTATTTCAAGAGCACAACTGCACAATTATTCCTAGAGTCCTAGCCCTGGAACTCATACACAGAGTGTGGCAAAGAAATGACACATGCCACAAGAGTGGCCAGGCCACCCCTCATCAGCCTTTACTTAGGAGGACAAAGTGCACAGCCCTCACCAGAGCAAGGGCTCCCCAGGATGCGGGAGGGCCCTTGCCAACCCAGACGGGCTGGACCCCTCCTCAGCTGCCCCTCACCCACTCCGTGCCCGGGTCCACACCTTGGAGCCGACCATCTGCAGCACTGAGCCACCTCCACCCCACACCTCTGCCCCTCAGCTCTTTCTCTGCGGCTGCCCCAGTGCGGAGACTCTTCACCCTCGTCCCCAGCCCGCCCGCTCAAGACAGGGACACGCGGCCTAGCGCAGGAGGGGATGCGACGGAGACCAAGCGCGGCCTGCGCGCAGCGCTTCTGTCCGTGAACCGCAAGCAGAGCGGACGTCGCAGCACCGCCCGCGACGCTGCTCTCCTCTGGCCACGTGGCACCCTCGCCCTGTAGACACTCGGCTCCCAACTCCATCTGAGTGGATTCACCTGCCACCTCACCCTGTGGTCCCTGTCCTTGCCCGGGACTCCCCGCTGACCCGGCCCCAGCACCCTTCTCTCCAAAGCTCCGCCCACGTCGTGGGTTAGGGTTAGGGTTAGTGTCAGCCCCTCCCCTCCTGAGGGCACCTCCTGGGCAGAGGCCTCTGGGGTTGCAAGCAGGAGCAAGGAGCATTTGGGGGTGGGATATTTTTAAGAGTGGCTGATGGGCTGCATAGTGGAAGCTAATCTGAGGAAGTGTCCAAAGTAAAAAGAAATTAATAAACCAGAGACCTACATCTGCAAATGTAAAGAATGTATTGGGGAACGCGCCACGTACTCTAATCCAGGGTGCGCACGACAGCCCGCCCCAGGTGCAGAACAGGAAAAGTGGGGGCTCCGGTGGCAAGAGGGAGGGGCCACGCAAGCTGTGGAACGCACGCTCGGCGGTCTTGGAGACACAAGGCTGGAGTCGGCAGCCTCGCATCGGCCGAGGCGCCCTGGGAAAGCCTCTGCCCGCACTGCTGTGGCTTCGCAGGGTGCCGAGGAAACTGTCGCCGAGCTCTGAGCCTGCACGTGGCCCTCGAAGGACAGGAGTGTTAAGGACTTTTCGCTGCGGCTTTCGCGGAGTCTGCGTCTCGCACAGATGGCGCCTTGGCGCCCACTTCCGAAGTCTCAGCACAGAGTCCTATCTGGGTCTGGCAAGAGTGACGATCTTGGACAGCAGTTTCCTCTGACGGGAAGAGGCCAGCGACAGCAGGAGATGGCGGTGCAGGAGAAGCCGAGGCTCGGGGGTGCAGAGCAGCTGCAGGAGGGAGCTGAACACACCAGCTGGCAGGCTGCAGCACGGATCGGGAGACGTGTGGACGGTGGAGGCGACCGCAGAACGGTGGCTGGGGTGAGCTGGGTGCGTGCCATGGTCAGAGTGGACATGGACAGGTGCAGGGTGGCGGACTGTGACAGGGAGGAGGAGAGAGGCCAGTCTCCTGGAGTGAGGCACCCCTGCCGTCCCGTTTGTCAGCTACTGCGGAGGGTGACTAGTGTGGCCAGCTGTAAAGGAGGGTTCTTTAGTCTTGTCTGACTGAGGAATAATGATTTGTAAAGCACTGTTAAAGCAAAATGACAGTGGCCGTTGTTTTGGACTAAGCTCCTGACCTGGGCTCCAAGAGAAACCAGGCTAAAAATCAAGATGGAGTCGCTGATGCTATTGTTCCCCACCTGCCCTGTCCAAGGTGGGGCCACTCAGGTTGAAGCTCCGCGCTAACTTGGCATTATCATTGTCAGGGGTGCCAGGCAAGCCAGAAGGGTTGGAGAACGAGCCGAGTTGCATGACTTCTCGTGTCCACAGTGTGGAAGTCATGGGTATCTTTGGGAAGAGCTGAGCTATTTGGAAGGACTGATTTCCCGTCCACCTGCTAGGACCCTCCTCCCTCACCTTCCTGTTCGCTCTCTGAGACTTCCTATTCCACTCCCAGATAAATTGCTGGCCCACAGGTAGTTTCTGACAAATTCCCAAACCTGGGAATTTACAGTTCACTAGAGGTAAAGACTCACTGCGCCACCTGGTGGCTGCCTTGGGAATTCACGTTCTCCGAATCCGGATCCAAGAGAGAAAGGGAATCCAAGAGCCACCTGCCAGGGAAGAACGTGGTGGATGCACACGAAGAGCTCTCTCTCTCTCTCTCGCTCTCTCTCTCTCTCTCTCTCTCTATCTATCTATCTCTATCTCAGATAAATATTCTTTTGCACACAACATACAGGATAGAATCACAAAACATGATATCTTGATACCGAAATGTTATAGATATCAGTTACTATAACTCGATTCCTGCTGTGAGCTAGGATTTACACACACCGCCCCATTTAGTTTATACATCCGCCCTGCAGGGAAGAAAATTCTGGGCTCAACCAGTTCGTGGACTGCATTCCTGCGGTCTCAGGGTCTGGTAGGAGGAGCTTGAGCAGGTATGAAGCCCAGGGCTGACTCAACTCCTTCCCCTCCTTGCAGTACTTTCGTGCTTCAAGAACCCCCTCAGGTCCATTTTCCTTTCCTTGGGTTCCCCTCTCTTCCTCTGTTCTGAGTACACCCTGAGAGTGGCTGTCCCAGACACTGCCCAGGCTCAGGGAGGAGCTCCTTCTAGCAGCTGCCAGGACCTGCATGAAGCCTTTGCAAGCCGTGTTCTACCTGGTGCTCACCTGAGAGGCAGAGTGTCTCACTCTCTAACTGCCAAGTGACAAAACTGACCCAGAATCACGCAGCTAACAATGGGTGGCACCCTCCTGTGAGCTCAGATTTATAAGTTCACGCTCTGAACTACCACCCAATAGTCTTACCTGAGCTTCTTGATGTATTTTTTCAGCATCAAATCATGATTCATAAGTCAGGCATGGTGGCACACACCTGTCATTCCAGCACTCAGGAGGCTGAGGCAGGAGGATCCTCGTGAGTTTGAGGCCAACCTGGGCTACATAGTTCAAGGCCAGCCCAGACTACATAGTGAGACCCTGTCTCAAAAAAAAAAAAAAAAGATGACTCATGTTGTGATTTTGGTTCAAACATACTTAGCAGAGCCATAACTCAAGTGTGGACTCAATGGCCTCTGACCTCACGGTGGGGACTTTGGTCCCTACCTCTTGCCTTCTGCCCTTCTTAGGGCTTTTACTCTTCCCCCTACTGTCAGCAGCTAGTGTGAATTCTTAGCCATATGTAGGATGGAAATCAAACGTGGGCTGGTTGCTGAGCCCTCTTCTTTAGGGCCCTCGATAGGGGAAGGCCCCAAACAGGCTTCCAAAGTGTTACCAATCAGCTGAGGGTTCTTGCTCAGTTCGTATAGAAATCCTGAATTGGCAAAATGTAGCTCTTTTGGTGTTAACAGCCCTGGGCTTCGAATGCCGGCAGCTCTCAGCTCTTTCAGTGTTAGTAGCTCTCCTTGCTTCTTGGTGCCAGTAGCTAACAGCAGGTCTCGGGAACTCTTCCCGCCACTGCAAGTAGGAGCTTCTGGCTGTTCTTTGTTGCTCTCTAGTCATTCTCCGCTGCTAGCCACGATCAGCACCAACACCATTTGGTGTTACCAGTTTCTAGGTGCCACCTCTGAATGTTCTACTTGACATAGAAATCACAAATAGGCGGGAATATTCTATTCAGAAGAGGCTTTATTGGGACATCCGCTGCAGCATGGGGGAATAGTATGCTAACGTAATGGGGAGGTTGCTTATGAAGGAATAAAGGTGGGCTCAGGCATGCACTGTGTCAGGCTTCCTGTTTGGTCATGGGAAGGAAGGGGCTGCTCATGGACTGAAAGGAGAGGGCTGCAGAGGGGCAGAATCATCTAGAGAGGTGCAGGGAGGTCACCTGGGTTAGGTCTGAAGCCTACTTCAGACAAAGCAAATGTCTACCAGTGCTGTTATGGGGCAACTGGTGCAGCCAGGCATAGGAAGCAGCTGCAAAATAAAGGTACCTTTAGGGGAGCACAGGGCGCTTCTTTCCTGCCTCCAACCTGCCTTCGTGTAGCATAGTCTTAGCATTAAGTCCCTCTTTTTGAAATATCTGCTGTTTTTAATCACTGGGCACAATGGACACTAACATAACAGAAATTCTCTCTCTCTCTCTCTCTCTCTCTCTCTCTCTCCCTCCCTCCCTCCCTCCCTCTCTTTCTCTCTTTGTCTCATGTAAAAATGCAGCGTCTTGCGCATGCTAGGCAAGCATTCTACCACTGAGCCACATCCCCGGCCCAGTGATTTCTTTGTTTCTCATGGAATAAGGCATTTTTTTCTGTCATGACCAGATTTCACACTTTCTATTTTCTCAATAATATTTTAGGGCTGGTGAGATGGCTCAGCGGCATAAGTGCCTGCCTGGCAAGCGTGAGGTCCTGAGTTCGACTCCCGGTACCCACATATGAAAAAAAAGGGCCGGTGATATCGCTCAGTGGCACGAATGTCTACTGGCGCGCAAGGTCCTGAGTTCGACCCCCGGTACCCACACACACAAAAATAATAATAATAACAATATTTTAAATTATGCTGTTAAGTGAAAATTATAAGAAGCTTTTTTTTTTTTTTTTTTTTTTTTGTTAACTAAACCCCTGCTTTGGGCTTCAGCAGACCAGGCTATACATTAAGATGGAGTCACTCATGCTAAAGTTTCACATCACCAAACTGAAACCAAGTTATTTGACCATCTGAGAAACCTAAATTTCCTTCTGCTTTAAGCTTTACACAATAAAAAGTAACCTGAAGTAACCTGATGTTTTCCAGTCAGTTTTCTATTATCCCTGCCCTACCTTATGAAGTAAGTAACCTAGAACCCTGTAAAAGTTAAGCTGTGTGTGTCAACATGATTGGCTTGGGAGCTACCCAGGGGATTAATAAAGCCCAATTCTGGGTGTGTCTGGGTAGGTCAGGGTCTATACCTGGTCCTTCACCTCTTCCTCTCTGGCACTGTACCCCTGCTCTGCTTCCAGTATGCCATGAATTAAGCGTCATTGCTCCATCATACCCTTCCATGATGTTTCTGCCTGGCAGCCAGCAGACCATGACTGAATCCCCTGAAACCATAAGCCAAGTTTAAATCTCTCATCCTGTAAGTTGTGGGTGTCAGGTATTGTGTCTCAGCAATGGGAAAGCTGGCCAGTACAAATCCCAGCCCACTTTTTATTTCTTTTGTTTTGTTTTTTGTTGTTGTTTGTTTGTTTGTGTGTTTTTGTCTTTTTGAGACAGGGTTTCACTATGCAGTTCAGGCTGGTCTTGAACTCACTTTGTAGCCCAAGCTGGCCTCGAAATCACAGCAATCCTCCTGCTTCAGCCTCCAGAGTGCTGGGATTACAGGCATGTGCCACCACACCTGGCCACTTTTTCTTTGTTTCTACATTTTTTGCTTTTTTCCATTTGTAAAACCAAACATCTCTTATCAGTTCATTGGAACATTTATTCTATTTAATGGAATTACATGTTGTTAGACTCTAGAATTGCAAATGAAATCAACCAAAGTCTAAAGTAAACTGGCTGTGGAGCCACTTACCTATAATCACAGCACAGGAAGCCTAAGGCAGGAGGAGAACCCTGAGTTCAAGCCCAACCTGGGCTACATAGGAAGATCCTGTCTCATAAAACCAAAAAACAAAAACAACAACAACAACAAAAAACCTCTATAAAGTGTTATAATTTGTCTTTTAAGAACTTCTAAAACCAAGCTCTGGGTCAAACTTATATAAAAGCCTTTCTTTAAATAGATATTTTTGAAAAGATCATGCCATTGATCTAACAATGTTTGGGAACAATAAAAAGTTATGAGTGTTTTGGGGTTTCTGTTCGGTTTTTAACGTAGCAGTTATTTTTTATTGTATTCAGCGATGGTATACTGTATGCTGTGAAGTATCTCATGTGTTTTTTGTTGTTGTTGTTGTTGTTGTTGTTGTCTTTTAAATAAAGATCCAAGCAGTTCTCTCTCCAGGCACTTTGTTAAGAAACTAAAAATCAAGTCAGACTGAGAAAGGAAAAGTCCGCCCTGCCAACAACTAAGCTAACGTTTGGACACTGACAAAGCCAGCTGCAAAATTAGCTGGAAATCGTATTTCTCCCAAGGTCATGTTGCAGCTATACAATGTCATAACAAATCCCTTTTGGAGTGGCTTCTGCTTTCTCAGGGAGAGACTTTGTTCTAAAATCTTAGGGTATCAGAAACATGGCTATTTCTGACAAATCAGCAAGCATGAAATAACCCACCTTTACCCGGAAGGTCTAAGTCTTGAACATGGAGAGTAGCCCTGACTTTTCACCCAGGTGCAGGTTCCAGACAAGGCTTCCAGACACAACACCGTAGAGCTGCTCGACTTCCTCATTCCAGGAAGCGTCCTTGAATCTAGTTCAGTCTAGATTCCCAGACAGCCTGTTTGCCTCGAGGCCTTCATAACATAACTTGATTGGATTTTACCTAACTCCCTCTTCTCCCATTACACCCTGGCCTTCCCTCTTTCGTAGCCTCACTAATATGGAGATTGCTTCATGTCCAAGAGCTGATCCACCTGACATCAACCTGACATCATTGGGCCTCAGGTTTGTGCCCATGACCTTTGGCTGACTAGGCCAAGCCTGCGTGCGGTGGATTGACAACTGGTGGTCAACTTGTAACACCCAGCTGAAATGAATCAGCGTAGTGTCGGGTGTGGAGGGCCCACCCAAGGAGTGTTCCCAACAACATAAAAAGGAGAACTGGAGAGTAAGAGGTGGTGCTGTTAGTTGTCCTGGAGGGAGCTCGTCGCACTGGCGTTCCTGATATGAACTTGGTTGTTCTCATCATCGGAAGAGCTCAGGACCTGTCACTGAGGATGGCTGTGGTACTTTTCAGGGGAGCTCTGGTCCTTACTTTGAGTGTTGCTTCCTGGATCCAGTGCAGATCCCTCAGCCTGCTGGCACAGATCCTTCATCCCGCTGGCACAGACTTTCTAGCTTCCACCACTAACCTTCAGGCCTTCCCAGTGCAGATCCATGAAACCAGACTTGCATGAGACATTGTCGTGGGTTCTAGGCATTCAGTTGGACTCGGGGGCATTGCCCTGGGCTCTAGGTCTTTAGCCTGAGTCAAGCAGGACACTGCCGTGGGATCCAGGCCCTCAGCCTTCTTTAGTCTGGGTCTTTAGTGCATGGACTGATTTTCTGCACTCTTTTTGCATTTGACTCTTTGAGTGAATATTATAAAATAATTCTATAAATTATGTGTCCTGTATTAAGTTGTTTCCTTTGCAAACCCTGACTACAACACTGTGTTTTTCATTTTTAATTAAGAATACCCATCAGGAAAAGGGGTCTGGTTTATAATAATTGATTGTTGCAATAGAAAAGTTATTGTATAAGGCAAAAAGTTAATTCAGCATCCTAAATTAATTGGAAAACACTGTCATCCTAAATATCAATGAGTAACCTACTGATGACGATGTTAGAGACCTCATGACCTACAATCACCTCCCAAGGGCCCTCCTCTGAACAGTGCTTTGTTAGGAACCCAGGCTTCAACATACGACCTTTCGGGGGACATCTCGGACCCAAGCCATTGCATCCTCCTTGCACCATAACCTGGAAACTGCAGACAATAAGCTGGCGCTGCCAGGCTCACCTCATGTGTCTCCCCTCTCCGGACTCACAGTCCTTCGTTACCTGGAAACCATTGTTTCCCGTGTTGTGTGTTTGTTTGTGTTGTTTCAGGCAGGAGAGTAAATCCAGGCTGTTACTCCATTATGCTAGCAGCGGAAGCTGCTCATGCTTTTAAAAATGGACTCGCTCCCTGGTTTCCTATTTGACCTGGGCTACACAGTGAGACCGTGTCTCAAAATAAATAAATAAAACATGTAAATGTACATGTAAGATTAAAACAACAATGTGGGCAAAGGTGGAAGATTAATGTACAAATTTTATATGTTATGACACACCGGAAATAAAGCAGCTAAACGATGGCAGTAGGGATTGAGAAAGGAGAAAATAGATTCAGCTGATCGGCTATTGTGGACAATAGGTGGCTTCAAAAGGTACTGATGGGGCCGGTGAGATGGCTCAGCGGCTTAAGCGCCTGCCTGGCAAGCGCGAGGGCCCGAGTTCGACTCCCGTGAACCCACATACGAAAAAGGGGCCGGTGATATCGCTCAGCGGCACGGGTGCCTGTTGGCGCGTGAGGTCCTGAGGTCAACCCCTGGTACCCACAAAAAAAAAAAGGTACTGATGTTTAAAGAGTGAGCCTAAGCCGCCCGTCTACCCGCTCCTAGTGGACACCTTGTCTCCTCCGGGCGGGGTTTCAATCTTTCCCTTCTTCTCAAATCCTCACCTGCGCCCCATCACCGTTTCCGGTGAGCTCACCTTTTATTTTCAGGAAGGCTGAGTCACCTGCTAGGAACGCGTCAGGCTTCGTGCCCCTGAACGTCAGTGTCTCTGTCCCCACGCACCTTGTCACCCTTCTCCCGGGGCCAAGGGGAACCCCGCCTCTCCTCCGCTGGCATCCCGCGCCCCAGCTCTGCCCCTTTGGCTCCATTTTTGGACCCTCTGATCCGCCGCGGGTTTCGCTCATCACCTGGCTCCTTCTCCTCAGCTTACAAACGTTTCCCCACTCCAAGGAGAAAAGTGTTTCCCTCGGTCCTGCTACTCAGATCTGGCCGTCTGGCATCTTCTCCAGTGATTTAAAGCAGCATCTGCCTCCTGCCCCCAGTGCCATCGCCAATGCCAAGTGCGCAGCAACCTCCCCAGCCCTGGTGGCCTGCAGCTGTGCCCTGAGTTGTCCTCTCCGCTGAACATTTATCTGCCAAGGCGCTTCCTGCCTTTGTCCTTCCAAACCACCACCCCGATACAGTGCCATTCTTCTAAGGTCCCACGGCACCACCCTGCTCATCCCTCACTACTGGGTTATTATCATTTACATAGCCTCTCAATAGCTCACTGGCTCTCTCTCTCTCTCTCCCTTTAAATGGCTTCTTTTAATTTTACAAATGAGTCACGTCACTTCCTGGTCTAAAAAATGTCCATGGGGACCTATTGTCCACCAAATCGAAAACAAACTCCATGGCACAGAATCTAAGTCCTTTCTAATATGGCCTCAAATTCTTTCTGAACTTACCTCACTCTATTTGCCTTGTATCCTATTTTCCATCAAAATCAACTATGTAATAGTCTCAAAATGCATCCCTCATTTTCCCATTTCCAAACCTTTGCTTGTTCTGTGTTCTACCTCAGCTATCTTTCACTGTCACCCCTAGCCACCCCATCAAAACTGTAGCCATCATTCAAAGTTCACTACAAATTCACTGCTTCCAACAAGCCTGGCCAGAATTTTTTCCCTTTGAAAGCTTTCTCTTTGTTTAGTTCATTTTATTACAATTTACCGGCTGGGTGTGGTGGCACACACCTGTAATCCTAGCACTTGGGAGGCTGAGGCAGGAGGAACACTGTGAGTTCAAGGCCAGCCTGGGCTACACAGTGAGTTCAAGGCCAGCCTGAACTACATAGCAAGACCTTGTCTCAAAAAGACCAAAAATAAAAAACAAAAACAAAACAATACAATTTACCTAATGACAAGACACACAAATATAAATGTTTCATCTCTCTTACTCAATTGTAAGTAAGCTTGTATCAGATTTTTCTTTGCAACTAGGAGTAGACAACAGTGCCCTATTGTCCACCAAATCAAAAACAAACCCCATGGCACGGAATCCAAGTCCTTTCTAACATGGCCTCAAATTCGTCCTGAACTTACCTCACCAGTTTGATGGCTGTTGTCTTTTGTATCTCCCACTCCTCAGGTTGACCTCACATCTAGGCCGTCCCACCAAAAACCTGCTTGAGTTCCGCAAAAAGACTGAAGATAGCACTTTTTGATTGGTCCCCAGTGCTGGGTTTGGAAATTATGTTCTGCGCGTGTCCCGGATCTCCGCTTGTCTGGCTGGCTGGCCACGCCCTAATCTCCTTCCTCAAGGTTTTTCGGATAAATGAAATGAGAGGTCGTTTTACATCCTGGAGCAAGCTCCTCCAGATCAATAACACACAGTTGACTGACAGGCACTAGACCACAGGCCACATTTGAAGTAATACTGCCCAAGTACAGGGTGCCTCCCAATAGATTTTGTAAAGACTTTTTTTTACAGCTGTTGCAAATTTACAGCAAAATTGAGAAGGTGCAGAGGTCCCATATCCCCTTCCCCACACGTGCACAGCCTCCCCCACTGTCAACACCCCCAGCAAGGTGGTACATTTGTCGCAACCGATGAACCTACGCTAACACGGCCTTATTGCCCAGAGCCCATGGTTTGCATTAAGGTTTACCTTTGGTGCTGAACCTGTGGGTCTAGACAAGTGAATATTAAATTCAAATAAATTCAGAAAGACTGAAATCATATAAAGTTATGTTCGCCAACTAGAGTGAAATTAAATTAGAAATCCATGGCAGAAGCCTGGCATGGTGGCACATGTCTGCAATTCCAGCTACTCTGGGGGCTAAGGAGGGAGGTTTGCAAGGTCAAGGCTAACCTGGGCAACTAGTGAGACCCTATCTCAAAATAAAAAATAAAAAGTGCTGGGCCGTAACTCAGAATGGAGCATTGTCTCCAAAAAAGATCTGGAGCTTGATGCGGTGGCTAACTCCTGTAATCCCAATACTTGAGAGGCAGAGGCAAGAGGATCACAGTGAGTTCAGGGCCAGCCTGGGCTACGTAGCAAGACCCTGTCTCAAAAACAGAGTGGGGCAGGGTTCAAATTATCAAATCAGCAATGAACGAGGGGCCTCTGTACTGACCTTACACAACCTGTATAAGCTAACCTATGGCACACACGCCGCAGCTGGCTGCTTGTCCTAAGTGAGACAGAATAATCTTAGAAACACAAATAGAACATAATTGGGCCAGGGATATTACTCAGCGGCATAGCGCCTGCCTGGCAAACTCGAGGTCGTGAGTTTGATTCCCGGTGCCAAAAAAAAAGAACATAATTACCTACACAATGGAGCTGTACCGATTTGTCTTATTCATAAACACATATCGCTACAGGTGAACTGCAGCTAAGGAAGGAGATAGGTGCACTTTGAGTGCTGGCAAATGAATCTGTTTTATTCCTTCTTTTATTTTCTCTAGCCTGTTATTCAGTTTCTCTCTAAAGCCACAGCTGATTAAGTAGGATTGAAGTACAGTTGAAGAACCTTGGCCTGTCCTTTTCAGTGTCCTCAGAAGGGTGACTCATGGTATAAGTGGATACATACATTACTTGTGCAATTCACAAACGAAGAAATGGAAGAATTTCCCACCAGGGGGGTGGGCACTGCACTGCACAATAGGCTTTGCTGACAGGGCCATCATCCCCGGATTAGGAGAGGTAGGGAGGCATAAAGGATTTATGGATTCTGGCCCTGTTTATGAGCTTTAATCAGCCCACTTACCCATGTGTGTGTGCATGGGTTGGGAGGGTGGCATGGCCTGCTTTTTCCACAAGGATAGGACAGGTTTTATGAGTGTTCTGGTAAATATTCAACCTCAAAACTTGTCATCATCTGGAAAATATTTTTTCATATAATGGAGCTAAGTTTTCTAACAGTTTTAAGACAAAACGCCCATAGATCCATTTAGGACTATTTGTTAGAGACTCTTTTTTGAAAGCAAGAGACGGTGCATAAAAGTCCTGGGAACTAAGATCTTTAGTACTTGAGGAAGAAGCCTGATTCTTCAGCACATGTGAGAACAGAACTTTTAAGACTTCAAGCCGGGCGTGGTGACGCACACCTGTGATCCCAGTGCAACGGCGAGCAGAAACACCGAAATGACACCCCGGACTTGGAGGCAAATTTATTCACGTCGACGGGCAGTGATCGGGGTCATTCCCAAGATATCAGGCCCTGATCTCTGGTGATCTAGGGCTTATATTGGGCAAGCAAGCAGGAAGCGCAGAGGTAGAATGGCCTGTCAATTGGGGATTGGTTTATACAGTGTGCATCATAGTGACCAGCTATGCATCACAGTGACCAGCTGTTTCTAAGAGATCAGAAGTAACCAGAACTGGAGCAGAAAATATTACCTGGGCAACTAAGAAACTGAATATACTGGCTGGGGGGAGCATTTTCTGTTACATCAGGACTTGGGAGGCTGAGGCAAGAGGATCACCCCAAGTTCAAGGCCAGCCTGGGCTACATAGTAAGCTCAAGACCAGCCTGAAGTACATAGCAAGACCCTGTCTCAAAAAAAAACCTCAAAAAATCAAAGCAAAAAACAAAAAAAAACAAGTCTTGTCCATCATTTTGTTAATGTCATAACCTACTTGTTGCCAGGCATGGTGGTGCATGCCTGTAATCCCAGAATTTGGGAGGCTGAGGCAGGAGGATCACCATGAATTCAAGGCCAGCCCAGGCTACATAGTGAGTTCAAGGCCAACCTGAACTACATAGTGAGACCCTGTCTCAAAAAAAAAAAAAAAAAAGACTCTATGGGATGTTGAGGCACAGAAATAATGTTCTTATTATGCACTACAGCAGTGTGTTAGAAATCCACTTGTATTTACCTGGTCTTGCCTCGTCCAGGAAGCGACATGTGACACTGAGTACCTAAAGCGCAGCAGTCCTAGCAGAGACACCGTAGGCGACAAGTGCAAAACACACTGAATGCAAAGACTTCGTACAAAAACATCGTAAATAACCTCAATTTCAAAATATTGCTTACACAATGAAATTTGGAAATATTGGGCTGAATCAAAGGCATTATTAAAATTAATTTCACCTATTTTTTTTACTTTTTAACGTGGCTACTAAAATTTTTTTAAATTATAAAGTGTGATCCCAAAATATGGTTAAATTTAAATTTAAAATTTTTTATTACATCAAAAGACTAGTTGCCATTATCCCCCTCAAAATACCCATCCTCACTTCAAACCTACTTACCCCATCATTCTTGCCACTTTCTGAAGCAGTTCTGAAAGTCCTCTTTTCTGAAGGTTTTTTTCACATCTACCTCAATGTCCTCAATTCAAAACATTTATGGCAATTTCTGTCAAATAAAAACATGACGGTGTGTCCTCATCCACCTTATTCACCAGATCTGGCACTCTGGCTCTTCCCCAAAGTCAGCATGACCATGAGAGAGAAGCATTTTGAACTGATTCAGGCCACTGAGGCAGCCAGGACAGCACAACATATGTGGCTCGGGAATCTTCTCGTGGAAGCTATGACCTGGTCCCTCACAGACAGCTGGACATCCTGGAATGGACACAGCTGGACACAGCTGGAATCAGCTGAGTTCTCATAAGACTACAGAGGTAGTTGGTAGGTTAAAAAACCAAGCTACTGTGAGAAAAGTTTCCCAGGCTTGGGTCTTATTATAGTCTGACTCAACCCTTCAAAAGGAGGTTCAATAATGTCCCAGTTTATGGCTTCATGACCAACATTATCAAATTATCCCTTTCTGTGCTTTGGTGCCATATTTATGGGCTTGCTCATTAGTACTTATTTCGGAGATTGAAAAGGTGAGAGGCCCCTACTCACCCCGACCTGTATATTAGAGCCTGGTTCATGCTGGAGTCGCAGTGAGCCTAGACTGAGACTGAAATGAGCTACAAGGGGCTCTTCCTCCAGGAGCCACCCTGGATTTCCTGCTTTGAATGTAACCCAGTAGAAGTTCATCCTAGGGTACTCTGTGAATTCACCAGGCAGATCAGACGGTCAGACTCTTGACACACTCACTAGAACAGCCTAGAAAAGATGTGTCCTTGTGACAGTGTGTCAACTTAATCAACTTGGGAGCCAGCCAGAGGACTGGTGGAACACACTTCTTGGTATGTGTGTGTGAGTCACAGAGATGTGAACCTGGGTCCTACCCCTGACACTGTTCTCCTGCTCTGTTTCCTGGCCACCATGAACTAAGCAGCTTTGCTCTACCACACTCTCCCACCATAATATTTCTGCCTTGGAGGCAGCCCATCATGAACTGAATCCCCTGAAACCATGAGCCAAATTGAACCTCTCCTCCTTCAAGTTGTGGGTGTTTGGTATTGTGTCTTAGAAACAGGAAAGCTGACTAATACAGTCTTGTATGTTTCCAGGTGTCCTTTTCCCTCTATTTCTTCCCCACCACATTCCTGCACACCCTGAATACAGCTGGGAGGATTCTGTAGACCTCTCAATCCAGGTTTTACCTACATTTCTAACAATTTATTAGCAAATAAAATCATACAAATGCATTAAAGAAAATGTCCAAAATAGAAAAACAAAATTTTAAAGTTTATATGAAATAAAAATTCAGAAAAGTTTCATTCACTCAGTATACTAACTCTAAAAAAAACTATTAATAGTCGTTACATGATATTCATTCAAGTTCTTTTGTATACACACATGGATGTATAAAAGTGAATATGTATTTTTCTATTTAATAAGTTTCACACCAGGCGTGGTGGTACATGTCTGTGATCCCAGCAGTCTGGAGGCTGAGGAAGGAGGATCGCTGTAAGTTTGAGGTCAGTGTAGACTACCTAGTTCAAGGTCAGCCTCAAAAAACAAAAAACAAACAACAAAAAACAGTTTTCATCCCTTCATCATTATGCTCCTTGGAGTACACAAATCTAGAAGTCCCCATCCTGCCATCGTGAAGTCTCCTTGCCTAGGCAAATGGGTTTTAAGTCAATTTAAGGTTTACTTTTTTCCCTGAAAAACTCAACAAAAACTTCCATAGGTATATATCCTAGAAATAAAACACATCGGTGATATTTTATTAGTAGAACCCAATTTCATAATTCCAAACTGGTAATATTTACTTCAAAATACAAATTGTGTCGTTTTCCCCTCTCTGTCCACATCATCCCACACCCAGTTCAAGCAGAAGCCGGTCGTGGTGTCTCTGCGCCCCCGGAAGTTTTGCAGAGTGGTGAAGAGAAGCCGTCCTGAGGGTTTTCCACCCTCTGCAGAGGCCTCCGCCAGGCTGGGAGCTCCTGAGGCGTGTGAATTAATGGGCCCCACTTTTGGAAAAACAGGGTCTCCCAGGGTGGGGTCCAGGTACCTCTTTTTTTTTGTGGGTACTGGGGGTTGACCTCAGGACCTCGCGTGCCAGCAGGCGCCCGTGCCGCTGAGTGATATCACCGGCCCTTTTTTCGTATGTGGGTTCCGGGAGTCGAACTCGGGCCCTTGCGCTTGCCAGGCAGGCGCTTACGCCGCTGAGCCATCTCATCGGCCCCCCAGATACGTCTTTTAACAAGTTCTTCAAGTGATGAATTTGCATATTAAAGTGAGAATCACTGGGCTAGAGGAAGGATTCCTGAAGCCAAGGGCACAGCGCACAGGCACACCTTTGGGCTGAAGAGAGGAAGACAGCTTGCTGGACACACTGCACCTCAAGAGATGCTGATATCTGAGGGGTAAGGGGGCCCCAGGACTCCCAGCCCAGCAAACCTCATGACAGGCTGGGGACTAGTGCTTAAATCATTGAGGTGGCAAGGAGTCTACAATGGGCTGCTAACCAGAGGACCCTGCCAGCCTCAATTCTGGATTCTGGACCCCACTGGAGCCTACCACCTTTTGAAGCACCCTTACGCTGCCTAAGACACATCATGGTATGGAGCTCACAGTCCAGTCTGTATTTTTATTAGAAACAAAAAAACGGCGCGGGGCCGATGAGATGGCTCAACGGTGTACGCGTCTGCCTGGCAAGCGCGAGAGCCCGAGTTCGACTCCCGGAGCCCACATATGAAAAAAGGGCCGGTGATATCGCTCAGCGGCAAGGGCACCTCCTGGCGCGCAAGGTCCTGAGGTCGACCCCCGGTACCCACAAAAAAAAAAAAAAAAAAGAACACCGCAAAGAGGAAAGAGTTGGAGAATTCTTGTACACCTGAGAGTGTAGAAAACAAACTATTTTGATGAATACGCAATTCTTCAATTGGGGGACAACATTTTCCATCTTACACCTGCCTCACTCTCCAAGGCATTTCTTTATTGGCATGTCAACCAAAAATAACAGAGATTCTCCAAAGAGTAGCAACGTTATTTAGGAGTGGCACTGCATTGGGAATACGCATGGCATAGTAACTTTCACAGGCAGGCAAAAAAAAAGCTATCTCGGTAGTACAAGTAAAGTCTCTGTTGTAGATAAGATAAAATTTGGTATATTACACTTTTACATAAGCATGTTTCTGGCTGGGCATGTAGCTCTGTGGTATAGTGCTTGCCTCACATGTACAAGGCTCTGGTTTCATATCCCCAGCACTAAAAAAAAAAAAAAAATTCAGCGTGTTTTTAACTACAACTTTGAAAGTTGGAGTTTGATTAAGAGTAATAACAAATAATAGGTAACATAAGAGTTCTTGCAAAGCAAGCCATATATAAGCATAGTGCTATGGTTTATCACTTTCTCAAGTAGCAAGAACAAAATCCAGGTACCAAGAGGAATCATCTTATGAGATTAGAACTGTGGTTCGCAAATGTTAGCATGTATCAGAGTCACCCCAAAGGCTCATTACAACAGACTGCTAGGGCCTCTTTTGTCACATCTCCCCAGTGTCTGATTCAGTGGGTCTGAGGTAGAACTCAAGAATTTTCATTTCAGACAAATTCATAAGTGATGCCCATGATGCTGCTCCAAGAACCACCCCTGGAGAGCCACTAGTACAGACTACGTGACTACCCTAGTTGCTTGCCTTGACCAGATGTGCTTTCAAGGAAAAGATTCCTGCATCCCTCTTTCAAAGGTGTCTTTCATTCTAAGACAGATGACGTATTGGAATCATCCAAAAGACCTCTTTTCAACTGCCAGAACCCAAGTGCCACCTCCAGAGAAAATGAAATAATTACATAATTTTTAATTAATAAATATTAAAAATATTAGAAATTGTTAATTAAAATTTAGTGTATGATTATCATTTATGATTCAAGTACAAATTGAAATTTCTTTTATAAAATGGATAAAACTTAACTCCAAGAACAGAAATTGAACTACTAACTTCAAATGATGAAGTATCATGTAGCTTCTTAAATTATCTTGGGGCAGTATATTCATGGTATTAAAAATATTTATGAAATTTTGCTGAGTTTTTAAAAGGGAAGAAAACAAAAAATATGCAGTAAAACCTTGGATTGCCAAAAATTGTTCTGCAAGTGTTCCGCAAGACGAGCAAACATTTCTAATAAAATTTAACTTGATAAATGAGCGATGTCTTACAATACAAGTAATATGTGACGCTGAACATCACGTGATCACAACTGAGCCAATGGTCTTCCCTCTCCCTCCCTCTCTCACTGTGGGATTGTGGGTGACCTCCCAACATTGTGGGTGACTGTCTCCCAACAGCAAGCGGTTACAAAGAAGGTCTCATCTGCAGAGGAGGAGAAAAAAGGGCAGAGGAATCCCTCACTTCAAATGAAATTAGGGAGACATGTAAAATGTGGGAAATGGTACAGAATCTTGTAAAAAAGCACCATCAGAATAAGGCTGTAGCAGTGCAAGCGACGAATCTTTTTAATGACAGTGCAATGTCACATTTCCACAAAATCCTCAAAAGGAGGTAAAAGCAAGGGTCATTGGATATATTCCTTGTTAAAGTTGCATGAAAAGAGAGATTCCACTGAGCCAATAGAGAGCAACGATTCCGTTAGTGGTAGTGAAAGTCGTCCTACATAATAACCCTCCTCTCTCTCGTCTCCCTCACACCAGCTACAGAGGTTTGCAAAGGTAAGTGCAGGTTAATCTATTTTTCTTTATATTTTGTATTTCCTTTATCATGTTGTGTTATATTACAGTATTGTAATCATTTTTTATGAATATTTTTGGGCTGTGCAACAAATATCTAAATTTCCACTATTTCTTATGAGGAAATTCACTTCGATACACAAGTGTTTTGGGTTACAAGCATGTTTCCAGAATGAATTATGCTCACAAACCAAGGTTTTTCTCTACACTGTATTTTGCCATTTAAAATATATTTATATAGATATAGAAAGAAGTCTAGCTGGGTGTGGTGGTGCATGCCTGTAATCCCACCACTCAGGAGGCAGAGGCAGGAGGATCACCAGTCCAGCCTGGACTACATAGTGAGACCCTGTCTCGAAAAAGCAAAACAAAACAAAAAGTCTAGAATGTAGTTAATTACAATTTAATGGTGTTTCTTAGGTATAATCATAGTATCTTTTCTTTTAGCTTACCATATCTTCTGATTTCTTTTTCTTTTTTTTTTTTTTTTTTTTTTTTTTTGTTTCAAGGGAGCAGGGTCTCACTATGTTGCCTGGACTGGTGTTGAACTCCTGGCCTAAAGTAATTTTCCTGCTTCAGCCTTCCCAGTAGCTGACTAAAGGCACACACACACACACCACCACCACCACACCTAGCCTGATTTTTTTTTTATGAGCATGTATTAGATAATTAATGGGAAAAAAGAAAACCAGGAAGACAAATTGTGGCCTCTAAATATCATTTCTTACTAAAAGAAAATAGGGATCCTTAAAGAAATGGATCATTCTTGGCTGACATGAGCAAGCATTTGTTGGAATTCTGTCCAACAAATTTAGGAACCAACCTGGAAAAGATACCACTACCCAGTCGTGGCGAAGTACGCACTTCAATGAGAATAATAGCAAAGGACTGAAACCCCCATCAGTGGTGCTAGATTCATGCATTTTTTTCTTGTAGTGCAGAGAACTTAACCAGGATCTTGCACGTGCCAGGCAAGTGTTCCACCACTAAAAAAGCTACACTCCCCAGCCCCCGATAGTGCAATGTCAGTGGTAATTGTAAAGCTTTCTCTTTAAAAGAGATTTCATTATTCATGTTTTCGTTGTTGTGAAAATTGATAGAGGGAGAGGGAGGGGAGACGAAGGAGACTAAAAAATAGAATAAAAAAGAATGAAGATATGTTATGTACATGTACCAACTTCCCATGGGAAATGAGATCATTGTGTACTAAAATATGTACTAATAAAAATAAATAAATTTGATAAAAGAAGCAAGCACTTAACCTGCCTCTCTGTACAAACTCTTACCTCCAGAATAACTCCTATTTGGTGAAGGGTAGTTTCTTTCTATAAAAATATTCCAGCTAATAAATGAAGAAAGGATAATAGAGTATCATCATTTTTCCAAACCCTAATGAAATAACAGATTTACTTAACAATCATCAATGGCCACTAACATTTCAAAAAAAAAAAAAAACAAAAAAGAGAGGGGGAGCTCAACATGATATGCCTCTAGACAGAAATACAGAGCATGCCTCTGATAGCCTTGTCCCCAAATCAGACCCAGGTCAGATCACTCCCCTCGATCTACTACCTCTTTTACAGAGGAACACATTAACAGCACAAGGACATAATCAGCCAAATACAAAATGTGGGGAATTATACAGAGCAAGTCATACGATATACTCCAAAAGAAAGGAGAAAAACCTATTAATGAAGGGAATGTGAGAAACATTTCAACCAAATGGAATGTATGACTCCTGATCCACACAAGTGTAAAATAACATTCAGAAAAAAATCTGGGGCTATTCATGCACTCACTAGATATTTAGTATTTTAAAACTGTGGTTATTTGTTTATTTAAGATGAGGACCATTTGCCTAGGCTGGCCTCAAACTCTTTGGCTCAAGTGATCCTCCTGCTCCAGCCTCCCAAGTAGCAGGAACTACAGACATGTGCCACCATGCCCAGCTTCAAGTCAAATTTTAAAAATATGATAATGTGATGGTTATGTTTTTACAGACTGCCTATCTTTTAGAAGAACATAGTAAAGTGTTTATGAATAAAATAATACAGTATCTAAGGTTGCCTTCAAAGTAAGACAATGGGGGACAGTAGTAGTAGTTAGGAGTGAACTTAAAATCAAATTAATCATGTGTTGAACATTGTTAACTCGAAGTTACAAGTACACAGACCTTCTTTAGCCTAGCCTCTGTATTTTGTGAAATGTTTGCAATTTTCCATAATAAAATAATTTAATGACACCTCCTTTCCCCTTCCCCCTTGCTCCTCCAAAAAAGCCTTGGAGACAAGGTCTATTAGCTCTTCCTTGGGGTAGTACAGAAGGAGAATTGAAGAGTAATCGTCACCTGGCAACCAGTATACAAAAAGGTCCTGAAGGATTTAGCCAGCAGTGACAGCTCTGAATCAGAGAAGCCCAGCTAAGGCTGAGCTGGTCATGAAAAAAATAAGGACCAAGAAGAGGCTGGGCTGGTCCTAAGACCTCAACAGCTATAAGGCTGGTCTGATTAGCCTGATGGACTATCACCAATCATCAGTCCTTAACGTAGAATAGGAAAACTGAGGTAGGCTCAGGAAAAGAGCAAAAGCACAATCCTGGCCCCTATGAAGCTCACAGTATTATAGGAAGGCCAAAACCTCTAACTTGGAGAGCACTAAAATTAATGCATAAGCATAGTACACACAAGAAACATGGGAAATAGGAAGAGCACCTAAGTTTGCCTATAGTTAGGGGCAGACTTCACAGAACAAACAGCTTTGAATTTACAACTGAAGACAAAGTTGCATCTGCCAGGAGAAGAGCCAGAAGCAAGAGGTCATTTCAGGAACAAAGAAATGAATTTGAAGGACACAGCATGAAACCATAGTGAAGTGTTCTGGTAAAAAAAAAAAAAAAAAACAAAAAAAAAAAACACTTGTTTTGCTGCAGCATAATGTCAGGGATTCCAGGACTTGCTCCCCCGCCTGCATATACCACTGTATTTTACTTCCTCACTCTAGGTCTGGGACAAAGGCAAGGCATGAAGCTTGGGACGCTATTAACCTTTCTAAATTAGCTTACTAGTGGAAAAAGGAGAAATCCAACTTCAAGGATACCTCATGAGTTGTAGGCCAGGCAGCATCTCAAGCACAGATGTAGTAGGGAAAAAAAGAAGAGAGGGCTTAATGCCTGACACAGAACATACAGTGTGAGCACAACCCACTTTTTATAATTACAGACCCTTGCATTCAGAAGGAAGATGAGTCAGAATCAATGCTCTAAACTTCTTTTCCGGCAACAGTAATGTTTTGTGTAGTAAAAATAGATGATCAAAATACAACTTCGTGAATCACACAGTTCATTATCAAAGAGAAGTTTTAAATGTTTTTAATTTTTATGAGTACAGTACATATTTGCGGTACATAATGATCACTCATTGTGGGGAGTAGGTACATATACATGACACATCTTAATTCCTTTTACATCCTTCCCCCACACCCCTCCTCAAGGATGAATTTTTTTCTTAGGTTCACAATGCTTTAAAGAGAGGGAGAACACAACAGACCTCCCAGGGAATAACATATTTGACAGGCCGGGTACATTAACCACTTAGCAGCTGAGTTCCTGAATTTTTAGTCCAGCTGCTCCATCAGGATAGAAGCAGGCCTTTAAATGAAGTCTAATTTAAGATCGAGGTGGCTCTTTGTACAGCGGTTCTCAGGAGAAAGAGGTCTGACCATTTCGCAGAGATCACCTGGGCCACACTCCAGCCGGACGGAATGCCGCGTTGGCAGGCCGGGAAACTAGCTTGAAGGCACATGCTTGGGGGAGTATTCAGACAGATGGCTGACAGTGTAGCTCGCCACGAGCTAAGCTCTCAGTGTTCCGGTCAAACTCGGGCTTACAGGATCTTGACGTCTGGTAGCTCACATATGGGGTCTCAGGTGTGACGTCCTTCTCCAGAGGAGGGGAAGCTCACTCCAAGCTCTCACGTAGGCGGGATCTGGTAAGACTTCTCATTTCCAAGGGGAAGGAGAAATACACTTTTTTAAATTTTTTGTGCTATTGACTTGAGCCCAGGGCCTCGCACGCACTACATTAGTGTTACAGCGCTGCACTTCACCCCCACACCTTTTTCTAATTTTTATTTTGAGACGGGTCTCGCTAAGTTGCCCAGGCTGGCCTCCAACTCGTGATCCTCCTCCAGTAGACGGGATCCACAGGCGTGCGCCAGGGGACTGGGCCTTGGATTCTTTTCAAAATGTTTTCCAGCGCTTCAGATGAGCCAGACCTTTGCCCCAGCAGTCAACTCGCCCCAAACCTACACGCTCGCCTGCCGGCCCCCGTAGAAGCTTCCAGTTTCTTCCACGGTTACTTCCCCAGACCTGGGGGCGCTCGACGTCCCGTTGCCCAAGCCCGGTTCCTGCCTCAGGGGGCCGCGCATGGTTTATGCCGCGGCAAGAGAACCTGCTCGCCTAGCTCGACATTCGCGCCGCAACTTTCAGAACCTTCGTGAGACTCGCCTGCGCCTGCGCACTCCGCCCGCGGGGGTAGGAGGTCAGCGCTGACCCCGCCCTTACGCCGCCACGCCCTCGCGCCGCCACTCCGCGCCAGGTGCGCGTGCGCCGTGGCCCCGCCCCGCCCCGCCGGCCACACTCCCCTCACGGTTGGCCGCGCGCTGGTGTCCGTTTTGCGCCGCTCCGGGCGGCCTCGTACGTGCGCGCCTGCCGCCTTCTCGCGCCCATGGCGTGGCGGGGGCGTCCCGAGGCCGGCGCGCTGGCGCTGCTCGGCCTGGCCCTGTGCGCGCGTGCGGCGCGGGGCGCGGGGCTGGGCGCGGGGGTGGCACTCGGCCGCGGTAGGCCTCGAGCACGCCGACCCGCGCACCCACAGCACGGGGCGCAGCGTCCCCGAGAGCGGCCGCTTCGGCAACGACTACGTGCGCGGGCCCCGGCGCGGCCTGGTGGGCGTCCCGCGCTCGCCAGGCGGGGACCCCGGGGGCTGCGCGCCGGGCACGCGCTTCCCGCGGCGGAAACAGGCGCTGGCGGCGGCGCGCGGGAACGCCTGGGCGCCGGCGGGGTACGGCGGGCAGCGCGGCGCGGGCCTCCCTGGTGAGCGCGGGGCGGCGGGGCGGGGCGGGGCTGGCGTGCGCTCCGCCCGGGGAGCGTGGGGGATCCGCGCCAGGGGCGGTGGAGGCGGGGGGCGCCCCCGGGAGGAGGGTGGGGTCCCTCTCCTGCCCGCGTTTTCCGACTTGGGTGGGGACGCTAAACCGAAACAGAAAACTTGGGCTTTGAGTTCCGTATGTTTCCTCGCCTGCCAAGCATAGGTTTATAACCCTGGCTCTACTGCTTTTCTGAGTCGTTCAATGTTTTAAGGTTTTTTTTTTTTTAAGTTGTGTTCATTCGAGAAGAGACCTCGCTATTTGCTAGGAAACCCGTCTTATATACCCTGTTCCTCAGGGCAGCAGGTTGTGTTCTCAGTTCGTATCTTGTTTTGCAAAACACCATCTGTAGAACCGAGTTCTTTCTGAGTGAAATACAGCAGGACCCGAGAGCGATCTTATTTCTATTACGCCTTCTAAGGTCACATTAGCTGTAGGTGTACCACCATTAACTCCAAACGAACTTTCTGTGATTAACTTTTTTTAAATTTCTACTGCTACCAAGTCCAACATCCTTTTTCCTGTACTGTACCATAGTTGTGTGTTCTTTTTGGCTTCCTGAATGCAGTTCTGAACTCAGCCGCAAAATGAGGTCAGAAAAGTGACTTTGGGTTTGGCTGATTACGTGAATGTTCGGCATTGGTAACCAGTGGAGCGGTTAGGTTCAGGACAGATTGACTGGGGCAGCGCAGAGCAATGGGCAGGAACCCTAAGAGCAAGAGAGGGTGGGGTAGAAAACGGATGGAAGTGTTCTGCTAGAACTCCTGGATGGAGAAGAGAATGAAGGCGGTGGGCCTTTGAGAAGGCAAGAAGGCTGGGTCTGGAACACTTCTGGAGGGCTTGGTGGCAGGCAGGGTGGGAGTGAGTGCAGTTGGCTGTGTGGTGGCCTTGAGCCAGGCACCACCTTTGGTCTTAATATGAAAAGGAACTGGCAGTACACCTCTGTTCTTCGTGTCTTTCACCAAAGATTTCAGACAAGACACATAGGCCATCGCGCATAGATAGTCTATTGCAAAATGTTAGATTTTCGGAGAGAGAGAGAAAATGCAGTGTGAAGGTGGGCAAGCCCCAAAATGGCAGTTGCATTGAATGAGATCTCAGGTTACATCTCCGAGATTAACTGGGTCTTTCAAGGAAAATCTTTACTTCCCTTAAGGTCACTGTTAATGGCCTGTGTTTACCTACCTCGGAGAGAAGTAGGTGCCTGTTTACTCCTTAGATGATTGTCTCCCTCAGTTTGAGACCCTCACCTACGCACCTTTGTATGGATTTTGTACTCTAGACCTTATCAGCACACTTAGAAGATGTTCTACCCTTTTGAGCTAAATTTGAAACCTCAAGTTTGTATGGGTTTGTCTATAGCCAACAGAAAGTGAAGGGAAAAACGTACCTTTGCTTTTCAAGTAGCACCCAGCCACCTGTCTCCCAACTTCTAATGTCTACCTTTCTGCCTAACACAGTTAACTCCAGTAACTACAAGTCTAGGTAATTGTCATTGTAACCCCAGCCGTGTTTCCACAAGGCCCATGAATGTTCTGTGAGGTTTCGCAGGTGTTCTGGACACATTGTATCCATTGCGTTACCAAGTTGAGTAGTTCTGTTCAATGAAAAGAAGTTAGGGTACCATGATTCCCTGATGCTGGGTGTCCACTCATTTTACTATAGACTTTTTCTTTTAAATGCTACCTCATCAGCCTACAGTTTTCTAAATTTGCTTACTGCATATTTTGATAATGACATTAACATCCTTCCTGGCAAACAGCACTTGTTCTGACCCATGGAGCAACAACTTTGTGTGCTTATATTGTAGACATATAATTTTTTCAGGTCCAGAAACACACCTTTTCTCTGGGCTTTTGTTCCCATTGCCAGCCTCCATTCTTGCCTTCTTAGCATGAGAATAATTCTGAGAGAGAAAAAAAAAATTTTTTTTTAAATGTGTAAAAGTACTCATTGTGTAGACACTGTACTTAGCATTCTCCGTACAGTGACTTAATCTTCCCACACAGCCCTTTAAAGTAGACCTTTAGGCTCATTGTACAGATGCATGAGTTGACACAGAGTTTAAAAATTGGCCAAAATTGCATGGGTGTCTGTGGCCAGAGAATCCTTTTGTGGTAGGGACTGTCCTATTCCATTGAAGAATGTTCATCTACCTTCCCGCTCCATCCACCCACTACATTCCACTAGCACAGCCACAATTAGCACAACCAAAACTCCAGATGTTGCCAGGGAATGACAAAATTACCCAATATTTCGAACCTTTGACTTTAAAGGGAGATTAACTTGGTAGTAGTGTGGCTGGAAACAGAGGGCCCAGTTAGTCTGTTGGGCTAGTCCAAGTAGAACTCTTAAGGGTAGTACTATGGTGGGGACTGCAGAAATGGAAAGCAGTGACCCTACCCTTGTCCAGGTAGGTACAGGGTACAAATATGTTGTGACTTTGAGAATGGAACTTAGAGGTCAAGAGGAGCCAGCTTTGACCTCTGACCTAGGTCTCCTGAGTTTAGCAGAATGGAGCAGAGCAGGGAAGCCCCACAGATTCAGAAGTTTTTCATGTTCCATGTCACACTGGAATTCTGTGAAATAGGTAGAGGCGGTACTCGTGTAAGACACAAGGCTGATTATAATTATTTCTTTCCAAGTTCCAGGAAGAATTTCCCCAGTTTTTCTGAAAGCCATTGCTTGTCTCACTGGAATCCAGAACTAGATTCTTTTTTCACTGTGGCTTTTAAAAAATTTTGTGGCTTGAATAATATCCTATCAGAACAGCAGTAAGGGTGTTCACTAATGCCCAAAGTTAGTTGTTTCCTTTGGCAGACTTATCCTGAGCAGCACCTTGAGCTAGCTAATGTCACTGCTGCGGGGAGGAAGGGGTGGGAAGTTTTCTGCATGCTGCCTGCCCATGAGGGGCTTGTGGTCTATTGGAAGCAATAAATAGAATTTTTCAGGCAGTATGGTTTAGATTTGGCAGAATTACATACACATGTGCCACAGAACCATAAAGGAAGGCCATAGGTAGCTCAAGGTTGCAGAGATTAGCTTGACCAAGATTGGTAGAGATTGATAAAAGTCATTGGAACAGTCTTTATTTTTTAGAGTATTGACCTTATTGCAGATATTGTGAGAAATAAACAGGATACTCTTTTAGCTGAAATCTTGGTGTGACTCTTTAAGAATGGCACTTAGATTCCTTGAAGTTTTGTATTGAGGGCCAAATACAGGCATAGAACTATGTTTGGAGAGAGGACCAAGTTGGGATGTGGACAAGGTTGATTTCAAAGATGTGTAAGAAATACTTGGTCTTAGTGGTGAATGTAAGCCCAGCACTCAGGAGGCTGAGGCAGGAGGATTGCTGCAAGTTGGAGGCCAGCCTGGGCTACATAGTGAGTTCAAGGCCAGCCTGAACTGCACAGTGAGACCTTGCCTCAAAAAACCAGAAAGAAAGAGGGAGGGAACAGAACACAACAGAAGAGATCCCTGAGCTTAGTGAGGTCACATAGTAAGAGACACACATTTCAGATTGGCAGAGCACGGTAATATTAGTTTTTCATAAGTGAATAATAAATTCTTGATTAACTGTAATACTACATTCATAAAACATAATTTAAAATTCTCTAGTGCCCAAAAGTGAATTGCATTTATTTTCAGACCCTCCTAACTCCACCCTAGCCCCCCATGAAAACATTTCTCTTCTGTATAATGGCTTCAAATGTCTAAGATACTTACATTCTTATTTGGCGTACTAGTTCTCTGCTACGGATTCTATGATTTTTCTTACTGAGTCACCTCAGCTATAGTCCTGGAAGACAGGCCAGTTTTCCAGATTGGTTTGTTCTTGCAGAAATCCTTCTGTTGTCTGTCACTGCTTTGATACTGTAGCTATAGAAACTAATTTTCACAACGAAATAAAAAGTGGGGTAGTGTTTGTCTGGTGAGGCAGAGAGACCTATAAAGAAATTACAGAAGGTGTGTGAAGAGAGGACTGTCTGAGAAGCATTGCTGACACGGACTACACGAAGAGCCCAGTGTTGCTGGAAAACCTTAAGTCCAGTGTCAGCTGACTCTTAAGATCTGCCTGGGTATTTTCCCTCCAGAGAGAGGAAAGGAGTGGAGTGTGGCCCTTAAGACACTGGAAGAAAAGCACACCTGACAGTTTATAGGATTCTTTTACTAGAACTTTGTGATTTGCTGCCTGAGTTAGTTTTCTAGACCAGAAATCTAATCACTGCTTTAAATATTTCGGTACTTATCTCCTTCAGGAGAGTGTTGAAATCTTTAAGGAGCTTCCTTGAAGGGAGAAGAAATATTGCACCGTGCTCAAACACTTTGTTAAAGTTTGAAGCTCTTGACTTCTGGAAAAAGATGGCAGATCTGTAAGAAGCAGGCAGTGAACCTCTCCAAAAGTCACCCTCCCAACACTGGAATATAGTGACTGGAGGAGGACAAGAAAGAGGGAAGTGGCTCCCCTGGACCCAGGAAAGATCTGAAGTGCAGTTTGGGGCCCATGGAGAAAGTGAAGAGGGAAACCCCAACAAAGAAGAAGGAGGTGGCCGCCGGCGCCTTTTCCCCTGTGTCGGGAATCCCGACGCGACTGAAGCGGTTCAAATCTGCGGACACGCGGTGACTGCCGGCGCCCCCGGGGGCCTCCACAGAGGAACGCGAGAAGCCGTGGTGCAGAGAAGCGGCAGCCATGAAGGACACACTGACTGGCGGTGAGTGCTGACGCCCGGCCGTCCCGCGCGAGAGAGCGACTAGCCGGGCGCCATTGTGCGGGGGGGCAGCAGCTGAACTTGAAACTCAGGGCGGCTGCCACTCCACCCACGGCTCCAGCGGGGACCTCCGCGGAGGAGCGCAAGACACTGTAGTACAGAGAAGCAGCGGCCGTGAAGGACACACTGACTGGCGGTGAGTGCTGACGCCCAGCTGTCAGGCGCGCAAGAGAGCGACTAGCCAGGCGCCATTGTGGGGGGGCAGCAGCTGAGCTCAGAACTCAGGGCGGCCGCCACTCCATCCACGGCTCCAGTGGGGACCTCCGCGGAGTAAGGCGAGACGCCGCGGTACAGAGAAGCACCAGCCGAGAAGGACGCACTGACTGGCACTTTTCTTCCTAGTATTCCAAGACTGAGTTTGTATAAGGATCACAGAAAATACTGTGGCACAGAACCAAAGAATCAAGGACTGGGCCAAACAGGCAACAACTTCTTATCTCCAACAAATTGAAGAGGTAGGATCTTGCAGCAGGCTCAAAACCCAAAATTAAGCTACACCTGGAAGATACCTCAGAGAAGTAGCCATCTCCTAAGAGTTTGAAATACTAGCAATAAAGCAACCCACCACAGGCAATTTACAAACATCGCCCCAGGAATAAAACTAAAGAAAAGAAAATGAGATGACACTTAAACAAGATGCAACCCCACACATCCAGTTCACCAAAGGCAAACCCAGGGGGCAATGAGGTGGGACAACCCGAAAGGCCACCCACCTGATGTCTCTGAAGTGGTAACAACAAAGCAGTTGAATGAGGCTCTGGAAAAATTTAAATCAGAAATAATTTCTCAGATAACTGCAGAGATAATGTCCACAATGAAGACCATGCTTAAGGACGCTAGAGCAGACACAGACAAAAAAATAGACGAGCTTAAGAAAATGATGGAAGCCATGAATGCTCAGCATAGGAAAGAAATGGAATCCATAAAGCAGATTCAAGCAGATGTCCAGGAGAACAAAAATTCCATTGAATTTAGCAGATTAAGCCAATGTGAGGACAGGATCTCAGATATAGAAGACAGGCTTGCAATTAGTGATCATGAAAAGAAAGAATTCTTAAAAATAGCAAGGGACAATGAAAAATCAATCTCATCAAGTCTCAGCTGTGAGCTCCAGGACGCCCTCACTGTACGCAGTCTGCAAGGGGGAGGTCAGGGTCCAAGAACTGTCGTGCCACTGCCTCATCATCCTTCCTGTCCTGAAAATCCGTCTTTCCTCCACAGTTTACCTGTTTTCACTTACTGATGGTTTTCAGTACGTTCCCACTGCTTGAATCACCAGCAGTACATGTGTGACTGTCCCGGTGGGTGGCCTGTACCATTGGTGATACAAACGGACCTAATAATAAAAGTAAAAAGCCACCCGATGGGACAGTCACACATGCACCACCGGTGATTCAAGCTGCCCAGCAGTGAGACGTAGGAATCTTGGCCCCGTCATGAGCGTGTTAGCCACTGTAGCTGCCTTTCGCGTGGCACAGCGTGGTCCCTGGCAGCTGAGGCCCTCTGCTCCAGAAACTAGGTTAGCACAGCTCAGCATTTCGGTGATGGGACTCGGGGAGCTTGGTTGGTTCTTTTCTTGGCAAAGTCTTAAAACGTGCTCCTTCACCAGGCTCAAGCTAAAGCTCATGCCAAGTCGCTTTCTTCGTTGGTCAGTAATTTTTAACCTCCTTCATTTCCGAACATTTGTATAAAGGAATTTCACTGGCCTTAGCTCATAGACTTTCACCCTGAGTTTCCTTTTGCGAGATACAGCTCCATGTATCTTTCATGTATTGAATATCCAGTCTTCACTTTATGTAAGGTTAAGTTGGTTTCTTAGAACATTAATTTCAGAATGCTAGAGCATGTGTTCCCAGAATGCTTGGTGTGTTTTTTAAAGAATGCAAGTCAGTAATAACCTTGAGGCTAAGGAATTTGCTCGTCTTGCCTGTGACTGATACATCTTTAGACCTGTGGGCCCCTCCTGGAGTGACAGGCCAGCTCCCCATTTCCTCACACCCACATGACAGCCCCCAGCAGCCTCTCTACGGTGATCCTTTGCTTTGTGCCCCTGACCGGCTCAGTGTGCGCTGCTCACCGTTTCTGTTGATGTGGTGAGTTCTGACGAAAGGACTGCCTTAGGTGTGTGAGATCTGAACTGGGCTCCGGGAGACAAGGGTGGACAAGCCATGGCCCCTGTGCCCAAGGACTCGGGGATTTCACTTCCAGGACTGGTGGGGACAAGGTATGGCAAGAGTCCCACATAGGCCCTCCTGCTGCCGGGGTACCTGGGAGGATGGAGGGGTGCGTTAGCGGCGCCACTCTGTTGGGGATACAGCCCAACCCAGGTCTCAGGTATGGCAGCTGGTAGCACTTCTGAGGCCAGACCAGTTCCTGTCCTCTCCCCAGGGAGGCAGGAGAGTAGGAAAGCTGCCCTTTCTGTCAGGAAATAAAGGTGACGCTGCTCATGTCAAAGAGGGGATGCTTTCACAAAGAGAAAACATACAGGGGTTAGAACGCTGCTTGTTGAGAAGGGATATGGGTCTTCCCAAGTTTTGCTCAAAAGTAAGTGCCATCTGCTGTGAATTACTAGCAAAATAATAGGCAAACTTCAACCCTGTCACTTAGCAAAAGCATTTTCTTCCGTTGCGATTCTCCAGGGAGAGCCTGAGGGTAGTCAGGAGCTGCCTGCTGCAGAATCTGGCCCTGGAAGTGTTTCTGCTGAGACTCTGAGGGGGACGTTCCTGGATGAAGACAGAAGCGTTGGCAGCAACCTCCATCACCTTCGTCGTCCTCATCACTGTCCCCCAGTGATCCTGGGCCTCAGTGCCCCACCGGGTGTGCCGAGGGCGCAGGGGAAAACACAGCGTTGCTAGGTAAGAGGCTGGTGGGGCTTTCCAAGCGTGGTGTCTTTTTTTTTTTTTTTTTTTTTTTTTTTTCTTTCTTTAATGTAGAAAGAAATTTATTGAAGTGCATGGCATGAGAGAGAGTGAGACAGGAGAGGGGACCACACTAGAGTCTAGATAAGCGTGGTGTCTTTAAGAAGCTCCTAAATGCAAAAAGCCATTAACAAAGAATTAAAGCCATAATCTAACACCTAAAGATACCATTTCAAACTTCTGATAAATAACTTTCTAGATCTTCTTCCCTGTTTAAGGAGGGGAGCATATGACTTACAAGCTGTTACAATAGCCTACTTTTTTTTTACTTATTATATGAAACTGTATCAATAAATAGATGATGTGTTACTGCCGCCTAGAATTAAGTGGTACCTCGGTTCAGGAACTTAATTCTTTCCACAATTCTGGTCTCAAACCCAACTGGACGAGAACTGAATCAAATTCCCCCATAAGGTCAGTGTTAAACCTAACCATTGAATTTGATTTGGTTCTTGTCCAATTGGGTTTGAGACCAGAATCATGGAAAGCAAGTTCATGAACGGAAGTACCACTATACATTTTAGATTTTGTTTTGTTGTTGATTTGGTTTGGTTTGGTTTTTTGAGATAGGCTCTTCCTATGTATTCCAGGCAGGCCTTGAACTCACTGTGTAGCTCAGGGTATCCTTGAACTGGTGATTGTCCTGCCTCAGTCTCCCAAATGCTGGGATTACAGGTGTGTGCCACCACACCCAGGGATTTTATGTAATTTCTTTAAACTATTGCTGGGCGTGGTGGTGCACGCCTGTAATCTCAGCACTACAGAGGCAGGGGGGTAGCTGCAAGTTCGAGGCCAGCCTGGGCTACACAGTGAGTTCAAGACCCAACTGAACTGTACAGCAAGACCCTGTGTCAAATTTAAAAAAAAAGTGACCTATTAATGAATGCTTATTATCAGTAATTCTTTGAAACCATGTTGTACATTTTTACCACTTGTCTAACTGTTCTGTCTTTTTGGTAGATTACAATGAATTCTCTTTTTGGTTACTGATGAGGTCACTCTCCATTTTTTTACTCTATTACAAATTGTTTTATTTCCCCTTGGTGCTAAGGATTGACCCAGAGGCTTTGTACATGCTGAGCACCATGCTCTACCATCACCCCCCAACTTCAGTATCCTTTAACTTCTATTATGTTTTCCTAGATAGAAATTGTAATTTTTGCCGGTTTGTAATTTGCCAGAAATTTGTAATTTTTGTCGTGGCCCACACCTGTAATCTTAGCAGTTGGGAGGCTGAGGCAGGAGGATTGCTGTGAGTTCAAGGCCAGCCTGAACTACATAGCGAAACCCTGTCTCAAAAAGACAAAAAAAGAAAGAAGAGAGACTGAGCCTGAGCTGTGCCCTTCAGAAGCAGCCTCCGCAGCTCCCTGCCGCCCCATTGCCTGCACCGCCCTGCAGGTTGCTGTGGTCTCTCCAAGACGCCTTCTTAGAACTAAGATAGTGCAGATTGAGATACTGGACAAAAATGAAGAAGGTGGATAAGGCAGTTAGGTGTACAAATCAGCAGAATGCAGACCTCTTTCCTGAGTGTCTTTACAACATATGACCAAAAATACGGTGAATTTTGCTGCCTAATACCATCTTACTAAAAGGCAGGCTCATACATAGCATGTACTCATCACTGAATCTAGCTGCGTGGACTTCTGGCTCTTCCTCAAAATCAAAATGACCATGAAAGGGAAATGTTTTGAATTGATTCAGGACATCAAGGCAGCCATAACAGTGCAACTAAAGACACTCAGGAAAGAGGACTTCCAGAACTGCTTCAGAATTTGGCAAGAAACATGGGATCAGTGTGTTTGAAATGAGGGAGAGTATTTTGAGATTAATAGCAGTGTATCTTTCACTGTAATAAATTTTAAGCGTTCTCTGTATTTTTTGATCACATGTCATATATTGGTTCCAGTGTAACAGTCTTTACAGTTAAAGGGATGATAGATGAAGAATTTTGATTTTTTTTTTTTTTTTTTTTTTTTTTTGTGGGTAGCGGGGGGTCGACCTCAGGACCTCGCGCGCCAGCAGGCACCCATGCCGCTGAGCGATATCACCCGCCCCTCTTTTCGTATGTGGGATCCAGGAGTCGAACTCGGGCCCTCGCGCTTGCCAGGCAGGCGCCCACGCCGCTGAGCCATCTCACCAGCCCAAGAATTTTTATTTTTGTTAGAAAAAAATAACCAATTGTGATTAATTTTTAAGCAGACTCAGTATGGTGGGACCTCAGTTCTTGAACTTAATTCGTTCCACGATTCTGGAAAAGATGGCTGCGGTTGTGTTTGTCACTCGATGCAGAGTTTGCAGGCAAATACAAAATTCTGCCAAGTGCTTCTGTTTGCAAACCAAATTGTTTGCAAACAAGAGCCATCATGAACTGAGGCACCCCTGTACACGGCATTGCTTAACTCTTTGTCCTCTCTTGCTCATTTGCTGCTCGCCCTTTAGGTCAGGTGAAGTTTCTGCACACGGCTAAGTTTTATAATCAGATACACACGCTCTTTCCTCACTTTCTGGATAAGAAAGTCAGGACTATGAGGTGATTATTTTTTAGAGTGTAGAATTATCCTTCATTGCTTTTAGACTAGCTGCTGGGTATATCTTTATTGGAAAAATAAATGTTTCATTGAGGAAAGTATAATTCAAAAATTAAAGAATTTTATCCTTATAGCAGACCTAGGTTGTGTGTCTAAAGCTTATGTTGTCAGTTGGTTGTACCCATCTTGATTCCAGCTCCTCCTGTCATAGTAAAATGCTCGATGAGTAGTTTTGCTGAAATAAGCTGTACAACCAGATTCGACATGAGGAGCTACTGAAATAGAAAATTTGTCTGGGTTTGAGCATTCATTTTAGCAAACAGCCTCAAAGTTAGTTTCCATAACGGCTGTTATATTTTAAATCTACCTTTTGGCTAGGCGTGATGGTGCTTGCCTGTAATCCCAGCACTCAGCAGGCTGAGGCAGGAGGATGGCTGCAAGTTTGAGGCCAACCTGGGCTTACATAGTGAGTTCAGGGCTGGCCTGGCTACATAGCGAGACCCTATCTCAAAAAAAAAAAAAAAAAAAAAAAAAAATCTACCTTTTATGGTCAGTGCAAATAGTGAATATGTTCATGTTTCTGTGCCAAGTGGACTGTTTGCTCTTTGTCCTTGAAGAGACAGACTAGGGAAATACGCTTTAATAATCCACAGCCTGGGCCGGTGAGATAGCTCAGCGGCATAAGCGCCTGCCTGGCAAGTGTGAGGTCCTGAGTTCGACTCCCGGAACCCACATAAAGGAAAAAAAAGGGGGGGGTGGTGATATCGCTCAGCGGCACAAGCACTTGCTGACAAGCGCGAGGTCCTAAGGTTGACTCCCGGTATCCACATTAAAAAAAAAAAAAAAAAAAAAAATCTGCAGCCTGTTGGATAGTGTGAGAGAACAGGGGCACTTGTTTGTGATTGTTCCAGGAGTGTGATTTCTTAATCAGCAGCTGTGGAAACAGCTTTCCGTAATTGTTACCAGAGTCTGTGCTGAAACTTTGAAGTTGGTAAGATGCCGGGACTAGGGGGATCTAGGTGAAACGTGTGATAAATCCGAGCTTTGGGTTGTTGATGGCAGTAATCACTTTCCATCTAACGATTGTCGTGAGTGCCGTTTGTTCACTGCAGTGTGGAGCAGTGTTTTTTAACTTTGAAAACCGTAGGCAACAGTGTGAAGGAGGCAGCGCGTGTGTGTGACACCGAGGCTCACCATGGTTCCCTGCCTGCCCGCCCGGCGGCGTCACTCTGCCTGCTCTGCTTGGCACACCGTTTCCCAGCAGAAGACACACAGCCGCAGAGGCACCACCAGCAGGTAGGAGTCTTTCACGTGCTGGCTCCTCTGGGGTCTCGAGCATCCCAGCCCCTCTTACAAGGTTGCTTCCTGTGCCTGCTGAGGAGTGATGACACAAAAGGCCGAATTGCAGTGTCCCCATCTACAGTTCGCTCTCTGTGGGCGCACGGTGACAAAACCTCCTGAAGCGAAACACCAGTCTGACCTCAGTGGCACCAGGGTGGAAGCTTTGTGCCTGGCCGTGTAGTAAGTGCCTAACCGAGGACTGTTAGAATGTAAAATACTAGATCTGCAGTGTGCGTGTGTCCACGTGAATGAAGTACAAGTGTAAACTCCCTGCTGAGACGGCGTAAGCTGCCAGCAGTGACTGCTGAGCGCATTAAAGTTTATCTGTTCCATGAGGGATGAGATTAAATCAGGATGTATATATTGCTAACTAGATCTTGAAATATGGTTAGTCGAAAGCAGTTTCTGTAGGCTCAGTATAAGCCCTCCTCTGCGATTTCCAAAGACATAGGGTGTTGGTTTCAAGCAGAGCTAGTCTTGTGGTGTAACAGATGTAGTGCTCTGACACAACAACTAATTAGAAAAGCCACCCACACCTTTCCCAGCTACTAGTTTAAGGTCTTAAAAACACTTCCCAGCATTTCTTTTTCAAAGTACTAGTCCTTGCATTACTTGCTATAAAACTGAAATGTCTACCATGTTATAATCAGCTATGCAAGTCAGAGATATGCCCTCTTTGTACAACAAAGTACAAAAATAGCTATGAATTGAAAAACCTGTCGGGCATGGTGGTGCAGGCCTGTAATCCCAGCACTCAGGAGGCTGAGGCAGGAGGGTCACCATGAGTTTTAGGCCAGCCTGAACTACAATTAAGACCCCATCTTAAAAAAACCAAAAAGAGAAAAAAAAAAAAAGAAAAAGAAAAACCTATTTGTGCCATGTTCATTTAAAATATTAGAAAAAAGGCAGTCTATCCTTTTTCATGAGTTATGGGCCTCTGTCGTGGGCTCATGAGAAAGTAGAGAATAGTGGTACTTCCTGTTGGCTGATTGGGTATCGGATCCCAGGATTACATGGGTGCTTCTGATCACCTTAGGCACTTTTCTGATATGAACAGTAATGATTATGTAACAGCAGAAGGCCAGTTATAAAACAAAATCAGTTTCAGTAAGCAGAGGTTGCTGGAATTCCAGTATATGAAAAGTTCTTCCTGTTCATTAATTTTCCAGATACTCTGTGTTGTTAAAGGAGTATCATTCCAAACTCGTCACTTAAGGTATGTAACAGCGTGCTATTCAAAACCAGCTGTAAATGAGTACGTGCTAAGCAAATTGAGTGCTACTATTATTGTAAAGCTTTTCACATGAATAAATACTATTGATGAGAATTATTGAAGTGGCTATGTCTTAGGGTCCCAGACTGTTTTCTTTAGAAATAACTTCTCTTTCTATGCTATTATTTATTGCTGTCCTTTTTTTTAACAGGTGACTTGAAGATATTAAAGTTGGAAGTTGGAACTAAAAAATCCCAAGAATTCAAGGTGTTTTGTTTAATCTGAGTTAAATCTAGCTCATTTACACTTAAAAGTGATTTGAATCTCAGGATTATTTTACTTTAGGTAGACCATCTTTTTCGAGATGTCTCATTATGTTGCTGAGCCTGCTTTCCAACTCCTGAATTCAAGTGATTCTTCTGCCCTAGCCTAAGTAGCTGGGACTACAGATACAGGCCAGTCGTGACCAGCTTGTCTTTAAGTGTCTAACCAAGAGACTTTTTGTGATGGACTTATCTACTCAGGAGGCTGAGGCAGGAGGACACAAGTTCAAGTCCAGCCTGGACAACTAGTGAGACCCTGCCTAAAAATTAAAAGGCTTGGGAACAAAGCTCAGTGATAGTGTTTGCCTGGCATGTGTGGGTCCCTAGGTTTAATCCCCAACATTGCACCCCAAAATAAAACCTCTTGGTGGTGGAGTAAATCTTAGTTTTGTTTTTTATAAAATGTTCTCCAGGTATTCTCTAATTACTCTGCTTTGTAAGCAGTGTTTTCCAGGTGAACGCTGTGTTTCCTCGTTACTATATTTGCAGTTTGAGAATCTCCCCAAAATTTATGATCCCCGATGTAGGGAGCGATGAGACAATTTCACGGTTGCCGCCCCGCCTCCCCCTCCTGAGGGCATCCGGTGCGCCAGCCTACATCCCCCATGATCCTCTCCAGCCTAATCTGGAAATGACGACCTATCCGTGCTCCCTACATTCCCCGTGAAATGAGAGCTTCCGCCCCCGTTTCTATAAGTGCCTTAGACACTTCCTCAATAAACGAGACTTGATTGGAACCCTTCATCTTGTCTCTGTTTCTCTCTCCTCTTGCCCTGTCCCCCCATCCCGTTTCTCCTCCAGGTGGGACCCACGAGTTGATCCGCGGGCCGGATCAAGTGGCGCCCAACGTGGGGCCCACCCAGAGAGGACGTCTTCCAACGGGACCGTTCGCCATTAAAGCCTTGGCCAAGGTACTCTTTCCGGGACTCCGTCCCTGTGATCCGTGCAGACGGCCGCCTTACGTCTCGCCTGAGTCACGGTAAGTGAACAGCATCCACTTCCTTTTCCCCCTCGACATGGGTCAAGCATTAAGTGAACATGAGTTGTTCGTTAACGGCCTCAGTAAGGCCCTCAAGGTGAGAGAAATTAAGGTTACGACTAAAGATTTATTTCTATATTTTCAATTCATACATAAAGTCTGCCCCTGGTTCCCTCTAGAGGGTTCCATTGACATTAATCGATGGGATAGGGTGGGAGATGCCCTCAAAGATTTTTATAGGGTCTTTGGTCCCGAAAAGGTTCCAGTGACCGCTTTTGCCTATTGGAATTTAATTTCGGAACTGCTAACTCAACGCTATTCAGATCCCCAAGTCGCTGAGACGCTTTCTCAAGGTGAGGCTGCATTGCGCTCCTCCCGTAGTCCTACCCCTAAGCCCAGTTCCCCTGGCTCTGTGATTCTTGATATTCCGGAGCCCCCTCAAAATGGCGACCCGCCGCCACTTCCTCCTTCTGAGGCTCACGAGGACCCTCAAAATGGCAACCCCTCTCAAAATGGCTCCCTGGAACTTGGCGCCGCCACGCCGCCTCCTCCTCCTCAGTACCCGTCTATATACCCTGACCTTTCTGACTTCCTAGAGTTTGATTGGTCTCAGCTGGCAGAGGAGGCCACTACCTATCATAACCCTCATTTTGTGGCTCCCGCCTTAACAACTAAGCCTCAGTCTGACACCCAAAAGCCGCCCGGCCCATCCTCTACTCTTCTAACCTTAAAGGCTAAAATTAACAATCTAAACAAGTCCACCTTAAACAAAAAAAACAGAGGGCTATTTCCGAGAGGTGATAAGGTAAAAAATGCAGTTTCCATGGCAACCAAGGACTTTGTAAGGCCTCCAAAAGTGTATTTAAGGAGGGGGCCTCAGTGCCTCCTTGCCTGGCAGCTAACCCTTGGGGGGCCAAGGCGCCAAAAAGCTGATCTTCAGCTGGTCCCCCCAGATCGGCTGCAGGGCAGGACGCAAGGCTCTAAATTTGAGGTTGGGAGCGGTGTGGTTATTGTTCCCGGGATTGTCTGTTCGTGTGTTTCTCCCGTGTTACATCTATGTCACCCCCCCTGTGCCTGCGCTTCCAAGTCACTGTTACCAGAGGAATTCAACCTGCCGGCGGGAGATCATTTGTTAGTCTCAAATTTCGTTTGCATTTCAGATTGAGTGGGGGAGACAGGACTTGCTTAGATAAATTGTAACTGTGGGTTGCTATATTGTCCAAGTCATTGATATAATGGTTGTGCTGGTAGTAAGCCAACTGTTTTGAAATGTATGCTTAACAATTTTGATGAGTTCAAAGGGGATTATAAAATTAAAATAAAAAGTAAAGCTCCAAAACTTCTGTGAGCTTGAGTGGCCCACATTCAATGTGAGATGATTAGCTAAAGGGTCGCTCCACCCCCCAGGTAATCAATGGAGTATGAAATATTGTCACCAAAAAGCCTGAGCACCCAAATTAGTTTCCATATATAAACTGGTTGTATGCGGTGCGAATGCTGCCCCAGTGGCCAGCCTGGACATCACCAGCCTGGTGCTGCCTACAAGCATCTAGGAAAGTTTTACAGGAGAAATGTAAATGCCTGCTTTGTCAAAACATCGAGTAAGCTGAGTAAGCCACAGTGGGAAACACAAGCTGGGTGCCCTGGCTCAAAACACCTGGGACAAAAACCTTATCCTAAAGCGTGCGTTTCTCTTTCTCCGCACACAAAGAGGGTCTCTGCTCTTAAATCACAAATGGCTGCAACATTTGCAGCTAGGGGAAAACTGGGCGTAATTGTAACAACCCAGGAACAAGGGGTCAAAATAAGCTTCCACAAAGATATATCAAAAAAAATTTACATAAATGATATTCTTACAGAGAAAATGCTAATAGAATAAAAAAAAAAGGTTTGAGTATGTGACAGAGAGTATGGAGATGACTGAGCTGGAAGCTACATAAAGAAAAAACATAAAAGTTGTCAGTATTTTTATAAAGAAATTTATTTTTGTTTCTTCCAAATTCTTATAAGAGATCTCTGCTGTTGACCTACAAATAATTCTGACTAGTCTATTTGTAATTACAAACTTCTAAAATTATAAAAGAGTTACTATAATTTAATTTGGCCAACATATATATATGAGTGCACTCTGATTTTTAAATAAATTTGTCTGTATGTTTTGTTTTTCTGCGTGCCCAACCTGTAAACAGCTGTTCTATTTGAGCTCAACAAATTTTCTTTTTGCATTTTTGGATTTTTTAAAACGTTTGTCTGGTATGCCTCCACCAAAAGTTGCCAGCTGGCCAAAATGATGTTAAAATTGGTTCTATAAATGTAATACATGTTTTGTTTATTGTTTATTGTTGTATTATGATTTGAGAGTTTCTTGTTGTTCAAAGTAATGTGTTAAATGATCTGGTTTTCATAGGTCATCAAAAATTGTTAGACAAAATATATTATTGTAATATGTTTACATTGGTCATCGTCAACAAGACAATGAGGATTTCTGATTTAAAGACGCTCCTTAACAACAGGGTTGACACGCTCCTGGCCAAGCCCATTGAGGTACATTACCACCAGTTGGAGATGGCAGATCAACAAACTTATCGAGAGACATCTCCACAAATGGCCGGTATGATAATAGAGGCCAATTGCCCTGAGGCACCGGACAGGCAGCCAGAGACGGGCAACTAGGACACATATGTTACGCCATCGGCCGCCTAAGACAGGCACAGGACCAATTGCTGTCCTGTATGCCCATGACGGGTAAGGCATGATTGGATTCATATGGAGAGTCCTTGACCTAAGACAGGCGCTGTCCTCACAGGGCCTGCCATACTCCTGATCTTATAAAATAATAAGGGAGGAGATGTAGGGAGCAATGAGACAATTTCATGGTTGCCGCCCCGCCTCCCCCTCCTGAGGGCATCCGGTGCGCCAGCCTACATCCCCCATGATCCTCTCCAGCCTAATCCGGAAATGACAACGACCTATCCGTGCTCACTACATTCCCCGTGAGATGAGAGCTTCCGCCCCCATTTCTGTAAGTGCCTTAGACACTTCCTCAATAAACGAGACTTGATTGGAACCCTTCATCTTGTCTCCGTTTCTCTCTCCTCTTGCCCTGTCCCCCCATCCCGTTTCTCCTCCAGGTGGGACCCACGAGTTGATCCGCGGGCCGGATCACCCCAAGCATCACATGCAGCCCTTTCGCAGATGCAGGCAGAGTGGTGAAAAATTTGAGTTTCTCAACATTTAGTTTGTTTTAGGTTTCTAGCAGTAACGGGGATGAAAACAGGTTCCTGAGTGTGAAAAGGGGACACGGCACTTGGGCATCGCTCCCTAGTCACAGGAGCGCCACACTTCACGTTTTCGTACTTGGTCGGCAGCCTCACTGTTACAGTGGCCCCTGAGCACAGCCAGGCTGCGTGTGCCTCAGGCATGAGTTAGTGCTGTTGGCCTGCAGTTCTGCATTATATTTTGCTCAAGAATCCATCAGACATAGAACCTAAGGCAGGGCTGTTTCCAGCAATGGCTGTCACTGAAATTACCATTCCAGAAGCGTGTCTAGGATGAACTGTTCTTTACCAATGCTAATCTGCAAAACAGAGGTGCACACTTTTAGGCATTAAGCCTTGTTGCTATCCTTTCAGTCGCTTGAAGGCATTCCTGTTGCCTGGGCTTAGGTCACTACTGCATTTCCTCCAAGCAAACATGCAAACCCTTACTTTCCTAAGAATAAGATGCAGATCTTCTAAATCTCAAATACTGTGCTTTCTCAGTGTTTCCTTCACAGTTTATTTCCCTGTAAGTATGCTTTGGAAGTACCCCTATAAAAGGAATCTTTCATGATCGCTTCAAGGAAAAACACATCAGCTGACAGAGTTGATAAAAAAGAACTTTAATGGAAGGCACTGTTACCCAGAGTCACAGGGATGACAGTTAGGCGCCACCCCTGTTCCCATCTCCAAACCCCCACACACATCTACCCCACCACAGGTGGCAGCTCCCAGGGGCGACACTACCTCCCAAAGCATTACTCATGTTTTTCCTTAAAAAGACCAAAAAATGGTAATCTCGGGCTAATAACAGGACCATCTTAAGTGGGGGAATAAAACAGAAAATAGTGCTAGAAAAGTATCCTAAAGGTTCCCGTGTTTAGAAGAGGCCCAAGTGACATGTTTATTCTGTGGTCTGTTACATGAAAGTCCCCACGAAAAGCAGGACAGTTAGGAGCACAGCCTCGGTTCAGGCTCCTTCATGAGATGGAGCTGCGAGTGCTGCCATCACTGCCACAAGCAAACATCACATTCTAAAGTGTCTTTTTAACATTGGAACCTTAGGAAAACTGGATTTCTGACTTACCAGAAGCCTGTATTGTGCCTTTTAATCAAAAACAGGCAATTTGTTGTTTAGTGTTACCAGAAAAAAAGGAAAAAGGAATCATCTTTCTTTCAGTAACTTTTTGGGGATAATGGGTCCGCCTATGGATAGTCATCAGCAAGACACCTGAAAGAACATTTTCCCAGGTCCTTACCAAAAGTTCATCTATAAGAAACAATCATCCAGGAAAAGTAAAATTTTGCTTTAAGTAGATAAAGTGTTATTTATACACATTAGAGTAAGCAATCCACTCAAAATTTTTAAAATTTGTGTTTTAAAAACTAATTACAATGCAGTTGGACAACGAATAGGGTAGCTCTAGTGCAGTATTACTTAGACATTTTGGTCTCTGAAGGCGTCTCCCCAGTATCCAGCGTCTTCAGCAACCGGAACAGGCCTGCAGCTTCTCGTATCCTACTGAATTCAATACAGAAGGCCTGCACCTCAATGAACAAGTCCTGCACATTGATGATTTTGTTACGGATCAAGGACTGGAGAAAGACACACACGAGTCGCACCAAACGATTCTGAAAAAGAAAACACGAATTTTAGTTTACTCATTTTCCTAGTAGTTATTTACGAAGTTTACGGAAACTTTTACTACCTGCATATACTTATCCTTAATTTGTTCACAAGTAGAGATGCAATTTGATATGTACAGGTGGATGAATTCGGGAGGTAGGTCAACGGCTGTAGTCAGTCTGTGGCACAGAAGAAAAACGGGCCTGTTATTTGCTACCATAGCATAAAAAGCTGCCTGTGGTCATCTGGTGACAATTCATTCTGTATGATCCTAATTTTCTAGTTTTACATATTCTTGGGAAATAAACCTCAAAGCCACAGCCACTCACTCATGAGTGACGCTTCCGTTTTTAAGTCTGTACTCAGCACTACGCCCTGCGATCACTAACATGCTGGTGACAAGGCCGTAACGCAGTATGTCTCGCTGCCGGTGAGCGTGAGCCACTGGTGGTACCTGCACGACTGCCCCTTTGTAGCTGTTTATTAATTTTATTAGTAAAAAGACCATTGGTACAAGCCACTGAATGGGACAGTCACGTATGTGCCACTGGTGGTTCAAGCCAGCAGGAACATGTTCAGTAACAATCTGGGCATGTGTCCCTGAGGATGTAGCTCAGTGGTAGAGCCCTTGTCTAACATGCACAAGACTCTGGGTTCAATCCCCAGCACCACCGGAAAAAAAAATGTTTACAAAAAGGTGTTCAAAAACTGTGCTCTAACTGTACCTGCCTGGTACTCAAGGCTTCCACACTAGCCCCCTCATGGCCATGTAATTCATAATTTACTGAAAATACATGTGTAAAGCAAATGTAAGATACGCAGACAATGTCCAGAGCCTGTGGGAATGGAAATGCACCCTTTCCTGAAGCAGAGTCTGAGAAGGGAGACCGTGCTTTCCATGCTACAGCTGTTCGTCTCCGAGGAAAAGTACGTACTATCTAAGAGCAGGCGATTTGATTATATGGGGATATAAGTTTCAGCAATTAAGTTTCATTTATTCATATGAACACACAGCAGTTAGTTCCCATTTATTCTTACTAACATGAAGTATGCTGGAATCCTAGCCTCAGATTTCTTCCTAATGGTGCTAAACCCACATGCCCTGAACAGAGGCTCAGCTTACCTCCTCATGGGTTCTCTCACACTGAGACCAGCAGGAAGCCATTTGATCGGGACCTCTACGTCTGCACATACGTGAACTCACCGATTTACAACTTCCATCGAGTGCAAGGACATGTCCATGTTGACCAGCACGGAGAAATACTCGGTGATCTGGCTGGACTGCATTAATTTCAGCAGCATCTCTATAGCAACCAGAGGGTTGTTTTCCACTAGGTCTGGAAGTTTGGCTGGAGTGAGGCCAATATGATAAACAAGTTTGGGGTCTTTCTCCAACTCACCAAGGAGCTAAAGAAAACCAGATTTTTAAAGAAAAAGATTGAGTCAAACTAGAAATTTTTTTCCTGCAGGCAAAGTAAGTATTTTACATAAAAATATTTTCACTGAACCAATTATATAAGTTTCTTCCTTCAACCCATGATCATCACGTCTTGACATTTTTAACTTTAGATTTGAAGTGTGACAACACAAGTAAAAACATACAAAACAATTTACAAATCTGCTAGTGATTCCTCCTGGAGGTGAAACTAGACTGCACATTGGTTGGATACCTATTGTCCGATGGTAACGGTGTATCATCCCCTAGTTCTTTGTGGGGGTGTTTTTCGGTCATCCATTACAACCACAAGTAATCAAATTACCAAGTTCTCCCAAAACCACAGAGAATTAGGAGACAGCAGCAACAACAGCCCCGCCCTGCTCAACCCAGGCCCAGCACGCCCTGCCCAAGCGGAGAACAGAAAAACCCGGTGGGGGCCCGGGGTGCTGCAAGTCACCCCTGTGGTGCTTTACGCTGAATCACACCCATGCTTTGCGATTCTAGCAGATGTCCTCAAACGCTTTGGCCAAGTAAGTATCTTCTTTCAAACTTTCTATGCTCTTTTCCTACCTACAGTGAATTTTGTTTCAGGATGGTCTGACAAAGCAGACTACAAATACAGCTACCAATTACTTGACTTTGAAAATATTTTTGAGGATAAACCGGATAGGAGCTGTTTGTGCAGACCGAATGCAATTCACCAAGCAGAAACTTCTCCCGAGAGTATCCTGCCTCCCGAGGGAAGCCGCTGTGGGACTGGAGCTGTTCTAATGTCAAACCCACGGCTGGCCAGCTGTGTGCCGGAATTCACTTTCCAAGTTACTGTCCCACTCATATGCAAGGGAATATAAAGTGCGTGCCCCCAGCAGTGAGACCCCTCCCACTCCACCTCTCCCACACACACGAGTTAGTTAAATACTTCAAATCTTTGGACCTCTTGCCCCGGCAAAGCCAAAATACCAAACGGGGGAGGGGCACAGCTGAGCTCAGTGGTCCAGTCACCTGAGATGCCACTGCTGGCGCATGCCGCAGTATGTCATTTACTGCTCGTTACATCACTTTATGAAAAACAAAAATAAACTTGGGATGGATTTTTTTTTTTAAAGCTTGTAATACATACCTGTGTTTGCTGGGGAGAAGATAAGGGGCTTTTGAAGGCTTTGGCCATGATTCGCTTGATCTCCACCCCGGTGCTATTCTTAACACACATGGATTTATCCCACTGAATCGCATGGTCCGGCTCCGTGGGATTGAGCCAAGCCAGTTCATCTTCACAAATATGCAGGGGAGGTGGTGGACGGATAAACTCTGGCCGAAAATGGCCTGTAATAAAAGTAGTGGCACGCGACTGCTTCTGCGAGCTAACATCTGTGTACATCTCACATGCATTTCACTTCATGAAGTATAAAACACTCACACTTAAAAATGAGAAGTAGGACTGCTACAGAAAGGGTTTCATTCAGAATATAAACAACAATACAAGAAAACTATAAGAACACCATGCCAGACGCTAAGACTCTTACTCTTTGTTGAGAGAAGCCATGATCTGACAACTTTTAATTCAGGCATGACTACTGCTCGATAAGTACATCTTTGATAAGAAGATGAAATGCTATTTGTCCTTACTCAGAGTTGCCACTAATAGTTTGTTCAGAAACCACTAAGATTTGTACTAGTTTAGGGCCGGTGAGACGGCTCAGCGGCTTAAGCGCCTGCCTTGCAAGCGCGAAGGCCCGAGTTCGACTCCCGGAACCCACATACAAAAAAGGGGCCGGTGATATCGCTCAGTGGCACGGGCGCCTGCTGGTGCGCGAGGTCCTGAGGTCGTCCCCCCGGTACCCACAAAAAAAAAAAAAAGAACAAGATTTGTACTAGTTTTATCCTTGTACTTTATAACACCAAAGTGACAAATTATATAATGAAATGACAGAAAAAAGTACATATATTGGTTGACTTTTTGGACATTTTCAAATTAATATGGAGTAATTCCAATACCATATCCATTTTTATGAAACAAAAGTACAACAGGAGACTGAAGAGTCTCGTTAAGCTACTTTATAAAACGAAGCTGGTCTGTATGTGACATACCCACTAAAACGAACTCCAGCTACAGCCTCTGCTCAATGTCACACCTCTCTCTCTTCCAGAGGGCAGAGGTGGCTTATTCCTGCCAAGTTAGAGATTACTATTTACTGCCATCGCCCATTTTCTGGCTGAGAATCGTCAAGTGTCTCCATCGTTTCCTTAACATGCGCTGTCCCTTCAGGACCAGCCACAGAATCTCTCCTCAGACCACTTCCAAAGAGAAAGCGAGTCTTCAGCTCGTGATGGGAAGCGCTCCTCACACAAGCCTAGGAGGCCTGTGGTGTGGCCAGATTCACTGAGTGCTGGGCTTCGCATGTGCCTGCCTGTTGGCCCGGGCAATTCAGAGTTGTGCCTGAGCAAACACTGTCCTAAGTAGAACCTGACACGTGCCGCAGACCTGCAGGCACACTTGTGACTGACTACGGCTTTAAATACTCCACCCGCTTAGGCCAAAGCTCTAGGGTAAACCAAGTGGTACAAAAAGTCACCGTAAAGCTTCAAACTCCCAGTGACCTATGGCCCAGAGATGCTCTCGCTAAGAGGCAGCACCTGTTCACCACTTCACGCAGATGTCTGCAGAACCAAAGAGGCAGCTATATTATCTAAGGTCAGTAAGTGTTTCCTTGAATTAAGGTCATTAAAAGCTCTAAAATCTGTAAAACTTTTAAGTGGAAAAGGTACTGACAATGATAAGATTATTAAAGAGGTATAAAATACCTCCTCGTTATGTAATGAGCTTCAAAAATAGATTCATTTCAGCTGGTAGTGGTGGCACACGCCTGTAATCCCAGCACTTGGGAGGCTGAGGCAGGAGGATCAGCTCGAGTTCAAGGCCAGCCTGGGCTACATAAAGCAAGTTCAAGGTCAGCCTGTACTACATAGATCCTGCCTCAAAAAAAAAAAAAAAAAAAAGGTAAAATCATAGAATTTATACCCGCACATATGCTTATGATAAATATAATAAATCTGTATGCTTTTTTTAAAAGGAAAAATGAATTTGCACTGAACATCTCTATTATATACACATCTTAGGAAGTTTCACATTAAATTCAAGTTTAGCTGACAATACAGTATTTCTAAAAAACTGAAAATTTCTAGGGGATACTAATAAAATAAAGAGTATAAAATGAATTTCTATATACACCTACTTTCAATAGGTGGCTTGGGTCCACTGACCAAAGATTCTGTGATCCGAGAGGCCACCGAACTGTCAAATCCAGAATTAGAAGAATCCGGGTCTGGGTCACTGAGAATACTAGGGAAGCTGGCTTTACTCTGCGTTGGCAGTTCCGACTGGCGTTCTGCGAGAAGTTAAAACAGGAAACGCTTTAAAATTGAGAACACCATGTGAGAGTGAAAAGACAAGCTACTAACGAGGGTAGGTGTCTGTAACGCACAAAACAAAGAGCCAGACTCTGCATACAAAATACATTTTCTAATTCCTAAAAACCAATATCCCATCGGAAAAAACACACTGATGCTTTAACAGGCATTTACAAAAAAAAAAAAAAAAAAAAACAAAAAAAAACAAATGGCCAATGAACAACTGCAAAAGATGTCAGGAACTAGGCAAAGTTCAGTTCAAACAGAAGACACTATTACACACCCGCATGATTGGCAAAAAATAACAGATCTGGCACTATAAAATGGTGAAGGCTATGAGGTAACTCACTGCTGCTGGGAATGAAGAACATAACTTCTTACTTTGACAGCAACTTTGGAAAACAAGTTGATACTACCTCGTTAAGTTTTTTTTGTTGTTGTTTTTTGTTTTTAACGTGGGTACCGGGAGTCGACCTCAGGACCTCGCGCACCAGCAGGCGCTTGTGCCGCTGAGCGATATCACCGGCCCTTTCCTCCCTCTATGTGGGTTCCGGGAGTCGAACTCAGGACCTCGCGCTCACCAGGCAGGCGCTTGCACCACTGAGCCATCTCGCTGGCCCCCTAGTTAAGTTTTACAAGTGTGTATCTTTCTACCTAGAACCATTTTCCCGTGTACCAAAGAATGTACAGAAATGCTCATAGCAGTGCTATGTCCACATAGACGCTATGAATGTACAACAGCAATGAAAGGTGACCACTGCAGTGAATGCTGCCAACACAGCCGTCTCTCAGGTGACACCAGAAGAAATAAAAGGATAAATACAGTACGATTCCACATACATGAAGCTCAGCGGCGTGCACAATGACACGACAGGCACGCTATAACTGGGAAGGAGTGTCACCAAGGTTAGGTTAGGGATGGGGAAGAGAAACACAGGAAGCCTCCAGGCTCTAAAAACAGTCACTGTTTTTGTTTTCCTTGACACTGGGTCTGTCTGTGCTGCCCAAGGCTGGTCCTGAACTCTTGGGTTCGAGGCATCCTCCCACCTCAGCCTCCCAGGTAGCCAGGACCGCAGATGTGTGCAACCAGGCCTGGCATATTTCACTTCTTAGCCTGGAGGGCAACTGTCCTAGGTTGAGTTTATTATAATTCCTTAAAATGAAAACGCATATTTTAAGAAGTACTATTTCAGATCTTCTCATTTTAAAAAAAACAGCTAAATTCCCGATTCAAGACTATCAACCCGGCCGGGGATATAGCTCAGCGGCACAGCGCCTGCCTGGCAAGCGTGAGGGCGTGAATTCAATCCCTGATACAAAAAAAAAAAAAAAAAAAAAAAAGACTATCAACTCAAAGGAAAAATGGCCAAAATAAGAAAAAGTGGATGCCTTAAGATATTTGACATGATGTTCAACCTTCTTCATTTAGTAAGAAAAATGCTAACATTACCCCAATGCCATTTTTCATCTCCGACTATGGAAGTATAAAAGTTAGACAACATACTATGGTCCAGGATGTTGAAAAAAATTGGTAAATTATGTGGTAAAATTAATATGTTTGTCAGAAATTTTATTTATTTATTTATTTTGCAGTACTGGTAGTTAAACCCAGTACTGGGTTCATACTGGCTTTCACACTGGCTTCATCCCCAGCCCTTTAATTCTTTGAGACAGGGTCTCATGAAGTTGCCAAGTTGCCCAGGCTAGATTCAAACTTGTGATCATCCTACCTCAGCCTCCCAGGGCACTGGGATTAGTTGTGTACTACCATGCCCAGCTTGTCAGGAATTTTATATGCCATAACAGCAAAAAAAAAATGAAGAGCCTTCCAATTAGGATCCAGCAACTTTCCTTTTTAATGAAAGATTTTAACCTCAGCAAGATGAAGGTTACAAAGTAGTGCACACATTGTGAGCACAGACAAGACAGTCCCAAGCGCCTGCTCCTTACCAGCCAAGGCTAACTGGAGCCCGCTGATGTCCACGGACTGGCCCATGTTCCCCACATCCATCAGCGCAATCTGGCGTGGGGTCTTTTTGAACAGCTCCCTCGGGGGTGCCAGCATCAGCTGGGAAAGAAAAAACTTTTCTGGTGGAGTTATAGGAGGTAAAAACCCTGCGAACAAAAACATAGAATGGTTTCTCCAATGCCTGCTTTTAAAAATTAACTTGACTGGTAAAATTAGCATTTGCTACTTGCCCCGTCAACGGAAGTATTTTAAAACCTAAACTGTCTCTGTTAAATGCATACATTTATGAACTCTGTAATTTAATGTGTCATTTAAAATCCTACAATCTGCGGCACTCTCAGTGAAACTCAAGGTTTTGGAAACTATTAAGAACTTTGTAAAAAAAAAAAAAAAAAAAAAAAAAAAAAGAACTTTGTTTTCGAAAGTAGCTCAATTCCAGCAAAGACTAAAGCTTAGGTATGAAGCGAAAAGCTGCAAGAAGTACAGCACTCAGTCCTTTCTGAGGCGCTGTTTAGAAGTGGAAGGAAGCCATCAGCCGTGACATACGGTACCTCCTTCAGGACACAGCACGGTGACACAGGGCGGAGTGTTCCCTCCTGTCCCCTACTCAGCTGCCCACCAGACTCCCCCAGCGACATCCCCTGCTGACTCGGACTCCGCCCAGCTCCTTCCCTCAGCCCCAGCCCCACCCCTCCTCTCACTCTGGCTGCAGCTCACACTTCCTGATGTCCCCAGCTCCCAGTTATCTTCGTTGTTTCTTAATTCTCTTTTTCCTTGGCTGTAGTCAAGGTTGTTCCATCCCAGATCTAAACCCCTGCCGATCCACCATCCAGTCTCCGCTGCCCCTAACCACTTAGCTGTATTTCTAGAATACAAATGTGATCGTAGCACTTGACTTGCTTACGCAGAATTAAACCCAAACTTCTACAAAACCCCTCACAACGTTGTGCCCACCCGCCTTCTTAATCTCACCTCTTGAATTCCCCTCCCATTCATGTGCTCTACGTGGACAAAATCCCTCCGCTTGTCTGGAAACACCCAGTTCTTTAACAATCCCTGCCAGAGCCACATCTTCTCCTCCTACCCCAGCCCTGGTCAGTTTCCAGGGAAAACATCACTACCCTGAGAGCCCTGAGCTCCACAGGCTGCTACCCTGCTAGTAGCATCTTGTATGTCACATCCAGTGCAGCCTTCACCACGCTGTTAGGATTATGTTCGTTTCCCCAACAAGACCGCAAGCGTTCAGGAAGCCGTCATTCTCACTTCCAAATACATCCTCAATCCTAACTCTGCTCCCAATCATCTGGTAAACTTTCTAAAAATACACCCATTACGGCTCAAGGTATAGCCCTAAAGTGGTACAGTGCTTGCCTAGCTCTGGGTTCAGTCCCCACTACTGCAAAAAACAAAACATGACTACACACACACACACACACACACCCGTTAGATGCTCACCCTAAACACACAGTAACAGAAGCCCTCACAGTGGAGCTCTGACTTTAGTATTTCCTCTTCATCTGTATTTAAGCACCATTCTTACCTACTTTAATAACAGTAACAATAATAATGGGGAATACTTAACGTTACAACTCTACCAGCTAGGGGTTACTAGTGTCTGCATTTTACAGATGAAAAAACTGAGGTACACAGAGCATTAAATTCACAGATTTGTTCTCCAGCAATTGCCTCCCCCCCCGCCCAAATTTCACGATGCTTTGTACGGATGTAGGTTTACACTCACATCTGAGAACGACTTCATGACAGAATCACTCTGCCTAACCTGCTCTTCAGAACTCAGTGGGTTTCTAACCTAAATCCCACACTGCCCCCCCCACAAGCGTTTCAGGGACAGGTTTTGTTTTTTTTGTTTTGTTTTTTGAGACAGGGTCTTGCTGTGTAGCCCAGGCTGGCCTTGAACTCACAGTGATCCTCCTGCCTCAGCCTCTAGTACTGGGATTACAGGCGTGCACCACCAGGCCTGGCCTCAGGGGCAGGTTTTGACCACAGATCTACCTGATGCATTCATCTTGCGGACAGTCACAAATCTCCTGAAAGCCAGGTTGATGACCTGTACTCTCCTATCATCTCAGTCCAACACAAAGGCTTCCCTTTTTAGGGGCAGCACAGAAAAGCAGAGCGTGCTTTAGATCCAGAAGGATGGCAAGAACACTTGCTAGCTTCTAATGCAGAAGCCTCCCTGTGCCACCAAAAGCCCTGCTCTTACCTCCAAATCTGCTGCCTTAACCCTACTGGCCTGCCCTTTCTCCCCCTGGCTAAGGATGTAAGATCAAGCCGTTTCCCACCTCTCTACATCCTTGCCCCCTCTTCACAGTGATGCCCCTGAGTTCTCCAGGTCCTCCAATCATCCCATCCGCGCCCCTTGCACTGTCTTTTTCCAAAGTAACAACATAAAGCACCTGCTGCTTCAGCTGAAAAAACAGCCTCAGGCTGGGGACGCACCTCCGTGGTAGAGACTTGGCTAGCACCGCCTAGCACACGGGAGAACCTGGGTTTGACCCCCAGCACCGCGAAACAGCAATACAACCTCACATCCTAACGTACGTCTGGTCTCAGCGATGCTGCGCAGGCACACGCTCTGCACAATGCCCAGGAGACAGGCGATGGCTGAGACGTGAATTCGAGACTCCTGCCCCGGCGCACTGTGACACGTCGAGGAGCGCGGCTGCAAAGTCCTTACATGCTTCTCCTACCCAAAAACTCCTTCGGCTTCCTGACAGTCACTTCTGTTGCTCCTCTGACACTTCAAAACCGGAGCGGTTCAGACGTGTTACGTACCAGCACCAACCTCCACGAAAGATTTAATCACTATGTACTGCAAACGCGCATTCACAAAAACATGAATTTTTTAAGACGGGCGGATTCAGGAAGCCACGGATCATGACCCCACAGCCCTCAGGGCTTTAGCAGAATGAACCGTCCTTGCTACTGTAAAAAGGCCAGGCCCCCAGGGCGAGCTGCCGGCCTGCGCGGTGGAAGGAACCACCCGCACCCCCCGGCTGTCGGGCAGGGAGAGGCGCCCACCGCCCGGCCCGGCGCGGCCCCCGCGGGCACCTGAGAGCGGCGGGCGGTCGGGCTCGTGGCCGCCGCGCGCGGGCGGCGCGGGGTTGAGCAGGTGCGCGAAGCTGGCGGCGAAGGGGTTGGCGGCCAGCGGCTCGGTGCGGTACATCTCCCACAGCAGGTAGAGCGCCGTGAGCCGCTGCGCCGCGCTGGGCAGCAGGTCCGGCTGCTGCAGCAGCATCACGAGCACCGAGCCCAGGCGGAAGTGGTCGGCCTTGCTGAAGTAGTGGTGGAAGGCGGTGGACAGGCCCTCGAAGGTGCTGCCGCCGCCCGCCTCCTCCGAGATGATGCTCAGCAGGCTCGAGAGCTCCTTCGGGCTCAGGCTCATCCTGCCCGCCGGGCCGCCCGGGCCCGCGCTGCCCGGCCCGGGGCCGCCCGCTCCGCCCCTGCCGCCGGGCCCCGCCGGGCCGCTCCTGGCCGCCGCCTCCCGGGCTCCCCTCTGCTCCGCGGCGGTGAGGAGCCGGCCAGACGCCGCGCTCGCCCCGCCGCCGGGCATCAACCTCGCCCGCCCCCCCTGCTTCCCGGCCCGAGAGGCCCTGGCGCCCGAGCGCCCCGTCCTCGCGGCCGTAAAGCGCGCTGCGGCACGACAGCGTCGCAAACAACACACGCCGCGGAAGCCAGACGGCGGCGGCGGAGAGGGACAGCGCCGGGCGAGAGCGAGGTTGGTGGAGCCACGCCAAGCGGAGGATCCGGAAACGCGAGGTGGGCGGGGCGATACGGCCGGAAGTGGGCGGGGTCAGCGGGAGGCGGGACCGGGATGTGGGCTGCGCCGTCCGGGTCGCGCAGGCGCACAGTGGAGGATGCTAGCTGGTCGAGTTTGAGTGCCCGGGGCTGAGGCTGCGTCCAGAGGTCCTGGCAAATGCTGCGTCCGTTACTGTTTGAAAAATACCTCTTTGGCGGGCGTGGTGGCGCATGCCTGTAATTCCAGCACTAGGGAGGCTGAGGCAGACGGATCTCCGTGAGTTCTAGGCCAGCCTGGGCTACAATAGTGAGTTCAAGGCCAGGCTGAACTACACAGCGAGACCCTGTCTCAAAAAGAAAAAATACGTTTTTGCTAGCTTTCCTCATATAGCATCCATGCCTCTCCATGGCAAAATTATTATAAGTGCAAGTAATCACCCATTTCTCATCTGACCAAATTTAATTTCTACTTTTACACGCCTTTTTGCAGAAATGCAATCATAACGCGCATGAGTTTTTGCGCATGCTTATTCTAACGATATTCGAGAGAATGTTTCCAAGAAATATTCACTTATAAAATTATAGTGCCACTTTTGACTTAGCCTGCCGTAGGGCTTTTATTCTAGACCCCGTTCACGGCCCGGTTCTGACTCGGGTATTAAAAATAAAAAGCATTTCCCAGGTGACTGATTTGCGGTTCAGGCTGAGATCGACTGGGGGTTGGAGGGTGTTTCCTAGATGTCCTGGGTCCCCTTTCTAGACCTAGAGAAACCTCTGGTTCCAGGAGCTTTGCAGAGCACAGGGACCACATCCCTCCGAGCGGACCCGAGTACCCTCCAAAAGGGCCAGGCCCTCCTGAACAAGCAGGATCATTTCTCGAGAACCAAGTTGCCCCTGAAGCCATAAGGGTTCCTACAGAGCTATGGAAACCAGAACTGGGCTAACGACACACCGGACCTTTGCGCATCTCAGCTGATCCTTAAAAGCTGGCCTGGTGTTTTCGTGGGTGTGCGGGTCTGAATGCCGGCATCAAAAGGTGCCTCCTCCAGCGACTCAGGCTACAGGCTTCTGTTCTCCCTTGCTGTGTAACTCTAATAAATCCGTCCCTCACACTGACGAGGCAAGACATTCTTTTCCAGTGACAGTGGCCAGCAAACCACAAACTCTGACTCCCTCTATGCAATTTCCCCTTTCTAGGTCCTCTTGTGCCTCTCCTGGGCTGGTGAGGAAGATAGGGGACTGTTGAAAACTCATTGCCTTCTTCAAGCAAAGATGGTGTCTTAGTCTATTTTCCGTTGCTAAAACTGAATACCGCACATCAAGTAGTTTATAAAGAATAGAGGTTTAGCCGGCTGTGGTGGCGCACACCTGTAATCCCAGCACTGGGGAAGCTGAGGCAGGAGGTTCCCCTGGAGTTGAGGCCAGCCAGGGCTACATAGCATGACCCTGTCTAAAAACCAGAAAAAAAAAAAAATAGAGGTTCATTTGCCCCTGGTTCTGGAGGTTGGGAAGCCCAAAAGCATCTCCCTGGTCTCTCCTGAGGACTTTGTTGCTGCGTCATAACCTGGCAGAGGGCATCACGTGGATAGGCAGCAGGTGCGCTAGCTGAGATCTTACTTCCTCTTCCAGTAAAGCCACCCATGCCATCATAAGATGACCTCTCATCCTAAGGCCCTACCTCCAGCTACCACTAATGTATGACTTTGGGGATTAAGTTTCCAACACAGGAATTTGGGGGATAGCAGGTAGTTTGCTGGGTCCTGTCTACTCCACTAGTCAAAAGCCCTGACTTGAGCTTTCCGGCTCCCTCAGGTTTGCCACTTGACCATAGCTGCTTCTGAGGTTGCTGAGTTTTTCCAGGTGGCTGCACGTACTGGTACTGGCAGATTGGAGCTCACTGTGGCATCCTGGGCTAAAGCTACTGATACAACCTGTGACGAGGGTGTCTTATGACACAGGGCATCTGTGCGTCAGACGGTGACTCTTTGGCCACGAGTTTTCAACTGCTACCATGAGAAGGAGTGTTGTTTTCCGAGATCTTTGTACCGTGTGGATCAGGTGCCTTTGGGATCTCACCTGAGATTAGCGGCTCGGTGTCATCCAGGCCAAGTGAGTTTCTGACAGGACAGCTGTCCCAGATGCCTTGTTTGCATGGGGGAGAAGCAGTCCAGGAAGGAGAGATATGAAAGACCCCGCCATTGTGCTTGTGGCGTTGTGAGTCTATTTATGGGCTGGCTCTCACCCTGCAGAGCGTACTCCTTGTCCACCTTCACTAAATATAAATCCTTGCCACCTCTTCTGCGTGTTTTGCCCAATTCTTTGTTCAAGGCACCAAGAACCTGGAAAGAATCACCTCAGACCCAGACGCTGGTAACGCTAGGAGTTGACTGTGAGCCTGTTCGAAAGCAAGCTGCCAGGTGGATTTCAGCTTACTTCTCTCGCTTGGCTGTTTCTCTTCCTAGGCTGATGTCCCAGGCCTCTGGTTTGTACATGGCTCCAGTCTCTTGCTTGCTGGTTTCCAGTGTTCTCTTGGTCACTCACCTCAAAATGCTACTGTGCAGGTGGACACGTGTTACTTTGGTTCTTTGTGGAGGAGGAGGTGAGGGTTGGGCACCTTTATTCAGCTACCTTGAAATCCTTGCTTGTACCATGCTTCAAATCAGATGTCCTTAAAGCCTAGGAACAGAGACTAGATCGGTGGGTGCCAGGGGTTAGGGGTGGCAGGATTTGAAGAGGTAGGTATGACCCTAAAGGAATGGCATCAGAGGCCTCGTGATGATAGCACAGCGCTGTATCTCAGTTGTGATGGTGGCTGCAGGGATGTATTTATGCATGTGATGACATTTTGAGAGCCATGTGCACACCTGGATGTTCCTATGTCCTGTCGTTCTGCAGAATGTCACCATTGAGGGAGACCGGTGAAGGGTGCATGGGACATCTCAATGTGTTTGTTTTTTTACAACTTCCTTGAATCTGTATATATTTCAAAATAAAATGTTTTAAAAAATCACATGCCAACATTCCTATGGCATGTTAGATGCAAAAAGTAAAACATCTCTATAATACCTGTATGTGTGTAGAAGTGTGTATATATGTTGTCAAAGAAAAAAATATCAAGGTAGAGTAACATTTGTTTGGGGCACTTAAACTGGAACCATTGCTTACTGCATCTCAGACATTTCTGCAGCTGAACCTTTGAACTGGGCCAAACCACAATTTCCTAAAATTGTGTTTTCTGATGACCTTCTGTGTAATGGATTCCTTCCCCAAAATTCCCTGGAGACTGAGACTACACCCAGGCCTTTCTTACAAATTGCTTACCTTTTGCCAGCCCTGAGGTTGTAGTTCTCAAGTGATGTCATTTTCGCCACCCCCGACACCGACACCCTTTTGTGAACCTGGGGCCACATCCTCAGTGCTGCTTGACCCTGAGTTCTTAGTGAATGAGGTTGGCTCTGCCCACTGCACAGCATGCGAAGCACCAAAATGACAAGTTTTACATGAAAGAAAGAGCTCGTTTATGAGGCACCAAGCGTAAGGAGGTGGGAACCCCCAATCTCAGGTCTGCCTCTCTGAGGATGGGGTGTAATGGTATTTATGGGACAGTGAAGCAGGGCGGACTGAGGCAAGGTGACTGGAGACGGGAGAGTGAAGCCATTGATGGTCTCCACACACACAGCCGACTCGATGGCTCTTCAGGGGCCCATGTCCAGACGATGGCATTTGCACACTCCGAAGGTGAAGTTTTCAGCCCCGTGACATCAAAAGATCACCTGTGGAGCGCCTGCAGAGGCTCAAGTGAGAGGCTAGTGATTTGGGCCAGTTTGAGGTAGAAAGCATCTCCCAAATTCCTGAAAAACAGCTGTTGCTATAGGGACTACACCCAGCTGTGGTGTCCATGGGGGGGGGGTCGCAGTTTAGCTCCACGAGCTCTGAGTCAGTGATCAAAGCAAGTAACCATAAAGAAGGATAAACTTGTGTCATGTGTAGGAAGATGGGTGTACCTTGAGACCATAACCCTAAATGACATAAATCAGACACGCAAACTTAAATATCACAGTGATACAGAGGAACGAAACTCCCCACCTGCTAGATGTCCGGTATGAGTTCATGTTCTCTAAAATTGAACAGTGAATTGTAGGAACAACAGAGGTTAAGAACAGACTCTGTTTATCGGGGGAAGAAAACTTCTGTCTAAGAGAGACAGAAGGAGTCCTGGTGGGTTCCTGAGGACCCCACTTTTCAAGGGAATTTTATAGAGCAAAACCATGAGGTGTGGCGGGTCTAAGGCGGGAAAAACTAGAATCAACTAAAAATATTGTAAGTATAGTCCCTTAGGTAATATTGATCCAGTGGGAAATCACAAGGTGGGCTTGAGGTGGGACAAAACTATGGTGAACCAATAAGATTACAAATATAGTCACTTAGGTGACATTGATCCAATGGGAAATCATAAAGTGGGCTTGAGGAGGGACAAAACTATGGTGAACCAATAAGATTAGGAGTATAGTCGCTTAGGTAACATTGATCCAATGGGAAATCACAAGGTGGGCGTGAGGTGGGACAAAACTATGGTGAACCAGTAAGATTAGGAGTATAATAACTTAGGTAATATTGATTAAATGGGGATCAATGGGGAAGCAAGTCACATAGCAAGTGTAGGTGGAACAGAACAGGGGCTTTTCCTGGAGGGGGGTCAGTGGGTCTTCCTGGCTCCTCACCCAAGGTGATGGACACCTGTTTAGAATGTCAATCACTGCTCTTCATCCCTAGGGGAACTATGTAGGTGAAGTCATTCTATCTTTTGTCTTGAGCTCTGGCCTTTAACGAATGTGCCTCCCTACAGTTGCAATGTGTGCTCCTCTTCTGCACTGACTCTTGAGGCCTGGCTGCCTATAATATTTCTACCTAACTTAGCTGTCTACAATAACATGGTTTCTCTTATATGAGAAACCTGAAGTATAAATAAATTAAGGAGCAAGATAAAGGATAGGGCTGGGTCTATAGCTCAGCAGCACGGCACCTGCCTGGCGAGCACGAGGGCCTGAGTTCGATTTCTGGTACCAAAAAAATAAAAAATAAATAAAGAATAGATGATAGGAAACAGGGAGATGGATCTTTTGCAAATGGGAAGGGAGCCAAGGCTGGAGCAGGGGAGGGGAAGGCGGGAAAGGGATGTAAAAAGCATTAAGAGGTGTCCCATATACACACCAACTCCCCATGAGGCATGTAATCATTATGTATTGCAGACATAGACTCATAAAAATAAAAATAAAAAAGCTGTTTTAAACAAGCAAGTAACCAAAACAAATGAAGTGAGCATGTTTATTCAAGTTTTCTCTCTCAATTTCAAGTTTCCTGGATTACAATCCTGATTAGCCCTAAAGAAATTTTCTCCACCAATAATATGCATATATACACATATGCACATGTAGAAGTAGAAAGTAGTGATTGCCTTTTTTTTTTTTTTTGTGGGTACCACGGGTCTACCTCAGGACCTCGTGCGCCAGCGATATCACCAGCCCTTTTTTCATCTGTGGGTACCGGGAGTCGAACTCAGGACCTCATGCTTGCTGAGCAGGCACTTACAGTGCTGAGCCATCTCACCGGCCCGTGGTTGCCTTTTTAAGTGGATTTTTTTTTTTTAACATTCATTTGACTTCCAAATCAATGTGTCATATTTTGGGTAGAAAAAAAATTCTGAAAAAGGGAAAATATCCACTGTCAGTGTACAACTATGATTGGAATTTGTTCTTTTTTACACAGACATTGCCTCTGGGATTTTCCTGGTCTCCCCCATTTCCCAAACGGGAAGAAATATGAGGCGTTCACCTCTCCTCTACCCTCTTGTTTTTTTTTTTGTGGGTACCGGGGGTCGAACTCAGGACCTCATGCGCCCCAGCAGGCACCTGTGCCGCTGAGCAATATCACCGGCCCTTTTTTCGTATGTGGGTTCTGGGAGTCGAACTCAGGACCTCATGTTTGCCAGGCAGGCTCTTATGCCGCTGAGCCATCTCACCAGCCCTACCCCCTCGGTTCTAACCCACAACCTCTGGATGTCACAGCAGCTTCAATCCACTTTCCTCATGGGACACCAGGACACACAAGGCTAAACACAGCAGCTGCCCCATGGTTCTAAGGGCTCTTGAGGTTGAGTTCTTTCTTAGCCCTCCCAAATGCTGCTTTCAGAAAAACCAGGAAAGGCAAAAACGAGCAAGGCAGCTTTCACAGAAACGACTGGTTTCCTGGCCCCTAAGTGAATAATGGCCCCATGGAGAGGGTGGCATCAGAAAGCTCTTTCTGGCTCACCATTCCCCCAGGCCTTCCATCGCCCACCTGCATCATCAGCCACTTGGGAGTGCTTTAGCTTCTGCATCCTGGCTTTCAGAGCCCTAGCCCAACCCTGTAGAGGAGCAGTGAGCCAGGGAGGGAGGAGGAGCCTGGGCCTCATGTTGTCTTGGTGAGGACCCTGCTGAGCCCCCCACAGGGTGGCAACAGTGGTCTAGATATTGTACACAGCTAAGTTAGTTATAAACATTACAGGCAGTTAGACAGAGCTGGACCCGTCTAACACAGAAGACAACTGTGGCTGGAGGCACATTTGCTGAATGCCAGGCTTCAAGAAAAAGAGGAACAACTACACCCACATACTTCCCCTAGGGATGAACAGCAGTGATTGATATTCTAAGTAGGCGTCCACCGCCTTGCGGGGGACCAAAACCTCCCCACCCCTTCCTTCCTGGAAATTCCTTGTTCCTTCCATGTGCACTTGCTACATGACTTGCTTCCTCATTTAATCCCCATTTAATCAATATTACCTATGTGACTATATTTGTTGTAATCTTATTGGTTCACCATAGTTTTGTCCCATCTCATGCCTGTAAGGAATGGCACAAGGCAGAAACCAGCTGAGAGCACCAGGCTTGTGTAAAAGCAGCATGGCGTGGAATATATTGTGCCTCGGTGCAGGCAGACAGAGGGCAAAAAGGCCATCTGTGCGGTACAGAGGAAAACGGATCCTTTTTAGGGCTTGGACATAGGGGTCAAGTGGGGAGATCATGCAAGAAACCCCAGGTGAGGAGGTCTGGGCAAACATCCATGGTCAAAGTTCTCCGGTGCCTCAGTGGTCAAAGTCCTCGGGGCATCCAGTGTAAATGCTTGGGAGTTTTCAGATGTCCCAGTGCTTGGAAGATTCTGTGCTCTGTCTTCTCTCTTTTATGACATCCTGTGTTTGTCGAGGGCAGCCCCGGTGCTGAGCTGAGTCTCCGCTGAGAACAATGGCTCTGCTGGCAAATGGGCTGGGTGCTGGGAGAGTCGTGCCGGATTCCAGCCTGACAACACCCACCTTGTGATTTCCCACTGGAGCCATATTACCCAAGCGATTATACTTGTAATCTTGTTAGTTGATTATAGTTTTGTCCCATCTTGAACCTGCCTCACCTCTTGGCTTTGCTCAATAAAACACCCTTGAGAAACAGGGTCAGCGGGCAACCCACTCTCTGGGCCCCCTTCTGTCTCTCTTTGATAGAAGCTTTCTTTCTTTCAATAAATTCTTCCTACCCTTAACCTCTGTTGTTCCTAGAATTCATTCTTTGATTTTAGAGAACGTGAACTGGGCGTTTCGGACCTCTAACAGGTTGGGAGTTATAATTTTTCCCTTATGTTATTTAGAGGTCCATGGATCACCCTTTTCTCATACATCCTATATCATGGGGATACACAGTGAAGGAGGCCTACTTCCCACCACTGAAGTGCCTGCCTTCCAGCTGGAGCTCAGTGTTCTGGCCGCTTTGCAACTTTGGGCAAGTTGTTTGTCCCCTCCAAGCCTCCGTTTCCTCACCTGAATAACAGAAAAATCCCAGTGGGCAGTGGATCGATGGCACTGGGGCTCTCCTACCTCTTCTTACCTAAATTGAGAAGGGCAGAAAGGCTTGTGTTTGTTTGTTCTTTATTGTGGTTCTGGGGATCAAACCCAGGACCTTACACCATGCTACCTCCCCAGCCCTTCTTTATTTTTTATTTTGAGACAGAATCTTACTAAGTCACTAAGTTGCCCAGGCTGGGCTTGAACTTGTGATCCTCCTGCCTCAGCCTCCCAGAACACTGGGATTACAGATGTGTGCCACCATACCAGGTAGGGTTTTTTTTTTAATTCAACAAATATTTATTGAGTACCTGTTACGTGCTAGGTATTGTTCCAGGTACTTGGGTCACAGAGAACAATCAAACAGCCCCGCCCTGGTGGAGCTCACAGGCTGTCATTTATTACCCTTGACCTGCATTCTGCCCGTGGCCCTGGGCAAATCTCCGTACCTCTCCGTGCCTGTCGTCAGCTGCCCAGCAGGGGAATAAGCAGGATGGGCTCACGTGTGGATACTGTGGGGTACTGCAGATGTGACGGGGTACCCGCCCAGCCCACCACCCAGACAGCACAGACGGCTGCAAGCTGATTGTTAATCATAAAGTACCATGGGGAGAGGGCGGAGGGAGCGGTGCCATGCTGGCTGGTGACCAGCATGGTGCTGGTGGCAGGGCCCATACCAACTACACAAACTGCTGCTGCTGCTTCGTGGCAGCCTTGTTGGCAAGGTCCTTGGCCCTCTCCGTAGCTGCCAGTGCTGTCTCCTTTGCCTTCTCCTCGGCTTCCTTGGCTGTCTCAACAAGTGCTTTGGAAGGGGCCTCACATTGCAGCTTCGCCAAGATGTATTCAAAACCCTTCACAGACTTTGGCACATTACTTTTGAACCTGGCGAGGCCAAATTCCTGCACAGCTCTGGAGACATCAAATAAGCTAGAGGAGGCCCAGGCTTCCCGGCAGATTTCAGTCCAGCCACCGTTGTCGGGGTTCACATAGCAGACACGCGGTTCCTCCCCCACCATCAGCTGGGCATGGGTGATGTTCCAGGTGGAGGGGGTCCTGGTCTGATTCTGTGGGCCCACTAGAGCCCTCCAGGACGTACAGGAGTGAGCAGCGCTGGCAGGACTCAGTCGCTGTGCCCACCAGGGCGTCCCGTCGGTCTTGGTCAGGAGTCTCCAGGACAGGAGCATCTGGTCCCGGTGCACTGTGTCTCTTGTCAAGACGTGTTTGCCATGGGGATTTGGTACCACTGCCAGAAGGCAGCAGACATCTGTCCCAAGAACTTGGGAGCACCGCTGGCCCTGGAGACACCTCACCACCGAGCCGGCCTGGGCGGGCTCAACGCCAGAGCAGCATCAGGGGCTCAGGGCCCGATTCAGTGACCAACTCACCGCGCCCCAGTCGCTGCCGTCAGGAGGGGAAAGCACGGCTGCCCGGCAGGTATTTTTAAAAAGAGGATTGATCTTTATTTTGTAGATTTTGAAGCTTCAAACTTACTGTTTCACCTTTTTTTTAAATAATACTTTTATCTTAGCTTTCAGATTACTTCACCAGAACACATCTGATGTGAAATTAGTTTCCAGCATTCTGAAATCCTTCCAGTGAAAAGGACCAAACCTGTGAAAGTAGAAATTTATGAACATCCCTCCCATTTAAGCGGCAGTAAGATATCCTGTGGAGACCTGGGACTAAAGCAGGACAAAAAACAGCTAGGAATTATAAAGTGTGAGTTAGGAACTTGTAAGGGGGAAACAAAGAACTAAATGGTTATTATTTCCATTTTCCTTTTGGAGATAGCTTTGGGTTCCTGGAACAGCTTTGTCATCATCCGTGCTGACACTCAGCACAATGGAAGGAAACTGAGGGAGAGCTACAGTGTGGGTCCTTGGTACTTGTGGGATGATGATGCTCAGGGTTCGGGCAGTTGTGCTGCGTGGGCAGGGCCTGGATTCCAGTGCCAGCACTTCCCAAAAAATGGAAAGAAGGGAGTGGAGGGCAGGGGAGGGGAGGGAGAGAAGGGGGAGGGGAGGGAGGGAACAGAGGGGGAGGGGAGGAAGGGAGCAGAGGGGGGAGGGAGGAGGGAGAGGAGGGGGAGGGGCAAGGAAGGGGGAGAAGAGTATTTTAATAGCTTTGTAATGTAGTTGGGACTATTACTCTCTGACACAACACCAAAATCCAGCAGTGGAAGAGCTGGGTGTGGTGGCGCTTATCTGTAATCCCAAGCACTCCAGAGGCTGAGGCAGGAGGATCACGGTGAGTTCAAGGCCAGCCTGGGCCCCCAGTAGTCAATTCAAGGCCAGTTTGAACTACAGAGTGGGACCCTATCTCAGACAACAACAAAACCCAAAACAAACAAACAAAACCCACAGCGGTAGTCTTTTCTTTTCTTTTCTTTCTTATTTATTTTGGTTTTTTGAGACAGGGTCTCACTATCTAGTTCAGGCTGACCTTAAAGTCGTGGCAACCCTCCTGCTTCAGCTTCCTGAGTGCTGGGATCACAAGTGAGCACCACCACACCCAGTTTAACAGTGGAGGTTTCTTAAAGACTCCTTACAAAGTAGAATCTCAACTATTTCAATCAGTTTGATAGTGTGTTGCACTAGAATCTACTGTTCCATCTTACGCAGGGTGAAGATCTTTCCCACGTCTAATTTTTGATAATTAGTATCTAATTATCAGATACTAGCTGCCTGGAAAATACTGCTGTGACACGCAGATCTTCCAGATGTTGACATATTTCATTCTACAGCATCAACATTTATTAATATCATTGATCTGATCAGAAGAAAATATTTTAAGTATTGGGGAGCTGTCAGGCTCAAGGTGGTAGATACAAATGTTCTACAATTTTTTTGTTGTTGTCTTGCTGTGCTGGGAATTAAACCCAGCGCTTCATACATGCCAGGAGGGTGGCTGTACCACTGAACTACATTCTTAGCCCCCAAAGTTCTGATTTGAACACAAAGGGTCAAATTGTGTCATTGGGAACAAATACTAACAGTAGTTTTCCTTGAAGTGACAGGATTGTTTCATTCATTCAAGAAAATGTCAAGCAGGCATGGTGGTGAATGCCTGTAATCCCAGCAACTTTCAAGGCTAAGGCAGGAGAATCAAGAGTTCAAGGCCAGCCTAGGCAACCCATCAAGACTCTGTCTCAAAATAAAATTTTTAAGGGCTTGGGGTGCAGCTCTGTGCTAAAGCACCCCTGAATCGCCTGTACCAAAAAAAAAAAAAAAAAAAAGTACGAGAAACTGAATCACTCAGACAATGCCATCATTTATCTGCTAACTATTCTTGCAAGAAAAACTGGTACTCCAATGCCAGGCATGGGCATGCCTGTAGTCCCAGCATTCGGAAAGGCTGAGGCAGGAGAATCACTCCAAGTTCTAGGCCAGCCTGGGCTACACAGGGAGACCCTGTCTCAAAAAAAAAAAAAAAAAAAAAAATTGGTCCTCCAAGAAGAAAAGTGACAGATTCACTCCAAATGGCTTTTCTTCAGGAAGCTGTGTCCTTTCCTTGTCATCACACAGAGTATTAAGGAGGCACATGCCTGAGGCCCTCACCCACCATAGTCCACATCCTGGTCCACGCATGCTGCCCTCCTGGTCATTAGCCTGAGCCTAAGGCTCTGACCTGCTCCTGCTGCAGGGCTGAGGGTCCTGGTCTCCACCCACCCCCAGGCCAATGCAATTTGTCCAAGTAGAGTGCTCAGGGCCTAGAGGTGTTGCCACCGAGTTACTCCTGGATGTGAGCGTAGAATCCTTCAGCAGGTGGTGCGCAGACCTTTCAGCAGCTGAAGTCCCTTTCATGAGAAACCCCATGAAGGTCCATGAATAGGACGAGGCACAGCTGTTCTGGCCAAAAGGAGGCACCCAGAGTCCCACTCTAGAGGTCCTTCAGGTGGCTGGGAGACGCCCTGGAATTCATAGATCTGAGAGCATGACTGGGAACCCACTGTCTTTTGCAAAACCAACTGGTGCTGCAAATGAACCTAGGAAACCCCTTATAAGTAGTGTATTCAAGCCCAAGAAGTAATTTTTTTTTTTTTTTTTTTTTTTTTTTTTTGAGACAGGGTCTTGCTATGTAATTCAAGCCGGCCTTGAATTCACTACGTAGCCCAGGCTTGCATCAAACTTGTGGCAATCCTCATGCCTCGGCCTCCTGAGTGCTGGGATTATAGGGGTGAGCCTATACTTCATGCCTCACTCATGAAGTAAATTTTAAAACAGCACTCAAAATAGAATAATTTAAGTCGTTTTGTAGCACACGATTGTACAGTGGGATTAAATAACATGGTGAGTGTTTACACTTTTAAAATTTATTGGGCCAGGGATATAGCTCAGCGGCACAGCGCCTGCCTGAGAAGGGTGAGGTCCTGAGTTCTAGTCCCGCTAAACAAAAATAAAAAATAAAAAATAAATTTATTATAGTAAAAGACATTGCCATTAACCCCCCCTTAAGATACTCCCCCTCCCAAACACACTTATCCCATGGGTTCTTATCACTTTTGGAAGCAGTTCTGGAAGTCCTCTTTATAATAATTTCTGTCAAATAAAAACATGACCCTGTGTCCTCATCCACCTTATTTATTGGATCTGTAACTGTGTGACTTCTGGCTCTTCGCCAAAGTCAAAATGACCTTCAAAGGTAAACATTTTGAATCCACTCAGGACATTGAGGCAGCCACAGCAGCACAACTAAAGACACTTAGGAAAGAGGACTTCCAGAAGTGCTTCAGAAAGTGGCAAGAAGGGCCAGGGATATAGCTTAGCAGCATGGTGCTTGCCTGGCAAGCACGAGGTCCTGAGTTCGATTCCTGGTTCCCCCCCCCAAAAAACAAACAAAAAACAAAAGTGGCAAGAAGGATGGGATAAGTGTGTTTGAAGTGAGAGGGAGGATTTTGAAAAGGATTAATGGCAGTGTCTTTTCCTGTAATAAATTATTTTAAATTTAAACATTCACTGTGTTTTTTTTTATCACACCACATACATAGTATTTGTTTTTCTTTGTCATCATTTACAACCTAGAACGTTTTCTGGATACCTATCTTTCATCTTTTCTTTAAAAAAGTTTTAATTGATTTTTATTTTTGCTAGATTTTATAATTTTTTAAAACATTAATAAGTTTTTATTTCCATCTCACTCTTTCTATTAATTTTTCCCAACGGATTCTTGCACAAGAGTCCACACGGTTCTTACAGCGGCCTCCTGGCCTCCTCCTCCCTAGAGGTTGACCTTCTTCCCCGAGGTCACCTCTTGCGGCCTCTATACCTGTCTGCTGCTGTTGAGTACCCTCTTGCTTATCTAAAAACACGCTCAGGAACTTCTGCAGAGCTGAACCGGAAGTACCTGGAGGGCAGCCACCTGGCCAGGGCCTGGAAGCTCTGCACTCCTTTCCAGCCCCTTGCCCCACGCATCTCTTCCATCGGGCTGCTCATTTTTATTACCAAATCCCTCAAACTTGAATTCTCTGCACATTGAGCCAATCAGAGAGTGCTGGCTTCAGTTCTCGCGAGATTCCAAGCAGGTGTTTGATAGGACGGCCCAGACCAGATGTCACCTGAGGATGGGGATACAAATATGGCAGCCACTGGGCTCTTGCCCACTGTGCTCTCTTCCACAGGGGTCGCTCTCACCCTGCAGGGTGAACTTCTTTTCCTATTTTTAGTTGGCTCACACTTGCTCTGCAGAGAGTATATCTTTTCTTTCCTTTTCTTTTTATTTTCTAAAATTAATTTTATTGATACATTTTGGTATACATAATGATCACATTCATCATAGGGAATTTGTACCTGTACGTGATAAACCTTGATTCTTTTTTTTCCCATTCCCCTACCCTCCCTTCAATCCCTCATCCCCTCATTTACAAAAACCGTTTCCATTTATTCCTTTTCTCGTTTTTTTTTTCTTTTCCCTTCCTTTCTATCTCCCTTCTTTTCCTTTCATACCTTTAATAAATGTAAAACCTCGCTACCTTTTGCTCTTGTCTTGACGATCCTTCATTCAGAACAGAAAGAACCTATAAATCACCTCTGGAAGGTCCAGCACCCCAGGACCCAGTCACAATACTGCCCTTTTGGGGTTTTGCTTCAAGGTGTGACCTATTGACTTGGCTTTGAGTAGTTGGGATTTTAGTTCCTTTACGCAGTCCCGCCCTCTTCACTTCCCCGCCCCTCCCCATCTTCCCACTGAGGTTCTGTAGCAATGCTTGGTTAAATCGAGAGCCAGCAATTACATAAAAGCAGATGAGATGCCATAATTATGTTTTCTTTGCCCCCCCATAGCCTGTGTTTTCCTGGAGTTCATAATTGCCTGATTTTTCACTTCTTGCTTTCTAAGTACCTCTAGCTAGTGTTTGTGCAAGTGCACCCACAGATCTGTCTGGTTCCCCAGGGCCCAGCGCGACAATGGCAAACACGACCCAGCAGGGCCCTGCAAATCCTGTCTCCTTCTAGGCCTCTGGGCCTGGTAGTCACTATTCTGGGAACTCCTCTGCTGTTTTCATGTTCTGAGCCCTTTTTCTTTCTGTCTTTCTTAAAATGTCTCTGTTTTGAATATTGAATAAACTCTGTTAGAACACAGGGTGTGCTGAAAAGGGAATTCTTTTAAAGAGGAAAAAATAATAATGGCAAGAATACAATTAAGGGCCGGTGAGATGGCTCAGCGGTGTACGTGCCTGCCTGGCAAGCGCGAGGGCCCGAGTTCGACTCCCAGAACCCACATACGAAAAAAGGGCCGGTGATATCGCTCAGCGGCACAGGCGCCTGCTGGTGCACCAGGTCCTGAGGTCAACCCCCGGTACCCACAAAAAAAAAAAAGAATACAATAAAAATAGAAAAATTATACAATTTCTAATAATTTTGAATATGACACAAAAGATAAGCCAGGCGTGGTGGCGCACACCTGTAATCCCAGCACTTGGGAGGCTGAGGCAGGAGGATTGCCATGAGTTTGAGGCCAGCCTGGGCTCCATAGTGAGTTCAAGGCCATCCTGAACTACATAATGAGACTCTGTCTCAAAAAACCAAAAATTAATTAATTAATTAAAAAAAAAAGATAATGACAAATAGCTATGTGAGCATTCTGTGAAGTCCACTTAAGGAATTCCTTTATCTGATGGTGATATAGGAGAAATATAGCCCCCACCTTTCTAGGTGTCAGACGTGCCGAGTTCGTGTCCCCTGAAATCGAAGAATGAATTCCAAAGGAGAAAGGAGGTTAGGTGTAGAAAAGGTTTATTCGGGAATAGGAATAGGTCCTGAGAGACGGGAGGGGTCCTGAGTACATTGTCATCAGGGCCCTTTGTCAGGAGTCATTTATACAGCAAAGTCACAATGTGGGTACAACGTGGGTCAAACTGTAACCAGTAAGATTACAAGTGAGGCCGCTTAGCTAATGCTGACCCCATAGGGAAACATCACGGGCCTTGGCTTCTCTGTGACTTCTAAAACGGACACGTTTTGGGGAAGGTATGAGTCCAAGTGTTCTAGTCATCCTTCCGAGTGTCTGATATGTGGACTGAGTGGTGGCAATTATGATATAATCTCAAATTTCCATTCCTCACTTCGTGAGGAAGCGTGTAAGTCTGGCCATTGAGACGTCACTCTCCAGGCCTGGCCGTCCTCCGCTCCCCTCCAGCCGCAGCTGCAACGCGTTCTCGTCCTCAGCACTGACTCCCTCTGGGGCCCGCCCGTCCGCCTGCCTATTCATTTCCACCGAACTTAGCTGCCTATGATAACAGGCTGTAGCTTCTGCTAGAATCATGAGTACTTGGAATTGTTAAAAAAAAAAAAAAAAAACACATCTGTACATAGCAAATGAGTGTATCGTGGTTCATTAAACACCTGTAATAAAAACAGTGCTTGACAGTAGGAAACACAGTTTTTGTTTTATAAAGAACACCTCTAACTAGTGTTCCTGGAAGAGGAGACAGGGCTACTTTTGTTTTCAGCAGAAAATAAGATACTTCATGTTCTGTATTAAAATGTATCTTTTTAAGCACAAAGAGTATGTTTCCCCCAATGGGGTACAATGACCTGAGTTCAGTTTTTGGCTCCTGTAGACACTCAGAGCAGCAATAAGACAAGGCCCAGAATCATCACGGCCCTGAAATCCAGCCCAGAAAGCATTATTGTCTTGGACCTCGTTTATTTATTTATTTATTTATTTATTTTTGTGGTACTGGGAATTTTTTTAAAGCAAACTTACTTAATTTATTTATTTATTTTGGTTTTTTGAGACAGGGTCTTGCTGTGCAGTTCAGGCTGGCCCTGTAGTCTAGGCTGGGCTCAAACTCACAGTGATCCTCCTGCCTCAGCCTCCTGAGTGCTGGGATTACAGGCGTGCACCACCATGCCCAGCCACTGGGAATTTTTTTTTTTTTTTTTTTTTTTTTTTTTTTTGTGGGTACCGGGGGGACGACCTCAGTGGGAATTTTTTAATAAGTAAATGTTTGTAGTACATAATGAATACATTCCTTGTGGGGAGCTGGTCTGTATGCATGACACATCTTCATTCTTTCCTGTCCCATTCCTCTCTCCTCCCTCACCTTCCCTCCATCTCTTGTTCCCCTTCCCTCCTGCAAAAGGACTATCTCCCTGTTTTCTATCATCTATCTTTTATTTTGCTCTTTATTTATAGGTTGGGTTTCTCATATAAGAAAAATCATGTGATATTTAAGCGTGTGATTCACTTCACTTAACATTATGGTCTCAAGGTGCATCCATTTACCTCTCAATGACTCAAATGTGTCCTTCTTTATGGCAGAGTAGTACTCCATTATATATAACACCACATTTTCTTCATTTCCTACCCCATTTAAAAACCCAGTGGCAGGCCAGTGAGATGGCTCAGCGGCATAAGCGCCTGCCCGGCAAGCGCGAGGTCCTGAGGTCGGCCCAGTGGCTTCCGGTACAGTTGGAATACAATCTCAACTCTTTTCTCTGGTTTACACACTTCAAAGGCTCTTCCCCTGCCTGACTCCGCCTTTGTGTTCTCTTCTCAGAGTTCCGTCTGCCTCAGCTTTCTCCTGTTCTGTCGACCAGCCGCACACTCCAGCCCCGGGGCCTTTGCACTCACTATTTTCTCTGACTGGGCGGCGGAGACTGTGTTGGCCTTTTGTTCTTAGCTTCTCTTGCTCCGCCAGTCTCCACAATGCCGTCCTCCTTGAACTCTCCGCACAGTGCTCAGCATGACCCGATAGCCTCCTTGACTTTTAATTTGCTGCTTTGTTTTCTTTCCTCTCTGAACACAGTAAGAGTTTCATAAAAACACGGGCCGTGCATGCACCTGGGTCAGCGCTGGCGAACGACGGGCGCTCAGTGACTGTGTGCTGAGAGAGTGGAGGAGGAATCCCGTGTGCTTACACCACTCGGGTTCAAGGCCAATTTCTTTGTGTTAGGCTGATGGTTCTGTCTTGGCTTTGCATTAGACTCTCTAAGCAGAGGCTGCCTCTGAAGATGGTAGGTACACGTCAGTGCCACTAGATGGCACCAGGAGCTGGTCCCCTGTCACCAACACAAGCCTCAAAGCCTAGCCCTTAGGTAATGACAGCCCAGTTATTTCCCTTTCTTTTATTTCGCCTTAAGTAGAAACAGTATCAGCTGTAGAATGCAGCCGCCTCCAACATGAGCGGGGCCCCAGCGTCACACTCCTGAGGGAAACTTGGATGGAACAAACAGCAGCCTACAGCCTGTGAGTTTCTTTTGAAAGAATTTTAGTTTCTCTTAATTCTTTGCCTTTAAAAATATTTTAAAGCATAAAAATATAAACATTACTGTTAAAAACACCTACATGGCCAGGGATATAGCTCAGCAGCTTAAGCGCCTGCCTGGCAAGTGCAAGGTCCTGAGTTCGATTCCCAGTACCAAAAACAAAACAAAACAAAACACCTACATGCACATCCTTCAGGCTAAGAAATCAAGAATACAAATTGTGATCTTTTGGGTATGTTTGTTTTCTCAAACTTCTCTCTTTTTTTTTTTTATGGAACAGGGTCTTGCTGTGTAGTTCAGGCTGGCCTTGAACTTGTGGCAGTCCTCCTGCTTCAGCCTTCTGAGTTCTGGGATTCCGGGTATGTGCCGCCACGCCTGGCTGAGAGGTTTATTTTGGCTCACAGTTACTGGCTGGATCCAAGGCAGAAACACCGTGGTGGAAAGAGCTGGCAGAGGAGAGCTGCTCAGCTCATGGTGGACAGAGGAGTCAGCAGGGAGGTGACCCTTCCCGGTCACACCCCGTGGCCTCCTCTTCCGACCCCACCTCCTAACAGGAGTCAGGGATAGTGACCCCATAATCCAGCCACTCTCCACAAGGCAGCCTCTAAACGCATGAGGCTCCGGGAGGACGTGGTAGATCTCGCCCATCACAGTCAGGGTGCGGTGTTATCTCCCAAGGGTTCGCCCGTGGGGGCATCTCCTGACGCTAGAGCATCATGGGATGCAGGGAGAACCTGACCTTACACTTCCTTTGTGTATTTCTATAAAAAATAAAGAAACAAGACAAGATCGCACGCCAAGCACTCGGGAGGCTGAGACAGGAGGATCACTGTGAATTGGAGGCCAGCCTGGACTACATAGTGAGTTCAAGGCCAATCTGAACTCCATAGCAAGACCCTGTCTCAAAAAAAAAAAAAAAAAAAAAAAAGATGGCATGTCTAACAATCTTTACATTTTTATTCCATCAGACACAAAATTGGACAGGAACAGCAGAGTGTGTGCCTTTAGTCTCAGCACTGAAAATCAGGTGGGTGGGACGCTGATGTGAGGACGTGACTCTGTCCACGCACGGACCAGACAGCAGCCTGAGAATGGGAAGAGCCCACGCGTTCCCGGGTCCAGCCACGTCCGTAAGCACTGATTGTCTGGACGTGCAATTAAAAGGGACAGGGATGAAAGCAACACCGGAGGTGAGTGCTTGGCGATTTCGCAGAAAGAAGGGGCCTTGGGTGCTTGGTCCCTTAGGCAGCACTGAGCTCCATGTTCTAATAACAAATGTGAATGGCCCTGAAAGATGCGCTCGTACTCCACAGGGGGAAATGAGCAACTCCCTCCCCAGCGCTGACCATTGCTACCATGCTTGCCGTGGGGGTCTTTAAAGCCTCCCCAACATCAAGTGGGCCTGGGAGAACAGCATGAGGCACCGGGCCTGCCGGTGAGAAGAAAGCAACACACGGCCAGAAAGGGTCCTGTGTGTCCTGGGACTTGGGGGCTTGGCCCAGAGCGGGGTGCTCTGTGCCTGGTACCAGGCTGCACCCAAAACAGCGTGGCCTGTCTTGGGGGACCCCTGCCTCCCAGTGGGGTGGGCAGAGCCCAGGCTGGAAGGTTGGCCAGCTCTGGACTGGCTGCTCCTGGCGGCTCCTGGCCCTCCCAAGCCCCTCCAACCTCCAGATCCGTGGGGTGCCCTGCAAGGGCCCTGTGGGCGCCAGTCTCTTCCTCTCTCTTTTGCTTCTGGGCCATGAGTGGTTCTGCTCAGCCACACAGTCCCGCCAGCATGCACTGCCTTGCACATCCTGAAAGCAACAGGGACAGCTGATCATGGGCTGGGCTGCCATCAGAGGTCCAGGAGCAGACGACCGTGACCCTTGTCTTTGTTCAGCACCAATCAACATGCAGGATTATTCTGAAGCCGACGTGCCCAACAGCCTGTGTGGTCCACACCACACTGTTACAGGCCCTGTCCCCTACTCGCAGAGCCACACTGCTTCTGAGACATGTGGCCACAAACACTCCTCCGCTGACCTGGGGTTGTATCCTGCTGGGCATATTGTAATAGAAAGTACACTTAGCCAGGCGTGGTGGTGCACACCTGTAATCCCAGCACTCCGGGAAGCTGAGATAGGAAGATTACAAATTCAAGCACAGCCTTGGCAACAAAGTGACTTCATGAGATGCTGTCTCGGGGGGGGGGGAAATATATATATATATATATATATATATATATATATATATATATAAAATGGCCCAATATTGGAGCTCAATGCAAGGGCCCTGGGTTCTATCCCCAGTACTGCCAAAAAAAAAAAAAAAGGCATGGAATCTCCTGGCCTTCTCAGCAGCACAGCCCATGGTGGAGTCTTGGTTGCTTCCCTTTGACAGTGGGGCTGAGCTTGGGCCCGGCTCACTTCTGCTGCCCAGCAAAGCCATAGAGGAGCAGACTGCATATTGCTCACCCAGGAAAAGATCCAAATTCCAGATCTGAAGTATGGTTCCTGTTAAACGCAAATCCTACTTTCACACTCTTGTACAGTGGAAAAGTTAGAAGTTGAAACTGGGCATGGTGGCGCATGTCTGTAATCCCAGCACTCAGGAGGCTGAGGCAGGAGGATCGCCGAGAGTTCGAGGCCAGCCTGGGCTACATAGCGAGCCCTTGTCTCAAACAAACAAACAAACATACAAACAAACAAAAAGTTGAACCACTGTAAGCTGGGGACCTTCCGCAGCTCGGGCTGAGAGGGTGGGCAGGAATGTATGGGTCAGGTGTCCAGGTCCCATCCCTACAGCTCCCACCTGAGGTCCTCCGACTCCCCACGTCCCATAGGGAGTGGCTGTCCCAGCGGGGAGGCCATCGGACTCATGCTGGGCTCTCAAGACCACGTCAAGTCAGCTGTTGCCGCGTCAGGGCCGCTCCGACTTCCCTGGCACAGCTCATCTTCTCGGATCGGTCAGGTGAGCACCGGCTCAAAAAGTGTCACCGACCTTGTTTGCAGTAGATTTTTTTTTTTTTTTTCCTGAAATAATTGTGAAGCTTTGGTTTAAAGTTGTGCACCTATAGCAGGACTCTTCAGAGATTTGATGATCCTAGCGCGTTCCTGAATCCTCTGGCCGGCCCGGGCAGGCTCGTCTTGGGCCCCCGGGGGATCCGCCTGGGGGAACCGACACCTTAGAGGTTTGGAAGACGGGGAAACCCTCGGGAAAGTCCAGCAGGAAGTGGTGTCCCCTTCCTGCTCCACAGCCCGGCTCTGGAGGTTTCTGAGACGGTCCTCAAGGACGCTGCTGTTAGTGCCATCTTCGAGGAGAAAGACGAAGTGTGCAGAGGCGGCAACGCTCATTTGTTAAGCTAGACAAGCAGGAGCCCGTCGGTCCGACGCCGCCTCCGCACTGAGCGCCTATGCGACGGCGGCAGCCTCATAGTGTGGAAACCCGTTCCAGGACCGTTTTCTACCGAGAAGGAATTAGCCAATCACAACAGCCTGCCTCCCGCCAATCACAGCAGCTCACGTATCACACCACGCCCAAATAAGGCAAATGCCGGGCCTTAGCCAATCAGGTAATTTCAGTCCACGCGCGTTCAGCCTATAAGACTCGCTGCCAGCCCTGCGGGCGGAGGTCTCCGAAGCTCGCGTGCTCTGAGGGCCCCGACTCATCAGTCGTTCTCTGCTCACGTAAGCTCTGTTAAATTTCTTTTGTCTGAAGTTTTTCTTTTAACACATCGTGTAATAATATTTTCTAAAGCATTCAGGCCCCAGCTAGGAGGAGATCAAATAAGATTCCGGGAGCTGGCAGATGCAGCTCTAAGCTCTGTGTAGTACTAGAATGTTAGAAGCACAAGCAAAAACAAAACAAAACAAATAGATAAACGGGATTTCTTCAGCATTAAACGTGGTTTATGCTTCAAAGAATCCTAAGAAAGAGAAAAAGTCAACCCATAGCACTAGAGGGAATATTTGCCAATCCCATCTACACAATGTGTAGAATACTCTTACAACTCAGAAGTACAGAGAGAAATAATCCAGCTGAGAAATGAAATTGGCCTTTCTCACAAGAGGATACACAAATGGCCAGGGAGAACAGGAAGAGATTCACAAGCTGTTAGTCATCAGCAAAACGCGAATCAAACCCACAGTGAGGAACCGCTCCACACCCGCTGGGGTCCCCACACTGGAAAAAGATGACACTGACAAGTGTCTGCACGGATGCGAAGGGAGTGGACCCTTGCACATTCCCATGGAGGTTGTAAAGTGGGATAGATGCCTTGGCAAATAGTCTGTCAGTGCTCAAAAAGCTAAATATGGAGCCACCCTATGACTCAACAATCACACTCCCAGGTACCAAGAGAAGTGACTAGATGTCTACACAAAAACTTCAGTGGAGGGCCGGTGAGATAGCTCAGCAGCATAAGTGCCTGCCTGGCAAGTGCAAGGTCCTGAGTTCAACCCCGGTACCCACAAAAAAACAAAAACAAAAACAAAAAAACTTCAGTGGACATGTTCATAAGAGCACAATCCATAATCGCCCCAATGTGGAAGCTGGTGGATAAACAAACACGAGTAGCCATACAATGGAATATTATACGACAATGAAAAGGAATGAAGTGGCGATACATGAATCAACATGGAAAAACCATGGAAATGTTGTGCCAAGTGAAAGAAGCCAGACACACATAAAAAGAAGCCATGCATTTTACAGCTCCTTCTGTATGCTGTCCAGAACAGGCAAATCTACAGGAACAGTAAGCGGATGAGTGGTGGACAGGAGCCCAGGTGAGGAGTGAAGAGAAGAGACTGCTTGTGAGCTCTGAGCCTCTTTTGGAGATGGTGCAAATCTTCTGGAATTAGATGGTAGTAGTTAGTGGTCATACAGCTTTGTAAATAAACCAAAAATCACATTGCTGGGTGTGGTGCCAGGTATGGTAATCCCAGCACTCTGGGAGGCTGAGGCAGGAGGATTGCAAGTTTGAGCCCAGCCTGGGCAATTTAGCAAAGCCCTATCTCCAAATAAAAAATGAAAATGTTCAGTATGTAGTAAGAAGGCCCTGTGTTTGAGCTCTAGGACCTTAAAAAAAAAAAAATCACCAACCTCTTAACTTTTTGTTTCTTTCTTTTCTTTTCTTTTCTTTCTTTCTTTTATTTTTTTTTTTCTTTGAGACAGTGTCTTGCTATGTAGTTTAGGCTGGCCTTGAACTCACTATGTAGCCCAGGCTGGCCTCCAACTCTTAGTGATCCTCCTGCCTCAGCCTCCTGAGTGCTGGGATTACTGGTATGTACCACCATGCCCAGCCTGACCTCCACACTTCAATAAGGTGCACTCGGTGAGATGGCTCAGCGGCGTAAGCGCCTGCCTTGCAAGCGCGAGGGCCCGAGTTCGACTCCTGGATCCCACATACGAAAAAGGGGCCGGTGATATCGCTCAGCGGCACGGGTGCCTATTGGCGTGCGAGGTCCTGAGGTCGACCCCCCGGTACCCACAAAAAAAAAAAAAAAAAATAAGGTGCACTCCATGGCACATGAATTATATTTGAATAATAACTTTTTAAAAATCAATAGACTAAGTGGAAAGCAGGGTGCCTATTAACATTGGCTTCTACACAAGACTTCATAAAACTAACAAAATATCTTCAAGGTGGAAGAAATCAAGCAAAGCTCCATCCCTGCAGCACCAATGCACTCTGATCTACCATACGGACCATTGTCCTGAGTGTTAGGGTCCCAGCCCAGCCTGACACCTGCTAGCTGATAGCCACCCACGGTAATGTCACAACACACCACCTGCCTACGCTCATGGCCAGGGACGAAGACTTCTCCTGGTATCTAAATTGTAAACTATGATATTACTCCCAGGAAATTGCCAAAGTCAGAAGCTAGCAAAAGAAACTGAAAAACAAGAAGTCCAGAAAAGCAGGGAAGTGTTTGTGACAAGCAAACCAGAAGGTGCATGTAGGTTTCTTTTTTTTTTCTTTTTTGTGGGTACTAGGGGTCGACCTCAGGACCTCGCGGGCAACAGGCGCCCGTGCCGCTGAGCAGTATCACTGGCCCTTTTTTCGTATGTGGGTTCCAGGAGTCGAACTCAGGACCTCGTGCTTGCCAGGCAGGTACGTATGCCGCTGAGCCATCTCACCAGCCCCATAGATTTCTTTTGAGCAGACCTTTAGAAGTGTGAGCTGCTCAGGCAGAGGAAAGTGGCGAAGTGAAAGGGAAGTCTACAAAAATGTAGATGTTAGGGCTGGGATGCAGCTCAGAGATGGAGCTCGTGCCAAGCACGCACAAGGCCCTGGGATCATGCTGTGGGTTCAGTCTGCGCGCGCATGTGCGCGCGCGCGCACACACACACACACACACAAACCTCGTGCCAAAAAATTTAATTGTTTTTGCAATACCAGGGATTGAACCCAGAGCCTTTGCACTGAGCTACATCCCCAAATTGCCTGCCTGCCTGCCTGCTTTATCTCTCTTTCTCCCTCCCTCCCTCCGTCCCTCTCTCTCTTTCTTTCATTTTTATGTTGGGTCTAGATCTTGCTAAATTGTCTAGGCTGGGTTTGAACTTGCAATCTTCCTGCTTCGGCCTCCCAGAGTGCTGGGATTATAGGTGTGCATGGTCACCAGCCAGTTTCTGTCAAGTGTTTGTTTGGTTTGGTTTGGTTTTGTGAGACAGGGTCTCCCTATGCAGTTCAGACCGGCTTTGAACTCACTACGTAGCTCAGGCTGGGCTCGAACTTGCAATGATCCTCCTTCAGCCTCCCAAGTGCTGGGATTACAGGCCTGTGTCACTGCGTCTGGCTTTCTGTTGTGTTTTTGACTGATCTAGATTTGTAAGGCAAGTTAAAAATGTAAATCAAGGGAGACCTTTAGGCTGATACTTTTTTTTGAGACAGGATCTTGCTATGTAGTTCAGGCTGGCCTCAAACTCACAGTGATCCTTCGGCCTCAGCTTTCCAAGTGCTGGGATAGCAGGCATGTGCCACCATGCCAAACTTTAGGCTGATACTTTTTAATTTAAAAATGAATTTAGGGCCGGTGAGATGCTCAGCGGCTTAAGTGCCTGCCCGGCAAGCGCGAGGGCCCGAGTTCGACTCCCGGAACCCACATACGAAAAAAGGGGCCGGTGATATCGCTCAGCGGCACGGGCGCCTGCTGGCGCGCGAGGTCCTGAGGTCGACCCCCCGGTACCCACAAAAAAAAAAAAAAAAACTTATAAAAATGAATTTAATTTTTAAAGCACCGAAATGTATAATAATTATACTAAGAAATTTTAATTTTTGGAATTGAAAATCTGTGGTTCAAATTTCTAGAAGAAATTATTAATCCTAAATCTTTCAATTTCACATGTGAGCAAAATTAAAGGGGGCCAAAACTTGACACTTTTACTACCATTCCTTTTGAGTCACGTGCTTATTTATTTTCATTATTGTGCTTTATGTATTTGTTTACTTATAGTGTTTTTGTTTTTGTTTTTTTGAGGTAGGGTTTTGCTATGTGGTCCAGGCTGGTTTTGAACTCACTATGTGGCCCAGGCTGGCCTTAAATCTGAAAAACAAAATCCGATGCTGTCATTCAGGGCCCCAGGAGGTTGAACTGAGCCCCTTGCTCCTGGAAAAGGGTAAAAGAAGTCCCGCCCTTCCTCGCTGTCGTCAAGGAGGTCTGCTGTCCATCATCTGCTGATGCGCGGTCTCCTGATTGGCCCGCGGGTCTACCTGCCAGCACAGGCCCCGCCCCTTCTTTACCTGGAGGCGTCCCTTCCGGTCCAGGGCATCCTTGTCTTTGGGGCTTACAACAAATCCTTTCTTCTGAAGGCAAAGAAAGAGGGGCGCCGCTTTTATTAGTAAACAGTCTGCTCCCTCTGCCCCCACTAAGAAACATCTGAAGAAGTAGCTAAAGAATGCCAGTTTGGAGAGCTGCCACGCTGCCCCCCAGCCAGGGCGCCCCCAGCTGCGAGAACAGCTGCGGGTGCTGGAGGGAAACTCACACCCTGAGGGGACTGCTCAGGGGGAGTTTTGTTTTGAGGCAAAACCTCTGTGTGTGCACCATCATTTCAATGTTTGTTTGTTTTTTGAGACAGTGCCTCGCTATGCGGCCTAGACTGGCCTTGCACTCACTGCGATCCTCCTGCCTCAGCCTCCCCAGTGCTGAGATTACAGCCATGCACCACCACACCCAGCTCATAATTTCAATTTTAAAATAACGGTCCATATTCCAACGTGTAGGCCTGATTCTTTCCATTCCCTGAGGCCTTCAAATGCCAAGGATCTGGCTTTGCCCAGCTTTCTGGATGTTCAGAGCGGGGACCATGCACAGAACTAGTTTCACGCCAGATTGTCACATTTTTCATGTCATTACTGCACCTTATTTCTAACTCCATTTTATGCCATGAACACTCTGCGTGCTGCTGTGTGGCATCACTATAAACCATGTGTGGCCGAGGAAAGCAAATATTCTGAGATGACACAGTCCCATGCTATGGTCAGCTTTGTCAGCAGGGACTGTGAACCAACACCCTCATTAGTCTGCAACACAGTCGTCACCAAACTTCCTGACACTCCCAGAGCCACTCCATTCCAGTCTCTTCCAGTGCTCTGGGCAGCTCAGTGACTCCTCCACCAGGATTTCCTGGAATCGTTTTGATTTTACCTATGCTGAAGCATGGGGTTTCAGGAACATAAAATGTAGCCAGGCCTGGTGGCACACATCTAATCTCAGCACTTGGGAGGCTGAGGCAGGATGATCACCATGAGTTCAAGGCCAGTCCAGCCTGAACTCCATAGTGAGACCCTGTCTCAAAAAACAAAACAAAGGGCCGGTGAGATGGCTCAGCGGCTTAAGCGCCTGCCTTGTAAGCGCGAGGGCCCGAGTTCGACTCCCAGAACCCACATATGAAAAAGGGGCCGGTGATATCGCTCAGCGGCACAGGCGCCTGCTGGCGCGCGAGGTCCTGAGGTTGACCCCCCAGTACCCACAAAAACAAAACAAAAAAAGGAGTTTTGTTCACAAGTAACAAAACTAATTTGAGCTGGATTAAGCAAAAAAGGGGAATTTAGCAGATCTAGGAGTGGGCAGTGGAGCCCAAAACCAGACCCACCAGGTCCTTTTCTCTCACATCATCACCACCTCAAGCAATTGACAGCCCACACCAAATATATTTTGCAATTTTAAAAAGTGAATGAGGCGAGTGTAGTGGTACACGCCTGTAAACCCAGCACTCGGAAGGCTGAGGCAGGAGGTTTGCCTCGAGTTCGAGGCCAGCCTGGGCTACATAGTGAGTTCAAGGCCAGCTTGGACTCCATAGGGAGACCCTGTCTCAAAAAGACGGAAAAAAAAAAAAAGATTTTATAATTTGCTATTAGAAATGAACATTAATCTGATTTGATTTTGCCATGGGGGTGCCAGTAAAATCCCTTTCCAGCACCAGAACATTTCCCAGCGGGGCGTCTTGCAGCGCCCAGGGCCTCTGTCCATCTCAAGCCCGCCTCTCTGTGGCGCAGAGCCCAGAGCCGGCGGGAATCAACCCAGGCTGGCAACCTGGCCAGCGCGGGCCAGGCTCCAGCTGTGCTGCGGAGGGGAAGCAAAGCGGGGAGGATGCTTTTCCTCTGAAACGGAAGAAAGCGCTGGGCACAGAAAGGCAGGAAGATGATCCCGCACTCGCCCTTAGAAAATCGGCCTTGGAAATCAATGTGGAGGAGCAGGGCGGCTCGGGTAACCCCGAAATCCTTCAAGGTCGGGAGGAGGGGAGAGGCGGCCAAGGATCGGATTTGGAATGAGTCAGTCCAGAGGACAGAGGCTTAACATTATTTTCCCTCAAAGAATTTAACCATTCTTGCGGGTGCGCTGTCGCACGCCTGTGACCCCAGCACTCGGGAGGCTGAGGCAGGAGGGTTGTGTGTACGAAGACTGCACGACTCGTCTCAGCCTCCACAGGCATCACAGTGTGCGCGATCGTGTGGACCTGAGCCTGGGTGGAGGGAAGACGTATCTTTTTCAATGTGCATCCTTGAGCCTTGTTTGTTTTTTGCTTTTGTTTCTGGTACTGGGGGGTTGAAGCCTGGGCCTTCACACTGAACTACATCCACAGCCTTTTTTATTTTTTTAGTTTTTAGTTGGAGACAGGGCTTTGCTAAATTGCTGAGTCTGGGTTCAGACTTGCAATCCTCCTGCCTCAGCCTCCCGGAGTGCTGAGATAACAGGTGTGCCCCACCACGCCCTGCTCTGATTTATTTGTGACCATATGTTGTGGACAGAATTGTGTCCCCTTCAGATTCCTACGCTGAGGTCCCAGTGCCCCGTACACCTTGGAATGCGACTGTATTTGGAAGTGGAGCCTTTGCAGAGGAGACTGAGGTTCAGTGAGGGCCCATGCGAGCATCTCATCAGGGAGGCCGAGAGCAACAGCGGCTGGGAAGGACCGCGCGAGGACTAGTGAGAAGACAGCCGCCTGTGAGCCTGGAGAGGCCTCACCACAGCCAGCCTGCAGCTCCTTGGCCTCAGATTTCCAGCCTCCGGCACTGGGATGAGCTCTATTTCTGGGGCTGAATTATCCCAGGCCGTGGTACTTGTTATACAGCCGAGCAGACTGATACATAACGTGAAGGCGATTGGGGTTTTCCCTGCTGTAAGAATAATTATGAGAAAGAACTTCTAGTAATTTAAAACCACAAAAAGACAATGAATGAATGGAATGCTGTAGTGTACTGGTCACTGCCAAATGGATGGCTGAGACAGGGCTTCTTACTCCACTCTTGAGTGCTTTATTCTCAGAGGCCTCCTCGGTCTGACACATTCTGTGCCGCTCCTTGGCGTATCTTCAAGGCCCCAGTTCCAGTTGCCTCTGCTTGGGGTGGAAGACTTTCCCTCCAATCTGGAACATCCTCTTTCCTTGACTTTCTAAGAAATTTGCCAGGCGTGGTGGTGCATGCCTGTTGTCCCAGCACTCGGGAGGCTGAGGCAGGAGGATCCCCGTGAGTTTGAGGCCAGCCTGGGCTATAATGAGCAAGTTCAAGGCCAGGCTGCATTACAATAGTGAGACCCTGCCTCAAAAAAAAAAAAAAAAAAAAAAAAAAAGAAAGAAAAAAGAAGAAAGAGGGCCGGTGAGATAGCTCAGCGGCATAAATGCCTGCCTGGCAAGTGCGAGGTCCTGAGTTTGACTCCCGGAACCCACATAAAGGAAAAAATGGGCCAGTGATATCGCTCAGCAGCACAAGTGCCTGCTGGCAAGCGCAAGGTCCTGAGTTTGACTCCTGGTACCCACATTAAAAAAAAAAAGAAGAAGAAGAAAGAAATCGCTACCTCTAAGCCTTGTTTTAACAAAGGATCTTGTCTTTTTCCCATTTGTTCCATAAACTCTGTAGACTGGGCCCATGCTGGGCATGGTGGCGCACGCCTGTAATCCCAGAACTTGGGAGGCTGAGACAGGGGGATCACCGTGAGTTTGAGGCCAGCCTAAACTACGTAGCAAGACCCTGTCTCAAAAAAACAAACCAAAACAAGACAAAAAACAAGACTGGGTCCATCCAAGTCTAGACAGCTGTTCCTAGAAACATTTTTTGGATTGACTGAGTCTAATTAGCACCTCCAACCAGAACAGGAAAGAAGATAAAACCTAATCAGTTTCTTCTACTTAGTTGGTTTGATTATAAAGGAAATATCTTAATTTCTGTAACTGTGAGGTTGAAAGATGACTTCTAAGAATAGACATTTTAAAAATGTGTATATAGATTTAATCTTAATCTTTTTAAAGTTTAATTTTCAGAAAGGCAAAATCATGATATTCATGCAAATATAAAATGAAAATATGCCAAAGATTCAGCTAACTCATTAATTAATGATGAAACGAGGTGAGGTGGCTAATGGGATGCTACTGGCATTTGAGAGACTGGATACACACAGGGATTTTTATCCATTGCTGGGCTAGGAAGGCAACTCATTTATGTCCAACAGGGCCATAAAACTTAGCCTTTGCGGTTGTTGGTTCAACTGGACAGAAAATAATTTGCATTTCCACCAGATAAACATCTCCAAATTGACCTCGGTCCCTACAGAGTTGCAAAACAGCCCTGGTGATGAATTATGAAGCCGAGTGTGGGGCAATAAATGAACACCTGCTATTTATTCAAGCCGCTATGACAAAATGCCCCGGCAGGCTTATGACCAGAAGAAATGCGCTCCTCACAGTTCGGAGGCTGGGAAGCCCTTGTCGAAGTCCACGACCAAAGGCCCCTGCCTGCTCCATGGGCAGCGTCTTCCTGCTGCATCCTCCCGGGTGCAAGGGCTGGCTTCTTTCCTGAGGGAACTAATCTCACTCGTGAGGGCCCCACCTTCGCAACCCAGCCACCCCCTTAATACCATCTCCTCGGGGAGGCGGTGTCACCCCTGGGATTTTGGAAGGGCACGAACTTTCAGACCTCGGCATGTGGCGATCTCTTCAGCCCACTCCTGAGGGCTAAAACCATGTCCACTCTTTTAGGGTTTTAAGATTCAGTCAAACTCAGATTTAGGGATTGGTGCTCACACACAACCAAACTTTCATCATAGCGATCAGGTGCTGGGCTGGCGCCCGTGGCTTTGGGATACTCCTCTTCCCACACCCCCAGAAGTGACCCAGGTGAGTCCTTAGGGCTTTGTCTTCTTAGGGATCCAATGAGGAAGCCATGGGCCTCAGCCTTCTGGAATAAAGTGTATCATTCCTACCTCTAAACTTCCCCCTAAGTTTACTCTGTCCAGTTCTTTAGTTCCTGCCTATTCTTTAAATTCTTTTAAAAATTTTATATTGAACAAAGTGGTGTCTATTTTATAAGATGCATTTTTAAACTTAGAGTGAAAAATAGCAGCCCCTCCATCCATCCTTCCCCCATCTTCTGCCTGTGTCCTACGGACGAGCTCTTTCCACTGCTTCCTTCTGCTATTTATCCGTTTCTAAATAATAGGGCTGTATTACCGGTTCTTCGTTTTCAATGTTCCAGTGTAAGATATGATCAACTCACTTTCAATTATGAAATATGATGACTTGTTTTATTTTGCTTTTGTGCTGCCAGGGATTGAACCCAGGTCCTGCAGGCTTGCTATGTGCACGTGCCAGCACTCAGCTGTAAGCCCATTCTGAGGATGTCACTTTGCAACACTCCTTCTTCCCTAAACCACACAATAAGCCCCTCATTCCTCCATGACAGCCAGGTAATGATATTTAGTTAAAACCCACATTCAGCGGTTAGGTAATTTTTCTTAAATTAATTCTGTTCACAGACAAGCCATATTTGTATATCATGATTACATTTCTCTCCATATAAATCTCAGGCCCCGTTTAGTGTTAAATATTGCTCATTTTAAAAAGTTGTGTAATTGACAGGTATAGTGGTGCATGCCTGTAATTCCAGCACTTGGGAGGCTGAGGCAGGAGGATCACAGAGATTTCAAGGCCAGCCTGGGCTACAGAGAGAGACCCTGTCTCAAAAAACAAAAAAAACCCAAATCAAAACAAAAAATTTTTGGGGCCGGTGAGACGGCTCAGCGGCTTAAGCGCCTGCCTTGCAAGCGCGAAGGCCCGAGTTCGACTCCCGGAACCCACATACGAAAAAAAAGGGGCCGGTGATATCGCTCAGCAGCACGGGTGCCTGTTGGCGCGCGAGGTCCTGAGGTCGTCCCCCCGGTACCCACAAAAAAAAAAAAAAAAAAAAAAATTTTTTGTGATTTGTGTAATTGCCAAGTATGGTGGTGCATGCCTGTAATACCAGTCCTCTGGGAGGCTGAGGCAGGAGGATTGTAATTTCAAGCCTAGCCTGGATAACCTAGCAACTTAGCAGGAACTTCCTTGTCTCAAAATAAAAGGGACAGGGGAGGTTGCTCAGTGCAAAGGCCCTGGGTTCAATTCCCACTACCACCAAAAAGAAAAAGATAGAAAAAAAATTGTTTAATTATCTATGAATTCTGCACCAACTCATTCTCGAATCTCTGCCAGAGCTATCAAGTTTCTCTGAACCCTGTTCCTTTCAGTCATATCCCTTCTCAGCCTGAGAGCTGCCCTGGTACCTTGGCTTCCTGCCCCACCCCGGCCTAGGACTTTCTGGGTCTCTTGCGTGGCCACTGTGCTGGGTCAGTCCCTGACACTGTGGACTCATTCCTTGTTTAGTCCCCTGCTTTCTGGCCCCCATTTCCTTCCCTTTTTATTGATTTAGTCCCTCATTTCACATTCATCAGTACTCCTGAGAAAGTATATTTGCAAGTTTTTGAAGTATGTGAAAATGTCTTTATTTGACCCTCATTCTTTTGTGATAGTTTAGTTGGGTATAGAATTCCTTGTTTAAAATCATTCTCCTTTAGACTTTGAAGGTTTCGTTTCATTCTCTTCTAGCTTTGGTGCTTTCTTGAGACGTGAAGTACTGATCTGATTCCTAATCTTTCGTTTGTGATTTTGTTTTATGTTTTTTTGTTTTTGTCTTTTTGAGGCAGGGCTTTGCTATGGAGTTCAGGCTGGTCTTGAACTCACTTTGTAGCCCAAGCTTACCTTGAACTCACAGCAATCCTCCTGCCTCAGCCTCCTGAGTCCTGGGATTATAGGCATGTGCCACCACACCCGGCATGTTTGTAGTTTTCTTTCCTCTCTCCAGAAGGGCATAGGATGTCCCGTCAATCCTGGGTGCTCTGAATGGCATGATGATGTACCTTGGCACGACTCTGTTTTTGTCCATTGAGTTACATCCTTCAAACTGAGTCCTTAATGCTTATTTTTCATTGCAGCTGGGCTCGTGCAGTGGGGAAGGTCTTCTCTAGCTCTGGGAAGTGATCTCATGATCCTACTTGTTTGTTTTGCATTTCACATAATTTTCTTCCTTCCCTTTTGTCTGTTGTACATTCACAAACTCGGACTTGTTACACACCCACCCGTTCAATAGTCCCATCTCCTCTGTCTTTCTGTTTGTTCTTGTGTTTTTTTTTTTTTTTTTTAAATCTGTGTATTTTCTACCCTGGGAAATTACCCTCAACCTCACCCCTCATCCCTCAGCCCTTCTACTGAACTTTTCATTTTTGCAATTATATTTGAAAATTTCCTACCCATCTTCCTTATTCTCAGTTCCCCCTTTTAAAAATAGTCTCCTGTTCTAGTGTTTTGGTGCAATATTTTATTCCCAGTTCTCTGGTGACTTTCATTTTAGATTTTTTAAATGTTGGCATCTGCTTCCTGTATTGTCTTTATTTTTATTTTTCCATTGTCCTCTGTGTATTTGTTTTGGTCTCTGTCCTTCATGAGAACACATTTTCCAAGTGTCCTCAGATAGTCTGTGACCCGCTCAGACTTCAGCAGTCGTGACAAGTGGACGTGTGCTGCGTGTGCTTGTGGTGGCCCTCACTGTGGGGATAAAGCACCGAGCTCGCTTTTCCCAGGAGCCCCAGTGTCAGTAGATTAAGGACATTTTTCTTAACTAGGCCCTTCCTCCCTGTTCCCGATTACGCTAGTGCGCCCCTTCTGTGTGCAGCTGACATGTCTCATTGTCACACACAGGTCTCCGCCTGGCCTTCAGAGGAACCTGGAGACCCTCCGAGCTCATCATCAAGACCGTCTCGGCTCGAGTGACCAGAGCCTCCTGGGGCTCTTTGGAGATGTGCTTTTTCCATCTTCTGGGCCATTTTCTGTCCTGTTCCAACTTCCGAATGTCATGCTGTCCAGTCTGCTGCTTTCTATCCTCCTGTCCCCTTTGTCCTTGCAAGTTTATATCCTTTTAATGCCATTTGCTATTATTTTAATGGAGTTCTGGGAGGGAGAATAGGTAAATGCCTGTGTTTTATAGCCTAAAGTTTTCTCAGTTTTTAAGTTACTAAGTCAAATTCCAGATAATCCAGCCTTAAATGCTCTTATGTTTGAAAAGCATCCAGACTGTTTTCTCCATATTCGCCACCACCCAACCCTATCACACACTTTCTCCTTCTATCATTAAAACGGAACAACTACAGTACAAGCTGGGTGTGGTGGCTCATACCGCTAATCCTAACACTCTGGGAGGCTGAGGCAGGAGAATCACAAGTTGGAGTCCAGTCTGGGCAACTTAGCAACTTAGCAAGACTCAGTCTCATAAAAAAAAAAAAAAAAAAAAAAAAAAAAAAACCATGAACAATTATAGTACACAATTTCCTGGGACTCCAGCTGGCTGTTCTCAATTTTCACATGTCCCCGTGGCTTCAGGGCTCCTTCACAGTGCAAATAGTTAGCTTAACAAGGCTCTAACTTGTATCTTCTTCCTAGATGTTCAGATGAAGGGGAGCAATGTTAGGTGCTTATCAAGGGCAACTCAAGGGAAGACGTGAAGGTCGAGAAGACATGATGGTGTTTATCACGGAGCTGATCTGAGCTCTACACGTGAGGCTCTAGACTAGGCCACCGGTGGCCGTGGAGAAATTGACATGTACCTCGTGTGACCGTGAAGGCGAATTAAAAATATGTCAGTATCAGCTAATGACAGGAATGCGTTCTGACAGCTTCACTGCTGAGTGATCCTCATGGTGGGGGCTTGGACCGACCCAGAAGGGAAAGGTCCATCACTCAGGGCAATCAAAGGACACAGTGGGACAGGCGTGGTGGTGCACGCCTGTCATCCCAGCACTCGGGAGGCTGAGGCAGGAGGATCGCTGTGAGTTCGAGGCCAGCCTGGGCTACAAAGTGAATTCAAGGCCAGCCTGAACTGCATAGCAAAACCCTGTCTCAAAAAGACAAAAACAAAAAAAGGCACAGTGACCACGAGACATATGAGGCTGTGGCTGGCTTGACACAGCATATTGTTTGCGGCAAGTAGAAGCAATGCTCTGTGAAACAACGATAAAAGGCAGAGTATAGCAAATACGTGAACAGTGACAGGGTTGTCTGTTACCTTTCTCACATATTCTTTTCTGCACGTAATCGCCTGCACACTCATACGCCTCGTAAGACGTTTACATCGGCACCACCACAAACACGCTAATACTGCATGGGGCCCCACTTTATGGAGGACCAGGTGTTGCCACACGGCGGGAATTTTTCAGCTGTCGTAATCTTATGGACCGCCATCATAAATGCAGTGTCACTGAGCAAAATGTCACCACCAAGAACGCAATTTCAGTAACAGTCATATGTCCAATGACTGGTGCATTGGAGAACAGAATTCTGGAAGGCTTGAAAAATGTTCCCGCCTTTCCACTTTAGAGTATTTTCTCCGATACAAGGGAAATTAAATATTGGAACTTGCTTTCCATGAAGCCATGCGCTATTTGCAGAGACCACATAGATAACAAAGCAGCTGGGACACAGTGCGACTGCAGCACTTCCCGAAGCTAAAAGGACTATGACATGTAAATGTTTCGGATCGATTCAGGGCATCAAGGCAGGCACAATAGAAACACAAAAATGACTTCTGGAACTGCTTCAGAAAGTGGCAAGAATGATGGGATAAGTGTGTTTGAAGTGAGGAGGAGGAATTTGAGGTGAGTTCATAGCAATGTGTCTCCTATTGTAATAAATTGTATTTTATTTAAACACACATGGTATTTTTCAATCACGCCTCGCCAGATGCCCTAACCCTGACCGACCATGCACGCACACTCCAGGGGTGGTCAGGGCACAGGGCATCCAATGCCCACGCACCAGCCACCTTCCTTTCCAGGGAGCATGGATGTCAGAAAGGTGACCCTCCCCACTGCGTCCCAGTGCTGGGGATGGAGCCCAGGGCCTCGTGATAGCTTCATGCGCCCCCAGTGGGCCACACCTCTCTCTAGAAGATGGATTCTGTGGGTGAAACTCACTGCATTGGAGAGGGTGGGTAGGTTCAACCTTGCACTGTCTGGAACTTGGCCCCATGTTCCTAGGTCCAGCTTTGGACTCAGGATCCCGGTGGCCTGCTGCAGACTGTCCCTTCTAGAAGTTCCTTCTAGCCTATCATTACGTTTCTGTCTTGAGCGAGCAGTCAATGCAAGGTATATTCAAAGAACTGAGAGTTCAGGAGCTCAGAGAACAGGATGTGAGCTGCACTGGGCTCCCTTCCCAAAAAACCTTTACTACGTGCTCGACCATGCAGGCAGTTTGGGCTGTGGCTTGCTTCCGTTGGAACCAATGACCTGTTTTTGAGTGTATGGGGTGGGAGGAGGGTAGACCTATGGTCCTCACCTATCTCAAACCAGCAGTGGCTTCGGACATTTACCAGAAACAACGTAGTAATTACACATAGCCAAACTGACCCGGGCCTGTTTGCAATAGTGGTTCGGTGCGGATGGGTCATTGTTAAGGACTTGCCATCTTCCTTCCCTGGATCTTTGCCTCTTCCGGTGCTGGGGCAGCTCCTGTGGTCCTCAGGTTCTGAAGCAATTTCAGAACAGCAGGCAGCAGCAAGACACGTCACAGGGGTGCCCAGGGTGAGGCTGGGATAATGCAGAGCCCTTCGGTAGCTGGGCGTAGCACGCGCCTGTAGCAGGGGTGCGACCTGGGTTACCTCCTGTAAGCCTGGTAACATCTCAATGAGACTCATGCACACCGAAGAAACTGAAATTGTAAGGGGCTAAGGACTTCGATCTGGGTGTACAACTAGGAACTAGAGGGAAGGCAGGATTCTGAATTCAGGTCTGTCTTCTTTGAAGCCCCTGCTACTTGGCTTTTGACAATGATAACAATGGTGGTGGTAGTGGCGACAGCTCTTATCTTTATTGGAAATAATGCTAAGGTGGGAAAGTGATGTCATTCTTCCTCGAGAAAGACGGAAACCGACTTGAAGTGTGAGTTGATGGAAGAAGTATTGGTTTGGGCCTAAGAAAATACTCAAAGCAAATCCTGGTTCTGCTACCCACCTGATTTGGGGGTTTGGCAAGTAACTAAACTTTGTGGAGGGCCGAATGGGACCAAGCTGACCTTAAATCTACTGTGAGAAAGCAGTGAGAGAGCTGACAATACACCAAGCACAACTTGTAGCGTAAGCGCTCTTCCCTGGAGGGAATGTCCTTTAGGCAGATACAATACCAGGAAACAGGAGTCCGTGTTTTGCCAGTGCTAGGAGCTTTTTATCCTGCCAGCCTGTTGAACACACTCAATGAGTATGTCTTTTCTTTTTTATAAAATTTAAACAGAAAAAAGTAAAAATAACAATAAAACAGAGATTCAAAACAGGCTAGTAGGAGAGCAACAATAAACACATTGCATATTGTTATATAGTCGTTGTTCAGAGTACAAGATGTAGGCATGAAATATTGTCCAAAAAAGTATTAGCACAAGTTTCTTTTCAATGAACTAAGAGAAACTAGCTCCATAACTATCTTAACTGTCTTGTGTCTATATATATATTTTTTTCTTTTCCCTCCCTTCCTTTCCCCTTTCTCCCATCACAGTTTTTCTTTTCTTTTGAACAGTTTCTTCCCTATTCAATGAATATTTCTTAACTAATCCATTAACACTCGTCAGCTTACTCCTTGACTCTTTGCGACGGAGGATTGCTGTGAGTTCAAGGTCAGCCTGTGCTATATAGTCAGTTTAAGGATGGTCTGAACTACATGGCAAGACCCTGTCTCAAAAAAAAAAAGTTATAATCATTTAAGATTATTAATATTCTAATCATATCAGGGTTATCTATACAAATCAAAATGTCATTACATTGCTTTGGACAAAATGATTAACGTTACTATGTTTTTTTTTTTTTGGGAATCTAACTCAGGGCCTTGCGCTTGCCAAGCGGGCTCTCCACCCACTGAGCTACATCCCCGGCCCATTACTATGATTTTGACAAACTACATTTTGAGGTGTTGAGTGGTTTTCAGCATATTCACAATATATTCATAAGCAACATGACATTTTCCAAAACATTTTCATCACTCCATACAACACATTAAATCAGGAACCCCAGGTGAGTATATGCATATTTACAAATAAATATTGCTGCATCCAACCCTGCATTTCATTGCTGCTGGTCTAACAATGTAGAATTCAGTCTCATGCATGGTCCCCAGCTTCTTCCCAGTGCATGAAGGAGGATTTCCAACCTCCTTGGTTTATCCTGTATTTCTACCCTCACCCCTTCAAGGGAGAGCTGGGATTTGGGAATCCGCCTTATCTGTATCTATCCGACTGTTTGCATCATGAATGTCTGATTCTACTCCTCACCCAGGGTCTCCATCCTAGCAAGTTGCTGGGGTTGCAGACTGAAACTGCACAAGACTGCAACCTGCACCTTTGTATTTGGGACCTGAAGAAGAACCTTGTCTGTCCTGTGACCATAGAGATAAGGGATTCTTTGAATTTCACCATGTCTCTACCTTGAGTCAGGAATTTAATACTTCATGCTTATCTGCTTTTTGTAAACTCCCTAGAGCAGTCAGGAACAGCCGTCTGGCTGTACAGTCTTTGTAATTATCGCTGTTGCCATAGCAATTGCATTTAACAGCAGTAAGGACCCCCAGAGCTGTGTGCTCCATCTGCCCCTGGCATCACCGGGTGCAAATCTGAGCGATCCCGCTGCCGCCGGCTCCTAACACCCCTTTCACTCTCTCTGTGCACACAGGCAGGTAGGAACCCAGGCAGGATTCTGCCTTGAGGCTGTTTCCTGGAGTCATTCCTGGGACCAGCCAGGGTCCTTGCAGGAAGCAGAATCCATCTCAGAATGGTTGGGAGAGGATGGTGTGCAGGATGTCACTGGGGTTCCGGGGTGCTGCGGACTTCTCCTTCTAGGGATTCTTTCCAGGTTGTTCTTGTCCTGAACAAAGAAGCAAAAGGTAGTGAGGTTTCACATTTATTATAGTTAGGAAAATACGTATGCTGTACACAGGGAGTGCAGGCCAATGAAAGCAGGAAAAGCAGCACGCTTTGCAAGGGGAGAGCAGGCCGCTGACGGGAGGAGCAGAGTGTCCAGGAGGGTAAGGGCTGCTGCCTTTTGCATCGCCCATTCTGCTGTCAGATCTAGGCCGTCCTATTAAAAACCTGCTTGATTTCACACCAGAACTCAAGATAGCACTTTCCGATTGGTCGGAGGGGCAGGGCACGTCCTGGTCTCTGTGACTGACAGGTCACGCCCACTCGCCGTGCTCTGATCTCCTGCCCCAGGATGGGGGAAGCAACTGCACTCATTTGCTGCAGCGGGCATCAGTGAGCCACAGGTTACACAGAAATTTGCTGTATCACAGTTCTGGTATCCGAGCGCCCCAGATCCAGGTGTCGGGGGGTCCCTTCTGAGTGTGCCAGGGGAGCCCTGCCCCTGGCCTCTCTCCTGGCATCTGGCTGTTCCTTGGCTTGTGACAGCATGATTGAGTCTACGTGGTCTCTCCCCGTATGACCATTGGTCCAAATTTCCCCTTTCTATAGTTATCAGTCATACTGGATTAAGAGCCACCCAAAAATTCGCCAGTTAACTAAACACACCCGCAATGGCTTTTTTTTTTTATGTGGGTACCAGGAGTCGAACTCAGGACCTCGCGCTTGCCAGGTGGGTGCTTATGCCTCTGAGCCATATCACCGGCCCAATGGTTCTTTTCAAACAAGGTCACATTCTGGGCTGCTGAAGTTTGACATACATATTCTGGGAGACAGAATTCAACTCATAACACCATCAGGGAGGTGAGTGTCCGGAAATGAGTGGCAGCAGGACGCTGTTGGCACCTCAGCTGCCTATGCTGTGCGGCCCCCCGGTCCCCTCTCCACTGGGAGGCTGCACCATCAAGCTCCCTTGCTCCCGTGGCTTCTGTTTGGCTAGTGCAGAGGGAGGCGTGGACAGGGGCTGTGGGGTGCGAATAAAGCTAATTCAGGGTATCGCACTGCATAGCACCCTTCCCTCCCCTACCCACTACTTTCAGACTCTTTTCTTCCCATGCTTCTCTCCTGTCTAGTATTTGGCAGGTAAGAGGTTAATGACGTTTGAAACATGGGTGAGCCTGTGTTAACTGTATCAGGAGGTTCCGGACCCCCAGTTTGATGATAGCTGATGTTCTTTGCATGTTTAATGTCTTAGTCTGTTCTGTGCTGCTGTAACAGAATACTCCAGACTGGATCCTTTATAAAGAACAGAAGTTTATTTGGCTGATGGTTCTGGAGGCTGGAACATCAAGAGCAGGACACCAGCATCTGGACAACCCATCATGCCGTGTTGTCCCCTGTTGCAAGGTGGAGGGGCAAGAGAGGGTACCATTACTTTTATCAGTCCCTAGTAAGAGGTGACCAATCCCCTCTGAAGGGTGCACTTTCCAACACTGTTGCATTGGGATTAAGTTTCAACCCAGCGACTTTGGAGGTCACATCTAACCACAGTGCTGTGCGTTCTAAGCGCTTAAATATACCCCAACTGGAGAGTTCCGTAAAGGAGTACCTAATTATCCCGACTGTATCGTTGAGCAAACTGAGGGTCGCCGGGATTCCTGTCCTACCCCACGTCAAGGGCACACAGCTAACAGCTAGCAGCAGTCACGAGTTCCGATCTTCCCGGCCCTAAACCAGTCTGTGTGTCCTGGCCGTTTACCACCCTCGCCCTCCGGACTTGACCTCGGGCCAAGCGCAGACTCCTCCGGAGCTCGGGTTCAGCCAGAGCTGCTCTGCGGGGCCTCCTCGCCTTCTTCCCCGGGAGCTGATCTCCGGGTCTGGGGCTCCTCTGCCGCCGCCCACCGCGCTCCTCGGTCGGTCTTGACTCGCCTGTCCCATTCACCTCAGCGCTTCCAAGGCCCGGCCGTGCTTCAGGAAGGAATATTTTACCATCTGTGGCCGCTCTGTGTTCTCTGGGGCACCGACGCCCCGGATCACAGCTGGCGGCCTCCTCCGTTTTATGAACAGGATGCTGGACTGGGCCCAGCCAGTCCTGGACCCCGGCGCCCCTGGCCCGTGGGCGGCCTCGTCTGCTCCGTGCACCGGGGCGCTGTCTGCGGACCCGAGGGGGGTTTCGGAGCTGCCCCCCCATCCCCGCTGGCCGTTCCAGGCTCCTCCGGGCTCTCCGGTGTCGCGCGAGGGTTACTCGACGTCTATTGTTCTGCTCTGTCCTAGCTGACAGTCGCGCTTTGTCAGGGATCCCTCCGTCAGAACCCCAGGGACGGTTCCACGGCCCCTTCTTTCCTTGCTCTTCCTGGATTTCGCTGTTTTCCCGGCCCGGAGGCCTCTCCAGCCTAGTCCTGTCCGGTTCTGCAACCGCCTGGAGGAAACTCTCCGCCTTCTCGTCACCAACACCTGCTCCACGGGGACGCCGCGGGCCCCCCCATGCCCCCGCTACCTCTGCCCACGCGTGAGACCCCTCGGGAGAGCATCGAAACGTGAGCCCAAAGCAACGTCCTTGGAGGACGGGTGCGCCGCTCAACGGGTCGGGCCATCGCGCCCACGCGCGGACCGCAGTGTCACGCACGAGTGTTGCGTGTCAACGAAAGTGCACGGAGAGTGAGCATTCCGAATGTGATTGCTTTTAACGCTGTTCTATTTTTTAAAATGTTCTGTTATTTTAAACCCCAACTCATTTGACGTTTCCGGTCTGCATTCTGCACCCCCCGCCCCCCAACTTCAACCTGGTGCTCCCAGCACGCCACGTCTCTCCTGGTCCCTCCCCCAGCTCGCCGCGGCCCGGGGCGCCCTCCGGGCGGGACCTGACTGCGGGGCCGACTTCCTCCCCGCGCTCCGGAACTGTGCGCTCGGCGGCGGGACGCGGAAACCTTGGCGGCGCCGCGGGAATCTGGGGGGGCGTGGCCGGCCTGGGCGTGGCCTGGGCGTGGCGTGCGTCGGGGCGGGGCTTAGGCCGGGGCAGGCCGCGGGGCGGGGCCTGCCGGGGGCGGGGCGGAGGCGGGGCCGGCGCGAGGCGCGGGCCGAGCTGCGCCCGTGCGCTCCGGACTCCGCGCGCTGCGCACCGCCGGCCACGGCCCCCGCAGCCGCCGCGCCTCCTCCCGAGCGGGCCCGGCCGGGCGCGGCCGGGGCGATGTGATCGGGTCCCCGCGGGCGCGGCCGGCCGCCGCGATGTGGCTGAAGCCCGAGGAGGTGCTGCTGAAGAACGCGCTGAAGCTCTGGGTGACCCAGAAGAGCAGCTGCTACTTCGTCCTGCAGCGGCGGCGCGGGCACGGCGAGGGGGGCGCCCGCCTCTCTGGTGAGGACGCGGGGCGGGGGCGCTGCGCCTCCAGATCCCGGGCCAGGCGGCGCCGGGGACCGCGGCTGGCACCTGCCTCGGCCCCCTGGCCCGGGGCGCCCTGAGGCCACCCCGGGCTCGGGGGCTGGAAGGACGCGGGCTGGGACTGACCGGAGGGTTCCGGGACCCCCACCCCACCGCGGGGGACGGCGGGTCGCGGGCGGGGCGGCGACGGCGGGGTGCGCAGGCCAGGCCCGACCCGGCCCTCTGGACGCCGCGGCCCAGGTGGTGACCCGGTGGGGACGCGCGGTCCGCCCACGGCGCAGAAAGCGCGGGGCTCCGGCGTGTCTGTCTCTCCCTGCGCCCCAGGAGACGGAGGCAGCACGCTCCCCAGCCTCCTGATCTCAGTAGCAAAATTGAGCACGTCAGGTCCGCTTTCCCCCAGTGTCTTCTGAGAAATAAGGGAAAATAAAAACCCTCAGGCTTGTGAAGTTGATGAAAAACAAGGCATTTTTTTGTAAAAGTTAGAATCCAAAGCTTTTTGAAATTGAAGCCAGTTTGCAGGATTAGCTAGACTACCTATTTAAACAGATTATTGAGGGGAAATCCGGGTGTATCTAGGGAATCAAGATGAAAATTTGATTTCGGAATGTGAAGAAAAGGGACTTTAGAGTGTCCCATCACGTCCCTTCTGCCAAGGAAACGAGTAAGACTGGAGAAGGCGGAGGACTGCCTGTGTCCCCGGGTTAGTTGTTGGTGACTCTTTCTGCTCCAGGCCAGTCTGGGCCAGGCCCTCGGGGGGTGGGGCCTGGTGGAGTTGCGGTTGGGTTCGTTGCGGGGGGGGGGGCTTCACTGAGGCCCGGAAGGAGGACTGGCAGGGTTGTAGCCAGAAGCGGTGGTGGGCAGTGCAGGACTCTGGACAGAGTGGCCAGTGGCCCTGGTGAGATCCAGGGACAGCCTGGGTGGCAGGTGGCTTTTGGGGGAGGAGCTAGTGTAGGTGCAGAAGGCTGCAGGGGCCTTGGAGGAACCCTGAATAGCACTGTGGTGCCAGTGCTGGGTGTCAGGGACAGTTTGGTGATGCCGAGAGGGTAGGTGCCAAAGCTGCAAAGAGGCTGGAGACAAGTTTGAGGCCCATGGTCAAGGGCGTGGATCTCACCGGGGGTGCGCTGAGTAGGTGCCTGGCTTGCGAATGTCTCCTTCAGTAGGGGCTGAGCACAGGCTTGGATACTCACAAGCTGGAAAACGCAAGGGCGCTTCACAAACGCTTTCCCCCATCCACTTAGTTCACCACACGGTGACCAGCAGCGCTCCCTGTGCTGCTTTGGAAAGGGCCTCCGGCATGTTCATCATCTAGCAGGGTGCAGACCCGTGGTGTAGCTGCCCCTCCGGGGCCTGGTCCAGCGTCAGGTCTGCGTCCCTCCGCGAGTGTCAGACTCGTGTCCAGGGTCTCTGCGCTGAACTGCGAATGCTGGGGACCCCTCCCCATTCCCTTCCACAATGAGGCAGGTCCCACATTGTAATACCTGTGGCTATTTCCTTTGGCTTCAACTTGCTGTGAGTATGTAGACATTTTTTTTTTTTGTATCGGGAATCGAACTCAGGACCTTGCGCTTGCCAGGCAGGCGCTTGTGCTGCTGAGCCATATCCCTGGCTGTACACATTTCTTAAAGACAGTGGGATCAACAGAAAGAGAAGACGAGAGGACACTTTACTGTATTTCTGGAAGACCCTGTTGATTGTGCAAGGTTGACATTTCTGCTGCAGTGGCTTGACCTTTGAGCTGTAAGCGGAAGCAGGGGGGCGTGGCTGTGCCCATTGATGACGGTAACTTAGGATATTGCTCCCACCCTGGGCTTCCGGGGCCACTTAGGTAAAGTCGAGACTGATGGGACACAGGGCAACTCCACATTGGTGGTGTATAGAAAATGTAGGAATGTAATTTGGTAAAGTTTTCGAGGCTTACTTATGGAATTTATTTTTATTTATTTATTTATTTTTGTGGGTACCGGGGGGACGACCTCAGGACCTCGCGCACCAACAGGCACCCGTGCCTCTGAGCGATATCACCGGCCCCTTTTTCGTATGTGGGTTCCGGGAGTCGAACTCGGGCCTTCGCGCTTGCAAGGCAGGCGCTTAAGCCGCTGAGCCGTCTCACCGGCCCTTACTTATGGAATTTAAACTTAGATTGTGTTTATGAAAATAACAGGCTAAAGTGATGAGTGTGGTGGCCGGTTCTAGACTTTTGTCTGGAGGGAAGCAAGTGGAGGTGGCTAACAGGGATTGGAAATAAAACTTGGAGGCACAATATTGAAGAAATATCTCTTCTTTTGTTACAATGATAAGTTCGTTATTAAGTGGTAGGAGTTTAAACATATAAGGTCTAGAGATTAAAGTAACCTGAATCTCACAACTTCAGAAACACAAACTTGTTTCATTTAAGAATTATAATGTTCTCTCTCTGACACACACACTCACACACATTTCTTATACACATCCCCACTTCAGTTTTCTCCATAACTCACTTTTGTAGTTGTCGTTGTTCGTTTGGAGGACTGGGGATTGAACCTGAGTTACATAGCATTGAGCTACATCCCCATCCCTTTTCTAATTTTTTATTTTGAGACAGGATCACACTAAGTGGCTAAATTGCCCAGGCTGAGCTCAAACTTGTGATCCTCCTGCCTCAGCCTCCCAGAGTGGTGCGATTACAGGCGTGCGCCACCACGCCCAGCTCTTCCTCACTTTCTTTTTTTTTTAATGTGGGTACCGGGAGTCGACCTCAGGACCTCGCACTTGCCAGTAAGTGCTTGTGCCGCTGAGTGATATCACCGGCCCTTTTTCCTTTATATGGGTACCAGGAGTCGAACTCAGGACCTCGCGCTTGCTGGGCAGGCGCTTATGCTGCTGAGCTATCTCACCGGCCCTCTTCCTCACTTTCTAATGGGCAATCTACTTAGGATTTATTTCACTCCTTCCCCTTACTAAATTGCTTGTTTACGAGGGCAAGTGTTTTCCCTGTGATGGTGCCTGGCACATGATATACGCTCAGCAGACATTTGTAGGATGAACAGCTGGATGAATCCGCGCTTGCCTGACGGATCCCACTTTTCCCTTCGAGGTTGGGTCTGCTTGAGACCCTGCTTTGCCAGCGAGGCTGAGCGGAGCCCAGGGAAGAGGTCGCCCGTCTCTTCCCAGCTTCCTGTTTACCTGGCAGTGACACCGTGGGAAGCCGAGGGGCGGGTGGGAAACAGTGTCCTCCTCCTCCTCCTGTCTTTTCTTTAAAACAACTTGTGCAAGGGCAAAGACCTTGGCACTGACTTCTCCAGTGGCCAGCAAGGGCAGGCACAGGTGGCCCTGCCACGCCCTCCCGGGACCTTTCTCTGGAGGGCGGGGAGGGGACGGGCTGGAGGACGAGGTCGTGGGCTCCGGGCAGTGCCGGTGGGCTGCCACCCTCGCCGAGTCGGAGCCTGGTGTCTCTGGTGTTACCCAGCGTTTCTGAGGCTTGGCTGACAGAGGCGCTTTTGCTGCCCTGGGGGGGGAGTAAAGTTGCACCGGGTTCGCTTGGATGCAGTCTCCAGCCCGTGGGAATAGTTCTTGTAAAACTACAGTCGGCCCTGGGAGCACAAAGAGGGAAAGAAGCAAGCTGTGGAAGCAGGGACCCTGCACCGTCTCCACGCGCCACCCCAGGCTACTCCAGAACCCGTAGCCCTGGAGACCAATGTCATTGCCCAGGAGCGCCCCTCGGAAGCGTTTTATTTTGTTGCTCAGTGCTTGACCACGTGCACTCCGGTGTCATCTTACAGTTCTTTTCCCAAAGAGGCTGTTACAGTTGGACTGGACGGTCGCTGTTTTCTGCTTTACACAGTACGTACCTGACGTCTCCTTTCCCACATCGCACCTGGGATAGGCTGGGCTCACCGGGCCCCCGAACAGTTCGGGTCCCGGGGGGAGTAGTGGAAAAGAGTGGCTGATGCAGCTCTGGAGTCAGGACGAGCCTGGTGGTTACCAATCTGGGCCGAGAGGCCTAGGCTGTTTTATCTCGTTCTTGGAACCTTAGTTACAACTCAGCATTAAGACAGGTCAGTAATGAAACGCCTTTGGAGGATTAGAAACTGTTGTTCCTCATCAGGCGCTGCCCTTTTTATTTCCACCAGCTATGCACAGGGTTCTGATTAAAGTAAGTTTTAGACTTATACAGTATACGTGGTACTTAGCAGGCTTGAAGAAAGAAAAGCCACATTTACAAAAATTAACTTGTTGGGCATGGTGCAGGCACATGTCTGTAATTCCAGCACTTGGGAGGCTGAGGCAGGAGGATGGCCGTGAGTTTGAGGCCTGCCTGGGCTACGTAGTGAGACCCTGTCTCAAAAAAACAAAAACAAAAACAGCAACAACAACAAAAAAATCAGAAAAACCCAGTTTAACATGAGGGCTTCTGGGAATGAAAGTATAAAGAAGCTTGCATTGCAGTGAAGGATATAGAAACATTCACTTATCTATTAAGATGTTAAGTGTAATGAAAAAATGAAATATTTAAAATAAGTTGGGCTCAGTATTACCCCATGGCTGATAGGCGTTTTGCAAGGTTTTTGCACGATTTGGATACCGGGCTTCTTCGGTTGTGCAAAGAGGGAACTTCACGGTGGCGTTTGTTTGGGTGTCAAGTGTGCGTGCCCCGCTGTGTCTAGAGAGACCCAGAGGCTGGGCTGTGTCCCGGGGTCCCCGGCTTGCTCAAAATGCCTGTGTCCAGAGGTTGAGAGCAGCCACATTCTGGCGGGGTGGTGCGCTTTGTGGCTAGGCTCTGGTGTTGGCTGAATTTCTCGGTGGGCTCTGTCTCCACTGACAGTGCGAATCTTTGGCTAAGGATGCCCCAGACGCCGGCCCTGGAGTCTTCCATGCTTCAGTCTTGTTTTCCCAGAGCTCCACAGGAAGAAACCACAAAGAAAGAAAGTAGTTGGAGTTTAGGTGCCTGAGTCTAAAAGATTTTTTTTTTTTTGAGATAGGGTCTCAGTATGCAGTTCAGGCTGGCCTTGAATTTAGTATATAGTCCACGCTGGCCTAAAACTCACGGCGATCCTCCTCCCTCAGCCTCCTGAATGCTGGAATCACAGCTGTGTGCCACCATGCCCGGCGAGTCTAAAGAATGAAGTGTTTAAAGGCCGATAAATCAGTAATAAAGCCTTTGCGGGTTCCAGGAGTTTACTCGTGAGGGCGTAAGGGCCGTGTATTTGTAATTAGGTCGTCGAAGGAGTCGAGGTCTGTTCCTGGAGGGTCCTGTCATGCACCAGGGGTATGGGTGGCAGGTGGCGACAGTGACTGAGAAGTGGGCGGCTTTGGGGCTCGCCCCCCAGCTGTGACGGTATAAGGACTTCATGATCTTGACTCACACACTGATAGCATTGGGTGAGGGAGGGGTTCATTGGAAGTGACGTTAGTGAACCCCATAAGACCCCAGCAAAGCTTCCTCCCTTGGCTTCTAACCTTTCACTTTCAGTTGTATCCAGAAGTTGCCAGGGGGATGTCTGCCTGTCTTCTCTCAGAGCTGCATGAGCCGCTCCTGCCTGCTCTCAGGCTGCTTCTCCTCCACCTTTGTTCACACTGTATCCTCAGCCCTTTTTTGATTTCTTATTTTGAAATGAAGTCTCACTAAATCTGTAAGTTGCCCAGCTGGGTTTGTACTTGTGATCCTCCTGCCTCAGCCTCCCAGAGTGCTGGTATACCACCATGCTGGCCACCTTTGCTCCTAAGCACATACCCTCCCGTGTGTCAGGCACTTTCCTCTGCCAGGACCGTCACCAGCTTTCCTGGCTGGCCTCTCTGCCCCTCCATGCCCTCTCTTCCTCTGCTGCCCTTCCATGGCAGACTGAGTGTCACTTCCTAGGAATGTCACACCTGCCTGACACTCCCCATCTTAGCACTGGCCACTGGTCACACTGCACAGAGCCTAAGCTTCAGGGGGGAGGTCCCAGGTCCTTGTCCCCTGCTGTGCCCAGGGCTGGGGTCAGCCTCATCCCTGGGTCCCTCTTGGTAAATATGTGCTGGACACACAGATGTCCAGCGAGACAGCATCAGTGGGAGTCTGTGTGCTTGAGAAAGGTTTAGTGTTGCCTTGGGGACGGGAATTGTTCAGGACACAGGGATAAAGGGCGGGATGTGCGCCAGTGCGGCACCACTTGGTGGTGGAGCTGCCTGGGCTGTTAGAACCACTGGTCACCGTGGTATAGAGAATACCACGTGGTATAGACAATGCTGCATGTTGGTTGGTTGTTTTGTTTTTTTTTTTTTTTTTTTGAGACAGGGTCTCACTATGTATTCCAGGCTGGCCTTGAGCTCACTATGTACCCCAGGCTGGCCTCTAACTTGCCGAGGTCCTCCTGCCTCAGTCTCCCGAATGCTGGGATTACAGGCCAGGACCACCAGTGCTCAGTGTGTGGTTGGTTTTTAATATGAACTCTTCCTTGTACATAAGAATATATAATGTAAATGTAAAGTATAAGTAGTAGAACTAGCATTCTATACCCACCACCTATCGCCAAAAAATAAGTATTTCTATTGATGGGGAGACCTCTTAGGCGTTTCTCTGACCGCCCCCCCGCCCCCCCAGTGTGGGAGCCGCTACCTGAGTCCCGTGTTAATGCTGCTTTGCCTTTCTTTGCAGTTTAACATGTTTGTATGTATCCTGCTCAGTACATTGCTTAGTTTGACTGCTTATGTAGCTTTACACAGGGGCATCACGCCTTATTCATACTTCGTGTATTTCTCACAGTGGCCATACTGGCCCATTAGTGATGTGCCTTCAGCTTTGCACCATAGTGACATATGCAGCGCAGTTCATTCATTTACATCGGCATGCAGAATCCATTGAATGAATATGCTGTTACTCATTCACTCTCCTGCCCGTGGGTAGTTGGGTGCCAGCCATTGTTGCTCTCGCTACTGCGTTACACACACCAGGGCTCTGAACCTTTTCCTTTTGGGTTTTTGAGACGGGGTCTTGCGGTGTAGTTCAGGGTCTTGCCGTGTAGTTCAGGGTCTTGCCGTGTAGTTCAGGGTCTTGCGGTGTAGTTCAGGGTCTTGCCGTGTAGTTCAGGGTCTTGCGGTGTAGTTCAGGGTCTTGCGGTGTAGTTCAGGGTCTTGCCGTGTAGTTCAGGGTCTTGCCGTGTAGTTCAGGGTCTTGCCGTGTAGTTCAGGGTCTTGCCGTGTAGTTCAGGGTCTTGCGGTGTAGTTCAGGGTCTTGCGGTGTAGTTCAGGGTCTTGCCGTGTAGTTCAGGGTCTTGCCGTGTAGTTCAGGCTGGGCTTGGACTCACTGTGTTACCCAGGTGATCCTCCTGCCTCAGCCTCCTGAGGACTGGGGCTAAAGGCGTCCGCCACCACACCCCGCGCTCTGTGATAGTTTTTAAGTCCAGGGAGAATAAAGAAACAATTGCAGAAAAATGTAGAAAAACGTTTGTGGCTTTGGCATGAAGCTCGGCATTTATGTAATTGTAGTCATATAAAGGTTAACGTGTGCGGTAACAAGATGGTTGTATAACTGGGCCACGGCAGCGGGGTCAAGAGAAGCGAAGTCATCTGCTTCTGAAAGCTGACAGTGGACGGCCACGCAGCAGTGTGAAGGAGCCGTCAAAGCAGTGTGTTGCTGGGGCCAGAGAAGGTGACTATAAGAGAATCCCTTAAGAACTGCAAAAAACTGAAACTAGAATTCCATTTGACACAGCTATCCCCCTTCTAGGAGCCTTCCCAAAGAGTTAAAGACATCAGGGTACAGGGACCCATGCACACCCATGTTTACAGCAGCACAACTCATAACAGCTACATCTTGGAAGCATGTGTCCATCAACAGATGAAAGGATAGGGCTGGGGATATAGCTCAGCGGCACAGCGCCTGCCTGGCAAGCCCAAGGTCCTGAGTTCAATTCCCGGTACCAAAAAAACCCCTCAAACAAACAAACAAAAGCGATGAAAGGATAAAGAAAATGTGGTATTTACACACAGTGGAGTACTACTCTGCCATAAAGAAGGATAAACTTGAGTTATTCATAGGTAAATGCATGTAGCTCAGGACTGTAATGCTAAGTGATTTCAAAACCAGACACACAAGCTTAAATGTCATATGGTTTCTCTTATATGAAAAACCCGAAGTAACAATAAAGAGTAAAATAAAAGGTAGATGATAGGGAACTCTTTTGCACAAGAGAAGGGGATCAAGAGGTGCAGGGGTAGGGGAGGGGAAGGTGGTGGGAAAAGAGCTTGCTGGAGAGGGCACGCCGGGAGCGCTGGTCCCAGCAGCCGGGTCTGCCCCAAGGCACTTGGGGTCCTGGCTGCTTCTCTGCGCAGTGACTGGTGAAACCTTGGTGGAGCGTGGTGTATTTTCAGGCCGGCAGCTCTGTGTGGGTCGCGGGCATCGGAAGGCACCGGACGGGGACACCTGGTGCCCGGAGCCACGCTTTGTCCGCCGGGAGCTATATTTGGCCTGGAGAATGTCTAGCATGTGTGGGGCGTGTCATTTCCCTCAGGTGTAAAGCTATTTTCAGAAATGCGTCTAATCCACTCATGTACTTTTGTTTGAAATAAAAAGATATCTATTTTGGACCTTTTTTCCTTTCTAGAGAGGAAGCCAGTTTAGAGGTATAAATCCAGTTCATGATCTTTGTCCCATCCTCATTCTCAGAAATGTGTTTTAGACCATAACCCTGTGTCTTTTTTTTTTTTTTTTTTTTTTTTTGAGACAGGGTCTCACTGGCCTGGCCTTGAACTCTATATGTAGTCTAGGCTGGTCTCATTTGCATTGATCCTCCTGCCTCAGCCTCCTATGTGCTGGGATTATAGGCAGGTGCCACCATGCTTGACTCAATGTCTTAACCTGCGAAATAACTGCCAACAGTTACTGTCCAACTAAGCAAAGCAGTTTTTGTTTTGTGGAGGACTTCATGCTTCAAACTGTTGTGTTTTCCAGTTGTGTTGGTGATAGCAACTTCACTGATTGTAACTAAGAAGAAAAAACCCAAAGAGCATCGCATCCCATGTGCTTGCATCTCTACCTCCAGAGAGGTAGAGATGGTGGAATAGGGTGACAATAGACCACGGACAGTGTGACCTGTGCCTGGGGCAGGTACAGGGGTGCAGGAGACACTAACAGAGATGCTAACACCATGAGGTGTCCCCAGGACCTGGGACCTTGGCTGAGACCTGCAGCATGTACAGGGTGTGTTCGCTGGGTGGAAAGTGCAGGAGACAGCCTTGCTGCCCCAGGGCGCAGCTCACAGGAGAGCGTTTGCCTAATGGCTTTGGAGAAGAAGTCCTGTGAGCAGGGGACAGAACCTGTGCAAAGGCCCTGAGGCCACTGGGGATCTGTTTTAGATAAGTTTGAGACATCTGGGAGTTGCAGAGGAGACCAGGAAATGGGAGTGGGGACTGAGGTGTGGCCGGGGCAGGAGGAAATCCCAGTGTATCTTCCCTGTGGCCAGGGGGAAAGCGGAGGCAGGGATTGAGGGAGTGTTTATTTGGCAGTAAAGTTGGAAAAGGCAGCAGTAAATCCTTGTTAAAAGTGTTTTGCTGGGCGTGGTGGTACATGCCTGTAATCCTGACACTTAGCAGGCTGAGGCAGGAGGATCACCTCGAGTTTGAGACCAGCCTGGGCTACATATTGAGACCTTGTCTCAAAAAGACAAAAGAAAAGCACAAACAAAGATAAAAAAAATAAAAATGTTTTCTCTGTCAGCAGACAGAGGCTTTGTGGCAGGCCGGATTTCTGCTGGGCACTTGGGGGTGAGGCAGGACGGGAGGAGGCCCGGGGTGGGGATGGCATCCCTGAGACTCCATGGGCCACTGCCCTGGGGATTTTGCTGTAGAAATAAAGTTCATTTCTAGATGAAGTTCAGAGAATGTGTCGGTGTCTTCCTGTGACACAAGAAATAGCGCTGTTTGGTGTCTGTGCCTGATTGCTGGCGCGGAGCTTCTGGAACTCCTGTAACTTCCTGAGGGTGGGGGTGCCAGGGGCATCTTTTGCTCTGATATCTGACCTTTGACCCTGCTTCCTGACCTAGGGCTCCTAGGTCCCTTGGCACGTCTCAGTGACAGCGGTGCCTTTTGTTCTGAGGCGGTCCCCACTGGGCTGCTGGGTGGCGCTGGTCACCAGAGAGACCAGCCAGGCTCAGAGGCATGGGACTGTCAGCCCCTTGCCCATCTCTTGGGAGAGAAGGGACCTGTTGCTGTCACTTTTTTTTTTGTCTCTGAGACACAATACCCGACACCCACAGATTGAAGGAGGAGAGGTTTATTTATTTATTTATTGTTTTACAATTTTTTGTGTTTTTGAGACAGGGTTTTGCTATGCAGTTCAGGCTGGCCTTGAACTCACTTTGTAGCCCAGGCTGGCCTCAAACTCGAAGCGATCCTCCTGCCTCGGCCTCCTGAGTGCTGGGATTACAGAGCCACCACAACTGGCTCAGAGAGGTTTATTTTGACTCTGTAGAGGTTTCAGTCCATGGCTGGCTGGCTCCCAGGTAGGACAGCATGGCAGAGGGGCCTGGCGGAGGAGAGCGCCTCACCGCGGGGTGGACGGGAAATGGAGGCAAAGGGAGGGGCCAGGGAGCCCACACCCCCAGTGACCCGCCTCCTCCATCCAGACCCCTATCCAGTCAACTTCCAAAAGCCAGTGAGCACGTGAGGCTCTTTGGGGACACCTAGACAGAAAGCATGTCATGGCTTTTGGATTGAGTTACTGATGGGTCAGCTTCCATATCCATAAAATCCCCCAAGCTGCCGGCTAGGGGGCTTCCCCTTTGGTGGCTGTGTCCACGTTACTGGGAAGTTGGAGCCTCACCCCACAGGGACAGAGCTGCGGGCTCAGGACCCTTCTGGACCAGGCCTGTGTTCTCCATCTGTCCGTCGGTGCCCTTGTCATACCCTGGATGACCCGGAGCTCTGTGAGCCATGGTGGCAAACTAGGGAGCTCAGCGGGGGGTCACGCTGGTCCGAAGCGGGTGGCAGCTGCCGCGGGGACTGGGCTGTGGGCTGCGCCCTTCACTGTGGAGTCCCGCGGAGTCGCAGGACGCCTGGCCGGCGTCTGCAGAGCTGGACGGCCGGGCGTGCAGGAGGGGCCACGCTGGGTGGGAGAGGTGTTGGAAAGGAAGGTGAAACCCAGGGAGTTTTTTAACCACTGAAAGAATTAACAATTTCCTTGGAACCGAGGGTGTTGGCTCAGCACTGGGAACCGTGACCGCCTTGCAGGGAGAAGGTGACCTTAAACGCCGGGGAAGGCAGGCCCGGAGCGCGCAGCGTCACTCGGCGCTCTGCTTAGCCTTCGCGTCTCGGTTTAGAGATGTAACTTAGTCTCTTGTTATAGATAATGTTATCAGATTCACAAAACGTCCTGTCTTCCCAGAAGTAAAATAGAGGTTAAATATCATCTCTGTGTACGCCCTAGGGTGACCGGGACGTGACCGGGACGTTCGGCTGGGCTGAATCATGAGCTCCACTTAGCAGGGCTCTCACTCAATGTGTGGCCCACAGTGGGGATGCGGGGAAGTTTCTATGGAGATGCGCTGTGGTGTTCTGAAACTGGGACTTGCCCAGAGAGGGTATGGAAGAAATTTCTGGACTTCCTCCCCTGAGAAGCAATATGTGATGGCGGAAACGCTTAAAAATGTGTAAACACATCAGCTCACCTGCAGAGCAAGACGTTTAGGTACCGTTGTCACCTGCCAGAGGGACACAAGCTGAAGTGGGCTGGGGGTTTGCTGTCATGTTGCTGTTTTGCTATTGTAACAAAAGAGAAAGATAAATCCTAAGCCAGGCCCTAAGAATATATAGCCATAGCTGGGCGTGGTGGCGCACGCCTGTAATCCCAACACTTGAGAGGCTGAGTCAGGAGGACTGCAGTGAGTTTGAGGCCAGCCTGGGCTACAAAGCAAGACCCTGTCTTGAAAAACAAAAACAAATGAACAAACACAGACGACATAGCCATACTTGCCCACCCGTCAGAGATCTGGTCACAGCAGGGAGTCGGCTGGAGGGAAGGGTCAGGCAGGACCCTGCAAATGCAGGTCCCAGAGCCGTGTGTGTGTGTGTGTGTGTGTGTGTGTGCGTGTGTGTATACACACAACCGTGGGTTTTGTTTTTTCCCGTGGCTTCCCTTAGGTTCTTTAGGGCGAGGGTTAGGGTTTTGGACACACGGAAATTTGAGAGTGGACGTGGTCTGTCCGCAGGTCGTAGGGCTGCCTGTTCGTGTGGTCGTGTTATGAGGAACCTGTGAGGTGGGTCCCCAGCTGTGCGCGGGGATTATTTACCTCTGGGCATTTTGGCCAGGGCATACTGTCCAATTTGATAAGGTGTTTGCTGTTGTTTGTTTGTTTGAGACAGGGTCTCGCTATGTAGTTCAGGCTGGCCTTGAACTCACCGTGTAGCCCAGGCTGGCCTTTGAACTTGTGGCAATCCTCCTGCCTCAGCCTCCCGAGTGCCAGGATTAGAGATGTGCCACACTGCGTCCCAGTGGAATTTGGTAAGTTCAACACGAACTGCAGGGCCACTGTGGCAGCAAGGTGAAGAGCCCCCGAGCCCCCGTCTGGGTCGGGGAGGTGCAGAGGCTGCCCCACACGGTGGGTATCATGTGGGGAGTTCCAGGGGTGAGGCTGGCGATTCTCACTGGCAGCACAGCTGATTCTGCGGTCAGATGGTTTGTCGGAAAAGGTCTGTGGAAGCAGATGCTGCTTTCTCTTCCAGTCTTGTGTTAATCTTCATTTCTCCAAATGAAACATTTCCATTTGAGAAGGTTGGAGAGCCCTTGGTAAAGACCGGGAGGTTCTTGGTGGTGCTCACTGCACAAACTGCCGACCTTGTTTGTTTTGACTTCCCAGGACTCAGGCGGGTTTACAGATGGAGGAGCGGGGTGGGCGTGGTGGCGCACACCTGTAAGCCCAGCACTCTGGAGGCTGAGGCAGGAGGATCAACGTGAGTTGGAGGCCAGCCTGGGCTACGCAGGGAGACCCTGTCTCAAAACAAAACAAAGCACGTGAGAATAAGTATGTTAGATGTTGTCATAGTTTTGGAATTCTTTTTTTTTTGAGGTTTTGGAGTGTAGTGCTGAATTAAGTGGTAGATATCTGTGAAATGCCTGAATCCTTTATTTCGGAGGGTGTGGTACTAGGGATTGAACCCAGGGCCTTACTACTGAGTTGTATTTCCAGTCCTTTTAATTCTTTTTTAAAAAATAAGGTCTTGCTAAGTTGCCTAAGCTGGGCTTGAACTTGTAGTCCTCCTGCCTCAGCCTCCAGAGTGCTGGGATTGCAAGCGTGTGTTACCACTCCTGCCGTTTTTAAATAAGTTCAAATACTAAGGCTTCTTACAGGATCGGTGTGATTCGGCCTCTTGGGGCCCTCAGTTAACCTTAATGATGGGCTGGCTAGTGGAGATCACTGAGACAGCCGTTCCCTGCTCCGGGGCAGTGTGGAATGTGCCCTAGCTGGAAAATCAGCGATGGAATGACATGATGGTGACGCTGACACCGTGTGGAATTTGACAGACTCTTGGCCATCTGCGGGTGACACATTCCACTAAGGTGCAGAAATGCAGTGACAAGGTAGTGTTGCTCCTTCCCTCCAGTTAGGAGAAGCAGGTTCGCACACACAGTGTAAGAAAATACAAGCCTGGTGCGGTGGCGTGTGCCTGAAATCCCTGTACTGGGAAGGCTGAGACAGGAGGATCACCTGGACTACATAGTCTTAAAGGAAAGAAAAAAGTAGAAGTCACAGGAATCGGATAGTTCTGGTATCACTATCAAATTCTAGTTATCATAAAATCATACGCAACACAGTTAAACTTCCTGTCAGTCGTGTCCTGATGGTAGTGACCCCCCAAGTGTTTCCTCATCGAGACCCGTGGAAAGGACTCTGGCAAATACAGATTTTTAAAATAACTGAGATGTCGTTCGGCGGTGCGAGTTCCTGGAACTGCTGGAGAGATGTCGTCCGCAGGGCTGCAGCGCGACGGAGAGCCGGGGAAGACCGGCGGGTCTCCCGCGCGGTGTGGACCATCGCTTCGGACGGAGCCGCTCCGCCGCCAGCCTGCGGCCGGGACGCGGCACTGCTGGAGCCCGGGCCGGCCTCGGCGTCCCTGGTGTTTCAAGCGCACCGTGGGCAGCGCCGCGCTCTGGCCGTGCAGGGACGCAGTCACGCGCTTCGCGGGACGGTGCCGCGGCGATGGTTTTGAGATTGCTGCAGTGCTTGGTGGCTGGTGTTTGCGGCACCAGCCCGTGACTCGGGACGACGTCAAACCTCCGCCGGCCACGGGCCTGCCACGGGCCTGCCACCTGCCTGCCACCTGCCTGCCACCTGCCGAGCCGCTTCAGCGCCGGCGCAGGCGCTGCGGGCCCTCGCGACCCTCCGTGGGGCATGAAGACCTTGGTGTCCTCCGGTTGTGTAGGAGCTTTTCGGGCGGGAAGTCTGATGTCGCGGCGGCAGTGAGGACGCCTCCTTGGCGGGTGTCTGCGGGGGAGCCCGGGTCGCACGCGCCCGGCTCACTGGGTGCCCTGGGAAGGGACGGGCGGAGCTGGCAGCGCCCACGCTGCCGAGCGGTGGGCGCCTCCTCCTGCCGCGAAGGGAGCCGGAGCCCCTCCGGAGCCCTGGATTGGGAGACTTGGAAGGGAAGCTGGCCAGGGCAGAGCGTCCCCAGAAGCAGGTGACATCTTGGAGGCGGGACCAGGCTCCATCGTGAGGCCGTGACTCACCTTTTCCTTCTCCTGTGGCCGGCTGCCTCTTTCATTGAATGCGATGACGCTATGTGCTGATCTCTAGATCTTCCGGACCCTGGTTCTGTTTTTTTTAGTGAAGTAATGAGTTAATTAAGGTTTTTGAGACAGGGTCTCACTATGTAGTTCAGGCTGGCCTTGAAGGAACTCACTCTTTAGCCCAGGCTGGCCTCAAACTCAAGGCAATCCTCCTGCCTCAGCCTCCCCAGTGCTGGGATCACAGGTGTGCACTACCACGCCTGGAGCAAGATGTACATTTTAACTAAAGAGTAAGAAATTAACTCAAATAGAAAAATTTACAAGTTAAAAAAATAATTTGATCAAAGCTGCCGGTGGGGAGGGGATGCCGAGTCTGTCTTCAAAAAAGTTAAGAATCATGATTGCCAGGCCCGGAGTTTGAGGCCAGCCTGGGCTACAGATCAAGACCCTGCCTCAAAAAAAAAACAAAAAAAAGAACAACAAAGTGACACCGGAAGTACCTGTCCCCTCTAACTGAGGTGTTTTTTAGTTTGTTAACAAAATGTAAACTACTTAGTTAAAACCTTTATTTAGGAAATGTCTGCAGGAAAATTACTCCATTGTGAGACGAGACTAAGCACTCTCCGCTTATGGAAAGGACCAGCTTTGAAACCTGGCTTTGAGGGCTGAGGTTTCTTGGGTTCCTGCATGGGTGGTCTCTAGTCCCCTGCTTCAAGTTAAAGTGACTTCAGTGTAGGACGTCTTAATGTCATGTGTACCTGTGTCACCACGTGGGGTGCTGGGAGCCCCCCTAAAAAGCAGTCGGGACCCCACCTCGGCCGAGGCAGTGGAACAGCATCTCGGGCGCATGGCGAGAGGCCCTGGCAGAGCTGGAGTGAGTTTCAGTCGGGGAGGGCTTGAGCTCAGGAGGTGGCCAGAGCGGCTCCATGGGGTGCAGGGCGGGGAGCGTCTGGGTGGTGGTGATTTCAGCTCTAGTTTGTCACAGGAGTCTGGAAAATGGTGCTCACTTGAGGGGGTGACCGGGTCTCCACGAGGTGACAGTTCTGCTTGGGGGGATCTTCGTGTGGTGGAAGCTCTGCTGGGATCCGAGGTGACCCTAGGTTTCAGGCAGTGCCTGACGCCGTCTGGGTGCTCTCCGTGGTTGAACGTCCCCAGGGGAGGAGATAGTCATGTAATTCAGGGCTGGCTGACTGTCACAGCTGTGTCTAGATGTCCCCCAAAGCCTCATGCGGTCATAGGTGGGGGTTTTTTCAGAGGTGGCTGGATCTAGAGTGTGTGATGCTGGGATCAAAGGTGTGTGATTACTAAATCAGTCCACTGATGGGTTTGGCATAGTTCTGGCTAGGATTAAGGGTGTGAGTGCTACACCCGCCTTAGGGCAGGTAGCCTGCATACAATATAAGGGAGGCAAAGAGGGCTAATGTGTTCTAGCCTGCCTCCTTGCTGTGGACTGTGTCTCCTCTGCGATGCCCCTCTGCCCTGCCACACTGCCTTGGAGCCAGCTGCATATGGACTGAAACCTCTACAAACTGTGAGCCAAATAAATCTTTCCTCCCTTAACTTTGGGTGTCCGGTATTTTGTCTCAGCAAGGAGAAAACTAACTAAGTTACTGACCTTGTATCAGCAGCTTGTAGACACGTACTCTATAACTGATGAATATGCCTATGTTTGAGGAAGGATATAACCTTAAAACTTTAAGGTAATGTTGTAGTCAGTATTTGCAAGGGAAACAATTTAATACAGGACTATAATTTATAGGATTATTTTATAGTAGTCACCCAAAGAGTCAAATACAAAGGAGTGCAGGAAATCTGTCCACACTAAAGACCCAAAGAATCCAGCTGAGGGCCTGGATCCCATGGCAGTGTCCTGCATGAGTCCAGCTGAAGACCTAGAGCCCATGGCAATGCCCCCTCGAGTCCAACTGGAGGCCCAGAGCCCACGACAATGTCTCATGCAAGTCTGTTTCACGGATCTGCACTGGGAAGGCCCAAAGGTCAGTGGCGGAAGCTAGAAAGTCTGCGCCAGTGGGATGAAGGATCTGTGCTAGCAGGCTGAGGGATCTGCACTAGAGCCAGGAAGCGATGCTCGAGGTAAGGACCAGAGCTCCCCCAAAAAGAACTGCAACCATCCTCAGCGACAGCGAGGACCTGAGCTCCTCCGACGTTGAGAACAGCCAAGTTCCTGTCAGGAGAGCCAGCGTGACAAGCTCCTCCAGGAGAACCAACAGCAGCGCCTCTTCCTCACCAGTTCTCCTTTTTATGTTGTTGGCAACAGTCCTCAGGTGGGCCCTCCGCACCAGGCACCACGCTGATTCAGTTCAGCTGGGTGTGACAAGTTGACCACCAGTTGTCAATCCACAATAGATAATAAAGGAGACAGACGAGCTGGGCATGGTGGCACATGCCTGTAACCCCAACACTTGGGAGGCTGAGGCAGGAGGATCACTGCAAGTTTGAGGTCAGCCTGGGCTACATAGTGAGTTTAAGGCCAGCCTGAAATGCATAGTGAAACCCTGTCTCAAAAAACAAAACCAAAACCAAAGAAACAAACAAAAATTAAAGAGATGAAGATGACCTTGGAACAGGTCATTCAGTAGTTGCTTACCATGTATCTGTGTCCAGCTCCTTCATGGGCACCTGAATAGAAAGGTAAACAAAGTCCTGTTCTCACCTGAAGGAAATTAGCAATATTTTTGTTTTTCAAAAAAAAAAACAAAAAAAACAAAAAAACAAAAAAATGAAGTCCTGCCCTTGCGGAACTTGAAGATTACTTTAGTAATCTAGGACAGGGATCTCAAGTGTGCACCACAAATCCTCCTGGATTTGTCGGCCTGGGTATCATTGTAAAGAAACAAGTTTAAGATATAAGAGGTGATCAAAAAAATACGTTGAATGTTTAAATTAAAAAAATATTTATTACAATAAGACTTGTTGCCATGAATCTCCCCCTCAGCATACTCCCCTCACGTCAAACACACTTATCCCATTTTTGTTGCCACATTCTGAAGCAGTTCTGGAAGTCTTCCTTCGTGAGTGTCCTTACGAGGTGTGATCAAAAATACGATGAATGCTGCTGGCGAGTGCCGTCCAACAGAAAGGCAGGCTGATAAAAACATGACGCTGTGTCCTCGTCCACCTTAGTCACCAGATCTGGCACCGTGTGACATTTGGCCCCTCCACAAAGTCAGAATGACCATGAAATGTCGATGTTTTGAATCTGTTAGGGCATAGAGGCAGCCAGGACAGCACAACTAAAGACACACACGAAAGAGGGCTCCAGAACTGCCCTAGAAAGTGGCAGGAGCCATGGGATGAGTGTTTGAAGCAAGGGGGGGTATTCTGAGGGGAATTCATGGTTGTGTGTGTTCTATTGTGATCATTTTATTTAAACGCTGACTGCATTTTTTTTTATCTCACCTTGTATTTTGTAGTGTCTTCGCCATCCTCCAAGAGGTTGGCTTTTGCAGTCCTTGCCCTGGAAATGGCACTGCCTGGGCGCGGTGTCAGGGCCTCTGAGCTCCATCTTTAAGCTGCAGGCTCCAGGGCAGGCCCATGCTGGTTGAGTAAGCAACTTTTGTCCCCAGAGTCTTTCTGTCCCCTTCACCTTCCCCGGGGACGAGACCTGCTAGTATCTGTGCACATGGGGCCCTGCAGTGGGCGTCAGGGTGTGGACAACTGTCCCTCGGGTGGCCCTCCTTAGCCCTGGGGCGTGGGCACAGCCTCTCTGCCTGCTGCTTCTAGGCCTCCTCCGCTCTTGGTTCCTTTTGTGTGGCGGCTCAGCAGCCTTCCGGAGGCGACCGGCTTGAAGTGGACTCGTTTTCCCATTTAAAAATAGCCCAGAAGCTGTGGGTTCAAGGCCCCGGGTCACGAGGATGGGCGTCCAGCTTACGCTGGATTTGTGGAGGCCACGCCCCCAGGGTCAGGTCCGGCGCTAACCTTCCTTTGTTTAGATGGGGCAGCAGGGCCCAGGGAGACAGTGGCCCATTCTAGCAAGGTAAGGGGACCCCCGAAGCAGGGTTTCCCGTGCCTGCCTCTCCCACGGCACCTGCTCTGGCCTCAGAGGGGACCCGTGTGTGTTTAGTGGTTTAATTGACAGGTGTAGAAGTCTCATGAGGTAGTAGGCTTTACCATCCTACGCACTCGAGTGCGCGTGTCCGGCTGCCCTTACCACAGTTGTTCTATTGTGCGGCCGTTGCTGCCCTTTGCCTCCAGAACTTTTTCATCTTTCCTTGTTTTGGTTTTTGGTTTTTTGAGACAGGCTTTCACTATGTAGCCCAGGCTGGCTTTAAACTCTCAGTGATCCTCCTGCCTCAGCCTCTCAAGTGCTGGGATTACAGGTGTGCACTACCACGCCTGGGTTAGAATTTTCTCATCCTAAACAAAAACTCTGTGCCTACTAATAACTCCACACTCCCCAACCTCAGCCCCTGCAGCCACCATGCCATTTCTGGTCTCTGAGCGTAACTCTTCCAAGCCCTTCCTGGCAGGGGGACTCGTACAGTATTTGTCTTTTCGTGTCTGGCTTATTTCACTTAGCATAATGTTTTCAAGATTCTCAAGGAGCCCAGCGTAGTGGCACATGCCTATGATCCCAGCACTCAGGAGGCTGAGGCAGGAGGATCACTGCAAGGTCAAGGCCAGCCTGGGCTACATAGCGAGTTTAAGGCCAGCCTGAACTACAAAGCAAGACCCTGTCTTAAAAAAAACCATAAAAAAGAAGAAAAAAAAAAAGATTCTCAAGGTATATTCTTTTTTTTTTTTTTTTTTTTGTGGGTACCGGGGGGACGACCTCAGGACCTCGCGCACCAACAGGCACCCGTGCCGCTGAGCGATATCACTGGCCCCTTTTTCGTATGTGGGTTCCGGGAGTCGAACTCGGGCCTTCGCGCTTGCAAGGCAGGCGCTTAAGCCGCTGAGCCGTCTCACCGGCCCTATTCTTTTTTTTTTTTTAATGTGGGTACCGGGAGTCGAACTCAGGACCTCGCACTTGCCAGCAGGTGCTTGTGCCACTGAGCAATATCACCGGCCCTTGTTTTCCTTTATGTGGGTACTGGGAGTCAAACTCAGGACCTCGCGTTTGCCAGGCAGGCGCTTGTGCTGCTGAGCTATCTCACCGGCCCCTCAAGGAATATTCTTGAAGGCTGAATAATATTCCATCATAGACACAGATGGTATTATCTACCAAGGGTCACCTGAGTTGCTTCCTCATTCTGGCTCTTGTGAATGATGCTGCTTTGCACGCGGTGCACAAGGTGTGATTGAGTTTCTCTCGATTCTTTGGAGCACACCCAGAAGTGCAGTTGCTGGCTCACCTGGTCATTGTGTGTTTAGCTTTGAGAGGACCCTGACTTTTGCATCTGATTCTCGCTCCTCCTGACTGCTGTGGACTGAACTGTGTACATCCGGGGCTGTAGCCCTCAGCCCAGGGTCCCTGGCTTCTGAGACCCTCATTTCTCCTCCCATTCAGGTTGAAGGGAAAATTGAAACTCTGAAGTTTGTTTAGGGGGCATTGCTGTTTACTCAAGAAGAAGAATTCGACTTTGACTCAGATTCTTTCAAGCTTGCTGTTGAGCCTTCTGTTTGGATTTCGTGTAGTTTTTTTAGTTTGTCTTTGTTTTTTGAGACAGGGTCTTGCTGTGTAGCCCAGGCTGGCCTTGAACTTGGGCGATCCTCCTGCTTCAGCCTCCTGAATGCTGGGATTACCAACACCATATCCAACTTTGATTTCATGTAGTTTTGTTTTTTGTAACTAAGACGTGGGTGGAATACGGAAAGGTAATCTGACTTTGGAGGATTTTTCTAACACTTTCTCAATTTCATCTGCATTTCCGTGTTGGGAAAAGAATAGGGCTACCCAGAGGTAGGAAAGAAGACAGACTATTCCTGTTACTCTGGACCTTGGGCCTTGGCTTCCTCTTCAGTGAAACTGAGCTACTAATAAGTAACTAATGTTATCAGTAAATGGATCTGAAGTCCTGGAGGCAGAGCTTCCCAGGCCTGTTCTTATTCTGTTGTTCCGGCTTTGTTACAGTGTAGCTGAAGCTGTGTGTGTGAGAGTTTGTTCTAGGGCCCCTGTGTGGACACTGTCTTTCTCCTTCAGCTTCCTTTTTTCAGTTGTTTTGAGACAGGGTCTTGCTATGTAGCTCAGGCTGAACTCCAGGGGGTCCTCCTGCCTCAGCCTCCCAAGTGCTGGGATCATAGGTGTGCACCACCACTGCTGGCTCATCCTCAGCTTCTGGAGGGAGAAGCAGCAGTTTGGGAAGGGCTGGCGGAGCTCAGGAGCTGGGCTTGCGTCTCACATACCCACATTTGCAGTTAACACCTGTCCCTGCCCAGCTCCCTCAGCTCTGGCTCCACACCTGCGCCCGAGGAGGAGGGGCCCTCTCATCTCCCTCCTCGCTCCCTCTGGAAGCTGGGTCTCTGGCTGGGCTGCTGCTACCTGCCGCTCTCTTTCCTGCGCACTCCATTCTGCCCCCGTGGGGGTTGCACCCAGAGGAAGAAATCCTGCCAGGCTTCCTCAGTGCTGGGATTACAGGTGTGCGCCACCGTGCCAGGCTTTGTGTGTCTTTATTATTCCGCTGCCAATCTTCATTTTCTCCAAGGAAGAACAGCAGCCTAGAATGCCTTCCAGTCTTATTTAAAAAAGGAAAACACCCCTTGCTGGCTAGCACCGTGACACCACACGTTTGCATATCGCATTATACCTTTCACACCGCGTTCCCCTCCTTTGCTTTATAGCCTCGGGTCCCGATATCCTGATTTCTCTGGGTCACTTGGTACCCCAGTTTGCAAGCTGAGGTCCAGTGTGGCCACCTGGTCTGCCAAGCCACTGGCAGCAGAGCCCATACCTTTTCTGTGTGTAACGCGACAGTCAGGGAAGGTGTGCGTGTGCGCAGCAGACAGCCGCGGGAGAGGAGGCTTGTCTTTGGTACCATTTGGCAGCGTCAGCATTAAAATGTTGGTGGACGATGGAAGAGCTGAGGTTGGGCGTCTCCGAGTTTAATGTATTTAATGTAAGTGTGTATTTAATTAATATTGGTTACTCTGCCTGACTGGCAGTGGGGAAAGTGACAGTTATTAAATAATGCACTTAGATGCTCCTAAACCTCTCGGCGCCGCCTCTCACTGCTGCAGCCTAAAGCTTCCACACCTCCACCGTGGGAGCTGGTTCACACTACTGTTAGGTACAAAAAGACAGGAAATGTTGCCTAAAGCGTGTTATTTCTGATCTCCTGGGCTTGTGCCTTTGCGGTTGCTTTTTGCCAGAGATCACTGGAAGTAAGGCCGCGAGGCCAACCCAAGACTTTCTTTTGGAACAGAAGGAAGGATTTTAGAAATAAGTGGCATTTCTAGCGGATCATACAAGCTCTACTGTGCTTTGTGGAAATAAAACTTCTGGAAAGAGGCTTTGTGCCTGTGTGTGTGTGTGTGTGTGTGTGTGTGTGTGTGTGTGTGTGTGAATATCTCCGTGTAATGCATTCTCTCAAGTTCCTGACTTTGCAAGTGTTGCAAAAATCCGTCAGAAAGGCATTTGGAGCGGAGCACAAGTCCTGCGAAGTGCCAGGTCCTCTCCAGTTTCTTCCCTTGTCCACGCTGGGAAGGGAGTGGTTGGGAAGGGCGGGGTCAGGAATGCGGAGCCCAGCGCTCAGAACCCAGAACCGAACTCTGGCCTGGGTGCCCTTAGATGCTGTTCCCCAGCTCACACTTGTCGGCCAGGACTGATGCTGGCCAGAGGAGGGGCCGGAAGTTGCCCGATCGTTGGGAGGACGAGTGCATTTGTCTTGGGAGATCTTGTTTTCTAAACAAGCATAAAAATACTGCTTGCTCGGAGGAAGTTGATTTGCACACACACGTTAGGGACCTTGGTGATCTTAGATTGTTTACCATGAGGGAGTTCGGTTCCCAGGCCCTCGAGAAGGTAGGGCCTGAGTCTCGTGGGGGAGTCTTGGATTCCTGTCCCAGGGCTGGGGAGTCCTGCCGCGCCTCCCGAGGCCTCGAAAGAGGATTCCGGCACCCTCGGCCCCTTCGCCACTCTCTGGGTGTAGTGTTTTTTTTTTTTCCACAGCTTCCCAAGCAGTGCGCGAGAACTGCTGAAAGCTGCTGAACGGGGGCTGGTACCAGGGTGGGGGTGAGGTCCTCAAAACTGGAGGGGAAAAATGTCCCGTGGCATCTCGTCCCCAAATTTAGGCTTGGCTTCTGGTGGGGCCACTGTAATGATATTGTCCTCCGTGCATGGGAACGACCCTAATTCACCTTCTGTCAGCTGTGGGTTTACCGAAAACTCTTGCCAAACCTCCCCACTCCAGCAGCTGCTTCTGTGTGGAGTTAACATGGTTTCCCCTCTTAACTCGAAGGGCTGATTTTCAGTGTTTTGAGGACTCGGGGAATAGAAATGTCGCTTTCCTCTCGGTTAGCCTGCAGAGAAGCCCAAGGGGATTTTTTAGGAAACCTGAAAGCTTTCTCACAGCGCCTGGCAGCCAGTGAGCGTGGCTCAGGCGCATGGCACAGCAGGGCTCTGTTTGTGCAGTGGTGCAAATCCTTCACCAGCGTGTGTGGGAAGGAGGAAAGTTTGAACTGACCTTCATTGCTGAGATGGTGATGAATCCCATGCCTCCTCCTTCCTGCTGTCCCTGGCCGCCTGTGACCCTGATGGGAGCCCCAGGTGGAAAGGAAGTGTCCTCGGGAGCCTTTGCTTCCCAACCCAGGCACCTTGCAGAACTGGGACGTTGGCGGTGCGGTGAGGACTCCTCATCCCCCAAGGTGGACCTGCTGCCCCAGTGGGCACGGGGATGGCACGGTGCCCCGGTGAAGACGCTGTGGCCGTCCTCACAGTTGCAGGGGAAGCGGGGAGTTGGTGTGACTTTCCCAGTGTGTGCGCTGGCATGGAGCGTGCTGGGGAGGCCACCGCCAGGAAAGTGGCAGTGTGGTCACAGCCTGCTCCGGGTCCTGCGTGTCGTCACTGAGCCCGGTGGCAACAGTTCCCGTCCCATCGCCCAAGGTATTTCGCTGTGTGCTCGGTGGCTCTGCGCGTCTTTAGTGCCCTTTGACCCTTCTCCGGGCCTTGACCTTAGCGTGACACAGCACCTCCCGCTTCCCGTTGGCAGCAGCTTTGCACACGTGCGTGTCACGTGTGCTAGGCCTCTGCTTTGTCCTACAGGGGCCACCGTGGAAGTGCCCAGTCCTGCTGTGGCCGGGGACAGATGACACCTTGACGAGCCTTTGGTGCTGCGTGAGCTGCAAGCTAGTGAAAGACACACGTTTTCAAAACCCGGGGGACTGTGTTTTGAAGCTGATTTATTTTTGTATTTTCATCTATTCAAATGAGATTTTATTACTTTAAAGACTGGTCTTGCTAAGTTGCCCGGGCTGGCACTGAACTCCTGAGCCTGCTGCCTCCGTCTCCCGAGCAGCTGGGATCACAGGCGTGTGCCACCGTGCCTGGTTTTCCATTTATTTTCAAGCCTTTAGCAACTGAAATCTTGAGTAGTCCCAGAGTTTATTTTGGGTGCAGGCATGGTATTTATGGCACTAGTTTATGGAAGGGGCTGGCCTTCCTTGGGAGTGAAACATAACAAAATTGTCAATATGGTTTTATTTTAAGATTGTTTTCAGTCAGAATTTAGTTCTTTAAATTAGGAAATAAATGCAGTGATGTTTTCTCACATGATTTCATGAATAAGTCAAGGAGAAAGAAGAGCTCATCTAGGTTCACCTTTCTGTGTGATTTCCGGGCTGTATCCAGGGGACCGTGGGGTGTGGTCACCTCCCGAGCACACTTCCTTCCCCTTGGGACAGTGGCCATCCAGCCCTGGGCTGCTGCTCAGGTCTCCTTGCAGGGGACACGCGTTGGTCCCTGGGATGCCCTGGCTGCCAGTCCAAGCACTGTGGTAAAGGCTGCGCTGGGGACATCGTCCCTGGATGTGAGTAGCAGCTGTCACCTGCTCGCTTGCTGTGTGACTTGGGGCCAGCCACACAGCCTGCCTGAGCCCGGAGTCTGTTAGTGGCCACCTCCAGGGTGGGGGCACGGACGGAGCAGTGGCGCGTGTGAGCGACTCGGGACAGGCCTGGCTGCTGTGCGTGGTTCGTGACAGGGGTGAACGGGGCCCCGAAAGGATTGTGTTCCAGCAGGCACAGCCGGTCACAACACTGTGGCGAAGAGAATAAGATACTGCTCTCTCTTTTTCCATAAAGCCCTCCGGAGCTTTTTTCTCTGACACCCTCTTTGTCCACAGCAGCGCCCTGGTGAGAGGAACTTGAATGCGTCCCACCGGGAAGGTCCGCTTTGCTTGGAGGACGTTAGGTTGGGCAGTTCGGGGTCCTCCCACAACACGTGCTGTGCTTCCGTGTCGCTGAGTTTCTAAGGGGCTGAGGGAAGAATGACGTGGAGATAGAGAAGATGGCGAAGAAACCCTGCCACGGGCCTTGCACACTCAGCTGTGGCGTCTGCGTGTGTGCTGTGAGGTGTAGCTGCCTGCTCTGACGCCCCTGGAGGCAGGCGTGTGTGCGCGTGCACGAGTGTGCATGCGAGTGTGCACGTCCCTCTGAGGGCCTCCTTCCTTTTCTCCATGAGAGAAATCTCACCCAGTACCGAGAGAAACGGGGAAGCACTGAGCTGGACTTGTGGTGAGGTCGAGGGGAGATTTTTCTAGTATGCATTTCCGTCCTTACTGCTCTAGCGGCTTAGACTCCTCTGTAACATTGCCTGTCCCTTGGGACCCTGTGACAGCATTCGCTGCACCCACGAGGACTTCAACATTGTTTCCTTCGGCGGGCGCCTCTCCCGCGCTGAGGTAAGAGCCAGGGCACCAGGGCCCGGCTCTGCTCTCAGAGCACTTTGCAAACAAACTGGGTCCTGGCTCATCTCGGGGGTTCAGCATCCGGAAGGCTGCTGTGGGCTTTCGTAAATGGGAAGCTGTGAACAATCAGATTTCACCATCAGCATTCCCAGGAGAAAACTCGCAATCCTGAGATGTCCACCAGTCTGAGGAAGGAAATTGCCCCTGCTAAGCCACCTCCGCTCCACCTTATTAAATTTTAATTTTGTTTGATTTTCCCCCTAATCACTGGCTGCAGTTTGCTTTTTTATTGTGTATTCTTTGCCTACACGTGTGGGCAGAAGGTCATCCTGGGGTCAGAGGACAGATTTCCTAAAGACAGGTTAGGTGAGCGCTGTCCCCACAGTGTGTAGTGGCCTTAGAGACAGGGTGCGCGGTCGCTTGTCCTCCTTGCCTGCCCTGGCCCTTGTCAGGACCTGCGCAGGGCTGAGCCCTGGTCTGTGACCTGGGAACCTGAGGACTGTGACAGCTTCCGTGACTCATGGCTGGGGCGTTCTGCAGACCAGGCTTTGCTAACATCACCTCCTGGGAGATCGCACTGCCCTCGGGCCCACGTTTACTTCCTTATTCCGTTGCTTCCTTCTTCCTTTTTCTCCTTCTAGAATTGATGCTTAAATGCGTGTCTGTGCGACTTCACTGAAGTCTGCTCATCTCAGCGTGCATGTTTTGTGTCCGCAGAGATTTATGTGTTGTACACTTTTGTCTTCCCAAAACAAAGAAACCTTACTCCTTGGGAGATGTTTCGCAGCGAAGCCGAAGCTGTGTATCTTCCTCCCAGCCCAAGATGAGACCAGTGGGACCCTGTACAGAGCGTGAACTGTGGCTGTGTCACAAGTCCCTGAAAGAGTGACAGATGGGAGCCTTGAGCAATCGGGCGTCAGAATCAGCCCTGGGGGCGCAGGCCTCCAGCTCCGTAGCATATGGAAAGACAGTTTCCTTCCAGGGAGCTGACAGAGCCCTGCCCTTTGACTTTATCTCATTCAAAGGGTTCGTTACAGAAAGATTTATTTAGGGCACACCAGGAGCTAGGTACTCCCGGTGCTGGGAATAGACAAAACACCAGGAGCTAGGTACCCCGTGCTGGGAATAGACAAAACACCAGGAGCTAGGTACCCCGTGCTGGGAATAGACAAAACACCAGGAGCTAGGTACCCCCGTGCTGGGAATAGACAAAACACCAGGAGCTAGGTACCCCGTGCTGGGAATAGACAAAACACCAGGAGCTAGGTACCCCCGTGCTGGGAATAGACAAAACGTCCCGTCCTTCTACATGCGCAATAAGCCTCTGTAGGTTGTAAACATTTAGTTGCAGCAAATTAGATGTAATTTGATGCCTGAAAACACTATTATCAAAGACAGATGTTGACATGAAAGTCAGAAGAAAGTATGGACTTTAAGACAAGGAATAAAGGCCCCGTAGACAGTTGTGCCTGGCCCTGGGGCGCCTGCTCTGTGTCCAGTTTACCTGTGCGCTGTGCTGAGCCAGTGTGACCCCGCGTGGGCTGCCTGGCAGTTGGCGCCCTTTTTGTACCTGGCCCGTGGTGGTGGTCAAGAAGATGTTTGCTTTAAAAACTGCTCGGGGGCCGGTGATATAGTTTAGGGCCGGTGATATAGCTCAGCGGCATAAGCGCCTGCCTGGCAAGCGCGAGGTCCTGAGTTCAACTCCCAGTACCTGCATATAAAAAAAATAAATGAGGGCCGGTGAGACGGCTCAGCGGCTTAAGCGCCTGCCTTGCAAGCGCAAAGGCCCGAGTTTGACTCCCGGAACCCACATACGAAAAAGGGGCCGGTGATATCGCTCAGCGGCACGGGTGCCTGTTGGCGCGTGAGGTCCTGAGGTTGTCCCCCCGGTACCCACAAAAAAAAAAAAAAAAAAGAAGTATAATAAAATAAAAACTGCTTGGGTGCCATAGTCTTGAAATGCTTGTCATTTGCTTGGCCTGATGAAATTGCGGTCTAGTCGCTTTTCCAGGTCTGTTTGCTCTTGTGCGGGCTCCCAAGTGAGGAGCCAGAGCCTTTCGCCTGAGCCCTGCCTTTCATTTCCAACTGAGCCTGTGGAAACGTCTTTATTCGTGACCCCCAGAGCCCTCGTATTGATTTCCACCTTGCCAAGGACACGCTGTTGCCGTATTTATTTTTCTGATTATCGAATCCTCCCAGCTCCGCTTCCTGCCTCTAATTATGTGCAGGGCCATTAGTGAGCCAGCTGGCAGGGCTGGGCGGCCGCGCCAGGCTGCAGCAGAGGAGGTGCCAGGCCGCTGCCGCGTCTCTGGTGATACCTGGTTGCGTGCGCCCAGCCTCGCCAGACAAGTTGAGCAGCCTTTCTGCAGCGGCCTAGCAGGAAATGAGGGTTCTTTGTATTTCATGTTCAATCTTGTGTGCGTGTTTCAATTTCCAGTCTTCAGGGTATTCTGTGTGGGCACAGAGCCTGATAGTTTTAGTTTCCTTCGATATATTTTTCAAATTTTCTACAATCAAATGAATTTATAGTCAAGAAATCACTTTTAGGAGGACAAATTGAAACTCAACCTACTTTTTCTTAGGGAAGGGTTTTGAAGAAGATTCTTCATAACTGGTACTGTGTGTGATTTGGGGCTATGGGTAAATACCCTTTGGGCCTTTTGGGATTACTAAAAATTTGATGTCGAAGCCAGGTGTGGTGACAAACTCCCATAATTTCAGCACTCTGGGAGGCTGAGGCAGGAGGATTGTAAATTACAGTTTAGACCAGGCAACTTACCATGACTCCATCTCAAAAAAAAAAAAAAAAAAATGTCTAGAGATGTAGCCCAGTGTAAATCCTGGGTTCAATCCCCAGTACTGCACCAAAATAAGTAAATAAAATAAAATAAAATATAATAAAATAAAATAGAGGTCAAAGTGGTCAGTGACTCAGCCTCAAGCAGGACGTGTGCTGTACCAGGCACCGGAGTGCACCGGGCTGTTACAGTGCTTGACCTAAGCAGGCGCTGCTCCAGCACACGGCGGGAGCAGGAATGTGTCACCAAGCCACCGTGGCTGTCGAGGGAGCAGAGACGGGCAAGGGAATATGGTGTGTGCTGTTCTGTTCGACTGCAGCGTCGGGTGCTGATGTAGTTTTTGTTGTTGCTGTTTAGGCCTCGTGGATTGGGGGTTCTGGTCCCCAAGTGAGGCAGGTTAGGGATTAAAATGGGAGACAGGAGGTGTCTGGAAGGAGCCCTAGCAAATGGGAAGTGTGGGGCGGCACGAGGAGGGGTGGTGTGGCTTCACCAGGACTGTGTGCCGCTGGTCCCTAGAGCAGCTGGTCCTCTTTCGTGCCTTTGGGAGGAGCAGAGGAGGCACGTCGATGCCTGGGAAGAGCTGCACACAGCTGGGGTGGCACATGCCTGTAATCTCAGCACTCAGGAGGCTGAGGCAGGAGGATTGCCTTAAGTTGGAGACCAGCCTGGGCTACACAATGAGTTCAAGGCCAGCCTGAACTGCATAGCGAGACCCTGTCTCAAAGTTAATTAATTAATTAATTGAAGGGCCGCACACCATCCTGGATGGTCCTGGGTTGGCAGCGGAGGAGGAGCGGGTACTTGTCTGCTCCACGTCTCTGGCAGCTGGCACTTCATCTGAAGACTGTATCAGATCTCAGAGCCCAGCCCTTTCTCTCTCTTTTTTTTTTTTTTGTGGGTACCGGGGGTCGACCTCAGGACCTTGCGCTTGCCAGGCAGGCGCTTATGCCACTGAGCTCTCTGTCTCTCTCTCTTTTTTTTTTTTTGAGACAGAGTCTCGCTTTGTAGTCCAGGCTGACCTTGAACTGTATAGCCCAGGCTGGCCTCGAACTTGTAGTGATCCTCCTGCCTCAACCTCCCGAGTGCTGGGGTTATTTATGGGCATGCCCCACCATGCCCAGTTTAAAGCCCAGCTTCTTGGTGAAGTCTTGGTTTTTCTTTCCACCTGTATGTCTACGGCCTTCCTTTTTTGTCGGTTTGAGTAATCTCCTTATCACACGACCTTTAATAGCGCTGCAGGAGAGCCCTGCTAGAAGATACCTTTGGATCCATGGCCGGCCAAGTGGATGGCATCTGCGCAGCGGCCACAGCCACGCATGTCAGTGAGACACGGCGACTCCAGGCTTGGGACCTGTGCACCTTGGGTGTTTCTGTGCACGATGCTTGCAGCTGTGCATTTGGAGTGCGTTGCTCTGCCGAGGGGCTCCACGCCGCAGAGGGGACCCCTACATCTGCTCCGAGGCAAAGCAAAGGCCGGTCCGGGGGTTTTTCCCAAGTGTCTTCCGGGGTACGGCAGGGTTGAGCCTCGAGTGCTCGGAGCAGGTTTAGGGTCAGGTGTGTTTACGGCTCCTCACTTGGGGAATGGGGTTGGGAAAGATTTTGCATTTACTTTTGGAGCCCAGCTGCAGAGATCTCTGACTATTAGAAGTGCCCTACTGTCTTTGTTTAAAAAAAAAAATCCTAGTAAATTACACATAATGGTGACAGTGGTAACCAGGCATGGGGGCACATGCCTGTAATCCCAGGACTTGGGAGGCTGAGGAAGGAGGGTTGGAAGTTTGAGGACAGCCTGGACTATATACAGCAAGACCTTGTCTCAAAAAAAAAAAAAAAAAAAAAAAGTTGTAAGCATATTTAGATTATTTTAAACTTACTGTTCAGTGATATTAGGTTCACATTGTTCTGTAACCATTGCTGTAACTCTTTTCATGGTGCAAAGTTGAAATGCAGTTCTCAGTAGTTTGCAGCTTGAGTGAAGCTCCCCAAACACCTGTGTCCTCTAACGGCAGAGGGAGAGGACAGGCAGGTGACCGCCTGGCTGGTCAAGGCTGGCAGCCACCCCTCCCCCATCCCTTCTTGGTTTCCTGAGAAAGTAAAGGGCCATTGTGTGCATGTCATCCTTCTCAGATATCTGGGGTGTGACATGAGTCAACTCCCTGTCCTGTTCTTTTTTGTTGTTTTGAGGCAGGGTCTTCCTTTGTAGTTCAGGCTGGCCTTGAACTCACTATGTAGCACAGTCTGGCCTCGAATTCAGGGCAATCCTCCTGCCTCAGCCTCCCCAGTGCTGGGATTACAGGTGTGTACCACCACGCCCAGCTCCCTGCCCTGTTCTTGGGGACTAGGGCTAGAGCCCGCTCTTGCTGTGCCCTTGACGTGCTGCTCTCTGGATGCCTGCTTGCAGTCACATGTGGCGGTGATGTGGATTTGACAGGCTCGTCTGTCACCCATGACGGACACATGATCACTACATCGTCCACTTGGTTAATAAGAGATGAGCTCATCAGGTGGCTGTCACTGGAGCATTCTGCGTGATTAAGTCTCCACCCTGTAGCTTTGCCTGCTGCACTGCCTGAAAAGAGCGCTGTCCTCTTTGGCTGAGCAGAGAGCTGTGGGACTCGTGAGGGATCCACACCGACAGGGACATCGCGTTGTGTAAAATGCCTTGGGAAAACGCTTTCATCGCATGGATGATGCATTTTACTTAGAGTAGGTGGCCCCTGTGTTGAGAATGCAGATGTCCCCAGCATCTCTTTCAAATAGACAGGAAGGACTTCGTGGTTATTTGTGACTTCTCATGAATAAAGGTTTTTTCCTTTTATTCCAGCTCTGTGTGTGTGTGTGTGTGTGTGTGGTGTGCATGTGTGGTGTGCATGTGTGTGCCTGTGTGCTGAAAATGGGACCCAAGGCCGTGCATGGGCCAGGCAGGTGCTCTGTCACTGAGCCACCCCATCCCAACCCTGCTTCTTTTTTTTTTTTTTTTTAAATGTGGGTACTGGGAGTCGAACTCAGGACCTCGCACTTGCCAGGCAGGCGCTTATGCCGCTGAGCTATCTCACCGGCCCCCAACCCCGCTTCTTAATGTGCTTTCCCCCTTGCCCTCAAGCACAGCGACAGCAGCCAAACCCAACAGCCCGACACGCAGCAGATGCCCACCCTGCCGGTCCCCACGGTGGGCGCGGGTGTCCTGCGAGCCGATCGCTGCACTTTGAGGCTCGCGTCCCGATCAGGAGCCAGCCTGTCCTTGAATCCTGGAACTTTCTCCATGCTGGGGCTGCCCCGTAGATTTCATCTGAGCCCAGAGCTCGTAAGGAAACCTGCTTTCTCTAATGCAGGACGAGAAAAGACATTAGATTTTCAGGCTGTCATTAAAATGCTTTTTGCATGAGGCGTGAGCATTGCCATTTTTAAAAAATGGGCTTTAAAATGCTGTGGTGCTATTTCTGGAGAGAGCAGAGAACTCCACCATCCTGCCTGTGGTTATGTACAAGGCCCAAGCCCGAGGTTAGGAAAACCACTGAGTTATGGGGAGGCTTCTCTGGCCGTGTTCCCGTTTGTCCCGGGTCAGTGGCTGTCATTTCTTAAGCCTGGTACCATCTGAGGGCATCAGACCCTGCCCGGCTAAGAGCATAGCAGCCCTGTGGCTCAGAAACAAGTTCTCGAGCCCCTTGTGGGGCTCTAATTATAAAACGTGTTGCTCCACATCTCGCTCAGCCAGAGTTGTTATTCTGTGAGCCTAAAAATAGGAGCGCTGTGCTCGCTGGGATGCCGGGAGGGGCTTCCTGCAGTGCCAGCTGGCGGGTGCAGCAGGTGGGGTGGGACAAGAGCACACCTTGCGAGCTGCGACAGTGGACTGTCCCTGTGCACGTGGTGAGGGAAGAAAAGCCGTCTGGATGCAGACGGGAGTGCAGGTTTGTGGGTGATGGATCTTTTGTAAAAATAATGATCACCCTGTCTTTAAATGGTCCTTGCCCAGCATGGGGGAGGGGAGGCTGGAGCTGGGATGTCTCTGTTGTCACCGGCATTCAGAGCCTCCCATGCTCTGACCTCTCTGAGAGAAGGTGCTGGGGACTTAGGGGAGACTCACGTGTGGTGTGTAGGGTGTCACTGTTTTAATGTTGTTTTTAATATTTTTATTAGCTTGCTAACATGAAGTGTGATTGGAAAATACATTGAATGTTTAAATTAAAAAATTGAAAGCCAGGCATGGTGGTGTACACCTGTAATCCCAGCACTTGGGAGGCTAAGGCAGGAGGATCACAAACAAAACAAAACAAAACATTTGTTGCTATACAAGACACATCACCATGAATTTCCCTCAGAATCCTCCCCCTTGCTTTGAACACACGATCCCATCCTTCTTGCCGCTTTCCGAGGCAGTTCTGGAAGTTATTTTCCTTGTCTTTTTGTTTGTTTTTTTTTGAAACAGGATCTTGCTATGTTGTTCAGGCTGGCCTTGAGCTCACTATGGAGCCCAGGCTGGCCTTAAACTCTCAGCAATCCTCCTGCCTCAGCTTGGCCTCTTTCTTGTCATTAGCTGTGCAGTACTGGCTGCCTCGATGTCCTGAATTGATTCGTAACAGTCAGGACCCCAGTGAAGGGATTGTGCGTGGGAGCCCTGGGGTGAATGGTCTTGTTGACACTTTGATCTGAGGGCCCCGGGGTCTGTGTCACACTTCTGATCTGCAGAACCGTGAGGTCATAAATTATTTTTGATTTCCTTAGTCTTTTTCCGGGCCAGGACCCCATTCAGGATAACACGTGACATTTAGAGGTCCTCCTGGCAGTGAGAGTTTCTCAGGCTGTCCCTGTTTTGATGACTTTGGCAGTTTTGGGGTCTGCTGGTTATGTATGGGGGGGAGTGGCCCTCGGTTGGCATTTGTCTTGATTTTCTCAGGATAGACTGGGGTCGTGGTTTTTCAGGGCTACCAAGGAGGGAAAGCCCAGTCTGATCCCCTGGCCGAGGCAGTGCATGTCGGGTTGCACACTGCGAAGTTCTTGGCCGCTTTCCCTGTTGGCGTGTGTGTGTGTGTGCGTAGCTGCGTGCGTGTGTGTGCGTGTGTGTGGCGCATCTTCACTTTCTGGCTCTACAGAATGCTCCAGACTCGTCTTCTGTATTTCCTGCTCGAGCCCTAGGAGGGACTATTTCCCCAGGGAGCCCCGGTCCCGTTTACTGGAAAGCGGCAGCCAAAACCAGATGTGGGGGCCAGGTGTGCTCAGCACCTCTGGGCCTCTCAGAGGACAGAGCAGGGCGTCATGAGTATGGATTCGAACTCTCGTATGCGTGCATGTTTAGCAGCGCTTCTTTCTTCCATTTTTTTTTTTTTTTTGTGGGTACCGGGGTCGACCTCAGGACCTCGTGCGCCAGCAGGCGCCCGTGCCGCTGAGCGATGTCACCGGCCCCTTTTTCGTATGTGGGTTCCGGGAGTCGAACTCGGGCCCTCGCGCTTGCCAGGCAGGCGCTTACGCCGCTGAGCCATCTCACCGGCCCCAGCGCTTCTTTCTGTAGCTGTGTTAGGGTTTCAGAGACACAACCGACAGGTGGGACAGCCCTGTGTTGCTTAGTGGTGAAGATGCGTTCGGAGAAAGGGTGCGACGTCGGGTGAGGCTGCCACTGTGCAAGCACTGCGGTGCATCGCCAGCCCTGGTGGGACGGGGTGCCCACTGCACAACTCGGGGTGCCAGGCGGCTTATTGCTCCTGGCCTGTGTCCTGCCTGGAGCTGGATTGCAGCGCAGGTGTCTGTACAGCTAAGCGTACCTCCCTGTTGAAACAGGTCCGGTAAAAGTGTGGCAGGAAAGGTGAAGGTGATGCACCTGCGCGGGCCTCTGGCCTGGAACTGCTCTGGGTGAGGCTGTGCTTGAGCGCGAAGGCGTCACACACCTGCGGGCTTCACAAGCGCAGCACACTCAGGCTACACTGAGTTTACACTAAAAGATTTTTCTCTCTGCAGTAACAGCTTGGCGTAGTGACCTTTTTACTTCATGCAAACTTGAGTTTTTAAAAACTTTTCGACTCTTTTGTTGTAACACTGAGCTTAAAACACATTCCCACAGGTGTATATTTATTTATATCCTTAGTCTGTAAGCTTGATCCTATCTTTTTTTTTTTATGTTGGTTCCGGGAGTCGAACTCTGGACGTTGCACTTGCCAGGCAGGCGCTTATGCCACTGAACCATCTCACCGGCCCTGTCCTATCTTAAAAAATATTTTTTTTTTGCTTTCTAAGCTTTTTTGTTCAACTAAGACACAACCTACATGTTGGCCTAAGCCTGACGTCACCAGTGTCACTGCCCTGCGCCTCCACATCTTGTCCCCTTGGAAGAGCTCTGGGTGTCACACACCTGAGCGGTCCTGTCCTGGGATGACGGTGCTGTCTTCCGGAACCCTCTGAGGGACCTACCTGGCTCTCGAGCAGGCGTCGCTGGTCCCTGAGATGCTGGGTTTCTCGTGGATTTGCTTGGGAAAGGAGGGCACACTGTGGATGTTTCTCCCTATGAATGAAACCTGCCAGGGGTGGGGTCCGTGTTTAGGATGTAAGGGAGCTTTTGCCAAATGCTTGACTCTGCACGTTCCTGGGGGGGATCTTTTTTTTCTGTGTGCATAGATAAATTTACTAAAATCAAAATAAGATGGGTGTGGTGGCGCATGCCTGTAACGGGAAGCTGAGGCAGGAGGATCATCGAGAGTTCCAGGCCAGCCTGAACAACGTAGTGGGACCCTGTCTTCAAATCGAAACAAAAAACCAAATCAAATCAAAATAGACTGATGGAGAAGACAACCAAGGCAGCTATAAACGCTTCATCTCTTAATCAAACTGACACAGGTCAGTTGAACAGATTAACCAAAAGATAGTCGTGCTCCATTTGAGGATTTCTCTGGGTCTTTCTCTTTTCCCAAAACAGACACAAAAATCAAGCTTAAAAAACAAACAAACAAACAACAACAACAACACACACACACACACAAAAAAACACCGGGCTTATAAATGTTGAGAAAAACTTAAATACTTTCTGGAAAAGTAAGGTTAGTTACCATTATCTTTATGTGTAGCCAAAATTACCGTTTACAGCAATCCATGTGTTCAGTGTTGAAAAAGTCTCTTTTCTACAGCCATCTGCTGTACTGTGCTTTTACTGTTAGGTCCAGTACCAAAAGAGGTTTGAGTTGCTATTGGGCCCTCAGGCATCTTCACGGTCCCTTCCCCACTGACCGTGGCTCTCCCGTACTCCTTGTCCCTCAGTGCGAATGCCATGCTCTTCTGAAAATACCCTCCCTGTCTTCCCGAGAAATCCTGCTTCGGCCATCTGGGTATCCCTCCGTCAGTGGGCACCGGAGAACTAACCATCGCGGTACCCACTGGTGTCTGTGGTCAGCTACCCCTGAGCTGGTGCCTGTGACTTCCAGTGACATTACTTGTCTCTCCCTCGCCTGTTTGTAACGACCCCTCAGCAGGGAGAAGCCTGGCTCTCGTGCTTGCTCTCCCTTTTTTTGGGGGAGGGTGCTGGGAATCGAACTCAGGACCTCGTGCTTGCCAGGCAGGCGCCGTGCCACTGAGCTATATCCCCGGGCCCTGCTCTCCCTTCCTTAATGTCCCCTCTAGTGTAGTCATGTCAGACGTGTGCCCCTTCGCCCCGTGGGGTGCTGTAGTTGGGTACATTTCTTTGCCCTTCTTCTCACAGACTGCAGTCATCGCCGACATTGCTTAAGTCCACACCTCTCCCCAGCTCTCTTTGGTCTGGTGGTTCGTATATTTGCTGTGTAGTTAGATCGCTGCATCAAATCTGGGGAGACCATGACTTCCGAAATTATTTTAAGACATTTGCAATCATTAAGGTTCACTCTGCCTTAAAAGTTCTCGGGGTTTTGGCATATGCATAGTGTCACATATCCACAGCTACCATGTCATATGGAATAGTTTCACTGCCCTAAAATTCCCCTGGGTTTGATACGTTCCACCCTGAGATTTCCACCCTTGCTGTGGTGTTCCCTTCTCTGAGAAGGATTGGAATCACACGGTTTGTAATATTTCAGGAGGGCCTTTCCCGTTGTGTTATGCATTTGAGGTTCCTTGGTGTCTTTTTTCTTTTTTTGGTTTTTTGAGACAGGGTCTTGCTGTGTAGTTCAGGCTGGCCTCAAACTCACCGTGATCCTCCTGCCTCAGCCTCCTGAGTGCTGAGACTCCCGGCGTGCGCCCCTACGCACGGCTCGTGGTGTCCTTCTGATAGGTTGGTTGCGTTATCACATCATCGAATGGCTGCGCCACAGTGTGGTTATGTAGTTATGCACCGAAGGACATCTTGGTTGGTGGCAGTTTTGGATATTATGAGCAAAGCTGCCATCGACATCGGCGTGCAGGTTTTCTGTGGACTTAGGTGTTCATATGGGTTGGGTGAGTACCCGGGAGTGGCACCGCACGATGGTAGGAGTTCGGTGAGAATTCCCGGGCTGTCTCTGAATGTGCCCCGTACTATTCATTGCTGTCAGCCAGGAAGGAGTCCCCTGTTCCACACCCTCCCTGCAGACTGCTGTCATCAGCTCTTAGGATTTTAGGCGCCCTATTAGGTACGCAGTGGCAACTTCTTATTTATTAATTTGCAATTCCCCGCTGACAAGGGTGTTGAGCAGCTTTTCACATGGTTACTCGCCATCTGTTTATCTTCAGTGGGGCTGTATCTCTTCACATCTTTTCCCCATTTTTAATTAGGTCTTTTTTTTTTGTTACTGTTTCAAGAATTATTTGGTATTTTGGATCCAAGTCCTTTATCAGACAGGTATTTTGCAAATAGTTTCTTTTCATTTTTTTGTTTGTTTGCTTGGGTTTAGTTTCTGGTTTTTTGAGACAGGCTCTCACCATGTAGTCCAGGTTGGCCTTGAACTCACTATGTACCACAGGCTAGCCTCAAACTCACAGTGATTTTCCTGCCTCAGCCTCCCGAGTGCTGGGATTATAGGTGTGTGCCACCACACCTGGCTGCAAATAGTTTCATTCAGTGTCTGGTCTTTTGATTGTTTTCTTTATTTGTTTATTTTTGAGGGGGGGTCTCAATCTCCTGGGCTCAATCGATCCTCGCATCTTAGCCTCCCATGTACTGGGACGACAGGCATCGTCACCATACCTGTGTCCTCCTGTGCTTTTTGCAGAGCGAAAGTTTTTCATTTTATTTTATTTTATTTTATTTTTTGTGGGTACCGGGTGTTGACCTCAGGACCTCATGCGCCAGCAAGCGCCCGTGCCGCTGAGCGACATCACCGGCCCTTTTTTCATATGTGGGATCCGGGAGTCGAACTCAGGCCCTCACGCTTGCCAGGCAGGTGCTTATGCCGCTGAGCCATCTCACTGGCCCAAGTTTTTCTTTTTAAAGTCTAATATCAGACTCTTTTTTTCCTCCATGGATAGTGCTTTTGGTGTCTTCTCTAAAAACTTGTCTAGGTTTAGTCATACTTAAGATTATCTGGATTTTCCCTTGTGTTCTACAAGTTTCAGGTTTACATTTTACATCCAAGTCCTACTGGGATGCATTTGTTCATTTTTGTTTTTTGGTCATTTTTTTTTCTTTTTCTTTGAGACGGGTTCACTATGCAGTTCAGACTGGTCTTGAACTCACTTTGTAGCCCAGACTGGCCTCAAACTCGCAGTGATCCTCCTGCCTCAGCCTACCGGGTGCTGGGATTATAGGTGTGCACCCAGTGCATTTGTTCATTTTTGTGACAGGTGTAAGGTTTGTGGTCTAGGTTGGTTCTTTTGCACGTGAATGTCCAGTTCTGCACCATTTGTCGAGGACAGTCGTTCTCCATGGCGCTGCTCCTTTATCAACAGTCAAATGTGACTGCATTTGCGTGGGGCTGTGCGTTTCTCCCCCTGAGGTGCATAGCTATTTTATCATCATGACCACACTATTTTTTTTTTTTTAATGTGGGTACTGGGAGTCGAACTCAGGACCTTGCGCTTGCCAGGCAGGCGCTTATGCTGCTGAGCTATCTCACCAGCCCATGACCACACTATTTTGATTTCTACTGTAGCTTTGTAGTAGGACTTTAAATTATCTCGTGTGAACTCTCCAAAGCTCTTCCAAAGCTGTTGGCTCCTCCTGGTCTTTACTTTTTCCTATAAACTTTAGAATTCATTGGTTAGTATTTACAAAAGAGCATGCTGGGAGTTTTATCAGGGTTACATTGAATATGTAGATCAAATTGGAAGGAATTGATACCATTACATAAGGATTGGATCTTCCAACTCATGGACTCTCTTATTGAGATCTTTGATTTCTTTCAACAACTTTTGTCATTGTCTGCATATAGATCCTATGCATAGTCAAGCTTATGCCCAGCAAAATTACCATTACTGTTGCCAGTGGTGATTAACTATCCCCCCACGAAATTCCAGTCGTTCGTTACTGGTATATAGGACAGCAGTTGTCATATAACTGTAGCTTTGTCTCCTGCAGCTTTGTTCTTCTTGCTTATTATTTCCTTAAGTTTTTCTTGATCCTTTGATATTTTTCTACAGGGACAAGCATGTCATCTGGGAACAGTTTTATTTCTCCCTTCCCTATCTGTATAGCTTTTATTTCCTCTTTTTCTCATACTGTATTAGCTTAGACTTTCGGTTTGATGTTAACTAGGAATGAGGTCAAAAACATTCTTACTCTCTTCCTGATCTTAGTGGGGAGTTCAGTTTCTTGTTATTTAGTATGACATTAACAGTAGGTTCTTTTTTTGTTTCAAGTGGGTGTGGATGTTTTTTACCAAGTTAAAGTTCTTGCTTCCTAGCCAGCTGAGTTTTTTGGAAAAATCATGAATGGGTGTTGGATTTTGTCAAATGCTTTTTCTGCATTAATTGATGTAACCATGACTTTTCTTCAGCCTGGGGATGTGAGGCATTTTAACATTTTTCTGAAGTTGAGCCATCCTTGCATGCTTGGAGTCAGCCCCACTTGCTGACTTGTGTATAATTCATCTTCTACATTGTTGCATTGTGTTTGCCAGTATTTTGTTGAGGATTTTGCTTTTGCAAGGGAAATATTGGTCTCTCGTTTGCTTTGTCGAACTGATTTTGGTGTCACAGCAATGCTGGCATCATTATTACACAGTGGTCACTCTCCCTGCACAGAGCCTGACAGCGATTGTCCTTGACTCTTCACCATGACCACCTGGTGGGACCCTTATGTTAAGACCAACCGAATGTTGGGGTGCACACCTGTAATCCCAGCACTCTGGGAAACTGAGGCAGGAGGATCACAAGATTGAGCCCAGCCTGGACCACTTAGGCCTCAAAATAAAAAACGGCTGGGGAGTAGCTTCGTGCAAAGGCCCTTGGTTCAATCCCTCGTACCACAACCCGTACAGGTTTGGGGTTCCTTGAAGACAGCGGCCGGCAGAAGTTCTGACTCTTACGCTAGTTCACGCTCAGCCCCGGCAGCCAGGCAGAGCCACCACCCAGGCATCCTGTGATGATTCCAGCTCCCGGGAAGCAGAGCCCAGCCGGGGCTTTCCGGATTCAACCAAGGGTCTCTAGACTCGGGGTGTGGGCTGACCTGTGATCTCAGTTCTCTGAAGTGTTGAAAAGTCCATGACGTCCGTCTTTCTTTCGTTCTTTCGTTCTTTCGTTCTTTCATTCTTTCGTTCTTTCTTTCTTTTTTGAGGCAGGGCCTTGCTTTGTTTTTCAGGCTGGCCTTGAACTCACTGTGTAGCCCAAGCTGGCCTAGAACTTTCAGCAATCCTTCCACCTCAGCCTCCTGAGTATTGGGGTGACAGGAATGTGCCAACACACTTGTCCTACTCAGCTTTTTCTTGCATGGATGGGAGGGGGGGCTTCCAGCCCTTTGCCTGCTGGAGCTGAAACAGGAAGTCACCTTGTGGCTGATTGCCACCCTCCCACCTTCCCCCGGGCCGGCGTTGACATAAGACATCCAGGACATCCAGGACATCCAGGACCTCTCAGAGAGAGAACGCCCCATCCCTGCAGTCGGGAATCGCCACTCCCGCACTGCGGCCACTCAGGTGCTCCACACCCTCGCCGCTTCCTCCTTTCGATGCTGCCCAGGCCCCCTCAGGTTCCTCTTGCCAAAGCGGACGTGGGCTCTACAGCAGGGCTCTCGGCCAGAAGTGCCACGTGTGTGCACGTGGGCTGGGTAGGGACCCTCAGCTCCTTGTCCCTCTTCGTCACCTTCTCTGTCGCTGCCCCATCTTTGCTGGACAAACACGCTGGCTCACCAATCCTTTGCAGATAGGACTTTGCACCTTGCCCCCCGCCTGTTGCTAACCCCGAGCCTCCCTAAGCGCCGCCGACTCTCAGCCCCTCCGTCCAGTCCGTCCAGTCCGCAGCCTGCCCATCCTCGGCCCCCGGAAGTTGGGAGCGGACCCGGAAGGAGGCCAGGATTCCGAGCAGCCAAAGGAGTCGTCGCTAGCAAAACCCATGTGTCCTTTCTCCCTCTTTCTAAGGAAGGTCACTGGGTGGGCGGCCCAGGGCACTGCAGGGGCTGGGCCCACGGCAGTGGGCGCCTACCTGGGGCGAGGAAGGCCTGGGTCCCCCCAGGGTGCTCGGAAGATGAGTAAATAGGTGACCAGTAGAGAGTGGCTTTCTCTTCTCAGCGTTGCGGGGAGGGAGTTGCAAACACGCAGAAGACGAAAGCGAACACTGTGGCAGTGGATCGCACTTGGAGGTGCTGGTGTCAGCTCAATTTTTCTGTGTATTGATTTTACATGGAAATACAAATACATGTAATGTGTCAAATATATGTGTACATGTGTTTAAAAATAGGAGTATGCGTCCATACAGACATGCTCCCTGGCTCTCTCCACTGCACTAGTGGTGCGCACACCTGACCCAGATGTTCGCTTCTAAATGCCACCCTTCACCAGAGGGTACAGCGTTCCCTGGAAAAATGGCTGATTCTAGGGCCGAGCAGGGACCGTCCAAGATGAAGTTGGAATTTTGTTTGTTTTGGTTATTTGAGTCAGGGTCTTGCTATGTAGTCCAAGCTGGCCTTGAATTCATTATGTGGCCCAGGCTGGGTTTGAGTGCACAGTGATCCTCCTGCTTCAGCCTCCTAAGTCCCAGGGTTACAAGCATTTGCCACCATGCCTGGCAAACTTGGAATATTTTCGTGTGCCAGAAGATACTAAGAACAGTGAGGACAGCCGGTGTGGTGGCACATGCCTGTAATCCCAGCACTTGGAGGCCAAGGATTGCCACGAGTTTGAGGCCAGCCTGGACTACAGAGTGAGACCAAAAAAAAGAAAAAGAAAAGAAGAGACCAGGACACGTCTGAAGGACACAGAAACCAGCCTGACAGGGTTTCTGCCTGCCAAGCCTGGGACAGTGAGAGCACCCAAAGAATGACAATAGTGGCCTATAATAGTGGAATAGAAGTAGGAAACCAGGCTGGTGAGTTGGCTCAGCGCCGTAAGCGCCTGCCTGGCAAGCGCAAGGGCCCGAGTTCGACTCCCGGATCCCACATACGAAAAAGGGGCCGGTGATATCGCTCAGTGGCACGGGCGCCTGCTGGCGCGTGAGGTCCTGAGTTCGACCCCCAGTACCCATTAAAAAAAAAAAAAAAAGAGGAAACCAGAGTGGTTATAAATGAGTGAATAAATTGACTATTCGAGGAATGGGAAATTTACATATTTCCCCCACAGAATACTTGGAAAAAAGGATGGGGGGCGGGGCCTTAGCTGGGCAGGGTGACATCCAGGCCTCGGTCCCTGGGCTCACGGTGGCTCTCTTCTTCCTCCAAGGTCGCCTGGTCGGCGCTCTAGACGCAGTGCTGGACTCCAACGCGCGGGTCGCCCCATTTCGGATTCTGCTGCAGGTCCCCGGGTCCCAGGTCTACTCCCCCATCGCCAGCGGTGAGTCATGCGCAGAGGGATATGGGCTGGGCTGTGGCCTCCGGGGAGTGGCGCTCAGTGCAAGGGTCAGGGCCTGGGTCTGAGCATGTCGAGTACTGCGCATCGGGGACGCCGGAAGGTAACCCAGAGCCTCTGCGCCCCCAGCCCTCCCTGCTGCCTCCTCTTCCAGGGTCACCTCCTCCTTCCGTGTCCCCTGCCCACATCTCCCTCTCTTTAACCCACAGGAGCACTGAGCTCTGGCAAGTGCAGCTTGGGGACGTGGCTTTCAGGGTGCTGGTTGAGGACCAGCGGAGCTGCCTCTCTGGGATCTTTCCAGTCACATGTGGGGTCACACGTTGTCACCGTGCGACAGTGAAGTCTGAGGGCTGCGTCTGTCCGTTTCTGCCACCAGGGTGAATCATGGGTTTTTGCCCCACCCGGGTGCTGTCCCTTCCTGGGGCTCTGCCACGCGCCCGGTGGACCCTTGAAGCTCCGTGCAGGCCTGGAGGCTACATCCAGGGACGCCCTTCTGTGCTCACCGTTTAGAAGTCAAAAGTAGGAAAAAATCGTCTGTAACACGGTTTTCCATATTTACCTGTGTCAGTGTAATGCATAGAGGTCTTTTAGTTTGGCTTTTCTCTTTTTTAAATTAATTAAGTTTATTGATACATTTTAGATACATGTAATGGTCACATTCATCACAGGGAATTTGTACCTGTACATGATATATCTTGAGATTTCATTTCTCCCCTTCAACCCCTCTTCCCCTCCCTATTTACAAAAGCTTAGTTTCTGTTTTTTCCTTTTCTCTTTTTCTCTCTTTTTGCTTCCTTCCTTTCCCCCTCCCCCCCTCCCTAGTTCCCCTTCTGATTTGAACATTTTCTTCCTATTTCACAATATCTGTTATACATTTTGGTTCTTATTTACACTTTCGGTTTCTCACACCAGAGAAACAGTTTGGTATTTACACGTGTGTGTCTGATTTATTTCACTTAAGAGTATGTTCTCAAGGTGCATTCATTTTCCTAGAAATGTCTCAAGATTATCCTCCTTATGGCAGAGTGGTACTCCATTGTATAAAAAAATCACATCTTCTTTATCCATTTGTCGGTTGATGGACATTTGGGCGGTTTCCAAGATTTAGCTGTTACAAACCGGCCACAGTACACATGGGTGTGCATATGTCACTGTGGTATGGTGCCTTTAATTCTTTTAGGAAGATACCAAGAAGGGGAATAGCTGGGTCAAATGGGACCTCTAGTCCTAGTCTTTTGAGGAATCTCCAAGTTTGGCTTTTGTCTCCATACTTTATTAGGTACCATAAATTTTCAATATCACTTCCTGTCCACTAGCAACCTCCTAGAAAATGCAAAGTACAAAGAAAATTCTCATCATATCCACCACCCAACACTCACTGCTGTGAAGATCTCAGTTGCTTTTTTCCAGTCTGTTTTTATTTTTATTTAGGACTAATCAGTCTGTATTTGTGTAAAATGATAAAAAATGATAGTCAATATAAAGAAATCAACATTGAAGAATACAAAGACGAAAATACCTAGGGCACTACCTAGTCACCCACAGTAACCTCTAGTTGCACTGTAACTTGTCTGCTATTTTAATGAAAATATTGAGTTGATTTCAAAAAAAGGAAACTACAGTGAAACCAAAAATGTGCTAAACTTCAAACAAATTTTTCTTTAGCACAAGATTATTATTGTAAAAGGTTCATGTAAGGAGGAGGGAGGAGAAATTGGAAAGCACTACAAGGCTAGAATTGTGGCTTTTGAAAAACAGTGTTTCAGGGGACAGGGTACCAGCACTCCTGTGCCCCTCTGCTTCCCTCATCTACGATTTTAATGAGTTACTAGTTTTACATTGTAATCCCCTTTCTGTCCTATATCTGTATTTTCCATTATTGTTTGGATCAGCTCTTTTTTTTTTTTTTTTTTTTGTGGGTACCGGGGGTCGACCTCAGGACCTTGCGCACCAGCAGGCGCCCGTGCCGCTGAGCGATATCACCGGCCCCTTTTTCTTATGTGGGTTCCGGGAGTCGAACTCGGGCCCTCGCGCTTGCCGGGCAGGCGCTTATGCTGCTGAGCCATCTCACCGGCCCTGGATCAGTTCTTTATTTCTGTTGATTTAATGCTGGCACTCAGGTAGGGGTTTCCTGACTGGAATCTTTCATTTATTTATTTATTTATTTATTTATTTTTGAGACAGGGTCTCACTATGTAGTTCAGGCTGGCTTTGAACTCACAGTGTAGCCCAGGCTGGCCTTAAACTCATGGCAATCCTTCTGCCTCTGCCTCCAGAGTGCTTGGATTACAGGTGTGTGCCACCGTGCCCAACTGCATGTGTGTTATTTTTTTAAACTAATTTTACCTTCTGTTTATTGGATTTTCTACTTTAAAGACATTTTATGTTGGATTGCTGTATGTGGCCTTTCATTTCTACTTGTTTCTTTTTATCTGTCTTTTCCATCAGTACTTTATTCTGTCCATAACTCTTTCTTGAGTAAAAGGGTCTTCAGACTGAGCTATAACCTCATCCCTTTTTTGTATTTTTTATTTTGAGGCAGGGTTTCTCTAAGTTGCAAAGTTGCCAGGGCTGGCTTGAACTCGCAGTCCTCCTGCCTCAGCCTCCCAAAGTGTTGTGATGACTGGTGGATGCCACCATTCCTGGTTCATGGTGTGACTTTTTAACTTTTTGGGGGCAGAGCAAAGAAGATTGGGTTCCTGCTGGACTAGACATGGGGTGGGGCGTAGTGGGGGTCCGGATCCTCTCCTTTCCTTACACTTTTCCTGGGTCTCGCTCTGGATTTAGAGCTTTGGTGTAAGCATTTGGGTTTGCACCTTCTCACTAGGTTGGCTTCTGGGAAGTTGGCCCGCAACTCTGCTGTCCCTTAGCCCACCCCTTTGAAACCATGGCCGTGTGATGTATTTTCTTCAAGGCTGCACAGCCTTCAGCCTGGTGGCTGGAGCTCAGTTTACTCATCCTATCCTTCCTGAGATATGTGATTAGTTCTGGGTTTTTATATTTAAAAAACAAACGTCTGTTCACTCAGATTTTCCAGGACACCGTTCCTGCCCCAGGGTGCGTCCATTTGACATGTTTGGTGCCAGCGATGCACCATCTGCCCGCTTGGTATCAGGGACTCTGCGGTGATCACTGGAGGCCTCTTCCCTCTGCCTGCTGGACAGGGCCGAGGGGGCGCCACAGCGGCGTGGGAGGAAAAGCAGCGCGCCCTGGGCCCTTGGGGAAAGAGCACGAAAGGGGGACGTCGCCTCACCGAAGGGCTGTGTGATCTTGCCGCCTTCTAACACCGTGCTGAGCTGCCCTCCGGCCCAGGCCTCCCGGCCTGCGCAGGACAGCGGGTTGGGCGCCGAGCGCGGGGTTGGCTCTGAGCAGCTGCGCTCGTGGTGAGCCTGCCGCCGTGCAGCCCACTGAAGTCGGAGTCCATCATCATGAACGAGACCCCCGGGCCGGCGCCAAGGGGCCTGGCTGCAGGATGTGGGGCGCAGGGCCCGGGCCTGCTCCTTTCCAGGGCACAGTGACTTGCAGGAAGGGGTTGTGTTTGTTTCTTTCTTTAAACAATTTTTATTGTTGTAAAATATGACAGCTTAATATATTAACCATGGTTAGGTGTGTACTTCAGTTACATTAAGTACTTTCACGGTATCATACAGCCAGAACGATCGTCACTCTCCAAAACTTCATCTTCCCAAACGAAACCCTGCACCCATTAAACAGCTGTTCCCCAAATCTGTGAAGTGGCCTATATGTCCACCACCAGATGAATAGACAAAGAAAATGTGGTACTTACACACAGTGGAGTACTACTCCGCCATAAAGAAGGATAATCAAGTCATTTGTAGGAAAATGGACGCACCTTAGCTCGGTGTGGTGGCGCACACCTGTAATCCCAGCACTCGGGAGGCTGAGGCAGGAGGATCGTTGTGAGTTCAAGGGCAGCCTGTGCTACATAGTGAGTTCAAGGCCAGCCTGAAATACATAGTAAGACCCTGTCTCAAAAAACAAACAAACAAACCAAAAAAGAAAGAAAATGGATGCAGGCACCTTAAGACCATAATGGTAAGTGAAATCAGACACACAGCTTAAACATTGCCTATTGCATGGTTTCTCTTATGTGAGAAACCCAAGTATAAATAAATGAAAAGAGCAAACCACAAGAGAGGTAATAGGGAACAGGGACACGGATCTTTTGCACGAGGGAAGGGGACCAAGGGATGCAGGCGGGGGAGAGGAAAGTACAGTGAGTGAGGCCGTGTTATGTCCATGCACCAACTCACCACGATGAGTGTGACCGTTACAAATAAAAACAAGACAGTACTCCTCGTTGCCCTCTCCCCACCTTTCTCCTTTCTGTGTCTGTGAATTCGACATGGTCCTCCTCGTGCTGGCGTCACACCGTGGTCACCCTTTGGTGATTGGTTTGTTTCATTTAGTTTAATGTCAAGGTTTGCTCGCACCAGTGTGTGCCATTTCCTTTTTAAGGCTACATGATATTCTGATGTATGAGGTAGGGTTGAAAACTATGATGCATATTTAAATTGAAAGGGATTTATTACATAAAAGACACTTGGCCGTGAATCTCCTTCGAAACCCTCCCCTGTGCTTTGAGCGCACTTAGCCCATCACTCTAGCTGCTTTCTGAAGCAGCTCTGGATATTTCCCTCCTGACCGTCTGTAGCTGCACTGTCCTGGCTGCCTCCATGTCCCGAATTGATCTAAAACATTTCCCTTTTGCGGTCATTTTGACTTTGGGGATGAGCCAGAAGTCGCGTGGTACCAGATTGGGTGAATAAGGTGAAGAAAGACACACTGTCATGTTTTTACGAGCCTGCCTGTCCATTCATTGTATTTTTGAGGACAGCGCCAAAAGACATGAAAGAGGACTTCCAGAACTGCTTCAGAAAGAGCCAAGTATAATGGGATACATGTGTTCAAAGCAAGGGCAGTATTTTTTTTTTTTTTTTTTATTTTAAAGAGAAGAAAAAACAAAACAAATCAAAAGAAGAACAAATTTTCAAACAAACATAATAGGAGGGTAACAATGGTTAATACATTACATATTACTATCTTTAAGTTAGTTATTCAGGACACCAGACATTAGCATTCAATTGTCCAAACATTATTGGCACAAACCTTACTCTTCAATGAACTAAGTAAAAATGGTAGTGTATCTATCTTAACCATCTTATATATATATATATATATACAATTTTTTTTCCCTTTCCCTTCTTTCTTTTCCCTATTCCAGTCTCTCTTTCCTTTTGACCAGTTTCTTTTTGATTCACCATGTCTATTGTACATTTTGGATCTTATTTACTCTTTCAGTTTCTCATACCAGAGAGATAATACGATGCTTACACATGTGCTTCTGGTTTATTTCACTTATGAGTATTTTCTCGAGTTGCATCCATTTACCTATAAAAGTCTCCAGTTTATCCTTCTTTATGGCTGAATAGTACTCCATTGTATAAAAATACCACATCTTTCTTATCCATTCCTCAGTTGATAGGCATTTGGGTTGTTTCCAAGATCTGGCTATTACAAATTGTGCTGCTATAAACATGGGTGCACATATATCGCTGTGGTACGATGTTTTTAATTCTTCTGGGAAGATGCCCAGAAGGGGAATAGCTGGGTCAAATGGGACCTCCAACCCTAGTTTTCTGAGGAATCTCCACACTGACTTCCACAGTGGCTGTACCAGTCGACACTCCCACCAACAGTGAAGAAGGGTTCCTTTTTCCCCACAGCCCCTCCAGCATTTGTTATTAGTTGATTTCTTAATAGTAGCCATTCTTTCTGGGGTGAGATGGTATCTCAGTGTTGTTTTAATTTGCATCTCTCGAATGACTAGTGATGTTGCACATTTTTTTGTATATTTATTTGCCATTAGTATTTCTTCATCTGAGAAATGTGTATTCATCTCAGATGCCCATTTTTGGAGTGGGTCTTTAAATTTGGGAGGTCTGATTTTTTTGAGTTCTTTATATGTTCTCGATAGTAATCCTTTGTCTGAGGAACAGCTGGCAAACATTTTTTCCCACATTGTGGGTTGTCTCTTCACTGTGTTGGTGGTTTCTCTTGCTGTGCAAAAGCTTTTTAATAAGATGAGATCCCAGTTATTGATTCTTTGGGATAGTTCCCGTGCGGTTGAGTTTTTATTCATAAAGTCTTTGCCTACACCAATGTCTCCAAGGGTTTTACCTATCCTACCTTCCAGCAGATTTAATGTTTCTGTTTTAATATTTAGATCTCTGATCCATTTTGAATTTAGTTTAGTGCATGGTGAAAGATATGGATCTAGTTTTAATCTTCGGCATGTGTAGAGCCAGTTTTTCCAGCACCATTTATTAAAGAGGCTATCTTTCTTCCAGCGAATGTGTTTGGCACCTTTGTCAAAGATAAGGTGGCTTAGTATGTCTGGGGTTGTTTCAGCATCTTCTAATCTGTTCCATTGATCTTCAGGTCTGTTTTTTTTGCCAGTACCACACTGTTTTTATCACAGTAGCTTTATAGTATAATTTCAAGTCGGGGATAGTGATGCCCCCTGCCTTGCCTTTGTTGCCCAGAATTGCCTTTGCTATTCTAGGTCTCTTCTGATTCCAAATGAATTTTAGGATTGTTTTCTCTAATTCTGTGAGATATGCTGTTGGAATTTTGATTGGAATTGCATTAAATCTGTATAACAATTTTGGAAGTATGGCCATTTTCACTATATTGGTTCTTCCTATCCAGGAGCAAGGGATATCTTTCCATTTTCTGATATCCTCTTCAATCTCCTTTTTCAGAGTACTGTAGTTTTCACTATAGAGGTCTTTTACATCCTTCGTGAGGTTGATTCCTAGGTATTTCATTTTTTTGGATGTTATTGTGAAAGGTATTGTTTCCCTAATTTCTCTTTCAGTAAGTTTGTTATTTGTGTACAGGAAGGCTATTGACTTTTGAGTATTGACTTTGTATCCAGCTACACTACTGAATTTGCTTATTAAATCTAGCAGTTTTTTAGTGGAGTTTTTGGGGTCTTCTGTGTAGAGTATCATGTCATCTGCAAATAATGATAATTTAACTTCTTCCTTTCCAATCATTATTCCTTTTATTTCTTTCTCTTGTCTAATCGCTCTGGCTAAAGTTTCCAGAACTATGTTGAATAAGAGTGGGGACAGTGGACATCCTTGTCTTGTTCCTGATTTTAGAGGGAAGGCTTTCAGTTTTTGGCCATTTAGTATAATATTGGCTGTTGGTTTGTCATAGATAGCTTTTACCAGATTGAGATAAAGACCCTCTATTCCAATTTTCTGTAGGGTTTTTATCATGAAAAGGTGCTGGACTTTGTCAAAAGCTTTTTCTGCATCTATTGAGATGATCATGTGATTTTTGTCTTTGGTTCTGTTAATATGCTGTATTACATTTATTGATTTACGTATGTTGAACCATCCCTGCATCCCTGGGATGAATCCAACTTGGTCATGGTATATAATCTTCTTGATGATTTGTTGGATTCTGTTTGCCAGTATCTTATTAAGGATTTTTGCATCTATGTTCATTAGGGAGATTGGCCTGTAGTTCTCTTTCTTAGTTGGGTCCTTCTCTGGTTTTGGTATCAGGGTAATGCTTGCTTCCAGGAATGAATTTGGGAGTATTGCTTCCCTTTCAATTTCATTGAAAAGTTTGAGAAGTAGGGGCGTTAGGTCTTCTCTAAATTTCTTGTAGAATTCGGCAGTGAATCCATCAGGGCCTGGGCTTTTCTTTGTTGGGAGGTTTTTAATTACATCTTCAATTTCATTGGCTGATATTGGTTTATTTAGGATTTTTAAATCTTCTTGATTCAGCTTTGGTAATTCATACGAATCTAGGAATCTGTCCATTTCTTCTGCATTTTCCATCTTAGTAGAATATAAATTTTCAAAATAGGTATAGATGATCTTCTGGATTTCTGCAGGGTCCGTCGTGATATCATCCTTTTCATTTTCAATTGCATGGATTTGAGTCTTTTCTTTTCTTTTTTTAATAAGGTTGGATAAGGGTTTGTCAATCTTATTTATTCTTTCAAAGAACCAACTTTTTGCTTCATTGATTCTTTGTATTGTTTTTTTATTCTCCAATACGTTAATTTCTGCTCTGATCTTTATAATTTCCTCCCTTGTACGGGCTTTTGGCTTAACCTGCTCTTCTTTTTCTAGAAGCTCGAGGTTCACCCTTAAGTTGTTTATTTGCGCTTGCTCTATTTTCCTGATATAAGTGTTTAATGCTATAAATTTCCCTCTTAGGACTGCTTTCATTGTATCCCATAAGTTCCGGTATGTTGTACTGTCATTATCATTCAGTTGTAGAAAGTGACTAATTTCTTCTTTAATTTCATCTGTGACCCATTGGTTGTTCAGGAGGATGCTGTTTAATTTCCATGTGTTTAGAGAGTTTTTGTGGGATCTTTTGCCATTGATTTCCAATTTCATTGCACTATGGTCTGGGATAATTTCAATTCCTTTGCATTTACTTAAGCAGGTTTTATGAGCTAGTATGTGGTCTATTTGGAGAACGTCCCATGTGCAGCTGAGAAAAATGTGTATTCTGATGTTGTGGGATGGAACACTCTGTAGACATCTACTAAGTCCATTTGTTCAAAAGTTTGGTTCAGTTCTACTATTTCATTATTGATTTTCTGTCCAGTTGATCTATCTTTTTGTGACAGTGGAGTATTGAGATCTCCCAATATAATTGTATTAGTGCTTATTTGATTTTTCATGTCCTTTAGTACTTGTTTTATATAGCTGGGTGCATTGGTATTTGACGCATATATATTTATGATCGTTATCTCTTCCTCTTGGATTGTTCCCTTTACGAGGATGTAATGACCATCTTTATCTCTCTGAATCCTTCTTGGCTTGAAGTTCACTTTGTCTGCAAAAAGAATAGCTACCCCTGCTTTTTTCTGGGTTCCTGTGGCATGGAGTATTGTTTTCCATCCTTTGACTTTCAGTCTATGAATTTCTTTCTGAATTAAATGTGTTTCTTGTATACAGCATATTGTTGGATCTTGCTTCTTGATCCATTTCGCCAGTCTGTGCCTTTTGATTGGTGAATTGAGACCGTTAACATTGATGGTTAAAACTGATATGTATTGACTTGTCATGATATTTTCCTGTTGTTGGTTCCCACTCTTTGTTTTTCCGCTTTCTGGCTATTTAATTATTTGCCCTGCCTGGTGGATTCCTTCTGTTGGGGTTCCTATCTCTTTCTAGAATGTCCTTCAGAACGTTTTGGAGTGCTGGTTTGGTGGTCATAAATTTTCTCAGATGTTCTTTGTCATGAAAGTATTTTATTTCTCCATCAATTTTGAAAGATAGTTTTGCAGGGTACATCAATCTGGGCTGAAAATTATTTTCCTTTAGAGCTTGCAATACATCATTCCAAGCTCTTCTTGAATTGAGGGTTTGTGCTGAAAAGTCAGCTGTGATTCTGATGGGTTTTCCTTCATAGGTGATTTGTCTCTTCTCCCTAACAGCTTTTAAGATTCTGCCCTTCTGTTGAATTTCTGGGATCTTGACTATAATATGTCTGGCTGAAGTTTTTTTTTGATCATGTCTAGTTGGTGTTCTAAAAGCTTCACTTATAGGGGTGTCAAATTCCTTTTCTCTTCCAGGAAAGTTCTCCCTGATTATGTCTTTGAACAAGGTTTTAATGTCGTTGATGCTATCTCCTGCTTTTTCATTTATTCCAATTATTCTTAAGTTGTTTATCTTTGAGTCATCTAGCAGCTGCTGAATTGATTTTTCATGGTCCCTTGCTATTTTTAAGAATTTTTCCATTTCATGATCACTAATTGCAAGCCTGTCTTCTATATCTGAGATCCTGTCCTCGCATTGGCTTATTCTGCTACAAATACTTTCAATGGAATTTTTTATCTCTTGGATATCTGCTTGAATCTGCCTTATAGATTCCATTTCTTTCCTATGCTGAGCATTCATGGTTTCTATAGTTTTCTTAAGTTCATCTATTTTTTTGTCTGTATCAGCTATAGTGTCCTTAAGCATGGTCTTCATTGTAGACATTATCTCTGCAGTTATCTGTGAGATTATTTCTGTTTTAATTTTTTCCAGAACCTCATTCAGTTGCTTTGTTGTTACCACTTCAGATAGGCCAGGTGGGTGGCTTTCGGATTGTCCCACCTCGTTGCTCCCTAGGTTTGCCTTTGGTGAATTGGATGTGTGTGGTTGCATCTTGTTTAAGTGTCGTCTCATTTTTTCTTTCTTTAATTCCTGGGGTGATGTTTGCAAATTACCTATAGTAGGTTACTTTATTGCTAGTGTTTAAGATCTTTAGAAGATGACTACTTCTCTGCAGTATCTTCCAAGTGGAGCTTGCTTTTAGGTTTTGAGCTTTCTGCCAGATCCTACCTCTTCAATTCGTTGGGTATGCGAAGTTGCTACCTGTTTGGCCCAGTCCTTGATTCTTTGGTACTGTGCCACTGTATTTTCTGTGTCCCTTAGTCAATCTCAATCATGAAATATCAGGAAGGAAAGATGTTTAGAACAATTATTTCACATTTGGCTATAATGTTAACTAAAGCATCAAACACAGCCTAAAAAATGACAGACTGAGCTAACCAGTTATTTACCACTTTTAGCTGTATAGAGTTGCGGTTATATAACAAAATCTAAAACACACCAGAAAAATTATATGCAGTATACAAGTCCTATGTATGTCAATTTTTCCTTGAGGAGTTTAAATTTAAGATGAGTTAAGGAGGAAATAGAGTATTGGGAGAAGAGGAAGGAATTAGATGTAAGGTTAGAGGACCAAGAGGGATCCCACTAAAATTGGGACACTAGTGCAGAGGACAGGTGGTAAAAAGAGAAGGAAGGGATAAAAGGAAGAACAGATCACAACCACAATCACAAAGAAGTTAGAGGCACTGTTTACACTCATATAAAAAACCAGAGAGAATAACGAAGGAAAGAGCAAATACACATACAGAAACAAAAACAAAGATAAAAACAATAAAACAGACAGATCAAAAATAAAACCCCACCAAAAAACAAAACAAAACAAAACAAAAACAAAAAAACCCTTCGCCAGAACAAAAAAACAAATCAGTGAGAAAAAAAATAAAAATAAAAATAAAAAATAAAAATAAAAATAAAAAATATAAAATAATCAGTTCCAGGTGTTGACTCTGTTGTAGGCAGGTACCTTGTGACAGAGTCCTGTTCTGTGCAGGTCCGTCCCAGTAAGCCAGGAGCGCCCTCTGGCGGGCGGTGAGCAGATGCGCGTACTTTCAGGCAGAGACCAGTCTAGCTCGCCTCCGCTCTCGGCGCCCTTTCACGATCCCTGGGCCTGAGAGGCTCAGCGTGCTGTCCGGAGCGCGGGTTCCCTGCACTGGTTCCCGCCGCTCTGGTTTTTCGCCACGCCCCCCACAATGGCGCCGGGCCAGTCGCTCTCTGGCGCGGGACAGGTGTGGCTGAGAGTCCAGTCTCGTTCGCCTGCTGACCTCAGCACACTTTCGTGGGCCTGAGAGGCCCCGTGCTGCCCTGTCCGGAGCACAAGTTCCCAGAGCAGTTTCCGAGCCGCTCTGAGTTTCGCCACACCCCCCACAATGGCGCCCGGCTGGTCGCTCTCTGGCGCGGGGCAGCTGTGGCTGACAGACACTCACCGCCGGTCAGCGCCGTTCTCCGCCGCTCCCCTGCCCCGCCGCTGTCTCAGGATCCTCCGTGGGGGCTCCCTGGGCGCCAGCTGCCACCGTGTGTCCGTAGAATTGAGCCTCCGCGGCGCTGCAACTCCCGGGATATTAGAAGGTGCACGCGCGCGGTCTGCTCCTTCTTTCCTTCTTCTTTGTTGGAAGTCACCCGTCACTGGTGCCGGGGGTCCCAGATTGCGCTTCAGAACTTTTCTGTGTTTCGGGGAGGCATCTCCCCCCCTCCTGCGCTTTCTGGGTCGCTATATTCCCGTGTTCCAATGGTAACTTTTAGAGAGAGTTTTGCTGCCTGCTTCTTACTCATCCGCCATCTTGAGGTCTCTCGCAAGGGCAGTATTTTGAAGGAGATAATGGCAGTGTGTCTTATACTGTAATAAATTTTTAAAAATTTAATCATCTACACTGTATTTTGCTTTCATTTTGGAATCAGATGTCTGAGGATTGGCACACGAGTGGAAAGAAGGACAAGGTGTAAGGAAGCAGGAGGGCAGGAGCCCAGGAGCAAGCCTCCAGTCGGGCCAGGTGGGGGTGGGGAGGAGGGGAGCGGAACAGGAGAGATTAGAGGCCAGGGCCCCTCGAGCTCATGCTCAAGCGGTGGCAAGCTCTTTGGGGCCCTGCAGGACAGGGAGACTCTGCTGTCATTTGGGGATCGAGTTGCTCATGCAGTCATTTCAGCCCCTTCGCTGTATTTTTTTTTTTTTTTTTTTTCTTTCTTTTTTTTATGTGGGTACCGGGGGTTGAACTCAGGACCTAGCACTTGCCAGCTTGTGCTGCTGAGCGATATTGCCGGCCCCTCTTTGCTGTATTTTGAGGCCTGGGTGGGTCTGTCTCTTTGGTCCCTGGAAGAGGGCTCCTGAGAGCAGCCAGAGTGGGTATCCACCCTGGGACAGGGCTGATGGGCAGGAGTTCTGTGAGGAGCTCGTCGAAACCTTTGTGCAGAGGGACTGTGAGTGCTCACGCCCTCAGACACCTGAGTCTGGACTCTGACCGCCAGTAGAGTTTGGTTCTGTTTACGGCAGTGTGAGTGCAGCTTCTAACTCACGGGCTGGAGTGAAAGGAAGGTGAGCGAGGAGGAAGGACGGGTGGTGGTGGTGTTGCAGGGGGGGTCAGGAGACCGCCTTTTGGGGTCCGCGCCTGTGTCCTAGCGGCGGAGGGCGACGCTCACCTCGGTGGGTGGGACAGGTTGGATATCGAGAGGGTGTGTGTGTGTACGTGCATGTACGTGTGTGGGGGGGGGCAAGTCTTGGGATCTGTGGGTTCCCAATCTGCAGTTTCAATGAAGTGTGCATTAAAAATATTCAGAAACAAAATTGCATGGGAAAAACCGGATTTTTTTCTGGTCATTATTCCCTAAACAATCCAGTGACTATTTCCATATCATGTATGTCGTATTGGGTATTCTGGGGACTCTAGAGATGATTTACAGTATACCTGAGGTTGTGTGCTGGGTCTGTGTAAATGCTAGAGCGTTTTACACAGGGGCCTTGAGCTCCCAGATTCTAGTGTCTCGGGGGTCCTGTAAACCGTCATCCTTCACAGATGCTGTGGGGCAGCCATAGCTTGTAAAAACAGCGTAAGTTTGGAAAATGAAAAGGGAATCTTTTCGAAGTTTCAAAGGTCATTAAAAGAAGCTCTGAGATATTTCTGCTCATCAGGATGTGGTGTGTGTGTGTGTGTTTTAAATTTTATTTTAGTAGTACAGATTTGCAGTACACGAAGGTTACATTCATCCTAGGGAGGAGGTGCATGTCCATAACACAGCCGATTCTTTTTTATTCCCCTTCCCCTTCCCTCCATCTCTCTCCCTCCATCTCTAGAAGCCCTTCCCCCATTTTCGTTATTACCGTTAATGCCATTATTTTGGTTCACACTGAGGAGGTAGTGTCTCCATTCCTCGTGGGTATCGGTGCCCGTACAGGACACGTCTGAAATCCTCTTCCTTCCCCTACCCACCGCTCGCCCTTGGTCTCTTAAATCGCATCCCATTGGCAACAGGTCTGTCCCCTTTCCTCCCCCCAGTCCTTTGTTTTGCCCGTGTTTCTACCGTGCCTTCCCACGAAGCCCTTTCCCCGCGGCTCCTCTGGGCTGGGGAGGAGGCATCGTTATCCGCCTCTGGAGGAGGAGGGAGCCAGGCGCAGGAGCCACACCGCTGGCCAGGCAGCTCGGAGCCGGGTGCCCGTGACGGGGCGTCCTCTCACGGCGCCCTTTCTCACGCATGCGCTCTTATCCGTGCCCTTGACCCTGCCTGTCGTTCTGGCTCCTTGTATTTGGCATCACTGTTGGCTTTGTCTTTGGACAGAGAATTTTATTAAGGGAGGAAATGTTCCAGGATGGATCAGATTAGCATCTTCCTGAATCTCGTGCCAGGGTGGTGGAGGATGTGCCAGCCAGACCGCTTTTCCATGCATAGCCCTCCCTGGGTGCTTCAAGGAACATCCAGGTGGGGGCCCGGCAGGAAGGACGTCCCGCTCCCTGGGCCTGCGCTCCGGGGTTGGGCAGTGCCAGCTGGCACGCTTGTTTTTGGTCTCTCTGCTTTTCCTTAGGACAACACTGACTGGAATTTTCCATGTGGGCTTGAACCCCAAACATGGCTGAGAGGTGCAGGCTACCATTCCTATTTTGGAGTTACTCTCACCAGGCTTTTATTTATTTATCTTTTATGTGGGTACTGGGAGTCGAACTCAGGACCTCGCGCTTGCCAGGCAGGCGCTTATGCCGCTGAGCCATCTCACCGGCCCTTCACCAGACTTTTAATGTTTTTAAATAATTTCACTTTTGCACACATAATGGCCCTCACTGAAGGGATTTTTCCTTCCTGGAGATGGTGATAGTTATTCAAAAAGCCCTTGAATGCAGAGTCCAGTTTTTAGACTGAGTATATTTTGAGGTCAAGAGCAATGTTTCAAATATGTTTAGATCCAGATATGATGGTGCACATAGGAAGCTGAGGCAGGAGGATCACTTGAGCCCAGGAGTTTGAAACCAGCCTGGCAACATACTGAGAAAAAAATCAAAACCAACCCCCCCAAAAAACAACCTTCAATCTGGGACCAAACTTTCTTCTAGCATTTTACAGGCTGCCTAACTTTTAAACAGATCCCGACTCACTCAACAAAGGAGACCATTTGGAAGGTGATCTTAGCAAACACCTAGCTTGATCCCTTCCATTTTTAGTAGATAAAGAGAAATCAAGGCATATGGGTTTCAAAGGATGATTTTGGTAACTGACTTGGTTATGTGATTTCTTACTGATCACAAAGGACATTCTTCTGGGGAGGCTCCTGGCCTTTGACTATTTCTGTTCCCTGGCTGGTGGCTGGCCATCCTACTCCAGTCCTCCTGGATTCCTGATGTCCCAAAGGGTTTGCTTAGGGCTTGCTGTTTCTCTGGCTTCCATGACTTACACTAGAACCTACGTCTGAATTGCCTGGGGCTGCGAGTGACCCTGCTTTAAAAACTAAAGGCTGAGCGTCCCTTATCCAAAATGCTTGGGACCAAAAGTGTTTCAGAGTTTGGATTAAAAAAAAAATTGAAATATTTGCATAGATAGATAAATGATAGATATTTTGGAGGTGGGACTCAAGTCTAATCTCGAAATTAACTTACATTTGGCCTAAAGGTAATTTTATACAATATTTTAAATGTTACATAATGTTGTGTTTGAAACAGAGTTCCATGGTGTAGAATTTTCCACTTGGGGCATCATGTTGGAGCTCAAAAAGTTTCAGATTTTAAAGGATTTGAGGTTTTGGGACTAGGGAAGTTCACCCTGTAATAATAAGGAAACCCAGAGAGTGTGAATTCTCTGTCTTGTTTTCTTGCCCTCCTTTCTGGGGGTTACTTATCTAGATTTATGCTGCTTTTGCTAAGGGGTTTGTAATTGTTGAGATTTGAAGATTTGCAAACATAGCTTAAAGTAGTAAAGTAGGATAACAAGATCCTTCAGCCTCGTTGCAGATATGCCGGGATGGAAGCTTTGCCATCTTGCTTTCTCTTCCTCTCTCAGCCTTTTCTTCCCTCCCTGAAATATCTGAAAGCAAATCCTAGAAGGTGGTTTCACCCTGCACATTTGAGTGGATGGTTGTCAGACGTTTGGCCCCTCTTACATCAGTCACTACGGTGTCATCGTTGGGGTAACAGTTAAAACTGATCATTGGAGTCACTCAGATTCGGTCCATTCCTGAACTTCTGCTGGCTTTCAGCCTCCTTTGTGGGTCTGGGTGGTTCTAGTCTGTCTCCCTCCCTCCCTCCCTCTCTCTTTCCTTCTTTCTTTCGACAGAGCCTTACTATGTAGTTCAGGCTGGCCTTGAACTCACTATGTACCCCACGCTGGTCTTGAACTTGCGGTGATCCTGAGTGCTGGGATTACAGGTGTGCACCACCACGCCTGGCTGTTCCAGTCTTTTATTTTTTATTTATTTATTTTTTTTAAGTAGGAAAATTTATTGGGGAAAGGGATGGGGACAGGAATAGCTCCTGAGGGATAGGAGGGGTCCCGAGTGCATTGCCCTCTAGTCTGTTTTTAAGAACCACACTTGGCGCTGGGCTGTTGTGTTTCTTCTGTCCCTTTTATTTGAAGCGTACACTCTCTCCTCACCTCCCGGCTCCTTTGTCTCCTGTCGCTGCCTCCTTGAGGACACTGGCTGGTTTTTGTGCAGGATGTCACACCTGCTGCGCCTGTCTTCTTCCGCCGGGTGTCATTTAGTTCAGCTCTCCAGCCTTCCTGAAAACCAGAAGATCCTTGCAAAGGTTTTTAAACTTAGGTCCCACTTTTGGAGGAAGAAGACTTCCCGAGTGGTTCCTGGATGATTTTTCACCTTCTCGGCTCATAGGTCTGATGTTGCCAGGGTTGGCTGGTGTTAAAGGCAAGGTTTTCTACTTGCAGCGTTTCTTAAGAATTTTCAAACATGCGGGAAAGCTGAAGAAATGTATTGTAAATTCTGTAAGCCAGGAGTTTCAAAAAAACACCGGGTGTTTCAGTAATCGCTGTCTTTTGCTATGGAAATCGCATGGTCCTCTGCCTGAGAGCCCTTTCTGGGACTTCTGGGGCTCTTGGTCTCCTCTCTGTCATCTTTGAATGTGCTGTGATTTGAGTGTGGTTTGTCCCCACCCAGCCTCACCCGAGCCTCAGTTCCCCGGGGTAAGGAAGCGAGGCGTCGGGGCTCCCGAGGGACGGGCGCCCGCGGAGGCCCCAGTGCTTTTGAGAGCGGGGTTCGTCCTCCGGGGACCGCGGCGGTGTCGCGGGGCCCGGTCGGTCACGGTCGGTTACCAGGGGAGCCGGCTGCTACGAAACGGTGTCTTCCCGGTTTGCTGTGCCCCTTTCACACAGTCCTGCCACGCGAAGCCATCTGCCCTGTTGTGACACGGCGTGATGCTCGATCTTGGTCTTTCAGCCTCCAAAACCATGAGCTGAAAAACCTCTCTTTTTTATCAGTCACCAGCCCTCAGCGATGTTGTCACAGCAGCACAGAGTGGGCGGAGACAGCGCCCCCTCGCTTTCTGGATGACAAGATGTCCCGGGCTCCTGTCGCCCCTTCGCCTCCTGTCGGATGAGCCCGTCCTCCTAGGCGCCCGTCCCCTCAGTCCTGGCAGGGTGGGATTTAGGGTCACGGTCTGGGTACCGGGCAGCTCATTATTCCTGATGTCATCGCTTCTAAGGCCTTTTGAGTAAGTGTGAACCTAAGAAGTATGTGTGACGACAAAGAAAATACGTGAATTCACACTTGCTTTCCCAGTTCAGTGGTAGAACTACAGTTATTGATTCTGGTTTTTTTTCATACACTGAAAATTTTGATTTCTAATACCTGCATAATTTTGGGGTTTTTTGGGGGGGTTTGTTTTGTCTTGTCTTGTTTTTGAGACAGGGTCTTGCTTTGTAGTTCAAGCGGGTCTTGAACTCACTGTGTAGCCCAGGCTGGCCTCAAACTCATGGTGATCCTCCTGCTTCAGCCTCCTGAGGACTGGGATTATAGGCATGCACCACCCCACCCAGCTCTGTTTTTTTTCATACACTGAAAAATTTTGATTTCTAACAATGTCCACATAATTATCTATGTAGTCCATATATCTAATAATATGCATATCATTTCTAAATACCAGTGTTACTCTTAACAAGAGTACTTGAATGAAATTCACATTTTTGTAGCTACATTTGGCTGTAGAATATATTTAGTCAAAACACTGTTTAAAAGTTATTTTCTCTGTGTAATTACTTCAATAATTGATAAATTTTATTGCTTTTTTTAGGATTGATTGTTTTGCTCCCTTATTAATGTAACCTAATTTTTTGGAGGGGTGGGTGGTTGAGACAGGGTCTCATTACGTAATGCAGGCTGGCCTTGAACTCACTTATGTAGCCTAGGCAGGCCTTGAACTTCTGGAGATCCTCTGAGTGCTGGGATTACAAGTGCGCTCCACCACACTCACCAATGTAATCTAATTTTTAAGAAATGTAAAACACCGCCATGCTTCCTAAATCAAACCTGTAAGTTCTGTAAAGCATTTGTAGAGAGACCTTCACTGCCTCAGTCCTGGCTCCTTCCCTCTACCCTGTAGAACCCTTTTTCTGATTTAGCTGTCCACTGTCTTGCTTTATAAATGTTAAATATATAATATGTATCTCTATTCCCCTGCCTTTCTTTCATAAACTTCCTAAGTATTGTTTCTTGCCTTGCTTTTTTTCACTGAACATGTCCTGGGAGTTCCATACGGAGGGAGAGGTGGTCTTTGTTTTTGTCATTTACATATAGGAAGTGCCACAGTTTACTTGTAGTTTACACTGAGGCGCATTGAGGTTGATTTTAGTGTTTGCCATGACAAATTGCTCCAGTAAATAAATGCCCTTGTTCCTAAGTCATTTACACCATTATTGTTGGGTCTTTGGCATCGGTTCCTAGAAGTGTGTAAATGGTTCTGAAGTTTTGGTAGATACTGCTAAATCTCCCTCCTCCATTCGGGCGGTACCATTTAGAAAAGTTCCCACCAGCAGCGTGTGAAGGACCTGCTTTCCCACAAACTGCCACGAGACACACTGCCACCATTGTGTCAGCCTGGCGGTAAGATGTGATGTCCCCGCATAGGTTTAATTTGCATTCCTTTTTATTTAAGAAAATGTTGATCATCTTTCATGTTTAAGAGCTGTTTTTAGAAACTCCTTGTTCCTATTTTTTTTTTTTTTTAATGCGGGTACCGGGAGTCGAACTCAAGACCTCGCGCTTGCCAGGCAGGCGCTTATGCCACTGAGCTATCTCACCAGCCCCCTTTCTCCTTTTTACGTGGATACTGGGAGTTGAACTCAGGACCTCGCGCTTGCCAGGCAGGCGCTTATGCCACTGAGCTATATCACCAGCCCTCCTTGTTCCTCTTAATAGCCTTTTTTTTCCCCTCAAGTTTTAGGTGCTTCCTCAATATCAGGAATATTAGTCATTCATCTAAGAAATTAAAAATATTTTTTCCAGCTTGTCATGTGACTTTGGCTGGCACGTTTTACTGCATGTTCTCCCTTTTTAATGCAGTGGGATTTGTAACATTTCTTTCAGTTTCTGACTTTGAGTCATAGTTAGCAAGGTTTCCCATTTGCATGTTACAGAGGAATTCACCTGAATTTTCTGGAAGTACTTGTAACTTGACCGTTTTCCACCCCCGAACTGTTTGTTAAAGCTGTTGCCCCACATGTTCTGGCCTGCATTGTTTCTTTTTTTTTTTTTTTTTTTTGTGGGTACCGGGGGGACGACCTCAGGACCTCGCGCGCCAGCAGGCGCCCGTGCCGCTGAGCGATATCACCGGCCCCTTTTTCGTATGTGGGATCCGGGAGTCGAACTCGGGCCCTCGCACTTGCCAGGCAGGCGCTTATGCCGCTGAGCTGTCTCACCGGCCCCCTGCATTGTTTCTGATGAGAATTCTGCTGTCATTCTTTTCTTTGTTCTTATGTAGTTGTATTGTTTTTGTTTATAACTGGTTTATTCCAATTTGGTGATGATATTCATATTCATTATGACCAGTGTGACTTTTTTTCCCCCCATTCTTTTGCTGCTTGGGGTGTATTGAGATTCTGGAATTATGTATTTACAGTTTTCATCATATTTGAAAAATTTTAGTCCTTATTTCTTCAAATATTTTTTGTTCTCTGCCCCCTCCTTTCCTTGGGCCTTTGGCTACTCATATTTTAGTATTTTATTTCTTTTTCTGAGACAGTGTCTCACTATGTATTTCAGGCTGGCCTTGAACTCACTGTGTAGCCCAGCCTGGCCTTGAACTTGCAGTGATCCTCCTGCCTCAGCCTCCCGAGTGCTGGGATGACAGGCACACAACCACACCTACCTACATTTTAGTATTTTAAGCTCTTTGTTGATCCACAGCTCACTGATGTGCTCTTCTCTTTGTGATTGCTGTTAATTCTTTTCCATTTTCATTTGTGTTGTCACTGTGCCTTGAAGTTCTCTCATTGTTTTTCTATGATTTCTAATTTGCTTTTCATCCCATGCAGTCTTTGTCATATCAGTTACTGTGTTCTTCATCTTTAAGGCCTGACTTGGCTCTTTTTTTGTCTCCTTCTTAGTGTCTCATGAGGCTCCGGCCTTCTGGATGCCCAGAGTCTGTTGACCACGGCTGCTTTATGTCCTTGGCTACTGATGCTGCTGCCTCTGCTATTTCTGGTTTTCTTTCAACTAATTGATTTTTCTTTTTTTTTTCGTTGTAGGTCAATTTTTTCTGTCTCTTCCTGCTTCTGTTTCTGAGAAGTGCATTTGATGGTCTTAATACAAAGATGGTTTAATGGTTTCAATTATAAATTCTATTTATACTTTCAGTGTCAGAGGCTGAGATTGTCTGATTTCATGTATTGTAAATATGTGAAGACTCCTTTTCTTTGAAGGCAAAAAGGACAGAGACAATAATGTAAAAAGAGACATTCAAAACTACGTGGTAGGGAAAATGTGTGAGTAAAAATCCTGTAAATAGCCAGGTGTATAATCCCAGAAGGGTGTATAATCCCAAAGGAGGCTGAGGCAGGAGGATTGCTGAGTTTGAGGCTAGCCTGGGCTATATAGTGAGTTCAAGGCCAGGCTGAACTACATAATGAGACCCTGTCTCAAGAAAACAATCCTGTAAATCATGGTGATGGTCCCATGAAGGTGGGGCTTTAGCCTTACAGAGTAAATCTTACGGTATATGAGATTTCTGAAACTAAATTCTTCTCTCCCTCCCTTTTTGGCCGTTGTCCTGTGGATGCCCTGCTCCTGAGTTCTGTGCACAGGAGTGGTGGGTGATAGGAGCAACGTTGCTGTGACAGTGGCACTGTTAAGCCCGGCCCCTTGGTCTCTGTGGGGCTTTCAGACTGTAGACGTTAGCGTTTGGCCAGTAGGCAGTGCGCTGCCATTTCAAAGGGACGGACCTGCACGTGCACCCGAAGGCCCGTTTCATGCTAAACTAGGACTCGGGTGGCTGGGAAAGGCGCTTAGCTCAGTGGGCTGCTTATTATGCGAAGAGAAACAGTTGGTGTTTTCAGCTGACGCTTGGATCCAGGTATTTGTGGCTGTGTTCGTGCAGAAGCTGCAGGTATAGACAATGAGATGCTTGTTTTACTTCCTGAAAACACCCCTGGGGAGAAGCTAAGAGAATGAACACCGCGTGTGTTCCAGTGTGACTCAGCCGCTGGGAGCTCCCATCCCTGGTGACGTCACAGTTTAGCAAAGTCCCAGTCATGTGAATAGGCTCTGGGTTGGCTTTTTCTTTTTTGGGGGGCGGGCAGGGGTTGGCTCTTTCTTTGCATAACATTTTTACTTCTTGTCCAGAAAATGGTAATAGTAATGTCTACCTTGTGTAGTTCAGGCTGGCCTTGAACTTACTGTGTAACCCAGGCTGGCCTCGAATGAACATGTGGCAGTCCTCCTGCTTCAGCCTCCCAAGTGCTGGGATTACAGGCGTGTGCCACCACGCCTGGCTACCTTGTGATATTTTTATGAAGGTCATGCTGCTAAGTATATGGCATGTGTAGGACATGCCAGGCATTGAGAAAATGTCCTCAGTCGGCCGCTTCTGGTTGTTCCAGGGTAGAACTGGTTATTCATAAATCATCAGTGGTGTTTGTTTTGTGGTTTCTATCTATAAATCTGATTTTTCAACCAGCCTTTAGTTTTCTTAGAAAATGTCAAAGTTTTTCTGCAGAATTAGAGGCCTTCATAAAACACTGTCATTTTGCTACTTGCACTTTTGTGATCATCCACAGTTCTGCTATAAATTTTGGTTTTAGACACCTCCAGCTGTCATAACATCTGGGGGGCTTTCAACGATAGAAATACGTTTTCTCATGCTTCTGGAGACTGGAAGTCCAAGGTCATGGTGCCACAGGGTTGGTTTCTGTGGAGGCTCTGTCTCTGGCTTGCAGATAGCCACCTTCCTGTCGTGTCCTCACCTGGCTTTTCCTCGGGGTGTGCCCGTTCCTGGCCTCTTCTTGTGAGGACACCAGTCCTCTTGGGCTCGGGCCCTACCCTTATGTCCTTTTTTAGCTGTGGTTCCCTCCAAATGCCCTTTCTTCTGCACAGTCACCTTGAGGTGAGGGCTTCTGCATGGGAATTTTGGGGAGTCACCCTCAGACCCTAACACAGTTCCCTTTCCTCTGTCTGGGTTTGGCAGGGCTGCGGCAGGATGAGAAATCCCGCTGCAGCGCTGAATAAATTTGTACACTTTTCATTGTCCCGTCTCTGCTGTAGGTGGCAAAGTCGAGCTTTCTTTTTTTTTTTTTTTTTTGTGGGTACCGGGTGGTCGACCTCAGGACCTCATGCGCCAACAGGCACCCGTGCCGCTGAGTGATATCACTGGCCCCTTTTTCGTATGTGGGTTCCGGGAGTCGAACTCGGGCCCTCGCGCTTGCAAGGCATGCGCTTACGCCGCTGAGCCATCTCACCGGCCCCAAAGTCGAGCTTTCTTAACACTTGTCTGTCTGCAGTGCCAGACAGACATACTTAGGAGAATGTGTATAACTAAGAGAAAATTCACAGTCCAGTAGCTTACCAGCAGGTGTGGGTTCTACTTTCAAATCTATTTCATCTTTTTTTTTAAGAACTATTTTCAGATGCGTGACTTCATGTAATTTGAAAGACTCTGCTCTAGTGTAGGTTCTGAACCGTAGTGTGTGACATACGTTGAATGACTTTCCTTTTTAGTCCTGCGAGGTCGCGAGTGTGCCGTCGGCTTGCATTGATTTATGGTATTTGGGAAGCCTGTCATGAGATTTCCCTGCAGAGGAAATTATAGCTTGGAAAATTTCCCTGCCATTTGGCAGCTTTTGTAGGAAGTGGACAGTAGGGTGGAAAAGTTTCATCACATTGATTTTGTCTCTGCTGGGAGAGGCCCACAGCTCGGCCTGACATTTGGGAGCGGGTGGGTTGGAATAAAATCTCACTGTGCCTTAGCAGTAGATTTAATGTGTTTATTTTCTCTCTCAAGGTGTGGGCTTGGTTTTGTTATAGAATAATCTTTCCTTATCATAAGCCCCTTCCCAGTACATAGAATTGTTATTCAGAATAAAAGTTTAGGTTTTTGATCTCTCTGTCTTTCGTCTTAATTGTGACCTGCTTTTGGGATGGGGCTTGATTTTATCGTGTTATCTACAGTTATCTACAAAGAGGCTGAAGCCTCTTTGCAGCAGTAAATAGTTGCGTTAGTGCCTGTGAGCTTTCCCGGAAGGACAGTGACAACCTGCATCATCATTTAGGGAGATGCACTCAGGAAGGTGGGATTGCAGGGGGAGACCAGCGCCCCCTAAATGCAGGCACAGAGGAATCAGTGTCCAGACATGGCAGGTCCTGGGCCCAAGGGAAACGGTACTTAAATATTCACATGTTGCCGCTTAGGGGAGACCCCGGGGCATTGCATGGGCTGAGGGAGTTTACAGGAAGGTTTGCGCTTCATTGGATACGCGACCTTGGGCAGGTTATATGAGCCTCCCTCAGTGTTGGTGACAGGTTAGTGTGACAGTGCTGGGAACCGACAGTGCTGGGAACCGACAAGCCGCAGAGGTGAGGCCTCTGCCCTCTCTCGCCCTTCCCGTTCTTCCAACTTTGTTTGTTTTTGATAAGTGAGGATCGTAAGAGCACAGAACAGATGAGTGAAGGTCAATAGAGATGTCCCTGCTCAGTTTATCCGTGTTTGTTCGGTGCCCTGACGCGTTGGTTTTTTTGTGGTGATAAAGGACAAAGACGTACAAGGAGAAGGCCGTGGAGTCCCTGGGGAGCAGCGCCTGGCCGCACCGGGCCTGCGCGTGCTTGTCCGCTTCCGTGGAGCCAGGATTTGGGCCGTGATGTGATGCACGGCCTTCTTGGCAGCAAGACACCATGGTTTAGGGGTGTTCTCATGACGGACACACTGCTGCCATCTGGGGCTCCAAAGTGGGGGGACACTCGAGCAGAGGCAGGTGACCAGATGTCACCTACGCCTCTTCAGCCCGCCGTGTGTCACTGCCGCTTTAGGAACTAGGTTCAGGCCAAGCAAGGTTTGGAAGGTTTTGGAAGAGAGTCATGGTGTGGAGACCAGAATTGCTTGGCTTCATTTTTTGGTACTGGGGACCCAACCTGGGGCACTCTGCCACGAGGCTACACCCCTAGACCTTTGTATTTTTCATTTTGAGACAGGATCTCGTTAAGTCGACCAAATGGGACTCAAACTTGTAATCCTCCTGCCTCAGCTTTCTCGGTGCTGCATATACAGGCATGTGTCACTGTGCCTGGCTTGATTTTGTTTTAAAAAAGCTTCCCTTGGCTGGGTGATACACAGCTGCAATCCTAGCACTCTAGGAGACAGAGGCAGGAGGATCGCAAGTTTGAGCCCAGCCTGAGCAACTTAGCAAGACCTAGTCTCAAAATAAGGAGATGCAGCTCAGTGTGAAGGCCCTGGGTTCGACCCCCAGTACTGCCCCCCTCCCCCCAAAAGGCAGACGCTTTCCTTGTCCTAAGAGATGTGGGGAGCCTGAAGGGCCAGGTTATTCTGTACACCACAGGAGCCTCTGAGATGGGAAGGAAGTAGAAAGCAAGAGCATCAGGACCACTCATCCCCGGGTTTGCTCCTCGTGAGCCCAGGTGGCTGTTTCTTGGGCTTATGGACCCTTAGGAAGCAAGACAAGGGAAGGGAGACCGAGGGGAGGTGGGATGGTCCCCGGACCTATGAATAGAGGTTCTGGCAGAGAGCACCATGGGGCCGGCCCTCCCGCGCTGGCCAGAAGACTGGTGATAGTGGTGACCGAGGACATTGCTGTTGGACACTGCTGTGCCTAAAAATGGGATGATACAGGGATTTAAGTACTGTTGTTTTAACTCTCATTTTTCTGCCTGAAGTATTCTTTTAGGTACTTCTTTTTTTCTTTCCCAAACTGTCCACTCAGAACAGCTGTCCTAATACGGATGTTCTTCACCCTCATGGACTGCACACCTGTGTCCGAGTGTGGATCATCTGGCACTTTCTTGCATACAGTGCAGGTTGCGTATCCCGTATCCACATCGCCTGCATATCCCTTATCCAAACTGGAAGTGTTTTGGATTTTCTTGCATTATGGAATCTTTGCATATATATAATACTTTGGAGATAGGACCCACCTCTGAAATACTAAATTTATTCATGAGTATGTTTTGTATGCATCTTATTCATACAGCCTAAACCTAATTCTACACAGTATTTTCCAGTCTTGCGCATGAGGCAAAGTTTGTGTCTCGTGACATAATGTTGGGTGTTCAGGAGTTCAGAGTTTAGAACATTCTGGATTTTGGATTAGGGATGCCAGTGCTGTACTGACAAGATCGTCAGGTGAACAAATCTACGCTGTGCGGAAAGGAGGGATGCAGGAATAGAGAGAAAGGAAGTTTAGTTTTGAGAGAATGTGGATCTGGTTTTTGAGAATGTGACTGCTGTGTGGCCCTTGCGACCCGTGGCCCTGTGTAGGCAGATTATCCTGCACTGTTGCTTGCTTGGTGGCCCTTCATTCATTTCGATCTGTCCCAGGGGCTGGGGGTACAGCTCAGCGGCGCAGCGCCTGCCTGGCAAGTGCAAGGTCCTGTGTTCAATTCCCGGTACCCATTCCCCCCAAAATGAATGAATAATTAATTCCCTCTGTCCCGGTTCAGAACTCCGGCCGGAGGGAATCTGCCAGATACATACTTGCCTTTTCTTGCGCGGCCTGTGCTTGCTTCAGGCCAGTGGCTCTAGAGCATCTGCTGTGTGCCAGGCCTGTCACTGGGCCCTGGGCACGGTCTCCATGTGAAGTGCCCATCATCCAGTCATCCAGTCATCCAGTGGACAAGCCCGAGAGGCTGCTGGAGAAGTAACACAGATGGCTAAAATGACCGAGCCTCAGTAATGTGGTGAATTCTTTTTAGTTGCATTTGAAAGAAATTAATGTACTGTGTGTGATTTCAGTACTTTTGTGTGCTTTTATTTTATTATTTTTTTCTTTTGTGTGCTTTTAAACATGTCCCAGGAGACCTCTTTTTATAGGTTTTGAAGTAACGGTGCTGTAAACGAACGATCTGAAGCATCCATTTGCAAACCTGTGCGTTTCTTAGGCTGTTGCTTGTGGGTTTAAAGGATGCAGGGTACAAGTGATAGCATCCCGCACAGCCAGCAGGGCCTGTGTGGCCTTGGCCTGCAGGAACTCTCTGGGGACCCTTGTTATCACAGGGGACATGAATCAGGACTGCTCAAGTCGGTCTGCTACTTTCACGTGTTGTTTTGTTCTGGAACAGCTGTGTAATTACCAGTGCTTCTCTGCATTAGTGTGGTGGGCAGGATGGTCACAGAACAGTCCCTGTCCTTGTCAGCTGCCCCATCTGGTGGCAGTGGGAGCGGTGTTTGCAGACCCCCCGCTGCAGTGGGGGAAGACCACGGGTCCAGGGGAGGTACCTGCTTTCCTCGGGCAAGTTATTGCCCTGGGTGTGATAACCCCGGATGTTTGAGTAACATAAACACAGGACAGGAATTACATTTGGAACTAGTTACTTTCAGTTTTTAATCTCTGCATCTTTCTATTCTAATCCAGGTGCAACGTTAGAGGAAATAAACCAGCACTGGGACTGGCTGGAACAGAATCTCCTCCATACTTTGTCTGTCTTTGACAATAAAGATGACATTGCCAGCTTTGTCAAAGGAAAAGTAAAGGTGGGCCCCTTGACTTCCCTGTCTTCTTCTGGTAACTCCCTTAGGACACCTCGAGCACTGCGGTATATTAAGCTTTCTCCTCCAACTCCATTTTTTAGCTGACTACATAAAGCCAAGGGAGGTCAACTTGTCACCTGTCACACTTCACAGAGTCAAGTCCGGAAAACACACCTGAAATCACAGTCAAAAAGACTTCTCTCTTAGGTCCAGTTTCTGTTATCTTTTGTAGATGTGCAGACCCTTTTTTCCTCTTAGGGAAAAGTAAACGTATGTTGGGATTTCTGTTTTTGCAGAACACCACGTTATTTGACTCCTGAAGTTAGTTATTCCCAACTTTCTTTGCAGCTGTGACATTTTGTCATCATTTTGTTGGACCTAGCACTTTCCTCCTGCTAATCGTGGGTGTTTACTCTTAAAATATGTTCATTAAATGGAATTAAACCAGCGAAGTTTTGAGACGGCAGAGAGGGCTATCTGGGGAAGTACCCGTTGGCACCTCCTGCGAGTTCTCATCTTACGTAACCGGTCTCCTCACAATAACAGTTTGGGTAATCAGTGCTGTAAAATAGGGAAAGACAGTTTCTTACTCTAAATTTAACTCTCATTAGACACTTAAACTCATTAGCCTGAAGCATGGTTTTCCTCTCTTGGGGTAAAACATCTCAGACCTGGGATTTTGTTTTTCTACAAAAGGCTTGGCATTCTGATACCTCAAGTGTTACGGTTTTGGTTAAGGGGATGAGAGCAAAGTTTTGAGTATTTGAAGAACATAGTAGAAGTGCTGTTTTCTGGAGACTAGGGATACTTACGGGATCGGGGGACGCAAAGGCCACCTCAGTCCAGCTGGCCTGGCAGTGTGACTGTGTCTTCTGGGCGTGAGCCCTGGCCTGTGGAGTCAGGGTGGACCTGGCCATGATGGGGGACGTGTCCAGCTCTTGCGCTACCCCTGCATCCTGGTCTAACTGAGTGGCTCAGCTCCCTGTGTGTGACGGCATCAGGGGTTGGCTATGGTGCTGCCCCTTTCCTTTCACACTGAGCCCATCTTTCCTGGTCTCAGGTAGATCACTGTGGATTTTTTATCTAGGTGTTTCTCTTAACTGGGGGAAAGGAGATTCATTTCTGCTGCAGAGGCTTCAGAAATGCTTCTATAGGAGAAGAAAACTTTTCTTCTGTCCTTCTGGGTTCTGTGGCTGGGGCCCTGGAAATTAACCTGCCAGAAGACAGATTAACAAGAAAAAATAAACAGACTAATGCATGCAGGATGCATACACAGAAATGCTGCAGTAACGAGCTCAAAGGGTGGTTAGAATGTGGCCTTTCGTAGGGTCCGTGAAAGAACAGCAAATTTGCAGAGGAGAGACATGACAAAGGAAAAGGGGTGCAGGCTTTTGGGGTCACAGGCAGAGGGAAAGGTAAACATATGGGGAAAGTAATGGAAGATTAGGGCTATTTTCATTAGGGCTGTTCAGTGAATTCCTTGCAGTGCCATCTTTGGTGATGAAGAGTCCAATCTTGGGCTGGGGATGTGGCTCAGTGGTAGAGCATTTGCCTAGCATGTGCAAGGCCCTGAGTTCAGGTGTTACCACCACCATTAAAAAAAGAAATTGAAGGCCCTCTTCCAAGTGAAACAGTTATTTCTGTACAAACCAAGCTCGTAGCCTCACGAAGTCGAAGAATGAAATCGTGGGCAAAAGAGGGAAGTTAGGAGAGTATTTATTGGAAATTAGAAGGGAAATAGCTCCTGTCTCCAGGAGGGCATTCCAAATGGAGGTCCAAATTGTCTGATTTGTCCCACTCTCACATGAATAGGCAGAATGCAGGAAAAGCTCGTTTCAGAGAAGACAAGTTAAAGGAAACCAGTTATTTTGTATTTCTAATGCTTCTTAGAAGTTCACTCTGAGGTAGGGAGGAACTGTCCACTGACTTAGCAGGTTCTCTCTTTTTTTTTTTTTTTTTGAGACAGGGTCTTGCTGTGTAGCTTATGGTGGCCTTGAATTCACTATGCAGTTCTCAGGGCGATCCTCCTGCCTCAGCCTGCCAAGTGCTGGAATTACAGGTGTACGTCACCACGCCTGGTGACTCAGCAGGTTCTGCAGAATAACTTTCTTCTTGGGAGGAAAGGTCCTTATCTTCCCTCTTATCAAACATTTATCCTTCTTCCTGTGACATGAATTAGCTCAGTGTGTGCTGTTTGCTTGTACCCCGCTGACTCCATCTTAGGCTACGCTGACTGCACACTTACAAGCTCACTAACTAACCCACTGCACTTGCACTGAGAGGAAAATCCCCGGACAGAGGGAGAGTGGTCCTGGTCTTAGGCAGAGGGGGAAGACAGAGTCTTTTTGGTGTCTTCTGTTTCTCAGTTGTCTTCAGCTCAAAATCCTTACGCCAGAGTGGCATATTTTGAGGTGACAAATTCTGATCCTTGATGCTGCAAAGCTGAAATGCCCGAGGAGGCAGGGCTGGGGAGGAGGGCGCTTGGAGCACGAGCAGACCTTGTTCGCTTCTCTCTTGTGGCTCTGGCCACATTTCGAGGTGACGGACAGGTGAGCGTGCCATGGTGCAATGTGGATTCCTCAGGCTGCCACCTGTCCTGGCTGCCTCCCCTCTGCCCCGGTTAAGGTCATCTCTCTGTGCCACAGGCCCTGATCGCCGAGGAGACCAGCAGCCGGCTGGCCGAGCAGGAGGAGGAGCCCGAGAAGTTCCGCGAGGCCCTGGTGAAATTTGCAGCCAGGTTCAACTTCCCCGAGGCGGAGAAGCTGGTCACCTACTACTCCTGCTGCTGCTGGAAGGGCCGGGTGCCGCGCCAGGGCTGGCTGTACCTCAGCATCAACCACCTCTGCTTCTACTCCTTCTTCCTGGGCAAGGAGCGTGAGTGAGGCCCTGCCCTGCATGCAGCCCTGGGGTCCTCACACATACAGGTGGCCCTGGGGCCATTAGCATCACGAGTCCCCCAATACAAGATTAAAAATGTGGTCGGGGTGACAGGTGGTACTTGGTTAATTCCCAGATGCCTTGTACAGATAATCATCTGTAATAATGCGTGCTCCCACTCCTAGAGGGCGTGATTTGGGGAAAATTCCTTTTTCCCCATTGTCTTAAGATTTTTCTGTTGCTCACTTCAAATAGCTACAGAGAGCCAGGCGTGGTGGCACATGCCTATAATCCCAGCCCTCGGGAGGCTGAGGCAGGAGGATTACCATGAGTTTGAGGCCAGCCTGGGCTTCATAGTGAGTTCAAGGCCAGACTGAATTACATAGTGAGACCCTGTCTCAAAACAAAACAAAACAAAACAAAACAAAACCAAGCAAACAAAACAAATGGCTATGGAGAGGTTCTTACTACTGTTGATCGCCTGGAAACACAGTGTCAAAACTGGTGGCTGAATATTTCTAAGGGAGGACATCTTCCTGCAGGGGGGCATTTAAAAAATGCCCAGTCCTGGCGTTTACGAGTGCTGGGTGCACAGTTGCTTCTAGAAAGGGAATTCTCCTCCGTGGGCCACTGGAGATTCAGGCACTGATTGAGGTTGCACGTATTTATCTGGGCCACGGGTGGGATTCCAAGGTGAAAAAGGAAAGCCACAGAGTCAGTCATATGTTGAGTGGCTTAGGAGCCATTCCTGTGGGAACTGCTTCCAGAGCCAGTTACCATCTCAGTCACCCGTGCTGGGCGGCACCCTTGCTGCAGCTGCACATACACGTGTATATGTGTGAATATTTTTTTCTGCATTTGTGCTTCAAGTGGAACCACGGCAGGAACTCCTTTTGACTGTGCACTGTGACCAGCCTCCGGCATGCCGTGTGAGCTCTGTCTGCCTCCCAGCCTCAGTGCTGATGTCCGGGCCGCCCTCCTTGTGGCATAGCCGGCTCCCCGCTTGGGATGCGCTCTGGCCGAACCTGGTCACCGTTGGCTTTCTTTCCAAAATGCCTCTATGAATGAACATGCTGCTTTGCCTTCTTTGCCTACACTTAGCCTGTTTGGAAACTCGCATTCATCTTTCAAACTCCAGTTGGGATTTTGTTATCTCCGGAAGTCCCTGCTGGGCCCCATAGCATTTGCACCATATTTGTGTCTCTGTGCTGGGCTCCATCATGTGATGGTTACTTCGGCGTGTTTTCCTATCGGACTGAGCGTCTTAAATGCGGGGCTCTTCCCAGAGCAGTTGCCCCGGGGTGGTGTAGGTGGAGAGTGTGTGTGTCGGAGACGTCCTGTGAGAAATAGCTGGAGAAGCTGATTCTCAAGGCTGCTGTGAAAATGGGGCCTTTTAAAGCTATTAAAGCACTGAAAATAGTATTCCAAAATAAATGGAAAGAAATGGTAGACATACAACTATCCTTCTCTGTACAATTTGAAAAGGAATTATTTTCTGACACTTACTAATGATTGTCATTAATACCTATATTAGGATGACGACATTTTGGAAGAAATGCACGCCCCTTAGTATGGGATGATGTTTATCACTGTAAGTTATCTGCCATCGGAGCTGAGACTGTACATTTTCCCTTTGCTCTATCAGTAGTTACCACTGTATCAAAGACACTTTTGAGAACAGGATCCCTGTTTTACTTGTAATGTATTACCTTTTTTTTGTGTGGGTAGCGGGGGTCGACCTCAGGACCTCACGCACCAGGAGGCACCCGTGCCACTGAGCGATATCACCGGCCCTTTCTTCATATGTGGGTTCCGGGAGTCGAACTCGGGCCCTTGCGCTTGCCAGGCAGGCGTGTACACCGCTGAGCCATCTCACCGGCCCATGTAATGTATTACTTTTTAAAAAAAGAGACAGGGTCTCACTATTTTGCCCAGGGTGGCTCTTTACTTCTGGGCTCCAGCCATCCTCCTGCCTCAGCCTCCTGAGTAGCTGAGATTACAGGTGTGCGCCACTACGCCCAGCTATACTGTATTACTTTAGAGCATTTGTAAAAAACTACTTGTGCTGTCTTCTTAGCCTGACACCTGTCATCTGATACAGCAGAGTTTAGTGCATTTGCGAAAATGAGATCATGAATAATAGTCTTTCACACTCCGTTTTCCTCTAGCTTGTGCCATGAATGCCGTTTTCAAAACCAGAATTTGTGTGGATTGAGAAGCTTCCGCATGGCTATTTAAATATTTGTGCGCTGCTGGCTTTTATTCCAGAATGACATTCCTTGGGAATGTGCCACAGCCAGCAACCGGGAGGTGTCACTTAAATCGTCGAGGGAACCACTGGGACATGGGTTGGGGTCCACCAGTTGCTGTCAAACAGTTCGGTGCTTTTCTCCCCACTCTGGCTTAAAAGACCTTAGCATTTCTGTTTAAGGAAAGTTCTGGACTATTGCTTGCTGATGCGTGCAGCTATGGCTCCAATCTTGTAAAATGCATTCACCCTTTTCCTCTTGCAGTTAAACTTGTCGTCCCTTGGGTCGATGTCCAGAAATTGGAGAGAACGTCCAGTGTCTTCCTCACGGACACCATCCGGATCACCACGCAGAATAAGGAGCGCGACTTCTCCATGTTTCTGAACCTGGACGAGGTGTTCAGGGTCATGGAACAGCTGGCGGACGTGACACTCCGGAGGCTGCTGGACAACGAGGTCTTCGACCTGGACCCAGATCTGCAGGAGCCCAGCCAGATCACCAAAAGGTAGAGCTTGAGTTCCATGGTGTCCTTCATCTGTGTGGGGGACCCCTGCTTAGGCTTCAGCCACCTTTTCTGGCAGCCTTACTTGCACGGGCAGCCCTCCATGCCACCAGGGCATGGGTCCCAGGATCTCTGTGGATGTCAAAATCCGGGGATGCTCAAGTCTTATATAAAACAGTGTAGTATTTGCATGGAATCTATGCATAGCCTTCTCTGTGCTTTAAAAACAGTCATCTCTAGGTGACTGCCAACACCTCCCACGATGTAAACACCATGTAAACACTGCAGTTATACTGCACTGTTCAGGGAATAATGACAAGAGAAGACTGAATGTTTAGTGCACATGCATTTAAAAAAAAAATACTTCCCATTTGAATTTAAGGACACAGAACCTATGCATACAGAGGACCAGATATACTAGGTTTAATTTCTTTTATGGTACAACCCAACTTTTCCTATGTTATTAATCTCAACAGACGCAATAGTTAGAAGTGATTACCACTCATTTCTCGTATGCAGCAGACTTTAATCTCTAGATCCAGTTCCCCAGACATTATTTCCAAATTGATGTTCATAAAAAGTACTTCTAGAACATGTAACCGGTGTCCTCGTGATAAAAATCTGTGTGGTACTGTGCTTTGTCAGTGAACGGAGTAAGTCAGTCTTCTTTCTACTTTGTTTGACTCAAAGCGGTGCAGTGCTGGTCATGCAGATGTGTGAAACAGCTGCTTGGATGCTGGTATTAGGAAGAGTCATTCTGTCTCTGAGGTTCTGGACGTGGTGCCTGAGCTTCGGTTTGATTTTGGGGCTTGCGGATTACAACTGGGTAACTGCAGCGCTGCCCGGAGAGACCTTCTCCGAACAGGATGCCAGAAAGTGCTGTCCTGGTTAGGTGTTTCTGATATAGTTGGACTCAATCACTACTACCACAAACCAAAACTGCCACATCACCCGAGTCCCGGCCTTGGGGCACCACCTACCCGAGGCTGCCTGTGCCTCCTGGCCCAGGCCAGCCCAGGCCAGCGTGGCTGCACTTTGAACATGTACAGGTGCAGCAGTCCGGTGCCCAGGACAAAGGGCACATTTTAACTGGAGGTTTGCATGAGCGCTTCTGTCACTCACTCCTGAAACGCCCTCTTCAGGGCTCTATAATGGTGGCCTTTCTTTTTTTAACAGATCTTTGTAAACTGGACTAAAAGCCTCAGATACCAACTATCATAATAATATATAAGGAAATGTGGGAGTGTAGCTCACACTACACTGGGATGTCTTCCTTTTAGAATAAATGTCCCCAAGATGGAGCCAGAGACCACACTGGGGGCCCTGGGGCTGAGAGGTACTTGGGTGAGGGGCCAGAAAACCAAAGCACCAGCCCAGGTACCCCCTTATAGCCTGTGGGCTGTCTCAGAACAGAACTTGCACATTATCAGAGGTTATCCCAAACCACATAAAATTTGTTGGAATTCACCACAAAAGAGCAGTTGTTTTGATTTTTGTCTTACTTGGGATGATGTATGATCCGTCTAAAATGGTGCACACAGCAGGAAGGGATCTGAACCCTTTCTAAATGCAAGGAAATTAAACTCAGGAAGACACACATTCCCCAAGATGTTCAGAGAGATAGAACGTGTACGAGGAGTAAAATGTCTATTTTTAAAAAGCCTTTATATTATACTGAACACTAGACATTAGATTTTGAAGGAACTTAGTACGGGTTAAGAATCCCTTATCCAAAATGATTGGAAGCTGGGCGTGGTGGCGAACGCCTGTAATCCCAGCTTTGGGAGGCTGAGGCAGGAGGATCACTACAAGTTTGAGGCAAGCCTGAGCTACATAGAGGAAAGAAGAGGAAGACTGAAGGTTTGTAGCACCTAATTTCCCTCTGGAAATGTTTTGGAAGAAAAATCATTTACATCAGCAGTCTTTGTTCACCTTCCAGAGTTGAGGGGAAATCTGAGCCTCTCCCCCATTCTACCCTGGGAACCACTAGAAGAGAGAAAACGACCTATGTGGCCATTGCGGTGGCAGCTGTCCAGCTTCCAGGGTGCCCAGGGCTGGCCCTAGACACACAGTGGGATCAGGTCCGTGCTGTCAGGCACCATACACTGTGGGACTTCCGCCCGGGTGAGAGCTCCCTGCTGCAGCCTCCCATCCCGTTAGTTCTCATCTTAGCCTTTGCCATGGAGACGCTGGCCTGTGGGTGTAAACAGGTAATGACTCAGTCGGCCTGGCATCCTGCCAGAGGGGCCAGGTTTGAAAGTTTAGGAAAACAGCCCTCTGAGCTCAGGGCAGCAGCTGTGCTGCAATCCCCTCGGGGTCTCTGTGGTGGGTCTGCTTTCATTTCCTGTCCCAGACACAGCTTTCAAAGGGTACCCTTGGGTTCATGAGCCAGTAAGGAGCATCTTATTGCCACCAGTCGTCCCTCTACTGTGGTCACTTCAGTGGGACTGATGGAGCTGATGGGGGTTGGGACTCATCGGGCCTGGTTCACAGGTACACAGCAGACCTGAGCGGGCAGAGTGACAGGGGGCAGGAGGGCTGCCCAGACGGAGAATGGAGGGGAGGAGGCAGGCACGAGTTGATTGATTTCCAAACAGAAAATACTCTCCCAGGTGAAGCGGGGAAGGGGAGGCTGAGAAGAGTGTATCCGGTGTTCAGGGTGGGCAGGGGTGCAGGAGATGGGCTTCACCTAATGGGAAGCGGAGGGAGACTGTTTCCTGTGATTCAAGCGTCTGCCCTTTCGGAAGGGTGAGCAGCAGCTTCCAGGGGACGGAGGTCCTCAGCGGTGAACCCTGTCCCTGTCACCTGGGTGATTCTGAACGCCCCCTTCTGCCGGCTTTGCAGACTCCATTGGCCTTTCCCCACCCGGGTCCACCCCTTCTCTGTGGTTCTCTTGGACACCCACAAGGAATGCCCCTTTCCATCCATCCCATTCGAGCACCCCACCCCTAGCAACAGTAGGGCCTCTCAGCCCCCTTCTTGCAGGGAAGACCTCATCTCCGCCCCAAGACCTGCAGACCCCCGCATTGCTCGGAGATTGTTGGGTGTTCAGGTGTTGACACTGGACGGGACGGTTAGGAGGGGACAGAGGCAGGAACCTTTCTTCGGAGTGAAAAGCCATCACTGATGTGTTATCGAGGTCTTGTTCTTCTGGGGGGTCAGCATCGACAGACTGCAGGGAATGGGGGAATGGAGGGGCTGTGGGTACCTCCAAGCCCACCTTCACATGGCCACCTGCTGTCCGGGGCCCAGGTGAGCCTTGAGTCCTGTCCTGTCCTGTGAATGCTCCTGGCTCCTATGTGTTCTGAACCAGTGGCCTTGTCACAAGGCCATCCTGTCATTTCCTCAGGGCTCCCTGGTCACAGGGAAAGATGTTTGGAGTCAGCACACATTTGATAAATGAGATGTTTACGTGCAAATTAGGGCTTGGAGGAAACACACTTCTGCCTTGTTTCCAGACTGGTGATTCTTGGCATTTCCCAGAGTTGAAGTGCAAAGGGCACAGGGCTGAGAGTGCCCATGTAACCGAGAGCTGCCGGAAGGACCCTTCATGTGCTCCACTAGGGGCAGGCTGGTTGCAGAGGCCCCAATTCATCCTCCCTTAGCCCCAGGGGGCAGGGGGTGGTGTCCTGTCTAGTGCCCAAGTGGAAATCCTGGAATGCTGAAGCTGATTGGGGAAGAGACGGGTGCATGCCTTCTAGAACTTACGCATGATTGCATGTGTTGATTTCAGCTTCAAAACAGTTCGTTGCTCTATGTTCTGGTCTAGCCCATTTCTTCCTTCCCCATAGTGGGTGTAAGATAGGGTGGCAGGTGGTGCTGGGCCCTGTTGGTGTCAGCCATAGTTCTCTTGGAGCGGTGGTTTGGGTCTGTGCATGCCAGCACCTTCTGGGCCAGGCTCCATGAGACTCGCCTGCTGAACACCAGGTCGTGACGGCTGTCTGCCAGTCTTGTTTATGGAGGGAAAGTGGAGACTCTAGTAGGTACTGGAAGATCCAGGAGGCACACCTGAGCTAGTGGGCTTTGTTCCTGATGCTGCTGAAAAAGGAGTTGATAGGTTTAGCATCAACACTACCACCTGCTGCCTTGAAACACAGTCCAAGGCTGGTCTTATTCTGATCTTCCTGAAGAGCTGGTTTCTCCTCTCCCAGGTCACTGTTTTTACCTCAGTTACGCTGGAAATTTAAACATGGATATCACACATGCATAAGGTGAAATGAGAAGACAGCTTTCTAGTAGGGAGGAAAGAAATTCACTCAGGTCTTAAAGTCCTTTCTGCTGCTTTTTTTTTTTTGTGACTTGAGGTTTCTGGTTGCTGGCTACCCAATGTGCCCAGAAAGAATGGAGAGCGAGGGGCTGGGGGTATACCAGCTGCTCAGAAGCCACCGAACTGCCAGCCGAGCCCGCAAGTGCACTGGGTAGATAACTGTTCTTAGAGACCGCGGCACCTTATTCTTAATTTGAGGACTTGGGTACAAAGTAAATGTAAGCCCCCCTACCCTCCCTGGAACTCAGTGTGAGGGGCTTGGTTTCTGCTCCTTTCACTTTGGCTTTGGCCAGCTACTGTGGGGAAGGGGAGAACAAGGGAGGAACAAGGAACTCACTGGTGCCAGAGCCGTGTTTATAAGATGCTCCATGGACTAAGCATTTACTTAACTTTCATCAAAGCCAATGGGGCCAGCGTGATTCTGGGATGAGGATGTCAGTTTTCTGTATTATTTGTATTTATTATTTATTATTTCTATTTAAAAATTTTAACTGATAAAAAAACAATTATACATGTTCATGGGGTATGATGTGGCATTTTGATACTTGTATACATTATGTAATACTTAAATCAGGTTAAACATCCCCACTCAAACATTTATCATTTCTTTAAGGTGGAAAATACTCAAATATTCAAAATCCCTTCTCATAGCTTTTTATGATCATAGTACATGATTGATACCTATAGTTACCCTGCTGTGCAGTAGCACCCCAGAACTTCTTATCCCCTCTAACTTAATGCCCATTAATGAACCTTTCTCCGTCCTTCTATCCCTCTGTCTTCCCAGGCTGCTGGTAACCGCCATTCTCCTTTCAGGTTCAATGAGATACTTTTTAGATTTAAACTTGGACAGCTGGCTCATGAGGAAGTTGGGATCATCCCGAGGGGCCTTGCCTTCCATTCTTGGTGACCTTCTGGAGGGTGCATGGTGGGTCTCTGTCCTCCTGGTGCCCTCTGGAGGAAGTGTAGACTTTTGTGGTTTTTGGTATTTAATGCATATGCAGGTATAATTCACCTCTTAAAGGTATCATATTCATAGAACTGTGCACCCTCTCTGTTCCCTCTTGTCCTCTCTTGCTCTGCCCAGGGACCTGGAGGTGCGTGTGCAGAATGACCTCTACACAGTTTTGTAACATTTTATATCCCCCCAAAGAGACCCCATGTTCATGAGCCATCACACTTCATTTCTGTGTCACCCTCAACCCTTGAACAATTGCTCCTCTATTTCTGCCTCCACATGCCTATTCTAGAATTCATAGAAACGGAATCAGGTACTACGCGGCCTTTTTGTGTCGGCTTCTTTCTCTCAGCATCATGCATTGCTACTTCATTCTTTTGTATGGATAACTTTCTATGAATATCATCTACCCTACAGATACACAACATTTTATCTACTCATCAGTTTCTGCCTTTCAGTTGTCACAAATGAGATTGCTATGAATATTTGTGTGCAAGTTTGTGAGTAGATGTTTTCAGTTTTCTTGGGTATGTAAACTAGGAGCAGAGTTTCTGGGTCAGATGGTGAGTCTGTTTTTTTGTTTTTTTTTAACCTCCCAAGGTGCTGTCAGACTGTTCCCCACACAGCTCAGTTTTACATTTCCTCCAGGAGGGTGTGAGTGTCCCAGCTGCTCCCCATCCTCGCCATCACTTATTATTATCTGACTTTTTACACTTGGCTTCTTTGGCCTTTCAGGTGGTAATTTTCAGTGTTACTCAAACCTGGAAGAAATCTGTATGCTGGATTCACTGAATTATTTCTGTCAGGGACAGCACGTGGCCCGTGAGTGGGTTGTGAAGGTGAAGGGTGCACGGCTGACAGGCTGGGGAGGGGACGCTCACCTGTCGGGCGTGTCAGCAGGTTCGGAGGCCTCCATCGCCTTGCGGGCCCTCACGGCTCTGCTCCCTCTCGTCCTCCCCCGCGTTGCCCAGGGACCTGGAGGCGCGGGCGCAGAACGAGTTCTTCCGGGCCTTCTTCCGGCTGCCGCGGAGGGAGAAGCTGCGCGCCGTGGTGGACTGCGCCCTCTGGACGCCCTTCAGCCGCTGCCACACGGCGGGCCGCATGTTCGCGTCCGACAGCTACGTCTGCTTCGCCAGCCGCGAGGACGGCCGCTGCACCGTGGTCCTGCCGCTCCGCGAGGTAGCGCCCGCCCTGCGCTTCCTTTGTTTTTTTCATTTTCATTTTCGCGAGTACATGTTTGCAGTTCGTAATGGTCACATTCCTCGTGGGGAGTTGGTTCATGTGCATAACACAGCTTCATTCTTTTTACATCCCCTCCCGCCATTTCTTGGTTCCCTTCCCGTTTGCAGAAGTTCTATCTCCCTGTTTTCCTGTGATCTATCTTTTATTTTGGTCTTTCTTACGCTTTGGGTTTCTCATACAAGAGAAGCCATGCGATATTGAAGCTTGTGTGTCTGATTTATTTCACTTAACATTGTGGTGTCAAGGTGCGTCCATTTTCCTGCAAATGACTCCAGTTTCTCTTCCTTTATGGCGGAGTGCTCCATTGTGTATAAATGCCACGTTTTCCTCACCCATTCATCTGTTAGTCCCCTTCCAGATGTCTTCCCGAAAGTTATAAAGACGTCACGTTGCAGTTACTGTACATACTCAAGTTTATAGCAGCAGAACTCATGCATTTCCTGAAGCAGCCTCTGTCACCTGCACCCCCGGAGCCCGTCCCTTGTCTCTTGCTGTGACAGTGACAATGCTCGAGGCTGGGTGCATTTATGTCAGAAGAGGTTGACGGTGCTCACAAGGCTCAAGAGCGTGATGCCAGCTGTGCTCTGTGCTGGTGATAGCTCCTGGGGGTGGCATCATGGTGGCAGGAACGTGTGTGAGAGGGAGAGGTCACGGTGGTCAGACAGAGCCACAGGGTCCCTGAGAGGACCAGCCACCTTCACTAGGCCCCGCCTCTTCAGGGCCCCACACCTAACACCACTCCAATGGGAACCAAGCTTCCCACATGCTAACTTCGGGGAAAGCCTTCCTAGCTTATCTGAAGCAGATTAGCCGCAGTGATGGTGGAATGGGACATGGGAGGGGACGGTCACAGCACGGTTTGGCCATCTGAAGGTGGGCATCTGGGTAGCCGGGCTTTTCGAGGGAAGCAGGACCTGAATTGGACCATTACGCTTCTGTTGTTTCTATGGCAACCTGACATTCACCTAGAAGTGATGGGTGAGAAGCGAGTACTCTCACCTCCACATTATTGATAAAGCTGTTGCTGAAAAGTACATTCCTACTCAAGCAATGACAGCTTTTCCAACAGCTCTTAGGAAAGAATCTTCCCCTTTCACTCACCAAAAAAAGAAGAAGGAAAAAAAAAGCCACCTATAAAAAGCTTCACATTTGGAAAATAAATGGCAAATTGCTTGACTTTTCTCCTGGAACTTAAGGATTTAAAAATGCTTCCTTTAATATGGATAGGTCGTTTCTTCATAAACTTCTAGAATTCTTTTCTTGGAAATTGGGGGCAGCCTCAGTTGACTTTCAGATCTGAGCAGCTCCATGCTTTGGGTCTGGGCATCGCTGCCGAGATGGGACCACAGCCCTTTCCCGTCAGGCCCTCTGGGGCCTTGCGCCTCTGTGTTCTGTCTAGAGCAGTGTTCTTTGGAAAACTCAGTTCTTTCATTCACGCGATCTCTCACAGCCACATTATCATTCTACAGGGGATGTGTTCATTTTACAAATATTCTCATCAGTGGAGCAAGAAATTGAGAAGATGCCTCATGTAGTTTCAATTTTTTTCTGGTAACATGCATAATCTAAAGTCCACCGTCATAATCATTTCACTTGTAAAGTTCAGGAGCTTTAAGTGCAACCAGCACTACCGTCCATCTCTAGAACCTTTTCATCTGTCCAGCTTGCAACTCTCCCCTCTCTCTGCCCCGTCACCACCCGATAACCATGTCCTTATGAAGCTGAATGCTGTAGGTATCTCATATAATGGACTTGTACAGCATTTATTTGTCATTTTGCGGGTGATTTGTCCCACTTAGCATAAAGTCCTAAAGGTTCATCCGTGTTGTAGCGTGGGCCAGAATTTCCTCTCTATTCTGTCGCATGTACTGCAGCTTGGTTACCCGTCTGTCGCTTGGTGGAACCTTGCGCTGTGGCTGTGAACAGTGCTGCTTCACACACTTTAAGCTTCCCATGGTCCTTCTTCGGTGCCTGCATTTGCCTTCCCTTTCGGGGTAGTTTCCGAGCGTGTCATCAAGTGCCCGCCTGCCTTCCTCGATGTACTGTGCCTGTCATGTTTTGCACCAGGTCGTGAGCATCGAGAAGATGGAGGACACGAGCCTGCTGCCGAACCCCATCATCGTCAGCATCCGCAGCAAGATGGCCTTCCAGTTCATCGAGCTCAGGGACAGGGAGGGCTTGGTGGAGAGCCTGCTGGCGAGACTGAAGCAGGTCCACGCCGACCACCCCGTGCACTACGACACCTCAACGAGCGACGATGGCGACATGGTAGGAGCCCTCAGTGTGGTGGCCTTCCCTGACCTGAGCCTCCCTCTTGGGCAGGAAAGATGTGCTGGAAGCTGCAGGGTCTGTGTGCCAGTCTGGTGTCACTCCTGATGCACTGGGTGGCTCCACAGAGTTACACAGATCAAGGGTGCTGGCAGGGGTCGTGTACCCCACAGCTTGGAGGTTGATGTGTACCTCACGTTTGACGGCAGGGGGTGTACTGTGGAGGTTGGAGTGGTTGATAGGACAGCCCTCCTCACAGATCAGAGAGGTTGACAGAGTAACCCACTGGGGTGGGACCCTTCCTGTGACGTTGGAGGACGTGATACCCTGTCCCCAGTGGTGCAGGGGATGATGTTATTTGGGGCAGATGAGCCCTGCCGGGAGAAAAGCTTCATCGCTGCTATGGTTGGGCAGCTGTAGAAGCAGACTGGGTTTCCTAGGTCCTTGTATCCTGTGACTTTCTTGAAAAATATATTTTTATTTCTATTTTTATGTATTGGTCTTTGGTAGTACTGCAGATCAAACCTGTGACATTGCACTGAGCTATGTCCCCATCCTTTTTTTAGTTTCTTACTTAGACACAGGGTCTCACTAAGTCACCGAGTTGCCCAGGCTGGGTTTGAACTTGTGATCCTCCTGCCTCAGGCTCCCGGAGTGCTGGGATCACAGGTGTGCACCGCCACATCCAGCTAATATGTTTTTATTTTATTTATTTATTTTTTTTGTGGGTACCGGGGGGTCGACCTCAGGACCTCGCGCACCAGCAGGCGCCCGTGCCGCTGAGCGATATCACCGGCCCCTTTTTCGTATGTGGGATCCGGGAGTCGAACTCGGGCCCTCGCGCTTGCCGGGTAGGCGCTTAAGCCGCTGAGCCGTCTCACCGGCCCCTGTTTTTATTTTTAATTGACACATAATTGTGCATATTTTCTCTTTTATTTTTTTGCCATGCAGATGACACCTGTGTTTTACTCAAGCATGTGCGGTGACCACAGGTTTGGGGATCTTGAAATGGTGTCCCCTCAGAGCAGCGAGGAGAATGAGAAGAGCCTGCTGCCGCGCCCCGAGCCCCTGACCCCTGTCTTCCCTCAGTCGGGCAGCCCAAGGCCTGACTCGCGCCTGGTGGGTGAGATGGCTCTGCCTCGGGGGTGGGGGGTGGGGGCTCCTGGGCCAGGCGACACTGTGTCAGGGGACCTCGGGGCAGAGGCGTCCGGGGGATTTTGAGCAGGGAGGGCTACTCCTCCCGCTCCCTCGGGTACAGAGCACCAGACCCCCTGAGGGGCTCAGGCTGAGGGGCGCTGTCCCTGGGGTGGCTCTCACCATGCACTGGCTTGCGTGTGGCCAGACAGCTGGCAGCGCTGTCCCTGTGTGTTTCCAGGTACCCACAGTCGTTCTCCTGCTACCCGGTCACATCCACGTGCCTCTCGTACAAGGTCCTCTTTGCTTCTCCGGGACCAAGGGTCACCTGTCATCTAGTTTTAGTGAACTAAAAATACTTTTGCTACATTGAGGCTTTACAGGGGAAACGTGAGGCAAAATTCACCTATAGTTGGGAAATGGAAACAGCTCTGAGCCGGAACCTTGGCAGGAGGGCAGCCATGTTGTGACCATGAGGACCAGGAGGTGGCTGTGTACACTGTCACCCAGACTGTGTCTCGGTCACTAAGACACCTCTATAATCAACTGGTAGCTTTATTTTCTCAGACTGAACTTATACACAGATATGCAATCAACTCTCGTTGACTAAATGCATGAAAATATTGGACTTACATGTATGTGTCTCTCGTTATGAAAAATGCAGATTAAAAGTAGTTATAAACATTATTTCAAAGGCCTTAAATGTTCCTCCCATTTAGGGGTAATTTTACAGTATTTTTAGTTGCCTAGAGAAATAGTGATTTTCTTATTTGTAACAGTAAGAACAGTTTTTTTCAGTTTCATTTTTCCCTCTAGCTGTCAGGAAGCTCAGCATAAATTGTGACCCAACCCCCCAAGCTGACCTGATTTTAGCAGCTTATGCCATGTCGACACCCCCAGGAGGCATTCCCTAGTGTCCCATGTTCTGCCCTCTCCTCCCATCTGATTTGGGCTACACTTCAGTATTTGTGGAGTATTTTTTTTTTTTTGTGGGTACCGGGGGTCGACCTCAGGACCTCGCGCCAGCAGGCGCCTGTGCCACTGAGCGATATCACCGGCCCCTTTTTCGTATGTGGGTTCTGGGAGTCGAACTCGGGCCCTCACGCTTGCCAGGCAGGCGCTTACGCCGCTGAGCCATCTCACCGGCCCTGTTTTTTGTTTTTTTGAGACAGGGTGTCACTATGTAGTTCAGGCTGGCCTTGAACTCACAGTGATCCTCCTGCCTCAGCCTCCTGAGGGCTGGGATTACAGGGATACGCCACCACACCTGGCTCAGAGAGGTTTATTTTGACTTTGTAGAGGTTTCAGTCCATGGCTGGCTGGCTCCGAGGTAGGACAGCATGGCATTAGAGGCCTGTATTTACAGAGATATATCCTTGCCAGGTGTGGTGGCAGTGTTTGGGAGGCTGAGGCAGGAGGATCACTGTGAGTTCAAGGTCAGCATGGGGTACATAAGTGAGTTCAAGGCCAGCCTGAACTACATAGTGACACCCTGTCTCAAAAAAACCCCAACAACTCCAAAAAAACCCAAACCAAAAAAAAGATATCTCCCCTCGCCCCGGCTGGAGAGCTGTGTCGTCTTGGTGTCCTCTGTGCCTAGGCTCTTGCAGATCACTGCTGTCACTGGGGTCCCCGGTAGACATTGTTTCCTCCACCCCCGGCTGTGGACAGGGGCTTGGGCCTCAGTACACATTCCTTCTCCAGTCCCGGGAGCAGATAAAGATCAGCCTGTGGAACGACCACTTCGCGGAGTACGGCAGGACGGTGTGCATGTTCCGCACCGAGAAGATCCGCAAGCTCGTGGCCATGGGGATCCCCGAGGCCCTGCGGGGGCGGCTCTGGCTCCTGTTCTCAGGTGCGTGCGCGGTGTCTTCAGCCTGTGAGCAGTGCCTGCGCGGCTTAGCTTTCTAAATTCCCAGCCGGGGAACCTGGAACCGCTGCGTGCTGCCTGTGGGCTCTGGGTCGCGTGGCCTGAGGCCTCTGGGTGACAGTGCCCTCCTGGTGAGTGTGAGATCTGTACAGTGTGATCTCTCCTCTAAGAATGACTCTGTGTATGTAATCCCAGTGCCTGGGAGGCTGAGGCAGGAGGATCTCCACAAGTTCATGGCCAGTCTGAACCACATAGTAAGACCCTGTCTCAAAAAATAAAAACTAGCTGGGCATGGTGACACACGTCTGTAATCCCAACACTTGAGAGGCTGAGGCAGGAGGATCGCTGTGAGTTCGAGGCCAGCCTGGGGTACAAAGTGAGTTCAAGGCCAGCTTGAACTGCATAGTGAAACCTTGTCTAAAAAAATAAATAAATAAATAAAGTAAAATAATAAAAAAAATTAAAAAATGAAAGGAATCACTCGCAGTCTCTGCATAGAGCTGCACATTCCGGGAAGAAGCCCCTGGAACAAAGCCTCTTCCTGGGACAGGAGCCCTGGGGCCGTGGGGCAGGGCGCAGTCCCCAGGCCCTTCCTGTGTGAAGGGCTCGGTCTCTGAGGGCCCCTTTGCAGATGCCACTTCTGTCCCTCGCTTCCCCACCCGTGACGCACTCCTGTGTGGCCACAGAGCCCAGGTCCCCTCCTCTGGGAGCTGCGGGGCTGAGCCGGATCAGGCTCACCAGAGGCTGCCACAGGCCCTCGTGTGTCTGTCCCCAGCTGCTGGGACAGGCACAGGCGGGCAGAGGGGAAGGCCCTGCCACCGCTGGCCCACCCACCTCCTTGCAGGTGCCTGTGGCATCCCCAGACCGCCCCGCCGCCCTCGCTCCTGGCATTCAGTCTCTAGCTGGTGTCCGCACCCCACTCTCCTCCCGCGGCCTGGGTGCCACAGGCTTCTGCGCCCTGCACTCTCCGAGCCAGGCTCGGGACGGCGGAGCTTCCCACGGTGCCCATGCCACTCCCTCCGGACACTGCGGAAACCCTCCCTTTAGAAATTGGGGTGTGAGCGGAGGAGCGGGCCGAGGGGCGTCGCTCGGGACTGCGAGCGCAGTGCACCCAGGGCCGTTTCTTCCGGTCCTTGGCGGGGAGATGCCTGGCGTGTCCGCCTGTCCTGTTGGAGAAACCGGTCGCAGCCCTTTGTGCAGATGCTGTTTATTCTGTGCGCGCCCCAGCTCTGGCGGGAATCGCAGTCCCCGCTGGGGAGGGTGGACGTGGGGCTGCGTCACATACTCAGGATGGGAAGTCTAGGCTAGGGTTTAAGGTGCATTTCTGCTCCCCCTGCCCAACTGCGCGCCAGCCCTGGGGAGGGGAGCTTGGCTAAAACCCTGGGTGCTCGAGACCGTACTCTTGAGTGAAGTAAATTGGACACATGCGTAAATACCGCATTGCTTCTCTGGTGTGAGAAGAACAAGAGTGTAAATAAGGACCAAAATGTATAATGGATACTGGGAAATGGGAAGAAAATATTCAGATGAGAAGGGGAACAAGGGAGGGGGAGGGGGAAAGGAGGGAAGGGACAAGGAAGAAAAGAGAACAGAAGACAAAAATGGAAACAAAGCTTTTGTAAAAGAGGGGTTGAAGGGAGGGGAGGGGAGTGGGAAAAAAGAAGCAAGGTGTATCACGGACAGGTGTAAATGCCCTGTGATGACTGTTGTGTATACCTAAAATGCACCAGTAAGAAACAAACCCGCAGTGCTCCGGCTCAGTGAGGGGTGAGGAGAGTCCCCATGCCTGACAGTCGCTGTCCACCTCCCCGTGCCCGAGGCCGGCTGGGCCTGGCAGTGGGTGGCCAGCTCGAGTTGGGGGCCTGGTCGCCCGCTTCGGTTGGCACCTCAGGGGTCCTCCGAGGCAGCAGGCGGCCCGAGTCCTGGTTGTGCTTCGCACGTTGCCGCCTCACAGTTTCGAGAGCTCGTGGATGACAACGGCGAGTGTACATGTGCTGCGCGTCCTGTTCCCAAGGAATGCAGCTTGTGACAGCGTAGAAATTAATAAGGTGACTTCTTTCCTGCGTGCGCTTCCCTCCTTTAGCTAGTTCTTCTCAGAAAAATAACTTCTGCTGTTTTCGTACTGGGCTAAGTGACAGAAATGAAGGTGTTTTGTGCGTGGTCTCAAAGTGTCTTCTGTCCCTCAGTGAGTGACGAGGTCCCCTCCATGCAGCTCACTCCACTGCCCTACCCCTGGGAACCTTGCCTTTGTGTCGCATCCCCAGATGCCGTGACGGACCTCGCATCGCACCCTGGTTACTATGGGAAGCTGGTGGAGGAGTCGCTGGGGCAGTGCTGCCTGGTGACCGAGGAGATAGAGCGCGACCTGCACCGCTCCCTGCCTGAGCACCCGGCCTTCCAGAACGAGACAGGCATCGCCGCCCTCAGGAGGGTGCTCACGGCCTACGCCCACCGCAACCCCCGCATCGGGTACTGCCAGGTGGGTGGTGGCCCGGAGTCTTGTGTCCACCTGTCCTGGCGCTGGTCCTGAGGCCTGATCTGTGGAGGTGCCTGCTCAGCCCTTCCCAGAAAGAACGAGCCACACAAGAGCCAGAGTAAAGGATCTTCCTGCGTGGTGTGGTCGAAAACACAGGCAATGTTTAAATTAAAAAATAAAAGTATTGGGCCGGTGAGATGGCTCAGCAGCATAAGCGCCTGCCTGGCAAGTGCGAGGTCCTGAGTTCGACTCCGAGTACCCACGTACGAAAAAAGGGCTGGTGATAATGCTCAGCGGCACGGGCGCCTGCTGGCACGCGAGGTCCTGAGTTCGACCCCCGGTACCCACAAAAAAAAAAAAATAGTATTACGGAGAAGACATGTTGCCACAAATCCCCCTCAAATCCTCCCCCTCGCTTTAAACACACAGATGCCGTCATTCTTGCTGCTCTCTGAAGCAGTTCTGGAAGTCCTCTCTTGTGTTGTGCTGTACTGGCTGCCTTGATGTCCCGAATCAATCAGAACATTCCCTCTCGTGGTCAGTTTGACTTTGGGGAAGAGCCAGAGTCACGCGGTGCCAGGTCAGGTGATAAGGTAGACGAGGACACAGCGTCATGTTTTTATGGGCTGCCTTTCTGTTGGGTGGCACTCGGCAGCATTCTCTGTAGTTTTGATCACGCCTTGTAAAGACGCTCATGAAAGAGGACTTCCGGACCTGCTTCAGAAGGCGGCAAGAGTGATGGGATAAGTGTTTGAATGGGGGTATTTTGAAGGAGATTAATAGCAATGTGTCTTTCACTGTACTCAATTTTTTTAAAAGTTAAGCATTCACTGTACATTTCGATCACACCTCTTATAGTCAGGCTGATGACTCAAGACTTGAAGACTTACGAGATGCCTAAAAGTAGAAATACCCATGTGACTTGGCTGTCAGACGGGGCTGCTGCCATCTCTGTCCCCTTGGACTCCACCGAGATGGGATGGGCTTAATACAACTATTAGACTTGTAGAGCAATGACAGGGGTGACTTTGATCCGTAGTGCTGCTTGGGAAGGAGCAGCTGATCGGGGGTGTGAGCGGAGGGAAGAGGTCCGTGGGCCACTCGGAGTGGAAGGATGCAGTCAACAGCACAGGACACAAGAGAAATAAACTAAACCCCAGCGCAAGACTTCAAACTTCATTTGTGAATAAGCGAAATCAGTGGGTGAATGAGGTCACCTGTGGATGTGTGCACCTGGGTCTGCAGCAAACAGCTGGGTCCAGCATTACCAGACGGGGGACAGGGACCGAGTGGCGGCTGATCGCTCAGCCTGGCGTTTCTCTTGAAGACCATGTTATGCTGTGCTCATTCATTCCCTAAGGGTCATAACAGTCGGGACGCATGAGGTCTGTCATCTTGTGGTGCATTTGTGTGTGTGCGTGTGTGTGTGTGCGTGTGTGCGTGTGTGTGCATACGTGTGTGTGTGAGATGCTGGGGTTTGAAGCCAGGACCTCGTGCATGCTAGGCAAGCAGTCTTCCTCTGAGTGGTGCCCCGCCTTGGGCTTGTGTCTCTAAAGCCTCCCGGTGCCGGGCGGCGGGCCGGTAATTGCCTCTCCTCTGCCCTCCGCGCAGTCCATGAACATCCTGACCTCCGTGCTGCTGCTGTACGCCAAGGAGGAGGAGGCCTTTTGGCTGCTGGTTGCCGTGTGTGAGCGGATGCTGCCTGATTACTTCAACCACCGAGTAATTGGTAAACCGCCCCCCTGCCGCCTCCCTGCCGCCTCTGTACCTGGGGAGCAGGGTTGGGGCGGATGCTCACCATCGGTCCCTCACGCAGTCCCTCTGCACAAACCCACTTTGACTCTTGAGTTTGTTTTCCGTGCAGCTCTAGCAATACAGTGAAATAAAGTAACCTGGATAATCTCTCAATGGGGACACTACAGATTTTGGATGAAAAATAAATGGTTGTAGGTGAATAGCTGAATTTACAGGAGGAAATGAAAAATCTTTATACCCAGAAAATAAGTCAGAATATGATTTTGCACTGGTGCTGTGGCCTGGAAAGGGAGGAGGCATCCCCTGGTCACCTAGGATGGTGATGGCAAACCTTTTAGACACTGAGTGCCCAAACTGCAACCTAAAACCCACTTACCACAAAGTGCCAATGCTGCAATTAAACCTGGATACTGGGATTTTAGTTTAGAAAGAACAACATGGCGACTTGGCTCGTGAGCCATAGGTTCATCGCGGGCCCACAAGCTTCTGCTGGGGATGCTGTCTGCTCCCTAAAGGAGCGGAGGTGTTGGGCTGGTCCTGGGGACCCTTGGGGCCTCACTAACGTGGGCCTCCTACTTTACATAAGGAAACTCGTTGCTGCCTGGGCTCGTATCAGCCAGCTTTTTGTTACTATAATCAAACACCTGATGCAGGCTGCTTACGAGGAAAGAGGATGATTTAGCCCACAGTGTTAGAGGTTCACAGCCATGGTGCCCATCGCTGTGTTCTGGTGAGGACCCCATGGAGGACGAGGACGGCAGAGCAGGATCATGTGTCAGGGCAGGGGGCTCATGGCTCAGGCCAGGAAGCTGCTTTCATACCCACCTCCTCAGGAAACCAGCCGGGGAGTCACAGGAGTGACCTCCGAGCTCCCCTGGGCCCTGCCTCTTAAGGGTTCCCCCACCTGCTCAGGACCACGCCTCCCTCGTGAATCTTTTGGGGGGAAGTGGCTGTAGCGGGGCTCCAGGGAAACTCATGGGCCCACGGTTTTGCTCTCGGAGCCTCCATCTTTCGTAGAGTTTGGTTTGAATGTGTACAGTCTGCGGTCCGGCAGCCTTATATCGGAGAAAATAATATAGAAACTGGGTTTGCAAATGCTCTTCAGGACACTTCAGTACATGAGATGAGAGGTGGAGGCGGACTCAAATTATAGTAGCAGTGTGGGAACAGAAACAAAAGAACCAATTTGAGGTAGAATTTGGCAGCTAACTGGGTGTAGGGGGCAAGGCAGGAAGAAAGTGCTTTTTAAGACTGGATCTAAGAATTAAAAGCTGTGATGCCCGATAGGAGTGGGGGGATGGAGGGGGCGGGGCTTGGGGTGGGGGTTGGCTGGGAAGGAGGTGATGCTGGTCCTGTCTGTGGACACAGATGCCCCTCTGGCTGTCACCGCTGGATCCCTGCATTGCCTGAGTGGGTGACTGACTCGCTTCCCTTCTCACTTTGTCTTGGGGGAGGCAGCACAAGGTGCACAGTAGCAAGGAGTAAACAAAACCCTGGTGTCATTGAGCGGCACGTTGTCAAGGCTACTTGCTGATGAATGCTGCTGTGTGACAGCTCATGTTCAACAGCGATTGGCGGGACCCTTTGTGATAGTGTGTGGCCATGACGCAAGACAGCATGGAACCTCTGTGTCACCCCAGGGAGCTCCTTTCTGCCCTCTCCTGCCCCAGGGAATGCTTGGGACTAACTCGTGTCGCTGTAGATGGATTTGGCCCACTCTTAAACATCCTGTAAACGTAGAAAGGAGAACGAACTCTTCTCTGTCTGGCTCCGTCACACAGCATAGTGCCGGTGACAGGCGCCCACGTTGGTGGTGCACCAGTGGATGGTTCCTCGGCGACACTGAGCAGTGTGTCACTATGTTCCCACCGAGCTGCTTGTTCAGTTGCCTCTCGATGGGTTTGAGTTACTTCCCGTTTTGGGCTATGATAAAGTGGCAGTGGACATTCACACAGATGTCTCTTTGTGGATGTATACTGTCATTTTCTTGGGTACTTGTCTAGCAGAATTGCCGGGTGACTTCCAAAGTGCATGGAATGTATTTATTATCTCATCCCAGCAGTGTGTGAGTGTCCCAGTCGCTCTGTGTCCTTGTTAACCCTTGGGATCATCTGTCTTTTTAATTTTAGGCACACTACTGGGTTAGAAGTGGTATTTGTCATGGGAGCTTTAATTTGCATTTCTCTAATAATTTTAAACTTATTTCTCTGCCCGGTGACCATTTGTTTATCATCTCTCTTGAGTGCTCAGCTCTTGAGCTTACATATTGAGAAAAGAAAACGTGTTGGTGTCTTCTGATTAAGTTGCAGTTCTTTCTTTTGGATACAAGGCCTGTGTCAGAGAGATGTACTGCAAGTGTTTCCTCCAAGTTTGAAGTTTGCACTTTCATTTTATTAATTGTGTCTTTTGAAGAATAGCAGTTTTTAGTTTTGATTAGAGTCCATTTAATTTTTTTATGGTTAATTTTTTTTTTGGCCTCATTCCTATATTTTCTTCCAGAAGTTTTATAATGTTAGCTTTTTCATGTAGATCTGTGCTCCATTTCAATGTATTTTCTATATGGTGTGAGGTAGGGGTTGAAGCCCCCCCCCCATATTGATGTCCAGTTGATCGAGCACTTTTTTTTTGCAAAAGACTATCATTTACCCATTGAATCACCTCGGTCAAAGTGTCAAACATCAGTGAACTAAGTGTGGGTCCTTTTTTGAACTCACATTCTTTTCTAATTGTCCTGGTCATCTCGGAGTAGCTTTTATTTCAGGCTGGGTATACCTCTTGTGTTTTCTTCCTCCCAAAGCTCTGTGGCCTTCCCTTTGGCAGGAGCTCAGGTGGACCAGTCTGTCTTTGAGGAGCTCATCAGGGAGCATCTCCCGGAGCTGGCGGAACACATGAATGACCTCTCGGCCCTAGCATCTGTCTCACTCTCATGGTTCCTGACCCTGTTCCTCAGCATCATGCCCCTGGAGAGCGCTGTGAATGTTGTGGACTGCTTCTTCTATGATGGAATCAAAGCCATCTTCCAGCTGGGGCTGGCGGTGCTGGAAGCCACTGCTGAGGAGCTGTGCAGCAGCAAGGACGACGGCCAGGCCTTGATGATCCTCAGCAGGTGGGCCCCGGCCCTGTGCTCCTGTGGCTCCTGGGGATGAAGGAGGTGGCAGCTGAGTCTGGAAGACCACAGGAAGCAGTGGCAGCAGGGGTGCCAGCACTGGGAAGCTTTGTCTTCTGCTCTGGCACCTGTTACCCTGTGGTCTCCTGAGAGCCACCGTGGCATGTGATACTGCCACCAGTGTGGGGTGAAAGTTGCCATCCTCCTTCACCCTGTTCACCAATGAGAGTACAGGAAGGGCAGGGCCATAAGGGCTAAACCTTGTCTCCGGTGGACTCAGAGTGGCCCTGAACAGGAGGAGACACTGGGGTCTCAGAGACTCTACGCATGGGGCTCGTGAGCACCAGTGGGGGAGGGGTCACAGCGGGCTGGGCCCTGGGACCTGGCCACCGGGCACCACAGGAGGCAGGACGTTGGGTCACTGCGAGGTCCTATCAGAGCATGACAGAAGTGGCGGTGCAGAATTCATACTGACTTCCCTGGGGAGTCACAGGCCGGATTCCTGCCCAGGGCCCAAGTGGACAAGCGTGGTATTGGCAGGGCTCCCTGCAGCAGTGGCTACCTTGCCTTCTCCAGAATGCTGTGTTTGAGCGCAAGCTAGCATGTCCGATGCCCCGAGGGCAGTGGGTGTTGTGTGGCTCAAATGAGGGGGACTTGGCTTTAACTGGGGGTGTGCTCAGGTTTCTAGATCACATTAAGAATGAAGACAGCCCGGGGCCCCCCATCGGCAGCCACCATGCCTTTTTCTCCGATGACCAGGAGCCCTACCCTGTGACTGATATTGCTGACCTCATCCGGGACTCCTATGAGGTGCAGGAGCTCCTGGCCCAGCCTCAGCGCCCTTCCTCTCCCCTCAGTGTCCCTCCCCACCCTCGATGCCCTTCCCTGTGGGAAGCGCCCCTGGGAGGTGGGCATTGCGGGAGGATCCTGGGCTGCTTCCTGTCTGCTCTGGACCCAGCAGGGGTTCTGACTCTGTGTGGGGGGGTTATCCCTGCAGAAATTTGGGGACCAGTCTGTGGAGCAGATCGAGCACCTGCGCTGCAAGCACCGGATCCGGGTCCTGCAGGGACACGAGGACACTACGAGGCAGAATGTGGTGAGCAGAGGCCCACGGTGGTGGGGAGTGGGCCCCAAGTGGTCATGTGACTTAAGAATGCCAGCTTTCCGCCAGTGAGATGGCTCAGCGACTCCCGGTACCCACATACGAAAAAAGGGCCGGTGATATCGCTCAGTGGCACGGGCGCCTGCTGGCACGCGAGGTCCTGAGTTCCACCCCTGGTACCCACAAAAAAAATGCCAGCTTTTTGTGTTTGTTATAGAACTAAAAACTGAATAGGGGTGATATAGTGTAAAAACAACGTGGGGGTTCTGGAATCAGAGGGCAGGCCCCAGGAGCCTGTTTCCCTACTTCAGAACGGGGACGACCCCTCCCTCCCGCGTAGGACCGGGTTGGGTCCCGGGTATAAGACGCCTGCACACAGGCTGAGGAAGCGGAAGCGGGAGGTGGAACTTTAGCTTCTGTCCTGAGGCAGGGGGTGAAGAGGACAGACAGCCGGGCCTCCGCTGTAGCCGCTGTAGCGCCATCTCTGGGTCAGCAAGGAGCAGATGCTGCCCCGGGACGCAGGGAGCCATCGCATAAGGGGATCTGGCTCAGGTCCCGGCCTTGAAGTCATTCCATCCCTGTTGTTCCTTCTTTAAGCTCCGTGTCGTCATCCCCGAGGTCTTGCTTTCTCCTGAGGACCTGGAGGAACTCTACGACTTATTCAAGGTAGGGGCAGTGGGGAGCCGGGCGGTGCAGGCCCAGCCAGGGCACCTGCGGGAGGGGCCAGGCTCTGCCAAGGCTGGGCCAGCGCCCCCGCTTGCTTCTGCCCACAGACCTCTCTGCCGGACTGCACTGTGGCAGGCCCTCAGCCTGGCATCAGGAAGGGGGAGCCTGGTGTCTCCTGGATGTCCCCTGGATGTCCCCATCCAGGCTGGTGTGGCTGAGGGCCAGTGCTGCTGTGCTGAGTGGCAGGGGTCCTGGCTTACAGTGCAGGAGACAGTGACCTTCCTGCCCATCACGGGACGTCTGCAGCCCGCACGCGCCCACCTTGCAGCATGCCTGAGGGCTGCTCTGTGCTCTATGGCCATTGTGCAGCTAGGTCCTGTGTTGTCCTTTGGTGCTGAGGCAGGAGGATCGCCTCGAGTTTGAGATGAGCCTGGGCTACACAGTGAGTTCAAGACCAGCCTGAACTGCAGGGTGAGACCCTGTCTCAAAAAACCAAAAAGCAGGGCTGGTGAGATGGCTCAGTGGCTTAAGCGCCTGCCCAGCAAGCGCAAGGGCCCGAGTTCGACTCCCGGAACCCACATACAAAAAAGGGGCCGGTGATATCGCTCAGTGGCACGGGCACCTGCTGGCGCGCGAGGTCCTGAGGTCGACCCCCCGGTACCCACCAAAAAAAAAAAAAAAAAAAAAAACCAAAAAGCACAAAAGAACCACCCAGATTTATTACACCTTTGTGACACACCTGAAAGTTCTTGTGGTGCTTCTAACCGTTCTGTGGTGGTTAAAGAGCGTGACTGCGGCGAATGTGATACTAAAATGACAAATGGCATTTCGGCTTGCATACTGCAGTACCTGCCATCGCTTCTGTCGCATCCTCGCAGACAGATGGGGAACCGCATCAGGCTTGGTGAATTGGAAGGTCTGCGCAGGTTGCCCAGTGTGGTCCAAATGGCGTGACTAAAGGAGGTGGCCGTGGGTGGGCGCGGCTCCGCTGTGGAGCATTTGCCTGGCATATGCGCGGCCCTGGCTCCGTCCCCCACACTGGTGTGTGTGTGTAGGCGCATGTGTGCATGTGCGTGTGCAAAGGAGGCTTGCCTGTCCTCAGTGACATGGCCAGTTTTGGTTGCTTTAATTTTTTCTATTCTGAAGACTTCAACCTGCCTTTTTTTAAATTTAATTTTAAAAAATCGGTAGTATATGGATGTGACTGAAAATTCAGAAAGTATAAAAAGTAAGAAGTAAAAATCTTGCTCCTACCTCTGAGTCCCTACCCCTGTTTCCTCTCTGCCAGGTAATCAGGCTACTCGTTCTTTCTGTATCCTATAGATCTGTCCAGTCCTTTCTGATTTCCAGTAAAGTTTAGTGAAAGGAGCAGAATAAAAATTGTCTTCATAATTAAAACTGTATATTTAAAACTAGGTAAGATGGTGAATTTTGTGTTACATATATTTTATGAGGAAAGCTTTTAATACAAAAAGTTAAAATTCCAAAGCCAGGCGTAGTGGCGCACTCCTATAGTCCCAGCACTTGAGACTGAGGCAGGAGGATCACTTCAAGTTTAAAACCAGCCTGGGCCACATAGTAAGTTCCAGCCTGAACTGTGTAGTGAAACTGCCTCGCCCTCCACCCTGTGCTGAAAAGCCAGAGTTCCATATTCCCACGGGCGAGAAGCGAAGCACGCATGTGTCCGGGCAGGCGGTGAGACTACAAAGCTCTGTCGTCTAAACGCCTTACAGCGTCGCTTTTGAGCAGGCAGCACTTTGGAGGCGCAGCCGGGCTGCGTCGGCCTTGGCTGTGCTGCGTGACCCTGGTGCTGCCCAGCCTCACAGCTCTCTCCCCTTCCATTTGCAGCGGGAACACATGCTGAGCTGCTACTGGGCACAGCCCGGGCCGGTGGCCCTGCGCCATGACCCCAGCAGGCCCTACGCCGAGCAGTACCGCATCGACGCCCAGCAGTTCACGCGCCTCTTCCTGCTGCTCTCGCCCTGGACCTGTGGGGCCCACACGGAGATCCTGGCGGAGAGGACGTTTCGGCTGCTGGACGACAACATGGACCAGCTCTTGGAGTTCAGGGCGTTCGTGAGCTGCCTGGGTACGACTGGAGCCCCGAGCAGCAGTGGGCTTGGGTGTGTCTGTGGACAGAGAGGATTGCAGTGCACTGGCGACAGGCCTGACACAGTGCTGGGACTTTTGCATTTCACTCCTCTCAAGCCACCTTTATGGGGGTGGGGAGAGGGGTTCAGGCTCCCCCATAGGAGCCCACTGAATTGTTCTCCTTGGCACCCGGTGTGTGGTTGTGGCGTGTTGGGACCCATGTCCCTAAAATTACAATCTGTGCAAAGATCCGAGGCTAGACCACACTCCCAAGGTTACTGTGTAGCTCAGCCACCCCTCGACGCTTTCAGTCCTCACCTGGTATAGAGCTGGGGGTACCGACAGGGACAGGCGTTGACCTTCCCGAGTTCTCTTCAGTGAGTCTGCACTGTGACAAAGGGGAGCTGCTCGCTGGTAGCCAGTATCTCTTTTTTGCAGATATTATGTACAATGGAGAGATGAATGAGAAAATCAAACTGTTGTACAGGCTTCATATCCCTCCAGGTAAGAAAGGAGAACAGCCTGTGCCCTGCTTCCACACACAGTCAGCTTTGCGCACCACCCTGCAGTTCTTTGCTTTTTAAATTTCGGGGCCGGTGAGATGGCTCAGCGGCGTAAGCGCCTGCCCGGCAAGCGCAAGGGCCCGAGTTCGACTCCCGGATCCCACATACGAAAAAGGGGCCGGTGATATCGCTCAGCGGCACGGGCGCCTGCTGGCGCGCGAGGTCCTGAGGTCGACCCCCCGGTACCCACAAAAAATAAATAAATAAATAAATTTCACTTAGACTCGGGCAACAAGGTTTCTAGTTTGAGGCTGCAGCTCACATTGTGCTCCGTGGCTGCAGCAGGAGCTGCCCAACTGACCCCAGCTGTCCCCAGGACAGCCCTGTGACCCCAGGAACAGCCCAGCTGGATGGCTGGCCCCTGGGGTGAGAACTGCACCTCTGAGATGTGCTGGGGAGCAAGACCCTGGGGGCCTGGGCGGGATGGTTATTATAGGCTACTGTTTTTTTTTTTTTTTTCCTCTGAGACAGGATCTCGCTAGTTCAGGGTGGCCTTGAACTCACTATGTAGCCCAGGCTGGCCTCAAACTCGCAGTTATCCTCCTGCCTCAGCCCCCCGGGTGCTGGGATTACAGGCGTGTGCCACCGTGCCTGGCTGGCTACTGTTTTTGAAGCATCATTTTCCAGCATGCAAAACTGTGTTTCCTTCAAATTCATGCGGTGATAACCAGGAACAAAGGAAGTCATTCTGAAAGCAATGAGGTCACATTTGATGATGAGCCAGGCATGGTGGCTCATGCCTGCAATCCCAGCCCTCAGGAGGCTGAGGCAGGAGGATCATCAAGAGTTTGAGGCCAGCCTGGGCTACATAGTGAGTTCAAGAACAGTCTGAATTGCCTAGCGAGACCCTGTGTCAAAAAACTAAAAAAAAAAAAATTCAAAAAACAAAAACCAAAAAACTGACCTTGACAGGAACATGAACAAGGAACCCTTAGTGAAGTGATCCTTGGACCTGTGATGGGGATAAGTGGGATCCCACAGGTGTCTGACGCCGGAGGTTGCACCCTGTTGGCTTTTACAGCCACTGATGCCTGTGTAGATAGAGAGGGAAACCTGGGGGTGGCTGGGAGGTTTCTCTGTCGTGTTCGGGAACAGGGCTGCACCACACTTGACCAGGTCCTTCTGCAAGTGCCAGGCCTCAAGGACTCTGACGGTGCCTGCGGAGCCGCGCTCTGGCCCTGGGAAAGGTTGCTACTGCGGGTGGCGTGGCAGGAGAGCGCTTGCCTCGGGAATGAGGCCCTGGGCTGGATCCGCTGCCAGCAGAGCACGTGAAGCTGCCGGTGAAGGTCGGACTCAAGCTGCCCAGTCGGCAGGTGGAGAAAGCCGTCTCTCCCAGGTCTTCCACGTGACCGGGAAGCTGCCTCTGAAGGGACTTTGGTCAAGGAGTCAGTGGAAAGGGACGTCGTTTGGCGCAGACAGGAAAGCTGTGCTTTGGGCTGGCTGGCTTTCTGGGCTCCTTGAACATTTTGTGGGTGGCTTGTGTACACACGTCTCCTCTTTGGGACGTCAAACTCTTCGGTATTCCAGTGGCTGTTATCTAGGAAATGCATTTCCAGCCTGACGGTCCATTCAGGGTTGATCATTTTCCTCCCATTCGGGGTCAGTAGATTCTCATAGGTGCCGCTCCATAGTTTAGACGGTTGGGGGCAGAAGTGACTTAATTGTTGTAGGAGGAAAAAGAAACTGAGGATGGCAGAAGTTTGACAAATGACTCTGTCCATGTGACAGGGTCTTTTGAATCTTACATTTTAAAACTAAATTGTGAGGTATGCCGATTTTTGGTTTAATAAAGTTGTTTTATAAGAAAAATTTTAAAAGTATCAAAAAAGAGAAGGACCCTCCCTCCTACAGAAACCTCTGAGTACTTTTCAGAGCTTTGGTGCCATCTTGTGGAAACTTCGTGAATCACAACTTAATTTTTTCTTTTTTCTTTTTCGGTTTTTTGAGACAGGGTCTCGCTATGTAGTTCAAGCTGGCCTTGAATTTACTGTGTAGCCCAGGCTGGTCTCAAACTCAGAGTGATCCTCCTGCCTCAGACTCCCTAGTGCTGGGACACAGGCCTGTGCCACCACGACAGGCTCAAATTTTTTTTGTCTTTTGAATTTGGTGTTTATTTTTTTCATTTTTCATTTTTGTTTTTTACTGGTACATTTTAGGTATACATAACGATAACATTTCTCATAGGGAATTTATTCCTGTATGTGATATATCTTGCTTCTTTTTTTTCCCCATTCCCCTCCTCTCCCTTCAACCCCTCTTCTATTTACACAAGCTTTGTTTCCATTTTTTCCTTCTATTCCCTTTTATTTCTTGTCCCTTCCTTCCTTCTCCCCTCCCCCTACCCTTGTTCCTCTTCTCATTTGAACATTTTCTTCCCATTTCCCAATATCTATTATACATTTGGTCCTTATTTATACTTTCATTTTTTCACACCGGAGAAACAATGCAGTATGTAAATGTGTGTTCGATTTATTTCACTTAATAGTGTGGTCTCCAGGTGCATCTATTTACCTAGGAATGTCTCAAGCTTAGCCTTCTTTATGGCAGAGTAGTACTCTATCGTTCAATACAACTGAATTTTGCCTTTGATTTATTCTTAGTGCTCACTAGCAAGTTTCAGTCTTTTAAAAATGAAGAACTTTCCTTATCAACCCGTTATTTTGTAGTAGCTTTATTGAGCTATTATTTATTTATTTATTTATTTGGGTACCAGGAATCGAACTCAGGACCTCGAGCTTGCCAGGCAGACACTGAGCCCCTGAGCTATAGGCCCAGCCCCCGAGCTATAATTTATATACCATTCAAGTCACCCATTCAACGTATACATTCAATAGTTTTTCATATATTCAGAGTTGTGCGAGCAGAACCATAATCTAAGGAACTTTTTATCACCCCGAAAAGAAATATCCTATCCTTTTGCTGTTGCTCCCAATCCATCTATTTTAGCCAGCCTTAGGAAACCTGTCTGTATGGGTTTGTCTGTTCTGCACATTTCGTGTAAACGGCTGTTGTGTCTGGTTTCTTTTCCTTAGCGTAGTATCTTCAAGATTCATCCATGTTGGGGCCGGTGAGATGGCTCAGTGGCATAAGCGCCTGCTCCCAAGTGCGAGGTCCTGAGTTTGACACCCGGTACCCACACACAAAATATATATATATATGTTCATCTGCGTTGCAGCACAAATAACACCAAGCAACACTCACTGTTCGTCTGCACCACAGTTTTACTGATAACTGCTAGACCTTGGGTGGTTCTGTCTTTGGTTTTTGCTGTTATGAACGTTCGTGTCCCGGGTGTGGGAACATCCGATGTTTCCTCTGGTAGACGCTGAGGAGTGGGAGCTCTGGGCCAAATGGGTTTAACGTTCTGAGGACGGCTGTACTGTTTTCCCAAGTCGCTGACCCATTTTACTTTTCCACCAGCAGCAATGAGGGTTCTGATGTCACTTTATTTTTAGTATGTGTCAAGATAACTCTCTGTTCACGATAAACAGATAGTTTAATTACCAATTGTTCTTCCACCCAGAGCGCCAGCCTATTCATTTCCAGAGTTTCTTACACTTGTGTATTCGTGTCTTTTACAGTGGGAATTGACGGTGTGCATTTCTCTAGGCCAACTCAGCAGTGTGGTTTGTTTTGTTTTGTGTGTGAGAGACAGGGTCTCGCTATGAGACTAGACTGGCCTTGAGCAAGTTATGTAGCCCAGGGTGGACTCGAAGTCGCCGTGGTCCTCCTGTCTCAGGCCCCCGAGTGCCGGGATTACAGGTGTGCGTCACGGCCAGCGCAGCGTCCGTTTCCGAATCCGCGTGTTTTCAGTCATGGCAGTGCCCACGCACGTCGGGGATGTGGGACGGTTTATTTCCTTGGTGCATCTGGACGGGGCTTGGTGTACACTTGGCTTCCTGAACCTGCAAAGAGCCTGCAGCCTACAGATTGGGAGCTGCTGACTGAGCCTCTAATTCTTTCTTGCCTAAAAACTGTAGCCTAAAAAGCTAAATTATCGTCAGTTTTGGTTAGACAGAATATGTGCTCAATTTAAATCTTTTTCCTTCCAAGCACTCACTGAAAATGACCGGGACAGCCAGTCGCCACTGAAGAACCCCCTGCTGCCCGCGCCGAGGCCGCTGGTGCTCGGGAGTCCCAACGGCACGTGCCCGCCCTCGCCACCCCTGGAGCTGCCCGGCTCTTCCTTCCCTCTTGGGAATTACCAGAGCCCGCTGTTTGAGCCAGGAACCTTCTGGAAGTGGAAGTGTTGCTGTGACTGCCCCTCGCCCACCGCTGTGCTCCTTCCTCCCCTTTACTGCTTGCCCCGCTGTGTGGACGGGGACACGTGGTCAGTTGTAAAACTCCGGTGGAGTCCCCGGCGTTGCAGTTTTATGTGGGATTTGCTTAGTAGAATTCCTCATCCCCTTACTGTCTCCTGCCAGTGTTCCTTTTTGTGTTAACTGAATCTCAACTGTTGTTTTGTTTCAAGGTGATCCAGTTGATTATCAGAAGCAGCTGAAGCAGATGATTAGAGATCTAGCCAAAGACAAAGACAAAACCGAGAAAGAGTTGCCCAAAATGAGCCAGGTACGAATTTTTTTTCTATGAAGAGATGAACTGTTTGTCCCTTGACTTTGTCCAGTGATTAATGATAATCCAGCTTGGGTCCCTTTACTTCCAAACCCCAATGCCTCTGGACTCTTTTATCTTCAAAGTCCAGGATCTTACAACTTCGGGGAGCTGAACATCGTGTGGAAACGGTAGGCTGCCACATTCTTCACAGCTTTGAGAGCTTTGTCCAGTTCATTTCTCCGTGGGGGTTAGAAAGCTTTGGGGCCACCGTAGGTTTCTTTCCTCAAAGAAACGAGTGCGCTCTCCATCCAGAGCCACTGACGCCTGATACGCAGTGCAAGATCCTGGAGCACCTTCCAGAAACGGGCTTCACACTACACAGGCGCTGTATGGTGATGGTGGGGGGGTTTTTTGAATTTGGTAAGGGTCTCCCCCAATGTGTTGAGAGATGCAGGCTGACAGTTAAGAATGCCCTTTACGGGGCCGGTGAGATGGCTCAGAGGCGTAAGCGCCTGCCTTGCAAGCGCGACGGCCCGAGTTCGACTCCCGGATCCCACATACGAAAAAGGGGCCGGTGATATCGCTCAGCGGCACGGGTGCCTGTTGGCGCGCGAGGTCCTGAGGTCGACCCCCCGGTACCCACCAAAAAAAAAAAAAAAAAAAAAAAGAATGCCCTTTACTGTGGGACTTAAAAAATCACTGAGCTGCTGTGTGCTGGGAGCCTTTGCTTGGAAAGTAGCACACAATGCTTCAGTCTTTTTTTTGGCGGTGCCTGGAATTGCAGGCTGGGCGCGCACCCTGCCACCGAGCCACATCCCAGCCCATTCTAAGTCTGTTTCAACCCCAAAACTGTGCAGGATTGGTATTTTGTAGCAGATTTAAGAAATGCTGTCATCTGTGCGGAAGTTAGTTTCAGATTTTCACTCTACTCCTTAGATGTTATGATAAATTTTATCACCCATCGCTGTCAGTACTAACATTCCCTCTGCACCCTAAACGTTATCAAATTTGGAATCAGAATTAGAAGAACATTTGACAGTAGGGAAATGTATGTTTACCCTAATACTTCTGATTAGTTGTACTACCAATCTGTGACAAAGTAGCAGATGAATCTTTTCAGGACTGAGGTTTTTCAGTGGCCTCATGTCTACTTTTCCATGTTTGCTTAGGCCTAACAAACTTCCCTGCAGTTCACCTGTGGGGACTGTGGTGTAGATACGCATTCTCCATTGCTGTCCACAAAGCGTGCCTACACAGGACCAAGGTTCCTTGCTAAATGCTACTGCTGTCACACTGGCATCCCTCCTCAAATGGGCTGAGCCGAGCCTGCCAAGCCCCTAAAGAATTGTGACTTTGTCACTTGCACTCAGTCCTGATGTTACATTCAGAAAATTCCCTGAACTAGAGCAGCGATCCCTGAAAGGCCAGCGCTTGGATAGACATGTCACTGTTCTATTTTGTTTTCCAGCTTTTATGTCCTGCTATAAGTGTGCCAGTTTTACTAATCTTTTCAGCAGTTTCTGACATTTTTGCTACAAAGTCTAGCTTAAATATCCTTCTAGGTCAGTTTCTGTATAGCTGTGGTTTCTTTGGAGACATTCCTGCAAGCTGCCTGCCTGGGCTGTCACACGCTGCGAGGCCTCCTCTATTCCGAAGGGTTACTGCATAGACGCGTGCTTCTGAGCATGTGCAGAACCCCCGGGAGGCAGTTTGCAGTGGAAGAGCAGAGAATACCTTTTATCTTCTGCTTCTTCAAAAGTAGTTGTGTACTTTCCTCAAAGTATAACATCTGAAAAATACAATACTTCCATCCTGGCTATGCTGCTATATTGGATGTTTTTTTCTAATTCTAGAGAGAATTTATCCAGTTCTGTAAGACTCTGTACAGCATGTTCCATGAAGATCCGGAAGAGAATAACTTGTACCAAGCCATCGCCACGGTCACCACGCTCCTGCTGCAGATCGGGGAGGTGGGCCAGCGCGGCAGCAGCTCTCAGGAGTGCGCGGAGGAGCTGCAGGGCCCTGCCCCCTCTCCTGAACAGGACTCTGTCTTCGTAGAGCCTGGCAAGCCTGCGCAGGACGCCCGGGCATTTCCTAATGTGGCCGAAGGCGTCTGGACAGTGTCCCTGGAGCACATTTTAGCATCACTGCTTACTGAACAGTCCTTAGTGAACTTTTTTGAGAAGCCCCTAGACATTAAGTCCAAACTTGAAAATGCCAAGATCAATCAGTACGGCCTCAAAACTCTTGAAATGAGCCGCCAATCGCAGCCTGAACTGAAGCTGAGTAACCCACAGTGAGGCGGGAGCTCGCTGTGGCGCACACCGAGTCTGCCACGGCGAAGGTCGGCCCGGCCGTCAGCCCGAGCCTGGACTTCTCATGTCAAGGATACATTAGAAGCTGGGGGTCTGGATAAACCACCTGAAAGCTGGCTGAGAAAAGATACAACTCCCAGTTATTCCTATTTATTCTTTAAGAGAATCATCAGTTGGACGGGCAGTGGCACAGGACACCCGTCAACTCCTTGACACTGTGACCTGTGACTTCACTTGTAGCACACGTGTGGCGATGGGCATCTCTGCTGTGATGCTGGTGTCATGACAGGACAGGGACTCAGACGTCACACAAACCAAGGGAGAAAACCCCACGCTCTCATTTTTCACTTAGAATGATGAGAAAGGACAAGTCACGTTCACTTTCAAGATCCCAGAGCCACTATCTGTGCAATTGTTTTTGGCTTTTTTTGCACTAATTTTGTTTCAATGCTGGTAATTGAAACCATTTTAATATTTTTGGTTGTATTCATTTTGGATATGTCCGTCCAAAAATGTGTCCAAACTATGCTTTCAGTGTTGGCCTCCACGTTTCTTAATAAATTTTTTGTACTGACTCAGTCCTTTTACTTTCCGTTGCCTGGGGTGCCAGTTGCACCACGTGAACAGACAGGCTGAGGTCGCCCCACACGCATCTCCCTTCTCTTTGCTTGGGGAGACCTCTTTGTGGCAGCATCCCATTTAAGTCACCAGTGTAAACACCCATGGAATTGTGCCTCTCACGTCCCCAGAGCAGTGGCTCTCCCGTCAGAATCACCTTGAAAAACCTAAGCCCTGTCCAAGTGAACTCCAGCGGGTGGGGAACGATAGTATTTAGAAAAACTCCAGAGAATCCTACCGTGGGGAATGGCTTTTACATATACAGCATGGTGTGTCGCAACTACAACGAGAAAACCAAAGCACAAAGGCAGTCTTGTAACTTTATTTGGAAGTTAGTTCTCGTCCACATTCACCGTCTGGAGATCTGCAAAGGAAGCAGCGGCCGGTCAGTTCCCACACGCACCCTCGTTTCCTCTCTGAACTTCTCAGTAATCGTTTGCAGAAGGGGTCAGACAAGCAGCTGCATTCCACTGTACCTTCTTACAACCCAGGCATCAGTTCTGTATTCTTTTGCATTTTCCCCACACTAAGACAATTTTAAAGCTGTAATAATGATACCTGTTACTCATGTACCTACTGGCAGTTACCTGGCATACAGGGGTACAGCAAATACTTCGTTTACAGATGAGTTTAGGTCAGAAAAAAGGCTAAGGAAGCTGGGCATGGTGTCACACGCCTGTAATCTCAGCACCCTGGGAGGCTGAGGATCCTAAATTAGCAGCATTCCAGGCAACTTAGTGAGACCCTGTCTCAAAATTTAAAAAAGGGCCTGTTCTGTAGCTCAGTGCCCAAAGCTCTAGGTCAACCCCCAGTGCTGTGCACACACCCCAACAGTGACATTTTTCTCACGTATTTTAAAAAGCTCTGTGGAATGGAGTGAAACCTACTTTTGAATGTTGTAACAGGGACGTAGGTTACCAAAGTATACAGCTTGTTTGGTGAATCTTCATCCTCATTACGTTTTCTGGACAACCGCACACGGATACGATATGGGACATTCCTAATGAAAATACAAATGTGTTACTACAGTCAATGCCTCCTTTCATTAACTGGCTACCAGCTGCATGCCCACATCCCACCCTTGCTTCTAATGCTCAGATTCAGCCAGGTGTGGCGGCTCACACTTGTAATCCCAGCACTTGGGAGGCTGAGGCAGGAGGATCACTCCAAGTTCAAAGCCAGCCAGAACTACATAGTGAGACCCTGTCCTAAAAAACAACAGCAACAAAAAAACTCCCACACAAAACAAAAACTAGGGGCCGGTGAGATGGCTCAGCAGCATAAGTGCCTGCCTGGCAAGTGTGAGTCCTGAGTTCAACCCCCGGTACCCACAAAACAAAAACAAAAACTAATGCTCAGATCCAATCAGCCAGCCACTCAGCTGCTCCTGGAAAATTTACCCAGGTGGACATTAAATGCTGTTGCCTCGGGATGTGTGCCTGACAGTGCATTAAAGCAGCCACCACTGACTTTCGACCACTTACCCCTAAGCAAAGATGCAGGCCCACAGGGGAGAATGCCCGCTCTCAAGGCGGGCTTCCCATCCACTGTGCTCCCTGGCCCCTGCCCCCTGGCCTTTTAGATACTTATTCCACCACAGCGAGCTCGCGCTCCGTGCCGTGCTCCCCTTGGCCCTCACATCCTCCACAAGGTCTCAGTCACAGCCCGCTGCAGGACCCACTGGCAGATGCTGAGTCACAGCCAAGGTATTTTCTTCACACTCCCCACGCAGTAACCAAACTGATCACATAGACCCTGTGCTGAGCTGGACAAGCTGGCGTCGCCATCAGGTCACTTTCTAACAGATAAGTTCAGCACCTTATTCCTTTGGCCCAGACGGCTTTATTGAGCCTGGTGTCAATGCGCACATCTGGAGTCCCCATCTCCTTCATGGCAAATTTCCGGATCTCCTTAAGTGCCCGAGGGGCGCGCTTCTTGAAGCCCCTAAGATCCAAACACAGTTTGTTAATACATAAGAATGTTTACTTGTCTTTAAAAAAAATAAATAAATAAATAAAAATTTTTTTTATAAGCAAGCACAACATTATATAAAATATACAGTATACCCTGGTTTTACAAAATGCCAACTACACCTGTACCAAGCAGGAACAACCCTTTTTCCTGCGGTGCGCCTTGGCCAGCAGCTAGCAAGAATACTCCAGACAAGAAGCTGCACAAACCGTTTTCACTGAAGCAAATACAGTATCCTCGTATCAAAATACAAGACAGCCAGCTACTGGAATACGTCATTTGACGCTATTCATCAACTAGCTGTACTTACACCGCACAGCCTGAAATGTGGGTGAATCCCTCACACTCACCAAGACGAGGAGAGCCATCAACTGTGGAGCTCTAGGTGTGCCCCAGGCCCGTGTTCATTAATGTCTGTTCCAAGCAGAGTTCAGTACTAGTAACCCTTTCTTTACAATGAGGAGACAGATGTGTCTAACTAAGTGCAAAACTCTACACAGGCTGAAAAGGTTAAGCACTACCCTTGCCAGCCTCCTAGCTATTTCTAGCCCAAAGTCACCTCATTAAGTACCTAGAAATAAAGAATACTAGAATAACAACAGTCAGCAAAACAGGCATTCATCACAAAGCTTATGCAAGTGACCCACCCAGCACATGAGATGGTATCAAGTACTAGAGAAAGATGAACCAGGAGGAAAGAGGTGAAGACTGTTAGGGAAGGGGACGGGAACATCAACAAGATGGCTAAGGGGATCGAGGTCTGAAGGCGGTGAGGGCAGTCCATCTGTGAGATACAGGCACGGGGCAGAAATGAAAATAAAGCAAAAGCGTCTACTCATAAAGCAAGAGGGCTAGCTAATGTGAGATCATGGCAAACACCCTGGTTTACAGGAAGCCAATGCACCATGTCGCGAAGGGACACCTGGAGGCATCTGGAAGGTAGAGCTCACAGGATAGAAGGCCAGGAGAGGTACAGGCCAGAGAAAAAAGACAACAGGACTCGGGTGTGGACCATATAAAGTTTGAGATGTTTGTTTACCCAAGCAAAGATGTCAAGCAGCAGTTGGATATTTAAGTCTTTTAAAACTTGGTGTTATCACTGGGTACGGCCATGGCCTTTAAGCAGCACATCTTTCACGCTTCGGGTTCCTTTCTCCCTGGCACTATTATACACGCTAAGGATTTGTTGCCTACTTTCTACTACTCACTAGAGATCAAGGTCTTTGGTTCCCTGCAGCATCTGCAAAGCCCAAAGCAGTGGCTAGGGCTGGTGAGGTGCCTGTGACGCCCCAAACAAAGAGGCAGGGTTAGGGTTACTCACCAGTAGTATAAACACACAAAAAGACACTGGATTTTAAATCCAAAACCAATTCTGAGACGCCACTTAAGACAATGTCCATGTTTCTTGGCTGATGGGGTTACTACTTAGCTTCAGATCCAATGTGAAGGTCACACACCTCTGGCAAAGCACGGCCCAAGAGATCTGCTCCACTAATTACAGAATGAATAGAATATTTCTCTATGTGTCATATCAACACTTCAAGTAACAGTACACAAGAAATTCTACCAGTAAACGCCATGAATAAAAGGGAAAAATTTGTCAAGCCCAAGATCTAAATACAGAAAACATGTAGCAAACCGTACTCAAAGTCATTCCTTATAACTGCCTCACATCATAAATTCACCAACACTCGGGTCTTCACCATACACTGCCCTGTACCTGCTGATAGGCTTCTGCGCCTCTAGCATTTTTACTTCGGGCATGACAAGTCCATCAGTCCATCCCCGTGGGGTGAGAGAACACAAAAGCCCGCACAGGACAGCTTCTTAGCTGGCTAATTTCCCTGCTGTATTAAAAGTTTGCTTTCCCTCATATATACTTTTACTTTTTAGACCGTCCAGGTTTAAAAAACAAAAGTAATGACTGGAGTGTCCCAGTGGAATTCCCACCCAAGTTCTCCACAATTGTCTCTTTCACAAATTTCACGCAATCTCACATCTCCAGTCGTTCACCTCAGAGCAGTACACTTCAAACCCCGCACCTCCTTAGGCAGGGTGCACGCAACTCAGATTCTGAGACGTAATTTCTAGACCTCGCCTCAACAACTAGAGTAACCACACGTGAGCCGTGAGCCGAGCCCGCGAGCCCGCGCCCGACCGCAGGACACTCACACTCCATGGATGCGCTTGTGAATGTTGATGGTGTATTCTCGGGTCACCACCTCGTTGATGGCAGAACGGCCCTTCTTCTTCTCGCCACCCTTCTTTGCGGGAGCCATCTAAATGCAGGAAACAAGGAGGCTCTGATCAGGCAAAGTGGGACAAGCCCAAGCCAGGTCCTCGCTCCCGGCTTGGACAAATGCTGCTGGGTGCAAAGCCGGGCCAGGGGCCTGGGGCCAGCGACCCAGGTTTGCTCCCGACCAAGCAGTCATCCCGACGCGGAGACCCCTGCGGCCCCGGCTTCCTTTAACGCAGCACGGGTTCCCTCTCCCTGGAACGCAGAGCCCCTGGGCCAGCTCGGGGGAGACCCCGCCGTGCCAGCCAGTACACTCCCGAAGGAGGATGGAGCCGGATTCCCGAAATCTCAACCTCCTAACCATACTCACTCTGCTGGGACCAAGTTGGAAAGGAAGAGCGCGCTGGATTATGGGACGGAAAGCCGTTGTTGCAAGAACAACTTCCGGGTCGCTTGGAGGCGGGGAGAGGAGGCGTGGCTAGAGAAGGGGAACGGCGAGGCAGTGACGTCACGAGGTGCGCCAGGGGAGAAGCCTGCAGGCCTCGGGGGCGGGGCCTAGGCGGGCTGCGGCTGCGCAGTCGGGACGCGCGCTCCAGTAGGCGCGCTCTTTGCCCGTCCTGGTGCTGTGGGCTTTGGCGTGGCTCCCGGAGAAGAAAGCGGTACCAGACCTTCCCCGCCATCTGTCCTCCCAGGAAACCAAACCCACTCCACAACTGGATGGGAGCAGGACCCGGGGCAGAAGATGCTCTTTGTTTTCCCTTTTTTGCGTTCGATCTGCGGTCACCGCTGCGCCTGGCGGCGGCGGGCCTAGGGATGAAGGACGCAGCCACAGCCACAGAGCTCGATCTTCCCGGTCGAAAAGGCCCGCTTAATCCCGGGCGCTTCAGTGAGTGGGAAAACGCCCAGACCCAGGCACGTCCCCTCTAACCTGCTAACAGGGGCTTCAGCCGGGGACCGGAGGAGGCAGTTTCGGAGCTGGAGCAGAGGTCTTGACTCACCTCAGGAACCGAGGCCTGTGCGTGCTTTAGCTGCAGGGCGGGCGCTGTATCTTCGGGGCTCCCGCCTGTCCTGAGGGGCAGGAGGTGGGGTGCAAAGGCGTCTGACCCCCTGACCCCCCACCTCTTCTATCAGAAAGCAGAATCCTTTCCAGCAGTTCCCAGTGGCCTTCTTGTTACTGACAAGAACTGAGTCGCATAATTGGGGTGGTATAACAAACTCCTTCCTAAAGCTAATGGATTGTCAATTACCTTAGCCTAAGGATTCTGTGTTTTTGGCCTAGGTGAGGCACATTGCTGCCCCGCAAATAAAGGAGGGGTCCTGATAAGGAAGAGGGGGTTTGTGGCCCAAGTTGTTTCCACCTTGCTCTTATTTCCTTTCCTCCTCCTCCACCTGCCTGTCCTAATCCTCAGGCTCAGATCCCTGAAAGCTGACCCTGCTCTTTCACCCCCATGGCCCATTTGGGATCACAGTTCTGATCCTGACTCCGGGCACACCACTCCCTGGAGATGTGCTTCTGACCTTTCATTTGGCTCTCAGTGTCTAGAGGGGAAGCAAGGGAAAAGAATGTCAGTGTAACAAGTCAGCAGTCTGCTGCCAGCTGCCTCGTTGCCATATAACTGATGAATGATGAGTAGATCCTACTTATCGAAGCAAACAGATCTCCTAGTAGGAATCTATAAAACAGCCCTCTGGGGTGTCAACTTTGCTCCTTTAAATAAAGGTTGAACAGATGTATACTAAGGACTATTTGGTTTGAGGACTGACCTTCGTTAGCCTGCCTAAGGCTCTGTGGGTCTGTCCAGCGTTGCCAACTCATCTTTTCTTCCCAGTTTTGTTTGTTTGTTTGTTTTTTGAGACAGGTCCCACTGTGTAGTCCAGGCCGGCCTTGAACTATGTACCCCAGGTTGGCCTCGAACTCCAGACGATGCTCCTGCCTCAGGCTCCTGAGTGCTGAGATGACAGGCATGCGCCACCCTGCCCCGCTTCCTCCCAATTTTAACCAGGCCAGTGACTGCCAGAGTCCAAAACCACTTACTTACTAGGAATGTCTTCTGCTCTGTAACCTCCATGTTTGTTGGCTGTGCTAATCACCCACATGGTCTAGTGATTGCTGGAGAATACTTAAAACAGATCTGACTGTTCCTGGTGGGAGCAGCAAGAAAGAAGTGGACAGGCCGCATTCCAGTCCTTTTCAGGGTGACAAGGCCAGAGGGCTGGAGGGGGACTTCCTTGAAAACGTCAGGCTGGGCTGAGCTCCAGGAAGCTCTAGAAGAACTTCCTGAGAGGAGCCACTGGAACATTGGTGACAGCGACGAGGCCTGGTGAAGAAGGTGCTCAGGGGAGGAGGTGCTCAAGGAGGAAACATCCTGTGGTTCTGTGTGTGTGTGGGGGGCCTGGGGCCTTGAGGTCCCTGAAGAGGCTGTTGCTGTGCCCCTGCGGAAATGGGCCTGGGGAGGTGACTAAAGGTGGGGCACTTCAGGAGAAAGACTTAGTGACGGACAGGCTCCCATCAGGAAGGTGGACTGTCACACAGTCTACTCCAGTGTGACTTCATGACTTTGAAGGAAACCCAGTTGTGAGTCACTTCCTAACAGGGTATGTTCTGAGAGATGTGTTGTTAAGCAATGAAATTCATCGCTGTATGACCATCACAGAGTGCACTTACACAAACCCATGTGATTTATCTGCTATACCCCGAGGCTGTATAGTAAATGCCATCATCTCTGCGGTACTTCCGTGACTGAACCGCCTATGTGGCACGTGGCTGTGTTGTTTTCAGCTGTATCACGGCAGAACGACCTGGTAATGGGAACAGAACCAGCACTTTTTTTGGGGGGGTGCGGTTGAGACATGGTCTCGCTATGTAATTCAGGCTGGTCTTGAACTCACTATGTAGCCCAGGCTGGCCTTGAACTCTCAGCGATCCTCCTGCCTCAGCCTCCTGAGTGCTGGAATTACAGATGTGCATCACTATGCCTGGCCAGAAGCAGCATTTTTACCAATAGCAGTTCTCATTCTCAATCTAGGCAACCCTATTTTATTTTTTAATCTTTTCAGGCACACCAGATTTTAATCTCTGCTGATTTTTGTTTGTTTGTTTGTTTTTAACTAAAAGGAATCAAGATGCTTTAGAAAGTAGTTGGTTCTATGCTTTGGGGCAGGAGAAAAAAATTAAGACAGATCATAATCCTGATGTTCCAAGAAGAAATCTGGAATCTGGTTTTGTTAAAGGAACAAGCTAGCGCTTGCCAGGTAGTGTTAATGTGGGCGTAAAATAATAACAATGGTTAATTAGAAAAGCTGAGTTTATAAAGCATAAAATAATTTTTAAAAAGAGTAATTTAAAAAGGAGTCAATATAGTAGACATGCCTATAAGTGCTCAGCCGGGTGTGATGGCACACACCTGTAATCCCAGTACTCAGGAGACTGAGGCAGGAGGATTGCCAAGAGTTCAAGGCCAGCCTGGGGTACATAGTGAGTTCAAGACCAGCCTCAGTTACACAGTGAGACCCTGTCTTCACAAAAACCAAACAAACAAAAAAAGAGTGCTCAGGCAAAAATCTTATAAGAAATTTTTTCTGTTTTTTTTTCCAATGAGCATTTTCTCCAGAAAAAGAAAGTTGTTTATTTGTATAGTATGAAGTTCATGTGAGTCTGTCCAAAAAGCTACTAATGGCATTTATCTGGAGGATCCAAACTAGTTGTTTCTCTAGGATGTTAGTGCCTGACTCTGAGACTTTTGGGCTGTGTGCACCCAACAAGAAGAAGACAGGCTGAAGAAATTTTGTGCTGAATGCTCAAATGTTAGAGCATTTACTCAAGAGTGCAGAAATGTCATGCTTAGAACTGCCTAATAGTTGGCCAGATCACCAAGTTGCATGTATAAACAAAATTGTAAAATTAATTTAATGAACTTTGGTTGTCACTAGAGACAGAAGATGCTACATTTTAATCGAGTTAGCTTTAAATATCTTACCCTTGGTGAGTGTACTCCAGAGTTCACATTTCAGTTGTTCATTTTTGAGCCAAGACTTCATAGTTTTCCAAATAGAAAGGTCATGGTTTTTCTGGAAATAGGACAGCGTTGCAAAACAGCCTTTTAATGAGCAAAGTTTAATGAATCAAAAGTTTAGGGATTAAACTTCTTATATATGTGGGCTTAGAGAAATGTTGCACAATAAGAATTTTCTGAGTTTATCCAAATTCTGAACATGTGTAAGATTTAGGCAGAGCTAAATTAAATTAGTGGTGTGGCATCCTCCACCCTTTTTTAATGGCTTCCAGCTAGAAAATCCTACCACAAGAAATAGGCAGTGTCCACTGTAAAATCTTGTTCTACTTAGGAGTCTGATACAAAGAAAATTAAAATACAGATTCTTGGGCTGGTGAGATGGCTCAGCGGCATAAGCGCCTGCCTTGCAAGCGCGAGGGCCCGAGTTCGACTCCCGGAACCCACATAAGAAAAAGGGGCCGGTGATATCGCTCAGCGGCACGGGCGCCTGTTGGCGCGCGAGGTCCTGAGGTCGACCCCCCGGTACCCACAAAAAAAATACAGATTGTTTTACAGAAAAAATGAGATCTCTAAACCTTTGAATTTAAAAAAAATATTAAAAAATAGTGAATCCAGTTTCACCAGGACTTTTTGGTTTTAAAATTTCTAGTTCCTTCAAAGAGCAAAGGTTGCCAGTTCAAACAAATATTTGACTTCTCTTTTCCCATGGACTAGAGCAATTCCGGGAATAATAAAAGTCCCTTTGGATACACTCCTATAGCACCCTCGAGCTGTTCCAAACTAAGCCCCAGTCACAGAACGGTGAAGAACTAGTCGTTTCACTGCGGAAAGGGGAGAAAGAGCTATAGCACGGAGCTGTCTTGGGCCAGTGCTTTTGGAGAGGGAGCGCCGGCTCGGCGTTCTCAAGGCCGGCACCCCGGGGCACCCTCGCGTTAGCCCGCCGAGCCCACGAGGGGTGGACGTCCTCGCTCACGTCCTGCGCGCAGACCACCTGCCCGGCCGCGCACCGATACCCAAGTGTCCCGCAGGCTTTCGGCCCGGGTGATGCTTTGGGGCACAATGTCTTGGTCACCGCCACAGATGACCCATAAGGTCGAGATGTTTCCAGGAACTATTTTTCTATTTTTGTTTTGCTGTCAATTCTACGGTGAAGCATTGTTTTTCTGGCACAAACTCGAAAGGCCAGGAACTGTTTCGACTGGTGCACGTGTCGCAGGTCAAAACCTTCCATGACCTCACAGCGCACTGCTTGTTTCCGCGGTGCCGCAATTCAGAGCTGGAACGTCCCCAGTGCCCCAGGCCTTGGAGACTCGTCCCGGCAGGGGCGCTATCTGGAGACCACGGAACCCTGGGGGCGGGGCCTAGTCGGAGGGAGTGACGTCACAAGGGCGTGTCCCCGGGAGGTGTTCCAATCCTGGCCCCTCCCCTTCCTCGGTCTTTGCTTCCAGGCTGCCATGGGCTTCTGCAATTGGGTACGTACAGTGCCACCCTGAGCCCAGAGCAACAGGACCAAGACCATGGCCTGAACCTTCGACAGGGTGGTCCAAAATAAACCTTTCCTCCCTTTTATATTATTTATTTTTGTATTGTACTCGGGATTGAACCCAGAGCCTCACACATGCTAGGAAAGCACTCTCACCATTGTGATAACACCCCCTCCCCCTTCGTTTTGAGTCAGCAGCTCAGTATAAGTAAGTTGCCCAGGCTGGCCTCCGACTTGTTACCCATCTGCCTCAGCCTCCTGAGTACCTGAGATTACAGGTGTGTACTACCACGCCTGGCTTTTAATTTTTCAGAGCTGGGAAACACTTGCTAGGCTAAGTGGTCTACCATGGAGCTCAGCCCCCAAAGCCAATCTTTCTTCCTCAATTACGTTATTTTGTCACTGTAATGGAAAGCTAACACATATCATTTCCAAATTTTTGATTATCCTTGAAACATCTTGAAATAAAGTTTCCCAGTTGAAATATGCATGCATGGATGTATAATAAAGGACAGAGGAAATTGTACAAACTTGTTAATTTATTACAAAATGTCCACTCACAGAAAAACACAAGAAAACTTTATATTTTTATATTTGGGAAAAGAACTGGCGTCTCCGATACAAAATAATTTACACATAATCCATACAATTTTATTTTATATAGAAATAGGTCATTATTACAACAGCTGTACAATTCACTACACTTCCTCTTATAGTTACATAAAATCTTTTCTTTAGAAACCTCCCAACATAACAAAACATACAAAAAAAGCAAAGTGCATTTGAAAAGGAAAAACCCAATTCTTGGAATCATCATGGAGAATAAGCAGAGACGCAGCATCCTCACTTAAGGGGGGCTCCTGGGGTTTGCGCCCCTGGGGTGGGGGCCTGGCCTGGGAAACCTCTTCCCTCTTAGAGTTCTCTAGGGAATTCTGCATTAGCTGCAAGACTGTGCTTTGCTTGGAGTCCACCTTTGTAGTTGCAATCAACAAAGTAAACAGGAAATCGTCCAGTGTTATGTGGAGGGGAAATCACCAGGTGGGGCAGGGGCTGAAGAGCTTCGTTCTGTTAGGGTTGGGGTCTGCAGAGGGAACCGGTCTACGGCTTGGTTAAGAACAACCAGGCTTGCTATCTGATTGGTGGGCCGTTTTTATCACTGTGGGCTCCAAGTAAAGTCATGAGACCTTGTTATTTTTAAGAACAGAAAGTGTCTAAGTTATTTCCTCGGTGCAGCTGTGCAAATTAAAACAAAAGAAAAACAACCACTTAAAAATAATGAAAAATAATTTCTTTATTCTCTCTCTGCAACAGATCTTGGACCCAGTCCTTCTCCAATGCAAAGACGACTGAGACAGGGAAGACCAGCTAGGGCGTGGAGACAGGGCCACTCTGTGGAGCAACCAGTGCACTCTCCAGGGAGGCGGCCAGGGTGCTATCTCTGCAGTAAACTGAGTCATGCCGCCTACCTGGGCACTCGGTTCCATCCAGTATGGCTGTAGAGGGTGCCCGAGAACCTTGCAGCACAGAAACATGGCCATCCACGGTGCATCCAGGAGCTCTGAAATGTACGCAGGTGCCCGGAAGCCAGGGCTTTAGCTCACACCGCTTTCCCTGTCTCCCGTCACCACCCCTCGTCCATCCGTTAAAGCTGATCATGTTCGACTCCAGTGCCAGGGCACTACCGGGGCGGCTGTTGGAGGCCCGACGACTCGGACACACGGCTGACCCTGCGGGGTGGGCGTGTGGGCTGGGGCTGCACGGGGGGTGGTGGGGCATAGCCCAGGGTCCCCAGCTGCTGGGAGTAGGTGGAGAGGGGCAGCGAGTCTGGCTGCTCACTGTGCAAAGAGGTCGGCGCCTGTGCCAGGGAAGAAAAGAGAAAGGCTGCAGAACAGGTAATGACTGGTCAGCCCCTCTGCTGCCTTCAGTGTCCCTTCAGTGCCCTGGGGGCGGCAGGGGCTGGGCTGTGCTCAGAGTGTGGGGCTGTCCTCCTCTGATGGCCGGGGTGTCTCATCGGGAGAGGTGGCTCTGGCTGCACCTAGGGGGCCGTGAATGGAGGCGAAAGCAGCCTTAGCTCTCATGGTGGAAGGGACTTCTGAAGCGAAGCTCTCTGCCAACACTGCGGGTTCCCTCTGGCCCAGTGCACCTGGGGCTGAGGCTGCGGGGATGGTTTCTTGTGTGTGTTCCCACATCTACACGTGGCCTGTGTGGCCTTGGATTATGGAGCCTGAGACCTCGTGCAGATGGCTAGCAGGACAGAATTTGCACACACGTGCAAGGTGTGATGGAAATGTACAGGGAATACTTATGTAAAAAATGATTATAGTAGAAGACACATTGCCATAAATCCCCCTCGGAATCCTCCCACCTCACTTCAAACACACTTATCCCATGGTTCTTGCCACTTTCTGAAGCAGTTCTAGAGTCCTCTTTCACAAGTGTCTTTATGAGGTGAGATAAAAAATGCCGCGAATTCTGCGGCCCAGCACCATCCAATGGAAAGGAAACGTGTGAAAACATGACACTGTGTCCTCGTCCATTGGAACTGGCACTGTGTGACTTCCAGCTCTCCCCCAAAGTCAAAATGACAATGAAAATCGATGTTTTGAATCAATTCAGGACATGGAGCCAGCCACAACAGCACAACTAAAGACACTCATGAAAGAGGACTTCCGGAACTGCCGCAGGAAGTGGGAAGAAGGAGGGGATAAGTGTGTTTGAAGTGAAGAGGGTATTTTAAGGGGGATTTACAGCAATGTGTCTTTTACTGAAATATGTTTTGTTTTGTTTTTTTCATATGCGGGTACCGGGAGTCGAACTCGGGACCTCGTGCTTGCCAGGCAGGCACTTATGCCCCTGAGCTATATCGCCGGCCCTGAAATATGTTAAGAGTGTAAACATTCACCATATTTTTTGGCCACACCTCATAGGTCTGCACGCTTTCCCCTCCTGGCCCTGTTCCTGTGACCGTTCCCAGCACAGCCACCCAGCAACACCTACTAGGAAACACCCTGAAGTTCAGAAGCCTTGGCCTTTGGATGCTTCTGTCTTATTTCCCACTCTTCTTCCCAATCCATGTCGCCTCAGAGAAACTCAGTACCCCGACCCCACTTTCAGAGCTGCCCAGCACCCTTTCCCCCTGCCAAGTCCTTCATCTCTGCTCCTCTCCCGCTTCAGGCATTTCCTGGACCTGCTGGGCTCTGCGGCAGAGGCCTCGAAGGCCTCTTCTCCCCAGTCCCTGCCTCTGCGGAGCTCCCCTCCTCATGCTCTCCCTCTGTGCTCCCGAGTCTGGCTGTGCACCATGGTCCCCACGGCCCCCACCCTGAGGTCCTAAAGGCAGAGAGCAAGTCCAGAGCTCTACATCCTCGCCTGGCATCTGCATTGCGCCTCTCCTCCTCCTCGCCTTCTTGCCCCCTCCTCATACACCCCAAGTCCCTGCTATGCCCCGAGACTGGCAGGTCTGCAAAGCCAAAGCTGGAGCTGACCCCACGGTGGGGGGTTGGGAGACTGGAGAATTACTGAACAGGTGGCTCACAGCTTTGGAGGAAGTTACATCCCATACCCACAAGGTTGATGCTCTCCACCTCTGTCCCATGGTCCTCAAGGTGTCCCCTGGTCTGGCCAGAGCAGGAAGCCCTGGGCACATGCTGAAGGGGCAGCTGGAAGCCTCCGGCAGCCTCAGTGGGCCTGTGGCTCCCATCGGAATCCCAGACTGGGGGCTCCCACCCTCCTTCCATCCAATGTGTTTGACACTTTTGTGAAATAATTTTTGCCTCATAAGTAGTAAATGTGCTCCACATTTCTGGGCAAGACCCAATATCACACAACATTGTATTTATTAAGGCAGTTTGATGAGCATTTAAATGTGATTTAACTTCATATTTGTGTAAGACTTTTCTTGTTGTTTATTTATATTTGGTTTTTTGAGACAGGGTCTTGCTAGGTAGTTTGCTGGCCTTGAACTCACTATGAAGCCCAGGCTGGCCTCAAGCTTGCAGTGATCCTCCTGCCTCGGCCTTCTGAGTGCTGGGATTACAGCTGTACGCTACTATTCCTGGCCTTTGTTTTTCATTTTTGAGACAGAGTCTCATTTAATTGCCCGAGCTAATCTGGAACTTATTATTATTATTATTATTATTATTATTATTTTTTTTTTGAGACAGGGTCTCCCTATGTAGCTCAGACTGGCTTTGAAATCACTACATAGCCCAGGCTGGCCCCAAACTGGTAGTGATCCTCCTGCCTCAGCCTCCTAAGAGCTCGAATTACAGACATGCACCACCCATGCTCAGCTCAGCCTTGAACTTGTGATTCTCCCGCCGCAGCCTCCCTCATAGCAGGATTGCGGGTGTGAACCTGGCTGTGTAAGACATTATACGCGTACCAAAAAGTCAGCAACGACGGTACTAAGGTCCGTTTCTGCTCTAATAAATACGGACATAGCAAGGTGCAGGGTCAGGAGAAGGGACTTCCTCTGAAGGACCTGCTGAGCACTGAACCACGTGAGGCGCAAGAGCTGCTCCTTCATTTCTCACGCTCCCTATGCACAGGTTTAAAAACCTTAGGCATCAAAAGCAATTGAACCCAGGACAGGATCTGTATGGGGCAGAGCGACCTGGAAAGCGGGGAGGGCACTTGGCCTTGCTCCTAGGTGCCCCCCCACCGTCCCGGTGCCCACCTGCAGGTAGTGCGGTGGCTGCTGCGGGGCTGGCTGGGAGGCGGGGAAGCTGGGGTGCAGCACTGCCTGCCCCATCAGCAGGACAGGCGTCGAGGCGCTGCTGCTGGCCGGGTGCGAGTCCGGACTTGGAAACACGGCCTGGCTCGGTGTGAACCTGCTCGTTTCACAAGGGGAGGAGAAAACAGATCCTTTAAGAAAAAGGCATTGATATGACACCAAAAGCACAGGAAATGAGAAAAATCGGTAAAACTGCATGGAAAACTGGGTACATTGAGGATGCCGTTAACAGAGGGGAAAGGCAGCCCATGGGCTGGGAGGAAACATTTGCAAATCCTCTGTCTGAAGAGAGATGGGTGCTGGGAACGTATCAAGAATTCCCCCAGCTCCATCACCCCCATGGCCACCAACCAGTAATACCCACAGCCCAACCAGAGCAGTGGGCGAGGGCCTGAGTGACTTTTCGCCAAAGAGAAGATGTGGGTGCCAGACGGCATGCGATACAATGGTCCACGTCAGAAGTCAACAGAGAAGAGCAAATCGGAACCGAAAGGAGCTTCCATTTCACATCCATTACCCTGACCCTCATATTAAAAAAACAAAACAAAAAAAAAAGAGCCGGGTGTAGTGGCACAGGCCTGTAATCCCAGCACTCTGAGAGGCTGAAGCAGGAGGATTGAACATTTGAGCCCAGCCCAGGGAATTTAGGGACTTGGCAAGACCTTATCTCAAAATAACAAATAACAAATAACAAAGGTCTGGGGAAGTAGCTTAGTGCGATGCCCTGGGCTCAATCTCTAGTTCCACAAAAACAAAACCAGTAGAAAAAGCACTTGTTGATAAGGATGTGGAGACACTGGGATTCCTGTGCACTGGTGCTGGGAACGTCAAATGGTATAAAACAATATGCAGAGTCCTCAAAAACTTAAACCCAGAATGACCTTGGGATCCGGCAATTCCACTTCCGGGTATGCACCCAAAGGTGGCAGAAGCAGGCACCTGAGCAGGCATTTGCACACACAGAAAAACACCGTTCACAATCATGCTGAAAGGCAGAAGCCACCCAAGTGTGCACTGACAGAGGAATGGGTAAAAAATAGAATGCAGCCACACAGCGGAATACTACGCAGCCTTAAAAGGGAGGGATCCTGATGTGTGCTCCGGCAGCAGGGAACGTAGGATAAGTGAGATAAGCCAGTCACCAAGGACAAGTAGTCTGTGTGGTACTGAAATAGAATCAGACAGCTAGGAAGCGCAGAGCTAGAGTTTACCAGGCGCAGAGGTGCAGTCTGGGAAGATGAGAGAGTTCTGGAGATCATGGTGGTGCTAACTGACTACGTCAAATAGTTAAAATGATAAATACTGTACTCGGTATATTTTACCATGCACACATTCAAGAGGTGGGATTTAGGGAGAAGAGGCAACAGCCAAAAACCAAGACCCAAACGTCCCCAGCCCGGGCAGGGGACGTCAAAGCGCCTGCCCGTGGGGTGCAGGCCTTCGCCACCCTCCTGTCACGCATCGCTGTCACTGGGGGAGGCTGGAATGTCCCAGCCCTAGAAAGTCCTCCAGCAGGGCTGGGTGGAGCTCAGTGCAGAGCATGCCTGAGGCCTTGGCTTCCGGCCCCAGCGGCCCCTCAAAATGTTGTCCCAAGGCTGTGGGGAGACCTCAGAGATCATCTTTGAAGTGTCAGGACACTGCAAGGGCCACCCGCCTCCACCCTGTAGGGTGCGCACCCTTGGGGACTGCAGCCTCGGCCCTTTCAGGCTTGGTCTACACTGATTAGGAGAAGGAAAGCATCCCTGTGCCTGAGTTTCCACTGGGATGAGGCGAGGCTACACAGGGGCCCCGGAAATGCTTAGCTCCTGCTTATGCGGGTCGCTGAGGGACACGGGAAGGACTGCAGGGCCCTGTCCTGGTGACCTTCGGACCCCAAGTTCCAAAGTTCACACACGACTGACTCAGGCATCGCAGTCCTATCGTCACTGCCCTCAAAGGGCTGGAAACTGCTTTCCAGGACTAAGGGTTCGTCCTCCTGTCCCTCCTAAGTAGGCAGCTGACACCTGCTGTGGGCCCGGGTATGAGAGGAGCAGAGGCTGGGAAGGCTGTGGTTTGAGTGTGGACCCCAGAAGTTAGCTATTGAAAACTCAACCCCTGCAGTCCCTCGTAGCTGTGCTTGGGAGTGACTAGGGTGAGAGGAAGTCCTGGAGTGGGGCCCCCAGGACAGCCCTGGTGGCTTCATGAAAGAGACCCAAGCCAGCACCCTCGCTGTCTGTCCATGCGGTGCCTCTGCCCTGTGATGACGAGGCAGGAAGGCCTCCCAGGTGTGTCTAGGAGCTAGGCGGAGCCAGCAGGGGGACACCAGTGCAGCTCTTGGGCCGCCCTGCCTCCCCTGCCACCTACTTGATGTGCTGTCCCGTCCTGCTAGCCTCTGCAGGTGGCCTCGCGTCGCAGGACCCAGGCATCATGGGCTGGATGGGCTGGCTCAGCAGCAGCCTTCGAGCAGAGGAGAAAGGGCCAACGTCGGCCAGCAGCCAGGCGGCCAGGTGCCCACCTCCCACTCCCGTGTTCAGCGGGGCCACCTCCGGGCCACCAGGACCCCACGCCCTCTCCCGCCACCTCCTGCAGAGCCCTCGGCATCTGTCTGAACTCCGCCTCCCTCCCAGGCAGACAGGAGGGAAAAGTGTACGTGGTGCCTCAGTTTCCCTTTTCACACAGCCGGGTGGGCAGCGTCGCACCTGAGCTGCCGGTCGTGGCTGAAGTCGGGGCCCGGCTGGCACTGGCTGGCATCCTGAGAGGTGGGCACGGGGGCGGCCAGGCTCAGAGCTGGGGGCAGCAGTGCCGCGGTGCTGCCGAAGGGGGGCGGCAGGCTGCTGGCCAAGCGGCTGCTCCCCTGCACCACCTGGGGGCTTCGCATGGGCTTTGGACCCTGGAGCATCGTTGAACAGGAAAGAAAAAAAAATTTAGACTGGAGATGGGCATGACGGTGCACGCCTGTAATCCCAGCAGACCAGGAGGCTGAGGCAGGAGGATCTCAGTTCAAGCCCAGCCTTGGGCAACATGGCAACTTCAGGAGACTGTCTCTAAATAAAAAATAAAAAAGGCTAGGGCTGAAGCTCAGTGTGAAGGCTCTGGTTTGATTCCCTGCAGCACAAACAAAAACGAAAAACAAAAATCTTAGACTCAGCTGAGGTCATCTCCACAGGAAACCTTCCAGGTGCAGAGCTCCTTCTACCTGCTGGCTTTTCCCCCTAAGGTACTGAGCCCTTTCTAGGTTACAACTGGCTTCCCATTGGGTGGGAGGCTCCAAAAGGACCCCTGGGGTCCCTCCTGTCTTGGCCAGTGCCAGCTTCTCAGTGGCCAAGTAACACCAAACCCTGTCTTCTGCTTCACAAATTCCACCCCAGATGCAAGGCTCCATGAGGCCTCCTGCTGCCCCAGGGCCTTTGCACAAGCTGGTCCTCTGTGTGGGATGTCCTGCCCCTGCTATTGCCAAGGCCCCTCTTTCCCCTTGGGTCTCTACTACAGTACTGTCTTCTTTGGGAAGCCCCTGGCCACCTGCTTAAACCTCTAACCCCATCCCACCCCCACTAGCTTTCCCACATCACCACGGAATGACTTACTGTGATTTTTTCTCCTTTCTCTCTCCCTCCACTTGTTTCCCTCTGTTCTTTTTTGCCCACCGTTCTCCCTCAGTGCTTGGAAGTCAGTGCCTGGCACGTGGTGACTGCTCTGTAAATGCTGGTCTGGCAGAATCATGAGTGAAGGAGGGGCGGGCCTGGGTTTGCTTCCCAGTTCTTGCCTGTCCCCCTGATGTCCCTCCCCACAGTGACAACCACAGTGCCTTCCTACAAAATCCTGCAGGATCTGGTAGTGCAAATCCTGTTCATTTTCTCTTTTCCAGAATTTCCTTGGCTAATTCTTACCCACTCGTTTTTCTGATGAGCTTTCAAATGAAAAGCCTCTATTTTCAGGCAAAACCCTTCCGTTTGGATAAGGATGGGCTAATGCTGTCTACACACGTACAGTCAGTTAGCTCTCCACACCTGCGAACTCCATCAACCACTGCTCAGAAATATTTGAAAAATAATTACACCTGTACCGAACATACACAGATCTTTTCTTATCACGATTCCCTAAGTGACGCAGCTCTTTATGTGGCATTGCTATCGTGGAAAGTGTTTACAGTCAGCCAGGGGTGATTTGAAGAGTACGGGCTGCAGCAGCACGGTAAGAGAATTCGTCTGGTATGTGCAAGGCCCAGCACTAAACAAAAAGTCTCCAGGAGGATGTGGGTAGCTTCTATGCAAATACTGGGCTGTTTTATAAAAGGGACTTAGCATCCCTGGCTCTCGGCCCACTGGGGCCTTGAACCCATGCCCTCTGGTGCCGAGGCTGACTGCAGCAGTGATCAGCTGCACCCTGGCTGAGTTCCCCACTGCTGAGGGCAACTACTGCCCCCCCCCCGTCCTGTGGATTCAGGTGCTTAGTGGATGCTCAGGGAAACTGCAGCAGCCGCAGGGCGTGAAGGCCAAGGACAGACTGCTTCCTGCTTCCGGCCTGTAACCTGGGGAGGGGTGAGCCCTTGGGACTTCTTGAGTCCACTCCACTCAAGTGCCGGGTTCCCCCAGTGGCCCCAGGGAGACAGTGGGGTCATGGGTGGCTTGTACTGAGCAGCTCAGGTTGCAAGAGAAGGGTTCGGTGGGGACTCTGGCTGGCCTGGAGGAGCAAGGCGGTCCTGGGTGAAGGGACAATGAGCAGAGGAGGCTGCTCCGGTGGGCAATCAGGAGTGGGCGAGGGGATGGGGGACAGGTGTGCCGGGGCCACCATGTGAGGGTTTGGGGCGTCCTCTGCTCCAGCTCTAGTGCGGAATCGAAGTGGAAAGCTGCCTGGTGTCTTCAAGGGCAAACGTGCAAAACACAGAAGGAAGCCAACTCAACTTGGACCTGCAAAGTGACTTTTAAAAAAGTAGAGAAAAATGCACCCCAGTCCAGAGGAGCAGCTGCTGTTGTTTCCTAGGTCTCATCAGCTGCAGGGACCAAGTACGTCCTGGCCTGCACGGTGCGCCCGATCTGGAGAAGCACACAGGGACCAGGGCACGCGTACCTGGCTAGAAATCACGCTGGACTCTCTGAGCAGGTGCTGGCTTGTGACCTGGGCTGAGGCCATCTGCCCCGGAAGCTGGGGGCTTGTCACAAGCTGGGGCTGAGACACAGCAGCCACCCTTTGTGGCAGCTGCTGCTGCTGCGCCTCGGGCCGCTGGGCACTGCTGAAGCTCAGGGAGATGGCCGGCTGCTGCAGGAACATCTGGGGACAGAGAGAAACCGCTGTAAGTGGGGCAGGTGTGCTCCCCAGGTGCGCACCTGCTCTGTGTCCCGTCACAGGAAGGGGGCAGATCTGCAGTGCCCCGACTGGCCTGGAAATGGTGCATTGACTCAGCTGTCACCAGCAAGTGCCCAGGATGCCCAGCCTGGGACTGGACAGAGTGGTCAGGGTGGGGAGACACCATCTCTGCCCTCATGAAGGTCGTCATCAAGTGGCTGTCTGGCGGTGTGAAAGAAGCTGGGACCCAGGTGCTTTAGGATAATTTGACGCCCTTGTGGGCAGCTGAAGTTGGCTCAGTTTCTCTCAGAAGGAGGAGGTATGTGGGGGGCCTTATGTCTCTGGGTTCAGTACCTGCAGATTCAACCAGTCTTGGATCAGAAATATTTGGGAAAAAATTCCATCTGTGCCAAACCTGTACAGATTACTTGCTTTACCATTACCCTTAAACAACAGAGGACAGCAGCTATTTACACTCGCTTGCCGGGATTAGGTACGTGGATGCCACATGATAACCCACAGGTGATTTGTCGGGTGTGGGTAGGTTCCATGCAGATGCCATGCTATTTCCCATAATAACTTGAGCGCTGTGGGTTTGAGTATCCGCGGGGAATGTTGGGACCAAACCCTCATCAACCCTGAAGGCTGACTGTATTTGATTTAAAACAGTGAAGTGCTTAGGAAGATTTTACTTGTTAGGTGTCCGTATTTTCTTCGCTAGGTACACGAAATGTTTGACAGATTCAGATATGTGAAATCTGCCAGGAAATGGGTTTGATAATGTCGATTATTCATAATTTGCTAAACTTATAAACTAAATGAACATAAACGAACACAAGTGGAAGCATTGTTCTTTTAAGGCCAAGTTAGTAGATTCGTAAGAAAAACTGGATCTGTAAGCTGACTCTGGATGTTGGAAAAAAACAGCTTTAAATGATTTTCATAATAATTTAACCAAGGACCTAGTGACACTTCCTTTAGCAAAATCCCCTCTTTGGCATTAAAGACACCCACTAATCTTAGCTATGTCGCCTTCCGCTGTGGGGCTCCCAGGAGGCACCGCCTCCTCTGGCACCTGCGTGTTCAGCCCCGGACCAGGGACAGTGACCGGCAGACACAGCTGCACAATGGGGCAGGTGTGGCCTGGCAGGTGAGAGCTGGTGCCCACAGGGGCTGGGAGGAGCCCAAGGGGTGGGCCAGCTCAGGGGCTCATTTGTGGTGGCTGGGGTCGCGAGGCAGCCACCGAAGAGAGAGAGGCACCTCCCCGCGACTGGGCTGACCTACGCTCTTCTCATCTCCCGGCTCCTCTCGTGCCCAACCCCCAAGCCAGGAGTCGGCGAGAGGCTGGGAGCCGAATCCACCAGCTCGGAGCCAGGGCCCTCGAGTTTGAGGGTTGGTGTTTTATGTAATTCCAGCCGGCTCTGAGCGTGCAGCTTGTTTATCGCCAACAGCTAACCTATGTCTCACACTTCAGTGAAAACCTAGTCTTCAAACCCAGTGACCATGTATTTTTTAGTAGGATACAATTTACGTTGATTAGAAATCAACTAAGTGTGTGCTTTGTTTATGACAAGCCTTCATTGTTATCTAGCTGAAGAGAGAGATACTTGGGTTCCAGCCGCCACCCCACCCCCTATTAGCAGTAGAACCCGGGGCAGTTTCACCGCTCTTTAAATTCTTGGTTTCCTCGCACACGAGTCAGCACCATTAACAGCAGACACCTCGCAAAGGATTACAGGAGCTCAATCATATGAAGTACCTGAGACTCAGCAAACAGTGAATAAATGCTAGGCAATAATAATATAAAAGAGCCGGGCATGGTGGTGCACACCTGTAATCCTAGCACTCGGGAGGCTGAGGCAGGAGGATCGTGGTGAGTGTGAGGCCAGCCTGGGCTACATAGTGAGTTCGAGGCCAGCCTGGACTACAGATTGAGACCCTGTCTCAAGAAACCCCCCCAAAATATAAAAGGATATTTTTGCTCCTTTTACTATTGGGGCACATTAAAATTATCTCATGAATGAATGAAAAAATATATGAATGAATGAAACGTTCTGCTCAGACCATTTCTACTTGTGTGATGTAACAGTCTGTTTCTGCTTCTCTGTCCCACTGAGGTAGGAGTATGTTCTTGGACACCAGAAACCCCGTTCTGGTTATTGTTATGTCCCTGCAGTGCCCAGACAGGTGCTTGGCACAGAATGAGTGCCTGTCGGATGGATGGATGGATGGAAGGAAGATGGGCAGAAGGAGGAATGGACGGAAGGAAGGATGGATGGATGGAAGATGGGTAGAAGGAGGAATGGATGGAAGGAAGGATGGATGGATGGAAGATGGGTAGAAGGAGGAATGGATGGAAGGAAGGATGGATGGATGGAAGATGGGTAGAAGGAGGAATGGATGGAAGGAAGGATGGATGGATGGAAGATGGGCAGAAGGAGGAATGGATGGAAGGAAGGATGGATGGATGGAAGATGGGCAGAAGGAGGAATGGATGGAAGGAAGGATGGATGGATGGAAGATGGGTAGAAGGAGGAATGGATGGAAGGAAGGATGGGTGGATGGAAGGGAGATGCATAGAAGGAGGAATGGATGGAAGGGAGGATGGATGGGTGGAAGGAAGATGGGTAGAAGGAGAAATGGATAGAAGAAAGGATGTATGGATGGATGGAAGGAAGATGGGTAGAAGGAGGAAATGCATGGAAGGAAGGATGGATGGGTGGAAGGAAGATGGGTAGAAGGAGGAAATGCATGGAAGGAAGGATGGATGGATGGAAGGGAGATGTGTAGGAGGAGGAATGCATGCAAGGAAGGATGGATGGATGGGTGGAAGGAAGATGGGTAGGAGGAATAGATGGAAGGATGGATGGATGGAAGGGAGATGTGTAGGAGGAGGAAGGGATGGAAGGGAGGGTGGATGGATGGAAGGGAGATGTGTAGGAGGAGGAAGGGATGGAAGGGAGGATGGATGGATGGAAGGAAGATGGGTAGGAGGAGGAATGCATGGAAGGAAGGATGGTTGGATGGGTGGAAGGGAGATGGGGAGGAGGAGGAATAGATGGAAGGATGGATGGATGGAAGGAAGATGGGGAGGAGGAGGAATGGATGGAAGGATGGATGGATGGGTGGAAGGAAGATGGGGAGGAGGAGGAAATGCATGGAAGGATGGATGATGGATGGGTGGAAGGAAGATGGGTAGAAGGAGGAATAGATGGAAGGATGGATGGATGGATGGAAGGAAGATGGGTAGGAGGAGGAATGCATGGAAGGAAGGATGGATGGGTGGGTGGAAGGAAGATGGGTAGGAGGAGGAATGCATGGAAGGAAGGATGGATGGATGGGTAGTAGGATGGATGGATTGGGGAAAGGATGGGTTGATGGATGGCTGAAAGTACCAACCAAGGGACAGACATGTCATTTGCCATTGCTATAGGTGTCCTTGTGGGCGTTCACCCGAGTAGCCAGCAGAGGGTGCACATGCTCCCAAGAAGAGCAAGAGGTGGTGTTGCCCTCACTGTGGGGCCACAGGGTCTTTTCCAGGAGAGCTGTGGCCTAGCTGGGGCCCCTTATGACCCCAGCGAGATGCAAACACCACAGCCTGAGAGGACCTTCCCTCCTAACCCAGTCAAAGGTTCACACTCAGCAAACGCCAGAAACACAAGGTCTCGCTGACGGTTCTGAAGCCTGAAGCGAGACAGGGAAGCCCACTGAGCTGGGTCGGGCAGAAGACCCTGGAAGGGGAATTCTGGTTTGCTGCTGCACACATCCAGGCCTCTGCTGCCTCAGCATAAAGTAGAAGTGGTTTGTTGTTGTTGTTTTTGGTTTTTTGAGATAGGGTCTCATTATGTAGTTCAGACGGGTCTTGAACTCACTACCCAGCCCAAACAGGCCTGGAACTCAGTGATCCTCCTGCCTCAGCCTCCCCATATGCCTAAGATTACAGGCATATGCCATCATACCTGGCCTAATAAAGTGGAATTTTATGGCTTAAGAAGATGACTTCCTAAAAGGTTTCTGGGATCAATTTTATAGAAAATATGTAAAAACAAAACAAAGTAGTTTCCCAATTCTAGGAGGAAAAGTTGTCAGAGGGAAAAGACATCCCTAATATTCAAGAACAAATCAACCCTACACTCATCCTTGATTCTCCATGTTTCCTGTCTGCTCACTTTAATGAATTCTTGCCATTCCAAGACATAGTAGAGGTACACAGCTGGGCAAATGGTCCAGTGAAACCTCACGCGCTGACGTGTCATCTTCGGGATCGAATACGTCTCAATATTTCATCATCCCTCCTTCATCTCTCCCCACTGCCGGGGTGGGGGAGCCAGGAGAATTTTTACTTGCTTATTCTTTGCACGTGAAGCACACAGTTGTTTGTTTTTTCTTTCTTTTTTTTTTTTTTAAACAAATGCCACATTTTGATTAAGCGTTGTAGAATCATTCCTTTAAGTCTTCTGAAAAAACAAGAAGGCTGACTGTGGAGGAAATGTTCTCTGGTTGAGCCTCGGTGGATTTCCATGTTCTCTGGAAAATTCCACCATGAAGATAAGGACAAAGGAACAAACTCGGGGAAGGAAAGAACCCAGAGGAGGAACAAACTGAGAGCCCAATGTCCCCCTCACCCTGAAGGAACTCGGGCGCTCCTCAACACGGGCGCCTCGCACGTTAACAAAGCCCACTGGCCATACAGAAAACACCATCGTTCTTTCCAACAGGGAGTCAGGGCAGGGACTCTGCTGCCTGCTATTTTAAAATATTGCTGCCGGGGGAAAAACAGGAGGTGGAAGAGCCCAGGAGCGAGGAGGATGCTCTCAGGTCTACCTGGCTCTCAGTAGTTTCTGGCTCAATTTCCCCTCCTGGGAGTGTAAAAATCCCATTACGGTAACTGAGTCGGGCCAAGTTCTGGGCTACCAACCTCACCCTGAGTTCAGCGAGGAAAACATTACAGTGGGGACGGAAGAAGCAAAAGGGGGCAACAGCTTGATCACCCTGCTTCTCTTATCAGTGTGACCTCATCAGCGCGGGGTGTCACTGATGTGGGGGAGGAAGCAGAGGGATGTGAGTGTGGCCTTGGCTGGTGTAGATGCCAGGAAGTGTGGACACAGCGTGGGAGGGAGCAGCCAGTGTCCCTCTTGGGTCCCCTCGCCTCCAGGCAGAGCTGCGGGAGACCCCGGGAAGCAGATGGCCTAAAAGAGGCCTCTCCAGCCGCCAGCGAGACCACAGAGCCTGCCTGTCACTGGGCTCCTGAACTTTGTGAGTGGGATGGCCAGGTGGAGTGGGGTCTCTGTGGCAGGGATGGGACAGTGGCAGGGACAGTACTCTGTCATTCCTACTTCATCTCTCCTAAATGCTTGTGGTTCCCAGGGCAGCCGCCAAGGTTGGCGAGGAGGACATTTGCATTGAAGGACTGGGTCCCATGACGCGCTTGTGAACATGACTGCGTCCAGGGGTCCAGGGCTGAAGTGAATAAAACTCCATAAAAAGAATCTATCCTAGAAAGAGAGACAATCTGTACAGTTTTTCCTCCCCCTAAGAAACTGTTCAAAAGGATTCCAAGAACTGACATCTGGGGGTCACAGTGGTACGGTTTCTAGCTCGATGCCCCCTACCCAGGAGCCTCAGGTGCTCCTAGGCAGGGATTTTGGAAGGTGACTGAATTCTGGGGGGTCAGAGATGACTTGCTGTTAAGAGGCAGGGTCTGGCTGGAAGAAGGGGATCACTAGGGGCGTGGCCTGGAAGGGTTTATCTCCCTCTGCAGCTCTTCCCTTGACCCTCTGCTTCCTGTCAGCCATGAGGCAAGCAGCTCTCCTCCGCCAGACCCTTCCATCATGCGGATTCTGTCTGGAGCCAGCGGGCCACCCAAGCACTGGGGGCTGTGAGAATGAAGCTGTCCTGTGACCCAGGACTGAGACTGGCATCCAGCAGGGTGATCATGGCCAGATGCACAAGTGCCCATGCGCTGGGGCAGCAGAGTGTGTCCCCCAGCGTGAGAGTGAGGGGTGAGGGTGCCACGAGGACCTCATGGGTGGCCTGAGCTGGGGACAGGAGGTGGTTCTGCACTCCACACTTTGCCTGAGGAGGGAATTGGGGAGGCCTGCCCGCTGGGAAGCCAGCCTGAGGGCCACCCCAGCACAGGGTGTCACCTGCACGCTGGAGTCCTGCACCAGGCACAGCTGCTCCTGGATCTTGCGGAGCTCTTCCTGCTGCCACCGGATGTTGGCCTGCAGCACCCGCGTCCGCTGCTCCAGCTGGTCCTTGATGGTCTGGAACACGCCGAGCTGTGCGGAGAACTTCCGGCAGAGGGAGACACAGCGGATCAGAGAGCGAGTTCAGCCTGGCAGGCGGGTCTCTCCGCCAGCTGTCCCATCAGCCCTGGACACTTCCTTTCTGGTCCCCTGGCCATCCTTCCTGGCATCCCCACACCACAGGGGTCATGGTTGCCCCAGACAGCTGTCCTTAGGCTGGGATGACCGCAGGTCACATTTACTGCCTGATGGCTGGGAGGCCCACAGAGGAGAACAGGACCTGCTGAGCCCGCTCACAAGCTGATGTTCCCAACTGAATCAGGTGGACAAAAGACTTCGGAGACGAAGGTCACAAACAGCGCATCTGAGAGGTCCTTTTCCTTCTAGGGTGAGGCAGACTGTAGCTGACACTTTGATGGCATTTCTGGGCCCTGTCGTATCCTGAATCTGACCTTGGCTCTCTTCAAGTGGGCCTGGGGCCACAGAGGCCTCCTCCCCTCCCTCCCATCCCTGGCTCATTTGCTGCTCTGCAACACAAACACACATGCACGCGGAAGAGGAGACAGGCACTGATGTTCCCAGGGGCCCGCAGAGGCCCCAGGTCTGCTCTGCTCAGTGCACCCGTCCCCTGCTCTTAGGCCCTTAGTCCCTTCTGGGGACAGGGTTGGCTTTAGGAGCACCTTGCCGGGGGTCTGTGCCTGGCACCTGTCCACTTCCACACAGAGCTGTCCCGTAGGACGCGTCAGACGGGAGCGGGGCGCAGCCTGGGGCTCCCAGCCCTGGGGGCACTCTCGACTGTGACTTGTCTTTCTTCTCTTCTTTTCCTTTTTCCCCCTCTCCCTACTGTCTCATTTGCCTCCCTTCCTTCTTTCCCTCACTCCCTGCTGTTTCACACTTCCTGTCATTCCCTCCTTTTGTGCCCACGGACTTGCAGATGTCTCTGGAGCCTCCCTTCTCTCTCTGTGGCCTTCTGACCTCCTCCACGAGGGAAAGCGAGGAGAGCCCGAGAGCTGAGAACACAGAAGGGAAAACCCAGTCCCACTTTCCCTGCCTCCCAATTCTCCACCGGCAACCTCCTAGCCATCCTTCTGAGGCCAACCCAAGTGCCACCTCCTCTAGGAGGCCACTGGACTGTTCTGTCATTGATCCTATAGAAACACGGGCCCTGTCATGGTGGTTTCTCCGTTTACCTGCCTGCCTCTCCGTTTACCTCCGGGAACTAAGAGCAAAGACCTTATTCTAGGGGCCGGTGAGATGGCTCAGCGGCTTAAGCGCCTGCCCGGCAAGCGCGAGGGCCTGAGTTCGACTCCCGGATCCCACATACGAAAAAGGGGCCAGTGATATCGCTCAGCGGCACGGGCGCCTGCTGGTGCGCGAGGTCCTGAGGTCGACCCCCCGGTACCCACAAAAAAAAAAAAAAAAAAAAAAAAAAAAAGACCTTATTCTAACCCTCTTTGTACCCCCAGCCCCTCGCCCTCAGACTGGCCCTCACTGTAGCTCCCTTAATGTTGTAGAGGCAAGGAAGGAATCACTCAGCAACGCTGTAATCTTAAAAAACAAAACAAAACAAAACAAAAAAAAACACAAAAAACAAAAAAACCAAATATGGTATTTATAGTTCTGGACCTACAGCTTTTAGACCCTTTCAGAGTCTTCTTATGATACTTGGCTTAATTCAGATCTTTTCTAAAACACCACTGGCCACTTTGGCATTGTCATCAATGAAAGCTATGTGGACGAGGGGCAGAGGAACGACCAGAGATGCGTATGAGGTGAAAAACAGGAAAAACAGTTCTTACGATGTGTGAGGTGCAACTGAAAAATAGGGTGAACGTTTAAATTAAAAAAAACAGTAAAGGACACTTTGCCATGAATCCCCTCAAAATCCTCCCCCTTGCTTAGAACACTCTTATATTCCATGGTTCTTGCCACTTTCTGCAGCAGTTCTGGAAGTCCTCCTTCGGGAGTGTCTTTAATTATGCTGTTGTGGCTGCCTTGATGTCCTGAATCCATTCAAAAAGATCCCCTTTCGTGGTCATTTTGACTTTGGGGAAGAGCCAGAAGTCACATGGTGCCAGATCCGATGAATAAGGTATTCGAGGACAGCGTCATGTTTTCATGAGCTGCTTTTCCACTGGACGGCACTTGGCAGCAGCACTCACCGTATTTTTGATCCCACCTCATAAAGACACTCAAGAAAGAGGACTTCCAGAACTGCTTCAGAAAGCTGCAAGAATCAAGGGATAAGCAAATTCGAAGTGAGGGGAGGATTTTGAGGAGATTAATGGCAATGTGTCTTTTGCTGTAACGAATGTTTAAGATCTAAGCATTCCCTGCACATTGTGATCTCCCCTTGTAGGTGGAGGGACCAGAATGGCAGAAGAGGACAGGTGTACAGATGGGTTTCTTCCCTCCGCTCGCCCCACCTGCACCGGGGGAGGAGTTCCCCATTACGGGTCCTGGTTGGGGCCCACGTGTGTGACCCACATCAGCGCCAACAGCCCATGCGCTCCAGAGGACGTCACCCCCTGTCCCAAGTCCCAGACCCACCTGTGCCATGGGGGCGGGCGGACTCTGCAAAATGGTCTGGGGCAGGAGCTGCTGCGCGAGGTCACAGGACGAGGGGGAAGGCAGAGGCGCCTGGGAGAGAGCGGGGCTTCGTTAATCGGCGCTGGGATCCCAAACCCATAGAGGCTCTGGAGCTACCGGCTCAGGTTTGAAATTCTGAGCTTGATCTTTACTTTTCTTTTCTTTTTATTTATTTATTTTTTTAATGTGGGTACCAGGAGTTGACCTCAGGACCTCATGCTTGCCAGCAGGCGCCTATAATGCTGAGCAATATCACTGGCCCTTTTTTCATATGTGGGTACTGGGAGTTGAACTCAGGACCTCGCGCCTGCCAGGCAGGCACTTACGCCACTGAGCCATCTCACCGGCCTGAGCTTGATCTTTAAAATCCACTTGGATTTTGTAATCTTATATGTCCACGTCAATTTTGTGACATATAAGTATGTTTAAAACTAGTTGCCCAATAAATGACTTCACTTCACATCCCCTCCGGCCCCGGGCCCTCTGTCTGTAAGGGAAATGGACTCCCGGGAAGGAATAGCATGCTGCCGTGGCTCCGTGTCCACCCCATAGGGTCACCCCCCCCCGAGAAGTTTGGGTCACACACGTACTGGCATCGTGGCCACCTGGCTGAGCCTGGGCACAGGTACCTCTTGGGGGAGGGTGGCTGAGCTCGGCACAGCTGTGGTGCTGGCCTCGGCCATCAGCTTGGTCGGAGTGGCTGCAAGAAAGCAGGGGACACCCGTGACATGCACATCCTTCCCCGCTGTCTCGGCGTGAGGGGACTGTGTGCGGGACTCCAGAGCTGGGGGGGACCTCTGAGGACGGAGGTCGCATGCACGGAGGTGGGCAGAAGCCACCACAGGTAGGGCCCAGCTCTCATTTCTGCCATGGGGTCCAGCTACTTGATGAACAAACACCTTCCCAGGGACTCAAAAGGGGCCCCATTATCTGATCCGCTTTTCGTGAGTGGAGACGCTGCAGCGTGGACGGGGGACCGCAGCGTGGACGGGGGACCGCAGCGTGGACGGGGGACCGCAGTGTGGACGGGGATCGCAGACAGGAGGGAGCGGAGAGAAGTAGGACAGCAGCTGTCCAGGCACAGACAGCGCCGCTCGACACTGGCCGGGCCCCTCCTCCCCGGCCTCGCACTCACAGGCGGGTTCTGACGCGGCCGTGTGTGTGGACTTGTGGGAGCTCCTCGAGGACACGGATGGCGAGGGACTGGCGTTAAGGCCCGGGGTGCCGGCGTCCAGCGTGCTGAAGTGTGGCTGGGGGTCCAAGCTGGAGTCCTTGTCCTGAAACACAGGCACAGAAGGCCCAGGTCAGCACCAGCGTGAGGACAGCAGCGCGGCTTTCTTGCTAAACGCCTGGAACAATGTGGAAGCTGTGGAGACAAACCCCGGGCTCTCTGGGGACCATTCTGGACGCCCGAAGGAGGAGCAGACACGCCCTATAACCTGACCAGCACTGAGCAGTCCGTGCTAAGTCACTAAGCTGCTCAGGCTGGGCTGGAACTTGTGATCCTCCTGCCTCAGCCTCCTAGCGTGCTGAATAACAGGCATACACCACCATGCCTGATTTACAGGGAATTTTTTCTATTTAGGTAGAGTACAGAATTTGAAGTGTTTTTGTTTTCCTTTTTCTTTTCTTTTCCTTTTTTTTTTTTTTTTTTTGCTGTGTGTGATACTGGGGATTGAACTCAGGGCCTTTACACTGACCTACATTCCCAGTCCTTAAGAAAAAAAAATTTTTTTTTTTTTTTTAGTTTGAGACAAGGTCTTGCTAAGCTACCCTAGGCCAGGCTCCAACTCTCGATCCTCCTGCCTCAGCCTCCCAGGCTGCTGGGATTACAGGCATATGCTTTTTATTAGAACAACTCACGCCAGGCTCTAGCTGATCTTTGCCTGTACCCCCCGAGCGGGGGTGCACTCACCTTCAGTGCTGAGGGGTGCAGGACCTCGGGCGGTGGGTCTTCCAAAGCCAGCTCCTGTCTCCTTTCCAGGAGGACATCAGCATAACTGCTCAGGACACCAAAGACCACGTTGCAGGGGCTGGGGCCGGAACAGGCACAGTGGGGCTCTCCCTGCCACCCTCTCCCGGAATGAGCACCCCAACGGCTGCCCTGTCCGAGGGGGTACTTTCCTTCTTGCCTGATTCCCACTGGCAGATTCTCTCTCGACCTCAGAATGCCTCCATTTCCAGGATGTCTCCATTCCCCTCTCCTTTACTATTCTATCCCTCCCCCGAAATCTTCAAACACAATCGCCCTTGAAAACGCAGTTTCATCTGCGGCACAGGCTTCTGTCTCCATGTAAGTAGAAGCCGTTCCCGACAGCTGTCCAGCCCGGACACAAAACTCCTCGAGCAGTTACCTTACGTTTCTCAAAAAGTTTCTCTCAAACACACCTAGAACTTGCCAGACCCAGGGAACTAGTCAGTGACAGGTGGCCTTCCTCTCCTAGCCGTGGATGAGGGTGGGGCAGAGAGTGACGAGGTCCCTGGGCAGCCAGGATGCTGTCACCTTGTTCACTCATGAAACTCCTGTCCTGCGTCTCTAGAGATGTTCTCTGTGATTTGCGAGGTCAGAGGGGAAGGGCCCGAGGCGCAAGGTGGACGGAGACCAGCCTCCCCTGGGCATTCAGGGCCCCTGGCAAACACCCAGGCCGAGTGCAGTGGGCAGCTGGCCATGAAGTCATAAGCCACTGACTGCCGAGGTCCCCAGGGTGGGCTGGGCTGGGAACTGAGGAGGGGCCTCCGGGCACGGGCACAGAACGAGGGTGCCAACGCATAGGCATTCAGGTCCCCTTTGTAAAACGGCATGATGTCTGCGTGTAATCTGCATGCCGGGAATCGTGTCTGCGTGACCTGCGACCCCTAATATCACGTAGATGCTTATCCACAGCTGGTGTGCTGTACCATCTAGCGAACAGTGATAAGAAAAATATCCTACGTGTTCAGGACAAATGCAATTCTTAAAAATATTTCCAACCCACGGCTGGCTGAATGCATGGATGCAAGAGCCAGAGGACGCAGAGGGCTGGCTGGGACCTGCGCTCTTCTAGCCTTTCTTTGTGTTCCTCAAAGGCTCTTATCGAAACCAGCTTCAAGCTGCTTTATGCTCTTAACATCTCTGTCGTGGGGGGAGGGGAGAAGGGCTTTCCTCCTCCACCTCTGGGACTCAGGCCCACACAGGAGGCGACAGCGACGTGCTGGGCATGTGGCCTCCCTTCCAAGCCCTGCTCAGTCACTAGGGACCCCGGGGAGCCTGTGCCACAGGCAGCCTGGCTCCCTCTGAACACTGCCTCCTCGGTGGCCAGCAGGGGTTTTAAAAGCATGAAAAATAAAGGGAGGATGTGTATGAGTTATTTAGAGGCAGTGTTTTAATTTTCTTCTCAAAACAGTGACAGGGAGGGCCGGGGGAGGGAAAGGGAGACAAGGGAAAAATATGTAAGTAGGTCAGGGAAGCAGGAACTTACTAAGTAATATCCTGGCAGCTTAAGAGGGTTCAGGAGGCCTGCGAAGGGGCTGGACTGAAAACAACAATGAAACCTTCGCCCTGGTTACACAGGGCTGCGCGTGCACCTGGGCGGGAGCTGAGCTTGGCAGCTCGGCCGCCAAGGATGGGGGTTCTGAACGCCGATAACCCCGCCCTGTCGGGGACCTGTCCGCCGTGCAGTACCTGACGACCGAGTGGGTGCACACGATGAACTCGGGCTTGGAGTTCCACTGGTGGTAGGTGATGTAGTAATGCGTCTGCAGCCAGATCCACTGCTGCCCTTTGGTCAGAAACCGGTAGCAACACGACTTCCCTTTGCCAAACTGCATCACTGTGGGTGGAAAACAGATTCTGCGTGTGACACAGGTTAATGCAAAACCGACCTTGCCCCCCGCGGTTATGGCTGAAATCCACGTTGCTAACGACAGCACCCAGCGCTGCTCATTTCCTGGCTGCGCGCGGTGTTAGGTGACGAGCACAGCAGTGGTGAACACCAATGCTTCTGTATTTGTGGCGCTGGGGACTGAACCCAGGGCCTTGTGCGGGTCAGGCAAGCACACGATCCCTAAGCAGCACCCCAGCCAAACACTAATGAAGTCTTAAAGGACAGAAGCACAACCCGTGTACTTCTTCGAATGCTCAGAAATGCAAAGAGATCTTCCAACGAGGGCACACGTGGACAGAGGTTCAAGCTAGGAGTTTAATTACGGAGGCCTTGGTTTTCTCAGGGCTCCTCCTCAGGCTGCAGGGGTGCGGCTGCAGGAGTTCAGAGAGCAGGGAGAATCCAGACTGGGAGAAGTGGACCCGAAAGAGACCCGAGCGCCAGCAGGTGCAGGATGGAGCTGGCTGCCAGCCAGCAGTCTGACTGTCTACGCGGCTGTAGAATAGAGTCTGGTTCAGATGCCTCCACCCCGGGTCTCCCGAGGCTGCCCAGCTGCCCACAGGCCCCAGGGTTGTGTGTTTGGGTGGCCTCTCTGGGGTGTCCTGAGCTTTCACACCCCTAGTGCAATCCCTTGGCCTGAGCGGCTCTGCTCTGTTAACAGAGTCAGATGCGGCCACGGGTTTAAAGCAGTTATGCTTTTTTTTTGGTCTTATTGAGACAGGGTTTTGCTATGTAGTTCAGGTTGGCTTGAACTCACTGTGTAGGCCAGACTGGCCTCAAACTTGCAGTGATCCTCCTGCCTCAGCCTCCCAAGTGCTGGCATTACAGATGTACACCACCATGCCCAGCCATAAAGCAGTCATGCTTTTCAAATGTGAATGTGCATGAATCACTCAGGATTCTCGTGCCAGTGGATATTCTGACTCTAGGCCTGGTGCAAGGGGGCTGACCTATAAGTCTAGCAGAGCCCTGGTGTCCATGCAGCTGGTCCCCAGACCACAGTTGGAGGAGCAAGGGGTTAAGGTTTCAAAGATGAGCCTTAAATTCTGGCAGCTGAGCCAGCTGGATCTCCAGCTTGTTCTTCCATCAACAAGGACAGCAGACTGGAAAGTCCTAATGGGCCCTGAACAAGGCATCTACCAGGGTCCAGGGTTTGAGGTCCATTCATTCACAGGCTGGGACCCAGAGCCCAGTGGTACCACACATGTTCTGGTTTGGAGCTAAGAGCTGGCACTGAAAATACAGCTTTTTGTTTGATTTTTTTTTTCTTTTTTCTGAGACAGAGTCTCGCTATATAGTCCATGCTGGCCTTGAACTCACGGGGATCCTCCTGCCTCAGCCTCCTGAGTGCTGGGATCATAGGGGTGCAGCACCCCACCTAGCTGAAAATATAGTTTTGAGTGGTTAATTCTTGACTCCTCTTTTGAGTAAGAACTGGAGAAATGGTCACTCTCGCTCCCCCACATCGTGAGCCCTATGCCCCCCATTTGGCAGCATGTCCTCTTTTCTGTGACAGAGGCTCTCCTACCAGCCACCTCCCCGAGCCCCCAACATCCTGTGCACCTACAAAGCCACCTGTTTCTGGATTTCCCAGCAGAGGTTGCTGCAGCAAAGCGTGAGATGCCACCTGTCCTTACTGGCATTGCCTTGTGCCAAGGAGAAGCCTTAACTGGGAAACTCAAGCTACCAAAGCCACTTGCGAGGGGTGCATGGGATCCGGAGAGAAAGCAGCTCAGCACCTGGCCTGTCCTCGGTGACCACTACCTGTCTGCCGGCTAAAGAACGGGCACACAAATTCAACATTTTGTCATTTAAAATGTCTCATATGGCTTTAAAAACTATTCCCGGCATTGCCATCGTTTCCATTAGGATTAAAGAATGTCTACATGGATGATGCTAAGAAGGGGCTGGGGGCTGGGCAAAGTCAATTCTAGGTTAAAACAGGACATTCATGCAGCCTCGACCTCTGCCACGTGCCCAGGGCACTGCACTGCAGAGGAAGCCGAGTCTCGGCTCAAGAGGAGGCTGGCAAGGAGCAGACTTCGGGTGGCACAGAGCCCAGGGAGCACACAGGCAGCCCAGGTGCCCGAGCTGGGTGAGCAGTACTCACGGTGCTGGTGGCACCTGGCCAGAAGCTCCAGGTCATCGATGTGGTAGTAGTCGTAGCCCGAGGTGCCCAGCACTTCAAAGGGCAGGTATCCTATGATCGGAGGAGCTCTGCGGGACAAAGGGGTGGGTCATCCGAGGAGTTCTGCAGGGCTCACCATGCGGCTTAGATATCCGCACACGGGGGATGGTTGCACGGTTTGTGACTCACACGGGGGGGGGGGGGCGCTCATCTCCCAAGAACCAGGGGAGGAAAACGCATCTGAATGGTCAGACCCCGAGAGATCGTAGTTTCCAAAGGGCTCCACTTGGCCATTTAGACACTCCGTTTGCTGGGTCCGAGTAAGAGCGAACTTATTTCTACTGAATAATTAAAAGCCGCTATCAACCGGGGCAGCCCCATGGCCAAGTGCAATGAAGGGTTGGGAGGGGAGATTTTCAGTGTTTTGTCTGTGAATAACATTATAAAGGAAAGAAAAGAGACAAGGCTAGAGGATCAAAGGAGGTTAGGAGAAATCAGAGGAGAGATTTCTCCTCCTACCTGCTTCTACCTTTCCGGGGATTGGAGAGAGCTCAAGTGGGGATCACCCCAGAGATGCCTCAGGCGGGGGCCCTGACCTGAACACAGAACCTGTGCAGAATAAGGAGGTGTGCACAGAGGGAAACCATTTCCCCTTGGCTGGGGACAACTGTGCCTATGGCTAGGACGTCCTTCTGTGTCCCCGGGCCAGGCGGGACTCTCCTCCCAGGGTGAGCCTGGCTCACACAAACAGCACTTGAAAAGGACCCAACCCAAATATGTTTTTCTTTTCACAAACCTGTGATCCAGAAATAAAAATTTCCATTCCAAGCTATGCCTTGAAGTGAATTCCTCTAAAGGTTCATCGACAATGCACATCTCCTGTATTGGAAGGGAAAAAACATAATGTCACTTTGGGGTGCCAGACACTCACCCCAGTTAGTACAAAAGGAAGGGAACGCTTGGTGGGGAACAGAAGCTAGAATCGTTCCCTGCCAGGCTCCCAGTCGTGTCTAACTGAAACATCATCTGTGGCTAATTTCACTATTAGCTGATACTAAATTTATTTCCCAAGCTGGGGGGAGACACCTAGGAGCCAGAATGCCACACCACTCCCTTCCCATTTTCTGGAAGTGTGGCACACACAGGAAACAGCTTTTCATCTGAATGTGAATCATTCATTTAACTCCATCCACACTCATGCCAGGGACAAAAGCAATTGCAGATGAGGGATGATGAGGAATGCTGTTTTCTGTCATTCGGTGCTCACCCATGCCGGCTCTGAGTGCGAGGTTGGAGGGTGGATAGCACTGTCTGCCAGCATCACTGCAGGCTGAGCCGCCTTCAGACAAAAGAACTGACAGGAAACCCAGGTACGGGGCAGGTGTGGCTGGCGCAGAAACTGGACATTATAGATTTTAAGACAACTTTGTAGCAATGTAATTCTCTCTCATTACAGACAATGAATGGAATAGAATCAAATGTGACTCCTGGCAACGACTCTTTGGCAGGGGACGCACCTTTAAGAACTGTGGTGTTGCCAGCCGGACAGTGGCGATGAAGCAGACCTCCTCTCCTAGTGGCACCCGGCAAGGTCTCGAAAGGGTGTTGTCAAAGCCGTTACAGGAGGGACTAGGCACTGGGGGTGGGGAACATACAGGTTAGACCAGGCTGGTGACAGCAGCCGTCAATTCCTCCCTTTATGGTGACAAGCCAGGCACTGCTTCCAGGGCCTCATGGACACTACGTGATCAAAATACATGGTGAATATTTAGATTTCTAAAAATATTTATTATGGAAGGCACGCTGCTATGATAATACTTCCCCTTGCTTTGAACACACTTGTCCCATTGTTCTTGCCACTTTCTGAAGCAGTTCTGGAGTCCTCTTTCCTGAGTGTCTTTACAAGGTGTGGTAAAAAAAATGCAGTGAGTGCTGCTGCCACATGTCATCCAACAGAAAGGCAGGCTTGTGAAAACATGACGCTGTGTCCTTGTCTACCTTATTCACTTCATCTGGCACCATGTGCCTTCTGGCTCTTCCCCAAAGTCAGAATGACCTTGAAAGGTCAATGCTTTGAAATGATTCAGGACATCAAGGCAGCCACGAGAGCACAGTTAAAGAAACTCATGAAAGAAGATTGCCAGGACTGCTTCAGAAAGTGGCAAGAAGGAGTGGATAAGTGTGTATGAAGTGAGGGGGAATGTTTTGAGGAGGATTAATGGTAATGTAAAATTTTTTAAAAATGTAAACACTTATTGCATTTTTTTTTTTTTTTTTTTGTGGGTACCGGGGGGTCGACCTCAGGACCTCGCGCGCCAGCAGGCGCCCGTGCCGCTGAGCGATATCACCAGCCCCTTTTTCGTATGTGGGATCCGGGAGTCGAACTCGGGCCCTCGCGCTTGCAAGGCAGGCGCTTATGCCGCTGAGCCATCTCACCAGCCCCACTTATTGCATTTTTTTCAACCCCATTTTGTATATTAACTCATTTTATTCTTACAACAACCGGACAAGGTAGGTACTCCTGTTATCCCCACTGCACAGATGGGGAAACAGAGGCACAGTGTGGTGAAATCACTTGCACAAGGCCCTGCAGCTTGCGAGAGGCAGAGCGGGGAGTCGAGACCATGCTGGTAACCACTGCACCGCACTGCCTCTCACTCCGGCAGCCTCCAGCCCCTCGCTCCCGGAGCAGGGAGGAATATTTTGCAGGATGAGTGAACAGCCCGCTGTCCAAGAAGGGCCTGAATACTCGCCTGGGCTGCTGTCCTAAGGGTGAGCCCCACGGTCTCGCTGTGTCTGGGACAGGAGGGTCCCGGGGAAGCAGCTTTGGCACCAATACCCCATCCCCTCGGCTTTGGCTCCAGTGCACTCAGGGCTCCTGGGCTCCTGCCCTGGATCTTGGCCTCCAGAGCCCAGGCTGATGTGGGGCTGGGCCGCTGAGAAGGTGGCCTCAGGACTCGGGGTGCTGCAGCTTGGATACAAAACGTCCCCAAGGCCCGTGTGAGGAAGATTAGCTTCTGGCTTGGCATTCCAGGGAGGTGTGGGAAACCTGAAGCGCTGGACCAGGGGGTTGGTTTAAGGCCACTGGGGCCTTGCCTTGCTGCAACCCTCATCTCTCCTGCTCTCTCTTTCACCTCCAGCCATGAGGGGAACAACTGTGCTTTACCATGCACTTTCTGCCACAGTGCGTGGCCTTCAAGTACCCAGGGCAATGGACCATGGGTGGAAGCCACTGTGAGCCGAAATAAACCTTTCACCTTTTTAAGTTGGTTATCACAGGTATTTTGTTATAGTGACGGGAACCTGGCTAATACCTAGGGTCAACCCTAGAGGTACATGGTGTCCACACATCACACAAGAGACCAAATCGGTTCCTGTGCGATGTCCTATTTTTCCTCACAAGTCTGGGAAAGCTTGATGGCCCACATGTTAGACATGAGGAAACTGAGGCCCAGAGACGGTCTGGCAGTAAACTAAGGTCACTCAGAACGGAAATAATGGAGCAGGGATACAGTGGCTATGGAGAACTGATTGGCCTGGGGGGTCAGAAAAATTCTGTTATCTTTAGGTGGAGCTTAGTAGGTGAGGAAAAGAGCCTGTGACTTCGCATGTGCATGGGGATATTCCAGTCTGCCTCTGCCCAGGCTCCTGGGACCTCTGCCCTGGCTGCCTGTGCCCACCCGGCTCGGCCACTCCAGAAACCCAGAGGCAAGGCCCACGCACAGCATTTCCCAACCCTCTGCAGGCCACCAGGAGTCCACGCCACCTTCTCTTTCTAAATGTGGTTGATTACATTTGGCCTTTCACTTCCAAGGGTTCTCAGTCTGCAGATGCCTCCAACTGCAGATGGGAAATATTTGAAAAAAAAAAAAAAAAACTGTACAGGTTTTTTCCCATCATCATTATTCCCTAAACAACACAGTATAAGGACTGTTTACATAGCACCTACATTGTGTGATAAATAATCTGGAGGTGATGTAAGGTACATGGGAGGTTTTATGAAATATTATGTCATTTATAGAAGGGACCTTATCACACTGGTACTTCAGTATCTCCAGGGGTCTTGGAACCCCCTCTCCCATGGACTGTGTAACCCATACACTCTCAACCTGCAGATTTAAATGCAATTATGTTTTCCAATCTGGAGCACCAGAAAACTAAATGCATTATAAGATGAAATCTGCAAGATTGTCTTTGTAGTTTAGCTTTCTGATCTTTTTTGTTTTATATATTTACAGGTCCCAAAATGATTTCATAATGTGATCTTCTCTCTGCTGAATTCATTGGACCACACATATCCTCTGAATTTATTCACACAAATACCAATAAATGTTTCCAAACATGAATATAAAGTGGGTAAAATAAAATAGTGGCCTCTAGAGAGTTTACATCTGTCATACGTTGGCTTAGACTGCTGTAGATTAATTTGTAGGGTGAGCCAAGACATTTATCAAGGGGAAGGAAAACAATTCCACATAAGGGAAGGGCCTGCAGATGTGAACATCTGTGTCATAAAAAAAAGCCATTTAAAAATTTCCCAGATGTGAAATACCCTCTGCTTAAATCTAGGAGATGTTACCCGGCCAGATAATGATCTAATAAAAGCCTCCCGACAATTCTGAAATACCAAGACCTTCCAAGCAAACTTCTGAAGACTTCGTGGGAATTTAAGAGAAACCCTCAAACTCTCCGCACCTTGCTGGAGCGAACCTTTGACCACCACCTTCAGGTGCTCTGTAACCCGGGGCTTCCTCCTGATTTGTAGGGCAGGAAAACGATGATGAAGGGGGAAACAAGGCTGCCTCTCGCTCCTTCTCCCGGGGCGCAGAGGTGGGACCGCGGTCACTAAGTGGATATTTTCCACAGCTTACTCTCAGCCTGGCTGCCTCCCAATGTCATTCTATCTGTTGTTTTATAACTTCAAAGGCTTCAAAGATGAAAATGCACCCACAGAAGGGAAGTTTCCTTATTGCTCGGAGCCTGCACTTGATCAGGTAGATGTTTCACAGATGCGCCCACAGCCCAGCAACTTCTCTTCCAGTGGAAGAGCTTTTCCCATTGGAGGGCCTGACTGGGGTGACATGTTTCAACCAAGGCCAAGGGGAAAACCCTGGGCGAACCAAGGGGAGGGAGCCATGCTAAACGTTTGGCCAGCTGCTTCTGAAATGACTTTACCCACGTGCATGTTCCATGGTCGATGGCGCAGGAGCACACTGCTCCCTGGGACCTCATCGTTCTATTTAGCACTTGGAAAAACTCTCTGACACTTCGTGTCCCAAGGTAGTTTAAAGCCATTCATTAAGGATTCAATTAGCAGTTTCAGTTTAAGTAACGGAAAAATGTATATCTATTGCTCCTGGCATCCTTGGCATCTCTGAAGGATTCGCCCCTAAATGCAGACGCAGATGGTTAGCTCCGACCCTGACTGCTCCTGACACACCGGAAAGGGATTCTTGCTGGCCCCCATGGAGTCTCCTTACTCAAAGTTGATCTCACTCTTGCTAAAAGCTAAATAGGTCACCTTCCCCGTGATAGGTGGGACCGGGTGAGGCTTTCTGTCTCCAGCTCTGAGCAGCTGGCCTGCATACAGCAGGTACGCAGCGTGTGCCTGTTGGGTGAATCTCTCCCAAGAGGACCTTCTGTCGCACATCCAAGCCACGGCATGAGGCTCAGTAAAAAAAGACACTTCTGATCCTTGTGCTTGGGACCCCAAAACAGTCAGTTCTCTTGTGTGGCGTGAGCTGGTCCACTGCAGAGCATGATTCTGGGACCCCTGGCACTACGGCTTCAACTGCCCTGTGGAAGCCTGAGCTCTGGTCAGGAGGAGGCCGGGGCAGGGCAGCTGCAGGGCCCGCACCCTGCAGTCCCCACTCTGCTATGGAAACAGCGTGAGTGCCTGCTGTGGGCTCCCGTGTGGATGGGGCAGTGTCTTAGTTACTTTTCTCCTGGCTGGGACGAAATACCCAACACCCAAAGTTAAAGGAGGAAAGGTTTATTCCAGCTCAGTTTGTAGAGGTTGCAGCCCATAGTCAGCTGGCTCCAAGGCCAGGCGGCATGGCAGAGGAGAAACAGTCCAGGCACGGCGGGCAGAAGGCAGCAAGCAGCAAGTAGTAGAAGCAGCAGCAGAAGCAGCTGCCTGGCTTCTTTTTGTCCCTTTACATCCATCCAGGCTGTAAGCCTGTTCATTGGTGCCACCCACACCCAGGGTGGGGCTTCCATCATCCAGGCCCTTAACCCCAGCATCGCACCCTTAATCCACATTCTCGCACACCTTAATCCAGCCACCCTCGGAAACTCCCCATCTGTGAGTGCATGAGGTTTTGGAGGAACATCTAGATACAAGCCGTAACAGGCAGTTTTGGGTCTTCATATTAAAATGTCCCACAGATTTTCAAGTCCTGAACTTTTCATCACAGTCTCTAATTCCAGACACCCTGAAAGAGTTTTGCTTTGGGCTGGTGTTCTTGGGATTCCAAAAATAGGAATCCCAAGGTTCTCCAGAGACCCAGGATGACTAATGTCTGCTTATGTGGATGCACCTGAGAGGCTGGCTTCCAATTCTGTCCCTCGACAAAGATGAGCCCCCAGTCAGTCCTGATGGAGACACGAGATAACTGTAGAGGTAGGGAGATCTCCATGGTGAAAGAACTTATTTCAAAAGGCGTCAGAAAGAAGGAAGCAGCAGAGACCGTAACTGCGAACATGAGTTAACAGCAAAGCGTAGAGAGACACTGAGACAGAGGTACTGGCCCTGTTCCACAGCGCTGGGCTCGGTCATCAGATAATTAAGGGTTGTGCTCAGAGATGGCCCACTGATGACAAGTGAGTTGCAACAGCTCCGGAAAAGCGCACAAATGATCTGCAAAAGCCAGAGCTTTCTCGGCCCTTTCCTTGGAAAAGGGAATCACAAAACTGATAGGTGTCTGGAAAAGCCGGAATAATCAATGCAGAACTTTACTCACGGAAGAAGTTCCTAACCCCCAAGCGCCATGAGCATCAAACACACTGGAGCTCGAGTTCTGCAGTATTGAAGGGAAAATGATTTTCTGCACATGCGTGGGGAGTCATCTTGCATTAACCAAGTGCTGATTCCAGCCTCCTCACCTGGGATTCTTCCTGGCCTGGGCACTGCCCTCCTCCCTCAGGGGCTGCTTAGCTCTGTGTTCCTTCCTGCCAGCTCAGTTTAGCAGAGGGGAGCCATGTGGGAGAGAGGGTGGGAGCCACACCAGAAGGCTGCAGGTTTGTACTCTGCTGTATTGAACAAAAAATTACTCTCAAGGAAAGCTACATGTCGTACAGTTCTTCTTCCTCCTGGCATTCACTGAGTATTTTTTGTTTTTTGAAGCAGGGTCTTGCTATGGAGCTCGGGCTAGCCTTGAACTCACTATGTAGCCCAGGCTGGACTTGGACTCGAAGTGATGGATTACAGGCATGCGCCTCTACCCCTGGCTTCACTCACCACGTATATGTAATGGCATTGAAGATTGTAATGGCATTGCCAATGTACCCACCAGAGGGTTGGTATGGACAACGTCAAATCATTTGTATGCCAGCAAAGCAAACTTCCCAGTTGCGTATCTTGTATATGCTTTTATTATAATTATGGGACAGAAGCAAGCAGAAAGACATGGCTTGTATGTGCACGACCAGCCCTCACTGCTCCATTTTAATGCAGACTTTAGATGGCTGCGCAGGGTGATGATGCCCTTGGGTAAGAAGTGTTTTTTATCCTAATCTGAGGCCTGTGCAATCTAATCTAGCAGCAGTGACCCCCAACAGGCAGTGTGTGCTGTTGTCTGCTGTGTGGAGGGAACTCTGTGGGGGGGGGAACCCTGTGTGGGGGGAATGCTGTGTGGGGGGACGCTGTGTGGAGGGGACACTCTGCTTCCTTCTCTTAGGGGCTGGAGATGGACACACCAGACTTTCCTTCCTCCAGCTGTCTAAGTTCAAGTCTCTGTTCCCTGTCTGGTGCGCATGCACCTCGATCTCTTAACTGAGACATCTCAATTAACTCAGCTCAGGGGAAAAACAAGACAGGAAAAAAAGAAAAGAAAAAGAAATCCACCCAAGAACCTCTAAGCCATCGAATGAGGCAACTACAGAAATCCCCAGGACACGCGGGACCAAGTGTTGAAAGCTGAAAGTCCTCCACTCTGCCAGGCTCGCAAATCTGGTGTGGTTAGAAGCCAGTAGGGAAAAAGAGGGCAGGGAAACTTTTATCCTCTGGTGTGTGGTTTCTGGAAAGCCCAGAGTGGAATGTTTGCCGAGGGTGACCTATTTGGAGCCACACCAGCCACTTTTGAAATACTGCGCTCTGGATCTCAGTCAGACACACACTTAGATCCAAGTCCAGGGGAGGAGAGAGGGCGCAGACAGGAGCTCTGTTGGGGGCTGGCTGGGCTTCTGAGGACCCCCGAAAGCAGAGGCTGCTCCTCTGGCCTTTGGTGATCCCCCAGGTTTCTGCCCACAGAGCGAGGGGTCTGTGCGGCACTTAGGGGTGGGGTTTCAGAAGGCTCCATGGGCTCCACGGTTCATTGGAAAAGTACAGAGAGGGCTGGGGTATTTGTCCAAGAGCACCTCTGCACTCCCTCTCCCTCCTTCCCTCCCCCCTCTGCTCTCCTCCTCCCTTCCCTTCCTCCTCCTCTTCCTCCACCCTCTTAGGATATCTGTTACAGGACAAGCATATCTTGAACAAAGTTCTTTGTTTCCACTGAGTTCTCTGAGTCAACTTCTCACAGAGAGGATGGGACACGTGGCACCAATCTCAGCCCGGATGCCCCAGGAGCTCTTCCTGGACTGGCTCACAAACTGTCCTCACATGAGTGCTGGGAGAGAGACCACTTCTGATCCCGCTTCCAAGCACTCAAATCTCTGTGTGTGTCAAAACTCCAGGTTAAAGAGGTGAAGTTAAACCAGGCATGGTGGAGGGCATGCCTGTAATCCCAGCACTCAAGAGGCTGAGGCAGGAGGATCACTGTGAGTTCAAGGCAAGCCTGAAATACATAGTGAGACCCTGTCTCAAAAAAAAACAAAACAAAACAAAACAAAAAAAAACTGACGTCCTGGCTCCTCCCCACCCCTACACTGTTGGGGGCAAATGATGACATCCTAAGCATTACCAGTGTGTCCTACTGAAGGGAAGGGGGTCCTATTTGGGCAACAGTTGCCACAATCCTGGTGAATCTAGAAACTTCCCATTTGAGAGGATAATGTCATTGGCAAGGACAAAGGCGCTCCTGTCCCCCTCTCCCCACAAATGCCCCTGGCACTGGTTCCCAAGCCTGGAAAATCCCTGCAGCTACCTGGGCTAGCAGGTGAGCAGCTGGGATGCTGATCTCTAGTCAAAGGTCACCCAAAGCCCTCGTGGGCTGTCTCACCCTCTCTCTTCCCAGCCCTAGGGCTGCGCATTTCTTTAAATTGATACCTAAGAACTGCACAAATTAAAGCTGTGTGAGTCGGGCGCGGTGGTGCATGCCTATATCCCAGCATTCTGCGAAGCTGAGGCGGGAGGATTTCAAGATTGAGCCTAGCCTGGGCAATTTAGTGAGACTCTGTCTCAAAAAATTACATAAAGGGCTGGGGATGTAGCTCAGGGCAAAGGCCCTGGGTTCAATCCCCAGTAGCGTGTGCACACACACACGGGATTGCACACACGAACGTGGCCATGCACCGTTTCAATTGTTTGAGTGAGAGTAAGTATATGTGTCGCCTCGATCGTTCATCATGTCTTCGTGGTGAGAACACCCAGCACCCTTTCTTCAGTGTCTGGGATATGCAGTGACCATGTTTTCCTAGTCACCTCCCTGAGCAACAGAACACTGGGTCTCACCCTGTCTCGCAGCCCGCCCACTTCCAGGTGAGTCCTTTCTTTAGGGTCCGAGGGCCCCAGCCTACATCCACGCTGGCACCTACATTTACACAAAGCCCTTCTAATTTTGGTTTCTGCAACACTACACACTTGGTTTTTAATGTTGGGTGTTAAGCAGTAACAGTTTTTTCTTTTAAAACACACATTATTTCCGCACATTCTTCCAAGCAAACAAACTGGAAGTGAAGATAAAGCCTTAGTTAAAAAAAAAGAAATCCCAGGTATTCAAAACATGAAGCCTGCCTGTTTCCTTAAAATCCTCAAAGATGTGATAAATGACAGGCGCTTCAAAGGACGATCTGGCAGCATCTGCAGGAGAGCTGCGGAAATGTAAATTCATACAGGCTGCACCTGCGGCTCACCGGCCAATCACAGGTAATTCTTTGAATTATGGCTGTGTACTGTTGTCACGGGGACATGTGGGCCGCATCCCATAATGCCCACAGCCCTTTCCCAGGGTCTGGGTGCTAGGTGAGAGCTCCACCACTGAGCTACCTCCAGCCCCCATCCTCTTTTTACTCATCCAGGTCAGTGGTGCTACGCAGATTCATCTTCTCCTGCAACTCTCACCACCAGCTACCTTTGGAACTTTTTTCATCTTGCAAAAGTGAAACTCAACTCATTCAACAACTACTTCCCCCTCTCTAGCCTCTGGCAACCTTATTCTGTCTCTATGAATTTGACCATACTGGGTACCTACTCTAAGCAGAACTAGACCTGGCTTATTATAGTTAGCCTAAGGTTCTTCAAAGCACGTCCATGCTGGAGCACTTGTCAGAATCACTGTCCTTTTCAAGGTCGAGTAATATTCCACTGTAAGGACATACCACATTTATCTGTTCACTCCTGATGGGCACTTGGGTTGCTTCTCCTTTATGGCTACTGCAAATAATCATCTGCGACACCTTCAATCAGATTCCCAGATTCCTGGGCCTAAGCATCTTCAGGCCAAGGTCTAAGGATCTGAATTTTAGCTGCTGCATCTACAGGAGATGGCAGAGTCTGCAGGAGAGTCGTAGAAATGTAACTTCATGCACTGCCCGGGATTGGCTTGGTGTTGGGTTTTCCGTGAGGTGCCTCCTAGGTCAGGTTCTCTAAGCGAGCATCCCAGCAGCCACCCTTCTCTTCTTTGTGTGGTCCATTAATTTGGGGCAAGCCTTCCAGGTGAGTGGGATGAGACGGGGTCGTGCCTGGGCATTGTTTTGCTTTGCCCAGATTGGCGCCCCGTTTAGGAAGTGGACTCCCTACCCCTTCCAGTTGCTTAGGCCTCTGGAGTCCTGGCAGGGTCTGTCTGCCAGGGAACCCACTCTCCAGGCAGAAGGCCCAGGCGCAGGGCCTGGATGTCACTCTGGTGGGCGCACACCATTTAGCACGGAGTTGAAGCCTTTTAAACAAAGCCTATGTATTTATGCAAATGACACACCACACAGGGTCGTTTGAGGTTGAAGAACCTGGCTAGTGTCAGTTCTGGGACTCTGAGGCCAGCACTTCGGGTGGTTCTCGTGGGCTGTGGGGCTGACTGGCTGCGATAACAGACACACAGGGCCCAGAATTGAACACTGGTGAGGGAATCAGCAGAAACGAGTGCTGTCCTTGCTTCCTCTCTGTCTCTCCCACCTGCCCTCCCCTTCATTTCTTGGTTTTGGTTTTTTTGAGACAGGGTCTCACTATGTGGTGCAGGCGGCCTTGAACTCACTATGTAACCCAGGCTGTCCTCAAAGTCATGGCAATCCTCCTGCCTCAGCCTCCTGAGTGCTGGGATTATAGGCGTGTGCCACCATGCCCAGCTTTTCTTCATTTCTGCAGCTTAGCTTTTGGTCTTTGTTTTTCTTTGGTATTTTTCTTTTCTGCTCTTCTCTCCCCTCCCCATTCCCTGTCAACACTTTCTTTTATTTTCCCCTATCTTTGCTGTTTTAGCTCTGTCAAAGCTATTTGTCTTGTGTTTTTTTTTTGTTTTTTGTTTTTATTTTTTTATGTGGGTACCAGGAGTCAACCTCATGATCTCACGCTTGCCAGCAAGCGCTTGGGCCGCTGAGCGATATCACCGGCCCCTTTTTTCCTTTATGTGGGTTCTGGGAGTCGAACTCAGGACCTCACGCTTGAGCTATCTCACCGGCCCTTGTGTTGAGTTTTGAGGAATGCAGCAAACAAAATGCAAGCTTTCTGTGCTGGGCGCGCAGTGGGACTGGTTTCCGAATTCCTGGCATCAGCACTGTGTGTCCCTTGGCATGAGTGAAAGGTAAAAAAGAACGCCGCAGTCTAGTGCAGAGTTCATGCTTCTGCAGCCAGAGTTTGGACAACTAATTATCTGCATAATTTCTGAGAATAAGACTTCACTGCCTGCGTCTTCTGCAGGATCACACGTCCAATGCGGCCTGCAGGCGCCTGGTGACACAGCCTACCCTGTGCATTAGGGCCGCGCGAAGCAGGAGAGCCATAAGCCAGGTCTATCACAGCGCGCTTGCAGCAGGACTGGAAAGAGGCGATAACGCAGAAAGCAAGGTTATGGGCCAGGCGTGGTGGTGCACGCCTGTAATCCCAGCACTCCGCAGGCTGAGGCAGGAGGATTGCCGTGAGTTTGAGGCCAACCTGGGCTACATAGTGAGTCCAAGGACAGCTGGCAGTGCAGAGCAAGACCCTGTCTCAAGAAAACAAACAAATGAACAAAATCAAATAAACAAAAAAGAAGCAAGGTTATGGATTTCCGTATCACCATGAAGGCCTCTTTGGCAGTGTGTAGGCCGAGCCTGCTTTTTATTAGCTGTAACTTGCTTCTCACAGTAGAGTTTTTTCATCAGCTTGAAAATAAACGCGTCACACGCAGTTCAGGGGGGCCGTGGGCCGCGGCAGAAACAGGGGTGGGAGTGCGTTCTTCCTGGACAAGAGCGCGTCGAGGAGCACGAGAAACACATTTTGGGAACAGGAAAATCCAAATGCAAATATGAAAAGCACACGTTCTCCCTCCTCCTCCTCCTCCCCAGAGATTCTTGGGTCCTCAAGTACACGTTTGCATGATAAAAGACACTGTCGCAATTATAGGACAATTAAAGCTTACCATTGTTGTAAGAGCGAAAATTTCCTACGAATTTTATGTATTCATAAGTTGGAAATTCCTTTGGGTTCAAGCTGCCTCGGAGAAGATGGCAATAAAACTCTAAATCGTTGTCAGCTGGGCCGTTACAGGAAGAAGAGGAGAGAAAGGAAGACGAACATTACCTAGACTGTAGACTAAACAAGTCTCTCCCTGCAAACCTTGGCGGGACTGAGCCAGGCCTGGCCCACATATTTCTCTCATTATGACTGACTTCCCAACTTGGCTTCTAACCTTTGCAGCACGTTTTTTCTTTTTCCATTGCTCATCCATATTCTGCATTCTATACTTGGACCCAATTAGTCTTAATTTGCTTGCAGATGTCTGCGGTGGGTGATGTCGGCATTGATTAGTTCCGGTTGTTTCATACGGTATATTAAAATAAAGCTGCTTGTATAGAGCCATTCTCTCTAATTTAATCTTTTTGCTTTGCTTTGAAGTAAAATCAGATGTATGACAGGGCAAATTATTCATGGAAAATAGACTGAGGCCTGAAAAGAGCCCAGCATCCTTGCTACCACATGCAACTCTCCACGCTTCATTAAGTGACACCGTTCACTGACACCAAGGCTGCCTTCTTGCCAGGTCACCAAATATTTTGATAAAATCTTTAAGAGTCCGTAAAAAAGAAAAGGAATATAAATGACCAGAGGACAGCCTCAGGAGGACAGAATTTGAATTTCTGACCTGATTATTCGATCATCAGTTGGTTACCTAGTATTATACAAACTTAGCATTTTAGTGTCCCCTGAAATAGCAAATTTTTTTCACTGATTCTCATATCATTCATTACTGAAAGACTCTCATGGAGAAAAAGATCCTCTTGTCATACATGCAAAACAAGTTATTATCCTTAAGCTCTATGCTTTCAAATTTTCCAAATAAAAGCTGAAATGTCTTACATATTCCAAACTCCAGTTTTAGCTCAAAACCTAAAATATAGCTCAAAGGATCTTGGAAATCTGAGTCAGGAGGAAAATTAGTCCTCCCTGCTTAATTCATTCTAGCTTCGTTTCCAAAGTAAATCTCTTAAAAAAAAACAACAAAAAAAACTCACTTTTTAGATCTGGTAAATCCAGCAATGCGCAACTTACATTTTAGGAACTCTGGGGAGGGGGACTCTGTCAGAAGCACATGAGAAGAAAGCATTTTATAAACTTCGGAATGTTCTTGTTCTGGGAGGAAATTTAACAAATTCTGATCCATGACATCCGACTGCAAAAGAAAATAAAGAACAAAAGTGGACCCTCCATGGAAATGATCAATGAAAGCGAGGGCAAAACCTGGATGTTCTTGATAGTTCAGAATCAGTTTCTGAAAAAGAAAGCCCCAAATCCGAATCTCTGTGGAGAGAATCCCAAATTGAAATCTAAAAGGTTTTCCGGGGCTGCGGCTGTGGCTCAGTGGCAGAGCACCTGCGCAGCACGCACGAGGCCCTGGGCCCACTCCCAGCCCCATGAAATAAGTCAGTAAAACAGAAGTACAAATAAAAGGTTTCAGAGTTGTCCCTGGTGTCCTGCTGTGAGCACCGAAGTCCACGGATGTACAAGTCATAAAGAGACGGTGCAGCATCTGCACGGAACCTACGCACATCCTCTCATGTACTTCGGATGAGAGCCCTCAGTACAATGTAATAAATGCTCTGAATAGCTGCTACACTTGACTGTTTAGGGAATAATGACAAGAAAAAAGTTTATACGTGTCCAGCGCAGACATAACGTTTTTTCAAACATTTTTAGTCTGTAGTTGGTTGAGTCCCTGGATGGGGAACCGGCGGACACAGAGGGTCCGCTGTACTTGCTCAAATGCTTCCAAAACTCAGGGCCGAGCCCGACAGGCACAGACGGCAGCGACCCCGCTCGCTGGAGGAGCCTTGTTTACCAATGCTCTGCGTTGCCTCGGGGCAGCGCGGGGGAGGACGGGCACCCCAGAGTCGCCAAGCGCTCGTTCACACGGCCCAAGCACGCACAGATCCCTTCCTTGAGCTTCAGGGCAGCACAGGGCATCTACTGACTTCTTAAAGGTTGCGAATGGGTGGAGTTGCCCTTTTTCCCTCAATGTCTGGACGCTGGTATACAAAATAAATGAAAGACAGAGCCTGGATGCAGCTCTAAGAGGAGGGAGATGGGCTCTAATCCGCACTATGCAGGAGGTTCTAGCCACGGGCTGCTGAAGAACTGCAGCTTCCATTTCATTTATTTTCACTGAAATCTGAATAGCCACGTGTGGAGAGGGCAGGGAGGGGCTCACCACGGAGAGGGGAGACAGGCGCGTCGCTCCCTGCCTCAGTTTCCTTCAACAGACTTACGCGCTCCCACAACCTTCAAATACCACCTATGTACATCCGGATACCCGGGCACAACTGTCTGGCTGCCACTCGGAGCCACACATGTCCCCTAGGTCACCGCGTGGTCCCACGCACACCCTCTCCCCCCCCCCCGTAAACACAGTATCTCCAATGGGTCATCTGGCCACGCCCCAGACCGCACCCCAGGTGGCACCCTTGGCTCTTCCCCTTCACGGCTGGACCTCTGCCCCCGTGCTGAGTCCACGTGCTGCCTGGCTTCTCCTCTCCGACTCTCCCCTCTCCACCCAGTCTGTTTCACGGCTCTGCCCCTGGGTGGACCACATCCCCTCTCACCCGGGCTGATCCGCCCACGCCACTTCCCCTCTGCTGCCTCGCCCGCCGCACCACGCAATCCCCGCTGGCGCCTCTGCCGGGACAGCAGCAGCCTCGATGTCAGAGTGTGGCCTGGTCACCGTGAGGTGATGTTTAGACACTGGCGCTGCTGCCTGTGTTAAGCAACACACAGCAAGCACTGGCTAAATGCAGGGGCGATCAGGCACTGAGTGAGCCCTTACTAGTGGCTCAGAGGCAACTCTGCCTTCTTGGCCCTTCTTTTTCTGTTCTGCCACACTGAGGATTGAACCCAGGGTCTTCATACTGAGCTACATCCCCATCCCTTTTTTATGTTTTTAATTTTTTTTTTTTTTTTTTTGTGGGTACTGGGGGTCGACCTCAGGACCTCCGGGAATTGAACTTGGGCCCTCGCGCTTGCAAGGCAGGCGCTTACGCCGCTGAGCCATCTCACCCGCCCCGATGTTTTTAAATTTTGAGACAGGATCTCGCCAACTTGCTAATTTGCCCAGGCCGAGCTCAAACTTGGAATCCTCCTGACTCAGCCTCCCAGAGTGCGGGGTTGCAGGCCTCACCACCACGCTGGGCTTCGCAGTGGCATTTTCTTGTTCACGGACTGGTTGACTAGTGTCCTTGTCTCCCTCGCACCCACAGGAGTTCCTGAGCCTTGCTCACCTGGTGTCCCTGACGCTGTCAGAACGCTCTTGGCCTTCCATGCAAGGGCAGTGACCAGCTGAGAAAGGCATGGCCAGCAAACAAGGCGCCTCCCAGAGGATACTGAGGGAGCTGTGCACGCTGACTCCTGGGTGGGGGTGGGGGCTCCTGAGGAATGATTCCCAGAGGGAGGATCCTTGGGCTGGGTGTTGGGGACCATGTGCTCCAGGCAGGGGGCCACTAAGCATCCTGTGTGTGTGTGTATGTGTGTAGGAAGCCGCAGAAGAGGAGGTGTAAAGGGACGTGGGACTGGACTCAGGAGTCTACGTAGGACCTCGAGGCAGGGAGGGGCAGGCAGCGCAGAGGTCCTGGCTTCAGATGAGCCCGCTTTGATCCTTCCACTCAATGACAGTGCGAAAGTGATGTGATGTCCATTCAGTAGAAACTGCACTTAGAGTTTTGAATTGGGGTCTTTTCCTGGGCTGGTGATCTGTGGCCCAGTTCTCTCTGGAGATGCTGAGCAGTGCCACTGAACCACAGCTCTGAGTCAGGCCCGGGGATCACGAGGGGACACAACTGACACTCATGGGGCCCTGTGCTGCTCAGATGGGTGCAAGGTGTTTTCGACCTAGGACAGTTATAGCTCTCAGGTTCACCGGCACAGTAGCCATCGTAAGGTAAGGAGCAGCTGTCACTGGGCTTTAGGGCGATTCCACTATGATCTGATGGGAGGGGCAGGAGAAGCCAGGGTAGAGACGGGCACAGTGTGAACAAGACAACCTGGGAAGGGATGGAGAAAGGGCAGTTACGGTTTCCATCTAGATGTCCCCCTAAAGCCTCATGTACCCCTAAGTGGGGCTCTTGGGAGATGACTGCATTATGGGGGTTTAAAGCTGGCTTGTTGTTAGGAAACGGGATCTGGTTGGAAGAGGTGGTCACTGGGGGCGTGGCCTGGAAGGGTCATCTCCCTTCCTGCTGCTCCCTTTTCTCCCTTCTTCCTGCTGCCATGCCACAAGCCGCTTTTTTTCCACCATCCCCTTCTGCAATGCCACCTTGCTTGGAGCCAAGCAACCATGGACTGAACCTCTACAAACCGTGAGCCAAAATAAAACCCTCCTCCTTTTTGTTGTGGGTGTCAGATATTTTGTCCCAGAGAAGACAAAGTTACTAAGACAAGGATAGAGCCTAAAGCACTCATTCACTGCTGTACTCCAACCAGTATCACACAGGGCTTGGAGACGCCAGGCACTGTTTGGGCACCACAGAGCCAGCAAAGCCCCTGCACCCCTGGCCTCAGCATCTTGGTGGGTGAGGACTTGGACTTGGCAGGCAGTGACTGAAGGGCAGCAGGAGGGGAAGGAAGGCCCAAGGATGATTTAGATGGGTGGCTCCGGTTTTATCTCCACAGACAACAACCCTCAGTCTATGCCATCATTGCTCAGTCTGCTTCTCTACCTTCCTTCCGAGTTCTTGATTTTATTTTAAGCCCATTCCCTCTAGTGCTTTTAGCAGATGACTAATGTTCACGGATGACAGTCGGCTTTCTTCTTAAAGAGATTTCCGACACTTTAGAATGATAACTAAGTCACTCCACAGTCTTTTCTTGCAGGGCTCCATTGGAGACTGCTCCCCCACGGGGTGCAGCAGGGGACGAGGCTGGGGGCTCCTTGGCCTGGTGGCTCTTGGGGGCAGCTGTGGACAGGTGGGTTAATCCACAGGGCCCAGAACTGTGCTTGGCTCCAGTATGACTATTATGCCATTTCCGTGTGCTGAAAGCTGCCACAAACAGCGACAAGTTGACAATTTAAACCCTAGTGCTGATCGGAGGGTAAACTACATCTGCAGCTGAACTGTTCCTTGAATGAGCTGAGCTCTGTTGATTAAAATAATAGCAATTATGGGCATGGGGGCGGGGTGGTGCCACCTGCAGTAGCTGTGTCACATTATCAGCAGACTTGCTTACCTGTCGCAGGCACGGAAGGAGGCTGTCTCTCCCCACCTGGCCCGGGCTGCAGTATGCAGGAGCCAGCCCTTCGCTGAGCTGGCCTAGGAAGCCTGCCCTGTGTTCCGTACCCGTGTGGAGCCTTGGGCCCCTGGGCAGGAGCTGCCACTGCGCCAGGACTGGAAGCCTTTGCCCTTGAACCAGCAACACCAGTTCAAGGGCACCAGCAGGTGAAGAGGGCTGTGACAGAAGCACCTGGAAGGCTCGGTGCAACGGCGCATGTCTGCAATTCCAGCATTCCGGGAAGCTGAGGCAGGAGGAGAGCAAGTTCAAGCTCAACCTGGGCAATTTAGAGAGACCCTATCTCAACATAAAAAATCAAAAAGGACTGGAGATGCAGCTCAGTGAGAAGATCTTGGGTTCCATTTTCAGTACCCCCCACCAAAGGGCGCACAGAAGCAGGGCATCTGGATGGACACAGCCTGGAATGTCCCTGCAGGGCTGGAGGCTTTCTGGAGTTGGCTCGCTAAGGGATGCTCGTAACGCCCATCGGGAATGATGGACCGCAGCAGCACTGTCCCAGGTTCCCCTGGGTGGAATCTGAGAGCACCCCACTGTGACAAAAACCTGGGACGGGGCCGGTGAGATGGCTCAGTGGCATAAGCGCCTGCCTGGCAAGCGCGAGGTCCTGAGGTCGACTCCCGGTATCCATAAAAAAACAAAAAACAAAAAACAAAAAACCTGGGACTGTGGCATTGGGCACAAGGAGCAGTGACAGGAGTCTGTCTCCATTGTGGAAGAGGACTTCCGTGATGTTAGGCAAAGGGTAAAGGAGGCTAAGCATCCCTAATGCAAAAATCCACTGTCTAAAGCTTCCGTAGGCTGGCCTGATGCTACAAGTGGAAAATTCCACAGCAGGAAGCCATTCCATGCACGAAATCCTTAAAAATAGTGTATGAAGTTACTTCAGGCTATGCGTGTAAGGTGTACAGGAAACATAAATGCATTTTGTGTTGAGACTTGGGTGTCATCCCCATGGTAGCTCATTATGCAAATACCTAAGCATATGTAAATATATGCAAGCATTCCAACAGCTGAAAAATCTCAAATCCAAAACACTTCTGGTTCAAAGCATTTTTGGATAAGGGATATTTAGACCTCTCCTAAATTATAGCCTAGTGATTAATTCAAAGTTGGTAAAACTACAAAGACAAACAGAAGATTTGAAAAATCAGGAAAACAGACCCCCTCTATTGGTGGCAGGGGCGTGGAAGTTGACAGTGATGGGAAAGAAGCAGATGTGAGCTTCTGTGAACTCAGCCCTGTTTTTTTTTTCCCTTCCTTTTCTTTTCTTTTCTTTTTTTTTTTTTTTTTTTTTTGCCCAGGGACTGAATGTAAGGCCTTTGTACTGAAATATGCTCCCAGTCCTTTTTAATTTTGAGATGGGGTCCCACTAGGTTGCTAAGTTGCCCAGGTACTGGGCTCAAACTTGCCATCCTTCTGCCTCGGCCTCCCAGAGTGCTGGGATTAGAAGTGTGTGCCACTGTGCCCAGCTTGGCTCTCTTCTATTTCTTCACCACAATGATGATTTGCCTGCTTGTTCTATCTTAGCCATTAAGTTAAATACTGGTCATATGTTTTATGTACACATCTGTATGTATGTATATAAAAATCAGAAAGCATAAAAATTTTGTATAAATCTAGAGACCTGACCTGGACTCTTCTATCCCATGATGCACACCTGCTGGGCCTGCCCTACCCTGGAGCCACTTGAGAAACACCTGGACCAGGTGGGGTCCTCAGCAGTAGGGGAAGGCTGGGGAGAGACGGGCTGAGGGATGTTTCTTTTTTGTTTTGTTTTGTTTTTTGAGACAAGGTCTCACTTTGTAGTTCATGCTGGCCTTGAATTCACTATGTAGCCCAGGCTGGCCTTGAACTTGCAGTGATCCTCCTGCCTCAGCCTCCTGAGTGCTGGGATTGCAGGTGTGCACCACCACACCCGGCTCTGCATTTTATGGTAAAATAAGCAAGGGGCTCTGTCTTCACTTTTTTGTGACTTGTATCCCCAGCTTGTCCCTGCCGGGGAACTTGGCCCCATATCTCTTCTGATGTTGCCCTTTTTCCTTGAGGGAGCTTTACTGAGCCCTTCTGTGGATGCATCCCATAGCCTGTAGGTCTCTTCCGCTCTGTAAATGCTTGTGCCTTACATTATTTCTTTCTGGGGAGACTGGGTCACCCATGCACCCATTTCTCACTTCTGTACTGCGTCAAGCCTGTGGCCTCCCAGAAACACACGCACCCCTTGTGTATCCTCCTGCCTCGACTGCCTGAGTCAGCTCCAGACGCCGAGAAAGGCCGGCTGTGCTGGGACTGGTGCCAAGGAACGCTGCCGACTTGATTATAAAATCACTTTCCACTTTGAGCTATTTTTCTTTCTTTTCCCTGTCAAACCAGCAAAGAAAAGTTCTGAGATTTCATCAGAAGGAACAACGCCATGCCAAAGGCTGCCCCTCGAGCGCTCGTCAAGTCTGAGATTCCAGCTCTGGCGAGGAAGGGAGACCTTAGCCTGCCAGTCCCGCAGACACATCAGGTCCTGTGCGGCGCGTGACACCCACAGGCCTGTGCTGCTGGGGACCCACAGGGCCTCCTGTTCCTTGTCTGCACTGGGTCCCAGCTGGCCAGGTTTCCCCAGTGGCCTCCCGGCCCACGCAGCCTGACCACTGGCTTTCGGCCCCTCCTTCCTGTCGCCTACACGCTGGTCCTTTTTGCTCTTCTCTGTCCTCTGGAGAATTCTGCGTGGTGCTCAGGACCAAGCTCTGGAGCCTCAGTGACTGAGTTCAGACTGTGGCCCTGGCCCTGCCTGGTTGTGCAATTTTGGGTAAAAGAGGTTACCTTTCTGTGCTGGCTGCCGTTTCCTCACCTGTGACAGGGGTGATGACCACCTCGTGGGTCACGGTAAGGGTCAACAGGACAGCAAATGTGACTTGGCCTTCACTCTGTGCCAGGCACCTGTCCAGGGCTTCATAAGCACAAACAGGTGGCCGCGCCCCCTAGTGGTGCCTGGTGCACAGGAAGTGCTAGGTAAATAAATGTTAGTCCTTCGTGGTCCAATGAGTGGAGTCTCAAAAAAATTGAAAACCAGGAAAGAAACGCAAGCTGCTGCTTCTTTTTTTTTTTTTTTTCCTAGCACTGCGGAATGGATCCAGGGCTTTCACACTGAGCCACATCCCTACATCATTTTTAATTCTTTATTATAAGACAAGATCTCGCTAAGTTGCTAAATTGCCCAGGCAGGGCTCCAATTTGCAATCCTCCTGTCTCAGCCTTCTGGAGTGCTGGGATTACAGGCTGGCACCACAAAGCCCAGCCCCCAAGGGCTTTTGAAATACTGTTAGCTCTGTGGAGAGGTCCTGGGCTCACACTGTGGAATGAGTCAGTAAAACTGAAACAGAGGCAGAGCTGCCGAGCTGTGAGCTGGATCCCAGCGCCCAGCAGTGGGGGCAGGGTGGGGTTGGCTGGGCTTGGTGCAAGGAGAGGGAGGAGAGAATGGCTTATCCCTGTCACCTACACACGCTGCTCCTGGGAGTGAGAGCATGGGTGCTCACAGTCAGGTTCTGCAGGAGAACACGATGGGTACAGGCAGGAAGCAGAAGGCTGGGCAGGGGCCTGTGAGGGACCCTTGAAGATGGGTCCTCTGCTGTCCTGCCGTGGATCTGTGAGCTGGGGGTGATCCTGGAGCCAGCAGGGCGTACGCAGAGAAGGGTAAAGCAGGGATAGAGAGAGGAAGGAGGAAGGAAGGAAGGGCGGAGGAAGGGAGGGGTGAGTGGGGAAGGACACCTGTCTACCAAGGCCTGTGACACCTGTAGCCACTGATCCCCAGCGCCCATGGGCCACCCTGGCTGCAGAGCTGCCTCTCTTCACAGCCTGCTCAAACCCTCTCCCCATACGTTCTGCCAAGACATGGGCCCAACAATGAGCTTCCAGGAATTGTCCCTGCTGCCAAAGCCTCACCACTATCAAGCATCACAGCCTATCTGTGATCTCAGACACGGCTCCAGGGAACCCCGAAGCTTGTCCCAGTCTGAGCCATGTCTTGCCCCTTCCTTGGGTCCCCTCTCAGTTGATCCAGGATGTCTGGGGTCCTCTGAGTTCTGCTGTGCAGTGACTCTCGTGTCAAGATTACAGGCTGTGCCCACGTCCCTACTCCAGGCCTGGCATTGCTGAGATCATGGGATTGTGCCTGTTCCAGGGTGACACAGAGCTGCACCTGTCCCTCGTCAGAGACCCTGAGCTTGGCCCAGTCTGGTCCTCCAGGACTCCTGGCCGCCATGTGTCTCCCTCTCCCAATAGACCCCCGCCCCGTACCACCCGCCATCTAAAAGATTCTAGGAAAAGATGACAACGTGCACAGCAAAAGCCACTGGTGCAGCAACTCACCGGCAAGTGCCCGAGGAGAGGGGTGATGCTGTCAGAGACATATAGGATGCTGCCGTCTGTTGTCACCGCGATGATGAAGCCATCTAATGCCTGCAGAAAATGCAACATTGGAAAGCTCCTTAGCAATGTTTTGTGGAGGCTCACGTCATGGAAGCCAAGCACTCACTTTCTGACACGGGCTTTGTTTTGTAATCCTCGGAATATTTCCATGAATAGCTTCAGACCCCCTTTCTGTCTTGCACACAGGACGGTTTGCACAGAAATGCCCAGCCCGGGAAAAGCACTTGCAAACACACTATAGGCCTGTTGGAAAAGTTCAGCCCTCGGTATCATAAATAAAATTTAGCTGTGGAAATTGGTTGAGTAGGCTTAAGGACAGGAATGCTACTGAGCTGAAACGGAAATCTCATCATCCCCACTAAAGATATCAGCAATAGTTTATAGTCTCCTGCCCTTACGCAAGATCATGTTGAGTTCAGCAGTAAACATTTATTGCAAAATATAAAAGCAAATTGATGCCTTACAAATAGCAACTGTGCCGGTTGGTCGGCCAAGGTGGACCCCTGCCTACACTCACGGCCCCAGGCAGAGGAGCCTTTGCAGGAATTAATGTTATTCCTAGGGTGAGAAGGGGTTTGGCAACTCAGCTGGATGTGTAAGCATTCCTGAACATCGGAGAAAATTCATTCAGGTTAAAATATCTACTGAGTCCCTCTGTCTGCTGGGTGCAACGTGCTGGGCGCTTGCGCTGTAAAAGGTTTAGCGTGGACAATGCTTTCTCACGCGGCAGACGCTTTTGCTGTTTTAGTTTTAGAGTTTTTATTGAGATTTATTTTCAGGTGGATAATTATAATGCTTTTTCCATAAGCCACATCTCAAAGTTGATTTCTAAAGTTCAGATCATGTAACTCAGCTGAGAAAGAGGTTAGACTGACAACTGGGAGAACCGGGGAGATGGACGGGATTAGAAACGAAGCCCCTCACCAGAAAGCAATCTGCTGGGGAATAATCCTGGCGGATGCCCAGGTGGGTGCCCAATGCACACCTGTCACTGATGTGTTCCTGACCCGATCCTGCAATATCATCTCCCTCGAGTCTGGAAATTTTTCTCCTTTCAGGAGAAAAGTGAAGAATGTGCTTAGAGAAAGCTCCAGAAACATTTTGTTTGCCTTCAACTAGATCCTCTGGGTGTTACTGATGATATACCCGGGCCAGGGGATGACATCTTTGCAGTTTGGAGGGTGTGACTGGACATGGGCCACTCACTACATGCAGGGCACCGGGGGTGCCATGCCATGATGGGAGGGCGCCCTCCCACAAGGAAAACTAACACAAGGCCAGGTCATCATTTTACCACAATGTACGTGAATCTTAAAACGGAAAAGTACACGAAAGCGTGTTGCTTTAACATTATCCTTGCAGATCACATCAGTGAGCCAGTCGTGGTGGTGCACACCTGTCATCCCAGCACTTGGGAGGCTGAGGCAGGAGGATCATTGCAAGTTTGAGGCCAGCATGGGCCACATAGTGAGTTCAAGGCCAGGCTGAACTACATAGCAAGACCCTGTCTCAACAAACAAACAAACAAACAAAAAACAAACAGATTACATCAGTGGCTCTCAACTGGGGAACATCTGGGGATGTCTGGAGATATTTTTGGTTGTCATTACTGGAGCAGGGGGTGCTGTCACCTATTGGGTAGAGGCCAGGGATGCTACAAAACATCCCATAATGTACAGCACAGCCTCCTGTCCAAGAATAGGGTCCGAAATGTCCACCCTGCTGAGGTCAAGACACTGGGCTAGTGTATGGGTTATGGAGAACAAAAGGAGAGCCTTTCTGAGGTAGAAATCCACCAACTGAGCTTTTACTTGGTTCTTCTCAATTATTTTACTAAATTATACTTTCTTTTATTTTTGAATTTAAATATTTTTTTTTTGTCTTTTGAGACAGGGTCTCACTATGTAGTTTAGGCCGGCTTTGGACTCACTGTGAAGCACAGGGTGGCTTTGAACTCATGGTGATTCTCCTGCCTCAGCCTCCCCAGTGCTGGGATTACAGGTGTGTACCACAGATAGAAATTTTAACTGATAACACAAAAATATAATAACTGTACCTATTTACGAGATTCCATGTGACATTTCAATACATGTATAGATAGTACAAAGTTTAAATCTGGTTAAATATATCTGTCTCCTCAAACAGTTATCCTTTCTTTATGGCAAAAATATTCAAAATCCTTTCTTCTAGCTTTGCAAAATATACAGTGCATGATTATCTTCTACAGTCACCTTCCTGGGCAACAGTACACGAGAACTTCTAGTTTCCCGCTCGCTGTAACTCATTGTCCCTTGACAGACCTCTCGCCACCCCTCGCTCTGGTCACCCGCACGCTGTTCTCCACTCTTCGCAGACCCCCTGCAGGTGAATGTTTTTGAAGGGTGGAGGGCTGTCGACGAGGGCTGTTGACGATGTCGGCCAGACCTGCCTGGAAAAAGCAGATTGAAGGGCTGGGAAGAGCAGGAGCTGCATAGGCTTTTTGCACAGCGAGCCCAGGTCCCTCTGGAATTTGTCAAGCAAGTGGGTGTAAAAAGCTGAGGGTCTTTATAGACACTCTCTTCCATCCGTTCATTGGCGTTTTCCATCAAATGGACAAGAACCGTGCTGAGCCATGGTGGTGAGGACGCTCGTCCTGGCTTTGGAAGCCCCATCGTGGCATCTGAGAGCGACTCCACCATGGCCACCACACCGCAAGCTGCCCCGTCCGGGCAAAGGCAGGTTAGGCTGGGACATACATGGCCAAGGGCGCCGACTGGCCCAGAATTTTGTGCCTGCACAGAGCAGAGAGAAACAGAGAGAAAGCTCCCCTTCCTGCAAAATCTCTCAATCTAATGGTGCTGTCTTGTGTTCTCGGGACAGCCTCCGGGCCGAAAGAATAGATCGCTGTGGCTGTTCTGATTAAGTTCAGCAATATGAACTCCCAAGGCCCGGCCAGCAAGAGCTTTCTGTCCACTGGAGTCAACGTGTCCCAGCGCTGGGCCCTTCCACTTGGCTACAGAGGCTGGTTGGCAACCTGGGGTTTTTATTCTTCCAAACTCCACAGCTGCGCGGGTCCTCCTGAGTCTGGTCTCGTGCCTTCCTGAGAGAAGAAGGTAGAGGAAGGAGGGATTCACACCAGAGGCACCAGAGTTCCCTGGGGCAGGACGGGTTCTCCCCTAGATGCTATCCTTGTTGGGAAAAAGGGACCTTCCCAGTCCCAGGACACAGCGTCTGAAATGGCTCTGAGAAGAGGATGGCATGCGCATCTGGAAAGTGATCCCTGAGACGATGACATTGTTTGTGAGGGGACCATGGGGTGGGGACGGGTGTCTCAGGCCACCGGGGAAACGACGGGAGAGCCTTGGTCACCGACACCAGGTCTGCATCTACTGAAGAGCAGTGGGTGGCAGCAGAAGCCTCGCCCAGTCCAAGATAATTCAGAAGCACCAGCCGGTGGATTTCCAACCTGGAGCTGAGATTCAGACGCCACTGTGTCTCAGAGCTGGTTCATTTGTCCCGGGCGTCTTCAAGGAGTCTACACCGGAGCAGGTGTGTAAAGACCACAAAGATCATCCATACGAATCTGAAAACCTTTGTCTAGAAACTGCAATCTCTTGAATCTGAGTCCTGCCCAAAAATACATTCATGTTTAACTTTATAAAAGTCTGGTTTCCTCAAATTCTTTTGCTACTTTGAAACTCACCGGAAAAAGGGAAAGGGCTATGGCTGCTACCAGCTCTTAAAAAAGAGGCGGATGCCAGGAGGTTATGCGTTTTAAGTACTTTTCCGTAAGAATGGAAAGATAAATCAATGTCGGCCAAGTAGCACAATGATGCATTAATTCAACATTATTGCTCACAAGCTGCTTTAAATTTAACATACTTAAAATGCATTGCCTCTGCAGAAAGTTCTGTATTTTCTTTAAATATAGTTCCCGTGTAGCGTTAAGTAGCTTTCATTTTATGCAAATGTTCATTAATGCATTTATATTTCATAATATTTGGACATCTTTATTCAGGCATTTTCTTATTCTGGTACTTTCTGTTTTCTGCAGAATTTATATAAGTTGAAGTTTGCATCAGTCCGGTAAAGGCACATAGATGAGATATAGAAAGAGCTGTCCTAAAAAGCCACTCTCTGATCCCCCTGCTGGGAGCCGCTCCCCGGCGTGTGGCCAGTGATGCACTTCCTCCTGCCTAACTGGCCTGTCCCCGCTGTCCTCGGTCAACAGCCAGGACGGGCCGTGTCTGAGGCTTTCTGTCCTTGTGGTCGTATGTGTGCCCTCCCAGGCCCGCTGTCAGGTTCCAAGTCAGAGCACCCAGCCAGATCTCTGTGGAGGTGGCGCGCCCCTCCCTGTCCCAAGGACCAGTGTACAGTGCTGAGGGAGGTCACTCGCCCCGAAGGCCAGGCTTTGCAAACATGACCCTGTAGGTGAAGCGGGCAGCCGATCCACAGGAAGGAACATGGGCATCCAGCCCCGTGGATGTAACAGAAGCTCAAGGCAGAAGCATAACTTTAAAAGAAGACACGGATTCCGAATGTGTTTCTATTAAGGGGAAAATATAATCACTGCATCCTGAAGAGGAGACACTTGGGCGGCGTGGCAAGTGCAGGACACTGTGACTGTCCCCCCTCCTTCCACTATCTGCCTCTGCCCCTCCCCCCCACGGGGTCCCAGCCCCAAGCCACTGCAGCCACAAGCACATTCAGTTTGGGAATTCTTGCTTTTATCACCCAACGCAGGCATGGAAACACGAGCAGGCAGACCTCGGACAGTATTTGTTTCCAGCCTCCTCCTAGCCTTCTGGGGTCGAGGCCAGTGGTTTCCTTTGGGCGCAGGGGCTTATCAGGGACAAGTAGGGACAGTTTAATTTGCATCCGATTAAACTAATCTGAAAGGGCATTCACCTCCAACATCAGCTGAGTGAATTCTTCATTGCTAAGGAACGAAGGCTTCCAGTCTTGCTGAATGTCACAGATTTCCGTTTGTGCCGAGACTTCTAAAAACAAAATGAAACACAAATAAGCTTTTATGTTCAAGGGCACCTAGAAATTGGAATGAACAACGGACACACATGTTTACTTCTATACGGTTTTGTGTAAGCTCTGTGCAATTTGATTGAAGAAGCCATCACAAGAAAACATGTTACCCTGATTTCCCGGGGCTGGGAACTCTGGGTATTATGGGTTTAAAAACACTTTCAATCTTCTCATGTTCTTTTAGTGAAGCCTCTGGGAAGAGAGCCCCCCACCCTCAGCCTGGGGTGGTGCCTAGCACTTGCAGGTGGCACCGTGCCCTTCCCATCAGGTAGACGCCACTTATCAAGGCAATGGGAACAAAGACTGGGCTGGCGGGCGCCTTCTTAAGCTGCTACTTCATGGTCAAGGCAAAACAAAACACTTTAGAGACCTGGGATTTTCAAAATTCCAAGCGCTGCGAGTGTAGCCTAACATACAGCTGGTATAGCTCATGCTTCGCATTTGTAAGCCCTGGGTTTGGTCCCCTGCACTCCAAGAAAAAGAGGAGGGGAAGAGAAAGGGAAGGGAGTGGGGGAGGGGGAGGAAACGGGAGGAGAAGAAGAAGGAAGAGGAGGAGGAGAGGAGGAGGAGGAGGAATAACCCTACAAAATTCCAGAAACATTTAGGTTTACAGTGAATAACGCACTGTGTCATGCAGGATGTAATGGATTCTTCAGCATTTCCATTACTGAACTATGATGTGCTATAAAAAACACATTGCTTAGTTGTTTTTAAGGACCATACTTACTCTTCTCAAAACTTCATGGGGTTAAACTATATCCATTTTATGTAACCATCCTGTACTGGAGATGTTAGTCACACTTGCCAATTGAATAATCATCGGCCTACATAGGACCCCTTACATCTTCCAGCTTGTTTGCAATTTTCAAAACGTGGTTTGTTTCATTATTAAATTATTGTTAATAAGATTACTACAGATAGCATAAATGTGATATCTTGTATATTTGGGATTTTTTTTCCTGTTTATTCTACATCTTAAACCAACACTTTCCTCCACCTTATGTGGCAAGAGGTCTCTTTAGAGATTATTTTCTCGGTGCTTAAGAAATTATAAAAGCACATGACTTATACCCCAAGGAATAAAACTAGCCTGTTGAACAACTTCCTGGAGAAATGCGAATTGTTCAGGCAACTAATGTCTCTACTTTAAGAGAAGATTTCAAGGCTGTCTCCTTTGCATTTTTTCTTTTTCTTTTTTTAGTGCTGAAGATAGAACCCAGGGCCTCATGCATTCTAAGCACCCACTCTGGGACCAGGCCACATGCCCAGCCCTGCACCCACGTTTTCGGCAAGCTCTCTTAGGTGGAGCAAGGCGATAAATTCTGCTGTGTGGGCGAATGAAGCTGAGTGAATTCTGCAGGTTGTCATAAACAAGCAGGTGGGAAGGGCTGAGTTACACACGTGACAACTCCTCCCCCTGCCGCCCATCATCTAAGGTTTCTGCCAGTGCCAAGCGGTACTGGGAAGTTTTCTTCCTTCCCATGTTTGAAAGAACAACACTCAGCTGTTGTTCTGAAAGATTGGATTTATTGTCCTTTGTGGTTTTAAAGGAATACAAAAGCGCTGCTAAGAGCCTTTGGCAGTTGAATATGGGAAGAAATCCAGGAGAGGAAATCATGCTGGCCATCAGGCAGTCAATAGTACTTAAGAGGGCCAGTGTGTGGCTGCCCCACAGTGCTGGGTGCCATGATGCCTGTGGTAAAATGCATGGTGGGAAGCAGAGACAGGCACTACACATACATCTGGACCAGTGTGCACCCTGGGGTGTTGCCCAGGCAGGAGAGACAGGGTGAAACTCCCAGGTCTTCACACAAATGAATGCCACAGTTTGACCACTTAGAAAAGAGACGGAACCCATATATACCCTCTCCCTTCTCCCCAGCACAAATGAGGTGCAGGAAGGTCCATTTTGCTTTAAACACTCTTACCCATCTTTCTTGCCACTTTCTGAAGCAGTTCTGGATGTCCTCTTTCCTGAGTGTCCTTAGTTCTGCTTTGTAGTTGCCTCAGATGTCCCGAACTGATTCCAAATGTTTACCTTTCATGGTCATTTTGACTTTGAGGAAGAGCCAGAAGTCGCATGGTGCCCGATCCAGTGAATAAAGTGGGACACGGCGTCATGTTTTATGAGCTGCCTTTCTGTTGGATGGTGCTTGGCAGCAACACTCACCGTATTTTTGATCACACTTTGTAAAGACACTCAGGAAAGAGGACTTCCAGACCTGCTTCAGAAAGAGGCAAGAATGATGGGAAAAGTATATTCAAAGTGAGGGGAGTATTCTGAGGGGCTTCATGGCAATGTAATTTTACTGTAATCAATTAAAATTTTTTTAAACATTCACTGTAGTTTTTTTTTTTTTTTTTTTTTTTTTGTGGGTACCGGGGGTCGACCTCAGGACCTCGCGCGCCAACAGGCACCCGTGCCGCTGAGCGATATCACCGGCCCCTTTTTCGTATGTGGGCTCCGGGAGTCGAACTCGGGCCTTCGCGCTTGCAAGGCAGGCGCTTACGCCACTGAGCCATCTCACCGGCCCTTCACTGTAGTTTTTGATCACACCTTGTACACTCATCTGAAAAACTCTGTGACCAGTAGCATCTAACTGAAGACGGTCCAGGAGAGGGGTCTCTTCAGCAGCCCAAATTTCATTTAGGTAGAAGGCCACTCGACTTGGTGAAGGGAAACGAAGAAGCCATTTCTGGGATGTAAGTAACTTGTTGATCACTCCGTGATGGCTCAACACGAGCCCACCAGTCCTGAGAGCAGCCGCTCATTCACTGTGCATTTCAACAACTTGATTATAGTCTTGAAAGTTAAGGGTGGATCCACAGCACGTCAAAAGGACGTAAGTTAGATAAGATGTCTCAAAGCAAGCAAAAAACGTTACACTGGGAACCAAAATTCAGGGTTAGAATCATGTCTCCGCTGGCATCTGACAGGACCAATTTCCTAAGCTACAGGTGGCAGGGCAGGGTTAGCAAAGACGTTTGGTCAAAGTGACTTCTAAATAGTAAGGAAGGAGGAACAACCGGGGGCCATTTTTACAGGAAAACATTACAACTGAGAGCCAGCCGCCCAGGTTCTACTCAGGTGGAACCTCAAGTTGTAGAATGCTCACCTACGATTGCTGCCTGTATGTCTGAACCAGGGGCAGGGCATCCTGCATGAGGTCAAATGCAAGCCGGAAAATGGGCAGAAACCCAACTGCAGGGGTGGTAAATATCACCTGACCAAGGGACAGTCCTCCATGATCTGCAGCCTTCCCTTCCCTCCTGCTAGTCATGAATGCGGACACACTGAAGAGGCCGGAGGAGGAATGGGGTTTGACAGTGGGACAAAGTTCCATCGGACCAGCTGGGTTTCACATAGGAAGAGGACGATCTGTGGGCATCCGGGTACCATAGGCCCAGCATTCAGATGGGTGGCCATGCCCAATATTCCCGATATTTACACAGTTCAGAAGTTTCTCTCTTATAAGAGAAAACTGCTGACACAAAATCTTATTACGAAGAAACATCGTCAGATTCTTACTTTGATTTGGACTACTTCTAAGAGAATAAATGTGCGTTCCAGGGTCAAGATTTATGTCCCAAGCAAAGAAAAAGGGATGCTTGAAAGATTATTGGGGAAAGAGCTAAATAATTATAACTGCCTGGCCCTAATCACCTTTCCTTACTTATCTGTGGTCTGCCTTTAGCCTGAAGGCAGAAAGCAAACCCAGCTTAGCCCTGGCTGCACACTGGAGCCACCCGGGGACCTTGAGGAATACCAGTGTCAGTGTCAGGCCTTCCCAAAGGTCTGCTGGCACACAACACTCCACCCCCACCACAAAAGGCCCGGATCTGCAGTGCTGGCCCACTTCTGGGTAAATACTTCTACCGCGGCTGATTTCGAGTTACCAAATTGATGCAACTGGCTTGCAAAACTGCAAATGCAGCAATCGTCCCTGAAGCTGGCAGGAGCTGGCGCCCGCACACCGCCCCCACCCACAAGAGATTTGGCGGCGTTGCTCTGTAGGGCTTTACTGGGCTCTGCGGATTTCTCCAAAAGTTGCTTTTGGGGGCCGGTGAGATGGCTCAGCGGCTTAAGCGCCTGCCCGGCAAGCGCAAGGGCCCGAGTTCGACTCCCGGAACCCACATACGAAAAAGGGGCCGGTGATATCGCTCAGCGGCACGGGCGCCTGCTGGCGCGCGAGGTCCTGAGGTCGTTCCCCCGGTACCCACCAAAAAAAAAAAAAAAAAAAAAAAAAAAAAGTTGCTTTTGGATGATTCTAATGGGCAGCCACAGTTGAGGACCAAAAGCCTCAGTGGACGTAATAACGCAGCTCTGACATTAACTGTCTTTGAGTCCCCCCCCCCCCGACCTCTTCTACAGAAGGGGCATAAAAATAGTGCCGCTGGGCTTAGAGTCCACGTCTTCCTGGCTGCCAAACTGGGGTTAGTGATGCAATCTCCTGTTCCTCCATGTGTCACCTGTGCAATGGGACGGACTCACAGGGCTGCTCTAATGCTCAGGGGAGTCATGACACACAAAACCTCTAGCACAGTGTTGGGCTCACGGGGCACCAGATAAATGCTGAGTCAGGATTCTCCCCCATGTGCTCGTGGAGCTCATGTCTGCATGGATGACATGGCAAGTGAGTGCAGGACGTGATCAAAATACGTGGTGAATGTTAGTATTAAAACTTCATCACAGTGAAAGACATTAACTGCCATGAATCCCCTCGAAACACTCCCCCTCTCTTCAAGCATACTTAGCTCACCATTCTTGCCACTTTCAGAAGCAGGTCTGGACGTCCTCTTTCCTGAGTGTCTTTATAAGGTGTGATCAAAAATGTAGTGAATGCTGCTGCCTAAACCATCTAACTGAAAGGCAGGCTCATAAAAATGTGACATCATATCCTCATCCACCTTATTCACTGGATCTGGCACCGTGTGACTTCTGGCTTTTCCCAAAAGTCAAAATGACCATGAAAGGCAAAAATTTTGAATCAGTTGAGGACATTGAGGCAGCCATGACATAGCAACTGAAGACACTCAGGAAAGAGGACTTCTAGAGCTGCTTCAGAAAGTGGCAAGAATGATGGGATAAGCATATTCCAAGTGAGGCGGAGGGTTTTGAGGGGGATTCATGGCAATGTGACTTTTACTGTGATCCATTAAAAAAAGAGAAACATTCACTGTGGTTTTTGGTCATACCATGCATTTGTTTTTTGCCTTAAACCAGTGGATTTTCTGCCTGCTTTTGAATGTGGAGTCACAGGGTGTGCGAGACCCTGGAGGACTCCACTTGCTGTGAAATGGGTTGTGCAGAGCCAGCCTTGCCTGTGGAAGAGGGCGAGACAGGGCCAGCCCTCCCGGGGCGAGTGGGCTGTGCTGCTGCTGACCTGGCCTGGCCGGGGCCCCGATTTGACAATTCTGTAATTCCACAGTGGACGGAGCCCCGCATAAATGTCACACTGATGAACTTCATCCCAGATCTCCTATTTAACAGCTGTCCTGCTTCTCAGTGGCAATGACCTACTTTGAGTAATTTGCACAAAATATCTTGGCCATCGAACCAACCTGCTAGTTCACTTGGCTAAATCATCATTTAGGAAATGTAACCATTTCGATGAAATTACTGGGGTAGTCGAGTACTGCCAATGCTTTATTCCAATCCTGCTCCTGATTAGTCTTCCCTGACTTTTAACAAAAGCAATTTACATCCTCTTTTCTCTCGCCTGGACGGTACTGGAAAAACAAGAGGAGGATCCATCATCCCTGTCCCCTTCTTAACAGGTGTACACAATTACCAAGGAAATAATAAAAGAATAACAAGTATAATGAAACTTCCAGATGTCCCAGCAGTGCCCTCTCACCTGAGATCCCGTCTCAGAAAACGCCCGGGGCAACAGCAGCATTACCGTCAACACAGGAGAACTGTAATTACTTCCTCAATAATTCTGACATTTCTGACTATTATGTTTGATGTCTTGGTTAAGGCACAAAGAATTCTTATCTTCCTGCTTGTTAATAGCTCCCAAATGCTCTCAACTATTCTTCAGCATTTAAAAAACATTTTTGTACTAAGCAAGGTGAGTAGGCGAGATCAGCACAGCGAGGTGAAAGGGTCTGAAGAGAGTAAGAAGGAAAGGGAGGGATCTGAGAAGGACACAAGTTCAAGGCTGGCTTTGGGTGGCAGCTCTGTGTGATGGAACAGTATCTACCCATGAACACGAACTAGCCAGAGGGCTGGAAGAATGTGGAACATTCGCACAGGGATCACGGGCAAAACGCATTCTTCCGGCTGTCAGACCCCAAGTGGCAAGACCTTCCTACAATAGAGGAAGTCAGAACAGACACTCCATTTGGTGGCTAGGAAAAGGAAAGCTTCCATTTTTTGACCTGGGTTTTTTTTGTCCTTGTTGTTGTTTCTGAGTGTGGGGGAGGATACTGGGGATTGAACCCATGGCCTTCACACTGAGCTACCTCCCCAGCCCTTTTTTGTTTTTTCTTTTGAGACAGGGTCTTGCTAAATTGCTCAGGCTGGGCTTGAACCTTTGATCCTTCTGCCTCAGCCTCCCAGAGTGTCGCGATTACAGGCGTGCCCAACTATGATGGCTTTGACTTGGGTTTTAATATCTGCCTGCCCCAGGGTTTCTTGACAAAGACCCACCTACTAGGAATGCCACCTGCTCCACCTGGGGGCCACCCGTAGGGCTGTTCTGGATGTCTGCTGGCTGAGCAGGCAACCTGGGAGGGCAACCTGGGAGGATGGGGGCCTTGGAAAGGGAAGCCCCTGAGTGAGGGAAGAGGGCAAGAGAGGAGAGAGCTCCCAGGAGGCCTGGCCTGACAATGCCATCTCCAGGAAAAGGGGGTAGGACAGAAATCGAGAGCAGCTTGGCCTTTACCATTGTGTTTCTGCAGGAAGCCGATGACCTTCTCCAGCACGGTGGTCTTGTCCATCTTGCGCGTGTTCCCAGGCAGCATGGAGCTGAGCTCTTTGATGAGCACATTGAACTGGTCCCGACGCTTCTTCTCAGACTTGTTTCTCGAAGCTCTGGAAACACAGGTGCTTCATTAGGGCTTTGCAAGGAAACAGGCGCTTTCTATCTGAGTGCGTTCTACAGATATCACCTTAGCAAAGATTTTCAGGAAGGAGCATCGGCCAGGTGTCAGAGCTGAGCAGCGGGGGACAAAAATGTTGTGCTAGAGTTGCAGACCCAGGGCTGACGGATTTGGCCCTGTGTGCAGCTGTCACACAGCTGAGAGGGGGACAGAACTTTTTAAATGTGGAACAAACTCAAATGCTTATCAGTAGGTTGAAAATGCCAGACTGAAAAAGCCACACGCTGTATCATTCTATGTGGTGTGAGCAAAAAATACAGTTGATGTTTAAATTAAAAATAACAAGATTGGGTCAATGAGATGGCTCAGCGGCATAAGCGCCTGCCTGGCAAGTGCGAGGTCCTGAGCTCGACCCCCGGTACCCACAAAAACAAAACAAAACAAAAATATACCCCACAAGATTTATTACAGGAAAAGACACATTGCCATGAATCCCCCTCAAAATGCTGCTCCACTTCAAACACACTTATCCCATTGTTCTTGCCACTTTTTGAAGCAGCTCTGGAAGTCCTGTTTCATGAGGGTCTTTACCAGATGTGATAAAAAATACAGAGAATGCTGTTATGTCACCCAATGGAAAGGCAGCCTTATAAACATGACAGTGTGTCCTCCTCTACCTTATTCACTGGATCTGGCACCGTGTGACTTCTGGCTGTTCCCTAAAATCAAAATGACCATGAAAGGTAGTTTTTTTTTTTGTACTGGGAATCAAACTCACAACTTCTCGCTTGCCAGGCAGGCACTGTGCTGCTGAGCTATATCCCTGGCCCTAGATGTTTTAAATTGATTCAGAACATCGAGGCAGCCACAACAGTGCAACTGAAGACTGGCTGGGTATCCCTGGGGTTACAGGGTATGCGGGAAAGCTCTGTACCTATCACTCGATTTTGCAATGAGCCTTAAGTGCTCTAATAAAAGATGAAGTCTATTTAAAGACTTCATCCCACCTTTAGAAGAGATGGAAGTGAAGTGGCTGAGTTTGAGGGGAAGGGCGCTTCCCTGGAACCTCAGGGTCCATAGGTGTTAGGCAGGGAGTCAGATCTAACACAACCGAAGCAGCCCCAGCGATGGAGGAAGCCCAGGAGGTACTGCCACTCGTGGACCGTGGTTCTTAGCAACACTCAAATCCCCTCTGTTAACCACCAGCCTATTCTGAGGAGACCTGGGGCTGAAAAAGGTGTCCCACCCCTCCTGAGTACACCCAAGATGGACTTGTCCTAGAAAACCAGCCCCCTGAGAGGGAACAGGGGCCACCGTGGCAGAGCTGGCCCAGGCGGCCCAGACCCTATGGTCAAGGCTTTTGGGGGAGCCGACCCCTCCTCAGGAGGATCCTGGCTGATGTGCGGTCAGGATAGCAGAGGCAGGTAGTAGTGACTGTCCTCCTTGGGGGCAGGAATCCGTGTCTATAGGCATCAGTATCAGTGAAGACCCTGCTTCCCCAAACAGCCCTTAGGAACACAGGGACACACCCCAGTATTCTTTACCTAAATGTGAATGGGTGTCCCTGCTGGCCGCCTCTGACCACAACACAACCTGTCTGTATTTCAATACACACATTTACAGGCCCTCTTACACTGGCATCTCTCACTCTAAGCTGTTTCCTGATCACAGATGAGAAATAGTTCAAAGCCCACCACAAGTGCATGGTCGCCAGTCTCTCCTGAGGGTCTGCCTCTTCTCCTGACTTCCGCTTCCTTCCTGCCGGCTCCTGGGTTTTGGATTAAGGGGTTTCTGCAAACGCCTTGCTTCTAGCCAAGCTGTCTCTCATCACAGGCTGGGGGCAGGTGTGGCACGGAGATGCCGAGGCCCTTATCGCTAGCTCGGGGTAAAAGGTGCAGCATTCAAACAGCAGAGAGAGAAAAAAGGAACCTTTCACTTTCTGAAAAACCGTCTATGCATTATAAATAATTTTTTGGCCTAGATTTTAAAGAGTGACACGCAACCTCCTTAGCCAAAAAAAGCTCTGTTCCTGTCCTAGTTTGCCTATTATAAATTATTTGTGAGCTGATAACACCCAGCTCATTATTGCTCTGTTCTCTTCAATGGGTGCAATGACAACCAACATGGCCTGGCAGAGAATCCGATGAACTCCTATCATTAGCGACAGAAACACCAGCTTGTTTCCATCAGCCTCCGCCTGGGACGCGCCGTGGAACCTACTGGAAATCGGTCAATGTCAGTTGGATCCGCAGCTTCAAGTTAAAGAAAGCCAAGAGCCTGGGCTGACCTGGTTTCCAATAATGAGGTCTGCTCATGCCAAAGCAGGCGGACAACAGGTTGAAAGGTGCTTAAACAACCAGCCTGAGGGAGCCTTTTTTAAAAGGTGTCCTTTGTGTTCTGTAAAATTCATCCATCTTAAGAGTACGGTTTGGTGAATTCTGGTAATTATACAAACCCCACCAAAGCAAGATACACAATTCCTTTCCTCTAAAGGGTCTCTTCCTGCCTCTTGGTGATTCCCCCAACTGCAGCTACTTAGTTTTGCCTTTTCTAGAATTTCGCATAAATGGAATCACACTGTGTATAATCTTTGACCATCTTTTACATGAAGTTTTTAAGATTCATACACTTGTTGCACATACTAATATTTTGTTTGCTTTTCTGCTGACTAGCATCCCATGTGTGCATATGCTGCGACTCTTCGGCAGTTTCTGGCTGGGGAGGATTAAGGAGAATACTTGTGTGCGTGTCTCTGCGTAGACACAGACACTCCTTTCTCTGGGGTAAATACGGAGGCGTGACATTGCTGAGTCATGTGATTGATGTATGTTTGACGTACGAGACACTGCCACCCTGTCACACAGAGTTGGCTATCTCTGGTTTTCATTTTGACAGACAACAAGTGAGAGTCCAGATTGTACCAATCCTTGTCAACACTTGGAACTGTCAGTCATGCATTAAACTTTAGCCATTGAAGTGTTATCTTATGGTGGTCTGAATTTGCCTTTTTCTGATGACCAGCAACATTGAACATCTTTTTCATGCTTAATAGCCATTCATATATCTCCTTTTGTGAAGTGAAAATCTTCTGCCTATTTTTTAACTGGGTTGTTTGTCTTCTGCTTGAGTTTAAGAGAGAGAAAAAGAAGAAAGGAAGGCAAGGAAGAAGGAAGGAGGAAGGAGGGCGTGCACATGTGTTAAACACACATCCTTGTAAACCCCACCCTTTGATTTTTTTTTTTTTTTTTTTTTTTTTTTTTTTGAGACAGGGTTTTGCTATGCAGTTCAGGCTGGCCTTGAACTCACTTTGTAGCCCAGGCTGACCTCTAACTCACAGCGATCCTCCTGCCTCAGCCTCCCGAGTGCTGGGATTACAGGCATGTGTTACTGCGCCCAGCCCAACCTTTGATTTTTGAATGCAGGGCTCACACTCTGCTGAGGTGCCCATCGCTGGGGGTCTTGGGAAGGCTGGCTCTGGTTGTGTGGGTACCATTTGCGTCTGAAGCAATACATATACGATACAGTTAGAAAAGTTGAGGGAGCCACTTCCTTCCCTTCACTCAACTATAAACACAACATCACACTAATAATTACCCGCGTTTACACTCAGGAGGTCACAATGCCCAAGTCGGCAGGTCATCCACACCAGTGACAGAACGGGAGCCAGCTGGAGTTGAGAGGTGTCTGACCAAAATGGGAGGCACCTGGAGGTAGAGGTGCCTACCCTTTAAAGACTGGAAGCCTGAACTGTGTTAGTACTCACTGAGGGTTGTTCTGTTTGCCCTTCTGCCTGTTCCTGGTGCTACCGTCTCGTGATCTTCAATAAACGTTGCTGCTTACTGCTTACTACAAGGTGTGTGCTTGGCAATTCTTGCCTTGTCCTTCACAAGAACCTGCACTATTTTTGGCCCATTCAACTGTTATACATATGTATATATGTTTTATTTTTATAATCACAAAATTAGAGTCACTATAAATTATAATTTTAAAAAATCTGATGAACACCACAAAATAACAAATCTAGAACATTACCATTTTTAATAACCACTGTCCTATCATACATTCTAGTACCACTTTTCCTAATGTTTGGGATTGCAAACTGATCCTTCACTTGCCATATTTTTTATATTTTCTGTAGAATAGCAAGATTGTTAAATTGGCTGAGTTTCTTCTAGCATAGTTAATCTAATTTGTTTCTTACTGCTGATATAAAAGTTTCTTTCAGCTTAACAACTCATTTCTTACGTTGTTTTCTGGAGGGTGTGTTTGGTTTCTGTGCATGCGCTCTTTCTAGCGCAGCAGCAAGCCCAGGGAGCACCCACTCTTTTGCTCACTCTAGCCCAGTAAGGCTCAGGCAAACTCTCATGGGCCTCACCACCGCCCCCACAATACCGTCCCACAATAATCCTGAGAATGAGGGGACAGATTACTTCGAGCATGACTCAGGACAGCACCTGACTCTGATCATTTTCTTGGAGTCGAAGATACAGTTGAAGTGCTTAATTAGATATAAAGTGGGCCGGTCGCTGATGGAGTCCAGGCAGAGGAAGACATTGTGCTGACAGCCCCCACCCCTCTACAGTGACAGGACCACCGTGATAGTCAGAGCTCCATGCCGCCAGCTCCCTGCTTTTATGAGGCTCCCTACTTCTTTGGTGAAGAACAAACGAAGATATAGAAGCAGCATATCCAAGCAGAAGGTTCTGAAACCTTAGATTCATATTTTCCTAGTAGATTTTACCCCTGAACAAATAGTTTTCTGATAGTTTTTTTTTTTTTTTTAATATGCGGGTACCGGGAGTCGAACTCAGGACCTCGCGCTTGCCAGGCAGGCGCATATGCCGCTGAGCTACCTCACCGGCCCTCTGATAGGTTTTTTTAAGCATTCCTTTTACTTAAAATCTCTCCTTCAATCTCTCCTTCCTTTTCTCTATGTACCACACCCCTATTCACTGTTCCTTAGGCCACTAAACTGTGACATCATCTCTCGAGACCCATGCCAGAATCAGAATCACAGCCGGTGGTCTTTTATGCACTTTTTATTAGAACATTCGCCACAGTGTCTTACAGCATGTGTCAATGTCTGTCTCCTTACTACATTAAGATGTAAAGACAGGAACTTTGTCCACTCATTTTCTACCCCTTCCTTTACTATAAATTCTGTCACATAGAAGACTTTTAACAATGCTGAAAGAACGACTGAATATTCTACCTCTAAGTGTCAAAAGTTTCTCTGCTTCACCAAAATCTTTTTTTTTTTTTTTTTTTTGCATCGAGAACCAAGTAACTTCATATTGGAAGCAACCGTCTAACAAAGCAAAGAGCTCACACGAACGTGGTGACAGCGCAGCGCGCACGCCCTGCCTGGTGGCCCGGGAGACCCGCGGCCTCGGCCAGAGTCCATTCTCAGTCCTCTTTGTCGCCGTCGTCCAGGCTGAGCCCGCAGAACAGGTGGTTGGCCAGGCCCTCCCTCCGGGGCCCCAGCCTGCGCAGGTTGGTCAAGTACTCGCCCAACTCCTTCAGCACCTGGGCCTGGGGCTGCAGGTAGTGGCGCAGCAGGAAGCCGCACAGGTGCGGGTCGCTCTTGCTGGCCGCCAGGCGGCGCAGCTCCAGGAGGCTCTGGCGCAGCGTGTCCTCCAGGTGGAAGGCGCACTCCACGGCCTGCGCGCTGCCGCGCCAGTCGTCGCTGTCGGGCTGCGCGATGTCGCGAAGGACGACGCTGCCGCCGCGCTCGGTCTGCATCCGCATGAGCTTCTCGGCGAGCGCGCGCCAGTGGTGAGAGCGGCGCAGGAAGAAGCGCGAGAGGCGCTTCAGGGCCACGTCGAAGCGGTCGCAGTAGACGGCCATCGACAGGTACACGTAGGAGGCGTAGAGCTGCAGCTGGACCTGGACGTTGACCGCGGCCTCGCACTCGGCGTGGTAGTTCTGGCGGACCTGCGGGGGCGCGGCGGCCATGGCGGGCGCGGCGAGGGCGAGGGTGGCGAGGGTGGCGAGGTTAGCGCTGGCCGCGAGGTTAGCGCGAGCGGGGCAGCGGCGACGGCTGCCGAGGCGGCGGGGTCCTTGTGGTGCCCCCAGGGCGGCTGAGGAAGCAGTCAGCCAAGGTCGGGCTCCCCGCAGAGGCTGAGGCGAAGTGAGTCTAAGGCAAGGCAGAGAGAAGGTTCCCGAAGTAGGCGGGGCCGGAAGTGGAAGCTCCCAGAAGTAGGCGTGGCCGGAAGTGGAAGCTCCCAGAAGTAGGCGGGACCGAAAGTGGAAGCTCCTGGAAGTAGGCGTGGCCGGAAGTGGAAGCTCCCAGAAACAGGCGGGACGGAAATGGAAGCTCCCAGAAGTAGGCGGGATCGAAAATGGAAGCTCCCAGAAGTAGGCAGGACCGAAAGTGGAAGCTCCCAGAAGTAGGCGGGACCGAAAGTGGAAGCTCCCAGAAGTAGGCGTGGCCGGAAGTGGAAGCTCCCAGAAACAGGCAGGACGGAAATGGAAGGTCCAAGAAGCAGGCTGGCCAGAACTGGTATATATGTGATTTGCCAAAGTTAAGTTGAGGAGTCTTGCGTCTATGTTTCCAAGGGATATGGGTCTGTAGTTTTCTTTTCTCATACTGTTTTTGTTAGGACAAAGCTGGTTTTAACAGAATTAAGTTGGAAAGTATTTCCTTCTCTTCGACTTTCTGGACAAGACTGCATAGAATTGGTGATTTTTCTTTCACTATTTGGAAGAATTCACCAATGCAATAGTCTGGGTTTGGAGATTTCCTGTTCAGGTTTTTAACTACAATTCATTACTTATAGGGCTCTTGATACTATTTTATATTATGTGAGTTTGGTAGTTTATGGCATTTAAATAACTGGTCCATCTGACCTAAGGTCTTGAGTTTACCTGGATGCAATTGAGCAGAGCATTTTTTAATGGTCCTTTTAATGTCTGAGAGTTATGTAGTGGTATCTCCTGTTCCATTCTTGCTGTTGGCAACTTATGTCTTTTTTGGCCCATCTGTAAATAGGTCTATCAATTTATTTTTTCAAAGAATCATTTTTTTTTGTTTCATTGATTTTTCCATTTTCAATCCTATTGATTTATGTTCTTATGTCTATTATTTGAATTCTTATTTCTTGCTGTGAGTTTATTTTGCTCTTGTTTTTAGTTTCTTCAGGTGGAAGTTTGGTCATTGATTTGAAACCTTTTTTCTAATATGGACATTTAATACTGTAGATTCCATCTAAGCGCTGCAATCCACAAATTTTAAGATGTATTTTCATTTTCATTCAGTTAAGACATTTTTGAAAATATTCTTTGATGCTTTCTCTTTGATCTAGGGATGACTTAGTTTGTTGTTGAATTTCCAAATTTTGGAGATTTTTTTTCTGCTATCTTCTTGCTTCTTATTCAATTTTGGTTCATTTGTATTTCTGTACATTTGTTTTATGAAACAGCAATTTTGTTTTGTTCTATCTTGGTAAATGTTCAACAGGTACTTGAAAATCTCTGTGTTTTAATATTTTTTGGGTGGACTGTTCTACACACTGAGATTCTGTTGGTTTACAGATCGTCTATATCCTTGCTGAATTTTGTTCTAGTGTTCCTAAGGGTTATATTAAAGACTCATCTCACATCTTCAGGTTGTGCTTCATGTATTTGAAGCTGTTTTTAGGTGTACACCCATGTAGAATTGTTTGTCTTGGTAAGTTGTTCTTCTATCATTATCTGTTACCACTCCCTGTACTTTGCTCTGCAGCCTGTTTTATTTGATAGTAACAGCCTTTCTGGCTTTCTTTTAACTACTGTTTGTGTGGTAAATAATTTTCTATAGCTTTACTTTTTTTTTTTTTTTTTTTTGGCTGCTTGAGACAGGGTCTCATTATGTAGTACAGGTTGGCTTTGAATTCACTATGTAGCCCAAGCTGGCCTTGAACTCACATCGATCCTCCTGCCTTAGCTTCCTGAGTGCTGGGATCATAGGTGTGTGCCACCATGCCTGGCTATAGCTTCACTTTTAACCTACCTCTATTATCATACTTCAGGTGAATGTCTGGTAACAGCATATATCTAGGTCATTTAAAAAATCCATTCTGACAGTTTCTTTTAGTTGGCATATTTATGCCATTTACATTTAATGTATTTATATGTTTGGGCTTAAAGACTACCATTGTATAATCTGCTTTCTATTTGTTCACTGTTTGTGTTTTGGTTGTTGTTCCTATTTCCCTTTTCCTATCTTCTTTTGGGTAATTTAAACTTTTTTTAGTATTTCATTTTATCTGACTTTGCCCTTTGTATGTTTATATACTATTCACTATTAACTCCAGGGATTACAGTACACAAAACTTATCTTTTCAGAGCCCACTTAGAGTACTTTGCTATTTCTGTTATTCTTCCTTGATTCCTCACATTCTAAATATTCACTTTACTTTCATTCTTGAAGGATATTTCCACTAGATACAGAGTTCTGGGTTAACAGTTCTTTTAATATTTAAAAACTGCTGAGCCACCAGTAGAAGGCTTCCATGGTTTCTGGTGAGGAATCCACAGTGCTGTTTAGATCACTCCCACCTGGCCCATCATCCACCATGACTGGTAGTCTCTGCTCAAGTTCAGACCTGAGTCTGCTCATGGTCAGATCTATGCATACCCCACGTGGGGGTGAGCGCAGGAGCTCATAACCAACTTCACAGGGTCACTTTCTTCCTTCTATGAGACCTTCCCCAAACCTCTGCTTCCAGGGCTCCCTTTCAATCCTTTGGCCCAAAAGCTCTTTATGTAGCCTGCTATGTCTCATGCTTCCTGCATTTACACCTTTCTTTTGGGCTAAGCAGTGGGAAGACACAAAGAGAGGGGAAGAAGAACAACAAGGTTTTACCACCCTCTTCAAACTGCAGCTGTTCGGATTGGAGAGACAGGTTCCCCTCCACCAGCACTTCAGGTCTCATGGGTCCCCGTCACCACTGTCACTACTGGTGCTCTTGGTGTTACAGGATTGCTTAATGGGTGCAAGGAAATGGAGAAAAGGACAAAACACAGCAGATTTCCCCCCACTTGATCTGAGCATCAGGAGACCCTGTTCCCGTCAACCAGCCAGTCCTGGAGGGCTTCTCCTGCTCCTTTCTCTGCCCTTGCAGGTGCCCACTTCTGGCTGGGACTGCATTGAATCTAGGCCAGTGCACACTGGAGGGGAACAGGTGATCAACTCACTGCTCTTTTAGTGGGGCTTCAAAATCTACTTTTCAGTCTGCTCCATATTATTTATGCTTCAGGGACTTCAAAAAGCTGTTCCCTGCATTCTGCCTAGATTTATAAGCACATGCAGTTTGGTGGACAGGAGGAAGCAGCTGACTCCATGTTAACCAAACCAAGAATCCCTTTGTCCCTTTCCATATCCCTTTTAAGAGGGCTCTGAAAGACCCACTGAAATCAAAAGTCATAGATTCCACAAGCCTGGTGGCAGGGGCTGTGCGGAAGACCCTTCTTTGGAAAGAGTAGGGGTAAGCAGGGCAGCAGTTACAAGAGACATCTGGGGAGCACTTTGGGAAATTTTTGCAGAACAAAGAGGATGACAAAAGTGTGTCACTCTGGCATGAGCTAACTTTTCAAAAGCATCATAAGGAAGCTGCCATGATAAGCCTTCTCTGTAGTTTGCCCAGCTTATAAGAAACGCAGCTCTGGGAGGCCCAGTGCTGCACCCTCGCAGTGAAGGTGCCTGCTTTCAATCCCGGAAGTGTTGGGGTGGTTTGTAATACAGTATCACGTACCTAGAACTGTGAGTGTCTGCAGTAAAGATGCCTGAATTTCATTCCAGATGGGCAATTCCGGCATCTCTTACCTGGGGTGACAGGGCCATGTTATAGGAGGAAGAACTGGTAAGAGTGCAGATCTGAGCCTCTCAAATCTGTGTTTTATAAACCAAGCCAAGCGAACCTGCATCAGCCTAGGCCTAATCCTTTGCAGTCTTCACATTGCCTGAAATGGAGGGGGTGGTTGCAGAGGGAAGCTGAATTCTTCTGAATTGAAAGACGCCAAATAGGCAGTTGTGGCAGTGTTTGAAGAGACATCTGTGGTGTATAAGGCCCAGAGGGGTGAAATAAATTAGAAGCATGCTTTATATTCAGACAGTCCTGCGCACAAAGGTGAGGTTTCCTGGAGAATAAATTAAAAGGTGAGATTTCCTGGAGAATAAATTACAGTGTGGTCATCCACACGAACAAAGAGCATTCCTGTTAAAACAGGATAAAAATGTAGAAAAAGGGCTGATGGGAATGATACCCAAATATTAACAGCGGCTGTCTCTAGGTGGTGTGCTTGCACATGATCTTTGCTTCTTTAAACATTTCAGGATTTTTCAAATGTTGCTTTGCCATTTTTTATACATAACAAAATATACAAAAATGATAGGAATAAAGTCTATCTGTTGTACAAGACAGCGTGGGTCAAGGGTCTCCTGTGGAAAATCATGAAGAATTACTTAGAGAGGGGAGAAGGACCATAGCCAGAGAAGGTTTTTTTTGTTGTTCAGACAGATGAGGTCCCCTTCCCTCATCTCCGGTACTGGGGATTGAATCCAGGACCTTTGCCTTGATCAACATTTCCAGCCCTTTAAATTTTTTTTTTTTTTTTTAATTTTGAGATAGGGTCCTGTTTAGTTGCCCAGGCTAGGCTTGAACTTCAGCCTTCCAGAGTGCTGGAATTACAGGCCTGCACCTCTAGGCCCTGCCCAGGTAAGTTTTTAGTGGCAGGATTGCATGCAGTGGAACAGACTTATTTGTTTATTTGGCAGTTGCAGTTTTAGCACCTTTAATGTGTTAAGGAGCCCTGAGACTCGCCAAAAGGGAGACAGTAAACAGCCCGGTCCAAACTGGTTTTGCGGGGAGAGTTTCCTGGGATTAGCATTCCCCAAATACGTTCTGAGTGACTTGGACATAAAGCAAGGTCCACCAAAGGTCAGCACAGTCCACCTCTTGGCCCAGCCTGGGTTCTCATGACAGGCGCACACCTTGTGTCCTGCACACAGAGGGAATGGGGTTTGGGGGCACCACTGAGCTTGGGGCCTTCAGCAGTTTGGTACGAGACGTCATCGGTGTGTCTGGGGATAAAAGTTTCCCCACAAGGAGCAAGATGGGTCAGGCTGGTGCTACCCCCATCCCAGGAAGCACTGGCGAGCCCGCTGTAGAGACCTGGTGAGTGTCGGGGTGACCACAAGCAGCCGAGGCTGCTCTTTCCTCCTGAGAGGTAACATGAACATCTTTACTCTTAAGCACTGTCATCAGAAAATGTCTGGGTCCCAGCGGGAAGTTGGCCTCATTTCACAGTGACTCTTAGTTAACTGTCACACAGGCAGTTTTTAACTGGAGCGGGAGCCTTAGGAACTCGTCACCCAAATCCTAAAAGGAATATTTAGCCTTTTCTACAGAAAGGCAGCGTGTTCATTATGGTGGACTTTTGATGGGCCTTTCTGTACTTATGGTTTATGAAGTTAGCAAACAGGTTTTTAGTCAAGTGCCTCTTGCTTGAGATGCCCCAGAGAGGGTCTGGGTCTCTCTGAGCTAAGGAGTCCCAAGTTCCTAAGCCTGCCAGGCACATATTTCTCGTGTACAACAGATCTCAGCCACGTAGCAGGCCCCAGCAGGGAGAAGCCGAAAGCCCGAGTAAAGGGAGGCCCCTTTTCCACTCTCCACTCACTGGGCCCCAGGAAGGGTTAGTATCTGTCTGCAAGCACAGTCCTACTTTTCCCTTGGTTTTGAGATCAGAATCACTCATCTGAAGATTACAGGGTGATTCGTGTCCTGTGACCTCCCCTGTCCTTGAGATGTCAGCTGCTTAATCACCACCAAAATAAGCAAAGTGGAAGCCACAACATTTCTTCCTGCTGTTTCCCCTGTGCCAAGCCTGTGATGATGTACGTATACCAGACCCAGTCCAGAGTCTAGGAAAGAACCTCAGCGGAATGAGCACCACTGGATCCCGTGGGGACACTGAGAGCAGGGCACGGGGCTCACATGCTGGGCACCCCATAATCACACATGGGCCAGAGGTCCTGCAGGTTGGCCACGACGATCACAGCTGGGCCTGCCCTTTCAGACCTAGAGAATTTACACCTGAGGTACAAATGGCCAACAAATACATGAACAAAACTGCTCAACATGTCTGGCCATGCAGAAATGCAAATTAAAACAACACTGAGACTCTACCTTACACCAGAGAGAACGGCTATCAAGAAATCAGTAAGTGCTGGAGAGGCTTCGGAGAAAAAGGAACCCTTTTTCATTATTGGAGGGAACGTGGACTAGTACAACCACTATGGAAATCAGCATGGAGACTCCTCAAAAAGCTAAAATAGAAATTCCATTCCACCTAGCTATTCCCCTTCTAGATATCTTTTTGAAAGAGTTAAAAGCATCATATCACAGTGATCCATGCATACCTACGTTTATAGCAGTACAATTCATAACAGCTAAATCTTGGAAGCAGCCTATATGTCCATTGACAGATAAATGGGTAAAGAAAATGTGGCATTTATGCATAATGGAGTACTACTATGCCATAAAGAAGAACAGATATGAGTCATTTGTAGGAAAATGGATGCACCTTGAGACCATAATGTTAAATGAAATAAATCAAAGGCTTAAATATCACATGGTTTCTTTTATACAAGAAACCCAAAGTATAAATAAATGAAAGAGCAAAACAAAAGATAGTAGGAAATAGGGAGAGAGATCTTTGGCAAATGGGAAAGGGACCAAGAGATGAAGGGAGGGGAGAGGGAGAAGGGAAGGGGATGAAAAAAGACTTAAGATGTGTTATATACATGTACCAACTCGCCACGATGAATGTAATCACTACGTACTGCAAACACGTACTAATAAAAATAAAGAAATGGTATAACTGAAATGAGTTTGGTCCCTGGCCTTAACGGCAAGCAGGAGGTTGAGGAGGAGGAGCTCATGCATTTTGATCCTGTCCTTGCTTTGCCTAACGCAGCCTTTGCAGGGGTATTTCCTCCTTTGCACTTGTTTTTGTGAATGGCTTCCTAACTTGCTAACATCAGAGGGCAGGCCGATGCCATGTGTCCTCTTTGGGCCTTAGTTAACACATGCAGAGGGGCTGGGCTAGTCATTGGTCCACATCAACAAACTACCCTGTCTCCTTCCCCTCCACCTGGGGGACTGGAAGAAACACCCCGCCTCCAGGTGGCAGACACCTTGCCTCTGCCTCAGCCCCTGTGCTCCGTGGCAGGTACAGCCCTTGCCTGCTGTGTCCCAACTCCTGCCTGAACCTTTTTATCTGTGTTGAGACTAAGGACTGGGGTCAAAGAATAAAAAAAGGCTTTGCATGTGTTTTAGAACCAGCATTCACTCCACTGAGAACCCCAAGAATCAACTAATCTTGCCGGACATCCTTGATTCTTACTCCAGAAACTCACCTCCCACCCTCCACTAAATGCACGGGCATGGTAACAGCTTCCTGGAGACAGGAGGTCACGAATTCCTTTAATACTGGGTCAGAGAAGGAAGCCAGCGAGCTGCAGCTTCTCAGCCAGGAGGAGCTCATTGTCACCAAGAAGCAGTCAGCTGATTTTACAGACTGCAAACCTGTAGAAAGTTGGCTTCTTTGGGAAGCAAGGATTCCTATCACCACATACTGTCCCTACCCTTGGTTGTTAGGAGCCCAGAATTGAATCTTGTGCTCAAATCTGAAGCCCTGCCTGCCACTGACTGGCTGTGTCATTCCTGAGCCTTGGGCTTCTCAACTGTAAATAATAATGATAATGATAATGATAATAATAATATAGTAAATTTTGAGAGGTATTGTAGGACTGGAGAGTCACTGTGAGTGTCCACAGCCTCAGCTGTTGTCGTCAGCTCTGTGTACACTGCATGCTGCCCGGTGCTCATACGCAGCTGAACTGGATTCTTGCAATAACACATGCAGGAAGCTGCCACTGTCATCGTCCCCATGTTACAAAAGAGGAAACTGAGGCTAAGAGAGGTTTAGTGGCTTGTCCAAGAACAGGCAGTAACACAGACAAAAGCTCAAGCCAAGTCTGTCTGATTCTATCCAAGCCTTTGCACTTCCTGCCACACCACACCACTTCCTGGAAGTAACAATACTTGCAGCAACACACGCATGCACCCACAGCACTACATCACATCAGAGTGACAAAGACATGCTTATGACCAGAACACAAAATGGCGAACTGTGACCTTGTTACCAGGGATCCCAAATATCTCTCAGCCAACCCTTTTCCCACTAGGGTACTGGGACTCCATTTTTGCACCTTCCCTGATAAAAACAGCACGCAGTTGCGAACACACAACAGGCACTGGATGCATGCTCGCTGGAAGTGCATGGAAACTCACGGGAGAAAGGGGAGCTGGGCGCTGGTTCAGAACACGTGACCAGTCAGCCCAAACACACCATGCGTTCCCTACAGCTCGAAAGCCTGGCCTCACACAAAGATGTTTTTTGGAGACGACGAAGGTTCTGATCTCAGGCTGAACATCTCTAATCTTACGAAGAATATGGCGTGAGTGAAAACAAATGCACATCAGGGCCTTGAGTGGGATTGAGGGAGGGCCCCTATGTTGCTGCTACAAAACCTGCAAAGTAGAGGCTTTAGAGTGGACACGATCTCGGGTTTGGTTTGCTTTCTCCAAGTCTCACAAAGGGTTCTGTGTTGGTGCTGCCATTTTGGCAAGGAGCTCTAGATAGTAACGAAAATCCCAAGCCCACCAGCCATCTGAGGATGGAGGAGAGTGGGGTAATGGTCTTTCTACACTGGCACCGACCAAGGGGTGGTGTCCAGATGTCTTAGGTGGGGGCAGTGCTACAGTTTGGGTGTGGTTCCCCCCAAGGGTTCATGTGTTGGATACTTGGTCCTCCATGTAGTGATGTGAAAGGGGGATGCTTTAAGAGGTGGAGCCTGGTGGGAAGTGGCAGACAGGCCCCTCCCCTCTCTGGCTTCCTGGTGTGATCTCTCTTATAGGTGCTCCCCCTTTGATGCCATCTGTCACAACATCCTCCCAGAGCCCAGCCAATGTTGGCCTCATGCCCTTGAACCTCTAGAACTGGAAGCCAAATAAATCTCTCTTCTTTATAAAGTACCTGGCCGTGGGTGTTTTGTTCTATCAACAGGCAACTGAGTAATACGGGGGATATGCTCATGGCCGGAAGCAAATGGCGTTGAGAGTGAGTGAAAAGAAACCACAGTAGTCTGCTTTTCATTGCTGTGACAAGTACCTGACATAAATCAATTTAAAAGGAGGAAAGGCTTATTTTGGCTCATAGTTTCAGAGGTTTCAGTCCATGGGTACTTAGCACTGTTGCTTTGGGCCTGTGGCAGCCCAGGACATCATGGTAGGAGTGCATGAGAGGAGGCCTGCTCATCACAGGATGGCTGGGAAGAAAGAGAGGGAGCAGGGTACAGGATCAGGGCCCTATATCCCCTTCAAGAGCCACTCCCAGGGACCTCACTTCCCCTTACCAGGCCTCCCTGAAAACTTCTACCATCTCGCAACAGATGGGTCTTTGGGGCCCCCCCAGATCCAAACTGTAAACTGGATATAATCTGGTTTCTCTCTAGAGCTTTTGGCCAAGGTGTTTCTGGTGCACAGACATTTGGCGAATGCTGAGTGTGTGAGCACCTAATCATGCATCTTCTCTCTTCCTGAAAGGCCGTGCAGTGGAGAGCTTGGGGCCCTAGGGGTTTAGGAGGGAAGCATTAAAGGGGATGATGGCAAAAACAAAACTCCCTTTGACTCCAAAGCTACACCAAAATGCAGGTCTTAGTCTGGGCCTGCCAGAGAGATTGAATTTGTTCTTGTCTGAAGAGAATCTCCTATAGTTTGAGAAGTAATAGCAAAGTCTAACATTTTTTTGTATTTTGTTTGTTACTTTGAGACAGGGTTTCACTATGTAGTTCAGGCTGGCCTTGAACTCATGGCAGTCCTCCTGCCTAAGCGTCCTGAATGATGGGATTATAGGTGTGTGCCACCAGGCCCAGGGATAGCATAAGACTAAGGAAACCCCTATTTAACTTTCCATCTGCCCCACACGAGACCTTTGTGATCTCTGACAAATTTCCCCACCTCACTGAGCCTTAGTGTCCTCATCTGTAAAATGAGACCAAGACCAACATGCACCTCAAAGAGGAGGTGACAGGAGGTCCCGCAGTGGAGGGACGTAGCTCCGCGTGGGTCATGCATTACGGCTCACAAGAAGCGGTCCATGAATGCTGGCCTCCACCACTTTGCTAAGAAGGGTGTCCTGCAAATGTATTATGGTAAAGCATTATTTTCCCACGTAGTATAATCACATGTAGTGATTAATACTTAAAAAGAGCTACGTGGCGTATTCTGTGGCTGATTCCCAAACAAGCCCTGCAGAAGGCCGGGCAGACATGACTGCCCTCACGCTGCAGGTGGGAGGACAGAGGCTTGGACGCAGGAAGCGCTCTAAACTCACTAGCTCAGTGCTCTTGCAAAGCTCCCTGGAGGAAACCAAGGGAGAAGCACACAGGGAGAGGCATGGGAAGCCAGCGTGCCCGGAGAGAGGGCGGAGTCTGTGTCTCCAGGCCGGTCTGCTGTGGTCGGTTCATTTACTTGTTGGGGCCTAAATGGATCAGGCACCCTCACCCGGCGTGACCTGCAGTTTGCAGAGCGTTGCAACAGGAGTCGGGGTTCCTCGCGACAGGGGACAGCCAGTGCTGCAGAATAAGCTGGGGCGTTACTCGCCTTGTTTGAATTTTTATTGTGGGGATTTCAAGCATATAAAAAAGATCAGGTGAGAATAAAATCAGATAAAAGTAGAAGTTCCCAGGACTAGTCCTTCTCCCACACCAACCTGACTCCATCCACGCCACTGGCCAATGCCTCTACTTCCAGATTGTTTTTTAAGGAAATACTGGGGGAGTTTACAACAATCCAGACTCCCGGATTTGTTGCAGATTTAGATCTAGGGAGGGAGGAGACCTGTGTCCACCAGGCCTAAAATGAGAGGGGCCTCCAGCTCCTGGCTGGCCCGTCGCCCTGCACCCTGCTGATCTGCAGCAGCTGCCTAATCACTGCATTCTCTGGTGCGCTGTGCATGGGCAGAAAGCCTCTTCCTCAGTTTCCCCAGAGCTGAGCATGGGAACTGCCTACTTGGGTGGATCGGTTGCAGTTGTGACATTCAGGCATTCTTGACCTTCAAATTGTCAATGTCATGACTCCACCTTGTATCTAGTAGGTGTTCAATAAATGTCCAATGAGGGAATAGAAGCGGACAGGGTTCTAAGACCACCACCATGGCAGCTACCAAGCTTGTATCTTTGGTTGACCCAACCATGGTGCAAAGACTGGCATCCCCAATCCATGGGGCCTTAGGAACAGGAAGGTGCTCAGCACTGGGCTGGTTGGTCCGGACACGCTCAGGAAGGGCCGGTAACAATGATAATCTGGTTACTATGCAAAGCTAGGGAGCTGAGTCCTAGAGCGGGGCGTGTACACCCAGCCCTGCAGGTGGTGTAAACAGAGCCAGGGCGTGTGAGATCCACAGCCAGACCAACCCCAAGGGCGCTTCGGAGTGGGGAGCATGGCTCCTGCTTACCTCTTGGCTCTATCTTTCTCATCTTCATCCATTAGATTTTCTATGCAGTTTTTCCTACAAAACAAAACCAAACCCAGATGATTATGGTCTGTGTCTGGGACTTTCTCACAGCTCTCTGGTCTTCATCTTGTCCTAATTGACACCCCTTAGCCTCACGGCTCTCCAACTTTCTGGCCCTAACACCCCTTTGTACCCTCAGAGTGTACCTCAAAGTGTACCGAGCGCCCCTGGGTACGTGGGTCCATGTTGGGAAATGTTCCGGTACATACACAAGCACTCTACCTTAGGTGCCGCAGCAGTGACGTCATGTCATCAGTCAAGCGGCTTCTGGAAAAGTCCACTGTGCACTCATGAAAGGAGAGGTTTTTTGTTGTGGATTTTTGTTTGTTTGTTTTTTGTGTTTTTTTAAAGCAAACAGTTCTTAGGAAGAAATGTTTTGCTCTTGTGGACTCTCTGATTCCTCAGAACACACTCTGAAAACCGCTGTGGAGACCCGGCACAGCAAAGCAGCCTCCAGGAATCTCACACCTGAGGCCAGCAGGTGCCTCCTGGTGGATGCCTGTGACCACTGGTGACACTGCACCTGGCCTCATTCATTTCCTCTGGCAGGGTGCCAGTCCCCATGATATCCTAAAGGACAGAGTGTAGGCAATGATTTTCCTATTCAGACACAGAAAGGCCCCACCCTGTGGCCGGGAGGAGTCACCCCGGAGGTAGTGATCCACACACTTCACTGGACACACTTACCCTCGGACCCGGGGCTCACAGATGTGAGATCAAGTGATAACCCAGAGATGTTCTCGCTGCCCGAGTCTCCAGGGCCCCCCTCCCTGCCCAGGGCCTCTACCATCTGAGCTGCGGTTCCAGGACCCTCAGGCCCAAGTGACTCAGTTTCCCCTCCTGTCCCATGTAGCCCTGGGGTTGGGTCACACTGCAGAGCAAGCCCCTGATTCCTGCTTTTATTCACCAGATTCCCAGAATCACCAGCACACGAAGCAGAAACATTCCCAGATGTCACGAGGCCAGAGCTTTGGGCACTGGACGCAGAAGGTGGCAGTGGTTAGGAGGCAGTGACGGAGACGATGGGGTGGGGACAGCAGAGAAGCTGTGTCAGCCTTGCTTCCTTTTCAACACGGAGCATTTGAGGTCATATCTTCCAAACCCAAGCATTCAAATGGACTGGTAATTGTGCTAGGAATTTAAAGTTGCAGGTAACTTTGCGCGCGCGTGTGTGTGGGGCTGGGGATGGAAACCAGGGCCTTGTGCGTGCTAGACAAGTGCTCTCCACTGAACTGCGGTCCAGCCCTAGGTAAAAATGTTAAGGGAGCTCGCTCTGAGATCACGTAGTCCGTGATTCTTGTCACCCACGTGCACACGAGGTCAGGAGGCTGCAGACATCACCTCTGTGCACATATGGACCCCACTCAGCATATGGCAGTGCAGGGGACAGGCTCACAAGGGACGTGCTCAGTAGCTGTATCACAATTAAAGTGGGGTGAACATCTGGGAAGAGGCACGCGCCTAACGTCTTCCAGATGCAATCTGCTCAAAGCTTTATGACATGGAAAACAAGGTGTCCATTCATTCGGTGACACCCCCCACCCCCGAATCCTGCGCTCCCCAGGGAAGTGGTGGTGGCCCAAGCGCCCAGGGCAGGGGTGAGGATCCCCATGAGCCCTGTCACTTGCAGCCCTGGACAGAGAGAGTTCACAGAGGGCTGGGCAGCCCAAGGTGCTGGGATCAGGTGTGGATGACAGGGGTTGCTTAGTCACAGGCTAAACACTGAACGGTGACTACTAGCTATTCTTTGTCAACCCAGTCTTCTCTGATTTATATCTGTTTATCCTTAAACATTTCCTGAATCCATGAATCATGGATGAGCTATGCCCGCTTCCTCTCTTCCCAGTCCTGCCCAGGTCCTTGCCCCATTCGGCCCACTTGAGCCCTGTCTAAGCCATTTGGCTGAACTGTTCTCATGTGAGGAGGGAGCGTCTCAGCTCCCAGCAGCACCTGACACAGATGCACCACACCAGCGTCTTGTTTTGTCACCACCATGTCTTCCCCATGTATTTCTATTTTACTTAAGAAAATTACAGTGAAATACACATAATGAAATTCACCACATTCACCATCTGGAAGGCGCCAGCCAGGGGCATTTAGCACACAGCTGTGCAACCATCCCCACCATCCGGCTGTAGAACTCTCCCCGTCTTGCAGAACTGAAACTCTACATCCATGAATTGGTAGCTCCTCTCCATTCCCTGCTCTGGCCCGACAACCATCCCGTTACTCTCTGTCACTACAGATCTGCCTACTTTAGATACCTCATGCAAGTGGCATCATACAGCATTTGTCCCACAGTGGCTGGCTTGTTTCACTTAGCACAATGTCCCCAATATTCATCCAAGTCTTGTGTGTCAGAATGTCCTTCCTTTTGAAGGCTAAATAATATTCCATCATAGGCATAGACCACATTTTATTTATCCACTCATTTCTTGAAGGACATCTGGGACGCTTTCATTTCTTGGCATTGTGAACACATGGGCACATCCCCCTGTATATTTATTTGTGAGTCACCCCCTTAACTCAATCTGGAGGAGCTGGAGAGGACCAAAGGCCAACAAGGACCCAAAGGAGGAAAAGAAGTCCTAGGAGGTCAGGTTAGAGGGATAGTAGAGAAGTTTAAGAATACTGAATAAGGTTAGAAGTTCAGGCCAAAGAAGGAGAGAGTTTAATAACTCCTCAAGGGTGTAAGTGTTTCCAAGAGGAACATTTTTGAACAACTATTTTTGGCTACAGAATGCCAGAGAAGGGAGAATGAGCTTAAATGAAGGACAAGAGATTCTGTGTGGAGCTGAGACAAGACCTGTTGATGTGCTTAACCCCCGAAGAACCATGGAGGGAAGCAGGTCACTGTACCCTATATGGGTCCTGCATTCACAAGGCTCATGAGTCAGGGACCCAACAGGGGACAGATGGCACCGTAAACACACTGGCAGGAGGGCTGGTTCACAAAGGACTATTTGCAAAGGGGTGGGCAAGGACAAGGGGACTAACCAGAGTGCTGTTGTCATCCAGGGTTGGTAACAGCAGTGCTAAGGACAAGAGGGAGATGGTTTCCTAAACCTAAAAGAAGTGTGTCAGAGAGGGGAGGAAGCTTTTGGATGTGGGACACAGCGAGGAAGGAATTCATGGGAGTAAGTACCCTCCTCTCATTCTCCCCCATCCCAGTAAGAAAATACAAAGACAGCAGCGAGTTCCCACATGTCCACACTCACTTCTCCCTCTTACTGGTATCTTCCATGAGTATGGCACATGGGTTGAGTGGGAATGAACCAATTATGCTGACACACGGCTACTAAGTAGAGTCCATACTTTCTTGAGATTTTCTTAGTTTTTACCTAATGTCTTAGTACTTCTCTCATTGCTTGGACAAAACACCTGACACCCACAGTTTAAGGAAGGAGATGTTTATTTTGGCTCAGTTTGTGGAAGTTTCAGACCTTACTGGCTAGCTCCAAGGCAGAACAGCAATGGCGAGAGGGCCCAGGCGGAGGAGAGCTGCTCACCTCATGGCAGACAGGAAGAGGAGAGAGAAGGGAGGAGCTGGGGAGAGAGACAGACCCTTCCAGTGACTGCCTCTTCTGACCTAATACTGAGTCAGCTCTGAGCCTCCATAATCCAGTCACCATCCACATGCCCCATGTGTGAACACAAGGCTCTTGGGGGACATCTAGACAGAAACCATAATACCTAACGTCCTTCCTCTGTCCTCATTTGTGATACCACATGACATTTTCCTGCCATGTCCCCTTAGGCTCTTTTTGGTCTTGCTAGTTCTCAGACCTGCCCAACTCTTGAGCACCCTGACAATTCTAAGAAGCATTTGTAGAATGTCACCCATTCTGGGGCTGTCTGATGTTTTTCTCATGGTTAGTCTAGGCATGTGGGCATTGGGAGGAGGACCCCAAATGAGAGGTCTTCCTGCCCCACTGTGCTAGCAGTGTGACTGCTCACTGGGGCTGTGGGCCTTGGTCACCTGGCTGACGGTGATGAACTTACTTGGAAGCTATATGTTAGTTGTACTTACATGTAGTATGTGTCATATGTTTTTCTTCAATTTTCAGATATCCTTTTATAGGTGAAGGATCTCTAAATTTAAAGCAGTAAATCCAATTAATCTGAAAAAAAGCACAGATAGTTTCCGCTGTGATTTGAAGACTTTGATGTGTAATGACGTCAGAATAATGATCGGGTCCACTGCCCTATACCGAGAGGTGTTTTACCTGAAACAGCGAGTGTTTCACTAGAAAATGTAACTACTGCTGTTGAAACCAAGTTCTCCTTCCCAACTCTGCCGCCCCCTGGCCCACCTGTCTTTATTCCAGGGCTTCATTCCTGTAGTTTCATAGCAGTTGTTGACATCAGTGTAGCATGAGCATCCGGAAGCTGCTCTCCTCTTTCCAGATTGCCCTGGCCATTCTAGGTCTTTGCATTTTTCATGCAAATTTTGCAAGTAGCCTGCTCATTTCTATAACGGTCCTGTGCTTTTGTTGCACCTAGAGATCAAGTTGGGGGAACGAATATTACCAGTGTTCGGGGCTCTGGTGTGTGAATGCGACACCTCTTTGTAGTTGCTCCTCCTTCAAGTTGTGTCGAGGCGCTAAATGTGTTCCACGCAGTGAGAACTGTGCCCTCCATGTGTGATGTTCAGTAATGCTGCAGATGGTCCCTGAGGGCCTGGACAACAGGGATGTGAAGGAGAATCGGGGACAGTGTGGTGTTGGGAGGTGTGTGGTGAAGTGGGGAGTCTTGCTTTGGTGTTTTAGGGGATCATGGAGAAGGCACCATTGGAGCTGTGACTGTGGGAAGCAGGGGAACTGCCCGAGGATCCCCTGGGAAGCCAGGAGCCAGCATGGCTGGCGGAGCTGGTGCCAGGCAGAGTCAGAAGTGAGGCGAGCATCTTGGGAGACAGCTGCAGTCTGGCTTTTCATCTAGGTGGCAGAGGAAGGCTTTGGGGGTTCTAAACCAAGGAGTGACAGGTCCTGGGCTTGGAAGACAGTGGTGGTTCCAAATGAACTCAGGTTTACAAAGCCTGGTCCACAGCAGCCACTCAAAACTGAGGTCCTTGCTGCCCTGACGGCAAGATTAGCATAAGGCATCTTCACTCATTTCGTGATGTCTGGCCCAGCTCCTCAGCCATAGCAGGTGCTCAATAAACATATAAGGGATGGAGAAAGGAAAGAGTGAAGGGAGGGAGCAGCCAGGGCCAAACCTCTCTCTGAATCCCCATAGGCACTTAACTTTCATTCCCAGAAACTATGGGACAAGCTTGGCAGGTCCAGGCCAACAGCTCCTGTGAATCTATTTGATGGTACAATTATAGCCTCATGACTTTAGTGAAAGCAAAAACTGTTCAGAACCTGTTGACTAGAGAGGGAAAGCCACTGCAACAGGGATGACAGCGGTGCCCAGTGGTTCGCTTGCCAGCCGTTGGCCGCTGCCAATTTCTGAGAAGAATTCTCATCTCCATCCAGTTCTACAAGCTGAGTGTGGCCGTGGACATCCTCCGCTGACCCATTTGGATGCAGCACCCCCAGCAGGACTGCACACAGCGCTGCCCACAGATGTGGACTCATGGGACAGAGGGGAACCAGACCCTATCTCGGCTCCTCTCCACCCACTGCCACACAGGATGGGTGGGTTTCCAAATTCAGAGCTGCCCTGCCAGGCGTGGTAGCACACGCCTGTAATCCCAGCACTTGGGAGGCTGACGCAGGAGGATCACCATGAGTTCAAGGCCAGCCTGGGCTCCTTAGTGAGTTCAAGGCCAGCCTGAACTACATACCAAGACCCTGTCTCAAAAAACAAAACAAAACAACAAATTCAGACCCGCCCGATTTAAATTTCCATACCAACCCACTTGGCCTATGACATTGAGCAAGTCCCTTAAACACGGACAGTCTGTTTCTCTGCTTGCCAACAAGAGGCTACCACATACCAGGCAGGAGGTGCATGTGGATTTCCAGAGCACAGCCAGCCAAAGTGAGTCCCACACCCACCTCTCCTGACTGTCCTCTCCTTTAAATGCATGCTGTGGTCAGTAGGCCGTTGTCGCAGCTGACACCAGCCTCATCCTTTCTTCTTGCCTGCCTTGAATTTGTCTGTGCAATGCACTTTATTTTTTAAAAAACTGATGCATAATAATTGTACATATTTATGGGGACTCGTGGGATGTTTTGACATAGGTGTGCACTGTGTAATGATCACATCAGGGTAATTAGCGTATCTATCATCTCATTTGTTTATCGTATCTTTGTGGTAGGAACATTCAAAACCTCTCTTCCAGCTCTTCTGAGGCACACATTATTGTCAACTGCAGTCATCTCACCGTGCAGTACAGCACCAGAACTTCTTCGTCTTATCTTCTTAGAACTTCGTGGGCCAGCCCTTCTCTACCCTGCCCTTCCCAGCCTCTGGAAACCACTGTTTTACTCTCTGCTCCTATGAGATGAACTGTTTCAGATTCCACATACAAGTGAATCTGCATCTGGGTTATTTCATTTAACATAATCTCTCCAGGCCCTCAAAAGTATACATACAGCGGATCAACGGGTACCTGAGAAAACCTCATTCAACAGCACTAGTTATCAGGGAAAAGCAAATCAAAGCCACCATGCGGTATCATCCACTCCAGTTAGAATGGCTGTGATCAAAAGACAAAAGATAACAAAAGCCAGTGAGGACGTGAAGAAAAGAGAATCCTGGCCCTGCTGGTGGGAATGTAAGTTACTACAGCCATTATGGAAAAGAGTATGGCGGTTCTTCAAGAAATTAAAAACAGAAGAACTCATATGATCCAGCAGTCTCAGTCCTGAGCTTATCTCCAAAGGAAGTGAAATCAGTACGTGAAGACATACCTGCACCTGCATCTTTATAGAACTACTCACAACAGCCAAGCTTTAGAATCAACCTAAATGTCCAACGGTGCATGAGCAAAAAAAGGAAATATGTTATATATACAAATGGAATACTATTCAGCATAAAAAGGATGAGAGCCTATCTAAAGATGGACCTGCCTCAAATATCCATGAATATATCCTGTGCCAGAAGACCTTGTCATGGATGAAACAGACATGGACTCTGGGGGTCACGCAGACCTAAGGCATGGCAGAAAGACATACATACACACACAGTGGTGCTGCCTGGGGTGGCAGACCTGCTAGTGGTAGCTTAACAGGAATGCCACAGGCCATTGTGAGGGAGCAAGGGGAACAGAGTAAGTATCGGTGGGAATGCAGGATGTTCTTTGCATAGCAAGTTCTCAGTCGACACATACTGACTTTAGCTGGCCAAGAGGAAGACATTCATGTGACCAGGTCAGACTTCTCCCCCAAGGACTCCAGAGCACTCTTTCCCACAGCCACTGACTACACAATGGATCACAGCACTGGCCCTGAGTGGATGGGGACCAGAGAATGACAGTGTCACTATTTTCTTGTGCCACATCTGCCCTGGGGCTCACAGGGATTCTGCAGCAAGACAGGAAATGAATGAATCATCCAAGTGCCAAAGACTCCATAGGGACTGGCAGCTTACCCCCGGGTCTCCAAAGGAGATGCCTACAGTATGCGTGGAAAGGCAGTCTCCCCTGCTAAAGCAGGGGTTGGCAACATTTTTGTGTAAAAGGAGACCTATTAAATGTTTTAGAAGACATACAGTCTTTGTTACAACTGGTTTATTCTGCCATTGTAGTGCAAAACCAGCCACTGGTGATATGAGATGAATGGGCATGGCTGTGTTTCAATAAAACTTTATTTAAAAAACCAAGCTGGGGGCCAGCTTTGGCCCCCACACAGTGGTTAGCTGGCCCATGTTAAAGTATGCTAGATTCACTACTCCACTTTTCCTCCTCAGTGTCTTTTAATTCAGAATTTGTTGTACAGTCTGTCTAGGCCCAGTAGAACACTGTATCATCCTGAATTTCCCGTGAAATGACTACCATAAGGCTGTGGTGATGCAAGGCCAGTGTTTTTACCAAACAAAATCATGATGTTTTCAAATTGGCTGTGAAGTGGTTTGAATTACAGGCCTTAGGCTAGCTGGAAAATCCCAATACTCCTCCCCACCATACCAACGAAACCTGGTGCATTTAGTTATTAAAAAGAAAAATATTGAACACAAGAACAAGTTGAAATTAAGACAGGCCAAACCAAGCGCACACATCTCCCCCATCGGCTGGAGTTTATTTATTGCCAGGCAGGATTCCTCCTGTCCTCACAGTCAGCCCTGGTGCAGGGCCTCATGTCGTCTTGGCTGCGCATCTGTGTCGCAGGCATGGGAGCTCAGTAGTGATTTTTCTTCATTGTATTTAAGAAATAAAAAGGTTCTGAGGCGCAGTCACTGATGAACCGCAATGCTCATTTTGTCTCCCTTTGTCATTTGGGGAAGCTAGGAAATTACTTCCACATTTTGATTCTTCCTCTCTGGAGAACAGCTTTTTGGGTTGCAGTGATTCATTCACTGGGGAAAAAAATAGTTTTTCTAAGAGAAACAGACAGTGAAAACCTGAGAGCTGGCTGCTCTGCTGATCCCAATTCCCCTTCAGCTGAGGAATTCTCAGCACATTCCTGGAGCCAGACCGGCAGGGCCAACCTTAACTGCAGCCCACGGTAGCACCTGTCCCATCAGCCATGTCTCAGGCCACTTGCTGGGGCCGGGTTCCCAGAGGAAACCAGGACCTGACCCTCAGCAGGCCCCTGAGGTTGTCACCGACCGCCACACCACACACTTAAATGTCAGTGCTGGGCTTTATCTGCCTGTGACAGCCATTCCTCCTTGCTTGCCTTTCTCTGAGGGGCTGGTGACTCATCATTCAGGGAAATGGTGACGTAGGCAAGGAAGGAAATGGATGGAGAAAGTTGGAGAATCTGTCATTAAGTAGATTTACAATGACATTGTTTGGCTGGCAAAGAATTTCCAAAATAGAAATGGTCGCAATATCTGGGTTGAAGGACCATCTTCAGGTGACACATTATTCTTGCAGCCTTTGACACGCGTGTTCCCATCACTGGTGATTCCTTCCAGGGGGCTCCTTTATCAGGAGTTCGAACTGCACGGCGTCATCCTGAGTTGACTGCAGAACCCGATGGGTGACAGTGTGTGGTCAGGGTGTGGACAATAGATGCCGGGAGGAATCAGCACGCGCAGCAGGAGATGAATGAGTCAGCTTGCAGCTGAGTCAGTGTGAGCCTTTGTTGGGAGCCGCCGTGTTCAGCTACCACAGATGAACTGAAATGACCCCAAAAATACAGCTCAGCCCCGCATACCCGCTCCTTGCAACCGTGGCTCCAGGCACTCCTTTTGGGCAGGGAACCCTTATGCTAACTGAGCTGAAAACTGCAAGGAGAGCCAAACGGAAAAAGATGTTCTCAGAGCAGGAGTTCAAATTCATTTCGGACACCTGGGCAGTGGAGCCTTGGGTTTAATGTCAGAGCCTCAGATTATGTTGAAGCAAGACATGGGTGCTTCTCACAGGCCGAGGGAAAAGCCTCAGAGATCGTCTGGGCATGAACCAGATGGAGGTTTGATTGTCCTCTGTCCTCTTCCCTTCACAGGGGCAGTGGCATTCGCCAGAGCCTGGGAACAGTGACCTCGTCTGTAAGTGGAAGTGTTTGAGCCTCACTTTCCACAGTGAAGATGCGAAGCCATCGGGGCGCCTCATCCATGAATCGAATGCTTCCTCTCCCACAGCACAGTGGGCAGAAGCCGGCACCTACACATGGAACAGGCAGGGACCCTGGGAACCACAAGCCACTGGCTCTGGGTGGGGGAGGTGTTCTTTCCTGGCCCTGCCTTCCCCTTTCCCACCCCCATCAGTTCTCTGAGATGGAGACGCAGGGTCCACTGTCGCACTAGCACCTGGCTGTGCAGCCCGGAGCACCCACCCTGCCAGGCCCAGTGGGCTCACGGCTGCAGGCGGCCCCACGGGCCATGCAGGCCAGCACCGGCAGCACGGGGATCTCTTCCTTCCCCCTGCCTGACTCTACTGTGATTTATTCTGTTTGATTTCTTCACTTCTGAGAGGAATCTGTAAAGTCAGCTTCCCCCCTTGTTCTTTCTGTTGCCTCTCCAGAACAATTCAGCACAGAACAAAAGAGGCAGACGGAAGTTTGTTCAAAGGCTCTGGGCCAAGAGAGAGCTGGGAGCTCCTAAGGTGGGTGGAGGGGTGCATGTCCCCAGGGAGCAGCAGTGACTCCTGTAGTCCCACCCTGAAGTCCTTCACCTCTCTTCCCCCAGGTCCTCTGAGACTCAGGCTTACGGGCAGGCCTGCACAATTTGGGGGGTGGGAAGGGAAGAGCATATGGCATCCCCTTTTATTCTATATATATATATATTTAGTGCATGCTAAGTTTACAAAATACTGGGTTTCATGGTGGCATTTTCATACATGCCTATGACAGATGTTGATCATATTAATTCCCCCCGTATCCCTCTTATGCCCCACCCTGGTCCTTTCCATCGCGTCTAACCTTTTGCCTTCTACTTTTTCCAAATTACTCTTAGGAGTACATGTTTGCAGTGTATAATGATTATATTCACTGAGGTGAGTTGGTACCTGTACACAATACATCTTAATTCTTTTTATGGCCCCTTCCTCTCCACTCCCTCCATCTCTTAGGCCTGTGTGATTCTGTGCCCAGGCGCCTTCAGGGCTAGAAACCGTCAAGAAGGCCCTGACCTGCTCCTCGGGAGGCCCTGAGAATGGAGCCAACTTTGCCATACCTCCCTGGACCCTGCCTGCCCCTGTGGACAAATGTGAGCCTACCCCTGAGCCCGGCCCACCACGGTACCCACATGGCACACCTCACAGCAGTGACCCTTGCAGAGTGTGACCTTGCTGGCCGCCACGCACACGCACCAAGCTAAGGCCTGGCAAAGCTCAGCCCGTAGGCAGCAGACTGGAGGGTCCATCTCTCCCGCAAAGACCGGGGAGCTCACGGCTCCTGCTGGCAGCTGGAGGGTGTGTGGACCAGGAAAACCGCAACCCAGCCAGTAGTTCCATGTCGGGCTGCCCATCAGGATGCACCCACCACAGGCCTAAGGATGTGCTGTTGGCTTTGGAATAGAGAGGGATGGAGAGATTTCCAACCTGGAATAACACCCCTCCAGCTTGTGCCAGACAGGTGTCCCCAAAGATTGTCCTGGGAGCTGATAGTTCACCTCCCAAAACACTTGAACCCTTGACCAGGCATCAAGTCTGAAGACAGCCTGGCCCCAGCCAGAACATCGGACTGAGAAGAGGGGTCCCGAGAATGGAAAGCCCCTCTCCCCAAAGAGAAGGGGCTGGAGGCTGCTGCAGCAGGAGGCCCCTGACCTCCGTGGGAAAGCCTGGCCACCACAAGTCATCCAGAAAAGGGGGGTCAGCGGTTCTGGAACTGTTGGAGGCCACTGAGGTTTTGCCTCTGCAGGACTGGAAATCAACAGTTTCCGGATGTAGACTGAGAAACTCACGGCATAGATTAAAGCTATCTCAGGTCTCCATCCTGCCTCACACCCATCGCTTTGCCCCTAGAAATGCCAAAGAAACTGCAGGAGAAATGGGAAGCACCTTTCTTCTTTTTTAAAACAGAGCCTGACTGAGCTGTTTTCTTTAACACATGTCCAGTGAAATGGTCCCAATACATTCCTAATTCACCCACAGGATGATTCCACCTCGGCCCCAGCTTGGAAGCACCAGGAGGTGGCTTCAGGTTGCAGAGAGAGTTCACGATGTGTCCCTCAGCCGAGTCGGACAGCAGAGGCCCAGCACAGCCTTTGAAGGCACACTGCAGTGCCCCGAACACACGAGCTGGTGGACTGCCCTACAAATAAAGCTCTGGCTTATGGTTTCTTAAACATCAGCTTACTTAATCACAACCATCTGATCCTAACTTTCCCCCAAATGATTAAGAGATATCCTACACCCACAAGCAGCAGTATGCAGAAATCCAGCCAGGAACCAAGGCAGTCATTGTGGAAGGGCTGGGAAGGGGAGCACGCTCGTCACCCTCACTTCCCACAGCTCCCTGTGCAGCATGCGACGCCCTGGGTGACAAGCTGCCGGTTCCAGCCCCGACTCCAGTCACATCCATGCCCCAGCCCCAATACCTGCCCTGCTTCCTGTCACCATCCCCTTCTATGAAGGACAAACGAAAACTATGGTGAATGTTTAAATTTTTAAAAATCACAGTAAGTGACACATTGCCATGAATCCCCCTCAAAATGCTCTCCCGGCTTCCAACACATTTATTCCACCATTTCTGCCACTCTCTGAAGCAATTCGCGGGGTCCTCCTTCACGAGCATCTTTAGTTATGTGGTTATGGCTGCCTCGATGTCCTGAACCAATTCAAAATGTTTACCTTCCACAGTTGTTTTGCTTCGGGGAAGATTCAGAAGTCACACGATGCCAGATCCGGTGAATATGGTGGATGAGGACAGAGTGAGATGTTTTCAAAGCTGCCTTTCTGTTGGATTGCACTCGGCAGCCACATTAACTGTGTTTTTATCACACCTCGTAGACACTCCTGAAAGAGGACTTCCAGAACTGCTTCAGAACAAGGCAAGAGAATGGGATTAAGTGTATTCAAAGTCCCAGGGGAGTATTTTGCAGAGAAAGCAATGGCAATGTGTCTCTTACTGTAGCACACACACACGCGCACGCACACACACACACACACATTTACTTAAAGACACTATAATTTTTGATCTGCTCTTGTATTCGTCTCTCCCTCTCCTTGGTCTTAGGTGCCATGATCCCCAACCCCACTTCATGATAAGCCCCCCAGGGCAGGATGGTTCCCACCCCCTGGGCAGCACTGCAAATAGCCTTCCTCCAGAGCTCAGGACAGGGGCTCGGTAGGGGACGCACATCAGCTGCCAAACTGTCTTTGAGGAACCTGTTTAAAGGCAGGAAGGACAGCAGCTCTGGCCCTGGAAAGAATTCATCCTAATGCAGGCCCACGGGGAGATGCCACAGCGCTGGGATCCTGTGCTCCAGCCCCGGGGTGCCCGCCGGACCCTCCAGCCAGAGCACAGAGTCCCGAGGGACCCCGGAGACGTCCACCTCCACAGCGCGGGAGGCGCTTGCTCTGGACAGGGCTAGACGGGAAATGTAGGTCAGCTTGCAGCCCGGCTCTCCTGTGGCAACGGCAACGTGCCAGTGACATGACTGCAAGGCCTGGCCCAGGCCCAGCCTGGTGGCCCTGTCAGCTCCAGGTGGCAGACAGGGGACCGGGAAAGAGGGAAGCCCAAAGAGCACTTGGGAGGTAGCTCTTAAAACAAGAAAACCCAGACTAGACTACACTCACTGCCACTCCTCTGCTACTAAGGATGAACGGACTCTCATCTTCACAGATGAGTGCAGGGACAATGGTAGTGTTGCCTCCAGCTCACCTTCCTCCTCCACCCATGTCCCCGACTCCCACATCTGGCAAGCTGGGTGCTTCCTGGGGGAGGACAGACTGGCGGGCACAGGGCCGCCCCAGGAAGAAGTCACTGCCCTGCTGTGCCTGGTCTGGGCTGTGATGCAAGGGCCACCCCTCGTGCCTGCTGGCTCACATTTGGACAGAGCACCGGACGCTCTCAGGGATGCTCCCCGGAGGTCAGGTGACCTAACCTGCTTCCTGGAGCCCCTGCCTGGAACCAGGTCACCTCAGGAAGAAGCAGCACACACAGGTGGGGCTGCTGCCCGAGCTCCGGGGAGGGCAGGACCCCAGCTCATCCCCCAGATGGCTCCCCAGCTGCCCCCAGACAAGTTTCCCAAGGGACCCTGGGCTGCAGGGACAGGATCTGTACAGTTTGAATGCGTGTAATATTCACAGCCTTTCTTCTCAGACTTTGGACATTGCTTCCTCTCAATTTCATTTTTAGCAAAAACGGACGAGACGGTTTTGTCAACAAAACCTTTAGAAACATCCAAATCTAAAAACCCAGGTCCTCGGGAATGTTCACCCGAACTGTTTCAGGAAGTGACCTTATCTGAAACAGTTTTCCCTGGCATTTGTAAGAACTGAAGGGCAGATGTCAGTGCCCCCTGCCTTCCTCCTCCACTTGTCCCTTGGCCTTTGCTTGAACTTATATAGCAGATGACAAATAGGATCCTTCACTGACCAGAGAGATGCAAATCCACTGGCAAAGAGGCAACAGGCATGGGAGATCCTGGGTTCAGATCAGGACTCTGCCACCAAACCAGCTGGGTTATCAAGGGCACTTTCTGCCTCGGTTTCTCCCTGTCCCTGGCCATGCGTGAGATCTAAAAACACAACATCTATAAAGCACCCAGAACGTGGGACACACGGTAAGAGCTCGGGTGACTGCTTTTATCACTATCCAGGAACAGTTCCGAAGGTGCAGAGAGCTCTACCTCCAAACAAAAAATCCTAAGCAGGGACATCATTTCTAAAGCCACCAGAGAGCCACCAGGTACCAGGGAGCCTGCAAAGCAAGTCCTTTTAAATGCACCTTGCAATCCAAAAGGTTGCCCGAACATCAGCTCACATAAAAGTATTCTTCTGAAGAGCCAGTGGTAAACAACATTTTTGTGAACTGAATCATCCCTTTGTGGCCCAGAGCCCGGTAGTGGAGGAGGGCGGGATCCCCCCGGATGCTCCCACGCACCCTCTGACAAAACTCTGCTGCCCATCAGTTGTCCTAACAAAGCAACGGACACCTAGTTCCTAGGTGACCACAGCTGACTACAGTTTTTTTTTTTAGCACTGAAATTTTGGGTAAAATGGGGAGAAACATTTGGATTCTTTTTTAAATTTTAAATAAATAACTTTACATGTTTAGCCAAATTTAACAAAGTAGAAGTTAAATTGGCTCCCATTAGTCCTAGCTACTATTCGAAGTTTTACTTAATGCAACGGTGTCATCTCAGAGTTCCACCACTCGAGTCACTTAGGCAGTTCCACAGATGTCACAGTGTTAAATGCTCATCTTTGCCTAAACAGAGTCACAGTTTTCAATTCCTAGAGCATGCTAAATTACCAAGTCCATGAAAATCTGTCAGATCCTTCAGAACAGAACTAAATAATCACTTTAAAGGCCCCCCCCATTTCCCTCCTCCCTGGAATAGAAACCAAGTTCCTGTCTTTGTAAGAAAGACCCCAGGCCGATCCCGCTGCCCAGGGCGGCCTCTGGCCCCACGCCTGCAAACGTCTCGGGTCAGGGAAGCGTTTAGGAACAGCACACCCTCTCTTAGCCTCAGCCACAAGTGAGACCTTAATGTGTGTGTGTCAATGGGTGTGACTCTGTGTGTTCATGTCACTTGGCAACCCAGCAAGGGTTATACTATGGTAAAACCGAGTCCAAAGGGCAGGAGTGTGTGCCAGTATCTGAGATGGTGAGTGGTACAAGCAGTGCATCTCTCTGTTGACTCTCTCCAACTGGTTGCAGAAAAACAAATGCCATGAATTTGTCTTCTCAGCGTCCTGATTTCTGCTAAGTTTGCCCTTGCAATCTCTTGTATGGCCAAACAGAAAAGACGTGACTTTGATTTGCATTTATTTATTTTTTTTGAGACAGGGTGTCCCTATTTAGGCTGCTTTCAACTCACTTTGTAGCCTAGACTGCTCTCAAATTTATAGCAACCCTCCTGCCTCAGCCTCCTGAGTGCTGAAATTACAGGTGTGCACCACCACTCCTGGCTGTGACTTGCATTTAGACAGAGGAAGGAGCTGAAATGAAGGAGAACAGCCTCACGGAAACTCTAAATATCAAAAAAATACAGTGCTCCCACACACAGGCAAGCAGCTGGCAAAGCGGTCTGCAGACCTGTTGCTATGATTCTGGGTTTGAAAACCTCCTAATCCAGAATCAGGGTCAAGTTCGCTCACGAACCTGCCTCTGCCCTTGGAGGAGTGTTAAGGGGCGGGATGCAGGGTGCTTCAGCGTGGCCCAGGGCTGTCACCTGAGAACTAGGAATCCGGAAGCTCTGCTCCGGGGAGCACAGGTGTGCTGGGCACCTGGGTTTGACTGGCAGAAGGGGCCCCTGCATTTCCTCCATCCTGTCTCTCTCCTCAGCACATCAAATATTTACACAACCGGGTTGTGGGCAGGACACTGTGGTGGGCAGGAGGAAGTGGGTGGAAAGTCAGAGAGGGCCCTGGAAGGGGCCTCACAGGACGCTGGCACCGCTATGGGCATGGGGAGGGCACCAAGACCCGGTGCCTGGTCTTGCTCAGTGGTCAGACAGTGGCATCTGTCACCTGCCCCAGTGACTACACATGGTTGTTCAGAAGATATGATGAGCGAGGCCAATAGAAAGCATCTTGCAAATAAGGATCTGCAGCAGCATTTCTTCAACTCAGGCGCTCACAGCTGCCTGGGATCTCGTTGCAGAGTGGATTCTGACCCAGAGCGCGGCAGGCCTGAGATTCTGCACATCTAACCAGGTCCTAGGTGTGGCCAGAGTTGCAGATGCTCGGTCCCTGTGACAGTGAGGGCCCCCGGCATGAGAGGCACCACGGTCACTAAACGGAAGGGTGGCAGGAGGGACATTAAGGCCACCTGTTCTACCTAAAGCTGAGAGCCACTCGGAGTGTTGGTCTGGATGCCCAGGCTGTACCCTAGACTGGTGGCATTGGCATCCCCGGGTGGGCCAGGTGATATTTTTTGTGCCACCCAGGTGACTTCACAGTGGCAGATCTGGACCGTACCCCAGACCAATACTGGAGCACGATGATCTTGTTCTCTTCTTTGGGCCAAACATCCTCAGGTACTTCCTTTTCCTCGATTGTCAAGGACTTTCTAAAACATGCTGTTTGGGGGCACGGTGTCCTTGCTGTGGTGGGACTTGAGGGCCACAGTACAGGGCTCCCCTGAACAGACGAAGGTTCCCAAGGGGAGAGTAGGGTGAGACGGAGGCTCCCAGATGCCACACGGCTCACCAGAGAAGACTGAGGGGACAGGGAAGCTGGTTCCAAAGGCATAATTGCAGCCCTAGCTTTGTGTGGTGGATTGACAACTGGTGGTCCACTTGTCACACCCAGCTGAACTGAATCAGCATGGTGCTGGGCGTGGAGGGCCCACCTGAGGAGTGTTGCCAACAGCATAAAAAGGAGAACTGGAGAGGAAGACGTGACGCTGATGATTCTCCTGGAGAAGCGGGTCACGCTGGTTTTCCTGACATGAACTCAGCTTTCTCATCATCAGAGGAGCGCGGGTCCTCGCTGTCACTGAGGATGGCTGCAGTTCTTTTTGGGGGAGCTCTGGTCCTTACCTTGAGCATCGCTTTCTGGCTCCAGTGCAGATCCCTCAGCTGCTGGCACAGACCCTTCATGCCGCTAACATAGACTTTCTAGCTTCCACCACTGACCGTTGGGCCTTCCCAGCGCAGATCCATGAAACAGACTTGCATGAGACATTGTCGTGGGCTCTGGGCCTCCAGCTGGACTCGTGGGGACATTGCCATGGGCTCTAGGTCTTCAGCTGGACTCATGCAGGACAATGCCGTGGGATCCAGGCCCTCGGCTGGATTCTTTGTGTCTTTAGTGTGGACAGATTTCCTGCACTCTTTTTGCATTTGACTCTTGGGTGACTACTATAAAATAATCCTACAAATTATGTGTCCTGTATTAAATTGTTTCCCTTGCAAACCCTGACTACAACACTTCGTAGCTACCTTCGCATGATCATTGCTACTGTTTAATAAATCCTCTCGTGGTGGCCTCAATGTCCTGTATTCAAAATATTTATGGCAATTTCTGTCAAAAAACATGATGCTGTCCTCATCTACCTTATTCACTGGATCTGGCACTCTGCCACTTCTGGCTCTCCCCAGTCAAAATGACCACAAAATGTAGAAGTTTTGAGTTGATTCAGGACATGGAGGCAGCCACGCAGCGCAACTACAGACACTCACAAAAGAGGACTTCCAGAGCTGCTTCAGAAAGTGGCAAGAACAATGGGATATGTGCATTTCAAGTGAGGGAGTAATGGCAATGTATCTTTTACTGTAATAAAATTTTTAAAAAATTTAGACATTCACTGCATTTTTATCATACCTCATGCAGAATAAACAATCAAAATACAAGTGAAGATTATAGTTACTGAAACTGACTGCATAGGGATCTTGGGTAAGCAGATTTTAGCTGCTCTTGTCACACACAGAGCAGCTGTGTGAGGTGCTGCGTATGTTAATTTGCTGTACAACAGTAAGCGTTTTTACATCTAGACGTATCCCATAGCATCACATAAGTCTCAAACACGCTACCAAAGAGGAAAATTATTCCTGTCTACGGACATGGGTCCTACATACCTCTCCTACTGCACCTTTGTGAAAATATTTAGAAGGCATTTTGTCCTAAATAATTTAGAGTACTTAAAACCAGCAGTGAACATTTTAACCCGTTACCTTATCTGGATTTGGGTGAACAGCCTACGGGTTAATACCCCTGCTTATAGCCAGGTATCAGTGAGAATCTACAAAACCTCTGGCAATGAAACTTGACAACTTTTCTTGCAAACGCAAGGAAGCTACCTGGGTTCCGCTGGCAGGGACGGAAGGTGCGCTTTTCTCCCGCGCCCATCAGCCCCCAAGGCCATCTGGGCCAAGGGTGCAAAGTGGGCGCTTGTGTTGAAGGGCAGAGCAGCAGCCAGCTCTCTCCGGCCTTTTTGTCTCTTCTGTGTTACAGAGGTAGCTGTTCTTCTTCAACCCGACTCCGGAGCCGGGTGGCTGCGCACACGGACCCCGTTCCTGAGCGGTCACAAGCAGCACGTGGAGCTGCTGCCAGAGCACCTGTGCGGACCCGGGTGGGGAATCCGGCTCGCTGCCGGTTTTGGCAGTCAAGTGGAGTCCAAGCCCACAGGTCCGGCACTCTGGGTGAGCTGTGCACACAGAAGGGTTACCTTCTGAACTGCCCGGTCCTAACGTCTGCCACGCAGGGTGCTGGCCACACTTAGTGTTCCATCATTTCGTTCCACCTGATCCCTGGGAGGGCACAAAGGAGGGCTTCTGCCGTGCTCCCAACGCAGCTCATGGAATAAATCAACAGGGTTCAAGGACGGAAGACAGAGCTGCCTCTTAGCAAGAAGATGGGAGTCCGAAGAGCCGGGGAACCAAGATTCATGCACTTTAATGTATTGCTGAAGACCACCCTGGCAGCCACGGAGTATGCAATATTAGAAAATGCGGTGTGGAGGGACAGTTGCCTGGGTAAAATGGGCCTCCAAGTACGGCCCAGGACACTTTCAACTGCGAGAGATTCCCAGGAAGGGCCTGGGGCCATGAGCCCACCTGAGAGGTGGGGTGGGGCAGGAAAACTGTCCTTTCCAGAACCAACTGTTCCAGAAAGTGGCACTGGGGATTGAACCCAGGGCCTTCGCACTGAGCTACATCCCAGCCCTGTTTTAAAATTTTGAGACAGGTCTTGCTAAGCTGCTAAATTTCCCAGGCTGGGTTGGAACTTGCAATCCTCCTGCCTCGGCCTCCCAGAGTGCTGGGCTAACAGTTGTGCACCACCACCTAAACCTTTTGGATGCAGCATTTTCTGCTTGGATCTCACACTGCCTTTTCTGCCCCTGCACAGGAGAAGGAAGAAAGCTCTACGCTGGCCCGAGGGCTCAGGCTCACAGGGTGAACCCGGTCCATGGGGTCTGACGCTGGAGTCGCATGGAACCCCAAGCCTCTTCCATTCTTCCACCAGCTTCCTATCATCTTTCTGTCCTTGCTGTGGTCGCTGGGGAGTCACCTTCCTTCTGTTATGGCTGCAGTTCTGCTCTTTGTGGAGTTTCTCACCTGGGCACCTACCCGGCAGCAGGTGACCAGCTCCATGTGTCCAAGGTAAGAAGCAGGGTGAGCTCTCTGCTTTCCTTAGGAGCACAGCAAGGGGGTACAGGGGACTCTGTGACTTGTTTTTGCTCTTTCCAGACAGGTGAGATGGCTAAGCCGATGGGCCCTGCCCTGGGCGCCATAATCATGATTGGCAGTGGGACCTGGGCTGGCGAGACTCCCCTCCCACACACAGGCCACGGTGAGGCCGTTTATGAGCTGCCACAGGTTTGAAAACTCACTGCTTACGGCCACAGTTCCCGGATGTGGCAGGGTAGCAGAATTAGACAGTAAGCTATATTCTGTTTTCTGTAGCTGTAACAAGATACCCAAGACAAGTAATTTATGAAGAATGGAGGTTTTTACCGGCTCACAGTCTGCAGGCTGGGACGCCCACGCGCACGGCACCTGGTGAGGCGTTCCTCGGCGACATGGCACAGCGGAGGCTGTTGCACACATGCTGAGATTGAGCTAGCATGCTAGCTCTGGTCCCTTCCTCTTTTTCTAAAGCCACCACCACCACCACCGTGGGGCTCGGCCCTCATGACCTCATCTAATCCTAGCCACCTCCAGAGGCTCCTCTCCGGATACTGTCAGCATATGGGTCTGGGATTAAGTTTCCTGCTCTTGAACTACAGGGACACATTCAAACCACTGTAGCAACCGCGATCCAGATTCCTAGGTCCACAGGGTGGCGGCAGATGGTGACACGGCCACATCAGGAAGGCTGGATGGCCAAGTCCGAAGGGAAGGGGCAGGGACTGGATCTCCTCTTCCCCTGAGGCCTCTTAGCTAAAGTGGGAAGCAGCACCCAGCCCAGGAGGCTAGCAAAAGCCACCCCGCACGTTGGCTTGGGGACAGGCCAGCTCCCTCCCTCTCAGTGTAGCACATTCTTCTTTTAAAAAATTTTACTTTTCACTAGCCCATGTTTGCAGTACATGATTCCACTCCTTGTGGGGAGCCGATACACATACATAACACATCTTAATTCTTTTTATGTCCTTTTCCCTTCTCCTCCCTTTCCCCTTCCTCCTTCTCTTGGTCCCCTTCCCTTTTGCAAAAGATCTGTTTCCTATTATCTGTCTTTTATTTTGCTCTTTAATTATTTATGCTTTGGGTTTCTCCTATAAGAGAAACCACTCGATACTGAAGCTTGTGTGTCTGACTTATTTCATTTAATATTATGGTCTCAAGGTGCATTCATTTTCCTACGAATATCTCAAGTTTATCCTTCTTTATGGCAGAGTAGTACTCCACCATGTGTAAATACCACATTTTCCTTATTCCCTCATCTCTTGATGGACATGGAGGCACTTTCCAAGATTTAGGCTTTATGAATTGTCAGTGCAGCACATTCTACTCCCATGAAATGATATGACCCACGTGGTTTGGTTCAAGATTTGTGACAGCCGCCCCCTCCCCAAAGGTTGCAGAGTGACTCGCAGATCCACTGTGTCATCCAAACACCAGACATGGAGACACCAGGGAGGTCCTTGGACCCCAAAACAGGCCCTGTGCTGCCCCTGAGGAGCCGGCTGCCCCTGAGGCAGGCCATGCTCCTGCCTAATGACACACAAAAAAGTCATGGTGAAGGTGGAGAAAAGAAAATAATTTGATCCATTGGAGTTTAATGGGATAGATAACAGGATTTACAGCATTTTTCGGACTAAAAATAATGTAAGAGCCGTGCTTCAGATCCTGCCCGTCCCCGTGTTCCTCCCATGCCAGTGTCATGTGGCTGCAGATTTGCTTGCTGCAGTGTCTGATGCCACAGGGGTGGGTGTTTTTTCCTCTTTCGCCTTTCTTTTTGTCACTTCAAGGGGGAAATCACCCTGGGGACACTTTTATGTGTCTGCTATTGTTCTGCATTGAAGGGAAAAAGGCCCGGAGTCCAGGCTGACTGGCACATTCCAGAAACTTCAAATCTCTGTGAAAAATGCCGAAGTCAAGGACCTTCCCTGTGCAGCACTAATGGAGGCAGCCCTGCTGGTCCTTTCAGGTCCCACTCGGTCCACTTCTGGGGCCATGCAGGGTACGAGAAACTGTCCCCGTGGGTCCCTGCCAGTCCCTCCAGCGGCCGAGGACCCAGGCTTCCTTCTGACGTCTGTGCCAGCCCCCAGGTGCCTGACAAGCATGTGCTTTTTATTTTTAAAACAGTGGTAAAATACACGTAAGTAAAATGTACCCTCTTACCCAATCCAGTGGCGTTCAGCAGGAACACAGGCCACAGTCCCCACGATCCCGCCCGGGAACTGTACCCGTCAGACACTAACTCCCCACTGCCCCTCTGCGCCAGCCCCCTCGCTGTCTCCACGAACCTCACTACTCCGCACACCTCGTCTAAGACGCGTGCCTGGCATTAGGTTCTCCAGGCTCATCCACTTTTGTAGCCTGTCAAAATTTCCTTCCTTTCTTGTGTGTGGGGGATGAGGACGGGGTTGAACTTGGGGCCTTCACACTGAACTACATCCCCAGCTGTTTTAATTTTTGAGCCGGGGTCTCACTAAGTTGCCCAGGTGGGCTTGAACTTGGGACCCTCCTGCCCCAGCCTCCCACAGTCCTGGGGTTACAGACATGTGCCAACACAGCCGGCTATTTCCTTCCTTCTTTAAGGCTGAATACTATTCTTTTGTATGTCCATAAACCATACATGCTTAAGCTTTTTGTTGTAAACATGATAAAATAGCTGTCTTGAGCTTGCTGACAGGTCCTGGATTCCACATACATTTTCAATGAAGACAAACTTGTAGGGCTGTGAGAAAGCTCACAGCAGACGATGACTTCCTTTACTTTTATCTTTCCGAATGGCCACTGCTGCACAGGAGCCCCCTTCTCTGGGGAAGCAGAGACCCCGCTGGCACGCTGCGTGCTCAGCATGTGGCAAATGGGGTTGGACTAATCTTTCCCACTGCATCCTGTGTGTCTTTTTTCCTTATCCCTCTTCTCTACTTGCTGGACAATTAAGAGTTGATTATATGTTTAAAACTTCTTAAAACTGCCAGCTGCCGAGAAAAGGCCTCCCCAAACTCCTCCCACTTTTCAGGTTCAAAGAAATGCAAAGACATATCTGCCCTGAGGGCTATGAAGGGACAGAGGTCACAACAGGCAGAAAGAGGCCAGAAGACCTGGACAAGGAGTGAGGCAGGGACTGCGGAGCTCGGCCACCCCATCCACACCAGTCCACATGGAGGGCCAGCGACCCTGCTTCCCGGGCAAACCCAGCCTACCCATGAATCTCACTGAATTACCACAAAACGGAACATTTTATAATATCATCATCACGAAACGTTTTTACAGATGGCAGAAATAAATTAAAATGGTACTTGAACAAAACGTAAGGAGAGGAGAAATGACAGAAGTTGAAAAGACAATACTGCTGAGTATTTGGGGTGGTATTTTGTGTGTCTATTTCCATTAACTGTGCAATTCGGAGACAGGTTTTTAAGAAGTCATACACTTACATAGTGCTTTCGTGAGATTTCACATTGTTCTGCGACAATGAGCCCTCCTGCAAAATTCTTGCAATCGGTATCTTCGCTGACTTCTTAAAGAGATTTTAATTGGCATCCATGAGGGTTAAGCTTGATTGTGTCAACCTGACTGGCTTGAGAGCCACCCAGGGGAGACACCTCTGGGTGTGTCTGGGTGGGTTAGGAAGGCGTGACCTTCAACACTATATCTGGTCCCCTGTCCCTTCCTCGAGGGTGCTGTCCCCTGCTCTGCTCCCCAGCCACCATGAACTGAGCAGCTTTGCTCCACCAGGCCCTTCTGCCATGACATTTCTGCCTTGGAGCCAACACACCATGGACTGAATCCCCTTAAAACAAGAGCCAAATTAAACCTGTCCTCCTTTATTTTATTTTTTTTATTTATTTTTTTTTGTGGGTACCGGCGGGTCGACCTCAGGACCTCGCGCGCCAGCAGGCACCCGTGCCGCTGAGCGATATCACCGGCCCCTTTTTCGTATGTGGGATCTGGGAGTCGAACTCGGGCCCTCGTGCTTGCCGGGCAGGCGCTTATGCTGCTGAGCCATCTCACCGGCCCCTGTCCTCCTTTAAATTGTGGGTGTTGTGTACCATGTCCAGCAACAGCTTAGCTGGTTAATACAGCATCCATTTAACCATTACTTTTTTCATGCACTGAACCAGTATACACATCCTTGGTGTTTTGTAACACAGTCTGCTAGTTTAAATAGAAAAACAGATGAATGGAACTCATCTTGGTTTACTACACAGATGAAGTCCTCAAAGAATGCCACAGAAGCAGCAAGGTGGTGTAGGGCAGGGGCCAGGGATGTCTTCCTGGACGTGCAGGCTGAGTCTTGGGAGAGTAGAGTGAGCAGATAAGAGAACTGGTCTTTCTGGGATGCTCACCCAGTGCCCAGCAATAGAATGAGGCAATAAAGACTCACTGAAGGCACATTGCTGAAGATGGCCTCTAGGTTCTAGAAGCTTCTTTGGCAAAAGGAATTTATAAATAGCCTCAATGAAGTGAAAGTTTCCCAGGGCAAGCTACTAACTGCCCTTTAATATCCAAGACATATTTCCAGCATTTCACAAGGCCCTCCTGACCAGGAGGGAGCCCTCAGAGAAGCAGCACTGGAGCTGGGAAGGTGATGATGTGGTCACTGAGGGGAATAGCCTGGATGTAGGTACCTGAGGGGACAGTCAGAGAGGTGAACAGACCTACCCAGGGCCTCGGGCAAGGCTGCGAACTCTTCCGGTAAGGGAACAGATGGTGTTTTTAGTTTTGTGAGTCATTATAGTGGGAAAGTAGCCAAAGAAACTACAAATGGGCATGACTATGTTTCAATAAAACTTTATTTACACAAACAGACAATGGATGGAATGCAGCCTACAGGGGGCAGTCTGCTGACCACAGCTTTAGGGCATGGAGTTGAGAAGAAGGGCTGCCCAGGGCAGTGTAGCAGGTCACCCAGACCCTCTAGGGACTGCTGTCAGGATAGTGGTTTGGGCTGGGTTTGGGCCTGAATGACACTGAGACCTGACGTAAGACCTGACTCTTCCAAAGTCCAAGGTGCCCCAGAGGCTACTTGGCCCAGTTCAGAGGTGAAGAGGGGTAGGAGTTCTCCTCACGTATGTCCTGGAGGTGAGGAAGCAGCCGCCTGAGCCAAAGCCACGTCTGTCACACATGTACCGTCAGTCCCCTACGCTGCAGTGCTGGCTGGAGTGCATGCTGGACTCAGAAGAGACAGGGACCTATCCACACTGTCCTTGGTCATCATCTGAACCGAGATGACGGTACCTGCTGGTGACAAGATGGGACTCCCTCCCTGGCCTCGACCCTACAGAACATTTTTTTGTTTTTGTGCTATTAGTGATTGTATCCAGGGCTTCTGCATGGAGCCCCTCCCTCCCTCCCTTCTTCTTTCTTTTGAGACGGAGTCTTGCTAAGTTGCCCAGGCTGGGCTCGAACTTGCGATGCTCCTGCCTTCGCCTCCCAGAGTGCTGAGATTACAGGTACGCGCCATCACGCCTCGCTTAGAACATTTATTAACTGCCGGGATCTGCTTCCAGCATACGGCACGGACAACCTCTTGCTGGGAGGATAAAAGAACAGAGAACATCTGGATAGCAGTTATCCAGACACAAAGCGGAAGTGGGTGCCCTGGGAGAAGATGAGGATGAAGCTGGTGTCTCTCGGGAGGTGAACCCGCCGACCTTGCCTTCATCATGATGCTGCGTGGGCTGAGACGGAGGGCAGGAGAGAAACCTGCTTGGGTGGGGAGTCTGAGAGGAGACCCTTGGTTGCTAAGAAGGCCTAGGAAAATGCAGTCTCCTCAAGTGATCGTCACTGCTGAGACTTCACAACTGCCAGGCAAAAATCCCTTCTGTGTGGCTTGAAAAGCCCGAAGGGATTGTGTCTAGAGGTATCAGGTGCATGGCGCTCAGGTGCACAGCACACGTCCTCTTTTAAAGGAAAGTAACTAACCCAAGCCTCAAAAATGCTCACAGATCAAGTTCCAAGGAACATGAGCCCTGTCAAAATCCATACGATGTCAAAGAAAAAGGACCCGGGAATGAGATCCAGCAGAAACGAGAGCAAAATCATATTCATATGGCTTTAGACTGGGAGGATCTGACATCAACTATAAAATAAGTATGTTTAATATGATTGAGGCTTGAAGATTAAAGCAAGGAACAAAGGATTGTCCTAAAAAGTTAACACCATGCCATTTTTAAAGTTTGAAAAAGAAAAAAATGAGAATTTCTGGAATAAGAATATAATAATTTAAATTTTAAAAACTGAGTAGACTGGCTAAAATTAAGTTGGGACACAGGTGGTAAAGTTTAAACTAGATCAGAAGAAATTAACCGTATTGCAGAACATAGAGACAAAAGATGGAAAATAAAAATGGGAAGAGGGCCGGTGAGATGGCTCAGTGGCTTAAGTGCCTGCCCGGCAAGCGCGAGGGCCTGAGTTCAACTCCCGGGTCCCACATACGAAAAAGGGGCCGGTGATATCGCTCAGCGGCACGGGTGCCTGCTGGCGCACGAGGTCCTGAGGTCGACCCCCGGTACCCACAAAAAAAAAAAAAAAAAAAAAGGGAAGAGACGTGGGAAAATAAGGTTTAACAGACAGTGATGTAACACACATGAAACTGGAATTCTACTAAGAAATATTAGGGAAAATGAGGAATAGGGCATATTTCAAAAGAAAACTCTTCAAAATTCATTTTAAAATACCAGTCCTTAGATAAGAAGTCCAGTGTCCCAGGAGGAACGAACGAACACTTAGCTACTGCCAGAGACAATCACCACGAAACCGCAGACTACCAAAGATAGAGATCATCACACACGCAGCGAGGGGCCTTGATGAGCTGGACGGGCAGCCGACTTTACAGGGACAATGACAGAAGCCAGCGACGAGGACACAGATGGTCCCCAGGTCACCATGGTTCAGCTTACAATTTACTGTCTGTGATGTTGTGAAAACCCCCCCCATACAACCATTCTGTTTTTCAGCTTCAGTACAATTTTCCAAAATACATGAGACATGCAATGTTTTATTATAAAATAGGTTTGTGTCAGATGGTTTTGTCCGACCGTAGACTAAGTGAAGTGTTCTTAGCATGTTTAAGGCAGGCTGGGCTAAGCTGCGATGTGCAAGTAAGTTAGGTATATATTATGTATTCATGGTATTTTCGACTTATGATGGGCTTATTTAGGTGTAGTCCTATTATAAATTAAGGATCATCCATAATAATTTACTATGCTGAGAGAATATAACTGTCATGCTAAGTTTGTAAGCGCTGCCAGAATATCTTTCAAGAATTAAGGTAAAATAGATATTTCTGCTAAAATTTTTTTTCCACTAACAAACTCTCACTGAAATAAATTCTAAAAGGTATCCTTCTGCCAAAGGGAAATTATCCCAGATGGGGCTCTGAGAAGCAAGAAGAAATGGTGGGAAAAGACATAGTGCTTTATTTTAAACAATACTAGGTAACAACAACATGTAAGTAATAAATCACTCCAAAGACTGTCATTTTTTTTGAGGAAAAATGTTAATATTGAGCTTTAAGTATTCATGTTAAAATACTAGGGTAACTATTAAAATAAGAAGCATAGAGAATATCAGTTCAAATCAGTAGAAAAAACTGTTTACGTAAAAGAACAATCTAGCCAGGCGTGGTGGTGCCTGTAATCCCCAGCACTCAGGAGGCTGAGGCAGGAGGATCACCCTAGCCTGGGCCACACAGTGAGTTCAAGGCCAGTATGAATTATATATTGAGACCCTGTCTCAAAAAAATAAAAAACAAAAAAAAAAAAAAAAACCCAAAAAAAGAAAGAAAGGAAGGAAGAACCCAAAAAAAGGCAGAAAAAGAGGGTAAAAAAAAAAAAAAATAAAAAAAACAGAAAAAGTGGGACAAATACCAAGTGTAATATAAATGGTTAAATATTCAAATACTTCAGTAATCATAATAAATACATGGACTAATTGCCCCAGTGTTTTAAAAAAAGGTCATCAGATAGGATATTTTAAAAAAAATCTAGCAATTATTGTTTGTACTAAACATATCTTAAATGTAAGGACAGAAAACTTGAGAGTCAAAGGAGGAAAAACAAACACCAGGAAAATACTACCAGAGGGAATCTGTATGCCTCTATTAATATCAGGTAGATAGTCTTTCAGGTGTAACAGAAATAAAAGAAGGTCATAGAATAAGGGTAAAAACTGCAACTCGCTTGAAGAAAGAAATGACTCTGAATTTGTACAGTATGCGCCTAATAACACAGCCACAAAAGCCATACGACGAACATGTCCTGAACCTCAAGGAGCAACTGAGACCACTGTGAACGGCCACGGTTCTGACATACGTGACAACGGACACCTTCGGGGGCACGACGACTACAGTCCCTCAACTCGGCAGCACGCAGCCGATGGGCACGTACGGAGTCCTGCGTCTGCTAACAGAAGAAAAGCGTTCTCACAGGAGCAGACCGTTTCCCAGCCTTCTTAACAGAAGACTTGGAGCAAGTATTTCAAATTCAATGAGGTGTTGGATGACCGGATACTAACTAGAAACACTGAACTAATTAACCTGTCAATAACTGCCTTACCAATGGTGTGCCTTATGTCACCAAAGAGAATAAGCCCTGCTTTCCCCGCTCAGTTCCCCGCTCAGACCGAGTGGTTAAAGCAGCAGGAAACAAGGACTATGGAACCTGCAGACATCCAGAAGACGCTGAGAATCCAGACAAGAGGTTCGTTTTGCCCGAAGTTTGGATGATGATTTGTTACTGGCTAGAGTCAGGACAATTAGAGTACAAATCTTCCCTTTCTTTTTTCACAGATGTGCCCAGCTGGCACATACCAGCACACAATAAATATTTCTGAATAAATGAATGAATGAAGATGCTACATGATTATTAGATGTTCTCTTGGCTCTCCTGTGGCGCTAACAGTCCCTAACATTCTGTGACATCTATTCTACTTGGCAAGTGAGCAACCTAGGCAGCTGCATTCAGGTTCGGATGTGAGTTTCTGAAAGAAGCCACTTGCGTCTACCACTTTCCTGCGCTCCACCTGCCAGCTTCACTCCCCATGCGACTGCTGGGCAGAGGTGCCCTGATGGACGTATCTGGGCCGGCTGCTGGGGCAGAGCCTGCTGGGAAAGCAGAAGGTGCATGGATAAAAGAAGAATGAAGTCAGCTCTATTTCGCTGGCATTTCTTACAGGGAAGGGGATGAAGTGATACAGGAAAGAAATGACTCGTGAGCAGCCGGTTCTTGACAAACTGTTAGAAGTGTCCAGGGAGAAAAGCAGAAGAGGGACAGGAACCCTTTGCACTGGTTGATCGGTCCCTCCTCCCCTCCTCTGGTCTCATCCTTTGTCCCGTGGCTCTTCCTCCGGTTCCGGTCTCCTGGCCTCACTGATGCACAGTTAGGGACTAGCGAGGCGCATGCTCAGACAGTAGGATGGGTGCAAGGGGGAAAGAGCTGAGGGTGAACCCGGATGTAGGAATGGAGGCTCACACCAGCGTCAGGCTGAGAGTGGCAAGAAGCAGCGGAGATGAGGGGCCGAGTCCAGGCAAGCACGGAGGCTTGTGAACAAAGCTAGCTGGAGGCAGCTCAAGACCTCCATCTGCAGCACTGCTCCACACATGGGCTTCCAGAGATCCAAGCATGTGGTCCAAGCAGGAGTCCCCTTGTTACCAAAGTCAGCATCTGTCCCTAAGTTCAGTGGAGCAGGACCTCCTGCCTGCGGGCTGGCAATCACTTCAGGCCCGTGCAACTGCCCCCTTTCCAAACTCTTCTCTGAGACGGGGTCACAGGGTCGGGTTTTTGGATATTGTTCTTCTACTAAGCTTACCTTCTTATTTTAATTAGAAGTCATGCTGGTGTGATTGGTGTGACTCAGTTACCCAAGCCAGACAAAGGTGTCCTCGAAGTGGAAGACGCCAGTAGTTACTGGTCAGAGAGCCAAGTGAATCATGAGTTGAGCAAAGGGCAGCCATGTGTGGGAAACACTGGCCTGGAACACAGGGCTTAAGGCCAGATTGTGCCCACAGAACTGAAGGAAGATGGGACATCTGCCTCAGGGATCACACCAGCTTGGGCAGGCAGAACACCACCCTTCCTTCCATGGACTCCCAATGTTGGCACAGAGAGCAGAGTTTTAGTTGGTTCAGGATTCTTGGGTCCAGAAACATTCCGGCTCAGTTAATTACTCCGTTAGCACTTCCTCCAGAGTGGTCTGATGACTCGGGGTACATACGACCGTCTTCAGGAGTCTACAAAGTCAAAACTACTTTCATCACAGCATGAAGACACTGTCTTCTTCAGTCTCAGTTTCTCGCAAATGTACAGTGGGATTCTCCAGAGGTTACTGATGTGTAATATCTGCCTTCTGGGAAGCCAGCCATTAAAGAGGTTTGCCAAAAATAAAGCAATGCACTCTTCTTGCTAAATTACACTGTTTTGGGAAACACCATTTATTATTTTTGTATTGAAACACAATGCACTTATTATTTTAAAGTGAATTAATAAACATTTTAACATTTTCTCAGGCCTGATTTCTAAGATGGTAAATAAGCATAGATATGGCCCACATAAACAACTCTGGATTCTCAATACTTTTTAATATTACAAAAGGCTCCTGAGATCGGCCAGTTGGAGAACTGTTGCTCCATGTGTTCATCACAAATCCTTGGTTACAAACCCTGCCGCTTACCTGAAATAAGAACTCAGTAGTTTCTTTAAGGACTATAGGAGTAGTGTGCCACATTTTTTTGTTGCGTAGACGTAGGAGTAATACAAAAGCCTCGGTGACTATTTGCAATGCCATTTTCCTCGTGCCTCAGGAATGGCTCCAGTTTCCCAGCCAGACGCGTCACACGAGCCCACCCTTGGGGCTGTCCTGGGGTTGCTGATTCCAGGGAGTCTTTGGCTGACCAAATGGTAAGTCCACTCAGACCTCATCACCATTCCATGCTGGAGAGGCTTTATTTGAACCTCCCTCGCAAGCACAGAATCTTATTATATCACCCTATTTTGGAAAATATTAAGGAATTTTATGGTCCATTTGGATATACTCCTAATATTTTATCTTGACGGACTACTGGGTTTAGAATTTAAGGGAATTTGATAAGTGATTAAAACAATAACCACACAATGTTGTTCTGATGTTCAGATGACCCCTTTTCCCTACAGACAATTGGCAAACCAGAACAGACAAAAGGTGGTTCTCATCTTTGTTCTCAATTATTTATAATGTCCAAAGAAATGTGATTGTGGGACCCCTGTCTCTTCCTCTCTCTGGTTTGCATCTTGGCTCTGAGGCGAATGGCTTTCCTCTACCACATGCTCCCTGCCATGATGTGCTGCCTTACATGCCCAAAAGCAACGGAGCTCATCAACCATAAACTGCAACCTCCAAAACCGTGAGCCAACATAAACTGCAACCTCCAAAACCGTGAGCCAAATAAACCTTCTTTCTTTATAAGTTGATTATCACATGTACTTACAGTAACAGAAAGCTAATACAACCAGTCTCAATGTGGTAGAAATGCCTCCATTCATTCATTTCAAGCAATTCCTACGTGAATTATTTTTAGCTCAGATTTGGCAGTGGGACAAATTAGTGTGTGCTTTGGGTTCAATGCTTGCTTACATGGAGGATACTGTCAATGACAGAGAGAGACATGTACAGCAATAATCACACTGTGAAATGGAATTCAGGGAATTCTGCATGGACTACATACATAATAGGGGCCATTAGAACTCAGAGAGGCAAGAGACTAAAATAACAATGGCCAAATGATCGAGATAAAATATTTGCACAAAAAACATTTTGTCACCATTGTGAGAAAATGGTCCAGTTGTATTTAAATATGCAACTATAGAGCATCCACAATTTCTCACTCCTGTGTTTAAACTAGTAGCAGAAAAGATGGACAAGCTATTTAAAATTATTCACATGCCATTCTGACCCACCAGACGCACCCTCCATTGGAAGCTAGAGATGGGCTTCATATCCTCTAGTGTGCTGAAAAAGCAAACAGGACACTCAACACCAGTATAAACCTGACAGCTCATGGGTAGAACAGCCACCTGCAAGAGATTCCTTCTACCTGCCAGGGTCTTGAGTTTGAGATACAATCAGTAATGGAGGAAAGGGCTCTTGGGTAACTGCATGGAGTTCTCACCAAACCAACTGACCAAACTGACCAACCAACAAATCAATTCACCAACCGCCATCAAGCTGTGGGGAAGGAAGCAGTGTGTGGAGCTCTGCCCCCTTCTGCTTGAATAGAGCTGGTGTGGCTGAGCATGAACATCACATTACCTATATGCAGCCCTCAACATCTGTGACAAATGTCCACTGTGTTAAGTGCCAAGTAGCTATAGGCTAGTCGTCTCTGCTCCCCCTTTTGTTCTGGGGCTGTGCTATTTCGAAGTAGGCTTTTAGAGGCATCAGATTCCCCAGACTGTGGCCACCATTACCACACTGCTCTGCCTGATACAGAAGTGAACACACACCCTTCCTCATCCGCAGGACACCACCCTGTCATACGGCTGGACTTACTTCCTTGTGACCTAATAATATCATTTCACTAACAGCTTTAAAAGCAGCCTTTACTGATAGCTGCTAAAAGGTTAAGTGGAGAGTCACATGGGGCCCAAACAGTTAGTACAGGGAGAACATCAGATAGGAGGTGAATGCAGGGGCCCCGGGAGGGGACGCTCTCAGGAGTAGCTGAGGTGTCTGCGCCTCCCCCCAACAGAACTCGCAGTCAAAGCTGTAGCTTACACACGCCATAGGTGGGGTGGAAAAGGAACAGGAGCGTGCTGCCTTGCTAGAAAAACTATGCTTACTGCATACTCATCAGATGTCTGGTTGTGATTAGCTTCAGATTAGATCATTTTGGCGGGAGGACCACAGAGGGACACAGCCTATCAGGCAACTGAGCTGCTCATGTCCATCTCTTGTCTGCCCAGCTCTGCTCTGAACTATTTTTTCTTTTTATCAGTCGGTATCTTGTGGGTGATCTTTTTAGTGTCTGGACAAACTTGAAAATCTCTTCTAGTCTACCAAAGACTCATGAAGGTGCTAATAAGGGGAGTGCAGGGTGGGGACGGGGGCTGTGTGTTGCACCACCATGACCTGCAGCACTGCCCCGCGGGCCACACAGATGCAGTCCTGCTGCTGGGACAAGCCCTGGCCACACACTGGCTTTCCATCTGGCCTCCCACACTGCCAGGGTACAGCGAATGCCAGTCCTTGGTTTAAAATAAAAATGAAACTAAGAGGCATTGAAAGCTCCCAGTTTAGCTTTCCAGACAAAAGCAGAAGTTAAAAACAACCCCATGAGCATCAGCTGTTTCTGATTTAGAGGCAAAGTAACCCAGTAAACATTACCCCAAATGCCAAAACCAACAAATCCATATCTACTGAGATGACTGAATGCAATGCATGAAAGCCAGATCCCTTTCTTTATGGTCGGTCTCAGGAGCCAGTCTTGGGTGACAAAACCACTACGTCCTTATGGATTGTGCATCTACTTAGCAGCAGTTCTGACTCTCCTCTCCTGTATTAACCCATTTTCTGTTGGTCTAACAAAACACACAAGTTGGATACTTTGTAAAGAAAAGAGGTTTATGTAACTAACAGTTTTGGAGTCTGAACTTTCAAGATCAGGTGGCCCCAAGATGTTCAGCCTCTAGGGAGCCCCCCTGGCTGGATCACAACATGGCAGAGAAGTGCAAAGGGAACCAGCTCTGTGCAGAAGGATGCAAACGCGGGGTGGCCTCGCTTCCAAACAACCTGCTCTTGTGAGAAGGAACTCACTCACTGAGACTGTCCTTAATCCCCTCCCAAGACGATGACATAACCACCTGGCACAAGGAGCCACTTCTCCAAGACTGTCCCCTGGAGGCCACGGCTCCCACACATAAACCTGGGGGAGACACTCTAACTACAGCACCTTTCTCAACTGAGATGTATTCTTCTAATCTCTTCCTCTCACCCACTGAGCTGTGGGAATGCCATGGTTATGGCGTCATCATAGATTTATTTTTACGTATCATCTGTTTTAAACAACCTTTTGTCAGTCTTAACTTTGTTAATATATTTTTTGATGGCAAATAGTGCGTATACACACATGTGCACATGTGTACCCACACACATACATAGGGGCTTACTGTCCTTCACACACATCGTTCAGTGCAGACCTCTGAACATTCACGTGTACCAGGTACTGTTGACATCTTCCCCAGGTACTGGGGTTAGGCAATCATGGGAGGGTGCAGAGAATCTATTTATGCTTCTTGATACACACACACATCAAGGGCCAGACCCTTGGGCAGAAAATACGCCCCAAGGCTATTAAATCTGTTGTGAAAATGCCAAGCACTTGCCAAGTGTTGCAAAAGGAAAACAAGGCAGGATGGAAGTTGAAGGACACAGTCTTCCACTCAGAAAGGCCCTGTCCAACACTGCAGACAGGCGCTCGGGTGTGGGCTCTCATTTTCCCCTCCCTGGCCTGGCTCTCCCCTTGTGAGTCCTGACTGCTGTGCCCAGAGGCGCAGTGAGGAGTGAATGAACAGGAGGAGGAAGCGCCCCTTCCGGCAGCCTGCCAGTGAATACTCGCAGAAGGGAGGAAGGGATGTTGATTCCAAGCACCGCAGTAATGGTGTTTCAAGCAAGAAGCATCAATGGATACTAAAACTAGTGAGCAAAGACTTGAGAAACAGTGTATTCATATAATCTCAAAGTATCTCCCACAAGATACCAACTAATGAAAAGAAAAAAATAGTTCAGAGCAGAGCCAGGCAGACAAGGGATGGACGTGACCAGCGTGGCCTCCTGATAGGCTGAATCCCTCTGCGGTCCTCCTGCCAAAATGATCTACTCTGAAGCTAATCACAACCAGACACCTGACAGACCCAACCGAAAAACGCTCTCTGTACAGTAAATGGCCACAACCTTCCAGCACGTCTGGGTTACGGAAACAAATGAAGACTCAGAAGAAACTGAAGTTACAAGACAACTAAATGAGTGGGACCCTGGATGGATCCTAGATCTCTTGGGGCAAGGGGACAGGGGATTAGAAGGCGATTCTGCCCCGTTAGCGGCCTTCTTTGATCATGGCACCACGGTTACACAGGGCAGCGCTCCACATCTTCACTGCAGCAACTCACCCTCCAATGATTTAGTGAACGGCACTAACACGTATATAAACTGTGATGAGGCACACGTGACCGCATCCGAACAGGAATTCTTCCTGAAAGGTATTCGGAAGCCACTGTTCTTGCAACTTTTCTCTAAACTGGAAATGATTTTTAAAAAGTTAAAACCACGGCTTTCCGACTGCACTTATGGTAAAATGCTGTTGGTAACCTGTCCCCCGTAACTCTGACTGCCCTCAAGTCACATTTCTTCTTCTTCTCTGCTCCAGATGGTTTTTCTTGTTGTCGGGCCGGTCGCTGTTTTTCTGCAGGGCTGAGCCTGAAGCCCAGGGCCTCGCGCATGCTAGGCAAATGCCCTACCTCGGAGCTGCACCCCAGCCCCAAGACGTTTGCATCTTCTCTTCTGTGTTTGGAGAGCGCTCCCTGCCCCCTGTGTATTCTTGATTCTTAACCCCCTTTCCACTATTGGGGTCTCAGGTTAAATGTGACTTCAGAAAGACATCCTTTCCCCCAGACTAGACCAAATTCCTTGTCACGAGATGGTATTCTACACTGGGGCTGGGTAACTATCCACTTAATGCCCTATCTCCCCCATGAGCCTATGAGCTGAGTTCTGCTTTCTTCCTTCACTTTCAACTCCCAGGGCCAAGGCCCAATTTTAGTCAAAAGAAAAAAAAAATGGACTGGAAAAGGATTTCAACTGCAGAGACTTGACCTGGCTTCCTCTCTTGGAGGCAGTAGCTTTTCAACAACAAACTAATGGATTTTATTATTTTACTCCAACACCTGATTTTCTCAAGACCTCAATCATGCAACCTTACTCAGCTTTACCAAACATGTTGTTGTTTCAGGAAAATTACCCCCCATGGAAGGCGAGGACTGCTATATTTAAATCCAAATAAATAGAAAGGAGCAGGTACTCTGGCTTGTAAAATGATGACCCTTAAGCACTTAAAACAACCGATGTCAGTAATTAGGACTATTTTCATAGTACAGAGAAGATGATTTAAAAAAAGTGAAGTAGGGTGTAATTAATTTCACATAATAGTCACACTGGGACCTATTGTGAGGTCTGATGTTAATGATGTATTTCTTTTCTGTAATTAATTTTTATGTGCAGTCCTGGGCTCTCCACCACCTTCTCCAGAACCGCTGCAGGATCAGCATGCCTAACTCTTTTAGCCCTGTCTACACCAGCCCATAAAGACAGAGACACAGAGAGAATGAGAAATAGGTACCCACCTAGCCAAGTTTTAGTTTGTACAATGCTTTCCCTGCTTTGTGAGGAAATTAAAGTAATATAAGCAAGAATGTATTTTGGGAGTAGTGTGTTTCCGTTATTGATTTGTTGTGGTTCTGAGGATTGAACCCAGGGGCTTTGCACTCAACTATATCCCTACCCCTTTTTTTATTTTTTATTTTGAGACGAGGTCTCATTAAGTTGCCCAAGATGGGCTCAAACTTGTGATCTTCCTGCCTCAGCCTCCCAGAGTGCCAGGAGTACAGGCATGTGCCACCACACCACTCTGAATGGGCCAAATCTTTTCTCTGCAGTTTTTAAAGCTATAAAAAGCAGAGGACAAAGGGAAAGACAGAGAGAGAGACAGAGAGAGAACTCAGTAAACAGGAAAACAAGAGATTCAAATTCAAGTCTAACCACTACCACCACCTGCCAGCCCCACAAACCAGTTCCTCCCTCCGGGTCCTCCTTGATGTCATTTTTATGTGGGGAGCACCTGCTCCCTAAAGACAGAGCCCGAGCTGGGCGACCCGAGGCTTCTGTAGTGAGAGGGAATCTATGTTACAGCAAAAGGCTGACGCGGAGAAAAACGACACATGGGTCCCCTTCCTCTCACTTCCCTGTCTCTGTGCTGAAGCCTTGGACGGAAACAAACCGAACACAGCATCTTTTTGGAAACCTGCTCTAGGACCTGGCTGCACCTCAGGGGTAGAGTGCCTGCCTAGCATGCACGAGTTCTATCCCCAGCACCGGAAAAAACAAAAACAAAAACAAAAATCAAAACCCTGCACGATTTCTCTCCTTTAAGTATCGATGTTTTCTTCCCGATTCCTAAAGTCTGTTTAGAACCAGTTCTCCAACCTGCCCGTACCCTAGAACGGCCACACGCACAGAGTTAAGACGACGTGCTTATTCTCCAGCGCAGAGAGGCAGCTTGCGCTCTCAGGGAGGACGAGGGGGACCCGGCACCGAACTTGCACACAGCTGTGCTTCTGTAGGACGGAGCAGAGTCTCCTGGTGGACGCAGAGGGAAAGCTGAGCTGCAGCGGGAAGCGTGGCCGGCCTGGAGCAGACTCAGGATGGACACACGGACGCACTCGCTGCGGCCCCAGCCCAGGTGTGCAAGGGCAGGGCTCTCCCAACCCCAGCGGCTCAGCCTCCGGCTCTCCCTCTTCCAGGCAACGGCCTTTCGCATCAGGACCTCCCCGGCGACCCCATCTGAGGGATATCAGAGTACTGCAGTGTCCCACCCCATCTCGATGAGCCCGGGAGGCCCAGTGGTTCCACCCAAGCGCAGCCACCACACTGACAGTCCCGTCTCTCTCTCTCCCTCCCTGCAGCCTCTCCCATTAGGAGCCTGTGGGAGTAGGGACTGAGTGTTTTATTTCTACGTCCCTGCCACCTATACACAGAGAGGCTCAGCAGATGTTTGCAAGGAACAGAAAGCTCAGGGACACCAGGGCATGACAGTGTCTTAAGCTTGTGCTCGGACAGCCCGTCATTTCCCCCCGTCATCCTGGGAGATCTGTGCTTTACTCCAGCAAGAATGCAGGCGCTACTCTCTACCACCCTCCCGCTGACCCACCCAGGCGCTAGCTGCCCACCCCGAGACTTCAAAATTCTCAGGACTAGATGGGCAAGGGCAGGGCGCAGTGGTCCAGGGCCAAGCTGAGCGGACACACACACCTCCCTCTTCTTATGGCTTGGTCCTCCCCTGGCCACGGCCCGTGCTTCCTTCTGATTCACATCGCTTATGATTCTCCATCAGCCCCTGGCCCCCCAGCCCACACATTCTTTCTGAGCTGCTTCCAATTTCCTCGCTGTGAAGCTGACATGCATCGGGTTACCCTCAGAGCCTGCAGCGTAGCTTTACATCTGTTCTTTTCAACATCTTTTCTTTAAAAACATCAAATTTTGAAAAATCAATTTCAAAGCATCAAAGGCAAGCTGAGAAAATTTTCTTTTTTCCCCTCCACCCAGAGTCTTCACTGATTTAGTTCCATTTAGGGGATACACATGGAATGGATTTAAATGCTTGTCAAAGAACCCTTCTTCCATGTTCCTCTGGCAGGTAAGATGGGGGTCTCCTAACTGGGTCCCCATTGCAGACAGAGGCTCACAAGAAAGGAGAGAGAGCACACAGCATCGGCAGGAATGTGGGCAATCGCTTCATGAAACAGCCTGCAGCCAACATGAACTATGTGCTTGATTCAGAAAAGGACGATTGGTAATTAGCAAGCAAAATAAACATGTCCACATAGAAGACATCCTAATTTGCAGGCCCACCTGCCTTTTACCTGGTAGTTCCAGGTCACAGAGTTACCTGACACCTACTGCACATCCTGGAGCGATATTCCTAAGCCACCAGGCAGATCTGAATCCATTTCTGTTTTGGTTTTGTCTTTGGATGTGTTTCCCTCAATATGTCAATTCCAGGCAAAGCTCCTTGATCAAGTAGGAATTTCAGCCATAACCCATCTAATCCAAATGTATTACTGGAGGGCGAGATAAACGGAACACGTTTAGAGGGAAGGGTGATTTAGAACTGGGCTTTTAGAGGAGCCGTTTAGGAAGGAGCAGGAGGGACCCCCATTCCTACCCTCCCCTTCTCCATCCACGCGGAGCTCTTCGGAGACCCTCTGTACTAGGCGGTGGGCTTTTCCCGAGACAGTTCTTGGGGGAAGTTGTTCTAGAGCCAGTGACGGGCCAGCTGTGAGGGGAAGCAGAAACTGTTGCTTAGGTTGCCAGCTCCAGAAATTTGGAGGATGGACCTGGTTGGCTCACTGTGGAACTCCCAGTACCTAGCCCACTGCTTGGCATATACCAGGACTGTAACTTGGGGGAAGAAGGAATGGACGAATGGACAACGGGAGAATGAATGAATGGAGGGAGGCAAGCTTGAAACCTACGAGTGAGCAGAACCCTCTCCCCCATTTTGGTACTTGAGACTGAACTCAGGGTCTTCATCCCAACCTATGTCCCCAGCCTTTCCTGTTTATTTGAGGCAGAGTCTCACTAAGTTGCTAAGTTCCCCAGGCTGGACTTGAACTTGTGATCCTCATGCCTCAGCCTCCCAGAGTGCTGGGATCACAGGTAATGTTCTGCCAGGCCTGGCTAAGAGTTTCCCTTTTTGATTAGGCTCTCAAATGCTTTCTCACATCTGGATTGCAGACTGCATGCCTGGTGGGGCAACAAGGAAGGATGGAAACTCCTTGAGAACTAAGACGAGGAGCTCTGGATGCTGGTGGCTTTAATGGAGCTGTGCTATCTCATTGATGGGAATTCATGTGTGAAGTCCCATAGGCCAGTGGTGGCAAACCTTTTAGAGCTTTCAGTGATATAAACAGCTTGCTGCAGCACGTGTGCCTTAAGTTCGCCACCACTGCCATAGGCTGTGGCACCTGCAAGTCACCTTGTCTTAGTTACTTTTCTTGTTGCTGAGACAAAATACCCAACACCTAAAGTTAAAGGGGGAAAGGTTTACTCAGCTCACATTTTGTAGAGGTTTCAGTCCATAATCGGCTGGCTCCAAGGGTGGCATGGCAGAGGGGACTGCAGAGGAGAAACAGTCCACTGTAGGCAGAAGGCAGCAGAGCAGCAAGCGATGGCAGCAGGCCTCTTTCTGCCCCCATATTCACACCCAGGGTGGGGCACCCTTCATCCCAGCACCACACACCCTAGATCCAGCCACCTCCAAAAAGCCCCACCTATGACCTCTGCATGAGGCTTTGGGGGGACACCTAGACACAAACCATAATGTACCTTTTCTCCTTGAATCTGAGGTGGTTCCAGCTGTACCCACGGTCTAGGCTTTGTGAGACAGACTAAACAAGCTGAAGACTTTTGTGTAGGGATCACAAAGGGCAAAGGATGACTCATTCAGAGGAATCCCCCAGCACTCAACCAGGAAAGCTGGAGATGTAACTCAAGGGAAACAAGAGCACATGACCCAGGGGACAGTAAGCTTAAAGATTAATGTGTACTTTGCCATATGAATACCCCTGAGATAGAAATGTGAGCCCCATCTAGAACTAGGCTGCTAGGAGCAACAGAATGCCAGACACATATGTAACTTAAATTCTCCAGAACCAACATTCAAAAAAGTAACAGAATAGATTTTATTTTACCCAACATATGTAAAATAGTATTTCAATGTGGAATAAATACTAAAAAATATGAGTAGGATACTTTATAGTCTTTATTTTTCCTATGAAACCTTCCAAATCCAATGTGTGTTTCACGCTTACAATGCATCTCAATGTGGACTCACATTTCAGGGGCTCACACGAAGGCACAGGTGCAGGCAGACAGGTGGGTGGTCCACCTGCCGTGGCAGCAGTGAAGGAAGCAGCAGGTTGGCATGCACCTCCTTGTGGGGCTTTGGTTCCTCTGGTTTATGCTTGTTTCCTGTGGACTCCTGCCATATAGTTCTGACGAGGCTGTTACTCACAGGTATGTCATCTCCCTCCCAAGGTGATCAACGGTCGCTGGCCTTCCAATCATAATCAATGCTACTACAGTAGGCCCAGAGGGTTGCATGTGACCAGGCAAGGCCAATCAGAATCCTCCTCTGGGGCTGATACACAGAAGCGGGGCTTGGGCGGGGGTGGCATGGTTTAGATCTAATATACGCCCTACAGTCTCATGCATTCAGAGGTAGGGCTTTTGGAAGGTGACTGGATCATGGGAGGTGCTGGTCATCCACTGATTAATTTATAGCTGACTGCTGTTAGGAGGCAGAGTCTGGGTGAAAGAGGTGGGTCACAAGGGGGCATGATCTGGAAGGGTATTTCCTTGATCCTGGCTCCTCCCTTCTCTCTCTCTGCTTCCTGGCCATGCCCTTCTCCCATGCTGTTTCTGCCTTGGGGCCAGCCAACCATGGACTGAATCCCCAGAAACCATGAGTGAAATTGCTCCTCCTTTAAATTGCAGGGGTTGGGAATTTTGTCCCAGGGACAGGAAACTGACTGGTACAGGTGGGCTGGGGATACTTTCTCTTTTCTCTGGGGTTTGTAGGATGTGATTCTGGGTCTCTCCCCATCAGGGGGAAGAGTATGTCTCAGGATGGGGCCATGAAGAGGCAAAGGAAAATTACAATTCCAAGCCCTGAGTTCCTTCCTTGGATTCAGCCCCAGGCTCCATCTCCTTCTGGTCCTTCCCTCCCTTGCTCAGGGTAACTTGGGTTGGATCGGGGGGCCATTCCTGTTATGGAGCCACACAATCTCAGTGCATGCCACCGCATCCTAGAGGGACCACTGCCCTGACTCAAGAGCAGGGCTTCCATCTTGTAAGTCACATCAGTGCTGGATAGATCCCATCCCTCCCTAGGTCACCATATGGCTTCAGATCTGTGCCCTCACACCTGCCTCCTGTGGACAGATGCATGCTGGGAAGCTGAGTGGTTCCACCTTGCTGCTGAGGCCTGGGACTCCCCTTTGCCCTCCCGCCTCGAGAAGCATGATGGTGCTTTGACTTTGCCTTCCCACTGCAGCTTCTGACTGGCCTCCTTGTGGGCCACATGAAAGCCCATTCTCAAACACGACCTCTCAGAGTCATCCAGGCACAAAGGGAGACTGTTCCATGCCTGAGGTTATTAACACAAGGAGGACAGTCCTGTCCTCTGCCCAGGCATGAGACCGGCACTGGGATTCCCGGCATGACAACAGGGAATCTTCCAGAAATCGCCACTGAGGGGGCTGTGTGCAGCCCCTTGGAGGGCTGCAGGACTGAAGCCCAAATCTGGCCTTACCCCAGGACACAGAAAACTCTAAGAAATGTAAACGTCAATTTACCCACTCTGCCAGTTTCTTTAGATGTAAGATTCATAACTTAATTCTAAGTTCTTACCGATTCTGCCTTTGGTGTGAATCTCATTCTCTCCTACATTTCAGATAAACTAAAGGAGCTGCATTTGGGAATTTGGTCAGTGCCTTCCCCGACAACACCACTCACCAGAGTCATAATGGAGAGCATCATGAGAGCTTAATCAGCGCCCTGAAAGTCCAGCGGGGTGTACACAGGGCTTCTTCAACCCACCTCATGTCACAGACGGACTTTACGAGGTAGGTCATTAAGGTCCACAGGTCAAATACTCTTGTTGCTCTTAGGAAGTCCAGCACATTAATTAATGCTTCATTTTGGGGGATATGGAAAATAATGAGCGAAGCTCAGGTTGAGCCATTAGTGGCTTTTCTTGCCCCTGCCCAGGAACTGGTGCTGCCCTGTCTGGTGCTTCTGGGGGAGAGGCAGACTATGCAGCTCCCCCTTTCTGCTCTGCCAGTTTTCCTGGGAGCAGGCCGCCCATCTCTGCAGAGTAATGGCAGGGGCGTCAAGTCCTTCCACGTACTGTCCCGTCACACTTGCTTCTCTGCCCGCCTTCTTCTCTACTTCAGCTACAGAAGGACAGGGCTACCCGCTACCCCCCGCTACCCTGTGGTCCCTGCATTTACAGATGTAAACATCTATAAACCAAGGTCCTGTTCATACACTGGCGGGTGGAGCTCGGGGGGGAAATTCTTGTCTCAAAATGTCAGAACCCCCTTCCCTAGAGGCTTCCAAAGATTCCTATTTACTGAGGAACCCAAGAAAAATTACCTAACTTTCCTGAGCGTCCCTTCCTCATCTTCCAAATGGGAGCGCAGTTCCACTGCTCTGGGTCAGGACTGCAGAAAGCCCTGAGATGAGACCAGACTCCCCGAACAGCCTCCTCTGCCAGGGTCTTCCTGCGGCAGTCGGCAGGTCATCGCTGCCCTGGCTTTGTTCTTCCATCAGATTATTTTCAAAGCGTTGGCACCCACTCCTCCTCCTCCCCACATAACTAGAAGGCTCCTTCAAAAATCTGGAGAACAAAGAAAAATAAAATGTGTAGGGCCAGCAGTGGTAGAGCATGTGCCTAGCATGCACCAGGCCTTGAGTTCAAGCCCCAGCACCGCACAAAATAAGTGAATGAGTAAATAAAAATATAAAAATAGATACAAATTTTAAATCTCCCATGAATTCATGACCCAAGACCACTACTAGCATTTTGTGTCTCCTTTCCTGAGAATGGGTGCATTGTACGTAGCTGAGAAATGCTGCAGATAGACTTTTGCATGTTCCTTTTTTTTCAATTAGCATTACACGCATCTCCCTTTTCCTCTGTGGGCCTCAGAAACACCTCTTGTGACAGCTGTGTATTACCCCAACCCGTGGACGCTCAGGGCATATTTAATCGCAATGAACTCTTCAGACATCTCAGCCTCCCACTTTCTGCTAGCGTACCCGATGATGGTCAGCAGGACGTTTCCTTCCGTTGCATTTATTTCCTCAGGACAGTCCCCCCAGAGTAGAACTACGGAGTTCGGGGAGTGAACATGTCAAGGGCACACAGCTTTCCCTGTGCACAACGCCAGAACCAACTCTGCAGAAAGCTCATCTTACATCTCTAATATTTATTTTTTAGCATTTTAAAAAATGCGATCAAATACACACAACATGAAATTTACCACCTTGGGCCAGTGAGATAGCTCAGCGACACAAGCGCCTGCCTGGCAAGCGTGAGGTCCCAAGTTCGACTCCCGGTACCCACATAAAGGAAAAAAAGGGCTGGTGATATCACTCAGTGGCACAAGCGCTTGCTGGCAAGCATGAGGTCCTGAGGTCGACTCCCGGGGCCCACAAAAAAAAAAAAAAAAAAAAAAAAAAAAAAAAGAAAGAAAGAAATTCACCACCTTAACCTTTTTTTTTTTTTTTTTTTTTTTTTTGTGGGTACCGGGGGTCGACCTCAGGACCTCGCACGCCAGCAGGCGCCCGTGCCGCTGAGCGATATCACCGGCCCCTTTTTCGTATGTGGGTTCCGGGAGTCGAACTCGGGCCCTCGCGCTTGCCAGGCAGGCGCGTACGCCGCTGAGCCATCGCACTGGCCCCGCACCTTAACCATTTTTAAGTGTACAGCTCTGTTAGTGTTAAGCACAAACTGTTGTGTAACCAATTTCCAGACCCTTTTCATCTCACAAAGCTGAAACTCTGCACCCGTGAGACACCAGCTCTCCATCCTCTCCTCCCCCAGCCCACAGAAACCACCTTTCCACTCTCTGGCTGTCCAAATTCAACCGCCCTGCATCTCTCATGTAAGCGGAATCCTGCAATATTTGTCCTTTTGTGACTGGTTTCTTTCACTAGCGCGGAATCCTCCAGATTCATCCATGCTGCACCTATCAGAGTTTCCTTTCTTTTTAAGAATGAATAATATCCCGCTGCGTGTATCTCTTGCATTTTGTTTATTTACTCACCTGAGCGCACACACTCAGGTAGCGTGTACCTTTTGGCTACTGTGAATAATACTGCCATGACTGAGGTATGCATCCTTTGAACATTTTGCAGGTAACTTGATTGATGAAAAATGACCTGTTTCTACTGGCCCCTCCTTGCCTTCCATTTTTCTAGTAATCATACATCTTTCTTCATTTGTGCCCTTACACAAGCCAGAAAAGGCAAAGGATTCAACCTTTACTGTGCTGAAGAGTTTGATGGAGAACAGGAATCTATATTTGTAAGCTATTCTTGGGCCCGAATTCTAGAAACTCTGGCTTACAGTGTTAGTTTTCAAATGTTTCTAGAGTTTTCCTTACACTGAAGGTATTCGTTCCCGCAAATATCCTCTAAAGATGAACTATCTTTACATTTTGATTACCTTTTTATAGAGTACAGAATTTAACTGAAATCTGTTGAATTTTTTGTGACTTCTTTTTGTTCTTCTATTCTTAGAAAATTCTTTATTCTCAGAGTTTCACAAATGTTTCTTTTTCTATTTTCTCCCGCTTTTCACAAAAAAAGAAGAAAGGAAGAAAGTCACAGCTAGATCTATCTGCTGGCTGCACAGGGTACAGTGAGATGTAAATTTTAGATTTTGTTTTTCAAGAAGGCTGAGCACTTTCCCAATACAGAATGATCTTTCCCCAATGACTCCTAATGCTTCTTTTAGCTGACACCAAATTCTTATAGACAGCAAGGCCTCCAATAGGGCCAGAATCACCTGGTTCACTTTGCTTTGACCTGTTCCATTTTCCAAAAAACCTCTGTTATAAACTCTAACCCTGATAAAACTGCCACTATCTGAAACCTTCCACAGCCTTGAAGAGGCAAGATTTTAACAACTGAAATTTCTTCACACAGATGGTTAGGAAATGAATTGTGGCTTTTTGTAAATAGGAGGTGAGATTTAAAAAGTACAGTATGCATATAAATAAAAAAATTTATTACACTAAAAGACACACTGCCACCAATCCCCATCAAAATCCTCCCCCTTGTTTTAGGCATACTTATCCCATTGTTCTTGCCACTTTCTGAAGCAGTTCTGGAAGTCCTCTTTCATGAGTGTCTTTATGAGGCATGATAAAATGTACAGTGAATGCTGCTGCTGAGTGTCATCAATGGAAAGGCAGGCTCATAAAAGCATGATCACACCCTCATCAACCTTATTCACTGTATCTGGCACCGTGCAATTTTTGGTTCTTCTCCCAAAATCAAAATGACCATGAAAGGTAAATGTTTAGAATCAATTCAGGACTTTGAGGCAGCCATGACAGTGCCATGGTAAATCCTAGGTAGGATTTCCTGGTGTTACCATTAGGCATGGAGATGACCATTTATTTAAAGATAGTATTTAGAGTCCTTCATTTATATTTATTCACACCCTCAATAAAAAGCCTAAACATCCAACTGCCACCCTAAACCAGAGAAGGGCTGATTTGAGAGCTGACTTTAGCTGGTGCACCACACTGCACCAAGAGAAATGCTTGCAGAGGCCTCCAGCTAGATGCACAGCGTCACGCTCAGGCTCTCAGGAAGGGCAGAGATCACCCTCCTCCTCCCAGAAAGCCTGTGTTCCCAGGTCACCCTAGACTGAAATGTGCCAGGAAATCTGTATGCCTGAGACAAACAAGGAAATATGAGCTGACGTCCTCTTGTCACCTTCTTCAGACTATACCCCACGGTGCGGGACTTGGGGGGGGCGTTCCAGGCTATGAACAGGTGAGGGCCACTGGGGACTGATAACAACAGCAAGCTTTGGTCCCAACAGAATGATTTTTCCCCAGTCCACAGTCTAATTAAGCCTGGACAGTCTTGGACAAATGGGAAAATTTGCTGGCTATGTGAAAGTTAAAACTAAAATAATTTCCAGCTACAAACGGATGTGTTCACTGACTAGCTAAAATGCTGTCTCCGAGTCTGTATTTGTGCAAGTAACTGCCTCAAACATTCACCTACACAAGGTGAGCCCACTTTTTCAACCTATGATGGTGTTTGTGTATTCCATGCTTCATGGTGCTTCCGAGCAGCAGCGTGTGCCCCGGATGTGGAAGTCCCCATGGCAGGGTGACCCAGCTTAGCTCATTCAAAATGTTTGTGTGTGGGGTGGGTCAGGAGTTGAGGCCTGGAATTCTCTCTCCATGGTCCGTTTTCTCCTTGGAATCCCCCTTTCTATCTCATGAGTTCCCTTGGATCCAGAGGTACAATTCAGGCTCCATCTGATCTCAAGACCTTGCCCTTTCCCTGTTTCTGTAAGGATTGTCAATGGCATCTCCATCCCAAGTGAGACAGGCATTTCTTCTAGAACAGTATTTCTACAATCCTAAAAATCACATCCTTAAACAAAACAAAATGAAACCAAAACCAGGACTAATGGGAAAACCAGGATGGGGGGAGACCGCTGAGGACTCACAGGGCTTTGTAGGCAGGATCTTCAGAGTCAGGAACAACGCTGCCGGGAACCTGAGCCCCGATGACACCTTCTGGGCCCCTGGGGTACTGCCATGCTCCGTCCTACACGCCCTTCTTGCCTGGCCCTCTAGGGAAAAATCCTCCAGGACATTCAATTCTAGATGACACCAGATTCACCAAAATTAAAAGTATGGTCCAGGGTTCTCCTTCTTCATCAATATACATACTCCCCTTTTCCCCCTCTCTCTCAAACGCAGACAGCTACATCCTCCCGGTGTTTTTATCTACATGTGAAACTCCTGCAAACACAGTAAAACTGGAGAGGATCTTGAGGCCACTAAGGGGTCTCAGCCACTGCTTAGGAGAAGGAAGACCCTTCTTTTCCCTCCTGGCTTTTTCTAAAGGGCTCCATTGATTGCTGAGGCTTTGGGTAACTTGTGAAATCAATGCAGACCATGAACACATTGGGGAAAATCTCACCCCGGCACCACACTCTGCCAAGCAGTCCCTATGAATTTATTATTGTGATGAAATACACACAACATGAATTTTAACATTTTAACCACTCTTAAGGGAATAGTTCAGTGGCACTAAATACTTCTCCACAATTAAAAAACAAGTCTGCTGAAACCTATTTGAAAAGAACTGCAAGATAAGAAAACGGTCGTGAAGTATTTTACTAACACCATCCTCTTTGTTTTTATTGACTTGTCCTCAAGGTTTGCTTTATGAAAAGTAAATGAGCAGCAACTACATCAGTTTGGGACAAATTCCAAAAGAGAGTCCAGTGTTCATTATCCACAAGCTTAAAGCGAAACACATACATAGTACATGGTTCTTCTCTTTTCCCAGCGTATGTTTGTTTGGGGAAACAAGACAGATCCTAAATGCCTTGCTGCATGAAGTGAAACCTTCTATGGTCAGTGCAGGGTGACTGATAGCCCAGGTCCAAATTGAGGCTGTATGACCTCAGGCAAAGGGCTGAACCTTTCTGGGCCTCAGCTTGCGCTATGGCTTGAATGCCCCCTCCAAAATTCATATTGAAATTTTGAATTTAATCACCATTGCAACAGTAAGAGTTCCACCTTTATGAATAAATTAATGCTGGCATCTCAGTAGTGGGTTCCTTTTGAAGACAGCCTGTCTCTATCTTGGTGCTCACGTGCCCTTCTGCCTCCAGCCATGGGCATCAAGGCCCTCCCCAGATGCCACTGATGTCTTTGGGCTTTCTCAGCCTTCAGAACCACGAGCCAAATAAACTTCTGTTGTGTATAATTTACCTGAGTCTTTGTATTCTATTACAGAAGCAGAACACGGACTAGGACCGTTTGCAAGCTATAAGGTGCAGATGTTGTGAGAAGTCAATAACTGATGTGTTTAAAACACTTCCAATAGTGAGTGGCACAAATACGTCTTCACAGAATCATGTCTATTGCTATGAAAGGCCCAAGCCCAGCAAGTAAGGCATTTCGGGTGAAGGACCTATTAATAAAGTGTTTTTACTTCGTGCCATGGAATCTCAAAATGCCTCATTCTTAGAATTCATAAAAATACTTTAAATAACTTAGGAACATGGATAATTGTTCTTTCAGTGACAAAAATAAATACTGTTTTTTAACTTAAAAAAAGGCTTATTGTTATTCTTGGTAGTCAATGGCACAAGAGTTGTTATTAGGAGGAAAAAATCTTGACAGCTTTAGTTAACTCCTACACACAGCGGATGTCATTTAATTTAAAAGTACAAACACACACAAAGGCAGGAGAAGAAATCCCTTTTTAAAACCATCCCCTTTTCAAACACTGCAGATGTCTTTCAAAACCCTACATAATATTTTTAGAGTTTACTTATAGAACTTAAATACTTTCAACACTTTTTATGTAAAATTTAATGCTTTCAACTCTGAAAACTTTTTTCATACATTCTAGAAAAGGAAAGGAGTCCACCATATGACTATCAGCAATGTTGCCACCAGTGAACTTCCCCTAAATGTCACAGCAAACACACAGTGACCATATTCCAGGTGCAATCGAAATATACAGCGAATGTGAGACAGGAGATTAGGGCATAGCAAACTGGCTGGGGAAGTGGGTGTGACCTGTCAATCACAGAGTTCCAGGACACATGTGCAGAACAGTTCCCAACGCCCTGCACCTGGGGCCAATCAGAGGGCACTGTCTTCAATTTCCTCACAGGCATTCAAGCAGGTTTTTGATAGGACGGACTACACCTGTGGAGTGGGAGATAGAAAACATGGGCACCATCAAGCTGGGGGCCACTGTTCACTCTTTCAGTGGCTCACCCTGTGGTTTGTAGGATGTATCTATTTTCATATCTTTAGTTGGCCCAAACTCGCTATGCAGAGCATGTTTATTTTCTTTCCATACTGTTAATAAATGTAAAACTTCACTACCTTTTGTGCTTGTCTTGACCAATTCTTTGTTCAGGACAGAAGGGACCTAGAAACGACCTCTACAAGGAGACTCCAGCACCCCAGGAGCTGATAACGAATGAATGTTTAAAGGCCAGATGTGGTGATGCACAACTGTAATCCCAGCACTCAGGAGGTGAGGCAGGAGGATTGCTGTGAGTTTGAGACTGGCTTGGGCCACAAAGTGAGTTCAAGGCCAGCCTGAACTGCATAGTGAAACCCTGTCTCGAAAAAACAAACAAACCAAAAATAAATAAACAAAAAAATTTATTACAGTAAAAGATGCAATACATTTAATCTCCCTAGGAATCCTCCCCCTTGCTTCTAACACCCTTAGCCCATTGTTCTTGCCACTTTCAGAAAGCAGGTATGGAAGTCCTCTCTCGTATCTTTACAAGCTAAGAACAAAAATATGGTGAATGCTGCTGCCAAGTGCTATCCAATAGAAAGGCAGGCTCGTAAAAATATTCTGGTGTCTCCTTGCCTTGTTTACAAGATCCAGCGCTGTGAGACTCTTGGTTCCTCCCCAAAGTCAAAATGACCATGAAAGGTAAATGTTTTGCATCGATTCAGGACATCGAGGCAGCCACAGCAGCACAACTAAAGACACTCAGGAGAGAGGACTCCAGAACTGCTGCAGACAGTGGCAAGGACAATGGGGTAAGTGGGATCAAAATGAGGGGCAGTACTGGGAGGGGGATTAATAAAATATGCCTCAGAATGTCTTTTACTGTAATAAATATTTTTTAAAAAATATTTTTTCGACATTCACTGTATTTTCTGGTCATACCATGTAATCAAATACCATGGGGAGGACTATGGGATTTGGTCTGGGCGCGGGCTGCCACCTTTGGAGGAACATAAACCTCTGCCAGTCCTGAGGCTGCGGTCTCGAGGCTGGCTGGATACAGCAGGCCATGTGGGTCCAGCCTCGGCTCACCACAGGCCCTGGTGCAGCACTCAGGGCGAGGAGACTGCGGCATGGAACTCCTGGCGGATGGGACTGGGAGTTCACGGAAGAAAGGAGCAGATTACTCCAGAAATTCCAGAGTGGTTTGGAATAATCCATTCCTGTCCAGAAACCCTTCAGTCATGGTGAGGAACCATGGCAAGGCAAAGAATAGGTATAAAATGGCACATACATTAGTCAGCTTTCCTGTGGCTGGGACATAATACCTGACAACTGCAATTTAAAGGAGGGGAGGTTTATTTGGCTCAGTTTCCAGTGGGTTCAGCCCAAAGTTGGCTGGCTCCAAAGCATGAAGGAAGGACCTGGCAGAGGAGACATGTTCACCCAATGGCAGTCAGGAAGCAGGGAGAGAAGGGAGGGGTCAGGAACAAGAGCACACTCTTCCGGTCGCACCCTCGGGATCACCTCCAACCAGCCCCGCCTCCTAACAGCACACTGGGCTCTAAACTCAGCAGCGGAGAAGCCCACAGAGGAGCACAGTGCCCCCACGGCCCAATCGCCTTCCACACAAAGGAGACTTCGGGGGATATTTTGGATCTAAAGCACAGGAGCACACAAAAGAACTTTTGCTGTCAGGAAAATCCTTGGTAATGAAGATAGCCAGTCAGTACCCAAAATGGGCTAAAATCTAAGATAGGGCTGTCCGGCAAGGAAGCAGTTTTCTGATGCGAATTCCAAGTTCAAGAGAAGCAGTCAGGTGCACGTGGTACACAAATTCTGCAGTTCAAGTCCCATGACCAAGCACACACCTGCCACCAGGGCTGACATCAGATGGTGACATCATGGCCCTGATGGTGACCCTCTGGGCATTCTGGATGCCTGATGTCACCTGGTCAGCTTTCTGACCACCCAGCTACCTGATGGGGAGCTCATTGGCCTGAGTGGCCCCCAAGCCCACAGATGTGCTAGGTCGATCTGTCCTTAGCTAGTGCTGAGAGACCAAATGCGCAAGTGGGCAGGGGGTAGACCATGTACAAAAACCAGAGCTCTGACCCAAAACTGCAGTAACCGGCCAGGAAAACAACAGGAAGCCAGCCTGTGCCTAGTCCGACCTGGAGGAAGTCAGACTACTATCTCCAGCAAGAACCCAGGAAGCCAAACAGTAACCACTGGTCTCAAATGGCCATATTCGATGAATAACTGACAGCTGATCTAATTTTTGTCCCTGTTTCCAATTTAGAACCAAACAGAGTAACCAAACACGCAGTCCTCACCAACAGCACAGGTTACCCATTTCTAGTTATCAAGCCTTCAGCTCCTCCACGCCGACAGTCTCCAATCCCATCCCAAGGCTTCCCTCTTTTCCACTATAAAGTTTCCTGCCTTCTCTACCTGCCTTTGAGCCTCCGCCATAGACAGGCTGGGGGCGGTGGCTGATTCCCTCACTACAGCAGGCTGGAGCCTCTTCCTGTTCTCATTTAGTTGGTCTTTGCTTATTCCCACAGTACAATGTCTCTCCTGCCTTCCCTCTTGGACTCTTATCTCCTTTTCTAACCAGAAAGACACGAGGAAAATTAATTAATTTCAACGGAAAGGTCAACTGTTGCTCTCGGAAAAGGTGCAACTACCCATGACCAGTACATACACTCACAGAGCGCTTTCTCTTATTTCCAAATATATGCACGACCCATTCAGAAAACATCCATAGTAAATAGCCAGTGCTTTGTAACTAAAACAAGTGAAAGCTCCCTTACGTTCATCTGATGATACGAGCTAAATGAAAGGGGAAAATCTTAAGGTTCTGTTTCAAAACGCGCCCTCACTGTCAATGCATTTCAGCGTTGTTTGCTCCAACTTTCAGACCTGCACAGCCACCGTGGAACTGTGCATGGAACTGTTCATAATCACAGGCTCCTCAGCACTGCCAGACACTGAGCCAAGAAAAGGCGAACTTCCAGTACCATTTACCTGTACTTAGTTCTTCTAATTCTCTGAAAATTGGTGTTCTGGGTATAAAATTTGTATTTAGAAAGAATGATCAAAACGCTTGCTGATCAGAACTCTTGACTCGCCAAACACCCCGGGGAAAGGCCCTGCTAAGGTGTGCATGGGTTCCCCAGAGTTCACATGTGGGAAACTTAATCCCTCATACAACCACAGTGGGAGCAGAGTGGGAGGTGGGGCCTTTAAGAGGCGATTAGGTACATCGGTTAAGGTTCACTAGAGAAATACACTTAATATAAAATATATATATGATTATGTAAAGTATTTACTGCAATGGCCACCTGTGGAGTCAGGGGCGGATGGATGCAGAGTGGCTGCCTGGGATCTGGACAGCTGGAGGACCCAGTCAAAGTCAAAGGCCTGGGGCTCACTGCAGAGTGTGGTGTGCGTCCATGTCAGACTGCCGAAGGGCCTGCGCTGGAAGGCTGAAGAGCCTCTGCTGGCAGCCTGAAGGAACTGGAGATGAATGTCCACAGGTGAGGGCAAAGACCAGAGCTCCTCTGAAGATGCAACAGAAGAATCACTTCCTTCTTTCCCTTTTTATTCCACCCAAGCCACAAAGCCTATTGGCTGATGCCACCCACATCCAGGATGGGTCTTCCCTCCTCAGTTTGCTGGCCTACATGTCAGTCACCCACAGACACACCCAGAACTGCGTTCCACTAATCTGTTAGGTGCTTCTTAACCCACTCCAACTGACGAATCACTATTAACGCTCACAGGAACAGACTAATGTTGTTATCAGGGGAGGGAGTTAGTTACCACAGGAGTGGACTCTTGATGAGAAAGAAGGATGAGCTGGCCCCCTTGCTCTTGTTGACACCCTCTTGTCCTCCTGCCTCCCACCATGGGATGATGTAGCACAGAGGTCCTCCCCACACACTGGACTTCCCAGCTTCCAGGACCATGAGATAAATACATTTCTGTTTGTTATGAGTTTTCCACTCTCAGATTTTCTGTTATAGCAGCAAAAATGGACCAAGACAGGTCCCTAGGGTCCCTCTGAGCACCGACCCTCAGGAGCCCCACTTCCCATGGTGCCCACCCCTTTGGGGCATCCCACACTCCATGCAGTGCTTGGCACAGTGGGAGCCCAGCGAATGCTGGGCCAGTGGTGGGCAAATTACCACACCATGCATGGGGCTAATGACACAAACCACACACAAATCCTGTTGGTACTGAAGGAGAAATCAGGTGGCAAAGCTGTGCACTTGCAGAAAGTGAAAGCTGATATGCATCCTAGACTTCCTAGCAAGCCAGGTATCCCTCCTCCACCTGCCATTTCTGTTTCTCTCTCATCCCCTCTCAAGGATCCAATCACCTGAATCTTTCACTTCTGTCTCCTGAGTGAACACAGGACGTGAGGACCAAGTTATGAAGATACCATCTCCCCATCTTCCAACCTATCTGAACGGGTAATTGGTGGGTGATACAAAGGAAGATCTGAGAAGGCGGTTCTTGGGGCAGGAATCTTTTATCTGCCTCACTACTTCCCTTCCCAAAGGGATCCTAGCACAGCTTGATAAATGTCATCTACTTCTTCAAGAAAAGAGAAAAAAATTTGATCTAGGAAAAAATGCTACTTGAGTCGGGATTGTGTATATATGGACAGGCATGCATGAGCCACTGGCTTTAAGCAACTTTTCCAAGTTGCACGCTGGTAAGAAATAGAGCTGAGATTTACACTCAGGCAGCCTAACTCCAACCCGAATGAGGTACCAAGTGCTACATATTTTCACACTGAGAGATTCCTCCCTTCATTTTCCCAGTTTTAACATGAAACAGACTATCCCCTGCTCTTTCCCCTTAGCACATGTGACCATCCCTGATGGGTATGGTGGTTCTCAATGCACCTTGCCCCACGACTCAGGGACTTGTGACTTCACAGGCACCCAACCTCTCGGACATGCTGAGTACAGAACGACAGACCCGGAAACCCTAAGCCGAGGGAGCATCGGCCTCTGGATTCCGACGAGCCCGTGAGCAGGGTTGTAGAGTGAAGGCTGTGTAGGGTATAAAGTGGCCAGCAGAAGGTGGCAGAGGGTGTCGAGGACCAAGGCCTGTGACCGCAAGTGGACCCAATATAATGAAACATCCGAGGGCCTCGGAATGGACACGGTACCTGTTAAAAGTGGGTCCTTGTTCAAATAGACACAGGCTTCCTGCTTCCTGACCTTCAGTGCAATAAACTCTGAGAAAGCAGGGCTGCTCTGCAGCAGCTCCTGAGAGACAAAAGGCCAAAGCATCCGACTTCTATGCAGGGAGCCTACGTTGGGGGTGGGGGGAGATGGCTGTGGAAACTTCAACCTCTGCAAACTGCAGACACCCCATGAAACAAGACATGCAGGTGGGTCTGCAGGAACCCAGAGGGCAGGCTCCTAGAAGCCAGAGCTGCCTGGGAGGGTCAACGGGAGTCAGGAGTCCGAGTGGTGACACTGGAAGGGTGCTCCAGGCAGAGGTCATGGCAAGGGCAAAGGCCCAGCTGCCTGGAAAGGTAAACAAAGAGCCATTCAAATGCACGCACACAGAACATCAAACTGTAAACTCCCTGATATGGAGGGACACTGTCTTAACGGGCTCTGAGTCTGCCAGTAGGTTGCAGCCAACCCTCAATCCCATCAAGAATACGAGTAATTTAAGCAGACAGTAGGCCCTTTCACTAGAGTCTGCAGAGGGCCTACAGAAGATGAGCTTCTAGAGTCAAGCACGCGTATTATTTAAGAAATTTTTAATTGACGCACTAATTGTACACATTTACAGGGCAGCATGTGTCATTTCAGCACATGGGTACAATGTGTAATGATCAGATCAGGGTAACCGGCAAGTCTATCATCTCCCACCCTTACCATTTCCTGGTGTTGGGAACATTCAGAATCCTCTCTATTGGTAATTTTCAAATATTTGATTGATTGTCCATCACAATTATCCTGCGCTGCAGAACATGAGAAGTTATTCCTCCTGTCCAGCTGCACCTCAGTCCCCGTTAACCAGGCTCGCTCCGCCCTGTCTTCTCCATTCCCCCAGCCTTTGCAACCACTCACGATTCCATTCTTTTCTTCGGAGATCAACGTGTTTAGCTTCCACATGTGAGTGAAAACATCCTATGTGTCATTTTGTGCAAACAAATATTCTTAACTGATACGAAATAAAGGCTCTAGTAGACAGGCCAGGGGTTGATTTTAAATCAAAATGCAGTGGAAGGATACAAAAATGGGGGATCAGAAAAATAATCTATGTTAATTTGTAAACATGTATTTCTAACCTTTAAACCCTTTGGCATATTAAACAATGCTTCTTCAAAGCAATGAAGCAAAGTACCGCTTACACTAAAGTACCAACAATTTTCCAAATGACTTCACTGTCGTGGTGTCATTTGATCATCACGAATGTCCCTCACAGAGGGTGCGCCTTGTTTTCTCAGAAGGTGAAGAGAAGGAAATCACTTCTCCACGGCTAAAAGGGGCTACACCAGGGGTCTCCTGGCCCTGTTCCCTGAGCGCTGCATCTCAACTCACTGATTATGCACATCGGTCTTCAAAAACAAACCAGCACACGCATTCGCAGAAAGCAAATTTTAAATGTTTGTCACTCCTAGCCTACGCATAGGAATCGGAAAATAAGCTAAACTGGTGATGGTAATGGAGGCCTTAAAAGACACAGCACTTTTTTCTTCTGTGTCAGTCACATCTGCAATCCTGTCCCTGCTTCTGGAATGACCAACATCTCTACTGGGTGACAGGTAAGGGCAAGAAGGGCAGGGCAGGGCAGAGAAGGAGGTAAGAAAGAGGCAGACAGCGACTCATGTCAGAAGGCCTATTTCCCCCTGGGCTCTGCCATTGCTGAGCTCGAGCCTCAGTTTCTCCTTCTGTAGCACGAGGGCACTGGCTTCCTGACCTCCACAGTTTCTTCTGTCGACTCTCCTCGCTGCGGGATCCACTCCTGGGTAAGAATCACAGTTAGTGTCTCCCATCTTAGCGCATGCCCAGTTTTTTCTTTTTTTTTTTCACTTCAGCTTGAAGAGCCCAAAAGGACTAATTTGATGAAAATTCGATTTATCTTTAGTCACACTGGAAGCTAACTCCAAATACTGCCCTGAGTTTTTGGATAGTTATTGAAAGAGAATTTTTCAAAAATATATCATAAGCTCTATTTAAAAAATGGCAATCCTAGTAAGAGCTAACAGAAAGAACAGGACATTAAGACAGATATGGTCTTTTACAATTTAACTTCCAGACAGAATATAAAATAGATCCACTCTGGGCCTCGAGTTATCTGAGTGAATTGCCTTTTCTGCCTGGATTCAAGTGAACTTGGGCTTCTACTCTGACTGAGCAGAAATCTCCTTGGGATATTAGATTTACCCTGGAACATAATTGATTCGGGAGGGACGGGGAGGCTCCCGCGTGACTCGGGTGTCTGTGAACAACATGACTTACTGGAAATAGCAGTGTGGCTGTGGCCACCAGCTGAGCTGCGCTGAAGCGATCAAAGGTATCCTTGGTATTAATTCTTGGGCCTACAACTCTGCCCCAAAATGAACAGAAATACCATGATTCGGAATTTACAGTTCTCTCATCTTCTTTCCACACTTCTTTCAGGTTTCCAACCAAACCCCTCTCCATTTGGGAAAGTTAAAGAGAACCATTCCTCTCTTTTCCCTGAGAAGACCGCTGTGGCCCAGGGACCCATCTTCCCGATGGAGACGAAACTGTAACATTGTAGAACCAGGGAAGAGTTGAAACCACGGTGCCAAAAATTTTGTGTAGAGAGCTGATGCAGAAGGGCATTCCATAGGCATAGAACATAGTTTCTATCTAGGTGTCCCCCAAGGGCCTCAGGCAATCAAAGTCGGGGTTTGGGAGGGTGACTGGATTTGGGGGCTCAGAGCTGACTTGCTGTTAGGAGGCAGGGCCTGGTCTGAAGAGGTGGCCGCTGTGGGTGCTACCTGGAGGGAGGTTCATCTCCCTCCTCTCCTCCCTTCTCTCTCTGCTTCCTGTCCTCCATGCCGTGAGCAGCTCTCCTCCACTGTGCCCCTGTGCCATGCTGCTCTGCCTTGGACCCAGCCAACCACAGACTGAAACGTGAGCCAAAATTAAACCCTCCTTGCTTAAGTGGTGGGTGTCAGGTACTTTGTCCCAGTGACGGAGAAAGTGACTAAGGCACACAGCTTACCTCCATGCTGGAGTTTGGGTCGAGAATGCTCCCCAGGGGCCCATGTGCTTCAGGCCTGCTCCCCAGCCATGGTGCTACTGGGAGTGCCAGAACCTTACGGAGGTGGGGCTCACAAGGAGGGAGTTCAGTTACCGGGGCAGACAGTGGGACTCCAGTCTCTACTTCTTCCCCTTTTCCCTTTTTCTGCTAAATGGCTCATCCCACCACCTGCTCCTGCCATCATGTGCCACCACAGTCCAAAGCAGCAGGGTCAATCAGTCATGGATGAAAATCGCCAACACGGTGAGCCAAAGTAAACCCTTTCTGCTATCAGCTGGTTACCTCAGGTATTTTGTTACAGTAAAGGAGAGCTGACTAACATAATCAGAATTGAGGTCCTCCTCCAATCCTGGTTAACTCCTGTAATTCCAGAGTCGGCTCCCACAGCAAGTGACCCCGCCCCGTCACGCCGGCACTGCTGTTGCACGGAGTTTGGCCTGCCACGCCTTCTAGTCTCTGAATCCCTTCAGAAATCACTTTGCGTGCTGGTTTCCTAGAACTCTCTGAAACTCCCCGTAGCCCAGACTAATTCGGAGAGCTGTTACTAAAGGATTCTGCAACGAAAACAGAAATAGCACCGTGAGGGCAGTGCGCTCATTCTGAGAAAGTGCTGGACGGCTGGCTCCTCTTCTCCGGTGCAGGTGCGGAACAACTCTGAGGAAGGCTGCCGCCCACAATTGATGTAATACACGTGTGTGTGATGTACGTTGGTCGGTCGTGGAACAAATCAAATTCTCTTAGGTTTCTTTTTGGATTCTGTTTCTGTTTTCATAAATGGTACTGTCAGGAAGGCAGGCAAGCGAGTCCTGTTACTCAAACATCAGTCACACCTTGTTGGCTCCTGCTTTCTTTTGAACGACCTGACTGCAGAGGTGTGTGGTCCTGTGTGGACGGGGACATTTCAGGGTGGCCCGGAGTGATTCCTAGACACTTCTGCCGACATCAGCCCATCGCTGGTTTTCTAGGCACCTCGACTGTCCCAGCTCAAGTGACATACTGGTTTACAAACGTCACACCTGGTGCCCCCTACCTTTTTGCACTAACTTCAGCTGAAGAAACATGTCCCCGACGCCAAGAAAATGAGGCGAGACGGAACGAGTGTCCTGATTTAACAGCCCTCATTACAGCAACAGAAACGATTCTGAAAAGCAGGTTAGCTACTAAAAGATGGCAAGGAACAGAATAATGATTTTGCCCTAAAAAAAATTTCCTGCAAGTGTCCCCTTTTGTGCCCTTTCACAACAGCCTCCTCCTCCTCCCAAGGGCTGGGTGGAGCAGGCCATGAAACTGCGTGCCCTGGGCTGCACGATACGCTTACTCCAGAAAGCCACTTGTGCCAGAGAAGCCATGTTCCACTCACTTAATCTGTTCTAGACACATTCTCCATCTTCTTGGAAGTGGCATTTCATAAAAAGTAAATAAACACCAGCTGCTCTATTTCTGTCCTTTTTTAAAGGGCTCCATTCAAGCTCTGGCTCTGACATCCCTGTGTGAGTCATGTCACTGCTCTGAGCCTCAGTGTCACCTACATAAAATGGGAATTTTATGTAACAGCGCTGCCTTCAAGAGACTGTTGTCAAATCAAAGGAACGGATGGGTGTGACAATGATAGCTGAACACATGCGCCTCCCCAGTGACTCCTGGACCTAAGGATATTTTACCTTGTGTATTGGGTAGGGAAAAGTGACCAAAAGAGGCCCAAAGAGTGGCAGTGACAAAATTATGGGGTGAAAAAGTACAGTTGAGAAAATCCTATGGCTGACCTTGATCTCCCACGCCATGCCTGAGAAGTGCTATGAAAAGTTGTTAAAATAAGTTACAGCCAGATAGGAGGGAAAATTCTGGTGTTTTGTTACACAGAGGATGATTATCATTAATAATATTTAGGAAAATGGATGCATCTTGAGACCATAATGTTAAGTGAAATAAATCAGACATATATGCTTTAATATCACAAGGTTTTTCTTACACAAGAAATCCAAAGTATAAATAATTTGAAAAAGTAAAGGATGAATAAAAGGAAACAGGGAGATAGAGCTTTTGCAAATCGGAAGGGGACCAAGATACGGTGCGGGGAGAGGAGGCGAAAAAGAAGAAGTGTTATGGACATGTCCTAGCTCCCCATGATAAATGTAATCACTATGTACTGCAAACATGTGCTAATAAAACACCAATAGTATTATTGTATAATTCAAAACTGCTATGGGAAAAGATTTTGAATATTCTTATCATAAAGAACTGCTAAAAGGTTTGCGATGATGGATAATCTAACCAGAGTATCAATAATACACAAATGTACCTTAAGAGCACACCAGAGCATGTAAATATGTACAATTATCTGCCAAGTTTTAAAAGTCACTAAAAGCTGGGAGTGTAGCTCTGCACGAGGGGATTTGCCTAGCACGCAGGAGGCCCTGGGTTAGATCCCCGGCATCACACACAAAAAATGTTACGAAAGTAAGCAGACATCTTCTTCTTCTTCGTAGACATGAATGAGCTCTGTGCATTTATGCTGTTTATCTGAAAGTCGATGTCAGAGACGAAGAGAGTGAGCCAGTTCCCAGGGTCAATGTGGACAGTCCGTGTCCAGCCTTGTTCTCGTTTCTCGCTGTGCCCAAGCCGCCTCCTTATCTTATTGTACTCACGTCAGGGTGCAGGTTGTGGAGAGCACACAGTGAGATAAGGTGACACAGGGCTGAGCTGGCCGCTGGCTCTGCAGTGTGTCCCTCCCGGGCCTCCTGGGGTGTGTGGTAGCTGGGGCTGGGGAACCTTACTCTTGCAGACTTGCTGGAACAGAGCCTGAGAAGCCCTTGATGTGCCAGGTGAGAAAACCTCCTGGCTTTCAGCAGAGAAGGGAAGCATGACTTAATAGTCACCCAGAAGGGGACAGCAGGGCTGCCAGCCACCTGCAAGCTCCAGGGCCAGGGTTAGACCCCTCTGCTGTCTTAGTCTCCACCTTGCACTTGGAAAACAGCAGCCACAAGGGACCAGGTGATCACTGAGTTCCTTTCCTGCCACCTCAAACCAACTTCTTCCCCAGAACTGCAGGTATGTGACCACATTCCCTGTCTCACTGCCAATCAGCATTTCCCGGTCCTATGGGGGACTCAGACACTGAAGAAAAGCGACGGAATCCTTCTAGGGTGGTGGGAGCTGAGCTCCAGTTCCTCAGGTCAATCCCCTTTGGAAAAAGGAAAGGTCACGCGAAATAGCACATGTCACATTTGTCATGGCAAAATGGCCCCATAGCAACGTCTCATAAAATCTCAGGATTTGTGGGAATACACAGAGCCTGGATTAACATCTCGCACACAGGTTACCAGGGCACTTTGTTCTTACAAATGGCAAAAGCTTTGGGAAGGAAACTGTGCAACCCCCGGTGCCTGCCAAGCCTTTCCAAGTGTTTGGTTTCCATAGGTGAAGTTTTTCACTCGCCCCATTACCTTGGCTTTCAAGAGTGCGCTGGGAAATATCGTGTTTTTAATTGCTAGCATGTACCTCGTCTGAAGAAATCAAGTACTTCCTTCAAGAGGAAAACATCTTGAGGCTGGCATTTACCCAGCCGGGTGCACAGGAGTTTGAGTGACGGACTGGTCACAGCAGCAAGTAGCAAAACAACACGACTTTTCATTTGTATGGAACTCTTCAACAAGCATTCTCTCCGCTTAGTTTTTGGCCCTAAGTATTGACATCTTCCTTTCACCAAAGAAGCAACTGAGTCCGGGGCTTTTTGGGACTTGCTGAGGTCACTTACTGAGGTGACCATGTCAGGGGGCCATAGCTTTCAGCTGTCCCCATGAAACCATGTAAAAGGGTCGCTGACCCACGCAGCAACTGTCACTCACATGCTGTGATTTCAAGTCAGGTCACAGGTCAACCATGGAGCACCCAAGGCAAAGGGAGGGATGTCTTTGTAGGCCTCTCACAGAAACCGGTTGCCATATACACCGCAGCTGCCAACCCTGAGCTGCTAGAACACACAAAGGTCAGCGGATCTTAACGTGGCCGCCTGAAGAAGCACCGCTGGAGAAGGAGACGACCCTGCTAAGCAGAGAGAGGTGCTCAGACGCACAGCAAGAGGAAAGCCCAAGGGGCGCCGCACACGACGGACAGGTTCTCGGCCCGACCACTCGGCCCAGCTAGCTTGTGTGAACTCAGCACGACGTTGTAGAAACCGGGAATGTGAAAGGGACTGTTCTTCTGAAAATTAAAGCATGATGTCACCTTCCTAAAAACACCCAATCTTTCCCAGCTTTTGCTAATAAGAAGCCAGTCCGGGGCTCTTAAGCTGGAGAGCAGTGCCTTACTTGCAGGGAGAATGCCACTGTCCCAGGCACAGAGACACGAAGGGACACCCAGTGGACAGGGTCAGAGGGCCAGGGGCTCCTGCTGAAGGCGTCCGCACACAGCGTGGTCTCTGTATCCATGGTTCTGCAACTGCAGATTCAACCAACCGCAGGCCAAAAATAGCCAAGAAGAAAACGCATCTGGACTGAACGCACGCGTGTTTTTCTCGTCATTATGCCCTGCACAAGTCCATATCACAATTCACACAGCATCTGCTCTGTGCTAGGTATTGCAAGTGATGTAGGGATGATTTAAAGTATACAGAGGATGTGTGGAGGTTCCAGGCAAGGGCTGAGCCATTTTACATAAGAGACTTGAGCACCCTCAGATGTTGGTGTCCTTGTGGTCAGAAAACCCATCTCCGAAGGACACAGAGGGACAACTGTAGAGCAGGCAGCAGAGTTCCAAACAGACGCGCCGTAAGCTGGAGCGTGCTGTTCACCGCCAGAAACACAGCATTTCCACAGAGCAGGTAGAAGACTGCTCCGGCCCCGCCCGGCAGTGTCAAGCCCTGACTAAGGACAGCCACCAACTGCCAAGGCAGATTTCTAGAGATCGGGGACAAGGATGACTGAGGAGCTGCCCAGACTGGGCAGGCAGAGAAGGGGCTCCGTTGGCCCACAGAGGACAGTCAAGTCTCCTTCGACACTGTGTTGAGGGGTAACACCTGGGTGTGGCAGTCAGGAGCCAGCGCAGCTCTCTTCCTACCCCATGGAGCCGCATGGAGTGCTCTGTACCCGCCCTGCCCAGGTGCCGGGTCTCCACGCACTTCTGGACCCAGCCAGAGCCCAGGCTTGGTTGTGGGAGGTGCACGCACGTGTGTGGACCAGATGATTCCGGCAGCTGTGTCCCAGACAGGCAGCCGACCCTGCCAGGAAGAATCCTGGGAGACATCGGGAAGTGAAGGACTTGGGGCTCTGGAAGTTGAGAGCCAGCAAGCAAGGGTTGCAGGCATTGCAAACCTGAGGAAGTGGAAACGTCAGGAATGAGAGATGCAATGCAGGGGAGGCGCCTATTTTCATCACAGTCACCTTGAACTCCAAATCTAGGGGTCTGTGTCTCCCCTGGACACAGTCTCCACAAGGGGTGCATTTTTAGATGAGATGTGTTATGCACATGTACCAATGCCCCATGGTGAATGTAACTCTTATGCACTACAAACATGGACTCATAAAAATAAAAGTTAAATACAAAAGTAAAGGAGATCATGAAAGGGTGGCAAACCCCTTGGTAAACCTGGTGGGAAGGAATGAGTTGTAGATTTCAGAATGGGGAGGGCGGCAGGTGACGCATTTCCATGATCCCAGCAAAGGTGGATGGAGGCCACATCACCACTCTCAGTGGAGAGCTGAAAGACAACACAGGAAGTCCCAGAAGCAGCCCAGAAGCTGCTTACTTCTAACGAAATCAGATTGTCCTGAGCCATCAACTCAAGACTGGATCAGTCAAGGCCTGTATCTGACTGGAGACAGAAGCAAGTTCTCTGGCTCGAGGGGTCCCAAGACCATTACAAAGCTGCTGTGCTGAGTGAATGAGTTTTTCTCTCTGAAAATCACAGGGAAGGAGAAGGAGAGAGGTCAAAAAGGTAAAACGGCTCTAATCATTAAGAAGGCCTTGGAGAGGTCCTACAAGGATAACATCTACTCGTGGTTGTTCAATGAGCTCTTCCTGGAGCTCATTATTCCAGCCCCCACCACAAAACATACCCTAAAACATGGGTTTTCAAGTTTTCCTCCCATTTGTGTTAGATCTTGGTCTCCAAGGAAACAGGCATCTTTTGCTATAACTGATGATGATACCAGAGGCCATGTCTTTCCTCAACAGCACAAGTGAGAGTAATGATGTGGCAAACACATCATTTGTTGGACCAACATGGAAGCCAGACTGGCTTCTCCCTGCCCTCACTCCAGCCCTCTAAACTGCCTGTCCAGTGTCAAGGCAATGCCTGTTCCTTCCTCCGTGCCATCAACAGGCAGTTGGTCAGACCATTTACTTTGCGATGCTGGCTGTTTCTAAACAGGTATTAACTTTTGCTAAATGGAAAAGTTCTGAAACTGAAAATATATTTTTCATGATTTGGATCTTAAAATGTCCCCCAAAGGCCATGTGCTAAAGGCTTGGTCACCAGTCTGGGGCACTACAGGGAGGCAGTGGTACCTTTAAAAAGAGGGCTTAATGGAAGGAAGTTAGGTCACTGGGGCATGGCCTAGCGGGAGGAGGTGAGGCTCCTGGGGGTGTGGCTCTGAGGGGATATTGGGACACCCACCCCCTTCCCATCTCTCTCACTTCCAGGCTGCCATGAGGCAAGCTGCTCTCCTCTGTCTTGGGCCTACCTTGCCATGGGCCCAAAAGCAATGCTGCCAGCCAGGTTTGGTCGTATAGGCCTGTAACCTTACCATTCTGAGAGGCTAAGGCAGGATGGGCACAAATTTGAGCTCAACCTGTGGGAAACTTAGCAAGACTCTGTCTCAAAATAAATTAAAAATGGGCTCGGAATGTCACTCAGTGTAAAGGCCCTAGGTTTAATCCCTAGTATCCTGAAAAACAAACAACATCATGAACCAAAATAAATATTTCCTCCTTTTCAATTCTTTATCTCAGGTATTTTGTCACAATGATGGAAAGGTAACTAAGACAATAATGGATGATGTTTCTAGATAACACTAAAGACAAATCTGAATTCAGCTATTTGTAAAACTGCCTCAAAAAGACTACAGGCAGCTCAGAGAACCAGGAACTGAATGCTGGCTTTGAAATGGAATTAACCTGTCTGAATTAAGAAAGAAAAACTGTCCATGTTTGTGTGCCCAAATGTAGAGATGAATAAAAATTGATAAATAATGGAGGCATTCTTATTTCTTGGTGGTCTCTAAGTTTCCTCTGTTACTGTCAGGTCATGGCAGACAGTTTAACGACTACTCAGTCTATGTATATCAGAATGTTTGGGATGCTTTCGTGTATATAACAAAGACCAAAAAGCTATGCTGTGTGTTTTATGATGTCCTCAAGAAATCTGTTAAGATTTTTAAGGCCTCTTGGTCCATATGGCCTTCTGTTTCCTCTAGGAAGGTTTTCTCTCTTGTCAATTTGCCTTTTCTTATCACAGGACAGCAGATGGTTTGGGTTCCTGGGTAAAAGAGTCAAACTTTGCACAAGTGTTCTTCCCTGAAGGGTGATCACTATTTTTTACGAGTTTCATTCATCCCATTAGCCATCTTGTTTTCCCCAGCAGAAATGACAGCATGCCTGTAATGCCAGCACTTGGGAGGCTGAGGCAGGAGGATTCCCGTGAGTTTGAGGCCAGTCTGGGCCACTTAGTGCATTCAAGGCCAGCCTGAATTACACAGTGAGACCCTGTCTCAAAACACAAAATTTCAACAAATCCAGCAAACCCTCTTTTTCAGCTATGCCTCATGCAAGGGACGAAGTATATGTATAAGTGACTATTGCACATTTAGGCAGCTGAACTCAGAGTCTGTCAGACTGTAAGCTCTGAGGATTCTAAAAGGAGCAGAGCTTCTTAGAAATGCTTGGGGCAGCTGACAGGCTGACTGGTGACAGACTGGCCTAGCAGGCTGTCTCCTCAGGGTTTCTCGGAAGCAGATCACTGAAGGGGCATGGCTCCTAACAGCATTTCCAGGAAATCTTTCAAAGTTGATTGTGTCTACTTAATTTTTATGGAGAGCCTCAATCTCAGAGATTCCCTCTTGAGCCTTCGCATACTACTGAAACACTCCTTAAATAATTACGTTTGGCCCCTGAATCCTTCAGTTTACATTGCCATTCAACCAACCTCAAGTGGAAAATTTTTTTTTCAAACAAAATTCCATCTGTATTGAACAGGTATACTTTTTTCTTGTCATTATTCCTGAAACAATATAGTTTAACAACGATTTACATGGCACCTGCATTGTGTTAGGTCCAATAAGTAATCTGGAGATAATCGGAAGTGTACAAGAGGATGTGCATAGGTGAGTATGTGTGGATATTGGTATCAGTAATGAAGCTCAGTTCTGGAACTGGTCCTACGTGGATGCTGGGGATGAATGCATTATGTAGTCATTAAAATTATGTTGACATGGAATTTTTAATGTCGAAGAAGATATTTATGTTCAAGGTAAGGGAAGCAACCAGAATAAAAGTAAAACCATACATGGTATTATTGCAAGCATGTGAAAATGCACAGAAAAGTCTTAAAAGTTGGACACTAGGCAGTGTTATTTAAGGTGAGGAGACAAGGCACTCTTACGCACCCTGGGTGGAAAAGACCATAGGTTAAGCTTTTCTGGTTGTCAATTAGGCAGCATCTATCAATACGTCAAACAGATGTGACTTTTTTACCAGGAATCCCTTCCTAATAATCTCTGACCTAGAAAATACTGAAATGCACACAAAGATACACAGATACGGAAATTAACACAAACACTGTAAAACTGAAAAAGTGGAAACAAAACCCAACAAATGTTTATCAACAGGGATGGGTTAGATAAATTACATCCCATCCATACTTCTGAATAATTATCTCTAGCCTTTAAAAATAAAGAGGATATAAGTAATGACCTAAAAGAAAATTCCATGCCATATTGTTGATTTTTTAAAAGTCACTAATAGCATAGAATGAGTTCTGTTTAAAAAATACGCACATATGTGCATACCTGTATATGTAAATGCACAAAAATGACTAGTAGAACACATTCCATGGCCAAGAGCAGTTACCTCTTGAGAAGCACACAGAGTTATGGGATGTGTAGGATGCTTTTAGCTAAAACCAGCAGAAACCCTAACTGGACCTGGTACACATGGCAATGAAGGTTTCAAGATTTTAAAGCACACTTCTTGGGTAATTCAGAAGGTCAAAGGCACCATGGAGGCCCCAGTCCTCATCTCTGCAGGCTTCTGCAAGTCAGCTGGGACCTGGCTCGGCCACTTTGATAGTTGTTGATGGCTGCCTAGATAACAAGCACTAAGTCTACACACTATAGTATCCAGTGGAAGAAAAAAATGGCCTCTTCTCTTGCCTGTTTTTTTAAGAGTCAGGGAAACTTTCCCAGAATCCTCCAGGTAACCCACCTCGCATTTTATTGGCTAGGGCAGGGTCATGTGCTTACCCCAGGCAATTGCTGACATAGGCCAAACAGAATTTACTTCCTGAGACATGTCTGGTTTCAAAACCAGGTTTCTGCCACAAAGGGGAATGGTTCTGGGAAGGCCACAGGAATGGAGGGGATCCTTTTCTTTTTACTAGAGTGGGTTCTGTGTTATTTGAAAATGTCTACAGGATTATATCCATGTAATTGTTTAAACATCAAATATAAAAATGTTTTAATGCTTAGAAAGAGACCGAAAAGAAATATACCTTGAAAGTTGGGCAATGTTCATTTTCTTCATTCTTTTCTCTTTTCCAAAAACTATGTGATAGACTTTTTACACATAGAAAAATAGTAAGTTTTAAAATGATGTCCAGCTTTTAATAGTTGGCTCATCAAGGGGTATAAATTTTTTTTTCTGAAATTGTAGGGTACATTTTTGGTTCTGAAGAGGCTGGAAGAATCATGCTGCTCGGCTCTGAGCCTGCCTTTAGATGGGCTTGTGACTTCTGGGAGCCTGGATAATCTTCAGTGTCCCGGGAACGTGGACACAGTCTACAGCAATGCAGCGAAGTCCACCAGGATGGGATCTTGGACCCACTCCCACCTCTGGCCCCCCTGCTCCAATCTCTATTCTTCCTGCCCTTGTTCCCTCCCTGTCTCCCATTGCTCCTCTACTTTTTCTTTTCCCCAAACGTCAAACTGCCATTGCCACCCTTTTAGAATTTGGTTTTTAAGACTGATCTTTAGGGGACCTAGCAGGGATTAGTAGCAAAGAATCCCTTTGCAAATAATAAGTGGAACCCATAATATTAAAAGGGAAAACAAATGATGTTGGTTGAAGTACCTCTAGGGTCACCCAGACTACCTCTACTGAGATCAGGGTGAAGGGGACAACCGCCCTGGCATTTCTATATCCTCTAGATGTCAGGAGGAAGCAATTATCTGAGTCTAGAGTGGAAAATGCACACTAATGTCAGGTGTACTCAAATGAAAGGACTAATAGATGCCTTTACTCCTTAAAGGGGCCCTGCCAGGGAATGGTTCAATGCCTCTCAAAGAGGACAAGTTCTTGCCCTTCCCTTTGCACTGTGTTTTTAAGGAGTAGCTGAAGGGTGGAGATGAGCATGCTCCCAGTCCTTCCACTGTGCATCTGATCAACCTCCACACTGCCTGCGCCCCAGCCATACCCAGCCTGGTTCTCAACCACCTGCCTTAGGTTTATGGGTTAACCACACAGAATCTCTGGCTGGTGAACTACATGGAAAAATATCTAAGGAAAGGCCTCATCCGCCTTGCTTCCTAGCCCCCTCTCTCCTATCAGCAATCAGACAGGCGATTATTTTTGCCAGGTCTAATCCATGTCCTCTACTTGCAATCCTAGAAACTTGGTGAAGGGTGAGCTTTATTCGTCCTATTTTCCCGACAAGGATGGTTACGCTCAGAAAAGTTAAAACATCACTTCAAGTCACCCAGTAGCTGAGCAGGGAGGCTACACCAAGTCTGTATGGCTTATAAATCTGCATTTTATTTCCTGCCAAGTCACAAAGGTCTCCATTCAAACACAACTCCAGGTCAAGATCAGCAGTGTGGAAGCTCTCCCAGAAAATCCCTTTTCCCTCTTCGGCCACCACCCTACAGAGTGGCACCCTCCACCCTACAGAGTGGCACCCTCGGACCTCATCTGCCGTCTACAAAGAATCAGCCTCTTATCTTCCCAGCTTCCAGGGTATGAGCCATCTCCCACGCTGTGGGTCATCTGGTCTACCTCTTAGTAGATGCTCAGAAAACGTGTGGTGAATCGCAGTAAGTGCGCCCCACAACCTTGCTGGTACAGGACATGGGGGGCAGGGAGGTTTGTCAGAAATGGAGAAGCCTAGATCCCAACCGAGATGTCCAGAATTAGAACCTGCATTTAACAAGGGCCCCAGGTGAATCACCACGTACTGCGATGTCCACCCCCCTACTCTGCCTCTTTACACATGCTGCTTAGTTCACACCAGTGCAGAAGATCAACGCTCTCCTTTCCGTTCTGCATCAAAAAGAACCACTTGCTAAGACCTGCAGAAACTCAAGGTCTCTAAGGGAAATCTGCCTAAGAAAGGACTTTGCTTAAAAATACCAAGTTGTTCTTAATCTCCAGGAATTCAAGTGAGAAACACTAGTCCTTAGCTAAAGACTACATGAAAATTCCCCCTTTTAAACATTTGCTCACATTTAATAAATGTTTATTTAGTGCTCTAAGGTACTATTAGTCATCATCAGGTTTAAAATAGAATTACTCATTCTTAAGTACCCCATTAGCATTCAGAATGTCTCACCTTTTGACAGTGATTACCAACAATTCAGCTCACTTCCCGCACCTATTTATTGAGCATCTATGATGAACAAAGCCACAAAAGGATGAGATGAAGAGATAAGGTATGAATGACAGTCCCTGACCTCCCAATTTTGGTACAAACAGAATGAGGGTCAGGAATATGCTAATCAAACATTTCTGGAAGCAAATAATACATCAAGTACCATTTCCACTATTTAAATGGGAACTCAATGAGATGCTTGCTGTGATCCAGCCATTAAACTGCTGGCATAAAGCAGCCAAGAACACGGAATCACTAGGCTATTTTCAACACCTCGCAATCCGACCTGTCTCGGGAGAGAGAGGCTGCAAGTGTGCATGGTATCCGTGTGGAGGTCACACTGGAGGAAGTCGCCATTCACATTAAGAGCAAAACACACACTTGTCTCAAAAATTAAGAATGATGATGTATCCCTTTGGGTTCTTGAGCTTCACAAGCAAGATGAAAACACAAACACATACGAAGATGGAGCGATAAGTGCATACATTATTTTAACCTGCAGAAATTCAATAGCTTTGAATCTTCATCTAAGAACAAGCAGCAGTGTTAGGACAGAGCTATAAAGATTACCAAGAGTTAAGAAAGATTGCACAAAAATATAAGAGGGATTCAAATTAAGAATGACGCATCAGGTGACACGTGCTATTTCTTTCCCATTCTCATTATTTTTATCATTTTCATTATTTTTTTTTTTAAAGAGAAGAAAAAAAACAAATCAAAAGAAGAACAAATTTTCAAACCAACATAATAGGAGGGTAACAATGGTTAATACATTACGTATTACTATCTTTAAGTTAGTTATTCAGGACACCAGACATTAACATCCAATTGTCCAAACATTATTGGCACAAACCTTACTATTCAATGAACTAAGTAAAAATGGTAGTGTATCTATCTTAACCATCTTATATATATATATATACAATTGTTTTTTTCCCTTTCATTTTCATTATTAAACTTCCAGAAATACAAAGCAGAGTCCAAATTCTTTTAAAGGAACCGAATGAGCTTAAAAACAATTATCTTCTATATAAAGATCAATTCTTTAGTTACCATCTGAACACTGTCATACGATAAGAAGAATTTTTTTTTCACCACACTAATTAGTAAAGTCTCATTTGGTTCTTTTCTTGGCATGGTTAACTCTTGGGGGGGCATTTTATTAATAACATATTTTCTCTAGAGTATATTCCCTTCCCTCCTCTCCACATGAGCCGCCTGGGTACCCATGAGAATAAACTAACTCTGCATTTGTGCACAGTGGGACAGACCAGGAAATAAATAGAGGTATCGATTTCTAAGAAGAAAATGGCTAAAAGCAGCGCATTTACAATTCTTCTAAGCCACACTCCACATCTCTCTGTGAGATGGAAGATAATTACTGAACGTCTTTATGTTGCACACTTTATTTTTAACTAAATCTTTAAGTAGACTGCTGAGAAATACCAATACTGCTACTGTTTCTGGTTTAGCTGTAATGAAACACTGAATTTTTGCTTTGTAAAATACCGGGCCCGGGTCAGAATAACTCTTTTTAAATATTATTTTTTTATTTTAAAAATAAATTTTGGGGTTATTTTTGGCAAACATTTTCCTCTAAGGAAATCTCAGCAGCAGAAAGATAACGCTAGAATGTGCCCTTGAATTCAATGGGTGATTCCCAAGGAGGGCCTTTTCTTTTTGAGGCGAGCCATAATTAGTCCGTCAATTTACCGGATGGGGACTCGGGACTTTCGGGAGACACGGGTGCTGACAGAACTGAGCCTTGCCAGGAACTGTTTCAGAAGTAATTACTCGGGAAGTCCAAACGGCAAAAGCCCTTCTATTAAGGAAAAGAAGATTTAGGTTCTAACGATCAAGGCTGACTAGCTTGTCTCTGCTGATTAAATTAATTTACTAACTACTAAATATTTTACCTGTAAAGAAACAGGCTAACAACCACTGTAATGACTCTGGGGGGCAGATGCCAAAGCCGTGGGTAAAGAAACGCCAGAACTCTCGCCTCCAGCACCCCTTCCTGAACACCTGTTGAACGCCGGGGCTTTTAACTTTCAGAACTAAACCCCCCCCCATCCCCCGGAGAAGCTCGGGAGTTTCAGACTTTGTGCAAGTGCGTGTGTGTATTTAAGGATTCCATCTTGCTTAACAACAAAATTGGTTACTAATTATTCATGAATCACAGGACTGAAAGCAAACTTTCTTACCTGAAGCAGTTAGAGAGTGGCAGGCAGAGGAAGGAGGCTGGTTTTGAAGTGAGCCCCTTGGTACCTGTCCCTTCCCCCTGGTTCGGACCCTAACCCAGAGTGGCTCTTTGGAAAGGTCAAAGTGCGCCCTTCCTGGGCTCGGGGAGGGGACACACCTCCCAACAAAGCGACACGCTGGCATCCAACCTGGGGAGCCTGGGGCTGTCTGGCGTTGTGCTCTCTAAGCACGCAGGACCCAACACCCAAACCGGCCCGAAACCAGTTCCGACCCAGGGACCCCGAGACACCGCGGGCCCGGGCCACGGACGCTGCACTCTCCGGGCGTCCCGGGTGCTCCCGCGCTCACAGGGGCGCGCGATGGGGCTCGTCGGGGGTAGAAAACCATCTCCAAAACTGCTGCCCGGGGACTTGGCCCTGTCCACCCTGATGCTACCCTCTAGGACCCCCAAGTTCCGAGGCTCGGGGTGCCTGGTCCTCTGCGTCCTGCGGCGAGACGCGCCTGGAGCCCCCCGGCGGGTTGCCGATGGGGTCGGTCCGGGGGGGACGCGCAGCCCGGGCGGCCTGATGCGCGCGGAGGGAGGGACGGAGGGGACCCGCCGCCCCGCGCCCGGACCCCCCGCGCCGCGCCACCTCCAGCCCCTCCCGGGCCAGGAGCAGGTGGCAGAGTCACGCGCCCCTCGCGCACGGACCCCGTCCCGGCCCCGCGGCGAGAGCGGCCCCTTACCTGGGAGCGGGCCGGGCGGGCCGAGCCGGGCCGAGCCGGGCCGGGCGTCGCGCCTCCCGCCGCCGCTGGGAGCCGGGCCGAGCGGGGCGGCGAGCGGGCGCGAGCTCCTCCGGGCGGCGGCGGGAGGCGCTGTGTCGCGGGGCGCCGCGGCCTCGAGCTCCCTCCGCGGCCCCGCGCGGGTCCCGGTGCTGCGCGAGGCCGGCTGCTCGCGGCAAACTCTTCCGCACGCAGCGCCGCGGGGACGGCCGCCGCCGCCGCCTCCTCCCGGCCCGGCCTCCTCCTCCCTCCTCCCCTCCCCTCCGCTTCCCCCTCCTCCTCCTCCCCTGCGCCGCCGCTGGGGGTCCGCGCGGGCCGGGACCCGGCGTGGGTTACGCACTGCCGGCCACACGCACGTGGACCCCCGGAGCCCCCAGCGGCGCAGACCCCGGGCACCCCCAGGGCCGCCGCCTAGGGACGCGCGGGTCGGGGCTGGGCGCTGGGCAGGGGTGAGGGGTTAGGGCGCGGGGGTGGGGGTGGGGTGTGCCTCGAGGTGAGCGGGCCGAGATGGGGGGGTGGCGGTGCGGGGCTGCCAGCCCACGTCCCTTGAAAGTTGTCATTCGGGGCTAGCACGGGCTCTTCTGTCCCGCGCGTGGGGAGGAGGACGAGTACGCAACCGTCACCCCTTCCACGATCATCTCGACTCTGTCTACACTGCGCGAGGCCCAGACCTAGGACGCAGGGCGCGTCTCTGCGGGCACCGTTTCGATTTCTTTTGGGGCGGCGGGGTGGGGGTCAGGGATCGGGAGACGAGGGTGGGCGCCGTTCGCCCCGGGAAGAATCAGCGGCGCCTCTTCCAAGGCGGTAGAGCAGCCGGTCCGGGAAATGGGTGAAGGATGGAAAGGGACCGGCTGGTCGCCCTCCGACCCCCCTGAGCCAGGGCGCGGGGCTGTGGCCGGGCGTGCGCGCGCGCGGAGCCGGGCTCGCCTTCCCTCCCCTCCCCCGCCGCCCTCCTCTCCTTTGCACCAGTGCAGGAAATGTTCCACTGACCTACATATTTTTCCAAACATACGTGACCTTTTTTTTTTTTTCCTCTGTGGGAGGAGACAGGCGAGAATCCAAGAAAAAGAGAAGCTGGAGACAGGCGCGCGCGAGAAAACAGGGAGGTTTTAGCAAACGCCTGCGAACGGGAGCGCAGACAGATGCGCGTCCACGGTCCCCAGGAGCTGGCAGCTGCTGTGTGAGGCTCCGCGGGGCTAGAAAAGGGGAGACCGTGCGCCCACCGAGGCGGGGTCCTCCAAACCCGCAGGCTCCTCCATCCCCGGCTCCAGGCGGGTTGCACCCGGTAGACGCCCCAGAGCGGAGACGTCCCGTCCCCGCCCCCACCCACGAAGGTCACCCCTTGGCTGACGCTGCTTAGGTACATATCCTGGCGCGCACTTTGTGCTCCCAAGCCCTTTCCGCACAACCCTGTGTAGCTAGAGCGTTCCAGCAAGTGGTTTTGGAAAGGAAAGCCCCCCTCATACCCCTCACCCTAGGCATACCCTATTTTGTGGCCAGAGCGGGTCTCCTAAGGCCTTTGCCCCAGCAGGGACTGAGGGTGGCTCCCCGAGTAGTCTCAGGGTCTGGCTGGGCTCTGCCCTCACCCGGCCGAGCCTTATTTGGGCTTGCAACCCCACACCGTCGTTAGATCAAAACGCTGGCGCTGAACTCCTTCCCCCCCCCCCCGTAAAGTAGGTCATTCGCTTTATTTCCCACTTGTATTATTTTTGTCTAATTCTCCTCCTGAAAAATAATCAGCTGCAAGAAGCTTGGAGCGTCCTGAGAGCCGTTGTTATTCTTGGACGCTTCGGACTTGGACTTTTCAAGACAGACAGGAGGCATTTGGCCCACCATGATTTTGAAGTTCCTCTCCAAAAGGAGAAAAAAAAATTTATTAAACTTTTTTTATTCTGCTGTTTTTCTCCCTGTTCTTTTCCTCCAGACAAGTAAGTTTTACCCTGCCCTCAAAGCCTCGCTATGACTAATCTATGAAAGGATGAAGTTGTGTACTTTAAACCGGATTTAATGAAGAATTGAAAGCTGCCTACTTTCCTTTTATTGCTTTGAAAGAGATTCAACCCCCCCACCCCCACCCCACTCCCTTTGGGAATTTGGACTATCACTAAGTGATCTCTTAGGAAACTTGAAATGGCCTGTAGGAATAATTCATCAAATAATTCTGTAGTGCAACAAGTATTTTTGCTATGCCCTGTTTTTATCTGCTGCCCAGTAAGATACTTTACTAACTGCAGCTTCTGCCTATTTGTTGTGGCGATGGTGTGTATGTGATGGTTGTGCTTATTCCAAACTCCATCCCATCTCCTGGAGTTAATCCTGTCCCGGTGGGAGAGAGGGTCCTGGGAAGAATGTACCCTTTTCCCCAAACATGGAGGTGAGCTGCGGAGGAAAGTTTCCGTCCTGTTCGCTGTGTGCCTGGGACAGTTCTGTTCCTTATAATGACATTGGCCGACGGCTTGCTATGAGGCAGGCTGGGCTTGGACTGCAAAGGATCAAGGGAACCTGGTTTCTATACACAAAGGATTTATAATGTTGAGACAGGGATAAATATGAACGAAATAGGGTGAGTGCCCGGAGACAAAGTACCACTTGAGTTCCGAGGAAGTGGCTTCTTACAAGACGTGGCCTTGGTGCTAGGATTTCTCATTAACCAGGTAACAGAGTAAACCACATCCTAATCTATGCGTTTTCCAAAACGTGCCTCACGGAGCAAAAGAACCATTTCAAAACTATATTTCTAGCCAGGGGAAGCCCTCCCGTGGTCCCAGTGATTAGGCCTTTTTTTTTTTTTTTTTTTTTGTGAGTACCGGGGGACCTCAGGACCTCCGTGCCGCTGAGTGATATCACCGGCCCTTTTTTTGTATGTGGGTTCCGGGAGTCGAACTCGGGCCCTTGCACTTGCCAGGCAGGTGCTTGTGCTGCTGAGCCATCTCACAGGCCCAATTAGGCCTTTTAAAAGGACATGACTTTATTCTTTTTTGACTGAGTGCTGTAGTGGTGTCTCCAAGGAGTCCCAGGTATTTTTCAAAGAATCAGAGTGGATGGAAGGACTGATCAAAATATTTTATTTGGTAGTCAATTGTATCAACCTTTGGTGATACGGTGAAATAATTTAGAGTTTTCACCATTTACTTGGGTATTCTTTTCCATCATAGAAGTCGAGTCAGTGGCATGTTGTCATTAAAATATTTATCCAACTAATTTCTCAACATGTGTGACGATCAGTGTCCGTATTTAGTGTGACGTGGACAAGAATGGGTGGGCCACTGTAGTAATGGTGGCACTAATCCAGGGCCTGGAACCCACGTTGGGACACACATTCAGTAACTTACACACCAACTTCAGGATAGGCACTATGAACAGGGTTCAGCGCTGTATGGTACCACAGTTTTTCTAATTAATTATAAAGTGAGAAGTCTGTCTGTTTTTATATGAGTGTCCAGAAGCCCCTTCGTGGATGGTTGCCTCTGGATATCAGTTTTCACTTAAAATTCAAAAGAAAAATACAATAAAAAACCATGCCCTATTAGGTAGAATACCATGATGTTAGAAAAGAAAAAAAAAGGTAGCAACCAAGGCAGAAAGGACAGATGAGAACTCGAAGCGTGAAGGATTGGCCTCGGAATCCAGTAACTGGAGGCTGAGTCAGGCTAGGGCGGATGAGCACTGATAAAAGAATCAAGAATGCTCATCCCATGTTGCAAAGACCAAGGTCACCTGGCGCTGTAGAGGCTTCATAGAAGAGAAACATACCGGATGCAGCAGCCTGTCCCGGGCCCAAGGACGCATCCAGGAGACAGTGGAGGCCTTGTGCAGCCTGCCTGGTAGCATTAAGACTTGGCTCAGCGTTCCTGCCTGGTAGATCATGCGCTTGGCAAATGGAAGAATGAAGTACTTGCAAGCTGGTGTGGAGGACCCAAGAGGAAAACGGCTGGTGGAGGCTGGAGTTGACAAAGCCCTGATGCCTCAGCTAATGTCCTGCAGCTAATTGCAGAGCTTCCAAGGTTCACAGGAAGAAATGGTACACAGGTGTGTGCTGGCCTTCGTACACACATGCACACACCTGAATAGATTGTGATCCTATGGACAATTACAGGCATTTGAGAATAATCTTTCCTTGTATCCCTTGAGCATCCCTTCATGTGCATTTTCTCCAATTATAAAGTTTGATTTTAGGGCCCATTTGCTTCTCTTCCAAGGGGTTTTTAACAATAGAAGCCTGGTGTTGAGGTGCACGCCTAATCCCCACACTTGAGAGGCTGAGGCAGGAGGATCACTGTGAGTTCAAGGCCAACCTAGGCCACATAGGGAATTCAAAGCCAGCCTGAACTACATAGTGAGACCCTGTCTCAAAAAACCAAAAAATGAAAACAAACAAAACAAAAACAACAAAAATAGATGTTTTTTAGACGAGTTAGGCTCACGATAAAATTGAACGTTCTCATACGCCTCTCCTACCACCACCATTCAGTCTCCCCTACCCACCAGAGGGGAGCATTCATTAGACTTGCTAAGCCATTGGCGTGAATCTTTTTTTTTTTTTTTTTTTTTTTTTTTTTTTTGTGGGTACCGGGGGGACGACCTCAGGACCTCGCGCGCCAACAGGCACCCGTGCCACTGAGCGATATCACCGGCCCCTTTTTCGTATGTGGGATCCGGGAGTCGAACTCGGGCCTTCGCGCTTGCAAGGCAGGCGCTTAAGCCGCTGAGCCGTCTCACCGGCCCCATTGGCGTGAATCTTGATCATCCCCCAATGATAGTTTCCGTTAGTGTTTGCTGTTGGTGTCAGAGGTCTGAAGGTTTGGTCCAATGGATAAGGCCCTGTATTCCCCATCATAGTGTCATAGAGTAGTTCCACTTCCCTAGAATTCCTGTTTTCTGCCTGTTCTCCTCTCCCTCCCCACCAACCACTGGCAACCACTGATGTCTTCATTATTTCCATAGTTTTGTCTTTTCCAGAACGTCATGCAGTTGGAATGCTACAGTGTGGAAACCTTTTCAGTTTGGCTTCTTTCACTGAGTGATTTGCACTTATGTTCCCTCCGTGTCTCTCCATGGCTTTACAGCCCATTTCTTTTTTAAAGCTGAATAATATTGTATTGTCTGGACAAGAGGATTTTAAAAAATGATATCTTAGTAAACAATGTTTGCAGCAATAAAAGGTGACATTTATCTAATACTTATGCACCAGATATTTACATGACCTCATTTCCTCTTCATAAGGTCCTGTAAAAAAGTGATTTATTATTTCCAGCTGGCAGATAAGGAATCTGACTTGGATAGGCCCAAGGTGTCCTCAGTCACCTGATAGATGTGTAGCAGGGAAAACAAGAGCCTGACTTTGAAGACTGCCCAGCCCGAGCTGCCTTCCCCCAGCCAGCCACTTAGACATGTCAGATGCTACCACAAAAATATTCATGGCTTCTTTCCTTCTCTAAGAGGTCTTGTTGGGTAATGCAAGCTGCCAAAGCAGTTTTGCTACATCACTGCGCATTTCTTGCCTCTGTTTTCTCTTGTTCTCCTCTCAATGCATAAGTTATTAATATCTTCACTCCATTCTTAAAGTGACTGTCTTCCAAGAGCTTGAAATAGACGTCTAGGATGGAAGACCAGGGTTGCCAAAAGAGCAACACTTAATCCTGATAAGTCATAGCAGGAAACAAAGTCCACGGGTCCATAGGTGCGTTATTGGCATATTGGCATCTCACCACCAGCACTACTTGGACTTTGGCGATGGGATGGGTGGGAGTAGCCTCTAGTAAAGAAAGGTGATCTTTTAAACAAGACCGGGTTGCAGGCTGGGCACGGGTGTGGATTCATGTCATTAAAAGGGAAGGGCTCAGGGAAGCTCAAGCCTCCTTCTCTTGGCCCTAGAACAGGCGACCAGAGCAGGTCCTAGCGGAGGGATAACTGCGGCCTGTGGTTATGCTGCTGGTTGAGGTAGTGGCCAGGGATGTGGTCTTTCTCACTGCACAAGAGAAACTGTACTCTAGGGGAACATTTAAACCCACCCACCACAAAAACAACCCCACCACAAGTGAACCTGGGAAATGGGGAATAGACATTCAAAGCTGGTGGAAGACACAGGTGTGATGAAAAAGTACATTGCATGTTTAATTTCTTAAAAACTTTATTACAGTAAAAGACACATTGCCATTAACCTCCCTCAAAAATCCTCCTCCTCACTTTGAGCATACTTACCTCATTGTTCTTACCACTTTCTGAAGCAGTCTTGGAAGTACCCTGTTTTGGGAGTGTCTTTAGTTGTGTTGTCGTGGCTGCTTCGATGCCCTGAATTGATTCAAAACGTTTCCCTTCCATGGTCATTTTGACTTTGGGGAAGAGCCAGAAGTCACACAGTGCCAGATGCCTTGAATAAGGTGGGTGGGGATGCACTGTAGTATTTTTATTTGACAGAAATTCCCATAAATGGTCGATCAACAAGGGATGGTCATAAAATACTGTGAATATTTAAATTTAAAAATTTATTACAGTAAAAGACCCATTGCCATTCACCATCCTCAAAATACCCCAAAACTTCCCCTTCACTTTGAATATTCTTATTCCCATCATTCTTGGCAATGTGTCTTTTTTTTTTTTTTTTTTTTTTTTTTTTTTTTTTGTGGGTACCGGGGGGACGACCTCAGGACCTCGCGCACCAACAGGCACCCGTGCCGCTGAGCGATATCACCGGCCCCTTTTTCGTATGTGGGATCCGGGAGTCGAACTCGGGCCTTCGCGCTTGCAAGGCAGGCGCTTAAGCCGCTGAGCCGTCTCACCGGCCCGGCAATGTGTCTTTTAATGTCACTTAAAAATTTTTTTTAAATACTTACTGTATCTTTTGATCACCCATGTAGAAGAGAAGAAAAGCATTTGTGTACTGGGCATTATGAGCTGGTGGGGGGGCGGGGAGTGCGAGGGCAGCAAATGTGGGTGAACTGTGAAAGCGCCAGAAGGATGGGAGGTGGTGCTTTGCTCTGCAATTAGCTGAGAGTTCAGAAGGAATTGTAGAGTCAGAACTGAAGCACAACCCATGTAGAAGGAATCATTTCCACTCTAGGAGGAGTTCACTTCTGGCCCATGTTCCTGGAGGTGCAGACATGCCATCCAGCAAGCTGCAGGAGCACCGTTTAAGAATGGGACAGAGAAGCAGCTGTGTTGACACCCAGCGACCATTGTCTTTGGTATTCTCAGCTCCTGTCCCATTCTCCTTCCTAGCCACGAAGAGTTGATTCTGATTTGTTTCCTTGCATTTGAGTACAGGAGCGCGAATGCACACACACACACACACACACACACACACACACGCACACACGTACACACACACCCAAGTGGGTGTTTTCTGTTAATTTCCCAGAGTACTTTCCATTTCTGTCTCACTTTTATATTCTCTGGCTTCTGTGCAACCTCTGCTCGGATAGTTAAGCTTCTGCATTGCTACCAAATGCATAATCGGCCCTGTACTTTGCCCAGGAAGAACATCTTGTGATATGAAATTCATTATTCACAGTTCACTTGAAGTGAAAAGCTAATTATAGAACAATTTTCTCTAAGGAGCTATTTATAGCCCCTCCCAAGTAGGCAGCAGAGGATGCATTTCCTGTATGGGCAAGCAGGAATTGTTAGGTGTCTTTGTTGCAAGATTTTGGTGAGAAAGAACTTTACTCTACTGCTTTAGTGGAACACTTGTGTTGACAGTGAACGTGGTTCTGGGATGAAGATGACCTCATTCAGTGTTTTCAAAGCACACACAGGATTGCAGGTTTCTTCAGATTCCTGCCCCTTCAGATAAATAAGAGCTTTAAAAGATGCTTTCACCATGGCAATAGGGTTGATCTTAAATTCCAGAAATTTATATTAAAATTGCCTTTTTTTTTTATTACATCAGTGATGTTCAAGTGGTCCAGAGTGTCCATGGCCTGGATTGATTGCTACGACTTTGATTTAAAGACTTTTCACTTGCTAACTGAAAGTGCCGCTGGACATCATTTGTTTTCTTGACCCTTCACAACTCAGAGCATCTGTTTTCAAAATGTGCAGCTCCTGGGAACTTGTTAGAAATGCAGATTCACAAGCCCCCACCCCGGACCTCTGACCCAGAACCCTGGGGAGCTGGCCAGCACACTGTGTCCACCAGCCTTTTAGGAGGTTCTGCTGACATCCATGTTCAGACCATTGGTGAGAACTAAAACTATAAAAGTCATAGAAGAAAAAAATACCATAGAAGGAAAAAAAAAACAAAACCCACCATGGTTAAGATTTTGGATCTAGCCAAGGATTCTTAGACATAACATTGAAAGTACAAGCAACCAAAGAAAAATTAGACAAATTAGAATTAATCAAATGTGAAAACTTGTGATAATGCTATCAAAAAAGAGGAAAGACAACCCACAGAATGGGAGAAAATGTCTGTATGTCGTGTATAGTGGCTCCCCCGACTCATGGAGCTCCATTCCAAGACCCATACTGGATGGCTGGAACTGCAGATAGCACAGAACTTATCCATCCTCCGTTTTTTCCCAATACAGACATACTTATGATGAAGTTTAATTCATAAATTAGGCACAGCAAAATAACGACAATAATAACTAAAAATAAAATGGAATAATCATAATAATACACTGTAAAAGAAACTGTTTTAAACTTACTAACTTTATTTTTGGAACTTTCCTTTTAATATTTTCAGACTAAGTTGACCATTAGTAACTGAAACTGTAGAAAGCAAAACTGTGGATAAGGGAAATTACTGCATCTGGTTAGAGACTTGCACCTAGAATACATAAAGAATTCTTACAAGCTGGGTGTGGTGGTGTATGCTTGTAATCCCAGGATTCTGGGAAGCTAAGGCAGGAGGATCACAAGTTTGAGCCTAGCCTGGGTAACTTGGTAACTTAATAAGACCCTGTCTCAAAATAAAAAAAATAAAAAGGGCTGAGGATGTGGCTCACTGCAAAGGACTTGAGTTTAAACCCAATGCCACACACACACACACAAAAATACTTACAACTCAGTAATAAAACACAATCCACTTAAAAACTAGGCAAAGGATATGAATTTCTCCAAAAAAGTTATATACTGGGACAGTAAGTACATAGAAGGATGTTCAATATCATTAAGGAATTGCAAATTAATATCACTTTATACTCCTTAGGTTGGCTATAATTAAGACAGCAAAACAGAAAATAACAAGTGTCAGTGAGGATGCGGAGAAACTGGAAATCTCATGCGTGCTGGTGGGGTTGTAGCTGAGGTAGCCACTTTGGAAAACAGGCATTTCCTCAAGGTGTTAGCACAGTTACCATGGGATCTGGCAATTCCACTCCTATGTATATACCCAAGAGAAATGAAAATGAAGGTCCACACCAAAACTTGCTCATGAACATTCATGCAGTATTATTTATCTAAGCCAACAACTGGAAATAACCTAAATATCTGTCATTCGAGGAATGGATAAGCAAGTGTGGTATATTTATGTGATGGAGTATTATTTGACCATAGAGGGCAATGGCGTACTGATCCATGGTACAACATGAGTGATATTGAAAACTTCATGAGAAGGGACAGAGGGCAGCCAAAGACCAGCAAATAAGGACTCCATTTACATGACAGTCTAGAATAGGCAAATCCCTAGAGACAGGAAGTAGATTGTGGTTGTCTGTTTTTAGGGATAGGACAGCTTGGAACATGATGGATAAGGGCATGGGGAACCATGAAAATGGCCTAAAATTGATGGTAGTAAAGTTTGTGTAACTCACTCAAACCCATTAGATTATACATTTACATAGGTTGATTGTATGGTATGTGAGCTACGTCTGGATAAATTATTAACAAAAAAAGATAAAATTAAGAGTAATATATGTGTCCAACTCTTTCTTCTTGAAGACGCATTCATTCATTCACTCATTCATTCATTCATTCATTGCACATCATGCTTCCTTTATGCCAAGGCCTGACCAACACTATTCCTCATCATGCCCTTCTCTTGCTTTTCTTTCTCCTCCTGCTGCCCACCAGTGAGCAGCTTTCCCAAGCTCCAGCCTGGCCCTCTCTTCCTCTTCTCTCCTCAGGGCATCCCTTGTTCCCAGGTTGCTCTAACCTATGCCTGTGATCCTGACAGCTGCTGGTTGATATTCCCATTCCGACATCTCCACCTAGCTTATCTAACACTTGGTTATTTCTCCTTTTCTCTTTTCTCCACTCCTATGAATGACTGTACTTTCCTCCCACGTACCCAAGCTTGAAAGCTGAACTCTGTCTTGCTATCCACTCTCTCTCTTTCTCCCCCCCCCCGTCTTCTGTCATTCAGTAACTGAATCCTTTTAGGTTCTTGCTTCCTCTTGCTGCTTTCACTCATCTCTTCCTGCCTGCTTCTGTTGTACATGAACATTCAACAGACTGTAGCTCGACCTACTCTTCTGTACTTCAGTCCTAATTAGGAAATTCCCTATCCTTCTCACTGGCCATAGCAACTACAGGATACAAATTGTGCAAGAGAAAGGAGACAGTCCTGGGCCTATGGGAGGGCTTTGCAGTCCCTGCTGTGACACATGCTGGAGGCTTCACAGGAGAGTGATGACCTAGAAGCTGAAAACTGAGGGCCTGCAGAGAAGCTCATTGATATTAAAGCCTATGCCCAAGGGTGTGGGTGGGTACCGTACTGAGCAGTGCACACTGGCTCAGCTGGCCTGCGAGTGGACATCCTGACATATATCTGTACTGGCTGCTCCATAGCCACTGTACCGAGTCCTCTGACTGTCTCCCACCCCTGCCGTCCTGCATAGCGCCCTGAATTTCCATCAGAATACACTCAGCCATCAGAATCCCAGGATCCTGTGGGTAGCTGTGCTGACTCATGCCTCTAACTTTACAATGCTCATGCTTTCCCGGTGGCCACCAAGTCAAGTCCTTGCTCCTTGACATGCTTGGGGTCCATCTGTATCTTGCCATGACTTGGCTGCCCACCTGCTTTCCATTGCTCCCCGAACTCTCTGTGGGTCGTGGGTACATGAACCTGGGATCTGCCTGGTCCCTGGCCCCTTCCTTTCTGGTGCTGCTCCCTTTTGCTGCTTCCCAGCTGCCATGAACTAAGCAGCTTCACTCCACCAGTCCTTCCTCCATGACATTCCTGCCTAGCTAGGGACCAGCTGACCATGGACTGAATTCCCTGAAACTGTGAGTCAGATTAAACCTCTCACCTTTAAGTCATGGGTGTTGGGTATTGTGACTAATACACACCCCAATGTCACCCCCACGATGGCAATGACACATGATGGATCATGTGATATATGTAATTACGCACTCAGCATCCCCCATCCCTCAGTTTGTGCCTCTGATTTCCCTAGAGGCAGCTTCCCACCCCCTGCTCCCACTGACCCCTTCTGTATCCTTCCTGAGCTCTGGAATTGGGGGCTTAGTGGCATCAACCGACCTGTCCCCCCATCCAGGGCCTCTCCCCACAATCCTTTGCTGGGCTTCAGAACTGGTTCCCTCAGCAGAGGAGCTGTGGGCCAACCAGTGCCTTTCATGCCATCACCAGGCAGCTCGGCCCAGGCCCATGTGGTGCTGTGGGCAGCCCTGGTTCACAGCTACTCCCACTGGGAATCTGGCACCTGTAAATGCAGAAATTCTGTTGACAGTAAATGCATGGCTGAGGAATCCCTGAAGTCCTGCTGTTATGGCTTAAACCTAGATGTCCGCCGAAAGCCTCATGTGATCACAGGTGGGACCTTTGGAAGGTGATTGATTGGATTATAGGGTTTACAGCTGCCCCGCTGTTAGGAGGTAGGGCCTGGTCAGAGGAGCCCGTCCCTGGGGGCGTGGCCTAGAAGGTCGTAGCTCCTTCCCAGCTCCTCTCTTCACTCCCTGCTTCCTGTCCACCCTGCCCTGAGCAGCTCTCCTCTGCCAAGCCCCTCTGCCGTGCTGTCCTGCCTTGAAGCCAGCCCGCCGTGGACCGATATGTGAGTCAAAATAAACCTCTCCTCCTGTAAGTTGTGGGTGTCAGGGATTTTGTGCCAACAATGAGGAAAGTGGCTAAGGCGCCTGCTTAAATTCTACTTTTTTATTGAGCAAAAGAAAAGCAAGTTGGGGTGAGAATGGGGCAAAGGGGCTAAGAAGCCACTTGGAGCCTTTCCTATTGGATGTCAAGGCAGGTGCCAGTGCCTTGGAGACTGGGTGTCTGCAGCAGTGTTGCTTGCTTGGTGTCCCCTCACCACTCCACTGTCTTCCGGGCTTGCCTGGCCTATGTCCTGGGCCTTGAAGGTAGGCCTCATTTTCCACGAGAGAAGAATGTGGTAAAGTCATGTCTAGTTTAGGCACCCTGTTAAACTATTGTGAGCTATGATATTGCCTTTCTTAAATACCATACATGTTAAGCAGGGCTCCAACATCCACCTGTGTGGGATGTGCACTGCACAACTCAGGGGATTGGTCACATATCTGGTAGGATCAGAAAATAGGGTTAATGTTTAAATTTTTAAAAATTACAGTGAAAGATACATTGCCATTAACCTCATCCAGAATATTCCCCCTCTCTTCAAACACATGTACCCCATTGTTCTTGCCACTTTCTGAAGCAGTTCTGGAAGTCCTCTTTCATGAATGTCTTTAGTTGTGCTGTCATGGTTCCCTTGGTGTCCTGAATCGATTCAAAAAGTTTTCATTTCATTGTCATTTTTACTTTGAGGAAAAGCCAGAAGTTGCATGTGCCAGATCCAATGAATAAGGTGGATGAAGACACACTGTCATATTTTTACAAGCCTGCCTTTCCATTGGATGGCACTTGGCAGCAGCATTCACTGTATTTTTGATCACACCTCATTAAGACACTCAGGAAAAAGGACTTCCAGTATGCTTCAGAAAGCGGCAAGAATGATGGGATAAGTGTTCAAAGTGAGGGCAGTATTTTGATGAGGATTCATGGCAGTGTGCCTTTCACTGTAATAAATTATTTTTATTTAAATCCTCACTGTACATTTTGGTCATATCCCATACGCTGCTGATCCAGTAAAACACGCTTGAACCCAGGAAGAGCTTGGGGGACGCTTTGGCTACCTTTGCAAGGCGCCTCAGAGGGGCACTATATTCTGTAGGGGCAGACAAGTGCAGCTGAAGGACTTAACACTTGGACCCCCATGGCGGCCCTCTTCCTGCCTGTGCCCCAGATTTCCTAACAACACTCTGTCGCAGCTGCCTGTGCAGCTCTGAGGGAAAGACCAGGGGAATTTTTCATACTTTTGTTTGTGTGGAAATGAAGTGTGGAATCATGCAGGAAGAGCCTCCATAACCCCTGGCTTTCAAGGGAATCACCCGAAGGCCTCTGGTGGCCCTGCTTGTCCCTTGGGCGCTGGGTAGATGGTGGAGTTGGGGTGTGGCCCTTCTCCCCGTGAGCATCTCACATCTGGCTAATGTGTCCTTAAGCAATTATTAGGTATCACATCTCGACTCTGTGTCTGTGAGAGCTGAGAAGAGAGATGAGAGCAATCTGCAGGATGCTGCAGCCTGACAGAAAACAAGGGCAGGCCAAGGGTCGCTAATGAAGTGTGACTTAGGCCTGACACAGGTGACACAGGTGACAGCCGAGGCCTCTGCGTAGAAGGGCAGCTTTCCCGGCCCAGCACCTGGGCCACCGTGACCATCGCTGCTCAGCGTGGGCAGCTTGCCTGGCTCTTGTGCCCAATGCAAAGCCTTTGCCTGCAATTAGACCCGGTGCTTCCTCTGTCGCTAATGGGAGTGCTGCTCTCACCCCAGCGGGAGGAAAAATGCCCAGAAACATGTTTAATGGATATTTTTTTTTTGATACTTAAAAACATCGCAGTGATTTTCTGCTTCCAGAAAAGACATGTTGATAACTTTTCCATATGGTACTTTTCTGCTAGGATTGTTAGTGGCTTGGCAATTTTTAATATTAAATTCCTAACAGTAAGCAGAATTTCATCCGGTTTTAAATCCCTAAGAACAGTGAGGTCCTCAGAGAAGTCTCTGTGTATTCTTTGTTTATTCAGACCGAGGAGGTACCTATCTCTCTTTCCACAGCTGTGGTCTGAATGCTTGTGTCCCCTCCCAAATTATTTTTATTTAAAAAGTATATGTTTTTAGTGAGCATGTCATAATTGTGCCTAGAAAAGGGGCACAGTGAGCTATCTCATTTCACGTAGAAACCCTCACCTTCCAAGCGGGGGTGTTAGGAGGCAGGGCCCCTGGGAGTGTTCGGCAGTGGGAGTGGAGAGGCACAAAAGGGCTTAGTGCTTTTGCCACAGAGCCCCGGAGACACCCCTGGATGGGCCCACCCTCTGAGAGGACAGGGAGGGGTCCATCTGCGAACCGGGGGCCCCAGCTTCTACTCGCAACCTTCTAAACTGTGAGAAATAGATCGCACCTGCTCTATGGCATTTTGTCACTGCCACCCCGATGGGCTGCCTCATCTTTCATCTGTTGCGCGGGCCTCGGGCAGCAGACGCAGCCCCGCAGCCCCGCAGCAGGCGTATGGCTCCTAAGGCTCGGAGTTCCAGGCGCCGCGTTTCCCCAAGTTACCTTTTCCAAATCCAATAACATTCTGTGCGTCAGCGTTGCCAGGGCAAATGGAGCCAGGCCCAGGATAGAAACCTTTTTTTCCACGCAGCAATGCCTCTTGTGCAAGCAGCCCCCCTCCCCTACGCGACAACAGGCTGTCTCGCGCAACCGAAACGTGCAAAATGCCTTCTCCTAAAAATACCAAGGACGACTCGGGCAAAACCCGATTCGGATTGCTTCTCCGTGCCCCGGGGCTCATATTCACAGCACAAGAAATTACTTTTCTGCACACGACAGAAATAGTGGAGATGATCCTAAGAATGGCATGAGCGCTGGAAAGAGCCCACATGCGCTCGAGGTCCGCGTGTAGGCGAATCTTCAGCCCGAGACTGTGGAACTCTGGGAACGCTGTGCAGCCTTCCGCTGGGACTGGGGATTTGCATCGGTAAAAGGCAGGGAATCCAGACAGATAAAGCCCACAGGACTCCTTAGGTAAACGAGGAATGGAAAGCAGCCTTTATGGACCCAACTTCCACTTCCCCTTCATGTTCCTGACTTCTTTCTTTCCTACTGGCCTCCAAATAAGTGAATTTATTTAATTCTTTTCAATGCAGTGGCTAAAATGAAGCGATGCTTTTTTGAAGTCTTGGTCATATTTATTTACACTACACTCTGGATATGTCTGTGCCCAGTCTTTTCCTGGGTCCTCCCTTTTCTTGGAAGGTGGCAGGGGTAGCCCAGGCTACTTCCTTCCCCTCAGATTCTGATGAGGAAAGTGTGAGATCAGACATTTCCATATGTAGCTTGAGAAAGCCATCTTGGGGTGGTATAGCTCTTTGTTTTAGGGTTTTTTTTTTTTGTGTGTGCATGTGCTTTTCTTTTTAAAATTTGTTTTTCAGGGCCGGTGAGATAGCTCAGTGGCATAAGTGCCTGCCTGACAAGCACTAGGTCCTGAGTTCGACTTCTGGTACCCACATACAAAAAATGGGCTGGTGATATCGCTCAGTGGCACAAGCGCTTGCTGGCAAGTGTGAGGTCCTGAGTTCGACTCCTGGTACCCACATAAAGAAAAAACGGGCTGGTGATATCGCTCAGTGCCACAAGTACTTGCTGGCAAGTGCGAGGTCCTGAGGTCGACTCCTGGTACCCACAAAAAAAAAAGAAAAAAATTGGTTTTCACAAAAATCACCAGGTTTTAAGAGAATTATGGATGTATTAAAAAGAGCCAGGCAGTAATGATGGCACTGCTATACTTTTACTCTGTTTTTGCACCTTCACATATAACCACCCTGTGGGGTGGGGTTAACCATCCTCAATTTATAGACAAGGAGACTGAAGTTGCATATCTATCTTAGTCACTTTTTTGTCTTTGGGACAAAACACAGGACACCTGAACTTAAAGGAGGAGGGGTTTATTTTGGCTCACATTTTTAGAAGTTTCAGTCCTTGCATGTTGCTACATGGTGGCAGGGCCTGGGTGAAAGAAAGCTGCTCACGTCGTGGGGGACAGGAAACAGAGAGAGAAGGGAGGAACCGGAGAGGGAGATGCACCCTTCCACATCACGCCCCCAGTGACTGCCTCTTCTGGTCAGGCCCCACCTCCTAACAGCACATTCAGCTATAGCACCCACATAATCAGTCCTGCCTCAGCCTAGGAGGGTTTGGGGGAGCAACCACGCCCCAGATCTAAGCCATAGCAGTAACTTGTGTAGTTACACAGCTCCTCTAGAGTTCAACCCTGGCCTCGTGACCCTGAAGCAGGAGCTTCTTTACCCACATATCTTATTCTCCTGGCATAACGATAAGGATAGCAACAGAAACAAGAGGGAGGTTTGGTTGTGGGGAGATGGATGTGCATGGGTGTCTCTGTGTGTGTATGTGTGTGTGTGTGTGTGTGTGTGTGTGTGTGTGTGTGAGGCTTTTAAGAATTCTACATGAATGTGTGGATAGTTACCCAGTTGTGGTGTGTGGCAGGTGGGATGCTGTATTTTCAATTGACAGCTTGCAACTCGGCAAGTCAGCCCATCCTCACCCCATTGTTCTACCTTAGCAAAGCAAGTGTAGCAGGAGGAATCAGGCCAGGAAGGCACACGTGCTTTCTATGTGCCACACGGAACCTACCAGCAAGATGCTGTAGACAGTGGCCCTCCCGGGAACCAGGTGGCGCTGATCGGCATGGGACGAGGACGGGTACCACCAAGCAACTCTGGAGGAGTGAATGAGTGGTGCCTGGTGTTGGAAGAATGAGTGGTGTTGGTCCCGGAGGGAGGGATGGACCCTCACCGGGGACAGCAGCTCCTGGAGAGGTGCCCAGGGCTGGAAGAGCCGGGTGAGCTGGTGTGGGGAGAAGCTGTGGAGTGCGCACATGTGGGTTTCAGAGGTCACCCACCCCTGCAGCCTCCTGTAGGAAGAGCGGGTGACATGCAGGACATGGTGCAGCCTGCATGTGCCCTTAGCAACAATGCCTGCTTTTGAGGAGCTTCTGCTAATTACCACGTGGACCATGACAAGGGCAACCAGCGTGCGAATAGCACTAAGTTTTCCCACTGTGGTCCCTCCGGGATCTGCACCCCAGTGTCTAGAGGCAGAAAGAGAGTGCTGACAGTTACATTTTAGTGAGAATCTCCAAGGCCCAGAGAAGTTAGACTGAAACCTATGCTTCCTGCTCACATTCCAATACTCTTGATTTCTATATCAGTGTATTCAAGCCAGAGACAAGTTATAGTGAAGGGAGGGAAGAAAATCAGTGCACACAGTGTAGGTGATATGCAGGATCCCCCACACTGCAATAGCCAGCAACAGCGAAGAGCTCACTGCTCCTCCATCCCTCAGGCCGATGTGGCCACAGGATCTTTTCCTGGCCCACTTAGTGTGAGGCCAGCCAGCACTCCTAAGTCTGTGTCCACCAACAGGTGGCTTCCCTGTGTCCCATCCTTGCCACCTGCCCACAAGGGATCCCTCGGCTTTCTGCTCCACCTGGCTCTCTGGGGGTGCAATCTGTGGGCACCCACAGGACTGGGCTGTGGTGGGCGGGAGACAGTTTGTCCCTGGATCCTCAGCCAACCTGGGAGGACAGGTGGCAAGCAAGGCCCTGTCTCAGCCCCTTGCTCTGTACTCTGGCCACAATCCTGATCCCTTCATGGTGGTCAAAGGTGATATTGAATCTTCCCTCCAGCCTGACCAAGGAAAAGTGGCACCAAAGATGGAGACCAATGTCCTCCTCTAGGCTTTGGGGAATTGCTGAGGATCACAAGTCCCCCAGGCTCCAGGATGAGGTGCAATCAAAACCATAGTGTGTGTTTAAGTGAAAGAAATTATTACAGTAAAAGACATTGCCATGAATCCCTTTCAAAATCCTCCCCCTCACTTCGAATGCACTTATCCCATCATTCTTACCGCATTCTGAAGCAGTTCTGGAAGTGCTCTTTCATGAGTGTCTTTGGTTGTGCTGTTGTGGCTGATGTCCTGACTCCATTTAAAACATTTTCCTTTCACAGTGGTTTTGACTCTGGGGAAGAGTCAGAAGTCACAGAAGCGCCAGTGAATAATGTGGATGAGGACACTGTAATGTTTTTATTTTTTTAACTTTATTTTTAAATTAGTATACATTTGTCATACATAATGATTATATTCATTATAGGTAATTTGTACCTGTACATAATATATCTTAATTCTTTTTACCCACTCTCTTCAACCCTTCTTCCTCTCCCCATTTACACAACATTTTTCCTTCCATTCTTTCTCTTTTTCCTTTTGCCTTCCCCCTCCCACCTTCCCATTTGAACACGTTCTTCCTACTTCCCAATATCTATCCCCCATGATGCTCCTTGTTTGCCATTTTGGTTTCTCACACAAGAGAAACAGTGTGCTATTTCAACTTGTGTGTCCAATTTATTTCACTTAAGATTATGGTCTTGGGCCGGTGAGATGGCTCAGCGGCTTAAGCGCCTGCCCGGCAAGCATGAGGGCCCGAGTTCGACTCCCGGAACCCACATACGGAAAAGGGGCTGGTGATATCGCTCAGCGGCATGGGCGCCTGCTGGCGCACGAGGTCCTGAGGTCGACCCCCCGGTACCCACAAAAAAAAAAAAAAAAGATTATGGTCTTGAGGTGCATCCAAATTTACCTAAAAATTACTCAAGTTTATCCCTTTGTACTCCATGTATGTAAATACCACATTTCTTTATCCATTCATCTTTTGGTGGACATTTGGACTGTCTCAAAGATTTAGCTGTTATAAATTATGTTGCTATAAACATGGGTATGCATTTATCACTGTGGTGTGATGCTTTTAACTCTTTCGGGAAGACACCTAGCAGAGGAACAGCTGGGTCAAATGGAACCTCGAGTTTTAGTTTTTGAGGAATCTCCATACTGACCTCCACAGTGGTTGCACCAGTCTACACTCCCACCAACAGTGGAGAAGGGTTCCTTTTTCTCCACAGCCCCTCCAGCATTTCTTATTGGTTGATTTCTTGATTATAGCCATTCTTTCTGGGGTGAGATGGAATCTCAGTGTTGTTTTAATTTGTATCTCTCCAATGACCAGTGATGTTGAGCATTTTTTCATATATTTATTTGTTGTTTCTACTTCTTCATCTGAGAAACATGTATTCATTTTTGATGCCCATTTTTAGATTGGGCCTTTAAATTTGGGGGGGTCTGATTTTTTTGAGTTCTTTGTATATTCCAGATGTTAGTCCTTTGTCTCAGGAGTAGAGAGTAGAAATTTTTTCCCATTCTGTGGGTTGTCTCTTCACTCTGTTGAACACTGTAATGGTTTTAAGAGCTGCCTTTCTGTTGGATGGCACTTGGCAACAGCATTACTGTATCCTCTTACCACAGCTCATAAAGACACTCATGAAAGAGGACTTCTAGACCTGCTTCAGAAAGTGCCAACAATGATGGGACAACCACGTTCAAAACAAGTGGGAGGATTTTGAAGAGGATTCATGGCAATGTATCTTTTACTACAATAAATTTAAAAAATGTATTTGGATTGTGTCTTGTATAAGGCCAAATACAACCATTGTCAGAACAATGGACACTGGGCTGAGGCTGAGAGGTCTGGGAAGGGGGAGTTGGAGAGGCAGGATGCTCTCCACAAACGGCAGCTGCTGTATGAGCTTCCCAGGGCACTGTATCCATTACCAAACTGATGGCTTAAAGCAACAGAAATCAATTTTACCACAGTTCTGGAAGTGGAACATCCCAAAGCAAGGAGGTGGCAGGCCCTACTACCTCTGATAGCTCCATGACAGGACACTTCCTTGCCTCTTTCTAGCTCCAGTGGTTGCTTCAATCCTTGGCCTTCTTTGACTTGTGGAAGCATCACCCTCATCTCTGCCTTTGTTGCTGCATGCCCTTCTTTTTGTGAGTGGATCTATGTTCAGTTTTCTTCTCTCAAAATGACACCAGTCACCTTGGACAGGAACTACCCTAACCTAGTATGAGCTCATTTTAACTTGGGTGCATCTGAAAAGGCCCTATTTCCATATAAGGTCACCCTCCTGGGTCCCAGGTTAGGACTTCAAAATATCTTTTCAGGGGACACAGTTCAGCCAGCAACAAGGACAACATCTTTTATTAGCATTCATGCACAGAACGAAGGGGTCCGTTTCAAATGTTGGAAACCACAGTGGAATTCGTAGTGAATAACAGGATAAGAGGTATTTACTTCAGACAGGAGAATAAAGAAATATGCAACAAGTCCATTTTAAGTTCAAGAATGAAGAGATCATGACAGTAACTGAGAAATTAATGAATTGTGTTTTATGACCTCTCACCATTCCCTAAAACTTGTTTGGTGAAAGTAGACGTCTTTAGCAATGTGATTATTCACTTGTGGAAGTAAACACAGTCTCATAAAAAATAATTTGCTAGCAAGACAGTCCTTACCATTTGACAGTGAGTGGAAAGAAAACACAATAGTAAAAGATTTGTCATCAATATTGGTGAAGAGAGGACTGAATTTGATTTAAATCTTGTATTCAAAGCTTTACTTGGACAAACAAAGCTCTTTAATCCATCAGACTATACACTGCCTCGTCAGCTTCCTTAAAAATGGGATAAACTGTAAGGCACAACATCCAGATGAATAAAAAGTGCTATTCAGTTTAAGTGACGGATTTCACAATGTCCCTTTAAGGCTAATTTCCTTCATCAATGGAGATTGAGATCTCTGATTTCATTTTGTTTATTACTTAATTAATTAATTTTGCTGTGCTGAGGATTGAACTCAGGGCCTTACACATGCTAGGCAAACTGTTTGCCACTAAGCTACATCCCAGACCTGATTTTAGATTTTCTTTCTTTGAGAAAGGGAGGTTAACTATTGTGTTTGCATAAGAGGACATCGTTCTTTTTATTTTCTTTATTTATATTTTTAATTTTAAGAAATGCCATTAGTCCATGTTTGCAGTACATGATGATTCCATTCATTGTAGGGGGTTGTGGTGACACAGGTCTGGAGTCCTGCAAGTCGCAAGTTGGTGCAGAAGGGACACCCTCTCTCCTTGGCCCCGGGCTCCCAGGACTCAGGGATGGCACTTTCTTGGATTACCTGAGAATGAAGCACTATGCAGACCAGAAGGGGAGTGCTTTCTGCTCTCAGATTATTTGGTGCATTTACTATCTTAAAATGCACAAATATTTTGGGAGCAAAGTCTGGTCTATTTAGAGCAGTTTAAGGCTGGAGTACTTTGGGGCCTCCCTGCAATCCAGCTTGGTAAAGGAACCAGTTGGAAAGTGGGAAGAACATCATGAGCAAGTCTCTCTCTCTCTCTCTGTCTCTCTCTCTCATACTTGTTGAATGACTGGGTAGCTGGGAAGGAGAAACGCCTCTCTTCCTTGGTTGGGTGTTGCTGAGATGACATTTGTTGTCTGAACTGTGGGCCCATGAAAGGACAAGCCTAAAATACAGGTCAGTGTCAAAGAACTGCAGGGCTGGGAGACAGAGGGAACCCATGCTCTTGAAGGCTTGGTTGAACTGCTGAACCAAGCTCTCCCATTTCAGACCTTCTCATTGAAATAATGAGCCCTACCCAGTACAACCCCTGAGAGACAATCTTCAGTTGGGTCCCTACAACAGGCTTCTCTGAAGTGGGACTTACAGGCCACTCCATGCCTTCCTGTGCTAAGTCATCCCTCCTTGTCCAGAGGGGTGTGGTGCTAGGATCCCCTGCAGGGACCAGATCCAAGGATGCTTCAATTCTTTCTATGAAAGGGCCAAGTGTTTGCATATAACCCACGCACATCCTCCCATACACTTGAAACCTCTCTAGATGACTAAGAATACCCAGTACAATGTCAGTGCTATGTAAATAGTAGCCACACTGCATTGTTTAAGGAATAATGGCAAGGAAAAGGTCTGTTCATGTTCAGTGCAAATACCATTTTAATCTGAGTATTTCCTCATTTTTATCTGAGTATTTTCTATTGGCAGTGGGTTGAATCTGTGAATGTGGGATCAGTGGATAAGGAGAACAGACTGCCTTTATTGTCTCCTCCTTTTAGAGACTGTGAGGATGGGTAGGGTGGTTGTTCAACAGAACTGGATGGATCTGGTCACCACCACGAAGTTGTCACATGCACACATCTGGCCACTCCTCCTTTATAAGGGTGACACAGGCTGGAGGCTGGGGTTGGGAACATGTCACAATTGAGGAGGCACTTTCCCTCCGTGTCAAGTCTGTTTCCAGTTGAGAATAGAATGGTGGTTACCAGCAGGCGAGAGATTTTCAATGTTTTCACTGTAAAGAATGATGGCGCCATATGTATTTACACTGTGACCAGGGTGAAACACAGTGAGGATGGAGGAGGAAATGGATGATGGACAGGTGTGGTTGTAGGTCCTCTGAAGCTTGGTTCATCCAGGCAGGTAGAATGTGAGGGTAAGGGGGAAGAAAAAGAATTACATTAGATAGATAGCACTCAAAGAGATGAAGGAGGAGCCACAAATGGTCCTGGCTTACGATGGTCCAACTTATGGTTGTTCTTTTTTTTTTTTTTTTTTTTTTGTGGGTACTGGGGGTTGACCTCAGGACCTTGCACACCAGCAGGTGCCTGTGCCACTGAGTGATATCACAGGCCCTTTTTTTGTATGTGGGTACCGGGAGTTGAACTCAGGACCTCGCGCTTGCTAGGCAGGGGCTTGTGCCACTGAACCATCTCACCGGCCCCTTATGGTTGTTCTTTATGATGGTGCAAAAATGATACCAACTGTGATAGCAATTATTCTTTACACTTGGAGTTTGGGTCTTTTCCCAGGGTAGGGATATGCCTGTGTGAGCCTCTCTAGTGAGGGTCTGCAGCGGCAGTGAGTCCAGCTCCCTGTGAGCCCCAAGACTGTGAGGGAAGACATCAAGACTTTATAGTGTGCTTTGCCCCTAAGCTGTAATGCTTTGTACATTAGGTAAATTACATGCATTTTATATTTACAGTGTTTTCAGTTTGCAGCGGGTTAATTGGGATGTAACCAGAGGAACATCTGTACTTTAATCAGTTCAACAGACAGGTGCTGCAGGGATTTACTCTGCTCAGTGTAGTAAGACACCACAGAGGTGGGAGTGAACTGATTGTTGGTGGCTGTGGTCTTGGGGACTCTGGGGCTCAGGCAGGGCCATGTCACCCATCAGTCCTCTGCAGGATACTTGACAAGCTAGAGCACAGGGTTTCAGCGAGGTCAGAGCCCAAGGATCTAAACACTGAAACCCTGACCTCCATCCTGACAGCCGCTGTATAGGTCAAGCGGGGAGGAGCTGGTCCCATGTGGAGTTTCTCAGTGTTGCTGCTGGAGTGATCGTGGGATTGAACAGTGGCCTCCCCGCAAGGGGTCTATGTCCCTAAACCTGTGAACGAGACCTTATTTGGAAGAAATAAGGACTTTGCAGATGAAATGAAATTATGGATCTTGAGATGAGATCATCCTGGATGAGGGTGAGCCCTTAGTCCAATGAAAATTGTCCTCGTAAGAGAAGAAAAGAAGATGACAGATAGAACAGAGGAGGCAGATGAAGATGGAGGCAGAGATGGGATTTTGCAGCTACAAGCCAAGGGATACCTGGAGCCACCAGTGCTGGAAGAGGCAAGGAGGAAACACGGCCTCACTGACATCTTGATTTTGGACTTATGGCTCTATGAGCTGTTGGAGAATAAATTACTGCTGTTTGTAAGTCACCTAGTTTGGGGTGCTTTGTTGTCAGGCCTAGGAAATGAACACATGATCTTGCCAGAATAAAGATCCGAATGCCTCCAGCCTCACTGTACCCTGATGAAGCCCATGCTGCTGGGTACCACATGATACTTCCAGAACCTCCCTCCTTCTCTGGGCCCAGGGACAGTGAAGTTTCTGCAGGCTCCTCAGGCTCTTGCTGCCCCTGGACCTTTGCCTTGGCTGTCCCCTTAGCCCAAGGTATTCTTCCCCACCTATCTCCCAACCTGCCCTCCCTAATGATCCCTGTGACCCTGATGTGGCTGTCACCTTCCCCACAAAGTTCTCCACCTCCTAGGCCTGTGAGGAGGACCTCTCTCTTCTGGTGGCCAGCACACTTGCTACAAGCTACTGAAATGGCGTATTTCTGAGTCATTGCTCAGGGACCAGCCTGGCTCCTGACTGTGGAGCCTCATGGTAAGCTGAACTGTGGGGCACTCTGTCACTGTTTGTGGAGTGAATGGGTCAGACATTAGCATAGCCTGAGTTAGAGGTCATGGTGCTGGAGGTGGAGGAGAGGAGTGATATGGTAAGAGATAGGAAAGATATGGAGATATGGAAAGATAACGCAGCGCTTGGCAACCTACATAACAGTCAAGGAGACTCCCTGTGGTTCTGGCTCATAGCCAGGGGAGGGGGATGTCACTGAGAGAGGGAAGACAAGGATGACAGCAAATTATTGATTTGAGCATGTGGATTAGTCATTTTCTCATGTCTGGGATTAAATACCCAACATCCACAAGTTAAAGAAGTTTAGTTTGGCTCATGGTTTCAAGGATTCAGTTCATGGTCAGCTGGTTCTAAGGCAGAAACAGCATGGTGGAAGGGCATGGCAGAGGAATGCTGCTCACCCCATGGTGGCCAGGAACCAGAGAGAGAGAGAAAGGAGGAGCCAGGGACAAGGAAACACCCTTCCAGGTCATGCCCCAAGTGACCTACCTCTTCCAGCTAGACCCTACCTCCTAGTAGCACAGTGAATATCTCCATGATTCGATCACTTCCCAAAAGCCCCAGCTCTGAACACATAAGACTTTGGGGCAACATTTTAAATCTGAACCACTCATTAGGTTCTAGGTCCAGAGTGGATGTGCCAAGATAGTACCTGTTTTCCAGATGGGGCCAGAACTTTCCACAGACCATAATGAGTCAGAGGGGAGCAGAGGGGGTGGAGCAGAGGGGAAGGCAGTAGAGATGAGGGCGGCCTTTTACAATCAGGTTCTGCCAGAGGATTAAGTCCTGCAAAACACAATGGAAGTGACTGTCTTCCTACTGTTCCCAGGAGCTCCAGGTGCACAGGAAGTGAGTGGATACGTCTCATGCATGCAGAGCTTACTAAAGGCTGGGCTAAAGAGGAGGCTGTAAAAAGTAAAAATGATGTCTTGAATCTAACCTTCCAAGGACATTTTCTTGGACCTATAGCCACACAGCAGGTATCAGGATGTGTGACGACCTATGGAATGCCAAGTGCCCCAACACTTGCCTGATGACTCCCGGTTGTCCGAAAAACTGTTCTTCATCCAGTTTCAGCCAACCTTCACGTGAGGGTCGAACTTGGTTCCTTCACCATCGCCTCCTCCCTATGACTGCCTGCGGGGCACTGGCCAGGGGTCTGATTTCCTGACCAACCATGTCAGGCCTCACACGACTGGGTTAGAACAAACACCTTTGAAGAGCTACAAGTACAGACAGGGACACAGAACACGGCGTGCTTGTCATGTAAACCCTATCTCTTATCTTTGATACACAACTTACATTTTAAATAGAGTACAGAAAAGAATAAGATGAAAAGAAGCACGTATGTGTGTATACTGATATATGACATATACAGGAGTATGCACATATATGATTCAGATAATGTAGAGAGTCAACAGATGGAAAGTTCAAGTTTCTTTACGTTATTCCTAGTTCATTCTTCAAGAAGGTAAATGTTGCACTCCTCTGATTCTTTTCAGAAGTTAAAGAAATATACCTACATATATATATATTCATGTCCACACACTCACACATGCACACACACACAACTTATAGAGGAATCAAAAATATACAGGAATAAAGACCGTGTCTTGTGTTTTCATACTATGCCTGGAGATTTTATGCTTCATACATGCAGACAGCCATCCTTCTCTGTCTTGGCCACCTAGTATTCCATCCTATTGGTTATGGGTTGAACTGTGCTACCTTGACTAAAAACAAATGCAACCCCAATATCTCAGAATATGGCTTTATCTGGAGACAGTGTAGTTAGAGAGGTAATCAGGTTAAAATGAGGTCATGAAGATGGACTCTTGTCAAATGACTGGTGTTCTTATAAGAAGGGGGAATTTGGCCATGCAGACAGAGGGGAGATGATGTGAAGAGGAAGAAGACAGGCAGACAAGCCTAGGAGGAAGACCTCTCGACACCTTGATCCTGGACTTCCAGACTCCAGAACCGTGACACAATACATTTCTGATGGTTAAGCCACCTAGGCCATGATACTTTATCGTAGAATACACCGAGTGCATTATAGTTTATTTTACTCATCTCTTTGATGAAAGATTTTGACTTCAAAAAAATTTTTTTTTTTTTTTTTTTGGACAGAATTGCTCTGAGATTGAAACCAGAGCTTTCACACTGAACTACATCCTTGGCCCTTTTTAATTCTGACACAGAGTCTTGCTAAGTTGCTATTTTGCCCTGGGCTGAAACTTTCGATCTTTCTACCTCAGCTTCCCAGAGTACTGGTATTACGGGTGTGTGCCACTAGGGCCCATTTCAAAACAATATTTATAATGCATTAGGAACTATAATTAAGAGAACTCTTTCCAATACGTTCTTTCCTGTAGGACCAACAATTCTTCAGGGGGTGTGAATGCATGTCCATTCATGTTGCAGACTGGATTACCTGTATTTCAACACATCAAACTTGTTAAAGCAAACCCACCTGTAAACACGGTGGCCATGCGGGTAATAGATGAAGGGAAATTATTAAGATTTTATAACTCATAGTGTCATTGTGAATGAAGACAGTCAGGTGACATTATTAGGAGCCTTTTGGTTGCAAGTGAGAGACAAGCCACTTGAACTAGCCTTAAGGAAAAAAGAAACTAATTTTAAGGACAGGAGTCTTTCAGGATCCAAGCATAGGTGAGCTTCAGGGAACTTGGCCTGGGAACCCATACGCCATGAGGACACTGTCCCTGTGACTTTAGGCCTGCCCCTCCCTGGACATTGGATCAACTCCCCATGGCTTCTAGAGGTCAGCTGTCCCCTGGCCTCGAAGGTCTCTAATGGGCTCAGCGGGGGTAGGGTGGCCATGGCAGGACCCAGCTAGTGCATCTGAGAGCTAGCCTGACAGCCACCTGTGAGTCATCTGGACAATGGAAGTGGGAGAATGTGGGGGGTGATGGGGGCTGTCCCTGTAAGAAGCGGGTGCTATTTGAGCAGAGAGTTCCCTGGGGTCTCCTAAGCGCTTATGATGAAAGCTTCCTGGAAGAGGTGGGATTTCAGTGGTACCATCATTTGGAGAAGGCATAAAGCTTTGTGATGACAACCCAAGAGCTCTGGCTGTGCCATCTCCCCTTCAACCAAGTGCATCCCTGCCCTGCAGCTGCAAAATCCTTCCAGGCTGTAGTAGAGGCAGCAGGCTTTGCTGTGGAAACAAGGCCAGGTCTTGCCTGCAGGAAAATCCAGTCTGCACCATTTGGATTAGGAGATGTTGCTGGCATGCAATTGAAAGAATAACTTGACTAGCAGCGCTTGAGGTTGTTTAGAAAAATACCTTGGGTCACGTGGTTTCCAGAATGTTATGTACTTGAAATGAATCATCCTTACCCAACCCAGAGTGGATTTAATTACGATCCTCTCCTGCGTTGCCTCTTTTAAAACTTGACCTTCTTTTCTGGTTGCTATTCAAATTCAGCAAAATATCAACTTGATTTTCATTTTTGGAAGCTGAGGAGAAATCTTTCTATAGCTGAACAGCTTCAGACAGGAAGAAGGGACCAAGCTGCACAGAGAGAAGACTTGCAATGTAGCGATGACAGCAGGGCAACTTTAATAACCAGGAAAATGTCATTTTCTGCGAGGGCTGTATGAACATGTGTCCCAGCAACCATCCCCAGCTTAGAAGCAAAAACAAACATCTAAGGTGACACAAGCGAAGGGGTTTCTGGAGTTCAAGTAGAGAGCCCCGGCCATGCGCCCTGCGTGCGTGAGGCTCTAGGTGGGGTCCCTGTTCACACCCATCGCTGGTATTCGAGGGTGGTAGCTTGATTTAAGCTTTGCATTTCTAAGTCTGAGCAAACTTGCTTGCTTGTGGGATTGTATTTGGAGAACCACCCATGCTGGGGACATCGCCTCTCAAGCAAGCACCCCACAGCTAGAGGCCCTGGCCTTGCCCGAGCACCACTGTGTTCAGTTGGTAAAATTCCCTGTCTGCCTCAGTGCCGAGGTGCATGCTTCTGCTTGGACCCTGGATGCTAGTGGCACCACGTGGACTCGGCTCACACAGACCTGCAGTTACACTGTAGCTCAGCCTTTTCCCTAAACTCTCTGATCTTAGCCTCTTCATTTGTCAATTAAGAATAGAGTTGTCCCTTATCGTCCAAGGGGGATCAGTCCCAGGATTCCCCCCGAGATATCCAAATCCATGAATCCTCAAGTCCCATATACAAAATGGCATAGTATTTGCATAGAACCTACATACAGTCTTCTGTACGCTTTAAATCACTTCTAGATTATTTATGATTACTTATAATACCTAATATAATGTAAACACTATGTGAATAGTTGTTGTATTCTGTTGTTTAGGGAATACTGACAAGAAATAAAGGTCTGCTCATGTTTGGTATCGACACAATTTTTGGAAAAATTTTCTATCGGTGGTTGGTTGAACCCTGGATGTGGAATCCACAGACCCAGAAGGCTGACTGCAGTAATAACAGCACTCATGTCACAGCGATACTGCGAGGATTGAATGAGAGAGTCTGCCTCTGGCGCGAACCAGGAGTTCAATAAATGGGATCTTGCTCTGAATGACCTCATATTCAGCTCTCACCGGAGTCCAGTCAGTTTGGCAATGAGGCAAAAAGCAAAGTTTGCCAGTAATAATAACAACAGCCAGCATTCAGGGGTATTGAATGCCTTTTACTTTGTGTTAGTATCATCTCCTTTACCTTGTTTTATCTTTCTGCAACCCCCATGAGACAGCAGGGCAAAGATCTTCAGCTCTGTCTCTAGACAAAACGACTGAGTCTCAGACGACGTCACTGATACCTGCCAAGTGCCAAGGGCCAGACCCCACCCAGGATGGATGGTGCCCGTGAGCGTGTGATTGACACAGCATTGGGCACCACAGTGTGTGGGGGGAAGGAAGCATCAAGAACAGCAAGACATCAGGACCAGGTTCTAAGCCCCTGAGGGCAGGAATTGCAGTTTGTATTTTTTCACAAGCCTCATAGCGCCCAGCATGAGCTCTGCAACCAGCAGGCGCTCAGTAAGCTCCCTTGTCACTCCGAGATCTATTCCCTAAGGCCTGTTGCCCTGGTCAGCCTCCATGACTGACCATTCACACTTTAAAAGTTACAAATCAACCCAAATGCTTATTCATCTGAACTACCGAGATGAGCTGTGTGTGCATGTGATTTAGATGAGCATGTGCGTGCTCCTGATTAGAGTGGCCTTTGTCCTGGGACCTGCGATGGAAGAGCAAGGAAAACAAGACTGGAGTCAGAACTCGGGCAAGTTCATAAGCGGCCCTGAGCCTAAATTTCCTCATGTGAAAAACATCGCCAGTAATGCTCAGCTTGCAAAGTTTTTAGGTGGTTGAGAGAAAACAGAAAGCAACTGGCGCATGATAGGAGCTTTTCAATGTTGGCCATGGTTGTTCCCTTTCAGTCAGCTGTTTGGTTTCTGCTGGGTAAGTTGTGTCCATCTCTGGATGTGAAGCAAGCACTGCATGGCTCAATTAAATGTTGGACAGGGTTTTGCTCTCATTCTTTTAATGTTTCAAATTAGTCATTAATCTGGTGAGATGTTGACCCCAAAGAATCGCTTTATGGAAGTCAGTTGAGAGTTGATTAGAAGCAACTGTGCTCTTAGCAGCTCTCCATGGTGAGAGTGATGCTAAATGAATACTCAGCTCTGCCAGGGACCCTGTGTTCCCAGAGAGCCACCATCAGTTCCTTGGCTCCAGAATTGTCCAGAGGCTAAGTCGCAGACACTCTCTCCCTCTAGTACCATCTTCTCTCTCTCCTTTCAAGATTCTTGCCTGGGTAGTGTTAAATTAAGCTAAGTTTGGCCCAAGTACACCTGTGTGCTTACATTCTTATGCAAGGAACAGTAAGGAACTCAGTACAAAGGCTAAATAAACACCTACTATAGGAATGTACTTTAGTAACAAGTAACTGAGTCCCAGCCAATCACAACAGCCAGGTTTCAGCCAATCACAGAAGCTGAGCTTCAGCCAGTTATAGCATCTGGGCTTCAAACAATCACAGAAGCTGGGCTTCGGTGTGTTACCACGGCCTGCTGAGCAGACCACCTTCACATGAGGTAAAGGTGGGACTCTACCCAATCTGGCTGCCTCACCTCCGTTTCCTGCCATAAATGTCAGAAGCCCATGTTGTGGGGCGGAACCCTTGTCAACCTTTCTTGCTTCTGAAAGCGGTCCGTTCGTGAATCCTTTGCTCACTTAAACTCTGCAGCATATAGTTTGTCTTAAGTTTTTATTTTTATTTATTTATGTATTTATTTTTATTTTAAATGGATAAAAGTAAGAAATAACAGTAAAACAGAGTTTCAAAACAGGCTAGTAGGAGAGTAACACTAATCAACACATTGTGTATTGTTATATTCATAGTAGTTGGTCAGAGTACAAGATATAGGCATGAAACATTGTCCAGAAAATTAATAGCTCAAGACTTTTCCCTCAAGAACCAAGAGAAACCAGCTGTGTAACTACCTTAACTGTCTTGTGTTTATATATATTTTTTTCCTTTTCCTTTCCTTCCTTTTCTCTTTCTCCCATCACAGTTTTTCTTTTGAACAGTTTCTTCCCTATTCACAATATTTATTGTACGTTTTGGATTTTGTTTACTCTTTCAGATTCTCACACCAGTGAGACAATATGATGTTTACCCATGTGGGTCTGGTTTATTTCTCTTATGAATATCGTCTCGAGTTGCACCCATTTACCTAGAAAAGTCTCTAGTTTACCCTTTTATATGGCTGAGTAGTGTTCCAATATATAAAAAAAATCCACATCTCTTTTATCCATTCCTCGGTTGGTAGGCATTTGGGTTGTTTCCAAGATTTAGCTATTACAAATTATGCTGTTATAAACATGGGTGCACATATATCGCTGTGGTACGATGTTTTTAATTCTTCTGGGAAGATGCCCAGAAGGGGAATAGCTGGGTCAAATGGGGCCTCTAATCATAGTTTTTAAAGGAATCTCCACAATGATTTCCACAGTGGTTGCATCAGTCTGCACTCCCACCAACAGTGGACAAGTGTTCCTTTTTCCCCACAGCCCCTCCAGCATTTGTTATTAGTTGATTTCTTGATGACAGCCGTTCTTTCTGGGGTGAGATGGGATCTCAGTGTTGTTTTAATTTGAGTCTCTAGAATGACCAATGACATTGAACGCTTTTTCATATATTTATTTGATGTTTGTATTTCTTCATCTGAGAAGTGTGTATTAATCTTAGATTAATCCATTTTTGGATTGGGTCTTTGAATTTTGGGGGCCTGATTTTTTTCAATTCTTTATATGTTCTAGATATAAGTCCTTTGTCTGAGGGACAGCTGGCTATAATTTTTTCCCACTCTGTGGGTTGTCTTTTCACTTCATTGGTGATTTCTTTTGCTGTGAAGAAGCTTTTTATTTATTTATTTATTTATTTTTAATTAATAATTAATTTTTTTTAAAGACAACAAGTAAGCATTCTCATGTATTAACAAACTCAAAAATTAGAGAATGTACAAATACCTTTTGGAGAAAATCATTACTCAGTATAGGATTAAGCAGTGTAAAAGCTAGGTAAAAATAGAAGACTAAGGAATGGAATAGTCACAGTGAAATTGCATTTTCATACTAGGGAGACAATATGATGTTTACACATGTGCATCCGGTTTATTTCACTTGTGAGTATTTTCTCGAGTTGCATCCATTTACCTATAAGAGTTTCCAGTTTATCTTTCTTTATGGCTGAGTAGTACTCCATTGTATAAAAATACCACATCTTTTTTATCCATTCCTTGGTTAATGGGCATTTGGGTTGTTTCCACGATCTAGCTATTACAAATTGTGTTGCTATAAACATGGGTGCACATATATCGCTGTGGTACGATGTTTTTAATTCTTCTGGGAAGATGCCCAGAAGGGGAATAGCTGGGTCAAATGGGACCTCCAACCCTAGTTTTTTGAGGAATCTCCACACTGATTTCCACAGTGGCTGCACCAGTCGACACTCCCACCAACAGTGGAGAAGGGTTCCTTTTTCCCCACAGCCCCTCCAGCATTTGTTATTAGTTGATTTCTTTATAGTAGCCACTCTTTCTGGGGTGAGATGGAATCTCAGTGTTGTTTTAATTTGCATCTCTTGAATGACTAGTGATGTTGAACATTTTTTCATATATTTATTTGCCATTTGTATTTCTTCATCTGAGAAGTGTTTATTCATCTCAGATGCCCATTTTTGGATTGGGTCTTTAAATTTGGGAGGTCTGAATTTTTTGAGTTCTTTGTATGTTCTTGATAGTAATCCTTTGTCTACTGGAATAGCTGGCAAACATTTTTTCCCACGTTGTGGGTTGTCTCTTCACTCTGTTGGTAGTTTCTCTTGCTGTGCAAAAGCTTTTTAATAAGATGAGATCCCAGTTGTTGATTCTTTGTGATACTTCCTGTACCCTTGGGGTTTTATTCATAAAGTCTTTGCCTACACCAATGTCTTCAAGAGTATTACCTATTCTATTTTCCAGGAGATTTAATGTTTCTGTTTTAATATTTAGATCTTTGATCCATTTTGAATTTAGTTTAGTGCATGGTGAAAGATACGGGTCTACTTTTAATCTTCGGCATGTGTAGAGCCATTTTTTCCAGCACCATTTATTAAAGAGGCTATCTTTCTTCCAGTGAATGTGTTTGGCACCTTTGTCAAAGATAAGGTGGCTTAGCATGTCTGGAGTTGTATCTGCATCTTCTAATCTGTTCTATTGATCTTGGGCTCTGTTTTTCTTGCCAATACCACACTGTTTTTATCACAGTAGCTTTATAGTATAATTTCAAATGAGGGATTGTGATGCCTCCTGCCTTGTGTTTGTTGCCCAGAATTGCCTTTGCTATTCTAGGTCTCTTCTGGTTCCAGATGAATTTTAGGATTGTTTTCTCTAATTCTGTGAGATATGTTGTTGGAATTTTGATCAGAATTGTATTAAATCTGTATGACAATTTTGGAAGTATGGCCATTTTCACTATGTTGGTTCTTCCCACCCAAGAGCAAGGGATATCTTTCTATTTTCTGATATCCTCTTCAATCTCCTTTTTCAGAGTACTGTAGTTTTCAGTGTAGAGGTCTTTTACCTCCTTTGTGAGATTGATTCCTAGGTATTTCATTTGTTTGGATGTTATTGTGAAAGGTGTTGTTTCCCTAATTTCTCTTTCAGTGAGTTTGTTATTCATGTACAGGAAGACTATTGATTTTTGAATGTTGACTTTGTATCCAGGTACACTACTGAATTTGCTTATTAAATCTAGCAATTTTTTAGTGGAATTTTTGGGGTCTTCTGTGTAGAGTATCATATCATCTGCAAATAATGATAATTTAACTTCTTCCTTTCCAATCTTTATTCCTTTTATTTCTTTCTCTTGTCTAATTGCTCTGGCTAAAGTTTCCAGAACTATGTTGAATAAGAGTGGGGACAGTGGACATCCTTGTCTTGTTCCTGATTTTAGAGAGAAGGCTTTCAGTTTTTGTCCATTTAGTTGATATTGGCTGTTGGTTTGTCATAGATAGCTTTTGTCAGATTGAGATAAAGACCATCTATTCCAATTTTCTGTAGGGCTTTTATCATGAAAAGGTGCTGGACTTTGTCAAAAGCTTTTTCTGCATCTATTGAGATGATCATATGATTTTTGTCCTTGGTTCTGTTAATATGGCGTATTGCATTTATTGATTTACATATGTTGAACCATCCCTGCATCCCTGGGATGAATTCAACTTGGTCATGGTGTATAATCTTCTTGATGATTTGCTGCATTCTGCTTGCCAGTATCTTATTGAGGATTTTTGCATCTATGTTCACTAGGGAGATTGGTCTGTAGTTCTCTTTCTTAGCTGGGTCCTTCTCTGGTTTTGGTATCAGGGTAATGCTTGCTTCCAGGAATGAATTTGGGAGTATTGCTTCCTTTTCAATTTTATTAAAGAATTTGAGAAGTAGTGGTGTTAGGTCTTTTCTAAATTTCTTGTAGAATTCAGCAGTGAATCCATCAGGGCCTGGGCTTTTCTTTGTTGGGAGGTTTTTAATTACATCTTCGATTTCATTGATTGTTTTTGGTTTATTTAGGATTTTTATATCTTCTTGGTTGAGCTTTGATAATTCATATGTACCTAGGAATCTGTCCATTTCTTCTGCATTTTCCATCTTATTAGAATACAAGTTTTCAAAGTAGGTGTAGATGATCTTCTGGATTTCTGCAGGGTCCGTTGTGATATCACCCTTTTCATTCTTAATTGCGTGGATTTGAGTACTTTCTTTCCTTTTTCTGATTTTATTTAATCTTTCAAAGAACCAACTCTTTGATTCGTTGATTCTTTGTATTGTTTTTTTAGTCTCCAATATGTTAATTTCTGCTCTGATCTTTATAATTTCCTCCCTTGTACGAGCTTTTGGCTTAGTCTGCTCTTCTTTTTCTAGAAGTTTGAGGTTCACCATTAGGTTGTTTATTTGTGCTTGCTCTATTTTGTGATATAGGTATTTAATGCTATAAATTTCCCTCTTAGGACTGCTTTCATTGTATCCCATAAGTTCCGGTATGTTGTATTGTCATTATCATTCAGTTGCAGAAACTGTCTAATTTCTTCTTTAATTTCATCTGTGACCCATTGGTTCAATAGGGTGCTATTTAATTTCCATGTGTTCAGGAAGTTCTTGTGGTTTCTTTTGCCATTGATTTCCAATTTCATTGCACTATGGTCTGATAATATACATGGGATAATTTCAATTCCTTTGCATTTACTTAAGCAGGTTCTATGAGCTAGTATGTGGTCTATTTTGGAGAAGGTCCCATGTGCAGCTAAGAAGTATGTGTATTCTGATGTTGTGAGGTGGAACACTCTGTAGACATCTACTAAGTCCATTTGTTCCAAAGTTTGGTTCAGTTCTAATATTTCATTGTTGATTTTTTGTCTAGTTGATCTGTCTTTTTGTGTCAGTGGAGTATTGAGATCCCCCAATACAATTGTATTAGTGCTTATTTGATTTTTCATGTCCATTAATATTTGTTTTATGTAGTTGTGTGCACTGGTATTTGTTGCATATATATTTATGATTATTATCTCTTCCTCTTGGATTGTTCCCTTTACAAGGATATAGTGACCTTCTTTATTTCTCTGAATCATTCTTGGCTTGAAATTCACTTTGTCTATAAAAGAAGAATAGCTACCCCTGCTTTTTTCTGGGTTCCTATCGCATGGAGTATTGTTTTCCCTCCTTTGACTTTCAGTCTATGCATTTCATTTTGAATTAAATGTGTTTCTTGTATACAGCATATTGTTGGATCTTGCTTCTTGATCCAATTTGCCAGTCTGTGCCTTTTGATTGGTGAATTGAGACCATTAACACTGATGGTTAAAACTGATATGTATTGACTTACCCTTGTCATATTATTTTCCTGTTGTTAGCTCCCCCTTTTTATTTTTATTTTTCCCTCCCTCTCTTTGTTTGCCCTGCCTGGTGGATTCCTTCTGTTGGGGTTCCTGGAGTTGTAGTCCTTGTTATCCCTTTCTAGAATGTCCTTCAAACCATTTTGGAGTGCTGGTTTGGTGGTTATAAATTTTCTCAGATGTTCTTTGTCATGGAAGTATTTTATTTCTCCATCAGTTTTGAAAGATAGTTTTGCGGGGTACATCAATCTGGGTTGAAGGTTATTTTCCTTTAGAACTCGAAATACGTCATTCCAAGCTCTTCTTGACTTGAGGGTTTGTGCTGACAAGTCCGCTGTGATTCTGATGGGCTTTCCTTTATAGGTGATTTGTTTCTTTTCTCTAACAGCTTTTAAGATTCTACTCTTATGTTGAATTTCTGGAATCTTGACTACGATATGCCTGGCTGAAGATTTTTTTGGATCGTGGCTAATTGGAGTTCTATAAGCTTCACTTATATGAATATCAAATTCTTTTTCTCTACCAGGGAAATTTTCTGTTATAATGTCTGTGAACAGTGTTCTGATGTGATTTATGCTATCTCCTGCTTTTTCATTGACTCCAATCAATCTTAAGTTATTCTTCTTTGCATCATGTACCAGCTGCTAGATTGATTTTTCATTATCCCTTGCTATTTTTAAGAATTCTTTCTTTTCATGATCACTAATTGCAAGCCTGTCTTCTATATCTGAGATCCTGTCCTCACATTGGCTTAATCTGCTACAAATACTTTCAATGGAATTTTTGTTCTCCTGGATATCTGCTTGAATCTGCTTTATGGATTCCATTTCTTTCCTATGCTGAGCATTCATGGCTTCCATCATTTTCTTAAGCTCGTCTATTTTTTTGTCTGTGTCTGCTCTAGCATCCTTAAGCACGGTCTTCATTGTGGGCATTATCTCTGCAGTTATCTGAGAAATTATTTCTGATTTAAATTTTTCCAGAGCCTCATTTAACTGCTTTGTTGTTACCACTTCAGAGATGTCAGGTAGGTGGCTTTTGGTTTGTCCCACCTCACTGTCCCCTGGGTTTACCTTTGGTGAACTGGATGTGTGGGGTTGCATCTTGTTTAAGTGTCATCTCATTTTCTTTTCTTTCTTTAGTTTAATTCCTGGGGTGATGTTTGTAAATTGCCTATGGTAGGTTGCTTTATTGCTAGTATTTCAAACTCTTAGGAGATGGCTACTTCTCTGAGGTATCTTCCAGGTGTAGCTTAATTTTGGGTTTTGAGCCTGCTGCAAGATCCTACCTCTTCAATTTGTTGGAGATAAGAAGTTGCTGCCTGTTTGGCCCAGTCCTTGGTTCTTTGGTTCTGTGCCACAGTATTTTCTGTGGCAATCTCAGTCTTGGAATACCAGGAAGAAAAGCACCAGTCAGTGTGTCCTTCACAGCCGCCGCTTCTCTGTTCCGCGGCGTCTCGCGTTCCTCCGCAGAGGTCCCCGCTGGAGCCGTGGGTGGAGTGGCGCCGCCCTGAGTTTCAAGTTCAGCTGCTGCCCCCCCACAATGGCGCCCGGCTAGTCGCTCTCTCGCGCGGGACGGCCGGGCGTCAGCACTCACCGCCAGTCAGTGTGTCCTTCACGGCCGCTGCTTCTCTGCACCGCCGCTTCTCGTGTTCCTCCGTGGAGGCCCCTGGGGGCGCCGACAGTCACCACGTGTCCGCAGGTTTGAACCGCTTCAGTCGCGTCGGGATTCCCGACACAGGGAAAAGGCGCCGGCGGCCACCTCCTTCTTCTTTGTTGGGGTTTCTCTCTTCACTTCTCTGTGGGCCCCAAACAGCGCTTCAGATCTTTCCTGGGTCCATGGGAGCCACTTCCCTCTTTCTTGTCCTCCTCCAGTCACTATATTCCAGTGTCGGGAGGGTGACTTTTGGAGAGGTTCACTGCCTGCTTCTTACAGATCCACCATCTTTTTCCAGAAGTCAAAAGCTTTTTAATAAGGTGAGATCCCATTTGTTAAGTCTTTGTTGTCTGTGTGGTCTAGGTTTTGTTCATGAAGTCGCTGCCTACACCTATGTCTTCAAGATTTCTACCTACTTTCTCTTCCAGTAGATTTAGTGTTTCTGTTTTAATATTTAGATCTTTGATCCATTTTGAATTTAGTTTAGTGCATGGTGATAGACCTGGGTCTAATTTTAGTCTTTGGAGTGTGGAAAGCCAGTTTTTCCAGCACCATTTATTAAAGAGGCTATCTTTCTTCCAGTGAATATGTTTGGCTCCTTTGTCAAAGATAAGGTGGTTTAGTGTGTTTGCAGTTGCATCTGCATCTTCTGTTCTGCTCCACTGATCCTCAGGTCTGTTTTTTTGCCAATACCATGCTGATTTTATCACAGTGGCTTTGTAGTATAATTTCAGGTCAGGGATTGTGATGCCCCCTGACTTGCCTTTGTTGCCCAGAATTGCTTTTGCTATTCTAGGTCGCTTCTGGTTCCAAATGAATTTTAGGAATGTTTTCTCTAGTTCTGTGAGGTATGCTAATGGTATTTTGATTGGGATTGCATTAAATCTGTGTAACAGTTTTGGGAGTAGGGCCATTTTCACTGTGTTGGTTCTTCCTATCCATGAGCAAGGGATATCTTTCCATTTTCTGATATCTTCTTCAGTCTCCTTTTTCAGAGTACAGTAGTTTTCAACATATAGATCTTTTACTTCTTTTGTTAGATTGATTCCTAAGTATTTCATTTTTTTTGGATGCTATGGTAAAGGGTGTGGTTTCCCTAACTTCTCTCTCAGTGAGTTTGTTGCTTGTGTACAGGAATGCTATTGATTTTTGAGTGTTGACTTTGTATCCAGCTACACTACTGAATTTGCTTATTAAATCTAGCAGTTTTTGGGGCCAGTGAGATGGCTCAGTGGCTTAAGTGCCTGCCCGGCAGGCGTGAGGGCCCGAGTTCGACTCCTGGAACCCACATACGAAAAAGGGGCCAGTGATATCGCTCAGCGGCATGGGCGCCTGCTGGCGCGCGAGGTCCTGAGGTCGACCCCCCAGTACCCACAAAAAAAAATAAAATAAAAATAAATCTAGCAGTTTTTTAGTGGAGTTTTCAGGTCTTCTATGTAGAGTATCATGTCGTCTGCAAATCATGATAATTTAACTTCTTCCTTCCCTATCATTATTCCTTTTATTTCTTTCTCTTGTCTAATTGCTCTGGCTAATGTTTCCAGAACTATATTGAGTAGGAGAGGTGATAGTGGACATCCTTGTCTTGTTCCTGATTTTAAAGTGAAAGCTTTCAGTCTGACCATTTAATAGGATGTTAGCCATTGGTTTGTCATAGATGGCTTTTATCAGATTAAGATAAAGACTCTCTATTCCAATTTTCTGTAAGGTTTTTATCATGAATGGGTGTTGGACATTGTCACATGCTTTTTCTGCATCTATTGAGATGATCATGTGATTTCTGTCTTTGGCTCTTTTGATATGATGTATTACATTTATTGACTGGGGTATGTTGAACCATCCCTGCATCCCTGGGATGAATCCAACTTGGTCATGGTGTATAATCTTCTTGATGATTTGCTGCATTCTGTTTACCAGTATATTGAGGATTTTTGCATCTATGTTCATTGGGGAGATTGGCCTGTAGTTCTCTTTTTGGTTGGGTTCTTCTCTGGTTTTGGAATCAGGGTAGTACTTGCTTCAGTTTTTATTTTAACAGAAAGGATATACACTCCCCTGTAGGTCTTACAACTCTTAGGTATCTGAGAGCTGCTAGCTGGAGAAACTAGGTCAAGGGTCAGATGAGCAAATCCAAGCAGCAGTGTCTGCAGTGTTGTGTGATGGCCACAGGTGGTTGGTAGCTGCAAGCCCTGCAGACCTCTGCTGCTCCGCTCTGCCACCTGGTCCTCCTGCACCTCTGCCCACCTGATGGAGCTCACCCCACCTTCACCATGAGTACCTTGGCTCCCTCAACCTACCATGCCCCCAGGGTCCTTTAACACATGTCATTTATCATGCACGATTTATTAAAAATCAAAAATGAAGCTAGAAAGAGAGGAGCATCCTTTAAGGCAGGGGGTGAGGAAAGCGCTGAGGACCGCATCTCCATGGAGACTGTGGCCTGAGTGGGCAGTGGAGGAAGATGGGGTGAGGCTCCTGCAAAAGCAAGAAGCCCTAAATGGGCTGCTTCTGGGGGAGGGCAGAGTGGCAGGCCCATCTGCCCCGGGGACAGGGGCTCATCCTGCCTTGTGCATATTTACTTTGTGCAGTTTTCTGTATGAGTTTTAAGAACAAATGTAGAAAGAAAGAAGGGAAGGAAAGAGAAAGCCAGGAAAGGAAGGGAGGAGGAAAAAAGGGAAGGGGCAAAGGAGGGGAAGGAAGAAACAAAGAAGGAAGGAGAGAAGAAGGGAGAGGAGGGAAGGAAAGGAAAAGAGAGGCAGGGCTGTTTGGATCCTGAGAGGTTGAGCAGGATCCCGTTCTTGATGTCCCCCGGCAGATGAGGCAGAAGTGAAACCCGCATGGTAGTTCTTCCTCTTGCCCAAGGGGAAGCTGAAGGATTTGGTTCCAGCTGTGGCTGGGCAGGGAGCAGAACTTTGGGGACAGCTCAGGGAGACTGAGGCAAGGGGACTCCAGGAGCATTGGACGACAGGAGCCTGGGAGGAGGTGAGCGCTGGAGCCCGGGCCCAGACAGTGAGAGGAGGAGGCAGGCAGGCTGGCAAGAGCGGGACAGGATGCGGGACTGTAGGGTCAGCAGAGTAGGCAAGTGGTGAGCTGGCTGCCCCTCAGAATCTCATTTGGAGAAGGTCTGCTTCATAGTTTGTTGTTGTTATTTTGAAACAGGATTTTGCTATGTAGTTCAGGTGGCCTTGAACTCACTATGTGGCCCAGGCTGGCCTGGAATTCATGGAGATCCTCTCTTCTCAGCCTCCTGTGTCCTGGTATTACAGACATGTGCAACCATGCCTGGCTTTAATAGTTTTTTTTTTTTTTTCTTCCTTATAAACAGCATCTTAGAGGCTTCATAGTTGAAGAGGAATTTATTAGTGAGTGCTCAGTACGCCTGGGACAATACCCGGGCAGCAGGTTTGCAGAATTTGAGAATATTTCATTTTCCAGCATCTCCCCAGCTGAGCCTCACCTGTGTTTCTGGCAGCCTATCACTCAGTGCCAATGCCTCCTGACGGAGTGGTTATTTATTTTTACTGGTTTAATTTTTTAATGTTTTCCTTAGGACAATGACATTGTCCTTCAGAGAAACGAAGGTCCCCAGCTCCGCTCTGCTGGGGGTGGGGAGGGGGGCAGGCAAGACTATGTGAGAAGAGCTTGTTTCTAATCCCAGGAAAGCAATCTATTTATAGCCGGAGACGCAAGTCTTAAAGGAAATGTATCATTATTGAGCTTGCATAACTTCGATCAGGGCACAGAACTGAACCCTCTGAGCCCATCCCAGGGCCTTGCAGATGGAGGAGCCCCGCGTTGTATTCTCTTTGCCGTGGCTGTGCTGCGCCTCCCTGTGCCTCCTAGCGGTGGCCTCTCAGGTCCAGGATTGTGCAACCGGGTAACAAAGGAAAGGATTAACGCGGATCTCACCTCTTCCAGACCCGGGAACATGGCATTCAAGCCAGGAATCTCTTTTCCTTTTCTGGTTCTGACTGTGGGTCAAGCCATCGCTGGGACAAATCAGGCCAGGGCCCAGGGAGGCCTGGAGCCCCTCCTGTGTGCCATGAGCCCTGCAGGGCTCCAGGGCCGGGAGCCCAGTGTGGTGAGTGAGCAAGTCTTGCCTCCAGGAGGGTAGGGTTTGTAACAGGCAGGAATGCAGAAAAGTTGAAACTTCCTGAGAGGACAGTCAGGGAGAAGGGGTGATAGGGAGGCAGCTGAGAGAGGGAGGAGGGCTGAGGTTGACCTAGGGAGGAGGGGGTGACCCAGGGTAAGGATTTGGGGTGAGGCCCAGGCCCATTGGAGTAGCAGGGGGTCCAGAGTGGTGAGAGACGAGGCTGGCAAGTCAGAAGCAGGCGTGGGTAGACTGCAGCGTGCCGTGCCACCAGGTGAGGGAATTTGGACTTCGACCCCAATTAACTGAGTGCCAGCCTTCTGGATTTCACCTGACATTGATTTGCTTTCCTTTTTTTTTTAATAGAGCTAAAGCAGGAAGGGGTGAAAAGTGGGCTACGGCAAGGCCTGAGTGGCCCCTGAAGTTCTGTGTTGGCAACTAAATCCCCAATTCAATGGTGTGGAGAGAGAAGCGGGTCACACGGTCATGAATGGATTACTGCTGCTGTTTGTCACCGCGACAGGTTTGTCATAAAAGCGAGCGAGGCCTCTTCTTGTGCTCTTGCTCTCTCTCTCTCTTTCTCTCTTTTCTGCTGTGGCATGGAGCTGCACGAAGCCCAAGCCAGCTGTGAGACCCGCAATCTTAGTCTTTCTGGCCCCTGGAACTGTAAGAAATGAACCTTTTAAAAGAAAAAAAAAATATATATATATATATATATCCCAATCAGCTATTCAGTTATAGCAGCACAAAATGGACTATGACAACGACCAGCCATAGTTTTAGACACACAGCTAAATTCTGTGAGCTATTACCCCATGGTCAGCAGTGAAGGGAAGTGCTGACACCTTCCAGGAAAAAAATAAGAAGAAATTGTCAAAATAAGGGACAGTGCTTCTGAGAAAGGACAGCTGCACTTTCTGTGTGACAGGATCCTGGCTTATGTGCATGGCCCCCAAACCACACCTGCGCTGAGCTCTCTAAGCATATTATGGCCCTCATGGCTGAGATTCATGACAGTGACATGGGAAAGACACACAGCCAAATCCCAAGGGAAGAGGAAGCAGTCCCAGGGGAGCCCCCATGAGGTCCCTATGTGCTCCCCATCCCGTGCGGTGTTCCCAGAGCACACTCCTACGCCAGCAATGACCATGTAGCAGCACCCATGGGACTCAGGGGCCAGATTTTTATTAGGGTGGTCACATGGGCACCCTCGGCTTAGCCCCGGAATAAGCAGGGTTTGCAGTGCAGACCACAGGGTTGGCATCGCCCAGGCACGGGAAGCCACCTCATCACTTACAAGGCTGACCACAAAATACAGTGACTGTTTAATTTTCTAAAAATTGATTACAGTAAGAGACACATCGCCATGAACCCCCTCCCACACTCCCCCCTTTGAACACACTTATCCCATTGTTCTTGGCACTTTCTGAAGCAGTTCTGGAATCCTCTTTAGTGCCTTTACAAGGTGTGATCAAAACTATGGTGAGTGTTGCTGCCAAGTGACATCTAACAGAAAAATGGGCCCATGAAAACATGACACTGTGCCCTCATCCACCGTATTCACCAGATCTGGCACTGTGCAACTCTGGCTCTTCCCCAAAGTCAAAATGACTGAGAAAGGTAAATGTTTTGATCGATTCAGGACATCGAGGCAGCCATAACAGCGCAACCAGGGACACTCACGGAAGAGGACTTCCAGAACTGCCTCAGAAAGTGCCAAGAATGGTGTTCGAAGTGAGGGGGAGGATTTTGAGGGGGATTCAATTTTTTAAAAATGTAAACATTCACCATAGTTTTGATCACCCCATGTGCCTGTCCACTGGGGACACTTTGGGAGCCCAGTTTTCAGTCCCCAGCCAGGGGCCGACCTCGCCAGTGGGCTGGGTGTGGGCAGCTCTTTCCTGCATGGTGCACTCTTGTCTGTGACCCATCTGGTCCCTGGTAGTGCACTGTGGGTAGCAGACTCCTGGGTCCTCTGGGTGTGACCGTAGCAAATGGAGTGCCAGTGACAGGCGACCCTTTCCTCCTTAGAGGGTTCTTATTGGAAAATTACAGTCCTTATTGCTCAGCCCCAGGGCTCTGCCTCCTCACCTGCACAGAACAGAGCCACATTTCCCTCACAGCTGGCCCCCGCTTCAGGACACCCCGAATCCTCTTTCCATGTTTAGCGGCAGTCGGAATGCTTCCATCAATGTCCACATAGTCTGCCCAGTGAATTTTGCAGTTTCTCTGGGAATCTCACTATTCATAGTTGGCCAGAATCTTCTTTTTAATTTTTTTATTAGCATATGTGTGCGATACATAATAACTACACTCATCTTGGGGAACTGGTCCATATGCCAATCTCAGCTTGATCATCTTTACTTCCATTCCTCCACCGGCCTGCCCTGTCCCCCCTTTTCTAGATGCCCTTCCCATCTCCAGGGAGTCTAACTCCCTGTTTCCCACCATCTCTCTTTCCTTTTGCTCTGTAACTTACTTATATTTTGGGTTTCTCTCATGAGGGACACCACGCAATATTTTACCTTCTGTGCCTGGTTTATTTCACTTAGTATTGCAGTCGCAGGATCCATCTACTTTCTTACAAATGTCTCAGCATACTTTTTAACCCACGCAAGTCTATCAATTCTCACCACTGTATTTACGGATGGGCGACAGGGGTCCACGGTCTACTTCGCATTTAGAAGAATGGAGGCCTCAGGGGACAAAGCCGAGCCCAGGCCTGAGGCTTCCAGAGCTCTGGGTCTGCAGAGCTCCCCAGCCCAGCCTGCAGCCCCCACCGGGCCAAGGCACAGGCGCCTCGGCGGCACCTCTGTCCATTGTCAGAGGATCCCGCGCCTTCCACGAACACGGCAGTGAAAACGATGTTTCTTCCCATCACAGAATCTCCACTTATTTTAACAATAGAACTTTCAAATGTCAATGGAGAAGTAAGGCTCGGGGGATGCGGAGAAGTGCATTCTCTCGCAGCTTATTGTGTCCTTATTACAGCTTCCTCTCCCGGATCTTTTTATCAGAGGGATGATGCACTCTTCCGTAATAGAATTGAATACCACCTTTGACAGCAAAAACACAGCCTTCACGTTCTAGATGAATGCCTGTGTGATGGCAAGAAGGTATTTTTCCCCCTTAATGTTGCCATCTGCTGAGAATGGACCAGCCGCTTGCTTTCTCCTTCCAGGCCTGCTGGAGCTGCAGGTCCAGCTCGTCCTGTCTCTCCACCCTTCCCATTTACCATCATGTCTGAAGCCAGGATGAGCTTTTGAAAACTGGCTTTGACGCTGTTGTGAAGAGCTTCTCCTGGCTTCCCCCAGGCAAGGGCAAAATCTAGCTGCTGTGGTGCATCTGGTGGGGCAGAGGGCTCCTCCCTGCTCCAGCTCTGTCCTCCCTGCTTCTGGCCCCTCCTCGGACTCAGCCCTGGCTGCCTCTGTCCTCCATGCCACACTCCGGCTATGCTATGTCCCCACCGGAACTCACACTGGGGCTGTCCCCAGCACAACAATGCCAAGCAGTGGCGGGGACTTCCCAGGGGCCTTGGGGTTCTCTACATCCAACCTTGTGGATGGATTCATGTTATGCCTACAGGAATTGCTCATGTATTGTGGGCATTCAGCCCTTTCTGTCTCTCTACTGTAGCACCCTTGGCTTTCCACCATGGGTCAGAGTGGCACGGGGTCAAGGCCCCCACCGGATGCCAGCAGATATGGCTGCCCAGTCTTGGACTCCAGTCTCCAGAACTCAAGCTAAGGAAACCTCTTTTCTGTATAAATTACCCATCTCTGGCATTCTGTTCTAGCAACAGACACCAGACGGAGACACCCAGTATAGCTCTTTTCTTTGTCTAGAACACCCTTTGCACTCCTCTTTGTCTCGTGAGTCAAGGCCAACTTCTTAACGCCCAGCTTCCACTCTTTTCTTCCCCCTTTCTCTGGGCCACATTGTTCACACTCTCTCCAGCACACCCAGTGTGCTGGCTCTGAAGGTCTGGGGTCAGACGCAGTTGACATAGAAGTCTGCCCAAAAGCAAAACTGTGGAGAAAGTCAAATGTCGCCTGCAGTTTCTCCTCTCGTCCCCTCCCCTTCCTTCCCCTCCCTTCCCTCCTCTTCCCTTTCTCTCTTTCTTGCACCATCTTTGGCAAGTGTTTTGAAACTTGATATTATATTTTTAATTCTTTTCTCTGGCTTACTTTTCCTTGTTTCCCACATTTCCTGGAGTAGGCTCACTTATTGTTCTAATAAAAATAAAACCAATAACCGAGTCTTTTGTAAAGCAGCAGGTTTGGTGGTGTGTACTGTACGTGCTTCCCTTCCCACGTGTAAATCCGGCAAAATAGGAACCTGAAATAAAGCATTTCCGTTTACTCAGATCTGAATTATTTGAACTGCACAATGATTCTTCATACTTTCTAGGAAGAGAAAGTTTATAAAGTAAATTTGTACCCAAATCAGTTCAATGACCTGTCTACCTTAAAAATCAGATAGTATCTAAATACAGTAGTCCTGTCTTATTCATGGAGGATACGCTCCAAGACCCCTGATACTATGGATAGCGCCGGGCTCTGTGTAGAGTATGTTTTTCCTGTACATACATACCTAGGAGAAAGTTTAATTTATAAATTAGGCAGGGTAAAAGATGAGCAACATAATAAAATAGGATAATTATAACAATATATTGTGATAAAAGTATAAGAGTTACATGAATGTGATCTCTCTCTTCTTCTTCTTCTTCTTTTTTTTTTTTGTTTTGATTGGAGATGGCTCTCGCTATGTAGTCCAGGCTGGCCTTGAACTCACTATATACCCAGGCTGGCCTCAAATTCATGGTGATCCTCCTGCCTCAGCCTCCCAAGTGCTGGGATTATAGGTATGCACCACCACACCTGGCCTCTCTTTCTTTTTGTACTGTCTTCACCCTTCTTGTGACAGTGTGAGATGAGCCATGATGCTTGTGTGATGAGAGGAAGGGAGGTGGGTTATACAAGCACTGTGACATGGCCTTACAATGTGCCATAAAGCTGACTTGAGCACAAGCAGTGGGAATCTGTGACAGTTGATCTGATAACCAGGATGCCTGCTACCTTAGTCACTTTCCTCACCACTGTGACAAAATACCTGGTAGCTGCAATTTAAAGGAGGAGAGGTTTATTTTGGCTCATATTTTGGTCCGTAGTTGGCTGGCTCCAAGGCGGGATGGCATGGCAGAGGGGCCTGGCGGAGGAGAGCTGCTTACAGCATGGTGGACAGGAAGTGGAGAGTCAAGGTAGGAGCCGGGAAGGGAGACACAGTTCCAGGCCATGCCCACAGTGACTGCCTCTTCTGGTCAGACCCTGTCTCCTAACATCAAGCCAGCTATGAGCTTCTATAACCAAGTCACCTTCCAAAGGTCCCGCCTGGGATGGCGTGAGAGTTTAGGGGGACATCTAGATATGAAACATAACAGCTGCTGAGGTGCTCATGGGAGGGGAGAGTGTACAGTATGTGTACTTGGGACATGGTGACGATTGGTGTCCCGGGTGGGATGGTGCGAGATTTCTTCACACTACTGAGAATGGTGTGTAAAAATTTAACATGGCCACATTGCTTAATTTCTGGAATTTTTCATTTAATATTTTCAGGCTGTGATTGGATATGGGTAAAGGCAAGCTTGGGAAGCAAAACCTTAGATATGGGGGATGACTGTCCACGCTCTATGGGCACTGTCCTAACAGCTGCGTCTTATTAACTCGGGGAGTCCTCACAACAACCCTATGGGGGAATGCCATGATTGTCTTATTTCTCCATGGAGGAAACTGAGGCATAGAGATAGATTGGAGATGGAGCTGGGGTTTGAATCCTTCCCATCTTGCTCCCCAGCCCCAACTCTTAACTGCTTTCCTTGGTACAGGGAAGGGACCTGAGGAGCAGGCCTGCTCTTGTGACTCCTCGGGCAGGGTGGCTGGGGGTGGCTCAGCCAGGACCTCACCACCTCCGTTTCCTTCCTTGGAGTTGGTGGACTTTACTCCTTGTCTTCCTGGAGGAGGCTTTTAAGGTGGGAGGAGATTGCCGACTGTGTGTTCCTGAAGACGGAGAAACCACTCTCTTGGTGGCAGTAGCATCGCATGCTCTGTTCCCATCACTCGTTTATTGGTATTTCTAAAATTCTGGAGAACTTTGTTAGGAGTTCCCACTAGTTCCTGTGAACCTCGATCGCATACCTCTTTCCTATTCATTTCCCAGCAATATTCTCAGGTTAGCAATGTCCAAATAAACAGAGAATAAATTAGTAACCTCATCATCACAGCCTGTTCCTTGGGTACCCACAGCCTCATGGTAAATCTGGGGAAAGTGCAGAGAAAACCCAGCCTTGCTGCATTTGGCAAATCGAAGGAGGAGATGAGCTCATGTTCTTAGAAGAAAGTCAATTCTTAGGAATTCTCCCCCATCACACAGCTGTGACAACAACTGCAGATTAATTATTTTAAGTGGATAGGAAGAGAGAAATACAAGAGGACATTGTCTGACAATGGCTTTGTCAGAGTTTTAAATGGAAGCTGTGGCTGGAAGAGCCTACTGAAGTGACCAGCCCAGTGAGCAGGCACCTGATTCGCGTGCATGGAGAATCCCAGGGATCCATCCATGGTTTTAGCTAAGAGGTGGCTGACTGGTGTCCCGCTCGTTGTCCCTCAGTGGAGCCCAGAAACACGAAGACGAGGCCGGGGCTTTTCTTGACATTTACCTTGGATGGGTTGCCTCTCACTTCCGTGGAAGTGTCCTGGCTTATGTGTGTCAGCCAATGTCAGCACAGAAGTTGCTGTTTGTCTCCCAGCCTGGGTGTTCGTGGCTGGGGTAGGGTGGACACGGCTGAGGGTCCTCCATGCGCTTTGTGACAGAAAGTTCTCCATTTTGTGCAGAGAAGTCAAACTGAGATTAGATTCTGGGACAGCTTAGTAATTTTTGGTGGCCAAGAGTGGACTGTCATGGGGGAGACAGGGCAGCGGATGTCCACGCCGCACTGTAGCCTGCTTGTCTGTTTCCGGCTCGCTCACTGGGGGAGCTGCCTGGATTGTCCCCCGTGTCCTGCCTGAGGCATGAGCTGAAAGTCTTCCTGCCTACTGCTCCCCACCTGTGCTGGAGCCCGAATTTCAGGCCCTTCTGAGGTTCTTTCTGCTAAAAGCACTCACTCTCAGAGTCTTGCTTGCCACTTAACTGTTTTAATATCTCCCTAGCCTCCTCCTCTGGCTTCCGGCAGCCGCTGACTAGCACTGGGGAAGGGATCTGCTACTGGATCGCAAGGGTTTATTTTGCTTACTTTTTGATGCATGGCTTTCAAACTTTCAAAATAAAAGAGAAAGCACCCACTTTTTACCCATCTGGCAAGCAGTATGAGCTCCAGACAAGGGAGGTGGCACCTCTACCTGCTCAAGAGCCCTGTGGCACCTCTGAACTGTGAAGCAGGCAGCTAGACCATGGTTCCTGACTAATGATCAACTGCAAGTCAAGCTTTCTCAGCCTCAGTTTTTTTAGCTTTAACATGGGACTAAAACCACATTACACAGAGGTCTGTCCAGTGAAATAAAGACAGAACATTTTGAAGCACTTTGAAACTAGTAACAGCCATTCAAATGCAAACAGGACCTCATTGGCGACGATGTCTCCCATCCCCTCACAGTGCAGATCTTACAGTCCTGGGGGTGGAAATCTGAATATTGAAACTTATGTGTTGCACAGTGATTGTTCTGGCTCAGGATTTTATTCAACCTGCGCTATGGGTGGAGGGAATAATACAGAACTTAGTGGGCCCCTTCTTCCCTCTGTAACTGATGGGAAGTCAGATTCCGTTCATTCATCTCACAAATATTGCAAATCCCAAGCTCTGTAGTCCCGTGGATTCAGTTTTACTGAGTGCACAGGGTTCATTGGTAAGACTTCCAAGAGGGAGGTGCTGTGAGACTCTGGGCCACCATATGCATCTCCACCTCCCCAACACCCTGCACGCCACACGTATTTGACAAGCATCAGGTGCCGGGAATCTCACTGATGAAAGGACACATCACAGTGCCGGGCTGATATTTTCCACTGCCTCTGCAGGGTGTTTTTCAAGACTCTACTGCTGTCTTTTGTTTCTTTATACAGTTTTTCACCAAATGGAAATCAGTTTGAGTGAACCATAGGGCAGGCAGATTTCGAGAGGACGGGGTAGTCAGTTGTCAAAGGAAAGACTTAAAACAACAGAAACGACTCTGAAAAGTCTCGCCTCACTTTCTCTTCCCAGGATCAGGGATGCTGCTCGTGCTGTGAACAAAGGCTGCCTCTGTCGGTCAGTCAGGCACCCGGGCAAAGGTGCAGGAGCAGCAGGGCTGCAAGCAGAGAGCAGAGACCTCCTGGAGGGTCTGGGTTGTGGGTGTCCAGGGAGGAGGCTGTGATGACGAGCAATAGGAGCTGGATATTTCTGTTCCAGAGACAAGAAGAGTCAATGCCCGCTCCTTCTGTAGCAGCGGATTCACCCTGGTAGTAATTTACTGCTGGAATCAATGTGGAGTCCCATCTTGACACCTTTTCCCCTGACCCGGCAAGAGTTTAGAAGTCTGTTCTTAATGCATGCAGGCTAGAGAAGACATCGCCATCCCTTGCATCTTTCTCTCCTCTTTAAACAGCACTTACTTTCTCCTCCTCAGCTGTTCAGTGTCACTCACTGGTGACTCATTCTGATCCAGGTGCTGAGCAAACAGACATGCAGGAAGCAAAGTCTTCCCCAGTGGACGATCACTCTCCAGACACCGCAGGACGGGTGCCCTAAGACCGACGCGCACAATGTGCTGAGCAGGGAGCGGTTTATTCACACTGGACAGGAGGGAAAGACAGCAGCTTCCAGGAGGAGGCAGCCCTTGAAGTTAGCCTTGGAGGCCCTCGAGGCTGGGCAGTCCAGGTTGCTGAGGGCCCAGGATTAATGAGCTGAAGGTGAAGACATTGAGAAGCATGGACTCGAGCCACGCAGTCAATGTGGCGACCTTAAAGAATGAAGCAAAGATGTTTGTTTGGGTCCAGAGTAGCCGACCTTCTTCCCACTCCCTGCTACGGGGCTCAGATTTCATTCTGTAGGCAATGAAGATTCACCAAAGGTTTCTGGGAAGGGGAAAATTATAATCCCATCTGCATTTGGAGACATCTGGGAGGCGGCCACGACGAGGGTAGAGTGGTGATGGAAGGGGACAGGAACTGGAACAGAGACATCTGTTAGGATGAGGTGGCAATTGTCCAGGTGAGAAGGAACAAAGGGAAAAGAGACCCACACACTAAGGCTTTACTATGTACCAGGTGGGTACCATGCTAGGTACTTTGACCGGCCACCTCATTTCAGGGCCATGAAAGCCCTGCCGAGCAGTCATTATTGTTGCCCCTGTACCTATGAGGACCTGAGAGAGGCAACTGTGCCAAGGTCATGTGGCAATAAAGGGCATCCCTGGCTTCCCAGGGCCACTGGCTGGAGCATGCAGGCCTGGCAGCGCCAGCTGTGCATGAGACTGCTGGAGGAAGGAGAGGCAGGGCGAATGGGTGCGGGAGGCAGGGACAGGGAGGTGCTGGGACTTTCAGCTTGATGGTTGCCTGGCAGGGCCCAGACCGGAGAAGAGGTTGAGAATAGTTTAGTGCAGTTCCAGTCCAACCAGAAAGAGCTTATGTTATCTACCCAGGCACACACCTTTATAGTACCAGGTAGCATCCTTTGGATGAATTTGTGTGTGTGTGTGCATGAACATCTCAAACAAAATATAGCATTTCAAAGTCAATAATACAAACTTAAATGTCTGGGAAAAACTTAAAATGAGCTTTGCTATAATTTGTCATAGGCGGATTCATCCATAAGTTTCTTAATTTCCATTTTTCTCACCTGCTTGACTTTGTGTGCTCAATTCTAACTTCATTAAAAGTTACCACACTATGATTTCTCTTAAATAATATTAAATTAGCTTTAATTTTAAAAATGTTTTATTCAGGTACAAAACTGTTCTGTTCAGGAACTGTCATAAAGGAAAGGAACAAAAAGTTCACTTAAAACTTACTCATGCTGGGGCCAGGATATAGCTCAGCAGCATAATTGCCTGCCTGGCAAGCGTGAAGTCCTGAGTTCGACTCCCGCTACCCACATATTAAAAAAAAAAAAAAAAACTTACTCATGCTTAGATAACTCTCACTGAATATTAAGATAATTTTCATATGTTTATTTTATATTTCATATTTTATAGATGTTTCACAAATATTTTATATTTCATATATTTTCACATAGTTGATATTTTACTTGCTAAACATAGTGTTATTCTGCAAAGTAGTAATTGTACCTATACTTATTTTGCCCAATCTTATGAAAGTTCCTTTCGGGTATTCTTTTTTTTTTTTTTTTTTTGTGGGTACTGGGGGTCGACCTCAGGACCTCACGTGCCAGCAGGCGCCCATGCCACTGAGCGATATCACTGGCCCTTTAATCATATGTGGGTACCGGGAGTCGAACTCAGGACCTCATGCTTGCCAGGCAGGCTATGCCGCTGAGCTATCTCACCAGCCCCTTTCAGGTATTCTATGTTGTCTTTTTGTTCATAATGGACTTTTCATGATCTTGAATCAGTTGGGCTGGAGTAACAGATATAACCACAGGGTCAGGCGGTCAGCTTAGCGCTGAGATCTTGGGTTCAGCTATGCGTTTATTGCATCAGTTAGTCTACGCTCCTTATGCATTGTATGAGTCTGGATTCTCCAGAGAAACAGGAATCAATAGAATATGCTATTTGTACAACACTTGAAATACATGTTATGAACATAGATTATGATAAGAAATTGGCTCACGTGGGTGTGAGGCCTGAGATGTCCCCAGATCTGCAGTTGGGAGGCTGGAGAGACACGGTGACATTCTAGTCCGAGTCCAAGGCCCAAGAGACAGCAAGACGGTGGGAGTAAGGTCCAGTCTGAGTTTAATTCTGAAGGTGAAGGCTTTAGGCAGGCAGGCAGGGAGCAGATAGAGGAATTCCTTCTTACAAGCAGGAGGCGTCAGGCCTGCAGGTTGGCATTTTAAGAAAAAGGAGTGCTCAGTGATGCTAAAATACCCCAGAGGTCAGTGGGATGGGCACTGAGGAGAGGCTGCTGGAACTGTGCTTAGGATGATGCTGTGAGTTTTCAGAGTGCAGTTGTGTGTGTGTGTGTGGGGGAACTTAAGCCCATTAAATGCAGGTGGTTGTCATGGTGACCGATGGTGAGGGAAGGTGGGGGTGTGGTTGGGGAAGCCAGGAAGAGAATGTTTTTTGAGAGCAGGAGTGATGAGTAAGTTGAGAAGGCTGAAGGGAAGAAGCCAGCGCATCCAGAGATTGTCAAGATAACAGGAACTACCCTAAATGCACCCTTTCCTGGGGTGGGGGTGATCAGGACCATGGCAAGCGCTGTGCTGGGCACACTGTCTCATTCAGCCTCATTAAGAGCCATTACGACAGCACGGACACCGATGCAGGTGACCCAGTATCCATCGCTCCCTGCTTCCCGGCTAATAACCCCTCGATTTTGCTCAGGGCAGCAAGGTTCCCAGCTGGAACATTCACCTCCTCGCACGCTAGGGCTGCCAGGGTTGTTCGGTGACCCAGATCTGACCACTGTGCTCTCCATTGTCATCCTAGGGTGGGGCTTTGGGGCCAGTTATTCTTTATCTTCTTTTAAAAAAGTAAAGTCAGCCGGTACATGCCTTTGCCATGCTTTCTTCCCCTCTTCCTTTCTTCCTAGAATGCAGATGTGCAGGTAGGCTATCTATTTTGTGGTCTTAAAAGTAAAATTCCATTTGCTGTGGGTGGCAGGGTGGGAAGTCTGTAGCAACAGGCCTGGTCTCTTCATCTCTGGACTCCTTCCTAGGTGAGGGAAATAAATCCTTTACTTGCTTCAGCCACTGTTGTCTGGTTCCTATTATGAGAGCCAAATGCCAACTTGACCTCCTATTCTGTACCTTTCTATTTTCCCCAGTGGAGAGAATGGCTTGAGCAAGCTTGCTTAGACCCTTGACACTGGCTATTCAAAGTGTGGTCCATGGGCCAGCAGGATCCGCTCACCTTGGCACTTCTTAGAGATGGAGGGCCTTAGGCAACCCCTGGAGATCTACATCTGCTTTAACAAGATCCCTGGCTGACTCATGTGTACAGCGAAGTGTGAGAAGTACTGGTCTGGGTAATAAACAACAGAGCTAGAGTTTGATACCTGGCATTGTTGACTCCAAAGTCCATACTCTTCCTCTGAACCAAGAGGGAATGAGAATATAGTAATATCTTTTTGAGTGAATATGGATGCTGTGTTAGTCAGCTTTCTATTATTACAACAAATCCTGGAGGTAATCAGCTTGTAAAAAGAAAAGTTTGATTTGGCTCATGGTGTTGGATGTCTACTCCATGGCCTGTTGGCTCCATTGCTTTTGAGCTAGTGTGGGGAACAGCACAGCATGGTAGGGAGTGTATTGTGAATTAGGTGCTAAGAATAAAAGATCATCTCAGTCTTCAAGGAGTTCACAGGCAGTGGGGATATTATGACAATGATCCACAATTGTAATATTATGATAAATGCTATTGCAGAGTCTTGAAAATGATGGAACAGTACCCTGTCCCCTACCTCTACCCCAGCCCTTACAGTCCTTACATTAAATGGAATTGTTTTGCACCAATGCCCTGAAGTTAAAGGAGGAGTAATTGGGTCGGCTGGTTGATGTGATCAGCATTGAGACACAGCTCCGAATCGATGGAATGACACTGAGCCACTTAATTTTCACTTTACTTTGTGTGGAGCAGATTCTACTTAGTACACATGGTTATTTCAACCTAGAGGAGAAAGTGGTGGATTTAGAAGCGAGGAGAGTAAGGGAGATCTGGACAAGGTTTGCAGAAATACCAGGTGACTCCTTGGTGGAAGAGTAGTAGTTTCTAAAACCATGCTTTATTTATTTACTTATTTTTAAGAAATAGTATTTCAAATGCCCAGCCTCAGTATTTGTCCCAACTTAGTGGGCCGTGACTCTCTAAGTGCACGTAATTTACTCCACACTTCATCTCCAGTGAGCTTGTGAGTTTCCTGCACTGAGACTCATCCCTGAATTGTCTCATTCAGTAAATTATCGCTGATGCGTAGTTACTCTGTCTGACCTCTTGGTTCTCTGATTCAGTACGAACACGTGTAGCTGTAGCAACATCTTTTGTTTTTTTTTTTGGTGGGTACCGGGAGTCGAACTCAGGACCTCGCACTCGCCAGGCAGGCGCTCATGCTGCTGAGCCATCTCACTGGCCCTGTATCAACATCTTGTCAAAGGAGTCAGTGGGAAAGGAAAACACTGAGCCAGTGAGCAGGGTTTCATTGCCGTTTGCTTCTGTGCAACGTGGAGCTAGCTGGCTGATTTCTGAGCAAATGACCTGCTGTTTTGCTGTCCCAGGAGCATGAGTCCTCCCTCATTGTTAGGAGGAGAAGGACATAACGTAGGAAGGGAGAAAGTGAAGGCATTAGGAAAGAAGAGAAAACACGCAAGAGTCCTCTTGATCAACAAAGAAGCTTAATTTTAGACAGTGGCTTTCAATCCTTTTTCCCCCAAACTCATCAAAAATACATTTCGTATAACAATCCAGTTACCAACTTAGAACAATAAGATGAGTTTCACACAACGATACTTAACCTCCGCTGTACACCCCAAGGACTTCCATTCTATTTATCTCTATTTCGCTAGAAGAAAGGACTTCATGCTCACCAACGGGTTAGCACCCATGATTTGACAATTACCGATTTAAAATCTCAGAATCCGTGTTCGCTGTTGGAGGGAGTGCAAATCAGTGCAGTCACTATGGAAATCAGTATAAAGGCTCCCCAAAAATCTAAAAATTGAGCTGCCTTGTGATCCAGATGTCCCACTCCTCAGTATATTCTGAAAGAATCGGAGTGAGCCAACGACGGAGATGCCTGCGTACCCTGTGTTTATTGGAGCGCAGTTCCCAACAGCCAAGACGTGGAGCCAGCCTCATTGTTGAGTGGATACAGCTGAGTGAAAAAAGAAACTATGGTGTATATACTCAGTGGAGTAGACCGAGCCATAAAGGAAAACAAAATCGTGTCATTTGCAGGAAAACGGATGGAACTGGAGATCGTCATGTTAAGCAAAATAAGTCAAACTCAGCAAGTCAAATGCGGCACATTTACTCTCATGTGGACCCTGAAAAGGTAGAGATGACGTGAAAGTAGAAGGGAGACTGTTAGAGAAGAGGAACGGGGGAGGGCAAAAGGTAAAAATGATCCAAGTATGTGCACACACAAAAATGACAACAAATCCCACAGCTTTGTGTAACTAATAGTTTTAAAAAATAGTTTTAAAACAGCAGTGTTCCGTGATACTGTGGAGGACTCCGAGGGTCACAGGTCTGTTTGCAAATTGTCGCTCTCCATCAGCATCAACGAGACCAGAGTGAGCGAGACTGTCCTTCGTTGGTCTCACTTTGTCTGTGTTCCTCTGAAGACTAAGGGTAGAAGGGGCCATCGAGGGCCTGGATTGTGGGGACAGGCTAAAAGGGCTACTGTGCTCAGAATGGAAATACTTCTAAATATATGTTTGAGAAGTATAGTTCAGAATCCACATAGAATTTGGAAACATTTTCTCTGAAGCATTTTCAAGCCTCCCCTTTCCCTTTCGCATTTCAGGAAAAGTAGTAGCTGCTGGCAAAAAGTCAGGGGGAATTATATGGTAAAACAAACTAGGTTATAGTAATAAAAGACATATGTCTGCCTCTAGTTTTCTCCTAGCAATCAAGAAATTTTATTTTGCAACAGGCAAAGGGGGCTGCAAGAAACCCCGGCTGCCAAGGAAAAATTTGGGGATGATGCACTCCACTGACAAAGCTCATGTAGTGTTGGCTTTCCTTAGCTTAGAGAGTGTGGGACTCGATGCTTAAAGATTTGGGTTTCTGTGGTGGGGTTCACCTGCTAGCTCTTCCTTGTCTTAGATGGGCTCTCCCATGAAGCAGATAGCAAGACCAGGATCTGAGTGCAAAAGTTTTTGTGGGAAAGGAGATAGGGTAGGGAGAGAAGCTAATATGAGATTTTTCTTCTCTTTTTTATTATGGTGAAATACACACAGCATGAAATGTTCCATTTTAACTCTTTTTGAACATACAATTCAGTGGCAGTAAGTCTGTTTACATTGTTACACAATCATTACCATTATCCATTTTCACAAGTTCTCCTTCCTTTCAAAATAAAATTACACACATTAGGCAACTCCCCATTCTCCCCTCCCCAGCCCCTGGGCATCACCATTCTACCTCCTGTCTCTAGGATTTGGACTCTTCTAGGTACCTTTTGCAAATGGAAGCACACAACCTTTGTCCTGTGTTAGACTGATTTCACTGAGCGTAATGTCTTCAAGATTTACCCACCCAAGCTTCATTTTAGCGAGGGTCAGAATTTCCTCCCTTTCTAAGGCAGAATAATATTTCTGTCCTAGTCTATTTACGTTGCTGTAACAAAGTACATATAATCTGTATAGCTTTTACATGGCAGAAATATACTCCCCACAGTCCTATAGGCTGAGAAGTCCAAGGCTAAGGCATCTGCAGCTTCAGCGCTTGGTGAAAGCCCCCTCCTGGGTCACAGACAGCTGCCTTTCCACTACACCCTCACGTGGGAGAAGCAGCAAGGGGTCTTTTTGAGCACATTTTATAAGAGCACTCATTCCATTCAAGGGCATGACCCTTGTTACCTAACCACTCCGGAAGCCACACCTCCTAATACCCTTGAATGGCCTTTGGGGTCAGCATTTGAACACATGAATTCAGGGGACACAAACATGCAGACCATAGCAGCCGCATCCCACATATGGCCACATCGTGTTCATCCCTCAGTGGACACTTGGGCGGCGTCCATCTCTGGCGTGCCGTGAAGAATGCTGCTGGACTATTGGTGCACAGGCATCCGTGTAAGATCTGGCTTCAAGTCCTCTTGGGTACCTATCCAGGGGTGCAGTTGCTGGGTCATGTATGTGGTAAATCTCTGTTTGACTTTTTGAGGAACCCCCAGGCTCTTTTCCTCATTGGTTGTGCCATTTTACATTCCTGCAATGCACAAGGGCTCCAATTTCCCCAGATCCTTACTGACACTTACTTCTGGCCTTTTTGGGGAGCATGTGTGTGGAGGGGTCAGTGCAAAGTGTTTTAATGAGTACTTACCACTGTGGGCCATGAGGCCCAGTCCTCCTGGACCCTCTCCGAGACGGTGTCACGCCTGCCTCAGAGTCGTCCCACTGAGGGAGAAGGTACCTGGAGTCCTTATGCACTGACTCCTATCCTGTTGGTTATAGCCTGCCTGAGAAAGCCCCTAGCCATGAGTTGTAGGTCCCTGCAGTGGAGAGCTGGTGGTGTGAAGGAAACAGAGTGAGGATGGGTGCTGACAGGACAATGACGATGTCTTCTGAAGCCTCAGTTCAGGTCACTTAGCTTTCTGTCACTCACCTATACCACAGGAGTGAAACCAGAAGTGCCCAGGTCCTGGGTTGCCCGTAAGGGTTGGATGAGTGAAATGTATGAGGGGCTTTCTGAATTGGAAAGTGCTATCCATGTGGGAGGTCATCCACTTCTGAGGAGGCCTTCTGCGGGGGATGCTGGTAACTACAGGGGCAGTGCAGATGTCCCCCTGGAATCTGGAATGGAACCATACACATTATGGCTTCCGTTGGACCAATGACTCAATGAGGTGGCCCTGTGCTGGCTGAGTGGCCTGTGGTCTTAAGCTAGCTTTTCCATTAACTGAGGGTGGTGAACATAGCATACTACTCATTCATTCATTCATTCATTCATTCATTCATTCATTCATCCAGTCATGTGTTTATTAGTACTTACAATGTGCTACATATGGTTTTATTATCTAGGAGGGAAACAGACATTATAATGTAATTATAAAGTGTATTTCACCTCTAATTCAGGTGACTATATATCTCAGTTAGTCCTGATTTACTCCTGTGGCCTGGTGTGTCATCACCACCCCAATTGCTATGGTGAAATTTAACCACCAATGTGATTGCACACATCAGTCCTCATAGCCCCTTCATTTCATCATGCATACTGGGTGTCCACCCTGTGCCAGGCACTAGCTGAGCGATGGCACTTGGGAAGGCTGCTCTGAGGAGCTGGGATCTGGTCTGGGTCTCCAGTGACAAGGAGGAGGTAGTCACACGAAGACCTGGAGGGAAGACATTCTGGGAAGAAGGGTCAGGAAGGGCAGAGGCCCTCGGACCCAAGGGCAGAGGGCAAGTCACTGGTCAGAGCATGGTGACAGAAGGGGAGAGGGGCCAGAAATGAGGTCAGGGTGTGGGTGGGGGGATCAGGGGCCAGATGAGCCTTGAAGATCATCTGAAGTGGCATCACCAGCAGAGCCACCCTGGGGAAGTTTGTTTATCCTCTTGGCAAATGCCATGGTCCAGGAAAGACGAGTCACAGGCCGCGAACAGAGTCACTACTCAGAGTCCGGAAGTTCAGGTCCATCTCTTCCTCCCCACTCCTCTGCCTCTTCATAGGTAATAGCCATGGCTTGCATGTGTCCTCTAAAAGTCACGTTGACATTTAATTGTCACTGTGATAGGACTAGGAGGTGTGACTTTTAAGGGGTGCTTCGGTCATATGGGCTCCACCCTTATGAAGGGGATAACGCTGCTACTGCAGGACTGAGAGTTGCTTTGTTATGAAATCAGACTCCTGGGCAGGGGATTTAGCTCAGTGGCGCAGCACCTGCCTGGCAAGCATGAGGTCCTGAGTTTGATTCCAGGTACCCAAAAAAATAAAATAATATAAAAAAAGTCAAGCTCTCTCTTGCATGTTTTCTTCCCTCCCCCCCGTCTCTTTCTCCATCTTGCCACGCGGTGCACCCTGCCATGCTATGTTGCAGCAAGGAGGCCCTCACTAGATGCCACTCTTCAGTCTTGGATACCCCCCTCTGCAGATCTGTGAAAATAAATTTCTTTACACATTACTCGGTCTGTGGTATTCTGTCGTAGCAGTGATGGCGAACCTTTTAGCACTTTCAATGATACAAACAAGCCACAGGTTCACCACCTGCTATACGGTTTATAGCAGCTATGACACTTAGGGTGGGGTTTCACCTTGTTTGGCTTTGGGATCCACTCCGGGGAATGGTGGAGCACACTTCTAGGTGTGTCTGGGTGGGTCACAGAGGTGTGGTCTTGGGGCCTCGGTCTGGTCCTTCGTCTACTCCACTCTGGCACTCTTCCCTTGCTGTGCTTCCCAAAGTGAACCGAGCAGCTCCGCTCTGCCGTACCCTTCTGCCATGAAACCTTTGCCTTGGAGCCGGCCAGTCACGGACTGAAACTGGAAACAAATCAAACCTCTCCTCTTTTAAATTGTGGGTGTGGGTATTGTGTCCCAGCAACAAGAGAGCTGCTAGTACAGCAACAAAGACAGGCTAAGACAGTAGTCAACATAATGTGTTTAAGAATCCACCAGAATGCTTGTAAGTCTGAGGAAGGGTGTGCTTTTAAGCACCAAAAAGATTCTGAGGTAAGTGGTCTGGAGCCCACACACTGAATAACCTGGCTTGGTGTTGTAACCTTGCACGCTAGTTTTGTAGCGACTTGTCCATGTGTTCAGCTCTCCACTAGAGGGTGAGTTCCTTATTTACCTATCTACCGCCAGTGCCCACTACAATTCCTGTACGTGCTAGAGAGTTAATCAATGCTTGTTAAAAGATCAAGCTGGAATGTTGTATTGAAACCAGCAGAGCTACATTTTATGAGGATAAAATGTAAAGGCCACTGAAGATGAGTAACTCAGTTGCATAAATACAATAAGAGGGATCTTTGACTTGGAGATTGTCTCTGTGAAAGAGCCAGGAGTTTTGGCTTCGTGTCAGTGGCTGTGAAATAATGGAATCTGGTAGCCTCGGGAGGATGAGAGTTCATCAGCCCTGAAGATAATCAAGTGATGAATCCAGAAATCACAGGTCATGCCAGAAGCAGAGCTCTTTCCCTCTTCTGCAGATGTGACCTTGGCTGAGGCAGTCATTTCTTAGCTACCGTGGTGCCATAGTCTGCAGCTGATGTTCTTGCTTCAGATTCCTTCCTCACAGAACATGTAGCACAAGTCCTACTGATCACCTTCCTTATTCCCTATCTCCAGAATCCTAATTTGATTGAGGAGTCCAGCCTGCCCCTCTGTTTTTCAGGGATAAATAATTGAATGAAGCTCATCGTGGAAGTCCCTTTCTTCTTATCAGTGACTATTGTAAGCAAGGCATCTGACTGAACTCTGGCCCATGAGATGTAACAGGAAGTCTTCTGGAGGCTTCTGGAAAGGATTCCCTCATTTCCAAGAGATAGAACAGGAAGGGATTGTCTCTTCTTCCTCTGGATGTTATTTTATATGACCGCCAGACTTGGGGACTGCGGCTGCTCTTTTCTGAAGGGGAGCTATGCTGGGCACTACGCCAACATCCTGGGGATAGCAGAGGAGAAAGATGGAAAGCTGCTGCTGAAATAACCAACTCTGAAACAGCCAACTTCTTCTTTTAATTGAGGTAGTACATTTCTTTGTTGATCACGACATTGTCCAGTGGAATTTTCTGTTGCTTGCAGGCTAAGCTTCCTAACAGATGAGCAATATATGTACTTTTGCCAAGCTAATTTTATGAAAGGCAATTCTGATCGTGCCACACCAGATCAGAAACCTTAATTTCCTTCTCAACTCCCAATACATTTAAAATAAACCTCTCCATTTGACTTTCAAGATCAAGACTTGCTTTCCAAGGTAATTTGTCTCCTACACTTAAATCAAGTTTAATTTTCTGATGTTGGTTGCTCCTGCCTGGGGCTTCCATCATGGGATCCATTTCCCTCTCACTCACCTTTGTTTGTTGATAACATATTATGTTATCACCAAGACACCTTGCCAGATCTTTTCCATGACAACCTTTTATGGTTAGCATTTTTTTTATTTTATGGAAAAAAAGGTAAAACAAAATTTCATAACAAAATAATAGGAGAATAACAGCAGCTAATACATTACATGTTGTTATCTTTAAAGTAGTTACTCAGAGTACAATATATGGGCATAATATTTCTCCAGTCGATATTAGCACAAGCCGTCCTTCATACTTCCATGTCCTCTCTTTTAGCACTTACCATGTTCTGCTACATTGTGATTGTTATTTGTATACCATTCTGATACAGTTTGTTAGAGACTTAATGCCCCATGTTGGGAGGTGGGACCTAATATGACGTGATTGCCCTCCCATTGTCTGTCATGGGCAGCAGAAAGGCCTTCACCAGATGCTGGTGACTTAATATGGGACTTCTCAGCTCCAAAATTGTGAGAAATAAGTACGTGCTCATTATTAATTGCCTAACTTGGGTATTCTGCTGCAGTGACACAGAAAGGACTAAGACACATTCTGCCTACTGGCCGGTGAGCCCTGGGGACGGGGCCATATCTTATTTATCTCGGCATGAATGACGTCTACCCCAGGGCAGATGCTCAGTTACCCCTGTCTGAGCACTGTAAGGCCAAGACATCAAAGGTTCTTTCCAAATCTGAAGCTCAGTGGTTCCTGTGCCTTGAGCTTCTTTTGTTGAGTACCTATTTTGACTTGATTTTTAAGAAGAGAGGAGCACTGCAGCCACCAGGCAGGAATATGAAATGATTCCAATGGAAGTCGGATTCATTGGGAAGATAATTCTTCAAACCAGTCTCTCCCATATTCTGTATGTGGATAATCAGGCAAAGGATTTAAAATTCTTAGGCTTGGGGATAGAAGTGGCTGCTTCAGAAAATTGTTGTGGGACTAAATGAAATGAGTCCTATCTAGCACACAGCATCTATCATCCTTACCTCCTCAGGCCAACTGGCTGGTCCCGTGCCCCTGATGGTGGTAGGTTTGGGTTTGTGCATGAGACATGGCTGATGTGACAAGCTGAGAGAACATCTATTGGTTATTCTTGGAGAGATTTCCTCATAAACAGAAGAGCCAGAAGGAGAGTCAGCCTCTTCCAAAGGCATTGTCATTTTGAAAACAAGAGCAGCCATATTGTGACTGCCTGGAAGCCTGAGGATGACAAAGAAAGAGGATGACTTGGAGGTCATGGAGTTGCTGAATTAGATAATCTTATCTTGGGCCTAACATGTTAGCAAATAGTAAAACTTCTCTATTAGTCACTTTTCCATAGCTGGGTAAAGTCCCTGACAAACATAAAGAGGAGCAGTTTATTTGGCTCACGGTTGCTAGAGGGCAGTCCACATTCAGCTGGCTATAAGACAGAAACAGCATGGCGGAAGGGCATGGCAGAGGACAGCCAGGAAGCAGAGAGAGAAGGAAGCTCGGGATAAGACTACACCCTTTCAGGTCACGCCCCAGTGACACGCCTCTTGCAACCAGGCCCCACCTCTTAATAGCACATTCAATTATGAACTCATCAATGGATTAATCTATGATCCAATTGTCTTCTGAAAACCCTGCCTCTGCCTGTGCACACATGAAACTTTGGGGGGACATTTTAGATCTAAACCATAACACTTTTTTACAGTTAATGCCGTTTAAGGTTGAGATTTCTGTTACTGCCGTTGAAAAAACTGCTACAGCACCGGGCATCTGGCATACTCTCCACACATGTAAAGGTGTACTTCATTTAGTCTTTTCATAGAATTCCTGGAGGAGACTGAGCAAACTGGAAAAGATGATACTTAACTAAATTGAAACAGTTTTGAATAAAACACTTTCAATAACTTGACAATTCTATTTCATTTGTTTTTGCAGAACTTGCTGATTATTAAATAGAAAATCCAGTGACAAAGGATAGAATAGGTGATAAACACAGCCCATATGGTGCTGGAAGGAATATTCGAAGAACCAAGAGAGAATACAGATAAACATGAAGTTACCTTCACACCAACATTATCTGCTGAGACCTGATGTCTTCCTAAAAATCCAACATATTTTATTTTCACAGGGCACAGTGAAAATAGAAAAATCATAAATAAGAACAAGGAAAATAAATGAGGCTACTCTTGGGAGTGAAGACTGGAGATTCCTGAATGTCAGACCGGTTCTTTTTGTTTGTTTTGTTTTGTTTGTTTTAAAATCAGTAGTCAATCTTTGAATAAACAAACTGCCAAAATATCTAGGGATAAATCCCTAGGGTCAGGGCTGGTGAGATGGCTCAGCGGTGTAAGCGCCTGCCTGGCAAGCGCGAGGGCCCAAGTTCGACTCCCGGAACCCACATACGAAAAAGGGCTGGTGATATCGCTCAGCGGCACAGGCGCCTGCTGGCGCGCAAGGTCCTGAGGTCGATCCCTGGTACCCACAAAAAAAAAAAAAAAAAAAAAATCCCTAGGGTCAGTGGAAGTGATTCTTCTCCTCTTTCAGCTTCTTAAGAAATAAAAATAGCAGCATATAAAATAGCATCACTGGGATTAAACACCTGCAATTCTAGCACTCTCGGAGGCTGAGGCAGGAGGATCACAAGTTGGAGCCCAGCCTGGACAATTTAGTGACTTAGAGAGAACTTATCTCTAAAAATTAAAAGAGGGCTGGTGTGTAGCTTAGTGTGAAGCCCTGGGTTCAGTCCTGAGGATCCCCTCCCAACACACACACACACGTGCGCGCGCACACACACAGCATCCCTAAGCAAGCCCCTCATACTGGAGCCATGGCAGGACTCTTCCTCCAAGCTTCTCAAAGTCTCAAAGTCTGACAGCTTGGGACTCAGAAAGCTGCTTAAATCTGGTGTCAGCAGGTTCTCTCACCACACAGACTCCTCCCCATTCTGGCCCTAAGTGCATCTTGGAAGTTATTGTCCTTCTCCTGGACCACGTGAGACTTGGAAGTTACAACTGACTAATCCATTCCAGAGACTTGGAAAATGGAAATCCATGCACCATGTGGCCCCTCCGAGGGAAAATCTGTATTCATTTCTGATTGTTCAGCTAAACATTAACAAATAATAATGCCTGAAGGACTGGAAAAGAAAACCCAGAAGCTCCAAAGCCTGCGATGAAGTCAGCTTCATCTTGAGCAGGCCCCTGGTTCAAGCCGAGGAAACCACAGCGGCCTGGACCAGGGGCCACCACTGAATGGGGCTCAGGCGTGGTTTCTCTGGCTGCAAAGTGAGAATAAGAACCCTGCTGCGGCTGCAGAGGAGCACAAGAAGACACAGCGTGCACGTGGTGCTCTCCGGCTGGGTCCACTCGGGAGAAGGCACCTGGCGAGAGATCTTGCTGTCACAGGCTCTGGAACCCCTGGTTCCAGCAGGCAGCATATCCTCCCTCTGCCCTCAGTCTTGGGGCCCCCTCAACTCCTGTCCAGATGGCTGGGGACTGCTGGGAAGCCTGAGAACAAAGGCTGTCTTGGACAACTTGTGGCTGACCTGAGGGCGGAGTGTTTGGTCAGCTATTACGAAAACCACAGGCAGGCAGCAGTGGGGCTGCCTCAGTTCTTTTGGCACCATGCCCGCCTTTCCATTCTAATACTTACCATGCACTGTGCTTTGGATGGGTTTTGAGTGTGTCCCCAGTAGTTCATGTGCTAGAAGCTTGATCCCCAATGAGGCAGTACGGGGAAGGCGGAACCTTCATGAGGTGCGGTCTCGTAGAAGATATTACATCACTGGATGTGCTGGTCGCAGAAGGGATAGTGGTTGTTCTTGCAGGACCCTGGCCAGTTCTCGCAACAGTAAGTACTGGACTTTGGGAGCTGCACCTGCAGCACCCCCTACCCTTGCCCCAAGGCTCTTGAGCTGGGCTTCTGATTGAGGGCTGCACCATTGGCTTCCCCGGTTCTGAGGCCTCTGGACTTGGATTGAGCCATTCTCCTGACATCTCCTCTCCTAACTCCGATTGGCTCTGGCTCTCTGGGGAGCTCTGTCTCATGTAGCATCCCCATCCGAACCACTTGTTTTAGAGGAGCTCAGAGCTGGCAGGACTCAGAGCAGCTGCCTCCAGGCCACCTGTCACTGCTCTCGTGATGACCTCACCTGGACTCCTGGCCAGCTGGGCAGGGCAGGGACTGGGACCTAGGCCCCGCCCCACCTCACCCCAGCTCACTTCCTGCTGGGGGTCCGCCACCATCTTATCACTTTATTATGAATGTATCCAGAAACCATTCATGGCCAGAAGAATGGAGAACACAAAAGAAAACAAAAAGAAATCATAATTCTACCACCCAGAGGTAACCACTGGTGATCATCACATATATTCCTGTACTTCCAAAAGAAGTGACATTTTAGAATTCAAATTAGGGTAATGCTATGCCCATGTGCTTTTGTACAGTTGCTTTTCCATATCTTCAGGGGTTTGTTTCCAAGGCCCAAGGGGTACCAAAATTCAAGGATGCCCAAATCGGTTATATAAAATGGCGTAGTATTTGCATGAAATCCATGTACACTCTCCGGTCTACTTTAAATCATCCTCATCTTGGTTATTATACCTAATACACTTGCTATGCTGTATCGTTACAGTCTGCCCGTGTTTAGCACAGACATGATCTTTTTCAAATATTTTCGATCTGCCATCGGTTGACTTCATGCATGCAGAACCTTCAGATATGGAGGGTCCACTTCATCTGGTTTTAGTAGAAAATTAACACACTTGTGAAAACACCTCTTGCCACAGGACATCTGACTGTAGGAAAGCAGCCATCGTAGCTCAGCTGTCCTGAAGATCTAGTGCATTGCTCGCACACCAGGGACCTTCTAAGCCCCCCCTCTTTACAGGGGGCACAGGGATGTGAAATGCTTAACAGGATCGCACAGCTGGCAAGTGGTGGGGCCCGGCTGGACCCTAGGCTCCGGGACCTGGATTTTCAGCCTGGCTGCGGTGGCACCTCTTCCACGGCCTTGTTCTCCGACTGCTGTGATGCTGGGTTATTTATAACTCTCGCTCTGATTAACAATGCTGCTCTTCGCAACTTTGTGCAGGCATGTTTGCATAAATCTCTGATTATTTCAGTAGTGTGGATTCCTAGAAGTCCAATCATCAAATTGGCCATCTGAAAGCTTTTTGTTAGGCATGTGCCGAATTGTGCTGCACTCTTAGAAGGGATGGGGGTGACAATGTCCTTGTCACTTTCTCCTCAGAGCCGCAGAGGCACAGCCTGGCACATTGCTGTCTTCCCTGAGGTGACTGAAGGCTGCTTTCAGTAACTGATGCTGGAAGGCAGATTTCATTTTCTGCACACCTCATTCATGGGGCAAACACCAGAGCCTAGGGATGGGGGGGCCAAAGGACAAAGCCTGGCAAACAGAATGCAGTACAGAACTGGACAGTTTGTGTCTATTGAGGGTTTCCCATGTCACTCTCCATGTGGATGTGTTGTCTTCTCCTGTTAGGTAGATATACGGTTCCTATTTTCCAGATGTGGAAACCGAGGCTCGCAGAGTCTGGTTTGCTCAAATGCCCACTTTGGAGAAGCAATAGCGAAAACTTGTATATCTGATTCCACATTTGTGCTCTTACCCACTGGTCCCTTGTGCCTGGGTCACCGGGAGCTGGGTTGCCGCTGTCTCCCTGGACATCACCAGGCCCATTCCATCCAGACAGTGGCCTGTGAGATGCTGCCCAGTCACGTGTGCATGTGTGCACAGGTGCTACTGGGAAAGCCATGATGTCCGAGTTGTGTGCTCGACTGTGGCAGCCCCCACAAGAAACTGCTTCCAGTTTTCCCACTCCCTCATCCCTTCCTGCTGAGTGGCTTGCATTTGGAGCCAGGGTGCACACTTGTGGGGAGATTTGCAGCATTTATTAAAAATGTGGAAGATGTGCCTGGATGTGTTGTGGCTGTTTGGATGTGCCAAGTCTGTTCACGGGAAGAAGGAAGCAACATCGATGAACCTGGGAGAAAGCAGGTAGGTGGTAATGCGCCCTAGTAAGAATTCAGGCTATGTTACTAAAGCAGAAGGAAAAGTAGATTTGCAGAAAAGCAGTGAGCTGCCTTTGTCACTAAGCCCTCCTGTGATTTTTTAAAGAGTCACTGAATTTTATTTAGCTACAAGGCCCCTTGGGCAGGTCAGGAGAAACCACTGTCCTGCAGGTAGCAGCCCTGATTTCCAGCAAGGCCCCTGCCACGGAGACCAACAGCGGCAGGGCCTGCTGTGTCCTTGGTAAACTGCTGGGGATACATACACCCAATACCAGCCAACCAGTCAGCACTCAGGAATCCTGGAAAACAGTAACAAAAGGAGTGTTCGAAAGATGATCTTGATCCTCCCTTAAAGAGGTCAGACTAGCCACAGTCAGATACATAAACAATAACAATGATACAATAGCCTGGTGTCCGACTAGAGCTAACAACAACAGGTTTTGGGGGTCACAGAAGAAGGACTTTCCAATCCTGCTTGGGACATGGGTAAGAGCCTTCCTCAGTCCCCGAAAGTGGAGCTGTGACAGTGCAGCTGTGTTAAATCAAGGCTGGACGTGGCCAGGGGTAACAAGGAAGCTCCCAAGACCAAGGTGAGCCAGGAAGATGGTTTCCCCTGTGGCTTCTTCTGCCATCATGGTTTTGATCACCATCATCTGTTGGAGTGAACCAGGCACCGAAATAGGTCTGTGGAAAACTCAGTCGGGATGGAACGCACAGTCTTCAATGAGGAATTCGGTGACGACCACAGAATACCCTGGGTAGGTCTGGCTGAGCCCGCACAATGGCGGCACAGTTTTATTTATTCCACAAACATTTCAGGGAACGTCTGCTCAGGGGCACACTAGGAGACAATGGCAAACCAGATGGCTGCAGTCCTGGGCTCAGGGGCTTAGAGCTCAGGTGGGAAGACAGGCGGGGAGCAGTTCTTGGCCCAAATATGCAAGAAGGGCTGTGGGAGGGAAGTCACGGCCCCAGGGCTGTGCAGCGGAAACTCACCTGCTCAGGGCAAGTTCAGAGGAGGACCACCCCTGCGAAGAGCTCTTTTCTATGTTTAAGCTATTGTGGTAAGAACATGTAATATAATATCTTCCCTCTTCACAAATACTGAGTGTAAAACAGAGCAGATAACCATGGACACAATACGAATGGCAACAGTGTAACGGGCACTCCCAGTAGAGTGCCAGCACTGTACACAGAACCAAGCAGGAGAGGGCTATTTTGAACCAATCAAAAACTTGCTATTTTCAGTCCTTCATTTGAATGAAGTGCTGCTCACAGGACCAATCAGAAGACGGTCTTTCAATCCTTTATTTGCATGTGGGCACAGCCCATCAAGGGACACCATTCCTGATCCTTCATTTACATGTAACAGGATACCAAAGGAGGCTTCTGATAGGATCACTGGTGCCTGGTGGGATGCCAAATGAGTGTTTGATAGCATGACTGTCCCAACGCCTTCTTTACATATGAGGGAGGGAACCCGGGAATTTTGGATACAAAAGACCCCTTCCCCTTATTCTCAGGGCCGCTGTGAGTCTTCCACACACTGTTCTCGCTCTAGAGCGCACTTCTTGTCTGGCTTCAATAGATGTGCACTTTTGCTGCCTTTTCTGTGTGTCTCGTCCAATTCTTTCTGTGGGACACCAACAACCTGGCAAGAAGCCCCACGGAACCCTCCGTCCGTCACATTACCGCACCCGGGTTTCTCAGACTTGTTCATCCTGCATCACTGAAACTTTAGATCCCTCGAGCTGCTGCGGCTCTCCATCCTCCTTCCCACAGCCCTGCCGAAGGCCATTCTACTTGCTCACTGTGTGAGTGGAACCGTGCAGTTTTTGTCTGTGACTGGCTTGTTTCAGTAAGAGTAATATCCTTAAGGTCCAGTGTGTTGCATATTGTGGCATCTCCTTCCTAACGTGGAATAATAGGTGTTCTTATATTCCATATTTTCTGTATCCCTTTATCTTTCAATGAACATTTTATTGTTAGCACGTCTTGGTTATTGTGAATAATTCTCCAGTAAACATGGAACTCTTCTAGATCCTGACTCTCTTGACTAAATATTCAAAAGTGGTTTAACTAGATTATATCTCATTCTATTTTAAATTTTTAAAGAACCGATGTACAGTTTTCCATAGTGGCTATGCCATCTTACATCCCCACAAATAGTCTATAAGGACTGCAACTTCTTCACATTCTTATAGCACTTATCTCTTTTTTTTAATAATAGTCTCCCTAATAGATGTGAGGCCATATATCATTGTGATTTTTATTTCATTTCTCTGATGAGTAGTGATCTTTTTTTGAAGAAACGTCTATTCAACCCATTAGTCCATTTTAAAACCATGTTGTTTTTGTCTTTCATTGTTGAGTTGCATAAGTTTCTTATATATTTGGATAACACCTCATCTGAAATATGGTTACAAATAGTTTATCCTATTGCACAGGTTGACTTCACTGTGTTAATTGTCCCTTTGCTGTGCACAAGCATTTTAGTTTGAGGTACTCCCACTTTGCTATTTTTGCTTTTGTTGCCTGTGCTTTTGGTGTCAGAACCAAGAAATCACTGCCAAGGCTGATGTCATGATTCCCCCTGGGAGTTGCATAGTTTAAGCATTTAATCCACATAAACATCAATTTTTTAATAAATGACTTATGAGGGAATAATTTACAAACAATATAACTTACCAATTTCCAATGAATTATTTGTTCCTAGACTTCGACAGTTGAATATCACTGCTGCTGTCAAGATGGTGCCCATTTGTCCATCATGCCAAAAATCAGCTTTGCAAGCCCTCTCTGTTACTAACTCCCACACCCCTACTTTTAGATGAGCACAGATATGTTTCCATTACAATGATGGAATTTGTGTTTTCTGGGATGGGATCATGTAGAATATACTTATGTCATGTAAAATATACTCTTATGTAGAATATAATATCATGTCTCACTTATTTTCCTCAATATGATCCTTTTGATGTTCACGAGTATTATCGCATGTATTACAATTCATTCCTTTTATTGCTGAGTAGTAGTTCACTGCATAGGTATTCAACACTTTATTCATCCATCTATGGATGAAAATGAACACTCATGAGTTCTTTCTAATTGTGGGCTACTATCTATAATGCTGCTATGAATATGCACGTGTAAGTCTTTCACGGACTCATGTTTTATTTTTCTTAGGTAAATACCTGGAGTGCAATTGCTGAGTCTTAGAGTAATTGTATTTTCAACTTTGAAAGAAACTACTAAACTTTTTGAAAATGGTTGCACCATTTTTACTCCACCATAATTGTATTAGAGTTACAATGGTCCCATCTATTATTTATCCATTGTTGCATAGTTACTACTATGACCTTAGTCACTTGAGACAACATACATGTGTATACAGGTCCACTGTCTTGGACATTTAACTGGGCCCTTCATTTCTGAGCCTCTTTGGATGCTACAGCCAAAAGGGAGAATTCTCTGAGGTTTCACTTAAGAAGGGTCCACTTCCCAGCTCAGGGGTATTTGGTCAGGTTCATTTCCTCATGGCTCTCAGGCCCCAGCCCCTTGCTAGATGTGGGCCAGTGGTCATCCTAGGTTCTTTGTCCGATGGACCTCTTCATCAAATCCAATACGAGAGATCATCCTTCCACAGAGCTGCCTGGGAAGATGGAAGCCACAATCTCGTATAAACATAAAAGTGACATCCAATCACCCTTGCCATGTTCTACTGAGTAGAAGCAGGCGGAGGTCCCACCCACAGTGTAATGGCCTAATCTGAGTCCATGTCTCATGAAGTTGAAGACAAAGGAGGTAGAGCAGATGAAAGAGAGAAGTAGCTCTCAATAGTCAGGAGGGGACCCGAAAGCGGATTACACAGGCACTTTCTGTCTCGGAGTTTTTATACCAGAAAACGACCAGAACTCAGAACACTCTGAGTCAACCCAAGGTCAACCTGTAGTACTAAAATGAGTTTACTTAAACTAGAAATGGGCCTATGAGGAGTTGAGGTATGTAGCAAGCCTATGTCTGCAGGTGCCTCTTGGCCTCTATCTAAGTGGTTTATTAAAAGAACAACATCAGAAGGAAAAATGTTTTCCAGCTAGATAGTAGCGGATGTTTCATAGTAGCCATCCATCACCTTGCTTATTACCTCACTTGTCACATCCCTGGACTTAACTGTCCATCTGGTTCTTGCTAACTCTTGACCTCAGGCTTCTGCTTATCTGAACAAGGCCTGGTCTTTCTGACTCTACCTTGGCCCCGGTTCCTCCCCAGCTGCCTGCTGGGGTCTACTTAACATGCTGGTCTATAATAACAGGATGGGGGTGGATTCCGCAGTGGCATGATATGAACCCCAGGAGGTGGGTATCTTAGGGAGTCGTGGTAGAGTTTGGCTGCCGCATTCCACATCATCAGTCTGTTCGTTTTAGCCTTTCTAGTTGTGTACTGCTATGTTGCAATTTTAATTTGCATTTCCTTCATTTTTAATATGTTGAAAAACTTTTCATGAACTTGTCATTTGTGTGTCTTTTTTTATAAAGTTTATGATCATATCTTTTGCACCCATCTCTTTTAAGAGTGAGTTCTTTTTCTCTTATTTTTGAGGTGCAGGAGATTTTTAAAAAAATAATATATATTCAAGTCATTTGTCAGATAAATTTCTACTACCATTTCTTCACAATCCATAGCTTTTCTGTTCATTCTCTTAATGATGTCATTTGATAAGCAGAATTTTAAATTTTTGAATAAATGTATTGATTTTTCTTTTTATAATTATTGCTTTCTATCTCCTAAGAAATGATCTAATCCCAAATCAGTAAGATATTCTCCTATACTTTCTTCTAAAAGCTTTATGATTTCAGCTTTTATATTTAGGTCTGTGACCCATTTTGGGTTTTCCTACAAATTTGTTTCTGCTGGAAGAAGTGGCTGAACTCCTTTCTCTTATTCCAGTATGAAATCTAGCTGTTCTCGTACAATATGTGGGGATGATTTTTCTATTAAATTATCTTCGCATCTTTGTTAAAAATCAGCCGATTATGTGGATCCATACCCAGACGTGTTTTCTGCTCTGCTGGTTCATGTTGTCCTGACCCCATTACCACATTTCCCTCGTGACTGTACGATCACTGCAGTGTCTTTAAATCAGTCAACATAAACACTAACTTAGTTCTTTTTCAAAATACTTGGGCTATTGTAGGTTCTTTTCATTTCTATATAAATTTCAGAATTATCTAACAGCTACAAAAGAGGCCTGTTGAGAATCTGAGCGGGATTCTGTGGTGTCTATAGATCAAAACAAGGAAATTTGCCATCTTAAAAATATTGAGTATTTTCTCCATAAACATGGTACAACTACAGTACCCATTTATTTCGATGTTTTAAAATTTCTATCAGCAATGTTTTATGGTTCTTTCATGCATTTGGTTTAAATTTATTCCTAATTAACATTCCAAATGTTATTTGGTGACATTATAAATAGTATTGTTTTAAATTTTGATTTTCAATTATTTGTTGCTAGTGTTCAGAAATACTATTAATTTTGTTTATTGACCAGGGGAATTTATCTCATAATCTTGCTAGAAATTTCACTTTGTTAGTCTTAGGAGCTTTTTTGCAGATTCTAAGATTTTCTTTCTATACAGCTATATTGCCTCTCCTAACTCTTCCCCCAAATCAAAATGACTATGAGAGGTAAATGTTTTGAATTGATGAGTCAGCCACAACGGTGAAACTAAAGATACTCACAAAAGAGAACTTCCAGAACTGTTTCAGGAAGTGAAAAAATGATGGGAAAAGTGTATTTGAAAGGGAGATTTTTGAGGGGGAGTAGTGGTAATATGTCTTTTATGATAATATTAAGATAAAACTTAAGCATTTACTGTATTTTGTGATCGCACCACATCTGTACAGCCCTGTGAGACCAAGTTACGACTAGCGTGTCCCCACCACGTGGGTGAGGCCCTACTTAGGATTCTGTACAATGCTGTCACACATGTGAGCTTGACCTATATAGTTGGTGGAACAAGCACTATTCTCAGCTGTGCCTGAAGTCCAGGAACATTTCCCTGTTCCTTCCAGGTGGTTCTTGTTTTATTAGTACATGTTTGCAATACATAATAACTACTTCCATTGCAGGTATTTGGTACATGTACATAACACATCTTAATTCTTTTTATGTCCCCTCCCCTCCTTTCCTTTTCCCTTCCCTCCATCTCTTTTTCCCCTTCCCATTGCAAAAGGTCTATCTCTCTGTTTCCTTTTGTCTAGCTTTCATTTTGCTCTTTAATTTATTTATACTTTGGGTTTCTCATGTAAAAGAAACCATGGAATATTGAAGCTTCTGCATTTGATTTATTTCACTTAACATTATGGTACTTGGTGCATCCAATTTCTTACAAATGACTCAATAATCAAATTCTACTTTTAAAGGACATCATATCTCCCACATAGAAGGACTCTGCAAATACCCTTTCTTCCCCGCCGTTTTGTGCTATGGTTAAGCATTTACTTCCATTTGTCTTACAACCCCCCTAATATATTGTTATTATTTTGCTTTAAATTGTCAGATGTCTTTTGAGGAAATGTTTCCACCTGAGAGAAAAGTTATATTTATCCACATTTTAAATTTTCTGTTGCTTCTCATTTCTGTGTGTAGATCCAAGTTCTCACGTGGCGTAATTTTCCTTCCCCTTCAAGAACTTTCCTTACTATTACTCACAGTGCAGCTCTGCCAATAAAGATTAGCTTTGCTTTCGTGTATCTGAAAAGTCTTCCACTTCTCTCCATTTTAAAGACACTGGGCATGTAATTCTAGGGTGATCCTGTTCTATTGCATTGCTTTATTTTGTTCTGCTCTCATGTTCTTACCATTTCTTTCCAGAAATCGACAGCCATTCCTATCTTTATTTCTTTGTATTTAAAGTTTTGTATTTTGGTCTGGTTGCTCCTAAGATGATTTCTTTATGACCAGGTTTCAGACATTTGGTGTGGACTGATATGGAGTGCTTTTCTTTGTGCATATCCTCTTTGAGGTTTGTGGATCTTCATGGGTCTCTGGTATTTATGGTTTTTATAAAATTTGTAAAACATATTTCTTCATATTTTTTCTCTCCCCTCTCTCTCTCCCCTTTAAGGATCCTAATTGCATGTACGTTAGACTGCCTGATTTGTCTCTCAAGTCCCTGGTGTTTGTTTCTAAAAGTCTTTACTCTGTGGTCTCTATTTTGGGTGGTTTGCTGCGTCTTCATCTTCAACTCCTGGACCTTATATTCCGCGGGGACTAATCTGCGGTTGGTCCATTCACGGCAGTGGGCAACATTGCGCGAAGTCCCTGAGATGAGTTCAGCCCGGGGCACTCTGGGAACTGCAGGGGACCATGCAGCTCAACTGTGTGCAGGAAGGGTCTGTGTTCTGATCAGCTGCACAGAGCCCTCGCAGGAAATGAGCGGTAATGGAGCGATTCTCGGCTGTGCATGCTCCCCAAGGAGCCAGTAGTCTTCCCCTTTGCAGCCCAGAGGGAGTAGTCACCTTCTCTTCTCTTCCAGAGGTGGCCTCTGCTATCGTTCTATCTCCTGGCCACACCATGTGGCCACTGGCAGCCCACCAGGTCCCTCTGTGCAGCAGAGCTGCCGCGCCTGACTGCTGTGAAGGATGAAGAAATCTGAGCTACGTGAGAGGAAAACAGGAACCTTTCCTTGCCAAGTCTGTGTGCCAGCCAGTGTCCTTGGGATTTGATTGAGATTAGCAATTGCCTAATGAATTGGGTTCTCACCATTTCTGCCAATGTGCTTGAAAGGGATGGGTCTTGAAAATTCATCCTTGGGATAAGGCAAAGGCAATATTTTTTTTTCAATGTGCCTATTTTTGAATATCTCTTCCATTAATTATCTGTAATTTCCTTGCAAAAAAATGTTGAAGTGATGGGGCCAACGACCTTCCAGAGAGAGCACTTTGCAGCTATTCTGAGACTTTTCAGCATTTGTACTAAATGAAAGCCAATGCAGGAGCTGAGGTGGGGAAAGGTTCAACTCCATTCATGAAGGGCATTGTTAAAAATACAAAACCCTTCTAGCCTGTACCTCCCAGCCTTGCAGCAAACCAGTCGGGGTAGACCAACTTAGCCGGGAGCCTGTCCTTGTTTTGCTCTAAATTTAGAACTTAGAAGTAAAGCTAGAAGGTGTGCCTTACTTTGTGTTTCTTTTCTCAAAAATGAATTTTGATTTTTCCTTTCCTTCTCCTACATTTTTCCGTCCTTCCTTCCCTCCCTCCCTCCTCCTTCTTCCTCTTCTCCTCCTCCTCCTTTTCCTTCTCCTCCTACTCTTCCTCCTCCTCCTTTTTGATAAATAACATCATTTTCAATTGCCAGAGATGAACAAAATACAGATTTAATAAATTCATCTGAATGAATACATTCATGAAAGAACTATTTTCACCCAATGGGCAATAGAGGAGGAAAATACAATGTAATTTTTATGATCAAGTATTTGGGAAGATTAACTTCACTGCCTCGACACCTACAGAGATCAAATTGTCAGTTGGCAAGATACTGGCTAAGGGACTCTGCCTGGTAGGTGGGACCTGAGACTGCTCAGGAGGGAGAAGACTCAGGCTCTTGCTGCCAGTTGCAGACAAAGGGGCCTTTGCAGATCATTTAGGATCTAAAGTTGTAGTTTCTCTCTTTGTAAAATGGTTATAATAATATCTATCTCATAGGGTACCATGAGTATTAAATTCCCAAATACCTGCAAGGAAACTTTATAAACCATAAACTCCTGTTATTACTGAGAATGGTCAGATTTCAAAGAAGAAGAGGCTCTTGAGGACTACTGTTTCCACAGAGGAGACATGGTTGGAAAGAGCGTGAAGACGAGTTGGACACTGGAGAGATCGCTGAGAGGAGGAAAGGTGCCCCCTAGAGGCTGGAGGACAGTGTGACCAAGAAACTGCACGTGCTGGGACCAGCCTGCTCTCCCTATGGGAATCTTCCTAGGCCTTCATCTTGATCACCCTTCTCGACACTCTAAGGAGAGAGGTGACAAACCAGACCTAAAGTAGCACAACATCTGGGTCATTCCTCCTAGGGACAAGAAGTGTTTTGTGATTTAGTTTAGAGATGAAAGATGGAGCTAGAGCTAGTGTTTCCCAATACTGAGTTCACATCCAAGTCACCTTAGAACACTGTGAGGAGGCCTGGGCTGCATCTCTGGGCTGCGCAGAGGCAGACGTGCTGAGAGCATGAGGACTTGGGTGGTGCTGTTGATACTGCTGTTTTTAAAGAGGTACAAGTGATTCTGGTGGAAAACAGGGTTGAGAACTGCTGTTTAGTTCTGATGCATGAATTGAGAAATTCTTTCTCCATAGAAGCAGACTGCCATTCACTAGTTAGGAAGAGTTAAGTGTTTGCTAGTGGTCCCCAAAGGGTGCCCTTGGGTTCCTGTGAGAGGACTTAGGAGATCTCAGGTCTTGTTGATGTGCCCCAGACTTTACCTCCGGCCTGTGCCCTTGGGACTCTAGGCTTCCCCTCCTCGTCTTTTATGCAGATATATAAATTTCTTTGTCACTCAACAGCCACAAATTAAAGGAGGAGAGGTTTATTTGGGCCCATGGTTTCAGTCCATGGTTGGCTGGCTCCAAGGCGGGATGGCATGGCACAGGGGCATGGTGGAGGAGAGCTGCTCACCTCATGGCAGGCAGGAAGCAGAAAGCAAAGGGAGGAGCTGGAGAGGGAGATACACTCTTCCAGGCCATGCCTCCAGTGACCCACCTCTTCTTATCAGGCCCCATTTCCTAACAGCACATTCAGCTATAAACTCATCAGTGGATGAATCCACCAATGAGTATCCCATCACCTCCCCTAAGCCCCACACATGGGTGCATGAGGCTTTGGGGGGGCATCCAGATATAAACCATAACAGCGGGGCTCTGGCAAGTGATGGTTTAGGCCATGCTGTATTAGTCAGCTTTCCTGTTGCTGAGACACAATATCCAATACCCCCAGTTTAAAGGAGTAGAGGTTTAATTTGTCTCATGGTTTCAGGGAATTCAGTCCATGGTTAGCTGGCTCTGAGGCAGAAACGTCATGGTGGAAGGGTATGGTGAAGCAAAGCTGCTTAGTTCATGGTGGCCAGAAAGCAGAGCAGGGGGACAGTGCTAGAGAAGAAGGGGTGAGGAACCAGATATAGACTCAAAGTCATGCTTCCACGATAGACCCAGAAGTGTGCCTTACTGATTCCCTGAAGGGCTCCCAAGCCAGTCAAGTGGGCAGAACCAATCTTAACCATCACGCATGCTCAGCACAGGAAAACACTTTATACCCAGAACAGGACACTTGACACAGTCACAAAGTTGTGCACCATACAAGGTCTGCTGAACCTCGTCCTGTAATGTCTTCACCGCCTCTACCCATACTTGCCTGCTTTCTGCACAGACACTGGCATGACCGATTGAGGAAACTGGATTCCAACATTCTCATCAGTGCCAAAGCATAATTGTGACCCAAAATAAATCACTCTTTTTCCATTTTATTTTCAAGTCTATTACTATTTTAAATTTTGGGACTGGTGAGATGGCTCAGCAGTGTAAGCACCTGCCTGGCAAGCGCGAGGTCCTGAGTTCAACTCCCGGAACCCATATACGAAAAAAGAGCCAGTGATATCTCTCAGCAGCATGGGCGCCTGCTGGCACGTGCAGTCCTGAGGTCGACCCCCAGTACCCACCAAAAAAAAAAAAAAAAAATAAATAAATTTTGTCCATCTCATCCAGTGTAAACTAAGATCCATGAGAGCAAAGATCTTTTCTTGTTTCACTCGCTGCTATGTCCCCTATACCTTAAAATGTTCCTGGCATGTAGCAGGTGTTTAATCAATGTGTGGTGTATGAATGGATAGCTGAATAGTAGCATGTATGGAGTACGTATCATGTGCCAGGCACTGCAACTGTGCCGTCATATTCAATGCATCCATGTATCATCATATGTAATCCTCAGAACAAACTCAAGAGAGAGGTATCATTACTTATTCCCATTGCAGAGAAGAGGAAACTGAAAGTCAGAGGATTTAAGACACCTGCCTTTGATCACACAGGCAGTAAGGAGTAGCTAGGATTCAAACCCATGGCTTTTGAATCCCAAAGACTAAGCTCTTAACAATGATCTGTACTAATTCTTGTAAATGGTTATGGTGCCAGGATGTGTCCTTAGCAGGGACTGGCTGCAAGTCTGGTTTACTCTGACACTGAATACTACTGTGGCAGTAACTGAGAACACTTTGGATGCACAATCTTCAGAGGGACTTACTAAGGGCTAACGAGGGCTTATAGCCTGATAATCCATTCCCCACATCCACGATTCTTCAAGAAATCTACCACAATACTAAATGAGCTCATATTCATTGACTATTCTTTTTTTTTTAATATGCGGGTACCAAGAGTCGAACTCAGGACCTCATGGTTGTCAGGCAGGCACTTATGCTACTGAACTATATCACTGGCCCTGACTATTCTGTTTTTTTTTTTTGTGTGTGTGTGGGTACCGGGGGGTCGACCTCAGGACCTCGCGCACCAGCAGGCGCCTGTGCCGCTGAGCGATATCACCGGCCCCTTTTTCGTACGTGGGTTCCGGGAGTCAAACTCGGGCCCTGGTGCTTGCCGGGCAGGCGCTTAAGCCGCTGAGCCATCTCAGCGGCCCCTGACTATTCTGTTTGAATACAGTATTACCCTAGTAGCTCATTGTGGTGGATTAACTAATGGTGAACTTGTAACACCCAGCTGAACTGAATCAGTGTGGTGCTGGGTGTGGATGACCCACCTGAATATTATTGCCAACAGCATAAAAAGGAGAACTGGAGGGGAAGATGGTGTGCTGATGATTCTCCTGGAGAAGCTCATCATGCTGGTTTTCCTGATATGAACTCAGCTGTTCTCAGTGTTGGAGCTCAGGTCCTCATTGTCACTGAGGATGGCTATGGTTCTCTTCAGAAGAGCTCTGGTCCTTACCTTGAGCATCACTTCCTGGCTCCAGTGCAGATCCCTCAGCCTGCTGGCACAGATCCTTCATCCCACTGGCACAGACTTTCTAGCTTCCACCACTGACCTTTGGGCCTTCCTAGCGCAGATCTGTGAAACAGACTTGCATGAGACATTGTCATGGGCTCTAGGCCTCCAGTTGGACTCATGGAGGACATTGCCATGGCTCTAGGTCTTCAGCTGGACTTGTGCAGGACATTGCTATGGGATCCAGGCCCTCAGCTGGATTCTTTGGGTCTCTAGTACATGGACAGATCTCCTGCACTCCTTCACATTTGACTCTTTGGGTGAATATTATAAATTAATCTTATAAATTATGTGTCCTGTATTAAACCCATTCCCTTGTAAACCCTGACCACAACTCTCATTGAAAGGCCAATATGAGATTAAAATGCGTCTTTCTCAATGGCGAGACTGGGTAACTGTTATTTTACCCTTTATATTTTTCTACAGTGAATATATATTAGTTATAATGAAGAGATCTCCAAATGCATTAGCCTACATCATTTCAAAGTGAATCCCCCCCAGGTAACAGTGCAGGGCAGAAAGGTGAGCTCAGCTTCAGGAGGTCATTCAGGAGGTTCCCAACAAGTTGAGCATGGGAGCACGTCTGCCTTCTGCAACAGATGGCTGACCCTTTCCAGACTAGAGCTCCTGATCCAGTTGATCTAACCTTGTGGATGAAAGTAACTCACCAGCACCACCTCCAGGAGAGAGGAGGGAGGATAGAGAAAATGACTGCATCTTCTTTTTTAGGAAGATACTTATATCACACTCCCCTTGTTGCATGACTGTATGTAGCTGCAAGGGAGGCTGAACAGCCACATGCCCTAGTAAAACTGACACTCAGGAAAGCTCCATGATCAAAAATATGTCCATCAACAAATGAATGGATATAGAAAATGTAGTATTTACACAACGGAGCACTACTGTGCCATAAAGACAAACTTGAGTTATTTGTAGGAATATGGATGCATCTTAAGACCATACATTAAGTGAAATAAATGAGACACACAAGCTTGAAATTATAAGGCTTCTCTTATATGAGAAACCCAAATAATAAATAAAGAGCAAAATAAAAGATAGATGATAGGTAGTAGGGAGATAAATCTTTCTCAAATAAGGAGATCAAGAGGTGGAGCGAAGAGGGGAGAGGGAGAAGGAAAAGGGATGAAAAAAGGAATTAAGATGTGTTATGTACACATACCAACTCCACATCAGGAATGTAAACACTATGCACTGCAAACATACGATAATAAAAATTTTAAAAAGAGGAAAGTGAGTGTGCATATTAAGGGCAATAGTCATTTTGTCATGATATGTACGTTTTTCTGATTGGGTTGCAGACTCCCATACCATACTCTTCTAATGAAAATATGTACTGTGGCATAATGGCAGCAGGTTGTGCACCTCAGTAGCTTACTGGGGGAATACAGAAAGCAGTCTTTGTGTTCATGCACCTGATATGATGAATGATAAGGTGTATAAATGGTTGTCAAAGTGTAAACGGTAAGTTTTGCCCATGTTATGTGCCATGTTACATTTTGTGTATTTATAAATTTTTTAATTAAATGTTTTCTTTTGATTTTTCTTGTAGAATTAGCCCGATTCATTACAATGTTGCATGAAAATCTGCTTTTACAACTTTGGGAGGAGGCTGAAAGTGGGTCATCAAGTGACTTGGCTACTGATGATGACTTGGACTATGTAAGCCAAAGAAGTTAGCAAGATATGGCAGATAGAGAAGTAGAGAATGAAGACCTTGATTCAGATGAGGAAGAAAACAGAAATGTAAATAAATATTTGGCTAGTCAAAATGCTACAAAATGGTCATGTATACCTGAATGATCCATTAGAACTAGGTCAGAAAATGTTATTAGGTTCTTGCCAGGGATGAAACCTATTGGATGGAATGCCAACACTGGGATTCAATGTTGCAAATCGTGTTTAATGGACAATATGCTACGAGATGTTTTGAAATACACTAATAATGAAATACAAGAAAACATTCTAGATGCATCAGTAGTAATACTCAAAAATATATTTATCCTGACACCTCACTATCTGAACTAAAAGGCTTCATAGCAGAACTTTATCATTCTAATTGTCAGAATCTAAAGGGTTTATGGAGAAGTGATAGATGTGGCGTTGGGATTTTTAGAACAATAATGACACTCAAGAGATTTGGTTTAAACTGCCTATACTTTGATGACAAAAAAACCCACCAAGAAAGAAAAATTTCAACAATTTGGCTGCTATTCACTTATTTGTTGAAAGCTTTATTTTGAACTGTCAAGCAATTTATACACCATCCAAATACATGACAATTGGGGAAAACTTGCATTATTTCATAGTTGTTGAAGCTTTTGGCAATATATGCCAAATAAATCTGCCAAATATGGTATAAAAATATATGCCCTGGTAGATGTGAAGACATTTCACACCTTGAATTTAGAAATTTATCCTGGGATTCAGCTACCAGGTCTTTCTTTGTGCAGTAATAAACCACATGACATTGTTACACCTATTTCAAAAGTAACCCAAATGTCGCATTTGACAATTGGCTTACTACCCATTGAGGTTACATTTTCTAAAAGAACACCAGTTGACCAGCACAGGAACTATTTGCAAGAACAAAGCCAAGATTCCTGAAAAAAATATTGCAAGTTCACAATAGGGAGAAATATAGTACAATCTTTGGATTTCAGAAAAACCTAACACTGGCCTCCGATATGGTGAAGAAAAATGAAGTAGTATTGATACTGTCAACATTACACTATGAGGATAAGATTGATAGTGAGACTGGGTGTGGTGGTATCTACCTGTAATCCCAGCACTCGGGAGGCTGAGGCAGGAGGCTCCTGTAAGTTTAAGGTCAGTCTGTGCTATGCAGTGAGTTCCAGGCTAGACTGGACTACATAGTAAGAACCTATCTCAAAATAAAGAAACCAACAAAAAAAGACTGATGGTGAATCCTTAACACAAATGAAGCCAGAAATGGTCACATTTTACAATGAAATGAAAGGTGGAGTAGACGTTGTTGACAAGTCATGCAGCAACTATGACGTCACTCGAAACACAAAGCGTTGGCTGATGGTTGTGTTTCACTTGACCCTAAACGTGTCAGGCACAGTTTCATAGTTGACAAAGAGTACAACAAGCACAAAATATCACGGAGAAATTTTCTTAGAGGATTGGGACTGGAATTGATAAACCATCAATTAACAGAGCAAGACCAATATGCATCTGCCCAAAGAACTCCACAAAAGAATTCTGGAGCAAACCCGTGACCAGACAGGTGAAACATCACAGGAACCTCCTAAGAAAACAAGATGACCAGCGAGATGTCAAGTATGTCCTACCAAAGAAGACAGGAAAACAAAACACATGTGTATCTGTGTAAGCAATACTTGTGTACAGAACATGCTGCTCTTATGTGTGAAAAATGCCTTAGGTGTGATAATTGAAGTAAAGATTTTTTTTTTTAAACTTTTTGAGGCAGGGTTTCAGTACACATTTCAGGCTAACCTTGAACTCTCTTTGTAGCCCAGGCTGGCCTTGAACTTGCAGCAATCCTCCTGCCTCAGCCTCCCAAGTGCTGGGCTTGAAGTGAAGATTATTTTTGTGGCAAGGTTTTATTTGTATTTTCATTGTAGTTCACATAGGAATTCATTTCTGCTGTTACTTTTTAGATTTTGTAAGCAAGTAAGCAGCCGATGTTGAAAATGTTGACTATTCTAAACACTTAGTACGTATTTGATATTTTATTTTATTGATATTTTATTTTCCTAAGTGGACATTGTATAATACAATAGGAAGTTCTTGACAAAGGAGGAAGACAAGAAAGGTGACAAGTATGATCTGCCAAACAGGAAAGGAAAGCTAAGCACATGTGCTGTCAGTGTAAGCGAGAATTATGTAAGGAACATGCTCTTGTCCTGTGTGAAGACTGCCTTGGGTGTGATAATTGAAGCAAAGATTATTTCTGCAGAAGAGTTTTGTTTGTATTTTCATTGTAGTTCACATAGGAATTTATTCCTGCTGTTTTTGTTTTAGATCTTATAAGCAGGTAAAGAGTTGATGTTGGGCCAGTGAGATGGCTGAGCGGTGTAAGCGTCTGCTGGCAAGCGCGAGGTCCTGAGTTCGACTCCCGGTACCCACATTAAAAAAAAAAAAAGAGGTGATGTTGAAAATGTCGCTGCTTATTCTACACACTCATTACATACTAAAAAAATGTAGTATTTTATTTTATTGATATTTTATATTCATGTTAGGTACACATTGTTTAGTATAATAAAACTCATAAAATTAAGATGAATAACTCATCGATAGAAGTACTCCTATATCGGGAGCTGGCCTTTCTTCCAAAATTATGGATGAGCATAAAATAAGATAAAATAAGAGTTAATGCAATATGGTTTGTGGGGGTCCAGGAAGGTCAGAAACCTTGTGGCTGAGACAAAGGACTTCTCCAGATTGCCGACTATTTATTGGGTATTGCAGCAGGGGGCATATAGAAATGTGCATGGAGTAGCTGAGGCAAAAGGTATGATAATGAGCAAGGCCCTGATCCCTAAGGTTGGCAGTGTTGCCCTGAGTTCTGAGTGAGATTTATTGCCCTCAGTTGCAGTGTCATCTTGCCTTCAGAGACATCGCAGTGTCACAGGCCACTGAAGTTCTCTACTGTGACCACTGGCGTGGAGAGTTCTACTTTCCATACACCAGCCGCTGTCTCTTTGGGCAAGTCACCTAGACCTGGGACAGACTCATAAGTTAATTTAGAAAGTCAATTGATTAATTCTAAAGCCTGCTCAGCGCCACCTCAAAGTGGTCTCCATAACTACTAAAAAACAAATGTGGGGTATGGGGGTTACGTACCCCCATGATGTGCCTTTTCTAAAAATTTGCTGTGATGCCCACAGAGGTACAAAATCTCTTCCCTCGGGAAATCAGACTTTTTAAAGTTGTTTTTAATTAGCATACTCCAAAATTGATTTTTTGTGTGGAAATTTCCTTGAGTTCAAACATTTCTAAAGATGTGTATAAACACCACCACAATCAAGATACAGAAAAAATTCCATCACCCAATGCATACAAACACACACACACACACACACACACACACACACAGAGTAATACCTTGGTTCATGAACATTTCCATTTGCAAGTGGAAACAAAAATGTTCAGCAAAACTTTGCTTCCATTTGCAAACTCCACACTGGGTGACAAACACAACCATGGCCATCTTCCCTACACAAACACAAATGCAACCATCTTCCCCAAAGTCATAAAACAAATTAAGTTTGTAAATGGAGGCATATATATATATATATATATATATATATATATATATATATATATATATTACTCCAGTTTCTTTTTCATTTCATATGAGTTTCAAATTCAGCTTATCAAATATCTACAGATTTTCTGCTAGGATTTTGACTGAAATTGTATGCAAACCATAGATCAGCTTTGGGGGGAATTGGCCTCTTTTTTTACTGATTCTGCAAACATGGTATGTCTCTCCATATCTTTACTTCTTTGATTTCTTTCACCAGCATTGGAAATTTTGCAGCACATAAATTTTGTATGTGTTTTTTTCTTTTTTTTTTTTGCGGGTACCTGGGGGTCGACCTCAGGACCTCAGGCGCCAGCAGGCGCCCGTGCCGCTGAGCGATATCACCGGCCCCTTTTTCGTATGTGGGTTCCGGGAGTCGAACTCAGACCCTTGCACTTGCCGGGCAGGCGCTTAAGCCACTGAGCCATCTCACCGGCCCTTTGTATGTGTTTTGTTAGAATTATACCTACATATTTTCTTTAAAGGGAGGCCCAATATGCAGTAATTTTGGTTCGTTTTCAATTGTTTACTACTAGCATTCAGAAATATGATTGATTTTTGTGTACTGACATTACATTCTAGCACATGACTAAATTCAGTGCTCTATGCCCTCTCAAAATTTATATGTTGAAGCCCTAACCCTAAAAGAGACTATATTTGGAGATAGGCTTTTAAGAAGATGAATATAAGGTCATAGTAGTGGGTCCTAATCCACTAGTACTGGGGTCCTTATAAGACAACAAGACACCAGAAACGCACAGCCAAAGAGAAAAGATCATGAGGAGACATACTGAGAACCACATCTGTAAGCTAAGGAGAAAGACATCAAAAATCAACCTTACCAGCACCTCCATCTTGGATTTGTACCTTTCAGAACTGTGAGAAAATCTATTTCTGTTGTTTAAGCCATTCAATATATGATATTTTGTTATGGTACCCCTAGCAGCATGGGCCTGGGGGAGGACAGAGAGCCCTGAGGCCAGTGAGACAGTGGTCCTGAGCACCACACCAAAGAAGGACAGAACCATGGCTGATACCAGCTTCCAGCTTATTGTATTACCCCCTGGGGCTTTCTGCTCTCTGGTGATCCCTGGAATTCCTTCTCTAGGCCTTTACCTGTCTCTTTTTCCAGTCAAAGTTTACCTCAGGTGGGAGCTACTCAAGCAAGTTATTCAGATATCCAGGCTAAAAATATTCAGTTTTCTCCAGGAATGTGCAGATGATGTCAATCAGTGCCGTGTCACACATAAGCCGCCGTCTCCTTGCTGCCCTGGTCACTGGGTTCTCAGTGCCATCTCTGCTCTCTCACCTGTCTTTCTAGAGCCTGAGCTAGAATTCACTGCTGCTCTAGGCTGTCCCTTTTTCCCTGTTGTCCCCTCCACCTCTTGTCCCATCCCAGTGGCCTCTGCTCTCCCTCTGCCCTCAGTTGCCTGCAATACCACACACGCTTACCTGGTCCACAAATGCCTGGCCCCCTGTTCTGGACCTCACTGGAGACACTGGCAGCTTTCTTGTTGGTCACTCTAGTCCTGCCCAGGACTTTCAGTTGCTTACAGCTACCTTTGCTTGACCTGCCTTGGATTACAGGACATATTTAGATCCAGGACTCAGAGTAATCACATTGGCTGGAGGCACAACTGTCAAAAAGCAGCCTGCAGAATAATCCAGAACCCTTGTCAACAAGAGGACTCCCTTTTTGGGTCTCAGGAGTTGGTGTGCACATGTTCAGACCTATGTGCTGGAATGAGATTGGAAGAGGGTGCAGCATGCGTAGGGTGGATGGGTGCACGTCATAAAATCATCCCCCACCACAACTCACACCTGCAGCAGGAGCCGAGGTGGCTGCAGCACAGCTGGAATGAAGTCACTCACACCCGGAAAGCCATCCCACTCCTGATCTGGCCCCTGCCGAGGTTCAGAAGCGTAATCTCTGGGGCTTCGTGTGTGCATCTCAGTCCTGTGCTCCTCCTGTCACATCGGGGCAACAAGCCTATTCCAAACACAGCTCCCTGTCTCCATCATTGGATAAATCCTGCCCAATGGTTAATTTTATGTGTCAATTTGGCTAGGCCATGGCACCTGGTTACCGACCAAACACTAGTCCAGAAGTTACTGTGAAGGTACTTTTTAGAAGTGATTAAAATTTACAGGTCAGGGGACTTGGAATAAATAAAGTTGATCACCCTCCATGATGTGGGTGGGCCTCGTGCAATCATCTGAAAGTCTTAACAGAAAAAACCTGGTGTATCCTGAGAAGAGGAAATCCTACCAGCAGACTGCCTTTGAATTTGAACTGCAACGTTCTGTCTTCCCTGTCTCCAGCCAGCTCGCCTGCCCTGCAAACTTTGGACGTGCCAGCACCCACAATTACGTGAGCCAATTCCTTAACTCCCTCTGTCTTTGTCTCTGTCCAAATATACATTATGGATATACAGAGGTAGATATAGACAAAGTAGATAATGTCTATATATAGATATTATATATATAGTGATATAATAATGAAACATCCTATTCTGTTTCTCTTGAGAGCTCTAATATACCACTAAGGTGGCCACAGAGCCTGTGGGGAACAACCTAGAGGCAGCGCCAGTGACAAACCCAGGAGGATTATTCTATTAGCCTGAAGTTTGGTTGATAGTGGTGCTTAAAATCGGAAGAGCCTGGGCACGGGGGTGCACCTTTGTCTTCCTGGTGACAGCTTGTTTGCATCTAAGGGCAGTAGACATGGGCCTGTGCTGTCACCAACTCCCAGCTGAATATATGTCCTGGTGTCATTTTTCACACCAGTCTTAAAGACTTAATTTATCCTAAAAGTGAGCTGATTTCTCACTTTTTTCCTGTTCTAGAGGAAACCACCAATATCTGTTCCAGGGATCTGAGAACCGCATCAAATCCACTTGGGAACTGCTATTTGTCAAATAATCATTTTCCAGGTAGAAGACCAGAAGAAGTAAGATCCAGGGCAGTGTGGTGCAGCCTCTCTGATCTCTGGTTCCTCATCTGCAAGATAGGCACCAAGATGGCCATTATCATGGTCAACATCATTGCATCATCATGGAAGTACTAGGGATCCACTTGGAGAAAGAGAGAGAGAGAGAGAGGAACGATCCTAGAAATGTTCTCTTTCCCTCTCGTTCTTCATCTCTGTCTCCTCTCTTGTCACTGTGTGATCCTCAAGAGATGGGAGATATTTGCTCAGGACTAAGCTGGGAGCCAGCAACCAATGCAGTTCATCAGTTTGAGCTAAGGAATGAGACTTGTGGGCCAGCAGGCTTTTAGCATGTTCTCCCATCCTGCCCTGCACTGAATACATTTCCCCTTTACCAGAGGCTGAGTAACTCCAGCTCCTGCAAACTTCAGGGATAATCATGCTGGTACTGAAGAGGAGATCGAAGGTGTCTACTTGTGTAGCAAGCCCAACAAGGGATCTGTTCATAAGAGGAAGAAGGCTCTCTGTACCCCTTAGACCACAGTTCTAGAACCAGGAGAGGTGGATGCTAATCCTGGCTCTGCAGTTGGCCTTCTGAGTGACTTTGAAAGGTATTATACAGGTGGAAGCCTTAGTACCTTTTTTGTAAAATAAGATTATTATTATTCACACACACACACACACTTCACATCAGAGTTTCTCAAAGTAAGGTTTCTGTCATGCCCCCCGAGGTGCTTGATGGTATATAGATTCTTGGGCCTCGTCTTGGCTCTTAACTGATTGGATTTTAAGGATCCGTGTTTTAAGAAGGGCCCCCGTGATTCCTAGTTTGAATGCTATATTGTGACCTAGTCATACATGTGCATGTTATTCTACCTGCTGAGATACTAACATTACAGCTAATTCTAGGTCTACTGGAGCAGCCAAATTTCTTTTTCAAAAAACTAAAATACAAATACTTTTATTGAGTCCTGGGAGAAATTATGATTCAGGTAATTGGCTCTTGAATAAAAGAATATGGTAAAAGGAGTGAGAAATGTCTCAAATTCTTTACTTCTATCCTTCAATCCACAACATTTGCAATGTGATCTTGCTGTTCCTTGAATCCAAAGGTAAAGCCTATTTCTTTTCCCTTTGTATTTGGGCTGGTTGTGGCTTGGTTTGGCCAATAGGATGAAATGAAAGCTGAAGTGTGAAGGGGTGCTTCAGTGTCCCTGAGGGTCCAGGGGGACTGGTTCCAAGACACCCCTATCTCCTAGGACACCAAAATACTCAAGTCTCTCATATAAAATGGCATAGTATTTACATATAGTCCATACACATCCTCTCATACACTTTAAATCATATTTAGATTACTTAAAATACCTCATGTAATATAGATGTTATATAAATAGCTGTTATACTGTATTTTACATTTGCATTTTTATTGTTGCTTTTTTTTCTGAATATTTTCAACTCACTGTAGATTGAGTGGGTGGATGTGGACCCATGTATGGTACACAGAAGGGAGCTGTGCTCACTGGGTGCTGACACTGTCCTGTGAGAGGCCCAGCCAGCCTGGGTTGAGAGGTGCCATGAGCGAGGGTCCAGCTGGCCCAGTCATGGGCATCCTGGGAGTTTGTGTCCATAAAGAAGCCAACTGCCAGCAAGCCAGAGAGAAGGGCCAGGCTCAGCAGAGCTTCCCCTGGATCCATAGCTGATGGCAGGTGCTGAGCCCAGAACAAATACATGTAACCCTGTGGACTGTAGAGGAAATGGTGGTTTTAACCTGCTGAGCCTTGAGAGAGTTGGTGATGCAACCACAGCTGGTTCCTATCAATGCAAATGGAAAGATTGCCACCAGCATGTTACTATCTGGACACATTCGCTTATCTTTCACCCTGAAATCAGAACACAGGCTGAAGGAGAAAAGGGGTGGACTGTGACGGTCCACAGGCCATGGTGACTCAGCTGCATTCCAGCTTATTGGCTGATGATTTTCCTGGTTGGATTGGATCAGTCCATTGTAGATGTTGCTACCATGGCTTCTTCCCTGTGTCTGTTCCCCCACCGTCTTTTCCTGTTTGCAGAAGGTGCAGGTAGTCTGGGCTTAAGCATCTGCCAAACCAACACTAAAAACATGAAGCACTTGGTTCTCAGGAAGCTATTTCTAGAGCAGTGGCAGTTGTGGAGGTGGGTCTGCCCTCAGACTTCACCCTTAATCAGAGACTCAAGGAGGCAAAGGCAGTGCCAAATAGCACAGTCAACATTATATAAACCTTAGTGCTCTAATGTGGAAGAAAAAGCTATTTATGTTTTCATAGCAGAAATTACCAAATTAAAGTTCAACAGAAGTTTTTTGAGTGACTGTGCAAAAGATGCAGTGATTTTCAACTGGGGGTCTTTCACAGTTTGAGGGCAAGATGGGAGCAGTGTGAGATTTTTACATTACTAAGAAGGGACCTGGACTGTACAAGTGTAGAAGCTCTGTCTTTAAGAGTTAGATTGTACCGTGGCCTCCTTTAGGCAGTGTTTAAGTGGTCTCCCTTTGATGAGACTGAGTAAGGTTTTAATATTGGAAATAATACCTGCATTGTATATCGTATGTGGTTTCTATAAGACATAACTCCTGCCTTTAGTCTAGCAGCACCCCTGAAATGCACTGAAATCCTTTAAAAATCCCTTGCGCATATTCTTAATGAACATTTTATTTTAAGGTGGTAGATTGGATGGAAATTAAATATCAAACTTGGTCAAAACTCTAGTCCTCAGAACCTCACTGGCAGACGTTTGTGAAATAGCCACATCACAAAAATTGCGCACGGTTCCCACACAGCCCTCAAACAAAAGGCCAGGAACAGGACTGAATGCCTCTCCCTAGGAGCTGGAGTGAGGACTGGCGGAGGGTGGACATTGAACAAGTTCATCTCTGTACATTGAGGAGCAAGGCAGGACAAATTTCACGCTGTCCATCAAAGGCTTCAGTGGAAATCCACCCCAGTGCTGCTCCTGCACTTGTAGTAGGGCAGCAATGGGAATTGGGCTGGGAAGGGAGAGTAACTGCAGGACCTCACTGAGGCACCCCACACTCCCAGGAGGGCAGGAGCTGCCAGGGCGGATGCCCTGTGCCTGCGATTCCTGGTGGGTGTTCCTCCTGGCAGAAATGTCAGGCACCGGAAGGGGGAACCTGCTGTGCTGAGGAAAGGGTGTGGGCTGGGCTGGGGCCAGGGATGGAGAGACAATACTGAAGGTGGTGCCGGATGTCCTTGAGTTGACCCAGTGCTCTCAGGGAGGTGGGTTTCTTTGAGCCCTGACTGCACTGCTGAGTTTGGGAGAAAGTCTACCTCCACGGCAAAGGCTGGGAATGGAGAAGCTGTGCTCCACCCAGATGGCCTTGGGTCTTCTCCTGCCTCAGCTCTGCAGATGCGAATGCGTGGCGCCTCATCATGCACCTCCCTTGCCTGTGCGAAGTCAGACCAGACCCTGGCTGCCTATGGTGGAGTTCAAAGGGTCTAAGTATCTGAAAGAGCAACGGAGGGGAGTTTGGGGGCCCCAGAACAAGTAAATGTATGGAAGTAAACAACACAAGATGGACCTGCCCAGGGCCTCAGAGCAGATGACTTCTCTCCACAGCAGCTGTCTAGACAATTTATCCCCTGGGACAAGTTTGCTCTAAAAGCTCTAAATCTGTACCGCTCTGGCCACATCTACCAACGCTTCTGGAGTAAACTTGACCCAGTCATTTTTCTAGCAGAAGCGAAGATTTGGGGCTGTCACCCAAGCACTGCAACTGGTCCTCCCCAAGATCCTTGATGGCATCTACTGCACAGGATCTGTTGCTCTGTCCAGATAACTGAACTCTTGGGATCAGGTTTTTAAAGAGTCAGCAACAGTTGAAACTAAGAGAGAAAGAGGAAGTAGACATACTGAGCGCTGACTGTGAGCCAGGCACTATTCTAGGTCTTAAGAATTTGGATTAATTTGCATTTGGAACTGGATTCAAGGTTATATAAAAATGGGGCAGGACAGATACAAGATAAGGACAACAGCATGGATATTGGTGTAAGGATTGCAGATGTTTCTGCAGACTTTGAGGACTCCACTGCGGGTGGGAACAGATGTGGAGGCCCGCGGTGCTGCCCTTTATGTGGATGTTGTCTTTGGCATGAGGGGCCCAAAGTCCTTTATCCAGGAGAGCCCAGCGAAAGACCTCTAGTCTGTTTTTGGCCACGTGGACATCTGGGGAGCTGCACCGAGGCCTCCTCCACTGTGCAAGCAAAGGAGCGCCTGATGGATTTCTGGAGGAGGGATGATTGTCTTATTCTCTTTGCTGCCCTACTCAGAAAAATGTTCAGAGTTCTTTTTAAGGCGTTGCATGTAGGATCATTCTTGTTGCAAGCTATGCATATGCATCTGTTTAATTTTAACTCGAGCTCTCTACCAAAAGGCAAGTTCATTTACTCGGAGCCCAGACAGAAGGTTTTCCCAGTCCTGACACCTTGCTTATTTGCTACTTAAAGGCTTTTGGAAGAAAAGAACAGATTTTTGCATTTTGTTCCCTTTCCTATTTCAGGAAAAAAAATTTTTTAAAATCCTAATTTTTAAACCCAACTGTCCTAATTGGAAGAGATTCTTGATCTATTTCCTTGCAGTCTGTTTATTTCTGGGAAGTGTCCAGAGCTCTTGGCCCCAGCCCGCTGAGGCTGCTCTCCAGCAACTTCCTGCTGTGTGGCAGAGCAGTTGGAGGCCCACAGTGGCCTAGGAATACGTGACCAGCTGCTGGGGTGACAGGTAGGTGACAGGCAGGGGCATGCGTCCCCTGTCTGGGGACTGCCTCGGCCTTGTTTCTAGGTTCCCCAGGCTGCTTTTCCACATACTCACTCACCAGCTTCCTTTGCTCAGCCTACCCCATTTGGTTCTCTTTTATTTTTAAAATTTTTATTTTTATTAGTGCATGTTTGCAGTACATAGTGACCACACTCATTGTGGGGAGTTGGTATATGTGCATAACACATCTTAGTCCTTTTTACAGTCCTTTCTGATCCCCGCTCACCCTCTTTCCATTCCTTGGTTCCCTTCCCATTTGCAAAAGATCTATCTCCCTGTTCTCTATTATTTATCATTTATTTTGCTCTTTCATTTATTTATTCTTTGGGCTTCTCATATAAGAGAAATCATGTGATATTGAAGCTTGTGTGTCTGATTTATTTCACTTAACATTATGGTCTAGAGGCGCATCCATTTTCCTACAAATGACTCAAATTTATCCTTCTTGATGGCACAGTTGTACTCCATCGTGTACACCACCCTGCCTGCCTCTCTGCACGAAGGGGCTCCGCTCTGGGTGTGGGTACAGGAACTGGGAGTTCAGGTGGCTGAAGGCTAACTCTGGAAGCAACCAGGCCCCTTCCAAGTGGAGCACAAGCCCAGGCCAAGTGCAGCCTGCCTGGAACTGCTAACAGCAAAGAAACTGCTAACAGCAAAGCAGTCAGACTGGACCAGGGCTGGACCCAGGTCACAGGGAATATGTGAAAAATGATGTCTCCCCACAAACTCCTGGTGATTCAGGTGACATCAACCCCCAGAGAGCCTGAGGGACTGGCAGAGGGTTAGGAAAACACTGAGGTGACTCACAGTCAGGTCACAATAAAGAAAAACTTGAGACAAAACAAACTGAACAAAGTTCAGGTGAGCAAAGAAGGGTGCAGCAGCCTGGACAAGCTACATGGAAGGGGGACAAAGAGATGCTTAGAGTGGGAGACCCCGGTGAGGGTGGGCCAAATGTTCTCTAGTTTCATTTTAACATTTACTTGGGCTTTGGTTTTCTTCTGTAGGAACTTAAAGCACTGAGCAACCCTAAATTAACAGCCTCCCAATTAAAACCTTCTTTTAACATGGGGAGGAGTGGCTGGGTTCTTAACACAAGATGACAGGGAAGAATTCTAGAGGTGACCGAGAGCAGAATTGGCACACCAGTGGGCCTTGAGTGAGCGCTAGTTGACTTGCAATGTGTGTGTTTATGTGTGTGTGTGTGTGTGTTTCCCTTAGTTGATGTTGAATACAATGGCTGCCGCCACTCCCAGATGTTTCCGTCAACCTCTTGCCTACTGCAGAGCACCTGTCACCTGCTGGACCAGTGATGGGGAAGGAAGGTCGTGGAGGGGGAGATCTGGGAATTTCAGCATCAGCTCTCCTGAATCATCAGACTTGGGAACGAGTACCGCAGGGGTGCATCCTTGTCCTCATAAAAATCACACCTGACCTCAGGGAGTCTCACTGGCATTGAAACTTGGAGACAGATAGATAAGCTGTGGACTCCAAAATGCATGTAAGGCATGCAGGGAGAGCAGAGAGCTTACAGGAGGAGGTGCAGGACGGTCTGGGGGCCAGTGACGTGGAGATTGGAAAGGGCGAGCAGAGGGCCTTTCCTGAAGACGAGGCACTCTTTAGCCTTCTGTTTTCCCAGGCTGGGAAGGGACAAATGGTCCTGGGGTGGTGGCAGAAACACTCAGGAACCTGGTCTTATTCAGAGAAGCAGAGAAGGCCAAGCTCTTTTTCAGGAAGCCATTTGTCTCTGTGGAACCAGGGAAAGAGAGGTCTTTGTTATTAAGAATCCTAGAAGGTGGTTCTTGCCTCCGCCCTGGATAGAGCATCCATCCAAAAGCTGATCTAAGAAAGTGCAGCTCATAGGCTCTAGAAATAATTTAAAAGAAGACCAAATAACCTTGATGCAAACAAACTCTGAGACACGAAGAGCAATCAACCACATCAATAGAAGAGCATGCACCAGATAAATCTAACATGATCTGATCTAACATGGATCAGAAACAAGCAAACAAAAAAACCTTAACACGACAATTTTATCTATTTAGGACAGTCACAAAGGACAGATGCAGGGACTCCAGTGAAAGATGGCAAGGCAAGGAGAGGTGGTGAAATAAATCTGTCTTGGTTACTTTCTCATTGCTAGAGCACAATACCCCTGATACCCACAAGTTAATTTTAGCTCACAGGTTGCAGAGGTTTCGGTCCATAGTCAGCTGGCTCCAAGGGAGGGTGGCATGGTACAGGGGCATTGCAGAGAAGAACAGTTCATGGTATGACAGGCAGAAGGCAGTGAACTGCAGCAGCAGCCCCCCTTTCCCTTTTATTTTACTCAGGCTACAAACATGTTGGGTGAAGCCACGCACATCCAGAGTGGGGCTTCCCGTTGTCCACACCCGTACCTATGCTAAACCAATCAGTGGACTAATTTAGTGATCACACACCCTTAATCCAAGTTCACCCACTCATGATCCACCCACCTCTGCAAAGCCCCATCTGTGAGCACATGAGGATTTGGACCTCTGGTGGACATCTGGGTACAAGCCATTACAGACTGGAGAGAAGCGGAAGGACATAGGGAGCAAAGTCCATGCAGAAACACTGTGAGAGAAGAAAGGGTGGGAGAGGAAACCAAATTCCAGGCACCAGAGAGGAGTTAGGACCAGAGAGCATGCGATAGAGATGGCTGAGGCAAAGGAAAGCAAACATATGCGAATCTGAGGCTCCAAAGAAACCAAAACAATAGAATGGAACAAATGTTTTAAAATGTACTTTAAAACATTTCCTGGAATAAAACAAAACTTGAATCTACTTATTGAATATTTACACAGCACTTACAGGGAAAGCCGATTTAGGACAATCTAGTAAAGTTGTGGGACTTAAAGTCTCCCTTGGGCAGTAAAGCACCAAAAACTAAGTCATGTACAAGGAGGGAAAAAAATCAGGTTGAGCTCAGTCTTCACCAAAACAACATTTAACGTTAGAAGAGGATAGAGAAACATTTAGGAGATATTTAAGGAAAGTGCAAACCAAGAATTTTATATCATACAAGCTGTTCAAAAATTATAAAGGCTACAGAAAAAAACACTTTGAACATACAAGAACTCGGAAAGTATAGTTCTTCTGAATCCTTTTGAGGAAACAACCAGAAGATGAACTTCGGCCAACTGAGAGTCAGCTAAGGAAACTTCAGCCAGCAGCATGACTGGCAGCAGTGATTATATTTAGGCTCTGATCTCAGACTAAATGTAATGTGGTGATAGAATGTAAACCTCATGTACCCTGGCAGCATTGAAATAATTAACTAGGAAAAATTAGCGAACAGAAATTAGAATGAGAAGGGGGTAAAAATGGTAAGAAGTACATAAAATTGATAAAATTGGGGAACCAAAGGAAATAAAGAATCAGATGGTAGAAATATGTAAGAGTCCATTTTCTGTTACTATGATAAAGTCCTAGAGGCTGGGTAAATTACAAGGAAAAGAGATTTACTTAGTTTACAGTTCTGGAGATTCAAGGGCAATGTGCCAGCCAGCCTTGGCTTGGCTCTGGTGAGGACACATGGCATGGCAGTGGCACGGAGTTGAGATGCGTGTTAAAGGGAGAGATCACATTGCAGGACAGGAAATCAAGGAGGGGGTTGTGACCTCCCAGCAGGCCCCACTCTTGAAATTCCCACGCTCTCTTTATATCACCACACTGGGACCAAGCCTCCAACACGTGAATCCTTGGGGACAAGCCACACCCACAACGTAGCAAAATATTAATATAGTTAAAATTCCAAAGTAGAAATTAACAAAGATGGTATTACTTATCTAAGTCAGAAAGCATGGCAGAGATAGAAGATGAGAAAGAAAATACTAATTGTACTATTGCCCAGTAGTGCTGAAAAAAGGGTTGTAAACCCTTGAAAAACCAGAGTTTTATGTGACAATATAATTATAATCATGAGAACAACATTCCAAATCCTCCAGCATCAGAACTTGATTCTCTCTCTTCTCTCGAGGGCTTCTCCCTTGGTCTGCTTTCTTCCTCCTCTCCTCTACTATCTTCTCTTTCTCAGTCCGCCCACCTCCAGAAAGCAAGTGCGTCTTATACTGAAAGAAGTTAAAGAATTGTAGTCAGAGAACAAAATCATATGACAGATCTAAAATCAACTCATCTTGCATATCAATAAACACAAAAGGTGAATTCATCCATTAAGACAAATGATTTTCATATTGTAGCATAAAGTAACATCCAACTCTAAGTGGTTTAAAAAAGATATGCCTAAAACAAGTGAGCTGTAAAGGTTGAACACAGAAAGACTGAACAGAGGCGTATCAGGCAAGCACAGATCAAAGCAAGCAAATGATGCCTGTTTATTGGGGAAATGAAAACCAAGACAGAAATCAAATTTAAAAAGACAAAGAAGAGAGCATTATACTACTGAAGAATACATTCTATAATAATGATAGAAAAGTCAGTGAATAGGCGTAGAATCACATAGCAACAAAATTCATAAAGTAGAAATTACAGACAATAGAAGGAGAAATAGAAACAGGAAGAAACTCTTCAAGCTGCTAGTTCATATCAGATTACATAAAAAAAGAAGAAACTAAGAAAGTTGGTCCGATTGATAAATGTAAAAAATCTTTGTCTTTTTTTTTTTTTTTTTTTTTTGTGGGTACCGGGGGGTCGACCTCAGGACCTCGCGCGCCAGCAGGCGCCTGTGCCACTGAGCGATATCACCGGCCCCTTTTCTGTATGTGGGTTCCAGGAGTCGAACTCGGGCCCTCGCGCTTGCCGGGCAGGCGCTTACGCCGCTGAGCCGTCTCACCAGCCCAAAAATCTTTGTCTTGAAAGTGGATTGTTTGATCAGTTTTGCATGCCTATATCTTATAATCTGAGCAACTACTTTGAAGATAACAATATGCAATATATTAACCATTGTTAATCTCCTATTACCTTGTTTTGAAATTCTGTATCATTGTTTTTATTGTTTTTTTCTCTTTAAAAAAAAAAAAAGTGGAGAATCTGCCTTCTTTGTGAGGGTCACTGAAACCTCCATGAAAATTAATTACATCCATATTTTGAATTTCACAAATTCCCAAAAGTCAAAATAATTCAAGCAAAACTCCCTAATCATCAGACAAATTAGGCCTTGATAAGGAAATTAAGAAACAGAAAAAGTACCTTCCAACTAAAAAATTGTTTAAAAAAAACCTTCCTCTTAAATAATAAGACAAAAAAAAGAGATAGTTTAAAAAACTATGGCAATGGAAAAATCTCTTAACAGACCAGCAGTAGCGCTTCGAGGAGAATGCAGGTCCTCAAATGTTTGTCGATAAAAACAGAAAGAATAAAACAAGCATCCATCTCAACTTTTAAAACCTTTGTTATTTTTAAGCCAATCTTCAACCTTAATGTATTGTTTTAAAATCGATGTGTGGAGGCAGAGCAATGTACAGTGAACGACCCACACCCAACACGTATGATCCGGTGAGCGTGACAGGCGTGGCCACTCGTGGAAGTGTCCTCACATCAAGTGGCTGAATACACCCATCACGTCCGCGAACTTTTCCTCCTGCGCTCTTGCCGTCCTCTCCCGGGCAATCTCGGATCCACTTTTTCTGTAGCTATAGATTAGTTTGCATGTTCTAGGATACATAGTCATAAAATACATATTCTTTTTGTCTTGCTCCTTTCACTCGGCCTCATTATTTTGAGATTCATTGCAATATTTACAGATATAATTTTATGATGTCTGGAATGTGCCTCAAAATTATGGGGGGAGTGTGTGGGTGGAATTAAAGATAAACTGCAGTTGGCTGTAATTGGCAATTACTGCACTGAAGCTGGATTGCGGGTGTAAGAGCTATTATACTATTTTGACTAGTTATTTACATAAATGTTTCAAATTTTCTATAGGAAAATTTCTATAGGAAAAACCTTTTTAAAACCTTCTGCTCCACCTTGCCCTTCTTATGCTATGCTCTATCATGCTGTTGTATGGTTTGTCTTGAATTCTTAATTCTCACTCACTGTTACTCAAAATAATTGTCTTCAGGGCCGGTGAGATGGCTCAGCAACATAAGCGCCTGCCCGGCAAGCACGAGGTCCTGAGGTCGACTCCCAGTACCCACATAAAAAAAATTGTCTTCAGATTTATTCTTTGAGGATTTCAAATTCGTATTATTTTATGGGACACCAGAATAGTGGGTCAATTCTATTTAAAAATGAAACAAAATAGAGCCTCCATTTGATTTTAAGCTTCTAAAAATCCAGTTGCTGGACATCATAGATACTCATGCCCAAAGGAGGGGACGTGCCCTGACTGGATGCTCTTTGTAAGACTCCTGATGGCAAAGGTTCCTCTGACAGAGACATATTTGCAGGGAACTGAAGAATTCACTTTTGAGCTTGGTAGGCTGGAAGGGGGATGAGGGGAGGCAGGGACTGAGGTCATGTGATCAGTTACTGACAATCAGCTCCAGGGATATGAAGAATGCAAACAGTGAACTAGATGTGTCTTACTTTTTCAATTAAAAGATTAATAAGACATTAGTAAAATCAAAACAAGAAGAAACAGAACCAAAAGTATACTCAAACTTCCTTTGGAGCTAATGAGAATTTGCCTATTAAGGAGAGCTGGTCAGCTCTCCCTGTCATACTGCATATGTCTACCCTAGTGTCCTCCTTGAGAAAATGGGACACCAGCACTTGTTTATAGGGTGTTGTGGCTTATGTCTACATATCCCCCCAAAGCTTCATGCTTTCATAGGTAAGGCTTTTGGAAAGGGACTGGATCATGGGTGTGTGATACTGGGTGAGTTAACTGATGGATTTATGGCTGGGTGTGATGTTGGGAGGTGAACCCTGCTGGGAAGAGGTGGATCAGTATGAGTGTGGCCTGGGAAGGGTGTATATATACCTATGTCCTGCCTTGATGAAATGCTGCTTCCTGCTTGTCCTGCCATGGACGTTTCTCCTCTGTGATGCCTTTCTGCCATTCTGCCCTGCCTTGGAACCAGCCAACTATGAACTGAAACCTCTATAAACTGTGAACTAAAGTAAACCAATTCTCCTTTAACTTGTGGATACTGGGTATTTTGTTCCGGCAACAAAACAGTAACTAATACATACGGCTAATGTGCACTAGACTTGGCTGTCCCTAAGTGGGTTGCATTTATGGAATGATTGGTGGTGATGGACTGTTACATTTGAAAACTCACAAAAAACCCACCTTCCATAAGTGTCTTTGGGGTTGGTCATATACCTGGCTTTGGGCAAAAGGTCAGCAAGTGGTCAGCAAGTAGATGCTTGATTAGCACTTGTGCAGTGGGATTTGTCCCTTGGATGCTTGCTCCCAGGGCCAGCCACCATGTTGTAAAGCTGGCCAGATGAAAAGACCACACGAAAAGGACAAGGGGCCCAGCCTTCCATCCGCCCCAGCGAGGTATCAGTTATATGAGTGGAGTCATCCAGGAGGTCCCAGCCACCTGATTTCAGGGCCACGAGCCACTCCATACAAGATGAGCAGAAGAAACTTCCTGCTGAGGCCACATCAATCCATCAGACATGCAGGGTAAAATGATTGTTCCATGCCAGCAAATCTGCAGTGGTTTCTTACACAGGAGTTAACAACCCGGTCCATAAATATGATTGTGTTACGTCTCTGGAGAGCCAGTGCAAGTCCGCACAGGTGAAACACAGGAGAGAATTTGTCATGGAAACAAAGCCTCTACAGAAGTTAATTATTTGCTTTCAGCACAAGACTAGATTTAACACATGCTTCAGACTCATAACTTTACTGGAGAATTTCTGCTGTGTGGTGGCAGCTACCCAAGAGATGGATGGCATGCTCAGTGGTGCCCAGGTAAGGCGACATAGGAAAGGCCTTAGATGCTGGAAGGTGATCTGGGTCCATGTTATCAGGTCATGAAGCTCCATCGTAGAGTAAACCCTATCCTGCCAAGCCCATTCTCCATGCCCAGATGAATCAACCAGGGCAGCCTTGAAAAAAGGAGAAAGCCAGGTCCATTCCGGGGTGGCTGCCGAAGGTCAGAGCCTCTGGCCCCAGAGGAAGCCTGCGGCGTTTCTGGGACATGTTGGTTTCCAGATAGCAGGTGAGGATATGGAGCTAACAAGCTGATGGAGGGGGTTTCACATACTGGAGGCGAGTACACCCAGCTCAGGCTGTGAAGCAGCTCAGGAAATGGTCCCAGCAGGGCTACGCCACAGAAGGCAAAGCCAAAGAGAATGGAATGTTTCCATGAAAGCTTGGCCCTTCTCTGCTTCACAGTCATTTCCTGTGTGTATATTCTCTCAAGCGAGTGAAATTGTTCTAGCTCAACGCAGTGGGTGCAAACAGACCCCACCCACCATTTCCTGGGTGTGGGTGCTGTGGGCAGATGCCAGGAGGGATTTAGAAAGAAGCTGTGCTATTTAGGGTGTGAGGATTTGCTGTCATGCCAAGGCAGCAATATGTCTGCCCGTGAGAAATCCCCGCCCTCTCGCCTCTGTGCTGCATCCCCATACCCTCCTCGAGCTAATGCGCCCGTGCGAAGCCAGTCTGGGGGCTTCTCCACTGTGACTCCATCTTGTCCCTGGACAGGGTGCTCTGACCCTGGGCAGCATCTCCTGCCTGGGCTGGCTGTATCCAGCTCTCTAAGGGCTTTTAAATCCTGGGTTAATGCCAGGTGTGGGCGGGATGGGGATGATGTCATCCCATCTTGACATTTACCAAGAAGGTTCTGGATCTTTTCTGTCTCCAGAGGTGGTGGGATTGCGAGTCAAAACAGAAAACCCAAAGAGTGAGGCCGAACTGGGGGCCGGCCAGCCTTGTCCCCTGGCCAGTGCTCGGAGTTCGTATCCCTCAAAAAATAAGGTCATTAAGAGAAGCATATAAGGCTATTTTGGGGGAAGAAAAGGCAAAAATGGATGCCAGTCGACAAGCCAGAATGGACCTCCAGTCATAGGTACAGATATATTTTTTCATCTTGAAGAACCTCGTGAGCACATAGCAGAGCCCTATTTTTAGTGTCTATTGTGCGAGGTTGTGGCAGGGATGTGTATAACTGTGGTTTTCTTCTGACAATGATTATGCCTTAAACAGGGGAAGAAGGTAATGAGGGTAAAAGTAATGACTAATTTCAGGCCTCAAAAGCTAGGGTGTTCGAACAGAGTTTTCTAAAATGCCACCTAGAAGAAGGACTAGTTTTCATCTTTTTGTCTGATGGTCCCCAGAGGACCTGTGAAAGGGACACAACATGGCAATGTGGCAGTCCCAGTGTCCTCCCTGGGCCCTGCTTAGGGCTCAGCTGCCTGGTTCAGAGATTCACAGACTTTAGAGTGTCCCAGAATGTTGCAGAGACTAAGTAAAATTCTGATTCCCTGGTCCCAGCTCCAGGGTCTGGTTCCATTGGTCTAGGAGAAGCCTAGGAATCTGGATTGTACTCCCTGCCCTAAACCAACTATTTCCAAGAGATTGGGCTGTCTTGCAGCCAGCACACCCATAAACTCAGGATTTATGAGTGCAAAGGAGTCTGAGATATGGGGAACGAGAAGGTAGTGTCCACAGGATTGGATGAGGCTGAGAGGGAATATGGGGCAAGGCTGAGGAATCCAGAGGATAGAGACCTGGTTAAAGGTTGAGACCTACAGACTATTAGCTGGATGGCTGTGGCCATCAGCAGAGCCACTAGTTAAAACAGACCCAGAGTCAGATAGTAAGATGACTGCCTTTTGCATCTCACACTGGATCACAGCAAAGAAGATGTCCCTTTTTCTCCCTCAGACAGGGGAAACAAAGATGTTGTTGTTTGCTAAACAAAGATGCTAAACAAAGATGCCGCTGCAGAATGCCTGATGAAGACAAGAGAAGCCCAGTAGGGGTTGGGGAGAGACTCCACTGGATGGAGAAAGGCACCAACACACTGTGGTTCCAAAGGGCTGGCCAGGCCCTTCCAGGGCTGGGCACGGGACAGTGCCCTCAAGAGCTAAGTGCGGATTGTGCCAGGTGGCCACGCCAGTGGAAGGAGGCAACTGCTGTCAGATGCAGAGTGAACCTGAATCAGAGTACACGGAAGTGATTTATTCTTATTAAAATTCCAACATTGGACCTCAGGCTGCATCGCAAGGAAGGTCACACTTATTTTCAGAAAGAGCTCCTTTCTTACCACATCGAACAATATTATAGCTCTTCTCTAACATCTCTGCAGGACTCTGAATGATGTGCTTTATTGTGATTTTGGCCTGGCAGCACCGAGCCTCCTCCCCACAGAAACTGAGATGTCCTGGATTTCCTGGAAGTACCTGGTTCCCCATTCTTTATTGTTTGAAAGAGAAGAAAGCCCAGACCCTCCAGTTACATCAAATCAGAATCTCCAGGGTTGGGACGTAGATGCTTTGAGACTTAAAGGCTCTGCAGTGCCTTGGGTTCATGGTTAAGACTGACTCTGCCCATCACGGTTGGTGGGCACGTATTCATGTCCTCCACCCTAAGTAGAATAGCACGTATTTACCAGGTTTTTTAGTGGCAAGGGACAGAAATCCAGTTGAAAGTAGGTTTAGCTGAAGGGAAGACCTACTAGCTCCTATAATAGGAGCATTGCTCCTGGCTTGGCTGGATCGTAGGGCGTCAGAGGGGCCTTCCTGATTCTCTCCATCTCTCAGTTATTATTTCTCCCCATGGGCTTCGATCACAGGAAGACTTTCTCTAGGCAGGAAGCAGAGGTGACCCCTAAATGTCATCATACAGCGAGTAATTCTGAGAGAGGTACATCACTAAAGAGAGTCATATGCTCCCCAATTCATGTCTACACTGCTGGGGGAGGGATGAGCTGTTCGGCTAGGCTGAGCAGGTGTGTGACCCTGGGCTGGGTAAGTCAAGGCCACTTAAGGTGGGAGGGATCTGCCACACAAAAGAAGCAAAAACCGAAGTGTAGTTGTCTCTGCTGGGAACCAGGAGGGTCATATCGATAGGAAACTTGCCAACTTTTCCTCAGCACTTTGTGGATGCGTATGTCTGAGGCACTTTTAGAAAAGCTCTTCTCATATACTGTTTTAAAATACTACTAATAATCTTATAAGCAGTATTCATCAACTTGCCCATCAACAATACCCGACACCTACAACTTGACTGAGAAGAGGTTTATTTGGCTCACAGTTGCAGGGGGCTCAGTCCATACTCAGCTGGCTCCAAGGCTCCAAGAAACATCACGGTGGAAGGGCATGGTGGAGGAGAGCTGCTTTGTTCATGGCAGCTGGGAAGCAGAGTAGGAGAACAGAGAGGAAGGGGCCAGGGACCAGATATAGTACCCAAGGTCACTCCTCCATTATCCACTCTGACATGGCCAGAAGGGTGCTCCACTAATCTCCTGGGCGGCCCCAAGCCAATCGAGTTGATACAGTCCAGCTTAATCATCACACAAGTTGTGTCCCCTCTCACCCTCCAAATTCTCCTCATCCCTAGTTGAGGGGAGAAAGGCCCAGAGAGGTTTGTGCCTACTCAGACCTGCTAAGTAGTTGTTGACGGAGCTGGGAATTGAACCCAAGATTATGATATCAGATTTGGGTGGTAACCAGAGTAGGTCCCAGCCCCCAGGACCACAGTGAGCATGAGGTTTCCCTGCTCCCCTGGCTCGCCCATGGGCTTCAGTTGGGCTGGAACATCACCTCTTTATTATTTAGGCCTAAGGGACACTCTTTCCCCAGTTTGAAGAGTGATTGTTGTCTTAGAGATACTTTCTAGCAGTTCCTGAATGTTACAAACATATTTCCATAGGGCACTGAAGTGCTCACTGGCCCATCCATGGGAGGTCTCTAGGTTAGCTGGCCATAGATGTGGCCCCAGACTTTGTTTTGTGTGTGTGTGTGTGTGTTTGTGTGTGTGTGTGTGGTACTGGGGATTGAGTCCAAGGCCTTTGCATCGAGCTTCATCCCCAGCCTATTTTTTATTTTGAGACAGAGTCTCACTAAATTGCTAAGTCACCCAAGTGAGATTTGAAATTATGATCCTCCTGCCTCAGCCTCCCAACCCGCTAGGATATGGAGGGTTTTAAATTTTATTTCATTTCCATTACAACCCCTATTTCATAGATAGAATTCCTCCCTGCCTCGGTTCTTATTAGTCCTGGTCATGAGGTTTAAGATTCTCTGAAAGAAATAGTAGAATTCAAAATACTTGTATCCTGACTTGTCAGGAAAGTATACACCGAGGGTATATTATTCAATTTTCTGTTGCTATCACAAAATGCCTAAGGCTGAATATTTTATAAAGAAAAGAGGTTTATTTAGCTCAGAGTTTTAGAAGCTGAAAGTCCAAGAAGGGGTGGATGTTAGGTCTGGTGGAGTAAAGATTAAAGAAAAGGTTTAAAGATAAAGAAGCCTTTAATGCGGGGGGGGGGCAGGAGGGCTGCAGTAGGTTGCAGAGGACCCTCAGAGGAGGAGGCTGGGGAACAAAGCTTTTATTCATTTAGCTGGGGGTGGAGTTTGGAGGGGTGGGCAAGATGACCTAATGGAAAGGGATTGGGAGATTTTTGGAGCATACATGAAAGGGGGAGAGGAAGTTTATTTTGGGCTGGGGAAGAAGGAGGAAGTGGGTGATATGCTGTTGTTTTGGGCTTGTCGCCATGTTAGAGCACCTCCATGATGGCCAAGCAGCTTTCATATGGGCATGAACCCATCAGTGGAAACATCAGTTTAGCTTCTGGTGAGGAGCCCCTTGCTGCATTACAACATGGTAGATAGCATCATGGCAGGAGTGTGCACAAGAGGGAGAGGTCACATGATGAAACAGGACAAATCACATGATGAGTCTCCAGGGAGGTTTGGAGTTCAGTCTCATTCTTCTTGTTGCAACTCATTCTTGAGGGAACTAACTCACTCTCTGAGACTAGCATTAATTCTATGTGAGGCCACTTCCACAGCGACCCAACTACTTCCCACTGCATTCCACCCTTAAAGGTTCCACCACCTCTGTTGTCACACTTGGAACCAGGGTTCCAGAACATGACCCTTTTGGGGACACACAAATGTTGTACAAACCAAAAAAGCCTAGGTCAGCAGCCTAGGTTTTTTTTCCTGCTCAACCCACCTCCCTATGTCTTTATTTTCCCTCCCCCAAGCCCTCAGAAAGTTCCCATCTTTCATTCACTCAGTGGCAGCTCTATTATCTCTAAAATGCATTATGTACTTTTATGATTTTGCTCTCCTGCTGAGATTGAACTTTAATAAGACTGTGAACACCATTTTTAAATCCTGTTGCAGGCTTTCACTTTTTATATTCAACCTAACATGCATGTCTTTCCATGAATAAACAGATCACGCACCAAGTGGGGTGAGAAAATGAATTTTCTTTGTTGTTACACTGGTTCTTGCTGGAGGCACTGAGACATGTAAGAGAATATATTTCCACCTCCTTCCCTCGCTGACAGGAGCAGGAAATCCAAAACAGTCGCTTTCTCCACAAGGATGTCAAAGGGTGGTGTCACCCTAGTGAGATGTCACCTATAACTCATCTATGGCTAGCATCCTGACCAATAAGCCCTAAGATAAATAACTGGAGGTTCTCATCATGCTTCTAGCTGCAGGAAGGAGGAGACATCCTGGTAGAGAGGGGAAGAAAGGGGAGAGATTTGGGGAGGCTTGTGCCATTGCGGGCCACAGCAGTTAGAGAAAGGGAACAAAGAGTGATGTGGAGAGTAAGGGAGGCTGGAGTTACAAGACATGGTCAGATGGATGCTGCCGAGGATTTGGATTTAATAAAAGCCAGGAAGAGCATCCTGGACCTTGGGGTTTGGGCTTAGCTATGATTTTGCCAAGGGTGTGTGACAGGGTGCAGCCTGAAGCACGATCTGGGGTCAGAATCCTGACTGCGTCGACTGCAGGTGAGGGGAGATGAAGAAGTGCCAAGGACACTTGTGGAAATGTGTTGGGGAAGGGAGGTGTGGGATGGCTGGTGGTCCCTTGGAAAGACGATACTGACAGGTGGGTGCACTGGGCTCTGTGCTGAGGGAAGCAACACAGCCAGGGTGTGGTGAGTCTGGAGTGGCGAGGGGGCGATGAGAGGAGGCTGTGTGCAAGTGTGAGTATGCATGTGTGCGTGCACACATGTGGTGTGTGCTGGTACATAAATGTCTTAGAATGTTTTCCATTGCTATAATAAAATTCCTTAATGTTGGGTACTTTATAAAGCAAAGAGGTTTATTCAGCTCATATTTCTGGTGGCCGAAGGGCCCAAACAGCCTACAAAGGCTGGCCAAGGTTCTTTGGTTACATCACAAGGTGACAGAGAAGCATAAAGGGACAAACTGTGCAGAGAAGGGGCCAGGTGCACGGAGTGCGCTCACTCTGTAACAGCCCACTCTCAAGAACTAACTCGCTCTGCCCCACCGTTCCTAATCCCTTCTGAGTGCAGCGCCCCCTGCCCTAATTACCATCCTCTAGGCTCCACCTCTAAAGATTTCCCCCTCAGCACTGCCGCAGTGGGGACCTGGCACTGGGCAAATGCAGCTCTAGGGGATGCGTTCAAACCAGATTGAAACCCTGGCGGTGGGCATGGACAGGGCAGGAGCCCGTGAGACAGGAGGAGGGGACAGAAGGCAGCAGCTCCAGGGGTGGCCACCACTGTCTTCCTCTTTGGCTCTGGGCATGGTGACATTGCTCTGGCCACTTGGGCGAGGCTGGCGAGGATGACAATAATGACCTTGCACCTCCTCCCTCTGGGGCCAGAAGTGGGATCTGATCACAAGTGGGGCAAACGGTCCTCTCCTTAAAGCAATCCTGTATGTCACCAGCTGTCCTAGGCCCTTGGGACATGGTTCTGACACTTGTAGTAAGCAATGCTAAGGAAGATCCCATGAGCATTCCTCAAGGAGCAGGCCATGGGCTCCATATGTCACTCCCACCTGTCCCCTTGGGGAATCATGGTCCCTGAGATGCCATGTTGCTGGCTCGGTGCCCACCTTTCTCCTTCTCTCCAACTCTGAGTTTCTGCTCTGGTCAAGGTTTCATGTTCTTAGGCCGAGTTCCTGGGTTCCTGTGCTGCCATTTCCTGCAGCAGGTTCCCTGGAGGTGAGGGGGCTTCCAAGGCTCTGGTCCAGGAAAGACCCTCCTGCTGGAAACAGCCATCTCAGTTCCCACTTGTCTTGCACATCAGTGCTTTTTCCTGCTCAGAAGTCTGTTGCGCACAGACGCACGGATCTCCCACTCAGAAATGCCAACAAGGAGGCACCTGCCTGCTCCCCCTCAGCTGGAGAGCGGGTGAGGCTGTGTCCTCACGGAGGAGGTATCGAGGCTGGAGCAGTATTAGGGCGAATGGGAAAGTAAATCAGCTCAGGGCAGTGTGAGGAGGGCGGAGCTCATAGATGGGCGAGGGGATGAAGTCAAAGAACTGGGGTCTGTGGGACACGAGAGAGTAGAGTTCCTGACCACACTCTTTAAAACAAGGTGGCGGTGTGGATGGACAGGGCTGAGCCTGGGCCAAGTAGAGACACCAGTGCATGGGACTGGGGAAGAAGGGAGCCTCCAGGAGTGGGCAAAAGTGAGTGGACAGAAGGGTCGAAGTCGAACCACACAAGCTGAACCTGTGGTCTCCTTCAAGGTGTGCAAGAATGAGCACAGGGTCCCGGTGGAAGTAGACTGGGATGATGGGTGAGGGGCCATGTCTACAGGGAAGTAGGACTCAGATTTTTAAAGTGGACCTCAGAAGAGCTCCTTCCTGTAAGATGCTGGTTTAATAGTGAGAGGAGAAACAAAGGTGGTGAGAAGGACAGATTCGGGGCGACTAGGGAGGCAGAAGGCTACAAGGTCGTGGTAAGAGAGGACAGGCCAGACCAGGGGAAGCTCTCAGTGAGGATAAGGCCCATGTGTGGCCATCTGGTGGCAGCTGAGGTGGAGGGAAGGGTCCTTGGGAGAGAAGGTCCCCAGGCAGGATCAGGCTGGGGTATGGAGAGGACCACTTTGTGGACAGCAGTGCTGTAAGGAACGCTCCCTGGAATCAGGGCCCAAACATTAAGAAACGTAAAGCAGGATCTTAGAGATCGTCAGAGAAGGGGAATCAGGCTGGGAAGAGTCTGGATGCCAAAAGGGGCTGGTGTGAAGAAGAAGCAGTTGAAGACCCTGAACTAGGTCGGGTCTTGGCTACCCTATTCACCTTGGTCTGGCCACCCCATAACTAGGGCTTTGAAGTCTGTGGAGAGGAACTTAGTTCAAAAGCCCCCTCAACCTATAGGGGTCTTGCTTAGGAAAGGACTCTGGGAAGGCCTAGCCGAAGCGGCCACGCCAAGCCTGAGGGAAAGTGGCTTTCAAGGAAGTGCTTCTGTGTCAGGAATTTACTGGCCTTTCAGAGCAGACCGTAGATGGACACGGACACCTGGGGCCTCCTATAACAAAGCGCCACAGATGGGTGTCTTAAACAACAGAAATTGATTCTCTCACAATTTTAGAGGCCAGAAGTCTGAAATTAAGGTGCTGGTGAGGCTGGTTTCTTCTAAGAAAAATACGTTCCAGGCCTTTCTTTTTGGCTTGTAGACATTTATCTTCATGTTCATAGGGTGGTGTTCCTGTATCTAAATTCCCTTTCAGTAAGGACTCCAGTCATACTGGATGAGATCCCATCCTAATGACCTCAATTTAATTGAATTCTTTCTTTCTTTCTTTCTTTTTTTTGTGGGTACCAGGGGTCGACCTCAGGACCTCGTGCGCCAGCAGGCGCCCGTGCCGCTGAGCGATATCACCGGCACTTTTTTCGTATGTGGGTACCGGGAGTCGAACTCAGGACCTCACACTTGCCAGGCAGGCGCTTATGCCCCTGAGCTATCTCACCGGCCCCGGATTACTTCTTCAAAGACCCTATCTCCATATTAGGCCCCATTAACAGGCAGTGGGGGTTAAGGTGACACTATATGAACTGGAGGGAGGAGTGTCACAGTTCAGCCATAGCTCTCCCCTCGGAGGCAGGATTTCATCACATTTACACATTTGTCCTTGTAGGGCTGTTTGTTTTACACAAATGAGTTTTCACAGTTGTTCTAAACAGGAATGGTCCCACCATGACCACCTGCAGGCCAGAGAGCTCTGTCGTGACCTCAAGATAGCTGTTCTTGGTCGTCTCTTCATAGGTTCCCGTTGTTCAACTTCTGGTTGCTCTGCTGTTTTGCTTGTTGCAACCAGGACTACAAATCCAGGTGAGGTCTCTCAATGCTTCTTCACCAAGACCTCCACTGTGGTTGGCAGTGCGTTCCCTTAGGCACGGAATTCTCCATACTCTGGTCTAAATAAAGTCAGTCTCCTTGGACACAGTGCGGGGCTCTTCGTTAAGATCCTCCTGAGCAGAACCTCAGCACCACCCCCTGGGAGCTGGGGTGGGGCAGGGAATGTCTGTCTAGCTGCCTGACTTTCCTGGACTGACCCTGCTCTGCTGGTGTCACTGGGAGAAGGGTGGTAGCTCCTGGTCTTCTTGGCTTGCCCCATCAGGTGCCCAGCTTCTGCCCTTCAACAAAGCTGGGCCAGGGAGGAGAGGAGAGGATTGAGTGTCAGTCCTCTTGTGCTGCTGCACCTGGGACAGAGCTGCTCTTCTATGAGTAAAAGGGGACAAGGGAAGGAGACTCAGGTTCTTGGTTGCACCCACCAGGGTGCAGCTGTCACAGCATGGAACAGGTACTGGACATGCGGATTCCTTTCCTGCTCAGTACCATTCACAGCCACGTAGATCCAGGAACAGGTAGATTTTATTCAGTGGCTAATGGAATAGAAGGGGAGCTCATGCTCCAAGGCACCTTCTCCCCAGGAGGTCTGAGTTCCTTTTTATTGGGACTGGGTCCTGAGGGGGTCTGGTTCGCATGCTGTCATTGGAGCTCTCCATGAGGAAAGAAGGAAATTTCCAGAGACCAGAGTGCCACCTCTTTTCTCCCCTAATTTAGGCACAGTTGGATCTGTCATGGCGCTGGTGGGTTTGATGTCATCATTATAATAAAATTGTAATGAATTTAAGGTTATCTGGAGTGTCAACATAGAGCCAGTCTGGAGTTCCTTTCAGTGGGCAATAAGTGGTGGTGGGGAGTGAGAAGCATGTTGGTGATGGGCATCCACTGTTACCTTTGGCAAGCAAGTGGTATCTGCTAGCAAACCGAGCTGATAGGACAATAGGTTGTCAGGAATCTGGGGGTTCAGGCTGGTGACAGAACTGGGGAAGATGAGAAATGCCAGTGGTCCACCCTTCCTGGGATAAGACTGTAGCCCAGATTAGAGATCTGGGAACAAGGGAACCCTCACCTTGCCTTGCTGGCCTGGGAGAAAAGCTGAAGCTCAGTTTTCCTAAAAGGGCTCTGGAGGGGGTGGGAGGAGACGCAAGTCATGGCCCAAATGCCACAAGCTTTTACTGTTCTTAAAAGGATTTAGCATTTAGTAGATTTATTAATGGAAATCTTTTATTTTCTGTCTTTATAGCATCTTCAGATACTTAGGAATGTCTTGTTCTTGTTATTGTAAAATTTCGTCTAGTAAGTGATTGTTCTGCTGGGAACAGAGTCCACTGAGCCACTCGTTCTGCCATTCTGGATTCCCACACGTCATGCCATTGAATTAATTTCTTATTCAGACCAGTTCTCCCCAGCTGGAACACAATTCTGCTGCTTGGGAAAGGGTCCTCACTGGCATCAGGGTGGGGGAAGTCAAGTAACTCATCTACTAAGTCTACAAAGTCACACTGAGTCACATTCTGGGGTTGGCACCTCTGCTGTCTGTCTCATCTTCTTACATTTGCTTTGTGGAGGAGACAAGAGAAGGACCCAGGTAACTCAGACTTTGTAGCCAGACCTCTTATTTGCTTTTTTTTTGGTTTGTTTTTTGAGATAGGTTGGCCTTGAACTCATTACTTAGCCCAGGCTGACCTTGAACTTGAGGCAATCCTCCTGCCTCAGCCTCCTAAATCCTGGGATTATAGGTGTGCGCCACCATGTCTGGCTTCATTTGCTTTTAAACCCTTTGCATGAGATCTGTGACCTCAGCTGGTCTGACAAGGTCCAACACCAGCTTTGCCTTTGGGGGATAGAGACACTGAAAAGTTATGCAGCTGGCCTGAGGTCACAACAGCAGTGGGTGTTTCAGCCAGGCCAAGCCCACACCCTGTGATGACCAGTGTGAAAGGACATCCCCTCTCTGAGGGGCTCTGCATCTGCACAGGATGCTGGAGAATGAGGCCTGTCCCAGGCGGCAGATCTTTTGGCACGGGAGAGTTGAGGACATTAGTGACCCTAGTCTCCTGTATGGTAGTGTTACTGGGTTGGGGTCTTGTCCAAGTTCTTGATGCCTTAAACAAAGAAGTGAGTAGCATACCCAAGAGTAGAGGGAAGATCAATGATATATTTGAAAAAGAAAAGACAAGATAAGCCTTAGAGGGTAGGAACAGGCCAGGGAGAAGAGATTAGTGTCCCAAGGGGATTTGGTGTTGAGAGTTCTGAGCCTTAAGGTTTGGGGTGGGATAAAGGGATTGGTCTGAGGTATGACTCCTGCCAGTGAGTGGCTTGACTTGGCCCCTCTGTAGGGCGGTAGAGTTTTTGACCTTTTATGGCCCTTAGATGAACTGTCCTGGCACCCAGAGCCCACGGCGGGGTCAAATCTGCAATCAATGGTGTGGTAATTAGGGCAGGGCCAGGGTCACCAAAGGTTGCAGAAGCTCACTGGGCATCTACCTAAGGAATATTGTGTGTAAGTAAGTTACCTGGCTACCTTCTGTATTGTATTTAGACCTGGGCATCCTGTTCCAGGGCTAGTTCAACACAGAAGGTGGATGCAGTCCCAGAAAGAAGGGCCCTCCCTTCTCTTGTCAGCCTTTTCCTTAGCTACTTCCTCCCTCTGTAGTAGTCAGGAGGCTGGGTCAGGACTGTCTAGTGTCAGAGTCCAGCACTTGGGCTCTGGTGTCAGACTAACAGAGTTCAGATTCTCTTTAAACCTTTTCCCACTGTGCGATTTCAAAGAAATTATGGAACCTTTCTGTGCCTCACACTACTCCACTGTGAAATGGGAATGTACAAAGGCCTTAATGCAGAGTGTGGCCTATAGTACAGTCGTCCTTCCTGCTTTGTGGTTTTGCTTTCTCCATTCTTAGTTATGTGAGGTCAACTGGCATTGTCATGGCTCAAAGAACCCCGCCTGACTTATGGCCAGAAAGCCAATAGTAGCCTAATGCTATGTCATGTGCCAACATCCTCCTCCTCACTCTGTCTCCTCAGGTAGGCACTGGGTCATCTTTTATCATCACAAGAAGGGTGAGCACAGTTCAATAAGACAGAGAGAGAGAGGGGGGGAGAGCATATTCATATAACTTCTATTATACTATCTATTATAATTGTTTTATTTTATTATTAGTTATTATTTTAATCTTTTACTTTGCCTAATTTCTTAAATAAATTTTACCACAGGTGTGTATGCATAGGGAAAATGTGGTATATATAGGGTATGACTGTAAATCCTGACTTGTCAACTTCACTGGATTAAGAAACTCCTTGTAGATCGTGAAAGCAGACTGGGAATGTCTGGGTGGGTCAGGAAGGTGCGCCCTTGAATACCATATCTGGTCCCTGGCCCATTCCTTTCTGGCACTGTTCTCTTGCTCAGCTGCCCAGCCAACATGACCTAAGCAGCTTTGTTCCACCAAATATTTCCACCATGATGCTTCTGCATTAGAGCCAGCATACCATGGACTGAATCCCCTGAAACTGTGAGCCAAATTGAACTTCTCCTCCTTTAGGTTGTGGGTGTTGGGTTTTGTATCTCAGGGACAGGAAAGTGGACTGAACATAAAGTTTGCTGTATCTGTGGTTTCAGGTCTCCACTGAGGGTCTTGGAACAAAACCCTCATGGATAAGGGGTCTTTCACCAGACATACCCTCACTGTATGGGTTCAGGGAAAGCTAGCTCGTTATTTGAAGTCAATTCACAATCACATATTAGGGACCTCTTGTGCACTGGAGGCTATGTCAGGCACTGAAGACCCAGTGGACAGGGCAAACGCAGTCACTGCTCTCATGGAAAATGGCCAGGGAGTCCATGGGAAACACTGACCTGAAGTAACTACAGTGTGGTGAGTGTTTCGGCAGGGAAAGTGGCACGTACTAAGGATATGACAGTCTGGGATCCCCTTCCTGGCCTCAGGTAGAACCAGGCACCAGGGCTGCATCTGCAAGAGAATGGATGACAGAGCCCAGTGGGGGTCTCTGTTTCCAGAAAATTATAGGAACAGCTTGGGGCAGTCTCCCGGCGAACCCACCAAAGAGGTGCATGTTCCAAAGCCCTGTCAAAGCTCTCAATTTGTGGGGTTTCTGTCATCATCCACAAAGGGAAGGACTTTTTGTTTATTGGGGATAAATGGCTGTTCCAGGTGATGTAACAGGCCCAGTTGGCACTGTCTTAAGTCTGGTATGTAGGTCAGGACTTCCCCTGTTGCTGCGTTTCTTGGAGGCAGTTTGACTGTTTTCTTGTCTTTTAAAACACTCTCCAGAGAGCTTATTGTCTAAGGGGAGGGACCTACAGGCATCTGGCCAGGAAGTTCTGAGAGGCATTCTAGGGGTACATGCATGCACATGCATGTGTGCACACGCATCTGTGTGTGTGTGTGTGTGTGAAAGCGAGAGAGAGAGAATATGAAATCACAGCAAGTGTAGCAGCCTTCCATGTCCCCAGTCCCCACCCCAGCAGTGGTCATGGGTACAACTGACTTTAATCACAGGAAAGTATGAAAAACAAAGCGAGTCTCAGAGACAAACAGCTCCTTAAATGGTGGCCACCATTAAAGAGGGAAGAAATCTTCAGATCTGACGGGGAATGCCTTTCATAGTTACTTATAAGATGTCCAACTTAATTCACCCATCTCCTCTCCAGACCTGGCTCTAAGATCTGGGATCTGACAAAAATGAAGAATCCTCCAAAAACTCAGGTTTTAAGAAGGATTCAAGAATGAATAATGGTGCTGCCATCATCAATATATATGAAGATTTAATAAAAGGATGCTTTGCATTCTGTCTATGCCGCAGTTTTGTCATCTGCAAAACAAATAATAGTGTCTATTACAAAGCACTGGTTTGAAGATGAAATGAGTTAATTTGGGTCCCCCTGAGCCACAGTCTCACTTTCTGAAGTTTCAGTTACAGTCAACCACAGTCTGAAAAGATTAAATGGAAGATTCCAGAAATAAATAATGTATAAGTTTTAAATTGTGCACCATTCTGGATATGATGAAATCTTACCACTTTGTGTCACTCCATCCCACTGGGGATGTGAATCCTCTCTCTGCCCAGTGTGTCCATAGTGTATACACTACCCACCCAGTAGTCACTTAATATGTTATGGTTTATATCTAGATGTCCTCCTAAGGCCTCATGCACTCATAGGTGGGCCTCAAGGAAGGTGATATGATCATGGGGGTATGACACTCGTGGGTGGATTCGTCCACTGAATAGTTTATAGCTAAAGTGATGATGGGAAGTGAAGCCTGGTCTGAGGAGGTGGTCACTGGGAGTGTGGCCGGGGAGGCTCTATCTCCCTCCCTCCTCCTTTGGTCTCTCTGTGCTTCCTGTCTGCCCATGCCATGAGCAACTCTCCTCTGCCAGGCTCCTCTGCCATTCTGCCATGACTTGGAGCCAGCTGACTATGGACTGAAATCTCTATAAACTGAGCCAAAACAACCCATTTTTTCCTTTAAGTTGTGGCAATTGGATACTGGGTCTCAGGGACAAGAAAGTAACTAAGATAAAGGCCAGTGGAGGTAGGAAGGATCCCACAGATTCAGGCTTCTCCAAGTCTATAGTGAGAGCGTCTCAGAGACTCTGTCTCTAAATGCAGAATGAAGCCAGGACGTCTGCACACTTGAAACAATTCCCAGAGCTCAGGGCCCACAGACCCCACGGGGCCTGGGTACAAATGTCTGAAACTACGTTGGCCCTCTGCTGAGCAATGCTGAAGGCTGAGAACTGTGACAGGAAGCACACTGCGGTTGGAGGAGACGGGAGAGAAACTGAATTTACAATTGGGTTTCTACATTCCTGACGGCAGATTTTGTTTTGATTTACACACCACAGCCCTTAGCATCAGACTGAGTTCTCCTGCCTGACCCAGAACACTTTGCTTTACAAATTGGAAAATAGATGGGTGTGCACACCCTGGGACTGCCTCACAAACCACGCCAATAAATTCTTCCTCAGCAGCTCTCAGCTCTGAGCCACTTTTCCTGCATTCAGCTGCTCTGTGAATTACAGGTGAATAAATCATCTTTTAGAAAACTCTGTTCCAGCAGCTACATTCTGCTCATTTGTCTTTCTTGAAAACATAAGGACTTGTGTATTTTGTTAAAATGAGCTGAGGAGTGTGTGGTCTGTGTGTGTCAGACTTTCTTGTCGGAGTCCTCTTTCTCCCCAGAACTCTGAGTCCCTTCTCGCGTACTCCCCCACTCCCACACGCTGCCCTTTGTGCTCGCTTGAGTCCCTCCCTTCCTGCCTGTCTTTCTCCTGCAGCTGATTTCCTTCCCCACCACTGCAGCAGAAGTCTAATCTCAGGAATGGATCCCAGTTTGGAGGACATCGTGTTCCAAAGTAGGCTCTTGGGTGGCCACCTGGGTATAGATACAATACTTTCCCCTAAATCATTCCCAAGACCCAAGATTTTCAGCATTCAGTGACTAAACACCAGACCACCCTGGAAGAGGGGGTGATCCACACGACCACCTCGCATCACAGCAACCTCATCAGAGGAGCTGGCAGCCCTTGGGCTCTGCAGAGAAAAACAAATGACAAAAACCCTGGCCGCACGGGTTCGAGTAGCATCTTCCAGGAATTTGTGTCCTCCCAGAGCCTCCGAGTGGGAGCTTATTTGTGCATAGGGTTGTGGCAGAGATAATTAGTTAGGATGAGGTCACTCTTGAGTAAGATGGGCGTTTAATTAATATGACTGGTGTCCTAAGAAAGAGACAAAGAGACAGGCATGTGGGGAAGACGATGTGAAGAATCGCAGCAGGCAGGGATCAGAGTGATGGAACCAAAAGCGAAGGAGCTCTGTGAACCATTGTTGACCCCTGGAAACCGGGAGAGAGGCACGGGGCAGGCTCTTTCTGAGGCCCTAGCAAGCAGCAATTGTGTGGACACCTTAATTCTGGACTTCCGGCTTCCAGAAGTGTGAAAGAACACATTTCTCTTGTCTTCAGGAAACAGGACTTGTGATGCAGCCCTAGAAATCGAATCCTCTGCCCTGCAAGTGAGTGGGAAGACAAGCGTTCGCCGGGGTGGCTGAGGTTTCCATCACAGAACTGTCCGTGAAATTCCCGTTGTCCCTGGCCCTCCCGTGTGGGAGCCAGTGCTGTCGACTAAGCTGGAGTTTCTTAGACGGTGCTTCTTGATCCATTGGTGGCTTGCCAAAGAAACGCAGTGCTTGGTCTATGTCCAGCCCACCCAGAACCTGCCTGATCTCATCTGATCTCAGACGTGTAGGTCTTCACTTTTTAAAAATTAAAAAAAGAATGAGATAGGCCTGTGTGGCTCTAAAAGGCAGGGGTGGGGGTGTCGCAGTGCAACACATACTGTGTATTTGCTTTGATTACTGTATTTGTGATGCTTTCTACATGCTTAAAAACATACAGTTAAAAAAGATTTTTAAAAAACCTTACAGTAGAGCTTATGTCATTTCTTCTTTACAACAGATAGTTTAAAATACATAGCATTATCCCCACTTTTACAAATAACACATTATAGCTTGGAGTCTGTGCAGCTCGCCTGAGCTGGGAGTTAAAGGTGACTGCCCCGTGCGTGCACTTGGTCCTAACCTACCTGGCTACACTGCAGCACCTAGAGATGGATCAGGGCCACGCAGGCTTCTGGCCACTGGCAGGTGTGGCAGTGGAAGTGCCATGCTCTGTTCTTGTCTCCCTCCCCCCAAGGCTGATGGAGATACCATCCAATGGCCAAGTGGTCGGACAACCCGCTGCCCATCACCCTGGAAGCAGGACTGCTGTCTTTTAGGACACTAACCAAAGAATATAGTTTTACCCTAAGAGTTCATCTGCGAAAGAAGCTCCACGAGAGTTTAAGAGCTGGCCCCAGGTTCAGGGGTGTGGCTCATGGTCAGCCTCCTTGAACCTCCAGCTTTCGTTGGTTTTTGCAGTGGGTCACAAGCATGTAGCAAAGAGCATTTGCATTTTTAAGAGAGAATCTCGGGGAGTGAGCACACCCATTTTAACACTGAATCACCTTTGGTGGGATTTCAGGTTTCATGTCTCCTTAAAGGTTAAGTTTTAAAGCTACCAACAATGGCCAATCAGCCTAGAACAAAAGTAGGTGTATTTAAAAAACTAAATAAAATTCTACCAAATTCCACGTGTAGGAAGTTCCCATATGCTTTTCTCAATGGTTCAGGGGTGGGAAGTTTGGCATAGAGGATCCACATGTATGTACATTTAGGAATGCACACCCAAAAGCCTTGAACCTGAAGATCTGTCAGGTTCAATCTCACCACAAGCCACAGCTATTTATGTGCGTTTGCTCCTTCTATTTCACACTGGCCTCAGGATAACCTATAGAAAGAGATGGGAACACAAACGTAATGCCAGTACAACCGGTGTCTTGGGCAGGGAGATAGAACAGGAAGCCATTTAAATGGTCACTATTGTGGCTGTGTCAGGTTCCCACTGGCCAAAGGAGTCAGCCTCCTGCACCAAAGAGAGTTAAGGCTGCTCTCAGCTTCCTAATTTGGGGGCAAATAGGCTCACAATTAAGGTATACTCTTGTTTGCTCTTTGCAAAATTCCAACCAGCTCAGGTGATTTCCCCTCAGGATTAATAAATTTTTGAGATTCATCTATCCATGCCTGCCAAGTGAGATGGGGGTGCAGGTGGTTGCAGCTGGCTGGGTGAGGTGGGGCACTCCTAGAAGCACCACCCAAACCAGCACTTTTGTGTATAATCCCTTTGAGAGGTTCTGCTGGAACCTTCTGCTGGAAGTAGCTGGTTTAAGCATCGCAAGAAGGCACGGTCGCTGTCAGTGCTATCCTGGTGTGGGTGGTTCTGCAATGCTGTTCTGCACTAACCTTTTCTTAGACACCCAAAATGCTATACAGGAGATGTCCTCATACTGCCCTTAATAGTTACAAAGTGTATTCACACGTGTTCTCATGTCACATAGTGAGGAATTATTTTTTCTTTTATGTTTGATTCATAAGCATCACCTCAGCTTCACCTTTTCTAAAATGTACACAGGTGACTTTTGACAAATGCGTACAGTCCTGGGCATAGTCCTCCCGCAGCAGGGAGCCTGACGTCACCCCCGCCTCCCTCGAGTCCCAGCTTCCCCGCCTCCAAGAAGCATCCAGGGTTCAGACTGATTAGGATTTCTAAGTATTTCCAGAATTTATTTACCCTTATGATAGACATATCAATTGTTTCTTGTTTGTGGCTGTAATGAATAAAATTGCTAGGAACATTCAATGCAGGCATTTTTGTGTGCAGACATATGTTTTTGATTTGTCTTGATATAATACCAAGGAATGGAAGATATATATATATATATATATATATTTTTTTTTTTTTTTTTTTTTTTTTTAAGAAGCCACCAAAGAGTTTTCTAAGGCGATCCCATCCTTCTAAGCCATTGCCGTCAGCCGTGAATGAAAATTCCAGTTGCTCTACGTTCTCACCAATATTTAGTGTTCAGGCACTTACATTATCACCATTATTGTGGGTAAGCAGTGATATGTCACTAAGGTTTAATTTGCATTTCTCTGAGGACTAAAGATGTCGAATAGTCTTTCACGTATTTATTGACCATATGTACACTTTTCTTTGTGAAGCATCTGTTCAAACCTTTGGCTCTTTTTAAAAAAACATTCTTTAAAAATATTGAGTCTTAGGCATTCTTAATATATTCTGGAAATGGTAGATTTGTCGGATATATGGTTTGGGAATATTTTCTCCAGTGTACACTATTAGGAGCAGAAGTTTATACTTACTCCACAGTCATGGTGGTCTTCCATGTTTTATTCTAGCATTTTGCAGTTTTACCATTTACATTTCGATATGTAATCCACTTTTTTTTTTTTTAATGTGGGTACCGGGAGTCGACCTCAGGACCTCGCGCTTGCCAGCAGGTGCTTGTGCCACTGAGTGGTATCACCGGCTCCTTTTTTTCCTTTATGTGGGTACCAGGAGTCAAACTCAGGACCTCGCGCTTGCCAGGCAGGCGCTTAAGCCGCTGAGCCATCTCACCGGCCCAGGTAATCCACTTTTAATTAGTTTTGGGGCGGCAGGGAATCAATGTTGATTTTCCCCAGTATGAATGTTCAATTGCTTTCCTTATTGAATTACTTTTTGTTGCTGTTGTTATTAAAAATCAGTGTCCGTATATGTGTTCATCTGTATCTGATTATATTGTTTCATTTATCCATTTACTAATTTGTATGAAAATATTATACCATAGTGATTCTGTAGCTTTATAGAAACTCTTGGAATCAGGTAATACATATTCTCTAATTTAATTGTTTTAAATTGCTGTGGATACTTTGGGTCCTTTGTATTTACCTGTGAATTACATAATTCTTTCATCAGTTTCTACCAGAAAAAGCCTGCTGGATTACGGAAAATTTATATCTCAATAATTTTGAGTCTTGCAATCTATGACTATATTATCCCACACCATTTACTTAGGTTTCATTACCTTACAGTAATGTACTGAAGATTTTAATGTAGAAGTCTTGTGCTTCTGATAAGTTCATGCCGAAGTATTTTTATTTCTTATGCAAGTATTAGTGGACTTGGCTTTCTTAAATTGCACTTTCTGGGCCGGTGAGATGGCTCAGCGGCGTAAGCGCCTGTCTGGCAAGCACGAGGGCCCGAGTTCGACTCCCGGAACCCACATACGAAAAAGGGGCCGGTGATATCGCTCAGCGGCACTGGTGCCTGCTGGCACGCGAGGTCCTGAGGTCAATCTCCGGTAGCCTCCCCCGAAAAGTTGCATTTTCCAAAAGTAATATAGAAACATAATATTTTTAATATATTGGCCTAATATCCTGTAACCTCACTAAATTCACTTACTGTGGTAGCTTTTATATGGATTGCTTTGTATTTTCTGTACACACAAGCATGCTGTCCATAAATAAAGACTTTAACTTCTTTCTTTTCAACTTATGTCTTTTTTTCTTAATTCCATGTATTATCTAACACATCTCATCCAATACAATTTCAAATAGAGGTGGAGAGAGCAAGAACTGTTTTCCTTGTACCCAATCTTAGGGGGAAAGCAAGTAGCCTTTGATTGTTGGGTGGATTTTTCCCACAGATGACTTTTATCAGGCTGACAGTTCCTTTCTATTTCTAGTTTTCTAAAAATTTCCTTTTTTTTTTAATCATGAATGGTTATTGAATATTATTTTTATGCACGTGTTACGGTTTAGAATTTCTCCCCAAAAACCTGTGTATTGAGAGGAGGGGCATTTGGAAGGTGATCGGGTCATAGGTGCACTGCACTCATCAGAGGATTCATCCCAAGGTGAGTTCAGAGTTGAACGCGCTGTTAGGAGGGAGGGCCTGGTTGGAGGTGGTCACTGGGGGCGTGGCCTGGAAGGGTACATGTCCCTCCCTGGCTTCTCCCTTCTCTCTCTGCTTCCTGGTGGCCATGATGTGAGCAGCTCTCCTTCACCGCACCCTTCCGCCATGCCCTTCCTGCCTTGGGACCAACGGATTATGGAGTGAAAACATGAGCCAAAACAAACCTTTCCTCTTTTACCTTGAGGGTGTTGGGTATTGTGTCTCAGCAATGAGGAAAATGACTAAGGCAGCATGTATTTAATGGGTATTTAATTTTCCCACTTTTATTGTTAATATGATAAATCACATTCTTGGTTAATATTAATCTCGAATTTTAGGTATAAACATCACTTGATCATGCTGTACTGTTATTTTATATATCACTAAATTTCATTTGGTAATATTTTCTTAAGGATTTTTTTAGTGTAATTGTGAGGTTTGGTATCCAGGTAGGTGGTATTTTCTGAGAAATTTCTGTAAAAGCTTATTTACACACACTAATAAAGTATCATTTCATCTTTAAATGCTCAATACAATTCAGCAGTGAAGCCATGTAGGCACAGAGTTTTCTTTGAGGGAATATTTTAGTTAAAAGTTTAGTTTCTTTAGGAAATAAGGGTAAATTCAGATTTTTCTGTTTCTTTTTAGTTTAGTTTAATAGTTGTATCTTTCAATGAATTTATTCATTTTGTATAAGATATTGAATTTATTGATATAAAATTTCCTTAATATTCCTTTGTTACATTTTTAATGTCTGCAAGGTTTGTAGTGATGGCTCCCCTTAGATTCCTGAAACTGAACATTTCTCTCTCTGTCACTTTCTCTTTTTTCATATAATTATTTAATGCTATAATTCCCTCTAAGCATTTCTTTAGCTGCATGCCACAAATACTAATTTTATTATCATTAATTTGTAAATGCTTTTAATTTCCTTTGTGATTTCTTCTTTTATGTTCAAAATATTTTGAAATACATAGCTTCATTTCCATATATTTGAGAATGTTTTGATCTTTTATTATTAATCTTTCATTTAATAGTGTTGATGTTTGAGATGATGCTCTTCATGATTATAATACCTTAAAATCTATTGAGACTTTTCTTTTTTTTTTTTTTGTGGGTACCGGGGGGTCGACCTCAGGACCTCGCGCGCCAGCAGGCGCCCGTGCCGCTGAGCGATATCACCAGCCCTTTTATCGTATGTGGGATCCGGGAGTCAAACTCGGGCCCTCGCGTTTGCCAGGCAGGCGCGTTCGCCGCTGAGCCATCTCACCGGCCCATGAGACTTTTCAAGTAGCTCATTGTAACATCTGTTTTGTTGAATGTTCCTTGTGACCCTGAAATAAATGTGTATGGGGTTGTATTTTATGTGCTATGAATATCAATTAGGTTGGTTGACATTATTGTTCAAATATTCTTTTTTAAAATTCCTCCTACTAATTACTTAGAGAAGAGTGTAAACGTATCTATGATTGCAGATTTGTCTATTTCTCTCTGTAGTAGTTCTGCTCATTTTTTTCTAAATATATTTTAATGCTCTTTCATTAACAGCATACACTAATAGATTTTTAGATTTTGATCATTTGAGTCTGTTATCATTAGGAAATATCCCTATCTCTGATAATTCCTTGAAGTTTACATTGACATACTAATAAAAACTTTCCTATGATTGGTGATTGCATGATATATCTTTCTCCTTTCTCTTGCTTTTACCTCCTCTGTGCCTTTATTTTTAAAGAATGTGTCTAGAAAGTAGCATATAATTGAATATAATTATATATTATATAAGCATATAATTGTCTTTTACAGACAGGCCACTTTTTAATCAAAATGGTGAACCAGCTTCACTATTTGTTTTCTACTTACCACATCTGTTCTTTGTTTCCTTTCTACATTCCTCCTTTTAAATAGATTGAACAACTTTTAATATTCCATTTTATCTCCTCTAGTGACATTAGGTTTTCAGTCATATATTTTGGGAGATCAAAATATATATTAACTTATCACAGTCTACCTTTAGTTAATATTTAGTTAATATTATGCTTCATGTAAAATGTAAAATCTTAAAATAATTCACTTCCTTTTCATCTTTGTGCTATTTTTTCTATGTTTTAATTTTAAGTAGACAATAAACCACACCATATATTCTTAATATTTTCATTTTAAACTATTGTTTGCCTTTAAAAAATGTTATATTTGTCATTCCATCTATGTATACTTTCATGTATATTTGAGTTCCCATCTGGTTTCATTTCTTTTCAGCCAAATGTACTTTTAATATTTCTGGTAATGTCGTGTATTGACAAATTTCTTCAGCTTCTTTTTAATTTGGAAATATTTTAGCTTCACTTTAATTTTTCAAGGCTATGTTAGCTGGAAATAAAATTCAAAACTGATTTTTCCCTTAGCAGTTTAAAGACGCTTTTCCATTTTCAGTATTCTTATTGTTATTCTCCTACATAGTTTGTCTTTTTTCTTTGCCTAAATTAAATTTTTTTTCTCTTTAGTATTCAGAAATTTTATTAAGATACCTCAAAATGTAGTCTTCCTTTGTTTACACTCAGAATTTGTTAAGCTTGTTGGATCTGAACTTGTTAGTTTGATATATATTATCAAGTGTAGAAAATCTTTGTTACATATTTTGCAATATTTTTGCTGTAATATTTCTTGCCTCTTCTTTTGAGTCTACAATTAGACATTTTAAAAATGTACAAGTACATTAATTTCTCTGTTAAGAATCCCATCTGCTTATTGTATCCACCTTTTCCTTTAAACCCTTGAGTAAATACTAAACAGCTTTCTAAGATTTCTTATTCTGTTAATTCCACTTCCTTGGCCATCTCTGTGTTTCTGTTGACTATATTTTCCCTGGAATGAGGTCATATTTCTTACCTCTTATATGTCTAGTGATTTTTTATTGTATGCTGAACATTGTGCATACTATATTGTTGGGGGGGTCCGAATTATATTTTCATCCATTTGAGAGCCTGGAGCTTTATTTTGGCAGCTAATTTTCTGACAACAATAGTTGCTCGAGGCTGGAGTAGCCCTTACTTTAGGGCACAGCTTTTTGGGGGTCCCGACTGAATGCCCAAGTTTCCTCCCTCTCTAGTTTCTTCTCTCTGGCCAGTTGGGCTGCCTGTGTTTCTCAGCATGGTGCCCTCTCTGTGGTTCTCACCCACCCCTCAATCCCAGTGGTCCTTCTCTACCAGGCCTTGTAGAATTTCACTTGTACACATGTAGCTTAGCCCTAACTCTGGATGTCCATGATGCAGATTTCTGGGACATTTTTCCCTGTGTAGCTTCCTTTTTGTGGGTATCCTCCCCTCTCAAATTCAGCACCAAAGTAATATTTTGCCTTCAGCCAGTGAGAACACTGCTGTCTGTTTCAGTACCATGTATATTCATAGCACAATTTAGAATGTGTTTGCAGGTGGAAATCCAGCACACACTTGAAATCATTTCAAGTGTCCTTTTCTCAGGGGCCACAGCCCCATCTGTTGTACAAGGACTGAAACAGTTGTACCACTTTTTCTTTTCCAGTTTTGTATTTGCTTGTGGTCCAAATGTAAGCTCAATACCCAATATTGCTTCACGGACTGACCTGGAAGTCTCTGGTCACCCCCATTTTACAGACGGGGGTGTGGATGGAGGTTTGGAATCCCCATACCTCTTGCCCAGTCAGGATCAGGTGAGCTATGAGCATCAGATTCCTGAGGAGAGCCCTGACTTCTGTCTCTGCTTTTTGGTCTCTCTCTGCCATGTTTCATATCCCGTGACAGCAGGGGAGTCCAGCCCGCAGGAGTCAGGATTCCTGTCTCTTGTCCTGTGCTACATGTAGGCCTCTGTCTTGGAGACTGGATAGTGAAGTACACAGGTGCAGCCTGGGTGTGGCAGGCCTGGGATGCGGTTGGATCCTCTTCTCACCAGTGGTTGGCCTGGAAAGAGTTCTTTCCTCACAGCCCCATCTTCACCTCCTTACCTACAAAAAGGGGTAGAGCCCCCACCTTCTGGGGTCTGGCGGCGACCTAAGTTCCCCACTCAGGCCTGTGCCTGCTGTGGTAATGTGCTCCGTAAGCGGGAGCTCCCCACCAGGACGTTGTCAACCGGGGGTTGGTGACTGACAATCCCTGCCCTGCCCTCTCTCTGCAGGCACCGTAGCAAGTGTGAGTTATTTTGTTTATTAAAGCTTTCTGAAGCAACGGCCCTTTTGGTGAGTCCCAGGTGTTATTAATATCTCTGAATCATGCAGTTCTATAAATACCTTTCCTTCCTGTAAGTGTGTTATTTTTTCCCCCCTCACCTCACAAAATTGTAAGTCAGCAATGAATTTATGAATGACAGTGCCTTATCCTCCATTCTGTGATTAGGGAAGCCTTAGGGAAGTGAGCACACATGTGCTTTGGAATGGGTGGTCAGCCTGGCCTGCGGGTCAGTGTTGGAGGCCGTCTATCTAGGAGGTGCCATGGGGGACAGGGTCCACTGCAGAAGGGGCTCAGCCAAGAGGAGCAGAGTGGCTGCCAAGGGCCAAAGGTCACCACCAGCCTCAGCCCAAGCTGGGCTTCAGTCTTGTGACAAACTGTTTTTCCAACCTGGCAAGCATTTTCTTGTGGTGTATAGCATTTTTCCTGCATCCTTTTTGCCTATCCATGGAACCTACAGTCATCAGCGGGCCATTATTTTGGTCGTGCCCCAGGTCTGTGTCTTGAGCAACTGAGTGTGCCTTCAACAGAATTCGATCCTTTGCACATTTTGACTACCTAGCACCATTTTGCGCATATCATGAAGGATCCTCATTGGAAAATCTATCTCCAATTCCATTTTTATTAGTGCATGCATATTAATTTTACATAATAATGAGTTTCATTGTGGCACATTCATACATGCAGTCATACTTTGTAAATACTTTATATGATGATGAAAAATGCTGTTAGGAAGGGAAACACCATAGTTTCTGACAAAAAAGAAACATGCAAACATGGGATTTATTATCTTCAGCCAGCATCATGGCTTCTCTTTTAGTTACTTTCATTTCATAGAGAGAGAACTGGTGAGCATCAGTGAAGCCGTGGAGAGCAGTTATGAAGTCACCTTCCCGAGGAAGGCTTTAAACACAGGGGACTGGAGATGGACAGAAAGGCTTTGGATCCAGTTCCACCCTTGCCAGCTCTGAACAGAAGCAAGAGAGTTAGCCTCCCTGGCCCTCCGTGTTCTCATCTCCAAGTGCGACTAGGAACTGCTGTCTGGTAGGGCGACCAGAGTATCCTGGGCAAGGCAGGGCTGATTCATAAATGATTATTATGATAATTACTGTCACCAGTAAGGGGCTTGCCCTGTGGAAGTCTGGGCGAAGTCTGTATTTTAGAGTCGGTTTGGGGACATAGCTCTTTCACTCTTTTGGACACTGTGAAAGCTTGGTCTCTCCCTGAATTGACATTTGAGGCAAGGAGTAGCACTGCTCCTTGGAACCATCAAACAGGGCTCCCAGCATCCCTTGCTCCCTGCAAATCTGGTCCCAGGAGCCTTGACACTCAGTCACTTGGGCAACTCGTCTGCATTTGTTTTCAGGATTGGAAACCTAGGAGTCCTCCATTTGTCTTTGATGCCTTCCTTTCCCACATTTAAGCAGCCATTAGTTCTGTCACTTCTTCCCAGTCTCATCCCCTGTGGTCACTGTGTCCCCTGGAGTCGCAGTGCTCGGGCTGGTTTCCCTGACTCTAGTCAGGACTGCTGATTATCTTCCGCTGGCTTCCCGACCCTTTCCGATTCTTCATGGTCCAGGCCTCGCAAGGCCTCCTCGGTGCAGCACCTGTCACAGTGAGGCCACCAGGCTGCCTGCTCCAGAGTCACCATGCTGGCAGAGTCCTGGGCCCTTCTTTCCTTTCCTCTGGAGTCTGAATCTGTGGGGACGGGGCCTAAGCATGAACAGATAACTCTTTCTTACACTGTGCGCCGGGTCTGAGAAGTGCTACCCTATAAACCCCCAGCCTGCTTTGAAGCCCCTTCAAGACCAGAATCCCTCTGCAATCCCCATTTCTTTCCCCCTGAGTCCACCAACCAGACCCCTTGGTCACCTGCTCTGTACTTGTCTTCACCCCCAATCCTTTCTTCTACCGACGGAGTACAGATTCCCACAGGTGACTCTAAACGTGCTGGACACATCCTCAGCCTTCTCTGCAGCTGGGGTTGCCAGCACCCCGATGTCTGGTCATTAGGGGAGGCCTTCTGATAGGGAGAGGTGCTGGTATATGTCCCCCCAAATCAAGAGAGAGGCACCTATTTTTTTCCTGTCACCTGCTACTCCCTTGGTTCCTGTGACTGAATGTGGTTGTCCCTGGAATCGTGGTGGCCATCCAGTGGCATTAGGTGACAAGTCTGAGAGTGAAAAACCAACCTCTATAGGTGGTAGAGTGGAAGGACGGCCCTGGGGCCCTTGGTGGGACTGCAGTCAGCCGCAGCCAGCTGCCCCATGCCTCTCCTGGGCTGACCACGGCTGATGATCGATTCTGGTGACAGTGACTCATCTGTCATTGTCAGGATGACTCGCTGGTCTCTATGTGTGCCAGGATACCACAGACCCCAGGCTTTGGTGTCCCATTACCCACTCCTTTTGCTCTGGCCTTCTCCCAGTTGTGCACGCTCTTTAAGAGCCAACTGGAGTCTTCCATAAATGTTTGCCACTGGCATAGGTGACATTAAACGCCACCTTCTTTGACCTTATACTGCACTTAAAGTCTGCACTCCTGTGGATAAATGCTTAACTGTTATCAATTTTGTGAGAGTTCATCTGTCTTGCCATCTAGATTTTTTTTTTTTTTTTTTTGTGGGTACCGGGGGTCGACCTCAGGACCTCGCATGCCAGCAGGCGCCCGTGCTGCTGAGCGATATCACCGGCCCTTTTTTCGTATGTGGGTTCCGGGAGTCGAACTCGGGCCCTCGCACTTGCCAGGCAGGCGCTTACGCCGCTGAGCCATCTCACTGGCCCTAGATTTTTTTTTTGTTGTTTTTTATCTTTTTTGAGACAGGGTTTTGTTGCGCAGTTCAGGCTGGGCTTGAACTCACTTTGTAGCCCAGGCTGGCCTTGAACTTGCAGCGATCCTCCTGCCTCAGCCTCCTGCGTGCTGGGGATTACAGGCACGCACGATTGCCATCTAGATTTTAAGCACCTTATGCCACCTTGGTTCCACCATATTTCCCAGGATAGTGCTGGACATTGGTGCTCAGTAAATAACTGATAAATTGATGGTGTGATTGGCTATTTACTTGGATGACTGAAGCAACTCTTTGGTCTTCGCTTACTTGCTTTGTAAGCTCCTTCGTGGGCTACCGGAACACCAGTCTTCCATGAACTGGAAAACACAGTTCAAAGATTTTGTGGATTCGAAATATTGTATTTGAAATTGATGTTTCATTAACCAGAGTTGGCCAGTTTTGTTTTTGATGTTAGAGAGAGAGAGAGAGAGAGAATAAAATATTTTTGAATAAAAGAAAAATACAAAAATAGGAACAAGAATGAATAAAACAATCTTATGACCCTGCGTGAAAAAGTCAGCAAAGCAGCTGTGAGCGATGGCCTGACTCTGCTGTGACTGAGGAAGGCTGGGCAAGGCTCGTTTTGAAGAAGTGGGTGCTTAGCTTGGAAGGCAGCAAATGAAATCGATGCAGACCCCCTCCAGCTGCCACCTCCCACTCTGCAGGCAGAGTCCAGTGCAGTTTATCTAAAAGCCCTGCTAACTTCATAGGGTAAATCATTCTACTTGTGCATTTAAGTCAATGGGAATTTCAGTACACCTCAAAATACTTGCTGATTTTCTCTGAGTTTAGCAATTCTTACTGACTGAAGTTTTTGGGCCAATTTATACTCTGTTTTCTGAGGTAAGGGTCATTTTGCTATGCTTTCGCATCTCTCTTAAGTTTCACCACACGTGGTGTCTCTTGGACCAGATTTTAGTTTTGCATTTGCAATGGAGTGAGGAAGATATGGATTGCAGACCTACCTCTTGCCAGCACTTTACATAAGAGTCATCTGTAATGTTTCCGGCAGCCGTGTGAGGTTCATAATCTTGTTCTCATCTTACAGCTGTGAGAGCAGCAGCTCTGAGAGGTTCTATAGCCGGTGCTTTGCAATGTGGGGATTAATACCAATGTCAGAAACTTGTAAATTCTGTGCCAAAAACCCAACTCCAACTGGCTTAGCTAGAAAGTTCCTTATTGATTCCCAGAACTGAGAGATGCAGATGGATTCAGATACAGCAGGATCTAGAGACTAAAAACTGTCCTTGGGATTCAGACCTAGTTGTGTCCTGGTCTCTCTGTCCTCAGTCTGGCTCTGACCTTGTGGGGTCAAGATAGGTGCCAGCACTCCAAGTTTTCTTCTTATATTCTCAGCTACCCCAGCAGGTAAAGCAGTTTTCTTTTTTATTTTCCATCAAAGAGTCAGGACCTTTGATTGAATCTCATTGGTCTGGCTTAGGTGCCGTCCACTGGGATCTGAATGTTTGTGCCCTCACTTCTTCCATGTCCATATGTGAAAAGCTAACTCCCCTTGTGAGGTTATTTAGGGTGAGCCTCTGAGAAGTGATTAGATCACGAGGGTGGAGCCCTTATGCATGTGATTAGCGCCCTTATGAAAGAGACGCCCAAGAGTTCTCTTTCCTTCCCTACCATGTGAGAAAGATTGCTGTCTGTGAACCAGGAAGTGGTTATGTGGGTGCCTTGATCTTGGACTTCTTTGCCTCTAGAAGTGTGAGAAATAACTTTCTGTTGTTTACAGCCACTCAGTCTATTGGATTCTGTTACAGTGCCACAAATAGCCTAAGCCACCATGCTCAGCCCAATGCAAATCCCACGGATTTGTAACTTGTCTGAGCTGAGTGCTCTCCACCCCTCTTTTAGCTGCTGCACCCCATCAGGGAGCCGAGGCATAATACAGCTGGGCCACCCAGCCAGAGTGGGGAGGCAGGTCTCCAAAATAAGGTCTCAGCTATTTCAGGAGGAAGAGGATGGAGGAGGGTGCCTGCCCTGGGCTTCCTTGAAGGGCCTGCTTGGGACCACTTGCAAACCCTCCTCCTGGGCACCCTTCCCATCCAGATACACCCCTCCTCTGAGCAGGGGTTTATGCAGCAGGTGTCATCAGCTCTCATGCCAGCCTTGAGGTCCCCTCTCCTTGTCCTTCATCTACACAGATCCCTGGTCACCTTTCTTAGCTTTCAGGCTCCAAGCCTGGTTACCTGGGTAAATATGTCCTCCCAAACATCGCATCCCAACCCTTGACCTCAGAAACTTAACGTGTCTATGCTTCGGTGTGTAATAAATTAATGCAGATAAAGCACTTAGCACAGTACCTGGAATACCCAATGCAAATTAGGCATTAGCTACTATTGTTATTGTCTCATCTGGAAATCATGAAAATTAGAGTTAATGCACATGCAGCACCTACAGCAGGGATGGGCACATAGTGAATGTTTCACAAACACTTGGTGCTGTTATTACTTAGAAACTGGCAGGAAATGTGGACCCTTACAGGGCGGCCAGTCTCATAACCATGGCCGTCTGCTGAATCGGTTTGAGGAGTGATTAAAACATGGCCATGTCTGGGTTTCCCCCAGCCAAGGGGGTCTCAGACTTGGATACATGTTGGAGTCAAGTGGGAAGTTTAGAACCTTGCCCAAGAGGAATGTAACCAGGACAAATCAGGTAACAACTGGGACGTAACAGGTGAGAGAGGAAACGCCCTGGGTCCTAGACATGGTCCCCTCCAGGACTCCTGGTGGGTATTGAGCCCAGGACAAGCAAGGACAATCACAAACCCAAACCAAAGGCTCGGCCCCTCCAGAGGAAACAGAGCCCTGCTCAACCAGCGCTGCAAGCAGCAATCTTTCCAGGGTTGGGGGAGAAGACATGGTTCCAATCATCTGGGTATCTATAAACACTAGGCCTGACTCTGGCTAAGCAAAAGTGCTTCAGGGTTACCAGGTATGGTGGTTAAGCTTCTGTCAGCTTGATTAGCTGTAGGGCCTCCCAGAAGATTAGTAAAGCACATTCTGGGTGTGTCTACGTGGGTCATGGAGATGTGACCTTGGGTACCACATCAGGTCCCCGGCCTCTTCCTCTCTGGTGCTGTTCCCCTGCTCTGCTTCCTGGATGCTGTGAACTAATAAGCATCTCTGTTTCTCCCTGCTTTTCCACCATGTTATTCCTCCCTTGGAGCCAGATGACCATGGACTAGATACCCTGAAACCATGAGCCAAATTCTTTAAATTGTGGGTGTCCAGTATTGTGTCTCAGCAATGGGAAAGCTGACTAATATACTAGGTATGAATTCTTAAGGGCAAGGGCTATGTCTGTAGAAAATACTGAGGCTTTGCCATGTGACAGGTCTTGTGCTATCCCTGCCTTTGTGAGCTGTAAAGTCCAGAGAGCAAAGTGGATGGAAGACCCCAAGAAGTGCACGGTGTGTAAAGTGTAGACAATGTTGGCTGAGAAAGCAAAAGAGGAGGACCACCAGGTCTGGAGGAGAGTGTGTGGTGGGGGGGTAGACCTTTGCATCTATACCGTAGTCATAGATTGTATGCTTGAATCATCCAAGCAGCCTTTAAAAATGGCTGAAGTCCAATCCAAACCCCTAGACATTCTGCATTATTTGGTCTGAGGGTGGAGCCAGGCAGAGAATGAATCTTGTCCTTCCAAGTGGATCTCATAGGTGGCCAGGCCAGTACAACTGCTTCACTCGTTAGTACAGAACTGTGTATAGCATTTGGAATGGGGAAGTCCTTGCCATGGAGGACAGGGGCCCAGGCTGGCCCTCAAGTTCTCTGTCCTCTGGAGGGCTTCCTGGGGCCACTGATCTGGTGCTAAGTGCGAAGGTGAGGAGAAAAGACAGTAGGGGCTGGGGCAGGTAGACCACTCTGAACCTGGCCAGTGCTGGGCTTGATAAATCAAGGATCCTGCACCCAGTGGCCTTGCCTCCCCATAATCTATGCAAGGACCCTAAAAATACCCAGATTCTCAGCAACAGGAGGCTAGTTTTGGGAACCATGAGAGATGCAGAGGGAATAAATGAATGAGCTCAGTCCCTGGAAAAAGCAGGGGTGGGGGGAGGTGGGAGGTACCGTCTGCCAGATGCGTTTTCTCTGAGGCACCTCTCAGAAGATCCAGATGGTTCCCATGGTAATTTGAGTCACACCAAGGGGAAAGTGGCTGGTGGCTGCATGGTCAGTTAGACTACATGTGAGTCTGCATAATTTCCTTTCACTACATCTGTTATCAAGAATCGCACCCACCTCCGGAGTGCATATTGCTATTTTTTAAAGTGGAAATTGTGAGAAAGTGTACCCTTATCAAAATATCAAAATTGCCCCCTCTTTCTTCCCCTCTCTTCCTATCTCTCCCTCTCTTTCTGCTTTGAAGCATCAAATTGATTCAGCTCAAGGCTAAATATAGGGATGACTAATAATGATTTTCCACAAGAGCCTTAGAAATTGCTTATAAGCGAGCAAATGGAAAATAGATTATCCAGCAACCACATCAACCAGCGTTTGAGACACGGCCTAAACCCAGCCGTGCAGCGGAAATGAAGAGTAATGCTCTTTCCCTCCGCCAGCTGTCATCATCTCCGAGCAGGAGAGCCCTGGGGACAGGCCAGGTGGTGGCTGGGCTTCCTGTTTGGAGTTTGCCCCTGGCAGGGTTCTGGAGTACAGGAAGATTCCACCGTGGGTCCAAGAGTGAGTTTTCTAGAAATCTCGTAGTTTATGTGACATGGCTCTATTTGTCCCAGAAAATGAGACAATTCACATCTCTGAGGAGGTCAGCCCAGAGTTCCTGTCTCACGTTCTGGTCCAGGGACCAGGCTGTTGGAAACTGCTACTGTGGTCCACTTGTTTTCATGAAGCTCATGAGCTCAGAATGATTTTCGTATGTTTAAATGTTGGGAAAAATCAAATGAGGAAGGATATGTGAAATTAGGATTCAAATTTTGGGGGTCTAACATTAAATGGGCACACAGCCATGTTTACACTTCTGCATGGTGTTTAACTATGAGTAGCTATGACGCAGACCGTGAGGCCTGCTGTCCTAGAGCTACGACAGAATCCCTCATGATGAATAATGTATAAAGAGGTTTATTTGGCTCACGGTTTCAGAGGCTGAAAGTTCATGATAGGGCTACCCCTTCTGCTGGGCCTCCGGGGAGGGCCTCTGGCTGTGTCACAACATGGCGGGAGAACATGTCAATAAACTCACACAGCAACAGGCAGCCAGAGAGACTGGAGAAGTTCAGGTTCACCATTTTGTCACAGTCTGCTCTCTCAGGAACTAGTCCAGTCCTACGAGAACTACGTTAATCCTCTCCAAGGGTGGTGACCCATGCATCTCATCACTTTCCCAGGCCTAGACCATGCTTGCTACACCTGGAACCCCAGCATTCCCTGCCCAAGGCCCCAACCACCTTCTATCTGCAAAGCAGGGCTCTTCTGGGCTTCCTTCTTAAAGGTGGCCAGGGGACAGCTGTTTGCAGGGAGCATAGATGGAGTGGCCACAGTCCTTGCCGGTTCCCTTGGTGTGACAGGTGGGCATGGAAAAGAAAAGAAGGAGACCTGGCAGGGCCTCCGAGACAGCCCTCTCTGCCACTTCTAACATGGAACCCTGCGTGGTCCAAGAATCTATGTAAAACTTGGCCTGATGAGTCCATAAAGAGAGGAAGGCAGGCTATGTTTTATGTTAGAGTTAGCTGGATCTGTTACTTTTGAATGCTCAGTAGTGTGGCACGAGGGCCTCCGTTCGTGTTTGTGCCTGAGGTTCAACACTGCATACGCGGTGTCGGGCAGGCAGCTGTAGAACAGCACCGTGCTGAAGGCCTCTTCACCCGGAGTGGCGGGGCTTCCTCCCAAACAAACCACATTTATATGGTTTCATTCGGTATTTACAAATCAGTGAAGCATGAGTATGGAAATAAAGAGCTTTCTTGTGGAAAAGACCCAGAAAGATATATCTCTAAAAAACCAATGGTGTTGACATAGGGGTGGGCAAGTTCAGTGTACAGAATTGGGAGAAAACTTGAGTATACAAAGGATTCTTCTTCACGTTCGCCTGTAAACCTCTGCTCCACTTTTAGAATCAAAGCTGCTGAGCGCAGCCTCTTTACCACACTCATGATTTACGTAAGAGGGTGTGAAATTCTGGTCCAAAGGACAGGACACCTGACCAAGGCCTTGACTTCACCTCAGAAGACAGGCAAGTCTATGTACATTTATGTTTTATGTGAAATAGTTTAATATCATACCCTTGTTTATGATTCCTCATGTACCATTTTTAATCTTCATTTTTCATTAGTATATATTTGCCATACATAATGATCACATTCATCATGGGGAATTTGTACCTGTACATATATCTTAATTCTTTTTTTTTCCACTCCCCACCCCGCCCTTCAACCCTTCTCCCCAACCCCATTTACAAAAGCTCCATTTCCATTTTTCTTCCTTCCATTCTGTTTTTTTAAAAATCTCTCAAGTGAGAAACCCAAAATGATAATTGGGAAGTAGGAAGAACTTTTTCAAATGGGAAGGGGAATGAGTTGGGGGGAGATGCATGTCCTATTTTTAATTCTTCAGTTAACAATGCTATATACAAGTTGTGATAAAAATATATGGTAAATATTTAAAATAAAAATGTAGTAAGTAAATGACACATTACTATTAATCCCCTCAAAATACTTCCTTTTGCTTCAAACACACTTATGCCATCATTCATGCCACTTTCTGAAGCAGTTCTGGAAGTCCTCTTTCATGGGTGTGTTTACTAGGTGTGATGAAAAATCCAGTGTACGCTGGTGCCGATGGGCCATACATCAGAAAGGCAGGCTCGTAAAAACATGACAGTGTCCTCATCCACCTTAGTCACTGGATCTGGCACTGTACAGCTTCTGGCTCTCCCCCAAAGTCAAAATGACCATGAAAGGTAATCGTTTTGAATCAATTCAGGACATCAAGGCAGCCATGGCAGTGCAACTAAAGACACTCACGAAAGAGGACTTCCAGAATGGCATCAGAAATTGGCAAGAATGATGGGATAAGTATGTTTGAAGCACAGGGGAGGATTTTGAGGGAGATTCATAGCAATATATCTTCTAGTGTAATAAAATTTTTAAAAATGTAAGCATTAATTGTATTTTTCAATCACATCTTTTAAGAGCTGTTTTGAGCCTTCTTATTGGATGCAATCCAGCATTGCAAGGAGCATTGTAGTGAAAGGCACTAAAGCTTTTAAGGTACTATTTCATTTGAATTCTCACATTAAATGCTAACCCACCGCTAGCAGCTCCTCCTAACAGGATGCTGGTTCTCTGGGGTGTTCCGTGTCTCAGGAGAAGCTCAGACAAAGCCACAGGCAACACACAGCGTGACATACTAGAATACCCATTGTCCTTGATGGTGAACAATAGCCAACCTTAAAAATGTTCTAGACAGGGGCTGGTGAGATGGCTCAGCGGCGTAAGCGCCTGCCTGGCAAGCGCGGGGGCCCAAGTTTGACTCCCAGAACCCACATATGAAAAAAAGGGCCGGTGATATCGCTCAGTGGCACGGGCGCCTGCTGGCACGCGAGGTCCTGAGGTCGACCCCCGGTACCCACAAAAAAAAAAAAAAAAAAAGTTCTAGAGAACTTGTCTACATGGGATGAGATGCAAAGTACTGACTGAATTCTAAACATTAAATAGAAACCTTCAAAAGACTCAGGTTCCAGGCTGCTTTGCCCTACACCCAATATCCTGTAGAGTTGCTTGAGCCCTTGCAGGGATTTCAGGGAGCCCAGTCCTGCAGAGTATCAGAGAATTGCCTCAGGGTCAGGGTGGAGAAGAAAAGCGAAGTGGAGAAAGCTTGTCTGAGCCAACACTCCATAGTCTGGTTTTATTTTGACATGATGGGGAGGGTTTGTGGGACAGCATGCTGAAAAGTGCTACTGCCAGGCCCCAACCCTGGCTCAGCATAAAACTCTGCAGGGAGGCTGAGTGGTGAGAGCTCTGGGTGTACAAGAGGCCCAGTGCCAGGCTAGCAGGGCCCATGGGACCTGGAAGGAGGAGAAGGCTGCTGCAGTGTGAGTCCTTTGTAGAGACTGCACTATGCACCACATGAAGCCCCATTCTCCTGATAAACATTGCTTACAACTCCCACCTAGCAAGAGAAATTCAGGGAGGGGTGCATAGAAGCTCTACATGCCTAACTCGATTCCCACCCTGCAAGGGCAGATCAAGAACTCCAAGGGGCTGGGGCAGCCTCCTCTGAACTCTGGGCAGGGGGCCAATGCCCTTGTTTCTCCAGAAAGCCCTGTGTTATGGTTTAGATCTAAAACATCCCCCAAAAGTCTCATGTGTTTAGAAGGTGATTGGCTCATGGGGGCGCTATACTCAGGAATGGATTAATCCACTGATAATTCATTAGCTGGATAACTATTAGGAAGTGGGCCCTGGTTGGAGGTGGGTCCCTGGAGTGTGACCTGGAAAGGTATATTCTTGTCCCTGGCTCCTCTCTTCTCTGTCTCTGTGTCTGTCTGTCTCTCCTTTCTCTCTTTCTCTCTCTCTCTTTCCTTCTCTCTCTCTGCCTCTCTCTCCCTCTTTCACTCTGCTCCCTGGCTGCCATGAGGTGAGCAGCTGTTCTCCACCAGGCCCTTCCACCATGCTGTTCTGCCTTGGAGCCAACCAACCATGGACTAAATGCTTTGAAACCATGAGCCAAAATAAATCTCTCCTCCTTTAAATTGTGGGTGTCTAGTATTTTGTCACAACGATGGGAAAGTTACTAACATACTTTGTGATGGTCCACTGACAATTTCCCTGATTAAATGCTATTTCTGGATGTGTGTGTGTGCGAGTGCTTCTGGGTGAGACTGGCATTTGAATCAGTGGAATGAGTAAACCTGATGGCCTCTCCAGTGTGGCTGGGCTGACAATTGAGGGCCTGAACAGAACCAGAACTGAAGACAGAGGAAGGAGGAGTGTGCCCTTTCTTCCTGTCTCACTTGTGGCCCTGGGGCACCTTATTTGTCTTCTCCTGCCTGGGGGTGAGATTTACTCCACCTAGCACCCTCATTCCCAGGCCATCCTGCTCAGACTGGATGACATCCTGAGGTCACAGGCTTTCTGTTCCTCTTTAGAACACTGGCTAACACAAGCCTCATCTGAACCTAGTGTGGAATGAGGCTCTAGAGCAACTATGAGCCCTGAAATTGTGGGTGTTCATCCATTGCTCTGGGGAGATCTCCATAGGGTGTGTAATCCCCCCAAAATAAAAAGCCATGGTCTTGAAGGGCCCATGGGTAGAACAGCCAGGTGTGGGGTTTTTAGGCAAATTTGCTTTGAACCTTCTGGGCCTGTAGGAGTCATTCCAGCAGGTGCCCTCATGGTCCTTCACACAGCACTGGCTCCACCCTCTCTCCCTGACAAACTGGAGTCCTGCCTCCCACTGAACCAATCAAGGCAAAAGCGCATTTGATGAGCATCATCTGAGCTGAGGCCAGGCTGACGATAGTAGTGATGAGTCCAGGCCCATATGAAAGCTGCTTAGTCATCATGGCGATGTTTCAACATGGAGGGGAACCTAAAACAACAGCATATCACCCACTTCCTTCTTCTTCTTCCCACCCCAAAGGGAACTTCCTCTCCTTACTTCATGCTTGCACCAAATATCCACCAATCCCCTTCTGTAATGTTACCTTGCCCGCCTCTCCACACTCCGCCTCTGGACAAACCCTATAAATGCTTTGTCCCACAGCCAACTCCTCAGAGGGTTTCTTGCACTCTACTGCAGCCCTCCTGTGATGGCATTAAAGGCTTTCTTAGTCTCCTTTCTTTGTCTTTACTCGTGCCAGACTTAACAAGTAGTATCCTCTTCTCTAGCAGCTGGAGCATCAAGAGATTAGTTGGTGCACATGACAATGTTCAGAAGTTTGGATGAAGAACCTGGGGCTCTGAGAAGTTAGGTGTCCTGCTCGAAGTCTCAACTCTGGCGACCTAAGATACAAGCCGCCCTTTAGCTGGGTGACCTTGGACAAGTTCCTGATTGTCTCTGGGATTCAGATTCCTCATCTATAAATTGGGATGTATCTGTAGGGCCGTTGTGAAAACTCAGTGATTTGATGGAGAGATTAGACAATGTAAGGGACGTAAACTCACTCAGTGAGGGAGAAACCAATGCTTGATAATTGTTAATTATTATACTAATAATTTCTTATCATTAGTATGATAATCATTGGCACCATGCTTGTGAAAAGTCAAGTGATACTAATTATTTGCTGCTTTTAATATACTAATAATTATTACTTTTAATAATGAAAGACTGTCAGAGACATTGGGGGACGGAGGAGAAATAGACGGTACTGTTAGATACAATCCTACAGCTGATTTGGAACTTGTATCTGACTGTACAAGTGGAGCTACTGACAAAAAAGAGCAATAACGGCTCTACCCAGGGCTTTTTCTGTGCCCTGCCCTGGGAGCACTAACTGATGAATTCCCCTTGGTTCTCTGTGTTAGGATTTGAATGCGTCCCCGGAAGCACACGAGCTGGAGACTTAATCCCCAACAGAACAGTATTGGAAAGTGGGGTCTAAAAAGGGTGACTAGGTCCTGAGGGCTTTGCTCTCACGTATGGATTAACATCCATACCTGGGAGTGGGTTAGTCATCTCGAGAGCAGCTTTGTTGTAAGTTCGGCCCCCTCTGTGCTTTCTCTCTCTCGCACATGTGCTCATTTGCCCTTCTTGCTGTTACGATGCAGTATAAAGACCCTCGCCAGATGCCAACACCATATCAGACTTCTAGAACCATGAGCCAAATAATTTCATCCAGTCTGTGGTATTCAGTTACAGCAGGAGAAAAAGGACAAGACAGTTTTCTCCTCTGCACGAGGAAACCGAACTAATTTTCCCAGGATTTCTCAGCTTGAAAGAGTGGGGATAGGACATTTACTGGACTCTGCAAACTGCTAGACACTATGTCGAGAGGAGAGGGGTTGCAGATTGGGTGGTCTTGTCCAGGTTCTTTTTTTTTTTATGTGGTACCGGGAGTCGACCTCAGGACCTCGCACTTGCCAGCAAGCGCTTGTGCCGCTGAACGATATCACTGGCCCTTTTTCTCCTTTATGTGGGTTCTGGGAGTCAAACTCAGGACCTCGAGCTTGCCGGGCAGGCACTTATGCCGCTGAGCCATCTCACTGGCCCCTTGAACAGCTTCTTGATGTCCCAAGTAAAAAACTGAGCTGGACACCCAAAAATAGCAGCAAGACCAATGATTTATTTGTAAGAGGAAAGACCTGATACATCCTGCAGGATGGGAATGGGCCAGCGAGAAGAGCTCATGGCCCTGAAGGGCCTTGGTGCAAAAGGCTTCGAGCCTTAGGGTGTGGGGTGGGATTGAGGGCTTGGTCTGAGGCTCCTGCCAATGAGTGGTTGACTCAGCCCCTCTGTCAGGCAGCAGAGTTCTTGACTTTTTATGGTCCTTAGAGGAACGGTGGGTGAAGCCACTAGGGGGGTCAAATCTGCATAGTCAATGACATGGTAATTAGGGTTGGGTTGACCAAGGGTTGCAGGAGACCACTGGGCATATGCCCAGGACTTATTGTATATCAGCTAAGTTACCTCGTTACTTTTTCCCACTGTATTTAGACCTGGCCACCTTGGTCCTGGGCTAAGGTTCAGCTCAGCAGTTGGATCTAGTTCCAAGAAGTGGGCTCTAAGGCAGGCCAACTCTCCCTTCTTTCTTTCCTCCGCCTTTACCTTAGCTACCTCCTGCCTCCGAGGTAACCCTGGGCCACAGAGCACAGGCCAAGCGGAACGTGGACCCAGCATCAAGGATCAGAGTTGTGTTGGGTGAGGGGAATTTCAGGTGTGGCAGGGACAGGAGGCTCATGTCACCAGACTCAGTCTTCCTGTCCCCTCATTAGGAGCTGCCTCTGAAATCACACCTGGCCAAAATGCAGAGCAAGAATGTTAAGTCAGAGAATTGCTGAGTGGCACAGAGCTTGTTTCAGAGCTGAGAAAGAGGAAGTGACACTTGCAAGCGCGGGGTGGGGGTGGGGAGGAGGCCCCTACTGAGATGCTGTCCTCCAGCAGAGCAGTGTGAGGGACCTGGCTCCGTGCCTGCAAAGGGCCCGTGTGCTTCTGAGGGCAAGCCATCCCTCCAACCCCACCCCGTCTGCCCCCCAGGGCTCTGCTGCCAACCACTCACCATTCATGGCCTCCTGCCCCGTGGAGGACATGACTGAGACTCTGAACCCCCAGGGCCCCCCAATCTGGCCAGGCCCACTTCTCCCTCCTCTTCCCAAATTGCTCTCCCCACCACACCAGCTCCCAAGCTTGTTGCGAAAATGGCAGCGTGCTCTGTGCTCCTGCCCCAGGCTTAGCCCCCGCCATGTCCCCTCCCTCTCTGGCTCTTTCCCCCAGCTCTTCCAAGAACACTTTCCACTTTGTTGTCCAGACTGCTGCTCAGCGCTGCCCTCCCCGACCTCCCTGTTTAAATCACACTCTCAAGTCAACGCTGTGACCCGCAATCTAAATGTTCTTCAGAAAGCATTCACGTAAGAGCATGCAGCAGGATAAAATACGGAGAGTCTATGTGTGTGTGTGTGGACAGCATGCGTGTATCGATACACCCAGGGATCGCTGTAGTGTGTACACGCTATGGAGAGAGACGGAGACAGAGATGCAGATTATTTTAAGGAATTGGCTCACACTGTGTGGGGGTTGGTAGCCAAAATCTGCAGGGATGGCCACCAGGTTCACACCAAGGGAGAAACCAGCAGGAACAACGTGCTGGATCTATTTTTCAAATGTACATTTATTTATTTTGCTTAAAGGACTGCCCTTTGATGGGGTTATGTCCTTTTTGCTTTAGAAATGACGGTAGATGGTCATGCGAGTGACACAGTCAAATGTGGCAGCCTCTGCTGTGTCTCCACTTCGGAGGAGAGGCTGGTGAAGCTGAGGTCCTTGCAGTCCATCAGTCCGAGTACTATTAATTTCTATTAGTTCACTGAAAAGAACGGTGCCTCTGTCCCTGCAGAGCTGGTGAGGAGCTACAGGGGACCTGAGCCTGTTCCTGTGTACCCTCCTTCTAGTCCCAGGAACACCACTCCCCAGCCATTCCACTTCTCCAGTTGACATACTTAAAATTAACCAGGAATTCGTTCCCAGCCAGCCAGCTAGTTAGGGCAATGAGCATATTTCCCCCTTCTCAGATGCATCGTGAAGGTAAAATAATGGAAACACACGTTTCTCTCTCCCTCCCTGGACCCACTTTTCATGTTTTTGGCAGCTCTAAGCAGAGCCAGTGTGTGAAAATAAGATGCTTGAGTGCTCCGTTGTTAACCCAAACGAGCCTGGGCAGAGAGTGTGCTGGTGAAGGGGAGGGGATGGGCAAGGAAAGGGTGCCGGATGCAGCCGGTGCTGGTGTGGAATGAGCTTCCGGTGTTGGGTTTCCAAGAGCAAAGGTGTCCCTGGGTGGATGGGGCTGAGTTATTTCCTGAAAAGGTGGGCTTTAAAAAGCAGTTGCAGAGATCAGAGGGACACCGTCTGAAACAAATAACACTTGGCAAAATCATTGCTACTTCCCTGTTCACAGCCGGCAGCTGTGGTCATTTATCACAGGTCAGGCACACATCTTTGGGGACAGTGGATAAGAGCACCTGGGAGTGATCCCAAGTTATTCAGACACTGCGGCATCACCTGGCAACATTTGCTGCTCTGGCCATCTGGGATTTGTTAAATTAAAGATTTCCAGAACATGTCGTGTAGCTCAGGTGTGTGGCTGGAAGGCTACCACGTCTTGGAGGGCCTGGATCTGGCCTCTGGAGGTCCGGTGGTTCTCTGGCTTAATAGCCAGAGTTATTTTAATCAGGTGCAACACTGGAGCTTTGGGAGGCTGGGGGAGTGGCGAGGAGAGGAAGGGAAGGCATTTATCTCAAAGGCATCTAAGGAAGGATAAGCCAGAGGAGAAACAGGCGTATTCATTCAGTTGATATTGCACTAAATAAATGTCTTCTACCCACCCAGCCAAGCCATCATTGGGGACGGGCACCTGGGTGGGAGGGAATTAACACTTCCGCAGGAAGGACCAGGCTCCCTGCCAAGCAAGGACTTTCAGGTCACCCCTCCCCACCACCACCCTAGGAGGGATGTGTAATTTCCATCCTGCTTTACAGATAAGGAAACCAAGACATGGGATGGTTAATTCAACTGCCCAAAGTTGTGCACCTAACAGGGCTGGGAGTCCCACCCTGACAGGCTGACTCTCAGAATCTAGGCCGAACCACAGTGATCTCAAATGATTTTAAAATCCATAGAACTGAGTGAAAATAACACTTTATGAAACATATAGGATGCAGCTAGTATTTATCTAGCGTGCACTGCGTCTAAATTATTTCAGGTCCACTATTTCTGTGAGGCAGGCTCGCATGAGCACAGTCGCGCTCCGAGAGGTCAGGTTCTCTAGGAGCCAGGACAGGGACATGGCTCTAGTTCCAACACCCACCTGATGCCCATGAGCTCTCCCTGGGCACCACAACACCCTTCCAAGGTGCATCTGCCCTGGGCTGGGAGATAATCCGTGCCCCCAAGAAATAAACTTTGCTGGTGGTGGTTCTGGAAATACCTCAGCTGGCACAAAGAGCATCTTCTAAGATCCCTGAAATTACAGCTCCTGATTTGCTGTTTCCAAAGTCTGGCTCTGCTGCCAGCCACAAAAGCTGAGCCCTGCTTGGGAGGTTTTCTTGCTCTCTGCCCAGTGGGAGGAAGGAAAGGCTCCAGGTCAGAAGCCACGTTTCCTGGGAGGCGAGGGTAGGACCCAGCAACGTCATCCCTGGCTTGCACCTTCGGCAGGGGAGGCTGCAGCTTCTGTCCCTGGAGGGCTCTGAATATGAAGCCCAAGAAACCCACCCTCTTTGGGTTTGTGGGCAATTTTTGCTTTGCTTTCTAACCTGACTCTTTGGTTTGAAACTCCAGTCAGGAGCAGGAATTACTATCATTGAAGCTAAGGATAGCAACGTTTCTCTTATATGAGAAACCTAAAATATAAAGAGCAAAATAAAGGAGAAAGAGTAGGAAAGAGGGTGGTGGAATTTCTGGTGCTGGGGAAAGGACCCAGAGAAGGAGGGAAAAGAGAGAGTGGGAGGGGAAGGGGAGCAAAAATGACCAAAATAGCAGCTATAAATATATGTTCCCCCAAACCAATGTAGTGGTTATGTGTTACAAACATGTCCGAATAAAAACATAAATTAAAAAGCAAAGTTGTTTATGCACAGAAAAATGAACAAGGCTAAAATAAAAAAAGACTGCTAACATTAGGGCTTGTTTCTTGGGCCATGCTGCGAGTGGAAAGCAAATCTTCCATTCTTCTCCCCAGAAGCAGAAGCCACTGAAGTGAGCCTTACTGCACTGTTGGTACAAAGCAAGAGGGAGACATGGGAAACGTGAACAGATGCGGAGGAATCGACCCCGAGGTCACAGTGGGAAGCTGTGTCCCGCGTGAGGTTTCCAAAGGCCACTCTGCAGGCCCAGTGTGAGGGGGCGGGATGGAGATCCTAGGAATTAACGACACTGCGTGCAAAGCGTGACACAGCAAGGGACGAGAGCTGTGGTCCCTCTTCTGATGATATTAGAGGGCTGGGTGGCCAGGGGAATGCTGAGTACCAGCTGTGCCTCTGTCTCCTAGTTGGCCGAAAGAGAAAAAGGCAAACTGATTCAACAAGGATTAATGGGCAGTCAAGCGTGTACCAGCCGGCAGACTGAGCTGCGTGGTCAGACAAACCTGAATTTACTCTGTGACTCTGTCACTCATCACCTGGGACATATTCTCTCTGAGCCTCAGTTGCCTCATCTAGTTTATCCTTCTTTATGGCTGAGTAGTACTCCACTGTGTGTAAATACAACATTTTCTTAACTCATACATCTGTTGATAGACATACAGGCTGCTTCCAAGATTTAGCTATTATGAGTTATGCTGCTATAAAGCTGGGTGTGGATGGATCGCTGTGACATGGTGTTGTTAACTCTTTTGGGAAGATACCTAGAGGGGCTGGGTGGAATGGAATTTCTGGATTTAGTATTTTCTTGTCTTCTTCCTGAGCTCTCCAGGCCCCTGGTCTGTAGGTCTCGCTCACCCTCTGCCCCCAGTACCTCAGCAGGGTGGGGTGGGGCCAGCGTAACACCTGTCTCCCTGATACCCAGCACGCCACTGGCTGATCGGATTAAGAAACCGCAGATGTGAAACTGTTATCAATAGGTCTAACGTGTGGAGCAGGTCACTAAATGTTAGCTTCCTTCCTCCTCCCCAGATGCACAGACCAGATGTGCCTGGCGGGGTTTCAACATCTTGTGCAGAAGCGCTGATCTGAGCTGAGGTTTGAGGGGGCAGAGGAGTGGTCTAACGCAGTGGGGTTGGTAGGGGACCAGTTGTCCTTGTGTGGGCAACCCCAGGGCAGGGCAAAGGGGAGCAGGGGAGTCGAAGGAGGGTGTGGGGGGCATGTTGATCTGTGGTCCAGAGAAAACCCGTAGGAGACTCAGTCAGCAGGAATCTACTCTTCCTAGAGGCTGGAAAATAGCTTGGCTGATGCTATTTGGTGTCTTCTAAGCCTATGGAAGAAGACAGGCTATGTCGCTCCCTCTTTTTCTAGTGTTTGCCCCACTGACACCGCAAAGCAAACCCAGAAGGAATGAAAATAAGTAGCACTTTTAAGAAGCTCTGGATTCCTTCTCCACGCAGAAAAGGGAACCATGCGGCCTCTGGGTCTGGATTCCTGTTCTTCTTTTGAGTCAAATTATGTCACCCTCACCATTCATACGGCGAAGCCAAGCCTCAGGGCCTTCAGCAGGTCACCTGCAACTGGTGACAGGGTCTTTAAAAAGGGATTGCATTAAAACGAGGTCAGGAGAGTGAGCACTAATCCAGTCCAACTGGCATCCTTATGATGAGGGGAAGTGGACGCAGAACACACGTGGTGAGGGACCATGAGAATACGGAGACAGTGAGAGGCCTCCAAGGACACCAGACCCGCGGCCACCGTGGTCTTGGGGTTCCAGCTTCCAGAACCATGAGAAAATGAACAAACGTGTCACTGAGGTCACCAGGCAGTGTCCCACTGTCCCGGTCACCCCAGCACACTAATGACACAGTCCTGGGGTCCTGGGGTCCTGGCCTAGACTCCAGGGCACATGGCCCGAAGTCCTCCTCCTGTGTGTGCTTTGCTGTCCCCTGCTGGTCACCATCTGGCAGTGCAGTGACAATGATAAAGAGCCCAGTGCTGGGCTCTGGGAAGCCCCTTACCCCAGGGACCGACCACCAGGAAGCCAGGCCAGGAGGGCCACGGGTGGGCCCAGCTGTGGGAAGGGCTGCCACTGTCATGGGTGCAGCTGTGGACACAGCACCCTTGTGGGACCTGGCTGACTACTGACATTTTGCTCTCTTTGGAGGAGACCAGCTGTGTGTGGTAGGCCAGGAAAGAGGCCCAACTTTGCCAAGATTTCTGAGGCTTGGAACAAGGTCTTTTTCTTGCACCACCTTAGCAGACTGAGATCCATACAACCCTCACTACTCCAGAGGAGGCAGGAGCCCCCAAAGGAAGCAGGTCCCCAACCTTGATCGAGAACCTGGGGGTCCCAGCGAGGGCAGGCGTGGGCACATGCTGAGATTCCACTTCAATGCATTGAAAGCAAGTTAAAGCTGGGTGTGGTGGTGACACACCCCTGTAATCCCAGCACTCTGGGAGGCTGAGGCAGGAGGATTACAAATTCAAGCCCAGTTTGGGCAATTTCAGGATTTAGGGAGACTTTGTCTCAGAAATTGAAAAAAAAAAGTCAAGGCTGTAGCTTAGTGAGAAGGTCCTGGGTTTGATCCCCAGTACCAAAGGAAAGAGAGAGAGAAAGAGAGGAGAAAGAGAGAGAGAGAGAGAAAGAGAAAGAAAGAGTTAAATCCAACTCAGAGAACTAAAATGTATTTTCAGTCCTTACTTACATTTCCCCTTTCCCTGGGTTGCACCAGAACTGGGAATATCAGAAAGCACCAGGGGGTGGGGTTAGCTTGAGTCCCTCCAGCCCCGGGACTGCCCCTGACAGGCTCATTAGCCCATGCACAAGACCCTTAGGAGATGCTGGGAGCTCTGAGGTCTGAGGCTGGCTGACCCCGCGGGACATGTGCTGTCTTTCCTCTGAGGTCCTGTCCTCAGGAGAGCCTCTACCCTTCTACTCTTTTCCAACCCTGAAATTCACTCATGCTTGGGTTCACCCCACCCCTTGAGAAGCTCAGGATTCCAGAATAGTGAAAGCCAGGGAGCAAGGTTAAATCAAGAGCTCCCCCGCCAACTGGAAGTAGAGGGGAGAGAAAGCAGGAGCAAAATGCAAACACAGCCCCTAGCCATCCCCACCATGCCTGCTGCACACGACTTTCTCCCCAGCCCCAGTCTTGGGCCAAAAAGCTCCAGAATCCAACTCGAGCCCTGCAGTCTGGCAGCTGTGCTCAAGAGCTCCAAACTGCAGCTCTTTGAATGCTGGGACCCTGTCTTGCGTGTCACCCTAGCTACCGTTTATTGCACTCAAAAGTTTTATATCAGATATCTTTAATTCTCACAACACTGAAGACCGGTGGCATTGTCGTCTTTTAACAGATGGTGAAGTGGAGATGCAAAACTGTGACTTGCCCAAGACTTCTCAGCTGAGAGCTGCAAAAGTGGGATTTGAACCCAGAACTCTGTGTTGCTCAAGTCACCCCTGTCCGGGGCCCCACCCATCCTGAGATGAATGGGCCAGCGCTCAGCAAATGCATCTCATATGGTTTCACCTTCATAGAGGTCCGCAGAGAAGGGAAATCCTGAGTGGCAAATGGTCCGGGAGGAAGAGAAGCTTATTCACGTAATTCCCAAGAATCCTGACTTGGTCATTTTCTGCCATGATAACTGAAAATGACAGATTGGTACTTTATAAAGAAAAGAGGTTTGTTTGGCCCACAGCTCTGGAAGTCCAAGAGCACCTTGCAGGCACTGGCCCGGCCCGAGACTTCTGGTGGCATCAGGACACAGTGGCAGCATCACACGGCGAGACAGAGCTCAACTCTCTCTTCCTCTTCTTCAAGAGCCACTAGTGCTATCTTGGAGACTCTGCCCCTGTGCCCTCATCTAATCCTAGTTACCTCCCAAAGGCTCCTCCTCTGGCTGCCACCAACATAAGAATTTGGGGGTCAAGTTTCAACATGAGTTTTGGAGGAGAAAACCAGTGCGACCAAGCATCTCCTTTCCCAGGGAAGCCTTCTCATTCTGTTCCAAGGGACCAACACCTGCCCCACGGAAGTGAACACTGTCTGTCCCTCCTCCCCTGTACCTTCTTCTTGGGACTTGGGATAATGTTTCCCAAGACAGGGATGAGTCTCTGTCACTTCACTGGCAGAATCTGTTTTAGAAAAACGTCTTCAGGCAGGAGCTCATCATTGCAGGTCCTGAAGCGTTCTTCACAGTGCCACGTAGCCTGGGCAGGGGTAGGGCGGGTTGGTGAATGTATGTGTGAGTGTATGAGTGTGTGCGTCAGCCCCTCCGCCCAGCTCCCCATTAGCCGCCTCTGCAATATCCTGCCCGTTTCACGGGGCCTCAGTTAGCCACAGGAATCTCCAGCAGCCCCAAGGTTCAGGTGGATGTGCTCGGCTGTGCTGACGAGAAAGCCCTTGAGTTCGAGGGCTTGGAGCTCATGTCTAGCAGCAGCCCTTCGCTTTTGTTCCCACTCCTGCTCTCCTCTCAGAAGTCATTATTACTCATCAGGTGTATTGCACAGAGAGGAAAAGTAGGTCAAGGAGTAAAAAGAATGAGAAAAACCCATCTCTGGGAGAAGCACAAGTGTTGTGAAAAGCAATTTCAAACTCGATGAAATTTTTAATGGGGAAGCACGATTTGCATAGGGATGGTTGTGGTCACCGCTGACTGAAGAATGAGTACTGGTCACTGCATGAGGCTTTCATCCAACGAACGTGAGATAGCACGAGATCCGTGGTGAAAGGGTAAATCTGTCTCCGAGTTCAGGTTCTGTACCTAGAAGGCACCTTGGGGAGCTTCAGTGGACAGGGAACATGGGAATCCTGACAAGGCTCTGGAAATGGACAGAACGGATGAGAGAAAAATGAGCTTGGGTCCCTGAAATCACGTGCCAGGCACGGTTGGAGCAAGGCCATTATGGCTGCTGCTCTTGCCTCCCAGCGGTGACCATGCTGGGCTCCTCCGTGCTGGGACAGCAATGGTGCCCAAAGTCCCCAGGTTTACAGACATCATCTCACTGTGTCATTTTTTTCTCTTTCACAAAGCTTGGAAGGGAAGGCGAGGGAGGGAGACAGAGAAAGCCGGCCTAGTGTTTAACTCTGCTAATATTCCTTGCCTGGGTTATGTTTCCCGGGAAGCAGCCTGCTTTGTCTCCTGCATCGTTCACCTGACGACCGGGTGCTCCTACTGGAAACACAGCAGCAGTGGGCCATGGGTGTGACTGATTGGCTAAGAAAGCAGCGCTCCTGATTTCTGAAAGCTTCTGTACAACACAGTGCCCCATGAGAAGCATTTCCCAATTATGGATTATGGCTCTGATCAAGCAAGCAATAGCACGTGTTTAAAAGATGAAGGTTAGACCCCTGAATCTTTAATCATTTCCAGTAGTGAAAGTGAATGAAAACTCATACAATATCAGAGCTAAAATGTAATTTAGAGGTAATTCGATGCAACTTTTCAAATGAAGGAAAAATCCAGAAAATTATGTGAAATACTTACAATAGCCCATCTTATTGGTACCAAGCTAAGAATTGAACCTGCATTTCCAAATAATCCAAATACCCCCCATTCCACCTCATTCTACAAAGGTCCTTGAGAAGAGGTGTTTGCCCACTGCCCGCAGGTTTATTGCAATGCCTATAAAGTCTTCTGATTGCCTAAGATGGAGCGTAACTCTATCTGGGTTGACCTAACTAAAATTAATGTACTTCCAATAAAACCTGCCAGCTAAGATTGTGAAAACAATTATTACTATTCCCCCTTAGCATTTACTTAGTGGGCTTTGGGGAGATGGTTTGGATAGCCAACATTTCTTAAAATTGCTGTCCAGGGGAAACTGAATTTATGATTTCTTTTTCTCTCAACAAATGTTCCTATAAAAGGCAGTGACCTTTAAAATCATTCCAGGGATGATGCCTTTCTAAAAGTAGCTGCTGTAGTCTTTAAACATTTGCATTAACTGATTGGCGAAGTTAGAAGCTTGACAGCTCTGTGGGGAAGATGAGCCGGGACAGGGACTAAGCCACAGTGGAGGATAAATCCAGCTGCAGGGTGGTGAGGGATGCAGGATGCCAGAAACACAGGCAGCAGCAAAGAGTGGGGACCCAAGAGTGGAGCTGAGTGGAGCCTGAGAAGATGACCATGACCTTGGGGGCTAGAGAGGCACCTGTGTCAAATAGCAGAAGCATCTTCTCCCTTAGGTTCACGTGAAGAAATGCCTTTGAGGTCCAGGCAACATTCCTTCCTTGCTTTGCACACTGGGCATTTTGTATTTCTACTAAGGTGGTCCAACTTGATGGGTCATTTAAATCTGCAAACTACTTCACTCTGGCTTCCACCCTCACTGCCCACCACAGCTGTCCCGGCAATGGCAGCACTCTAGGCTAACCCGCTGGGAACTTTTAGATGCTCACCCTTCTTGACTTTTCAACAGCCCTTGGGGTGGCCAGTCATTCTCTGTTTGGAGCACCTTTCTCTCTTTCTTCTGGGACACTCACTGCCAGTGCTTGTACTATCGTGTCCCTCCTTTCTCTGCCCAGCACCTGCCCCACTGTACGGTGTTTACCTATTGGGGATCCTAGGGCTTAGTCTTGAGTTAGCTTTTTTTCTAACCCTTCTCTTGCCTTCACAGAGAACTTAGTGCCCTTCCCAGAAACACAAAGAGCTCTGTGGAGTATGGGTGAGAGGACAGCTTCCCACCAAGAGAACCCCAATATCCAGGCCAGGGAAAACCCTTTTCCCTTCAGGCAGCACCAACAGGGATCATGGGATCCCCAGCAGCTCCAGAGAAACTCAGCAGAACAAACACCCTGAAAATTAAACTGTCATTGAGACTAGAGCCCATGAAATTAAGGCCAAGACATGTGTGCTAAACCTGAACAGAGCAACTGACTGCTAATACAAAAGATTTATATAGGAACCAGAATCTTCTAACGTAACAGGCAAAATGTTCATGATACAATTAAGAATCACCTGGCCTACCAAGAACCCCCCAAAACACAACTTGACTGAACAAAGACAAGCAATGGACACCAACTCTGAGTGGATCAGGGATTGGGAGTATCCAAGATTTTAAAGTAGCCATCGTAAATGCTTTGATGACCGATTACAAATTCTCTTGGAACTGAAGGAACTGTGAAATATCTGAGCAAAGAAATAGAAGTTATATAAAAGAACAAAGTGAAAATACATATCTGAAAAAACAAAATAACATATGAAGAAATAAGTATATAAGTGCAATAGGAGATGACAGAGGATATTATCAATGAATTTGAGGATATACAACAGAATGCAGCCAGTCTCAAAAACAGAGAAAAGGGAGAAGATGGAATGGACAAAGAAAGAAAAAAGACCAGAGACTCAGAAACTTGTGGGATAATAAGAAAAGGGTCAACATGGTCAACATTCACATCACTGAAGTTCTAGATGCAAAGGAGAAAGAGGGCAGAACTGAAAGAGTATCTGAAAATACAATGATGGAAATGGCTTGAATTTGACAAAAGACACAAACCTGCATATCCAAGAATCTGTGTACATTCCCAACAATATAAATCCAAAGCAATCAACACCAAACACATTTTAATTTAACTTCTGAAAACTGAAGTCAAAGAAAAAAATCTTGAAATCAGTGAAAGAATCGATACATTATATATGGGGGGCACCAATCCAAATGACAGTGAATTTCTCACAGGAAGTCATGTGGCAGAAGGAAATGACACAGTACCTTTTAAGAGAAAAGGGAGAACTACTTATCTGACAAACTCTGCATCTGACAAAATTATCCATCAGGAATGAATGGGGAAACAAAGAAATGTACTCACATAAAGGAAAACTAAAAGAATTTGTTGGTAGGAGACCTACACTGCTACGGATTGAAAGATTGGCTAAAGTAAGGTCTTTGGACAGAAAGGAAATGATAGACGGAATCTTACAGTATTGGGAAGGAAAAGGGGACAATGAAAAGAGCAGAAACATGAATACATGAGTGTTTTAGCGTTCTTTAAAGGAACAGAATAAATAGGAAATATATGTATACCTATGTAAGGGAATTTACTAGGTAGGATTACAGGATCACAGGCAGGAAAATCCACCATGGTTGTGTGCATACTGGGGAGCCAGAAAAACCAGTAGCTGCTCAGCTAAGAAGATGGAAGCTGCAGGATAAGAGGTCAAGGATGCAGCACCAGTCCAAGGTCAAATCCTGAAGTTCAGTGTAGTCATCAGTGTGGGCTTGCATTGCAAGCTGAAGAAATTGGAGACTGATGTCCAAAGGCTACGGCAAAGACTGCAGTTCTTCCAAAACAGGCACACCTCCTTCTTCCCCTTTTAATTCCATCCAGGCTGCAAGCCTATTGGTTGCTGCCACTGACAACTCGGCTGGGTTTTCCCCTCTCAGTTCGCTGGCCTACGTGTCAGTCATCCACAGACACGGCCAGAGCTGTGCTTTATTAATCAGCTAAGCCAGTGATGGTGAAACTTTCAGAGCTTTCAGTGCTAACAAATAGCTGGCCGCAGCATGCATGCCATAAGGTTTGCCACCATTGTGTTAAGCAGTTCTTAATGTATTCAAATTGACACATCATGATTAACAGTCACAATAGAAAAGACCATCCGTCTCTTCATGAGCTTTATAAATCATATGTGAGGACCGAAACAACAACAGCACATCTGATACTCAACACGATGATATGTAAAAGTGAGACGGGCAAAGGAACCTAAATGGAGCAAAGTTTTCATATCCGAGTTGAAGGTGAAACATTGATATTAGTACTGTTATAGGTCACAAGAGTATACAGACAGTCCTTGTTTAACCACCAAGTTCCTGTGACTAGGCTGTTAATTGAATTGGTTGCTAAATGAGGAACTATATATAGTATGTACATTACAACATGCAGAACTAAGAAATGGTCAAAGGAAACCCCAACTTGATGACTTTGCTTTTATCTGCATAACTCTTACATGCAGTACTGTAATGTATAACATAAAACTATAGTACTGTACTGTACAGTACAACAGCAAAAATTGCAGAACTGTCCTGTAGAAGAAGCCACCATAAGGCTGCACTTCCACTTGCATTCCTGTGTCCTAAATCCAAATACGGGTCATAAATCCTAACAGCGGCCTTGGTCTTAAATCTGAACAGTTGTTAAGCAGGTACGTCATTAAATGAGGGATATCTGTATTCTGTTACTCAAAATAACCACTACAAAAACTATATAAAGAGGGATATGCAAGAAGATGTTAAATAAATCAAGACAGAATCTTATCATTCATTGCTCATGTAACCCTCAGGAAAACAACACTGAGAAACAGAAGAAACAAATAGAAACAAAATAATAAAAATGGTGATTTAAGCACTAACATCAATCTGAAATACAAATGGTTTAAAAACTAGACTTGGTAGGCTGGATTTTAAGAAATGACCCCAAAAAATTCACCTTAACTTCAATGACATAGCTAGGTTAGAAGTCAAAAATTGAAAAAAGATAAGCCATGAAAACATTCATCTTGGAAAGCAGGACTAGTTATTTTAATATCCAAAAAAGTAGACTTTAGACCAAAGAAAAATGCTAGAGATGAAAATGGAAATTATATAATGTTAAAGAGATAAAGGCTTTAAGATGAAATAATAATCCTAAACATGACTGCCCCCAATAAACATATCTCAAAATTTATGCAGTAACGACTGAAATCTGATGGTTGAGATATAAAAATCCATAGTTACAGCTGCAGATTCAATACTGTCTTCTCAATGACTGGTAGAACTACTGGAAAGAAAATTAGCAAGGATGTAGTAGGTTCAAATGACATAACCAACTGGCATGATCCTAACAGGCATATCCAGTGAGCTGCAGCAAATAACAGCAACGCACGCTCCTTTCTCCAGCACCATAAAACACGCATCAAGATGGAGGAATCACATCATAGACCAGGAAAGAAGCCTCCAAAATTTTAAAGACTTGTAATCAGAGTCTTGTAATCATAATCAACAAGAAATCAACAGCAAAATGAAAAACAGAAAAATAAACACATAACAATTGAACAAATACTTATAAACAATCTGTGGGTCAAAGAGGAAGTCTAAAAGGGAAATTTTAAAAATATCCTCTGTATTGCTAGGTTCCGCAACTGCAAATTTAACCAGCCACAGATTGCAAATAGATTTTTAAAATTGAATCTGCATTGAATGTATACAGACCTTTTCTTGTCTTTGTACCCTGAATGACACAGAATAACAGCCATTTACAGAACAGTTACATTGTTTTAGGCATTATAAGTAATCTGGAGATTAAAGTACATGGGAAGAACTGGGGGCGTAGCTCAAGGGTAGAGCACTTGCCTAGCATGCATAAGGCCCTGGATTCCATCCCCAGCACACACAAATAAATAAAGTAAAATGAAATCAAGTATATGAGAGGATGCACATAGGTTCTAGCCAAATACTGAACCAAGGCACTGAGCATCTGTGGCTTTTGTATCCATAATGGGTACAAAAAGATCTGCAACCAACATTTTGTAGATAACTGAGAGCACTGGGCACAGAACTGAATTAAAATGAAAATACAGCCCATCAAAACTAGAAAAAACTTCTAGAGCAACTAAGTGAAGCATTGCCACAGGATACAGAATCAACAGAAATGAATGTTTTTATATACTAATCATGAAAATGTATAAATTGCAATAAAAATGCAATACCATTTTTAAACCCTCTAAAGAAAATGAAACCCTTAGGCGTACACTTAACAAAACATGTACAGGGTCTCTATGCTGAAAACTATAAAGTATTGATGAAAGAAATTTTTTAAAACTCCCAATAAATGGTGAGCCATACTGTGTTCATAGACTGAAAGACTCAACATAATAAATATGTCTATATTTATATCTAAACCTAAATGGATCTATAGGTCTATTGGTTAATCCCGGCAAGGTTTCCTGTAGATGGAGACAATCATATTGTAAAATTTATATCATAAATATAAGCTATAGAGTATCTAAGACAAGCCTAATGAAGAATAAAGTGGAAGGAATCACTCTACCCATTATTAAGGCCTATTAGAGTGTTGCTTAGTGGTAGAGCACCTGCTTTGCATGTGGGTGGCCCTGGATTCAATCCTCAGCACCACACACACACACCCACACACACACACACACACACACACACACACAAAGATCTGCATATAGCACAATAATCAAGATAGCATTGTATTGACAGAGGGACAATGGGACAATATCAATGGGACAGTAATAAACACAAGTCTACCCAGCTGGTTTTTCAAGGTGCAAAGGCGATTCAAAAGAAGCAGGGTAACTTTCTCTACAAATGATGCTCGAGCACTTGAATAGCTGCAGCCCAAACAACAAACAAAAAAAGGTGAACCACAACCTGAACCTTAAACTTTATACAAAATTAACCTAAAATGGATCATGGGTTTAACTGTCAAATGTAAAATCTATTACGCTTTTAGAACAAAAAAAAGGAGAAAATCTTCAGAAAATGGGACTATGAAAAGTTCTTAGCTTCGACATCAAAAGCGCCATCTAGAAAAGGAAACGTTGATAAACTGGGCCTCACCAAAAGTAAAAACTTATTTGCTACGTGAAAGCTCGTGTTAAAGAGGATGAAAACCCCCCACAAGCTACAGACTGGGAGGAAATATTTATAAGCGACATAGTCAACAAAGGACTAATATCTAGAATATATAAAGAATGTACAAAACTCTACGGTAAGTAACAAACAGCCCAGTTAAAGAATGGAAAAATACATGCATGGCTATTTTACCCATGAGGACACACAGATGGCGAACACGCCTGTGAAGAGAGATGCTCGACTTCGATAGCCATTAGAGAAATCCAAATTAAACCACATGGAGACGGCGCTACACACATATCACAATGATAAAAATAAAAGTGTTGACAACACCAAAAGCTGGCAAGACTGGGGAGAAACTGGATGGCTCAGATATTGTTGGTAGGAATGTAAACTGGCACAGCCACTTTGAAAAACAGTTTGGCAGATTCTTACAAAACTGAACATGCAACTACCATATGACTCAGCAATTACACCCTCATTTTCTATCCTGAGAAATGAAAACTTATGTTCACATGAAAACCTGCACATGAATATTTATAGTAGCATTATTTGTTAGAGCCCCAAACAAAAAAAAAATTTTTTTTTTGTTTTTTGAGACAGAGTCTCTGTATGTAGTCCAGTCTGGCCTTGAACTCACAGCTATCCTCCTGCCTCAGCCTCCCGAGTGCTGGGATTACAGGCTGTGCCACCACGTCCAGCTCAAACAAGAATTTTATCAGATGTCCTTCAACAGATGATTTTCATGGTGGTGGGTATGTGAATTCAATCAGGGGATAGGATGGCTTAGCACCTAATATGTGCGCACACACACACACACACACACACTCACAAATAAAACAGGAAATTTGAGTACATCACCAGATCATATTGATATCAATATCCTGGTTGCAATATCATATTATAATTTTGCAAAATTTTACCACTGGAGAAACCGAGCAGATTGTATAGGGATTGACGTTCTCAGGGGAACTTACATTTTCTCAAGGTCAAGGATATCTGCTTGGGCTCTGACTTCTTACGCGATGCCTAGCACCAGCCCCTTCACGTCACAGATTCTCGGCGCAGCCTGGGAATTCCCACATTGCAGCTGGTGATATTGCCCGATGGCCTGATGACAGACGTGCAAGATGGTTAGGGTCTGTATCAACAGATACCTGCAATTGTTTCAGGTATTTGGTACTGACCTTTTCCAAGGACACTCTTCCAGGTGAGGACGTTGACATAAAGCTCTCCGTGCCTGCTCTGCATTTGACCCACGTGCCCATCACACGCACCACTGCGGTGACGGTGTGGTTACTGTGTCACCACAGGAGTTTGGAGTGACGGTTCTCATGGCAACCGTCGGAGAGCTACATCCCATGCATACTTGTAAAATCGCTTGCCGCGACTCATATTTGCAATCCAGCGTCTGCCAGGAGCAGGCCTCTCTCTGTGTTTATCTTTTAGCTTATTATTGAGCACATTGCAGTTACGAATTGATAAATGATCAGTGTTACTTTGACCCAAAGTCCTCTACATTGGACCCACCGGTAACTCTAGATGAGAAAGGAATGCAAGCAGTTCAACTAAACAAATGGCAAGCATTTTCTGTATACAAGGTGCTAAACTGGAGTTTCTTGGACAAACAAAGAGGAGCAGGTGACAGTGTCAGTTGGGGTCTTCTGCCAACACCGTAGCAGACTGGCCCAGGGCGAGCTACTGTGAGTTCTGAAATGATACTTGGGGACCTTGGCAGGGATGACTTCTCGGCCAGTACCCACCCAGGAGACGTCCAGAAGGTTTTTCTGAAAGCACGGTGGGCACAATGTTAGAGCAGGTAATCTCAGGCCAGTTCCCCACCTTCAGAATCAGTAAAATACTGTCACCCACTCAGAGTTGGAGCGGGGAATAAAAGGAATTGTGTGACCCACTTAGCACAAAACCTGGCCCATAGTACATGCTTCTTCAATATTGGCTATTATTACTTGAGCTGGTAGGATTTTATTTTTTTAAAGATGAATAAACCAGGAGGACTCTTCTTGAGCTGTTCTCAGTTTGAGGGGCATGGGTGGATTGCAGGGCTGCCGGGGGGGGGGGGAGTGGTTCACACAACCAGAAATGGGGGTGGAGTTCATTTCACTATCTTGGCCCATTTTCTGTTTTATCACTAAATACCCGAGGCTGGCTCATTTAGCTCACAGTTCCGGATGATCAAGAACATGGTGCTGGCATCTGCTCAGCTCCGATGCGGCCCTCATGGCAGAGGACATCAAAGTGACAAGGGAATGTCCAAGAGTATGCATCAGAGAGATGTGGGGCAGGTTTGGGCTTCCCTAGAATAACACATTCTTGCGAGAACTGATCCAGTCCCACGAGGCCTGCGTTAATCCTTTCCACGACCTCATTACCTCCCATCAGCCTGCACCTCTTACAGGTTCTGTCACCTCAGCCTGGCCACCCTGGATTCCAAGCCTCGAGCATGTGGTCCTCTAGGGACAAACCACATCCAACCCATACAGCCTTGCTTGGGAGGCTGCAGGGCGCCACCAAGAGGAGACTCATGGTCATTGCAGTGCCTGTCACTGATGCTTGAAACAGATTTCCTCCATACCACGAGCAGCTTCTGTTCCAGCCAAGGACAAATGTGATGAAACCTCCGTCCGCCTCACGTGCTCATCTCTCTGCCGCTGGTCCATCGTTGCACTTGTGGTTTGCAAAGCTGCAGAACAGCCCTCCTATAGGACAGTTTCCCTGCTGATCCCCCCAGGAAAGGGACCTGCTAGGAATCCATCATTATCAGAACCCCCTTCACCCACACATGCAAACGTTGTGCATCACCTTTGGTGTATGAACAGTGTCATTTCAGTGGTCCTTTCTTCTCTCATGGAGGGCTCCTCCATGCCTGCAGTGGGGCAGGAGTGGGGATTCTAGGAGGCAAAGATATTGCATCTTGCATTTAAAGCATCTCTTTCCTGCTTGCTTCGCATCAACTTTGTGAGGTTCCATGACACAAAAATATGCCTTGTATGGACCCATTTGTCCTGTGGTCCAGACACAGGACAAACCCTCTTCCCAGATACAAACCCTCTCTGGGCCCTGTAGCCTCAGCTCTGATTCTGGAGCTCAGCAGAACCTGTGATGTTCAATTCTGGTGTGGATTCAATTGTTCTTTGCACAGAGAACTCTGCGGGGTACAGAACAAATAGCGTACAGCATGAGGTGAAACGTAGAATCATCAGCGTGAAGTCTTGAGAAATTTCATCTAAACATAATACTGAATTTTTTTTTTCGGGAGTAATAACGGAGTGGAAAGCCATGTCATTCATTTGCTTTCTTGACTTGTCATTGTGCATAAGGCTGGTCAGGGGTGGGCCGGGGTCCGAGGCCTCCACAAAATCCATTCTTCCCCGGGGGCCATGGGCAGAAACTGCAGCAAAAACGGCTGCAGTCGTGAGGAAATTGCAGGTTAAGCTTTTCAGCCTGAAATCAAGAAAGGGGCAGAAGCTATGTAAGGGAGCAGAAGAAAAAGAATAATTATCCAGCAGAACTGTGAAACACACAGGTGACAGTCCGAGGGGTCTCTGTGGTGGCCAGGGCTATTTGGAGTTTGGGGGGTGCTCTGCTTCCCAGAGAAGGCTTCAAGGAGCCCAGGCAGCTGCAACTTTGGGGCTCATCTCCGAGTCAGAAACCTGCAAGACGAGAGCCAGGGTCCCTCCTGCCCTCAGCATGCACCCCTCTCCCCGGGAATGCTCTGTCCCATGGCACCGCATGGGGTTGGAGGCTTGCAGCACCTCCTCCGGGTTTGGAGAGCGGGTCCCGGGGTAGTGAGAGGAGCTCGCTTTCCTCCGGCCTCAGGCCTGGCCACCTGTGAGATGGGGCCTCCTCTCCCAAGCAGTCTCTTGGCCAGATGTGCCCAGCCCTCCCGGCCTCTCTGGGTGACCATCCTGTGCCCCAGGACCAGGTCTGTAGCTCTGGGGACACCACCAGTTTTTCCTTACCTGTTCTGGGAAAAATCACCAAAAGTGCTTATGTGCTGCCGAGCCAACCCCATTCTGGCTCTGTTTGTCTTTACAAACCAAACTCCAAGCTGTGGAGTGGAACAGATTCTGACTGGGTAAGGGCAATGCTTGTCCTGCCCTCTCTGTGCACCAGGGCCACACCTGGAGAGCAGGGAAGGGGGCACAGCCAGAATGGAGGTGCTCAGGGTGGCAAAGGGCCCAAAATTGTGCGAGAGGACAGATCACCTTTGGGTCTGGGTGTTGAGATGACCCAGGGACGATGTGCTGGTGCATGAACTCGAGGTGCTCCCCAGGATACCTCCAAAGACAGAAGCAGGACAACAGGGGACCGGGCAGCTGGAATTCCAGAAACAGATGTCAGTGTCACCTAAGTGGGCCTGTGCCTGGTGGCAGGGTCCTGCAGCCTCTGCATGGGAGACCTGTGCCTCCGGTTGGGAAGACCCTGCCTGAAAGTGAGAAAGGAAGGGGCATGCGAGGTCGCTGCATCTGCTGAGGGCGTGGTCAGTCTGCAGGCTCTGCCACACCCTGAAGCTGCAGGGAGACACCTGGCAGGGGAAGCCATATTCCCTGAGCACCTCTGCCCTGGCTCTGCAAGCGCTGGCCTTCCAGGGCTCAGCTAAACTCCCTCTCTGTTCAGGCCTGCGTGGTGACCCACTGACCTACTTCTGGGTCCTGCTCCGCGAAACTCAGCATCCTGGCCCGGAGCAGCACCCTCCTCCTCCCCTCAGGGCTGTGAGGTTTAGATGCTGTGACAGGAAGCGTGAGGGTGAAGGCCCTGCAGATGAGAAAACAATGCACTGAGGTGTTCCCGGCCGCCAGGCTGGCTCTGTTTAATTGCCCAAACACCATCCATCACGAGACCTGAGACAAATGCACTTTTTGTTTTTTTCCTCCCAGCTTACAGCTCTGTATTCTCTCATGCACGTCCAAGAGGCTTACTTCCCTTTATCCTATTTCCATATTTAAGTGAAAACAAATTGACTCATTTACCTTGAGACTCTCAGCTTGATAGAGATTGGAAAAGTGTGTGTGTGTGTGTGTGTGTGCGTGTGTGTATGTTGCATATTCTTTGCCTTCAAAGGGTTGGAATGTCTGAATTGAATGGATCACTCAAAAAGAAAGAAATTTCCAGAATATCTTCAATTATCTGCACAAACAGAGCCTGAAATTGCTCAATAAAAGAATTGCTCGGTGGTACAAAATCACAGACAAAACCAAAGCAACGCGGGGTCCTGTGGTAAAGCACAGGATTGCGTGTAATTTATTCCTCACGGAGAGCTGCAGGTGATCCTGGGACTACTTTCTCCTGTCGTATTAAAGGGTTCGAAGGGAGGAGGCAGCTGCCAGGGAGACCGTGGGCCTCAGGCCAGGAAGAAGGGCGGGTGAGCACCTGCCGAGTGAGGGGGGCTTCCCAAGGCCTGGGCACTTGGAGCCCTCCCCACAAGGGAAAGTAAAAGGCAGGAGCCCGAGGAGGGAGTGACCCTCTCTCCCCAGGAAACACCGCTCCCTGTAATGGGCTGTTCTTTTATAATTTCGCCAGTAATGCACTTTCTCTTTCCCCCTCTCCAATCCCAATCCTCAACCCTTTTGAGTGGCGTCTGCAGCAGCTATTGGTGTGGCTCTCCTCTGCCCAGAAGCTTCCATCCCCTCTTCCGGTCCTCCCAGCCCCCTCCCCGGTCCTGCCCTACCTCTCGTGCAGGGTCCTCCTCACGTGAGTGGCCTCCAAGTGAGAGAGCTCCCTCGCTCCTTCCGGGACCTCCTCTCACTCTTCCTTGATTTTTCTGGTCCTGCGGTTCCACGTGGTGCTTAGAAGACGGGGATTGTGGACGTGCTCCTCCAGCCTGAGGAGCGGCCACCAGCCACCACCAGTTACCCGGCTGGTCCAGGGCAGAGCCTTGACTTTGTCCCTGCCCACTTGCCCTTCTCCCTTCTGCCCCCCTCTGAGGGTGCACCATTTCTTGGCCAAACACCGCAAATCCTCTTTGGTCCCTCTCTTCTTTCCACCAGCAGAACCATCAAAGTTCCTGGAAGCCCCACATTCAAAGTCCACTCAGAATCTGCTGGCTTCTCACCACCCCAGCCTCCCAGGATGGTTTGAACCACAACTACACGTCACCCGAACAATTGCCGTGGCTGCTAAACTGCTCTCCCTCCTTTAAAGCACCCCATGGAGACAATTAATTTCAGAGTAAACAGACTGTTTAAAAAGTAAAAGCAACCAAGCCATGCCCTTCCTCAAAAGCCTCCAATAGCTACCAGTCTTACTCAGAACCAACCTCGATGGCGGCCGCCCATCTGCATCTCCTGGCCCTGTTTCTGCCTGGTCCCCAGCAGAGCTGCCACCTAGAGCGACACTTCTGTTTTGTTCTTGCTACAGCCCCGTGCATAACAGATTCTCAGTCTCTCCCTCCCTCCCATTCTCTCCCTATGCGTGTGTGTGTGTATTAGTCTGTTTTCTGTTGCTAACAGCACAACACTACAGACTGGGTGAATTATAAAGAAAAGAGGTTTATTTGGGTTCACAGTGCTGGTCCAAGGTCAAGGGGTCATATCTGGCAATGTCCTTCATGTTGGCAGGGCTGAGGTGGTGCTGGGCATCACAGGGCAAGAAACAGGTAGCACGTGTGGCTTTCTTCTGGTCTCTCTCTCTGTCTGCTTATGAAGCTACCAGGACTCAACCATGGGGATTTCATCCCGATGATCTTATCTAATCCTAATCACACCCAGAAGTGCTGCCTTTCAACACCAGTCAGCTAAGTTTCTATCTCTCCTTCTCTGTATCCTCTCTCTCCTTCTTTACTCTCTCTCACTTTCTCGCTCTGTTTAATTAATATATAGCAGTCAATTGAGTAGATTCATTTTCACTGATGCACTTAACAAATGAAATGGAGAAACTTAAGGGAGGAGTTAAAGGGGAGCCTGTGGAAGACTTCCGGGTGTCTGGAACCCCCAAGAGCATGAGACAGGCTGGCTGTGTGGGTGCACGCATGTTCCGTTGCGGGGGACACTTTGTCTACCTGCTAAAGTTATACATGACTGGATCAGGGTGTCTGCTCGGACCAACTCAGGCCATCCAGTGCTGGTCCTGCCAACGCTTGCAGGGAAAGGACCTAATTTAGAAGAAACTGGCTGTCGGCCCAGAGGCAGAGAGACCTCATGGTGTGGGTGGAGGGTCCAGAGCGGAGCCGAGGAGACCAGCTGCTGCTTGCCAGTGTCCTGTGGCACCCTCACCCTCTAGCCTCTCACTCCGCATAGGGATCAGGGGCCTGCAACCAGCACACAGAGAGGCCTTTAGAAACCGCAGTTTGCCACAGGTGGCCCTTGCTGTTTTGTGTCTCTGGCTTTTGGAGTCCTCCCTCGCTTGCTCCTGTGCTCATGACAGAATACAAAGGGAAGAAAGAAGCATGAGGTGAAGTAGATGAAAGCAGCAAGAAGTCTTTAAGATGCAAAAGGAGTCCGAATAGTCTGCCCAGGAAAGCGGATGCCTCCTAGACCTGTGCACTGCCAACAGAGGTGTTGGTGGTGGTGTGGCTTTGGGCTGCTGTCCCTTCTGAGTCCACCACGGGCTCCCGCTGCAGCATTGGAGCTCTGGGAGCAGCAGGAGGAGCCCGCTGCTCAGGGAGAGCACGGAGAGGGGCCGTACATGGCCTTGAGCTGCAGGGCCTCCTCCAGCCCCAAGGAGCAGGCCAGGCTTTTGGCCAGACTAGTGGGAGGCTCCGCCCACCCAGGCTCTGACCGTGGCCGAGTCCTGGACTCTCACCAGTGTGGGTGATTCTGATTCGGCAGCCCAGGGTCAGGAATCACGTGGCACATTCTTGACACGTGAGTGGCTTTGATGCTTTAGGGTAAAGGCAGAGTAAACCACCACATTTAAAGACCTATACTGGTTATCTGCTAAGCTGATGTTGTATCGTGACCTGACATAGCATAACAGCCAGTCAACCTGAGTGAGAACCCCAAGTCCACTTGGATTATCTGTGCTCTGGACAGAGTTTCTTACTTGCTCTGTTCCTCATCTTCGGCAGCTGTAAAATGTCTATAAGATGACGCCATGGTCTAAGTGTTTTGCCCCTCCCCCATTCATATGTTCAAACCCAGTCCCCAGGTGAGCGGAGGTGAGGGTCGGTGAGTGGTGATTAGGCCATGAGGACAGATCCCTCGTGGGTGGGATTAGTGCCCCTGTAAAAGGGGCCCAGAGAGATCCCTTGACATTTCCACCTTGTGAGGCGATAGCCAGAAGGCGGCCACCTACGAATCGGGAGCGAGGTCCTCACCACACACCAAAGCTGCCAGTCCTAGGACTTCCCAGCCTCCAGAACTAAGTTTCTGTTGTTTCTAAGCCACCCGATCTGTGACGTTTTGTGATAGCAGGTGGAACTGACTAAGGCAGACAGCAACTTCCGCGGAGAAGGTCACCTGCTCGTCTCCGTTGTCTGCCGCAGTAGATTTGTGGGCTGGCCAGGGTCAGTGGCTACACCGCGTTCCCTACCTGCTCTTCTTTTGCGGGGTGTCCTTGTGGGTATGTGAGTATCCCCCGGGGAATGTGAGCACGAATGCCTTGTGCTAGTTCCAGGCTGGGCTTTAAGCCACCTCTACACCCAGTCTCCATTTCCGATGGCTTGGGCAGTGGTGACCTAGAGACAGTGGCAGAGCAGCCACCAGCCTAACCACATCACCTTCCCCTTGGAACTTGGATCGCCACTTGAGAGAAAGTGATACCTGCTTGTTATCCTTACCGAAATCCTACCTCCCAGGGTGTTGGACCATCCAGTCGGTGAACAAATGCAAAGCAATAAGACGGTGTCGCACAGAATCAGCATGGCTGCAATCTAGCATTCAGAAGGCTGAAGCAGGAGGATCAAGGCCACCCTGGCTCACATAATGAGTTCAAGGCCAGCCTGAACTACATAGTGAGACCTTGTCTCAAAAAACCCAAATAATAATGATAATGATAATGATAATGACAATAACAGTAATAATGAACCACTGTCATGCAATCAGGAAGGAAAAGCTTATGTAAAATGTATATGGCGTATTTCAAAGCTATGTGCCAGTGGGGTTATGTCCTCGTCACTGTCTCTTCACTGGGACGTGATACCCCACACCCACAACTTAAAGGAAGAGAGATTTATCCTGGCTCACATTTCAGTCCACGGTCAGTGGACTCGAAAGAGGAAGTGGCACTGCAGAGGGTCATGGTGAGGAAAAGCTACTCACATCATGGTGGAGGGAAGCAGACAGAGAAGAGGGGAGCCAGAGAGGAAGGTAAACCCTTCCAGGCCACACCCCAACCAGACCCACCTCCTAGCAGCTGTGCTGCTGCCCTAACCCAGTCACCTCCTTGCACCTATGAGTGTGCGAGGTTCCTGGAGGACATCTAGACAGACACCGTAACAGGTCACGTGCCATGCAGTGTCCTAACGCCCAGAGCACAGCTCCAAGCCAGTGCCCAGATATTCCGGGATTGACTGGCAATACAAAATACAAAACACATGATATTTTGGATGGCATCTTTGGTTGTGCAAATTCCTTAAGATGACTAAAATAACGCACCCAGCCCAGAAAGTTCCCGAGAAAAGTAATCAGCACCTCATGCCAGGAAGACAGGAATGGAATGATAATTACCAGGCTGGATGACTTTTCAATTACCTAGAAATATAAATGTGAAGAAGATGGATGTGCCATCCCTTTTCTAAATTTGATCACCATATTTCTTTGTGTCTTCTTTTCTGGTTTTCTACTATGATGCTGATGTTTTAAGTACATTTCCAGAAAGTTGTGGGCTTCTGCAGTCCCTGTAGAGTTCACAGCCCCTACAGCCGTCATTCTGGGATGTGCACACTTGCCTGGTTGCCTGGTTACAGAGCAGAGGAGGAAAGGGGAACTGGGAGGAGGCAGCCTGGAATTGCAGCAGGTGGACTACAGAATGATGGAATTGCCAGGAGCCTTTTGTTTTGATAAATACATAGAGTTTCTCCAGCTTTTCTGTGTCATAGCCCAGGCAGAGATAGAGGCCTTGCCGTGAGGCAGTGCCAATGGAGCTGGGTGCCCGCAGAGGGCCACTATGGTCATCAGCACCGATCTCTGCTTTGGACAAGAAAAGAAATGCCTGAGCTATTTCCAGCTCCCCTGGCTGGGAACACTGACGAGGACTTCCTACTCTCCAGCTGCAGAGCTCGGTGAGAGACAGACACCTCCTGGACCGAACCCAAGGGAAAGGGAGCCCTGGGCTGAGATTATCCTGCCCCAGCCTGAGCCTGAAGTGTGGCTTGCATCACACACCAGCATTTGTGAATTGGCTCTAGATGTTCACTAAGGCCAGAGCAACAAAGGGGTCACTGAGAGCAGCCTGGCTACTGACCTGCTCTCCAGCAAGGGACCCCAGAATTCCACATCCCCCTGTAGCTTCCAGGCCTGCTCAGGTGGCAGCCGTAACATCCACAAGCCACAGGTATTTGAGACTGCCTGAGGAAGGAGTAAGTACTCAGAAAGTGGGCCAGCAGGGGGGTCACAGGCACAGGCTCTGGGACAGACATCTGATTCTGCCACTTATGGGCAAAACGACTTTGATCTGGGTCCTCTCTTTTCTCTGGCCTCAGTTTTCTCAGCTATACAATGGGAACATATAGACTGACCTAATGGAGCTTTTGATGAATAGAGATGAGGCAAGTGAAGGACTTATAGGACACATCCGTGTACTATAAGGAGGGTGACAGTCCCACTTGGACTCATCTTATACCCTAAAGGAATTACTAACAGCACTCAGCTTTACATTCAGAAGTGTCCCAGTCTGAGTGACAAAGGTTATGGTCACCCTATTAATAGTTGATGATGACAATGATTCCCTACTCGGGAACCTGGAGAGGTCCCTGCGTGGGAGACGAGCTTGAGCTCCATGGTTTGGGGCCAGTGCTGCTGGCTCTTTAAACTCCACACCATTCAGCTATGCTGTGCCCAAGGAAAAAGACGTGAGCATTACACACAAAGATCGATGTGGGGATGACACGCAGGACATGTTTTTGAAAGGAAGTCTGTCCCCGATGAGCCGTCGGTCCTGCTGAAGCCAGGACCATCAAAAGTAAGGCCAGTAGGAGACAGATGAGGAGCCTGGAGCAGGCATCAGCAGAGCTGTGGGGAGCCAGTGCCTGTTCACACGAACCAGGGAGATTCAGGCAAGGGGTGGGGCTGGGCCGCTGGAAAACCCTCTGAAGATAATTCCAGAACTTTCTTCCTGATACGGGTTTCCCTCAAAGACTTCCATCCCTTCATTTTCCTTTCAGTAAGGAGCTCCCTGGTGACAACACAGATGACAACGACCAGGGCATGGAAACTGATGCCACTGTACAACCCAGAAAGACCAGCCACTTTGACTGAGTTGGAATGAAGAGCTGACACATTGCTGGTCTTTTCTTCACCCCAGCCAACCAGCACGGGTGGGACCGTAACCACCATTCCAAAGGAGAGAGAAGAGGAACTTGGAAAGACGAGGCCTTTCCTCAAGGTCCCCCAGCTGGATATGGTGGTGGGGATTCGATCTGGATGCTGCCATCTGGGGAAGTTGGGCCCAAGCGGCTCCTACAGGGAGATGGTTGTTTACCAGGGGAAAGTCTATGTCCAGACTGTGGTTGCTCCTTCTCGACAGCCCTGACTCCCATAGAAGAAGACAGAGCCAGCTAAGAAAAGATCAAGAACACCCCTCTGAGGGAAGCCTTGCCTTCAGAATACAGTACACAGGTATGTTAGTCAGCTTTCCACTACTGTAACAAACACCTGAGAGGATCCATGTATGAAGAGGAAAGGTTTATTCCAGTTCACAGTTTTAGAGGTCTTAGTCCACAGTCATTTGCTTTGGGCCTGTGGTAAGGCATCACACCATGGTGGGAGCATGTGACAAAGCAAAACCACTTCCCTCATGGCACAGAAGGGGATGGGAAAGAAGGAGCCAAGGTCCATGATCCCCTTCAAGGCCACACCCACTGCCCGTCTCTTAAAGGGTCCACTGCCTTCTAATAACACCAAGTTGGGGACCAAACCCTTAACACATAGGCCTTTGGGCAACATTCCAGGCCAAAACTGTAGCATGAAGAGGCACAGGATGGCTTTGCAGAGAACATCAGTGTAAGACCCTCCAAGTCCAGCCTGGACCTGGTCTCTGCTGTCCCTGTCTTGGCCAGGGCATGTCTACCCTATGAATAACAGCAGCAGCACTCACCACCCCTTGAGTACTTCCTGTGTGCCAGCCTGGATGTGGTGCCTCATTTGAGTTATTTCTTTTAATCTCACAGGAACCCCAGAAAGTAAATGTATTTGACAGCACGTGCCAGAGTTGTGGCCAGCCCCATCTCGTATGCAGGATCCAGCGCTAGAAGCTTCTGGAAGGCAGAATATGCTCTAACTCAGGGCAGCAATTTAACCCCCTGAGCAGGAAGTGGGACAAATTCCCCAGTGAGTAGTGGGTTAGAAATGGCAGCACAGTGGTTTTGAGAACTGTAAGCCTGAAGAAGTTTCCTGGCCAGTTGGTTTCCTGGCTTTGTCCCAGATTGTGTGTGCATGAGAGAGAGAGAGAGAGAGAGAGAGAGGTGAACTCTCAATTATAGCAAAGGAAATCACAAAATATAATTTTTCTCTGCAGGATAACAACACCAGGGCTGTATGAGTGGTTGAGTGTGCGGGCAGCAAGTCAGCACTGCCTAGACTTGGCCTACAGGCAGGAGCCATGAAAAGAAAGATGCCCCAACCGGTGTCTGAGAGCAAGCAGCAGTCAGAGCATCAGTGTATTGTCGTGGTGAAAGTCCAGGTGAGTGTGTCATCAGTGTGGAAGTCAAGGTCAGTGTGTCATTGGCTGAAGTTCAAGGTCAGTGTGTCACTGAGTGAAGGTCAAGGTCAATGTGTCGTCAGGGTGGAAGTTAAGGCCCAGATACAGTGGTACAAGGATTTCCCTGGGAACGGGTAATTCATGAAGTGTAAGTTTACTTGTCTTACAATTCTGGAGCTGGAAGTCAGAGAACATGGCAGCAGTGTCTGCTCAACATCTGGTAAAGCCTTCTTCCTGCACCTGTTCCTGGGGGAGGACATCATGAGGTGAGCAGCCCAAGCCTGCTAGTGCAAGTCTTTCTTCCTCTTCTTACAAAGCCACTAATGCCATCGTGGCGCCCCGCCTCATGACCTCATCTGATCCTAACCACCTGCCAATGGCACAACCTGCAAATACCATTATCATTTGACTTTGGGGATAATGTTTCCAACACATGAACTCTGGGGGACACATTCAAACCACAGTGGGTCTCTGGTTTCTTGGGCCTGGAGCACAAGGGTCAGGCAAGGAGAGGATAGGAGAATCTGGGGGAGCAGATGGTCCAGGAGGGGTTAGAGCACCACCACTTGGTCACCACTGGCAGTAAGTAAAACTTGGTCCAGAAAAGGCAGGGGCTGGTTACTCGGATGGGACTGGAGCTATGAGGGCAGAGTGAGATGAGTGGGGCATTGAGTGCCCTCTCTCCAACTCAGAGCTGCTCAGATGTCCCCTGACTCAGGCTGTGACAGCTAAGGTCCACAATGGAGGTGCAGGTCACCAGGAGGTGGGCACAGGCTGGATGCAAGAGGTACAGCAGGTGCTCTGTGAGAACCAATGTCTGCTGAATGCTTTGTGTGGGGAAAAACTCAGCAAAGTATCAGGTTAATTGCAGAAGGGACGCCAGATGTCTCAGTCATTTTTCTCATCTCTGAGATACAATACCTGACACTCACAACTTATTTGGGCTCACATTTCAGTCCACAGTTGGGTGATGCCAAGGCAGGACAGCATGGCAGGAGGTCATGGTGGAGGAGAGCTGCTCATGGCATGGTGGACAGGAAGCAGAGAGCAAAGGGAGGAGCTGGGCAGGGAGATGAAACCTTCCAAGCCACGCCCCCAGTGACTGCCTCTTCTGACCAGACCCCACCCCCTAACGGGAAGTCAGCAACGAGCCCCCATGATCCAGGCACTTTCCAAAAGCCCTGCCTGTGAATGCATGAGACTTTGGGGGGACATCTAGATAGAAACCATAACACCAGGGCCCCAGCTTCCCATGTGTCTCTGATAGCACATCTTGGGGAGCCTTTGTAAGTGGCGCCTCCACTTGTATTTCCAACAAGAACCCATTTCCCCAAAAGTAGGTCGGGAGCTCCAGAGAAGCTTATGAACTCTCATTTTGATTTTTCTATGTTGAAGTTCAAAGAACATGAACTTCAAAGTTCATTGGAGGGGAAAAAAATTATTTTTTTTATATATGAAATATGCTTGGCACAAAGGGAATTGAAAACTGGCAGGGACGGGGGACCCAAGTCGTAGCCCAGCAAATGTGCCCCACCGTTGGCCTCACCTTCGGCTGGGGCTGGTTCTTCAGCTGCAGTGGTGGGTGCCGCCCTGGGTGCAGAGTCCCGGAGCCCCGGTGCCTCAGCTGGCTTCTGGCAGCAGCTTGTAGCCAGGCCCGCTTAGGATGAACTCTGTCACTGAAACTGCCTTTCCATGCGAGTCATAGTGTCACTTCATCATCTCAGTGACACCACAAGCCTTCTGCAAACTGCGCTTTCTTTATTGCTCTTTGCCAGAAAGAAGAAATGGGGGAAACTTAGTAAGGGGAAGAGGGCATCATTTTCCAACAAAATGTAAATATGAGCCGTGCAAAGAACTATTTTTAAGATCCAGGAAAGTATCCGATTTTGCATGCTCCGCAGTTTTCCTGTGATTTTTATGTTTACGAGTCCGTGTGTGCAGTACATAATGGTGAGAGTCATGGTGGGGAGTTGGTGCGTGGACAGAACGCACCTTGATTCTTTTTATCTCCTTTTCCTCCCCTTGCTCCCCACTCCCTCCATCTCTTGGTCTGCTTTCCTTTTACAGAGATCTACCTCCCTGTTTGCTATTCTTATCTTTTACTTTGTTCTTGATTTTCAGCTCAGCAGTTTTTAGTCCAGGAACTTTGGCCTCGTCCGGAGACTGTCCTCGATGAGTGATGGCTTCATAAATGAATGAGTGGAGAGAGCTCGCGTCTTCCTATCAGGCGGAACAGTCTACACTGGGCAGGTTAAGGGGATGAGGTTAGGAGTGAATCTGCTCTGTCTCTTGCCACCCTCTGGGGCTTCTGCTGCCTTTTCTGACCGCCATCCCTTCCATCTTCTTTAGGCATCAGCACTATGTTTTCCAGTGATGATCTAATTCTCCCACTATCAACTCCTCAGATCTGGGAGAACTGACTGTTCCGGGCCTGTCCCAGGCTCCAGCTGGCATGTGGCCAAACCCGGAAAATCACAAAATCAAGTACCACGCTCTGGGTCCTGGAGGCAAAGGGGCCTAACATTAGAAAATGACTTTTACAAATAAATCCATATGGTAAATTTATAATAAACTGCCTTCTTGGCCCTGATCTTTCCCTCTCTTTCTCTTGAAAGTGCCAGCAAATGATGCTGGTAGAGGTTATTCTGTCCTCAGGCATCGGGGACATTTATACATGTGACTAATAGGAACAAATAAGGTTCCATACTATGTTGATGAACCTCAACAGGCTCAAGCCCCCTTCTGATCTGACAGCTGGAGCTACCTCAGCTGTAGCAAGACATGCTCAAAGTTTGCAAAGGATTGGGGTGGAAGTTATAATGCATCTTGGGATTTTGTCTTTCCACATCAATATTAATGCAAATCAGAGAAGAGGCACGTCCACAGCTTGGTCGACGCGCTGTTGGAATGAGACTGTCTGACAGAAAGTCTGTGATTGCTTTGCCCATGAATCTCTTCATTTCTGGCCAGGCTTTTGGCTAGGATAGTGTTGACAGTTGAGCTCGGTTTCCTCCCAACTGGACATGGTCACGGTCGGCTTTGTGGTCTGGAAGACTTTGACAGGGACCACTGTAAGAGAAATTTTCCCTTCTGGAAAATGCACAGTCTATACTGTCCCCCTCCTCCCAATGTTCCGGGAATTGAGCTGTTACAAAGCTACCTAAAGTAGATAAAAACAAAACAAAGCTGACCACAGACCAGGGAACTGGGCTGCAAGATAACGACTGACCCTGGGCTAAGAAATTTGCAAGGATTGCAGATTGTGCTGTTCCGGACCACCTGCTGCCCATATTAGAAAACATCCTCCCCGCTCGGTCGGCCGGCCTAAAAACTCCCGTATGAGTGTCTTCTCCCAATGAATGTAAAAAGCTGTTTAAACTAACCAATGCTATCTGCTTCTGTAACCGTGCTTGCAAAGACCCCTCCTCCCTTTGTTCTATAGACATATAAGCCCTGCACAGACAAACCTCGGGGTCCACTGTTCCTGCATGTTCAGTGAGCCCCACGCATGCTTGGATAATAAAACCCCTTGCCCTTTGCATGAGAGAATGCTTCTTGGAGTCTTCCTTCACGCGGCGGGCATCCCGACCCTAACACCACAAGGTGGTACCATTTGTCCATGAAGACTTCCCGATGGCAACCACCCTTGGTGGTAGAGCCGAGCACCACGCCATGTGGTATCAGATTCTCAGGTCTGTCTTTTGGAAGGCACTTTTGTCCCCAGTTGACGTGAAGATCTGAGGAAAGGGCGATGTGACTGTCTCCGAAACAACCCTAAATTTCAACTTTGTGTGGTTCATTAAACCCACTTCAGACTGCGAGAGCTTTTCCAGTGACTGTTTAAAAAGGGCCACCTACTCAGGCCTATGATGCTCTGCATGCCCCGGGCTGGCTAGTGTCAGGCTCTGGGCACAGGGAGATGGCAGTGTCCCCAGGAAGTGTCCTGAGGAGGTCTGCCACATAGCAGAGACCTCTCTGCAGAGGATTCCATCCTGTGAGGCCTCAGCTAGCAGAAAAGAACCCATTGTCGTTGCTCGCAAATATCTCACAAAGGATCACGGATGCAGAATCGGGCTCCATCCTTCTCTGGGTAGCCAGTCCTTTGGATTTGCCAAATTCACAGGTAAAAGCTTGCCAAACAATTTGGGACTCACAGATGTTCACTGAAATAAAAGAAAGAATTGGGGATTTGTCCTTAGCAAATGTTTTTTTCTTCTTTGATTGCTCCTGAAATTCTTTTCATACCATTAGTCTGCATTTAAAATGCAAGAAAAAGGTACTTTTTGCTTAATTATTGACAAAGCAAGAAACTCACAGGGATTTTGACCTCCAGGTCATCAGTGCTGCTGAGTCCTGGCCCTACTCCCTGCGTATGAAATTTGTGCTCAGTACAGATTTGAGTGCAGGGACGGCGAAGTGCCCTCCCTTCCCAGAGAGAAAAGCAAAAGCCGGAGCATTGCGGGATTATGGGTGTTACTATGGAGTGCGGGAAGTTTCCATCTTCTCCTTTCATCCAAAATGTCCCTTCTGAGACTGGGACTGTAGCTCAGTGGTGAAGCCCTTGCCTAGCATGTGTGAGGCCCTGGTTTGATTCCCAGCACTGAAAAAAAAAAAAAAAAAAAAAAAAAAAAGTCCCCCTTCCCCTGCAAATCCCTTTTCTATGAAGCCTTTTTTTTTTTTAACATGGTTGAGGAAATTCTGAGAATGTGTCGACTTCTGCCTCTGCACATCCTGCCTTGTTATCTTGTCTCCATCCCAACCCTCAGGCTGCTTTATTATGGCAGCCACCATCATCAGATCCTTCCCCGTGTTTGTGGTTGGATCTACCTGGTTCAGCTCACCTGGGAGTCCCAGGTTGTCACAACCTGCTCTGGAGACCTTGGCGCAGTGTTTGCAGCGCGGGCATGGGGGGGGGGGACTCCTGAAGGACAGAGAGAGGACAAGAGTGTGGCAAGTGGACCAGCTAGGTCTCGTGACCCCTGCTGTTTCCCTCCTGTTTGTTGTCATTCAATCTCACACACCTTGCAAAGCTGCCTTGATTTTCTATGACCTTGGGCTCAGGATACCGGTGGGGCTCTGGCCCCACCCGACCTCTCCCACGAAAAGACCCCTGGATGGGTGGACGGATGGATGGATGGATGGAGAGGCAGAGCTCCTCCGACAACGCTCAGATACTACTGCCCAACCAGACATAAGGACCAACATATTTTCACTTTAATTTATTTAAAGTCAGAAGAAAAAATGAGCATAACGATAACGAATACAACATAATGAGTGCAGCCTGGATTATGTTCATCTTCACACCAGCGCAACCATACAGTAGAATTTTCAGTACATTTTTATGGAGAAAGCCAAAGTGCCTGGCTCCTGAGAGCCACCTGAGGCCCTGAAGACCTGGAATCTTCTGAATACAGAAAATACTCCTTGGACACTGGAGACCAAAACATAGAAATACCTATTTCCTCCCTCCTCCCTCCCAGGTGCCCAAGGACAGATGTGTGCTTGAAACTGGAAGGACAGACTGCTCTAGCGGGGGACACTGAGGGGAGATATGCTGAGCCCACATCACGTGACCGGAGAAGCCCGTGGGGGACTGCAGAACACCCCAGGGCTCATGGCATGCATGGAGCCAGGGACCAGGCTGGACCCACCAGGTGGGCTGGCCCTGCCCCACTCTGTGGTCCTGCTCCCTGTCCTGCTGATTGTCTGCTCTGTGTGCGGTCAGAGACCCTCCTGGTCCTCCTTGCTGGGAGGGACAGAGAAGCCCACAGGCGATGACCACATGAGGCACAAGCAATGGGGATCGCCGTGGCTGGGGAAATGGGCTGCGAGATAAGAGCCCCGGAACTGTCGTGTAAAGGCGGGAGGGCTCAGAGTGCACGAGCCAGTGATGCGATCAGGCTTAGATGTTACAACCGTCACCCTGCTGCCTGCAGAGAATCGATTGCTAGGGGAACAAAGCTGGAGGCAGGAAGGCAAGTAGGGAAACAGCAGTAACGCTGAGGGACAGGAGGGTGAGGGTGAACCTGGAGGTGGTGAGGGAGAGGCGTCAAGCAAGCATGTGGGAGGTTGAACCTGTGGGGGGTGGGCTCAGACTGCCTGGGCTGCCCGGGAAGGCACGGAGAAGGGAGGCGCGTCGGGGTGGGGTGCGCAGGCTCACTGGGGTGCGTCCGTCCTGAGAGACACCATTATAAGGCATCGGCAAACTTAGGGGCCCCAGTCAGCTGGGGACTGGAGAGCTTCCTCACATGGGAAGGCTCTGGTTAGCCCATGCTCACCTAGTCCCCTCAGTACAGGCCACCGGATGAAGCCCTGGGCTCTGATCATGGTGGCGCTTTACCATGAAAGAAAGTAGGCAAGAAACGCAGTGACCTTGACCATCAGAGACAGCAGCAGGCCATTGCCGGGAAAGGGTGAGCCAAGGGTCCACCCACTGCCAAAACCGTGTGATCTCACACAAGTCCCCGCGGCCTTCGGAGCCTCCGGTCTCTACTGCTAAGCTGGGGAAGCTGATTTTGGTGCTCCCAGGGACCTGAGTATTAGTGTCGTAGTCATCCTGGGACTCAGGGGTCAGGAGAGCTTGGGCTCAGCGCTCACTGGCTGTCACGTGGCTGTGTCCTTTCACCCCTTTCCCAACCATCTGGCTTCAGCCAGGGCCTGCCTTTGCCAGCCAGGGGATACCTTGTTGCCTAGTGAATGCCTGTGGAATGGCAGAATCCCCCTCTCTGCCACCCACCGCACCTCATCAAGCTCTCTGTCTTCTAAAAACCGGTGGAACCAAGGCAAGCATCCTTTGTCCAACCTTCAGGGCTCCTTTTACTTTCTAAACAGGACCCAAGCCTTGGCCAGTGAGCCTCAAGCCTGGGACCTCCCTCTTGGGGTGGAGGGAAGCGCAGGCTGGCTGCGCTCAGTGAGAGGGTCAGGGTACCTTTCCTCGTGCACTCGCAGAGTGAGGGGCTCAGTCTTGGCCATGGCAGTCAGGAGACGCCAAGTCCTCCCACACTAGTGACTGCCAGAGACGCTGCCATGGTAAAGGGGCACAGCAGAGCATCTGCATCAGATGCTGCATTAGTGCCAGCAGGGGACACGCAGATGTACCTGGCCGCGTCCTGCTCCGACAGCATGGGCAGCAGAGGCCCTCTAAAGGTCCTTTCCATATTTCTACTCTTTTGTTTTTGCTTTTTGTTTTTCTTTTTTCTTTTTTTTTTTTTTTTTTGTGGGTACTGGGGGTCGACCTCAGGACCTCGCGTGCCAGCAGGCGCCAGTGCCGCTGAGCAATATCACTGGCCCTTTTCTCATATGTGGGTTCCGGGAGTCGAACTCGGGCCCTTGCACTTGCCAGGCAGGCACTTACGCCACTGAGCCATCTCACCGGCCCTTTTTGTTTTTCTTGAGATGCCCGTGTTGGAATCCAGGGCTTTGTGCATGCTGACAGGTATTCTCCCACTGAGTTCCGCCCCGGCTCCCTGCACATATTTCATGATGGCCAAGATCCCAAATTCAGCCAAAAAAGTTCTGAGGGTTCTTGCTTAGTTGTGAACTCAGGCAATGGGAGGAGAAACAAAGAAAACTGGGTGCTAGACTGCATTCATCTAATATATCAAACAGCGTTACCAAGCTATAAGAAAGTCATGATGAACTGCAGAGGCTTGCACACACATGTAGGAACTTGTTACCTGGTTGAGCAGAAAGCAGAAAAGACCTTTAAGTGCCACGTGGCAGGTGAATAGGAGCAGTGCAGTTCTGGGTCCGCCTGGAGTCACATGTAATTCTCTCCCCCACTCCTGCCCGCTGAGGTTCAGTAGATAGGGCGACTGTTCCTCCCCCATGTTCCAATTGGTAGGAACCTATATAGCAAGGTTCTTATTGGTGGCTGCCTATATAGTGCATGTTCTGATTGGTGGGTGCCCGTATATAGAAGATTCTGATTGGTGCTTAACTATACACTGCATGCTGATTAGTGGGTGCCTGTAGGGCACATGCTCAGATTGGTAGAAATTAGTATAGCTAGCCAGCAGGTAACTGTCTTGAGCATCACCTCTGCTTAGGTAGGAATAGCATGCCCATTATTCCACCAGGGAGGGCAGAAGTTGAGAGAAGTTGGTGACACAAACAACCAAGGAGCAGAATCCAAACTCACAGACACGCTGTGAGTTTCCTAAAAACAAGACAGACAGGAGACAAGAGAGGCATAAAGCAGGTGGTCTCAGAGCAGGCAGAAGTTACTGGACAATTAGGATGGGAATATCCCCAAACAGAAGAGAGCAAAGAAAAATTGAAAAGAGTTCAATTCAGCATGAGAAACGTTTTCCCGTTTGAGTCAAATCAGCTAACTTATGCTGTAGACTTCCGCTACTAAGTTATACTAAATAGACGGACTAACTTCTCTGAGGATCCATTTCTTCTCCTGCGTGGGGGCGTCGTAATAACGTTAACGTAATATCAGCTGTGAAGCCGCTTGCAGGGAGTTAAAGCACGACGGGTGTGCAGAATTGTTCGATAGATTGTGTGGGGGACTAACGTGTTATGAGCAGTTAGCGTGGGAGGTACTGGGTGTATCCAGAGCTGCTAGAAAGGATGCATGGAAAAGCCTCGCTTGATGCTGTCCCCACCCTTGGTTTACTGCCACCTCGCTCCTGCCCCTTTCTTCAAAGAGGTTTCTTCTGCCTGCAGAAGCTGTGAGGGGCACACCTGCGGGGTCCCCTGGTGGGCCGCGCCCCCCCGCATGGTGATTGTCCTGAGTGGATGTACAGAAGAGGACGCGGTCCCAGGGCTGGGCCAGGGGACACGTGAGGTGGGTGATGCCAAGGCTCCGGGGCACCTGCACCTGCTCTCCTGTAACTTGTGACCCTGCCCGGCCCATCCCGGCCTGGAGACTTCCTGTCCATCTCCCCCAGCCACCCTGGAGACTTCCTGTCCATCTCCCCCAGCCACCCTGGAGACTTCCTGTCCATCTCCCCCAGCCACCCTGGAGACTTCCTGTCCATCTCCCCCAGCCACCCTGGAGACTTCCTGTCCATCTCCCCCAGCCACCCTGGAGACTTCCTGTCCATCTCCCCCAGCCACCCTGGAGACTTCCTGTCCATCTCCCCCAGCCACCCTGGAGACTTCCTGTCCATCTCCCCCAGCCACCCTGGAGACTTCCTGTCCATCTCCCCCAGCCACCCTGGATCCCACACCCGGAGCTCTCTGCATCCAGCCGAGTTGCCTTCCACAGGGGAAAAGATTTTCCTATTTCTTTCTTCATCCGTATTCACAGAATATGATTTCGTTCATGTAAAACTATTCAAATAATGGGGAAAAATACAAAATAGAGAAAAATTTTAAAATTACCTAATCAGCTACCACCCAGAAATAACTTTTAAAAATATTTTGTGAATATCATTCCGGAGGCTCCCCATCCTATACGCATAAGGCTAGATTTAGAGAAATAATTATATTAAACAGCATTTGTATGAAATTAACTTTTAAAAAATGCAAAAGGATTTGATTTTTATTGTGTTTGATATAAAAAATAAATGAAAAGGACTGGCTAATTTCAGATGAATTTTTCTTTTGTTTTGAGCTGATACCTTTGGGTTTATTCTGTTGTTACAAAACACTTGAAATGCACAGAAAAGTAGGGTGAATAATAAACTGGCCTCACATTTACCATCTACTTTCAACAACTCTGAACATGTCCTTGGGCTGAAGAGCTTTTCTTCTTTTTTTGTAATGAAAATGTTCACGTTAAAGGAATTAATTAATGGAGGAACACTTGTAGGCAGAATTTCCCCTTGGCTGGATTCTGTTCCTTGATGCCACATGCTGGGAATCTAACACTTGTCCCCAGCTACTCAGCCCAGGGCTTCCTGGAGCCCCCGGCAGTCATTGTCCCCTGTGCCGCTGGTCACCTAGAAGGGTCATCTTATTGTTTTCTCCACTGTGGGGAAATGGAGGCCCAGAGAGTAAACACCACTTATTCAGGGAGAGTGGCGGAGCTGCATGCAGATTCAGGTCGGTGGACCATCAGAGCCTGGCCCTGGAGGTCATTTCTAAAAGGCTGGGGTCTACATGGAAGACACTCAGTTGTTTAGGCTGACAAGGACAAAAAGATTTGGGTGAAAGAAGATTCGAGACCATATGGTGACCTCAAAGTCCCATCACTCCAAGCAAAATGAGAGGAAATTCTTTTCTCTCTTCCTGAACTTCCTGAGAGAAGAGTTTGCTTGGGAAACTTGCCCCCTGTCAGGAAGGGGGTTGGGTAAAACACCTTTCCAGAGAGAAGGGGGCCTAAGCCTGGGTGCCTGACCAGCTGAGGACTCTGGGATTCAACCTCTCCGAGTGCCATTTGATCAAACCCCAGTGAATCATGAATGTGGGATCTTTGCTACAAAAGAGGTTTTCTTTTTGTTGAAAACTGGAAAATGCATGTAGGAATCAACTCCTGAGGTTGAGTCAATGGTACATATCTATCTTCTGAGAGCTTGGAGCACAGAACCAGGTGTCAGGAGCTAACGGCCATGATTTCACACAGCTGTAGCACTGCTTGCAAAAGCCCATACTAGGGATAGCCCAAATCTATTTTTAAAAAAAGGGTAAACAGTAGTAGACATATTCGAGGAATAGTACAGTGGAAAATAAGTGAATGATAGCCACATGAAACCACATGGATGTCTTAGAAACACAAAGTTCAGGGAGGAAAAAGTTGCAGAAGTTATAGAGCTCAAAACAAGCAAAATGGCATGATATATATTTAGCTACACATTAGCATATAGTATTTTCTAAATGAGTGATTTTAATGAGCTATTTTTAAGTGACCAAAGAGACAAAAAAGAAAACATATTTAGAAGAACGATTACTTCTGGAGTGGGGTAGGGAGGAGCATGTGGGGAATTTCAAACACACTGATGATGTTCTAGTTTTTATGGGGATGGAGGTCAATTAGCCTTTATTTTATCCATATGTCCCCTGCTTATATAATGTTACATATTCACCTCTACAGGTGTCAAATGTTACTTAGATTAAGAGGAGAGGAATCAAATGGCTTTAGATGGGTTTGGGAGTTAGCTGGTCTCGCAGCAGCTCCTGTTTAAAAGGCCTGGGCCTCTGAGTTGATACAGCTCTGCATGGACCAGTATGTTCCAGGACATTGGTGAAACACATGCTAACTGTGCAAAGCCCTAAGTAAAGCATCCGGGAATAAAAGCTGTGGCCCCGTGTGAGTCTGTGGGCTATCTGCACCCAGGCACGAGGAGCTTCAGCAGACCACAGACTTCATGAGCAGTTTCCAGTAGTTCACGTGTGGCTTTCTGGAAGAGCAAAGATCAGATGTAGTCCACAGAGTTTCGGATCTCACCTCTTGGAGAAATGGTTGAAAGTTGAAGGCCATTGAAAGAATTATGTACCCAAGAGAAAACAATAAGTGCTGGCAAGAATGTGGGTAAGTTAGAGCTCTTTACATTACTGGTAGGAATGAAATATAGTATAGCTCCGGTGGGAAATGGTCTGGCAGTTCCTCGAAAACTTAACCACAGAATTACCATACACTACAGCAATTCTCTATTCTCTGACTATATCCTCCAAAGATCTGAAGACAGGGACTTCAACAGGTATTTCTACAGGCATGTTCACAGTAGTCTTATTCACAATGGCTAGCAGTGGAAGCAAACAGTGAATCAATGGATAAGCTCAGTGTGGTATAATACATATAATAAAATTTTATTCTCCCTTGTAAAAAAGGAAGGAAATTCTACCACATGCTACATCATGGGTATGATTGAAGTCATTATGCTAAGTGAAATATGCCAGTCACAGAACAAACACTGTACGGTTTACTTACGTGAGGGAGTCGTGCTCTGCGTGATGATGCTTTGGTCAACAGTGGACCACATACACGACAGTGACCCCATAAGATTTTATTACCTAGTGACATCACAGCCACTTTAATGTGTAAAGCACACTCTGTGATATTCAGACAATGACGAATCATCTGACTACACCTTTCTCAGCAGAGATCCCGTCCTGAAGTAGAGCATGATAAGGCTTGGAGTCATCAAATCCACAGACAAGAAGCGCAGTGTTGGTTGTCAGAGGCTGGGGAGAGGGAGGATGGGGAGAGAGTCGCAATTGGGGAAGATGAAAAAGCTCTGGAGATGAGCAGTGGTGATGAATTATTTAAAAAGGCTACAGTGTTAGATTTTATGGCATGTATATTTTACCACATTAAAAAGCTACCCAGCCAGGTTCCAGTTGGAAAAAGCAGTGGGGTCTCCCCTAAGGAACCCAGACACCCAGGGCTCCTGGGCAGGAGCTGCCTCAGGTGCTCACGGTGCACCTAGAGGGAGGTGGGACATTCTGGGGACCCCCTCTCCCACCAGCATGGGAAGGTCAGGCCCAAGCCGAGGCGCTCTGTGTCACTGAGCCATTCATTGCTTCCATGTATCACAGCGTCCATCCCTGGCCTGGCCAAGCCCCCAGATGAGCCCCAAGAAGGGTTACCTGGTCTCAGCGCCTGTCCAAGATGCTGGTCTAGCCCAGCACTGACCTCCAGGCCCCTCCCTGTGCAGGCCAACTCAGGCCTACTTCAAACCCAGCATTTCCACATGGCCAGGGCCCAAGGAGGTAAACTCCTGTGTATTCTTAGAGATAGTCTGAAAACCTAGGAATCTAAACTTCGAACTACAGTAAATGCCAATGTTAGCATTAATATTGTACAACTGTATAAAAAAAAGTAAAGGAAGCTTAGGCAAGTAAAGAAACTTACAAAAATAGAATAAAACAAAACCAAGTTCAAAACAAAGGTAAAGTGAGGAAAAGTGTAAACATGACATAATGCTAACATCCTTAATATGCAAAGAATAGTTACAAATCAATAAAAAGAGAGACTTCAATAAAGCTGTAAAGAATAAGAATTCTTGAAAAGATATACAGATGTCTCTCAAAGCTTCCTGACAATTTTTTTTTTCTTTTTGCCATTGGGTTTTTAAATCTTTGGCTCTTCATTTGTTTTACGTTTTTATGAGTCCATGTTTATAGCAGGTAATGATGACATTCCTTGCGGGGCATTGGTGCATGGACACCACACATCATCATTCTTTTTACAACCCCCCTCCCTTCATCTCTTGGTCCCCTTCCCTTTTGCAAAAGTTCTATCTCTCCGTGTATTTTAAAGCTCAGTCTTCAACAAAAAACAGCCAGCTTCCAGGCTGCCCTTCTGTCCTGAAACCCTTGGAGAGAGTCTGAACCGAATTTCTTTCCTGCCCTTATCCTACAAGCTCACCTTAGAAGGTGCCTTTCTATGGAAGCCACAGCTGTCTCCTCCGGCATAACCGGGTGTCTCTCTGTCCCGTGTCTTCATGGCCTGTCTCCACACCCACTGCAGCTTTCTCCTCTCTAGGCCTGGTAACTCAGCAACACAAGACCCTAGGGCCAGCACGGGCTTGGCATGAGCAGACCCTCGACAGGTGCCTGTTGAGACACCGAATGTTTGCATGCGTGAAAATGAATATAGTAAAAGCAAGATCTCTAGCCATGAGCCCAATGTTGCTTGACTCATCATGACACCTAGTGGTGACAATGTCCTTTGCGAACTCTGAAATACCAGCCATGGAACAGTAAATACTTTTCCAGCAAGGCCTGAGCACCAGCTAGGTGCCAGGGACAGTGAGTGGAGGGGACCCTTGGGTGAGAGGTCAAGGCCCGTCCTCAGGGGGTGTACGTACCAGATGCACCCACCGCTGAACACCGCCCCCAGACTCAGCATTCGCATCAATAGCGCGCCATCCAGGGGAGAAGTAGAGGAAAATTAGGAGCCAAAGTTCTCAGAATCTGCAGAGAGAAGTGTGGTGTCTGAGAAGTGGAAACCATTTGATTACCTGAAACTACCTCCTACATCCTGCTTATTGTTCCCTTTAAGGCGACCTGTGTTTCTAGCTTCAAGGCATTGTCCCAACTTTATTCCTACTTTCAGCAAACATTCCTGGAAAGTCGGTACCTGAAGCCAAGCTGGAATCCTTTATTCTTCCAGCTCTGCAGAGAAAGGAGCCAGGGAGAGAGACTGCGCCGGGCCCAGTCCTGCCCACTGCTTTGTTCCTCTAGTCTCCTTGTCCGGAACGGGTAACCATTGGGATGCTAAATGGAGCTGATTTCTCACATTAAAATTATAACCAAGCAAATGGAAAACATTAAAACACCAGGAAAAAATGTCACATTTGTCACCGGGCCTATGTAAGTGCTATGACTCGGTGCTCTTTGACTGATGGGTGGTTCTGTCTTGATAAACCCATTATAAGTTGAAAACTAATGTATGGAACATCACAGCCTCACCTACCGTCAACGTGAGCAAAACACTGACCTTAGCCTGCAGTTGGGCCAACTCCTCTAACACAAAGCGCATTTCACGATACAGTCCCAGATACCTCGTGTCACTTACTGACCACTGTAACGAAAGGCAGCATGGTCCCATGGGTATGCTTTTGCACCACCAAAATTTTTTTTAAAAACTCTTTGATTCTACTCATCATACCTTGAGTATTTCCAGAAGCTGTAGAAGAAAACACAGAAACATTTAATGTTGTATCACTTTTTTATGGCAAAAATAAAATGAACACAATAAAAGCAAACTAGTTCAAAACAAAGATACACTGATAAAAATAACAATAAGTACATGGCACAGTGATAGCATCCTTAATATATAAAGAACAGTTACAAACGAATAAAAATAAAGGACTGCTACAATAAAATATAGCCAAAGAACACATAATTCTTCAAAAGACAAAAAAATCGGGGCGTATAAAAATGGGGAGTATAGCCCAGGGGTATAGTGCTTGCCTAGCATGCACAAAACCCTGGATAAAAACTGTAGCATGAAAATTGAAATCAAATTGTCTGCTGAATGGACAAAGAATTAAAGATTTCTAATACTTAATGCTGACAAAGGTGTCCACGTAAGTGCTGAAGTGGTACATTTGCAGAAGAAAATTTGGCAACGATATTTATTCAGTAAAAATACGAAATACATTCATCTCTTACCCTGCAACCCCACTTCCAGAAATATATTCTAAGAAGACAACTGACCAAGATCATCAAATTGCAACGTGTTCACCAAAGCATGGTATGTGTGTGTGTATGAAATAATTTGCTTTCCATAAAGTAAAAGAGTCATTTTTAGTTAGAAGCCAAAAGTTTACTTGATTAAATAATAGCATAGGGATCCCCCACTACTAGCTTATCTTGGGTATGAGGCATGATAACGTAACTGTATGTTTTATTATTAGTTTGAGCAGCAACAAAAATGTTAGCATTATCTCTAAATCCACATAAAGATTGCAGTTTGAAAAGGTGCTCACCAAAATGCTAGTGCTTTATCTGCAGGTGGCTGGATTTAGGATCATGATGACTTTCTTTGTATTCCTTTTTAGACATTTACATGACAAGAACGTGCTGTTTTAAAATGAGAAACACACAAGCTATTTTCATTAGAAGAAAAGAATCCCTACCTTTCATGTATGTCCAACCCAGCTACCACACTTGGTAGCAGAGAAGCTGCGTGACACTGTCTGGTGACAACCAGAGAGAAGCCACATGTGAGATTCAGGGTGAGGTGTGTGGTCCTCATTTTCCTTTGGAGTGACACTTTTTTTTCAAATACCTTGAAGAAAGCCAATGGACACCAGGAGCAACCTGTCACACCATGGACTGTTCCAGCTCTGAGAATTCACAATGCAGAAGCAGCCGGCAGTGTAGGCTTTGGGTTTTCCGTGTCACAGGCTCCGATTGAGTGTCCTTGCCGAGAATAGATCCTTCCCAAGGCTCCCATTTACAGTAAATGTAATTACACTTTAATGGCATTCATCTCATTCTGTCACTTTTTCCGTTGCTCCTATTTTTAACCAGCACAATGGGAACATTTGTCCTCTGATTCACTGATGAGATTTAGGCCAGGAGTTTGGCTTTTAAAATGACAGTGCCCTTAATCCTGTACTGATTTTTTTTAGATGAAATAACAGCCTGTAATTAAAACAGTGGAAGCACAGGCAACCTCCATGTGCTAAGAATAGCGATGCAGCACTGAGTTCAGGTAACTGCATGTGTTCATAGCTGAGCTAGGGCGGAGAACCGGGCTCTGATCCTGGCTTGGTGGTCTTTGGAAGTCGCTGCAAAGTCCTTAGCATGGCCCTTCAGCAAGCAGCGGCAAAATGTCAACCCGGAGCAGGGTGTGACGGTGCATGACCCTGATCCCAGCGCTCTGGGAGGCTGAGGCAGGAGGATTGCAAGTTCAAGCTCAGCTTGGGCAACTTAGCAAACTCATGAGACCCTGTCTCAAAATAAACAATAAAAAATGGGCTGGGGGTGTACTTCAGTGTGAAGGCCCCGAGTTTAATCCCCAGCATTGCAAAAGAAAGTTACCCTGGGACTTTCACTCCTCTGGATGAGCCCCAGAGTAGCACTTCTGCTCACCCCAGGAATGACAGGGGGCCGCCCAAAGCTGAGTGGAGTTCTCCACATCAGACTAGTTGCTATGGAGAGTGGGCTATGTCCCTTCTCTGGGGATCTCAGCTGACTTGGGACAGCTTAAACCCTGGAATGCTGTGGGAGTGATGCTCTCGGATGTCCGGGCCAGGCCACCAAAGGCTGGGCTGTCCTCTCTGGCTTACTCCTAGGACTCCCTCTTGCAGCCCAGCTGCCATGATGCACAAAGCTAGAGCCCCAAGGGAGGTTGGTACAGGAGGCTCCAGCCCACACTTCCCACTGCTCTTGAGCCCCAGACAGGTCAGGTGCAAGATGACACAGCCCCAGCCACCTGCGTCCCTGCCAGGCTTTCTGGCTGAGGCCCCAGATCATGGAGCAAAGACAAGCCTGGTATGCTGGGTGGATCTTGACCCGTGGAATGTGGCAGCATAATGAAGGGTGGTCGCTCACGCCATCAGGTCCGTGCCAGGCACCATTAGTAACCAGAAGTCCCGGTTGGATGTGTGATTTCACTTGTTCTTGCTGCATGTGAGGCCCTGTTCCACCCTGTATTATTATAACAGCCCAGCCTAGATTGTACAGTTGAGGAGACCAAGGCTCAGAAAGGTTAAGTAACATGCCCAAGGTCACACGGCTACCAACTAGCAAAGATAGCATTCACCCTGAGGTCATGCGGCTCCAGAATGTATGCTCCTAAGCCACTTGAGAGGAATTTTGCTTCCACTCTGATCTTTCTAATCTAAGTTTTATGCACTGACTCCTGCTGTGGCCTCCGGCATCCACTCAACATCCTTTGCCTCTTTCTGTCTTTTCTCGTGATCTGAAGCTCTAGGGAAATCCACCTATTTTGCATACCTCAAGAAAAATCGAATGCAAATGTCCTGTCTCCCTAGGAAAGGGCAAGTTAATTGTGCATCTTTCAGACCAGCCTCACAACCACTCCTGGTCCTGACCTGATTTCTTGCAGGCCTGAGGCAAGGGGAATTTACATCTCTACAGCTGCACTTGCAGCCGGAGATTGCTCCGGCTGCAAGCCCCCCTTCACAGTCATTTTCTTTGGGTACACATTGAGTTCCCTGCTCTCTGCATGTTTACTTAGCAGGATTGCCGTCTCCAAAAGAGACCACTGTGTGATCATGGCCTTCGAAGGTCTTCAGGTGCTCTTTGGGGCTGGATTTCTCTGCTTCTTTAAACATTTATATGTACCCACTAGCACACCCTGATAAATAAAGGATAAAGTTTTGTGCAAAACCTTAGAGCAACACCCTTTCTCCTAACTCTGCTTTTGCCATGTAGAAGTTTTTCTTGGAGTTAATTGGGGTACCATTAGATCATGCAAAAATCCCTATAGAAGTCTCTTCTACTGTAGGTATCAGTCTAAGTTAACAAAACCTTCCCTTTTGGTTGATCTATTCCAAACAAATAAAGGCCCGAATTAAAATGACCTAGCTTTTTACTACCTACGATTCTGTTTGCAGAAGAGAACAGACAGACTCATTAACTTACAAATGGCTGCAGCACAAGGCCCTCAGACACTGATTCTTTCCTCCCTCCCATCCTCCTTCCTTTCCTTCCTCTCTCCCTAACTCTCTTGCTCCTTGCCTTAGTTGTTTTCTTGCTGCTGGAACATAATACTTGACACCCACAACTTAAAAGAGGACAGGCTTATTTTGGCTCACAAATATTTTAGAAGTTTCAGTCCACAGCAGGCTGCTTCCAAGGCAGAGGAGCGTGGCAGAAGGGTCTGGGAAGAGGAGAGCTGCTCACCTCATGGCAGCCAGGAAGGATCCAGGGAGGGAGACGCAGCCTTCCAGGTGATGCCGCCGGCGGCTGGCCTCTTCCACCCAGGCCCCACCTCCCAACACCAAGCCAGCTGTAGCACCTCCTAATCCAATCACCTTCTATGGGCCCCCACATCTGAGTGCATGAGGCTTTGGGGGACCATCCAGATTTAAACCATAACACTCTTTTATTTCTTTACATCATGTGCTTATTGGGTTTAGTGTGAGAACGATGGCAGGTCCCCAGTACAAGTGGACCCTGCGAGGGTCCTGGGAGCAAGCATATCTATTTGGTTTAAGCCACATAGACTAGGATGTCATTTCAAAGGGACTCTGCCCTCCCCATCCATTGTTACTGATTGAAACACAGACATGAATCTCTGACTCTAAAAGTTCCTTTTCCAAGACTCCTTGAAGCCCAGAATACTCTGGGAAGAATACAGGCGGCAGGATCTGGGGGACATGTTAGGAAGGGTGGAGCAGGAAGCCTAGCAGGGACTGCTCAAGTTCAAAAAGTGTTCCTTCTGCCTCGAGTCCCTCACCTGTCTAACTCTGCTCTTCCCTCTCCTACTCAAACACCACGAAACCTGGAGAGTGTGCCTGGAACCCCGGTGCCCCTATTCCTTGTCTCAGAATGTGGTCACAGGCCTCTAGGGTCTGTATACCATCCTGCAAGAGTTCGCATCTTGGGGTCCCCGAATGTCAAAGAAGGACACAAATGCTACCCAGCCTATCAGTTGGCCTGACACTGCTTTAACTGCACCTCTTTCCATGCTATACCCTGCTGAGAATTTAGACCTTGAATCTGCCCACGCTGATGAATAGTCCAAGATAAACCAATGCACCATGTGCAGTAGTGGCTTTAGACAAAGGAAAGTCAGTGCAAAACAAGCAAAGCAACCAGCATTTCATCCACGTGGACAGGAGTTGTCTTAGAAAGTGACAAATGTCACACACGAGGACATAAAAGCCTCGTTCAGGACACCAAGAAAGTAAAAGATGACTGAGAGGTGGGTAGTAGCTCTTAGCGTCCTGAGAAAAAGATGAAAGAGCATAGGAAAAAAACAGAATATACAAGAGGTATTGTGGTAGGGCAGTATGGTAGAAGTGAAGAAGAAAAAGGAGGAGGGGAAGAAGGAAGAGGAGGAGGAGGAGAAGAAGGAGGAGGAGGAGGAGAAGGGGGAGGAGGAGGAGAAGGAGGAGGAGAAGGAGGAGAAGGAGGAGGAGGATGAGAAGGAGAAGGAGGAGGAGAGGAAGAAGAGGAGGAGGAGAAGGAGGAGGAGAAGGAGAAGGAGGAGAAGGAGAAGAAGGAGGAGAAGGGGGAGAAGGAGGAGAAGGGGGAGGAAGAAGAAAACTATATGAAGTTCCCAAATGAGAACATTCAAAGATGTAATTTAAGGTCCTCATCCAAACTGAACTCACAAACTTACCTTAAGAGTTTCTGGGTCATGTGAGGTACAGCTGAGAACCACAAGTCCTAGACCAAGCAAGGAATCTCAACTTGCGAATCTTTACTGATGCCAAAACCACAGTGCTTTCAAAATGGTGGTGATAATGATGATGATGATTACTATTATTGAAACAGCAAAACAATGAAACACCAAGAAATCCTTCTAAGTACTGTATTCTACAAATCTTAGCTCATTTAATTCTCACCACAATCATATGGCTTGGATCTTTATTCTGAAGAAGAAAGCTGGGGCCCAGGCAGGTTAAACTCAGGCTCATGATACTGTGAGTGGCTCACGCTGTGCTGCAGGCACAGCAAGGACAGAGGTGACGCTCTTTGGCTCTGGAAGATGGGTTCTTTTAGGGTTATTTGGAGACCCCTGGCTTCAGGGTGTCGTCCTCAGCCTGACATACTCAGCAGCATCGGTGGCTGACCCAGAGGTAATCAAGTGTCAGGGACGGATTAGTGCAATCCAACAGTTTCAGGTTTAATTACTAAGCAGAACGCTGATTTATCAATTTATGGGTTCCTGAACTTCCATGGGCTCTTGACTCAGTAGTCCTAGCCAAAAGAAATACCCAACATTTCTCTTATTAAGTAGTCATGGCTGAACAACTTCATAAGCTTTTATGTCTTAAAAATTTTAGCTGCTTGAAAAAGTACAGATGAGAAATAGACCGCTTGCTTTATTACTTATAATGAGATGCCAGTGCCTGTGGGGCACCGGCAATTTCTCAACCTTGGAATTTGATTGGATAACATCCCCCGCTTTCCCTGCTCCACGTGGATTTTTCAGCTGTTCCTGATTTTATCACAGCAACTACAAAACCCCGGCTGTGGAAAGACGCGATGTCATCGAAAGGAAGGCAGCACAAGTTCAGGCTGAAGCTGGGAGTTTCGTGCAGTTACGTGGACTGGGGAGGCGCTGCAGGGTTTCCCCGGGAAACTGAGGATGTCCTGCTCCTGGGGATTTGCAGGAGGGGCTGGGGCACCTCAGCGTGGGAGCTGAGAACGGGGACATGGATCTCCACTAAGAAATTGTTGTTTAAGAAATATAATTGCCAAATGTACTGGACTTCTCACCCCAGGTAGGAATGGGAAAACAAATTAGAATCAGGAAATTTTAGGGGCCCAGAGTCAGTAAACATTTTATCCATGGTGGGATGAAGCAAGCTGATAGATTCATCTTGACTTTGATTATTTACTGAGGTATGTTAGTTACTGTGTATGTTAAATACACACATGTGTGCGCACTGGTGTGTGTGTGTGACAGTGCTTCATCTAGGACTTCCAAACCCCAGGTAGAACAAAATGTAGTACTGAAAGGCAAAAGATTCTTTTATCAACCATTTGGCTTTTTACTGAGTACAATTTTTTATGTATATCCAAATATATACAGATGACACCTGTACACTAGGATATAATCCAATATTTATTGTATTGCTCAAATTTTTTCCAGCTTTAGCCATTGAGAAATCTGTCCATTGCTCCCTAGGTCCCTTTGACACGCTCCCATACTATGGTCTTGGGACTATGTCAGGTAGTAGACGGATACAGACACACTATATAGCGATATGTATTGATTATACATATGATGTACTGCTTTTAAAATTTTCAAATCATCTTGAAGAAAGTTACTTAGCTAAAAGTACTGGTTTTCTACTTTTCTTTAAAAGACTGCATTTGCTTTAGTAGACACTCAGGGAACAGTAACAGCATTGCTCTTATTAGGAAGTTGGTATTTTCAACATTTTAAAAGTCAATAAACAGACTGAGGGTCGATGGTCTGCTTTCAAATTAAAACCTAGAATGGGCAAGATAAGCTTGACACATTTTATCCACAGTGGGATGAAACAATGTCATTTCACCCTCTTCTCCTTTTTAACATCTGCAAGGCCAGGGGGCCTCCAAGGCTGTCCTTGTCAGACACCCAGAGCAAGTTGTCATCGTGTGCCACCTTCTGGTAGGATCGAGAAATCACCAGCATCCAAACTAGCAAGAAAAGCCCCAGCGTGGGACTCAGCGGAAGGATAACACAGGAACACCTTTACCCAATTCATTTTGCTTCTACTTTCCGTTCTAGGATGCACAAGAGGGACAGATGACAAAAATCTGCGTTTGAGTGTATCTAAGTAATGTGTCTTTCAAATGCATAAAACAAAACTGTGTCCCATGTAGTTCGGAGCCACACCGCTCCCGCCGCATCCACAGCGTCCTCTGGCTCGTCCTCTCCCAGGCACACGGCTCAGCTCTTGTGCAAGCCCAGTGCAGGAGCGCAGGGCAGTTCACTCCCCTGGAGCTGCCCTGGCCCAGCCAGCGTCGGAGAACACAGAGCCCAGGCTCGCGTCCAGGGGCGGACACCTCTCCCAGGCTGCCTGAGTCTTCTTCGCTGTTCACTGCTGCCCTCAGAGCATCACCTTGTATAGGCCTCCCCTTTCCCTGCCTCCCCTCTCAGAGACCACCCTCCTGCATCCTGGGATCTTCTCTCAAATCAGCCCTACACCCAGAGCCTGGCTCTGTCCCTGCCTTTGGGCAGAACCAAAATAAAACCCACGTGGCCCTTTAATTCTGACTTTTTCTTACAGACTTAGGACAATCCGGAACTGAGCACCAGGGCTGGGGATTACTCAGGGCCAGAGTAGTTGCCTGGCCTTTGAGGGGCCCTGGCTTCCATCCCTGGTACTGCAAAAAACAACCAAATAAGCAAGCAGACGACCAAAAACCCGAGCACCACCTTTCTTAATGAGCTACATTTCCATTTTGGTGTGATTCATGAACTGTTTTTTGTTTGTTTGTTTGTTTTTTAATTTTTGCCATTTTAATGTTTTTGCAATTTAATAAATAGTTCTCATGATGACTACAGTTATGAAAGTTGTTCGGTAGTATTCATAGTAATGAGTTTCCTGAGTGGTCTGCAGTTTTCAATAAGTGTAAGAAGTTACTGTATGAAAAGTCTGTCGAACCAGTAAGACTGCACTGATCCATTCCTCATTCTCAGGATTGTTGCTTACCTGGGCGTATTTACCCCAAATAACCTTGCCTCCTTGGGTCACAGGCCCAATTCGCTCGCGTTCACCTCAACCACTGTACCTTTGGTAATAACACCCAAAGTTATACATAGTGGCGATGAAGGATTGCTTTTCACACCAAGAACTGGCAGGCCAAAGGTGGCTTTCAGTTCAGGATGTGCCACGTGGGCCTTCTTGAATCACAAGCTCCTTGGCCTAATGAACCTTTCGTATTTAGGTGGTTTTCTTGTAAAACTGCAAAACACACTTTATTGACCATCCTGTCCCATGCCTTGTCCAGTTCGAATAACTTTAAATACTTCTGCTTCCCCCTGGGCATGAACTTTGGGCAGAGGGACTTCCCATTTTCCCGACTTTTCTTTTGGCTTTTGTTTAATCCTGTTGGAAAGCACTTTGCATGACACTGTCCCTCTCTGTCCGGCAGATCAGCAGGTACTGCTCCCTGCAGTCTTTTCACCATCTTCTGTTGAGCGTCTCTCCTTTCATGAATCTTGGTCGTCTTCTTCATTTGTATTTTCTCAGCACGGTAGGGCTTAGCCTTCAGGCAGATCATTTATTTTATTTTTGGCCTTCTTTGAACGTTCATGAGCCTCTTGGCTCTCCTTTCTCTTTTCTCATGGTAATACCAACGACGCCCCTAGCATTTATGGTGTAATTCAATATATTCATTTCGTGGCATGGTGACAGCTGCAGAGTTGCTGGGGGCAGCCTCAGGTGTTTGAAGAAAAGTCTCGACTTTGGGGTCTCACAGAAATACAAGCTGCCTCCACGCTGAACCACTTTATTTTTAAATACATTTACTGTTTAGTATAGTTTTTATATTTTCTGAAAACTTAGGGACTAGTACAGCACCTGATTACCACTATGATTAACCTGTCCATAGCACAGTGCACCCCTTACAATTCATGAATCACTACTGGTACGTAACTAGCTCCCTCCTGATTCGGAGTTCTTTTGTTTTTGCCTGGTGTCCTCTTTTTCTTCTAGGATCCCATCCAGGACTCCACATTTCATGTCTCTGCTGTGACAGCTTCTCTGACTTTCCTTGTTTTGAGGACCTTAACGATTTGAAGGGTTCTGGACAGCTTGTTTGTGGAATGTTCCTCAGTAGGAATTTGTCAGACATTTTTGTCTTGAGTTAGGGTCTTTGAAGATAAGAATGTCACTTTCTTCTTGTTATATCCGGAGGCCAGACTATCAGCATGACTCGTCATGGTTGATTTTGGCCTTCGTCACCTGGCTGAGACTGTGTTGGGTTTGCTCACAATAAAATTACCCTCTCCCGTTTTCCATGTTGCATACTTTGGAAGAAAGTCACATGTGCAATGTACCTTTCAAGAGGGGGCCAAGAATCTACCTAAGTTACTTGGAGTTCTGCATGGAGGATGATCTTTTCTCTCCACTTACTTATTCAGTTATTTCTTTGTCACTGTGGGCTCAAAAGTATTTAGTTTATACTTCAGGTTATAAGGCAATATTTACTGGGTTGCTGACACTGTTCCACTTCCAGCCATAGGGAGGCCTGTCACTGACCCTATGTCCCTTTGACACAGTCCCAGCATTGCGGTTTGCGGGTTTGTTTTCTGTTCAGCACTTCCGTACTTTCTGGCACCACGAGATGCTCCGGGCCCATCTCTATTTCCTGTTCCAGTTTCGGAATCAGGTATTTCTCCGAGGAGCCTCGGTTCCTTCTTTGGAGAAGGGGTTTGTAACCATGATCTGAGTGGCAGCTGTGGTCTGTGCTACTGGGATGTCATTGCTTTGAGGCCCACTCCACCGACACATCACGGAAGTGTATGTGTGTGGATGTGAACCTGGGGACGCGCTATCTTCATATTTCTGCATGCTGAAGCTGAGTTTAATACTGAGATCTCCAGCTCTTACCTGTGACCCCTGCAGATCATTCTTGCCTCCTCCCCTTGCTTATCTGTAACTCCCACTCTCCCAGTGAGAAATCTGGCTCCGATCACCTGCTAGCAACTCTTTACTTGTTCAGTTTAGTACACATGTGCAGCAGTATTGTAACTGCTAACCCACACTCCCGTGAGAAATAGCATCAGCTGGAAGTATTAGGGCAAGAGTATTTTCATTTTCTTCCTTAAACCTCTGAATTTAACTAATAGGTAGAAACCTTTAGTTGAACTTTAGTCCTACTGCCCTTTCCATAGCCATAAACTTCAAAGAAGAGAAACAGATGGTGCTATCACAAACAAAACGGGTTTTCTTACCACTATCTTACAGCCATAAAACCACAAGAAAGGAGTAGCACGGGTGATACCTGCTACCCCATCCCCAGTGTTAATTGGCCAGATGTTTAAAGAACCTTAAAAACTTTCCAGAGAGGTGATATAATAAAAATTACAGTTTCCATGGCAACCAAGGACTTTGTAAGACCTCCAAAAGTATATTTAAGGAGGAAGACACAAAAGCTCGGGGTCAGCTTCTGCTGTCCCCGGCCAGCATCGATTAAAGAATTCATTTGTTTCTCGAATCTCGTCTTCCTGTGAGTGAATCTATCTTGTGATTTTGCCGTAACATTTTGGAGGCCCCAGCGAGATCCTCACAGGGAGATCCTCATTTGAGGGGGCCTCGGTGCCTCCTTGCCTGGCAGCTAATCCTTGGGGGGCCAAGGCGCCAGAAAGCTGATCTTCAGCTGGCCCCCCCAGATCAGCTGCAAGGCAGGACGCAAGGCTACGAGACAGAGACAACTGAATTCCCGCCTCCCGACCAAGGTAAGCGCGCTTGTAATTCGGTTTCTGGTTTGGCAATTTGCCCAAGGCTCGTCCAGGTATCTGTTCTGTGCTAGCGTCTGTTCTGTTTAAACCTGTGAGAGCTAGGCCACCGGACGCGGTGTTTTGCCGTCTGTCAGAGGTCGTCCTCTGAATCTGTTCTAAATTTGAGGTCGGGTGCGGTGTGGCTATTATTCCCGGGATTGTCTGTTTTTGTCTGTGTGTGCGTGTTCCTCCCCTGTGTTGCATCTGTTATCCCCCCTGCGCCTGCGCTTCCAAGTCACTGTTACCAGAGGAATTCAAGCTGCCAGCAGGAGACCATTTGCTAGTTTTGGATTTTTGTTTGCATTTCTGATTGAGTGGGGGAGACAGGACTTGCTTAGATAAATTGTAACTGTGGGTTACTGTATTGCCCAAGTCATTGACATAATGAGTTCTGCTGGTAGTAAGTCAACTGTTTTGAAATGTATGCTTAACAATTTTGATAAGTTCAAAGGGGATTATGGAGTTAAGATAAAAAAGTGAAGCTCTAAAACTTCTGTGAGCTTGAATGACCCACATTCAATGTGGGATGATTAGCTAAAGGGTCGCTCAACCCCCAGGTAATCAATGGAGTATGAAATATTGTCGCCGGAAAGCCTGAGCACCCTAATTAGTTTCCATATATAAACTCCTGGTTGTATGTGGTGCGAATGCTGCCCCAATGGCCAGCCTGGCACTGCCTGCAAGCATCTAGGAAAGTTTTACAGGAGAAATCTAATTACAAATTTTGACTAATTGGCACTTACACTTTTGGTTTTCAGTTTAAACTGATGTGCATAAAACATTTCTTGTGCACTACAAAATCCTGAGTGACGATTAATCAAAATTACTATCAAAAAGGAGAAATGCAAATGCCTGCTTTGTCAAAACATCGAGTAAGCTGAGTAAGCCACAGTGGGAAACACAAGCTGGGAGCCCTGGCTCAAAACACCTGGGACAAAAACCTTATCCTGAAGCGTGTTTTTCTCTTTCTCTGCACACAAAGAGGGTCTCTGCTCTTAAATCACAAATGGCTGCAGCATTTGCAGCTAGCGGGAAACTGGGTGTAATTGTAACAACCCAGGAACAAGGGGTCAAAATAAGTTTTGACAAAGATATATCAAAGGAAATTTATATAAATGATATTCTTACAGAGAGAATGCTAAGAGAGTAAAAAAAAAGGTTTGAGTATGTGACAGAGGGTATGGAGATGACTGAGCTGGAAGCTACATAAAAGGAAAACATGAAAGTTGTCAGTATTTTTATGAAGGAATTTATTTTTTGTTTCTTCCAAATTCTTATAAGAGATCTCTGCTATTGACCTACAAATAATTCTGACTAGTCTATTTGTAATTTCAAACTTCTAAAATTATAAGAGTTACTATAATTTAATTTGGCCAATATATATGAGTGCACTCTGATTTTTTAAATTTGTCTGTATGTTTTGTTTTTCTGTGTGCCCAACCTGTAAACAGCTGTTTTATTTGAGCTCAATGAATTTTCTTTTTACATTTTTGGATTTTTGAAACGTTTGTCTGGTATGCTTCCACCAAAAGTTGCCAGCTGGCCAAAATGATGTTAAAATTGGTTTTATAAATGTAATGCATGTTTTGTTTATTGTTTATTGTTATATTATGATTTGAGAGTTTCTTATTTGTTCAAAATAATGTGTTGAGTGATCTAGTTTTCATAAGTCATCAAAAATTGTTAGACAAAATATATTATTGTGATATGTTTACATTGGTCATCATCAACAGGTTAAATCTTCTAAAACAGGACAATGAGGTTTTCTGATTTAAAGATGCTCTGGTACAAAACTAAATTAAGAAACAAAAGTTTTCATATGGCTATGACAATTCAGTGTTGCTAATCTCATAGCATATTAAGTGTATTGATACCTTCCAATGTATAGATCTTCTAAAATATAAAACTGGGATTGTTTGTACAGATAAACATTTTCTTTCTTTCAGATTCAGACACCTGCCTTTGCTTGTGCTCCAGATATTTATGATAAGAGGTTCATACTGATAAAAGGTCACCAATCAAATGATAATTTTTAACAAAAACCTATGTGATGTATATGCTATATACATGCCACAGTACTTAGAGATGCCTAGATATTAAACAGTCCAGATAATGTCATAAAATATCTTCAGGGATGTCCTATTGAAAGACAAGTTAGGTAAAAGCTTCTTATGTACTAGATAGAGATAATTGACTAAAAGGCTCAAATCTGTATGCTGACTGTACAGTTTTTAGGGTTTGTGTTACAAGGGTTTGTGTTTTAGTGTTTGTTACAAGATGGGACACATGTGCTGTCAGTCTCACATATCCAGGCCCTTTGGGGCCTAAAAGGAGGCTGCAACTAAAAAGAACTTAAGAAAATTCCTGGAAAATGGTTGGATACTACTGTCTTTGGGTTCCAAGTTTTGCAGCCATTGCAAAACCCCTATATGAGGCCTTAAAGGGAGGAAACAACCCCTTCGCTCGAGTGGAGTCCTAAGTACCAGACAGCCTTCGGAATCCTAAAAAAGATTGATGACAGCCCAACTGGATTTACAGGACACTCCCCTCCAGAACCCTGGCCTGACCCTGTTTTCAGATGACAACAACATGGTAAATGATGGGGTTTGGAGGGTGGGAGCAACGGTTGTCACCTCGGAGTAAACCATCCAGGCAGAGGCTCTGCCTCCTGGGATATTTTGTAATACAAGACTCGCACAGCCACAGCAGCTTGGGAAAGACTCTACGGCAATGTTGCTTGGCTGTTAATTCTTTATTTCCAGATATGGACTTTATGTGCTTCAGTGACTGAGAGGTGCACTGACTGAACCCACAACAACCCTGTCTCCTGACAACACAACGACCAGGTGTCCAGAGACAAGGAACTGTGCCATCTGAAGATGTTAAAGTGGATTTTACTAAAGTTATTCGTTTTGGTTTGTACCTATTCAGGATGGGTGGAGGCCGCCCCACTAAGACTGAAACATCGAGAGAGGTGATAAAAGCTTTGATGGAGCTGATCTATGGTATGGGCTCCCCATAACGGTAGGTTCAGATAATGGACCTGCTTTTGTGGGTAAAATGGTCAAAGGCCTTACAGCAGTGCTGGGGCTAAAATAAAAACTCCATACTATATATGGGCCACAAAGCTCAAGCCAAGTAAAAAGACAAAACTGTACTTTAAAACCACCCTGACAAAGTTATGCCAAGAGACTGAGGTAACTGGGTTACTGTGCTCCCAGCGGCCCTCTTGCAGTTGCGGTGCACACCGCACCGAGGTGGACTAACTCCATTCGAGACAATGTTTGGGAGCCTCCCCCACTGACACCTGTTTTGAATAGATTACAGGAGATGGGAACTTTGAACTTGCACCAACAGATAAAGGCGCTGCACCAGATGCTTCAGAAACTTCAGCAGACTGTTATGGAGACATCTGAGCCCCATGCCCAAGCCAGTCCACTCCTTCAAATCCGGGAGACCAAGTCCTGATTAGAGCCTAAAAGAGGAGCCTCTCCAACCAAAGTGGGAGGGACCCCACGAGGTAATCCTAACCATGCCCACTGCTCTTAAACTTTCAGGTTGTGCTCCGTGGATTCATCACTCGAGAGTCAAAAAGTGGGCCCCTGAGGAGCCAGCGCCACCACCTGTGCCAGGGACCTGCTCACTGCGTCGCTCTCAAAGACTCCAGCAGAGGCTAACTGCGACTGGGCCCACGTCATGACTCCTGCTACTGTCCTGCTTCCAGCTCTGCCGCTGTTTCTTCTGCTACCCCTGGGGAAAGCCAGTTCAGATAAGAACAATTGGCCCCGACAGATTTGGGGAACATTTCTGCAATTATACAGTTAAACGCCTGCAGGTTGACTCTATTAGACTTAAGCAGGCTGTGATGGCATCACGTGTCCCCTGTGACCAGCAGACTGTTGTCTTTGTCATCCCCATGTGCTACTTTTGGAACCCCCACTGGTGGCGGGACAAAGGGCCCACAGACTTCTTCCCTGCGTGTGAAGTCCAGAAAAAGGCAATTGGCAAAGAAAGTTCAGACATAGACCTGGCAACTTTTGGGCTATATATATGCCCAAAAGTAAAAGGGGGAGGCTGTGACAATGAAAGGGCAGCATACTGTCCACACTGGGGTTGTAAAACCATAGGGCTCTGGGGGGGCTGATTTGATGGGGCCCCAGTGTCACAAGACCCAGATCCTCTGACCCATTGGTGGGCCCAAAATGATAAGTACATCCAAGTGTATAGAAAAAAGTGGGAAAGCTGCAAAACTGGGTACTCAGGCCAGTTTTGTTTACAGGTCAGGATTATCCTCAAGGATGTCTATGAACCAATCTAGACAACGGGGCTTAGTTGGGGAGTCCATATGAGGTTACAAAGGATGGGGGATGGATAGATCCGGGGATCCTTATCCACATATCAAGGGTAGAGGTGATGCCCCAAAAACCTGCTGCCCCTTTTCCTGCTCTTTTTGGTGCGTTACATCACCCTGAGAGTTCCAAGCCAGAGGTGCTGCCCAAGATCCTTTCAAAAGGTAATGTCTCAAGCCCGGAAATTGTCCGAGCCAACATAGACAAGGTGAGCATGCAATCTGAGATATACCAAATGCTCATTGAGACTCACCTACTCCTCAAAATGTCAAACCCTGATTTGGCCAAAAGCTGTTGGATGTGTATTAGGCCGAGTCCACCCTTTTATGAAGCTATTGCTTCCGTGGTTGAGGTCGCGCCCAATCACATAATCTACACCCCAGAGGAAAAAGAGCCGCTGCCCTTACTCATGATAGAAAATGTTTATGGGCAGGGATTCTGTGTTGGGGAAGGTCTTAACCAGGTCGTCTGCAACAAGACCCTGCCACAAGACTCTACCTACCGGGCACCTCCAGGATCCTGGTTTTTCTGTTCTAATGGACTGTTTAAGTGTCTAGATCATAGACAAAAGTTTACACAGACAGGCCCCTGCCTTTTAACAATGCTTGTCCCCCGAGTAACAGCTCTCCAAGGAGATCCTGGGCTCCAAAGTCTGCCTGCCAACCATCAGACACCATATAAACAAGAGGCAATTGTGTCAGTGCTAGTAGGGGCAAGCATAGCTGGAGCTCTTGGAATGGGTGCAGGAGCAATAGCCCACTCAGAAACGGGTCTCCAGAGGCTCAACAAAATAACTCACAACATAAAACAAAGTGTGGCAGGAGTGCAAAATGTGGTTAAACAATTGCATGACCAGCTAAACCCCCTGACAGAAGTGGTCCTGCAAAACAGGAGAGGTCTTAACCTGCTCTTTATAAAACAAGGGGGACTCTGCGCTGCTCTGGGAGAGAAATGTTGCTTCTATGCAAATAATTCAGGGGTCATAATAGAGACCCTAGACAAATTAGAATGGGAGGCCAAAAAGAAAAAAAACATACTACAACAATCAGGGGTGGTATGAGACACTGCTTAATTGGAACCCTGGACTGGCCTCTATTGTTGCTAAAATCACAGGGCCAATAGTTATTATAATACTGATCCTGACATTCGGACCGTGTTTGATTAACTGGGTAAAAGACAAAATTCAAAGCAGTATAAGTCAGGTTCAGATGATGATATTGGCTGATATCTCCACGAATCAGCCTGGTTATAAACCGCCACATGAAGGACTATATATGTCCTAAAGAGGAAAATATGTCCTTGAGGGGGGAATATTAGGGCAAGAGTATTTTCATTTTGTTCCTTAAACCTCTGAATTTAACTAATAGGTAGAAACCTTTAGTTGAACTTTAGTCCTACTGCCCTTTCCATAGCCATAAACTTCAAAGAAGAGAAACAGATGGTGCTATCACAAACAAAACGGGTTTTCTTACCACTATCTTACAGCCATAAAACCACAAGAAAGGAGTAGCACGGGTGATACCTGCTACCCCATCCCCAGTGTTAATTGGCCAGATGTTTAAAGAACCTTAAAAACTTTCCAGAGAGGTGATATAATAAAAATTACAGTTTCCATGGCAACCAAGGACTTTGTAAGACCTCCAAAAGTATATTTAAGGAGGAAGACACAAAAGCTCGGGGTCAGCTTCTGCTGTCCCCGGCCGGCATCGATTAAAGAATTCATTTGTTTCTCGAATCTCGTCTTCCTGTGAGTGAATCTATCTTGTGATTTTGCCGTAACAGAAGAAGTACTCGTGCGTGCTTTCTTTGCCCTTCTCTCTGAGGGCTCCACTCACTTCTGGAGCTGCTCAGGTTGGTTCCTCGTTCTTCTACCTCCTTTGTCTGCCGGGGTGTTTCATACATTTGTAATACAGTTTGACTGTTCTGTTACATGCTGCTTTCCACTCACGGATCCCCCAGCTCCCAAAGTAATTTTTTTAAGTTTCGATTTATTAGATTCACTGCAGTTGTAAAGCTCTATGTGGTTTGACAAGTTCCCATCATCCTATCTCCACCACTGTCTTATCAGTCAGACTAGTTTCACGCCCATGTGCCTTATGGACTCAACCCTCCCATCCTCCCCCAGCCCCGACAACCACTGACCTTCTCAACAAGGTCCCCTGGGAAGTGGCACTGAAGGTGGAGCAGGGCGTGGGGCGAGGTCAGCCAGCCTGTCTGCCTGGCGGATGGAAACACCTGACTGAAGGCTGTATTCACGAGTGACAGCGGGTTTCCGGAACTGGAACAAAATCACTTTCGTGGGAGCATGTTTCTAAAGTAGGCGACGCGTCATAACACATTTGGCCTGTCACATTTGAAAAGTACTTTGTCAAAATGTGGGGTCATTATATAAGAAAGCTGAATTTAAAGTTGGAAGGAATGACAAAATTCAGACGCTGGTGACAGGACAGCCTTTAATAGCCTTTTCCTCTTTTGTTTCCCACGCAGCTTTCCTGAAGTCCCTCTGGGGCACAGGAAGTGGCTCTGCTGATCAACAACTGGGGCCTGTGCGTGGAGGCTGGCTGTGTGGTACAACCCACCTATAGCCCTCATCTTCTCCACAAGCAAGGATGTCTATCAGGGGTGCTTGATATAGACTTAGCCATTTCACTTCTCCCTGTCATAAGATTCCAATTTCCTGGATCCATCTCTCACCAATCATTTAAGAAAGATTTACCCTGGCACTTGCCTAACACCCTTCCCCACATCCTTCGCCTCCAGGTACCAGAAGACAGCTTACAGGTAGATTGATTTCTTGTCCATTTCCCTGGTCGTTAACATATAAAAGTTTAGATCTCAAGTGTCACCCAAAAGTCTTACGTATTCAGAGGTGGAGTTTTGAGTTAATTCATAGCTGAATGTCATTAGGAAGTGGGGTCAGGGAGATTGGAGGTGGGTCACGGGGGTGTGACCTGGAAGGGTGTATTCTATCCTTGGCTCCTCCCTTCACTCTCTGCTTCTTGGCTGCCCTGAGATGAGCAGCCTCCACTATGCCCTCCCACCATGTTGCCTGAGAGACAGGCAACCATGGACTGAAGCCCCTGAACCATGAGCCAAATCAAACCTCTCCATCTTTAAATTTTAAGTGTTGGGTATTTTGTTCCAGTGATGGGAAAGTGACTGTCTCTGCTGTGGAATTAGACATAAGCAGTGCTTAAGAACCAAGTTTCATCACTTTTGTCAAATATTCAGTGCTCTGAAGGAAACAGAAGGCAGATGATGGTAAATACTGTGGGAATGTCTCCCAGAATTACCTAACCTGTAGACACTAGCAGGTCAGGTTCCAAATCACAACCCTAATTTTAGGATGGAAACACTGTGGGCTTTCTCTACTTCAGTCACGTGGCTTGACAGCTGCCTGAATCCTCAATGCTATGTGAGAAGACAGAGCTCATCAGCCAAGAAGGCAGGCACCTGAGCTCTTGCTGCACTCAAGCTAAGGGCCCTCTCTGCAGGGGTCAAGATCACAGGTCGGTTTCCACATTCAGATCAAAGCGGCACGGTGGACACTCAGAATGAGCGCCTGCCTGCTCGGCTCCGAGGTGGAACTAGGCCTGCTGTTCTCCAACAGGGCGGACACCGCCTGCATTCAAACACAGAGTCTGTTTGTAAGTGTGCTTCAGGCTCTCAGGTAACTTCCTACCCTTGTTCCCCCACATTTCACTAAGCTGTCAGTGACCAGAAGATCTGAGGCGGATCTCCTGCAAACCCCCGGAACCAGGGACAGAACTCAGCAAGCTTCTTTGAAACCTGCAATTAAAATTTCATGAATACCCTTCAAGGTAAAACCATTGCAGGAAATGTTTTAGTGGTGCTGGCTGTCATGATAGAAAAATAAATAAGACAGAAACTTCTGACAGATAAAATGGGTCATAGCTGCTTGTTGTTCTGTGAATTACAGCAAAAAATATTTTACAGTGTCATCTGAAAGTACTTTGTGCTGATTCTTGCTAGATTCAAATCAGCGTTAAGTGCTGCATCGTTCCACAAATACCAGCGGTTATTTCCCGTTTTTCTGTTAGCAATATCGATCTGACAAGAAGCGACAAAGGCTAACAAGGACCCTGGTTCACGAAACATCTTCATACTTTTTTACTTATTAAATGAGATGGTTTATGTGTTTACATTTTATTCCCAAAAATAGAATTTAAAGTGGCCATTTATAGAAGTCAAAATGAACTGATATCTTAATGTTACTTTAACCATAAAAAAACACTTAAAGAAAAATGGCTATAAATTAAAATCTGTCAGTTATGGCCTTGATGAAATAGGTTTTTTTTTTTCCACAAAAATTGTCCATTTCTTCTAAACAGGATAAATACTAACATGTTTTCCCTATAGAGCACTCTTACATACTTTTGAGTTGATAATTCTGTTGCTAACTTTATAAAATAAAAAATTTAACTACAAAGCTTTGTTCACAATTTTCCAAATATTCAATTTTTTAAAACTCCACATTCCTTTCTACATAGTCGTTGTATTTGAAAACACAGTGAATAGTTTTATGGTGTACTTAAAACATAAATGGGAAAATATAGACATTTGCCATACCAATAAATGGTTTAAACTTTCTTTTAAAGAAATGTTATTTAAAAAGAGAGTTCCAAGAAATTCAATACAATTCCAAGCAATGATTATTTCTGAAATGTACAAGATGTGAAGCATAATTATAAAAAGGCTAAAAACCAAAAGGATTTGTTCTTGGTTTTTTTCTTTTTAAAAAAATTCAGACAACTTGTCACATCAAGAAAGTTCAAAAAGCTCGGCAGCAGGGGCTGGTGATATCGCTCAGCGGCACGGGTGCCTGCTGGCGCGCGAGGTCCTGAGGTCGACCCCTGGTACCTACAAAAAAAAAAAAAAGCTCGGCAGCTGCAGCCTTAGTCGCCCTCGGAGTCACTGTCCCTCCTCCTCATGGGGACGGAGCCCCGCACTGAGGACAGCAGCACATCTTCAACGGGCTTCTTGGGGTCCTCTTCCAGGTCGGTCTTGATTGCTCCAGATTTGGACAGCTTCCACTCCAGCTCTATGAAAAGGAAAAAGCAAATCACACACAGCACCGCAGCGCATGGCCTTTTCTCACACCCTCAACCCATACACACACACACACACACACACACACATATTTTTTTTAACAGAAAACATGATCATCAAAATTTGGTGACAATCTTAGTGTCATAATTTTACATTGCTGAAAAAGAGAAAAAAAATTTGGACCTGTAAGAAGGAAAATTAAAAAAACTTCTACTTTTTCAGATGATGAGATCAGATGAGATATTACATAAACTTGAACCTATTATATGAAAACTACAATAAGATACAAAGAATAAACCTTTTCTCCGGCTACTATAGCTTCCCAGCTTGGACAATTTCCCAGGAAAGAAACAGGCAAGAAACATTTAGAGGAAATAATCTCCCCAGGTCACATGGCAATCCCCTCATCAAATCTAATTTTAGATAAGTACAGGAAAATTTCAGCCTCGTGTCCAACATCCCATCTACTAGGGTCAAAGGATAACTGTGGGATGACATCCTAGAGCGAATACATTTGTCCCAAGTAATACCAAATAATTAAAAATAAAGTACCGGAAACTAAGCAGTCAGAGACCAAAGGCGCAGTTCTGTATTTCCCCCTCTATGATCAGCGAAACTGCACACGGGGTGAGACCTTGTGAAGCGGTCAGGGGATGCATTTCTCATCAGAGAACCCAGGCACTTCCTAAGGAAAGGCTGGCTTACAGGCAGGTCAGTGCCAACCAGGCGCTTCCACTACAATCTACCACATTTCCCGAGTCACATTAATGCGCTCCATGGGGCAGTGAGCAGAACAGTGGTTACCAGGGTTCAGGGGCCAAATGGGAGATGACGGTCAAAGGGTACAGTTTCAGTTATAAAATGAGTAAGTTCTGGGGATTTAATACATAGCACGGTGATCATCCTTAACAACAATGCATCAAATGCTGGAAATTTGCTTGTAGCATAGATCTTAAGTATTCTCACCAAAGGAAAAAAGAAAAGAGATAACTACGTGAGGTGACGGATATACTAATTAGCTTGATTGTGGCAGCTGTCGCACATTGTACTTCTAAACCAAATAATCATGCTGTACACCTTAAATACATACATTTCTTTTTTGTCAATTACATCTCAGTGGTGCTGGGGGGTGCTCCATGGAGATGATTATTACCCTAGTATTTTCAGCTTTAGGTCCACTGTCTGGATGTTGTGAAAAAGTAACAAATTTCTGTTGAAAAATTAACATTTTGGATTACCAATTCAAAAATATATTTACATATCCACACATACATACATACATGTACAAGTATGTAAATGTAAGTTTAATCCTCAAGACTTTCTAGAAATAAAGACTAGCTGTAACTGGACACGGCTATCATTTAGATGTCTGTTGTCAATGTGGTGATGTTGGGAGGCGGGGCCTTTAGGAGGAATTCATGTTGGTCTCCCAAGACTGGACTGGTTCTCACGGGAATGGACGGTTCTCAAGAGTGGGTGTTATAAAGCCAGCCTGGCAGCTCTCGGTCTCTCCTTGCACAAGTGCCTGTCTCCCCTCCACTTCTCCACCCTGATGTGACTGTGACACAGCACAAGGCCTCACCAGAAGCTGGTGTCAGGCTATGTGAGGCAAGCAAACCTCTTTCCTTCATAAAACACTCCGCCCTTAGGTGTTTTGTTATAGCAACCGAAAATGGATTCAGACTATACCTCATGATCTGATCAAAAAAGGTCAAAATAAGCTATCAATCACTTTGAAATACTGTTTTTATCTTTGAACACTGGAATAATGAATAACCGATGCATCTCTTATGTGTGTGTTTGTTTATATTTTCTCCAGCTGGGCATCTTAGTGGTAATGTTTAAAAACACATTTCTGAAGACTAGCGTAGCTGATGTATCATTTCAGTAAAGAGATAAAGGATTCTACTTAGCAGGATGTCTCTGGCCTCAGGTTCCCTTTCACATGTGGATATATATTTTGACACCTGCCTGTGTAACAGGTGGAAAGGAACAAAAAACATCCTTCCAGAGTGAGAAGCAGAGTTAACTAAAATCAAATGTAGAAGCTACTAAGGTACTCAACAGAGACACATTTACATGTAAGCCAGTGTCACTAATATGATGCAAATTAAATGAAATTAATTAATTAATTAAAAAATGAAGGCAATGATCTTGAGCTACAACTTAAACAAAACATGATGAATCGTCTAAGAGGAGAGATTCGACGTGCTTCCTCCCGTTCAACATCGCCCACACAGGGGCAAAGGCGGACGCAACATGACGGCATGACCACAGCCAGGGAGCTAGGGAGCGGGCTCGCCCTTCCCTCGCCCAGCCCCGAGAGCCCCTCACCATCTCTTGTCAGGTTCATGCCACCGAACACCAGAGGACCGATGAACTGAGCCTTGATATCGCCTTCAAGGTAGACAAATATGGTGGGCAGGTTCCGATCAGGGTAATTGGGTATGCAGGTTGTTGAAATGGCCTTGATAAATTTGACATCAGGAAACTTCCTGGCCAGTCCGCTGAAGTGCTGATTGATCAGGGCACAGAGGGGAACCCTACAGGAACAGGAAGAGAAGCAGCTGTGATCCCGCGTGTCTACAGAACAAAGCCCGGCTGCCCCGCTACCCGCCATTAGGCCTCCTGCTGGCTGGCCAAGCGGTGTGCGCCTAGAACGGTGATGGCGAGCCTTCCAGAGACAAGTGGACAAACTGCAACCCAAAACCCACTTACTCATCGCAAAGCACCAATACTGCAATTAAACCTGAATACTGAGGGCTTAGTTAAAAAAAACAACTCATATATTAACATCTTTTGTCTTAAACAACATGTATGCCATAGGTTCACCACCACTGGCCTAGAAAGATGGAGTCCGTCATGTTTTTAAAAAACTTTCTTATATGTTCAGGGAATGTGACGATCTCAAAATACAAAGTCCAATTTAACTGAACCTAACAGTAACTTCGAAGGACAGCTTCAATGTAAAAGGTAACAGCTGTGTTACCTCACTCTATCCGGGTGAATGAGAACGCTGAAGATTCCAAATTGTGAAATAGGTGAGAAAGTATCCCCTGCTTTAAAGAAATTCCTGGACAAGCACTGGACTCCATAATTTAAGAACAACACTGGGCTGATAAGAATACCGGAGATCTAAAGCATCAGTAAGCATAATTATTATTAAGTTCACCCTTGGCCACCTACAACAGCAATAAATTACACGGAATTTTGAAATGCCAGAGTCTCTCGCAAATGTGTCCCACCTGTGGCTCTCTCTCTGTTTTAATGTTATAATAAATATATCTTTTAAAAAGGAAGTAGTTACTTATATACATTAACTGTATTATATATTTTATATGTGGCCAGGACAATTCCTCGTCACTCAGTGCGGCCCAGGCAAAGCTGAAAGGTTGGTTATGCCTACGAGAGAGGTGAGTGACTCAGAATTTTTAGCAAGAGAAAATTAAGTTTTATTATCTGCTTTTACAAAGGAATCTGTATTATTCACAGATATCTGTCTGCAAGTCTTAAGATAAAATTAGGCCTTAAAGTTTGGGCAAATTGGCAACAAAAACACAGCAACAGTGTAGCAAATGAGGAAAACCTCTGATAGGGGTTATGCTTGATACAGCTTCAAGACAGAAATTCAAAGGAGCATCTCGGAGACTGTGTGGAAGAGGAGCTCACCCTTGCTTGTAAAGGTGCAAGACCACCCACAAGCCCTCACTGGCTTTGGTAACTTCCTGAACATAGTCCTTTCCGGAGATCTCCAAAACTTCTCCAAATTTATTCTTCAGTTGTGTTGCTTTCCACTCAGCCAGTCTTTGCTGCCTGCACAAGGGGGGAAAAGAAACACCTTACACACAAATAAGCCACACACACAAACACACGCACACACATACATCATCCTGAAGGCAATGCTTGTTAATCATCTAGTCTTACTTATTTACCTCATGACAAGAGCGTAAGACCACTCCATTGAAATCTGCATATTACTGTTCAGTAATAGTCCTTTCCAAATGTTACCTCAGCCAAAAAATTAATTTCTCAGGACACACATTTTATTACCCTGCAAAACCCTGAAATGTCCAAGTGACACCAACCTGTACATTTCAATAGCCCGTTCATCTTCCTCATTGAATTCATCTTCATTATCCTCTAGCTCTTCCAAAGTCATATCTTCATATGTTTTCACTAAGTATAGTTAAATTGGCAAAAGTAAAAAATTTAAAAGATTAATAAACAAGTATTTCAGGTTTTCTTCTTCTTTTTTCTCCTAAAGATGTACACAGAACACCAAGACAAACATTAAGGTATTTCACTAGTAATAAAAAGCTGAGGGTGTTTTAAAGAGATTTACAAATGGTATCTGCCAGCCTGGCCAGGTTACCTCTACACGGTAATACGGGTATGAATAAGAACTTTCCCAGGTTTATAAAATAAGAGTTATAAGGGCTGATCAAAAAATATGGTATGTTTAAGTAAAAAAAAAATTATCAAGGTAAAAGACACATTGTTATTAATCCCCCTCAAAATACCACCCTTTTTTTGGAACATGCTTATCCCATCATTCTCGCCACTTTCTAAAGCAGCTCTGGAAGTCCTCTTTTGTGCATGGGGCGTGATAAAAAAATATGGTGACTGCTGCTGCCCAGTGCCATCCAACAGAAAGGCAGGCTCCTAAAAACACGACAGTGTGTCCTCATCCACCTTATTCACCAGATCTAGCACCGGAGACTTCTGGCTGTTCCCCAAAGTCAAAGTGACCATGAAAGGGAAACGTTTTGAATCAATTCAGGACACTGAGGCAGCCATGACTGCAACTGAAGACCCTCAGGAAAGAGAACTTCTGGAACTGTTGCAGAAAATGGCAGGAACCATGGGATGAGTGTGTTCAAAGAGAGGGGGAGGATTCGGCAATATGTCTTTTACTGTAGTAAATAAAAAAAAAAAAACCCTTTGTATTTTTCGATCACACCTCTTATATTTGCCTGAAACCTCCTGACCTGAGTGCGTGTATATGGTCATGGGCGGGGGTACCAACAGCTCTCCCATCCATAGAGGAGACGGGGCGGGTATGAGCGCCCTCCCCCCAGCACACAGTTCCTAAAGTAAAGTGATCATCATACACTTCTCCATCTTTTCTTGTTACCCATTGCTACGAAATCTGCATCCTATTTTTACTGCTATAAAAACTCCTGCTTCTTGATATCAAGTCAGGCTGTGCCCTGCCCTTCCTTACTCTCTTATCAAGGTCGACAATGCTGGGTGGCCCCTGACCCAAGAACTGCCTCCTCTGTGAAGATGGTCCCCCTCTAGCTTCCAGATGCCCTTTCCCCTCTTCCCCTATATCCCTATGTCCCACCCTTTGAGCCCCTTGGTGACAAAAATTCCCCAGGGCTTTGTTCTTTCATTTGTTTTTGTTTTTTGAGACAGGGTCTCTTTATGGAGTCCACACTAGCCTTGAACTACCTACGTAGCTCAAGCTGCCCTCGGACTCACAATCATCCTGCCTCAGCCTCCTGAGTGCTAGGATTACAGATGTGTACCACCATGTCCAGTAAGGCTCAGTCCTTTGAGTCCTTTTCTCTTTACCTGTACCTTCTCTCTTGGTGACTGAATCGAGTCTCATGGCTTTAAATACTGTGTCTGTGCTGACAACTCCCAAAGTTATACCTTCTGCTGACTTCTCTAACTGGAGAACAACAGACCCAGTGCCTGCTCAGCATCTCGACTTGTCTAGCAAGAATAAAGGGACAGGTCTCAGATAGGGTTCGACGTCTCCCTCCGAAGCTGCTCCCCTTCCAGCCTTTCCCCTCCCACGGCAAGTGGTCATTCTTGTCCCAGCTCTCTCACACTCCTCAGATGCCCCAGACATCCAGCGGGCCCCGATCCAACATTCCCCCTACCAGGTGGCCCAGGCCAAGGGAGCACTGGCCATAAGTAAAAGCCAGGACTCAGAGAATCCTTCTGCCACAGGTTTAGAAAGTTGTCTCCAGACCCAAACAGCCACAGAAGGAAGTCAGCAAGCTCACCTACTGACTGCTGGAGGACCCTCTGCTCCTCCTCTTCCGCCTCCTTTTCCAATTCTTCCAGGCTTTCCTTGGAGGGCAGGATGCCCTTTTTGCGTAAGATGTCATTCCACTCAGTATCCGCATTGGGGTCCTTGAATAGCACGGGTGAGGACACCATGAGCGCCAAGTCCGGTTCAGAGGCAGACACACGGGCAATGTGGGGATGAAGGGAGCACTAGCCAAACTGCTCTCTGTGGCTCACTGCTGAGAAAGTGGCAAAAGACCCCCAGCCTCTGTTCTGTTCTCCCTCCTTCCTCAGAAATAGGAGCTAGGGGCCGGTGAGATGGCTCAGTGGCATAAGCGCCTGCCTGGACAGCTCAAGGTCCTGAGTTCGACTCCTGGTACCCACATAAAGGGAAAAAAGGGTCAGTGATATCGCTCAGTGGTACAAGCACCTGCTGGCAAGCGCGAGGTCCTGAGGTCAACTCCCAGTACCCACATTAAAGAAAATAAAAATAGAAATAGGAGCTACGCTTGGGGTAAAAACCAGGGTATGATGTACAGATCAGCATCGATGTCGAAACCAAGGTTCCGACTTGGCTTCTGAGCATTACACTTACTAATAACTTAGAGTGATTCATTCAACAGATATTTAAGTACTTACTACATGTAAATTACTGTATTAGGCAAAATGGAAGCACGGTGAACTCCCATCACCTGTTACAGTGAGGAAGGCAGGCAGTGAACAAGTATATATAAACTATATTATCTATCTAGAAACAAATTGTGGCTGCTGGTCTAGAGTTAAGGGGACTGGCCTTCCACAAGGCGGACAGAGATGTTTTCTAGAGGAGGTGACACTGACCATCACCTAAGGGTGGGGAAGAGCCAGCCACGTAAGAGTGGTGATTTAGGAAATAACTTCCCAGGCAGAGGGACCAGCCTAAGCAAAAGGCCCCAGAGGAAACAGACTGTGACAGTCCGAGCATCTCAAAGCCTTGGTTGGTGACAGAGGGGAGAAGACTGAGGTTAAGCTGACAGAGTTCCAAGGTCCAATTGGGAAGGAAGAGGTGACACCCCTGGGAGTAGCTCTTAATAGCTAATGTTTATTAAACACTAAGTGCGGGAGACTCTAAGCCCTTCACCTGTGTGTCTACTCAATCCTTGAAATCTGGGGTGAAGCATGGAGTTCAGGAAAACACTGCCATGCTGAACGGGGCCAAACTGACCACAGTCAATGTCACAAACGCAGATGTCAAAGTGGGCTCTCTGATGCAGAACTCTGCTGCACAAGTGTGGGTGTGTATGGCCTGGCAGGAGCAGGACTCGGGGAGCTCAGCCTTAGTCCGGAAAATGAGCTCAGGGAGCCCTGTGGAAAGGATGTGGGACAGCCAGGCTCCAGCCCCATCTCTGTGACCCAGGCCTGCTGAGATGTGTGGAAAGAAAAGTGACCAGATTCCTTCCAACAGGTGGTTGGGGAAGGGCTGTGCAAGAGGGGTCATTTGTAAGCAGGGACTGAGGAAGGGCGTGGCCGACTTGCTGTAACTGCAGATGCTCACCCCTCCCTCTCCAAGCAAGGCCACACCATCTCCTCTTCCCATCTGCCTTTGAGCGGAGACCACTGGTTCAAAACTCCTCACCACAGCAAGGTCAGGGAGGGCTGGGTCAACGGACAGCAACAAAATTTAGTTGTCACTGATGTTTGTTCATAAAGGGCATTTCTATGGAGGTCTCCTTCATTTTCTTTGGGCTTTTGTCAAATTCCATTAGCAAAGTCCAAGGAGGGACGAGGAGGGAAGACAGAGGGAGAAAGAGAAAGAGAACATAACTAGGGGTTTCTGACTGCACTCATTTTAAGAAATTCAGGCTGAACGGAGAGGGACTGTGGGGCCGAGCTCTGGAACCCAGGGAGCCCAAAAAGGAGGCACCCGGGCTGAGCACCAGAGAAGGGGACAGAGAGAGCCACCAAGCCCTCAGGCAGCTCCAAGACGCCAGGCACACAAGGGCTCTGGCCCTGGCTCCCGAGGCGGGGCCGCCCATTCCCCAGCCTCAGCTTCCTCATTCACACGCCTGCCCGGGGCTCATTAAGAAGTTAGTAGGAAGCGACTTATGTCACCTGAGATCTGGCAAGTCCTTCAGAGGCCTCAGAAGTGACCCGCCTCAAGGAGCGCCAGCCCCCCAGACTGAGACTTGGGGCGCAGGGACACCCAGCGCGTGGGGGAGCCACGCCCGCCCTCCCGCACTGCGCCTGCGCGGGCCTCGACTCGCGTGGCCTCTGAACCGCGGCGCCAGGCAGCTGAGAGCGCCCCGCGGCCGGAGCAAGCCCGCCAGGTCCAGTGAGCGGCCGCGCCTTAGGCCCGCGCGGACCCTGCCTCGCTTACCTGCATCTTGGCCTTCGATCGCTCGAACCAGCCCCACCGCGGTACCCTGACCCTGTCAACTCCCTTCTGCGCACGCGCGCGCCCGAAGCTCCGCCCCTTCCCCCAACCAGCCCTCGCCCCGCCTACAAGCGCGAGCTGGGTGGAGCCAAGGCGGAGCGCGGGCTCTGCGCCTGCGCCGGCTCCTCGAGCCCGGTGCCGACGCCCTGCGCACGCGCGAGGCTGGATGCTGCGGCGGTCGCGGAGGTGTCCGAGGTCCCGGCGCGGCCTTATTCGGGGACGGCCGCGGCTGGGGACCGGCGGGGCTGGCGGGGGCGGGGCCGGGAGTGACGCGACTTCCCCAGACGCCAGCCCGAACTTGCGGAGACTTCTCGGCCCGCCTGCCCTAGAAGTCAGAAATAGAAACGTGTTTCGGCCCTCCGACGCTACGGTTAAAAATGATCGGGGGTCACCGGGACTTCAGCCGCTGCCGCATCACTGTTGGGTGTGACAGCTCGTTCCCGGGACGGATTTACTGAGAGCCTTGAGTGCCGACACCATTCTAGGCTCTGCGGTGTCGAAAGGGACCAAAGGGCTGGGGTGTAGCTCAATGGTAGAGCGCTTGCCCACAGCATAAACCCCGGCACCACCAGCAAAACAGGCGAAAGCCATTTCACCCCGGTAAGCCTCTGGAGACTCATGCAAAGTGCTTAGATCTGCGACACTGAGTAGAAATCAGCAGACTGTAGGATGCAGCTGCCGGACCCTATCAGAATTTGAGTTGAGCAGCAATTCCTCGCCGGTATTGCTGGTTCACTGTCTCCTAGCAGTAAAGCAGGCGCTGGTCCTAGAGGCCACACACCTTAGGTAGGCGCAAGGCTCCCAGCTTTGACCGGGCGTATTGGAATTGCCTCTGAGAAGCAATGAAGAGTAGCAGAGGGGAAGGGAGGATCTAGCCCTCCAGATAGTAAAATAATGTGGTATTGGTGCATAATAGACAAAAAAGGGTCTAAGGAACAGTGTAGCAAGCTCAGAGCAATTCTAGAAATGGAACCAAGTACACAGAAGCGTAAGGATTAGTGTGCGTAAGTCAGCTTCCCCGTCTCTTGGAGAAGGGGTGCCTTTTTAGTGAACGGTGTTGGGACGTTTGGAAGAGCATTGGAAAGTAGAGAAAATTGGGTACATACTTCTCAATATGAAGAATTTATACTTTTTTTTTTTTTGAGACAGGGTCTCGCTGTGTAGTTCAGACTGACCTTGAACTCACTATGTAGCCAGGCTGACCTCGAACTGGCGGTGATCCTCCTGCCTCAGCCTCTCAAGTGCTGAGATTACGGGCGTGGGCCACCATGCCTGGCTGTACATCAGAATTTAAAAAGAGAACTAAAAATGTTAGAAGAAAATATGGGTTGATTTTAAAATTTAAAAACGGAAAAAGATTTCAGTGGCTTATTCACATCCAGAAGGCAAATTTTAAAAAATAATAGGTTCAACTACTTTTTTGCATAAGAATAATGCTTAAAAGCTTGGTGACTCTGGTATAAAATAAAAAGTTAAATAAAAATACATTTACGTATATATTCATATTTGCTTAATTTTGCAAGAAAAATCACAGGAAAAAGGAAACAAATGGAGAGGGATGAAGTCGTAGAGGCAGGGATGGCAATGAGAATCCTCTAATAAATTTTATTTAGTAGTAAAGACAATTTTGTGGGGCCTGAAGCAAATTCAATCTTGAAGGTCCTCTTTAAGAAAAGAATGCAAAATTATGCATGTACAATTAGGCATGAATGTTTATTTCAGCTGAGTTACAAATTTCCAATTTGTAAAAGCTGGCAAATTCCACAGATATCACAAACCCAGAAAAATACTATCCTTTTCTTGACTATCTGACATGTTTCTATAGACTAACTTCCAGCTAGTCAAGCCCTGTTTGTTCTAGAACTACTCGAATACCTCATCCCACAGACAGAGCCCCCACAATTACATTCTTATGGCCTTGTGCTCTCAGTCCCTGCAGCTTCTGGTCATATCCCTGGGTGAGGGTGGACAGCAGTACTCCTGCAAGTCCTTTCTAACCAGGGATGACCAGAGATTACCATGCCTAGAAACAACTCCAAGCCACATAAATATGTCAGTAAATACACCCCGCAACTCCGCTTTCCCTTACTTAGTGTTAGTGGTTTTCGTATCATTGTAGACCACTTTAATATTTGTAACTTGATTCCCACTAATTAATGTCTTTCTTGTGCAAAGCTTTGGGATGGCTTTTACCAGATTTTGTTTCCGTCTCCTTACCTCTGGACTTCTCCGTAACAAGGTCAATTTTCTTGATATTTTTGCACACATCCGCTCCTGGCAGAGATGGAGGACTTGGGGTTGGCCTGCTGGCCCTTCCTGTCAGTACCTGCTTATTCCCTTTTTCCCTTCTGGGACAGGTGTTCGTGACCCCTTATAAATGATGAATGCTTTTAATAAAACATAGAGGAAGACAAAGTCTGAAGTTATACAGAGTCTGTAGATTTCTTAACAGGCAAGTGGTAGAAACAGTCCTCCATCTAACTCAAGCACCTGTGGAAATGTGGCTCAGACGTGCTTTACCAGGACTCTCCTGAGATGCGTGACTACATAGGACATTATCGTTTCTTTATACTAGCAATTTTCTAGGCAAAATGCCTCACGTTAATGACTCCTGCACAAATTGCTAGAAAACTGCTGCAGCTGGCATTAAAACTTAGTGACTGTGAGCTTCGCATTATAGGAGCCTATGTAGAAAAATGATGCTATTAGCCCAGGTTTCTTCTCGTGGGGAGAGCAGATTCACTTAGCAAACTGATCTCATACTGTCATAAGACAGAAAGCCCATATGCGACAATGCGGCGGAGTGGCAGTGGTTAAAAGAGCAGTTACAATTTGTGCTCTTTCAATGAGCCATCGTTAAATGTGGGGCTCCACAGCTACTGCCAAGGAAACCAGAATTTGTATTCCATGTGTGTTTGTGTTTGCTCCTAGGGCACCATCATCCCAAGATTTGTTTGTGTTTTTTCATTTAGTGAAAAACTGTGTTCCTCTGCCCTGCTTTTCTTCTCAGTGCCTCCCACCCCTGGTTTACTTGCCATTAAACAAAATGCAATGAAATGAGATGAAAGTGTGCTGGCGTATGATTAGAGATGATTGGTGCTGTGCTGTTCGCTTCTTCCCTTTTGAGACCAGCTGGAAGTTAGTCCTTAAGAGGTGGGCAGGTGAGGACGGGAGGTGCAGGTGTCTGGTGTGAAAACATCTGGAGGTTTTGGAAACTTGAGCACTATTGAACCCTCCCCGGGAGGCAAACACTGGGAAAGAAACTTCTAGGAGAAAGTTTGGTAAACCGTAATTGTGGAGAGGCTGCTTTCCCAGAAGGCTACCTGGCTATTGGAATTCAGCAATCATTTCCTAGGAAATCAGTCAAAATGGAAAGATGGGGCAGCACTTGATTTCAGTGACAGCTTACTAGTTAAGGTTTTCTAGCTTTCATAAGGAGTGGATCACAAAATACCACAATTACATGGAACTAGTTAAAAATGCAGATTTTGGATCCAACTCCCAGAGCCTGTGGTCCTGCAGGTGTGGGGTGGAGCTCGCTCCCCACCCCTTGGATAGCTGTCAGGTAGTTCCAGCAGTGATGGTCTTTAGGCCACATTTTGTTTTGCTGGAATTCTGTATCATCTTAAAAATGCTCCTGAAGACTATTGTAATCATTTAGCATGGCATTATATAATGTCAAGTAGAAAAAAGCAGGTATAATTAGGACATAAAGTTGGCTTTACGTCAACCAACCATGGATTGAAAATATTCAGGGAGAAAAGTGTACCAGTGCTGAACACGTACATCTCAGCATCTCTACTGCTTGTACCCTACCCCAAACCATCATCTCATTCCTAGGTTCCTGCACAGCTCCAACCTGAGGAATTGCTGCAGCCACGTTTTGAGCTCTCACTAATAGTAAACATTGATCTTTCTCTTGTTTAAACCTGCCAATGGCTTCTCACTGACTTTGGATGGGGCATCAACCTGTTAACAACCCTAGAATGCCCTGCGGTGGCAGCCTTAATTCTATCATCATAGCTTCCATGGCATCCTCTACATTCCAGCCACCTTGCCCATCTTTTCACAGTTCTTCCTTAGTGGAGGACCCACTTTTGCTCCAAATCACACACATAGCTCCCAGAACGCTCTGCACTTCAGCCCCACTGTGACGGTCATCTCTTCTGTGATTCTCCACGCTACCACAGCTCAGGCCCCTTAGTAACCCGCACAACACATGCCCTTCCTCCTGCTCTGAAATAAAGTTGATACAGTAGATGAAATCACAAACACAACAATTTTAAGTAATGTAATGACTTACCTACCGAAGAGAATAATATATTTTAAACATGAAAATCCTCCAGTGCAACTACATGAGCAAATAGTCAAATAGTCAGGAGATGACACAATTTCTAATGAAAAAATTTCCCTTTATTTCTGACCTTTTGACATGAGAGCTAAAGAAGCATATTTGTCTAAGCATAAGTGAAATCACTGTGAGTTCAACTAATATTAATGTAGACTGATACTGTGTGTTGCCTTGGTAACTGAAATATCACAGGCAGAGTGACTTGGTTTTCTGAAATGGTGAAAAACTTGGTAAAATTCCAGCCAAAGTACAATTTTCTCTCAATGTAAAAGAAAGCTGCTTTCCTGGAAATTTCGTATATTCCTAGAAAAACTCTGTTCAAACTGAACAAAAATTCACACTTAAACATAAGCAGGTTTTACAGCTTTGTGAAAATTCAGGACTTTCCTAGAACATGCAGCATTCCTGACCTCTGCTCATGACACCAGCATAGCTCCATCTCCACCCAGTCGCCATAGCAACCAATAAGCCCTCAGTGACTTCCAAGTTCTCTCTTCGATACTGTCCCTTGCCCTCCAGGGAAAACATTGCCTTTATCTCAACTTTGTCAGCTGATATGTTTAAAATCACTTATTCACTGACCCTAACATCGGTGAAAAGAATATCTCTTAAAATGTAGGAAATTCTGAGAAAAGTGTGTTTTCCAAAGCACAGAATCCTTACCTTGTTGGTACAATCTTCCCCCCAAAAAACTTCCCATGAACCATTTTATACGACACCTGGAGACAGCTTTGTGCAGGGCCAACACCATACCTACTTCACAGCTTGTGCCTAAAAGTCAGTATGTGGAAAAGACCACATAAGCTTTGTTTTGGCATTATCCTCAAATGTAAAACACCTGAGATAGGCCCACAGCCCTCTACTCTCTGAATGCCAACTCTCACCTTTCCTCTACTATTTCTACTCCGCCCATTTTGGCCCATCCTCCCACCACACTTCTCACACTGCCGCAGGCTATGAGAAGGGAGGCTAGGAGTCAAGTTTTATGATGTTCCACCTCATTCCTTCAAACTTGCATATCCTATTCATTAAGTTTGGCCTAAAGCGGACTCCATACATATTTTAAGTTTGCCCTAAAGCTTTCTCTATAGGTAGTGAACTGTAACCTCACTTGATGTGTAAACCAATTGTAACCTACTCTTGCAACACATGGCCAAGTCTTAGCCAATCATAGCAGCTGATGATCAGTCAGCCAGAGATGGCCAACTATTCAAACCAGGTTCAAATAAAGCAAGCACAAAGCTTTAAACAATTCTCGCTTCCATTTTCTGTATGTCTCTCCTTTTTTCTATTTGCAGATGTTATCCCATCATGTGGCAGACCCAGAGTTGTTCTGAATCTGTTTTGGTTCTGGGGACTGCCTGATTCACTGAATTGTTCCTTGCTAACTAAAGTCTGTTAAATTAGCATGTTCCAATAATAGTCGCATCCTGTCCCTTGCCCATGCCAGGCCTGCACAGTCACAGCTAAGCGTGGCCATAGAAATATATGCAATTCATTTGACTAGTCTTGCTTTAAATTTTAGATTACATGCCTCCAGTGGGCTCCCCAAGCCCATCGCCCTGGTCTATTCATTCTCTTCGCTCTAGAGAACTATTTCACACCTTCTCCTTTCCTCCTAAAGTCCCACTGGCTTCTCTGTCTCCTCATTTTCAGAAGATGCTCTTAAATTTTAATGGAGACAGGAAAAGCAATCAGAAGGAGCCCTGACCAGGCTCCCACCACTGACTCCAGTAGTCCACATGTACTTATGCCCATCGACGCCATGGCCTTCCAGCTTTGTGACTGTCCCATCTGTGCTCCTGAGAAAGGGCGACACCCACTTTGTGCACTGGAGACCTCCACCTATCTCCTTTGCCCATGGTTGGATTGATTGTGGCAATCATTTCTCCTGTGCCTGCTATGGGTCCTTCCCTTATCTCAACAAGCGAACATACTGAAATACAGGCATGGCCTGCTTCATGTTTTGGTCAAAGACAGATGCGTTTATGGTGGTGGTCCTAAGAGATTAAAATGGAGCTGGAAATCTTCTGTCACATAGTGGTCATAACCATCACAACATCGTAGCACAACACATCGCTCACGTGTTTGTGGTGATGCAGATGTGAACACACCTGCTGTGTGGCCAGTCACATAATTGTACAGTTGTGTACAGTACATAATGCTGATAATGATAATAAATGCCCAGGTTACTGGTTTATGTATTTATTATACTGTGCCTCAATTGATATAATGAAAGTTTACTGTAAGCAGCATGCCATGTTAGCTTGCAAGAGCCTCATATGTGTCCCATTTACCTGTCTGTTGATGGCACCTGTCTGTTGATGACAAGTATAGTGATTGACCCACACCCTCTTGATGTTTATAAACACACTGTATAATGTCAGCAAAACAACAAAATTGCCTAGTGACACGTTTATCAGAATTTATCCAATCTCAACTACACAGGACTGTACTGCACCTCCAATGTGTGGACAAAAACCATTTCTTGACCCACAGGTCCCTCCAGCTTCAGACACTGTTCCTGGAGCCCTTTTCACACATCTCCTACCCAGCTAAGCTCATGACCTCCACGCCTCACTCCCATCTCCCAGCACAAACTCAGCCACCTACTTGGTGTGTTGAGATCGAAATGCCTCTCTCGATTCTTCGTCCATTAATATTCTACCACTGCGTTTTTGTATTATAAAATTACACATGTTCATCAAATGTTTCATAGGCTTCTAAACTTTATAGATATAAAAATGTTATAAAAGGTATGACTGAATAAATTTATAAGTGTGTATTAATTGACCTATGTATTATTCATTAGAAATTGCATTAAAAAATACATAATGTTTCAGTTTGGCAGCCCTTTGATTTAAATAAACAGCATGGCCTTTGTTTTAGTTACTTTCTTGTTGCCAGGACAAAATATTTCACACCCATTAGTTAAAGGAGGAAAGGTCTATTTTAGCTCACAGTTTGTAGAGTTTGCAGTCCATAGTCAGCTGGCTTCAAGCCAGGACAACACAGTAGAGGTGCATGACAGAGGAGAAACTGCCCATGGAATGGCAGGCAGGAAGCAGCAAACTTCCTTCTAACCCTTTTTATTCCATCCAGGCTACAAGCCTATTGTTGGTGCCACCCACACGGGGTGGGGGGCCTTCCCTCTTCAGTAAGTCCATTTATCCGCACCTAGAACTATGCTAAACTGACCAGTGGACTAATCCAGTATCACACACCCATGATCCAATTACCTCCCCCAAAACTCCACCTTTGAGTGCATGAGGCTTTGGAGGGACATCTATAAATAAGACATTAACATCCTTATATTTACATTGGAGATGTATATCAAGAAACATTTTACTAAACGTAATATAATTTTACTAAAATAAGCTGTGAAACTACCTCTATGTAGCTATAGTCAGTTAAAAATAGAAAAATGTTTCAAACTGCTCAGAATCTCCTAATGCACGGAAGAACAAAATTTTTCACAAACAAGAAAGAACATCCACAGAGCATTCCCATGGTTACTTTGTATTCCTTATTTCTACTGCTTTGTGCAGTAGAAATATTAAATTCTAGTGGGGTAGGCCGTGAACTAAGTAGGCAGGCGTGTGATACACATCTGAGGCATATTTCTAAGGGAAAGACAAAACTTACTGCCAACAGTGCTTGTCACACTTTAAAAGTATGGTTAGAGTTAAAAATATAAATGATACAGAGAAAAAGCAAGTTTCCTTCTCTCCCACTTCCTAGACATAACTGCAATAGCAATTTCTCCTATACCTTACAGAACATTTATGCTGCATAGATGCGTACATACAATCACACATACATGCTTTTCCACCACACGCATTCTCTAGGGCTCTCTTCAAACACATGAACAACACCTATGTGAGGTTCTTTTAGAAGTGCAGGGTTTCATTGTCCACCCGGCAGCCATCTCTCCTACCCAAACGGGTGCATGATTCTACCCCTGGTTCTGGGGCCAGAACACAGGCGCTCATATTTTGGCCCACACTGTCACTAGTAGTGCAATCTTGGACAAGCTACTTAGCTTCTCTAGTCCCCCCACCTTCACCATTTTAAATATGGGGATGACAGTAATAGTACCTTCCTCAAGGGGCACTGTTGAGCCCTGAATAAATTAACAAGGTCACTGGCATTTATTGAATATTCAATAAATGTTGGCTGTTATTATTTGAATCCTATTCTACACTCCCCTTATCCTTAAAATATAGGATACAAAATATATACATTAAATAAAATAACTAGGGGACTATAAGAGGTAGGACAATACAAAAGCCAGGAGTGCTGTCATTACTCAAACAGACATGGCAGTGTCTTACTTAATTGTCAGAGGGGCGAACCCTTGGCTCTGAGCTCCTGGAAATCAGGGGACACTCTATCCTCTTCAAGTCACAATGTCTTGAAGGCAAAAACAAGCTATCAGATCAGGGGTAACACAGCTTCCCTTTGATTGAGACCTAAGAAAAATTACTACATGGTTTAAATTTCCAGTTTGCTCCCAGAAAGGTTTTAGGAGCAGATGGCACAAAGAGAATCAGAGTGAGTGAATCCCACATTGATTTAAACCATACCCATTTCCTGCTGTTTAAAATAAAATGATGTGGCAGATCATAAATCTGGAGAAAAGGCCAGTCTTAGGCTAAGTTTAAGGCCCAAGTGCTTGATATCAAATTATGTTAGATTTGGGTATGGTGGCACATGCCTGTAATCCCAGCACTTGGGAGTCTGTGGCAGGAGAATTGCAAGTTTGAGTCCTGCCTGGGCAACTTAGTGAGACCCTATCTTGAAATAAAAGATAACAAGAGATGAAGACATAGTTTAGTTCAAAGGCCCTGGATCCAAACCTACTACTAGAAAATAAGTCAAATTATGCTAGGATGTTTAACACTGACACCATGGTCTTCAGCAAGGACAAGTGCTTCTTGAAAGGACACAAATGATCCAAGGTGGGCTGACTACTTCTGGTGGCTCCAAGGACTTGTTCTAGCAGAAAACAAGACAATGTGCTGCCTGGCTGTAGTAGCCTGTTTTCCACTGCTATAATAAAATCCTTGAAGCTAGGTATTTTATAAAGAAAAGAAGTTTATTTGGCTCACAGTTTTGGAGGCTGGAAGTTTACACAGCACGGTGCTGGCTCTGATCAGCTCTGGCGTGAATCTGATGGGGATGGACAGCATCATGTTGGGAATACAAGTAAGAGGAAGGGCTCACATGGTGAAAGAAAGCCGAAAAGAGCAGGGTGAGGCCAGGCTTGCTCTTTTATAACTCTCTCCTAGGGAAACTACGTAACTGGAATCCCACGAGAACTACTTACTCCCTTCCTAGGGACTCCGTCCTCATAAGCTGGTATCAGTATTTCAGCCTGGCAGAAAATGCTTTTGACATTCACTAAAATGTCACAGTTTTCTAACGGTATATTTACTGTTCTTCAGATTCTATCAACAATATTTCAGACAAACATCATTTGGAGGAATGAATGACTGAGGCAATCTCTTTTGTTAAAAACATCCTTTCAGAAACGGAGGGTCGTCAACTGAAAGATAATATGAAGAGCATTGTTAACTGAAAGATAATATGAAGAGGAAAAATTGGAACATAGAGTCAGGCCTTTGTGTCTGGGTTCTACATCCATAGATTCAGCCAATGGTGAATAGATAATATTTGGGAAAAAATCCCTGTATAACAAGCATGAAATAGGGAAGAAAATCACGATGCAGGGCAGCTTTCAGGGAGCATTTCAAAATGGAGGTGCCACATAGTGGCACCTCGGTTCACAAACTTAATTTCTTCCATGATTCCGGGGACCTTGGCTGCATTAACGTTCATCACCCCATCCAGAGTTCGCCAATGGAAGCAAAATCTTGCTGAATGCTTCTATTTGTGAACCCAAATTGTTCACGAACAGAAACGTCCATGAACCGAGGCGTTGCTGTGTACTAGACGGCTGCCCCCTAAATGAACTTTTGCAGGGAGCGCATGAAAATAACCCAGGAATGAGAAATTTTAAACAGGGTCAAGGCCTGCAAAACCATTCACACATTTTATTGGAGGTTACAGCTGTAACTGTCACAAATGACAAATGAACCCTATACCCAGAGATAGTCCTGATAATCGATCATGTTTACACAGCCATGCACAGCCCAGTGGAAGGCTATGGTCTCTGCACCAATCATCTTTATTTTCATGTGCTTGTGGGATTCTCTTTCCCTTTCAAAGTCCTGTGTAATCTGAATAGTTTCTTAAGAGCGCTCATTCAGAACGGTCTAAATCTGTGTTATCCTGAATTGCAATTCTCAGACCCCGCATAAAGTTCTTTCACTCTTGTAGTTTCTGAGTTTGAATTGATTGACACAACTATTAACACAGCTTTTACACTGTATTAGGTATTGTAAGTCATCTAGAGATGATTTGAAGTACAGTAGAATGTGTATATGGCAAATACTTTGTTATTTTATGTAAGGGAATTGAACAAATTAAGTTTTATCCTAAAATCTCACATTAAATGGTTCACATTAACTGTTTAAAATTTTGCCTCTAATACATGCAAATTACCTAAATCACAGTCTGCAGATGTAGAGAATTCTACTGAAAAAGAAAAGGATTTTCCTCCTAGCCTTCAACACAGAATAACAAGATGAGGCTTTGAAAATTTCAGCTGGTAGGGGAAAAAAAATTTGACATACAGATAAGTGAGGCATATAGAACTCCAATTAGCCACGATCTACAGCCAGGCATATCATAGTTAAGATTCCAGAAATTCAACACAAGAATAGAATCTTAAAAGCTGTTAGGGAAAAGAAAAAATCATCTATAAAGGACAGCCCATCAGAATCACAGCTGACTTCTCACACAAACCCTCAAGTCAAGGAGAGCTTGAAGTATTTCAAGCTTTAAAGAAAAAAATCTTCAACCCAGATTGATGTATCCCACAAAACTATCTTTTAAAACTGATGGAGAAATAAGATACTTCCATGCCAAAGAACATATGAGGAAATTTATGACCACCAAACCAGCACTCCAAAATGTTTTGTAGGACACTCTAGAAAGAGATAACAAGGACTACAGCTCCATGAACCCCAACAGAAGGAATCCACCAGGCAGGGCAAACAATTAAACAGAGGGTGAGAAAAGGGGAGGAGCCAACAACAGGAAAATAACATGACGAGGATAAGTCAATACATATCAGTTATAACCATCAATGTTAATGGTCTCAATTCACCAATCAAAAGACACAGACTGAAAGAATGGATCAAGAAGCAAGATCCAACAATATGCTGCATATAAGAAACTTATTTAATTCAGAAAGAAAGTCATAGATGAAAAGTCAAAGGATGGAAAACAATGCTCCACGTGAGAGGAACCCAGAAAAAAGCAGGGGTAGCTATCCTGTTTGCAGACAAACTGAATTTCAAGCCAAGATTGATTAAGATAGATAAAGAATGCCACTACATCCTTGTAAAGGGAACAATCCAAGAGGAAGAGATAACAATCATAAATATATATACAACAAATACCAGTGCCCCCAACTACATAAAACAAATATTAATGGGCATGAAAAATCAAATAAGCACTAATACAATTGTATTGGGGGATCTCAATACCCCACTGTCACAAAAAGACAGATCAACTAGACAAAAAATCAACAATGAAATATTAGAACTGAACCAAACTTTTGAAGAAATGGACTTAGTAGATGTCTACAGAGTGTTCCACCCCAGAACATCAGAATACACATTCTTCTCAGCTGCACATGGGACGTTCTCCAAAATAGACCACATACTAGCTCATAAAACCTGCTTAAGTAAATGCAAAGGAATTGAAATTATCCCATGCATATTATCAGACCATATGAAATTGGAAATCAATGGCAAAAGAAACCAGAGGAATTTCATAAACACGTGGAAATTAAACAGCATCCTCCTGAATAACCAATGGGTCACAGATGGAATTAAAGAAGAAATTAGGCAGTTTCTACAATTAAATGATAATGACAATACAGCACACCAGAACTTATGGGATACAATGAAAGCAGTCCTAAGAGGGAAATTTATAACAGTGAATACTTATATCAGAAAACAGAGCAAGCACAAATAAACAACTTAATGGTGAACCTCAAACTGCTAGAAAAGAAGAGCAGGCTAAGCCAAAAGCTCGTACATGAGAGGAAATTATAAAGATCAGAGCAGAAATTAATGCATTGGAGACTAAAAAAACAAACAAACAAAAAAAAAACAGTACAAAGAATCAATGAATTGAAGAGTTGGTTTTTAGAAAAACTAAATAAAATCAACAAATGCTTAGCCAACCTTATCAACAAAAGGAAAGAAAAGACTCAAATCCTCACAATTAGGAATGAAAAGGGTGAAATCACAACAGACCCTGCAGAAATCCAGAAGATCATCTATAGCTACTTGTATTCTAATAAGAATGAAAATGCAGAACAAATGGACAGATTCTTAGATACATATGAATTATCAAAACTGAATCAAGAAGATATAAAATCCTAAATAAACCAATATCAATCAATGAAATTGAGGATGTAATTAAAAACCTACCAACAAAGGAAAGCCCAGACCTGATGGATTCACTGCTGAATTCTATAAGAAATTTAGAGAAGACCTAATACCACTACTTCTCAAATTCTTTAATGAAATTGAAAGGGAAGCAATAATCCCAAATTAATTTCTGGAAGTAAGCATTATCCTGATACCAAAACCAGAGAAGGACCCAACTAAGAAGGAGAACTACAGGCCAATCTTCTTATGAATATAGATGCAAAAATCCTAACAAGATACTGGCAAACAGAATGCAACAAATCATCAAAAAGATTATACACCATAACCAAGTTAGATTCATCCCAGGGATGCAGGGATGGTTCAACATACATAAATCAATAAATGTAATACACCATATCAACAGAGCCAAGGACAAAAACCATATGATCATCTCAACACATACAGAAAAAGCATTTGACAAAGTCCAACACCCATTCATGATTAAAAAAAAAAAAAAACTACAGAAAAGTGGAATAGATGGTCTTTAACTTAATCTAATAAAAGACAGGGCAGGTGAGATGGCTCAGCGGCATAAGTGCCTGCCTGGCAAGCGCGAGGGCCCGAGTTCGACTCCCGGAACCCACATAGGACAAAAGGGCCGGTGATATCGCTCAGCGGCGTGGGCGCCTGTTGGCGCGCGAGGTCCTGAGGTCAACCCCCGTACCTACACACACAAAAAAAAAAGACAACTGTGACCCACCAACAGTCAAAATCATACTAAATGGGCAAAAACTGAAAGTTTTCACTCTAAAATCAGGAACAAGACAAGGATATCCACGATCACCAATGTTATTCAATACAATTCTTTTTTTTTCTTTTTTTTTTTTTTGTGGGTACCGGGGGGTCGACCTCAGGACCTCGCGTGCCAGCAGGCGCCCGTGCCACTGAGCGATATCACTGGCCCCTTTTTCGTATGTGGGTTCCTGGAGTCGAACTCGGGCCCTCGCGCTTGCCGGGCAGGCGCTTAAGCCGCTGAGCCATCTCACCGGCCCTACAATTCTGAAAACATTAGCCAGAGCAATTAGACAAGAGAAAGAAATAAATGGAATAAGAACAAAAAAGGAAAAAGTTAAATTATCCTTATTTGTGGGTGACAACATACTCTACATAGAAGTTCACAAAACTCCACCAAAAGACTTCTAGATTTAATAAGCAAATTCAGTAGTGTAGCTGGATACAAAGTCAACACTCAAAAATCAATAGCCTTCCTGTACAAATTCACTGAGAGAGAAATTAGGGAAATAATACCTTTCACAATAGCATTCAAAAAAAAGAAATACCTAGGAATCAATCTAATCAAGGATGTAAAAGACCTCTACATTGAAAACTACAGTACTCTGAAAAGGGAGATTGAAGATGTCAGAAAATGGAAAGACATCCCTTGCTTTTGGGTAGGAAGAACCAGTATAGTGAAAATGTCCATACTTCCAAAACTGTTATACAGATTTAATGCAATTCCGATCGAAATTCCAACAACATATCTCACAGAATTAGAGAAAACAATCCTAAAATTCATTCCTCCATCCCAGTTTCTCTTTCCCTTTTGAACAGTTTCTTCCCATTTTACAATATCTATTGTACAATATCGTATTGTCTGCCTAGTGTGAGAGGCTGAAAGAGTAAATAAGATCCAAAATGTACAATAGATATTGTGAAAGGGAAAGAAACTGCTCAAAAGGAATGAACAACTGGGATCGGGGAAAGGAGAAAAGAAGGAAGGGAAAAGCAAAAATACACATATATATACAAGATAGTTAAGATACTACTAATTTCTCTTATTTCATTGAAAAGAAAGGTTTGTGCTAATATTGTTTGGACAATTAAATGTGTATATCTTGTACTCTGAGTAACTAATTTAAAGATAACACTATGCAATGTATTAAGTATTGTTACTCTCCTATTATCTTGTTTTGAAATTTTGTTTTCTTCTCTTTAAAATAAAATAAAAAGAAAATTTCAGCTAATTAAGTCATTGATGACAAAATAAGTGCTTAAAATAAAAACATGAAAATTTCAAAGTAAGAGTAATTCTAAAATTGGCCAGATATACTTGAAAAAGAATCAAACTTCTTGGAGTAAAAATATAATTTTGAAAATTTAAAAACTCTCTGAACATATTAAGTATATTAACTGAGATATATAAGGAGAGGGTTTGCAAATCAGAAGAGCTGAGAAGTTGTCAAGGATGACACAAAGAAGCATAGAAAGACATTAAGAACCATAGAGAAAAGAATGAAAATGTCAAACATATGTCTCACACATATTTCACGGGAAAATAGAAAGAGGGGTGTCACGGCCACCCACGGAAGCAAGATGGACCCTGACCCAAACTTTGGTTCCAACAATGAGGCTGATGCTGGCACATATGTACACAATAGGTTGGTAATGAGGCATTCTGGGGCCAGCAGGGCAGGATTACCCCAGCGGGTCTGGAAAAAAAAAAATGATTTGTAAGAACAGGGAAAGGAGGCTAACTTGGGATTTGAGGGTATTTAGAGTGTGGGGTAAGGTGAGGACTCACGTGAACAGGTGTGAACCTCCTGCTGCTATTAGGAAGGGAGCAGCTAGGCCTTCCTACCAGCTTGCCTCGGTGGGGAGCAGGAGGGGAAGAAGGAAAGCTGTGGCGTAAAAGCAGCTAGCCACCAAATATAAAAAATATCGTTAGGCTCTTTATTTCAGGGGAGGAAGAAAAAAAGTTGAAAGAGATGAGGCTGACAATTGTCCAAATTAGACACAAATACTCAAATTTTGGAGGCACAATAAATTCTGAGCAGGGCAAACAAAAATATATCCACCCACAGGTATGGTAGTAAACTACAAAATACTAATGTGTTTGATGTCCTCTGTTCCTATTCAGGCTGTCATCTATCCTCTTATGATCTTGCTTTTACCACTGGGGCTGGAAGACTGAAAACTACATTTCACATTTCCCAAACTCCCATGCCAGCTGGATTCTTGTTAGCTTCTTGACATCTAAAATGTGGAGGACAGAGGAGCCATTTTGCCTCTGGTGTTGCCTCTGCTGAGTTGGAGCACCGAGTCCTTGTGGATGACACCTGGACGACTCTCCTTGAAAGAAGAGCAGTTATCTCCATTTTGGCTAAACGTGGCCCTATTTTCGTGTACTGATATGTAGCGGTGGCTAGGACTTTTCCTTATCCTTTCAATTGGCTTTAAGCAATGCCAATCCGTCCAGCCGAGGTGCTGATATGTATGTAGTCTTTGAAGCAAGACAACAGGTCAGTGTTTCCCCACCCCGTAGCTCCCAAAAAACATGTGTGAGCCAGGCGGGAAGGAGAGCCACGCTCCATGCTGTTGGCTGGGATCGAGCCTCTAGATAAGAGGCTATGACATTCCAGGGCATAGAAGATTACACATCAGAGCTAAAACGCCGACCCCAAAACACTAGATCCTACCTTGAGTTGCGTTGTGCAGATTACTCCTTCTGCATATCCTTCCCTCTGCATACTGCAGGGGTGATTTCAGGCCACCTACCTAGCCCAGCTCGTGGCATTCATGTACTTCCCGCCACTCTCTCAGTCACTTATGTCCAAGCCACTCTCCTCATCGAGAATTAATAAAACCTGGGTTTGGCCTTGGGTCGAGGCCTTTGTTCCGGTTATCTATCACCCTAGCTGGACTCAGGATCCCCTTGGCTACCCACAACTACAAATATGCCTTAGAGTCTTTATTCTCGCCATTCTTGCAATGGAAGTGGTGGATAGCATTAACTCGCTAGAATTTCAATAACTTTTCCATGGGATTGCACATATAAACTTCCTGGACTGAGATGAGGACTGGGAAGGGCTCTCTATGGGTCCTGTCAGTGACAGTGGCACCCATGGGAAATCCTGATCACTGTGTAGCACTGCATTGCACCTTTGTCCCTTCTTCTCTGCCAATACTTTGTGAACAGTGCCCTGTAAATCTTTATTTGCTTAGAAGATGCAGAGCAATGCTACCCAATAGAACTTTCTATCGTGAGGGAGTTATTCTACATCTGTGATGTCCTGTCCAGTCACTATCATCACGGATGGCCATGGAGTCCTTGAGATACGGCCTGTGAACTTTTCATTCTATTTCACTTAAAGCTGAATTTAAATAACCACACATGGCTGGTGTTTCCTGGATTGGACAGCACAGTTTTAATTAAACATGGTTATTGGTGTGTTATGATTGTATGAAGTTACAGAGGACAGGAAGTCTTCGTTCTGGAGTCAAAGTACTGATACAAGCTAACAGTGGAAGATATGTGTTATCAACTAGACAGCAAGTATCCATAAGTGAAGACGAGACTCCTAACAAATACTTCAGAACCCTTGTGGTTATCTCCCTAGATCCAATTTCCTGGCATGCTCTTAGCTCAGGGTCCTATACAGCACAGGGTCCTACCTCTTGCACTTGAAACTGAAACTCCTGTTATAAAGACCTGTGGTGATTACAATTGACCCCTGGCCCAGAAAAGGCCTGAATCAGGTGTCACCTGGAGCCTAATGTCTGTGCCATTGGTTGGAAGAAAGGGCTAGGAATTAAGGAGGTGAACATGGAAGCTCTTTGAAGAGGCAAAGTATGTGGTTGACAGTGTGAACGTTTGTGACTGGGAGGTGAGGGAGGGCTGATGCATGAAGGTAAGAGTCAGGAAGAGGCAGTTAACTATGGAAGTGTTTTGGCTGTCACACACATTCAGTGTTTGGGATCAATGTAGCTTAGCTGTCTCTCCACGTCAGCCACCGCAGACAAGGCATTTAAATCAGTGCAAAGGCACACTTACTCCAAACATTCACAGCAAACCACATCCACTGCTTTGCCGTATGTTCCCATTTTGCTAGGAAAATTACTTTAACATTCTCTATTCATTCGTTCCAGCATTGTGAAGATTCAATAACGAAATGTGTTTAGCTACCTTTGTGAGGGAAGAAAACACTTGAAATAATCACATCAAAATTGGAAGCTTTTCTCAATATGCTTAAATGTAATTTGTGTATGAATCAAAATAACAAAAGTGTTTCTCCTAAGGGCTTAAGATAAAAATGACTTTTTCTAAATAAGGGTTTGTCACTTTGACTTCTGCTCTTTAAGTTAGTGAGCTAAGAAAGCCATAAATGGGATGGCCCACAGCCTTATCCTCAACAGCAGCTGAGGGCTTGGTTGGGGTCGTGGTGGGGCCTGGAGCCGGGTGTTATGATTCATTGTATAAAGTCCACTCTGGTCTGTGGTACACAGGACATCAGGGCTCCATGGGGTGGCTTGGTCTGGGTCAGGATCGGTGGTCCCCTGTCTAAGGATTTGTGAGCTAAGGAGGAAGAGCTCATTCAGATTGGGAAATGCCCCAGAGTTCAAGGAAGGTAAGTAGAGGAATGTGCTTCCTTAGCAGTGACGGTGCGGCTTTTTCTGTGATGGCCCTAGCTGCTGATGCCAGAGTCCTCAATAAAATGGAGAAGCAGTGGCCAAAATTAAACCCAAACCATTCTTTCTCAAATTCTTGGATCTTTTGTAAGAAATAAAGTAGAATCTGGAAATTGAGGAGGAAAATATATAGTATTAAGTGCTCTCTTTCATTTCCGCAATAATAAACCAACCTCATCATTAGGCAGCTAATGGATTCAAATATCTTTATGGTCATTCATTTAGACAGCTAATAAATTTATTGAGTTCCTTCAGTGTCCTGTACCCAGTGGTAGATGCAAAGGGTCCAAAGATGAATAAAACACAAACATGATCCCTACCTTTAAGGTACTCCCCTTTGAACAGGCAGACATGCAAATAAATAAGTTTAATCAAATGTTATATAAACTGTATCAATTAGCACTTGGACGTGTTACAAACACCTCCAAAATTTAGTGGCTTCAAACAACCACTGCTTTTATGTAACTCATGAGTCAGGACCCTCTGGAGAGCACTAAGCCAACCTGACTGATCTCGGCTGAGATCTGACATGTGTCTTATGCTTATTAGACTGGGTGGCTGGGCTACCACCTGTGACCCAGGCCTTAGTCAGTTTTCTGCTGCTTTAACAGAATACTTGAGACTGGGTGACTTATAAAGAATAGAAGTTCATTTGGCTTGCAGTTCTGGAGGCCAGGAAGTCTAAGTGCAAGGTGCCTGCATCTGCTTAGTATTTTTTAAATTTTTTTATTTATTATGTGGGTACTGGGAGTCGACCTCAGGACCTCGCGCTTGCCAGCAGGCGCTTGTGCCACTGAGCGATATCACCAGCCCCTTTTTTCCCTTTATGTGGGTACTGGGAGTCAAAGTCAGGACCTCGCGCTTGCCAGGCAGGCACTTACGCTGCTGAGCCATCTCACCGACCCCTGCTTAGCATTTGATGAGGGTTTTCCTGCTGAGTCATGGCACAGAGGAGGGCATTGCATGGCAAAACAGAGCAAGTAAGGTGGAGATAGCACTCTTTTATAACAAAGCCACTGTTACTGACACAGGAGATAGAGTGCGGGAGACAGCTTGGCCTTAGGTTCATAACAGACAGGATGTCGTCTGGTTTTTGAAGACCACAGGGGCATCCTCCTCTGACCAAATTTCCTCAACATTTTGACATGAGCCTCAAAAAGATTCTCTTGTGTTAGTCACCCTTGACCTCAGGCAGGAGCCTGAGGAACACGTGCTCTAAGTGCTTCAGAGTAACCCAGGGTAACCCCGCCATCATTATAATGTCACTAACTTTGCAGCTTTGACATCCCCCATGGACTTTGATGGTCATGCTGGTTCCATCCAGGCCCATACAAAATCTAAACTTACCCTGCCCCATGTGAGGGTGGAGATTTTCAATTAATTGGACTGAGCCGTGTTACTTACCACCGCTAACCATTCCCAAAATTCTAAGAAAAAAAAGAGAAGCCAACCCTGGACTCACAGCAGTCACCATCCCCGGCTGTGTTCACCCTCCAGTCTTGAGGGTAAACTTCTGCTATGGATGGTTCCATCTCTGAGCTCTGCCTGCTTGGATTCTCCCAGTGTCCTTGAACTGCCAACTTAAGACAGGATGCTCTGAGTCAAACACACTCTTGAGCTTTCTCGTCAGCTCGCCCCCACTCTGTACCATTTCCCTTTAGCAAATCTCCGCCTTTCTTAGTACTTCTGTGTATCCTGCTCAATTCTTTGTTCAGGGTAGAAAGAGCCTGGGTATCAGGTGAGACAGAGACACCTGTCCAGTAACATTATGGTTTAGATCTAGAAAGTCCCCCAAAGTCTCATGCATTTGGAATGTGATTGGATCATGGGGTTGCTATGCTCATCAGTGGATTCATTTATTGATGAGGTCATAGCTGAATGTGCTGTTACAAGGTGGGGCCTGGCTGGAGGTGCTCTGTGGGGTGTGACCTGGAAGGATGTGTTCTTGTCTCTTGCCCCTCTCTTTTGTCTGCTTCCTGGCTGTTATGGGATAAGCAGCTGTCTTCCACCAGGCCCTTCCACAATGCTGTTTCTGCCTCGGAGTCAGCCAACTATGGACTGAACCCACTGAGACTGTGAGTCAAATAATCCTCTCTTGGTTTAGGTTGTGGGGGTAGGGGACACACCTCCCAGTGTTCCTACCTCCAAGTAACATCAACATTTGACTTGGGGACTAAGTTCCCAACACATGACTTCTGGGGACAGACATTCAAACCATAGCTCCTTCCTCTCCCAGTGCTGTTGGTTGGCAGCTCAGCTAAGGTGAGAGGAGGGAGAGAGGGAATGGACCACGGGTCCTCCCCATCCAGCACCCTGGCCTGGACCTCTCCACAGGGAGGCATGTCTCTCCAAAAAGCCAGAGAGATGAAGCCCAGGGCTCATGCCATGCAAATGTTTGTGCCCTGTTTGTTGATTTGGCATCAGTCAGAGTGAGTCATGGCCTGCCTGGAATCAATGTGAGGCGTGTGAGAGGAAAGGAGGGAAGTACTGACTGCTGGGAAGAGAATTATCTGGGGGCCATTCCGGTATTCCACACATGGGCTGTTATGGAAAACTGTAGGGGACAGAAAAGAAGGGGTAACTGATCCTGTTGGGACAGCAGGGGCAGGGGATGGGAAGACTTCCTAGAGGAGGTGCTGCCGTAGAAGAGGGTGCCAGCACAGGTGTCAGCCGGGCAGACACTGGCATCCAGGGAGAAAGGCGGAGTGAACCACTGCACCAAGGTGGAAGCAAGTGGTTTTCGTTTTATTTTATTGAATGCTGAGGATCAGACCTAGGGCCTCACGCATGCTCAGCAAGTGCTCTAGCATGGAGATACATTTCCAGCCCCTTTTACGTTTTATTTTGATGCAGACAGAGTGTCACTAAGTTGTTCACACCGGCCTTGAACTTATAACCCTCCTGCCTCAGCCTCCTCAATATTAGGACTACAGTTGTGTGCCACCACACATGGCTGGCAGGTGCTCTTCAATCACACCTGGATGTGTGGGGTGTGAGGGGTTCAGGGTTGGCCACGGCTGCAGAACTGGGGCAGAAGATGAGCTACTGAAGGTGCAGTTGGGAGCTCCCCAAGGCCGGATGTGCATCAAATCTATGTTTTTGAAACATCTAATCTAATCATATGACCAAAGGCTTACAAATCTATGCAGTAAACAAACTTATGGTGCTTTGTAGTGATTCTAAAACCAGGATTACATGGTTTGCTATGTGAATAATAATCTATATGTAAAAGTGAATTCCTTCTCTCTTTGAGAGTAGATATTAGACCCAGTGAGAATTTGGGGGGAGCTTCCCCTTACTAAACCTCCTTTCCCCAAGTGTGGGTTACTGACCTCGACTCCTGGACTTCAAAATACAGCTCAGCTCAAGAATATGACCAACCAGGGGCCGGTGAGATGGCTCAGTGGCATAAGCGCCTGCCTGGCAAGCATGAGGTCCTGAGTTTGACTCCCGGTACCCGCCTATAAAAAAAAAAAAAAGACCAACCAACACCTCAAGAGTTCATATCATGGCAGGGTGACCCTCTTAGCTTGGGAGCTTTGAAGCCGCCTTCTCATCAACACTGGACTATCCCAGCACGGCAGGACCTCACACATCATCTGGAATCTCCAAGACGGCTGATGCATCTTCTCCTGTGAATATTCATTAACAGTCCACCACAGCCTTTAGTTCAATTTCCCTTTCCACAGAGACCAGCTTCCACCGTAACTGAACTTTAATGATTTTAGAACTCACTCTTTGGGGTGTGCTCACTACAAGATGTGTTCGTGTTATTCTACCCTTCTTTAAGCGCTGTGAACCTAGAAACACATTTTTTGTACGACAACAGCTGTGCGATGTGTGAAATTGTGCTTTGGTCATTATTTCCACCACTGCACAACACAAACGAAAACCAAACTCTTAGTCAAGGTGATGAGCAACTTGCAGAGCTGAATTCCAAAGGCTGGATTCATGGATTAGCAGAGATTGCGAGATCAGTTTAGGAGTTAAGTCGTGGTTATTTGTAAGCATAGAAATACTGGTCATTTTAATAATACACTATTATTATTCCAGTTTTCTAAAAAACTGAAATCTGATTCATTTAAATCTTGAGACCTTCCCAGAGGTTTCACTAACGTTTAGAATAAAAAGTGTGGTCCTTGGAGAAACAGCAGAGATAGCACCTGAAAAGTTACAAAAAATGCGAATTCACAGACCCCACCTAAGAACTACTGAAGCCAAATTTCTTGGCTGGGGCCCAGGCATCTGAATTTTAAGCAGCTGATTCTCAGGTGTGGTCAAGTTTGAGTTCCACTGGTGCACCGGGTTGGTGCCACTAGTGGTGCCTCTCCTTGAATTTGTGCAACGACTCCCAAGCCACAGAGCAAATCCCCAGGAGCAGACGCCCCCAGAGGACTCATTTGTGAAACTAGAGATGAAACATCAACAGCCAGAGTCATTGATTGCCCCAATATCCCCCTATGATTCCCTTCTGCCCCAGGACAAGCCTAGGGAAACCCGAACTTCAGTGGTCAGCCTCATGGAAGATATCCAGAGTTGTGCTGCAAGATCAGGAGGGCCTAGAGGGGCTACAGGGTGGTCACCACCGAGCCTTTCCCTGCCCGGCACTCTAGGGCTTTCTGGGGGGCTGTGTCCTCCTGGAGCTCACGCATCTCTTTGTTCTAGTTCACAGCAGCAACCCCAAATCCTAGGAAGAAATGCATATGGTGGCAGGATTTTGAAGAATGAGTCCCCGACCAGAAGCATCTGCATAGTCTGGGGACGCGTTAGCAGCGCGGTTCTCAGGCCCCACCCCAGCCGAAGCCGAAGCTGTATTTTAAGCAGCTCTGCAGGGGATCCCGATGCACAGCAAGTCTGAGAAGCCCCACTTTGGAGAGGTTGCGTGCCCAGGGCCCTATTTCACTTCCCGCAAACCTGCATTCAGGAAAAGATCTCATGAAGTCTTTCTCTGCAGTGGAAACTGATCACTTAACTCTTCCTCCAGGTATAATTGCCTTTGGTGATAATCATAGCTGAGACCTACTGAGTCCCAGATACCATGCGTGCTTTATGTGTGCCGATTAATTTAACTTGCATAACACCTGTAAATGTGCAATGAGACCATTCTACAGATGAGAAAACTAAGGTATAGAGCCTTTCAGTAACCTCCCGGAGGTCACAGTAGCAAGTGGCTTACGTGGTATTTAAACTCAGCCAGTCTGGCTCCATGGCCCGTGTGCTTAAAGTCTACCCAAAGTTGTCTTTGATTTTTTTGGTTTTTTTAAATTTAAAGGATTGAATTAGAAATTACCCATGACACACACATATCTTTGACATAATAAAATTATTTTTGTTGTGATTCCAAATTTGCCCACATCCTTACTGCATATTTTGACTTTGTAATCCATCAATTTAAGAGTTCTGAACAAGCTCTTGATGTCTGAACAAAATTCAGGAGCATGTATTTTGATAGAGCTCTGATTTTAAAAGAGAAAGATGACAGAAGCCAATGGAAGGAATGTCTAACCAAGGCAATTGGTGGTGGAGGGGTAGTTTGGGGAGGGCATTTCTTTGGCCAGCTAAAATCCCACGATCTGCATGGCTGGTTTCCTGGCTCAGCTGGCTATCCCGATGACACTTAAAAAGAATGAATCTGACCTTTAAGAGCTTACCAGATAGCAGACATTTCCACTTTATTTCCCATTTGAGCAAGTAGTATTAGCTCCAGTTTTCCAAATGCAAAACCGCAGATCCCTGATTTGAGTAACCTAAGCAAGTGATCCAGATAGCAAATAGCTGAAGCAAGGGCCCTGCCTCCCAGGTGTTTGATCTCTGCGGAATGAGTGAATTCTGATTCAATCTCGGTTTGCTCTCCCATAAGCATTCTGCTCAGTGTTTTCCAGTAATGCTGCAAGCTCCTCACTCACCCAGGAATAAGGAGACCAGAGATCTCTGGAGCCTGGTGAGAGTCAGGTGGAGGAGAGAAGTAACACGAAAGGCGTTTCGTTGAGCAGATAGTTTTAGAGGAGCTGGAACTCCCGATGATGGCTGTCCCATGGAAGATCTCTCCATTTAACTCTTGCTGGGGGCAGAGGAGGGGAGTGCATTTAAAAACATCCATTTGCTGGGGAAGGCAATTTTCTCCTTGCCAGTTCTGTTACACATTCCCTAGTAGATGGAGGAAGAGAACTGGCTTTGTAGGAGACCAAGCTTCTATAAATCCCAGAGAACTAAAGGTGGCAGTGACCTGAGTCACTTGCAGGAGAAGCAGTGGTGGCACAGGATGGAGGACTTTCAAGGAGAAGGCTTGGGGCCGGTGAGATGGCTCAGCAGCATAAGCGCCCGCCTGGCAAGCTCAAGGTCCTGAGTTCGACTCCCAGTACCCACATATCATAAAAGGGCCGGTGATATCGCTCAGCGGCACGGGCGCCTGCTGGCGCGCGAGGTCCTGAGTTCAACCCCCGGTACCCACAAAAAAAAAAAAAAAGAAAGGAGAAGGCTGCGGGGTGCAGGGATGTGCCTTCCCCTGTCTCTTGCGTCTCACCTGCATGCCTTTGCCTGTCTCCTCCTCAGACTCGCAGTGTGGTTATCTCTCCATGGGTTCTTGATGACAGGACTGTTAATCACGGTGTCTCCAGTGGGCACAGATGTTTATTCAAGAAGACTTGGTTGGCCTCGTGTACCTCTCTCCTTTAATCAACTCTCTGCAGGCCATGGTCTTTTGTGCCTGGAAGAAGCCAGGAGATAGAGCAACAGAGCTCCAGGGTAGGTGTGTGTTTCCCCATGGCCACGTCCACGGCTCCCTACAGAAAGCCAGCTATGCACAGAGTGCCCTTGAACGTGTTTGTCTGTGTAGCTGCCAAGTTTAATGCCTCTTGGTCTGAGTGCTGGAGCTGGCCAGCCACATGGCTGTGCAAGCCAAGAAGAGTGCGGTGACCATAGCCAAGATCAAATCCAGTCCCACCGCACTGGCTGTGCACAGGGACAAGGAGCTCAACAGCCTGTGCTCCTGGGTGGCCATTCCCAACACCCCTCCTGTGTTGGTCTGCTTTCTGTTACTATGACAATGCCCGAGATAATCAATTCTACAGAGAAAGGGTTGATTTGGGATCATGGTTATAGCGGTTTCAGCTCATGATCAGGTGGACTCGTTGCTTTCAGGCTTCTGGTGAGGGTTCCTGATGGCAATGTAGGGAATTCAGAGCAGACCAAAACTGTCCACCCCGTGACCTGGGCTAGGGTGTAGAGAAGGGAGGGAGGGATGGAGGCAGGCAGGGAGGGAGGGAGGAAGGGAAGAAAAGAGGGAAGGAGAGAGAAAGAGCGAGAGAGCAAGCACAGAGGAAGTTGCCAGGTCCTACAATCTCCTTTAGGGACACATTGACCAGGCAATCTCTGCCTAGGCTCCAGCTTTTAAAGGTCCCACCACTTCCCACTACCACGGCCTGGGGTGCAAGCCTTTACCACCTGCACCTTAAGATCCACCTGGGCTCATCCCCAACGAAGTGGGCAAGAAAGCCAAGGTCCCATCCTGGGAAGTCTGCTTTGGTGATGATCAAGCCCCTGGTCATGTCCAGTGTGACATAGCCCCTGTCTCAGTGTAAGGTATTTATTATGCTATAAAAAGAGCATTCAGACTTTAGGCTGTGTTTTATTAGCAAGTATTTGTAGACTTAAATCTGAGGCATGTGTGGTTTGTCCTGTGAGACAATACATAGGAAGTTTTCTCTTTTGTATTCTGCATTCCTTTCAGAGCAGAAAGGCCACCATCGTGCACGCAGAACCAAGAATAAATGGATGCCTTGACCTAGTAAGTCGCGCATGCTCTTACTGATTCATCACACTGCGGGGTGCTGGCATTGAACCTCCATGGGAGCCCCTCCATGGGAGGCTGCTCTAAAGCATCGTCCATCAAAGGCTATCTGGACTTGGCCTCCAGACTCCGGGGCGTGAACAGTATCCTATTTGCTGTCAGCACTACCTCTCTCTGATCTAGGACATGTGGCCATTTCCAGTGTTGTCTGGCCCTTGGCTCTTAAATTCTCTTCAAATAGACAATGGGCATGACACAACTCATAGCAACTGGGTAAAACAGCAGGCATTTTCATCTTATTGGGTTCCTGCTCACTATCCCACAGTTGTTGGGGGGAGCATTAAGGTCTTCCAAAACCCAGTGCAGAACTTTTCTCGCCATGTGATTCTGTCACCAAAGTTCCCTCTGAAATCCATTATTGGCTCAGATTTTCATGAGAACAGAAAGACTTACCTGGGTTTTCTTGAGGATCTAGAATCTATTTCAGAATAATGAATGCATGTTCCTTTGTCATGTCAAATGGTACCAGAGGCCTCACAACTGCTTAATATTCCACCACCGAGTCCTGCAAAATGAGCACAAAGCATTTGTCATAACTTAAAACACCAACCGGAGTCCCGGTAGGAGAGAAGGAAGGGGAAAGATTCTCAAATCATCGCTGGAGGGCAGTCTCGATGGTTCTTGCCATATGCAGCTGCCCGTCCTCAGCAGGGATCTCTTCTTAATCAACTTCTCTGGATTTTCCAAGGATCACATTCCTCACAGCAAGAATGAACAATGCTAGGCTGACTGTGACCCAAGCGGTGATGATTCTGGGGTAAGGGGAGGTAGGGTGGGGCTTTGCCCTTGTTCTTGGGGTTCGCTTTCAAAGCCCAAAGTTCAGAAGTAAAATCAAATCTGTATGTTCTAAAGAGGTGATCGGTTGGGGTCAGACATCTCTCTTGGCCACTCTAAGATCTGGGTTAACTCTTCTTATTCTAATTAGCTTAACGTCTGCAGATACTGTGCATAAGCAGATTTTCCCTGGGCCACAGCAAGCACGGCATTGGTGCACCTTCCAAGAGCATCATCTGGTTGGCTAGGAAATAGAAGATCTGTGGGAGCCTGGAAGTGGCCAGGCCTGAGTCCTCCTGCCTGGTGCAATGAAAGAAGGCTGCATGTCTGCGGTGGGGGTCCTGGCACTTCAGCAGCTCTGAGGCTTTGCTGGGGTGAATAGGCTGATGGAGAAAGTAGGAGATGCAGCTCCTCAGGGGAGGCTAGAGAGGATGGGTATATACCATACACCCCAGGAACTCCCAGGGCCCTCTTTTTTTTTGTGGGTACTGGGGGTCAAACTCAGGACCTCATGCTTGCGAGCAGGTGCTTGTGCCGCTGAGCGATATCATCGGCCTTTTATTCCTTTATGTGGGTACCGGGAATCAAACTCAGGACCTCGTGCCCGCCAGGCAGGTGCTTATGCCGCTGAGCTATCTCACCAGCCCAGGCCCTCTTCTTGAAGAGGGTCAGGGCAAGGTTGGAAAGTACTAGCAAAAAAAAAAAAAAAAAAGAAAGAAAGAAAAGAAAAGAAAAACAAACAGCAGAAGAGACCAACCGGTGCTGGTCCTTATGTAACACATGTCTGCTGCCATTCCCGGTCCCCAACACTGGAGATAGTGGTGCCCCAGAACCAGGTCACCTTCTCCCCTTTCCCAGGCACCTTTTAAACCCTCACTGGGAAAGGGAGGGTATTATGAGCTGAATTGTATCCTCCTAAAATTTGTATGTTCAAGTTTTGACCCCTAGGACCTCAAAATGTGACTGTATTTGGAGACAGGGTCTTTAAAGAGTTCAAGTTAAGTGAGTTCATTAGGGTGGACTCTAATCTACTCAGACACAGACACACTGGGGAGAAGCTGGCCCCCTGACAAGGAAAGGACAAAGGGCTCTGAAGGACCCATCCTTGGAGGCACCTTGCTCTTGGACTTCTGACCTCCAGAATTGTGAGAAGATGAACTTTTCTTGCTTAAGTCCCCCAGTCTGTGATACTTTCTTTGATGGAACAAAAAAACGAATATAGAGAGCATGAGATTTAAATGAGAGAGGCAAGAGTTTAAGCCAGACTGAACCTGAATATCTGAACTTGTCTAGAAAATGGATGTGGCTGCTCTGTGAGAGACAGGAAAGGGGGATTAGAGAGAGCACTGTTACCGTGGGTAATAGGCGTGAAACAGTTTGAATTTTCAGTCTCCCACTGTGTTTAGATGGCTCCCTCCTGACCCCAAGCCTGCTTCCCTCCTGTGACTTAAAGCTAACGCTGCTCTCGTTAAGGCTGATGGGAAACTGGGTCTAGCGTTCTCTCCCAGCGCTGTTGTGATGTGGCACAGAAGTCCTTGCTGGGCTGGTGTCAGAGTTTGGAGGGTGCTCAGCCAGCAGACTGCAAATGCTGCCAGGTGTCCGGAATTTGTGGGTGCTTTAGGGCTGTCCTCTGCCACTATGGCTCTTGGATCTTCAGACCAGTCATCTGGAGACATGGGAGAAAGCCGCTGACACCCTTCCCAACCCCTGCCACCAGCTTGAGCAACTACACAACACAGACAGAGACTGCACCTGACAATGACACCCCACATCTCTTCCTGTAGCACCGTTCTCTGGGTGAGATTAAACCTTAATTCTTTCTTGTAAGTGGCTGATGTCATCCTTGACTTCCATGGTGCCGATGGCTGCAGATGCATAATGGCCTTTGTAGATATGGTCATTTTGTGAGAAAACTACTGTTCTCTCACCAGGATCGGGTGCTGGTTAAATTGTGTGTTTCTTTCCATGTTGTACTATTTCATGAGCCCAAATTTCTGAAGTCTGAATTCCTTTACATAACTTTATAAGCAAGATCGTATTCTCATATTTCAGATTTAGTTTTTCTTTGTCACGTCTTTTATTTTGACTCATAAAGTCAAGATGTAACAAAGCTCACAAGTCAATTCATATCCCTGAGGATTGCTCTATCCTACCTCTGTGTGCAGTACTTTAGAGAAGAATTGTCTAGATTTATTAAGTATCAGGGCATGTGTGGGAGATTGAAAGACTTGGGTATCTAACTAAACCCGCTTTTCTCCTATTTTTCCCCTAATGCCAAATCTCCGCTTAATAAAAGTTTGATAGATAAAACATAATTGGCACATTCAAAGAACTTTCAAGCTAACCTAGAAAACATTTACAAACACAGCTAACTGGTAAACCTCCATTCTATGCAAAAGTGTCATATTACCATAGTCAAAGAGCCATGGTAGTGCAGTGAAAGTGCTTTCTTGTCTGGGAGAATGAAGATGGTTTCGTGAGGAAAGGTCCCCAAGATGCATACTGTACGGCCAATTTATGTGCAGCCTTGTGTGACCCAAATCTGTAAGAGTTTGAACCAAACTTCAAGCCCTGACTCAACACTTGCTCACTATTTCAAATGTATCATGGAGGTAACTCACACTCAGAAGACTTGCACACTCATTGAGGGGCATAAAACCAAGTTATAAATCTAACAGCACAAGGGTGTCACACCATGAAACATTTTTCCATGTTAGGGGTGTGTGCTTGTGCCAGCAAGTAGCGAACACAAGCATTTGAGGGCCTGATTTCTTGACCTGGCCCAGTCTCTTGGGAATGCACTAATGAATGGTGACGTGCTCAAAAATGGGCCAAGTGAATGAAAGCAGCAAAGCAGGGAAATCTGAGAATCAGAGAAAGCCAGGTACCATGTAGGCAGCAAGAAAGAATGGAAAAGAGAGTATTTTCATTCAAAGCTTTCATAATAAGTTTTTATGCTTGCGGGTATGGAAGTTTCTATTTCTTTTGTTTAAAATATAACAGCACAAGTTTTTTGCTTTTTAATTTAATTTGTGGTCATTCTTTGGATATTTTAAAATTGTTATTACTACACCTATTAATCCTTGTATTTTTCTTCAATATTCTTGTTTCATTCATACCAATTGTAGAGATTTGTTTGTTTTTCTGGTTTGAGATCTAAGAAATACCCTAATTTATGTTCTGAAGATTACGTAGTTAAGCCTACACTGTGTTATGTTAATCCTTTCATTCATACCTATATGTACAAAAAAGTGCATACACACTTCAGCAGTTCAGCATACTAATAAATGTCTGGAAATTAATGGCCACCACTTTGAGCACCTCTTGTAATTGTAGAGGTCAAAGGTAACTTGTATTCATCTCATGATGTCTCCATAAATTTAGTATTAAAATATTTATACAAGTTTTTCTTTCCCTGATGTATATATTTTTGGTGGACCCTGTAGTTCGATTAACTAAGGGGGTTTTAGCTTGCACAGCAGGGTCGGCCTTCTCTTCCCATCCCTCCCTGTCTGCACTCGTCCTCTTGATACATCAATAACCTAACTTTACTGTACGATTTTAAATTGTAGTACTTACAGTTAATGTAATGATTACTATTACAATATCATTTTTATTATAAAATGTAGCATTTCTTAACTCATCCTCTTAACCTTACTGTGCGCCATTGAATTTCCCTTACTTCAGATAATATTTGAAGAATCTCAGAAACTGCAGGAATTTTTGTCCATTTTATTTAAAAAGAGCTTGATAAGATTCTTAATGCTGGTATTAAATATATGTCATTTAATCCTGTCTAAATGTCCCCTCATTGCTGCTGGCTCTTTCCACATTCTGAAGTTCTGAGAATATTGTCTTCTTCTTCTTTTTTTTTTTTTGTGGGTACCGGGGGTCGACCTCAGGACCTCACGCGCCAGCAGGTGCCTGTGCCACTGGATATCACCGGCCCTTTTTTCGTATGTGAGTACCACGAGTCGAACTCAGGACCTCACGCTTGCCAGGCAGGCGCTTATGCTGCTGAGCTATCTCACCCGCCAGAATATTGTCTTCTTGACATTAAGTGAAGTGTGTTTTTGAAAGCAGTTTTAGATTACCAGAAGCACCGTGGAGATAATACAGCACTGAAAACCTCCACACCTGGTTTCCCTATTATTAGTCCTTATTGTGTACTCTCTGACATTAGCATGGTAAATTTGTTACTATTGATGGATAATATTCGTCATTATTAACTGAAGTCCATATGTCAAAACTCTACAACCAAATTAGAGTTTTACCAAATTTCCTTTTTTTCTCTTTCAGGAACTGATGTTACATGTAGTCATCCTTGTAGAGAACTGGTCAGTCTACTTGCCAGTCCCAGGTCCCTTTCCCTGCCCAGATGCCACCTGTGGGGAACCAGCCCATTCCTCCGAGCTTTCCTCATCCAAGGCGCCACTTGCAGGGAGCAAGTCCTACTACTAGTTTGTTCCTCCGATCCAGGGGCAAATGAGGATGAGTGACAAAGAGACACAGAGTTAGTTTAACATGTGGGCAGCTAGGGGGCTCGTACCTCTAGTAGGCAGAGGAGCCCTGAGCCTTTGGCTTATCCTGCTTTAATACACCCAGAAATGGGTACAAGCAATTAAAGTAACACAAGATTCACCTGCCTTCCAATGTGCATCAATACGTGCGCAGATAAACAACTTAATCTCAGCTGTATAGACTTCTCTAGAACCTGCAACATCCCACGGTCTCGGCGTGTTGCTTTTCCCCTTCGCACTCACAGAAGAGGCCAATTAGTCTTCAGTTCTCCCCCGGTCTCCCACACATCCTGTCTCTTTGTGCTCCTGTTGAATGACAGCCCCTCAGACTTCCCTTATTTTTAATGATCTTAGGTATTTCTAAAATATATGTACATTTAACAACATGCTTTCCTCTCTATAGTTTTGATCTGAAATGTCTCCCAAAGCCATGTGCCAAAGGCTTGGTCCCTCGCTGCGGCACAGTTAGGAGGTGGTGAACTTATAGGAGGAGGGGTTTAGTTGAAGGAAATTAGGTCTTGGGAGATGTGGAGGCTTAAACATGATAAAACCTGCAAGGAGATATTGGTATTCTGCCCACCACAGGCCCAGAGCATCAGGGTCAAGAATGAGAGACTGAGTCCTCTGAACTGTGAGCCAAAATGAACCATCGGTCCTTTTCAGTTTATCTGTCTTGGGTGTTTTGTCACAGCAACGGAAAGCTGACCAACATACCCCTAAGCACCGTGTTACCTACATCTACACATTTTTGGCATAAATTGATACTGCTACGCAAACCACATCCTTACTGATTATTTACCTATTAATTGCTTCAATGTGAGTGTTGAAATCTCCATTGGAAATGGATTTGTTTATTCCTTTTTTCATATCTATCCATTTTTGTGTCATCTATTTTGATAGCCTGCTGTTGGGCAAATTGTTAGCACTGTGTCTTCTTGGAGTATTTGTCAGTATGTAACTATTATGCGGTGTCCCTCTTTATCTGATGTTTAACTTGTTCTGAAGGCTGCTTTGTCTGACATGAATATGACACACTGCAGTTTTTATTTGATTAGTGCTGCCATGGTTTATCTTTCTCCATTCCTTTATTTTTAAGCTGTTTGTGTCTGTTTAATTAAAGTGAGTGCCTTATAGGTAGCATCCAGTTGTGTCTTGTTTGTTTTCAATCCAATCTGACAAACTGTCTTTTAATTGCTGTTTATATGATTCATATTTAAAGAGATTACTGATATTGGATTAATATCTACCATGTTTGTAATTGGTTCCTATTGATTGCATACATTCTTTGTTTTCCTTTTCCCTTTTCTTTTTAAAATTTTTTTCTTTCTTCCTTTCCCTAGTTTTAAAAAAGGTGGATTGTGATAAAATGTGCACCATAAAACATAAAATTAACGGTTTTTACCATTCTTAACATGTCTTGGCATCCCCATTTCCTTCCCATGCTGCACCCCCAAATACCATGGAACGAGTTTAGCAAGGCAGAATCTGCGTGGTGGTCCTTGGATGACAGGTGGGAATCATAATAGCATCATATTTGTGTTCCAACCACACAAGGTGTGCAGGGGTGTAAACTCTGGCTTCCTTTAACTCTGGACTTTTGGGGCCTCCCTGTGGTCCCTTTATGTGACTTTTATCACTTGTCCTTTGTGTTCTCATGTTCAGAACCTACCCCAAACAAAGTCCTTTTACCAGTTTCATGTGAGGTTGATTACCTTCCAGGAGCTTTTATGTTTTTAGGGGCAAAGTTTAACCCAAGGGATGTTTTCCTCCCAGTGAGCCTCGGAGTAGGGCTGAGGTATTATCCATCTCCAGAAGAAATCAGACCTTGGAGAGCTGCACCAAGCCAAAAAATTTGTATGAAGAATTCTGCCTAAGCTACCACAGAGATCCACACACTAGAATTAGAAAATCACGTTAAAGCAACGGTTGTTGAGCTCCTTCTGCCTCTTCTCCATAGAAATAAAGCTCCTGGGGGCCAGTGAGATAGCTCAGCGGCGTACGCACCTGCCTGGCAAGCGCAAGGGCCGGAGTTTAACTCCCGGATCCCACATACGAAAAAAGGGCCGGTGATATCGCTCAGCGGCAGGGGCGCCTGCTGGCGCACGAGGTCCTGAGTTCGACCCCCGGTACCCATAAAAAGAAATAAAGCTCCTTAGCACAACAGAGCACACCATGACATTAAAACACTGCTCGGCCTTTGTAGTTATTCTGCAAAAAACACACACTCTTGTCCCTCATTGATCTACGAAGGGACTGAGCCACAGATTTCATCCCTGAGGACCACACCATTGCTGCCAGAGCTGTGTTCTAATTCAAGTCTTCTGAGGATACACATATATATATAAAATCTATATCTATGTATGTATATGCTAACCACTGTACTGCCCTATGAATCCCTTAGTGCCTAAAAGTACTAAGGGCCCAGAAATACATTTATTTAATTCATATCAATCACACAGCCATTTTCAATTACAGACTGCTTGATTTTTCTTTTTTTTTTTTTTTGTGGGTACCGGGGGGTCGACCTCAGGACCTCACGCGCCAGCAGACGCCTGTGCCGCTGAGCGATATCACCGGCCCCTTTTTCGTATGTGGGATCCGGGAGTCGAACTCAGGCCCTCGCACTTGCCGGGCAGGCGCTTATGCCGCTGAGCCATCTCACCGGCCCCCCAGACTGCTTGATTTTAAGCCCTGCTGAATTCATTGTAGGCTTTGTTTCCGTCTTCCTGGCATATAAACCCACACCCCCATTATGTCAGAGTTTTTCAGGATTGTGTGGAAAATTGTAATGATTAGTCTCATGCAAAAATAATGATTTTTACAGGGGAAACTTGACCTTCTGGTGGAAAGATTTTGATTTCTTAAAAAAACTTGTTAAAAGCACAGGTCCAATGCTCCCATTCAACATCTGAAAAGTGATGGGGTACAGTAATGGGGAAAGTTTATTTCACTGCATCACATTTTCTGAAGTAGTAGAAGCGTTTTTTAGGCAGCTGCCACATATTTTAGTAGAGGAGGTACTTTGATTCAGTGCAAGCAAATGGCCCTGTGAAGCGGCACTGCTGTTCGTAACTGCTGACGTGGGGACCCTTCTTCCCCAGCGTGAGCCAGAGAAACGTCTGAATTCCGTGAGGCTGCCTGGCCCTGAACAAAAAAGGAACTCCTCTGAGCATTGTTTGTTTGTTTGTTTGGTCTTGGTTTTATTGTTTTTTTGTGATTTTTTTTGATGTGTGTGTATATTCATGCGATATGCATATGTGCATGTATGTGTATATGATTTTTGTTTGTTTTTTCTTTTTGGTTTTTGTTTATTTGTTTGGTGCTCAGGATTGAACCCAGGGTTCCATACATGCTCAGCACATGCTCTACAACTGAAATCCACCCTGAGCCTATTTTTATATGGACCAAGTAGTTGTAAAGGCAACTTATAGGCTTAAAATGCCATATAAGTATTTGTCATTTTTCTATTTTTGTTACTTATCTCTTCAACTTGTAAGCTGGGGAGAAAGGCCACATATCACTCATTTTTGACACTTAAAGCACCCATAGGAGCCTTGACCTGTTGTTGCAAGAAGTATCCCATTTATTGACATAATAGCGCATGAAATCCACTTCCTGATAGAACCTCACCCTGGATGCCCATAAAGGTCAGCTCAGTTGAATCAGCAAATTAACACAGAGACAGATGGGTTGAGAGGTGCTGGGCTGCCTGCCGCAGGCAGCAAAGTGTTAGGAGTCACCGTGGTTAGATGGACCAAGGGCACTGCAGGAGGTTAGACTGTAGAGAGAGTTCATGAAGTGGCTGGAGGTTCAGACCGCAACATGCAATGCGAAGTCCTACAGAAGTCTTTTCCGCCAGCGCTTCTTGCCCTTAAGTGGCCATGAGAAGCATTTGGGGATCTAGTAAGGTAGGCTCTGATTTCGCAGCTTGGGGAGGGGACTCAGATTCTGCCTAACAAACTCAAAGGTGCTGCTGATGGCACTGTCCATGGACATTGCTTGGGGCAGTGCAGCCTGGATTTAAGCTCCCATCTTCCAGGATTGGAAGGTCCAACAGGAAGTGACTGTCATGGTCGGTATAGGATTCTTTCATCACCTGAGCCATATCAGAGTCAAAGCCAGTGGTTCTCAGCCATGGTGCACATTAAACTCTTGTTGAAGTTTTAAACACCCACCTATGCTCAGGCCCCAATTTACTCATAATCTCTGAGGCTACCATATTTTTAAAAGTCTCCCTCTATTTAAGATATTTATGATGACATCATCCCCCTAACATGGATGATTTAGACATCAGGTGGAGATTCCATTCCAGCTGATAGGATACAACATACCAAGTAATTTGGTGTGGGCCACACAGGAAGAAAGACTGCTTCTACTCCCCCATTGTCCCACCTGCTTCTGATGCCCTCCTGTGAAGTCAGGAGGTGACCGCAGCATGCTGAAGATGGAAGATCTCAAAGCTGGGCGTTTGGGGTTTGCCTTTAGGACTGCTCTTCTGTGAGAGAACTGTCTTTCATGTTGATTTTCCTGCTAATTGGCAACCAAATCATTTATTTGTCAAGCACTGAGATGGACAAGTTGTATACATCGCTTAATTTAATCATCACAGTAATTCTTCAAGGAAAGTATTAAAATCCCCAATTCACAGTAAAGAAATGCAGGCCCAGAGAGGGATGCCTGCATAGCATTCATTACACAATTCAACTGATCTCATGTTGGCGGGGAAGGCCCAGCATCTTAGCAATGGCAAACTGTTGGGTATGCAGAGTGTGTCCTCTGCATACTGATCTCTCCTCCTGACAGACCGCGGAACTAGAAAAGTTGAGCTGAGATCATTTACCAGTGGCTCTCGACCCTGAGGAGTTATTAAAAAAGCCCAACTCTCAGCCTGCAGTTTTTTCAATATTGCCAGAAACTCATTAATTTTAATGATTAAAAAGAAAAGAACTAGTTTTTTCCCCATTGATTTTTCTCTGGTTTTATGTTTTCAATTCCGTGTATGTCTGCCCCTTATTATTTCTTTATTTCTGCTGATTTGGGCTTTTTTTTCTCTTCCTTATCCTGTTTCTTGAAGCAGAAACTTAAATTATTAATTGGAGACCTGCAGTTGAGAAATCTGTGGTGAAAGAAGAGTCAATCAATGTGGCAACTTTCACTGTTATCTTATTTGAAAAACATTGTTTTTTAGACATGCTGCTATTACAAACTTGACAGACCAGAGTATTATGCAAACATAACTTTTATGTGCAGTGGGAAACCAAAAATATTTGTGCAACTCACTTTGTTAGAGATTTTTGCTTTATTACATGGTCTGAAACCAAACCCACAATAGCTCCAGTTTACAATATGGTCTGTAGAGAAGCTTTATTATGTTAACTTTCTTGTTGTTTCTTAGTCTCCTAAAATTTTTTTTGAGTCTTACATTTATTTTAAAAAACTTGAATGTGTACTGGCATTTAAATGCTAGCATTTAGCATTTACTTATTTCTGTTTTTTCAATTTTTATTTTTTTACGAGCCCATGTTTGTAGTATATAACTACCACATTCCTCGTGGGGACTTGGTGCATGAACATAACACATCTTCATTCTTTTCTCATCTCCTTCCCATCCCCTCCCTCTGCTCTCATTCCATTTTCTGGTCCCCTCCCCATTTGCAAAAGATCTATCTCCCTGTTTCCTTTAATGTCTCTTTTATTTTGCTCCTTAATTTATTTATACTTTGGGTTTCCTCACACAAGAGAAAACATGAGATATTTAAGCATGTATGTCTGATTCATTTCCCTTAATGTTTTAGTCTCAAGGTGGATCTATTTTCCTACGAATGACTTATTTATCCTTCTTCATCGCAGAATAGTGCTCCATTGTGTATAAATACCACATTTTCTTTATCCATTCATCTGCTGATACACATGCAGATTGCTTCCAGGATTTAGCGATGATGAATTGTGCTGCTACAAACATAGGTATGCATGTAGCACTGTACTATGATGTCTTTAACTCTTTTGGGAAGATGCCTAGAAGGGGAATACCTGAGTTAAATGGAACTGCTAGTTTTAGTTTTTTGAGGAATCTTCATAACGATTTCCATACTGGTTGTACCAGTCTACATTCCCACCAACAATGTAGAAACGATCCCTTCCCTTCCACCTGCAGCCTTACCAGCGTTTGTTATTATTTGATTTTTCAATGATGGCCATGCATTCTGGAGTAAACGGGATCTCAGTGTTGTTTTATTTGAATTTCTCTAATGGCCAGAGGTGTTGAGCATTTCTTCATGTGTTTCTTGGCCATTTATACTTCTTTTTCTTTTTTCCTTTTTTGTGGGTACCGGGGGTCAACCTCAGGACCTCGCACGTCAGCAGGCTCCCGTGCCGCTGAGCGATATCACCGGCCCTTTTTCCGTATGTGGGTTCTGGGAGTCGAACTCGGGCCCTCGCGCTTGCCAGGTAGGCGCTTACGCTGCTGAGCCATCTCACTGGCCCCTGGCCATTTATACTTCTTCTGTGAAGTGTCCGTTCATTTCACTTGCTCATGTTTTGATTGGCGCTTTCCTTTCATGTATTTGTTTAGTGATTGTTTAATGTTAATTTGTTTAACGATTTTCCGTATTTCTCTGAGTCTGTTCATTTTCATCATTCTTTTACTTCTTTTTTCATCCTATTGCATAATTTCTTTCAATCTTAAAGTGCACCAATTCTTTGTTCTGCCTCTCAAATATCTTCTTAAATCCATTCCTCCATTTTTAATTTCAATTATTACAGTTTTCAACTACAACTACTTTTTTTTTTTTTTTGTGGGTACCAGGGGTCGACCTCAGGACCTCGTGCGCCAGCAGGCGCCCGTGCTGCTGAGCGATATCACCGGCCCCTTTTTTCGTATGTGGGATCCGGAGTCGAACTCGGGCCCTCGCACTTGCCAGGCAGGCGCTTACGCCGCTGAGCCATCTCACCGGCCCTACAACTACTTTTAAATCCAATTGTGATTTAAGAAAATAATTTCTATCACCTTATTGATATTCTCTGATAAGACATTGTCATCCCACCTTCCTTTAATCTTCAAGCATGCTTTCCTCTGTATCTTTTTAAACATTTATAATGGTTATTTCGAAGTCTTTATCTACCAATTTCAGCATCTGAGCCCTCTCAAAGACATTTTCTAGTGCCTGCTTTTTTCCTGTGTATGTGTCACACTTTCCATTTCTTTGCATTTCTTACAATTTTTATTGAAAATTAGATGCTTTAGATAATAATTTGACCCAAATCTCGATATTGGTCCCCTCCAGTTGTTTGCTTGTATACTTGTTTAGTGACTTGGCTGGCATAGTTCCAAGGAATCTATTTTGCCCACAGTGCGCTCTCTGATCCCCACATGGTGCTGCCATGGCACCCATTGTCTTCGTGACCACTGGGGGTGCCGTGGTGTCTAATGGGATCTCTTTCACTGTCTCCTTCCCCAGTCTTCCCATCAAGCTTCTAGAGCATCCGTTTCCATTAGTGTCAGGCTCAGAGTTTAAGATCCATCATTGCTTGCTTGCTCCTCTATTATTTCTGACAAAGGCCTTGGAACACAAAGTGCTCCACAGCCTGACCCAGCAGAAATCAGTCCCCTTGGGAGAACAAGGATTCAGCCTTTCCCTGCCCTTCCTTTGCACTGTAGAGCAGGAGCTGGGGAGAACACACTGCTGCTCCCATCTGGAGATACGTGTTGGGTTGGGGGGCTCCTGAGGACTGGAGCTCTTCCTGTTGGATCTGCAGTATGAATGTACAGGACAGAGCCCTGGAGGATGAGATTCACTAGTTGCTGAGATTCACTAGTTGCTGCACATAACCAGACTGGGACCTCACAGATCTAGGAAGCTAAGGGTGATGGGAGCTCTTTTCTTTGCAGAGCCCTCCAGAGCGTCTCTGCCACAGTATGGAGCTATATTGGAAATGGTGGCTACCCTGCTCACCAGCTGCACTGCCAGGATAGATCTGCGGAGTGGGAGTTGGGGGGAGGGAGTGAGTGCCACCCAGCAGCCACCCAGCCTGAGGTGGGCCTTCTGCAGGCAACAGGAGATACACAAAGGGGTATTTACCAAAGTGCACTGCCAAAACCACCACTGTAGCTCTTCCACCCCAGGGAGCTGAGGCAGCCTGGCTCAGCGGAAGAGTTCTTCCACATGACACGGCTTAAATACCACGGACCCTACTGTTCTCGTGGAGTTCCCATAGATTCTGTGAAATTAATCCTTCTCCTTTGATCAATCTCCTGGGATATTGAATGATCCTGTTTGCTAATTTTGACCAGCTTAATAAATGAATCTCTTGGGGAATGATTTCCATGAATGCCTCATAATACCTTGCTGGAGGTCCTGCCTGGGGAGAATTAGTTATGCAGCAATAAATAACTGATGCGATGGCCGAAGAAGGATGTGAGACAAATTAAAACATCAGCAGCCCTGTTTGGGGGCACGTGCCTGTTATCCCAGTACTCTGGGAGGCTGAGGCAGGAGGGTAGCCAATTTGAGTCCAGACTGGGCAATTTAGTGAGGCACTGTCTCAAAACAAAAGATAAAGAACTGGAGATGCAGCTCAGTGCAAAGGCCCTGAATGTAATTCCCAGCAACACACACACACACACACACACACACACACACACACACACACAGAAATCTGTTGCTTGGACAACAGGGGAACATTTCAGGCAGAAGAAATAGTGCAAAAGTATGAAAGGTGGACTTCCTTCGGTGGATTTGAGTTAGAGAAATGATGTTCAAAGTGTGGTCTCAAACTTGTCTATAATACACATCCCCAGCCCCTATGCCAGATCTACTGAATCATAATATCTAGAGATGGGGGCAGCCATCTGGGTTTCAGTGGGTCTACTGAGCCTCAGAAGCATATTAAAATTTGAAAGCCCCTGGGGTGGAACAGCTATTTTTCATCAGGTACGATAGCTGGGCTCCTCATGTTCCTGAATTCCAAGTGATTTTCCACATTGTCTGTTTTTTGATAAATAAGAGCTAAGGAGCAAAGTGAATAAATACTTTCCCTTAGTGAATGCTTTAGGGCCTTGGTGGACGGCACAGTTCCGCAGTACTGGGCAGGAGAAGCTGGTCACGCTTCTCCAGCAGATGCTCTATTTTGGTGGGCATAAGTCACCTCCAGTTTTATCCTGAATTTTATTTGTGGCTGCATGTTTTAATGAACCATCCTGCAGTTTCTCCACACTCCACCTAATCAGGATTTGCAGTACCATCAATCTTGTGTGTCATTCATAGTCGTAACGGCAGAGAGAGAGAGGGATGTTTGGCTTTAACATGACTTAAAATGGAATCTTTAACATTTGGCTAAGCCCAGTGAAATAAAAGAGTCAAAAATTATGCAAGATTGAAAGAGAGAAGATCAGCTTGGACTGCGAAAGAGTAAAACCAGGTCTGCAAGTTGATCCAGCTGAGAGGACAGACTCAGATGAAGCTTCCAAGGTCGTGCTGCACTGGAAAAATTCCAGAATGTTCTGGAAAATTCCATAATGGCCCTCACTCTGAGTGACCACTGATTTCTTATCAATCACTCCCCGGACCTGCTTGCCACACCCACCTTTTAGTAGGGACACACAGTGCTGAGCCACTGTTGCTTATGACAGCACTTGCTCAACCCCTATATAATCCCACTTCTAATCCTGTCTTGGAAACAGCAACCAGAACAGGACTGATCCTGTTTTCTTTCAACCCTTCTCAAAATCTTCAGTGGAAGCCCAGCACTTACAAATCTCCTCTCTTATTGGATAACATTTCACCCTCACTTTGTCAAGTCAATAAAAAGATTTTGTTGGACAGATGGCTTATCCGTGGTGGTCTTTCTTTAAGTTTTAACTGATAGAAAATGGTCCTTTGACCTTGTATTTGGGGGAGTGGATACTGGCAACTATTTTTTTTTTTTGTGTGTGTGTGTGTGTGGGTACCGGGGGTCGAACTCAGGACCTCATGTGCCAGCAGGTGCCCATGCCGCTGAGCGATATCACCAGCCCTTTTCTCATATGTGGGTACTGGGAGTCAAACTCAGGACCTCGCGCTTGCCAGGCAGGCGGTTATGCCACTGAGCCATCTCACCGGCCCTATTTGTTTGTTTTTAATACATTTGATTTGATTACAAATTTCAGATCCCAGGTCACAAAAAAGAACCAAGATGACTGAATTCTTGATCCATTTACCTATGAGATACAAGAACATATCCTCAGACCAGTCTAGGTATGACAGAATTTTCAGCTCTGTTCTGAGGATAAACTTGCCATTGATTGCTTCTTACTACATTTCAAATCAGTCCCTATCTCCAGTTCCCTATCTCATTAGATATCTTCTTTTAACAAACACACACAATGACCTAATATTCTCAGTCATGAATCAAGCACAGACATCTTTCATTTAATAAAATCACCATCTCTGCAGTTATTAATAATACTAGAATTTTTCACCCAAAGAATTTGTACAGATAACTTAAGCAAACTGGAGTTAAGAGCTTTGTGATTCAGTTAATACAGCCTGTCCAAATTACTATGCTAGTTTATAGTTCAGTACATCAAATATGGACTAGGCCCCATCCTTTACGAGTTCATGTATTCGTCCATTGGCTCAAACATTTTTGAGAACCTGATGAAAGGTGAGCACTGTCCTAGGTACTCAGAATTTAAGATAAATTAGACACAGTCTTGCCTTCAAGAATCTGAGGTCGTGGAGAGATCTGACACGTGGCCAAGGTGGGGTGAGGAAAGGCTCTCTCAAGGAGGCCAGCAGCTCCAAGGGCAGAGTCAGACAGACACCCCCGGGTCGTGGAGGCCAATGGGGGTGGCACAGGACCCGAGGTAGAGAACCATGAAGTCATCCCTCAAGGAAGAAGGAAGTGCAGCCAGGATGACTACAGATGACTGGACTGAGAGCAGTGGCTTTGTAGAAGAAACGCATCTTCAAGAAGTCCGGCACTTTCAGCAAGGAGGGAGGACCGTTGGTCCGGACACACTTAAGGCAGTGGGAAGGATCTCTCCTCAGGCATCCAGGGAGGCCTGATGTGCTGGCAACTCAGCAGCCTCTCCCATTCCTCCTTCCTTCTCAGGGAAGAGAATGAGATATACTTTTGGAGACAAGAGTGTGGATAAAGACTGTCTTAGTCCCTTTCCTCGTGTCTGGGACAAGATACCCACATCTATGACTAAAAAGAGGGGAGGTTTGCTTTGGCTCACAGTTGTAGAGGTTTCAGTTCATATTCAGCTGCCTCCAGGGCAGGATGGAGGGGTGTGGCTGACAGGAAGCAGAGCGGAGAGAGGAGCTGGGGAGGGAGATGAACCCTTTCAGGCCACGCCCCCAGCGGCCACCTCCTCCGACCAGACCCCACCTCCTAACAGGAAGTCAGCTGTAAGCTCTTACAATGCAATTATCTTCCAAAAGTCCCACCTATGACCACCTGAAGCTTCGGAAAAACGTATATGTAGATACAAAGCATAGCAAAGAGGGATTTTATCCTGGCCTAAACGTCCACAAAGGCTGCAGGAAGGGGAGGCTTTGGAACAGAGGGAGGCAAGGGGAGAAAAGGTACGAGAGGATTCTAGAGCAGCATGGTGCTCACCCTCTTCAGTGGAAGATGTAGCAACTGACACTGTGTGTGGTGCTCGTGAATGTGGAGAATTCTCAGGTCCATGGAGTTGGTCTGTTCGGAGGAATCCTACAGATGGGGGCACTAGGCTGGGCTGTCGGCCTGGATACCCAGTCATGGGTGGCCTGGGTGTGGGGGAGGTGCGTGCATCTGCAACAGGAAGAGCCTTGGGACTGGACGCCCTGTCTAAGGCTCACCCAGCAGAGGCCAGAGGTGGCTCCAACATCCCGGAGTGCTCTGGCTGCCCTGCATCACATCTCAGCCTCTTCTAAGTGCCACCTCCAGCCATTCTGTATGGCAGCAATCAATAGGGCTCATAGGAATTCAATTCACTGATTTAAATTAGCTAAGCAGGTGCTAAGAACTCAATGCATAGTGCTGACAGCAGGGACCCTGTTCTCATGGTGTCCTGATGTGTGGGAATTAGAGGAGAAATGAGGGGACACTGTGTACAGGTCGCCAGAGGGAAATCCACCTGTGAGGGTCACAGAGTCCCTGCTGAGAATCTTCTCTTCACCAGGCTGGGATTGAGAAGAGTAACTCCAGCCCCCAGCCCCATCCTCTCACCGTGGTGGGAGGGGACAGAGCCGTTCATTCTCAAACAAGTCACTCAGGATCCCAAAGAATCTCGAGACAGTTCTTCACTCCAGGTTCCGGAGGAGAGTCACAGGAATGCTCACGAATGGAGTCTTTCCTGTTCAGCTTGTCTTCCACACCCAGGGCTTCTTCTTCTGCAGACCTGGGTCTCCCTCTGGCTTCCTGGGCAGCTCCACATCTCCAACCGTTCTTGCAGTCACTGGGCCCCCAAACCCCCCGCTTCCACCCTCTCTCCTTCCCTCTGAGTGGTCTGGTCCAAAAGACCTCATCTGTTCTCCTTGGCTCCCTGTGTCACTAGACATTTGTCACATTCCACCCAGCTGCAGTGGGAGAGAGCAGTTGGACTTGACAGTTCAAGCGGACCTTCCAGCCCCTTGGCAGGTGCTTGCGCTACCCATATCCTCCTCCCCCTCGAGAATCAGAGCATCGTTACTCCGCTAAAGGAGCCCCTTCCCCTCCCCAGTGATGAGACCTGTGTGCATCAGCTGGTTGCCCACCAAGACCCTTCCTCCTCTTCTAAATTTAAGGCAACAGGGCTGTTGTTGGTCATGGCACCCAGGTGCAAACTAGATTTCCTGAGTGTGGTCCTATTGCTGACTTCTCTCCCTGGGAGGGAAGTGATGTTTGCCATTTCCAGCCTGTAACACACTGTGCCTGTGTGTCACCAAACTAGAGCCAGGCTGGTGGCCACCCAGCTTGGACAACACAGGGTGGAGTGGACGATGATTTACAAGGTCCTATACTTCTGAACAGTGCAAAGAACAGAGTTGCTCCACTGAAATGGGTCATCCTCATCCAGACAACAGGATAGAGGGAAAACGCTTGCTTGTTCTTTAAACCACAGTCGTGTAGGGTCTTTTACCTTAATTAACACAAGTCTCATCACCAATACGTCCCTGTTTTGTACCTGATGAACAGGCAACTGACAATCCGATAAAAAGATACATTTTGCATTTCCATCCATCGCCTAAATGTCAGTCAAGCATAAAATGACTCTCCTGTGACTTTCCCTCCCTCAAACACTCCTCACTCTTCCTCACCCGCTTGAGGTCAGGGGTACGAGTGGTAGAACTTGCCTTGGCCACCTTCCCTGCCAGATCTGCAGCCACTGCATCCATCTGTCCCAGAACTGCCCTTCACCCCAGCATCCTTGAAGCTGCAGTGTGTAGAGTTTCTTCTTATTGGCTTTGCTTTATTAAAGCAATTCCGTACTTGCCAAGGCACCGCCATCTGGAGGACAAAGACTAACAACATAAATAAAGTAAGTCCCACGGTGTTCTCCTTCAGGGTTTCTACTGATTGTGACTTAATCTCTTGAGGCAAATTGATGGGCTTAATATTAAATGGAAATACCAAGAGTTAGCAAAGAGATCAGAGAACCGAGCAAAACAATAAAATGGTCCAGAAGTGGCGTTTTTCCAGTTCTCCAAAGGGGTTGGTTCTGGCCATACGCATTTATTTTCTTTCTTATTGTACACAGATAAATACTTTTATGCAGATGAGGGAGCCAGGGTTGTTTAAAATGTTGGGTAGAAAGAGAATGTGAAATGCCAACTTAGCTGCCCCCTGAGTCTGCTGCCCTCAGATCTCTTCTAGGCCCCCATCAGACATGGCGTGAGCATTACTTGCCCACAAAACATATCCCATCTACCTGATGAGCCTGGCGCTGGGGTGACAGGGGTACCCTGTGTCTGTGACTCTGTGTCTAAATCAACTCCATGACCTCCTCTCACATCACTGCTGCACACAGCCCAAGGACAATCCCACGGCCCTGACCGCTAGTGTAGATCGTGAGAGCTAAGGACTTGGGAGTCAGCTGCACCTGGGTTTGAGTTCTGCCTCTACCATGTAGTGGAATACCTTGGGCAAGTATTTAATTTATGTCTCTGTTCTCTTCCCGCGGGGATAATCTGTCTATAGTAGAGACTGACTAGCGGCTCACCACATCCACCTGTATTCTTCCGGACCACACAGAGGTTTACAGTCCCAGTATCCTCTATGTTCCCAGAATCCTTTGTTGTCAGGCATGGTCACATGACTGGTTCTAGTCCAGCGAAATGGCCGGGCCTTTGGTGATCATCTCTCCTGACTTCCTCTCATCTTTCCCCATCTACTCACTGAACAGAAATAGCTCTGAGGCCCTTGAGCCCATCCTGGGCAGAACTTACAGGCAGAAGGAGCCCGAACTCTGTATAGCCAGAAACTTGTAGTGGATTCTGTGAGAGCTAGAGATAAAGTTCTACAAGGTTCAGTTTCTGAGATCCTGGGATTTGTCTGTTAATGTTAGTCTAATGTACTACATTGAAGGACTGTAATATTTAATATAAAGCAAACTTGGTAGTGCCCGAAAGAGTTTGTACTTAGGAAACAGAACTATCTCAGGCCCCAGAGAGGGAAATTCACAGCAAGGTGTCTGTGAGGTGATGTTGCTGTGTGTAGGTGTGTGTTGTAATTGTGTGTACAGCACAATTCCTGAGCGTTTACTTTCATTTGCTTGTTTAATCATAAAAGCACTCCTGTGGTAGAGTTACTATTTGCCCCATTTTTTAGATGTATAAACTGAGACTCAGAGAAGTTATAGGAATTGTCCAAATCACACAGGTAATAGTTGATAGAGCTGAGCCCGTAAGCCAGCTCTCTTAGCCACTGGGTTTTTGGATTTTGTTTTCATTTTCTGTATTAGGGATTGAACCCAGGGCTACAACCACAACACTTTTTAAAAAAAAATTGTTTATTTTGAGACAGGGTGTCATTAAGTTGCTAAGTTGCCCAGGGCTGTGCTCAACTTGCAATTCCCTTGCCTTCACCTTGCAAGGTGCTGGGATTGCAAGCATGCACCATGCCACTATATTTAAAAAATATTCAGAAAGGAGAAATCTATAGTGTTCTCAAAAGCTAATCACTAATCTAATGCTAGCAAAGGAGAGATCTCAGAGCCCAGTCATGGTACCCTCCACAGCATGGCCTTTTGGAGTGTCCCCATGGGGGAGAACCCTTTGCTTGTGCTGTTATAATGATAATGAAGACAACTAACAAGCACTGACAACTCAGCGGCCACTGTCTAAACTCTTTACAAGAATTAACCCACTTAATACTCAGAATAGCCTGACAAGGTAGTTTCTGTTAATGCACTCACGTTAATGGTTGGGAAACTGAGGTATGGAGATGGAAAATGACCTACCCAGGTGCTCCAATTTGGATCTGGAATGTCCCCCAAAGGCCAGGTGTTGAAGGCTTTGTCCCAGCCTATGGCACTGTTGGGAAGTGGTGGGCCTTTAGGAGGCAAGGCCTTATGGGAGGAAGTGAAGTCACTAGGGCCAGGGCTAGTGGGAGGAAGTGAGGTCATTGGGGGTGTGGCCTCAAGGGAGATGTTGGGTCCCCATCCCCTCCGCTCTTTGTTTCCCAGTCACCGTGTGCTCCTGCTACCATGTCCTGTACTGCCACAGGCCTAATGGCTCAGGGACAAGGGACATGAACTGAAATCTCTGAGATTGTGAGCCAAAGCCAAGATTAGCCTTTCCTTCTTTTAAGTTGTTCATATCAGATTTTTGTCACAGCAGTGGAAATTTGACTTACACACCAAAGTCATCCAGCTAAAAAGTATAATCCGCTGAACCCCCACCCTCGATTCTCAGTAATGACACGGTAGTCAGGGCACGCTACTCTGTGCCTCCAAGTGGTAACTGTTTTAGAATTTCTATTATTGAAAAAATTTATGGGCCGGTGAGACGGCTCAGCGGCGTAAGCGCCTGCCCGGCAAGCGCGAGGGCCCGAGTTCGACTCCCGGATCCCACATATGAAAAAGGGGCCGGTGATATCGCTCAGCGGCACGGGCGCCTACTGGCGCGCGAGGTCCTGAGGTCGACCCCCGGTACCCACAAAAAAAAAAAAAAAAAAAAATTTATACCCAATCCCCCAAGACTTTCTAATAGGAAATGAAACTGTTGTGTCAGTGCTACTTTCTTTTCTTCTCTTTTTTTTAAAGAGCAGAATATATTTATTGGGGGAAAGCTTCTGTCCAAGAGAGAGACAGAAGGGGTCCCGAGTGGATTGCCAAGGACCCTATCTTTTCTAGGGATTTTAGACAACAAAACCACAAGGTGAGGTGGGTCCAAGTTGGGGAAAAATGGGAAATTGCAAGGTGGGTATGAGGTGGGGAAAAACTGTGGTCAACCTATAAGATTATAACTGCTCAGGTAAAACTGATTAAATCAGGATCAAATGGGGATGTCCGGTATGAGTTCATGTTCTCTAAAATCGAAGAATGAATTTTAGGAACAACGGAGGTTAAGAGCAGAATATATTTATTGGGAGAAAGAAAGCTTCTGTCTGAGAGAGAGACAGAAGGGGACCCAAGTGGGTTGCCCTACTTTATTTTCATACAACTAGATAAGAATATTTAGATTTAGAGTGGATATAGAGTGAGAGAAATATCTTTCAATATTTTTCACAGAAAGAAACTTGACATTTGCCCAAAATAATCATGGCACGGCCTCCTCGGATCCAGCTTTCCTTTGCCATTGGATCCTGAAAAAGAAAAGAAGTACAGCTAAGACCAAATCATTCTCAGAATCAGAAGGAGGTCTTAAAAACATATTTCATAGTTACACATCCATCTGACACGTCCTCAATGCCTGATTTGTCTTTCCCATCATCAGTACTTGTAAGATTTGGTTTTGCTCTGACTAGGCATTGGGTTTCTGAAAGCACTGTGGCCCCAGGAAAGGCCCTCCCCCTGCCTTTGCCAGGTGCTTCTGTCCCCCAGCATGGGAACAGCTTGCATGGGATGCTGGGGCCCCCAATGCTGGCAGCAGGTCGGAGATGCTGGGACCCATCCTCAGGAAAATCGCCACATGTTCTTGGGCCCACATCCTTCTGTATGATAAAGGAGGCCAGAGCTGCCCGGTGAGCGGACTTCCTCTTCCACAGGCCCGAAGGCCAAGGAATCTGTTAGACTCAGGGTCTCAGAGCACCACTGAAGAGAGGAAACAGTCTTGCCTTGCTGTGCTCAGAAATGTTCCACAGCAGGGAGGCTGGTGGCCTCCAGGGGCTCCTTAAACCACCACCCCGACAGAGACCACGTGAGGCAGCGCTGAGCAGGCTTTAGAATTAATCAGTTGGCTTTTCTATATTAACTCATGAGTCTGTCCCAAGGCCTAAGTGACTTGCCTGAAGAGCCAATGGTCACAGTAGAGACCTGTAGTGGTCTATGACACTATGATGTCTGTGAAGGCAAGATAACACGGCAGCTGCGGGCACTGACTCTCCCTCAAATTTTCAATACTGCCAATCTTAGAGATCAAACAGTTCTCTCATTAAGAAAAGGTTTACTGCTTGGAATGTCTTAGTTCTACTTTCTAAAGGCCTTGCTCCTTTTCATGCCCCTTTGCTTCAGTTATTCCCTGTACTTTCCTGCACCCCCTTGATATGTTAAGAACCCAGTAAATACTGGCCGGTCCGGAGAAGTCTTTGTTTTAGCCACAAGATCTCCGACATTCCTGGACCCCGCAAACCATACTGCGTTGTCTCTTTTATTTTATCCTTCACTGTATGCTCATCTGTAAGATTGGGAGACTGATCTCAATGTACCCCAACACATCAGGGTGGTAGTTTCCTCATTAGAGGGGCCAGGTGAGGAGTCTCAGGGGCCTGGAAGGGGTGCATGTGGCTTTCATCCTCATCTCAATTCCATCTTCCAGAGCCAGGCGTGGGAGCAAGGACTGTGTTGCTGATTGGATCAGCCTGCTGCTGCCGGGCTGGGCTTGGGGGTTTCTGCCGTGAGCAGCAGTGAGCACAGAAGGGGAAGGTCCCTTCTGTGAACAGTCAGCCCTGGCTGTCTCCCACTCCCCTAAGTCAGACACGTAAAGCTTGCCTGGCGAAACAATGCTGCAACAGAGCTGACCTTGGACACTCAGCTGGGCCTTGACTTCAATGTTTCTTCCATTCCTTGGCTGCAAGAAAACAAGGTGAATTTCAGATGCTGAGACAGAGCTGCCTGGTGCTTATATCTTGGTTCAGATCCTTTCTCTGCTAGGACCCCAAGGGCTGGCTCTTCTAACTGGGATCTCACGCTCTGTCCTTATGCACTCACCTGGTAAGCCTCATAGGTCCTCTGGTCAGTGCTCCAGGACCCTGACACTGGTTCCCACCCCCACCTTCCTCCTTAACCTTTGCTCATGTGGTAGGAGAATCCACATTCATTCATCACGGAACTTCTCATCCTGGAGCCATCACAGACACCTACTGCTCTCAAAAGATCTTCCAGGGAACAATGCACTTATAGGTCATGCAAACCAAAACAGGTGTGCATAGGGTGGGAGTGCGGAGGGGTGGGAGCTATTCCTATGATCAAATAAGTTAGAGAAACAAAAGATTAAGCCAAGGGGTGCAGGGGGTTTCCTGTGGGACCACTCAGAGCCCTTGATGGCCTTGAGGGTACTTTGTGAATGTTCAGGAGTGTCGAGTGCAGCATCCAATCTTAGCATCAGTGATCCCCAGCGTGTTGTTTGGGGGGTCTTCGATCCAGCCTGATTTACTTATTTTTCTGATGCAAACATTGCAGGTCTAAGGGTGACACAAAGCTCATAAGTGTTGGTTAAAACCTAAAAGAGTCTATGACATTTACAAGGAACCCTGTGTCACCTGGAAAGGAGGAAAGGATGGTGCCTGGACTCTCCCTGCCTGTGTGTCCTGGATCCTAGTGTTCAGGAACATGAGTTCTGGTTTGCCTGGTGTCTGTCCCTCAGCCGAACCTCCCTCTGCTTCCCATGCTTCTAGAACTCTGACCCTCCTGGCCTCGATCCAGTTGGACCCTTCCCTTGACAGGTTTGTAGGAGAGTTTGACCAAGCCATGCCCTAAATACAGGCAGAGAGAGCCCCAGCTCACCATGGGGTCCTGCAGTAACTCCATAATTGGGAGTTGGGCTCCATAATTGGGAGCTGTCAGTTGGGCTTCAAAAAACAGAAATAAGAAAACCTGGTATACCCTGAAAAGAAAGAATGGCTGTCCCAAGGTGGCAGTGGCATCCTGCAACACAAAAATATAAACTGTTATGGAGCCACATTGCATCAAAGGTCCTTCAAAAATGTCTATGGGGGGCCGGTGAGATGGCTCAGCGGCTTAAGCGCCTGCCTTGCAAGCGCGAAGGCCCGAGTTCGACTCCCGGAACCCACATACGAAAAAGGGGCCGGTGATATCGCTCAGTGGCACGGGTGCCTGTTGGCGCGTGAGGTCCTGAGGTCGTCCCCCCGGTACCCACAAAAAAAAAAAAAAAAATGTCTATGGGGGCAGATTTCAGGAAAGGTGTTCCAGATCAGCAGCCTCAGCAACAAACAGGAATTTGCTAGAAATGCAGATCTCATCCCCAGTTGAGACCCAGCGTTATCTCAGGGGTGGGGCCTGGGCATCTGAATCTTTGTCAGGTGAGTCTGATGCATCATGGTCAAGTTTGAGATTTTCTGGTGTGTGGTGTTGGTACCACTACCAGATCCCCCACCCAAGTTTGTATAATGTTAATTTGCTCCCTGAACCTGAAAGAGAAAATCCCCAGGAGCAGACAGCTTCAGGGGACTCATTTGTGAAACGAGATGAAATTTTAACAGCCACAGGCATTGATTGTCCCAGTAGCCCCCTTGATTTCTTTCTGTCCCAAGACAAGCCCAGGAAGACTCCCAACTTCAGTGATCAGTCTCAGAGAAGGTGTTCGGGTCGTGTTGTAAGATCCGTCCTTCCAGGAGGGCCTAGAGGGGCTGCAGGGTGATGGGCTCCAAGTCCTTCCCCGCCCTTCCCTGTAGACCACTCTTCAGGGCTGTGACTTCCCCAGCACTCACACACCTTGGTCAAGTCCGCAGCAGCAGGTCCCGAATCCTGGAAGAGAACAAGGACGGTGCAAGTGAGTTCACCTTCAAGACCTTGCAGTTGTCTGTGTGGTCGGTCCTTCCCTTCCTGCTTGTGTTCTATAGTGGCTGGAGGACGAGTGCAAGAAAACAGTGGGTGGGAGTGGCTGCCAAGGGGGCCAAGGGGATGTTCCTGCTCAAGCTCCTTGGCTCGATTAGAGACACTGGGTTTGTCCGGGTATGTTTTATTTGCTCGTGCCTCCTAACAGCCTCATCTTTGAAATGCAGCCCCAGTGCAGGCAGCTTCTAAGGAGAATCCATTTGGGCATCTTCAGCTTGCTCTTTGTCCATGAAGCTGGTGTAAGAATGGCGTTAGTGAGACCCGGATATTTGGGTGAAGTCAGTGGAGAATAGACCAGCTGAGGCTGTGCTTACGATGAATAACCAGTTTTCCAGGGGTGCAACAGTTTCTAGGAGGATCTCGAGACTTCCTGAGCTAAATCCAGGTAAGCCCTGGGCAAACCAGGGTGAATTCATCACCCTACCTAGGCTGAGGGGGTCCAAAACTTTCAACCATACAACAAAATCTTGATTAATAATTTGAATGGGTTCAGCTATTGCTTAAACTGATCATTTCTAAGCTTAAAAAAAGCTTTAAAAAGGTGGAAACTCTGAGATATGGAAAAAGAACAGATGGGCTATGGGAAGCAAAGGATGTCACCGAGGGAAATGTCATGTTACAAGTGCAAAATAATATACCACATACACACACACACACACAAGCATGCACACATGTGGACACATTCACAAAACTCATGGATGAAAAGAGCAAAAGAGGCGAGAAGGAACCAGGTTGGGCTGTGGAGTCTCCCTCTCTCCTGGGGTTCCAGAGAGAGAGGTCCAGGCCAAAGGACAGCCCGTCCTGGCCACACACAGCTCCCTCCCACTGTGGAGCCTGAGACTGGAGGGGAGGATGCAAAGAAGCCACAAAGCAGGATATGCATTAGCTGAACTTAGCAGCATAAAGGCAGGGTGGAAGGGAAAGCACATACTTGCTGTGGAAACCTCTTCATCCTCCTGCTGGCGAGCTTGGCAGCCAGGCGCATTAAGGGGTGCACAGGAGGAAACTGCAAGAAAGGGGTGCAAAGCAGGTCAGACAGGAGGCTGAACTCCCTTGAGCCAGAGGACGTGTCCCAGAGCAGGCTTCCCAGAGCTGGGGCTACACACATTCCTTTTGACTCCCTTCCCTTACAAATGGATTTAATTTCCAGAGTGAAATCCATTTTGGAGTCTGAGCCTGAAATTTTATGTTTTCAATAAAGAACTGCTTGCCTTGATAGCAGGTTTCAATTTCAACACATCACAAATATTCCCTTAGGGTGATTCAGACGCTGTCTGCATGAACTCCAACACTCTGTTTTCCTAGCATTGTCTTAAAGGGGCAGCTACAGGAAGCTTCTTTCGTCCCAGGTGTGATCTTCTATTCCAGGGACGAGGAACAGGCATCCCTGCATCCCTACACTGCACTTCCTGTCTGTGACTACTGGCACAGACTCAGGCAGAGGCACCTGGGTTGATTAGTCCTCATTCATCCTCTCTGGATGCTTTTAGTGTAAAAGTTAATTTGTGTCACAGACAGAACTTACCTTTTTCCTTCCATCGTTCTTTTTCTCCTTTTTTTGTGCAATGACCTTTGCTGATCACATCCCCCTCCTTACCTGATCCTCCTTCCTAGCCCTATCATACTGATGAGGTTTTGCCTTTTAGGGGAAAAATAATACTTTGCTGAGTATTTCACTTTAAAAGATACTCTTGAAGACTTGGAAAACCTTAAATATGTAAGTAGGTGAGTTTCTAATAGTAGAATTTCAGTGGCAGTGAGAGGATACCAGAATTGAGTTGCATTTTATGACCTTCCCTATATCCCTCAAATCATAGGCCACAGAAATTCACCTACTCAGGCTGCTCCTAAAGAGAACTCAAATTTATAATAAGAAAGAGATAGTGTATGTACACGCCTTGATAGCCACAGAAGATGTGCACCTGTGGGACACTATTGAAGGGACAGTATTTTACAGGTCACAAAAGCCTTTTCAAAATTTAAATAATGGATCATAAGGAACAAGGGAAATAGAACACAGTATTTACCAGGCTTTTCTTGTACATCTGTTTAAGTGCATGATAGAAAGTTTTCTTTTCTTTGTATTTTATTTTCTAACTTTTGGATCTGCCCACTCCCCACCACCTCCATCCCAGAGAGGGAAGAGACCTGGAGAACTACTTCCGGGGCAGAGGGTGTCTGGAGGCTTCCTGCTTTTCTGTGCATACATTATCAATTTAGAAGGAATAAAAGGCATGCAGGGGTCACTTTTATAGAAAGATGATTACGAAGAAACACTGACCCTGGTTTTAACTGGGTGTGTTGGCTCCTGAATTCTGGAGTAGTGAAATAAAAACTAAAGAAGAAAAAAAAAGTGGTATTAGTACCAAATGTCACTTGCTGTAGATGTGAAAGCTCATGCACTCGTGCCTGGTCTGGCTGGTACTCACCCTTTTGTACATGTTGTGGTTATCCTGGAAAGAGAAGGATGAAGGTAAGTCATGCAGAATTTGACTGAGGCAGACAACGGTTTAGATTTCTGTATACCATACACCTTAATGGACTTATTCAGCTATCATGAAATCAAGTGGAAACCTAAAAAGCGGTTCCTCCATTTCACAAATTGAATAAGACTACAGCTAATACAGGATCTTACAATTCAAAAGTCACCATAATCATTTTAAAATTAGATCCCTTTTCATCTTTTCCATCTTTGGGGGAAATACTCCTCTCTAATGCATAGAAGCAATGCCCTGACCAAGTCCCTGACAACCATCTGATGAGCATTGGAGTAGAATAACGATGGCAATATTTCATTTGCTGCTGGGTGTATCCTAGTAGCAGTTCTTTTAGGGTTGATTCAGATTAACCAAGCTTTTTTTCTTTCTTTCAAAAGCTTCCTACATGAATCCACTGCTCTTGCAGAAAGCGCAGCTTTTTATTTTTGAGTCCTTGTTGGTGCTCCAGCCTGCCCTTGTCAACAGGGCTGGCAGCTGGACACAAAGCGCATCTGATCAAGGAGATGCTGGGAAAGATGGCATCTTACTAAACCAAAACAGAGTACGTTTTCACATCCATATTTATAAAATTGCTAGAGATGATTACTGTGAACTGTCTTTTGAAAACAGGAATGGATTGATCCATTCACATTTAAACATTCTTGAATCAGCTTAAACTTCAATCAAAACAGAAATTAGAGCTGCTAATAATATTTCTAATTTTACTGCAGTGAATACAATCATATCCTCCTGCAAATTCTCTGGAGACTCTCTTGGGTGGAAGCAGGTGATGCCAATGCATCCTTTCTCTCCCTCCCCTGCCGTGCACATATGTGTGCCCGTGCACGTGTGGGTGTAGGCACACAAAACACACCTTAATCAAGCGGCATTACTAATAGCAGAGGCCCTATGAGAACTGACTGTCCATTTCCTTATGATCACGATCTCTAAACCAGCAGGAAATACCTACTATTTTTAGAGTTTTGGTCTTGTCAACCTCCGTCCACAGCAGTGGGGGGCAGAGGCACTTATTAAGCAAAGTAATGTTTTTTGTACCACATTTATCAGCTTTATACTGCTACTTTTACTTTTTGGGTCAAAAAATAATGTAGGAGGATTTTTTTTCCTGGTGCTAATCAGCCCTCTCCATATCTCATATGCACATTTTTTGCTTTATTTTTGTCTTTTCAAGAAAAAAATATAGAATTTTACTCATCTATCTTATTTCTTACACATTTCCTCTACTAAAACACATATTCCATGAGAGCTGATGGTTTTGCTTGTTTGGGTCACTTCTGTATTCCCAACACCTGACATATGGCAAGCTCTCAATAAATATCTTTTTTTTTTAATTTTTTTTTTTTTAGTGAATGAATGAATGAATGAATAGTAGGGCTCTGTAAACAAGAATCTGTTGGCCATTCCATCTATTCATAGTTTGAAAACATTGATACTAATACTGAGTGAACAACCTCTCGGTCTTCTGCAACTGGAAACAATGAATAAGACTGGCTTTGGGGAAATGGAAAAGGTGGAAGGAAATTCATTCCAAGTGGGCCTTGTCCTTGGGGCCCCCCCAATGCAATTAATCCTGCAGGCGGCACATGGCACAGCCACACTTCCTCTGCTTCTGCTTTTGCGGGGGACACCGTCACAGCCCCTCTGGGCAAGGTGGGGGGACAGTAGGAAGAGATCGAGAACTTAGAATTTTTACCTTAGATTTTTGCCCTAGGGACCCAGTCTTTGAAAGATTATTATGACAATCAAGTCAAAAACATATGCGTGATAGTAAACTGAAAAGGAGAAGAAACAGGCGTGATATATTTAAGTTTGAGAAAGAAAGTTACAGTTCAGTCTTGAAGAATGAGAATTAGTTGCATCAAGAGGCAACAGTAACAGCTAACACTTAATGGCTGTCGTTTACCACGTTCTAGACAATTGAAAGCGCTTCCCAAATATTAAAGGAATCGACCTTCATTATGGGGCTAGTATAGCTATTATCCCCAATGTACAGATGAAAAAACTGAGGGTCATAAACTGAGGGTCAGCTGTCAAAGGTGAATAGAGCTGGATTTGAGCTCAGGTAGTGTGGTTTTAGTCTGGACTGTTACCTGCTGTCTGAGGAGGCAAAGGCATTTCTGACTAAGGAAAAGACCATGAAAAGCTACAGGGCCTGGTGCATTTGGGGAAGAGCAAGAGGCTCCGTGTGGACGGACCAGGCGTGCTTCCGGCAGGGAAGGTGAGCAAGCGGGCGGAGTGTGGCTCCAGGTGAAAGCAGGGCACTCTGCCAAGATCATGGGATATCCTGAGACCACCCTCACGTCCTGGCAATTAAACCCACATTCGCTTTAAATCCGTGGAACTATTTCTTCTGTGGTTACCATAGTTACTGTTAGGTCTTTTACATGAGATTTATTGCTTTGGAGAACTGCTATATCATAGTACATCAATTTATAATGTACAATATGATATATCATGACACATGTAGTGAATTTTATGATGATATAGTTATATGACGATATTTTGTAAGGAAGCACGTGAACCCCTAATATTTTATGATGATTTACATTTAATAGAGAAAGTAGATATTTCCTAAGTGTCTACTCCCTACACACACAGAAACACACACACATTTTCACATACCGTATTCTTCTGTATGTAACAAAAGAGTATATTTATTAAGTGCATAAATTATTCTGTTAACATTGCACTGTTATAGACACAAGAAAGATCATACATATTTTTTTTTTACCTTAGGTTGTTTAGAAAGCATTGCCCAATTATTCAGGCAGTATGCCAGCTGCTGAAAAACAGAATGAGGAAAATAATTCAGAGATAAGAATAAATTCCTTAGTCGATAGAATTCCATAACAACATATTTAAAATTCTGAAATTGTTCCATTTATGAACCTTGAATTATCTTACACAATGGCAGTGGCTCTCAGCACAGCTCTGAGGATGCCTTAAATGAGGCCATGAAAATGGCAACAGTGAATATCTGTTGCAGCCAAAAATCTCATCTTAAAATAGTTTTAAGTGAACATTATCCACATGATATTTTCAAGGCCTAGACTAAATAAAAATCTCACAGGACTGAGCAATAACTTACCTCAAGCTCCACAATAGCAGAGCCATCTGGAGGAAGGACTAAAGGTTGAGGGAATCCTACAGCGAGAAAGTAGAAAAGCATCAATTAGAGAAAAGAGGTCATAACCCTCTCTTCATATCTTTACCATAAAAAAACATAGAAATTCTACTAGAATCATAAACCATCAACGAGGCATACAATAGAGGCAAGTGATACAATGCTGTTAAGAGAATTTGCAAAGAAAGCACACATCTACCTGCTGCGACCTAAATGAAATTTATGCTAAAATTAATTAAAAGTGGCAAGACCTTGTCTCACAATAAAAAATGTTAAAAAACAGCTGGGGATGCAGCTCAGGACAAAGGCCCTGGTTCAACTCCCAGAACCACCAAAAATAAAAAGCATGCTTTTAATTTACCAGGAGTTTCCAGCATAGATGTTAGCAAATCAGGAAAGAAAAGAATACTATCTAGGTAACAACTTAGTTTATATTTTGATGGACTATGTAAAGATGGAATATCAGATAATGGTGTCAAAAAATTTGTGCATCAGAATCACCCTTGGCACTTTTAAGATACGCAGCCACTTGTCTGCCCCTCCAGAACCTCCAGGGGTGAAGTTTGGGGCAAAGGTGTTGCCAGCATGCAGCTGGACCCTGCCAACCCTTTTCTGCCAACCCTTTACTGACTTAAATGAGCCCATCCTCTCATTTATGAGTGATGCAACACTTGAAGGAATGGCTTAAAATACATGGATAAATACAAAACCTTGCATTTGGATGTTTTGAAATGTGAGATAGGGAATACATGGCTCAAGAGGAGTTATAATTTTTAAAATAGACTTGAGTGGTGTTATGTTTCCTGCATTCTTTCTTTTAATGGTCTGATAGGTAGGGTTAAAGTCACTGACCACGATTTTCTGTGAAAAGAGCAAAATTAGGAAGCATATGTTAATTGCCTCAAACTATTTTAAGAACAGTCTTAAGTAAGGAATATTAGTCTTATTCTACGCATCCCCAAGAACAGAACTAAGGCTTACAGCCAGAAGTTACATGTGGTCAGATTTCAGCTCAGTGTAAAGAAGTTTCCTCCTATGACTGCAGTCGATAAATAATGCAAAGTAGCACATAAGGATGTATCGAGAGGTCCTGCGTGAATACAAAGGTAAAGACCATAGTGACCCTATCCTCAGGGGACACAGAAATCAAATAGGAAAAAGAGGGATTGCATATGACTATATACACAGTTAAATAAAAAGCATTAACAAGTTTCCAAACGTGTAATACAAATAGGATTCTCTAGTAGCCCAGAGGAGACAGCCCTGGCTATCTTGGGCTGGCAGTGAGTTGGAGGTCACTGAAAGTACCCAGCATCTCGAAGACCTACGAGAAACCGGAGAACCCTGCACCCTGTGAGGTTAAAGCTGATGATCTCCACGGTTTCTCGCAATTCCCAGTTTTTGTAATGAGGCTTTAGGACGTGACAAAACACACATACTGTTTGGAATATTTTCTCTTTGAAAATATGCTCGAAATTTTCCTAATGGAAATAAAAATTCTAATGGAAAAAAATTAAATTTTGAAATACTGTTTCCAAGCGTAGCTTTTCTGCTATGGCACCCTTTCCTGCATCTTCTGGTAAATTACTTGTATATGATGATGATGGATTTGAACTGCAGACCCTTGCCGCACCTCCAGTTCTCTTCAAACCGCGCTGGTTCTCTGAAATTGGCGAAGGGAAGGGCTAACAAGGTCAGCACCGCGGACAGTACCCGGATTCTGAAGATTGGCCCTCCAGGACGCACTGGGCTCTGCATCCCGCCTCCAGGGAGCCCAGTTTTACCACCTCTGTTCTCTTTTCTTGAGAGTCCTGAACCACAAACGGCTGGGACTCACACCGGGGCCATGCCTCACCCTTCACAATTTCAGCAGAACATAGGGCATTTCTGGTGCAATTGGCGTTTAAAGGCAGTCCCACTAGGGAAAGTCTCACTTCATAGGAGCCTGCCGCACCCAGCTGTGTCCACGCTTCCTTAACGGGTTAGAAACTGATGAAAGCCAGAAAGCAAGAGAAATGGGTAGGTGGAGAGATACAGCTCGACCCCTCCAGAGCCGCTCGCTCGGAGGGGTCCAGGCCCCTACCTGACGAGGGAATCTGTATTGTGCAGAAGCAGTACACGGCCAAGATGGAAGGGAGCTGGGGAAGATGCTTCATCTTCAGAGTCCGGCTTCTCTTTGCTGCTCACAGACGTGTGTTGCTGGGACTAGGGTTCAGCATTTCCCCAAGTCTCACAGACAGGCGACCCTCAGCTCGGTCTGACCAGCCCGGGCAGTAGGAGCCTTTATTGGCAGCATCCTTGAATCCATTGGCGGAGCACCAATCGCCTTTGCGCGGGAGGCCCCTGGCTTTCTCATAAATTTCATGCTGGGCCCTTATTTGTGGAATAATATCCTCCTGGTGTAAGCACTATAGAGAGTCATCTTTTTCAATCCAGCAATGAAAATAAAAAGTGGAGAGTCATAATTGTTATTCTACAACGGTTTGAGAAACATTTCTGACTCAGGAAAGACCTTTTCTCTTTTTTAATCAAAGAATGGGGTATAAATCTATTTTAATCAAAGAACTGGACATAAGTCTATACTCTTGCATGATGAGGTCTTGCTTCCTAAGAAGCTGGTTGTTTTCCACCATTGACAAAAGATATATTTTAGTCTTTGGTGCATTTGAGAAGAACAAAATTTGGAGTCCTAGATATAACATTATAAGAAACCCAAAATTCAAGTAGAGTTCTGTTATCTTTTTATCGTGGCTGGAAATCAGCCTATTTAAGGCTTTTCCAAATTCATTTCTATGAACAAATTAAATATTTCAAATTAGGTCAGTATTCAAGAAAGCCTGACTGGGCCAGTGAGATAGCTCAGTGGCATAAGCACCTGCCTGGAATGCGTGAGGTCCTGAGTTCGACTCCCGGTACCCACATTAAAAAAAAAAAGCACGACAATGTTGTCGCTTAATAATAATAATTAAAAATAAATCAGCTTCGCCTACAGAGCGCCTACGTGTTGTGTCTGCTTTAGTCATTTCACATGGGCTATTCATGTAGTTCTCTCAGAAAACACACACTGGATGTGCTATTATCTTAATTTTATGAATTGAGAAACTGAGGCTAGGCAAGAATAAGAAATTTATCCAACCTCTCTTAGCTATCAAGAGAAATGGCAGTAATTTGAACCCAAAGATACCTGAGCTCAGTCATGTCCCTAAACATATGGTTGATAATTTTTTTTTTTTTTCTGAAAAGAGCTTCCTTGAGGTTAGAAAAGGAGTAGAGTAAAGGATAAAGAATGAAGTCTTATACTTCTGGTGAAAAAGTAACCTATATGAAATAAATATCTTTAGGATTTTTTCCATTGTGCATATTTTTAATTTTTGTCCTTTCAGAGATTTGGAGGTAACCAGCAAATGTTGAATGCATACAATATACCTCAGGCATGTTAAATATTTTTACTTATAAAATTTTTACTGAATTTTAAATTGACTTACTCTACCTGTCATATTATATAACTTTTAATGAATGAGCAATTTAAGAGTAATTTTTGAGTGAGAGCTTCTCAGAAGGAACCATTTATTTGTGCCTTAAAATGTGGTATTTTGCCAAAAAATTTCAATTCATAACAGTGGGAATTATAAGCTACTTTACAGCCATAATATATTTTTCCTTTAGTAAGCAAGAAATAGAGATTTCTATTTATTACATTATTTATGACTTTAATTCAAGGAGAATAGCCTGTGGTCATTAAGCACCAGATAGAGATAATGCCATTTATATTAAAATATACCCACTGTCTAACAGCAAGTCTTTATGGAATGAAAGGAAAATATGAATGAGTGCTGTTTGAACATAAACGACTTACAAACATTTCAGTTCTACTAAGTGTAAATCAACAAGTATGTACTTGATGAATATTTTGTTCTATATTCTTTAGTAAATTGGTGCTATATACACAGACATACATTTTTCAAATCAACTTCTGTGATAATTCTGATTTATATCAAAATTATATCTCCTTTGTGTATTTTGCCCATATTATTTCTCAGACATTTGGGACATAAACAAAACTATTTTAGTACAATTCAAAAATAGAAAAAAACTAATATCTGTGTGGTTACTATTTGACAATGCTGTTATGAACTGTATTATGTTCCTACACAATTCATATGTTGAAGCCCTATTCCCCAATGTGACTGTCTTTGGAGACAGGGTTTTCATTGAGGTAATTTAGGTTAAATGAGGTTATACAATAGATTCACATCCAATAGGACTAGTGTCCTTATAGGGGAAACACCAGAGTGCTCTCATTAACAATTTCACTTAACATGACGCCATTATCCAGTGTATGACTAAAAATGCAATAATCCCTATCCTAAATCTTAACAATTCCAGCATCACTTAAAAGTCCAAGTCTAAAGTCGCCTCTGAGACTCAAGGCAAACTCTTACTTCGAACTCCTATAAAATTCAAAAAGCAAATTATCTAATCCCAAAATACAATGAAATAGGGTGAACATTCCTATCATAAAAGGGAGAAGTGTAAAGAATCAGACCAAAGTAAAACCTAACCCCAGCAGAGCAGACACTAAGTCATGTAGCTCCATATCCATCCTCCGAGGTATACAGTGCTGAGACGTGAGTTCTAGAGGGCTTGGGCATCTTCATCCCCACGTCCTTGCTGGTTGAAGCCCACGTGGCCTCTCTTGAGCTGGATCTATTCTGCAGCTTTCTTTTGCAGATACTGCATGTTCTTGGCATCACTGATGTCCTGGGGTCTCCACTGCATCTTTGGCTTCATTTCCACAGCTTCACACACCACCCTCTCAGGGGCTCCTTGGCTGGCTTCCCAGCTTTCCTCTGAAATATTGGTGGAAACCTCTATGGTGCTATAACTCTTGCATTCTTATACCTGAAAAAAAGCATCACATGGATGACACCAAGGTCTGCCACTGGCAGGAGCAGTAGCCAGGACCCCTCAGTCTGTGGCTGCAGTGGCCTTTGGCAGGCATACCTCCTTTGGCCACAACTTTACATGTGGTTCTCTTCTGGAAAAAATTTTTCAAACCCTTCTGCTGTGTTGTTTGCTCCCAATTGTCATTATAAAGTGGCTTAAAGCTACCAGCAATACCCGTGTCATGGTCCAAGTACTGGGCTGCCTAGAAATTTCCTCTGCCCTTAAACTCAGCCTCCTGTGAAGTCTCAGGACATGGGTAAAATGGAGACAAGTTTTGTTTGTTTGTTTGTTTGTTTTTTACCAGAGTGTAATATGCATGATCTCTAGTCATATTCTCAGTAGAGTCCTTGTTTCTACCCAAAACCTCATGAGCACAGATTTTATTTTACTATTTCCTTATTGTGCTATTTAAGACATTTTCTTTTCACATGTTTCCTATTCTTTTATACTAAGCTTGACAATTACACATTATATTAAAGACTGCTGTACTATTGTACTTATTTTGTGTAAAGAAATGGATATTGATGGAATTCCAAAACAGAGAGGACACGGATTTTGGAAAATTCAAGATCAGACTCGTAGCCTCTGCAAATCAGAGCTCTTTATGAGCAAATTGCTACAATTCGAGATGCTGAGGTTTGGGCACCACAAGATTTTGGTTTCTTTTCTTAAAATCTATATATTACATAAGATACTATAATCAATATTGTTAGCAGAGAAAAACACAAAGGGATAAATATAGGCAATTATGGATTCTTTAATATGGAGGGAAGGGAGAAAAAGGCAGACAGAAACAAGGGAAGGGAGAAACAAAGAAAAGAAACAATGTAAATACCGATGACAGAGGAAATATTAAAGAAACCATGGGATATTAATAAAATGCTAATATATGTAACTATTAAAAAGAATAAGCTGGGTCAAAAAGTTTTGATGAGGCAAGTTTTTATAACATAACAATAAAAACATAGCTGCATTCTAGATGCTCTAGTATCAAGAGTTTCATTTGTCAGGCATTAGCTTCTGCTGACAGCAAACCATTCCAAAACATGGTTGTTTATATAATCTGGTTCCGCAGGCCAGTTCTCATAGTGTGGGCTGAATCCAGCTAATCTCAGGAGGATTCACACACTTGTGTTCTGCTGGTACAGGGAGGGGGGCCTAAGTTCTTTTTCCACACGCTCTCCCATTCCTCAAGTGGCTGGCCTAGGCTGGATCTCGTGCATATTTTGGAGTTCTAAGACAGGAAGAGTGGAAAGTACAAGGCCTCTTGAATCCTAGTTTGGAAAGAGCTTCACATCTCCTCTACTGTGTTAGGTTAGGCAAAGCCAGTCATAGCCTAGCCCAGTTTCAAGGGGTGGGAACGTAAATCCATTTCTCAGTGAGACATACTGAAAAGTGTTGTGGCCAGTTTTGCAACCTACCAACCACCTCTTATGTAAAAATTTATTCAAAACAGAACATGTCCCTATCTGTGAACATATGTAGGTAAATGTAAAGTAAAAGGCGGGATGCTACACACTCATTCCTCCCCATACCTCAGGGAGGAATGAGATTGTGAGGGGTCATTAAAATCTATGGCATTGTCTATGCTTTTGAATTTTTGTATTGATAAATTATGAATTACTTATATAAGTAAAACTAAATTTTAAAAATGCAATGATCTCTGAAACATTCTTTGATCATATGAGACAATATTAAAAGACCTGAACTTAGGAGCTGTGATTAAACAACACACCACTTTTATGAGGGTCTTTAGTTGTGCTGCTGTGGCTGCCTCAGTGTCTTCAATTGATTCAAAACATTTATCTTTCATGGTCATTTTGACTTTGGGGAAAAGCCAGAAATCCAGTGAATAAGGCAGATGAGGACACACCAGAATTTTTTTATTTGACAGAATTTGCCTTAAAATTTTGAATCAATTCAGGTCAGCCAGCCATGAAAAGACACCAAAGAGAATTTTCAGAATTGCTTCAGAAAATGCCATAAGTGCTTTTGAAGTGAGGGGAGTATTTTGAGAGGGAATAATGGCAATGCATCTTTTACTGTAATACATTTAAAAAATTTTTATTTCGGGGCTGGTGAGATGGCTCAGCGGCATAAGCGCCTGCCTTGCAAGCGCGAGGGCCCGAGTTCGACTCCCGGATCCCACATACGAAAAAGGGGCCGGTGATATCGCTCAGCGGCACGGGTGCCTGCTGGCGCGCGAGGTCTTGAGGTCGACCCCCTGGTACCCACACACAAAAAAAAATTTATTTCAACCTTGTACATATATAAAAGCTGAACTCTTCATTATTTCATTACACTCATTTTCCAGAGTGTTTCATTTGTTAGGCATTATTGAAAGGGTTGTTATCAATGAATTTGTCAGTGTCAAGCCAATTTAATAAGATATAACTTATCTGAATAAGGGAACTACCATGTGGAGTTCCCAGACCATTTGAGGCAAGTATATGCCAGAGAACTAGGCAAAAAATGCCTCCTCTTTCCCACATTAAATTACTTTCCACTTTGTGAATGGTTCTTATGATCAAACTCGGCAGGCCTTGACGGGACTGAACTTTAATCTGTAGGATATAAAAATAGAATTTTTAAATAGATGATAAGTTTCTATGTTCAGTGTATTACTTCCTGAGTTCACCAGTGGCATGTCAGGTCTTCAGGAACTCTTTTAGTCCAAAGTAAATTAAGACGCAGGTAGGGGAATTAACGTTTGTGGGCACTGTCAAGGAGGAAAAAGTAATTTTTCCCCTTGGTTGACACAGACCCCTGTAAAGAAAGAGAAATTAAAGAGAAAAACAAAAGTTTAATAATACAGAGTTATATTTTGAATGATGGTGTCTCCTCCCAAATTCATGTTGAAACTTAATCCATATTGAAACAAAATTTACCCTTGGAGGATGTTTAAAACACAAGGGATCTGCCTCCCTGAATGGGATTAATGTCCTTATAGGCATCACAGAAAAATGTTTAAAAGGCACATTACAGTGGGTGTATAATGCCCACATTTATTTTTTAGGAGTATTTCTATTGATGAATTATCTATTTTAATTTTATGAGTTTTATTATATTATGCAATGGGTACTTAACAGGAAAATAAAATATCATCTTAGTTACTCTTCTTGTTGCTGAGTTGAAATACCCAACACCCAAAGTTAAAAGATGAAAGGTTTATTTGGCTCACAGTTTGTAGAGGTTTCAGTCCCTAGTCAGCCGGCTCTAAGGAAGGGTCGCATGGCAGAGGGCATGGCAGAGGAAAACAGTTTATGGCAGGCAGAAAACAGCAAAAGCAAGGAACTGACAAGCCTCTTTCTGTCCCTCATATCTTGTCCAGGCTACCCACCCTTAGGGCGGGTAGCACTCACACCCTTTAATCCTAGTGCTCTTAATCCTAGCTGTGCACCATGAATCAACCCCACACTCTAGATCCAGCCACCTCCGAAAAGCCCCACCTATGACCGTATGAGGCTTTGGGGGGACATCTAGACACAAGCCATAACACCAATAAAATAAAATATTAAATTTTTAATATGTAGTGTGTGTTTAGAATACACATCAACATTTTCTACATCAACTATTTCCTTGCTTACTAAATCTAAAATTAACAACAGAAATAAATTCCTATATGAACTACAATGAAAATACAAATGAAACTCTGTCACAGAAATAATCTGTACTTCAATTATCACACCTAAGGCAGTTTTCACACATGAAAACAGCATGTTCTACACAAAAGCATCACTTACACTGAAAGCACATGTGTGTAGCTTTCTTTTCCTTTTTGGCAGGCCATACTTCTCACCTTTCTTGTCTTCCTCTTTTGTCAGGAGGTTCCTTTTATATTAAACAATGTACACTTAACAAGAAAGTAAAATAACAATAAAATAAAATATTAAATATGTACTAAGTGTTTAGAATAAACATCAACATTTTCTACATCAACTGTTTGTTTGCTTACTAAATCTAAAAAATAACAACAGAAATAAATTCCTATATGAACTACAATGAAGATACAAATAAAACTCTACCACAAAAATACTCTTTACTTCAATTATCACACCTAAGGCAGTTTTCACACATGAAAACAGCATGTTCTGTACACAAGTATTGCTTACACTGCTAGCACATGTGTTTTGTTTTCCTGTCTTCTTTGGTAAGACATACTTGATATCTTGCTGGTCTTCCTGTTTTCTTAGGAGGTTCTTGTGATGTTTCACCTGTCTGCTCTCTGACCTGCTCCAGAATTCTTTTGTGGAGTTCTTTGGGAGGATGCATATTGTTCTTGCTCTGTTGTAACTGATCATTTATCAATTCCAGTCCCAATCCTCTAAGAAAATTTCTCCGTGATATTTTGTGCTTGTTATTTTCTTTGTAAACTATGAAACTATTTATGCCTGAAATATTTAGGATTGAGTAAAACACAACCATTGGCAAATGCTTTGTGTTTTGAGTGACATCATAGTTGTTGCATAACTCATCAATACCTCTGCCTTTTGTTCTGTTGTAAAATGTGACCATTTCTGGCTTCATTTGTGTTGAGAGTTCACTATTAATCATTTCTTTGCTTTTTGTTTGTCTTTCTGAGACAGGGTCTCCCTACACAGTTTAGGCTATCCTTGAACTCACAGGATCTTCCTGCCTCAGCCTCCTGAGTGCTGGAATTACAGGTGTGCACCACCATGCCTGGCTTCACTATCAATCTTATCATCATAGTATAATGTTGACAATATCAATACTACTTTGTTTTTCCTCACCATATAGGAGGCCAGAGTTATGTCTTCCTGAAATCCAAAGATTGTGCTATACATCTTCCTATTGTGAACTTGCAAAATTTTGGGGGGAATCTTGGCTTTGTTCTTGTGAATAGTTCCTGTGCTGGTCAACTGGTGTTCTTTTAGCAAAAGCAACCTCAGTTGGTAACTAGTGAATCAACTGTCAAATGTGACATTTGGGTTACTTTTTGAAATAGGTGTAACAAGTTTGTTCACAATGTCATATGGTTTATTGCAGCCTGAATAAAGACCTGGTGGCTGAGTTCCAGGATAAATTTCTAAATACAAGGTGTGAAATGTCATCATATCTACCAGAACATATATTTTATACCATATTTGGAAGGTTTATTTGGCATATATTGCCAAAAGCTACAATGACCATGAAATGAAGGAAGTTCTTCTTAAATTGTCCTGTATTTGGACAGTATATAAATTGATTGACAATTTGAAACAAAGGTTTCAAAAAATGAGCAAATAGCAGCCACATTGTCAGATTTTTTTCTTTCTTGGTGGGTCTTTTTGTCGTCAAAAGTAGGCAATTTCGAAGGAAACCAAATCTCTTGAGTGTCACTGTTCTAAAATTTTCAACGACACATCTGTCCCTTCTCCATAAATCCTTTAGATTCTGAGGATTAGAATGATAAAGTCCTGCTATGAAGGCTTTCAGTTTGGGTAGTGAGGTGCCATGATAAATATGTTTTTGAGTATTACTATTGATGCACATAGAATGCTTTACTTGTATTTCAGTATTAGTGTATTTCACTACATCTTGTAGCATATCGTCTGTTACAAACAATTTCCAACATCGAATCGCAGTGTTGGCATTCTGTCCAATAGGTTTCACCCCTGGAAAGAGCCTAATAACATTTTCTGACCTAATTCTAATGTTGGATCATTCAGGTTATACATGCCCATTTTGTAGCACTTTGACTAGTCAAATATTTATTTCCATTATTGTTTTCTTCCTCATCTGAATCACAGTCTTCATTCTGTACTTCTCTGTCACGTCTTGCTAACTTTGGCTTACATGATCCAAGTCATCATCAGTAGCTGAGTCATCTGATGACGTACATTCAACCTCCTCCCAAAGTTGTAAAAGTGGATTTTCATGTGACATTGCACAGAATTGGGCTAATTCTACAAGAAATATCAAAAGAAAACATTTAATAAAACAAATTATAAATACACAAAAATGTAACATGGAGAATAAGGTGGGTAAAACTCACCCGCTGATACATTGACATATGTGCATACACCTTGCTATTCGTCTACTGAGCAGGTGAACAGAAAGATTGCTTCCTGTATTCCCCAGCACAGCTACTGAGATGCACAGCTGGCTCCCATTACGCTAAAGTAAATAGTTTCATTAGAAAAGTACAGTATGGGCATCTGTTCCCCTGAGTGAGGAACCAGGGATAGAAGGGCTCAAGACTGATGGGAAGATGCTCTTGCCCTCCTACGCATGCAAGGAAGTAATTCTTCTCTCCAGAAGATGCACCAAAAGGCGCCATGTTGGAAGTAAACACCAGCCCTCAATAGACAGTGCCAGCACCTTGACCTTGGCCTTCCCAGCTTTCAGAATTGCTACATATTGATTACCCAGTCACAGGTATTTTGTTATAGCAGCACAAACAGACTAAGACACAGAGATAACCTCCTGTATATATGGGAGGCACCCAGGGAAAATGAGTAAACCTCAGAGATGGCTTAAATACTATCATCAGTGGAATCAAAGGAAGGAGGTAATGGGGAAGTCTCGGTGATAGGAAAGGAGCCAGGAAAAGCAAAGAAATCAAGGAACAGGTTTATTTGGCAAAGTAAGTCACTGTCTTCCCCATTGATAAGGGTTTCTAGTGATGTACAGTCATCCTTCTCTTCCTGGTACAGAGAGAGAGACATCCGTACAAATGGAGATTTCCTTTATAGATGTGAATTTTTCTCACAATTGGAAAAGTTCTCTATTTTCAGAGCTTCTCCCACGTCTGCTATTTCCCAAAATAATAAACTCAAAATAATCCTTAAGCACAAGAGGCATATTTTGGAGTGGCATATTCTGTTCTCCTACAGTCATATTTTGGGGTGCCCTATTCTGAGCCCCATCAGCATCTATTTATATAGCAGGCATTCTTAGAAAGGTTTATTTCAGCTTCTGGCTGTCAAATCCCCAAAAGCTGTTTGTTGGCAGAAAAGGCCAGCCTCCCTCATTGGCTAATCTTGTCCCCACCCACGTGAATACACTCTCTCTCCTCTTCCCGTCTTCTGTGCCCATATCCTGTTCTTTCTCTTGGCCTTCACATCTGCTTTTATTCTGGGCTACTTGGTGGCAGGGGATGGGGAAGCCATGTAATTTCAGGAGAACCAGAATGTGCTAACAGGCAAGATCCATGAAAGTAACAACCATGTGCCTTTAACTATTTATATTTTCCTTTGTCAGCTAGATGTGACAGTTACTTATCCATTAGCCTTAGGTTCCATAAATACCTTTCTTTACTCCTTCCCAATCATTCGGAGTTTGAAACCAATAAATAAACTCTCTCACCAGCTGGCTTTCAGAGAGTTTCTGTCAATGGAAGTGGAGGGTAGGAGGAGGTTGGAAGACAAAAGGAAGAATGGGGCCATGTCTTTGGCAAAGTCTCTCGTTGCTGAGACAAAATACCTGGCACCCAAAATTAGGGAAGGAGAGGTTTATTTAGCTCACAGTTTGTGGAGGTTTCAGTCCATAATCGGCTGGCTCCAAGGCAGGGTGGCGTGGCACAGGGTCAACTGTTCATGGCAGTGGAAGACAGCAAAAGCAGCAAGAGCAAAAGAGGAAGAAGAGCAAGCCTCTTTTCCTCCCTTATATTGTAAGTAGGCTACCCCGCTTCCTCGTGGGTGTAGCACTCACACCATCTCCATGCCCTCCTCTTGCACAGGCTTGAGAAGTTTGCAAAGTGAGGACCCTGGCCTCTTGCTGAGTCACTTATTTAAACTTCTAAATTTCTCAAGTTGACACAGCTATTAACCATTACAGGCCATTTTTTTCTCTGCCTAGGCGATGGCCTCCAGTAGCCGTGGTGTCTCTGAATGACTTCAGGCTCCCAGGGCTCTGCCCGCAGTGAGGGTGCGCGCTCTGCTTCCTAAAGAGGAATAGAGGGGTGAGTGCAACAGCAGCCCCTGTAGGGATCCCACTGGTTTCTGTGGCCAAAAAACATGGGCTCCATGCACATGGCTTTTCCTGCTGTTCCTCCAACCCTTTCTGCAGCTGCTAATCCTTAGGTAATGTTCCCTTCAGTTATTTTGCAAATCTAGCCATCTTCCAGGGAGATTTCTTTCTTTCCTTCTTGTTTCATTTTTTGAGACAGGGTATCACTGCGTAGTTGGGGCTGGCCTTGAACTCACTCTGTAGCCAAGGCTGGCCTTGGACTTGTGGTGATTCTCCTGTCTCAGCCTCCCCTGGGCTTACAGGTGCAGGCTTATTGTTTTGTTGAAGTATAATGACATGGACTAAATGGTATATATTTAAACTCTATAACTTGATAAGCTTTAATGTAAGTATACACTGATCCCATTGAAGGGGCGAGGGACATTTCCCTGTACCCTCTGAAGTTTTGCTGAAATGAAACAATAGATAAACAAGGGGAAAAGGCATGCAGATTTATTCATGTGCATGGGGGAATCATCGGGAAAGGATCCCTCAATGACCCAGTAAGGTGCGGATACTTATAGAGGAGAGGGAGGGGAGAATGGAGGTGATTTGGAGGGGTAGTAAGTGATTTTTATGGGGAATGAAAGAGCCAAGAGAACAGACAATAGTCTGTAAACTGTTCTCCTTGGAAGAACGAATGGACTCGGGAGGTGAACAGCAGCTTGTGCCGAAGTCGACACCGGCATGATTACACTCCTCAGTCTTCCTTCCTGCAATGAGAGTTTAGTTAATGAACTCTGGAGGAGGAGGGCAAAGGCAACCGTTTTCCTCTTTGGTGCATCTGGTCTTTTTGTGGATATGGGAATGTCAGAGCGAAGCTTCTCCAAGCCTCTGCCACTCTGCAAATGCCTTTTTACTTAAAATAATTAGCATCCCAGGACGGTATGGTCCGAGCTTCAACCCCACGATCATCTCGGTAACAATAACGAACACGTCCACGGCCTGCCGAAGTTTCCTGTGCTCCTTTGTAATCCTCCCTCTCTTTCCCTGGTGGCTCCTCTGCTTTCTGTCATTACATCTTGCATTTCCTAGAATTTAATAAATGGAATCATGTAGGATGTGTCACTATTAATTTTTTTAATCTTTTATGCAGCATAATTAAATTCATCTATGTTGTATATTTTTATCAGTTATTCTTTTTTATTGCTGAATAGTGTTCTGTTGTATGTATGTATCAGATTTTTGCTTTTTTTTTTTTTTCCATTCACCTCTTCATGGACTTTTGGGTTATTTTCACTTTTGAGCTATTATAAATAAGGCTACCATGACCACTTATGTACAAGTCTTTGTATGGTTATCTGCTTTTATTTCTCTTGGTTAAATATCTAAATTTAGAATGGCTGGGTTGTATGGCAAGTTGCATGTCAAAATTTTTAAGAAACAACCAAATAGTCCCCAAAATCATATTACCTTACATTCTTAACAGCAGAGGGTGAGAATGCCAGTTGCTTCAGGTCTATACCAACACGTGAAGTGGTTAGTTTTTGACTTTAGCCACTCTACTCCCTCCCACACTTTGGTAACCAGTTCCCGGAATTCACAGCTCTCTGCTTACAATCCTATAGTGCTTTCTCTGTTCCTGGGTGGATGCTGGCTCCACACAAGCACTAAGTGACATGGCCCTCATCTCATGGTAGATAAATGAATGAATTGACACAGGGTTAGCAACGATTTAAAAATCAAGAATCACGGCTCTGCACGAGGAGACTGTGATCACACACCCGAATTCAATGTGTTAAATTCTCTTTCCATTTTTTTCTTCCTTGCATTTAATTTTTTTTTTTTTTACTAAGACAGGGCTGCCTTACTTCTCTCAGTACTAAGTAATAGAAATCCAGGTCTTTATATAATCCTGGTAGGCACTTCTAATGGCTGACAAGAGAAATCTCAGGTAGCCCCTTTACCACTAACTGGAACAAAGGAAAATGAAAACACTAGAAAATGTTCTTCTATCTCCTTTGAATACGACAATGTCAGTGTTATTTCTAATGCAGGAGTTTAATCATGAATCTGAAGCTCAGAGCTTGTTGCTATGGCTGTGGAGACCACCTGTAGCTCCACGAAGGGCGCAATTATAATCAGTCTCGCTTGAGAATGTGTCGCTCTGGCAATGTTCCACGCGAGGTCTGTTTTCAGCGAGATGTACGGACTTGTGTGTTTTCTCTATTAAGTCAAAAGAGGGTTACAGGCACTTTGCTCAAATCCCATTTGCACAAAGGTAAAATAATAATAGTAATGACTAACTAAAACCTGTTATTCTTTGGGGTGTCTTATTTAAACAGACTTTAAAAGAAACATTTGTGTGCATTAATGGCAATAAAAGTTTGAGAAGACATGTGGGAAATGAAAATGTGGCCAAGATCAGGGTCAAGGTTAACAGTGGAGTTGCCCTGGGTAGCTTTGGGCCATTCTTCCTGGGTCTCCACAGCTGGAGAAGGAAGAGCAGGAGGGAAGGTTCTGGAAGTTTGAGGAGGTATGGAGGGGGCTGTGAAACAGAAGCCAAAGTGTGAAAGAACCTCCTTTTTTAAAAAGTCAAACCTTTGATGGAGCATCTTGAGTCCTTCCTCATGCACTGACTGAGGGAACACAGCACCAAGGTGAGCTCCCTCCTCCTTTTGCTGTCACTGGAAGCCATAGGCAAGGCCACCTGCGGCACAGAACTATGAGCTGTCTCTGCAGAGACACGATGCGCACCTCACAGGACGTCCCCTTTGAGTCACTGTTCCAACAGTGAAGATAGAGTGGCAAAGACCCAGCCCTTCTCTCTCAGCAGAATCTCCTCAGTGCTGAGGGTGTGGCTATGTGACACCGGGGATAGATTTCAAGGGGCGATCTCAGGCTGGAAGTGGAGAGAAGGTAGACACTGCCTGTGGAAATTGAGACCTGATCCTTAGCTCCATTTCAGAAGGACCACCTGGTCTTGGGGTTGTAGTTTTCAGTCTGTTGTTGCTATAACAAAATACCCAAAGCTGGGTACTTTAAGAATATCGCTCACATCTGGAGGTTCAAGGTCATGGCACTGGCTTCCGCTTGGCCTGGCAAGGCCCTTGTGACAGATGGCATGGAAATAGCAATAGTGTGCAGGAACAGGAGATCGCATTGTGAGACAGGAAGCCGGAGAGTGAGGAGGGCCAGTCTTGTTCTTTTAAAAGAACTCCTCTCACAGGAGCTGACGGGGCTACTTCGAGGAGAGAACTATGTTAATCCCTTCCCGGTGATGTAACTGCCTCCCTCCAGGCCCCTGTTCTAAAGGTTCCCCACCTCCCACACTGAGGACTCAGCTTCCAGCACAGGAGCGCTTGGGATCCATGCAGGGGACACAGACACCTCAGAGCAGAAGAGCAAAAACCTGCAGGTCTTCATCTCCAAAGACTGCATGGTCATTTCTGGATGCCCAGTTTTTCATGTCATTTCAGAGCTTTGGGCACTTGGTTCCCTCCACAGTTCTTTTCATGAACTTATACCAAAACAAGCGCCCACCCTTGGGAGAAGGCTTTCTTGAATTTAGTTCCCCGGACCACCTGCTTCTGCAACTCCTGGACCATGAATGAAAAGTGCAGGTTCTTGCTCCCCACCTGAGTTTCTGAATCAGTATTGCTGGGTGCAGTTTTGTTGGGGATCCCACTATAGTCTAAGTTCAGAATTTGTAGAGGCCTAAAATTCACTTGGAAACAGAAGAGACCTAGAATAGCAAAGGCAATTCTGGGCAACAAAGGCAAGGCAGGAGGCATCATAATCCCTGACTTGAAATTGTACTACAAAGCTACTGTGATGAAATCAGCATGGTACTGACAAAAAAAAAACAAAACAAAAAAAACCAAAAAAAACAGACCTGAGGATCAGTGGAACAGATTAGAAGATGCGGACACAACTACAAACACACTCAGCCACCTTATCTTTGACAAAGGGGCCAAACATATTCACTGGAAGAAAGATAGCCTCTTTAATAAATGGTGCTGGAGAAACTGGCTTTCCACACACCAAAGACTAAAACTAGACCCATGTCTATCACCATGCACTAAACTAAAGTCAAAATGGATCAAAGATCTAAATATCAAAATAGAAACACTAAATCTACTGGAAGAGAAAGGAGGTAGAAATCTTGAAGACATAGGCGTAGGCAGAGACTTCATGAACAAAACCCAAACTGCATGGGAAATACTTCAAAGAATTAACTGGGACCTCATCTTATTAAAAAGGTTTTGCACATCAAAAGAAATCACCAACAGAGTGAAGAGACAACCCACAGAGTGAGAAAAAATTTTAGCCACTGTCCCTCAGACAAAGGACTTCTATCTAGAACATATAAAGAATTGAAAAAAATCAGGCCCCCCAAATTCAAAGACCCAACCCAAAAGTGGGCATCTGAGATAAATGCCCACTTCTCAGATGAAGAAATACAAACAGCAAGTAAATATATGAAACTATGTTCAATATCATTGGTCATTTGAGAGAAGCAAATTAAAACAACACTGAGATTCCATCTCACCCCAGAAAGAATGGCTGTCATCAAAAAATCAACCAATAACAAATGCTGGCGGGGCTGTGGGGAAAAAGGAACCCTTCTCCACTGTTGGTGGGAGTGCAGACTGGTACAACCACTGTGGAAATCAGTGTTGATATTCCTCAAAAAGCTAGGATTAGATGTCCCATTGGACCCAACTATTCCCTTCCTGGGTATCTTCCCGGAAGAATTAAAAACATCGTACCACATCGATATATGTGCACCCATGTTTATAGCAGCACAATTTGTAATAGCTAGATCATGGAAACAACCCAAATGCCCATCAACTGAGGAATGAATAAAAAAGATGTGGTCTTTTCATACAATGGAGTACTACTCAGCTATAAAGAAGGATAAACTCGAAGCTTTTGTAGGTAAATGGATGCAGCTAGAGACCATACTCTTAAGTGACATAAATCAAACTTGCATGTGTAAACATCATATTGTCTCCCTAGCATAAGAAATTGAAAGAGTAAATAAAATCCAAAATGTATAATAGATATTGTGAAAGGGAAAGAAACTGCTCAAAAGGAAAGAACAACTGGGATGGGGGAAAGGAGAAAAGAAGGAAGGGAAAAGAAAAGAAAAAATATATATATACACAAGATTGCTAAGATAATTATACTACTAATTTCTGTTAGTTCATTGAAAAGAATGGTTTGTGCTTATATCGTTTGATCGATTTTGCATGCCTGTATCTTGTAATCTGAGCAACCACTTTGAAGATAACAATACACAATATATTAACCATTGTTAATTCCCTATTATCTTGTTTTGAAATTCTGTATCATTGTTTTTATTATTTTTCTCTTTAAAATAAAAAAAAGAATTTGTAGGGGATTCTGCTATATTCTGATTTTGAATTTTAGAACTTTGCCTACAGGGTCACAGACACTGGGCAAATCATCGCAGTTCAAGCAGAACCAGGCAATTTCTCTTGCTCCCTGGACGGCTCATTCCTGGCCCGCACTGGGGCCCCTCCGCCCTCTGTGTGCGGCCAGCAGGTCCTTGGCTCACGTCTTGCCGTCAACTTAGGGATGCTCAGGACATGAAAATGCATTTTTATGATGGCTCTGGGAAAACACCTACAAAGATAAATCTTATGCACAAAATAGATAAAAACCAAAAGATTCCCCTAAATCAGAATGAAATGTGTTGCGTGATCTGCAGCTGTGACCCAGCTCTGTTAATTGTTGCCATCTATGGGAGGTGCGTAGTCACCTGACCACTTCAAATATCATCCACGCACTCTACTAAGCAGCCCTGGTGGGCGGGAAGTTCCCAGGAGGCTCTTACCCCCCGGGATCTGTCACTTAGAGGAGCAGGAGGTGAGCACCCCCTAGGAGTGGCTGGGTCTGCTACCCTGTGGGCATCCTGGCCTTTCCATTTTACACCTCACCGCGAATCATCTTCGTAGTGGCCCACCTCACTCTTAGTCAGATGTCGCAGGCTTGCTTTTCCATCCCAGGGCCATACTGTAATGTCATCTAGCCTGTGCTATAAAGTCCTCTTTCTCAGAAACCTGTTTTGTTACTTATCATGATTCCATAGGAGCATGCTTCCCAGAATGCATCGAGGTATACACATTGCCCACTGTGGAGGAAGCAATCAGTTCGCAGGAAATAAAATTGAACAGTGAGAACACATTTATTCCTCCAATTCTCAGGTTAGTAATTATCTTTTTGGAGAGTGTGCAGTCCAATTCATAGGACTGACAAAGTTTCAGTTTCCTACTGTGAAGGCATAGGATTCTTGCAATTATAATTACCTAGCTGTAATGTCTGACACTACCATATTCATCAGAAAGCAAAATTCCAACTCCTGAGCCCTTGTCATAGCATCAGGCGTCTGTGAGAAAAGACTGAGCTGTCTCGTGAATCTTTAAAGACTCCAATGTGTCATCAAATGGAAAATAAGGATTTATTTTTCTTTTGGGTCAATCTGAAGCATTCAGTCTATTATTTCCTTTGGGCATTTGAGACCCACAAACCAAAATGATGATGGGCAATATTTGAGGTTGTCTAGTTTACATAGATTATTACATTAGCTATCACGTTCATAGAGGGACCCCGGCCTTTGGGGGCTTTGGTTGAGGAGATATTACCAAGCATGGGGAAAGACCTGAGAGCGGAGAGAAGGCAGGTTAACTGGGGGCCTCGGGCCCAGGTTCCCCGGTTTTTTATTAGGTACAGAAGCCAGCAACCCAGAAATGTGAATGAGTCTCTGACACACATACTGAAAAAAAAAAGAGCCCAAAATATTATAAGTATGTAAGGCTGGCTCAATATTAGGAAATTCATTGCAATCTACCACGTAAACAGGCTAAATTAAAAAGCTACATAATTACATCAGTCCATGCATTAAAATACTTAGCAAAATTCAACACCCATTCACGACAAACCAAAAAGACAAACACAAGAACAAAAAGTAGGAACAGTGGAGAACTTCTCAGCTTGTGAAAGACCATCTACAGTAAAACAGTGCACATTCTATGGAATGGTGGAAAGCTGAAGGCTTTTTCTCTAAGATCTGGAACACACCAAGGGTGTCTGTTTTTAACCACTCTTATTTGACATGGTGTTATAAGTTCCAACCACAGCAAAAAGGAAAGAATCAGAAATAAAAGACACACATGCAGGTTGAAAAGAAGAAGTAAAACTGCCCCTGTTTCAGATGAAATCACTGCTAAAAAATCTCAAAGGGGAAAAATATCTCTCAAGAGCTATTTACAATGAGTTACAATAAGTAACAGTAGCTCTCGAGAGCTTATTCTTGCTTATCTGAAATTTTGTACCCTTTGACTGCTGCATTGTAAAATAAAAACAGCTATAGAAAACTTCAGTAAAACATACAGCTTACCGAATCATGTCAACATATAGCAAGCACCACCCAAGTTAAGAAGAGCTTCGCCAGCCCTCTAGACTTCCTCCTGGATCCCCATCGTAATCACCACCTCCCCATTCTTTACTATTTACTGCTATCTCGACTCTCAAGGTAACGAACCACAATTTCGTGGTTTCTTCATTGCTTTCAAACCCAAACTGGTATTCCCAGTTCAAGGTCACAGCCATGATTGTTCATACAGAAGAAAGGAAACTCAGATGCAATGGACAAAAGTTTAAGTAAAAGCTCTACTCTCGAGTTAAAACTGGAAATCTCTGAAGCTGCTTGTGAAATATATATATATATATATATATATATATATATATATATATAATATACTATGTATATTATACATTATTCCTTAGCTTGGCTGAAAAGGCAAAAAGACAATGAGTAACCCATTTCCTAAGCGTCTGGAAACTGGATAGCAGTCTCGAATTACCATTTATTATCAGGGAAAAAAGGAAATTCAGCTCTTCTTGGAGAGGACTCTAGCTCGAGAATAGGAAATATACAAAATGAACTGGAACATCTCTGAGAAAGCTCTTCAAAATTACCGGGGTCATGTCTAAAGGACTCAAAAGCCAGCTTGAAGAGACTGCAGCAGCCCAGAGATGACGAAGTACAAGTTTCAGTACTGTTGAAGGCACTATGCTGAACCCATCGAACGTATTTGTAACCATAAGCTCATAATAGCGTTTTAAAAATAGATTGTGGCACCTTCAAAACATAGTGGGGAATCAATCACTATACTGCAATCCAGTGAGTAAAAGGAAAAAGGGTCAAGCGCTTCCCCTACCTTTCCCATGTGAACTAGACCACCAGGTAACGGAATAGTGGAAGGGAGGCAGTGTCCCCCCGGGAAACTATCAACCCCAGCACGTGCGCACGAGGGTCGCCAGCCCTCTGCTCCTGGATGGAGCCAAAGCCTAGAGCATCGGTAAAGCCCGCTCTGGCTTTATGAGGGTGCGGCCAGAGAAGACTGGCGTGGCTCAGCGAACTGGTGGAGAAGACCCACTCTCCATGTGGGCGGACAGGATCCCACCCACGTGGGCCTGGGTGGGACAAGAGAACAGGAAAGAGAACCTCGCTGGCTCACTCCGAATCTTCCTTTCGATTGGGCGCGTTTTCTGCTGCTGTTGGCCCCGGACTTGAGACTGCGGGTTCTTGCGTCTTTGAACCCTGGGGTTTGCACCAGCAGCCTTCCAGGAGACGCTTGTACCTGCAGCCTCAGGCTGGGGCTGCATCCCGTGTTTCTCTGAGGCGTTCGGCTTCCTGGGCTGAGACGCTGTGGGCTTTCCTGCTTCTCCAGGTTGCAGACGGCCATTGCAGTAGTTTTCAGCCTCTGTGATAGTATGAACTAATTTAATAAGTCCCCATTTATATAAAAATATATTCTACTGGTTCTGTAATACAATGAACAAGAAATTCTGGAACTGGAATATCATATTTTGCAACTCACAAGGAATGGTAGTCACTAAGCATCAATGGCTGAGAAGATCACAAGGGAGGCAGCCAGAAATCCCATGCCTGCTGGCCAAACACAGCCCAGAATCTCCCCAGAGGAACTGCACTGGATTCTAATCCAGTCTCCAGACCAGCTGCCAACTGGCAGGAAATACAAAGGATGGAGAGGATGGCGAGCTGAATCGTGAATGTGTAAGCTACGACAACAACAACAACAACAAAAACAGGCCCAGGTTCTTCAACTGGTACATTGTAAAGAAATGAAGGGATGGAGCAGAAACCTAAAACTGGAAAAGACTTAAAGGGATATCAAATTTTTAAGAACTTGCCATGCACATATATATATATGTTTCTGCATTTTCTTCTAACCTAAAGCATTGGTATCAAAACATCCGATGATGATCTAATCTTACTTCTCGTGGAAGTCATGGGTTCTTTTATTCTTAGAAGCTCGGGTAACTTTTTCTTTTTCAGTAAAATCCAGTACATTTACCAGAATTGGCCTTGGTGTTGATCATACCAGCGTGATCATGGGATATATAGTGTGCTCTTTCATATGTAGTTTCATTTTTTTTCCCGCTATTTCAGGAAAGTTGTCTTGACTTACACGTTTTAGTGTATGTGTGTTCCCCTCCCCCTTGCTTTGGTTTTCTTCTTCAGGGACTCTTATTTTCCTCACTGTTGTTTACTTTCAGTGTTTGCCATTTTCCTCTCAAATCCTTTTCTCTCTTTTTAAATTCTCTTCTTGTTTGACCTTACATTTATCTTTCTAAAGAGAGTGTATTGTTTATCCACTCTTGTATTTTTTCTACTTTATTCTTCATTTCTGAAATGACTTTTTCATCTTATTTCTAATTCTCTCTAGGATTTTGTCTGCTTGTTTCTGAGTTTTTCTAATTCTGATTTGCTTTACTTTCATGGCTTTTGTCATTGTCATAATGCTTTTTAGCTTGTTTGGAAGACTTTAATTCTACTTGGTGGCACATCTTGTGGCAGTAATTTGTCATCTGGTGGGACATTATTCAGCACCTTATTTCCTTCCTTCCTTCCCGGTTGCTTCTGTCTTTTCCTTCCTGTACAGTTGCTGCTATATGGGCTGTGATTTGTCCCTGACCACCTGAGGTGTCTGAGGTTTGCAGCAACACCTTACTACCTAGTTGTGTTGTAAATGTTGTCAGTCTCTGAGTTTGCTATCTAGTTTTTACGTGCATATTTTGAGAAATCCCCAAAATCACTATGCCCACCTTCTTATTCCTGGAATCTTTCTTCTTTTGTTTTTTAAATGCCCTCCCATGGGGATCACTTATAACGGTTCCCCGTCGTTCTATTTCATGGGAGGACTGAAGTATCTCAGTGGATCCTTTTTCTGGATTTTTTGGCTACTTCCAATTCTTTACTGCATGAACAGCGAGGTGGTAAACCTCGCATCTGGATCCCAGGCGCCTTTCCTGGGAAGCACACAGAGACCTTTCGCGGGGAAGCACCCCCACCTGCCCTGCGCTCAGCAGCACAGTGCAGCACTTGCTCCACACCCTGTGACATCAGACTCGGTTCTCTGGCCTTGACATTTGAGTGTTCTACTCAGGGACCATCGAGACCGACCTGCACATCTCATGCTGGCATATATCTCAGCCACTGCCAGGACTCCAAGTCTCTTGTCCCTGGCATTCCCTCTTCCACCCTTCTCAGCATATTCCCTAACCCCATAACATTCCTCTGAAATCCTTGCCCTCCCTCTGTCTTCTGGGGCTCCTGTTCTGTGACCCGCAAATCCCCCAGGAGGTTTCCAGCTACTTGGTGGTAGAATTACATTTCCCAGAGTTCCCTTTGCTTTTTGGGTTAAGACAGGCCACAAGAACCATTCTGAGGCATGGCTTCAGGCATAGAAATGCAGCTAACGTCATTTAGTCCCACACTTATCCTTGCAACCAGAGCTCCCCTCAAAGTGGACAACCTTGCCTTCCCTCTAAACAGCCACGCAGAAGTGTCACGCAGAGCCTCTGTCCTCGTGTGGCTTGTGTGTGGCTTGAGGTGTGCATGGTGCACGTAACTGCTACCAACGTTGTTTCCCTCATAGGAGCTGGAAATCTGACTTCTTCGTTGTGAGATACATTCCCAAGCTAGGATCTCCCTCAAAGGGTTGGCCAAAAGATGCCGGGTAATGATCACTGTGATGAATGTCCACTGGTAATGTCACATTGCCATCACGGCTGGGATGCTGCCCAGGCCTCTATCTCCTAGTTCAGGGAGGGTTTGGGGAAGCAGGATTTACCTCCAGTGGATGCAGAGGAGAAAAGAAAAAATGAGCCACCCTCGTGTCAAATATCTGTAAATTCTCACAGCGAGGGGCCATTTTCTTTCATCTCTGAATTGCTTTAAAGCAATTTACAAAGCAATAACATCTATTTTTTAATATTACAAATACAAAGCATGGATTTTTAAAAAGTTATTTTAAACTGCAGAAATAAAATCACCTATAATCCCTACTCCATTGTCAACATTTCATATTTATCCTTCCGTTCTTTTATCAGGGCAGAAATATAAAATATACCATATGAGCTTTTTAAAAAATACATTATGTATAATATTTTACTTTAAAAAATAGAGCATTAATACTTTTCTACATTATTAAATATTCAGTATCATTTTTCATTCTATCATATTTTAGCTTATTTACCTAATTGAGAACACTTAGTCTTTGTGCAGATTTTGTAGAATTATAAGCAACATTATGATGGTCATCTTTGTACATAAACCTTCACACATAAAAATGGTTACTTCCTTAGAATAGTTTCTAGATATGGACTTCTGGAGTCAAAGAATATGCAAAATATTAAGGCTTCTAAATCAAATGTTTTAATTCCCAACAACCAAAATGACTTCTAGCTCCTTCCTGAAAACCTGGGACGGGCACTAAGAACTAAGTAGGTGGTTTTCATCCCATTTGCCATGAGCCAAGAAATGTCTGTATTGTGAGGTAAAATTAAACTTTAAGGAGAATCCATACCTTAAGAGACCCAGAATTGTAGAGGCAAAATATTACCAGTCCCAGATTTCATTTGTCCATAATCCCATTCTGCCCCCTTTCCATATTGCAGGATTGAGTCTCCCTGGCCTGACTTTTCATTTTGTTTTTGTTTTGTTTTATTTGGAGGTGCTAGGGATTGAACCATTGAACCTAGGGCCTTTGCACTGAGCTACATCCGCAGCCCTATTTTCTATTTTGCCACAGGGTTTTGCTAAGTCGGTAAGTTGCTCAGGCTGGGCTCAAGTTTGCCATCTTCTTGCCTCAGCCTTCCAAATGCTGGAATTTCAGGAATATGCCCCCACTCCCAACTAGAACCTTCCAACTGTACCTGAAAGATATCTCAGGAAGAGAGGAGAAAGCGTCTTGTTTTCCTCCACATCTCTGGAGTCTGTTTTGCATAATAAAGCTGTTCTTACACACATAACTGGACTTCAGATAGTGTTACTCCGAAAGTAAATTTTTATATGCACAGTGTCTATAATTCGGATTGTTTTGATACTGTATTAATATTTAATATTGCTTTTAATACTTAGCATCTCCATTTACTGGAAAGTTTGAATACTTTGAGTTTATTTATTAAGACAAAGGAGGATCATTGTCACTTTCATATTTACCTAAATACTGAATAGTTAAGAACAAGAAACAAGTGAGCCAACTCAAACCTCTCCTCTTTAGAAAGAAAGAAAGAAAGATAGTTATAGATAGATAGATAGATAGATAGATGATAGAAAGAAAGAAAGAAAGAAAACTCAGTTCCTGATGTTTTTAAAGACTTTGAGATGTTACATCTTAGAGACTTTACATAAGCAGAGAAGAATCAAAACATGCTCTCCTGGTCAAAACCACTTCAAGATTCAGTGCTAAAAGATGTTTTGTTCAATGTTTTGTTATATCGCTCTGAAGGTTGCAAAACTATGCTACCTACTTTTGACCCCTGCAAGAAAACCCCAATAACTGGACATTGACAAGAAAAGCTACCAAATTATACAGAGCAAGCACTGAGCTATGACATTACATATCAAAGTTACGAGGTGTGGCCGAAGTACTACTTAGAAATATCCTGCTTTAAATGCAAATATTAGAAAAGAGAAAGGCTGAAGATAAATGATCCGAATTTCTCTCTCAGGAAGAACAGTGAATAAATGAAAAGATAAGGTGAAAGAAACAATAAAGATAAAAGCAAAAATTAATAAAATAGAAGCAGGTGTGCCACATAGAAAAATCAATAGAAACCGAAGTTTTGTTTTTATATTAATGAATTTTAAACCTTTGCAGGACTGGACAAGCAAAAAGAAAACACAAATGTCCGTATCAGGAATGAGAAGAGAGACATTAGTGCAGATTCCACACGTACTAAAAAGAGAATAAGATATTACGAATAACTTTGTGAAAATAAATTTGAAAACCTAGATGAAAGAAATCATTTTCCCCAAAACACAGTATCTCAAAACAAAATAAGATAAAGATCCTGAATATCCTTGTATTTGTTCCAGAAACTGAATCCATAATTAAACATTTTCTCATGAAGAAATCTCTGGCTAGGTTTCCCTAGTCTAGGGAACATGTAAAGAAAAGATAATATTAATCTTATAAAATCTCTACCTATGTCATAAGATTGTAAGGAGGATTAAAAGATTATATATATATATTTATTTACTTATTATGTTATCTACATATATATATATATATATATATATATTCAGAACTGAGAAAATCCAAAGGAATATATATATATTCAATACTCAATCATTCAATCAGTGATTAAAACTAATGTTACGATTTTGATCTAAAATGCTCCCCCAAAGTCTCATGTGTGTGGAAGGTGACTGGACCATGGGGGTGCTCCACTCATCAGTGGATCTACCTGTTGAATGAGCTGTTAAGAAGGGAAGTAATGGGCCGGTGAGATGGCTCAGCGGCGTAAGCGCCTGCCTTGCAAGCGCGAGGGCCCGAGTTCAACTCCTGGAACCCACATACGAAAAAGGGGCAGGTGATATCACTCAGCGGCACGGGCGCCTGCTGGCGCGTGAGGTCCTGAGGTCGACCCCCCGGTACCCACAAAAAAAAAAAAAAAAAGAAGGGAAGTAATAAGAGGTGGGTCCCTGGCTCCTCCCTTCTCTCTCTACTTTCTGAATGCCATAGGTTGAGCAGCTTTTCCTCCACCAGGCCCTTCCATAATACTTTCTGCCTTGGACTCTGCTAACCATGGACTGAATCCCCCAAAACTGTGAGTCAAATTAAATTTGTTCTCCCTTAAGTCGTGGATGTTGGGTATATTGTCCCGGCGATGGGAAGGTGACCAATACAGACAGTTTCACTTCTGCTGTCCCATAGACACAATGATAATATTGAAGTCTTTGCTTTGTTTACCCAATAAGTATGGTGGTAGCTATAAAAGATTTGTGTTTGTTTTTGGTTTATAGACAACCTTAATCAGATGGTAGAAATTGTTTGCCAAGAATTTTATTAAGATGAGATCAAGCATTGGTGGTATAGTGATGAACATAGCTGCCTTCAAGACTGGGTATTGACTTTTTTACAGTGGAGGATGGAACCCAGGGCCTGGACATGTGCTAGGCAAGTGCTCCAGCACTGAGCTACACCCTAGCGAGAGTCTTTTTTTTTTTCTCTTTTATTGCGGTACTGGGGATTGAATCCAGGCCTTCATACACATTAGACAAGCACGTTGGCACTGAGCTATATCCCCAGCCCACAGATTGAATTTTGTTAAATGCTGTTTCTTCATCTACTAATCATACTGTTTTGTCCTATATGCTTTTAAAGTGAATTATACTACTTGTTTTTCAATTATTAATCTCACTTACACTCCTGGAATAATGTTATGATGTATTACCATTTTTCTATATTGCAGGATTCAATTTGTTGTTATTTTACTTAGGATTTTCTGTGTTTTTGAGAAACATTGATCTATAATTTTCTGTTCTTATGAGGTGCATATTGATTTCAGAAGCTAAAAATGTGAGAAATTGCATATTCATGCTTGCTGTTGAGCCAGGTGTGGTGGTGCACACTGTAATCCCAATACTCAGGAGGCTGAGGCAGGAAGATAGCTGGGAGTTTGAGGCCAGTCTGGGCTACATAGTGAGCTCAAAATCAGGCTGGACTACATGGCAAGAACCTGTCTCAAAAAGGAAAAAGGCTTCCTGCCCATTGGTTTTAAAACTGTTTTGACTCAAACAATAGGAAATGCATATTGTATGTGTGTATGAAATAGAAGTTTTGTGAAACGATTGTTATCCTTAATAAGAGGGAATCACTTTCCTATTTCCTATTTAGTTCCCCTCTGTCTCTTCTTTATTTTTCATTTTTTATTATTATTACTTTTTTGTGTGTGAGACAGGGTCTCACTATGTAGTACAGGCTGGCCTTGAACTCATATGTAGCCCAGGCTGGCCTCGATCTTGCGGTGATCCTCCTGCCTCAGCCTCCCGAGTGGTGGGATTACAGGTGTGTGCCACTACGCCTGGCTATCTTCTATTATTTTAATGGTGGTTGTGAAGCACTAAATTGATTTCATGACCCAGTAATAGTTGCTGTGTGCACCCTGGGAAACATTGCTTGCATACAGTAAGCCCAATATAGGTGTTATTATTGCTGTTGTTATTGTTATAAATTATGGATCTTCAGCACATTGTCCAATACCTGGCACATAGTAAGCATTTGACTATAAATGAACAAATTTGGTTTTTAGTGGTTTTTAATAGAGTGGTCTCAATAAAAGTTCCGAGGTAGTATCCCCTTTTGAGACATTCTTTACTCTGTTACAAAGAACTAAGGCATCACCCAGGTCCATGTTTGCTTCTTACAATTAACAATGAAAATAAATTTCCCAGCCACCAGCAGGGAGAGAGGCTGTCCTTGAATCGCCATTGCCTGCACGCGAGCTAACTGTGTGCAGGTCTGGTCACCCCACTGTCACTTCAGTTAGGTAAATTACTTTGGTGGTCCCATTGAATTTCGAGTCCTGAGTTTCCTTAACAAAGAAAAGCCTTAGAACCACAACGCAGCATTATAACCCTGTCTTTGGGTATTTAAAGCAAGGTAGTTCAAAGGCAGTGGTAACCATCAAAGCTCTCCTATCACAGAATGTCCAAAGCTAAGAGAGGTTATTATAGCCATCATTTGCAATGGTCTCTCTCCAAATCCTCCAGCCACTTTGGAGAAGAGCTTTTGAACACCTAGTCATGTGATCTAATTAAGACGTGGTTGGAGAAATAAAAATGGTTTTGGCCAAAAGACAAATGCAGACACAATGCTGGTACCCTTTTATGTGTTTCAGAAACACACAGTCCTAAGAGCTCTCAAGCGATACGATCCCGCGCTCAGGTTTCCCGCGGCAACTGGTTCCCAAGACACAGTGCGTCACTGCCATGGAATCAGGGCAGTCTTTAGATTGCAAACAAAGAGGACTTAGGCTGAGACTTTGAATGTGAACCTAAAAAAGAAGAGTAATGTAACGGTGGGGATACATAATAACCATTTTCACTTAGCAAGTAGTTTCAGCACAACTACCGCACTGTTTCTTTGCCCCGTTCCTACTTAGGATCTTATGATCCGTGACATCTAAGTACTAAAAATATTCTGTAATTCAGGGCATTGATTAAATTGGTGTTCCCAAACCTGGCTTACATAGGACTCATCTGAGGAACTCCCCTCCCCTCTTGGTACTGGGGATTGAGCCCAGGGCGTTGGGCATGGTGGACCACATTGCCAGCACTTCTACATTTTATTTTGCGATAAAGTCTAGTCTTAAACTCTGTTCTCCTGCCTCAGCCTCCCCAGTAGCTGAAATTATAAGCTTGTGCCATCATTCCCAACTACATCTGGAAACTCTTGAAAATTAGGGTCTCCAGGCTTTACCTGGACCTGTTTGAATAAGATTCTCTAGGGGATAAAATACAGAGATCTACATTTTCTTTATACAATCCAAGTGGTTTCTTTGTGTGTGGAGAATGAATGCACCTCCTCTGAAGCTAAATTATTATGAGGGAGAGATTTGTATGGTAAAGAAAATAGAATTCATGCACGGTGAATTTCCGACTTTCCACTTGATAAAGAGCTATTCCAACAAGGCCCCCAAAACAATGTTCAGCCAAAAGATAGCAGAAGTCTGTTACTCCTTACAGTCTATTTGTATTTAATATTAGTTGGTCTTATCTGAGATGGATACATTTTTCCACGCTATGTGAACTCGGTATTAGAAGAGAGATAGGACCAATTTTTCAAATTGCCAACCCAGCACGGCATTACTTTACTGTAAGAAATTGTCCCACTATTCCACCCTGAGCAACTTACCCTTTATGAAAAAAGAAAATAGTAACTTTAGCTTAATTCACATTCTCCTTATGAGTTAGGAGACATAAAAATAAGTTCCATTCTTCCATGATTGGAAAGAAAATAGTAATTATATTTTCAACCAGCTGGATGGGTATTAATTATCTAACTATATACCACATACACAAAAAAATCAATGTACTCGTTTCTTGTTTTCCCCCTTTTCCTCTTCATTGTTTTCTTCTAAGATAAATGTTTCCTGAATTTCTCCTTCTACACTTTGCTATATTTGTGACCCCAATATAAATGTGTATTTCCTCCAGTGACTGCCAGTTTTCTCAGAATAATAGGCACCTAGACCTGGAAGGGTGCACGACAGTCATTCAAAATAACAGGCCGATTTCCTATTAGAAAACTAACTCGGTTCCAAAAGTTAAGTGATTCACCGGCATCCACGGCAACGCTAGAATGGGAAGCACATCTCCTGATTTTTAGCAGAACATTCTCCTTGTCTATCATTCTGTTCACTAGATACAACCAAGACCCGAAGTTCTCTGGGATGTAGCAGGATCCTGCAGCCATGGGTCACACAGACAGCGCAGGAGTACATGGGAAAACTGTTGCAGACACATCTAGTCACCCCTACTAGTGCCATGTCAGCAGGAGGACACACAAAGCTCCCTTCCCAAAAGAGTTAAAGACATCACATTATGGTCATCCATGCAGGCCCATGCTTATAGCAGCACAACTTCATGCTTATCCTACAACTTTAGCTTATAGCTAAATCTTGGAAGCAGCCTGTATGTCCATCAACAGATGAATGGATTAAAAAATGCGGCATTTACACACAATGGAGCACTACTCTGCCATAAAGAAGGATACATCTGAGTCATTTCTAGAAAAAGATAAAAGAAAGAAAGGAAAGAAGGAGTAAAAATGGCATTCTATGAAAGAACAGTTTGCACTACAAGCCATTGCCCAAGAGCTTTGACTCCAGACAGCCACCAACTTGTGGTATGCAGCAGGCGAAGTGAGCCCTTCCCATCTGTTACAAAGGGTATGATTGCTTCCTGGAGGATATTCTCAGTGACACTCTTTGTTTGTCTGTTTTTACTGCCAGTGTGTGGATGTAAAGGATGAAATGGTGCTGATTCAGTTTTGTTTTGCTGCTGGTGTAACAGGAATTAGGGAGACAGGAGGATTTTGTAGGGCAGTAAGGATGATCGCCCCAAAATGGAGTCAGGAAGGCCAAAAAGGAGTCTGCTGAGTCAGAATCCCCCAAGGATCTCACAGAAGCATCTGCCAGGTGTCCTGCAGCTGCCTGGGACTCCCCAGAACATGATGAGGCTGGCCATCGGCTCCAGGGCACATGGGCCCCGCACGGGCCCTGTGTGGACACTGCGTAGATTGGACCCTGAGAAGCATGTAGACTCCTATGAGATAGAGATTCTATTGGTTACACAATGGCTGAGCTCCCTTCTAAACTCCTTGAAAACTTCTAGACGAACAGCCTCCTTGAAATTCCTACTCAGGACCCCCTCATGGCTAGCAGATCTACTGCCTTGCCTTTATATCTTTTACTTCCTTGCCTTTAAAGCTTTTAAGTAAATTTGTTTTCACTCTGTTCCCTCTGCCCACAGTTTCCTCAACACTGGGACACAACCCTGTCGTCCCAGTAACACTGGGAGTCTTCCTGTGTCATGCGTTTTACTTACAGTTACTTTTTTACCAGCAGAGCAAATGTCTGAACCGGAGATGATATATAACATCTGATATTACTATGAAAGTAGGTTTGTTCATGCAGGACACCTGAAAGGATTTTGGAGAACCCCAAGAGGTCCCAGGATCACACTTTGAGAACTACTCCTGCTATTAGAGTCTAAAACGAATACTTTCCCTATATGTGATGGATAATGTTGAGGTAAAATAATGACTCTGCTTTAAAGGAAATTTTAAAAAAGTTTATTCTGAGCCAAATATGAGTAGGCATGGACATGGATTCATGTTGCCCTGAAGGACATGAATGCCATGTCCAGTGCAGCTCTTGAAACTCCAGAGGGAGGACAGTGGAGGATGAAGACATGAAGACAAGAGTCAAGATGCAGAAAGCTGAGGTCAGGTGGAGCCCCTCTCCTGACGGGAGAAAGGACTGCCCAACAACTGCAGCACGTTTATTTATACAACCAGCAGAAGGCTGGTGTTTACAGAGAATTTAAGGGGAGGCTAAGATCTGGAACAGGAAGAACATCTAATCTTCAGCAAAACATGCCTTGGTGGTTACACGGGGAACAAGAGAGGAGTTGTCCATATTATCTCAGGGGAAGGCCAAGTCACTTTGTGTGTCAGCTCCCTGAGCTGTGTACACTTCTCCTGGGGCTCTGCCACACTCATGAGAAGCAGTGACCTCATCCTAGATACCCGAGGTACAGACAGCCTCGCTCCCAACATGTGAACTTTCACAACCACAGAACAAAAAAATGTCATAAGTCAACACATTCAATAAATGCATGGTGGGCTCCTCAGATAGGTGGACTACAAGCAAAGCACAGACATCTTTTTGCTAGGCTTCTGAAGTTACCTTGCAGCATTCTTAGCTTTTGGGCTGGTGGAGGCTAAAGGCTGGCTAAGCTTAGTGAAATATTCCAGTAGTCACCAGGATGTGAGGTCAGATACCCGGGTTGAAAGAAAATGGCTGTTAAAGAGACAAAGCCCAAGATCATTTTGGCTCGCAACATTCCATCTCTCTACAATCACCATGTCATGGACGGCCACCGTCACAGAGTCTGCAGGACCTTTAATAAGAAGCCTCTTCTTCAGAGGATCTGAATCCACGTGGTCTGATTCTCAGAGCTTGGATCCTTAAATACTGAATAATATGCTATGCCCCATCTAAGATCCAAATTTACTTACTGATTTTTCTCCCACCTATGTTTGTCCATTCAAGTCTTCAAAGAGAAAACAAACCTCCCCTTCCAGCCACAGTGTCCAAAGAAAGGGCTCAGTGAACATCTCCGAATGGAGGGAGGTGGAGCAAGACTGAGTGAATCGTCCTGCTATCCTTAAACCAGGATGCTTAGCACTGCTATCGAAAGTGAAGTTCTCAGTGAGCCTGCTAACATTTACTCAATAAAGGAACCAACAGAGATGACAAAAAATGCAAATAAACCCAAAAACTGGTTCCTTCAAACCTTGGTGAAGGTTTTATATGTTCATGCGTTTGTATGTATACAGTCATACCTATTTTATCTGCTTGCTAAATAGCTATATAGTTAGATGGTTAAGTAGCATGCAGGTGAGAGCAAAAGAAAATTAGTTTACTTTCATCATGGATATAAAACCCCAATACTGTTGGCAATGACTTCTCTCACAGATTTAAAAATCCTAAGGCCTTATCCATCTTAGCAGGTTAGGAAGTTACCACTCTTTACAGCCATAAACCGTTCACCCCTTTATCAGTTGTCATTTGTCATCCACAATACCTTGACAGTCATATCTCAGAATGCTCCTGATACCCAGAGAAGATGCCAAAAAATTGCCTGTGGGTTCTAAGACTAATCTTTTAACTAGTGGAAATGCACAGACAATGGCTGAAAATCAGAAAAGAGAAAAGATGGGAAGCAGGCTGCCCTGGTGATAATCATCCTCCAGCCCACTCCAGGTAACCTGGGGCAGGGAAGAAATAAGCCATCACTAGTAAGGCACCCTGGCCCCCAACATAGGACCCATCAGCCACCACCAAAGCTGGGACAGAACCATGTGTACTTTGTAGGCAAGAACAATACTGGAGGAGGGAATACCCAAATGTCCCCAGCGAGGCGAGGCAGGGGACCAACCCAAACTATAAATTTTCACTCACAGAAGATAAAGATTGATGAGGCTAAGGGACCCCATTTGGCTCCCTTTGATATGATCCTGATTTCCTCTTAGGAGCCCCAAGTTAACTTAGATACAGCTTGGAAGAAAGTTGAATGTTTACTTGATACTAAACCACATACTCGGTCTTGACTACCAAAAAGGGCACTCCATCCAGGAAAGAAAGTATCATAAAGGGCATCAAGAAAGGGTCGCTCCAGGCTCTGGGGGTGCGATTGGTGTAAAGCCCTCACGTCTGATGTTGCTGAGTGTCCCGTTTCCCTTTTAGAACAAATCTGTTGGCAAAACTGAGGGCCACTATGAATCTTCAACAGGACAGGCTGACAATCCATGTCCTAGGAACCATGCAGCTGTGCTCGGGCGGCACGCTGTCTTAGTTACCTTCTCATGACTGAGACGCAACCTGGACACCCACAACTGTAAGGAAGAGAGGTTTATTTTGGCTCACAGCTTGTAAAGGTTTCAGTCCATAGTCGCCTGGCTCCAAGGCAGGGCAGCATGGCAGTACGGAAGAGGAAAACAACTTCTGACAGGGCAGACAGGAAGCAGAGAGAGATGGGGGAGGAGGAGGGAGTGGGACGCCCCCAGGGACCACCTCCTTAACCAGGTTTCAGCCCCCAACATCACATTTAGGAATAGTCAGTGGACTAGTCCGCTGATGAGCATCACGCCCCCAGAGCTCCCAGAAGCGCTCCTATGAATGCATGAGGCTTTGGGTGACATCCAGTTATAACCATAACACAAGCCATCAAATGCCAGCAGTTGTCCCTGTGAATGTCCCGCTGTAACTCAAGCCTAAGCCCGGGCCCAAGCACCAGTGGGAGGAGGGAGCAGCGCCAGAGCTGTAAAGGTTGCCTCAAAACCGAGGGACAGCTGGCCCCTAGTAAAACGACACCCCGGATCCCGAGGGCTGGAATCAGGCCGGCATCCTAGGCAGGGCTCGGGCAGACCCCGCGGGTCCCCTCAGCCCTCCCATCCTGCTAAGAAACCAGCGGCAGGGAATACAGGTTTGCGCAGTACCCCCCAACTCATGCAACTTGTCCTTTTTCCAAGAAATAATCGATCTATTTCTTGCATTTTTCTAAACTTGGGGTTTTATTTCCCTTCTCGAACACCCAGCGCGCGCTCTGGACGGAGACCCGGCGGGACGGCTCTAACCTCCCCGGCGGAAGGCGCTGCGCGGCGCAGGAAGGGAGGCGCCGGGGCTGCGCGCAGGACGAGCGCCCCCTCCGCAGCGCGGCCTCCCTCCCCCTCCCTCCCTCCTTCCCCTCCCCCTCCTCCCCTCCCCTCCTCCCTCTCCCCGCGGCGCGCACGGAGCGCGGGGGGCGCGCGCGGGGCCGGGGCGCGCGCGGGGCCGGGAGGGCGGCGGCAGCCTCGCCCCCTACCGGCGTCGCGGACCCGGCTTCCTCCTTCCGGCGCGGCTGCCGCGTCCTCCCTGGGCCCGGCGGGGCCTCCCGCGCTCCCGCCACGCGTGGACCAGCGCCGCGCGCTCAGGCCCGGCGACGCCGAGCGGAGCCTGCAGGGCCGGGAAAGCCCGGCGGCGCGGAGGTGAGCCGGGGGCCCGCGGGGGCCGGGCGGGCCGCGACCCAGGTGCACGGGACCGGGGCTGGGAGCAGCCCTCCATCCCGGTCGGCGACAGAAGGACCGCCGGGACCGAGGGCGGCTCGGGAAGTCTCCATCCCATAATTATGCCCTAGGGAGGCGTCCTCGTGCGGGATGGGCGGAATTACTGACCCTTGGACCACCCACCGTTAACTTCTTTCATGCGGATCGGAGAATTTGTGTTTGTCACTGGGGCACAAAGTGGAGAAAAGGCCCCCGTTTGGGTCCAGACAGCGCGCCGGAGAAGGCAGGGAAGCAGCAGCCCGCGCGTCTCCCCCTAGAGCTCAGCTGCGGTGGGCGCCGGGGGTTGCAGACGCCGGGCTCCGCGACCTGCCCAGCGCCTGACTTTCACAGTGGCGACGCCTGGCAGAAGTTGCGGGTGGAGGCATCAATTGCTGCACGTCCAAATGCTGTCGTTTTTTGTTCCCCAAGTCTGCTCAAGTCAGGAAAGGGCAGGGCAGTGACTGGAAAGCAGACCAGCCAGGTTCTGGGTAGCTGAGCAGCGGTGCTGTCAGAAAGGGTTATTTGTGTGCAACACCCAAAGTCTGGAGTTTTGGGCTAGGAAGAATTGGGTTATTGCATTGGTCAGTTTTAACTGCCAGACAGAGAAATGTCTCCGTCAGTCTTAAAATTAGGCAACTCGCTTTAGCTTTGGCTCGCTGGTCACCAGCCATTGCCTCTTCATCTTTTTATATGACCCGGTTAAAGAGGCACAAAGACATAAATTACTTTTCCCCAAAAATCTTCCCATCTTTGCTCTTGACTCTGAAGAATGGAATCTTGAAACACCTGAGCGACCATTCTCTCTTTCCCTGACAAAAATAAGAGGGCTTGCAAAAGCAAACAAAGGAAGAATTCTTAAGTGTCCTGGGCAGCTTGCAGTTGTATGCAGATCTTTTTGAAGGCTTGAGGAGGTTGTACAATGAAAAGGTGGGAGAGAGGTGATTGCAAAACCTTGGAGACTGCAGAGCTGGAGAGGCTGTGTTCTGCAGGTCTGGAATAACGTGGGTGAGGGTATATAAAGCTCAATCCTTCTGGCTGCGTAACATGAAATTGCTTTTAATTTTAGCATGAGTTTTTGGAATAAAGGCAGTTGTCTGCTTATTTTGCTAGCTCACCCTATCAAATCTCTAATTTAATTCCATGAGTTTGGCTTCTTTCCACTTATTCATCCATCATACGACACCTGTCTAGAATCATCTACCAGGTGTCAAGCTTCAAGGAATAAAAACCCGGAGAACGTCCTGCATTGGGTAGCTGATAATCTTATGTAGGAATCCTATACCCAACAGCAAACATGGAAAACAGGTAGAATAGGGTTGGATTATTTTTGCTACAGAAATACCATACTAAGTTGCATGGAGGACTTTTAAACACATCGCTCTTTGAGCACATTTAGAATATTTACTTGTTTACCAAGAAACCCAAATATCCTGCTTTGGTAAGAGACTTGCCTCGCAAAACACACTTGTGTGATCAGAGTGGTTAATGGTTTTCCCAAATAGAAACCAAAAAAGGTGACCTTTCACCTTTGAAGGATGCTTATTGTTATGTTTAATTATCCTGTGTAGTGACAAGAGGAACCTAGATCCTCAGGCAGGGCAAATAAATACGGCAAGGAAATGTGACCACCGTGTCAGAAGGTAAGGAGGGAGAATGTGAGCTTACCAGTTACTTGTGCTCGTGCTGTACAGTATCCTTGCTGCCTCCTTTCTTGCTCGTATAGAAATTTTAGGAATTCGTAAGTCTCGAGCAGGAGTATGTACACAGAAACTTAGAAATGTTTCCTTAACTATAACAGCGGGGCACACTCTCGGGCTGGAGTGAGTTTGTACCACTGCCACGCTCAGTGAGGCTGTGCAGTTACTGTGTGCACATTGTTGTTCTTCATCCTGAGGCTCTGTCCTAATGGCAGATGGATTCCTCCCTGGAGGGAGCTGGGAATGCGTTTTCTTTCTGCTAACCAAGGATGACCCAGCGTCCCAAGGCAGTAAATTGGAAAGGCAGCAATAGAAAAAACAAAGGAGATTTCTGATCTCAGATTGAGAGAAACCCTTCCTATTAAGGGTTAAAAATCTTAGTGACATGAATTGGGGTCTGGTTCCTTTCTCCCCTGAAGTCCTTGCAGGATGACCGTGTCTTGTGCATTACTGAGTTGTTTTGTGTGGAGTCTCCTGTATTAGCCAGGTATGTTTTAGAAGTTGAACCCTCAACAGGAGACGCCCAGGGTGTGTGTGTGTGATGGAGGGGTAACGGTTTCCCTCTCAGCGAAGGGCCATCTGCAGCACTCCTCCTGCAGCCCCTCTCTTCCCATATTTTGTTCACACTGCAGGAGGCACAGTGCCCTCGCGCTGCTTTCGGATCCAGACCTGGTTTCACATGGTTCAGTCCCTCCCTCTGTTCCTCTTCTCTCTGTCCTGTCTCCCTCTCTTAGCAGAAGCTCCAGGAACAGAGCATGGGTACCTGGCCCCAGGGCTCTGGGCAGGCTGCTGCCAAATGAGTGACCAGCCTAGGGGAAGCCTGTTTAGACCGAGTTAAATGGGCTCGTTTTCCACAGGACTTTTCAGAACCTTTATTGAGCCAGCATGCATATGAAAAGTAAGGTGTGGTAGGTGCCACCCAACTCTTCAGCGCCTACGTGGTAGGAAATGCTTTGTGCTTCTGGATGGCAACTCAAACAAGGGGAAAAGAACCACTGGCAAGATCGTTAGACAGCTGAGCAAAATAAATTTACAGCACCTTTTTCAAAATGCAAGGGAGGGAAGGTTTGCATCAAAAGATGGCAGTAGTGTCATAGCCACTGTTAGAATTATAAACATGCCAATGTTTGCCATTTTCTTTTGTTTGAGGGAGAGAAGAGAGGTGAGGGCTTTTAATAGGTTCAATATGTTGTTGCTTCCCTGACCCTGCTTTCCCCATAATTAATCACCAGCTCTGCCTCCAGGGATTTCAAAGAGCAAACCCTCTGGTATCAGATTGTGACATCTTGATGTCCCATTTAATGACCGAAAGTGGGAGGCCTGCAGATGGATGTACCCCGTCCCGGGGAGGGGGGCAGAGGGACCTGTCTGGGCAACACACTGTGACCACAGGGGATGCTGTAGGCGCAGGGTTTGCTGCCTCTGTCTGCTGCTGCTGCTGCTGCAAAAGGGAGTTGTCAGGGCTGCTTCAACAAAGGGGAGTTAATTACAGAAAATGTCAGGCTTTTAAAGGGCCATTTGTCACCTGGCTTTGGGGAGAGCAGCGGCCTGTAGCAGAGCCCTGGAGAAAGGCCTGGGCCTGTCCCTTGTGGAGGGACACAGTGAGCCTTTACTGTGTCACCCTGCAGGCCTCACGGAGAACTTGACGTTCAAGGACACGGGGCAGAATAGCAGGGTGGCTTGGAGGAGCTGGGGCTGGTGGATTTGGAATGCTTTTCTTTTTGTTTAGAAAATAGGGCAAATTATTGTGGAGAGTTTTTTTTCCCCAAAGTCGGACAAACCCTAATTCTGTAGTGTAGTTAGTTACCCAAGGATGGCAGGGCTGGGGGAGAGAGTGAAATGGGGACAGGGCTGGAAGGGCTTGGATTCTAATTAAACCCCTTTAAGCTGTTTATTCAGAATACATATGGTTGAGCGAGGCCGTGGAGCTTGTGGGCTGGATGTGCTTTTGCTGCCAGTTCTTCTGAAAGGGAGGGAGGCGGAGGTGGGCGAGTGGCTATTATGCGGATGCCTGGCACCTGCATTTTAACCAGCGCCCCAGCGGGCTCCAGGGGCAGTGGAAGCTGAGAAGGCTGGAGAGCTGGACGGCCCTTCTCAGGCGGGGGGGCAGGGACTTCATGCAGAGTTTTTAAGCTTGCCGGGGGTCCCCCGGGATTGTGTGCAGACCGTGGTGTTCCGGGGGCCCGGGCATTGCCATGAGTCCAAAGCTCCCCGGGTGACTGTGACACAGCCAGGGCACAGAACTCAGTCAGGCACCACCAAGGAGATGTTGAGGTTCAGCATATGTGCAGAGCCAGAGCAGAGCAGACCACACTGGGGTGAGCAGGGCGCACCAACCTTCCCAAGCCACCCAAACCCCACAGTCCAGAATCCACCAATATCCCTAGCTCGGTCACTGTTCACAGAGACACAGGCAACGATGAAGGGTGTGGTCGCCTTGCCAGCTGTGCCTGAGCCCGATTAGAATGTGCCCTCCTCCTGCACGGGTGCAAATGAGCTAGGCTGGTCTCGAACTCACAGCAGTCCTCCTGCTTCAACCTTCTGCATGTTGAGATTACAGATGTGCACCTCCATGCTGGCTTGCTCTTTGCATCTTTGACTGCTGCCAGAGAAGTTCACATCGAAAGTGAAAAGCAGACCCCCGCAACTTCCTGTAAAACCCTGTGCGTGGCTTCCACTGTGGGCGAGGGGAAGTCTGCATTCCACAGCCGCTCTCCAGAGCCTTGCGTCTTCCGACCTGCATTGAAGCTCCAGCCCCACGGGCCCTCCTCGAGTTACACAGGGGCCTGTACCCTGCACCACAGTCCCTGCCCCGTCACCTGAGGAGGCGTCTGCTGTCCGCGCCCCCCACCCAGGTCACACCTCCTTGTGCTTTCTTCTCCGACCACCATGGACCGCGTCTCAGGTGGACTGTCGGAGTCCATGGGTCTCCCTGTTAGACGTCAGGTTCAGAGGACAAGACTCTGCGTGGTGTGGACGCCCAGCTGTGCCCTGACACCTGTCCTCCCGGATACGTGAATGGATGCTGCTTTTCGTGGTGAACTTTTAGGTCATCCTGCCTTAAACTTGCATGCATCTGTACACCTGCTCATGTCTGCGAGGAGTATGCGACAAGCTGTAGAGGGACAGGACCTGAGGAGTGGGCGTTTTGAGAGGGGCTAAGCTGCAGTCTTGCTGGATCTGTCTGGTAGGCAGCCATCACATGTGACTTAGCAAGTTCTGATTTTATAAATTTTTGACCAGGTTACCTTGACAGCTTTTTCACATACTCATATAGATCATGAGAAAACAAAAGGCTAAGTGGTTAAATATCGCCTAACCCTTCATCCTGGGTCTTACCCCAGTGTGGGCATCTCCGGAAGTAGCCGCATGTAGCATTTGCTTGCGGGAGAACTTGCCTTCCACCACCCCGCTCTGCCCTGCCTTTATCTGCCCAGGAAAAACTGCCAGCTGCTTCTGCCAGACATGTGTGTCTGACGCAGTGACAGCCCAGCCACCCGAAGGGGCGGGTAGTGTGCGGGAACCCCCCATACTCATGACACTCAGCGTCCTCTGAAAAATTCAAGCAAGTGCGGCAAAACCAACACAGCAGAGTGCGTGTAGCCGGCTGTTTATTCATCTCTGAACTTTGTGCTTTAAATATAGCATCTATTTTAGAAACCACGAAATAGTGCAACAAGAGGTGTTTCTGTTAAATCCTGAGATACACACCGGCTCTGTCAGTGTACCACATTGTGGCCTGGCTAGAAAAGTCTTCAGCATCCTTTCCCACACCATATAAAGGGGTGAAAAATCTGTAGCCGGTGGCCGTGAGGTTGAAATGATTAAATAGCAGAAAGAAAAATGCTGAGGTACATGTATATAGTTTGCATTTTTAAAATGTTCTACCTTTTTTTTTGTATCAGTCTCTCAGCTTGGTTTCTTTTAACACATTCCTACTGGTGTGAACACCAATGGAATATACAGGACTGTCCCTTCGGGCTGCTTGAACCACTGGTGGTACAAATGGATCTAATCACTTTTATCAGTCTTTTTGCTAATAAAATGAATAAAAAGCCGCCTGATAGGACCATCATGCATGTACCACCGGTGGTTCAAGCTGCCCGGCAGTGAGACAGGAATTACGGCCCCATCTTGAGGAATTACGTGCCCCATTAGTAAGTCGATGTCATAAAACGTGGACAAGCACTGTTGTCCATCAACAGAGACTTCTGAGACATAACAAGAGCAAAGTGGGCCATTTCTGGAATCTTGGTTTTTTATTTTTGTTTTTATTAGCACACATTTGCAGTATGCAGTGATCACGCTCATGGTGGGGAGCTGGTGCACGTATGTAACACCTCTCAATTCCTTTTACGTCCCCTTCCTCTGTCCCTGCTCTCTCTTTCTTGTCCTCTCTTTCTTGGGGCACAGCACATTGCTGCGGTCATGTCTAGTGACCACCCTGAGAAGGCCGTAGATGAAACAGGAAGTCACAAAGATGCCAGGTGACCCTGCTTGGTCACTGAAGGTCTGCTAGAGCCCGTGGTCCTGGTCCTTCTGGCCTCAGGGTCCCATTTACTCCTCCTGGTCAGCCTGGAGGACGGAGCTTTTGCATCATGGATGGAACATGGGCATGAAGTCTCCGAGCCAGGGAGTGTTAGAGTGGGGATTTGAACCGACACTGGCTCTCCCCACTTTGTGTTTTGCTGCCCCTAGGAGGGATGGGGACAGAGGAGTGGGGCAGAGCCAGGACAGCTGGCTTTGGCAGGTAGAGGGGGAGTTACAGGCCCCTTGCTAGGTGATGTTGTACATAAAACAGATAAGCTACAGGGTACTCAGTTAAATTTCGATTTCAGAAAACAACAAATAGCTTTCTTAGTATAGCTCATGCAATATTTGGGACATACTTATACTAAAAAATGGTTGTTTACCTGAAATTTAAACAACTGGGTGTCCCATATTTTTCCTTGTTTAATCTGGCAGTTCCACTTGGGGACCCCAGGAAGCACTGGGCCTAATGTGTGGGCACCGGAGGGTGGCCCTCAAGTTCCCCGCAAGGGCAAAAGCAGCTTGGCAGGTGGTGAGCTCCCCGTCACAGGCTACGTTCAGATGAGGCTGGAGAACCACTTTGTAGGTGCAGTGGGGGGAATTCAGACTTCAGATGCTGGGTTCCAGTGAGATTCTAGAAGAGACAAGAAAGAGAGTTACTGCTCTGGGTCCTCACTGAGTCTTCCGTGTGCACAGTTAAGAAACTCTCTCAGGTCATCTGCCATCAGCACCGCATGGAGGACAGTTGTCCTGCCCCAGGAGGGGTGGCCAGCCTCAGTCAGCCAGGGCAATCAGCGCAGCCCAGTGGTGTGTTTAGCTGCATGGCCCGGCTTGAAGCACTGGGTCGGAATAGGCACACTTGTTTGTCTCTCTTGCCAGGAATGAATGGTGACTTTCTGCTTCCTTCTGTGTCCCCTGCAGCTTCTGTGGAGAGTGACTTTGTGATGGGCTGAGGACCGACCAGCGTGCCCCATGTCACTCCTGGGAGGAAAAACATGAAAAGCACCTACCCCCACAGCTCTGCCCGGGCCCACACAGGCAAATGAACAGCGGTGAGAAGCACAGGTGTTTCTTTCCCTGTTTTTTATTTTTGGTACTGGGAATTGAATCCAGGTCCCTGGCATTGAGCTACATACTCAGCTCTGGTTTTTTTCTTTTGAGATAGGGTCTCATTAAGTCTCCATGTTGCCAGGGCTGGGCTTGAACTTGTAATCCTCCTGTCTCAGCCTCCCGGAGTGCTGGGATTACAGGTGTGTGTCACCATACCTGGCTGCTTTTTTTAGATTCTCCAGGGATGTCTGCACCCTGGCAGCCAGTGAGGGTCTTAAACAGCGTTTCCTCAGTGTGGATTCTGCCCTCTACAAGTTACCTCCAGCGAAGGTCTGGTCCTTAGCAGATGCCCAGTGGCCCACTTGCCTCTGGGGCCATGTAGTGGCCCTAGCCCCAGGCCAGACAAGAGCCAAGAGGCAAACGTGCAAGAAAAAACATCTCATCCTAGGTCCCAGAAACAAACAGGCATGACCTCCTCTTATGACCTCCCCTCCACTGAGGTATTTCAAATTTGATCTAATTGCTAAATGAATCCTGCAGTATCATTAATGAAATATGAAATGTTAAATTAAATGCCAAGCCAAAATACCCACTGGAGCAAAGGGGAGACAGTGCAAGCATTTGTGTGGATTCTCCTCATAGAATTCACCTATTCTTCCTGTTACCTTTTGCTGATGTGATTTGCTTGCATGTCATTAGTGGAGGCATCTCGCTTGTGTTTTCCAGGAAGAGTCATTGGATGGCCGACGTGTGACAACATGCACCACCAGTGGCTTCTGTTGGCCGCATGCTTTTGGGTGATTTTCATGTTCATGGTGGCAAGCAAGTTCATCACACTGACCTTTAAAGACCCGGATGGTAGGTGTAACCTTTAAAGACCCGGATGATAGATGTGCTTCCTGGTGCAAGGGGGTCTGGGTAATGGAGTCCTGGCTGCAACGCCACTCCTAGGTATGAGTGATAGTGATCCCAGAACCAAAGGAGGTGCATGAATACCGTGCAGCAGGGTGTAGTACAGCTTCCGGTTTGGAAATTCACTCTGCTTTGTGTCCTCGAGAGACACAGCCATGGTCACTCAGCATGCCTGTGCACCAGGTGGTGTCCCACCTTGGTGGCATGCGTTTGAAGTTCACTTCAGTGCTGTGGAAGGAGGGTCACTTAAATATGTGTTGTCGGGTTGTCTTAAAGGATTGTCAACTCTGCTTTATTGAACAGGACACTGAAATGCAGAGGTTTGAGGAGCAGCAGATTGGGTCTTGGTGAGCTGCTGCTGCCTCACATTCTTGTCCCTTGCTTACCTCGGTCATGATGTCTTTTCTACAGCATCAGCACCCTCTGCTCTGATGGCCTCCTGGGGCCTGACCTGGACGTGCTGGGTGTGGCCCAGGTGGGGGACAGTGCGCCAGCCCTGTGGCAGCCGTCTTCCAGAGCCAGGTGGACAGGGCAGGGGATGTGGGGACGAGGGACCGCTCATTCGCAGATCTAGACTGGCTGAGTGCTCCAGCCAGGGAGGCAGATCCTGGGGTCAGGACCATGGGTGAGGACAGCGTCTCTGCCCTGTGTGGTGCTTTTTTAAAAATAATTTTATTTTTATGAGTCCATGTTTGCTGTACATGATGATTACTTTCATCACGGGGAGTTGGTGCCTGCACGGAACACATCTCGATTCTTTTGCTCTTCTGCTCTTCCAGTCCCCCCCATCTCTTGGGCCCCTTCCTATTGGCAAATGATCTATCTTCCTACCTCCTGTTATCTTTTATTTTACTCTTTAATTTATTTATATTTTGGGCATACTGTGTATAAGAGAAACCATGCAATATTGAAGCTTGTGTGTCTGATTTATTTTGCTTAACATTATGGTCTCAAGGTGCATCCTACAAATGACTCTCCTCTATCCTTTATGGCATAGTAGAACTCCATTGCGTATAAATACCATGTTTTTAATCCATTCATCTGTCCATGGATCTAAAGGCCGCTTATAAGATGTAACTATTATGAGTTGTGCTGCTGTAAACTTGAGTATACAGGGATCACTGTAATGCTACGTCTTTAAGTCTTTCTGGAAAGGAGCTTTGCATGTCCTCCTGCTGACATGGCCCTAGTAGGTGTGACTGGATGTCTCTACACCATGTTTTCCCGGTGTACTCCTGCGCTGTCTGTGCGATCTATGGGCTGCAGGCTCCTGCTACGCACTTGGGACCATTCATTACCAGGCACATAGCTCAGGGGGTCCTGCTTGGCCATCACTGCAGATCCCTCTGTCATCTTCCAGGAGCCCTCAGGAGAAAATCTGGGTGGTTTGCAGCCTCGAGAAGCAGCGTTACACCTGCTGTGCTGGGCAGCCGGGGCATCGAGCTCACAGTGGAGACCAGGGGCTCCATAGAAAGAGCCAGGGTAGAGTCTTGGGAGTGGGGTGGAATTTTTGCTGTGACATCAGTGTAGTCACATGCAGCCGAAGTGACCACCTTAAGACAGCGGTCCTCACCCTGGAGGCGCTTTGGGATCTCCTGCGAGACGTGGCAGGCCTTCCGCTGCTGGAGACCAAGTGCATCAGAATCTGCAGGAGTGGGGCCGGGTGACACGCAGTAGTACATAGCTGGGAATTTGAGAGACATAAAGTGCTGCTGAGAATCAGCAGCACACGTTGGTCATGACTCCCTAAACGTCCCCTGCTGGGAAGAAAGGCACCATCCTCGCTCATAAGACTGCATTGTTGGGCTGGTGAGATGGCTCAGCGGCTTAAGCGCCTGCCCGGCAAGCGCGAGGGCCCGAGTTCTACTCCCGGAACCCACATATGAAAAAAGGGCCGGTGATATCGCTCAGCGGCACGGGCGCCTGCTGGCGCGTGAGGTCCTGAGGTCGACCCCCCGGTACCCACAAAAAAAAAAAAAAGACTGCATTGTTTGTGGTTTATTTCATTTAAATAGGGGTGTATGGAATACGTGTTAGCGAGACTTCTATCTATAGCAGTTAAATAAGGCAGACATGGTGGCAGTTACCTGTAGCCCAGGCTGCGTAGGAGGCTGAGGGTGGAGGATCACTTGAGCCCTTAAGTTCGAGACCAGCCTGGGTAGCAGACTTTGTTGTCCGTAGCAAGACCCTGTCTCAGAAAAAAATTAATAATAGTTAAGTGAAGTGTGCGTCCTTGGGTTTTACTATTCTCTGGTGGGAGAGCTTTTAAATGGGTCTGATAAACTAGGTGTGTTTCACCTGGATGTGCCAAGGTTTGTGCTGGACGTTTTCAGAGAGGCGCAGGTGCCTGAGAAGGCTTTGGAAAAGGGAGTAAAAGCTTATGTGGGGTTGCGTGTGAAAGCGATGCGGGAAGATGAAGGGCTCTGGGGTCTCAGTCCAGGGGAGAGGTCAGCAGGCGTTCTCGGTTCACCGCACCCAACATCTCTGCCAGTCTGCCTCAGCGACAGGAGGCCTTTCTTCTACCCTCTGATACTTGGGGCGGTCATGTGGCCCTGGTGGCCTCAGAGGCGGTGCACAGTTGGCCCCCGTACCCCTTTTTCCCAGAGCAGAGTCGAGTGAGGATGCTGTGGCCCTGCGGGGTGTGGCGAACTGAGAGAGAGTGAGGCCTTTTGCCATCAGGTCGCTGAAATTGTGGGGTGGTCACCACGGTGCGGATCTTACTCTCTGTCCCAAGCAGCTGGTAGCATCACGGGGGCCACTGTCCTTTGGCTGTACTGGATGCAGGGAGCAAGCTCGCATGTAGGACATCTGGCCAGTCTGGGTGACAAATCCAGGACCAAGCAGCCAAGGGATGTCACACGCTTTGCACCCACCCAGGGACTGTCAGCAAGGGCCTTGTGCTAAGGTGGCATGTTTTTGCTGTTTATTGTTTTGAGACAGGCTCTCACTGTGTAGTTCAGGCTGAACTCACTGTGTAGCCCAGGCTAACCTGGATCTCATGGTGCTCCTCCTGCCTCAGCCTCCCAAGTGCTGGGATTAGAGGTGTGAGCCACCATGCCCTGCAAGACCTGTGGATTAGAGGGTACATTTCCGAGGCCTCACTGAGCCCCTCTGTCAGAGGACATAGTTCAGCCCACTAGCAGATCAGGAAACCTAAGAGCCTTGTGGCCATGTGGCCACAAGGGATTAGAGTTTATTTCACACATGTTCACAGGTTTTTGCTTTTGAACCAAAAGCCCTGTCTTAGTTACTTTTCTCATTGCTGAGACAAAATACCTGACACTCAAGGTTAAAGGAGGAGAGGTTTATTTAGCTCACAGTTTGTAGAGCTTTCAGTCCATAATCGGCTGGCTGCAAGGCAGGGTGGCATGGCAGAGAGGCATTGCAGAGAACAGTTCATAGCCCTCACAGGGTAACAAAAGTAACAAGAGAGGGAGACAAGACTCTCTGTCCCTTATATTGTACGTAGGATACCCGCCCTAGGGCAGGTAGCACTCACACCCTTAATCCTAGCCAGAACTATGCCAAACCCATGGTGACTGATTTACTAGTCACACACCCTTGATCCCAGCATTAAACACTCTGGATTCAGCCACCTCTGAAAAGGCCCTATGACTGCACGAGGCTTTGGGGACATCGAGACACAAACCATAACAAGGCCCTTGTGCGGTTGCATTGGAGGGAAACAGGTATGTGTGACAGAACTTCACTCCTGTGACTGGGACCAGGACCGTGGAGTTCAGGCGATGTGCGTGGCCCCGTGGCCCTGGTGCTGCTGCTTTGGCTCTGTCTCGTGGGAAACAGATCCCTGGTCCAGAATCCCAGCCAGTGGGCACGCGTGTTTTCTTTACACCTCCTGTTCTCTGTGATTTCCCTGCCACCTAGCTGAGGGGAAGGGCACATTTGTCTGGAGCTGCTGTTGACAGGAATGCTTTTTGTTTTGCACTGCGAAGGTTTCCCTTTCAGTTCAGCGATGGAGCCAGGGTGATACTTGTGCAGTGATTTATCCTCAGCACATTTCAGCGTCATGTTAAACTGGGAGTGGCTAGACTTTTATTAAGGGAAAATAAATTCTGTCCAGTGACGGGTATTTGACAGTGTGCTGTCAAGACTCAAAATCAAAAATGACATCCTGTGGGTCTGGTTATCTTTGTAGTCACTGAGTGCTGCTCTCTCCTGTCTGACATCGTCTTTGCATCTCGTGTCCAGTGTCAGCCCCTCACCTTCCTTGGGAGTCTCTGGAGGACACTATGCAACTTGGATGTCCCCACACGCCCTCCCAGCATGTGCATGGGACAGGGCTGCAAGACGGGGGGACAGGGCTGCAAGACGTCTCACTGGCAACAGTTCCAGTGTTGCCAGTGAGACGGGTCATGATCACTTTTAGAAAAACAGGGCAGTACTGATTTTCAATGGCAAATTCAGACTTTTTGTTAAAAAGTAGAAACAGTGATAGCTATAACAAAAGAAGGACATTGTGGAGATACTGTCCACCCCTTGAAGGGCGGAATCCTGCACCCCGAAGCTGGAGACTCACTGGATGCAAGAGGCAGAGTAGACAAAGGAGCTCTGGGGTCACAGTGGTGATGGCGGCGTTTGTCATGAGCAGGGAATCAGTGGCAGAAGAAAGCCGGATGTAATAATCTGTGCTGTGAGTTTTATCTGAATCTAGTTGAATCGGGGTTGGACCAGTTGGGAAGCAAATACCAGGAAGCTTCACATCATAAAAACGTTAACTTTGGGAACAATTGGTCCTCAGGGCACTGGTAGGTCTTTTCCACCCCCGTTGCACAGGAAGAAAGGTGGTGGGTGGAGGATGCTATGCACCAGGTAGCGGGCGGAGATCTAACAGCCAACCTGGCCAGGCACGCGGCTGCACACAGGCAGAGTGTGGGTGTTAATGACCCAAGGGGAGGAGGTTTTGATTTTTTTAAATGCAACATGCTTTTGTGTAATGAGTTTTTATACTTTTATTTGATATCTACTTTTTCTTTCTAATTATGAGACTTGGCAAAATTTTGGAAGTAAATGTTTCTTGGTTTACAGAGAGCTGAAGATGACCTTCACAGTCTACCCCAAAGGTATTTGCAAAATCAAGATTGTTGTAAATTATTGTTTGGGGCAAGCACTTAGGATTCCTCCAGCCTGATTTTGAACCCCATGACTTTCTAGTGTGAAAGCACTGACTTGACTGCTGATTGGTTTTCTGTAAATTAAATTTTTTGGTAAATCATTGTGGAGTGCAATCCATTGTAGGAAATAACACGGAGAGGTCCCGTGTTCCCTTTACCCAGCTTCCCCCATGATGGCATCTTGCAAAATCACAGCACAGTACCAGAAGCAGGGCATCTGCAGGGATACGGTCAAGAGGCGGAACATTTCCATCACTATGGAGATCCATCCTGCTTCCCTCACAGCCACACCCACATCCCCTCCCCCTCCTGAACCCTTTGCAATCACTAATCATTCTCCTCTCCATAATTGTAGCATTTCCAGAATTATATATATACAGCCTTTTGGGATTGGCTTTTCTCACTCAGTGTAATTCCTTGGAGAGTCACCCAACTTGTTGGTATCAGTAGATCTTTTAGTTTTTTCACTGCATTGTAATCCATGGCTGTTAACCATCCATGTGTTGAAGGACATGGGGCTGTTTCCAGTTCGGGGCTATTACAGATATAGCTGCTATAATCATTTGTATACAGGTTTTTGTGCAAATATAAATTTTAATTTCTCTGGATTAAATCCCAGCGAGTGCAGGTGCTGGGTCATGTGGTCAGTGCATGCTTGTTTTTTTCCTCCAAGTTGCTGTTTTTCCAGAGTAGCTGTGTCCTTTTTCATCCCCGCAGGCATTATTTGGGGGGTCAGATTTCTCCACATCCTCACTGCCATTTGGCATTGTCACTATTTTTTATTGAAGCCATTCTGCTAGGTGTGTAGTGAGGTTCCTTCATGGTTTTAATTTGCATATGCCTCATGACTAATGATCTTGGACACCTTTTCCTGAGTTTATTTGTTCTCCCTACATTCTTTTCCAGGAAATGTCTGTGTATGCCTTGCCCAGTTTTTAATTGTTTTTTTTTTTGTTTTTTTTTTTTGTGGGTACCGGGGGTTGAACTCAGGATCTTGCATGCCAGCAGGCGCCCATGCCGCTGAGCGGTATCACTGGCCCTTTTTGCTTATGTGGGTACCGGGAGTCGAACTCAGGACCTCGCGCTTGCCAGGCAGGCGTTTATGCTGCTGAGCCATCTCACCGGCCCTAATTGGTTTATTTTTTTAACCGTTGAGTTTTGACTTTTTATACTCTAAACACAAGTCCTTTTTCAGATACATAGTTTGTAAATATTTTCTTCCTGTCATTTGTCTTTTTGTCCTCCTCAGATGGAATTTCACAGTGCACAAGTTTTTAATTTTAATGAAGTTCAGTTTTTTCCAAAGATTTTCTCCTATGCTGTTTAGTGAAACTGCTAGGGCTGAACATTTTATAACTAAATCTATGATTCATTTCGAGTTCATCTTTGAATAAAACGTGAGGCTTAGACAGAGCCTCGCTCTTTGGTCTACAGATATCCTATCACTGCAGCTGAGTTTTCTGGGAAGACTGTCCTCCAGTTGGCTTGCTTTGTCACATGTCGCCCAGGCATCCCGCTCTGTCCCATCCATCCGTGTGCCTATTCCTGTTCCTCCTTGAGAAGACACCTTAACCTCTCTGTTTTCCAGGGTACAGCGCCAAACAGGAGTTTCTCTTCCTGACAACTGTGCCGGAAGCGGGGAGGTTGGCAGAAGAGAAGCACTTCCCTGGGGAACTGAAGGTGGGTACAAGCCTGGTCCCCTCTGACATGGATGCAGTTGTCCTCAGGGAGCCCTGCACAGTGTCCCCACTCTCCACCTGTGCTGTCACCTGCAGTGGTTTCCATATGTCACTGTTGCCTGCTCCATGGCACAGGTTGAGGATCCTGAATCCAAAGTGCTCCAGAATCCCAGACTTTCTGAGTGCTGACATGATGCCACTGGTGGATGATTCCATAGCACAAAGCTTTGTATCGTACATAAAATTATATAAAATATCATACACAGCTACCTTCAGGCTGTGAGTCTAAGATACATATGAAGCTGAATGAATTTTGTGGTTGTGTAAAGAGCTCATTATGTATACACAGATATTCCAAAATCCAAAAACACTGTGGAATTTGACACACCGTGGTCCCAAGCATGTTGAATAAGGGAAACTCAGCCCGTGGCTGCTTTTGTTACTTCTATATTTTTATGTTCACCTTTTAGCTTCCATGTGGGGAGGCAGGCGGTCACATTTACTTTATATTCCTTGCTCATGGAGGCTCTGTAAAGGTTTCGCTAAATTCCTGGCCAGCTGAGTGGGAGCCTTACCAGAGAGGGGGAGCGTGTTGGGCAAGGTCAGGAGAAAACTGGGACTATGAAAAGGTATTGCACCCAGAATCCTGGGATTTTGGAGAGAAGGGACCTCGAATAGCAGAGAGATGATCTGGCCTCTGGGCTGCATGGATGGAGGAGCCCATCCTGGAGAAAAGGCTGGTGCTCGAGTCATGTAGAATCACAGGCAGAGCCCAAGGCGGCCACTTTCCCCAGCTCTCACCTGCTGTGACATCGCCCCCACGTCCTTCCCGCAGGCCCCTTTTGCACATAAGTTCCTCATTGCTCCCTGCCAGGATGAGGGCTGTGCTCATGGAGGTCACTCTCACCTGCTGACCCCCGTCCTGAGACTGGAAGGTGGAGGTCACGATTGTGCCAGAAGAAATGAGGTGGGTCAAGTGCGCCCTAAAGATGTTCATCAGCCTGGAATGAGACCAAGCTGTCCATGGCTCACAGTGTAAGATGGCAAATCAGAGCCCAGGAGAAAGGAAAGCATCCCTGGTCAGAGCAGAGCAGAGCAGAGCGAGGCGAGGGTGTACTTTTTCAGTTGTTGATGTGGTGGAGATCCAGGCTGCAGAACTCTTTTGAGAAGCCCAGGAATGTTCTTTTGGGTGGAGGCATCCAGGGCAAGAGGAGAGCTCAGATGGTTTACAGAGACAAGAAAGCGCAGCAGCCGTAGAGAATAGGAGAGGGCTTCTGTAGAACGGGCTGAGGAGCGAATGTTTGGCTGCAGGGTTGCAGAGTACCACAGAGGGAGGTAAGCACTTTTGTGACGTGGTCCCCTCGAGGGCGCTGCAGAAAAGCACTCTGCGTCCTGGCGGCCTGCGGGAGCAGTCGCGGGAGCAGCAGGATGTGCTTTAGGGTTCGCAGAGCACTTTGGAGGGTTCTAAGTTTAATGGTCTCTTAGTGGAGGCCTCGGAGACCTAGGTATTTTTATTCTCGATAGGTAGCCAGAAACCACGAAGCACTTTGCTCACTGGCCCTGCGTGCCGTGGGCAGGAGCGAGTGGGCTTGGCTCCGAGCCCTGTGTTCTCTTCCTCCCGGGTCCCCTTGATTCTCCTGCAGCCCCGCTTCGGAGTGAAGGAGATGCGTTCCATGTAAAGTCCGCGGGGACCGTGAATTGTTAAAGAGTGGAACTCCGCGTGTTTCCCAGCAGGAAGTGTGATTGACTAAGGGGACCAGGTTCCAGAGCTTCCCTTCAGGTTTATTTTGTGCATCCTGTACCCGAATGCTTGAATGGGAAAGAATAAAACGGCATGTCAGGGCCTGGGGATATAGCTCAGTGGCACAAGCGCCTGCCTGGCAAGCTCAAGGTCTTGAGTTCGATTCCCGGTACCACAAAAAAAAAAAAAAAAAAAGGTGTATCAATAATTACAACTGGTTTTATGTGTTTGCTGATGAGGGGGCAGAAAATGATGCTCCTTGGTAAGCAATTGAATGCGAAGTTTCTTCTTTGCATGTAATGCTTGAGCTAGAATAAACTCCAAATTTGCCAGTGATAGAGGCTTCTGTGCGATTTCTAGAGAGCTTGTTGGGAGGCACCGTCCCGTGGTGCCTGCTCCTCGTCTCGGTTCAGTTTGGGTTTCAGGTAGTTTTGAGGGAAGATGTCGAGGTGGCAGCGGAAGCATTTCAGAAATGCCTGGGCCACAGGCACCGGAGTGGGGTTGGGGGAACAGCCTCGTGGCCTCAGGTTGTCGCTTGGAGGATTGGGTGGCGTCTGGGGCAGACACACCACTGCGATATGAGCCACGGAGCAATTTTAACTCGCCGAGCAGCTGTGTGCTGCGGTGTGTCCCCCTCTGTACCCTCTGCTTTTCCCTCCAGCCCATGCACACACAGATTTGACACATGTGCACGCCCACGTGCACACACACATTTGCTCTTCCGCTAGGCTGTCCCAGGTATCTCCCCCAGACCCTACCAAGACTCAGCAAGCAGCTGTGGGCCGAGTGCCGGCCCCAGAGCAAGAGGAGCTGGGATTGAGCATCAGCCAGAGTCTCCTAGTGTCGAGGACACTCTCCCAGTTGCCACACAGCCCCAGGGCTGTGCACTGTCCTTTAGAACTTGAGCTTTCCCATCTTTTCTGGTTTCGAATTCAGCCTTCTCTCTAGAAGAAAGTCACAGGAACTGGGTGCACATCGCTGCCCTGGCCATGGTGCTGATTTGTGTCTGTAACTCAGTACTGCCGTGGAAGTACTCAGTACTGCTGTGGAAGGGACTGGAGGAGAGGGGCTTCGAGGCTTCAGGAAGCGGCAGGAAGTAGTTGTTGTCGCTCTGTAGAAACAGGAGGGAGGGGAGAGGGTGGGCTGGCAAGAGTGGCTCCTCTGTCTTCCCCGCGATCCTTTGTGCCCTTCTGTTCCTTGTCACCTGCAGCCAACAGGGAAGATGCTTGGGGACAGCCGGCCCATCCAGCCCCTAGTCTACCTGGAGCGCCTGGAACTCATCCGGAACGTGTGCCGGGATGAGGCCCTGAAGAACCTCTCACACACAGCCGTCTCCAAGTTTGTCCTGGACCGAATATTTGTCTGTGACAAGCACAAGATTCTTTTCTGCCAGACCCCCAAAGTGGGCAACACGCAGTGGAAGAAGGTGCTGATTGTGCTCAATGGTGCGTGTGCTGCATGCTGCTGGTGGGGGACATCAGTCAAGGACCTCGAGGGTCTGCGTGGGAGTGGGGAGAGCGCTTGGAGGAGGGGGTGGGTCTTCCCCTCCTCCCGAAATGTCCAGCCACCTTCCAGGTGGATCTCAGGTTTTCCTTACCAGAGTTGCACTTTAAAAGTTGGTGGGGTTAATTTATTTTCTTTTTTTTACTCTTCTTCCTCATCCTCATCATCCTCCTCTTCCTTTCATCCTTCTTTTCCTCTACCTCTTCCTCCTCTTCCTCCTCTTCCTCCTTCTCTTTCTATTCCTCTTGCTCCCCCACTTCCTCCTCCACCATGCAAGGATCAACCCAGGTCCTATGCATGCTGGCCGGGTGCTCTGCCTCTGAATCCGAGCTACACCCCCAGCCCTCGGGGGCGTTAATTTAGACACTGACAATTTTCAAAGGCATCCGGCCACCGTCACAGTGGGATCCCCGCCTCGGCCAGCCTGCCCACCCCTTGCTCTGATCCTGTTGATTCCGTGTGCTGGCCCTTCCAGTCACGTGCTCTGTCCTGACACTGCCCTTCCCATCCCTCTGTGGTGAAAAGCCTGTCCCTACCCCAGAGCCTGGGAGGTGACCCTGCTACTCTGCACAGTGGGCCTGGGGTCCTTCACCCACGGAGCGAAGGTTCTGTGCCCATTGGGTAGAAAGAAATCGCACCTCCTTTTCCACTGTGTTCAGAGGTGTAAGTTGACTCGGTTCAGGAAATGTGTTTACGGGGGAGCCAGTGAGATCATAGGAAAGCGACTTCAGATACTCCAATTCTGATTACTCTCAGCTCTTTCCAGACACCTGGTTTGTTTGCTTAAACTCCAATTAGTGTGCATTAATCCGGGGTAATTATGGGTTCTGTCTGGTAAAGTCTGCTTCAAAAGGAACTTCGCTACGACTCACAGCATTAGGGCACTTGGTCCAGAATCAGGGCCTGGCACTGCAGGCTGGTTGCCCGGGGGTCCCTTCCCCCGTTCGTGGCTCCTGGAGCAGCTCTCTGGGTTGCCGGTCAGCGTTGGCCATGTACCCTCTCCACAGGTACTGTGGTACTGGGGAGGAAAATACAGCAGCATGTAGGGTTTGTGAATTGAAGAACAAGGTTACCAATCACTGAAAACAAGGAATATGCAGAAAGGCTCACAGGTCAGCCCTGGCAGTGGAAAGCACCCTGAATCAAAGAGGAAGTAGACACCCACTTACCAGGACGGGCAGAAGCAGGAGAGTCCACAGTGTGTGTGCGTGGAGACACCACCTGTCATCCCACTGATGTGTACAGGTTTGGTATTTTCACATTTCAGTTAAAAATTAAATTCAGCCCTGTGCAGTGGTGCACAGCTATAATCCCAGCATTCAGGAGGCCGAGATAGGAAGATCGCCATGAGTTTGAGAGCAGCCTGGGCTACATCGTGAGTTCAAGGCCAGCCTGAAATACACAATGTGATCCTGTGTCAGAGAACTAAAAAAAAAAAAAATTTTTTTTAATTAAAAAAAAGAACCTTCCTTCTTTGACTTCAGTACCTGCTGTGGTCAGATGCTTGGTGAGAATAAAACGAAACTGGTTCTGAAAGGCCCTTTATTATCCAACTGACTGTTTCCTGAAGAAACTCTTCTCAGAAATCTTCAGCTGTTTCTAAAACAGCATAGGCTTTTCTACTCTCTGTTCCCCTTTTCCTTTCTTAAGGAATGCAAACAAGCAAAACCAAGGAACAGGTTTGCCTGGTCACATGCTAAGGCACAGGGTCCTGGTGGCTCTTGTTGGTTTTGTCTCTCAGTGCACCTGCAGACCCAGAAAGCCGACCTCTTGGTCTTGTAAAGCCATCTGCAGCCCAGCAGAGTTACAGCCTGGGACTTTACTGTTTGGGAAGGAATGAATGAATAAAACAGGCAAGGCTGTGGCCACCACTTAGATAGATGCCCCAAGAGGGATCTTCTGTGCCAGGGTGGCAGGATCGGCACAGACTAGGAGCTTGGGTGTGGCTGAATCCCTCCTGGCATCCTGACACTTTGCTCCATTTGTCCACACTGCGAGAAGAAAGGCTGGCCCAGCCCCCAGCCCTAGGATGAACGCCTCCCTGCAGGTGCCCTGCAGCAGCCTGGCCACGGCTCTGAATGACAGACCATGGCTGCTGACACTGCCCCACCTCATGTGACATGCCTGTCCCCCATTCTGTTTCTTGTAGACTCCGGCACCCATAGCTGTAGCTGGATTTTCCCAGCATCCAACACCTTTGCCACTCGCCGGTCCGGGCTGCCCAGAGGGCTCCTGAGGACCACTACTAGCCTGGGGCTGGGGTGCTGCGAGAGCCCAGGCTGCCGTCAAGACGGGAACAGTGACGTTGCTGTGGGTGCTGCATCCAGACCTGTCCCTCTGGCGTCTCCCTGGGGTCAGAGGAGAATAGGTGTTACTAGTTTTAGGAATTTTTTTCACAGGCCTTGAGCTTTATTCCTATTTTATTTATTTATTTTGTGGTACTGGGGATTGAACTCAGGACCTTCACACTGAATGATATCTCCAGCCCTTTTCTTCTTTTCTTATTTGGAGACAAGGTCTTGCTAAGTTGCCCGGGCTGGGCTCAAACTTGGGGTCCTCCTGTCTCAGCCTCCCAGAGTGCCGAGCGTTCTTTAATGGCAGCATTAGCCCAGGTGCCCTGCTAGGCATAGGTGCTGTTAGTGTTCTACCCCATTCGCTCCCCTTCTCTCTTCCCACCATCCTCTCTTCCTCCACTTGGCTCGAGGGTTACCTGACGCTTGCGTTACCCTCTCTGTGCTGCCAGCAGGGGGAGCTGGAACTCAGAGGCACAAGTGTGGATGTTAGGGACAGAGTTGTCACTCATGCCCTGGGGAGCACAGGGACCGAGATGAGACAGGTGGTAACTTTCTTTAGAGGCCATACTGAGGCACCAAGGTGCCTTCCCCTGTTTCCCTCCCAGGAGCCTTTCCATCCATTGAGGAGATCCCGGAGAACGTGGTGCATGACCATGAGAAGAACGGCCTCCCACGCCTCTCCTCCTTCAGCGAGGCTGAGATCCAGAAGCGGTAAGAGCAAGGTCTGCAGCGGGGACCAGGGCGTGTCCAGAGCCCGTGGAGAAAGCGTGATACACCCCAGGCTCGGCTAGTGCTTGCTGCGGACTGGAACCTGCTTCATTCCAAGGGACACGGATGGGGCTGCTGGTTTGGTTATTGAGCAGCCACCAAGCATGTGCCCCACGTCCCGAGGGTGTAGACTGAGTCCTTATGAGACTCTCAGGACATCTTTTCCAGCCTTACCATCATGTCTCCCATTAATATTTATCCTGTTAATAGGAATGAGTCCAGGCCTATAATCCCAGCACTTGGGAGGCTGAGGCAGGAGGATATACCTGACTCAAAATCAGAAATAAAAATGGCTGGGGATTTACCTCACTACAAAGGCCCTGGAACCCTAGCACTGCAAAAAGAAGGGAAGAAAGTCTTAAGAGTAACTTTCTGTGGCCTCTGTCACTCCTGGCTTACTCAGAGTTCCAGACTTACAAAAGTTCTTGAAGGTTTGAATTATCTAGTCATTAACAAAACATTGATTACACAGAGTCTTCCCAGGGAGTCCCTGGGAAACGTATGGTGGCCAGGGACAGTTGAGTTTTCTGAGCTTCTGTTTTCTCATAGCCATGCCAAAATCCGAGGAAGAGAGGTGTGGACCCAGCAGGGCTTGGCCTAGTGAGGCTTCCACGGGTAGGGGATGCTTCACGCTTCCTCTGTCTCAGTTACTTTCTCATTGCTGGGACAAATACCCAGCACCCACAAGTTAAAGGAGAAAAGGTGTATTTTGTCTCACGGTTTGTAGAGGTTTCAGTCCATAGTTGGCTGGCTCCAAGGCAGGGTGGCTTGGCAGAGGGGCATCACAGAGGAGAAACAGTCCATGGCATGGTAGGCAAGAATTAGCAGGGCCATACTTCTTCCCTTTTTATTCCATCAAATCTACAAGGCTATTGGTTGGTGCCACTGACCCCCAAGGTGGATCTTCTCTCTTCATTAAATCCATCATCCACACCCAGAACTATGTTAAACCCATCAGTGGACTGATCCAGTATCACACACTCATGGTCCAGCATTACACACCCATGATCCAGTCACTCCTCAAAGCCCCATCTATGAGTACATGTGACGTGGGGGGGGGCATCTAGAAGTAAGCCGTAACACACACTGTTGTGACCTCTAAGCACATCGAGTTAACCACCTGTTTGCTTTCACTGTTTTCCTTAGATTGAAAACATACTTCAAGTTTTTCATCGTAAGAGACCCTTTCGAACGACTTATTTCTGCCTTTAAGGACAAGTTTGTGCACAACCCCCGGTTTGAACCTTGGTACAGGCATGAGATCGCCCCGGGTATCATCCGGAAGTACAGAAGGAACCGGACGGAGACCCGGGGGATCCAGTTTGAAGATTTTGTACGCTACCTGGGCGACCCAAACCACAGGTGGCTTGACCTTCAGTTTGGGGACCACATCATCCACTGGGTGACATATGTGGAACTGTGTGCACCCTGTGAGATCAAGTACAGTGTGATCGGACACCACGAGACACTGGAGGAGGACGCCCCGTACATCCTGCGAGAAGCCGGCATCGACCACCTGGTGTCCTACCCAACCATCCCTCCAGGCATCACCGTGTATAACAGAACCAAGGTCCAGAGCTACTTCCTGGGCATCAGCAAACGGGACATCCGGCGCCTGTACACACGCTTCGAGGGGGACTTCAAGCTCTTTGGGTATCAGAAACCAGATTTTTTACTAAACTAATGTGTAGGATCTGCGAATGCAAATATCTCTGTTAGTGCAGGCGATGACCAGGTGGAGAGGTGAGCACAGGAAGGACTCTCCTCGGTCACACTCGTGTGTAAGAGACTCCCTCGGGGTTTGGTCCTGGGAGCGAGCAAGGCTGTACCCCGGCGGCTGCACCTGGCTTAGGTGTCAGATGCTGAGGGCTCCGCCCACCTGACCCATATCATCAGGACACCAGTGGCCCCTGCCATTTCCCAGAAGAGATGTGACACAGCATCAGGAGTTGTCTTAAGTGGGAGTCACAACTGTGGCTGGCCTGGCTGGACCCAGTGGTCACATCAGTCACTGGTGGGTGGCAGGAACAGGGGGCACCAAACAAAGGAGAGATGAGGAAACTGAGGCACAGCAGACAGTCCTCTGACTTCCCGTTGGCACTGCTGTAATCACGAAGGCAGACTGCATTCCTGTGACCATCAGTCCCCGTGATGGTCAGTGGTGACCACAGAGCGGTCCCAGGGGTCCATCTGTTCAGAACCACTCTGTGTGACACTCGTCCTCATTGCCGAAGCACCGCGTGCCAAGTGGCCCTCTCATCGAGCATAGTTTTGGGATGTGAGGGGGGAGTAGATTCTTTTCACCTGAGCAGGGGACACTTGGGGCCTGAGAAGGAGCATGGCATGGGAGGCGGCTGTGGATGGGCTGCTGTGTCCTGCCTTGCACGCTTCCTGTCTTGAGTGACTGTCGAGGTGGGCAGCAGGGCTCCCCACATCTCCCTCCGGCATTCTCCCTTCTCAGAAGGGAGAAAGAACCGAACATCTGCCGTCCGACAGACCAACTGGAGGAAACCAAACGTTGGGGACAGCGTGGCGGCAGCATCATGGGATTCATTGGCTCACCCATCCCAACATCTTTTCCTCTCCACAAGGTGGCCGCTCCCAGACCCTTTTCTGATCCTGGACGAAGTGGCCAGGAGTTTGGTACCAAGTTCACCAGCAATAAACCCTCCAGTGAGGTGCCCTCCGGGCACAGAGACAGCGGGTAAGGAGCAAGCCACCACGTTGTTCCAGACGGCGTCCCCAGGAGTTGGTGGCACTCACATCTGTACTGCCCGTGAGCCCAGGCTGGGAGGAGGGAGCCAGGCTGCCTCCCCCTTCTCAAGATGGCTTCCCAAATTTGTAAATGTGAAAGTGAAATAAAATTAAAAATACGTGCCAAACTAGACATGTGCTGCAGCTCCAGGGAGAGGTGCCCTGGGCCGTGTGTGACCCCACCCTCAGGCCTGGCGACAGAGAGAGGACTGTGGACAGGAAGCAAGATTCGGCCCTTTGTCCTTGACTGTTGTGCCAAGGATGCGGCATGGAGTTATTTTGCTATAAAGTTTCAGCGAAGTCTCGTTAAAACCATTTCAGACCTGATGAGCTTGTCAATTACCTCTTTCCTGTTTGAAAAGTCACAGTGTGAGAAATGTATGTGAAATTTAAGGCCTTAAAGTTAGTCCTAATAAAAATAGCCTCTTCTCTCAGAAGCAAAAGCTTGGTACATGGGTTGGTTTTGGTTTTGTGTCTGTTTTTGCCCTCCCCTCTGCCATATGGATCATTTTCCTGAAATATTTTGTCAAACAAGTAGAGATTGCTACCAAAACACCTCATGGACATCTCAGTGTGTCCAGTGCAAGGCCACCTCTGCCTACTGTGGCTCCTGGCCCCACGCCTGTCCCTGGACATCAGCACCTCAGAATGGTGCCTCCTCTCACCCCTCTGCAGAGGTCTGGGATCTCTTGATCTCATGGCCTTGAAGCAGGCATCCTCCCACCTCTGTCCCCGCAGTTACTGGCACAAACCTGGAAGCAGCTTCCTCACACCCATGCCAATTTTAGATTTTTTGGCTCAAAAGGGATTGGTGTGTCGATCCCTCCAGGGCAGCAGACCCACTGGAGTGGCAGAGTCACCTCACAGCTCAGAAGGTGGTCCCGGCCCTTTGGCTTGGCACTACCTCTCCTCCAGAGGGCTGCCCACGCGGTTCTGCGTAGCACTGGTCTCCCCTTTGGAACAGGCGGAAGCGGCCTCGCCACTGGCTGCTGCACTCTGGGCCTGCAGTGGTTGCAGCAGCTCTGATGACCCGCGGATTCTTCTGGGGTCTTGCTTGCCTTTCTCAGAAGATGACGGATGCTTGCGGCCTTCCTTCTGTCTCACTTTCTGTCCCCTTCAGTGCTGGATGGCGGTGTTGTTGCTGGCGTGACCCCTTCTCTCTCCTGCTTTCTGTCCAGGTGGATCAGGACCATGCTCCACACGCTGGTCTCTGTGGCGAATGCTTGGCCGGCCACATCCTTACTGTTCTCTCTGAATTTGCTTTCTTGCTTTTTTTGTAGTATGAATGGGCTGAGAATGTTCCAGATCTTTAGACTTTGATTCTGTTTTGCTTAATAAGTCAGCCTTGAAGTCATTAATTTTTCCTTCCATTTTGCTATACAGATGCTTCTCAACTTGCCGTGTGGTTACTTCCTGATAAAGCAATCGTAAATTGAAAAGAAAAGATCTTACATCAAAAATACGTTTCTTCCACCTAACCTACTGAACACAATAGCTTCGTGACGTGGCACACTGTAGAATCTTGGTTGCTTTCCCTGTGATTGTGTGGCTGGGAGCCAAGGCTCACTGTCTCTGCCCAGATCGCATATGGCTAAGTTGGAAAAAGATCAAAATTCAAAGCACAGTTTTTACTACATGGGTATTGCTTTCACACGATCGTAAAATTTAAAAATCTTACGTCGAATCCTCGTAACCATCTGTGTCAGCAGTTGGAAGGAACCAGATGCATCATCAACACTTTATCTAGAAATCTCAGCTAAAGATCCCATCTCTTCACTTGCAAGTTCTCCTTTCCACAAAATGCTAGGACACAAACACAATTCATCCAATTCCCTACCCATTTAGAGCAATGATAGCTTTTCTTGTTTGCAAAAACTTGTTCCTAAAACCTCTGCAGGATTGGCCTTTACCACCCACATCTCCACCACCTTCTGTTCAGCATGCTGCATTCTCCAAGGAGATGGACGCTGCCTCTTCTGCGCTCCTTTTTTCCTAAGCTGTCCCTAGAATTGTCCTTCATGCCCGTATTTCTAGCACATACCTCAAAACTCCAGCCTCTATGCATTGCCCTGTGCCAAAGCTGCTTCCGTGATTTTAGACATTTGTTTCAGCAACATCCCATTTCTCAGTTCCAATTTCTATATCAGTGTGGTAGTCTTGAACTATCATAAGATACCAGAGACTGAGTCTAAACAAAAGAAATTTATTTCTGACAGTTTCAATCTGGGAAGCCCAAGATCAAGGCGTCAGCAGGTTCTTAGTGAAGTCCCTCCCTGGCTAGCAGACGGCAACCTTGCTGCGCCCTTGCGTGACTGTGTGTGCTCTGGTCTCCCTTTTTAGAAAGATGCTAACCCCCCCCACAGGAGACCCAGCCTCATGACCTCACCTAACCCTAATTATCTCCTGAAGGCCCCACCTCCAAGTACACATTGGGGATTAGGAGTCAATGCGTATTTTAGGGGGACACAAACAATTAGTACATAACACCGGTCCACGGGACAAGGATTCTCCATTTACCAGTGCAGCTCCTGAGCCTGAAGGCAGAAGGTGCGCCTGGTGTTGAGCTGACTTGGGATGCATGTGTGGAGCCTGGTGTTTTCCACGTGGACACGTCAGCCCCCTCGGGTGCCCTTGTGCACTCCACTGTGGCTGCAGCAGCCACTGAATTCTTCACCGCCCCCTCCCCTGCTGCCAGCATTCCGTGTGGGGGGTGAGCTATGATCTGAAGCCACCTCAACTTCGTTGCACCCCAAAAACTCATAAAAAGATCTATTTTCTGTTTTCTCTATCAGTTTTTGAGGATGGGGATGCTAAATAAAAGAACACCTCCTCTCCTACACACATGCACAAAAGTTGCCCATTTCTAAATGCCTCTCTCTCATTGTCTGTTGCCTTTTTCCTTAGAAAAACGCCCAATGTAAAAGATCATCAACAATTTTTACTTTGCCATCTTACAGTAAATTGAGTGTAACATATACATTAGAGCATTTTGTACACGTTAGCAAAACTGATCCTTAAACGTCGGGCAGCTCAACTGGTGCCAGGTCACACTGCTGTGGAAATTAGGGCCCAGGATCTCGTTTTGAGCCAACCGAGTCAGCTCTGCTTCCTCTTATGACCCGGAGATGAGCTTCTTCAGGGCCAGAGACTCAAAGGAGGAGAGAAACGTAGGCCTCCTGGCCAAACCCAAATGAGCGGGACGGAAGAAAGGACGCGTGGCTGCCCATCCAGTACCATTCCCGTTCGTGAAACCTGGTTGCATACAAAGATCAGAAGCAGCGCTCTGTGGCCGGCCGAGAATTCCCCCTCAGCACTGATGCGGAGTCTTCACAAAACTTGCTGACAATCCAGGTGCCAAGGCGAAGAGTGTTCCTTTTGCCTTCCTCCTGGAGCCCCCTGTACAAGGTGCAGATTTGGAGCGCTGAGCTCGGAGACCCCTCAGGCTCTGTGTCAATAAGGAGCTGCATTTCCTAAGTTACAGTTAGTGCTCACGACCCTGCGTAAGTATACTTGCGCCAGTAGCATTTGGTGGAATTTTGGTGTAGGGTTGCCATAAATCTAGAATTTCCTCTTGGGGTTCTGTGGCTGAACCCCTGACTTGTTGCACAGACCCTGAAGTGGGTTGTGGACCTGTGCTTTTCAGAACCCCAGACAGTCCCGAAGATGCACCTGACCCTCTTTACCCGGGTTTCAGCTGTAATGCCGAACTGGTGTCCCCTGCCTTTCCTTGCTCTGGCTTTCTATCACTTTAGATGTCCCTGCTTTCTCTGGAGCTTTGTAGCACCTGTCACCTTCTGGTCCTCACTCCACCCCTCTTGGCAGAAGCCTGACTCACATACCCTCAATAATGCTGTTCTTTTGTTGCCCAGGCTTTGTCACGAGTGATTTAAACTAGTGTTACGGTTTATATCTGGATGTTTCCCCAACACCTCATGGGTGCATAGGTAGGGCTTTGGGGAGGCGATTGGACCCTGGGTGTGATGCGCCTTGGGATGAGTCCACCGGTGAGTTTATAGCTAAATGGGATGCTGGGAGGAGGTGGTCAATGGGAGCATGGCCGAGAAGGGCCTCTCTTCCCCTCCTTCCTTGATCTCTGTCTGCTTCCTGCCTCAGTGCCATGAGCTGTTTCTCCTCTTCCATGTCCCTCTGCCATGCCACCCTGCCTCGGAGACAGCCGACTACAGACTGAAACCTTTGTAAATGGCTAAGCCCAAATAAACCTCTCCTCCTTTATTGTATGGGTGTCAGGTATGTGTCCCAGCAAGAGAAAGTAACTAAGACAGCTAGCATGCCAAGAATAAATTCCTAGTCAGTAAGTCGATTCAGTAAATGTCAAGTTCAGTTACCAAAATAACTCCTAGTTTTTTAGAACAGAATCTTTTTTTTTTTTTTTTTGTGGGTACCGGGGTCGACCTCAGGACCTCGCGCGCCAGCAGGCGCCCGTGCCGCTGAGCAATATCACCGGCCCTTTTTTCGTATGTGGGATCCGGGAGTCGAACTTGGGCCCTCGCACTTGCCAGGCAGGCGCTTACACTGCTGAGCTATCTTACCGGCCCCTAGAACAGCATCTTAATGAACATGCACCTAATATCTTTTTTTAAAACTTCTTTCTTTTGTTCTTTGACTTAATTTACATAATTTATGAACCATATATTTTATCTTTTGTAAGTGTACAGTTAGATGATTGCTAGTAAATGAAAAATCATGTAACTATTATGGCAGTTTAATTTTGTCTGTCACACAAAAAAACATTTCCCAAATGCCCATTTGAGGTCAGCTTTCAGCCCAGCCAACTATTGAACTTTTTGTCTCTATGGTTCTACCTTTAACAGAATTCCACATAAATAGAGCCTTGTAATACGGTATAGAAGCTGTTGCGTATGACTTCTTTCCCTTAGTGCAGTGATGGCGAACCTTTTAGAGACCGAACAGCAACCCAGAACCCACTTATCACAAAATGCTAACACTGCACTTAAACCTGAACATTGAGGTTTTAATTTAGAAAAAACGACCATTATCCGATGCTCGGCTGCTGGGCTGACTTGGTTCGAGTGCCGACAGAGGGCTCTGTGTGCCCTCTGTGGCACGTGTGCCATAGGTTTGCCACCACTGCCTTAGTGTATGCAGTCAATTAGAGTCATTGTATTGTCACATCTGTCACTATCTAGTTCTTTTTGACTACCAATTGGTATTCCCTGCTGATAAAACACCACATTTTGTTCATTCAGTCACGATTTGATGAACACTTGTGTCGTTTCCTGTGTTTGACTCTACAAATAATGGTGCTGTGTACACTTGCGGACAAATCTTTGTGTAGATAGCTGCCATTGTTTCTCTTGAGTACGTATCTATGCATGGAATTGCCAGGTCATAGAGTATTTTTAGTGGAAAGAAAAATCAATGCTATGGTTTTGAGAAAGTTTGAAAGGGGAAAAAGTAGACCCAACGTCTACGTTACGTAGAGAATAAAAGAATTATCCATTGGCAAAATGCACTGAGAAATTATCTGGACAATAAGGATGATAATAAAAACACCAACATATTTTCTGGTTGTATCAGTCAGTGCTCACTAGAGAAACAGGTGTAATACAAGGTATACAATATAGATAAGGATTTACAGATTGGCTTACAATGGCTGCCTGTAGAGTTGGGTGTGGGAGTACAAAAGGTCTGTCTGCACACTGGGGATCCGAAGGATCCAGTTGAAGTCCTGGAGCTCACTGTAATGTCCCATGCGAGTCCATATCAGGAGGCCAAAGGGTCTGCAGCAAAAGGCTGAAAATTCTGCACCGGAAGCCAGGAGACAATGTCCAAGTTTAAAGCAAAGATGAGCTCCTCCAAAGATGATGACAGAAGCGATCCTTCGTTCCTTCTTCATTTCTCTTTTATAGCATTCTGGTTACAATCCTCCCTAGGGTAGGTCTTTTGCACCTAGAACAACGCTGAGCCAATCTAGCTGGGTGTTATTTACTCAAGTTGACACAATCAATTAACTGCCACACTGATCTTCAGCCAGTCAACAGATATTAGATAATTATGACCAAAAGCTGTAGGCTTGTAGGCCAGGGGCCACCCTTTGAAAAGCATGGCCACCCTTGCCCAGGTGTGGCCCCCAGGACATCTGATCTGGAATGGAAAGTGTGACAGACCTTTTCCTCTCCATAGAATCTCTGCATAAAACCTTGCGGCCTAGTTTAATTAATTACCTGATACGTCACAATTCTAGCATTCCTATTAATGGCATCTCTTGCTGATCTTAAAAAGAGCCAAGTATGGAAATGAGTTAAAATGTGATAAAAGTGGTTCCTAAAGAGGAAAGTGTTTTGATCGTCAGACCTGCCTTATATTTTAGACTTCATCCTCACATACTACCAAAGGATAGATAAGGGAGTCCTTGAGCACTGGTTCATGCCCCAGTTCCCCTCCTGGGGGCGCTGCTCTTCCTATCCTTCCCCTGCTAAACTCTGATTCCCTTTTGTAAACACCCTGAGCAGGAGCTCACCATGATCATAGTTATAAAACAACCCTGCACTGAGATTAGGCTGGACCTATGGGGTCAGATTTTCTCAGCAGAAGAGCAGATAGGAAATAAGAAAACCAACCAAGTCTACAGAGAGATTGTTGAAAATCTCTGAGCTGTGAAAATGGAAATTTTGTCTGTTTTATAAAATCATAAGCTTTCAAGCAAACAGTGCAAATCTTCCCTTCTTAGAAGGCAATTCGTAGCAAAATTTCGCTAAAGCCTGCAGGATTTTGTTGGTGGCAAGGGGAGGTGTTTTGATTTAAATCTGGAAGCCCATGCTTTGGTGTCTGTATGATTTTACTAGAGTCATGCTAACTCTAGCTTGCTCTAAAAAGGACCTACTGTGGGCCCAGAGGAGCTGTTCTGTTTGCAAAGGGCTCTCTTCACCTGTAGAGAAAAAGGCAACTGTCCACCACACACAGGTCAGCCTGCCTCGGGCGGAAGAGACTTCCTCAGGGTTTGCTGGGAGCTTCAAAAGAAGAGGCCTCTCTATTATACATCAGTGCACATGAAGAAAGCCCACCTAGCCGACAGCATGCAGTGGGTAAGCGTGTCATGCCATGAGCAACTTTTATCTTCAACAGTTGCTCCAAGTTGTAGAGGAATTAATTATTCTACAAAAAGTTTTCTTGCTTAATAAGAACCCAGCAAACATAGTAAGATCAAGATATACAGAAAATGTCTTGTGTGTGTGTACTATATATACGTACTTACATAATTTAAGTTGATTTGAGTACACCTACGGCTACAGCTTGCATTCTTGGCAAAGAGACATAGCATCCATATGTACTTTGTTTTCATGTAGTGCAGTGGGGTTTCCCTTCCTTAAAAGCTTTGAGCCCATACATGGACCGTTTTCTCATCAGCCTGTATCACCTGGGACTTTTGTCTCCTTTGCAAGGAAGCCCAAGCATCCTGCTCATCCTCCCTTCGCAGAATTAAGGGCAATGGCTTAAAAAATGCACGTAGGAACCTCGTGTGAACGTGATCACCTGGGGATGCCTTGATGGGCACAGCCCTGTAATGCCATGAGCAAAGGGCAGGAAGGGTGTCTTAGTCTCCTTCCTCATGGCTGGGACAAGATGCCTGACATCTGCACTTCGAAGGAGGAGAGGTTTATTTTGGCTCTTGTTTCAGTAATCTCAGTCCACTCATTGTCACCTGGCTCCAAGGCAGGGTGGCATGGCACTGGGGCATAGTGAGGAAAGCAGCTCATGGATGGTGGCCAGGAGTGAAGAGAGTGAAAGAAGAAGCCAAGGGGGAGATGTACCCTTCCAGGCCGTGCCCAGTGACTGAGCTCTTGAGACCAAACCCCACCTCCTAACAGCAAGCCAGCAATACGGCTCCGTAATCCAATCACTAGCCAAGCCCCACCTATGATTGCCTGAGGCTTTGGGGGACATCTCGATAAACCATAACAAAGGTGACTGCGGAGGAAAACCTACAAAGTGGACTCCAGGTGCAGAAAGAGGTGTGCATGCCAAGTGGAAATGGGTCTGATTGCTCGATGTCTGCTTGCTTTTTAGCCTGCTTTCTTTTCCCCAGATGATTTTGGAGAATGGAAACCAAGATCTAGGAGGTCTGTGAAACTGAGGTAAGAACTTCTTGGTGAAGAAGACTTTCTGGGGCATTGTGGAAGGGGTCCTTGAGAGAAATTTGCATTGTAATATTGTGTACACTCAGGTTCAGGGAGTTCCAAAGGGACAAAGGCCACTGAGCTTTTTGTCTAATCGATAACCTCATTACCACTCAGCCAATATTCCATCAACACTAGCGAGGGCTCGTGTCTGCTCCTGGAAGGAAGTCCTGCTCATGGAAACCCTGGGCACCGTGCACCTGTATTCCACATGGTTCACATGTTTCCCGTAGCTCACTTTTATACCCTATGAACCCTGTAAAATCCGTACCTAATTTTAAGAAATTGTTGGCCAAGGGCCAGTGGATACAGGCAGTGGTGGGAGATGGTAACTGTGGTGACTGCTTCCACATTGTCATCCTCTAGCGACTCCTCCCTGGTCCATCATTAAAGGGTCCTCTCCATTTGTGCACGGACATGTTTCCCAGATAAAACTGTAGTGTAAGTATGATTGTGACGATGGGGAGCGAGCATTCTCAGTGCTCACCAAGGGGCTGCCACCAGAGTCTGCTGGGTAGGACAGGGGTTTCTTTCAGTGTTGTGGCTATGAGTAATTGCTTCATTCTTGTGTGTTCCTTAGCGTTTTCTTTTAGAAATAATAATACCAGCTACCATCTTGGGAGGTTATGCTACAAAAAGCAATGATACTTCCTCAAGTTTTAGTGTTTAGGAGTTGATATGGGTTGAAAGTATTCTTAAGACCTTAGGGGCCTTAGTGAACAATAAAACTATAGAATTTCATTATGAAAATAAAATATTTTGGTTTTCCTCTTCATGTTGGGATCATGTCTTAGTTACTTTTCTCATTGCTGAGACAAAATACCTGACACCCACAAGTTAAAGAAGGAAAAGTTTATTTCAGCTCACAGTTTGTAGAGGTTTCAATTCATAGTCAGCTGGCTCCAAGGCAGGGTGGCAGGGCAGAGGGGCATCACAGAGGAGACACGGATCATGGCATGGCAGAAGGAATGCAGCAAGCAGCAGCAATGGCAGCAGCAGAAGTAGCGGAAGACCTGGCTCGCCTCTCTCCCTTTACATCCATCCAGGCTATAGATTGATTGGTGCCACCCACACCCAAGGTGGGGCTTCCCTTATCCACCGCCTTAATCCTAGCATCACACCCTTAACCCACATTCACACACCCTAATCCAGCCACCTTCAACATTCCCCATCTGTGACCACATGAGGCTTTGGGGGGACATGTAGATACAAACCATAACAGATCATAAAGAGACACTACCTCGTTTTTAAAAATACTCAGTGCACCAATCAGAACCAGAAGGAGGCAACAAACAGCATCACATCGTTCTTGTCATCATTACCATCAGGTAATGACCTCTTTATACGCTCAACATGTAAGCCACAAAGAATTACGAATCTGGTGACAGGAATTTTCTATATCTGGGGAATATACGCTCTACCATCAACTGTTTAGAATGTGCTTTTGATAGAAGAGTAAAATGTGAAATTAAGTGCAGAAATGTAAAGGGGTAAGGTGGACCCAGCTGAGCGGTGTTATCAGAAAAACAGTATTAATATTCACTGCACTACTGTTGTTTAAGTAATGTCTTGTAGCTAGCTACCTATATCATCAGTCCATGAAAGTTCACTATTTGAGTGGCAGGACATGTAATTCGCAACTAAAAGTACCATAGGTCTGTGGTAGAATAAAGTTAAGGTAGTTGATATTAGGTGATATAAAGATTGGATCGCTGGGCATGGTGGCACATGCCTGTAACCCATCACTCAGGAGGCTGAGGCAGGATTGCCACAAGTTTGAGGCCACAAATCTGGGCTACATAATGAGTTTAAGGTGAGCCTGAACTATGCAGTGACACCCTGTCTCAAAAAGCAAGAAAAGAAAATGATTGGATCAAGAGAGCTGGCTGAACACACACACCTACCACTCCTTCTCTCTGCTTACATTATTTCTTTCCAACTTCCTTTCTTCTCACCTCCCTAGCCAGCAAGTCCTTCTCCTTTCCCCAAAACACTTGAGTCAGGGAACATAGCAAACCAGAACGGCAGCTACTGCTATGTGAACAGTGCACCTCAAGCTTCTTGATGAGTGACACACAGCCAAAAAGCATCAGACACTTGGGGAAAAGCCACACAATGAAGCAGAAAGAAAATTCCCCAGCAGTAACAGGAAGCCCCAGTTGCTCATCCTGACTGCGGGATTCCTCTCTTGGAAACCCACCCTACTGTCTCCCTGGCCAGTGTACCTGATCGAAATAAACTCTTGGGTTCCCAGACCAGTTTGTCACCTTCCTCTCCCATTTGAGTTATCCCCCTGGGTTGCTTTACTCTACACATTCCCTTATGATGCAACAACATTGTACCATTTTAATTTTCTACCCTCTCTCCTTTAAAAATGATTAGGTATTTTAATTAGACATACATTTTAAACTATGCAAGATATTTTTATTTCAGTTGTTACATTATTCTACATACTATTTTTATTTGTACATTCTCGTATAGAATTAAATAACAATTCTTTTTGTTGTTTGTATGTAAATGAAAGAATTTTCTGTGCTTTCTGGAACAGGCTCCAGAAGGGAGTGGTCAGGGTGGGATGGGCAGGGTGGTTTTCCTAGCTGCATGGCTTAAAAACTTCCTTCTCTGCTGTCAGCAGAAATGAATGGAAAGAAATTGCACTTGCATTTGGCAGCATGGGTGCTGCAGTTCATACTAGCTCCATCTGGGCTCGCCAGCAGTAGTTTTCCTTTATGGTGCATCTTTGTTCTTCCGGGGGGGAGTTTCTGCTGAGGGCTCAACCACCTTCTGAACTTTATGCTGCCCCCCATGGGTCCCCATGGGAGAGGCGTTTCCCACTGTGCCACATTCTCATCTCCACACAACTGCAGACCTCGCGTGGGACATGCAGAGGTCCCCCCTGGACAGGTGGGTAGTTCAGCCTATCCATGCTTTGGATCTTGTGGGACATCTCATCACTCAGTTTTGTGGAACGTGCGGTCCATGGATCTTTTTTTCCTGGCCTGATTTTTTATGTCCATTTTTAGGAGGAGATTAAGAGAGAACTAGAAAACTATGATCCCATTATGGTTTTGCCCCAACTCAGAATCCTCCCTTACTGTTTTCCTCCAAACTGTCTTCTGAACTCAGCCTTGAGTTGGAGGTCTTGACTCTGATTTAAACCTTGATCCTAGCTCTGGTCTCTCCGATGAAGCGTTTACACTGGCTTTCCCAGAGCCTGCACATGGCCTTTCGGAGCAGACAGACTTGAGTTGCCTTGTGTTCTGGGAACCCATGGAACCCAGCTGTGACTGTGACTGCCCTGTCCCGGTTAAGCTATATGTCTGTGGCCCTCCGGCCTCATGAGAAAATTCAACCCTCAGAGGTCGGTTGGTCTATCCTCCTTATCTTGTAGATGAGGAAACATAGGTTTAATAATGGGAAATAAGCCAGAGTCCCAGGGCTTTCTTCGTCCAATCTGAGTTAACTTACAGGTTATCTCTGATCCCCCAGCAGCCTCGGGTACAGGTCATTCGTAGAGGTCATTCCTGTGCCATTTCCCATGGAGCCTGACCGGAGCCACAGGATCCTCCTGAACCCCAGGCATGGAAGTCCCTTCCACAGGCTTCTCTGGACCCAGTCTCGTGCTCTTGTGAACACAGCCTCTATGCCCCCTCTTCACCATGGCAACAGGTACACTTGCCTTTTATCCAAGTACACCACAATGCTGCCTTGAATTTCATCTGTGTCATTATTACCTCTACATCGTTTCCTCTTATCTCAAATAGGAGATTTCCACTTGTGTCTTAGTTTTTCTCCCTCTGCCTCCTTCTCTTTCTGCATAGGATCTTTTACTCTGCATAGGATCCCGATATTTGTTACTTTTTCTTGTGAGAATTTTCCCCCAACCTTTTTCCTCTTTCTTTTCTTTCTTTCTTTTTCTTTTCTTTTCTTTTCTTTTCTTTTCTTTTCCTTTCTTTCTTTCTTTCTTTCTTTCTTTCTTTCTTTCTTTCTTTCTTTCTTTTTTTCTTTCTACTGGAAATTGAATTCAGGCCTTCACATTAAGCTACATTTCCAGCCATTTTTTTTTTTATATTTTATTTTGAGGCAGGGTCTCACTAAATTCTAAATTGCCCAGTCTGGTCTCAAACTTGTGATCCTCCTGCCTCAGCCTCCCAGAGTGCTGGGATTACAGGTATGTGCCACCACACTCAGCCTCCCTCAACCATTTTTTAAAAAGTGATGGATTTAGAGGAGGAAAGAATTTAAAATAAGTGAGTACAAAATTGCCCACCAACATATGTGAATCAATCAGCACGTCCATTTCCAGGGCACTTCATGGAACCTTTGATCACATCTTGAGCAAGGCGTTGATGGCTCTGAATGCCCTTGCCACCCCCAGTTTAGCCATAGTATTTATCAGATTGCACAGCTTCCTGCTTCTGCACCTCTCCTACCCATGACCCAGCAGAGGGAACATTTTAATGTTTTATTAACGCCTCACGCACCTGAGCCTGGGCTGTGTTGCTGTCACCACTGTTACCCTCTGTGTCACATGCTGAATATTCATTTGGCTCAGTCTGCAGGGGTATGAGATCTGCTATTCTAAAGGTTTTTTTTTTTTTTCTTTATTTTTTTGGTAGCCAACACTCTTCTCAATAGTTTTTCTTCCAGTGAACGCTTCTCCTTTCCACTTTCCCAAAGACTGAAAATAATAGATATGCATTTTCTAGCTGACTCACATACCTGATGTTTTCTTCCGTCTTCTCAGAGTTTCTGCCAGGACGTGATCAGGATGCTCTGACTGGCTTTTAGGAAAATGGGTTAGCTGTAAAATATGATTGCAAAAAGGATACCAGTCTTAGTTATTTTTCTTTCATTGCTGAGACAAAATACCCAACACCCAAAGTTAAAGGAGGAAAGGTTTAGTTGGCTCACAGTTTGTAGAGGTTTCAGTGCATAATCAATTGGCTCCAAGGCAGGGCTGCATGGCAGAGGGGCATTGCAGAGGAGAAACAGTCCACAGCAAGCAGGCAGGTGAGAGCACATTCATTCTCTTTCTGTCCCTTATATTGTATGCAGGCTACCTGCCCTAGGGCATGTATAGCACTCGCAACCTTAATCCTAGCCAATCAGTGGACTGATTTAGTATTCATACAGCCTTGATTCCAGCACCACACACTCTAGATCCAGACACCTCTGAAAAGCCCCCCCCCCCACCCCATGACTGCATAAGGCTTTGGGGTACATCTAGACATGGCCATAATGATAACTAAGCCTCCTTGGGCTGGGTGAAAGAAAGGCTTGGATGTGGAGCAAAGCTGCCCAAAGCATATAGATAAATACTATGGCTGAACTTTGTACCTTGCAGCCTTGGCTAGGAGAGGTTATTGTTGCTACACTTTGCATCTTTCTGGCCAGTGCAAGGGCTGAGATGGGCTGGGGCACTACAACTCCACCAAAGACCTGAAAATGACTTCTGACTGGGAGAGAATGTCTGGCCCCATGAGAGGGGAGTTGGTCCTGCAGCCTCTTCCTGCCTCTAGCTCTGCCCTCATCCCCAGGTGCTGCCCAGATGCTGCTGACCCCTGCTGTAGTGGTTGACTTACTGTGTCAACTTGAGAAGTTTAGAAGCTTAAGTAAATCAGCTCAGCAATTCTACACCCTTGGGTGTAGAAGACACACCCTAGGGTGGCTCATCACCTGGATGGTATAAAAAGGAAATAAGGAAGGATGCAGGTGTTCCAGTTCCAGTTCTTCAGAGGAGCTCTAGTCTTCGCCTTCAGCGCAGACTCTTCGGCTCCCACCGTGGATCCTTCAGCCTTCCGGCATAGACTCTTCAGTATTCCGTCGCAGACCCATCGGCCTCCTGATACGGACTTGCATGGAGCACTGCAGTGAACCCAGACCTGAGACTGAATCCTTCAGTCTCCAGTGTGCCGACGCCCTCTGCACGCTTCCTCATCCAACTGTGTATCTGACCATCGTACGCCAATCTTCTAACTTCTTATACATTTGTATATCTTGCATTATATTTGCTTCTCTAGTAAAACCCTGACTGATACACCTGCCAAACCCAGCATCATCTAAGATTGAGGAGCAAAGAAATGAGGTATCTTTTTGTACTTTCTCCCTTGCACTGTAGCGCAAACTCTTAGTCATATGGTGTGTACCAAAACATATGACTAATGTTTAAATTTTCAAAAGTTATTACAGTAAAAGACACATTGCCATGAAACCCCCTCAAAATCCTCCCCCTTTCTTTGAATGCACTTATCCTATCCTTTTTGCCAGCTTCTCAAGCAGCTCTGGAAGCCCCCTTTCATGAGTGTCTTTACAAGGTGCGATAAAAAATACTACATGAATGCTGCTGCTGAGTGCCGAACAATGGAAAGGCAGCTTATAGAAACATGACTCTTGGGCCGGTGAGATGGCTCAGCGGCGTAAGCGCCTGCCTTGCAAGTGTGAGGGCCCGAGTTCGACTCCCGGAACCCACATACGAAAAAGGGGCCGGTGATATCGCTCAGTGGCACGGGTGCCTGTTGGCGCGCGAGGTCCTGAGGTCGTCCCCCTGGTACCCACCAAAAAAAAAAAAAAAAAAAAAAAAAAGAAACATGACTCTGTGTCCTTGTCCACCTTTATTCACTGGATCTGGCAATGTGTGCCTTCTTGCTGTTCCCCAAAGTCAAAATTTTGAATTGATTCGGGACATCGAAGCAGCCACAACTCCGTAACCAAAGACACTCATGAAAAAGGACTTCCAGAACTGCTTCAGAGAGTGGCAAGAACAATGGGATAAGAGTGTCTTTTACTGTACAGTTTAAATTAAAAAATTCACCATAGTTTCCTATTACACTTTGTAAATCTCCTTCATATAACTTGTTTTTGGCCTCAGATTTGGCCTCTTTCATTTGCTTGGTTGCTTGTTTTTTTTATATAAATCCTTGGTTTCTTCTGGCCTATTCATTTTGGCCTGGTTAAGGTGTGTTCAGGTGAGTGTTGCTATTTTGAAATTAGAATTAGCTGGAAAGCAGGAGTATGCCTACTTATACACCTTCAGATTTTACCTAGGTGAGGTGGGCTGCATCACCTGTGTAGTACCTCACTCAAATTCCAGATACTTGTGGCTCCAGTTAAAATGCATGTCCCATCTGTCTGTCTTAGTTACTTTTGTCGTTGCTGAGACAAAATACCTGACACACAAAGTTAAGGGAGGAAAGGTTTATTGTAGCTCACAGTTTGTAGAGATTTCAGTTCATAGTTGGCTGGCTCCAGGGCAGGGCGGCATGGCAGAGGGGCATCACAGGGGAGAAGCCCTCTTTTGACAACCAAAGACCCTCTTTCTGTCTTTTATATCTTATCCTGGCTACCCACCCCAGGGTGGGGCAACCTTAATCCTAGCATAGCACCATGAATCAATCCCAGCATCACATCTTTGATCCCAACAGCATACACCCTAGATCCAGCCACCTCTGGAAAGCCCCACCTATGACTGCCCGAGGCTTTAGGGGAACATCTAGATCAAGCCGTAACACTGTCCCAAGAAGGACCTGAGATATTTCTCTTCTAATCAGCTCCTGGTGATACTGGTGGTGCTGGCTGGTAGATTTCCCGTGAGCAGCAAGGTCTGGAGAATCGTCCCTTCCGTGCCCTTCCCACCCTATAGTACCAGCCATGCCCGGTGACCCAGGGTAACCGAGAGGGCGCCAACTTGCAGATAACCAAGAACACAGTCCTGACTCTCCAGGAAGAAGTTGCTATGGTTGGAAAAACTCACACAGAAACTTAATTGCCACTGTAACAAGTATTTAAAGATGGGACATTTAAGAGGAGACTGGGCTATGGTTAGGCTACTGGGCACCTTCGAGAATGGGTTAACTTTGTTCGCACAGGAGTGAGCCGGTCATCACAGAAGTGGGTTTCTGATGAGAAGGGTGAGTTCGGCCCCCTTCCTGCTCTTGTTTGCCCTTCTGCTGGGTTACAATGCCTTAGAAACCCCTCACCTGATACTGCTGCCCTGCTCCCAGACTTCCCAGCCTCCGGAATTGTGTGCCCAATGAAACTCAGTTTTTTATAAATTACCCGGTCTCAGGTGTTCAGTTATAGTAGCAGAAAAGAGGCTGAGCCACAAATTAACCATGACAGGTACAGCAGGAAGCTGGCACAGAGAGGGCTGATCACCCAGCAGATGCTCTTAATTAGGTTGACAATTAGGCGGATATTAATGAGAATGGATTTGCAGCTGTACAGAAGAGGAAAGCCAGCTGGCTGGGTGCGAGGCAGGGTGATGGCACTTCTTTGGGGGTCTCAGCAGGGACAAGGAGGAGGATCTGGAGCCCAGCCAGCCCAAGTGGCTCCAGGAGTGGCTGGGACTGGTCATGAGGGCTGACCAGGAAGGATGGCATCTCCCGGGTCCTGCGGAGCCTCTATAATAGTTAATCCACAACAGGTGACCTCAAAACAGCACTGAGGTGACAGTACTCAGAGTGATCCCTGAAGGGAGGCTTGGAGGACCCCAATACGAGGCTCCTGCAAACTGGCTCTGGGGTGCTGACCCCCAGCTCGGCCCAGACACTGTGTGTGGAGAGGTCACCCTGCCTACACCTCTATGTTCATGACGCACAGCCTGACTTCCGGCCCCACTTGGGAGCATCCACCCCCAAACGTGGCACGATTGTCATCTTAATGATGATATTCCCACCTGACCCCTTATCCTTTATATAGCATTTCCATGACACTGGCTCTTTCAAACCTGAAAACAGTTCTGGGATGGGGCGGAGCACTGTCACTGCCTCGTGTATAGGAACTGGTGTTTCCAGTCCGGTAGTGACACAATTAAAATGGAATCCACGATTCCTTACTCGCAGGCCGGTCATCTGTGCCTTGCTTCACCTCGGGGCACTGGGATCATTTTAAGTTAATCTTGCTGAGTGGTGATTCTGAGGGAAACTGGAGATAACACCTGTTTTCTTTTGGAATGACGCCGGGGGCTGGGGGACACCAGTTTTCTTTCAGAGTTTTCTTCCCTACATTTACATTGTGTGTTAACCAGATTAAGTTTAAACTGATCCTGAGATGTGAAAGGATCGTTTTATTTCAGTAATAAATGCTGTGTATTTGGGAGTCTATGACAGAATTTACTCTCTCTTATTCTATGCATTCAAAAAATTATGTATTCCTCCCCATGATATTCCAGCTCTCCACTCCAGCTTTTCGTCTGGAGGCTCGCGCTGGACCATGGAGGAGGGAGGGGATCCCAAACAGAAAGTAGAAATTCCCACTGAGTTAGGAGACAGAGATCGGAGTGCAGGCATCTGGAAGGGGTAGAGCACAAGACAGGAGAGAGATGCAGAGTAAAAAGGAGAAAGAGGACAGGAATTTGCATGGGTGTCTCCTTGAGCCTTTCCGGATTATAAAATGTGCATGGATGGAATGAAACTCCATGAGGCAAAAAAGCAGAGTTATGTGCTAAACGGTCCTCAGAGCGTACACACTCCAAGAAATTACCCAGGGTCACCATAGTCAGAGTACAGGGGCCTCCCTGACCACACAGGAGATTCAGGAGAAACCCCCAAGAGGCCACACCCTGGAGGTGGGGCCACGTGGTCTTTAAAATAAAAGCAACTCTAGATCTTTCACAATGAAGCTGTAAAAGAATTTTAAAAATGAACTTAAAGTAATTTAATCTACTACCAGAACAATCTCCTATACCTACTTAAAAAGAAAAAAAATCCAGATAGGAAGTGTGATCGAAACACACAGTGAATGTTTAAATTAAAAATACTGTTATAGTAGAAGACACATTGCCATTAATCCCCCTCAAAATACTCCGTCTTGCTGCTGTCCCACATAGCCCATTGTTCTTACCACTTTCCTTTTTCTTATTAGTATGTGTTTGCAACGCATAATAAATACAAACATCACAGGGAATTAGTACATATAACGTCATTCTGGAAGTCCTCTGTCCTGTCTTTATGAGGCATCATCAAAAATATGGCGAGTGGTGATGCTGAGTGCCACCCAATGGAAAGGCAGGCTCGTAAAAATATGGCAGTGCACCCTCACCTACTTCGTGCACTGGTTATGGCTCTGTGTGACTTCCGACGCTTTCCCAAAGTCAGAATGACCATGAAAGGTAAATGTTTTGGATCAATGCAGGACACTGAGGCAGCCACAACAGAGCAACTGAAGACCCTCATAACCATAGCAATATCTTTCTTGTGCCTTCTCTTCAGCCAAGCTTATTTTTATACTCTAAAGACACCAAACTAAAGACTTGTGTTTTTATGGTTGAAAGTTATAGAACCTATTTTCAGATTTGGATATATATGAATTTGAAAAAACTTATATAAAAATAAGAATTCGTATAATCCCAGCACTCAGGAGGCCAAGACAGGAGGATTGCTGCGAGTTTGAGGTCAGCCTGAACTGTATAGCAAGACCATGTCTCAATAAAAAATAAATAAAGAAATAAAGAAATAAATGAAAAATCAATCATACCATGCTTGAGCAGACTTACAGAAGCTGCCAAGATAATATTTCATTACCATGCTTAATGTTCATTTGGAATATTTTAGTTTTCCCTGATCAATTCCTAGATTTCCTGTCAATATAATCATGCCTATTGGAATGTATTATCACTCAAGTAAACTTTTATAAAAACCAGAAAATAATCGCACAGAATTCTACTTTAGAGATTTTTAGATTTTCTGTGCGGAAGAAAAAAAAGTATGTCAATAATATTCCAGAAAATGGCTGAAAATAAATCCATTTGAGTAAAACCCATACTGGCCTATGTAAGGTAGAGGAGCTAATTGGACCTGGACAATACAGCGCATTTGTCAATAAATGTTCCAGCATGGCTGAAATAGTTTGCTTTTATTCCCCATCACTTCGTTAAGGGAGGTTGGGTAGACAGCTCTTCAATAGTTGTCAGCGGGAATGTCCACCCGTGCACAAAATCAACAACATACTCAGTTTTTCTTTTTCCTTGAGCCTTACTTTCTCTTTTTTTGTTTTTGTTATTCTCCCAGGGCTGAGATTTGAACCCAGGGCTTTAAGAATGCTACGCAAGCCCTCTACCATGGGGCTACACCTCCAGCACATTCCTTTTCTTTTAATTCCTGTTCTTATTCAATAACAACTGTTAATGACTCTCTCCCGGTGCACGTCTCTGTTTTATTTTTGACAATTTATAAAGCATGAATTTAATTAAAACCTCCGAGAATTATGAGTAGGAGCAATATAAAAGTTACTTGTAATAATGTAGGAAATAAAATGTGCTTCAGACTTCAGAGGGTGCCCCTAATTCAAACATTCCAGCATTTACTAATTAATTCATAGTCATCTTTTACCTCTACATAAATTTATTCATGCTGATCCAAATCACTTTTATGTCTCAATTTATATTTAAGCACAAGGCTCTCCTACATGGCTGAATACCAAAGAAAGTTGCTAAATTTTATAGCAGCTACTGTAATTAACATGTTATTTGAAAATATTCCATCATAATATTTCTTTCCCTGTCTAACTATTTCCCACTGGACATGAAATAGCAGTCTTTACTTAAATGCATCGGATTGCTAGCTCGGTCTTGTTGGTCTACAGAAATCATGAACAAAGATAACATTTTTCATGTACAGCTGTCAGGTTGTTACCCTGTGAAAATGACTTTCACAGATGAAGACGTTTTCTAAATATTTCTAAGGGTAAATGTGTTGCTTTATAGGTGATTTTCAGTCAGGGCTAGAGGGTCCAAATAATGTATAAAAAGAAAGCACTTATGAAAATATTTTCTTAGGAGGAACACTTCATTCCAAAGCTGAGTGGAAGAAGTTCAGGGAGAGAAAACTTTCCGACTGACCACCACGTAGCCCCTGCTACAAAGGGGGCTGCAGATATCGAAGCCCCAGCCACAAGTGTCTCTGGCAGCTGAGTGTGGAGTTGGTGGTTAAGATCCAAGACCCGTGGAAACTATTTGCATTCAGTTCTCAGCTCTGGCCTTCCCTGATCTCAAATGAGGTACCAAAACTCCTCGTGCCTCAGTTGCCTCATTTTAATTTTTACCATAAAATAAGAGAAGTATGGGAGTAGAGGGGAGTTAGGGTCTTTTTGGAGGAGCGTCAGGGTTGTGCCTTGATCTTTCCCTCATCAGGAGCGGAAGCATCAGTACCTGAGGAGCTCAGGTGCGTGTGCGGACACCTTCCGTTTGGGCTACGAGCTTTGGAAACGGTCAGGAAGCGGACACAGGTGCTGCCCTGTTCCATCTGCTCACTGCAGCATCTGGACCTTCCTGTCTGCAGCTGCTGTAGAACCATTGTGCTGACAGCTGGCATCCTGGCCTCTTGGGTCTGGGACCCCAGGCATCTCCCCATGAGCTCTGTCACAGGCAGGAGAGCCAGGAGCTTGGCTGTTGTGTGGGAAGCAGCTCCTCCCGGTCCCTTAGTGCCTGAGCGTGACGGACCTCTTGCTCCAGATGGTCGTGTATGATGTTAAACAGGAGATAATGGAAAACTCATGCTTCTGTCTGGATCATTAACCATAACTAGACATATCACCGGGATAACAAACGATTTTCCTTGCCATCCTGCAAGGCTTTGAAGTCAAATGCATGCACACTGCTCTGCTCTGTGTGTGTGGTGTGTGTGCGTGTGTGTGTGTGTGTGTGTGTGGTGAGGTGGCAGGGGTAAGCTGATCAAGTTCCCAGTATGGACTCTTCAGGGGCAAGTCACCCCACTGAGCCCAGCGCTGGATCAGTGGAATCTTTGGCCATATGGCTTTGTGAGGTGAGATACCTTCATCCCGGAGGTCTGCTAGGCACAAGCTGCAGGCGACCTCATGCTAGGTGCTGCTGGGGACACTGTCACACCTCACCTGAGCTCTCAGGCTCAGGAGGGGAAACAGGCACACAAAGGACCTCCTACACAGGGCTGGTGGCGAGGAGGGACACCGCAGTCTGTCAGCCTCCATTTGTGCAGATGTACGTGGCTCATTTCATCTATATTAGTGAACCATTTAAGCAGCTCCAAGGCATTGATTTGTCTAAATTTCATCCCCAAAGTTGTCTCTATGGGGTGTCTAACCCGTACTGGCGCATGAGGGTTCTGCGATGAGATCACAGAATGCAGCCTTGTTTCGGTTTAGATCTGACGCTAAACGAGACCAGGGTAGGTACGGATGGCGGCTGCAAGGTGTGCATGTCTTCCTGCTTGACGGGAAGTGATGAGGGTGGGCTCCAGCAGACGGGCGCGAGTGGGTTTCCAAGCACCCAGTGGATACCTGTGTTTGGGGTTAGCCGGCTTCGGTTTTGAAATATTCACATCCTCCTGGAGGATTAAGTGCTATCAATGATCATAAATCACTGCAATCACTAATCCTCCAGCACCTCTCAGACAGCGGATGTCAATACTTCGACATTTCCTGACCTGAAGAAGAGGCTTTGGGAGAGAAGGTGGCGAGCCTGTAAGCAGTGCGCTCATGTGAGCAGGCGGAGGAAGTCGTAAAGCTGGGACTAGAGATTCACCGAACGATTCGCCCAGTAGCGGGGCTCGTTCCTCTCCTCTCCTCTCTCACAGAGCCCAAGTTGGGTGATTTCACCAGAATACTCTTCCCTTACGACTCCCCATCTAGAGATTCAGTGAATTGTTGTTCAGCTTTTCCAGAGAGGAGAAGAACAAGCGTTGATAATTCCAATCCAATTAATCTCCATAAAGAGAATGTGAACTTCAAATTGGAGGGAAAATGGTGGGGATTTCTTTGTTTCTTTTTGTCAAACTATCTCTAATTCCCAAGCCACTTCAGACAAAGAGTTATATAAAACACAGTAAAGTGAATTACTAGAAAAAATGAATGGAAATAACTGACAACATATAAAATACAAATCCAGATTTTTATTAATTGAGTCAATGATTCTCTGTATTAGTAAGTTCAACATAAAGTTACACTTTGATAAATATAATCAGCACAACCATAACTTTAGAAAAAAGAATTATAAAAACTGTATACATGCATTGAAATATATGCATCTGGATAGGTGATTAATCTGTACACTAACTTTTTTCCATTCTACTATTTCAGCCAAGTAAAACTTCGTGAGTACAATGTCCCTATGAAATGCCCATGTGCCCTCTCTGAATTGATGGCACGTATATTGATAGGGAAAGTGTGCAGAGAGGAATGAGCTTCGCTGTTGCCTGCTAATGAATCTAATCCACATGAAATTGCTGGAGTGTTGACAAGAATTTTAGTTTAAATTGTTTACATTTTAAGGAAACTCAAAGCAGTTTCGGTGAACTTGGGATAGTCATTTGGAACTTTTTCCAAAATGAGGCAAAATGATACTATATTGGATTTTCAAAATTAATCTTCATTCTTTGTCAGTAACCAGTTTTAACAACTTGTCCTGTAAATTATAGCTGAATTTAAATTATCTTTTGATGAAAGAAATCATTCCTAATCTATGAATTTCTTTATTTGTTTTTTTTTTTTTTTTAGTACTGGGAATTGAACCCATGGCCTTTGAACTGAGCTACACCTCCAACACTTTTTAAATTTCTTTTCTTTCTTTCTTTCTTTCTTTTTTTTTTTTTTCCTTGAGACAGGGTCTTGCTAAATTCCCCAGGCTGGTCTTGTACTTCTGATCTTCTTGTCTCGGCTTCCCAGAGTGCTGAGATTACAGGCATGTGTCACCACGTTCAGTTAATCTATGGATTTCTCCTGAGAAGTTCTTCTGATAAAAAATTAAATTCAGGATGTGAGTATAGTGCAGTGACGGAGCGCCTGCCCAGTATGCGCAATCGCCAGCACTTCCAAACCAATTAAATCCAAATGTGACCACTTTTTACAAATGTGTGGTATGAAGAATATCATCGGAACAACTGAACCCACGTGGTGGTGGTTTCTGGAACATGCTCTCCTTCCGTGTGCTTTAACACCCACTTCTGCCTTGATCTTATGTGGTATCGGAAATTCTGTTGCCTTTTTTGCTTGAGTGGAAGCATTAATATCATTAAGACTACAAAGGTGCCACACAAGCAAACTAGTATGATGGTCACTTTTTGCATGTGCAAAAACTGGGACCAGTCACTCTGCAGTTCCTACATTCTCAGCACTTTCCCCTTTGATGTATCGCAACAGCCAGGGATCTAATATTTGTGACAGGCCATCCTGGTTTCACATATTTAAGAAAATAATCATGAATTTAACACGTTTTACAAGGATACCTAGGAACCTTTGGCCGAGCTGGCTTTTTGGTAGCAAGAGTTTTTCCTTGAAAGCCACGGTGCCTTATTTTATATTCTGATTCAAGCTCCTTAAGAACTGTGACAACGCCAGGATATTTTCATGTCAGGATGAGAATACGTGTCTACAAAACCCTGCTCCTACTGGCACCTGCTTCTGCATTACTTTGTGAGTTCTGAATGTCTCCAGTTTAGAGTTCCGCCAAGAGAAGCCAGCTGGGTCCATCGCTGTCCACGTGGTGCCCAGGCCTGTGGAGCAGGTGCAGGCTGGGGGATCAGGCAGGAGTCTGCAGCAGCCCCAGGCCACGCTGCGCTGGTGCCACCAGGCCTTGGACCTGGGTGAGTTGGCCTGGGAGGTAGCCAGGGGCCCAAGGTTTGGGGGAGCTTTGTTCAGGCTTAGGGGTCATGTTGCTTTCTGGATATGGTAAGCTCAAAGGTGGTGAGAGCCACTCCCTGCAGTGGAGGTGGAGGGCACCCCGCTGCTCCTGTCTTGTCCAGGACCCCTTGAGCTTTCTGTGGCTCCCCTGGGCCTCAACTGCCCTTCAGCCCCTTCTTGGCTGCTGGTGAGAGAGTGCAGAAAGGCACTGCGTGCTCACGCAGGAAAATGCAAATAATCCAGGCACAAGTGATAGTGCCTTTTGCTGGGGCAAGCTCCCCTTTGGGGTTTCAGGCAGTATCCAGGAGGATCCCCTTACACCCTTCCACTCTGCGTTCATTAGCTCACAGCCTTTCCATGGAAGGCCACTGCATGCAGTTATGGCATATTTAGCTTCAGATACACTAGACCGTGTGTGTGGTTTTAATCTTTTCTATCGCCCCCCGCACCCAGTACTGGGGATTGAATACGGGGCCTACTAAGCTACATTGCCAGTCCTTTTCTGCATTTTTAATTTTGAGATAGGGTCTCATTAAGTCCCTGGGTGGGCTTGAACTTGCAGTCCTCCTGCCTCGGCCTGCCAGAGTGCTGCGATTACAGGCGTGCACCACCATAGCAGGCTTTCATTCATTTTTGCTTAGGTCTGTGCCCAGTTCCAGACTCTCTCCTGCCCTGCCCACTGCTACCTGCTAACAATAACAATATGTCACTTAAAGAAAGACCAGACTTCTGTCATTGTATTTGACTTGAATGCGGATGCCCTGTGGACAGTTCTTTAGGGTGGTGTGGAGAGGATGATTTGTTTTCTGGTTTTATGATACAGTGTGTGTGATTTAAATCATTGGCCACCAAGATGGTGGTTTCATCTTTTGTTACTAAAAGGCTCTTGGTGTGCTATGGTCAACATACTTTTTATTTTAAACTTACGGTGATGATTTTCTCTTTCAGAAGGCAAACACTACAAAGCGACTGAAATTCAATTTTCTTCCAAAACAAGTTATGATTTAGTAATTAAACAAATGACCCATCCTAATACATAAATTGGGCAAATCTGTGCTGGAATGATGCTTTACATCATAAATAGTTTGTATAGTTTTGCAACCAACGTATCCAAACTCAGACAGGTTGTGTATTTTTAAATTTTCCACCATTTTATCAATGTATATATGGTGTAGAGCAGCATTGTCCAACAGAACTTTAAACCACATGTATCATTTTAAATGTTCAGTAGCCCAATAATAATAAGTATAAAATAAGCGAGTGAAATGTAACAATATTTTTAACTCTGCACATCCAATATATTATTATTATTATTATATATTTTTTTGTGGGTACCGGGGGTCAACCTCAGGACCATGTACGCCAGCAGGCACCCGTGCCGCTGAGCGATATCACCGGCCCTTTTTTTCGTATGTGGGTTCCGGGAGTTGAACTTGGGCCCTAGCGCTTGCCAGGCAGGCGCTTATGCCACTGAGCCATCTCACCGGCCCTCCAATATATTATTTCGGTATGTCCTCAGTACTTTAAAAATTGAGATTTTACTTTTTTAACTAAGTCTTTGAAATGCATTGTGTACTTTGCATTCACTGCATACCCAATTCAAACATTCAATTGTCTTTTGAAATACTTCATCTATATTTAAATGTTGGAGAATACAGTATGTAGAAAAATGATAACTATCATAGGGCTTCAAATTATATCCCTGGAAAATTAGTATCTACCAACTGTATCTACCCCTGGTATTTACCAATATTAAATATGGGCCAAACAATTTCAAAGAGGTGCGTGCCCTTGTCTACTGGGAGACTGTGTGTCAACATTAAAGGCGCTGGTAAAGTAGAAACAGCCCGAATGTCCAGTAGGAACAGAAAGGGAAAATATATTACAGTGTCTTCGTGGAATACTGTGCAGGAAGAAAATAAACCAACTCTAGTTACAAACTACAATGGGGACGAACCTCACACAGAACAGTAAGTGAAAGAAACCAGACTCAAAGGCATTTTTGACGGTGGGCTATGCTTGTCTGTAAGAACAGACACATCTCGTACCATCGGGTGTAAGACAGTGGTTCTCTGATGGCTGAAAAGGGAGCAGCGGTCGTGAGCAGATGTGAGAGGGACCTGGTGGAGCTCTGTTTCTTGACCTAAGTGATGGATACACAGGTTTGTTCACTTTGTGATAGTTTATTAAACCATGCACTTATGTTTAAAGGTTCTCTGTGCACACAGACCTTAGTTTGAAGTTTTAAAAGTATAGGCTATTGCAGTCGATACAACAACTTATATTGAATATATTCAGTGTTAATTTTCCATTCAAAGGGTAAAATCACTCCACTAAGGGGAAAATCATTGCATACAAGTTCCTGGTATAGGTTGGATTTTGTTATATGACTGTAGAATTTGCTCCTATGGTTAAAGGTATCAGGCTAATAGTCACCACAGTTTGTCAGTTGCTGGGCTGTGCTTGATACTATTGTTACTGCTAACTGTACTACTTTAGCCAGGATGTCAAACCTGCTATAATCAGTTTTTCTCCCCTGAATGACAATACTGTGATTGTCTGGGGTCATAACCATCACCGTAGTCCAGTACCGAAGGACTGGGTCCTGAGCCAAATAGATAGCAACTTCTCACCCTTAATACACTGGGAAGGTAGGTTCTTGGGATAGACACAAAGACCTAGAAGATGTCTAGAAGACATCCCTGAGGAACAGACATTTCCTAGGGAAGCCTTGACACCAGGGATAAAGCTATCTACCATAAGAAATCTACAAGCATCAACACAGAAAACAAAACAAAATAAAAAATAGAAAACAGAGAATGACAAGACACAGAAGCAAAATGCAACCCTAGACCCCCTGCCCACCCAGGACAAGTCCAGAGCACAATGAGAAGACAATTTTCCATTCAAAGACAAGAGAAGAAAGTCATTTCCCTAGTTCAAAAACTTATAGAGAAGAGAGGTGAAGGGATAGCTAGTGGTAGAGTGCATGCTTAGCATGTCAAGGCCATGGGTTCAATCCCCCCACATCCAAGAAAAAATATACACAATGTATAATATCATGACAAATGGGCTCCAAAGAGAGGTTTCAATATAGTAAAATAAGATCACAGATTTTTGGGAGCAAAATACTTGTGGTCATACTCAGACTTTGCAACTTGTTATGTGACCTAATCAAGTGCGATGGTGTTGTCCCCCAAATATTTTCCTCTATACTGTCCTCAAACAAGGTAGGATTGAATTCTCGGCCAACCTGAAGTCAGGTACCATGTGACTAATTATGAGTGCAAGTCAAAATAGCAAATATATATGTTAAAGAGAACATATAAATGTTTGAAAGTATATGAATTCAGTAGATAATTTGCTATCTAAAAGAACCAAATGGTATTCTAGAACAGCAAAACACAGTGCCTGAATTTGGAAATTAATTAGATAGTTTAAAACCAGTCTGTATACATTAGAAGTTGGGGTGAGAAAACTCACAAACAAATTAGTAGAAAATATTCAAACTGAATCACAGAAAGAAAAAAATAGAACAGCAGAAGAAATATGTGCGTGGGGGAGCATAGAGAGACGTTCTGAAAATCTATGAAATTGGAGCCCAAGAAGAGGAGAAGGGGGAAGGGGGCAACAGTATGTTCTCTGAACAACCCTAAATACAGAGGGCCACCTGTCCCTTCTCTTCCGCACAGAACCAGGCTTCCCAGAAGTCCTCTCCTGACGCTTCCTTGTACAGGGGCTAATTGGTGACTCTTCTCAAGTTTTGTGTCAGTATTTTGAAGGTGCAGATGTACATTTTTCTGCCACGTGCTTTCTGTACCCAAAAAAACTTTAAGCTGCACTTCCTCTTCCATTTATTTTTGAGTGATTTCTGAATGAATTTCCCTAGTTGTATGAAGCGTAAGGCTTGACGCCAGTCTGTGGCTCTATCATCCAATCTCATCTGATCTTGGAAGCGAAGCAGCATTGGTCCTGGTTAGTGTTTCGATGGGAGAAAATGTTTAGACATCTATTTTACATGTTTTAAAAGGCTAAATTATGATATGCTCACGTCATAAATGAGTCAACAAAGAATACGATTTTATTCATTCAGTATCTACATAGGAAGTAAACTTTATTAATTTTGGACTTCAGTAAAAGTAGCCTTTGGAACACTTGAGTAGAGACTTCAATGCATTCGTTAGAAAAGAATAATTAAAAGTACATGTAAAGGAAATGTGTTTTTACATCAAGAAATTTCATCAAGACTAAGCTAGCACAAAGACAGTATAAGAAAGAAATAGTGAAGCAGACAGCAGAGGTACAGAAAAAGTGGAGTTGATTAACAAGTCAGAAACTGGCTCATTGCGAAGATCAGCAAGAGACAGATGTTTAGCAAGTGTAATGAAGAGAAAAGCAAAGCACAAATACAAGAATGAAGAGGACCGTACTCACCAATAGAAAAGAATGCATAACAGATTTTAAAACCTTTATGAAAAAGATGATTTGAAAGAAAATATCAATTAAGGAATTTTCTTCTACTAACAAGGCATTAAGGTCAAGTTAGTTCCCTAAGGCTTTCAAAAGATCAATTTTCATCTTATCTCACTCAGATCATGGAAAAAAACAAGATGAACACGCCATTCTATAAGATTAGTGTAATCTTGGTACTACAATGAGGCAAAGCCGGCACAGGAAAAAAATTTATAGGGTAGACTTACCTATCTACATAGACGCTGAAATCCTAAGTAAATTTCTTAGAAATTGAGCCCAAGAGTTTATTTTAAGAATATAAGGATAGGTCCATATTAGACAAATCTTTCAGTGTAATTCTCGGTAACAACAGGTTGCAGGAGGTACATTCTGTGTGCTCTCAGATGCCCTAAGACATTCTGTGAAGTTCAAGAGCTCTGGTCATGCAGCGCTTACAGCAAACGGGAATGGAAGGGAGCTCACCTAACTTGACAGTATTGTCTCTCAAAAACTTACAGCAAACACACTTCATGTTAAAGTATTAGACGCGTTCTTTTTATATTCAAGAATAAGAGAAAACTATTAATGGTCTCTTTTACTGCAATATAAGAGGAAAAGGAAATGTAGGGTATTAAGTATTAGAATAGAAGAATCCAAGCTAATTGTTCGCGTGTGATACGACTGTTTAGAAAGTTCGAGAGAAGCAACTGGCAGACTAAACTAACAGGAAACAAGTGGTGTGGGAACAGCTGGATCCCTGCTGGCACACAGATTAGCTGCAGGCATGTTTCCCAAACTCAAACTATAATTTCAGTAGCATTGTTTTTGAGATTTCCAAAAATCTCCAAAGGAGAATTATATATTATAATTATATATATCTAAAAGTATTTAACTGTGCAATTAGGTACTTTCACCTAATTTATCAGTTGGAAATGATTGATCTACAATCACATTTGGTATGTAACACATGTTAAAAAAGCAAATATCACGAGACAAATCTAATAAAATTTTTATATTGCCTTCCTGCAATGAAAATGCTCAATTTCAAATCATATGCTTGTAGCTGATATTAGTGTTTTATAGTTCCTACATGCATTTTCAAAGATGAAACACATAAATTCTCATGACAGATCAAAATGAACGGGTAAACATTTTCACTTGATTTTGATGATAGGGAATACTTTGAACCTTAATTAAGAAAAATGTTTTCCCCCCAAAAAAAAGTTCTATTACCAAAAAAAAGTATTACTGTTATGTTTTGAGTTTCATCAATAAAAACTCTATAGCCAAGTGTGGTGGCCCATGCCTATAATCCAAGCATTCAGGAGGCTGAGGCAGGAGGATCCCCATGAGTTCAAGGCCAACCTGGACTACATAGTGAGTTTAAGGCCAGCCTGAACACATAGTAAGACCCTATCTCAAAAAAAAAAAAAAAAAAAAAAAAAAAAAAAAGGGCTGGTGAGATAGCTCAGCAGCATAAGTGCCTGCCTGGCAAGCATGAGGTCCTGAGTTCAACTCCCAGTACCCACATACGAAAAAAGGGCCGGTGATATCGCTCAGCAGCACGGGTGCCTGCTGGCGCGCGAGGTCCTGAGTTCGACCCCTGCTACCCACAATAAATAAATAAATAAATAAATAGATACCTTATAAAAATCATTTTCTTTCTTGTCATACAAACACCTGCATAATACCCTCCAGTTTTCTTCTTGGCCTGTAAAACCTAAAATATTTACTGTCTAGCCTTTCACAGAAAAAATTTGCTAATTTCTGGTCCAGCCAGTTACCTATATCAAACAATGTTTTTTTAAAAAAAATAATTTAAATTCTGTTGTGAGACTCCTGCTATTTCTTTCCCATTGGCCTACATTTTTTCTTGTCATGCCTTCTCTGTATTGTACATATGCAGCGATCACACACTTATAAATTGTTGCTGCTTCTGCTGTTGATGGACTCTCTCCTTGCGTGAGCTCTTTTATGCCCATTTGCCCAGTTACCTACATAAACTGAGAGGCATCGTACTAACATTTGCACAGGACCAAGGGGAAAGTTTGAGAAAGGGTCAAGGTCAAGGATTTAGAGTGACCTGAAAATGTCTATTAAGGTGGGAACACATCTTAGGTGTCAGAAATTTATTGATCCACTAAAGTGCACGGCTGTAGTCCTATGACTCATCACATGTCATTTCACGGAGTCTTTCTTGGCTTCTATGTAGCTGGGCTTATGTCTGCAATACATGTGAGTGATTGCCAGTATATCTGTTTATGAGGAATCTAAGGAAAGGAAGCCTTTTTCGCCTCTTTTTTTTTTTTTTTTGTGGGTACCGGGGGTCAACCTCAGGACCTCATGCGCCAGCAGGCGCTTGTGCCACTGAGTGATATCACCAGCCCTTTTTTCGTATGTTCCAGGAGTCGAACTCGGGCCCTCGCGCTTGCCAGGCAGGCACTTATGCCGCTGAGCCATCTCACCGGCCCTTTTTTCTTCTCTTCTCTACTTAAAAGAACATACTGTGGGTACAATTATGTGACTAAATTAGCACCCACATAGTTATATATGAAAACAAATTGTGTTTTACTTTTCTGTTAGTTTCTTAGGCATGAATTTCCTTGGGCACTTCCATGGAAGTTACTTTAAATCGCCTTTTAAAGTACCTAGTTGTACAAGTTGAGTAGTCCATCCCATATCCAAAAATACTTGGGTGCAGAGGTGTTCCAGATTTGGGAGTCTTTTGGATTTTGGAACATTTACCAAGACTTGGCTGGTTCAGCATTCCTAATTCAAAGATCTGAAATCCAAAATGGTGTCATGTCAGCAGCCAAAAAGTTTCAGATTTCAAAGCATCTTGGATTCTGGATTTTTGGATTAGTGTTGTGCAATCTGTAGCATTAAGTTGGTTCATCGGTTACTAAATTTATTACTGAAAATTATGTTGTCACTAGGTGTATGGAGCACCTCGATGTTAGTCTGTTTTTCATGGAGTATTTTGTAGTCTTGTTAATCTTACTTCTGCTTGCCTGAAATAAGCTCTGTAAATTATACTTACCATACTACTAAACTCTATACATGACGAGATGGAGGAATTTCTATTTTGTCTTTATGCTTATTTTCTAATTTGATATTTTTCATGACTTAAAGATTGTTTTGAAATGCAGTCATTTCTACTTATTGGTATTCCTCTCGTGTTTCAGCCCCTAAGGATAATGCATTACAGTGTTGAAGCTGCAGGCTGAGTGACATCTGACCAAGCAGATCTGTGAGCAGGTTCTGCAGGACGTCAGTGCAGTGTGTCAGCATGAACCACTCTTTTTTTTTTTTTTTTTATGTGGGTTCCGGGAGTCAAACTCAGGACCTCGCGCTTGCCAAGCAGGCGCTTATGCCTCTGAGCCATCTCACCGGCCCTACAGCAGTGTGTTTTATTCAAGCAAAAAATTACCTTCTCACACAGCCATCTGTGGCTAATACTCATGGCTACTGACTCAAATCTTTTGGAGCAACTGGATAAGACAGTACCAGCAAAATATTTGCCCACATGAAGAAACATATACTGTACAGGCATGTGATTAGTTGGTCTCACCCAAGCACAGAACCTATAAGACTTAAAATTATTTAAATGCTAGTTAACTCAGTTAAAAATATTTATTAATACATAGTGGTGTAAAAATTTAAGTATTGGTTGAGTTGATGTGTTTATGTGTGAATATTACACTGTTAAGTTTCCTGTCTGTGGACATAAGGCAGTAGTATTCTCGGGGAAACTTGGATAAGCAGAAAGAACAGATCGAGAAGCTACTGAAACTTGAGTCAGGGACCTTTATTTGTACAAGGCTTGGGAGGGACCTCAATAACTTTGTATTCATAATTTTGTACTTTCTTTTTAAAGGAACTTCCAAATTGTATAAGCTTCAGAGACTGCTAAACCTGGGTCTACTCTTAGAAAAGAAAAAATGAAGAAATTATTAAAACTTTAAATATTCATCATAAATTAAGGTTCTGCAGGTAAATCACAGGTAGTCTTGGGTACAGCTGAGGTTTGCCAGAGAGCTCAGGGATGAAACTGATGAACTGTTGCCCCAAATATTTGTCGCTGTTGTCCTGGAGAACTGGATGGTAAGTGATGAAATGAATTGACAAGGTGAACAAAGTTAGGGGTGATATTGATTCTAGAGATAGAAACTGGTCATCATTGGCATGAGACAATAGAGAAAAAGTCAGGGAGACTATGGACCTGAAAACTGACCTTTATCGGCCATTACTGGCTACTAGTGCCTTGAGCATTTTTAATACAGAGATAAAGATAAGAAACGTAAGGAGTTAAGAGGTGAGAAGGAAAGTGCATGCCTTATTGTTTTTATTCTCAAGGGGAACTCTTAAAATGACAGTAAGAGGAAAGGGTGACTTCTGGTAACAGCAAAGAATTGAAGTAGTCCTGGAACCCAGAAGAGAAAACAATTATAAAAACTGGATTTAAAAAACCATAAAGACATTGTAAAGCATCCAAAACAGAAGCTAGAGGAGAATTTAGTCTGAAACATCTGTACGTGAAAAGGATAAGAATTGTGACTTTATGGATCTTTGGCCCCAAGGGTTTTGTCAATCTCTCTAACTGCAACTACAGAAAAATAGTAGCGGGGAAACTCTTCAGCATTACCACCTAAAAAACCAATGTTCAGAGGAGCGCGGGGCCAGTAAGGCATCTGGAAATGCCTGGGATGCAGGCAAAGAGTGGGGGAGAAGGGGAACTCTCCTTCACACAAAACTTAGAAGTGAGGCACAAATTCAGGACAGAAATCACTGGCTCACAGCTAGACTGCGCATGCAGGTGAGAGATGCAGAGGGCACCACAAAAAAGCTCGCGGAGACCAGGTAGAAATTTGTTGTTAAAAGATGTAGTGACAGAGTCCTCTGAGTGTAGTGATTTTCATTATGGGGTACGTTCTCCAGTAGTGCATGGGTCACGCATAAAAAAATCTTCAAGTGTCAGAATACAGAATCCAAATCTAGGCCTGGGGATATAGCTCAGTGGCACAGTGCCTGCCTGGCAAGAGCGAGGTCATGAGTTCAATTCCCGGTACCAAAAAACAAACAAACAAAAAATCTAAATCTAGGGCCAGTGAGATAGCTCAGCGACACAAGCACCTGCTGGCAAGCGTGAAGTCCTGAGTCCGACTTCCGGTACCGACATTAAAAAAAAAAAAAAAAAAAAATCCAAATCTAGCAGAACTACTGGAGATTAGGGAAACTCCTAAAAGTAGGGAAATTACAGAATGAGTAAGTCCCAACTCTGGTCAAATCCTGTTTTACTGCCAAATTCCAGGAACTTCCAGGCTTAAAAAGTAGCAGTGGAAAGTCAGAAGAACAGAGCAGAGGTATAAGCAGCTCCCAACCACAGGGCAGACAAAGATTTCAGTGGAATCCAAGAAAGTTAACTGCCTATTAAAACAACCCAGTAATATTCAGAACCCGATGAAATTCAAAGTCAATACAACATATGTACAGTGTCCAATTTCCATCAAAATACTAGAAACAAAGAAACAGGAATGTGCTGACTTAGGCTAAAAGACAATTGGTAAAAAGGCCACCATGTTCCAGTACCGGCTAGTGGAAGAGGCATATGTAGTCTTAATGTGTCCTGGAGAAAAAGGAGCTGCTTCACGGGGACCCACACCTGCTGCGAGGGGGGCTGGGAAATGTAGTCCACTCTGCCCACCCAGAAGGGGAGCATGGATTTTAGGGTCACCCAGCAGGTGCCACCATAAATGCCTAGGAAAAATTCTTTTGTAAAAATATCTATAGGATCTTTATGTAGAAAATTCTAAAACTTGCCTGAAAGATATTCAGGAAGCTCTAAATGAGAGGGATTTGTTTGTATACAAACCTGCTAGAAGAGAAATACTACGTTCATGGATGCAAGTATTGGATGTTGTGGAAAGGCCAGTTCTACCCAAATTATAAATCCAAAGTAATTCTAGTGAAGATCCCAGAAGGGTTTTTTTGTTTTTTTGTTTTTCTAATTTGCAGACTTTCTCAAGTTGATTTTAAAGTGTAGAAAAGCAAAAGAACTACCAAAGTGTAGTTTTGAAGACATCAGTTGACCAGGTGGGGGAATATTCCTGTAATATCAAAAATTATAAGCCATAATTAATAGACCAGTAAAACAGAATATAGAAATCAAAAGCAGATCTGCTCGTATATAGACTCCAAATTTATAATTTTGTGGAAAAAAAATCTCAATAAAATGTGCCCAGAAAATTAGAAATTAATGGGTAGGCAACAAAAATCTCTTCTGTACTGTATACTATATATTTTAAAAAACCCAAACACATTCACATTCCTAGTATGAAACCCAAAAAGCAAATTATAAACACATTGAAGAAGAAATATCAAGGACTGTACAATTGGGGATAGGCAAAGATTTTTTTTTTTTTTAATGCAGGTACCGGAAGTTGAACTCAGGACCTCATGCTTGCCAGGCAGGCACTTATGCCGCTGAGGTATATCTCCGGCCCAGGCAAAGATTTTTATATAAGTGCTGACAGCAAACAGCATAGAAGAGATTAATAAATTCATATACATCAAAAGTCAATGAAAGCAAAGTGAAAAACAAGTTACAGGAATCCCACCAAGAATGTAGGACACAAAGCAATGTATTCCCACCCAAACAACAAGAAAAACCGAGATAAACTATGGAATATGGGGGTGATCGAAAGATACAGTGCGTTTCGCTTAGTACTCACCTAGGGAAAAATAAAGGCCCTGTGCGTGTTTAAGATTATGTCATTTCTCCCGACCAGCTGACTGTCAGGATTTCGGAGTATGGCTGCAGGCTGGAGATAAGGATGTCGGACCTTTTCCCGATGGCAGTTCCGTTGTGGATGAGGTTGGAAGCAGTCGGTTCAGGGTCTTCAGTCACTGTCGTGGAGGTGGAACATCATGAAGATGGAAAGGTGAGGCCTGTTGTACTGGTGTATTTTATAGTTTGTTTTCCTCTGCAGCATGGAAAAACTTTGTCAGATTTTTATTAACAGTGTTATGGTTTCGATCTAAAATGCTCCCCCAAATTCTCATGTGTGCAGAAAGTGATTGGATTTTGAGGTGCTGACTGTACTATTAGAAAGGGGGCCTGGTTGGAGTTGGGTCACGGGGCAGGGCCTGGAAGGGCTGTTCTCCTCCCTGGCTGCCCGCTCTCCCTCTCTGCTTCCGGGCCGCCATGGGGTGAGCGGTGCTTCCTCCACCAGCCCCCTCTGCCATCCTACTTCTCTCTGCTTTGGAACCAGCCAACCAGGACTGAAAACGTGAGTCAAAATAAACTTCTCCTTTAAGTTGTGAGTGTTGGGTATTTTGTCTCAGAGATGGTAAATTAACTAAGACAAACAGTACTGCCTCTTCCGTCTTCATCCAACACTTACTTAGTCTTAGTGGATTTTTACCTGAGTTGGAGCTGGTAGAGAAATCTCCTCCTTAAACAAAAATGACCTTACTGCCTAAAACAACGAGGATGAACCTCATAGATGTTATATCAAGTGAGAGAAGCCAGACACTTTAGAAATAATGTACTGCATAGCTAATAAACACAGGCATTAGGCAAAGCTATCACCATTTGTATATTTCCAGTAATAGGCACACCTGGTGTGTGGTGATGAAAGTCAGAAAATGTAGGGTAAGCTTTGTAACTGACTGAAAAGGGACTGAGGAATCTTCCCAGGGGATGGAAATAAACATTCTCATGATGGTGATGGTTAGACAGGTGTGTACAGTGGACAAAACTCTGAGCCAAACAAGATCTAATTTTTTTGTTGTGGTTGTGTAAGTACTGGGGGGAGGAATCCTTGGAATTATTGTATTATTCTTTTGAATTCTTCAGGGGACATTAGAAAGGAAGTGAGAGTATGACACTTAGTATCACACTAGCAGTCACTTTGGGCCAGTGACACAGGTTCATGGAAGTGGAGTCACGCTGACAGTGGTGGCTTTGCCCATCCGCCAGCTGCTGTTTCTGGTCACCTTGGACCCTAGGAGCAGAGTAAGGAGCCACATAGCAAGGCCTCTGGACCAGGGCGCTGGGCTTAATGACAGTGGCTGAAAGTGAGAGTTCTCAGGGTCCCTCTGCTGGACTGATGACGAATCTGATGAGGAGGATTAACAATTGTTACTGTAAGTGACAGCTTTCCATGGGAGATACACTTATTTTGAAATGGGGAGGGCTTAAATAACTTCAATAAGCAGTCATTTTAGTTTTCTTGAAAGAAATCACCCAACATATGAATAGTCGGTTTATATAAATCAAATCAAGGAGGGCTTGTATGCCTTAAAATATAATTCCTCAGTTTACCATATGTTGTAGTCAGGGTTTGCAAGGGATAGATTTAATACAGGACACATAATTTATAGGATTATTTTATAATATTCACCCTAAAAGTCAAATGCCAAAGAGTGCAAGAGATCTGTCCATGCACTAGAGACCCAAAGAACTCAGCTGAGGACCTGGACCCCATGGCAATGTCCTGCATGAGTCCAGCTGAAGACCTAGAGCCCATGGCAATGTCCTCCACGAGTGCAGATGGAGACCTAGAGCCCACGACAATGTCTCGCGCAAGTCTGTATTAAGGATCTGCACTTGGAAGGCCCAAAGGTCGGTGGTGGAAGCTAGAAAGTGTGCCAGCGGATGAAGGGTCTGTTCCAGCAGGCTGAGGGATCTGCACTGGATCCAGGACGCGAGGCTCAAAGTAAGGACCAGAGCTGCCCTGAAGAGAATGCAGCCATCCTCAGCGACAGTGAGGACCCAGGGTCCCCCTTCATTATGTTTTGTAAAACTCTTGTTATAAGATTTCATGGGATACCTGCCAAACAGTGACCACTGCTGACAAGTTAAATATCTTTGCCTGGTGGAATCTGACCCTGCACGAGGTTAGCCTGAAGTTTGAATGGAACTCATGGTTGGAGAACCCCCTAAGAAAGTCTCTTTGGGGCACATGCTTCAGGAATGCAGTCCCTTGTGGCGTGGGATACTCGTGATGGTGCCATGAGGCCTAGGTCTAACAGAAAGGAGGACTCTGTTCCTAGTTGGTATCTGGCTCTGCCAGGGGGAATCAGCAGGCAACAGAGACTAGCTGGCAAGGGCGACCCACACTGTTAAGCTGGAAAGCAGATCTGTTGGAGCCCAGGCCAGCCAAAAATATGCTTGGGCCTTGTGTGTCGCTGCGAAGCTGTCTGTGAAATTGAGGAATCAAACCATTTGTCTAATGCAGGAGCCAAAATTAGTCCTTACCCAAGAAGTTGTAAGTATGGGATAGAACTGTGCTAGTGTCCTATTGTAGTCCTAGGTATTGAACTGTACGCTGTAACCAGATGAGTGTCAAAATACAAAAGGATGTATCTTGGATGTAGAAAAGTCAGAATAGTACAGTTAGCATGAGGCTATTTGTACTCAAGCAGTGAAAAAAGTGAGTTAAAAGTATACATGTATTTGAATGTCAGACATAGGAACCAGAACAAAGGACTCCTTGAAAGCATAACCCTATCTCGCTGATTCAGTAGATACTAAGCATTTAGGAACTACTCTTTTCCGCCAGGATCCGCATTAGAAATAAGACCCATCAGTAAATTTCAGTTTGCTATCTACCCACTAATATGTAAAGACATTCAAAACCTGCCATGAAATCGAAATCATTCTTTTCCAGGAAAATATACCAGAATATACAATGAGAGGAGGCAGGCATGGGGTGTAAATATTCAGTTAGTTTATCCTCAGTATCAACCTCAAATTATCTGTGTATTTTGGAATAAAGTTTTATGTTTAGTTTATCAAACCAGGCATTAAAATCACAACTGAAAATTTGCCTTAGTCAAGGTATGTGATTTTTGAGTTTTAAAAAACATATTTCATAGTATGAGATGTTGATGGCTTATCAATCCATTGAGAATTTTATTAGCAGGACCTTACAATCATATTATTATTTTTTTGATTGTAGGAGTTTTCAGTAGTAAAGCTCAGCCTTATCATAGGAGTTGTAAAGTATTGTACTTGTGACATTAATTATAGGGAGAAAATTGACAGTGTTTGCCAACTCAGTAGTTCAAGTGCTTCTCTGATTTAGTCAGATCTCATCTTGAACATGATTTAAAGGGAATTTGCCCAAGTGGTTTCTAAGAGATCATATTGATTCATGCATTAACAATGGTTAACTCTCCTAGGCATTCAAATTTCTTATTCAACCTAATTTGGCCACTGAAAAAAAACAAAACCGTATTTCATATGCTAGAACACCTTTACTAGAAGTGATTGGTGAACATTGATAGGCATTGGCCATTTTCTGCCTTTCTCTTCTGAAGATTTTGTGTACCTTAACATCATATCTGAAAAGTTACAACTGTTGTTTCTTTTTGAAGTGTTTAACCCCAGTGTCTCTGGAACCTTTCTGGGAGTTTCCTAGCACATTTGGAAGCTTTAGCTTTCTCTTGCTCACTCTTTCAATGTCATAGTTCACACAGTTCTTGGAATCAGAACCATTACCGTAGTTCTTCTTGATCTTTCTGCCTCTTTCGAGCCTGCACATTCGAATGTTCTTATGTATTTGCGCAACAATACCAATGCAGGAGCAACACAAGGCTTTGCATTTTGATACCAGAGGGAATTCAGTACAGTCTCTCCGTGCTTTTGCTCCACGCTCTCTCTGTTCTGCACCAGACCTCTTCTCTGTGCAACAGTTGGAGCAGACAGTACTTACTGAGCACTTGGATAACACCTGGTATCAGGGAGTCAAACCAAGGTAATAGTATCCTGGTCATATTAGTGACAGCTTTTTACAAACTTGAAGAAAGGGAGAGACCCAAACTCCACTTCACTACAAATTCACCCAAACCCCAACAATCCCCACCATCACCACCTTCCACTCCTTTTCTATCAGGGAGATGATATTTCTAAGGATTTCTCAGAAAATAATGCAATCTCTCATTCAAAGGGCATTTCTGTTTAATTTTACTGAAAGCATTTCAACACTAACTGACAGTGTGGAGGAGTCCCTTTTTTGTTAGTTACTTTTCTTATTGCTGAGACAAAGTACTTGACACCCAAAGTTAAAGGAGGAAAGGTTTATTTGGCTCACAGTCTGTAGAGGTTTCAGTCCATAGGCAGCTGGCTCCAAGGCAGGGTGGCACATGGCAGAGGACCACTGCAAAGGAGAAATAGTCCACGGCAACCGGCCGGTGAGAGCACATTTGCCCTCTTTCTGTCCCTTATATTCTATGCAGGCTACCTGCCCTAGGGCAGGTGTAACATTCATACCCTTAATCCTAGCCAGAACTATGCCAAAGCAATCAGTGGACTGGTTTAGTAATCACACAGCCTTGATCCCAGCATCACACACTCTAGATCCAGCCACCTCTGAAAAGCCACCGCCTCATGACTGCATGAGGCTTTGGGGGGACATCTAGACACAAGCCATAATATTCTGCTCTTGGCCTCCCAAAGACTCATGTTCATCATTTATGCAAAAGGCATTTAGTCCATCTCTAAGAGTTGCCAAAGTCCTGACAGTTTCAGCATTGCTGAAAAGTCCAAGTTCAAAGCCTCCTCTGAGATTTAAGGCAAACTCTTAGCTGCAAGCCTCTATGCAAATGAAAAGAAAGTTAAACACTTGCAACATTCAATGGCACAAATAGATTTCCATTCCAAAAATTACAAACAGGGGGATAGCAAGGAATGGGAACAAAGCAAGATCAAAATCCAGCAGTGCAAACATGAAATCCCACAGTTCCACTTCCAGCATCCCTGGCAATCTGTGGTGAGTTGTGAACTGCAAAGGTTTGTGTGGCTCCACCCCATGGCACTTCTGGTAGTTGTAGTTTCCATGGCTTCTCTCTGGGGCAGGCTCTGCTCCTTCCTTGCAGTTTTCTTCAGATGAGTCACACTCCTGGCTACTCCAAACTTCTGGGGTCTCTAGTGCACCTTTGGCTTCACACTCAGTTTCACACACTGGCCTCTCAGGGGCACACTGCCTGGCCTCCCAGGGCCTCTTCTGAAATCTGGGTGGAAGCCTTCCTGAGCCACAATGCTTGCATTCTGTGTGCACCTAAAACCAGCACCATGTGGTCTGCTGCCAGCTGGAGCAGTAGCCAGGCTTCCTTCTCTCTTGGCTGTAGGGGTCAAGTGTCTATGAACCAAATTCCAAGAAACAACTTCCCTAGGCAGCTGCCATTCTAGAACATTGTGCTCTGGGGCTCTCTTCTCAAAGCAAAGTTTCACTTGTGCAGTTTTGAAGCTGCAAAGGGTGGAGTCCTGCTGCTTCTTGTGATGCCCTCAGGCCATCTTTTCTATTCTCCTGTTCCTTCTCAGCAATCAAGAGCTTCTCTGCTTTATCTTTGCAGCCCAAAGCTTTACTGGAGCTTCTTTCTTGCCAAACTCACAACACTTTAAATCATTCTGCTGGGCTTTTTGCTCTTGATTCTCAACATAGATCTGGCCAAAAGCCCCCAGCAGTAACCATGCCACTGCCTCAATATTAGACTGCCTTGAAATTTCTTCTGCAAGATGAATTAGTCTGCTACCCTTAATCTCAGTTTCAGGCAATATCTCTGGACATGAGAAAAATGCAGACAAACTTTCTCCCAAGGCATAACACACATGTTCTGGAGTCCAACAGCCAGTGCAGTCCTCCTTCCCAACAGAAGCTTCCCAAGCCTGGTCTTTACAGGTAGCATTTCTATCAGTGTTCTGGTCTTCTGGGCTCTCTTCAGAACCTCCCATCAAGTACAGCCTCAGGCTTTCCAGGGCTGCTTTTTCAGCCGTCATCTCTGAACCTTTCCAAATTATTTTCACAAGGCATTTCCAAAGGTTCCTAAAGCACATGGTAGTCACAGCATCACACACTCTAGATCCAGCCACCTCTGAAAAGACCCCAACCCATGATTGCATGAAGCTTTGGGGGGACATCTAGACACAAGCCATGACACTTTTCTTCTTGAAAAACAGTACACACCTTTAGGTAATTTTATGTTCATTCTCCTGAGTTGATTCATGGTTCGTAACTTTGAATCTCAGCTGATATCCTGAAAGGCAGTATCCAAAAGCCTATCCCGGGCTCTGCAGTCTGCTGTATGTCCAAGAAGCACCTGTCTTTCAGTTATAGACCGGGGAAAACTTTGAATTGTTTTTATTCCCTCAGAGGAGAGAGAAACCAACCCTTCAGCAGTGAAGTTGTGCCCTAAACAGTGGACATCTTGCCTTGAAAACCTATACTTTTCCGTAGAAACCTTGTGATGCTTTCATACACCTTGCTATAAGAGGTACATAGAGTACATTCCAGAGCCACCACCTGCTGTTCAGTGGAACAGCATAGCATTTGGTCATCTGCATACTGAGTGAGCTGGGTGTTAGGGACATGGTGGGGTGACCAGGTCCTGTCGAACTGCCTGGAAAAATAAGAAGCAGGTTCGGTGAAGCTCTGTGGTGTTACAGTCCAGGTGAGCTGTTGGCTTTTTCAAGCAAAGGCAGACAAGCACTGACTTTCCCTCTCAACCAGAATGCTGAAGCAAGCTGAACAAATGTCTGTTTACTGCAAACCACTTTGAATCAGTAGCCACATTAGTCAAGTTTAGGATTTGGAACCACAGAAAAAGTGGATATCATGATTCTATTAGTTGCTTATCGATCTTGAACAAATTTCCAGCCTTGTCCATTTGCTACAGCTGGGAAGATCAGAGGGCTATAGGGACTGCTACATAGAATTAGAAGTCCCTGTTGAATGAAGTCTTTTATAATTGGCTAGTATCCATGAACTGCTGTAGGTTTTAATGGATATTGGGGAATTTAGGCAAAGGTTCAGAATGATCTATATGAATGTTGGCAGGTTCCACATTTTTAGTCCTTTTTATAACAGAATATAACAGAAGAAATCTATAACCATCCAGGCATTTTAGAAAGATTGGGTGCCAGAGGCTTAAGCTCCAAACCTATCACTTTCTTTCTTTTTTTTTTTTTTATATGCAGGTACCGGGAGTCGAACTCAGGACCTTGTGCTTGCCAGGCAGGCGCTTATGCTGCTGAGCTATGTCACCGGCCCCAAACCTATCACTTTTGTGTGTGTGTGTGTGGGTACCGGGGATCGAACTCAGGACCTCGCATGCCAGCAGACGCCCGTGCCGCTGAGCGATATCACCAGCCCTTTTTTTGTATGTGGGTACCGGGAGCTGAACTTGGGACTTCGCACTTGCCAGGCAGGCGCTTATGCCGCTGAGCCATCTCAGCGGCCCATCACTTTCTGCCTGGAGGGAGTACATAACAGTTCAGGGGAGTCAGGAAACTCGAAGATCATTTCTCCCTGTGAAGAGGGAATTTGTGTCCCTTTAGTCTGGAGAGTAAGTCCTGCCCTAGCAAGTTCACCAGTGTCACACATCAAAATAGCTATTTTTCCCCCCTGAAAATGCCTGCATTGTCAATTGGACCGGGTCAGATATGGGACCTCTTGAAGCCCCCATCGCAGAATGACCTTTTACTCCCAGGGGTCAGGTAACTTATTAAAATGGAGTTTATGTCAGATTAGGTGGCTTTGGTATCTACTAGGATGATACAGGATTTCCTGTTAATCCTAACTTTTGTTTTACTGTATCTATTCAAAGGTATTATGGGGAGCATTTTACTAGAAAGACCCTTGGAGCCACATTAATGTTGCCTATTTTCTTGTGGACGCTCTCTAGTAGAAAGTCTAATCTAAAGCAAGAGGCTTATTGGCAGGCAGAAATGAAAGTCCACAAGTTTTCTAGTGGGCTTCTAGTGTCCTTGGGGTAAAAACCTCTTATTCAAGGGCCTTTCCCAGCTGTGGTTTAGAATAGGATGGAAAAATCACTTTGATGTGGATCCCTATAATTGTCGTAGTTGGAGAGCCCTAAGCTCGTTAGTCTTTTGGGGGTTTTGAGTCCTCTAAAAGTGCTCAGCTGAAGCCCCCGTTCAAACATCTCTGTAACTTCTCATCCTGGCTTATGTTTCTTAGTTAAACCGCTGGATTCAGGAGCAGGTTCATTTGCAAATGAAGCCATGGATGCCATCTCAGTGCCCGCAGGAAACATTTCTTGATTTATTTCAAGCCCAGGATGCCTCACGGTGTTTGAGTTGGGCTCTGTGATCTGACACAGAGCTCATCGTTCTTTTGCCTATGAGTTTCTGTAGTAAACCAGTCAATTTTATTTACAAAAACTTCAGGGATTGAATTTAAAAGTATTTTAGTAACTTTCCCCTTGCTCCCTCCCTTGAAGGGGTTTTGGAAGGGTCTTGAATACGCTCCTTGGGTTCCTTCCATTTGCTTCTTCATCCGTTTTCCAGCTTCACCAGGCACCAGTGTATGTGAATTAATTGGTAAAGGTCACAAAGTCCTGGATCCTGAGCTCCTACAAGGATTCTAAATTCCTTGGTAAATTTTTGAGGATTTTCTTTTGGACTTGGAGAGTCTCTTCCAATGCCTCTAATCTCTGCTTAGACCGTGAATCACAGTGGTCAGGCCCGGCAGGCTGGGTTGGTCAGAAGGTCTCTCTTTCTAAGGCACCTGTTTAACTTCCTCTCTTTCATTATTCTCAGGGGAAAAAGTAGAAGGACTTTGAAGGGACTCAGAGTAATTAGGTAAGGACGAGGTACAGCCAGGATAGTTCAAAGAACAGACTGCTGTCATCATCATGCCCTTAGTCTGTTGTTGAAGACCAAGGACATTTGCTTTTTCCAAAGAATCTTTTAAGGAACCAGTTTTTATTCACTTAGTCTTTTAGTTGCCTCCACATACCAATTAAAGAACATATTTCACTGGGGTTTTTTTTGGGGGGGTTCTTTATTTTTCCAATGTGTGTCACAAGAAAACAGTTGTCTAGGTAGAAACTTCCCCAGTGTGGCCACCATTTTTCTAAGCTGTTTCTATGCAGATTAACCCATTTTCTCAAAACAGTATGTTTATTCTCATAATTCTGACACATGAACCTAGCCAGCACCCCAGAAGTTGGAATCCTACACTCAGTGCTGTGACAAGTTCCTTATAAAGAATCAAAAATCCAATTTAGCTGTGAGCAGAGTTGAGATTCTATCTAACCTAGTTAGACACCTAAGGCTTTTTTACTGACTCCACTTCAGAAAATTAAGGAAAAGAAAAGGAAGAAGGAAAAAAAAACCCTGCTTGCTTAGATAAACTTAAAGAATTCAGAATACAAAGATCTGAGAAGGAAACTCAGCCGTGCCCTCTAGTAGCTGTGAGAGATTGTGGGCCTCAGTGGGTCCTGGCAGGGCTCTCACTTAGTCGCTTTATGATCTTGGAAGTGTTGGAAGCTCCACTTTGGAACCCGCTGACTCCATCAATCTGTTACAGGAAGAAAAAAAAAAAAACTGCTATGAATTAAATTTAACAAAGTTTATTTGAGTAAGAAGTAAGTTCTAGAACCAAGAGGCACTCCAAACCCAAGATGGTTCAGATATATCTTTCCTCCTTCCACATGGTGAGCTGTATTTATAATGAGAAAAACATGAAATGACATACAGAGGTTACTCAATGGGACAGGTCAGTGTTTGCCTTATTTGGGTACACCATCATGTGACATGGTGATGCATGCTGGGAAATGCCTCCTTAGTGATTGTATCATATTGTAAACAGCATACAGTATATTGACACAAACCAAGAGTGCTAGACATCACCAGGTCCATGGGACCATCACACTATACATAATTAATCACAGCATTATTCTGCCATACAATATTGTAATTTGGCAGCCTCCAGCCTGGGATGGACTGGGTTTTCATCTTGCTATGATTGGTCAAGGCTCAGTTGCTTGGTTACCAGTGCATACTCCTAGGTTAGATTACATCTCTCTTGTTCATCAAGCTAGATTGCAGTCCACCACATACTAAGAGGCGACGCTGGCTCAAATTCTATCACCAAGACCAGAGGCCAATTTAGGCCAAACTTAATTCATTTTAGTAGGGCTGGTAGACGCCACTTTATGCATGCAGAGGCCCTGCGGCAGAGCCACCTGCTGTCAGTCATCGGATCAGGGAGGGACCAGGAGACCCCTTGAGGGTTTATGAGAGCACCCCAGTTAGAGAGCCTGGGCCTGAGTAATAGCAGGGTGCTGAGCAAGCTTGCAGTCCTGAGGGTGGAATGGCAGTGTGACCTTTAAGGATAAGGTGGACTTTGCAATATCTGTGCTTTTTAGAGATCATTTTTAAAATGTGCATTGAGACCTTCATTGTTTACCACACTGTTTTAACTTTAATATTTTGTCAAGTTTTGCACTGCATATTTTGATCAGTGACTAATTTATCTTTCATACTGTTTACCCAGCCCTGCCCCCACCATTTTCCACTGCACTCTGGGGAAAGCATGGTTACTATGTCAGAAAGCTGTATATTCATATATTGTTCTCTCATGCTGGTGGAAGATGGTGTCATTAGCAACTTGATTTTGTAGTTGTGAAATGACTTTACCAATTAAGAATTTGATGTGCATTTTTTCTATTTAATTAGAAGAGCGTATTTGAACAAATAAGTTGATATAGATGAATTTAAAAATCAAGATTTTACTTGTTTAGCGGTAAGACAATGTGTTGTTGCATTCAGATAGTATTGTAGTCACCCAAGAGCCAAATACAAAAAGAGTGCAGGAAATCTGTCCACACAGTGCAGACCCAAAGAATCCAGCTGAGGGCCTGGATTCCATAGCAGTGTCCTGCATGAGTCCAGCTGAAGACCCAGAGCCCATGGCAATGCCCACTTGAATCCAACTGGAGGCTCAGAGCCCACGACAACGTCTCATGCAAGTCTGTTTCACGGATCTATGTTGGGAAGGCTCAAAGGTCAGTAGTGGAAGCTAGAAAATCTGTGCCGGTGGGATGAAGGATCTGTGCCAGCAGGCTGAGCGATCCGCTCTGGAGCCAGGAAGCGATGCTCAAAGTAAGGACCAGAGCTCCCTGAAAATACCACAGCCGTCCTCAGCAAAAACGAGGTCCTGAACTCCTCTGACAATGAGAACAGCCAAGTTCCTATCAGGAAAGCCAGCGTGACAAGCTCCTCCAGGAGAAGCAACAGCAGCGCCTCTTCCCCTCCAGTTCTCCTTTTCGTGTTGTTGGCAACAGTCCTCAGGTGGGCCCTCCACACCCGGCACCATGCTGATTCAGTTCAGCTGGGTGTGACAAGTGGACCACCAGTTGCCAATCCACCACATATAGTATAGATTATTTATCTGGCTTTACTTTTGTTTTCTACATTGAAATTGGGATTAAATGTGTTATAGCAATATTTAGCATTTTTGGATTAAGGTAGGCCAAATTTAAATCTTGCAATACTCAATACTCATTATACTTTTGTACTATTCATTTTAATTAATTAGAATTGTATATGTAATATGTGATATTTGGAGCAAATAAAATTTGCAGTGTCTCAAATGTTCTTTAATAAATAATCACACCTTAGGCAAAGACTTTATGAATAAAACCCCAATCGCACAGGAACTATCACAAATAATCAATAACTGGGATCTCATCTTATTAAAAAGCCTTTGCACAGCAAGATAAACCACCAACAGAGTGAAGAGACAACCTACAATGTGGAAAAAATATTTGCCAGCTGTTCCTCAGGTGAAGGATTACTATTGAGAACATACAAAGAACGCAAAAAAACCCAGACCTCCCAAATTTAAAGACCCAATCCAAAAATGGGTATCTGAGATGAATACACACTTCTCAGATGAAGAAATACAAACAGCAAATAAATATATGAAAAAATGTTCAACATCATTGGTCATTTGAGAGATGCAAATTAAAACAACACTGAGATTCCATCTCATCCCAGAAAGAACGGATATTATCAAGAAATCAACCAGTAATGAATGCTGGAGGGGCTGTGGGGAAAAAGGAACCCTTCTCCACTGTTGGTGGGAGTGTAGACTGGTGCAACCACTCTGGAAATCAGTGTGGTGATTACTCAAAAAACTAGGATTGGAGGTCCCATTCGACCCAGCTATTCCCCTTCTGGGTATCTGCCTAGAAGAATTAAAAACATCATACCACAGCGATATATGTGCACCCATGTTTATAGCAACACAAGTTTTAGTAGCTAGATCTTGGAAACAACCCAAATGCCCATCAACTGAAGAATGAATAAAAAAGATGTGGTCTTTTTATACAATGGAGTACTATTCAGCCATAAAGAAGGATAAACTTGAGACTTTTATAGGTAAATGGACGCAACTCGAGACCATACTCATAAGTGAAATAAACCAGACGCACATGTGTAAACATCATATTGGCTCCCTAGTATGAGAAGCTGAAAGAGTAAGTAAGATCCAAAATGTACAATAGATATTGTATAATGGGAAGAAACGGTTCAAAAGGAAAGAGAAACTGGGATGGGGGAATGGAGAAAAGAAGGAAGGGAAAAGCAAAAAAAAAAAAAATTATATAATATATATATATATATATATATATATATATATATATATGATAGCTAAGACAGCTATGCTACTAATTTCTCTTAATTCATTGAAAAGAAAGGTTTGTACTTATATTGTTTGGACAATTGAATGCTAATATCTTGTACTCTGAGTAACTAATTTAAAGATAACAATATGCAATGTATTAACCATTGTTACCCACCTATTATCTTGTTTTGAAATTTTGTTCTTTTTTTCTTTTTAAAATAAAATAAATAAATAATCACCCCCAAATAATAGGTAGAATGACTAGAAGTTAGAGCACACAGGTTCACAGGTCAGAGTTAGTTTTCTGGGGTTGCTCTAAAAAATTATCATAGACAGGTTGGTTTAAAACCAGGAGAATTTATTCTCTCACTATTTTGGAAGTTAAGAGTCCAAGGTCAAGGGGCTGCACAGCTGCGCTTCTTCTGCTGGCTCCAGGGAGAATTCTGCCTCGCTTCTCTGCATCTGCATGTCCAGATATCCCTCTTTTTACATAAGATTATTGTTAGATTCAGGGCCCACTCTAATCCCAGATGACTGCATTTTAACCTCATTATGTCTGCAAAGATACAATTTCCAAGTGAGTCACATTCCCAGGTTCTGTTTGGATATGCATTTGGGAAGAGCGCCATTCAACCCAGTTCTGATGTAGAATTATTTCAGCTTAATTCAAAAGTAGAAAATAAGGAAAGAGGCTATCAGTGGCTTTGCTTTAAAAATCAATTGCTTTTCAAGATCAGCTCTGCCCATGGCAGTTAAGATTCGATGGGAACTGAAGCTTGTGTAGTTGTTTGTTTGGGGGGATGGGAGAGCAGGACTTCATAAGAAAAGCAACCTCTGATAGTAAATGTAATGTTAACGGTGGAAGTATGTGTATATTTAGAATTTTCAAAGGAGTAAATTAAAAAATTTAAAACTTTCTTAGAAAAGTTACCACAAAATACCAAAAACTACTTTTATTAATTCCTGACACCTTTATTATACCTTTTTCTTCTTTCATTTTTTTTTAAAAAAAATCACATACTGTTAATCATGTTGTCCTATGACAATTTTGTATTAGTTTCTAAAGAAAGAATGAAATTTAAGTTCTTCCTCTAGCATGGTCATTAAAAAAATTATAGTCTGGAAATTTCAGTTTTCACACATCATTATTGTTAATATCATTTCAGTTATTAGAATTACTGTCAAATTTGGGAAAAGCTATGTTGAATTCTTTTATATATGAGCTGTCAGATTCAGGCATTTTTCCAGATTTCTCAGCAGTGACTAAACTTATGTCTTTCAGTATTGTCTAATTGGTAAAGCTTTCTGTGATAAAGGAAATGTTCTGTACTTGAGCTGTCCATGGGTGGCTGTTGAGGACATAAGGCACTGGCGTTTTCGCTGAGAAAGTGAATTTTTATTTAATTAAATTGAATGGATGGCTGCTCACTCCCAGCTCTGTGGCCCACTGTAGTGCCCTCGACTATGCCTCTATTTAGCCAGGCTGGGGCCTGAGCCAGTAAAATGGTGAAAACTAACCAAGGCTACTAGGGTACAAAGCAAATTGTCTACTCATTTGCCTAGCTGTGTGTGCTCAGCGTGACTGCTAAATCAACACGTTTAAAAATGTAAAGACTGTGCTTCCAGGCAGATTTCTCTTTACATTCTTGAGACTTCTATCTTTTCCCTTCTTCACAAATGAAGTCAGGTGTATCAGTCAGGATGATATTTGATGCTGCGATAATAAGCATCCCCCAAATTTCAATGTCCTCATTTGCAAAGGTTTGTTTTATAGTAATGAACTCAACACAGTGGAAAGGGGCTGTGTGGAATTTACAGCAGACGATCATAGGAGTGTCACAAGATTGTTGGCACACTGTTGGACCCTGGTAGAGAGAAAGCCCTTGACTTCAGGAATAAAGTGACCATGCAGCCATAATTGCCCAAAATGAGCTTTGTTCTACAGACTACCATCTCAGAAGGTGGGGTGGGCCAGCAAGAATCCATCTTTAGATGGAGGTGGTACATACAGTCATACCCAAGCAAGACCAGAGGACAGAGAGGACTGCATGAGCAAGTGGCCCAAGCTTCAGCATCACCACCATTCCTGGGCCAGTGCAGCTCATCAGTCATACCCGTGGCTTGGTGGGAAATTCTATAAGACCAAAGGAGAGAGAAAAATGTCCAAACTTTGTCCGTGGCCAAGTGGGCTTAGTGTGTGTAAGTTGAAAATAGATAGCAGTGGTGTAAGCCTCCAGCAAGGATGGTCTTCAAAGACAGAAAAAAGGAGATGCCACCCAGTGGGCAGAGCACCGATCATCTGCTATGAAAAGTAGATTATTTTAAAAATTAGAATAAATATGGACTCTTGGATTGCATTGGGAGCCTGGAAGGACCTGTTGCCAGGACAAATCAATCTAAACCTATTAGTGTTTCCTGGAGATCACCTGCCATGGAAGAGATATCTCATAACCAAGTAGACGAGTGACTCATCCAGGGGACATCAGTCAGTTTCTGTCACTGGTCATCCCAGTGGTGGCTGAGATAGAGTCTATGAATGGACCCAATGCATGGACTTACTGAAGGCCATGTAGTTACTGCTCAGACCAAATATCCATGGCGCCATTTACAAAGACAAGTACTGAGCTTGGTTCGTAGCAAGCTGATATCTCTGGATCCCTTCCACCCTGCAGGCTCTGGCTTGTTCTGATGGAAATGGATACATACACTGAGCACAGATTTACCTTCCCTGTCCCCAGGGCCTTCTTCAGAAGCACTGCTAGAGTGCTCATGGCGTGCTTGTTCATCATTGTTGGATATTGCCTATCACAGGTAATAAAAACATGAAGGACTAAGAGTGGGCTGTGGCCAGGGAGCCATATTGTACTGAACCACTTGGGAGCTGCTGGCCTCCTAAGAAGCCAGAGTGTCCTGCTGAAGACAGCACCAGCATGGAGATGCTAATCGACAGCGGTGTAAGCCTCTGTCTTGAGGTCAAACATCTTTACATGGTTTTGGGTCCCCCGTGGAAGGAACTTGTGGGCTTGGGAAGTGAGGGTGGTGACTGTAACTCCCAGCAACCCATTGGGAGCATGTGTGCTCCTTGTCTGCTTAATTGCAGTCTCGGAAGAGTGACATGTTTGGTTCCCGGAGGGAGATTTCTGCCCAGGGACACGGCAGGAGACTTGTGGAATTGTACATTGCAGTATCCATTCAGGACTTGACGGTGACCAGGAAGCAGGAAGAGAGTCACCTTTTTTCTGGGTGATGTGGACCCTGACGAGGAGGAGGAGGCAGGGCTGCCGTCACACGCTGTGAAAGCCAGGTGGTCACTGTGGATGCCCTGATTCCCTTGCTAGGTGCAGTGAACAGGTGCATCGGCCCCAGTTAAGGACAGGGAGACCAGTGGCTCAGGTCTCCCAGGGATAAGATTCTGGGCCGTCCTCGGCGGCGATTCTCAGCAGCAAAGCCACCAGGAGCAGTCGAGGTGCTGCTGAGGGTGTGGGAATCCAGATCAAATGGTGCAGAAGTGGGACGGTGAACACCAGTGGTGCCGGGGCCACAGGGCACCCTCTAGCCTCCACCTTCTTGAATTAGCCCAGAAAGAGGCACACCGGAAACTTAAAGGAGCTGTTCCCAGAACATATGTGATGAAGCAAATCTGAGAGGCACAGGGTGGATGCCCCGATCCTTTACAGCGATCCTTTACTGCTCGCCAGCACCTGGGTGTGCTGTCTGCACAGCCTCCGTCCTCTTTCTGAAGTGACTCAGCGCCAAGAGCTGCCTCTGCCCAGTCATTCACACCCCTTGCCTGGTGGCTACGGAATCCACAGGCCTGGCACAGAGCATCCCTGAGGAAATGTCTGGCTGCCCCAGTCACTGATGGGCTTGCACTGTGGCTTGGCTTTTCTCTGGTCCAGTCCCCCTTCCATCCGTTCTCTTCCATAATGTCAGTTCAAAGGGCTCTGCTTGAAGAGCAAAAGAGACTGCAGATGTGGTTAAGGGTCACTGAAATGGGGAGGTGATCCCAGATTGTCCTTGTAAATCAGAGAGGGCAGAGGAGAGCCGCTGGGATGACAGAGGGCAGAGCGGTGTGATTAAAAATCTGAAGATGCAGGCGGGGCCCATGAGCTGGAGGAACTGGACAGAGCAAGGAAACACCCTCTCCTACCCTGAAGACACCTTGATTTTTAGCTCACGAGGTCCCTGTGGGACTTCTGACCTCAAGAAGCGTAAGATAAGAAGTCTACGTGGTTTTGTGTCTCTCTGTAGGGGTCACTGAGACGGCAGCAGTGGGAAACTCCAGCATGGCTGCCTTTGCAGGACCAGGCTCACCCCTCTGCCCACCCTCATAGGCGGGAAGGCGACAGCTGTGTTGGGTTAGAGACGGGAGCCCTTGGCTCTTCCGACCACAGGCAGCTGCAGGGCTGCACGGTGAGCTTGCCGTGTAGGGTCTGAGTTTCCCTGGAGAATCAGAAGCCAACTTCGGGAAATACAGTGAGTGATGGAAGAAATGAGAAACCAGGAAGCACAGACCGGAAATGGAAATGGCAGATTTCTGCCACTCGTGGCAATCGCGCAACCTGTCTCCTGACAGATGAGACCTCGTAGCTGTCTGTCAACTGCTGAGAAGGTGCAGGGCCTGGGCTCCCCACGGACAACTCAGAACACCCACAAGAGCCGCGCTTCGCAGCCAGATGCCTCTCCCTTTGTTTCTCTGCCACACGGAGACTCTTCGAGAAATGTGTTTTTGAGGAGAGGTCTTATTTCCACAAAACCGCTGCAGAGCACAGCCAAGCAATCACCATAAATGCAGCCCTGGAAACAGACAGTGGGATCCGTGGAAGCCTGGCTCACACCTGAAAGCCACCAGAGTGCTGCTGGCAGACTGTCATTTTTGTTTCCAGAGAGAATGACCCATGTGGCTGGAGCCAGTGCCTTGGCCTCAGGGATGGGGAGGAACGATGGGATGGGGGAGGAGGGAGAGTGTTTCTGCACCCAGGGCTGGTTTCCAGGGTGCTTTCCTGCCACCCACCTCTGGTCCAGTCGGGGCAGCTGTTGACAGAGGCCCCATGCTCCTGCTGCCATTGAAACACGACATGAATAAAGCTGCACAGGAGAACAAAGTAGCCCCCAAATAAGTGGCCGTGTTACTGGGTTGCTTTTAACCCTAACGTGGCATTTTAAGACATTTCTGCACGCATCGTTGAGGGGAGAAAATGGTGACCCAAGTGTTCCTGAGCCAGCTGACCCCAGCTTGATCTCTCACCTGTCTGCGGGTCAGAGGTTCTGGCCAGGTAGGAATAGAGCTGCAGGCCCACTCGTCTCCCTGATGGCTCCGGACCCCAGTCCCCTCCAGCTTGGGGAGCATTGGCTGGCTAGGTAAGAGAGAGAAGCCACCCCAGAGTCCTGGCAATCCCCTCTTCGCAACTCCTGCATGTGCCACAGCCAGGGTCACGTGGAGGAGGGCGTACTGGATGCTATCCTGAGTCCCCCACATTTCCCAGAGTGCCCCTCTTGAGGGCCTGTGGATTTGGGGGTACTTTAGCAAACTGGAAGTTTGTGGGAGCCACAAGGTTCCACCCACAGTTCACATAGCCCATCAATGACTTGTTCCACTGGCCACAACCCATCAGAGGTGGGGCATCCCTAATCTGAAACCCGAAATGCTTCCAAATCTGAAATTTAAGTGCCAATATGATGCCACTCCCGACCTCGTGTGATGGCTCACAGTCAAGACACGCTGTACCAAAAATATTGTATAAAATTACCTCCAGGCTACGTGAACAGGTATACATGAAATAAGGTATCTCATTATGCATATGCAAATATTCCACAATTTTCTAAAACACAACTACATACACTTCTAGTTCCAAGAATTTGGATACAGGATCATCAACCTGTAGTTTGCCATGATACTAATTTACTGGGTTACGATCATCATTTCCAAACAGTGAAGTAGGACAGGCTAGATTCAGAGCACCAGATGCCTTGCACACAGTGAGGACACGTCCGATTTGCCTGCCTCTTCTTGTTGTCCTGTAGGTGTGACAGGAGTCATCATATACACGTCTTTCTGAATGGGGTCACAGCACACAAGGACTGAAATCCTTGGATAGAGTTCGACCCTTCTGAGCCCAAAGTGGTGGAGGGAGCTTCAAGGTCAAAGGTCGACCTGGGCTGAGCCCCACCTCAGGCATCCTGGACTCCGGTCTGACCCCAGCCTTCACCTAACCTCCAGCCCCTGACCCGAACAGAGAACCGGGCTCCCAGAAACAGGAGCACTGGGGGGACTGAGGGCAACCTGAGAGGGCTGAGTAGCTGCACACTGCTGGTGCTTGCTGGGTGGGCAGGGAGGCCACAGCGGTCTTCCCAGTCCCGGCTAGGGGTGGGGGTGTGCACTGGGGAGAAAGGGGTTGTTCATCTCACCATGCCATGGAGCCCCTTTCCTGCCCCTCCCAGTCCATGCATGCTGTGCCCCCAGTTTGGGGACAAGAGGTAGGGACCCCAGGGGTCCAGCCAGGAAGGAAAGGACACCACTGCCCCACAGCCCTCCACACTTAGGGAGAGCGAGGGACCTGGTAGTCCAGGGCCCCGGGCCACCCTTCGTGAGCTGGAAGGGCAGTGGGCACTGCTCACGGCAGAGAACCACAGCACCAGCTGACCCACAACCAACCCCTCAGACCTGTGAAGGGCCCGGGCCCTGGAAGAGGAACTAGGGTGCCCTCAAACCTGTGTTCAAGGCTGCACCGGTCACCTGTCCCACCTGGATGATTGTCACAGTGGAGTCCTTATAAATCTGGGGCTGCGGGTGGCACCTCCAACACTGAACAGAGTTCCTGGCACGAGGGTGCTGTGGAGGGGAGAAGGGAGGGAGGGAGGGGAAGGAAGAATTCGATTTTAGCAGAGATCTAGTCTTAGTCCATTTTCTATTGCCTAAAATACCTAAATCTGGGTACTTGAAAGAGTTCATTTCACCATTTGGAGCCTGAAAGCCCAGGACCACTCAGCCTCATCTGCTCCACCTTTGGTGAGGGTCCCTGGGCTGCATTACAATGTCATAGAGAAATGGAAAGGGGCAGCCACATGCAAGTGGGAGACATCACACAGAAAGACAGGAAGAGAGAGACCGGGAAGGGCCGATCTTGCTCTTTCTATAACCACCCACTCTCGTGAGAACTAACCCACACTAGAGGACCAGCATTAATCCCTTCTGAGCTCTGTTCCCAGATGACCTAGCCCCCTTCACAGGCTGCACCTCCTAAAGGTTCCGCCACCTCTCACACCTCCACCCTGGGGCCCAGCCTCCCAGCTCATGAGCCTTTGGGGGACATACTGAAACCACACCCGAACCGCAGAGCACTTTCTCTGACTCAGTGGATTGATGTCACAGGTCTTCAGGACACTGCAGCGCATCCCTACCCCCGCCCAGCATCTAGCTGGACACTCACAGCTCAAGAGATGTTCAGGCGCTCCAGGCCAGGCACCAGGAGCTCAACAGAGGCTGCTCCGGGAGTCTTAGCTTCCTCCACCATTTTTGTCAAAGTCTGAGTTCCACGTGGGTCCCCATCCCTCACCTTGCTCACCCCACTGCTGAGGCTTCACGTGGAGACTGTTGTGGTTATATTTAAAATGTCCCCCAAAAGTCTCATGTATGTGGAAGGTGATTAGATCACGGGGTGCTGTACTCATCAGTGGATGAGGGCACATCTGAATGTGCTGGTAGGGGTGCAGCCTGGTTGGAGGTGGTCAGCGGGGTGTGACCCGGCAGGGTGTGTTCTTGTCCCAGGCTCCTGCCTTCTCTCTGCTTCCCAGCTGCTGTGAGATGAGCGGCTTCCACCGTGACTTTCTGCCTTGGAGCAGCCAACTTTGGACTGAACCCACTAGAAACTGAGCCCAACACACCTCTCTTCCTTTAAGCCTGCTACTTTACATCTGGTATTTTGCCCCAGATACAGGGGTCTCTGGGTAGCTGGACAAGATTTCTGCCTGTAGCTTTGCTCTAGGCAGCCTGCCAAAGTGAGTTTCTATCAGCCCAGGGCCCACAGACACATCCTGTGGGTGACAAAATCCATTTTGCTGATGTGACACAGTAAGAGGGGGGGACACGTAGTAGAGCCATGAGTGGGGGCTCAAGGACAGAGAGGAGGGGAGCCTCTCCTAGAAGGTCTGGCTCCCACTGAAGAGTTCGAGGAAGGGTCAAGGGAAGAGGGATCAGTCCTGCTCTGCTGCAGTTTCCCAGGCAGGACTTGGAGAAGGGGATTAAGCAGGGGTCAGGTGCTGTCATGAGCAAGGACAGCTTAGTATCTGGGGGTCCCAAGGAAAAGATGGGCATCACAAAGCAGGTCTGAGCGTGTGACTGGTAAGAAAGCAGTGGTCACTCAAAGGGGTCCTTGTGGTGTTTTCCAGCTCCAGCTCGACCTTGGAGAAATGGTGGCTTCTAAGGACGCTGGAGCTGGATTCCTCTCTACTCACTCTCCGGGCTGGAGCAACATCAGGGCTTTCTTTCCCCTTTTAATCCATGTTGATTTCTATTCCATTACTGGGGAAGAATATTGAACAAATGTTTACCCCAAATGTCAATCCCCCCCCCCGCCCTTGTGCGGGATGTTCCTTTTATGTACTTTGTGCCTCCTATAACAGGGGCAGCCTTCTTTGTAGGATTGCACAGAACAAATGCCTGTAGGATGTGAGAAATGCCTCCAGGAACAAATGAGTTCTAGGTTTTAAATAACATCATTGAGAGCTTTTGATGTGTTAAGTACTTTAGAGATACTAAATTTAGGAACACTTCCTGGGGTGATCTACTGTTATCATCTTACAGATAAGGGAAACTGAGGCTTCAAGACATTGAGGTGCTCATACCAGGTTGCAGTAAATGTGGAATCTGCACATGAAGACAAGTGTGTTGAATTCCAGAACCCATAGGCTGAGATGTTGCAGCTCGAGGAGGTTACAGCTGCCTCAGCAAGCGCGTCCCCTCCTGTGTTCCAATTGCCCATTGTTTTCCTTTTATTATTACTCTCGGCCCCTGGAAGGCAGAGACTCAGACTAAATTCATCTTCTCAGAATCTTTCATGGAGCTCAGCTTTAGGCTTTCATGGATAGTGGATGCATCAGTGAATAAAAACAGGCACAGAGAGACGGGAGAAAGAGAAGGAAGGAAAGACTGAGGAAAAGAGGGGGAGGGCCGCCATTTTGGTCCAGTTCCTTTCTAAAGGAAAGAGGGTAAAGTGAGCGTGTTTTTTTATCAACTACTGGAAATTATGAAGTAATGTAAAGGACTGGTTGCCCAAATGCCAGCCACAGGCAGAAATTCCCAGATTTCCAAAGATTTTGGATACATTAGCAAAGTTGACAAGCTTTGGTTGAGATCCCAGTATATATGGCTTCCAGAAAGCAAAGCTCAGGCCAATAGATGGTGGAGCAGAGTGCTGCCCCAGACCACGCTAGACGTTTCTCCTCCTTGGCAGAAGTCCAAGGCAGAATCAGAATCCCTTTGTGGAAGAGAACAGTTGGACCAGTTGGAAAATCCTGGTTATTAATGCATCTCCACCCCCCCGCCCCCCACTGAACTACATTGCATCATAATTTCTGGTTGATCTTCCACTGGCAGTATGTCACACAATCTAGCTTTAAGTTTCTATCTTCAGCCTCTGTGCCGTGCCACATTGTTTAATACTTTAAAATATTTTATACTCAATACTGGATGAGTCCTTTCATGAACCCAAGGACATTTTCACAAAGTCAGAGGATTTATCTGTTTTATACATTTAGATGTAATTTATAAAAAAAATTTAGACACAGCTGTATAAATAGTAAAAGAGGACAGGCTGATCACTCTTAAACCAAAACAGCCCAGATTCATGGTCAAGTGGAAGGTTTTTCCTTGGGGTTATTAAAGCAGCAGCCAGGCAGAACAAGGATTAAGGACCTGGGGGAAATCAATTCTTGGGCAAAGTTTCCTATTGAGACACAAACTGTTCTCTTTAATGTTCTGCCTTCTCAACAGTGGTGGGGTTGGTGGCAGCACCCTTCTTGAAAAGAATATTTTAGAACTGTCTTTTGCATTTATAATTAAAAATGAATGTTTTACTAGTGTTAAAACACAAGACTATGACAAATCTAGTTTTGCAGGTCATAGTTGGTTTTGAGATTCCAGAACTGAATCAAGTAACAGTCACAGCCAGAAATAGTTCAGAATGCCTGGCCCCACCACAAAGGCTGGAAAAAAAGGAAGTGACCAGTACAGAAAATGTAAATGAGCTACGGACACAGTTCCTGATTGGTTACAATTTGCGTCTGTCTTATAAGAACAAGGTTGGGCTACCTGTGATTGGCTGAGAGTTGGCTACTTTTTAGGAGAATAGGTTACAGTTTATTTGCATATCAAGTGAGGTTGCAGTTCACTATGTAGGGAGAAAGCTTTAGGCCAAACAATTCAGCTTAACGCTACACCAAAGGAGCAGTTTCAGACCAAAAATGTGGCCTGAGTCCTGTGTCCACCCTTTGACTGGTGTCATACCGTTAGAACCATGGAATTTGGAGTCAGATCTATGTTTAGATTTTGTCTCCATTTTTTACTAGCTATGGTACTGGTAATATAACTTTATTAAATGTCATCTTCCTCGCCTATGAAATGGAAATTACAAACTATCTGGCAGGGTTGAGAAGATGAATTCACATAAACATAGCAAGCTCTGAAGAAACAGTGGCTGTTCTTACATCACTAGTTATAGGGAGGCTTTCAGTCATCTATGTCTTCAATCTCTTTCTTTTTTCTTTCTTTCTTTCTTTTCCCCCAGGTACTGGGGATTGAACCCAGGGTCTTCCCACTGAGCTACATTCCCATCCCTTTTTAAATGCCCTTTATTTTGAGACAGGGCCTCTCTAAATTGCCCAGGCTGGGCTCAAACCCGTGGTCCTCCTGCCTCTCAAAGTGCTGGGATTACAGCACTTCTTTCTTAGGAATTTGCCCAGTTTACAAAAGTAGTTCTAAGCCTCCCTTGCAGGCAGGGATGCACAATTAGATAAAAGGGAAATTCTTAGGTGAAACCTTTGGAAATACTATTTAAGAGGAAGTTTATGCCTCTGGTAAATGACCGGTTACCTTTTCTTCTGTTTTCCTTTCTGGAACTCAGAAGTGACATGTGGTACTCAGGTAAACATATCCTAAGATACAACCTGCAGATAGAGGCCATGCTCTAGGATGCGTGACAGAGAAGACAGAGCTGGGCTCTGACATGTCATCTGGGGCTAACAGCCCTCTGCCACCTACCTCTGAGTGACTTAAGGTTTCGTGAAAGGAAGACAACCCCTACCTGACACGCCCACGACCCCGCTCCTGTGAGCAGCAGCCACGCGCAAGTCCTCACTGATTCACCCACAGTAGCGGGGTGGCTTTCAGGAGTGACCTCTTACTGCTCCTGGGCGTCTCTTTCATCTAGAAAATGCGTGCACATAGCCCCTATGGTCCCTCCCAACTCTGCGCCATGAGCCCTGTTTCCACCCCGAGGCGGAGGTCACACCGAGGCAGTTTCTTCGGTCTTTCAGTCCATCTCTAAGACTCAGCAGCAGGTTAGGAGCGGCGAGGGGAGGGGTAGAAGAAGAGACCTCAGGCCAGCCGCAGGATCACTGTGTCCGTCCCTCCTCATGTCACCTCAAGGAGATGCACTCCGCCCGCCTTTTGAGCTCCGAGGTGCCATGGTCAGCCTGCTGGGAGGAAAGTGTCCCTGAAAATTCAGGCCTGGCCAGAGGAACACTGTTGCCTCTCCTCCTGGCTGAAGTGGATGAAAAATTTAAGTGGCTGCACTTGAAAATGACCACACGGGGTCGCTGCACCCTCAAAAATGAAGGGACACCAGCTAGGGGCGGGGGAGGCCTGTCTCAGTGGGTTAGGATTCTAAAGGGGAGTCAGGAAGGAAGGAGAGAGTTCTCTGCAAAGCCGAGCTGCCTGGACACGCTGCAGCCCTCCCTGCAGTCAGGAAGAGACTGGGCCCGGAAGCAGTGTGCTGAAATATTGCTCTAAGTATTTGCATTGCTAGGATAGGACTTCAGGATTTCTGCATACGCTGGTTCACAGCTGATGAAAGCCATAGAGCCTCTCTCTAAAAAGTGGCAACTGTTTAGCAAACAAGGTCAAGGCCTGGGACTGCAGATATTTTCTATTATTTTTATCTATTTATTTATTTTTGCAGTACTGGGGCCTTCGCATTGAGCTACATCCCCAGTTGTTCATTTATTTTGAGACAGGGTCTCCCTAATTTGCTAAGTTGCCCAGGCTGGGCTCAAACTTGCCCTTGGGATCCTCCTGCCTCAGAGTGCTGGGATTATAGGCAAGTACCACCGCACCCAGCTCCACAGACGCAGGTTTGAATACCACGCTGGCTGATCTTGGGCCAGCTGCTTTGCATCTTGAAGCCTTGATTTTCTTATTTATAAAATGGGGATCCTCTACGTTGGTTTGGAGTTCATGTGTATAAAGCCCATCAGTGGAAGCATGTGGGGCGTGGTCAGCATTGACCGTGTCCTCCTGGGCTCGGGAGTAACCGGAGGAAGAGGACTGGGGACAGGAGGATGGGCTCTGAGCAGCCTGGGGAAGGCAGGAGCTGGAGGGCTGGCTGGAGCTGGGGGACCTGAGGCTCCCACTGCGTGGATCTGCCGTGTGAGTGCAGGACTTCAGCATAACTGAGGTCACTGTGACAGAGGTGTTTCCCACACCACCCCAGGCTGAGAGGACCCAGAGGAGGGTGTGCTGAGATGCAGGTTGCCGCCGCACCCGGCTGGGATACCACACAGACGTGACCACTACTTTCAGGATGCGCCACGCGAGGTCTTTGGTCTAAAGCCAAGGGTGGGCTTCAGAATTTCCATCCAGTTTGGAACGGTGCCCTAGAAGTGCCCAGGAAGGCACCAAGCCCTTATCACCACCTGTTTGCTGCTTTATTTTTGCCTCCAAAAGATTTCATTTGACTGGGGGATTCCTGGGCTTTGAAATAATTGAGGAGCTTTGAACAAACGCAATGGTTTTCAGAGTATTGCAGCACCAGCAGCATCACCTGGAAACTCAGGCTTGCAAAATCTCGGCTCCACCTCAGACCGGCTGATTCAAAGCACAGGGGTGGAAAGCCGTCAGCTGGGCTTCAGCACACCTGTAGATGATGCCAACGGTAACCCCTGCTGCAGAGTGGAGAAGGCGCATAGCCCCGCAGGGCAGCCCGAGTGCCTCTGAAGTATGCTTTCAGTGTCACACTCCTTAAGGTGGCCCCTCATCCTTTGGCGTCCCACCCTGCCATTCCCCTCTCCTCTCATCAGCCTCCAGACGGCGCTTCCTGCACTCTCTGCCCCTTGCTCTGGCCTCTGCAGTGGGAGGCGACGGTTATGCAGTGGTGCTGCTTTCCACCTGTAAGGGAAGCCATGCAGCGCCCTCCTAGATTTCCACGGGCAAACATGCGCGCATTGAGAACATTTAAAAAGGCAAAGCAAGTAGCACAGAGTACCACCGTATACTGCCGCGTAGGTGCCAGTAAAGTTGGTGGCCGTGAGACCCCCCAGCTTAATGATAATGAGCACCATAGCCATCATAATAGCAATAATTATAACCATGACAACCACAGTGAAGTTGGGCGACCTTGCTTGCCTAGGAGAGAGCAGGCTTTCCTCCAGCAGAGGCAGCCCCTATCCTGCACCCCCAGGCCCTCTCAGCCACGTGGGGTGTCTCAGAAGAGGCAGGACATTAGCACGGCTTGTCTGGAAGAGATTATATTTTTTAGGCTGGCGAGGCCTCTACACTTTAAAGTGTCCGGAACTAGAAAGCCAGGCTGCCCTGTCGTCCCAGGGCCGGAGTCTGTGGCCAGAATGTCACCCCTGAAGCTTGCGTCCGGGCGGCCTCCCCCGAGGCAGAACATGGGGTCTCCAAGGGCCCTTGAGGTCGAAGTCCGAGCCTAAGCGGAGGAAAGCAAGCCACCCTGTTCGTCCCGGGCCGCTCGTCCTGGGGCAGGCTGGGTATTTCCAGGCTCTGTGTCTTTGGAGCAGACCCTCCTGAGTCAGCCTCCACCGCTTCTGCTAGCTTAGCCTCTCCGGTGCCCACTCGCACGGCTGAGCCTGAGTGTGCGTGGGCACTGACCGCTGTGTCTCGTGACGGGCCTGGCCGTCAGAGGAGCTTCCTGTAGGGCGTCGGCAGGGCAGCCTGGACAAGGGGCGAGGGGAAGGGCACGGCCAGGTCACGCCTGTGTGCCGCTGCTCAGGGCATCCTGATCTCGGGCCACCAGCCCAGGTGTCTTCTGCAGCCATCCAGGGAGGGGGAGTGGTGGAAATCAGCTCTGGCCGAGTCCTCCAAAGCCCTTCCTGGGAGCCAGGGTTTTGACCCCATGCTCTCTGGATTGAGGATGACGTCCAGCCAGATATACCCCGGGTTGGGGGGGCGTCTACCCCAAACACTTCCGAGACTGGGCGCATCGGTGAGATGCCAGGGTGCAGGCCGCACCGGGCCTGGAGGTGCAGCTCCTCCTCTCCACCCTGCTCTCTCCTCCCTCCACGCCTCCTCCCTGACAGCCCTGTGCCCGGTCCCCCTCCATCCCACTGGGTGCTGTGAGGTCACAGCACAGCAAACAGGACCCACTCAGGCACCGGCCTGCTCACGCCCATGCAGCAGCCTGCGGACTCCTACACAGCCAGGAGAATCGCGCTCAGCACCCTTTCCATCGCACACAGCCAGGAGAATCGCGCTCAGCACCCTTTCCATCGCGCACAGCCAGGAGAATCGCGCTCAGCACCCTTTCCATCGCGCACAGCCAGGAGAATCGCGCTCAGCACCCTTTCCATCGGGCACAGCCAGGAGAATCGCGCTCAGCACCCTTTCCATAGCGCACAGCCAGGAGAATCGCTCTCAGCACCCTTTCCATCGCGCACAGCCAGGAGAATCGCGCTCAGCACCCTTTCCATCGGGCACAGCCAGGAGAATCGCACTCAGCACTCTTTCCATAGCGCACAGCCAGCGCACGCCTGAGTCACCCTGGGGTGGGCGAGGTGGGTTAGGGTCCCTCCGCATCTCCGCCTATTTCACCCCCCCAACCAGAACGATGTCTCGCCCCAGCCATGGGGGGGCCAACAACCAGGAGACCCCAGTGCCAGAGACAGGCTAGGATGGGCAGCCAGAACCACCCTGGTTTGCCAGTCACTTCCTCGATGACAGAGAGGAAAGTGCTGGCCCTAGACCCTGATGGCGGTGCCCAGGAGGAGGAGAGGCAGCCGCCCTGTGCCCACCGTGACCCAGGGGACATCACTGTCAAGTTCTAACCACAGGTGAGCCGCCACCCCTCCCCTGGGGTGGGAAAGGGTGGACAGTTCCTTCCCTCTGGGCCAAGAGGAGAGAGGAGGGTGCCTCCTCCAGTACCCTGTATGCAGTAGGCGCTCAGTAAATACCCCATGGCCCAGGACTGCCTATCTGCCAAGGCAGTAGGGGTGGAGTCGCTGGCTTATTTTCCTACAGTCCTGTCTTTTAAGGACTGTTTTCTCCCACCACGGAAAGATGCCTATTTTTAGCTTCAGTTCACGTGTGCTGCAGCAGTCACCTAAAATGCCCCGCTGGAAAGAGCTCAGATGAGACAGCGGGGAAGTGGACTGACTTGGCATCCCTGGTGTAAGTGCCGCGCTGTGAAGGCCCCAGGGCCCAGAAGGCGTGGACGGAAGCGCCGTGGGCGCCTTGTATAGTCAGCCCATCTCCTGGTAATGGGTTAGGAGGTTGGGCCTTTGCAAGGTGAAGAGGTCATGAAGGTGGAGCCCTCTTGAATGAGACTGGACTCCTTCTCTAAGAGACCCCAGAGCCAGGCCTGGGGCACATCCCTGTAATTCCAGCAGTCTAGGAAGCTGAGGCAGGACGATTACAAGTCAAGCCCAGCCAGGGCAACTTAGTGACTTAGTGAGACTCAGTTTAAAAGTAAAAGATATGAAAGGTACTAGGGATATAGCTCAGTGCACAGGCCCTCCAGAACGGTGACAATAAATGTTGGTGTTTAAGCCCCTCAGTCTATGATAATTTGTTATTTGCAGCCCCAGCTCACTAAAACAGGCATTAAGGCCTTCAGCCGAGGGGAGAGTCCTGGTAGGGTCCTGAGGCGCGGGTAGGAGTTTGCCAGTGGATGGTGTTGAAGCAGCAGAACCTTGATTCAAAACAGAGACAAGAAATGTAAAGTTAGGCTGAGACGGGAAGGCCGAGGGAAATTGGGGGAGCCACTTGGATCCCTCGGCCACCTGTGCAGAGATGAGAAGGCTCGCGGCCCTGTTCTCTGGGCCTGGAGCCGCGCACCTGCGGCTCGCACCTGGGCAGGGAAGCCTGAGTCAGTGTCAGGATCATTTTCAGATTCTCTGCAGACGATGAGCCGCTCAGCACCCACACGCGAGACCTCGGCTCAGCGACCAGGTCGCGGAGGTACAGTGTCTGGTTTTGTAATTGGCATTTTGGAGTCTGGGTTTTTATTTAATGTTTCAGAAGCCCGGGTCTCTTAGTGCATGTAGGGAAACATTCCCTTAAAGCAGCTGGGACGTCACGTCCCCAGGCCACGCTGGCGTCCCTGAGCTGCTGGTTTTTGCGCGTGAAGCCGGAGCCCCGCCCCCCCCAGCTGCAGACGCCGCCTGCAGGCAGCGCCCGGAACTGCACAGCTGTGCCTGAGGCCTGGCTGATGACACAGGACGCCCTGCAGCCGCTGTGGCCCGCAGCGCATGCTAGTGCCTCGGAGGGTTTTAGGTTTGCTTGTTTTATACATGCACGCGGTGCGTGCGTGCGTGCGTGCGTGCGTGTGTGTGTAATAAAAATACGTAGTGAATGTTAAATTTTTAAAATATTTTACAGGGGCCGGTGAGATGGCTCAGCGGCGTAAGGGCCTGCCTGGCAAGCTCGAGGTCCTGAGTTCGACTCCCGGAACCCACATAAGAAAAAAGGGCCAGTGATATCGCTCAGCGGCATGGGCACCTGCTGGCGAGCGAGGTCCTGAGGTCGACCCCCGGTACCCGCACACACACACACACAAAATATAGATAGATAGATAGATAGATCTATATCTATCTATCTATCTATCTATCTATCTATCTATCTATCTATATATATCTTACAGTAAAAAACACATGGCCACGACTCCTCCTCAAAATACCCCCTTTACTTCGAACGCACTCATCCCGTTGTTCTGGTCACTTTCTGAAGCAGTAGTTCTGGAAGTCCTCTTTTGTGTCTTGTGATCAAAGTTTGATCAGAAATACGGTGAATGCCCAGTGCCATCTGATGAAAAGGCAGATTGTAAAGACATGACGCTGTGTTCTCGTCCACCTTATTTGCTGGATCTGGCACCGTGACTTCTGGCTCCTCCTCAAAGTCAAAATGATCATGAAAAGTAAAAGTTTTAAATCTATTCAGGACACTGAGACAGCCACGACGACACAACTAAAGAAACCTTGCTTGACTTTTTAATAGGATCTTTGCAAGGCCAGCACTTGTGTGCCATCGGGCGCTGAATATTAATAACACGCGGACAGTGTCCCGCGTTCACCTTAGAGGAAAAGTGCAGCCCAAATGCGGCCTGCGGGATTTGGTAGAGTGGTGATGAGAGGAAGTGGCTTCCTGACCTGGATCTCAGCACCTGCTATCAAAAGGCGGAATTTTGTCCCCAGCAACCTTGAAGCTCCGGAGAGGGAGGGAGGGAGACCCATGAGACCAAAGTGACCAGGGAGCCCCCACTGACCACTCAGCTGCCGCCTTGTCCCTCTGCTTCTCCGCTTTCCTGTCCTCGTGGCTCATCGGCAGGCCATGTGCTGCTTCATTTTGACGAAGGAATTGTTTCTCGGCCAGCATGGGGAAAGGGCTTTAACAATTCCTCAACAAAAGTGACATTTTCTCAAGAGGGTGCAGAGCCACCTGGGCCAGCACTGGGCAGCAACACCTGCCAGTCCACTGTGGCCCCTTTCCCCAGGAACCACCCCCACATGGGGCCTGGACTCCCTTGCTCCACCCTCCCCCAACTGGGCTAGAGCAAGGGAACACGGCTGAGGTCACCCAGGAGGACCCCACATTGCCTGCATCTTGGCCCTGGAGCCCACTACCTTCTTCCCAGGCTGAGATGCAGGAAAGGGGAGATGGAAAGTATGTCCCCAGGGGGCAGGTGCTAGGCATGAAGGGGACAGGGGACAGCACCATGGCTAATTTAGGTCCCTGCACACCACCTGGAGATGGCTGCTGTGTGGCCCAGGATGGTTTCCAGCTCTAGCCAGGCTCCCTTGCCATGATGGGCATGAGTGCGGATCTTTCCTGGTCTCCTCCTCTCCATTTTCTGTCACTACATGTTATGGAGACCCAGTATCTGTCTTTCCCCTCTGAGAGTCATCTTTAGCTGGCTCAGGGATAGAGGGCAAAATGGATCCCAGGGACTCTGTCCCTGCTTCTGATCCCAAAGTACACACATAAGACCCTTCTGATTTCGCAGCTGCTGAGGACCACTGTGAACACAGAGGGTTGCAGGCAGCACGCATGTGGCCGGCTTGCAAAGGTTCCAGACTCTTGGCAAGTCCTCACCGCGCCTCCTGCTGCTGGGGGTGATGCATGGAAAGCTGACAGTTCCTGGGGACAGATGTTTGAAGTAAAACATAGCATAATATGCAAAAAAGAACATATTCCACATCATTGGCCCCATTGCCAACTCTATCAAATTCTAACTTGTTTTCATATTTTATCCCTATTTAAGAAGTGAAAAATTACAGGTGATAGGGTATTAGAAAAGTGATAGGTCTTTAAATGCTGGTATAGCCTCCCTCCCAGTGTGTGTATATGCACACAAACACACACACACGTGTGTGCACACAAACACACACAAACGCACGCAGCAGGGAGCATTCAGATCTACCTCCCTGGCTTGGAAGACTCATGAAAGAGGACTTCCAGACCTGCGTCAGGAAGTGAAAGAACGATGGGATAAGTGTGTCTGAAGCGAGGGGGAAGATTTTGAGGGGGATTCATAGCAATGTGTTTTACTGTAGTAATTATTTCTCACTTTAATATTCACCGTGTTTTTTGAGGGCACCTTGTATGACATTCTGGAAAATGCAAAGATATGGAGATGGTAAAATGGTCAATGGCTGTGGCAGTTGGGAGCAGAGAGGAGCAGGGGGCAAAGCCCCGGGGCTCGGAGCAGTAAGGCCGCCCTGCATGGTGTGACACTTGTGGACGCGTGTCATTGCACATCTGAGCAAACTCAGACTCTCTGACCCCATGAGCGAGTCCGATGCACACCAAGCACTCTGGGTGACAGGCTGTGTCCGCATGGGCTCCCAAGCTGCGTGACAAGGGTCCCACTGTGGTGGCGGTCGGTACTAGGAGGCTGTGCATGTGTGAGGTGGGGCAGGGATCTAGGAAGTCCCTGTACTTTCCTCTCGATTTTTCTGGAACCTAAGACTGCACAAAAAAACAAGGTCTATTAAAAGGTTGTAGGAAAAACCAAGAGGCCTGGGGTGAAAGCCCTCGTCTCTCAACTTTCCCCTGTGAGGGACTTTCTCACTTGTAAAAGGGGGACACGACTGAGTCCTTATTTGAGTAATCCAGACAGAAAAGCCAACATTTGCTTCAGTTATTAGAATAACTCTGGCAAAAATAGCCTTCTGTGGTTTTGCTCCTTTTCACCAAATGAGCCTTGGTGGGCTGCAGGGTGTTGCCTTGGCGGGCTGCGGGCTGTTGCAGGTTGCGAAGTGCACCCAGAACTCTCAGTTCCACCTCCTCCTTCTCACCAGGGAGCCAAGGCGCCAAGGGGGCACAGGTGGCCACCTGCAACCCATGTGGGTAGGGCCACCCCTGGGCCTGGCCTGCTCCCTGGCCTGGCCCTGCCTGTGGAGGGTGACCTTGTTGTTGAGGTGTGACCCTGGGCGAGAGGCTGGTCACAGTTGGGGCATCAGCTCCACAGGACATGGGGTGCAGACAGGACCTCCGAGAGGGTGCTTTGGGGTGTATGGAGAGCTCAAGGAGGGTGGAGATGAAGAGCTTCCCATCTGCACCCTGGATCCCCAGGCCAGGGCTGGCATGGCGTGGTCACAACATCTGTGAAGGGCAGGCTGGAGGGCCAGTGGGTCCCCAAAGCTTCCGGTGCCCGAGAACCACCCACCTGCTCATGTCCCAGCCAGGCGCTCGGTCATGGCCACACATGGGGTCACTCCCAAGATGGCACTGCAGGGTGCCTGACGTGCAGTGTGTGTTTGGAGTCCTCTATGGAGGCAGCACACTCGACTCCCCTGGCATCCCGTGAATACACCCTCTCTCCGAGGGAATAATTAACCAGTGTTAGTATGATATCGGAAAATTGCTCATTATGGTGATGTGCTAGCACAGCGATCCAGGAACTTGTGGAGCTATAGTTAGTGATGACAGAAAAGGAAAATATTTGACTGTTTCATGCAGGGCCTAGGTTCTCGGAGGCAGTGAGAGATAAGCCTTGGTACTGTGCCATGGCAGGGGCCCCAGTCCCCACGACTCCACTGTCCTCCCCGCTGGGGAGTTTGAGGTGGGGTGAGGAGGGTGAGCAGCTCAACTGGGACTTGCGTGAACTGTGTCTAGCACCCCAGTGGGGACTGAGCGTGACCTGTCCCCACCCCTGCCTCACAGCCTCAATCTCCCACTCATAGACACGCACATGCTCAGGCTGCACACCACAGTGTCCTCACACGTCCTCGTGCACAGTCACAGTGAAACCCCCCACTCTACACACACACGAAGTCACACTGACACAATCATTTGTAATTATATACCTGTCTTAGTTACTTTTCTTGTTGCTGAGACAAAATACCTGACAGCCACAAGTTAAGGGAGGAAATGTTTATTTGGTTCGCAGCATGTTGAGTCCATAGTTGGCTGGCTCCAAAGCAGGATGGCAGGGCAGACAGGCATCACAGAGGAGAAACAGCCCATGGTGGGCAGAAGGTAGCAAAGCAACAAGGGCGGAGACAAGCCTCTTTTTGTCCCTTATATTATATAGGCTACTGGGATTAGGGTGGTGCCAAACCAGTCAGTGGACTGATTTAGTAATCACCCACACTTAATCCCAGCACCCTTAATTCTAGCATTGAACCATGAGTCAATCACACACTAGATCCAGCCACCTCTGGAAAAGCCCCCCATGATGCATGAGGGTTTGGGGGGACATCTAGACACAGCCATGACATATACCCACATCCACACTCATACCATGTACACCATTATCACACACATTTGTTCACACACTCACACATTCTCACACACATTCATCTGTCCTCCCTCACACACTCATTCACACACAAGCACATACACACTTCAAACCAAATCAGAGCACTCCTCCTGGTCCCAGACAAAAACTGGTTACCACAGTGCCTTGGTCTCCGCTGCCTTGAATTAGAGCTCAAGCTGGTCTGGTACCTTAAGAGGCTAAATTCCCTACCTCCCATATCCTCCAGATTTTGGAAGGAATGAGTTCTGGGCGAAGTCAGGGCTGGGATGGAAATTCTGCTGAGACCCTTAAATGCCAGTAGGTTCCAGTATGACAATGCTTGGAAATTGCTGCAAAGGAAAAGTTCAGTGGGACGTGTGTGAAGAGCCGCATGCATATTTTACCTGGTAAATAATCAGTGATATGCGGTACAGTGCAGTGTGGTCGAAAGCCTAGTGAACGCACACCCACAAATCCACCAGATTCACCTGCCATGCCATGGTTGGCATCTCATGTGCAGTTGGAGCTGAGAACAACTGGGGGTCTAGCAGAGTGGTTCCCGATCTTTGCTGTACACTAGAATTAAAAATCCTGAGCCCTACCCATCACCCCAATCGGGTTTCTAATCCAGTACCATCCTTCAGCCAAAGGAACTGGGGCTTCTCATAGAAATGGTCCTGGGGCTGGGGCAGGGAAGATACAAAGTGAGACTGGTACATCTTGTAGTGGCAGAGAAAAAGGAAGTATTCCAAGAATCCAAGGATGAGGTGTACCAGAAAGACACAGGAGCCAACCAGAGGAGCTTCCAGGGCCAGAGCTGGGACACTCTGAGCAGTGAAATAACCTAATATTGGGCCATATCCTCAGCATAAAATATCCACGAGTCAATGTGAATGAATGATAGAAGAAAGAATTAAGATGCGTTGTGAACAGGGATCAACTCCCCACAAGGAACATAATCATTACGAACTGCAAATGTGTACTAATAAAAATAAAATTTGGAAAAAAAAATAAGTAAATGGTGAACAAACCCCTGCACAAAAGTATTCCAGATAACTCATGCAGCCACTCTCCCGTCCTTTCAGCACGGCTGTGTCTGGGGACTTTTCAAAGATGGTAGTGTAAAAAAAGGAAGAAGGAGCAACCGTACAGCGGGGGAAGGTGACGAAGCCAACCTCACGCAGTGACCAAGGTGGGTGTCAGGAGTGATAAGTCACATGGCAGTGTGTGCGTTCGACTGGTGACCGCCCCTGCAGTCTTCCTCTCAAAAACCCGTAACCCCTCTAACCACGAGAAAGACATCAAGCAAATCCAGACCGAAGGGCAGTGTATAAACTCCTAACCTGCACTCCTCAAAACTGTCAAGGCCACCAACAAGGAGAATCTGAGAGACTGTCACAGCCTCCAGGGCCAAAGGAGACATAACGAGGAAGTGCAACCTGGGACCCTGGAATGACCCTGGGACAGAACAGTGATGCTAGGTTAAAAAAAAAAAAAAAAGAAAAAGGAAATCTGAGTAAAGAACAAGCCTTAGTGAGTAATAATGTTGGTGCTGGTTCATATGCATACGGTCAATGTTTACATTTTTTAAAATTTATTATAGTAAGACACGTCACCATTAATCCACCTCAAAATCCTCCCTCTTGCTTTGAGCACATTTATCCCATGGTTCTTGCCATTTTCTGAAGCAGCTCTGGAAGTCCTCTTTCGTGAATGTCTTTAGTTATACAGTTGTGGCTGCTTTGATGTCCTGGAATGATTCAGAATGTTGACCTTTCATGGTCATTTGGACTTTGGAAAGCAGCCAGAAATTGCATGGTGCCAGATCTGGTGGGTAAGGTGGGTGAGGATGTGCCATGATCTTTTTATTTAACAGAAACTGCCAAAAACATTTTGAATCAATTTAGGACATCCAAGCAGCTATGAAAACACAGTCAGGAAAGAGGACTTCCAGAACTGCTTCAGAAAGTGGCAAGAACATGGGATAAGTGTGTTTGAAGTAAGGGGCAGGTATTTTGAGGAGGATTAATAGCAATATGTCCTTTACTGTAATATAAAATTTTTTAAATTTTTCTTTTTTTTTTTTTTGTGGGTACCGGGGGTCGACCTCAGGATCTTGTGCACCAGCAGGTGCCCGTGCCGCTGAGCGATATCACCGGCCCTTTTTTCATATGTGGGTTCCGGGAGTCGAACTTGGGCCCCCACGCTTGCCAGGCAGGCGCTTATGCCACTGAGCTATCTCACCGGCCCAATTTTTTAAATTTTTATTTAAACATTTTGACACAATTCACAGTTGTGACAGAGACACCATAGTGGTGACTTTGCGTTAATGATAGAGGAAACAGGACAACGTGGGAACTCTCTGCTACCACCTCAGCTTTCCCATACATCTACAAATATTCTAACATGAATGGCTGTTGATTTAGAAAACACAAAATCCCAATTAGCAGCACATCCATAGCTGGAATCAGGCCAGGAGCCACTGTGGGGCTGGGCGTCAGCTGCCCCAAAGCTCGTGGAAGACTGTGATGTGGGCCACAGTGGGAGCCCCACGCCAGGTCAAGCCACAGTGACAAACAGCCCCAAAGTCTCAGTGGCTCAGCACAGCATAGCTTTATGTCCCTCCAGCTACTCAGCTCCCACAGGTAGGCAAGGGGACTCTTCACTGTAAGTGACTCAGAGACCCAGGCAGAGGGCAACTGCCACATCCAACATCACTACACTGGGCATAGGGCCCAAGGGAAAGAGCACTGTGAGTGTCTCCACAGAAGGGACCCTGCCACCCGCTCCCATTGGCCAGAACTGGTCATGTGATCCTGTATAACCATAGGGTAGGGCAGGAAATGAAAGCCTACGCTGTTTTCTGAAGGTGGAGAACAAACATACCTGTCACATAGCTCTGATGGCTGCTGTTAAGTGGTCAGCCAGAACTCAGCAGGGAGTCAGGAAAGCCTTTCCCGACCAGGCCCTTGTGCCCCCTGCCCTGAATTCCTTCATACCTCAGTGATGCAAAATGGCCGCCTGACATGTTTCCTGTGCCGCCATCTCTGTCCTCTTGCCCAGTCTAGGCTTCTGTTCTCTTGAAGAGTCGAGATGTGAGTCCCCTCCCAGAGAATGTGGTCCTACCTGGCCTCCACCAGCTGGTAGGTGAGGTCTCTCATCTGCTGGCCAAGTTCCCTCAAGCCCCTTGTGACTCAGTTTCTGAAGACAGCCTGCCCTGAATTCCATGTCCCCATGCTCTGTCCAGCTGTCAGGACAGGCATAACCGCTGTGCAACCTCTCAACCTGACAGCCGGTCTGGGCGACCAACCACGTCCTGCCCAGGAGATGGCGGTTACTTCAGGGGCCACTCTAGGACCTGCCCCATCCTGGAGTTCTACCTCCTCGAGGTATGCAGGGTCACCCCTCATGACCAGCAGCCTGCGACTTAAAGGGGGATTGGTTTATTTTGCTCACATTTTCAGTCCACAGCTGGCAGGCTCAAACGCAGAAAGGACATGGTGGAAGGACTTACTGAGGAGGAAAGCTATTCACAGCATGGTGGCTGGGAAGCAGAGAGAGAAGGGACAAGAAAGGGACAAGAATGCACCCTTACAGGTCACACCCCAGTGACCCACCTTTTCCAGTGAGGCCTCACCACCACCAGTGGATTAATCCACTTTTGAATATAGTACCTCTGTGATCCAATCACCTTCCAAAAGCCTTTTCTCTGAGTGCAGGAGAGTTTTGGGGTCATTCTTTATCTAAACCATAACACAGCCTCAATTAGTTTTGACCCTCCTGAAGTCCCCCCTTGTTCCTTCTTTGAGGAATTGAAACCCAGCATGGATTCCATTCAGTTAAGAAGCTGAGCATAGAGCCGGACATGGTAGGAATGTCTAGGCCTTGTGGTGAGTAGTAGGCTAAACACCATGGCCTCAGCTCTTGTGGAATTTATGGGGAAGGTGGATAGTAAGCAAGTGTGAGAGTATGAAGAACAGGCACGTGTGTGGCAGCCTCAGGTTCAGTGTGGTGGATGTGACATTCTGGGTCCTCAGAAGTCCACCTGCTCAAGGCACAGCCGCAGGTAAGCAAAGGCTGGGCATCTCCTTTAGAGAACACAACTTTTAAAATTTCCGGGAACCAGTGACTCGCTTCCAGTCACGGCTCTTGGCCCAGGCATGGAACACACTGAGAATTTTAATCTACCCACGGATGGACTGGGGAGAGGGGTGCCTCCTCCAGTCCTTGAAATTGTGTTTGAGTAACTTGTGTGTGGCTGCGCTAAATTCCTCCTGGGGACAGGGACTACTAGATTTAGGGGTCTGAGAATTCCTCAAGAGTCAGGGGCTCCGAATGGCAGCTTTTAAGCCAGCCACAATCATAATGGGAACTAAAAAGGCCGCGCGCCTCGCTGGGTACAAGTAGATTCTTCAAAAGAAGCTTCAAGGGAAACAACAGGATTTGAGTCAAGAAGTTTGGGTTTTCTACTCATTCTATGTCAAGTTGGCTCATAAAAAGAAGTGTTTTCCCTTTGAGTTCTAAAAGCAGGCTGGGTAAACATCTGCTAAGACTCAATGTGAAGAAAGGAACAAAAAGACGCAAATCCAGAGGAGGCTGAGGGAGCGCTACATCTGCTGGCCTCTCCTGTCCAGATGGGTTTGGGTCTTCGTGAGTGAATGGCCCTGGCCCTGCCCACCCCTGTCCAGGGCTTGAGACCCCTTAGGGCAGAGTGCAGAATCAGGGTTGTCAGACCCCGTGGGAGGCCAGAGCTGTGCAGGCTGCAGGAATCCCCCCTTCCAGGCATTCCAAAGGGAGAAAGCATTTCCAGAACGTTCTGGAAGGGACTAGGCCTTCTCCACAGTTGAGCCAACAACACCTCTGAGGCTGAGCTTTCGGCCTCGTCCTAGAAATGACATTCCACCCAGCACAAATCTCGCAGGACAAGAGAATCTAGAGAAGGGAAAATGGAGACCCAAGCAATGAAAGCCACAAGTCACCCGGGCCAGCTCAGAGCAGTCTCAGTCTTTCCCCCTTTGTGGTTAAAGATGTTCTCATGTTTGGTGGTGTGAGGAACTGAAAATGAACACATTTAACTGGATAATAAACTGCCTTCGTCTTCACTCCAGAGCAGGGACCAGCCATTCCTTTTGTCCTCTTTAAGGAAGACCATGTTGATTAAAACTCCTCAGGGCCTGTCACATGTGTCGTGCCCAGAGGAGCAAAGGGAGCCAACAGTCACACTTACAAAGTGCCCACAAGACACGTTCCTGCCCGGCTCTCCGTGAAAGATGTATGCAGAGCGGGGACCTTTAGAACATCTTGTCTCAGATCTTTCCCCTCAGCGTCCATCCTGGGACGAGGCTAACGTGACTGCGCTTATGCAGGGACGCAGTGTCCCAAAGGGCAGGTGTGAGGGAGACTTTAGAGAGAGCAGCACTGTCCAAGTGGTGCCACCGAGGGTCGCTGGGAAAGGGAAGGGTGCATTGATTGCACCTAGGGTGTCTCTCTCCTGCACATGCAGGTGACATATCTGTGTGGCAGTCCCCCAGGGGCCCCCTCAGCCTCTGAGAGAGGTGTGAAGCGGGTTCAGGCGCTGTGGGTTCACACCTGTGTGCAGCTGGTGGCACCCAGCAGGGACCTGGCTTAGTGGCAGTGGTGGGGACTGAGTTGAGACAGCAGGAGCTGGGGTACATCGGAGAGTGTCCACTCCTGCAGAGGCCTAGGCAGAGAACTGGTCAGGGCTCAGCCTACAGTTCGCCACAGAAAGTGTTGTGAGCACACGGTACCCAGCAAACCGTGTAGCCGGCACACACAACCCAAGCCCCGTTCCGTGCGGGTGAATCACACAGGGAAAACCCCAAAGACTGTTGCCGTGGACGTCAACAGGAAAACGATCGCAATGAGTAAAAACAATAGCCGTAAAGTTCTTCTCAAACGTTGGTGCTTGAGGAAAGCGGAGGTCACTGGAGAAGCAGAATGAGGTGTAGCGAGAGCATGGAGCTGGAGAAGCAGGTCTAGGAACTTTCCAGAACTTCAGAAGTGGGGGCGCCGGAGCATCCTTGTGTGTTTACCTCCATGGAAAAGCCCTGGCATGTGCTTTCCCTTAATGTGTGTGAGTCACCAACACCATGTCCATACCGTTTCGGTTGGTATTTGGTTCCCAAATGCAAGGAAGAGAAAGTTGGACAATGGATGGCGATTTCCCTGGGGAAACCCCAGCGAATTGCAAGAGATGAAGGCGAAGGAAGAGATTAGAGAGAAACGGGATGGGCGTGTGTGAGGGAGACATTGATGGCAGACGAGCTCGTTCTATGTGGCTGTTTGCTGTACCCTTAAGGACGAGGTGGGAGGAGGAAGTGATGGAAGGAGCCAGCGCACAGCTGTTTCCAGAAGGAAGCCAGGAGCGGAGAGGACGCAGCTCTCAGTCCCCGCCGCCAGGGGGCGCTGTTGACCAGGAGCTTTTGGCTGGTGCAGCAAGCAGGGCAATTTGAAATTTGAAATTGTTCAAAAGGATGCAAAACATGGTTTTTAGGTGACGGTGCAGGGTGCGTGTGAATCCCAGCAGCTCGTTTGCGTTTTTAAAAATTTTATGTTAATAATATCTCACTGCAACAGAGAAAAGTCTTTGGGTCTTCCATGGAGTCTTGGTGCCAGCCCCACACTCCTCAGGTGAAGATTTACCGCAAATGCTCAAGGGGGCCGTGACAGATTTTGATACATATCTCATAATGTTTCCTAGCACGCCCCTCGATCTCACAGGCAGATCTATGAAAATGCGGTATTTATTATACAATATCCACGTCTTATTAAATCTGATGACACCACAGTGAGAGAGCGGCTGCAGCAGCCCCTTGGCTGAGCTGGGGCTGGGTCCCCTGAGGCCAGGATGGGACCCCAGTGTCTCATGGTCCTGTAGCCTCGAGGATCCCCTGGCTTCTCTGAGGAAAGCCACAGGCTGAGCAGAGTATTAATAACACAACCAGAGACAGCGGCCCCAATCTTATCTGCGGTAGGAGGGAGTCTGGTTTGCTATCCAGTCTGCCGCCCTCAACTTATCTAAGGAGCCACACCGCGGAATGCATCCTCCATCTCCGCAAGGTACTGGGGTCCCAGCCAACCTGCCCTCCTCCAGGACCTTGGGAACCTGAGATGCTTTGCTTCAAACATCCAGCTCCGTAGCTCTGATCTCCCGAGGCTGGGCGCAGGGGCCCCGGCGGCTGCGGTAACTCTACCCTCGAGCCCAGGTTCTTGTCTTTCCTGGACAAGATTTATAAGGCAGGGTTTAGTCTTACTGCAGACAGACCTGGGTAGGAGGCTGGATTCCTGCAGACCACAGCCCCCTATTTCCTACAAGTTAACTTGAAGCTACGGATGGGTCGATACCCGAGGCAAAGGGAATTTGTCTGAGGTGGAGCGACCACTTTCTACGACTTGACTGACTGTGTAAACTGGACCCCTAGGAGCCAGGGAGGGAGAGAAGGAAGCAAGGAAACCAGAATGCAATCAGCATTGGTAGGCGCTTTGTCTACCAGGGAACAGGCTGTGTGGGGAGTGGGCTTAGGGTATGGAGTCAGGAAAACTGCCACATTTGAGTCCTGGCCACTTCCCTTCATTGCTGTGTGACCTCAGGAAGGTTCCCTACCATCCCTGGGTCTTGGTTTTCCTACGTGGACAATGAGGGTAGTAACTACCTTGTACAGTGGTGGTGAAGTTAGGAGTGCTAAGCGCAGTCCCCGAAGCCAGTAAATGTCAGGCATTACCGCAAGGTCCTGTAGTCAGCGGAAGCCGCAGAGCTGCTCTGTGACACTGTCCTGCCACGTGGGCAGCATTGCGGTGCGCAGGGACCAACATCAGGAAATGTGGGCTCACCCCCTCCCAGCGAGGTCCAAGTCCACCCAGGGCTCCACTGCGAGGGACGTAGGGCTGGAAGAGTAGGCCAAATGCCAGAAAAGATAACGTACATTGTGTGCAAAGTGTGGCCACATCTCGGGGGAACTAGTGACATTTTCCATGCGTGCCCAGGACGCAGCTCCGTACCCACCCACAATGGTGCCTTAGGGTGCGTTCGGTCCACAGTGGGTGCCCTTTCATGTGCCTGGCGGTGTCGACCTCCTACTGCCAGGGCTGAGCTGCTGGTCTGAACAGCAATCAGCTCCTCTCGTCTCCCTCTCTGTCCATGAACCCGAGACCCTAACCATGTCCACCGGGAGGGCCTGCGGCCTACACCGCCCCTGCCGGATGCCCAGCCGGCCACAGCTTGGATGAAAAGGATGTGGGTTTTTTTTCTACCTTGGCTGACAGTTTCATTTAAACAAACAAACAAACAAACAAAAACCAACCAGAATAAACACTTCATTCTGTTGGCCAGAGCAGTGTGACATTTGTGTTTTTAAACTATGTCTCAAAATCGCTTTCTATAGAACCTCGATTTTATTTTGTTTTTAAAGTTTCTCAGGGAAAATGCCTAAAGTCTATTAATTTGTAAGTCAGGGCCCCAAGAAATTGTGACAACAGCCTTGTACCCCACTTGTTCTAGGTTTACATGCAAAGGGGGTTAGTTTAGGGGAACCCCTTTCTATACAGATACCTGAGAAAGGACTTGGGTTGTTTTTTTGTTTTCTTGGTTGGTTTTTGGGTTTTTTGAGACAGTCTCACTATATAGTTAAGGCTGGCCTTGAACTCGGTTGCTGTGTAGCTCAAGCTGGGCTGGGGGTATTAAAGAATGGTTTTAGTGTTCTTGAAATCAGATGCAGCTGTTCTCTCGCTGCCTGCATATCTGCTATTTGTGCAGCTGGATCTCGGAAGCCCTGTCCTCAGGGGCTTCCCTTCAAGGTGAGATTCTTTGTGGCTTCATCCTGGGGACAATGTGGGTCCCTTTTGCCACCAGGGTCTGGCTCCTCAACCTTCCCGGTGGAGCTCGTCTCACCTCCCACAGGCGGTGCTGGGATGCAACATAGGACAGGATGTGGGTGCCCACCGAGGGGGCTGACAGGAGAAGGGGCTGCTGGCTCGGTGAACTGTAGGGCATTCCGTGTGCTCCCTGTCCCCACCGCAGCTGTCCCCAGCCCTAGGGAGACCACAGTCATTCCCGCGGGGTCTCCTAGAGAGCCCTCCATTCCGACAACCAAATGTATTCCGTCGGGGTTCTTTTCTTTGCCTAAGTCTAATCGGTACCGTCACGATGTCAGAGCAAATGTTATGACTTGAGTCAAAAGCTCTAAACCAGAAAAGACAGTTTGTATTACAGCCTTCCTCTGTGTCCCAGGGCTGAGATCCATAGAACGGGCCTGACAAGACCTGACTGTGCAGTCGCCACCAACCGGGCCTTCCGAGGTCTTGGGGAGCAGACAGAAATCTGCCCTGTCAAGTTCGCCTAAGTGCAGTCGCAGACAAGGCGGGCAGTATACACGCGTATCGACTATGTCCGCCTAGGTCGGAAAAAACGGATCTGCATTACGTCCCTTTGTGGTGCTGTGAGCTCATGTTCTGCCTGTCTTTGGGTGATGGAAGATGCGGGGAAGAGCAGGAAGAGCGATTCAAGTTTCTACTTTCACCCAGCAAAATGCAGATCAAATTACAGGAAAATCAGAATGTCTGTAGATAAAATTAGAGCTTTATCAAGCCATCCAAGGAAATCACGGTTTGCAAAATTGCCACCAAATTGTGAATATTCTCATGGCCCTAATTTGGAATACGTTCCTTGAACAAAGAACATCTTGGTCTGATTCATTCCTTTGGAAGCCTGTATTCTGCGGGTATTTTCTCTTTCCAGTATGATACAAAAACCTAAGAATGGGGAGTGAGAACCTTAGATCATTTTGTCAGATGTGTAGATTTTCCAACTGGCAATTGTATAGAGGAGTAAAATGTGGATAAATGTCACTGATACACCCGTAATCTAATAATCATCTAGGATGGAAGATTTTGTGCTTAGAGTATCAGATCCCTGGTTTTTTTGTGGTTCTTTAAAATCTGTCAGTTATGGGCTGGTGATATAGTTCAGCGGCGTAAGCGCCTGCCTGGCAAGTGCGAGGTCCTGAGTTCGGTTCCCAGTACCTACATAAAGAAAAAGAAAAAGAAAAGAAAATCTGTCAGTTAAGACACAAATATCTTCTCGGAGACACACCAAGCTCCTCCCCAGAAATGGTTCTTGGTAAGTTTCCTGGGAAGGGAACGACTGTTACAAGTGACCCATGGCCCTGTATTTTAGTGTGTGGCTTTACACCCAAGATCTGATATAAACAGTCCGGTTTCTGAGAACTTTGACCATGAACTCTTATGTCCATCTCCTAGGGCTGCTGTAGCAAAGTGCCACAGATTGGGAACTTGAATACTAAATATTGATTCCCTCTCAGTTTTGCAGCTGGAAGTCTATGATCAAGATGTCATGAGGGTCAGGTCTTTCTCGGGTAGTGATGGGTGCATTGCTCCAGGCCTCCCTCTGTGGCTTGTGGATAGATGCCTTCATGGTCACCTGGCTGTCCTCTTGTCTGTGTCCAAATTCCCCCCTTTTTAAGGCAAGCACAAGGTACAGGGACCCACCCTACTCTGCTATAATCTCATCTCGACTGATGACATCTACAATGACCTTATTTCTAAATGTGCTCACATTCCAAGGGTGTGCTAGTCATCTTTCCATTACTCTAACAAAATACCCGAGACTGTCAACTTAAGAAGTGTACAGGTTTGTTTCATCTCACAATTTTTGTTGGTCCCATTGCTTTTGGGCCTGTGGCAAGGCAGCATATCAAGGTATGGGCATGTGGTACAGAACGGATGCTCTCCTTATGAGCAGGACAGAGTAGAGAAGAAGAGGAGACTGGCATCCCACAATCCCCTTCAAGGGCACACCTGCTATGCCCTTCCTGTCTGTGGGAAGGGGTGCTGGATTGGTCAACCCATGCAACATTATGAGAGCTGGTGTGGTGTGCGGTGAGCAAGAGCTGAGAGGCAGGAGGGGGCACAGCTGGCATGCTGGACCTTCTGAGTGTGTGCCAGTCCCCCTCACACAGTGCCCCAGAACCAAGACCCCAGGAAACAGATGCACTTTCAGGGACTGAGATGCCACAGGACATTGTAGCAGCAACTGTTTTGCGATGGTTGCTGAGGTTCCTCATTAATTTTTGAGTACCTGTTAGGATTAACCCTGTAGTGTAGTCAAAGGCACCACAATAGAGGAGACCCTGCTCTGGGCAGGTCTAGCTTTCCAAGCAATGCCCATGGCATAGAAGAATGGCACGGGGCATGGCGGGTGGATAGAGACTGGCAGGAGTCACCGCTGGAGAGACCCAACGGCAAAGCTCAAGGCAGCAATATCAGAGTGAGAGGAACCAGGCAGACATGGGCTTGAATGTGGACTCTCTCGCTTTCCAGCGGGAGAACTTTGAACACGTCTGACCTCCCGACATGTCCCTGTGCCTACCTGTGGAGTTGTGAGGAGGGCAGGGCTGTCACAGAGTGCCCAGGAAATATGAGGCAGTGGCTCTAATGTCATAGACGTTATAACCTTCTCCCTTCTCTGTGGACCCAGCCCTGGTGGGCAGTAAAGGCGAATAGCACAAGACCATCTGCCAAGGGTGTGCTGGCTGTGTTTGCTGCAGAAGCTGGGCTGCAGCATGAACAGCCCTGGGGCTCCAGCTCCTGAGCTCCTGACCCCGCTGTCAGTGGATGCTGCGTGCACAGCCAGGCCCATGTGGCTTCTGGAGCAGTGGGCAGGAAGAGGAAATGAGCAGCCGGCAGTGCGCACCTGGGCCGGATCAATGGCCGCCTTGTCCCACCGCCCTCCTGGGCGGCCAGCTCCTTAGCTCCGTGTTAGTCATCGCCTTGCAGCACTTGGTTTGTTTTTCATATTTGTGGCTGCGTGACTGGCACCTCAGGAACTCATCTTTGACTGCCTGCCCTCCTGAGGTGCCCAGTCCCTTTGCTTTCAACCCTTCTTCCTTATACATCTGTTTCTCTCTTTGTCTGTCTGTCTGTCTGCCTGTCTCTCTCATGTTCTTCAGTCCCGTGGAGATGGGGAAGCAGGGAGCCTGGGAGGAGGGAGAGTAGGAACTGGAGGTGGGAGAGGCCACCTGAGTTATTCTGGACAAGTCTGTGTTTGGGTAACTTGAAGGGGTTCCAGTAGCATGCTCCTGCCACTGCTAGGAGAAATCATTTGCCCAAATTCCCCTGACCTGCATTTTGAGCCCAGGTCCACAGCAGGGGACCAAAAAAGGTGCCTTGCCCAAGCACGTGTCGTGATGACAAAATACAGACTCGGGAGGCTTAGAAATTACTGTTCAAAGACACGCATCCTATTGCAACTTGACATGGAGTTGGATCTAAATAAACCTTGGGGAGGGCTCTACATAAACCTTGTTCATTCACACAGGAAACTGTTCTCCGAAGACCCGTGAATGCTTTGTGTGCCCACACACTTACAAATGTCATGAGCACCTCCTGCAAAGGTCCAATGAATGGAGATGCATTTGAGAACTACACCAAGACAGGCCCTGTCTTACTTCTGTCCCCGTGGTGCAGAGTGGTAAAATCCCAAGCTTTGCAGGCACTGTAATCCCCTTTCTAGAGACACACTGCCCCGAATCGGTGCATGAACTCCTGTCTTTTTTGCACCTGTGCTCACTCAGTTCTTGTTGCAGTTGATTATTTTGGATATGGGCTCATCCTGCCAAAGCTGCTCTGCGCTTCTGTGCCGCTTTCCACCTCGGCTCGCAGAGGCCTAACTCATTCCGAAGAGGTGGTGTCCGGTGTTGCAGTGTAGAGGTACCGATGTCTACCTAACATTCTGCTTTCAGTTTCATTTGGGTTACTTCTACATCCAAAATCTTTCAGATTTTTAAAGAAATACACAAAGAACATCCTGGAGTCTTTGAGCATTTATCGATGTTTTAGAGGCTTAAGTTAGATGTAGAAACGCTGGGTCCAAAGATAGGAGCTTCACATGTCTGTGGATATTGCTAAGCGATAAGCAAGGGGTGTAGTGGTTTACACTTGCCCCAGCGGTGTATTCCAGCCCCTCGTCTTTCCTGTGTCTTCAATAATGATTAATTTTATCAGCCCACTTGCAGCTTGGCCAATCTGACAAATGAAAGAGTACGTGTATGTCAGTGTAGTTTAATTTGCACATCTGGTTTATCCTTGGTTTTCTCCTGTTGGCCGCCTCTGCTTCCCCACTGTCTCCTCAGCCCTTAGTGCATATGTAGATGGAAAGCACCCACAGATCTTTAGTAGAAGCCTCACCAAAACAAAGCCAGAAAAGCAAATAAAAGGCAAATTCACATCCCACAGTTCAGAGCAGAGTCTTTCAGACTAGAAGAACCATCAGACACTTCCATTAGCCCAGCTGTGCTTTAGAAAACCATAATCAAGACTCCTGACCAAGACGCTCTGGCTGTCTCGCCTCAGTAGAAATGACAGCCAATGCAATCAGGATACCTAAGGACAGGTCTGCTTTCTAGGAAGTGTCTTTCTTCAGCCAATCTGCAGCTGTCCCACAGAAAGTCACACTTGCAGGGCCATAGGTGTGGCTCTAGGCCTCAGCCTAGCTGGTCTGCTGCCATCTCAGTCTTTCCCAGTATGCTTCCTCCTCAGAGCTGTTGAGCTGCTCCTCATCTCAGCTCAGAGCACTTGCGGGCACATCTGGAAGGTTTCCATGACAATAAGAAGGGAGTATGGGCAGATGGGTTCCATCCTGACCCTGTATTTGAAGGGCTCCAGGGTGCCCAGGAGTCCACTCTGCCCAGTTTCCTCACACAGCTTCACCCACGCTCCATTCCCTCCTCTCTATTTTAACTTCTAATGATGCCTGGAAACGAGCCAGCTCCAGACCTGGCAAGGAACCTGACTTACCCAGGTGGCCAAAGACCACCCCCAAAGCCAGCTTGGACCTCTGCCCCGAAGAGGAATTACTCATAAAACATGATCTATGTTTCTCTTCTCAGACACATACTCTAGAAATTAATATGTCACCACCTTCTCTGGGATCCCGGCCTGATGGAAGCCAAAGCTAAGTCTACTAGCAAATATATCTTTTTTTTTTTGTCAAGAAAAGTGCTCACATTTGTAGTGCTACATATATTTCTTTAGCTTCCACGGATTAACTTTTGAATACCATGTTGCTCTCATAATACTTGACCTAATCGTAATGAAGCCTGCTTTAACTAAGATCCACACTCGAAGGAAAACATGACACAATCAGCCCCTTTATAAGAGGAGGGGGCACGCAGTGCTCATTAGCGGCTCCCAGGCATTCACTCAGGAGTTAATGGCTGGTTTTTATGCCCCGCCAGAACTGTTCCAGCTCCCTTTAAGAACCATTCCTAAAACCAGGACTTTATGACCACTTTGGAGGAAATTTGCTGTTTGACACATCCATAAAGGGGGAAATTATTTTCTTGGAATGTTCAACCCTGAAGACTATTGTGAACTAAAATGCGAATGAAAACTTGTTGGGGTGGTGATGGTGAGAGAGAGAGAGAGAATGCATAGCAAAGGGCCTAAAATATATTGAGGAGACCCTTAAGTTTCTCCATTATAAAATTATTTGTGCTAATTTTAGAGAAGAAAATTTTAGAGGGAAATCACTGAAAAGCCCACCACCTAAAGATAACATTGCTGACACTTTTATTCATTCCTATGCTGTCTTTGTGCACACACATAATATCTACATTGTTGGGATCAGATTATAGGCATGCTGTTGCACTCAGATTCAGAATCCCAGGATAGTTTGCTTCGGTGATTATGGCTCTTGTCCTCTCCTCAAACCCTGTTCCTTTTTCGTTCCTTCAACAGATATGCATGGAGTTCCCTGTTAAGGACCAGGCCTGAGGGTACTGGGCTGAACTTAGCCCAGAGGTACTGTCTTAAAATACATATTCTAGTTGAAGGAGACACGATAAGCGTGTAAACAAATGCTGAGTGTGATGGGAAGCCACTGGAAATATTTCAGTAAACAATAGCACCCCTGCTTTTCATCTTTAAAAATGGATTTCTTCAATGGACAGAATGAATCCTTTTCCATGAGGAGAATGGATCCTTTGGAGAGAAGAGCAGCACAGCGAGGGAAGGTGGGAGGTTACTGCAGTCATGGAGACGAGCAAGATGGCGGCTTGGCCTGAAGTGGGAGAGGAATTAGGGCAGAGGTGTGTTAGGGATTTGAGTTCTCAGAGCTTGCTAAGGTGTGTCAGAGATGTGTCATGGATGTAAGGGAAAAAGAGGAGTGGAGATGGCTGCCAGGAAATTCTGACTTGAGTGACTGGGAGAATGAGGGTGCCAACTTCTGAGGCAAGAAGACTCGAGCAGGTTGAGGTGAAACCGAGTCCACTGTGGATAGACAAGACATCCATCAGACATCCAGGTAGATATGTCAAGTTTGCAGTTAGATGGATGGATCTGGGGTCCTGAGTCTGGTTGTCTAATTGAGAATTAATGGCACATGGACAGCAGTTGAAGCTGTGGGGATGGGCACATTCACTTGGGACACAATGTGGGGTGAGAACAGAAAGGCCCAATGAGAAAGCACCCTAACTTTTAAAAGCTGAGCAGGCAAGAAGTGTCCCCAGGTGCTGTACCCCAACAACAGGCTCCCACCTCCTACCCACAGCCTGGGCAATGTGTGAAATAGAGGACAGACTCATGTATCAGTAAGTTATGCGTTTTTGTGAAGGGATATGTCGCATTCTGGAACCTCTTAAAATTGTGTAAGTCAGAGCAGTGTTCTGCAATTTTGATTTTAAAAAATGATGGACCATGCATTGACCATCCAATACTTAAATCACGTAATAAAGTTTATTTAAATTATTTTAAACTCCCCATTATAAAGAAATTTTATTTTTAAGAGCTGCTTTGAAAAGTTGGTAAGCAGTTTTACAGCATCCTATGTATATTCTTTAATTTCCTTTGGAACTTCCTTTTTTGACCAATGGATTATTTAAAAGTATGTTGTTTAATTTTCAAGTCTTTAGAGATTTTCCTGTTTGCTTTTCCTTGTTGAATTTTGGTTTGATTTCACTGTAATCAGTGAATATAATCTGCACACCTTTATTCTTTTAAATTTTTTGAAGCTTGTTCTATGGCCTAGGATTCCGTGTGTTTTGGGGAATGTTCCATGATCACTTGAAAAAAATCTTTATTCTGCTGATGGGGCTGGAGGGTTCTATATGTATCAGTTAGATACTATTGGGGTTTTATATGTGGTAATTAGATAATAGTTGTTCACATTGTTTGGAATTTCTCTATTTTTGCTTATTTTCCTTCTAGAAATTCCATCAGTTGCAAAGGGGAGGGTATTGAAGACCCCAACTATAATGATGGAATTGCCTGTTTTTCCTTTTAGCCATATTCGTTTTGCTTCATCGATTTTGAGGCTCTGTTATTTGGTATGTATGCAATTAGGATCATTATTTCTTCCCAGTAAATTGATTCTTTTATTATTATGTAATGTTCCTCTTTGTCTGTAGTAATTTTCTTTGCTCTGAAATCTATTGCAGCAGATATTACTATAAAAACTACTGTTTTTGTATTCTTGATGTTCGTGTGTTATACCTTTGTCTGTACTTTGCTTTCCACTTATGTGTGTCATTGAATTCAAAGTGAGTTTCTTATTAACAGTGTATCATGGAGACATGTTTTTCAAATCTATGAAGCCAATATCTGCCTTTCAATTAGTATATTTAGGCTATTCACATGTAAGACAATCATTGATATGTCTGCCATTTTATGATTTCCTGTTACTTTCCTCTGTTTCTAATTTCTCAGTTTTTCATCTGTTGCCTTCCTGTAGATTATTTGCACAAATTTTAGGATTCCATCTGGTATTGTGTGCAATGTTCTTGAGCATCTGTTTGCCTTTTTCTGGGTTACTCTAGTGCAGTACACATATGTGACTTACGGTCCACCCTTACCAACATTTAGCCACCTCCCACTGCCTCCAGCCGCTGAAGTCCCTTCATCTGCCCACATTGACTTAAAGTATGAGAAAGCACTGAAATTTTTGTTTCCACTGTCAAATACGATTTATGAAACCCATGAGGAGAAAGATAACCTTTCCTATGTGTCCATATTATGTTCTTTCCAATGCTGTTTATTTCTTCCTGATGTTCCAAGTATCTTCCCTTTATCATCACTCATCTGTTTGAAGAGATTATTTTAGCCATTCTTCAAGGGTAGGTCTGCTAACTGCAAATTCCTTTGGTATTCTGTCACCAGACAATAAGTTTATTTCCCACATCTTCTTAAAGGATAGTTTGACCAGATATAGAACTTGAAAAATGTATCACTTCTTTCTGGCTTCCATGGTTTTCAATGATGAGAAACCCAGTATCAGAGAAACTGGTGTCCTCCCATAGGACTCTATTGTCATTTTCCCCTGGCTGCTTTCAAGAATTTTTTCTTGGTCTTTATTTTCCAGCAGTTTAATTATGATTTTGTCTTGGTGTGGATTTCTTTGCCTCTCTCTTATTCGAAGTTCACTCAGCCTCTCAAATTTATAGTTTTATGTCTTTTGCCAAACTTGGAAAGCTTTTGGCCATTAGTTCTTTGAATCGTCTTTCAGCCTTGGAGTCCTCTGGGACTGATATTACAGAGGTTGGGTCTTTCCTTATTGTCACACAGGTCCTCAAGGCTTTATTCTTTGTTTGTTTCTATGCAATTTAGTTCCTCTTTGTTGTTAATGCTTCCTATTAATCCTTCTTCCAGTTACTGGCTCTTTCTTGTCTCATCTCCGCTCTACTTTTGAACCCATCCAATGCTGTTTTTTAAAATTCTAGTTATTGAATTTTCCAGTTTTATAATCCCTAATTGGTTCTTTTAAAATAACTTCTATTTTTTGCTGAGATATTTAAAAAATTTTTCATTTCTATCAACAGAATTTGTAATTAGTCATTGAAACATTCTTTATAATGATTGCTTTAAAATCCTTATTGAATAATCTCAGCGTCTGGTTCATCTCCATGTTGACATTAGTTGATTTCTCCTTTTCTTTCAAGGTGTGGTTTTCCTGGGCCTTCGTATGTCTGGTGACTAAGTTAGTGTATCCTGGACAGTTTGACTATTATGTTCAGAGGCTGTCGTTTTAGGATCAGCGTGCAGGCTACTTTTGTGCCTGGAGTTCCAACGACAATTTCATTTTCACAGACTTGCTGGTGCTATTTGTTGTGCTTGGCTTACCTGCGGTTGATGAGGCTCCCACTGGTGCCCCCTGGGGCTGCCTGGAAGGAGTCCCCGAAGCTGGTGTCTTTAGATGGGGGGAAGGACCTCTGAGCCCTTGGAAATGAAGAGCACTTCTTGGGGAGGATCCCCCATGCTGTGCACCTTGCCACCTGTGTCCCTGGGTAGGAGAAGATGCTCAGGCCTGTAAAGCAAACAGGCTTCCCAGGCTGAGGGCTTCTTAAGGCAAAATCTGCCACGCCGGGCCTGCCAGCATCTCTTGATGAAGGAAAAAGGTCTCAGGCTCATGGGAAAGGAGAGCCTTCTCCTGGCAGCTTCTCGTTGGTGGGGCTCCGGATCCATTCCTCTTGGCATTGTCCCTTGTTTCACCCAGGGGAAGAATGAGCCTACCTGGGCCACAGTCTGTTGCAAAGTTGGGCTTGAGCTGGTTTCTTCTAGCGACTGGAGGACTGTAACACAGCACAACTGTGCTGCCATGTGCTCTTCCGGTCCTCAGTCTCTACGCGATTCACCTTCCTCTTGCCGCATTTTGGAACTCTCTTTTGGTTGTCTTAGACTAAAGAGAAAATCTTGTGGGATCTAGGGCTAGGTAAAGAGTTCTTGGACTTGACATGAAAAGATCAATCCAATAATTAGCGCCTCATCAAACTTCAGAAAGTTTTCTCTGTGAAAAGGATGAAAAGACCAACTTCAGACTGGAAAGAAATATTTGCAAGCCACACGTCCACTGAAGGAATGGTATCTCTCTTACGGGTTAGATCTAGAATGTCTCCCAAAAGTCTCGTGTGTTTGGAAGTGGGGCCTGGATGTGGTCACTGAGGATGTGACCTGGAAGGGTGTATTCTCGTCCCCTGCTCCTCTCGCTCACTCTCTGCCTCCTGGTGCCATGGGATGAGCAGCCATGCTCTGCCGTGCTCTTCTACCATGCCGATTCTGTCCCGAAGTCAGCTGACTTTGGACTGGACCCCCTGTGAGCCAGATAAATGTCTCCTCCTTCAAGTTGAAGGTGTCAGGTATTTTGTCCCAATGTTGGGAAATCTGAGTAACTCTCACAACTCAAAACTATTAAGAGAACGAGAAGACTAGCCAACACCTGGGAGAAAATACTTACAAAAGATGCATCTGACAAAAGACTACCATCCAAAATACATGAGGAACTCTTAAAACTCAAGAATAAGGCAACAACTCAATTTGAAAGGGGGCAAAAGACCTGAACAGAGATCTCACCACCAACAACAAAAAAATACAGATGGCGAAAAACCCTAGAAAAGGATGTTCAACACCCTGTGTCATTAGAAAGTTGCAGATTAAAACAACCACTCTAAAACACTGATGCCACCAAGTGCTGGCCAGGGTGTGGAACGATTCCTCTCACTGATTCCTGGTGAGAATACAAAATGGAGCAGCCACTTTGGAAGGCAGCTTGACAGCTTTTTACAAACCTAGCAGTCTTTTAGCATAAGGTCCAGTAATCACACTCCTTGGTTTTTACCCAAATGAATGGAATACTCTTGTCTACACAAAAACCTGCACGCGGCTGCTTATAATATCTTTGTTCGTTACTGCCAAAACTCGGAAGCAACTGAGATGTCCTTCACCAAGTATATGGATAACAGTGATTCATCCAGACAATGGAATATTACATGGGAGTAAAAAGAAATGAGCTATTAAGCCATAGAGAGGAATGGAGAAAGCATAAATTCATATTACTAAGTGAAAGAAGCCAATGTGAAAAGACTGCGTACTGTAGAAATCCATCTATATGATATTCTAGAAAAGACAAAAGTAGGGAGACAGGGAAAAAATCAGTGTTTGCCAGCAGTTATGGGGAGAAATGAGGATGAATAAGCAGAGCATAGAGGACTTTTAGGGCACTGAAACCACGCTGTATGGCACCACACCTCCCATTGTATGTATCCAAACCCATAGAATGTGTAACACCAAGAGCAAATCCTAATATAAAGTATGAGCCCTGGGTGATAATTACGTATTAATGGAGGTACGCATGAACATAGCAAATGTCCTGTTCTGACAGCAGATGTTAGCAATGGGGACCCACTGAGTGCAGGAGCAAAGAGTACCTTAGAACTCTTTTACTTTCCATTTAGTGTTGCTGAAACCCTCCATAATAACACACACACACACACACACACACACACACACTCACACATGATCCAATTAGCTAATGGGTAAAACGCATGAACAGACATTTCAGCAAAGTTCTGTACGTGGCAAATAAGCACAAGAAAGATGTTCAGCATCACTGATCTTCAAGAAAATACAAAATCAAACCTTGACACACATATCAGAATGTCTAAGATAAAAAATAGCGGTAACTCCGAGTGTCCATGTAGATGTGAAACAGACTGACACATTGTTGGTAGGAACATGCCATGGCACAGCCACTCTGAAAACCTAAACATGCAAACATCATCTGACCCAGCCAATGTGCCCTTGGGTGTTTATGCCAGAGAAATGGAAATTTGTGTTTCATACAAAAACCTGTGCACCGACTCTCATGGCAGCTGTATTTGTGACAGTCTAAAACCGGGAACAGCTAAGTGTCCTTCAGTGGGCTGCACGTGGCTGGTCCTACGGAGGGCTGCTCAGCACTCAAAGGGATCTGGACACCAATCTATGTAGCCTCTTGGGTGAATTTCTTAGATGAATCGAGAGGGAATTATGCTGGGTGGAAAAAGCCAACTCCTAAAGGTTACATGTTGTGTAATTCTCTTTATATAATTTTGTTCAACTAAAAAATAGAAACGGAAAACTGATTCATGGTTGCCAAAGGCTAGAGACAGAAAGGGGTCAGGGGAAGGAAGTAGATATTTCTATGGGAACTGTTCTGTGCCTGGACCATGGGGACATAGTCACAACCCCACTTATGTGGTAAAACCCATATCACAAACCCACTTATGTGATAAAATTGCATTGATCTAAATACACACATGCACACACACGCACACACACGAGTTCCTGTAAAACCAGGCCAATCCGATGTCAGCGGATTTGATCGCTGTCGGTGTCCCTGTGGTGGTGTGGCCTTGCGGTATTTCCCAGTGTTACCATGGGGGAACTGAGTGCCACTGTCTCTCTGTGTCATTGTGAATGCGAACCTACAACTGACTCAAAAATTCTGGGTTCTTTAAAAGAAAGTCGGTGGACAAGTCCCTGCCTTGGGCGAAGTGCCACTGGGCTTTGCGTGCAATAGGGAACAATGCCTTGGGGTTAGGAGCTGTGATGTGGGGGTTCCATGGGCCCCCTGGCCACTGTCAACTAAAGTACACCTGGCTTCTGAATGGTGGGTATTGAACACTAGATAGAACCCCTCTTTGTCACATCTCTTCTAAACACTGCAGATCCCATCAATCCTAGGAAACATCGTATACATTAGACACGTGTCCAAACCACATGTGGCACAGCTCTTGGCATCAATCGGAGAGAGACAGACAGACAGACAGACAGAGCTACAGGAGCCTTTTCCTAGCCAGGCTACTTTTCTGTAATTGTTTATTTGTTTGCCTTTTAATGAGAAAAATAGTACATGGTGCTGGAAAAGTTAAACCGTTCAGATATTTTAATACTCACTTACAGATGTTAAATGTTATTAGTTATTAAAGTGTTCATAATTCTGTAGAATTTAAGAAATTAAGCATAATAGTTTTTATGGTTTGCATCTAGATATCCCTCCCAAAGCCTCATGCAGTTTTAGGTGGGCCTTTTGTGGAAGTGGCTGAATCTAGAGTGTGTGAATAGCCGGTGGTGCGATGCTGGGATTACGGGTGCTGGGATGAAGGGTGGGTGATTGCTGGATCAGTCCACTGATTGGACTGGCACCGCCCTAATCCCAGCAGCCTGGATAGAGTATAAAAGGAGCAGAAGGACATTGTTAAGGTTCTTTTGTTGCTTTTGCTGTCTTCCACCACCATGAACTGTTGCCCCTCTGCCATGTGCCACGCTGCCTTGGAGCCAGCTTTTTTTTTTTTTTTTTGTGGGTACCGGGGTGTCGACCTCAGGACCTCGCGCACCAGCAGGCGCCCGTGCCGCTGAGCGATATCACCGGCCCCTTTTTCGTATGTGGGTTCCGGGAGTCGAACTCGGGCCCTCGCGCTTGCCGGGCAGGCGCTTAAGCCGCTGAGCCATCTCACTGGCCCTGGAGCCAGCTTCTTATGGGCTGAAACCTCTACAACCTGTGAGTTAAATAAACCTTTCCCCTTTTAACTTTGGGTGTTGGGTATTTTGTCTCAGCAACAAGAAAAGTAACTATGGTAAAAATGAACTTAAATAACTGTGTGTAATATTAATGGAGAAGGATGGTGGTAGGGGATGCATGGCGAAACCTGTACCTAGCTTGTTTATAACTAAAAAAAAAACCTCAGGGAAAGCATTAAGAGAAGAGAGACTCAAACGTTTGGAAACACAAACAAGAAACACCAAGTCAGCCACTTCGTGAAGTCAGAATTCAACAGGCTCCTGCATGAAAGTGTTGCACACCTTTCACACCCAATGTGCCCACCCTGGCATCTTCCCCAGGCCTCATCTTTTAAAAATTTAGTGGCAGCTCAGGTCGTAAACAGTTCTCCAAGTCAATAACTCTCTTAATAAACATAACTTCAGTGCCTTTATAATGTTGGGTGGAGTAGAGACATCATCTTTGCCTTAACCGTCAGACGTGTAGCTCATCTGCCCGTCTTTTATTTCCCTGGTATTGGTTGTATCCTTGTGTGTTACTTCCAGCAGAATTAACAGATGAAAAAGAATGACTATCTAGATGTAATACGATGCATTTTCGTTCACTTTCCCCCAAGGTGTTGTGTAAATTTACATCCAGTAGAGGAGGGCTCACCATAGGAATGCCTTTCCAGCATTTAGTGCTGCATGTTTAAAGAGAAACACGTGCCAATTTCATCATGGGAAAATGGTATCCTGTTGGGGACCACGAATTATAAATTGAGTCTAGGGGACTTCCAAGCTTGTCTTTGCTCTTTCCTATGAGCCAGATTGGAACGCTGAAACTCCCCGCTTTTTTCTGGTCACAGCTGGAAGCCCTAGGGCTAATGACTGCTGTTTGCTCATAGAGCAAGATAAGACATGCTGAAGAGGACAAGGCACTTGGGGAAACTGCAGTTTCCTTATTGTCCCCCGTCTCATCCTTGTCCTTGCAAGAATGCTTTGCTCTTCTTACTAGCCTACTGTGGTTGCCATTGCTATTCCCAGAAATACCCACTGCCCTTCACCCATTGTCCTTGACTCAGATGTAATGAACAAATACCAAGGTTCTGGCTGCCTCGTGGCCTTTTGCTCCCCATGAACAACTGGTCATCCCAGATCCCTGCTGCACCCTTATTTTGTTTCTTGCTCTTTCTTCCTGCAATGTGCTGTAACTCCAGGCAAGAGATCGGGGACTCACTGCAGGGGTCCCTGATAAATGGTGCCATGGAAAGGGTCACCAGTAGTATCCCGTAAGTCTTTTACTTTGCTTCCCTTGGTTGCTAGGTAGGCAGTGTTTTTTCCCCTCTGTGTCTATTAACAACTTGAGATCCTTTTTGGGAGTCACTCCTGTCTGGCTGTTGAATAATGCCTACAGATGATTTCATCCACTGTGATGACTGTAAAACATGGAGAAGCCCAACAGTCATGTTTCTAATCCTTGTTCTGCTGTTGGATATGTGTTGGTTATGAATTACAGTTTTATAAATTGATTCTTGTACTCATGCAACAGGCATTAAGACAGTGGCTTCTCTCTATTGGTCATTCTGTCCAGCATGGTGAACCAATCAGACAAAGGGACCCCCTCTGAGGAGCATACATTCCCCTGCAGGTAAGGATGACTGCCACTAACCAGATAGGCATACGATGCATCTGTACAGTAGTGCCAAGGTGGGATACAGGAAAGTGGATGGGGCCGTGAGTTTTCTGAGAAGGCCTAGCTAATCAGAGGGCAGGAAGGAGCAAGGAGCAAGCAAGACAGGTGTCAGAAGTACTGGAAAAAGGACAGGGAGGACAGTGTGGCTGGGGTCAGCAGGTCAGGGGGAGACAGTGGGAGCCAAGGTCATAAGAATGGGCAAGGACCAGACTTGCAATACATAAACAGCCATCGCAGGACCGAGGCACGGAAGTGGCGTGATGTAGGTGAGGTGGTTTTGTTTTCTAAAGGCCGTGCTCGCTAGAAGAGATTTCAGAGAGACTCAGGGGAAGCGGGGAGTGCAGTCAGGCCATTGCATTTTTCCTCCCAAGGCAATGGTGCAGGTGGTGGAAACCTGGCTATTTTTGTGTGATGTGAAGTACATGACTGATCGTGGCCTGTGAGAGAAAGAGAAGTCAAGGATGGCTACAGTTGTTCTGGCTGAAAGGACTATGTATTTATTCAGAAGTGGACAGTGGCGGAATTGCTCCCGAGTTCCTCTCTGGATATAGTGAGTTGAAGATGACACTTGTGCCAGGGACAGATGAGAAAAAGGCTGCTGACTGTGAGACTGCAAGTTGCGAAGATGCCTGGCCTGAAGACTAAATTCAGAGCCTGGGAGCAAGGACTGGGGTGAAGCTCATCAGTGTTTAACATGTGGGAACCCGATTCTATCCCCAACACCACCCCCTCACCCCCCAAAAAAGATTTCCTAGTTAACCTCTTGCAAACTTCATTCAAGAGAGATGACACTTTGCTAAAATATTTTCCAGGCATAATGCTTTTAAAATAAAGATAAAAGCCAACCACAGTGGCATGCGCCTGTGACCTCAGCTACTGCAGATGCTGAAGCAGGAAGACTGCAAATTGTAAGAAGTTAAAAGCAATGATCTTCCTAGGGAGTGGGGTGGAGAGAGAGAGAAGCTAAGACTCTGGGTCTTCCAGCAACCTCCAGAGCAACAAGTGTGAGAAGGAGCATTGAGGTAGGAGGAGAGCAGAGGCAGTGGTGTCCTGGGAAGCAAGTGATGGAAGTGTTTCACAGAGGAGACCTGAGTTAGGTGGGGGATTGGGTTAAGCATGGGAAAGCTGGCAGAGACCTGTCTTCCGCTGGCACAGAATGATCGAATGAAGGTCAGGTTGGGGTGGACTGGAAAGAGATCAGGACAGGAAGTGGACAGAGACCATAGACCACCATTGTGAGGAGTTTCATCATCATGGGGTGCAGAGAAATGGGGGTGTAGCTCACAAGTGGCTGAGCTAGAAGAGAGCTTTTGTTTCTTTCTTTTTCTTTTTTAATTGGGAGAGATTTCAGAATGTTTGCTTTCTCAGGTACAGAGAGGGAAATCATGGTTTGGAAAAAAGAGGGGACAGTTACTGGAATAATATCCCCAAAAGGCAGGAGGAGAGGGGATCCAATGCCCCATGGAAGCATAGGCTGTGGCAAGGGCACGGTCAGGTGACCCCTGGTAACAGTGACAGGCAAGGTATCGAGGCCCACATTGGGGTGAGTCAGTAGGTTTGTTGGTGGGCATCTGCGGAAGTTCTTTCCTCATTCCTTCTGCCTTTTCAGTGGGATCAGAACTAGTCATCAGCGAAGAGGATGGCTGGTGGAGAGAGAAGATATGGACAGCTGTCGAGAAGAATAGACGGACACGGGAGACATAGTGTTGAACGTGAACTAAGTGGTCAAGATTTTTAAGTCAGACTCTTCACAGGCTGTGTGGATTTCTTCGGCCTCACTGAGAGGCTCATTTGCAGAGGTAGATTTTGTCATGCGTGGAGTCTGCCGGTCAGGGTGGCGCAGGGAGAGAGGGCCGGAGGTTCTAGGGCGTATGCATTGACAAACCACACTGAGCCTACGCCCAGTAAAAACAGAAGCAGAAACATCAAGGATCTACCATGATGATCTTTTGGATGAACACAGCTTCTTCCATAGCGCCTTCTTCTGGCAAAAGTGACAGGAATGCCTAAAGAAGAATAAAATTAAAATGATGAAAGTTTGATGAAGAGAGTATGAAAAATTTAATTACCTCTGTAGTTAGCTCATAGTTAACTTCTTATGCACTTGATTCAGGAACGTCTAAACGTTGCTAAAGTATTCTCCAGGCATAACGCTTTTAAAATAAATGTAAATGCCAGGCAGGATGGTGGATGCCTGTAATTCCAGCCATAGGGGAGGCAGAGGCAGGAAGATGGCAAGTTCAAGGCTGAGGCAGGAGGATCACATATTTGAGGCTAGCCTGGGCAACTTAGCAAGACCCTGTCTCAAATCTATTTATTTATTTATTTTATTTATTTTTTACATATATTTTTCTTAAAGGGTTGGGAATGTTATTCACTAGTAGAGAGTCCCTGGGTTTAATTCTCAGTATTGGGGAAAAAAAAAAAAGGTGAGATAACAATTTTGTTTATTTCTCTACATGGAAAAAGAAATAAAACTTTCAAGCTGTGTAACTACAATGGTGTCCCTGGTGCCACTCAACCCATTAAATGGATCCAAGAAAGACTTTCACAGCCACCCAGATCTTTAGGTCTGACTGTGAGCTGCTTGGGGAGGGTCTCAGGCAATGTAAAGGACATTCTTAGTCTACCTCTGTCTTAGCCAGCTTTTTGTTGCTATAATGAAACCTCAAGGCAGGCTATTTGTGGAAAACGAAAGGAAAGAAATTTATTTAACTCATAGTTTCGAAGGTTGAAAGTCCAAACAGCACGTCACAGGTTCTGGTGAGGGGCCCAAGGCAAATGGCAGGAGTAAGAGGTGAGGGAACGATCACATCTCAAAACAGAAAGCCAGAGAGCAAGTCAGGTGTCAGGGTTGCTCTGAACTCTTGATTCCTTCTGAGGAGGTGCCCCCAACTGTCTTGCTGGGAGGCGCAGCCTCTCAAAGGTCCTGCACCCGTTCACAATAAGGCCGCCCCAGGAACCAAGCCTCCAACACAGGGACCCACGTGGGGATACGCTTTAACTCAATTCCTTCCATGAGCAAAAAGCAAAATCCCTGTTTTCATGTAGCTTAGTGAGGAGAGGAACAATCCTGAAATTGTGAAGTGAGCTATAAAGCTATGAAGAAGATAATGTTTTAGGAGTGGGAATTATATTTTCAACAGAGTGGTCAGGGACAGTCTCCCTTTGAATGTGACACTTATGTAAGTCCTTGAAGTAAAGGGGTGAGCTTGGGAATAATAGCTGGGGAAAGAGTGTTCCGGGCAGAAGGAACAGCAAGTGCAAAGACAAGAGTGTCCCTGGTGTGTTTAGGGACACCGAAACCAGAGAAGGCGGAGGTATGTGGCTCTCCTTTGCGCTGTGTGGTGTTTTACTTTTTCCTTTCCAGTCTGGATGCTTTTATTTCTTTCTCCTGCCTAATTTTCCTGGTCAGGACCTCCAGGGAATGTTGAATAGGAGGGTGAGAGCAGACCTGTATCGGCCGTGGTATAGTCCTGCTCTCAGGGAAACTCTCAGTTGTTCGCTGTCTGGTAAGATGCTAGCTCCAAGCTATTCAGGGTTGCCCTTTATGGGGTTGAAGAAATTCCCAATTTGTTGAGTGTTTTTATAATAAAAGAATGCTGCATTTCATCAAAGGTATCCCTGCCTCTATTGACATGATCATGTGGGTTTTGTTCTGTATTTTATTACCGCACTGTATGACACTGATTGATCGATTTTTGGATGAGAAATCAATCACGCATTCCTAGTGGAAGCGCTGTGCAGTGGCTAACTTGGTGTCAATTTGGCTGGATGGTGGGGTGCCCAGATATCTGGCTAAGAATTATTTCTGTGAGTTTATGAGGGTGCTTCTGGGTGAGATCAGCATTTGAACTGGGTGGCTGAGTGTAGCAGAGGCCCTCCCCTGAGTGGGTGGGCCTCCGCCATCCCCTCCAGGGCCTGAGTACAATAAAAGGGCTAGCAAGAAAGAATTCTCTCCTCTGCATCATTGTCTTTGAGCTGGGGCATCTGTCTTCATTTGCTCTTGGGCTTGGACTGGAACTATTCCAAAGGGCCTCCTGGGTTTGGACTTCTCCCTCTATCATTACATGAGCCAACCAAGTTCTCAAATTCTTGAACTATAGCTGTTGACTTCCTCCAGCCTGAAATGCCCTTTCACTCTTTCTTGTTGCTGTTGATATTCTTTCTATTTCTTTCTTCCTGTCAAACTACCGCCAACTAGTTGGATTTTCCTTGTCTTGAGGGTTCTTGTGGAAAACTTCTCCTCCAGACCACATCCTTTCCACCCACAATGTTGTCCTTAAATGTCCAGAAGCAGGCAGTACCCATTGGTTAATTCAGAATTGTGTCTGCTTCCCTGCCCCGAAAAGAGTCACTGACCATCCCTTCCTTGAAGAACTTTAGTAATTCAGGTAAAAGTTACAGTTCTTGTAACTAAGAAGATGTCCCCGTGAGAGACACATACTCTTTGGTAGGAATGAAGTTATAATGGAAAGAGATTGGGCACCTTTGAGAACCAAAATATAAACTGGGAAGCAAAGGGTGATAGAGATGAACTTTCCTTGATTCTCAGTGTTGACTTTGACCCCTTTAATAGTGAATCTAAAGGATGATCCCTTATCCTTGGATGAAGTTCTATCGTTCATAAAACACAACATGACCTTATTTGGTCTTTACAGATTGATCAGTAGAGATACCATGAGTGGGATTCCCATTTTCTGGAAAGAAAGTAGAACATAAAGATAATGATCACCCAAGGCCACACTGCTATAAAATGATAGAGCTGGGACTTACGCACAGGTCTCTAAATCCCAAATCCTGTGTTCTTTCAACTAATGTGGAAAGAGTTTGTCTACTTCTCCCAGACTGATGCTTTAACTCATGGCTAATACTCTTTAATAAGATATAATTCTTTAAAAAATAATGTTAAAGGAGTTTCTCAGGTCAGCTGACAGAGGAGAGGAAGAATGACAAGCACTCCCTTTGTGAATTCTTCATTAGAATGCTGAAGTTCATTGCTTGGCCCCAAAGGCCACATCCTGCAGAGGATTATAAAATTGCTCTGCCATGAGCCTGTGTTTGAGAATTTGCCGTTCTCATGCAGGCCATGTTCTGACAAATGAATTAAGGCATGTCGGAGAGCTGGCCCTTGCTGGGGGGCAGGGGTGTGTGCTCTGATTAAATTACTATAAATCCTAAGAGAAATATTAATAATATTAGCATGTGTGCTATTCAGAGTCAACAAGAACCTAACTTACCCGAGAGCATTTGTGTCGGTGGCCTAAAAGTGGGTCAGGGATTTTTTTGTCGAAAAATAAACATTCTTTTATTTCCATATTAAACACTATGTAGGTCATTGCCTACCTAAGGGCTCGGTTGATACTGAAGCTTAAAGAAAGAGAATCATGGGTCTCTCTGATGTGCACATTGTTTAGGAGACTGAGAAAGTGGCTGCATCTGAGTCAGGGTGTGGGGCTCGAGGGGCAGGATGGAAGAGGGACAGAAAGAAGAACTTCCTGGTGCCAGGTCCTCCCCCTCGTAAGCAGCGGGCTTGCAAAGCACTGCAGGACAAACACAGGGTCCCCGGGGCAAGGCACTGTGATGAAACAGGAGCCTTCAGACTTTCATGAACAAACACAAATCACTCCTCTATGGCTCAAGATGGCTTTATCGTCCCTCCTTCCTCCTTTGGTTGGATCCAGGACCATCCTGGGCCGGGGTAACAAAGTGTGCATAGATCCTGGGGTGCTGCTGAGGGAGCTTTTTGGGAAACAAAGGGAGGCATGTCATTGTATTTTTATTGAGACATCGGGGGTGTTTTTAAACATACAACATAAAAGAGCCACATTTCCAAGGAGTGAGAAAGAACAAATGCGTGAAGTAATCTTGGCCACGTGACTCTATTTCTCTGAGCCTCCATTTCCACATCAGCAGGATATGGAAAGCTTGGGCTGGCTGGTCCCACAACCTGAGAGTCCCCTAGGATGCTCTCCTGCCTGGAAGCCCTGGAGTGGAGAATGTCCAAGGGAGAAGGACCAGGACCTTGGCTGAGGCATTGTACACGATGCAGTGAGGGCTCCAGAACCCAGCAGTGCTGTGCAAGGCCCTGGCTGCCAGGAGCGGGCTTGGCTGATACCAGTTCCCCCAGTGGTGCTTGGTTCACTGAACCTGCTTCCCTTTCACAGCTGGCGCCCAGGGCCTCGGCCTCAAAGAGGATGTTTCTGAGGCTGTGAGCAGCTCGCCGTAACAGGGACCGGAGTTTGCATCTCAAGGGGGCTTGGGATTCAAGGGCGTGGCGCTGCAGCCTTCTTGGAGCTAGTGAGGGTCTAATGGTGAATGATACCACAATGGCAGGTAGCGTGTATAGAAGAGAGGTTAAGGGAGGTGCCAGGCTTGCTCATAACAATCCATTCTGGTGAGAACGAATCCCGTCCAGTAAAACCCGCATTAATCCCTTTTGAGGATGGAGCCACCATGACCTAGTAACCTTCCCCTGTGTCCAACCTGCGAAAGGTTTTCCCATCTCAGTGCTGTCATACCAGGGATGACGTCACCAGTACATGAACCTTCAGGGCACAAACCACTGTGCTGCTGTAAGATTGCCGTCCGCGATCAGCACTCTTCAGGAATAACAGATGGGTGTGGGGTTGAGCAGCCCGGGCCTTTAGCTCACCTGGTTCAGGACACCTCTGTGAGGCCACCCCTCCTCCACAGTTCCCTGTGGGCTCGGCTGAGGCCTTCACTGAGACTGCATCACAGCCCAACTTCTCGCCCCACCCAGTCTCGCTCCCTTCCCTTCTCTTCCACAGGTATTGATCCTGGGATCCCAGAGAAGAGCTCAGAGGACCCCCAAAGGTACAGTGGGGTTGGGGGTCAGATGAAAAGGAGGTTGGGCTGCGTCCTGAGGTGTCCTGAGTCTCCGATGCTAAGTCTGTATTTCATGGCTTGTAGGCAGCTCGTAGCCCCTGAGTATGAGCCGCTACTCATCAGGCAGATTCCTAAGCCCTACCCTGGCCCCCGCCAGACCCACTGAAGTACATTTTTAGCAGGTCTGAGGATCTTTCATCCTGCCAACCCCTAAAGAACAACCGCCTTAGCAAGTGAACTTCGTACTCGTGGTCCAGCCACAGGCACCAGGCCGTTGACTTCTGAGCTGGCTGATGTCAGGGTGGGATTTGGTTGTTGCTTTTCTGGATATAAAGGAAAAGGACAGAGACCATTATGGAGATACATCTTTCACAGATGCAAGTGTCAGTCCAGGGACTGTCAACACCCCTGCCTGCTGCTTCTTGTACAGCATGCTGTCCTCATCCCACCAGAAGGAAATGACCTCCGGGTTCAAGTGGTTTTGCTCCCCAGGACTATTATTTCAAGTAGATTTTTCTGAAGTGGCAATTCGCCTAGGCTATATTGAAAAATACAAGGGTCAAAGATTATTTGCAACTTTGAGATGCAATTATCAATCAGTGATGACTCCTATCCAAAAAAGGAGAAACCACTAACCAGCTCTTAAATATTTATAGGCCACGTTATTATTAATTCATTTCAGCGGGAACTCAGGGAAGCATCTAAACTCCATAGCTGAGCTAGTGCTTCAGTTCTAATGCTGGCCATGTGGAATGAGTATGGATGCTATCAGGAATCTACACAGGAAAAAACTGAACTCTCGGCCTTATAGTTTTGTAGTTGGCTTAATCACCACTTGGGCTGGATCCTAGCCTTGTGCCCTAAGACACTTTTTCTCTGGTCAGTCCTGGCTTTGCCGAGGCCATAGTCCGAGCAGCATGCTGGGGAGAGAAGCACATGGCTAGGCATTTGTGGAGAAGTGTGTGCCTCCCAGCTCAGGCATGAGGCAGCCCTGTCACATTGGCCAAGCCCTCTCACCTCCTCACATGTGCAATGTGGCTCCTAAACTCCTTCCTTTGCAGGTGTCTTGTGGGGCTTACATGACAAGGGAGCCCCTTGCACATAGAGGGAATGAGCAAGTGGACTGCATCCTCCTGCTCTCAAGTTTAGAAATGTTTAAATGCCCAGAGCAGGGGGGAGGCCATGAAGGTTCCGCACCGCCTAATCTGGGAGAGAGAAAGAAAATGGCAAACGATAGCATCAAGAAGCAGATGCTTAGCACAAAATGAATGGCAAAGAGAAATACTCCAGGACATATCCTGCAGAAGCACAGGACCTGGGAGGCCCAGGATGCTTTCTAGGGCAGTAGATCGCAACCTTGGCTGCACAAGAGCGTTGTCTGAATGGCCTAAAAACGTGCCAAGTTTAAGTCCCACTCCCAAAGACATGGAGTGTCTTGAACTGGCTTAGGAGAGAGTCCGGGCGCTTGTATTTCTTGAGATCTCCTGCTTGATTCCAGCATCAGCCAGGGGCATCCACTGAGTTAGAGGAAGGAAACCCGACGGTTTACTTCCAATGTTGGAACAGCACTGGATTTCCAGGCACTCTCGTCTACCTGCCTTGGGCTCCGTGATCATCAGTACCGCTGAGTCTGCCACTATCCTTGATCCCTAGGGAGAAATAATTGTCTCTTAAAATAAGTGAAAACCCCCAAGAAATGGGCAGACATAGACCCAAATCTTTGGAGCTTAGACAATTTGAGGTCCCCTCTCAACAAATGATACAAAATTACAAATATAAAACCTTTAGTTCCGTCAGCATTAGAATGGACCAGATCCTAGGAGGAGGGGGGTCACAAATAGTCATCCTCTGGCCCCGTGACGCAAGGTCTCCACAGCCCATCAGGGGCCAAACTCTCATGAGAACCTGGCTGTCACTCTGTCACCTCTCAACTACCACTGGAAACCCTGGTATCGGCCCTCACTTGAGTCCTTAAAATGTTTTTATTTGAATGTTGGTCACCTTAGTGGAAATTAAACTTCCCTGAGTCCTGAGGTAGTCGTTTCTGTTTCTACGTAGGTACCATCCTGTGTTTCCAAGGAAAGATGCCAGGAAAAGTCGCAGTGGCACAGTACTTATCTCTCTGGCCTGGGCCAAACTTTCGAAAGCTGCCCCAGGCCATGCTCCAAGGTTTGCATGGGAAACCTCTGAGGTGGCTCCCTGTCTGCCTCCAGCCGAACGGCTGCCTTGATGGGCTGGACCTGCCAGGAAAAGCTCTGAATTTAAAATCTGAAAACCACAAGTAAGTCCTTCTAGAGAGACAGGAAGTCAGTGAAGATGTTGCTGGGGTTAAGGAGCGCACCTGGGTTGATGGAGGAAGAGAGAGAAGCCAGGAAGGGCCTGGGGGAAGGGCCAGGAGGCCACAGCTGTCCTGGGAACGCAGGCCAACCCTTGTGAGGGGGTAGACCACTCAGCTCAGCACTTTGGCCTGTGACTGTGCTCTGCGTGTCCCCACAGAGGGGAGATCTTTCTCTGGACATCAGGACTCAGCCACCAGCTCTCTGTCTTCCACACCTTCAGGGTGACTTTAGACAAGACCACTTATCTCTTTCGTTCTGGGGTTTTCACCTGAACAGCGAGGGGATGATTATAGCATCCTGATGGGTAGTTGCGATGAGCAGAGATGAAGGAGGGCACAGATGAGACATGGATTAAAGTCCTCACAGCTACACTTGCAACTAGCTTGGTAGACATTTTTATTTCATTTAGAAGGAGCTAGGAGTAATACTGCCTGCTCTCATAGGGAAATAGCTGGGGAGGACCTCAGGGCAGAGAGGAGCACCTTGGTCCTGCCCGAATCACCACAGCCACTAGAGCACAGCTCCCTGCAGGTCCTCCTAGAAAGCATGGCGGATGGGCCAGGAACTAGTGCTGGGCATGCTCAGAACTCTGAGAGCCGCACCTGGGGAGACTCTGCTAACTGAGGGTCCACCAACTGGCAACATCAAGCTGGCGGCTTTTGGTGAAGAAAGCCTTTCCCTGTGGGCTTGGCCAAAATGCGTGGCTCCTGTGCCAAACTACTCAAGGCCAGACAAGCCATGGTGAGGGCTTTAGAAGAATTTTCTTTCCTTTTTTTTATTAGTACATATTTGCCATATGTAATGATTACATTCATCGTGGGCAGCTGGTACATGTGCATAACACATCTTAATTTATTTTATTCCCCTTCCCCCTTCCCCTTTCCTCTACCCCTTCCCATTTACAAAAGATCTACCATATCTCCATGTTTTCTATTATCTGTCTTTTCTTTTCTTTTGCTCTTTAAATTATTTACACTTGAGTTTTCTCATGTAGGAGAAACTATGTGATATTCAACCTTGTGTGGAAGACTTTTCTTGTCAAAGGAAAGGGTTCTTTATAAGTGGTACTGATGAGTGTTCCTGGAGTGAGCTGGGAGGGCCGGTGTCCAGACCCGGCTCTGCTGTTGGCCACGACTGTGACCAGAAGATGACATTCCCCACCCTGAGATCCAGGAGGCCTTGTTAGCCAGATGGAAGGCTGGCTGGCATGATCTCCAGGCTGTCCCACACTCCATGCTATCTACTACAGCAGTAGACTGAAAATACATTCAATCAACTAACTTTGGCCTTATCATCAAGCCCTAAATATAGCCAGTGAATGAATTAGGCAACCAGGTTTAATGTTGTGGAAAAACCTGGACCAAAAGGAAAACGCTCCACACTGAGGAGTTTGGAAGGCAACTTATTAACACCAGTGGGCTGGGGGACAGCTTGAGTCCAAATCACCAGTCCAGGGTCAGCTTAGAGTTCAGTTTATTGTTTTTTTTTTTTTTGTGGGTACCGGGGGGTCGACCTCAGGACCTCGCGTGCCAACAGGCACCCGTGCCTCTGAGCGATATCACCGGCCCCTTTTTCGTATGTGGGTTCCGGGAGTCGAACTCGGGCCCTCGCGCTTGCAAGGCAGGCGCTTACGCCGCTGAGCCATCTCACCAGCCCCTAGAGTTCAGTTTAAATACGGTTTGCAAGCAGGAAGTACAAAGCTGATAGCAGGTTATTACATGATTGGTTACATGAATCAAGTCGTATGTTGTCAGGCAGATTTGTTCTTAGCAGGTTTTATTTAAAAGGAATTGTTTATCATAAGGCAGGAACATTCTGGGAGGGAGGGGGTTTGAGCAGAGCGGGTAGGGTTAAATGTGTCCTTGACTGGGCCAGTCTGTTTTGGGCCTAAAGTCCTTGAAGCATGTCAGAAAAGCCCAGATATATGTTTTAGATAGAAAAACACAGACATTACCACTGAACACGATCAGGCTGACCTAGCAGGCTGTCTGGAAGAAGCAGCTGGTGCAGACGGTCAAGACTAACTGAGCTTAGCAAGCAGCACGGGCATATCCTGCCTCAATATAGTCACAGTCTGCTAACTGATTTCTAATTTCTAATATAAAATTTCTATAAATTTTCCATAACATTCCCCCCTGTTTTTATTAAGGGGAAGATTCTTCTTCCTCAGTTTCCTCTGTGCTGAGGAGCTAATAAAGGGAAGCAACTTATAAAAAGAGTTGGTGTCGTGTACCCTTAAAGCATTCAGTCAAGATGAATGCTTCTGGTGGGATTCAAAGGGAGCCAGGGGGTCTGGGTCACTGGGGTAGACATTCAGATCTGGAGCCAGGAAAGCAACACCACAGAGACTAATGTCTTGTGGGGAAAACACATGGTAGATCCCATTAGAGCCCACAAAGGATGTCCTCTTATCTGCCTGAAGCGAGGAGCTGGGCTGAGTTATGGAGGTGCAGTCAGCTGACACATTTTGAGTGTTTTTATTCCCAAAAAGCAAGTGGAGTTTCCCGTTATTTGGGTTGGGGAAGCTTGGAGCCAGGCTGCTGGGAACTGGGTAACATTAAACCTGGATACATCCAGAGTTAGCCCTAAAGCCTGGTATGATAGGGCAATAAGCAGCATGCAGAGCCAGCAGTCTTTTCCCAAGGTGGGATTAACCTGTTGGAGGATGGCCTGGATCCCATTAACCAATTGTAATAAGTCTGGGACAGTTGAAGTGAGGTCCTTGGTATCATTTTTGTGTGTGGGCTTAAATTTCATGAATACCTTGGAGTTGGGGACCTGGATAGTGGGGATAAAAGCATTTTGGATCTGAACCAACATTGCCGGATCTTTACCTGTGTCATCTACCCGGGTGACTAATAAATGGCCAGGCATCTAGATGGTGTCATTAGGGTTATATACATGATACTGAATAGGATTGCAGGTGCCCTTTGTGCAGCTTGAGGGGGCTAAGGTTTGAGTAAGGGGAGGTCTTCCATTGTAGGGAGAGTTTTTCCATATATTTCTATCTCTTTGGTTTTCCTTCCCAGGCCAATATATATATTGGCACATTTCCAAACACTACAGTACCAATTGTGTATGTTATCACACATAATACCCTGGGCTGTATCCCATGGCTCCTGTCAACCTTGACAAACATACTTATTATTGGTTCAGTAAGTTCTTTCTCAACTCAGGTCACCACACCCTGTATAGCACTCATTAGTCTGGTTGTTGGGACAGGCATCAAAGTACAAGGACACACTGGGTTGGTGGGGGTCGCATTTAGTACGGTTGAGGAGATGTGGAGCCTCCCAAGCGGACTTGGAACTCCCAGTATCCTCCTTTCCCATTTATTCCCAGAAAACTCAGATGTATCACCCATAGGAGAGACAGCATAAAACTTGGTCAGACAATTGAGGGTGAGGAGCCCAGTGATTACACTGATATAGAAAAGGACAAAAGCAACCTTCCAGTCCTCTGGGGACATAGCCCAGAGCCCTGTAGCAAGCACCAAGATAAACAAGAGAAGGGGAACTAATATCCAAACTGGGTAACAAAACATGGGTCAATTAGGACAGGGATTCCAGTGTACAGCGTCCATTCAGTCTTCAGCTATGTGTAGACCTGCCGGCTTCCAGAGTGGCAGGAGCAAGGCTTTGAGTGTGTTGTCTCTTCAAGGTAGTCTTTAGGGGATTTGACTCATCAGGGCAGGCCTTCCAGCAATTGTCGGGACGAGCTCACTTAATCCTGGAGTGATGAATCCAGGGCTGATTCTCTGCCACTTTTACTGCAGTGGGGGCAGTCAAAATAATTAAATAGGGGCCTTCCCAAATTGGGGGCAAGGGGTCCTTTTTCCAATCTTTAACCCAAAACATATCACCTGGATTGTGTGTGTGTGCATGTGTATCGTTGGGTATAGGTGATCTCTCTGCTATATTTTTATGTATCTGGGAGAAAGTTTTTCCTAATTGAACAAGCTGTTCTTGTAAAGTGATATTTCCCAACTGGCGTAAATCCCCTTGGAGGCCTTTAATTAATGGTGGAGGCCTTCCAAATAAAACTTTGAAAGGGGTGTATCCTGTGGACCCTGGTGAAGTCCTGACTTTCAGGAGGGCCATGGGGAGCAAGTCCACCCATGGCATCTGAGTTTCTTGGTCGTACTTCGTCAGTATTGACTTTAGGGTTCTGTTCATTTGCTCTACTTTGCCAGAGCTCTGGGGCCTATAGGCAGTATGGAGATTCCATTTGATTTTTAGTTCCTTGGCTAGCTTCTAAGTCATTTCTGCTACAAATGACAGTCCATTGTCAGTGCCTATAGTCAGGGGTAGCCCATATCTGGTAATAATTTTTCTTAATAAAACTGTGCACACTTCAGAAGCCTTTTCAGTCTTAGTAGGAAATGCCTCTGGCCAGCCAGAATAAGTGCAAACAAGGACCAGCAAATACTTATAGCCCCGGCATGGTTTAATTTCAGTAAAATCTATTCAGATATCTTCAAAAGGAGAGAGTCCTGTGTGTTGGATTCCAGGTGGTGGTCGAGGACCTGTTGAGGCCTCAGTCTTTGCACAGATCTGACACCCTTGGCTAGCAGCTGCACAAATCAATGTCAATTTTGGGGTATAATAATAGCGACCCAGAAGCTGGGCCATAGCAGTCTTTCCTCTGTGGGTGATGTCATGGTGACGCTTAACCCAGGTATGGGCTAGTTCCTTTGGAATGATCATTCGATCATCTGGTATAGTACAGATGCCATTTGGGTCTGCATGAGCCCCTTCTTGCTTTGCCCCTCTTATTTCTTCTTCAGTATAATGAAGAGGACCTCGGTGAAAGCTAAGAACAGTCTTTGGTGGTATTTCATGTAGTGCTTCTAAGTTTTGAACTAAGTCATTGTCTTTCCAAGCTGAGGCTTCAGCAACCAGCTTGGCGGCCTCATCTGCTTTATGACTGCCAAGAATAACAGTGTCTTTTACTTTCTGGTGTCCTTTGCAATGGATAATGGCAACCTTTTTAGGTTTCCATATTGCAGTCAGGAGCTGAGAGATTTCATCTTTGTTTTTGTTTGTTTTCCCTCCGCTGTCAGGAGTCCACACTCCTTGTATAACATCCCGTGGACATGCACTGTAGCGAAGGCATACCTGGAATCTGTGTAGATGTTTACCTTTTTGTCTTTTGCCCAACTGAGGGCCTGTATGAGTGCCCAAAGCTCGGCTCGTTGAGCTGACCAGTTTTGAGGAAGAGGCCCCGCCAAGAGCTCTTCTTCATTGGTGACAACAGCATAGCCAGCCCTATGTTGTCCTTTTTTTTTTTTTTTTTTTTTGTGGGTATCGGGGAGTCAACCTCAGGACCTCACGTGCCAGCAGGCACCCGTGCTGCTGAGTGATATCACCGGCCCCTTTTTTTTCGTATGTGGGTTCCGGAGTCGAACTCGGGCCCTCGCACTTGCTGGGCAGGCACTTACGCCGCTGAGCCATCTCACCGGCCCTATGTTGTCCATTTTTAACAGAGCTACTTCCATCCATAAACAGGGCGTACTCAGCATCTGTTAATGGCTCCATCTGGAGGTCAGGCCAGTGCAGCGTCACATGGCCCACACCACCACGGAGTGGATCTGCTGGCCACGAGGACTGGCACACTGGAAAGGCACTGCGAGGGGCCACATCTTGTGTGTGTACTTCTTCTCCTGCTGTATACAAAGGCTATATCACTTTGGCCAGATGTGCATGTTGACTTCTCATTGACCTCAAATCACCATGTCTCCCCTGACAGGCCCTTGTCTGCCCTTTGATAGTGGCTGGCCACACTCAGGTTATATGCCATCTTGTCATGCAGCCTGACCAGCCAGTGGACATGAAGTTCCCACCAGCATACAAGAGGGAGAGCTCTTCCTTAGGTGGAGTGCCAGCTAATGAACTTTGGATGATGAGGTAACAAAGAATGAAGGGTTTAAAAAAGCACCACTTTGCAGCCATCATGGTAATAATGATTTGGGCAAAGAATCATCAGTTTTGAGGAACCAGCTATGACTTAATAATTACAAAGGAAAATCTGGGAAATTTAACAGATGAAAGACCTGGTAGACACCACCTTTCCCAAATGATCACAGTGAATCAAATCAGTATGGGGCAAGCCAACATCGGCAGGACAGCATCAGTGTTAATCCCTGAACTTGGTCACGTGTGTTAGAGCTGACAGACACTTAGGGTGGTGCCAATGATCTGCACCACCTGACAGGGATTAGAAACAAAGCAAAACACATCCATAGGCAAAAATAGGATGAGAGCTTTCCCACTTGTCCATCTTGCTTTTGCCCTCTGAGTTGGAGGCCAGCACGTCTGCTCTGACGATGGGTAAAAGCTGTGAGTATTTTCTTCATCGGACTGAGTGCCATAAATTGCTCCTCTAGCTCCTTTCATTAGGAATAAATTTAGGTAGATTAAAGATGGGGATAAAAAAAAAGCCAAGCAGAAGATAAAAGGTTTCCATCACTTGGTAATGCCAATTTTAGTGTCATTTAGTATGACTTCTTTCTGCCAATTTCATTATCACTTACAATAACTTCTATTAGAGTAATAAAGCATTAAGTACATGTTGATTGCAAATAATCTCATTGCATTCACTAATTACATGGAAACTGATTTTTTTTTCCCCTATTTAACCCTTGAGAGTGGACAGGACCTATCACTTTCTCCTAAACCATAGAATATGGCACAGGCAACTGGAGGTCTGTGGTTACCCATCCCTCGAGCCATGATTGTGTTATATTGGATTGCAGCCCCGTCCTGTTGGAGTCTCTCACCCCTCTTGCTGGTTTGGAAGAAGCAAGCTGCCGTGTTGCTGGTAGCTTATGCTGGGAGGAGCTGAGGGTGACATCCAGTTGCTGACGATACCTCCAGCCAACAGTCCACAAGAAACTGAAGCCGACAGTCCTCCAGCTGCAAAGGACTGAATTCTGCTAAGAGACATGCTGTGGATTCCCCCCTGACAAGCCTTCGATGAGCCCTTACCCCGGGACATCTTCATTACAGCCCTGTGCAGCCCTTTGCTCCAAGACCTCTGACCCACAGGAGCTGTGGGATAAGTACTCATGTTTTAAGCCACTAGGTTTGGGGTAATCTTTGAGGCAGCAATAGAAACTGAGTTCAAAAGCATTCTGTACATGGCTGCCCTCATTCATGGGAGATGCATTCCGAAGGATGTAGGGGACTGTCAGGCCTACGGCTTTCTCTGAAAGGGCACAGCAAAAAGAAAATGTAATAAAACTAATATCTTTAAAGAGAAAGAAAGACAGCCAGAGACAGAGAGAGATTAAAGCCTATGTGCCAAAATGTTAACATTTTGAGAGTGTAGGTAAAGGATATATAGGAGTAATTACTGTACGCATTTTGGAAGTTTGAAATTTTTCTAAGAAAAAAATATTAAAAACGCTCCTCAGATCCCATGGTAACCAAGTGTTGTGAGCACCGTCACATTATCCATCGTGGTGGGGACAACTTGATGAGAAGGAAGCCACACTTCTTTTTGAGCTCTCCCCCACCGTGCTCCTTCAAGCCTGACTTTGGGAATAACCGACACGATCTTAATATATTTATGTGTTGTTCCTCTTGGTTTAGAAAAAACATGCCTTTGAATCTATCATTTCCCATTCATCCTTGCAGTTAAGGGATAAATTATTCTTGTTCCTGATATTTTGACAGTTAGAGGTTGAGTTTGCCCTTGACCATCCGTGCGATGATTCATTCGTGTTTGAGGCAGAGTGGTGAAAGTGAGCACCCTGTTGTTTCTAGGGTTCCTAAGAGAAGGAAGCGTGCGTGCGCTCGTTGTTTTTCAGTTACGATTCCTACAGGGCATCAGCTGAATTTTGAGGAACTGGGCCACTTGACGCAGTGGTCTGATTACGGCGAAGGTTCAGACCACCCATGGGCTCAGATCTCTCGGGGAAAGTTATCCAGCAGATTCTGGGGTGCTCCCCAAACCCTAATCAGAGCACTATGCAAATTTTGCCTTGAGGACATCTCAGAGCTATTTGAAGAGGAAAGACAACTGGACAAGATGAGCACGGTGTTTAAAACAGCTGAGAAGACATCTGTAAAGAAAAACCCTCTGTTCACGGAATCAAGGCAGAGGGAGCTGGAGTTTCCTGACACTGGAGAGAAATGCAGGACACAGACCTGCCCTCCCTGAAGAAGCCTTCTCCAGGGACTTCCGTGAAGATGGCAACTGGGCACGGCGTCACACAGGCCAGGGTTTTGTGGATAAACGACCTTCCTGGGATTACCTGTGACTTGGCATAAGCCTCCGTGAATGGGCCTCTTTCCCAGGAAGGGGGTGAAGCATGAGGAGTCTGTTTTGGCCCCAGGGGTGCAGAGCAGAGCCTGCTGGCAGGACGATGCTGCCCACCCTCCACCTTTTGATCTGCATCCTGCTCACCTGGCTGCAGTTCTAGGTCCCGGACACTGAACCCTGGGGACCATTTCAGCCCATTATGAACCAAATCCTGGTCATGCTTTTCTCATGGAAGTAATTCCATTATTCCCAGGGCTCTGGTTTTCTGATAAATTTTACCACACGGATGGGTGTTCCTTCCATCTCCCAGACAGATGATGGCATTGTAGCCCCGTAGGAAGCAAATCACCAGCAGCATCTTCCCTTACTCGATTGAATCAGACATTCTGGGAGGCCCTGAGGTTCGGGTTTTGCTTTCTGAGTCCTGGATGAAACAGACAAATACTATAATTTCCTAAAAGGGAGACATGAAAATCTTGCATTTCATCGTTCCCACCTCATTGAAATTCAGACCTGAACTATCCACCCTAAACATGTCCAGAATCCCTTTCTCTAATTCTGGAAGCAACGATCTCAGGAAAGAAGTTTTCCATCTGTCTCCGTACAATGCTAAGCTGTTAGTGCAGTTCATTATTTATTGCATCTCCCACTTTATGTTAAGCCATGGTTTTCTTTTTTTTTTTTTTTTGTTGGGCATTAAGAATTCTGTCGGGTTGGTATAAAAATAGGGTTGGCACTCACTTCTGCAGTCTGACTTTTTGAATGGCATAGATGGGGGAGGTTTATAATTATTCCCAAATTGCTTTTGTACTTAGCCAGTACTTAATATCGACTCCGGCTATTCACTCCAGCGCTGCCTCCTGCCAGACGTGTGTGCGACACAAGTGGCCAAAGGCAGCAGTAAGAGATAGGTCTTTCAGCCTTGCACACCTGGGTGAGGCCAGGGACATTTTCTCCTGGAGGAAGGGAGGTGACATGGTTGCATGTTCACCTAGCCATGCACAGGGTCATGTGGCCACAGCAAACCTGCAGCGTCGGAACAGGCAGTTCAGGACGTGTGATTTAAAAAACAAACAAATTAACAGACAAAACAACTGGCATTCCAATCGTCTCCGATCCCGCCGGGCAGATGGTGCCCCAGTTCGGTGATGTGTTAATCAGAACAGAGCTGTCTGGGCTCTGGTCTGATTCCCTTTTTTCCATCAGAGCAGGGCTCCTGCCTCTCAGGCCTGGGGTCTTCTGCTCAGTCGTGCTCTGCCGGGACCCCTGCCTGTCCAGCCTGGCAGGGACACAGCCGAGAACACCACTGTGGCACTCAGGACAGCCACACAAGGCTGCAGATAGGGTGCTCGGGGTCCAGAGGAGAGTGCTGACTCCGTGGCACAGTCATCCTTGCGGTTTGTCATTACTATTCACTCCCACTGCATGAGACCGGGCCAGCCTCAGTCACCTCGGTGTGTTCTGGGGTCCTGCTCTCGGGCTCACAGAGGGTGGGGAGGCAGGTGAAAGAGCCACGGAGGATGGTTACTTTATTGCTTCACAGTCCCCTCACTCCCCGCCCAGCACCTTGTTTATGGAAACATCCTATCAGAAACAAAAAGGAAAAGATTAGTATCTTCTACATCATAATTAAAGTATCACTTTTCTTAATGAAACGTTACCCAGATCATCCCACACAAAAAAAAAATCATTGCTTAAAACAGTGACTATAAATGTAATGTTGTTAGTTAGATGGGTTCAGAAAACGCTAGCTAGCGTAGTGTCTTCCCACAGTTGCTCATGTGATGTGCTCATTTGCAATAAACAGACCTATCTCTCCTGCCATCCAACTCTGTCTTTAATTTAATGGAGATGTTATTAAGATAAAATCTCTATTCAATTCCATTTTGTACCATATTAACACACACAATTAGTAATGCTTTATCAGTTATGAAGAAAGATGATGACTGCTTTTAAGCTAAATTACCTTTATCATGGTAGCACATGAAGGAAACTACAAATATTTACCCAAGTGTATGTTAATTCTTGTTTGATTTTAATGCTGCTTTTATCAACCAAATTAACCAATGAATTTTATTAAAGGGAATGTTATTATAGGAGAGAGCTTCCCAAACGGCATCCCATCTGCTTTTATTTATATAATTTTGATTATTTCTTTTTCTCTTTCATTTCATTTTTAATTAAGAGGAACACATGGAAATTGAACAGTTGGGCTTAATTTTAGCAGAATTCAGAATAATTTGGAACAGGGTTCCTGTTAACACAGAGATGGTGGTTGTTGGGGCCGCAAGGCCCACATCATGCCTCTGGACCCTCCTCTACCAGGCATCTTCCTAAAACCTCGATGATCTGCTAAGGGGTTGTTGGAGATGTCCCCAAAATCTCTCAACTCCCAAAGATAACATGTAACATGTACACACACTTGCACACAATTTACCTTGGTGTGATTACATTTAGGGGAGTCAAGTAATTCCTTTTAACAGTTTTTAAAAATGCAACTTGCAGTCTGAAAAGGTAGAATGTTACAACAGGAAGCATCTTCAAATTCAGGTTGGGAACTTTTTCCCCCAACAGTATATAACCTTTGTTTCCCTTGGTGACTCTCTCCTTGCCCAGGTACTTCAGATGTTATGATTCTAGTTATGGGGCATGTATACAGACAGGAGAGACTGAAATAAAGAAAGGCTTCAGTTGAGTTCCTGGACCTTCCTAGACTAAGATCTTCTGGACCTAAGCGTCTTGACTTTGGTTTGCCCATATAAAGTATAACCTATAGTAACAGTGTCCACAGGAGTTAGTATACCATCGGGGTAGCAGTTTTCAATCACAAGAGATGTGCTAATATTTTGGGGAGGCATTACAATTTGAATGATGCTACTTTTTAATTTAATCTTTGGAAACCTGTGGGGAGACAGAATTTATACCCATCTTCTATTACTTTTAGAAAGGAAACCCGGGCAACTTGAGAGATGACCCAGGTGCAGTGAGAGTGCAGGTGACCCTTGAGGTCCTCAGCAATAGGCTGGTGCCACTAGTGTTCTTGCAGCCACTCAAGTGTGTCCCACGGCCCAAGCATAGGGGCAGCTTGGCTTTGGCTGTCCTGAACGCCTCTCCATGTTGCTCTGATGGTGACGGTGCAAGGCGGAGAGACACTGTGTAATGAGCTGGGCAGGCCCTCCGCATCCGCCCGGTGTGGCCAGATCAAACACTGACGGTCGGTTCCGCGTGCGAGAGCGTGCTCCGGAGAGCGTGGTGAGAGTGTGCTGTGGATTAGCTCACACTGAACAGAGTGGTTTCTATTTCCTGTAAAACGCACTTCATGCCCTGTGGTTGAAAGTTTGCTGATTGGGCCACCTGGGTCCTTCTACTTCTCATGCTGACACTTGAGGTGTGACCTTGAGCAAGTCATGGTGGTCTCTCTGAACCTCAGTTTCTTATCTGCAAAAGGAAGCAAATACCTGCTAAGTCTATAAAGTATTACAAATAGCACATCCTCCTAGTGCCCAGGGTCTTTAAGAAGAAAGTGACAATATAACACAAAATCATTTTTAAATACACTAGTCCCCCTTGTCTATAGTGGATGTGCTCCAAGACCCCCAATAGATGCCTAAAACCATTGATAGCACTGAAGCCTATATATCCTATGTATTTTCCCATGTGTGAAATAAGGGTGACCCGAACACAAAGCATCGAAATACAACAGTCCCTCTGCCCCATGAGTGGGCCACTAAGTGAGGAATGAGTGGACGGCATATGCAGCCAGACATGCTGGACTAAAGATGACTCACACCCAGGTAGGGTAAAGCTGGGTGGTACAAGATTCCACTGCGCTGGTCAGAACTGCATGCAGTTTACAACTTATGAATCATTTGCTTCTGGAATTTTGCATTCAATATTTTTAGGCTGCTGCTGGCCACAGGATAACTGAAATCACTGAATATAAAACCATAGCTAAGGGGGGGGGGACTCCTGTAGTTGAAAACAGAATACAGTGCAAACTATCATTATCATTACTTTTTTAATGGAAAAATGGATTACCTGTTATTCTTCTAAGCCAAAAAGTTCTGAACATATTGCTGAAAAATGGATGAGAAAATGCCTGTGGCTGAAAGGAAATCATTTCCAGTTCCAGAAAAACCAAAAATGCCATCTCTAAAAACCCAACTTGGGTTTGGAGGCAAAGGCATTTTAATCTCATAAACTTGAAAACAACCAAAGAGAATTTTATCGAATTGGAAACAAATAGTTTGAATCCAGACCATATGTGCCAGTATTCAAGTAGCAACTTGCTAGTAGGAGAGGTGTCGTCATTTCCAGTCAGTGATGACAGCCGCCTGAGAGCTGGCGTTATAACGGACAGCCTTACAAAATTTTATAGCAGTCCTAAATGACAATATAATGCAGCCAAAGCCACTCTATCCCTTACTTAAACCAGCACTTCACAGCTATGGAAGACTCATAAAATTCAGAGGCTGGCAATTTAGACTTAATCTCTCTAAAGACGGTGTGTTCGGGGGACAGCCCCACTCAGCAAGAGGGTATTTGAGCGTCAACATCTCCAGCTATAAAACAGCTTACTGATTGTAAACATATTAATTTGACCCCAAGAGAGAGTAGGTGAGAGCAAATCAGCAAGAGCATTCTTTCTTTCTGAGGATGAATTCCCCATTTATTTTTATCTTGTAATCAGGCACTTGCCAAATACACAAAAATCTCATTTTCTGTCTCTGTAATGTATAACTCCTTTCTTTGATATGTTTTGTCTATAGGAAGTAGAGATGTCTTAAAATTACATTTTAAATAGGAAAAAAATCAGTCTCCATGTAATTAGTGAATGCAATGAGGTTATTTGCAATCAACATGTACTTAATGCTTTATTACTCTAATAGAAGTTATTGTAAGTGATGATGAAATTGGCAGAAAGAAGTTGTGCTAAATGACACTAAAATTGGCATTACCAAGCGATGGAGACCTTTTATCTTCTGCGTGGCTTTTTTTTATCCCCATCTTTAATCTACCTAAATTTATTCCTAATGAAAGGAGCTAGAGGAACAATTTATGCCACTTAGTCCGATGAAGAAAAAACTCACAGCTTTTACCCATCGTCAGAGCAGACGTGCTGGCCTCCAACTCAGAGGGCAGAGGCAAGATGGACAAGTGGGAAAGCTCTCATGCTATTTTTACCTATGGATGTGTTTCTCTTTGTTCTTAATCTGTGGTTTCGCTGCTGACTTTTGACTCCTAGCCTTAGTGCTAGAGAAACAATCAGAAATGAAATGATTATTCTGTAGGCAGATGGCAAACAAGTACAGTAATGTGCAGCAGGTAAGGGTGGGGAGTCCCTGGAGTCAGGGGAGGGAGTAAGCAACAACTGAGAAAATTGTTCTCCGTACGCCAGGAGCTCACACTGGCCTGGTACTTGTGGCTCCTTCAGCTCTATTAACACAATTGGACAAACGCAATGGAAAAAACTAAACACATGCGAATTTCTAAGTAGGTCAGAACTGACTCCGGCTTGTCTGCTAAAAGCTCTGATGATATTCTCAAGTAAGCAGGAGTACGGTTGGTCGAGGCAATGTACAGTGGTGAAATACGCAGCAAGTTGCCGAAAAGGAGAGCGTGGTTGATTCATGGGCCTGCAGGTCCTGGGTCCAAATGGTCTCCAGTGAACAAGCAGTGCACTCACTCACCTTCCCACCTGAATGCGGGCTGCGAGCAGTGGGCAGTTTGCTCAGTCGCTGCCTCCTCAGCACCTAGGACAGAGTCTGGCAGTTTCTGAATACTTGTGGAAGGAGTAATGCACCTGGCGATTACTGATTACTCCAGGTCTGTAAACAGGAAATGAAGAAGTCTGTTATCCCTCCCTTCCAAACCATCTTGTGTCTTTCCAGTGCCCCTCTTACTGATCATCTCTTGTTTTTCAAGAAGTTAGAATTTGGAAGCTTTGGGTGGCTTTCATTCTTCCCGCACTGGTCCCCACATTGCATTAGTTAGCATATCCTGTCCTGTCTGATGGCGGTGTCTTTTCACTCCCTCCACCATGGTTCTAGACCTGGGCCCATTGCCTCAGCAGCTCTCACAGCCTCTACAATGCATCTGACAGCGCAGGGAGGGACCAGTGACCATTGCCCCTCTGCTCCCCACTGTCTGAGGAATGAAATACGGGGCCTCAGGAAGGCATGGGGGCCCCAAGTCAGGGAGCCCAAAGCTGCTCTCTCAGCTTCATCTTTTCTGCATGCCTGACATTTCTATGGGTCTTCTCTGATGTCAGGAACTTTGACATGGGTTGTTTAAAGTGTAGGTTTTATTATTATTCAGGTATGATGAAGCCGATGGATTGGGAGATCCCGAGGAAAGGGGACATGCCATGTAGGGCCACACAGGGGCACACCAGGTTCTACCAGGATGTGAGGGAGAAACAGAGGCCAGAGATTTTGTTGTGGTTCCTGCCAGAAGGAATAAGCAAGGCTGATACACAGTCTTAGAACTGCTAGTTTGAATAGTGGGCTGGGGGGGAGGGGCTGCTCTAATTGTCTGGTACCTGGCTTTGGGTTGAAGGGCTGGTGGACACTGTCGCCCAGGGTGTGAGTTCGGTCAAGGAAGTCCCTGCAGGTGTGGGCTCTGGGCTGGTGGTCTGCATATGAAATTATGTTCACAGAAGCTGCAGGAGGGTCATCTGCTATCTCTAGGAATGAGCCGGTGCTGGGAGGGGAGTCCCTCCAGCGTCAGCCAGGCCCAGGATGTCCCAGCATCAGGAAATACAGAAAACAGAAATATGATGAACACAATGATCTAAAAAAAGAAAAAAAAAAAACCTAAATCACGACACGATTCCATAAAATGCTTCAGCCTGTCCTTCTTACCCTATTGCTGGTGTCCCCCACTCCTAAGACTCACTCTAAAGCGGACACCCTCCTCTCTCCCCCTTCAGTTCCAGGCTTGCCCTTCATTTGCTAGAAAATACTCGACAATGATGGGAAATTAGACTTGGGTCATTCACGCTGGCTCCCCGGGGGACTGCTGATCCTTAAATTTAGATGTGGTCCACGCTTGGTCTCAGCGCAGACAGCCTTGGTGTCTGAAAGCCTGCTGAGGTCCATTTCCTTTACAAGTGGCTATTAAGGCTCAAGCCAGTCATCTGTTCAGCTAGGTAGTTGCCATTTGCCAATTCATAATGCTTAAAATAGTCATCTCAAACTATTTTGTTAATTTTTAATAGGCTTTGTCTGGGTGGTTGGATGTTGGTTCCTGAGAACAGCCACGCAGCTTGGCCTCCTGATTATTTAAGAACTTGGCCAAACCCCCAAAGGCTTTTTTTTTCCCCATCCCATAGACTTTTATTCCAGCAGTAGGATAACATAAATTCCACCTGATTACTCTAGCCTGTCCTGTTTTCCCATCTAGTCATTAATCAGCTTTATTAAAAACAGCAGCCGGCCCGACGTGCCGTTGCATGTAACCATGGTTCATGTTCAGGTTGTGTTGGAGAGGACTTTTCTGAAAATTATTTTATTTTAATTTTTTTTTTTAGAAATTGTGGATAATGAACAAAAATGAGGAGTGTGAGAGAGAGGGCATTTCTTATATATTCTTCAATATATTTCATCAAAAGAAACATGTTCTTTCAGCTTTTTAATCTATCAAGGAGTATTTTCTGTATTTCATTAGTTTTTAAAAAAATGATATTTGTATATATACATATAAATATATAGTTACACAGATATACTGCATCCATAACTATATATAGTTACACATATATAGTTTAAAACTATATATATGTGAAAATTACATTTGTATATATATACACATATAGTCTTTAAAATTATAAAAACTAAATCATAAATCATAAAATGTTTTTACAGCTACTATTTATTAAAAGTCAAATATATGTGTATATATACATTATATATACCAGATATATAAGTATATATGTGTGTATATATAAATCTTAAATACATGTGTGTATAAATCTGCATACCTAATACACATTTTATGCACACATATATACACACATATATGCATGTATACACACATATTCTGACATTTACATATATATACACATAAATACATATATATGTAAATACATAATATAAATACATATCTTTGATGCACATTTATATGTATATCTGACATTTAAATGAAATAGTGGATGTAAAAAATATTTTTACGATTAAACTTTCTTCCCCAAATTTTTTTATGCCTGAGGGTTAGCAAACACCTCTCTAAGTAAAACACTGGCAGATGCCATTCCCTATGATGGTGCTTTCAGCGCCGTATAGATTTCAGATCTGTGCATGGAGGCAGCTCTATGGAAAGGGGCCTCCCACTTGGAGCAGTGAATCACGTGTGAAGGACCAGATCCTAGAGGTTACAGTCACTGTATGAGACACACAGGGTCAGTGAGGGTCCGCTTTGCTTCTCCCTGGAGATGGCCAGTGTGGACAGAGCTTGCCCAAGTGAATGATAATAGCAACTCTGGACACGGGGCTAAATGTTTTACATAGAATTTTCTCACTTAATCCTGGAGTCAGGCTGGGAGGCAGGTGCTCCAATGATCTGCCCTTGACAGCTGGGCACACTGGGCTGAGGCCGAGATGGGCATCTCCCAGGATGTCCAGCTGCAGAGCAGGGTGCTCTGACTGGCGAGGGTTCAGTGCTGTCCCCTGGACCCCCTCACCACCCCCACTGCAGAACAGCAGAGCTGCAGCCATCCTTTTGGAGACATAGCTCCCTGGGGCCAGGCTATGTGTAAACCTTCCTTTATTTGTCCCCCTAGCTGTAGCAACACAAAACAGACTACTGTGCGGGAGATGAAAATGTTTCCACCCCCTGGGACAGTGCTCAGTGAGGGAGGCCTTGGCTGAATGGACACAGCTCCCGTCTAGAAGGTCACAAGGGGACTCCAAATGCCTGGCTTTGACTCTTGGCTCTGTTCTTTGCTGTGTGACATTACACAAATCCCCTAACCTTTTGGAGTCTCAGCTTTCTCATCTATAAAGATGGGGATGAAATCTGCTTCCTGGGGTGGTTGTGAAAACAAGTGAGAAAATTATTGTGAAAGTGTTTTGTAAACTGCAATTAATACAAATATAAGCAATGGAGTCCTGAATCCCACAGACAACAATCCAGTTGAATTGCAACACGTTTAATGCCCAGACCCAGAGAACTCCAGCTGCCTACTCTCCAGGCATCCTTGCCATCCTGGGGACCCCGATGTCTGACTGCATGTTGCACAGGTTTCATGGGAATGCGGAGAATAAAGCATGTGGATATATCTGGCAATATTGTAGGAACTCCAAGTCAAAACTCCAGGTAGCCTAATGATTCCACTGGCCCTGCACCGAGGCAGCAGGAACCATAATCTCTAATGTTAACCATCACTCACTTTGCACTGGTCACTTCTCATGACCTAGACCTTCCCATGACCCCATGCAGCAAGCACTGCTATTAACTAATAAGTACACAGAGGCAGGGGAGTGGGGAGGGTGCCATCAAGGTCACGCAGAGGACAAATGCAAAGGCAGCCTGCTGTTCAGTGCGGGGTAATTCAGAGCCTATGCTGACCACTGGGGGTGGGCGATGTCTCCTCCCAAATGCTTGAGGGGTTATTAGGGCTGAGAGAGCTATACCGTGTACCCCATCCCCTGGGGCCCAGTCCTGTGGGGGACAGAATGCCACTGATGCTACAGGACCATGAAAAATGCATCTCCCTCTGCACCCAAGCTACTCCTCACTTAGTGGGACAGACAGAGAGGCCACTCTTACTCTGGTCTTAATGGAGGGTAGATGGCATCCATGGCCAGGCCCCGAAGAGTGCACATGTGGGGACCAGACAGAGGGGGAGACAGGCCAGGCCAGAGAAAGGGTGGGGACTTGGGGGGGGGCTGGGCTCTGCCTGGGGGAAGGCTGGAGGGGAGATGTTTCGCTTGTGTTTTATACTGAAGTAAAATTCACATAAGATTAACTGTTCTAAAATGTACAACTCGGTGGTATTTAGTACATTCATGGAGTTGAATGTTCTAAACTAGACCCTCCCTTTCATCTAGTTCCAAAACATTTTCATCATCACTGTGTCCATCTGTTTTCTGTCTCTGTAACAAAATCCTGGAGGCTGATACTTTATAAAGAAGGTAGGTATATTTAGCTCATGGTTCTGGAGAGCCAAGAGCATGGTGCTGACGTTGACTTCTGGTGAGGGCCTCGTAGTGGACCGGCGTGGTGGAAGCTGGCATGAGAGAAGTCACACGGTGAGAGAGGAAGCAAGAGAGCTGAGAATGCCACGCCTGCTTTCTAACAACCTATTCTCTTGGTTCCCAGTCCAGATCCACCAGATGGGCAGAGATCCCTTCCAAGGGCGGTGCCCCCACCCTACTCACCCCCTCACCGGGCACCACCTCTTAAAACTCCACTGTCTCTCAATTCCACCACACCGGGGACCAAGGGTCCAGAATGTGAACCACGGGGGACAAGCCACACCCACAATAACCATAAACCCCCAGGGCCATCCCGGGCACCATGGCCACTTCCAGGCCGGTCCTCCCAGCCACTTGCATAGCTTTGGTGTCAGTGGATTCCAGGGGGAAACCTAGGACAGTCCATATCTGACCCCTCCTCAGAGCAGAGGACCTGAGAACCTATGGTAGGTGGCACCAGAGGGAGAAGAGATATGGGGGTGGCAGGAGCCAGCAGGAGGCCGCTGGATTTCTGGAGCAGGGGAATGGGGTGCTGGGTGAAGTCACGTGTACCCTGATTCCGAGGGTAGAGAGGCCCTGCTGGCCTCCAGGTTACATGGGAATTTGTGGGTCTAAAGCGTAGCTCCTCAAGGTCAGCCCAGGAATCTGCAGCATGGGAAATGCCTTCCTCAGAGTTGTGCCTGCTGTAACTTGCAGTCCAGAAGCCGCGTGCTTCAGACGGCCACTGGGAATTATCCCTGAAGCAAAATCTGGCTTCCTGTTGGCTCTGCGATCATCTCCAAGGTAGGTTCCTTCTCTTGCTGTTGCTGCCTGGAGCCAATGGTGGTGCAAAGCAGGTGAGAAGTGGGGAGGGATAGGGAAGAAGCATCTGAGACTGGGGTCATGTCTTCCTGGAGCCACCAGCTGCCAGCCCAGGCACAAGCTGGGCCCCCCCCCCAGGCCCCTCTCTCCTCCACACCAGAGACAGAGCCACATTTGTGAATTTCTCTTCCAGTGTATTTCTGTGATTTTTCAGTTGTTTTACCAAAAAGTCACTTCAAAGAACATCTCTATTCTTGAAAGCAAGGTATGCTTATGTCCTCCTGAGCTAAGATGGTATTTTATTGAGGATTCCCTTATATTGTGATTATTTAATGGAAATCTCCCCTGCTGGGAATGGCAGCAAATATAACTATTGACAGAAAAAGATGCATTTTCTGAGACACATTTGGCAAAGTAAGGCCAGCTTCTTACTAGAAAAGAATGTAATGAATTTTCCATTTTTACTTACGCATAAATCCTTTTAATAGGTTTGAGCTCAAAACTCCATATATATCTTGACCTGAAGTTCAAGCTATAGGAAAAATGGAAGGGACAGTGTATTTGTCCAGTGCTATGCACTGAGGCTCCCCAGTGGGATGAGAGGTTTGCAGACCCTTGGTGTCATGGCAGCCCCAGAACTGGGACCCTCTAGCTTGTCCAGGGATGGGCAGGCCAGGATTCCCTTCAGCTTCTTTGGGAACAGGCCAGATGAGGACAAAATGTGGAGGGCCTGGGAACAGCAGTTTTACTATCTGATTAGGATAGATGGGAGGGGATAATTCCCCTTAGGGAATTTAAATGAAGGCTCCAGTCCAGCAGGGTGTGCGTGACTATATTGAGATGAAAGATGAAGAAAAAGAAGAGTTTTAGGACTATGGTGATTGTCAGAATCTAAGCACCCCTGTTTAAGGATTTAATCCTTTTAAAGTCTTAAACAGACCTCTCTTGCCCTAACTGATGGATATGGCAAGAGAGGTGGGCCCAACGCTGGCCATCAGAGGATATGGGTGACATTAAGAGGAGAGGTCAAGGTCATGGCCAAACCTAAACCCGCACGAGGACCACAAGATGTCCCCTGCACCCCCTGGAGGCAGAGGCACTGGAGCCTGGAAAGTGAGCAGAAAAGGGTTCCCCTAAAGGGGGCCTTACAAGTCCTTAAAGGTCAACACATGGGTAGCCTCAAAGCCCTCCAGGAATCTAGAAAGACACTGGTGCTGGGGTGAGGAGAGGGCAGAGCGGTGGGCCAAGGAACCAGCAGCCCCCTGCCCCTGACCATCCTTCCAGGTTGCTGTGGTTGAGAGGCCCGCTGAAACCCATCCATCAGGGCAGCTCCCTTGGATGAGAGACAAGCTCTTGGGCTCAAGTTGTCTGCAGTCCAGAGGTCTCCCAAGTTCCCACTGTGTGCCATTTTTAGTGAACAGGCAGAGTTCAGAGTGTCTTGGTCCTGGAGGAATGACATCACAGCTATGAGCATCTTGGTCTGGGGGTGTGACATCATAGCTATGTGGTGTACCCGCAGCTCCTCTCCTCCAATACCCACCCAGGCTGCTTCAGAGAGTGCAGCCGAGTCTCCTTGCACTGCAGCTGAACAGCTCCTCCTTTTATCCCCTTCCCCAAACCCAAACCAGGTTACACCCCAGTATTCCTGGCAAACACCCAGAAGGCCAAAGAATGGTGTCGTACATGCATAGGTTGATGTGTGCCTCGTAACACTTCCTGGTTTCCCTGAGAATACTCATGGGCAGCACTTGGGGCTGTAGCTGTACCCCAAAATAATTTGCAGGTGACAGACCTAACCTTACCCCCAAAGTTTGCCATGAAATATCCTGTTTTTATTATTTTGTAGTATATTGATAGACTTTGGAAACAGAAGATATTCTATTTATAGCCTTCTGTTTTTAGTAATGGTGTTTTCATTTACAAAACAATAATACTCGATCAAGGAACATGAAATGAATGCTGGCAGCCAGCTACACTATTTTTTCTAAATGGGAAAGGGCTGCAACATGTTCTCTCCCTGTCCAGGTTGGCCCTCAGTGAAGGGAAGCAGGGATGTGCGTCTTCATTTGCTCACTGACAAGTCAAGTCACAAAGAGGCTCAGCTACTTGCCAAGTGTTCGAAGTCCTGCTCTAGGACATGAGTCCTTGACTCCAATTCTGGGGTCCCCCACCCCCATCCTGACCAGTGGGGCGCAGTCATCCAGGTGGCCTGAGTTTAAGTCTACCCCTTTGGAGTGCATAAGACATGGGCATAAATAACTCATTTTAAATCTCCATACACGTGAAAATGAGAACACATTGATGATAACCTCCATGACTCTTCCCTACGTGAACCCAAACCAACAGAGGATTGGAAATTTATCCGTTTTCCAGGTCAAAACACTTTTTAGTATAAACTGCCATGAAAGGCTTTTAAGAGGACCTTTGCTACGTTCAAGTTTTTTAAATCTTTTTTGTCTTCTCACTGCTGTGTGTGTGTGTGTGCGTGTGTGTTAAGAAACCACATGAGATCTATGCTCTTAACAAACGTTTACGCGCACAATGATGTGGTGGCGTTGACTGTAGGCGCCATGTGCACGGCAAATGTCTAGAGTTTATTCACTGTACTTATTTTTTTTTTTTTGGCAGTAGAGATTGATCCCAGAGCCTCACATTGAACCACATCCCCAGCCCTTTCTCAGTTTTTATTTTAAGACAGGGTCTCCCTAAGTCACTAAATTGCCCAGGTGGGGCTTGAACAGGGGTGCACGACCACATCTGGTTCATTCACAGCACTTTAAGCGTCACAGCACCTTCGATGTGGTCACAAGTGCATCTGCTGTCGCACCATAGCTGGGAACCTACGCGGTGCCTGAGCCCTGCTCGGTCACTGGGGAGGCGGCCACATGCACAACTGTTAACTGGTCTCATTTCAGGCCAGATGTTTTGGTCCATGCAGGGGAGGCATAGGATTTAAGATTTTCCTAAGTAAGTAAGTAAGGAATCTGCTCCAGATTTTACATCTGAAACCTGCACAATTTAATAATAGCAGGCATCTGAGTTCCTCTCGAGTCTCCATGTTCATTCCCTAAAGGACAGAAATCGACCCCTTACTGTTTTTCCTACAATGCACGGAAGAATCAAATGTTCACAAAGCTTCCTCCTTGTAGATGAGAAGGACTGAACCGACCCGTATTCCACTTTTTAAGAGAATGATGCTTTGAGCGGATGTCTATGCTAGTTCTCTGTCTAATTGAGAGAAACAGAGGAATCTGGACTGGTCACATAGATGGTTTCCCAAGTTCCTTATGATAATAAAACATCACTTACACTAGTGTTGATGCCTGGTGCCAGCTAATGTACTCAGTAATTGAAGAAACCAAACAAAATCCCAAACTCCTGAGCACTCTGCTTTTGAGTCTTACTCCCAAGGCCAGCTGTTGAGGTCCTCTGCCTTAGTGAGGGACCGCATATCCACGGTTATGAAGGAGAGCGCACTATGTGGGATAATAATTGCAGCCAAGGTGGAAACTTCCTCAGATATAAAACAATAACTGATAAATCAACCAAAGCAAACAGCAACAACAATCTCTAGATGAAAATAATGCTTCTCCTCACTACTTCAGTCTCTGCTCTTATATGACCTTTCCCGGGAAGAATCTGCACTGGTCGTTCTGTTTGTCCCCCACTTCTGTCCCTCCCTTCCCCTCCTCTGCTGTGTTTGTGCCCCTGGGGGTAGACTCTGAGGAATGGATTCTGGTTGGGCTCAGCCAGTGAGGAGACGGGCAGGAAGAGGAGAGCAGCTGGGGGTGCGTCTTCCTTTCCCTCCCTGCTCTGGTGCCATGTCTCTAACTGTAGCCATCTCACAACTCTGGCTCTCATTTATTCCAATAGCACTAATCATCTTCTTGTCCCTTATACCATCTTATAGTTTGGATGTTAGATCTCCCCAAAGAATCATGTGCCATTGTTTTAGTCACCAGCCTGTGGTGCTATGGGGAGGTGCGGTGAATCTTCAGGAGGTGGAGTCCAGCAGGAGGAAGTTAGGTCATTGGAGATGTGCCCTTGATAGAAATACTGGAACCCTACCATTCACCACACATTCCCACCACCATGTGTTGTGTCACCCAAGAGATGGGGTCAAGCAACTGTGGAATGAAACCTCTCAAACCATGGCCCCAAATAAACCCTCCTTTTAAACTTGATCCTCTCAGGTATTTTGTCACAGCAATGGAAAGTTAATGAACACACCCAGAAGAGGTAGTGGCTTCCCAGTGTTGCAACAACATCCTTCTTTGGTTCCTTGAACTTCCTACCCTTCTGTGTCTGGTCCCTTCACCAAACTCTCTTTGTTGGAATTATCCAGCATGAGTTCTGTCTCCTGCTGAGACCCAGAAGAACATTGATTCACTTTACTATCTGCTCTAGTGTGAATGTGTCTCCTCAAAATTAATGTATTGGAAACACAATTTCCAAAGTCAGATACTAGTGGTAGTTGGAGGTGGGGACTTTGGGAAGTGAGCAGGATTAGATGAGGCCATGAGGGTGGGTGCCATGATGGCATTAATGGCTTTATAAGAGGAAGGGAGACCTGGACTGTCATCTTGCTCTGTCTTGCCATGTCTTATCCTCCCCCATGTAGCCATGCAAATAGACCCTCGCCAGATGCCAAGCACATGCTGGTTCCATGCTCTTAGACATCCCAGCCTCCAGAAAACTTCTACTCTTTATAAATTCCCCAGTTTGTGGTATTCTGTTACAGTAACAGAACTAGGATATCACCCAAGATAAATTAATCAGATACTCTCCAGCACCCTCCACAGTCCTTTCTGGTCACATTTATCACCTCCATGGTAATCATGACGTTTGTTTGGTCCCCACATCAGACTGTGGGCTCAGTGGAGCCTGAGGCTGACTTGTTTTTCTCCAGCATCCAGGATCCTTTCAGGCCTCTAACTGGCAATTCATCAATATTCCTTGAAAGTTACAGGTAAAGCAAACAGGTTCTAAAGGCTGTTCTGAGACAAAGAAGGTATGCTTTGCTTTTCACTTCAGTCTGCATGATTTGTTAATACTGTCTACATGCCAGCTGTGCGCTAGGTGAGAGAGACAGAACCATGGGCAAGACAGACGTGCTCAAGGCCCTCAAGGAATGGATAATCTGAGGTTGGGGAACTGACGGCAAAATGGGCAGTAGTAGTTGTGTGTTGAATGTTATGACCAGGACCCAGGAAGTCTGTCCTGCTAGAAGCCAAGACCTTTAAGCTTTGAGGTGCAGAAAGGAAGGGGGCAGATGAAGGGAAGTGCGTGCAGAGTAAGTTTCTTAGACACTAACTACATTCTAGCTATCGACGAGTAGCTTTATAATCAGTTTGTTGTGATTCATGCCTCTCTGCACTTCTCTCTAGATTAAAAGTTTAAGTTCATGATGAAGTTAGACCCATGGTAGGTCTGATGAATTTTCTAACTCCTGCTCTCCTGGGATCTTAGGGTGTTTCCGTGATTGTCCTAGGTGTTTACACCTCCTCGTTCTGTTCTTGCTAACACCCCAGGAGCGATTCCAGTGCATGTGTCCCAGGCTACCTGCTTCCTCCAGGGCAGCAGCACCAGAGAGTAGAACCAGGACAGGTTCAGGGATGAATTCCCAGGTTTGCCTTTCCCAAATGCATGAGAGACCAAGGGAAAACTGCCCCAGACAGCCGGATCTGCACTTCCGCTTCCGTGCTGCTCTCTCGTTGTAAGAGCCCCTCAGGATTTGTTCCATACGAGCCTGTTCTCCAGCAAAGGGCCAGGACGACCTAGGTGTCCTAGAGTAACAGGATCAGCACCCTGCTTCAACCAGGGTGCCTGCTGCATGTGGGTACAGCGCTACCCTTCCTGCCCATGAGGTGCTGGATGAAAAGGGGTCTGGTCTCGTTTGTGAGGTGGGCTCGTCCTCCTGGGCTTGCTGACCAAATGCGGAAAAGGTAATTTCAAACTGAGGGAGCTGAGCTATAGCAGAGTCTTCCTTTTAAGTGATCTGTGTGCAAAACATAGCATTTACTACTAGGTTCTATCAATACATGTCATCATTTCTAAGACTTTTTTTCTTATTTCAACCCTTCTGAAATTAAGACACGCCTTTGCAACAGTGATGGCATAATCGTCATTGCCTGAACAGGCACTGACATAAAAACACCGGCATCAAAATGTAGTATTTACATGCAATGGAGCACTATTCTGCCATAAAGAAGAATAAATTTGAGTCATTTGGAGGAAAATGGATGCACCTTGAGATCATAATGTTAAGTGAAATAAATCAGGCACACAAACTTCAGTATCACATGGCTTCTCTTATATGAGAAACCCAAAGCATAAATAAATTAAAGAGCAAAATAAGAGATAGATAATAGGAAACAGGGAGATACATAGACCTTTTGCAAAAAGGAAGGGGACCAAGAGATAGAGAGAGAAGGGACAGAGAGAAGATGAAGGGGATGAGAAAAGCTTTAAGCTGTGTTAATGTACGTGTACCAACTCCCCATGATGAATGTGATCATTATGCACTGCAAACCTGGACTCATAAAAATAAAATAAAACGGTTAGGATGGGAATGAGCCACCTGGATGAAGATCCCAGAGATCCCACGGTGGATCACGGTTCTAACTCCTCGGAACCAGCAGGTCACCAGGACGAGGTGGGTTGGGTGGAAAACCAGGCACATTGAGCCGCATCCTCAAAGGCTGGCTGGAGTGTAGCTGAGCTATCTGGTTAGCTCTCCTTCCTTTACATCAGCCGTGACAACTCCCTTACCAGCTCAGCTCTGGAAACCTAATCCCTGACTTCCACTTAATCAGGGGAAAGTAAACCCAAATGCCTAGGAAATATTGTAAGCTGTGGACCAAGAACACAAAGAGCACAGCCTGACCTAAACCCCATGGCAGACCAATCTCTTGGCCTCTGTGGCCCTCATCTATGAGGTAAGGTGTCTGAGTTGAACTCCTGGGATCCCTTGACACTTCTCTCTACATCCATGAGAAAATCGGGAAAATATAATCAAAGGGAAGCGTCGACCAAAGTAGCAGGGACACTGTGTGTGTGTGTCCCCTCCGGTCCTGGACACATAGCTCAACTTCACTTCCCAGTATCCCCAGCAGATGAGCTGGGCAGTGCCTGAGTTGTGGCTAAGCGAGCATTGTTAAAAATTCCACCTTCACTCTCAGGCCTGGCCCTGGACCACCCTGGGGAGACCCTCCTCCCTCTCTGCCTTTCTTTGGTGACCTTGGGCATCATGAGGCAAAGAGGGTTCTGCCACAATAGAAAGTGCTCAGTCCTGTGCCCAACCCATTAGGACTGTGACTTGGGAAAGAATAGCACTGTCCTCACTTTAAGCCATGCACATTTTATTTTGTTTTTGTGAATAGTTAGCCTACCTGGAGTAAAACAAAAAGCAATGCGTGAGTTCAGTTAGAATTCTTGAGATATGGGAAAGGTTGGGAAGGGGAGGTTATTAACGCAGACTCCAAAAGCCCAGATTAAGAGGAAAAGAGAGACGTTCCAGCCCTAGTAGAAGCATATGGATTCCAAACTTAGAGAGCTGGCTTTCATTTGCTCTGAGAGCTAGAGACAAATATGTGATGTTATAATGCACCTCTATGCCCCACTTCCCCTGTGATCTCACAACGCACACACGTGCGAAGATTCTCCATCCAGCAATAGCATCACCAGCAACTTTGAAGCCGACTCTGGATGGGTCCAGTCATTTGGAAATAAAATCCCCATCACCATATGGAAGCCAAGCCAGTGTACAGCCTGTGTACTGGCTGTGCTTGTACTGTGAGTGCTGACCAAGTGCAATCTTCAGTTACAGAAGCCAGCAAACCCAGACCAAGAAGAAGAGAGGAGGCAAGGACTAGGAAAAGGCAGGCGAGATCACAAAGGTGGAGCTTGCTGGGATCCTCCCAGGAGCGAGCAGAATGGGCTGTCAGCTCTCAGACCCCACAGGGCAGTTACCAGGCAGTGTTGGCGCTGGGGAGGAGAACTTTCCAGCAAGCCCTGCTCGGAGAACCAACCGACCCATAGCTGGGTCTCTGGGTTCATCTGCGGGCACCAGTGAGGGTGTGGGAGGGGGTTAGAGACAAGGGGAGCAGGGAGGGGAAAGGGAGGAAGGAGGGAGGGAGGGAGGAAGGCAGAGAGGGAGGTAGGGAGGAAGTCAAGAAAGGTTGGCTTGGCTTAGTTGAGGGAAACTTGTTAAGAATCCTAAATAAGGGATAAGACCTCTCTGAATGGTTCAGGAGAAAGTATGCAAAAGGTCAGTTGATCCCTTCTCCATGACCAATGAATCTTACACAAGTAAAAAGGTCAACATGTAGCCAGAAGGCAAAACAAACCTCCAAACCCCTGCAGTTTGCCGGAGGATTTCAGCCACTGATTTAAGACCTTCCGAGGCGTGGTATTGTAACTCAGGTGAGGCCTTCGCATGGTGAGCGGTGATTGCTCAGTGATTGTCCTTGGCCACAAGCCAGCAATGGGATGCAAGAGTAGATTGGGATGAGGCTGGGGCAGGGATGGCAGGATCTCAGCAGGCTCTGACCTCGGGGCATTTGCACCTGTGGTCCTTGGCCTCGGGGCTCCCTAGGACATGCGTGGGCTGGTTCTCTAGTCATTTGTCTCCTCAGAAGGTCTTCAACTACTACTAGAACGGTAACTCCTCCAGGCAACTGTCTCCTTACCCAGCTTCTGTTCTCCTTCATCATGGTTATTTTCCCTGACATTAAATTACCTAACTTCTTTCAGGGTTTGTGCTTCGTCTCATACTCTGCTGTGTTCCCAGTGCCCAGAAGAGGAACCTGGGAAAAAGACACTTGCCTCTTGCTCACTGACTCATGTTGCTACTGGTGGCCATTTAGAGGCTGTGTTGAGGAAGATTTGGGGAATTGGAGTTGGTGATTGCCCACTGTGGCAGAGCCACAGGGAAGGTTGGCAGCATGGGGTTAAAATGGTGCTGAGTGCACCTAACTCCCATGCCAGCCAGGGAGTCAGCACTGTGGGCGGGAGCAGTGCCAGGCTGGGATTCCCACTGGGAGATACCCAGGTCAGGGCAGAGTGGGGCTTAGGTTGAGGAGGTGGCCAGGTCTGCGTGGTGAGGCCTGGTGCAGGCAGAGCGAAGGGAGGCTACGTGGGAGGCGGGCAGGTTTGAGACCTGGCCCATAATTAAGGGAAGGAGGACTGAGATGCAGAGGGACCTCTGTGTCCCTCCCAGCATGCCCCTGTCACTCACAGCCACCCTGCCCCCTCCTGGTGCAGGCTGAGCTGAGAAGGCTTCTCAAAATAGGAGGCAGCAGGGAGGAAGTAACGCTCACATTCATGCAGATGCTCCTCACTGGGCGATGGCTTACTGTGGATAATCCACCGTCGGGTGAGAATACTGCGAATCACAAACGCATTTATGCCTCTGACCCTAGAACACCATAGCTCAGCAGTGGAACACACCGCGGAGCGTTGCTTGTTTCCTCCCATAATCGAGACTGCTCACGGTCACTGCTCCGCACCATGGAAGAATATTGCTCCATGTACTGCTACCCCAGGAAAAATCCAAAACCCCAAAGGGAGAGTGGTTTCCCGCGAACGTGTATCACTTTCATGGTGGTGTCGCTGGGACACTCCAAGCCTGATCATCAGAAGTCAGAGGCCATAGTGTGTCATTAGATAATGTCCCTTAAACACTCCTTAAACAGGGACCTGTGGCACAATTTCTCTTGGTCCATGAAGGGAACTTAGAAAGAAGGCTTCCTTCTCCTCTTCAGATTGGGAAGTCTGCCAGGCCAGGCAATGCCAGGGTTCCTTCCCCTGTGTCTCTAATCATATTTTAATGGTTAAACAATTGCCCTTGGGTGCTACACTGGGGTCCACCCAGCACAACCCAGGGTTGAGCCACTTCAATCCCCACTCTCTCTCTCTCTCTCCAAAGCAAGTAAGTGAACATCACGGAGCATCTTGGATCTGCACTGCACGATTTCTGGGATAGAACACAGAACTGATGGGCACATCTTTAATTCTCCCCGCAATATGCATTCTTGTGTAATACTCTCCTCCCATTGCCTAGAGTCTCTTCCAGCCAAATGATGTCAACATAATACAAACACCACTTGCAGAAGAGATAGTCTTTTATTAGTTCTTAGAGAGGGCTTAATTTCCTTCCAAGCGCATGTTCGTAATGGGGAATCAGCTGATGGTTGGGAGTGAAGCAAATAGATCAGAACTGTAAACACCAGGTTTAGGAAATACGATTATGTTTATGATGGTATAATAATTATAAGCAGAGGCCTTCAGGCAGACTTTAGTTTACTCTCAGGAAGAATTTTACTACTGTGGTTTAATGATAGATTAAGATTGGGGTTGTAAATGTTTTCATTGTGCCTCTTTTGAAGTACTGCCACTTTAGCAATAGGGAGAAAATCATATTTAGTTTTGTTTATATATACATTTTTTGGGAGAATCTGTTTAGATTTCAGAGCTGCCTTCTCACAGAGAAGAGGTATGGAGATGTCAGGAAATGATTCAGTGTTCCATCTCGGCAATCACCCCTTGGGATGATTTAGTCTGATACAACCACCCGAGTTTCTCATTTCTGGTGCATCGCTTCCTTTGATGCAGTTAGAATTTTACACACATAATTCCAAGTCTCAGCTTATTCATTTCTCAGCTGTCTATTGTTCACTTTTAAAGCAATAAGTGAATTCTAAAGAAGCCTCTCCATTTCAGCTTGTGCACCTACAAACTCCCTTTCTGACCCAGTGACTCTGTTGATGCTACTTGGAATTAGCAGCCACCAGGGCTTATTTCTGCAGCTGTCCATGCCTCAGCCTGGGGGTGGTAGATCATTAGCAGTGCAAATAAAGGCTAGGAAACCAGCGTCTTCCAACAGTGATCACTGCGCTGACTGTTGCCCAGTCTGATAAGATGCAGTGAGCCAGCAAAGAGAGGGGTCTTTCTGCTGCCCACGATGATTGAAAGGCATAGGGCCCAGGCAGTACAATCTCATCAGAGAGACCAGCATTCGTGTGTGTCTCCCAAGTCATGCACATCAAGAAAGATTCCAGCAGTTGGTAGGAAGCCAAGTGACAAAGAACGCCCATGGCAAATGGGCTGAACCATGAGGAGATGAGACCCAGCCCCAGCCCATTTACTTAGGAAGAAACCCAAGATATTGGCTGGCACCAGGCACTGAATTTTCAGGGGATCCAAGGGCAATAAGGCAACCCCAGTGCAGTATCTACTGGATGCAAGGTGATGGGGCCAGTATCTGGCCTTTGCTATAAGTCCTTTTCTGGGCAAGGTCCTCTTCTGGGTCTCCTGGTGAGGGAGTTCCTACAAGGTCAGAAAAGTTAGGCCTCCTGGCTGGAAGAGCCCTGGCAGCCAGAAGGACTCCACCAGCCTTAGAGGCCTTTCCTTCCATGGAGTCTTCAGCCTCTGCCCAGCTGTGCCTCATTCCCATCACCTACCTGCAGCGGGTTAAAAAGGTCCTCCAGAACCCTCTGCTCACTTTCCCCCATTAAGCAACAAAGCAAATTATCCCAGGATGCCTGGGAAGAAAGCCACTGCTTAATGAAAAACGAGTGAAGGTCATTATGCTTACACTATAGTGTTGGCTGATGCCAGAGACAAAATGTGGAAATTGCCCTGGTGAGGGTTTTGTTGTCAAAACAATGTAAACCAGTGAAGAGTCCATAGAAGTAAAATGTATGTGTTTTAGGATGAACCATCATCCTGGTTGCATGGGATGTTTCCAGTGATAGTGGTGGAGATCTGAAGTCCTTGGAAATCTTCAGTCCCAGGAAAACTGGAATAGTTGGTCACCTGACTTTTAGACATGATCAGGGTAGTTGGTTTAATGTAGTTTAGGATAAACAGTAAATTTTTTTCAGACCTGAATAACAAAAATCTAACAAATGATTCACCCCTGTTATGATTTAGATCTAAAATATCCCCCCAAAATCTTATATGTTCAAATGTGGGGTTTTGGGAAGGTGAGTGGATCACGGGGGTGTTGTACTCATCATTAGTGGATCAGTCCATTGATAAGTTCTTAGCTGATTGTGCTGTCAGCAAGTGGAGTCTGCTTGGAGCTAGGTCACTGGGGGCGTGACCTGGACGAGTATATTCTTGTCCCTGGTTCCTCCCTTCTCTTATTTCCTGGCTGCCATGGGGTGAGCAGTTTTCTTCCACCAAGCCCTTCCACCATACCATTTCTACCTTGGAGCCAGTTGACCATGGACCGAACCCCCTTGAAACTGTGACTCAAAATAAACCTCTCCTCCTTTAAGTAGCAGTTGTCAGGTATTTTGTCCCAGTGACAGAAAAATGACTACAACTCCATTAGCTTTATCTACAGAAATAAGAGTAGTAAGCAAATTTCGTGTGAACTAGTTTAGCAAGTGGACCCCAGAGACTCTGCAGCTACCTGGACTTGAATCCCTGGCTCCAACACTTCCCAACTCTGTGAACTTTGGCAAGCTACCACTCCATCCCACTGTACCTCAGTTTATTTACTTGGAAAGTGGAGATACAAATAGAACATACTCAGAAAGTTGTTAAAATGAGCTAATACATCTCAGGGGCTTAGACTTGTGCCTGACACATAGTAAGTGCTTAGGTGCCCATAGTCATTATTGTTGTTATCTCACTTCTATTACTGTCTCTCTTTTCATAAGTCTCAAATTGCCACCATGTATACCAAGGGTTAATATAACTCCTAAGTACAAATTAAGCTTTATGTTTTTGTTCAGCTACAGTAATCCCTATGTCACCAAACATTACAGGGTGGAGGTGAGCGTGCTACAGATTGGGGATATTCCTCATTCTGTTGGTCCTCATGGACTGAAGGAAAGGAGACACATGATGGGACAAGGACATTTGTAGGTGCGGTCCCCATCTCGTGCCTGGGCATCACCAGTAGGGGCTGGAAGTGGTTAACGAGGCTTGAAAACTGTTGATCTGTGTATCAGCAGGGTCCAGGGTAGGTGGACGATTCAATAGGGGAGCTGTTTCCCAAGAGAAGGGCAGGTTTAGGGAAATCAACAAAGCCAGGAGCACCACCCAGCACTGAAAACAGCTATGAACACCCTGAGGCCTGACCAGAACCCTGAGAGAGTAGAGGTATTTGGAGAGGGCCTGGTAACTTCAGCTTCCCGGAGGGAAGCCACCAAGCCACAGAAGGCAGCCCAGAGGCAGGGAGTGGGCAGAATCAACACCTCACCCACTCTTCTCCCACCCTCTGAGCCCTTCCTGTGCCTCTCACCAGCCAAACCAACCAGCAGGCAGAGTGTGGGGACATCTGTTGGTGCACTCCACGGAGGCCAGCACCCTGCACACAGGGCAGGGAGAGGGTGGAGAGTGAGCCAGAGGGACATTGGGAAATTGCCAGTCTCCTACCTGTCTCTTATTCAGGAAATAATTGGTGTCCTCCACCAAGGGACACACAAAGTCCCACCATGACCATATCAGGGTTACACTGGTCATACCCTTTTCTCTTAATCTAAAGCAGTAGCCACACTCAATACTCTGTATGAGGGACACAGTAAGAGTAACTCATTTTCAAACACACAGGTTTACAGTCTCCACTTCTGTAGCTGGTTACAGGCCTAAGCTGGTGACGTAGATTCCTTCTTTGACCAACCAGGCAATGAGCCCCCTTTCCTTCTGCCAGCACCTCAGCTAGACATGTTGCGTGACGCTCAGATCTTCAGTCTGCAAATCTTCAGTGGTCTTGCCTTCTTGGGTTACCACAGGTTTTCACTTGTTCAGGACTATAGTGCAAGGGTCTGAAGAGGCACTCCCTGGGGTCCCCTGGATTGCAAACAACGTTCTTGTGCCAGAACCCAATCTCGCCTTTGGCAATCAGATCAATCTGTTGATTTATTTATCTATTTATTTTATTTATTTATTTATTTGTGGGTACCAGGGGTCGACCTCAGGACCTCGCGCGCCAGCAGGCGCCTGTGCCACTGAGCTATATCACCGGCCCTTTTTTCATACGTGGGTTCCAGGAGTTGAACTCGGGCCCTTGTGCTTGCCAGGCAGGTGCTTACGCCACTGAGCCATCTCACCGGCCCTAATCTGTTGATTTATTTCACACATAATTACATCACAACTAGGATCACCATTGTGTTGCAATCTTTGTCACCACCTTGTGAGGTCCATGGTCTTCTCCAGGGTGATGCATGTAGCTGTTGATTTAAGCAGAGTCTCTGCCCCTCTGTGTGTGTGTGTGTGTGTGTGTGTGTGTGTGTGTATCACAGATCTGTGAGTAGCATTGATCCCCACAAAAACCCAGGGACATGGCATTTCAGGGATTTCTATTTGCTTCTTCCTACCATAATCATCTTCATTCCATAGGCTAAGGAACATCAGTTGAGTTTTTGGCCCGTTACTAAGTACACCTATATCCACTCTACCTGTGAGAGTGAGTAAGTCTTCCTTGTGCTGCTGTAACAAAATACCCCAGATTGGGTAATTTACAACAAGCATAAATATTTTGGCTCACGGTCTGGAGGCTGGTTCCATATTCAGGTGCCAGTGTCTGGTCATGGCCTTGCTGCTATATCATCACATGGCAGAGGGTGGAAAAGCAAAAAGGCAAAAGAGAAATAAAGTTGTCCTTTTATAACAGCACCAATCCCACCCCTGAAAATGAAGCCTTCATGGCTGTCTTAGTCACTTTTCTCTCATTGCCAAGACAAAATAGCCAGCACCCAAAGTTAAAGGGGGGAAGGTTTATTTAGTTCACAGCTCATAGTTGGCTGGCTCCAAGGCAGAGTGGCACATGGCAGAGGGGTACCACAGAGGAGAACAGTTCTTGGAGCCCACAAGGTAGCAAAAGCACTAAGGGAGGAAAACAAGACTTTTTCTGTCCCTTATATTGTATGCAGGCTACCTGCCCTAGGGCAGGTGTAGCACTCGTACCCTTAATCCTAGCCAGAACTATGCCAAACCAATCAGTGGACTGGTTTAGTAATCACACAGCCTTGATCCCAGCATCACACACTCTAGATCCAGCCACCTCTGAAAAGCCTGCCGCCCATGACTGCAGGAGGGTTTGGGGGGACATCTAGACACAAGCCATAACAATGGCCCGCAGGTCTTTCAGGTCCCACCTATGCCTCTGTGTATACATTGCTGGATCCTTCTTCAAAGGAACCTACCACACCCTTACTGAGAAATTCTTGAGCTATGAACTGGTTTATGTTCAAGATCTGTAGAGAGACCTTGATTTCCCACTATGGCAACTCTGGTTCAGTTTCTACCCAGCAGGCCTAGAATTTTTACACCTACTTGTGTATCAAGGAGCACCCTAGGAGGCTGCACACCTGTTTCACTGCCAGGGACCCAGCTCCTGTCATATGCAGTTTGAAATCTTCTGATAACAGCTCTGTTGTTCATTATGAACATTGCACCTACTTTGTCCCTGAAAGTCGTGTACAACTACCTGCTATCTCTAAGTTGCCATTAAGATAGGAATGTCCACTAAATCTCTGACCTTCAGTGGATAATGACCTTGAGGCCTCCCAAGGATCCTAGCACCCCCCTCCCAATGAACTTCTTCAGACCTGGTGATTCTTATGCACAAAAATGGTTTTAGGGCCAAGGGTGCAGCTCAGTGGTAGATCACTTTCCTCCCATGCACAGGGCCTGGGTTCGATCCCCGGTATTGGGGAAAAATATTTCCCAACCTTACCAGGAGCGTTCAGCTATGTGCCACCATTTGAGTCCAGGCTTCAATTAACCCTAGCCAACTATAGATGACACTCTCAGATGCATGAGCCAATATTTTTAATTGCAAATCCTGAATAGATACATTTATATCAATTTGGCCCAACCATGTTTTCTTTTTCCTTGGCTTTATAGCCAAGAGATTTCTAGACTCTTGCCAGGAAAAGTCAGCAAAGCTCTGCACTTCTTTGGGGTGTACAGGTTGTCACCTCCCACCAGGCTCACAGTGGGACCGACTCCCCTGTGGGCCTAGCAGAGACGAGGGTAGTGGGTAGTGGGTCTTGGGATAGGAGCCTCCTGTGCAGGAATGGTATCTGGAGGAAGAGCCCCATGACTCCTGTCCACTATCAAGGGACTAAGGAAGATTTGGTAGTTTAAAACTCTCAGCCACTCCATGTCTGCCCAGTGTCACCATCCCTCTTCTTAGTATGCATCTCATTATCCTCAGTGTCCTGCCACGGTGATACAAGAAACCTCGGTATGAGACCTTGTAGGGTCATCCGTATTACACCCCCAACCTAACTCTATTCAGGGTTTGCAAATCTGCTTTGACTTGGCTCCATTGCCTCTTTGACTCATGGACACTGGCGTTTGAGGCTATTGGCTTAAAGCTTAGGGTGCTGGGCAGGAGCTCTGCATAGAAGGTCCTCCAGGAACGGCTCTCCAATGGGAGAACTGGACCAAGTGGCAATCAGGACGGAGTGTGCTCTGGAGAAGATTCCTGGACTCCACATGGATTTTGGTGATTTGTAGAATATAAATATTTTTTGAAATCTGAAGACCTAAACTTCCGGCTATACCACTACTGGTGGAGTAGCTTCAGGCAAGTGATATAATATCCAGGTCTTGGTTTCCTTTGAATTCTTACTATTTCTGTACTCTCATTTCTTACCTTTCTGCCTCTAGAATTTCTGCAGTCACAGGCAAAGAGGGGTTCAGATCCCTTGGTCAGAAGGGTTGTTCTTTCCTTGGGGGGCTTGTTGGAAGTATCCTCAGCAACTGAGTTATCTCCATTTTCTGCTGATTGACAGGTGAAGAGGCCACTGCGGGCCCGGGGGAATTGGTCCTGAGACTGTCCCTTCAGTTCTTTACTTCCATTCTGCCGTTTCACCCCTGTTTTACTCTTTGTTTCTCTCTGCCCGTATCGGACTTGCACTGTGTCTTCTTCCTAGTCCTGCCTGGCCACACATTTCCGACACTGTGCCTTTTCTATCCACTCTGATAGTTGAAGCCCCATCCTGTCCCTCTCAGGGACCCAGGCTCCTGATGTTATACACCCGCTTAATACCACACAGGTGGTCCCTTTCTTCATAGCAAACAGGAAGGGGACCAAGAGAAGGAGGGAGGAGAAATGGATGTAAAAAATTGAAGACGTGTCATGTCCATGTACCAACTCCCCACAAGGAACGTAATCATTACGTCATGCGAATATGCGCTCATAAAAATAAAAATGTGAAAAAACCCTCATTTAAAGAAGCTTTACCTACTGCATATGTAGCCCAACCACAGATTGAAAGAAAAGTCAGGACCGATCACTTTTCCCACCCAGAACTGAGGCTCAGCAGCACTTCCTAGCGGTGGAAGAAAACTGACCATTTCTGTGCTTCTGCTCATGCCAGGACCCCAGGACTTTCTGTCCAGAGCCACCCTGGGGGATGCTGCACCAGGCCTGAGATCACCACGCTCAGAGGGAACCCCTTCTTCTCTGTCCAGGAGGTCACGATCCCAAGGTCCATCTTTGCTCCCCAAGACAACAAAGTGATCTGGATCCACAGAGGCCTGGACACAAAGCGTTCTTGAGAAAGCGTATGTGAAATTTCTATTACTGGAATGTGGCTTAAAAAGGCTCGCTGGAGTGAGCTGCTAAATCTTTACAAATGTTTAGGATGAAGCATAAATGGAAAAATATGTTCGGTGAGGCTTTCTGTTTCTAACTAAACTGTGTTGTTCTTAATTCTCTTCTACTGAAATGTAAGCATTGCGCAAACCAAGCAGAATGACTGCAGGCCAGATGCCAGAGCCCCGTTCTCCAGGGACCAGTCCCCCGCCCCGCTCCCCCTTCACGACACAGAAAGCCAATACCTGTGTGCTCTCCTTAATAACAGTGCCAGACTACAAGTCACAAATCATCTTCCAGCCACTGGCAGATGTTTTAGATTGAGGCAGAAACTTCGATGGACCAAGATGTTTAATAAACAGGACAGTGGAAAAGAAACTAGTATAAATACAGGCAGGAGAAAAAAGCAAATTGTGAGAGATAAAACTGGACTTTGCAGGATTTTTATGCAAAATTATGGAACTACCATATATATACATAGTTGTGCAAATGGTAAATGGATAGCTGAGTAAGTTCACACTGAATGAGGACACGTGTGTAACCACCACCTAGGTCAAGAAACAACGTTGCCAGCCCTCCCATGCCTTTTCTGTGTCCTCATTCATTCTTGCCACTGTCCCCAAAGATGATTGTTAGCAAGACTTCTATCATCATCCATTTTGCCTAGAATTGTAAGTGCAGTCTTTTGCAAATGGGTTTTCTCACATAAAATTCTGTTTGTGGAACCCGTTCGTGTTCTTGCATGTCACAATTCATATTGTTCCTACTCCAGAGTGGAGCCAGGCGGCCTGCAGCCCACCACAGCCTGTTTCAGTATCACTCACCAGGGAAGAATGGCTTTTCCTATTGTAAAGAGTTGTTAAAAAAAAAAAAAGAAAAAAAAAGCACGAGACAGAAACAATATGTAGCCTGCAAAACCTACAGTGTTTACCCTCTGGCCCTATAGAGTATTCTGTTACATGTCTGTACTGCAGCTTACTGATTCATTCTATTGCGGAGGGATGCTTGTGTTGTTTTCCATTATTGTGCCCTTGACTAGTGCTGCTATAAACACTTTTGTACATGCATTGCAGTGTGTGTGTGCTCATATTTCTCTTGCGCATATGCTGGAGGCGGGAGATTATTGAGGTATAAGGGATGCATATGTTTAGTGTAGTGGATGCTCACTGCCAAACACTTGTGCAAACCAGCTCTCTCCACAGCGACAGAGGGCTCCCATTGCTCCACGGCTTTGCCAACACTTGCTGCTGTCTGTCTTTTCCTTTTTAGTCTTTTTGGGGAATGTCCAGCAGTGCCTCCCGGTGGTTTTGGTTTACATTCTGATGCCTAAGGGCTGAACACATTTTCATATACAAACTGAACATTGGCGTATGTCTTTTGTGACACAGCTGCTCACCGTGTTTTGTCCAAGGTCTGCCCGTATTTTCCAGACTGATCGTTATGAGTTCTTTATCATATTCTTTATTGGATCTGAATTGCAAATACCTTGTTCTACTCAGCTATTTGTATCTTAGCTCCCTAGTGGATCCTTTAATGAGCGACGATCCTTAATTTTTTTTTTTTTTTTAATGTGGGTACCGGGAGTCGACCTCAGGACCTCGCGCTTGCCAGCAGGCGCTTGTTCCGCTGAGTGATATCACGGGCCCTTTTTTCTTTTATGTGGGTACCGGGAGTCGAACTCAGGATCTTGCGCTTGCCAGGCAGGTGCTTACGCTGCTCAGCCATCTCACCGGCCCAACAATCCTTAATTTTAACATAGTCCAATTTACCAATCTTCCTTTGTAGGCATTGCTTTTTGTATTCTTTGTAAGAAATGTTTCCCTACCCAATGTCATGAAAACACTCTCCTATGTTTTCTGCCAGTTTTACTGTTTATCCTTTACATTTGAATCTATGATTCATTGGAAATAGTTTCTTTGTATGGGATGAAGTATCGGTCAAGGTTTTGTCGCTTATGGATAGCTGGTTGCTCCTACACTCCTCTTAGGAAAGGTTATTCCCCAGCTGTGCTGAAATATCGCTTTTATTATAAATCAGTGACAGTACACGCAAAGGTCACTTTCTTGGTGCGCTATTTTACTACAGAGGAATTCCTCTATGGTTTGATAAGAACTCCAGCTATCCTGTTCTTCAAGGTTGTCTTGACACCACTTGCCCTTTTTGCATTCCCCTATCAATTCACTGAATCAATAACTTTGAGGAACAATGAGATTTTTATACTTAAAGTTAGTATGATATATCCTCTGCTTATATAGATATTCTTTAAGTTCCCTATGTGCTGTATTGCAATCTTCAGTGCAGAGAAATTGTACAACTTCCATTAAATTTGTTCCCAGATATGTGATATTTATTGATTCTGTTTTGAACAGTATCTTGTTAAATTATCTGGTGATTGTTCCTGATAGAAATATACTTGTTGTATGTTGTCTCTGTATTCAGAGGTTTTGCTAAATTCATAATTAATTTTTAGTTTGTACAGTCTTCTCTCTTGTCTACATACACAATCGTGTCACTGCAAAGGACAACAATTTTATAATTTCCTTCCCAATTCTTGTACTTTTTTCTAATTTTTTTTGTACCGGCCATATTATAGAGTATAATATTAGAAGGAATGGTGGTAAGTACCCTTGTTTCATTTTTGATCATGGGGATTCATGCTTTCAATATCTTTCCTTTTATTTCTAGCTTGAGAACTTGTTTTTTATTTTTTAACTTTTATTTTTATGAATGTGTGTTTGCAGTACATAGTGATTACACTCATTGTGGGGAGTTGGTACACGGACATAACACATCTCAATTCTTTTTACATCCCCATCTCTTGTCCTCTTCCCATTTGCAAAAGATCTATCTTCCCTATCTGTCTTTCCTATTATCTATTATTTTGTTCTTTTAATTTACTTTTTAAATAAATAAACAGATGTTGAATTTGGTCAGATGTTTTTTATAAATATGTTGAAAATTATTTTTCGACACATATGTTTTTGCACACATTCTGATAATGTGGTGAATTAAATTGAATGATTTTTCAAATGCTAAACTAATGTTGCATTATTGGATAAACCCAATTTCTTCATGATATATTAGAATTTTATACATTGCAAGATGTGATTTGCTAGTATTTTCTTTAGGATTTTGTGTCAAATAAGAGAGATTGGCTGGCCCTAATTTTTATTTTCATATTTTGTCTGGTTTTGCTACTGGGAGTTTGCTGGCTTCATAGAACATGCTGGAGCAAATTTCCTTGTTTTCTTTTCTCTGGAAGTATGGTATTGTTTCTAACTTCACATTTAGTGTTATTCACCAGTGACTACATCTAGACCTGAAGATTTCTTTGTAGGAAAACCTTAGTATTTATGTTTTAAAACAGGTTTACTAAGGTGAAGCGATAGAGAAGAAATCAGACATATTTAAAGTAAAAATTGGTAAGTTTGAACATGAGTATGCACTTATGAGATAGTCACTAATCACCACAGTCGAATAATGGAATATAACTGTCATTTCAAAGGATTCTTCTTTAGTACTACTTCCCCAGTGACCTCCCCATTCCTCAGCTTTATGTCACTTTAGATTCTCTGCATTTTCTCTTAATTTCATAGAACTAAAGTCATACACTCCATTGTCTTTTTTGTTGTTTTTCGCTCAGCAAAATTATCTAAAAATCCATCTGCATTGTGACATGTATTGATAATTCTATTTTTTCTTAAGCAAGCAGTATTCCACTGCATGGACATACCACAGTTCACTTAACCAATCCCCTCTTGATGTACATTTTTGTTGTTTCCAATTAGGAGCTGTTACAAGGGCCGGTGAGATGGCTCAGTGGCGTAAGCGCCTGCCTTGCAAGCGCGAGGGCCTGAGTTCGACTCCCGGATCCCACATACGGAAAAGGGGCCGGTGATATCGCTCAGTGGCACGGGCGCCTGCTGGCGCACGAGGTCCTGAGGTCGACCCCCGGTACCCACAAAAAAAAAAAAAGGAGCTGTTACAAACACAACTTCCCAATTTTAATGATGTACAATGTATCAGTATTTTCTTTTTATAGACTCTGATTTTGGTGTTGCATCTAAGACAAGAGAATAATTCCCCTGAGTTGGTGGTGATGGAGTGGGCTAGAGAGAGAGGCAGATGCTGTGGGTGTTTTGCCATCCTGAGTGAGCCCCAAGAAGCTACCTTCGTGTGTGTCCACCTGACTTCCAATGGCCAATGCCTGAGCTTCTCTGCCTAAGGGTTTTCTTTGGCTTTCAACTCCCACTTTGCCTCTATCTATGGCAGACTGGAAGTGCCAGAAAATTAACACCTCCAGCAAGCAGCCTTCAAACAATAGGAGTGGGTATCTAAGTACTCCTGCCCCAAGCCCTGAGCTGTGTGTTCTGCGTGGGTTCTGGGGCATTTTCCTAAGATTCTACATGACAGTTGGTCACAGGGGCCTGATATTACTTTCGGATTGCTTCCCCTTCCCTGTCTCTCTCCTCAACTTCTCTCCTGGGGTTTCTTTCACTTCCCAAAGAAGCTATTTGACCTGGAACCTGGTCTCAGAGTCTACTATTCTGAGGGAACCCAAACTAAGATTTATGGCTTGGAGTAGTGAGGATGTGCCAGAGCTGCCTAAGCTTTTATCTGAATAATGTGTTCTGTTTCCTTTGCTCTTGTTCCTCCTCTATTAACTATGAGAATGTTAAAAAAAAAACAGCTAAATTATCCAGAATGCACAGAACCAAATGGATTCTAATCACTATTGATGACATTCATTTCAGATCTTTGCATAGGCTTAAGAAAGAAATCACAACTTAACTCTTTTTCTTAAGCTATTGAAAGTGTGATACAAGAGAGTGATTTCCAACTGAACTCCTTTCTGCAACTTCCATTTCGCTCATTAAACTGAGTAACAGGTGATATCACAAAATGGGTGGTGAAGTGAAGGCTTGAAAACTTACCTAGGACCTCGACTTCAAAATGCCAAACAAGCTTTCTCCAGGGATAGCAATGTTCATTGCTGCCAGCTAGATCAGTAAATTCACTCATGCATTCTATGCGACAGTCTTCAGTATACACATATACACACAGAAGTTCATTTATGCTTTATTCTATTTTTCTCTCTTCCACATAGGAGGGAAACTTGCTTCAGCATTCCTTTAAGAGGAAAACTGTAGATCACATTAACCCAGCATCCATTATCCAAATAATTATAGTCTTGAAGTAATGTACAAAAGGCAAGTTGAAAATGAGAAGATCCACAACAAATCAAGCACCTATAAAGTCCGTTCCTGTTCAAACATCCCTCTCCACTTCACATCAGTTCCTGAGTTGCAAGTCAACATATTTATAAGCAGTAGAACAGATCTTTTTGCTTTTCCCTCTAGATCTAGTGTCTCCCTTTCCACCCCAGTTTGTGTCCTGTGGACCCCCATTTATAAATGAAATCAAGAGGCTCCCTTCCTCTCTGGATTCCATTTGGGTTTGGCCAATGGAAGTCACCAGCAGGAGACCAGAAGATCAGAGAAGAGTGAAATCAGGGTAATTACTCTCCCAGATCTCTCTCATCTGAGTTACTGCCAAGGGGCTGTGGCACTTGACCTAAGTCACAGCTCCTTTGAGGCAGCCCTCCCCCACAGCTCTGTGGGTCCCAGGTGGGGGCTGGGGAGTGGGAGGTGGCTGGTAATGGCTTCCTGCTGTTGCTAACCCAGATACCCTTCAGCATCCTTCATTGGTTTCCCCCAACTCTGCCCCACCAGCAGTTTTTAGGGTTTCTGTGTTAAACACTCCTCAATTGCTCAGTCTGAGTGAGTGTGCCATCTGTTTCCTGTGAGGACCCAGGCTGGTATGGTTCACCCTCCCCATGTGTCAGATGTAGGCACCACAAGGCCCGGGGCACCACAATGGACAGGCAGTGCCAGTCAACTGCAGAGCGAGATGATCCATGTCATGCAAAAGATGATGGAACTTCATGAAGTGGATAAAGGGATATGGGAGAATTGTTCAATTCATGGGTAAAATTATTTTCTGATTGTCTAGTGTGCTTTGGCAGTTAAAAAGTGACATTGCAAAACCAAAAAGTCACTGCAAAAAAAAAAAAAAAAGAGATTGTTTTTAATGTCAAAGGATGAAGTGAAACATTGGAAAAAATATTAATATTTGCATTTTTAAAATAAAAGAAACAGACCTTTTTGGTGTATATTTGTTTTAAGTGACACTTTCTGTAGACTTATGACAAAATTCTTTGTGAACTAAAGACTGTCCTGATGAGCTTTCTACCCTTTTCTTTGATCAGGAATGTCATATCCATAAGCCACCTAAATAGTTCATTCCTTTCCTACCATAAGAATGAGCACGATTACCATTATAATCTACCTTTTCATGCTCAACAAACTTACTTTTACAAGTTCACTGTATTTTCAAAGATAAAGCCATAGCCAAACGTGATATTCCTCTGTTGTGTGTGAAAATTTGGTCCTCGCTTTAAGTGGATTTAAGTGGCCTTTCTCAAGGACCAGTTACCTTCAGCTAACAAGATCCTCTGAAGATCCTTGGAGGGGCTGTGGCACGCCCTGTGGATGAGGAGGACATCTGGTCCTGAGAGGGTTTCTGAGGCCTCCCTTCTGGCTGGGAATTGGCTTCCAGAACCACACTGCCTACTCCAGTTCCAGCTCCAAGATCTTACCCCTCTGGCCCTATATACCCATTACTGAGATGGGTTTCAACACTGAGCCTGGGTTTTTGACACATGATAAACACCGAGTTAATGCTGGCTCTTACCAGGATTCCTAGAATGATTGTACATTTATAGTTCTACTTAATATGTACCTCTGTTAAGCGTCATATTTATTTTATGAAGTTCTAAACAGTACATATTACTGAAGATTTTAAATGCTAGTTTCAAAATGATTAGATTCAAAGAATAACAGACTAATGGAACCAAAACCAGAATCTTTACCTTTCAAGCAAAGTAATATGTAATTCATATAAAAATGCCAAAACAAGAGAAGTAACAAGAAATCAAGGAAGGGCCTGAAAAATAACAGAAGAAAGGCTAGTAAAGTAATAAAGGCAATAAGTAAATGGGAAAAATTCCTTTTCTAGAGGACAAATACTGGGTAAAACATAAATTCAAACTAACCTTCTAGACTACTAATATCTAAATCAAAATGACAAAGAAATATTAAAAAAATAATATTCAGGGAAATGCTCAACATAAAGAAATGGTTATGGGATTATTTATTCATACAAGGTCCAGTTCAGTGTAAAATGTATTATGCTGCAATTACAATGAGAAATGGAATCATTTCATAGATTGGTTAAAAGTACAAACAGTAACAAAATCAAAGTCACCAGAAACACGTATGTGCCCCAAACCAGCCTCAAAATACAGAAAGCAAAACATTTAGGACAAGAAGCAGTTAACAAACCCCAAAAGTAGGGGTACAGTAACACACGCCTCTCAACCTATGGCATGGCAAGTTTGAAAATAATAACCGACTCTTAGCTTTTGCATTTGGGAACAGTTTCCCAAGGAATAAACACTCTCAGACTACAACTCTCTGAGTCCTTCGGTCATCTGCAGCACCTACAGTTGCTCAAAACCTCCCGTTGGACACCTCTAGCCTCAAACTGCTTTTTCTGGGACTCCTCAGAGAAAAGCTTGAGCAGAGTGGATCCGACCACTTCTGATACCAGATAGAGATGATGAGGGGGAGCAGGGGGCTCGCACTGTGCTGTGCTGCAGAGTGAACACGGCGAGGGACTCTCTCCACCCGGCCAGCGGACTCGTCGGCCACTGGAAGAGCGACCTGCAGCTCCCATGAAGGAGAAGCAAGTTCACAAAGTGGTGGCCACAGAGCAGGCCCTGCAGCGGGGACGTGGCTGGTGTTGGAGAGCCCAGGAACGTGTCCAGATCTCAGCCCTAACTCTCATTACGTATTTTGGAAACTTCTGCATTTTTGTGGCTGTGTTTTTCCACGCTAGCGACTCTTCCAGCAATGCATGCCCCAGCCGCAAACGAGACCCTCGCACCACCTTACACTATGGATCTAAAGCTTAATTCTACCCCCAATTTAGTCACGTTTCACAATTTATTTCAACAATGCCTTTTTCTAAAAAGGTAAGGGAGGACTATTAGATTCCTCACACATAATTTTAACTGTTGGAGACTTTTGAACAGTTATAGAAGTTTAAATACTTTTTACCTGTTCGTGTAAACATAATTTGTGTCAACAGTTAACACCCAAGCACGTGAAGAAATTATTCTTGAAAAGTCTCACCTAGGAACTTGAAGCAGACTATTCCAAGAAAACTAAAAATAATATTCATGAAAGTTTAGTATTGGTTTCTAAAGTAATACTTCAAATGAGTAAGGCCAAGCAATAAAAATAATGAGGCAGACACACATAAAATATTATGTGATTTTATGTGTTTATATATTCATGCTGAATCGAAAGGCACATACCTGTTCAAAACTCAGAACACCATTTAAAATTTATTTTGGTAAACCTACACAGTATCAATTTAATGATTTTTTAATTTTTGCCTATTGACATGCTTTAATAACATGTATGAGTTCTTGTCACTGTCCTGTTCCTTTGCTTCACTATCTCATTTGTATGCAAATTCTCTTGTATGCAACTTATTCTTTGGTAAATGCTACCAGCAGATTGAGTGTCTGTGTAATTACGCTCCGTCCCTGTCTGCCCTATTTGTTTCTTATTATATCACCGCTCAGTCTCTGCTTCATGTTCCAGCCATGAATTACAGAGTGGCTCAGACGGCAATTTTTCTTACAGGTGATGGGTGATGGGCTTGCTCTACCTTCCCCCCCCAACGCATCACCCTCTCACGCAGGATCCTCCTACGCTGGGTGTGTGGCTCTTGTTTCTTCTTTCCTTTTGGGTTTTTCTCCCCTTTAAAAAAATCTATTTTTTTTTTTAACTAGAACCCTTTTTGTTCTAACAGAGATAAGTCCTTCACCTAACTCACTTAACTTCATCCCGTTTCCTCCTTTGGTTTGATTTACTAAAATATGGGGTGCAATTACTTTATATACATGTGTATATTTCGGGTTATTTATGGTAAGGCTGAAAACTCTAATGAAAACTTCATGTGGGACAGCCATGCCAGGAATAAACATAAACATTATGCGTATAGATTTACACACAAATATAAACACAATGTGTATGCATGACTTTACATAGGCATATGAGTGTATATGAGTAAGGGGTGTGTGTGTATGTGTGTGTATGCAGAAAGACAGAGAGAGAGAGACAGAGAGACAGAGAGAAAGACAGAGACAGAGAGAGACTCTTAAGAGATCATAAGCCTATAAGCTCTAGAATAATAATGCCTGTATTTGAGCCCTAAAATTTTTATCTGTTTGACCTGGGGCAGTTTCTTAAAATTCTGGGCCTTATTTTCCTCATCAGCAAAATGAGGACAAGAACAGCATCTATTTCAGGTTTGCCATAAGGATCCAATAAACTCATCCCTAGAAAGTGCTTGTTGATGCCTGGTAAGCTTCAACAAACGTCAGCTGTTTTTATTATTACACAGGATAAACAGTAAATATAGATGTACACATTACAGACATCAATTACATTACATCAGTTATGCACTCAGCCAAACTCCTTGGCATCTGCTAAGAGAGTCCCAGCCTCCCTGCTGGCGGTGAGGTGGGTGGGAGTCCTTGGGGAACCTGAGGATGGGTGTTTGCTCACAGATGTTTCTCTGGTGGTGTCCCAGTGGGGCTTCTTGCCCTGTACCCATCCTCTGCCCACATTGACCTGGGCAGAACACCTAGCCCAGTTGAGCATGATGATCACATTTCCAGTCAGCACTAACCCTCTGCCTGGAAGGGCCTCCCATGCACATCTGTCCTTACGAAGGGATTCACAGGGCTTCGATGCCCTTGTGCCCAGTGAGTACAGTTAAGATGGTCTGGTCCCAGGGTCCCAGAGACCAGCTGGGCTGTTTCCTGAGGTCTTGTGGCCATCCTAGGACATAGTATGGTTGCACAACTCACTGCCGTCCAGTGAGGCTGCGGGAACTTCACAGTGTGTTAGCTTTCCATTGCTGTGACCATAGACTGAGATAAATCAGCTAAAAGGAGGAAGAAGCTTATTTTGACTCATGGTTTCAGAGGGCTCAGTCCATATTGGTTTGGCACATTGCTTTTGGGTCTGTAGCAAAGCAGAGCAGCATGGTGGTGGGGACCTCAGGGTGGAGTAGCAGATACTCCTAGCAGCATCAGTTTCATAAAGGGCTTTGCAGGGACAGCCTGCTTTGGTGACCACCCAGTCCCTGTGGGAGAGTGGATATTGTCTTCCCATTTTGCAGATTTGGAAACTGAAGCTCAAGGATTTGGAACTTGCTCGAAGTCACATGGTGAATACATGACATATGGACCCAAAAACTGATTTTCCACAACTGTAATCCAATAACCTTTTCATTCCTTTATTCACTCAACAAATAGTGATCAAGAGCCTATTGCATGCAGCAGGCCCTGCAGGGATAGGCGTGGACAGGGCAGTGCCTCCCCCATCTCCCAGAGCCTCCAGTCTCAGGCACGGACATAATTGATTATAATTAAGTGTGCTGGGTGTTGTGGCAGAGGAAGTACATTTATTAAACATTGTGCCAGCTATTCTGCCAGAGGCTGGAGATAAATCTGAATGGATGAGTCTGTGACCAGCTCTGCCTCCAGGGACCTGTTGTCAGTGACATTCCACGTCTGCCTCCAATGTGTCCAGCTGTTCGCCTAGGGCAGAGCTGTCTGTGGGGGGAAGTGGAGATGCTCACCCCGAGGAGCTCAGGCCAGGCTCCTCTGAGTCCCCCCTGGTGGTGCAGGGACAGCACAGACCTTGTACAAAAGCAGGGGTCAAGCTGTGGCCCAGGTGTTGAGGACCTGCCAGGGGTAGGCATTGCTGGGTGGGCAGGAGGAGGTGAGTGGGGAAGAAGCCTGCAGAGGTCCACACATAAACGGCTTTGGACACTAAGTAATTAATTCACTCTTGTTCTTTAATGAAGACATTCTGCCCTGTTGGGAATAGCTCTCCTTGGTAGAAAATGTATGTTACAAGGAGTTTACAGAATAACAGGTAAACAAATAAATAGCCATCATGAGAATCCCCACCACTTACAGTATACTTTCTACATCCCGCTTGTACAATTACTATGTAATTTCTAAAATCAATGTGTGAAGCCGTGAGATAGTCTGTTGAGTTATTATGATAAAATACTGGGAGGTGGGTGCTTTATAAAGAAAAAAGTCTGACTTAGCTCACAGTTCTGAAGATTCATGAGCGTGGCCATTGGTATCAGATTCTGGAAGATGGTGTTAGAATGGAAGCTCATGAGAGAAAGAGAGGGATCAGTTGGCGAGAGAAGCAAGACAGCCAGCCTGGGAAAGCCCAGCTCATGTTCTAATACCTATCATGGTGGGCAATTCGGTACCATAAGACAGCATGAATCCCACCCAGTCATTTCCCACTAGGCCACCTCTCATAGGTTACACAACCTCTCAACACAGTTACACTGGGGATCAAGCCTCAATCCAAACCATAGCAGGTGGGTACTGTGTGGATTAAGATGATGAAACCAAGACATGTGCCCTGCTATAAATGATGAAGCCAGGATTCAAAGCCAGGTCTTTCTGAAGGCAGAGCCAAGACACCTCCAGTACCATCCAACATGGTGTCAGGGCTGGCTCACCCCAGTAATGGACTCCGCCTCCGGGAGGAGTAAGGAGGAAGAGATTGCATTATCTGTAGGACTTGGCCAGGCAGTCAGTGGAAGTAAAGGCCTCCTTGGAAGAGTAGGCAGCACAGGCAAGCAGCATGATCTAATGCAGCCTGGATGAGCATGAACTCACTGGTGTGGTGGTGCACTATTGTGGGGCACAAGGAAGGAAGTGGGTCGTGAGGGTGCCAGAGGTGATGTTGGAAAGAGGGCAGAGGCCGCTGCATTAAACACATCACCTGCCCAGCTGTGGAAATTTGGAGCTTCCTGGTGAGTGATAAGGAGCCACTGGGGGTTTCAGGGGCTGGTAGCAGAGTGAGGGGGTTGTGTTGCTATCATTTTTGCAGTCTTTTGCAAATGAAATTTAAAGGCATTTTGGAAATGACTCTGGAGCCTGTCAGGTGGGAGATGTTAGGTCACTTGTCCCCTCAGTTCTGATCTTATCCCCTCTTGAGTATAAAAGTCTTTGCAACATATTCTCTGCAGATGTATGATTCCTCACAAATGACATAGGATATAACTACATTCAAGTGTGATGTGCATTCAAATATACACTGACAGTGAACGCTGAGAAGACGACATAAAAATATGAGGCCTGGAACTAGATAGAGGAGATGGTCACATGACACTGGGAATGTACTCAATGCCACTGGACAGTATGCTTAAAAATGATTAATTTTATGCTATGTGAATATTACTTTGATTAAAAAAAAAAACCAAACAAGTGTAATAAGGAAAAACCACAGTCTTCTTCTCATGCCCCAGTGAGGCATCTTGCACACGCTGGATGCACGTCCCCCTTGGGGGATTAGAGCCACGAGGAAGGCCTGGCAGTGGAGGGCAGAGGAGTGGTTTCAGAGGAAGAACTGGCAGGTTTGGTAATGGAAGGAGAGAGAGTATTGCTGAAATGGAGAAATTCTGGTAGATTCCTCAATTCTGCTTTGGATATAGAAGAAAGAAAGGTTTTCTCCTTATAAAGAAGCTGATGTAGCCAATACTGGGGTAATTTCCCAGTGGTTGGTGTAGGATGGAGTGAAGAAATTTCTAGGTACTTCCAGAAGTAAATCCTCTTTGAGAATAAGGATGGTCATGTTTAAATGAAGATAACGTAAGTCAAACCTGAAGAGGCCAGATTAGTAGAAGGCAGAAGAAGATAAAGTCAGGAGCAGTGGGAAACCAAGGCATGAATTGGGAACAAGGCAGGAAGGAATTTGCCAGCCATGCAGTAAGTGATGGGGGTGGAACATGGACAAACAGGGTCTCATTCTGACCACTCAAATCTGAAGTGCCTGGGGGACATTCTGGGAGCTCAGCTAAGACTTGTGTGTAGATGGACATGAGCTTGGCTGAAGAGGCCACCCATGGAGAACATGAACTGCCAGGCTGAGAATGGAGCTTGGGGAAGGACCAAATCGAGAACCCAAAGAATGAATAGCAGCCTGACAATGAACACAATCATTGGACAAAACCAGGAGACTGTGAGTCATGGGGGCCAAAGAGAAATTCTAGAAGATCCCATGGTGTCAAACACTGTGGGATTGGAAGACTGGCAAAGAAGACAGTAAGAAGTGTCCACTGGCTCAGCTTCCTGGTTTTGTTAGTGAAAGTTGTTCCAGTGATAACCGAGTGTGGGCAAAGAAGGGAAGAGGAAGGTGTGGTCTGGCTAGTGAGTAGGAGATGAGGAGGTACAAACACTCAGAGCATCGATTTCTCCACAGTACTCTTTCTCCTTTCCCTGTGCACAGTTGTTCTAGAAAGTTCTAGAAAACTTGTTACAATCCAGGGACAAGATGAGTCTTTGGTCTTGAATTCTTGGATGTCCAGGCAATTTGGGAACCAGCAGAGATTTTCCAAGTCAAGTAGCCCTTTGAACTCAGCATACCTGATGATAAGAATTTAGTTAAAGGATTCCAAAATGTTACTGGGGTTCTGTTCAGGAGGCTGCATGGGGTTGGGAGTGGCAACAGAGGCCTCCTCCCTTGGCCTGCATGGCTACCTTAGGGAGGCCTGTTGGGTGTCTGGCTGAATAACTCGCCTCCATACTTTCACATCCTCTATCGACACCTGCACACTTGGGTGTCGACCACACATGCGCTTCCTGTTTGTACAGAAACTGCCATTCAGACAGCTGCTGGTGAGAAGGGAGCTTCACACAGCCTTGAAAGAAAGAAGTCGAACAACTTATTTGGGACAGAAAGAAGAGGCGTGTGTGAATTGAGAGGTAAAGTCGCGCTGCAGAGCAGATGGACCCTCTCCGGAAGCTGCCCAGAGTGGACTTTGTGCCCTGCAGGGCGAGACTCTAAGTAGCTAAGGCAATGCTTCTCAGGGCCAGGCAGCAGGGAGCATTCCCAGCCTCCCATAGACACAACCCACCCCGGGGGACGGGCTAGACAGAGTGAGAAGAAGGCAGAGGTGGGACTGTGACCAGGGCAGGTCACAGGATTCCAGTGTGTGCAGTATGTAAACAGCACACACACGCGCGTGCGCACACACACACACACACACACACGATGCTAATTGGGCCCAGGGCCTCTGGGAAAGTGAGTCTGAACCTCAGGGAGGCCATTAGCTGTAAATCAAGAAAGGAACTCAAGGATTGGCCCCAGGCTGGACCCCTGGATGGCCATGGGAGTGATGGAGGCCTGGCTGCAGGAAGCAGGGGCTGGAGGTGGTTCCACCCAAAGCCACCATTGCTCCTGCACAAGTGACTCGGAATGCACAGGCTTCTCTGTGGGGGCGAGCAGTGCTATCTTGTATTCCCTGGAGAGCATATGGGGTGTGTGTGTGTGTGTGTGTGTGTGTGTGTGTGTGTGTGTGTGTGAATGTACATACTGGGTATAATCAAAAACTACAGTGAATGTTTAAAAACTGATTTATGGGGCCTGTGAGATGGCTCAGCGGCATAAGCGCCTGCCTGGCAAGTGGGAGGGCCTGAGTTTGACTCCCAGTACCCATGTACGAAAAAAGGGCCAGTGATATCGCTCAGCGGCACGGGCGCCTGCTGGCGTGCGAGGTCCTGAGGTAGACCCCCGGTACCCACAAAAAAAAAAATAAATAAATAAATAATAAAAAATAAAAATAAAAACCGATTTATGAGTATAAAAGACATAGTGCCACTAATTTCCCATATTTATGAAGCCAAAGAAAAGCAATAATATGACAAAGGATTTTTTCCAATATGTGATTTCCTTGCTATTCAAGTCATACAAATATAACAGTAAAACCATGCTAAGAAGTGCATTTTGTAATCCCTTTTATTCAAAGGTGGGGGAACCCCCGAGACAGGGAAGGCACAGATAGCCTGAGACCTGGTGTTGCAATGAGAATGCAAATATCCCAAATAGCCAATGTTAGCAAACTCATCCTTTAAGTTCAGTTGTACATACTAAAGGGACTTTTTAAAAAATTATTTTCTCTGCTTTTACCAAAAGCATTTGTTCCTTGGTACGGTTTATGGATTTCCTAGCTGGGAGAACACATCCCTTCGCTGAGGCCTGCGGAGGCTTCTGTCTCACTCTTGACGTGAGAGCATTACAGTGAAAGTGAGGCAGACAGTCATCTCAGGGGTTTATTTGGTTTCTGTTGCTGCTGTGCCCTTGCTCTGGGTGTTACCTGCACTTAGTGTTTAGCTGTGTCGTGTATGTTTTTAATTTGAATTGGAAAATGGAAATAACATACATTTCCCATTTGCTAGACTTTAGGTTTCAAATTCCACCTCTAACAAGTAAGTCCCTGAGCCTCTCTCCATCCAAGGTCCCACAGCTGTAAAATGGATATGATAATAGTCTACCCCATAAGTAAGGGTTGGATGAGCTCATGGATGTAAAGTGCTTAAAATAGTGGCTGGCACCCTGAAAAAACTCTGTAAGTATGGACAGCTACCATCATCGACCTCATCACTGTTACCTTTTATGCAATGATGCTGTTGGATGTAATTGCGTATTAAAATTACGCAAGGTTGGAAAGGTGGAAAGTGGAGAGTGGGTGTGCTTGGATCTAGGAGGAGACACTGAAGGCCAGAGCCCGTATACTGCAGAGGGGTAGTGAGCAAGAGGCAGAGGGAAAAGCCCAGATAACAGATGTGGGTAATCATGGTGCCCAAAAGATAGCACCTTACACGCGTTTGTGCTTCTCACTTATGAAGCACCATGCACGGGGTGTTGCAGGCATTCTCTCATTTTATTGCCAGCCACTGTGATTGTGCCTGTTACAGAGAAGAGGTTAGAGCTGTCCTGAGGGAGCAGAGCTTAGAAAGGGCAGAACTAGGATCTGACTCTTTCCAGATCCTGAGCCTCCATCCCTCACCTCTCTCATATGAACTAAGTGGTAATGAAACATGACCCATGAGGAAGCCAAGTCCCAAGAATTTAAGAAACAAGTTCAAAGTCAAAGTTGAGGGTTTGGTAGGGATCTGGCTGCTCGCCTCCAGTTTGCAGACCGTATAGCCCACACCGCTGTGCGGAGGGAGGAACCCTAGGCTGATGCGCTGCCTCTCAAGGTTGGCGGCCACAAGACCCTACTCACGAGTCACTTGCATGTTCCGCATTCAGTTTATCTGTAGCATGAGAATAATAACCCACCCCACATGGGACACAGGACATTGTGAGAACCCAAGGAGGCCGCAGATATAAGATGCTGTTATACTATTTCGGAGTCATGGAAAGACAAAAATGTAGGAAACTTCTTTTGGTAAAGGCAGGTTACAAAGAAGGAAAAAGTACAAATGCTGTTGGTTCTTAATGGCATGTTATTAAGTGTAATTGAACTCGTCCTTTCAAGTGGCTTCTTTGTACTCTCTGGTACTAATGTTCCAAAATTTGTTGACCATTCCCATAGATGAAAATTTCATTAAGTTCTGAGTTTTGGATATTATAAATCAAGCTGCAGTGACTATTCTGCAGATCTTGTACTGCAATCACCCAATCTATTCTTTCAATGTTGGCAAATCGAATAAGCAAAGAATCTCATTATTGTTTATATTTTTCTTCAATTTTTAGTAAGTTGGTACTTGGTGTTTTAGAACATAGCTTTAAAGAATAATGAAAAAACTTCATCCCCATGTAGAAAACAGGCCAAACACGTGTCCCTTTTAAAGTGAAATAGCACCATTTTTCTCATGATTAAAATAGAAGCAGGTGTTTGCGTACAAATGTAAACCTATTGAAAAGCATCTTGCACAAATATCCCTCTTTATAGCTTTTATCTGTGCTAAAAATGGGGGTCTATAATGAATACAAGACAACTAGACTCCTATAATAACTAATAAACATGACAATTTGATTTATTGCTGTTCCTCTGCTATAGCCTGTTGACAGATTTTTCTTTATGGAAAAATTACCATGGTTTAAATCTCTATCATATGGCACTTAATTCAAATGACAATATGTTACCAATTAGATCCTGCTTAAACTACCATCAGCCAGCAGACCACGGAACATGTTAAGTAGGATGACAATCAGATAACTAGCTAAATGCTTTGTAGCAGCTTCCTCGGGCCAATGAGTCAGGCTGAGACAGTGGGTCATAAAGAGAGACAGGGCAAAGACAGCATTTACTTGTCCCCATCCTGAAAATTGAAATAGTTTCAAGGTTTCCTAAAAGCACACAAAGAATTTGTGTTTGAATTGGTAATTGTACACATTGCTATTCACCGCTCTTCTGTCTCCATCCTCTGAGCCCCATCGGTGATAAATCTGCAAACTGAAAGGCATTGGATTCCCAAATCCTCTCTTCCGTGGAGATGCATGATCTCGGCTCTGTTGCTGTGTCTCATTTAGTGGTGAGCTTTAATATTCACCTTTCTCCCCAGTCCTGGATGTTGATCACAGCAGAGAAATCTTTTTAAGTAGGACGAGCCCATCCCCTTTTTTATTTTCCTCCTGGAATCTGGTAGTACTGGACAGTACTGCTGTCGCAGAGAAAGAAACCAAATTGTGTAGTGCCAAACAATAATAGAGCAGCAAGGGCAGGATGTACAGTCTGGGCAGCAAGAACCAGTAAGAATGCAGTCCCAACAGGGATGGAAAAAAGACAACTACCTGGGCCACATACATAATATGGCCACCGCTGTGACAGGAATGTCCTCGATGGTTGCCATACTGGGAGAGAGTGATGAGCTACTTTAGGTCTCGTGCCTGTAGCCCAGGGAAAGTTCAGACCTGTCCCCCTGGCTTTGGGCCCTGTCTCCCTGAGCTATGCACAAAGGCATCCCCCAAAAGAAGGCAGCTGAGACTAGGGCAAGTGGGTAGGCAGGGGTGACAGTAAACATCACAAATGTTTTCCACCAGGGCGTGACACGTTACTCTCTGGGAGGAGGCTGGTTTGTCATAAATGGGTGACAGCTGTTGCTGGGTTTGTTTCTACTAACAGAGGTGCAAAGTGGGGAGCTGGGAGAGGCCACCCCACCACTTTCTGAGGTCTCCTTCTGGTTGCTTTGTTTCTACAGCTGAAAATGGAGAATGAGACCAGGGACTTTTCTTAGGGACCTGAGCAATTCTATGGAACTCCCTTCCAAATTATGCTAATAGGGACCATTCTCCAGCTTCTGCTCCACTCTGGGCATTTTATGGACTTTTTCTGAGTCCTCACAACAGTGCCACAGGTGGGTATTACACACTTCTTTGACATATGGAGAATGGAGGCCTTAAGAGGTCAAAAGACCTGCCCTCATGCAGACCGCTAGATATGGGGCTCAAATCTGGACTGCCTGACCCTAAAACCTTCCACACCAGCCTTGGGGGACCCTGAGTCTAGGTTGCCCAGTAGCAGCATGTGTGGTATTGTTTAATAAATCCCTTCCCTCCAGGACACCACTCTGTGTTTGTGTGAGTGATTTTGTGATTGTGTGTATGTGTGTGCATGCATGCTCATGCACTCTAGGCACACATAACCAGGAAGAATGATGAAAGCTGGGGGGTTGGAGGAAACTCATCCCAGATGCTGTGACTTTGCCTGGGCTGTCCCTGTTTCTGAATACCGTGATGATACTTTCTGAAGCAAAGATCAAAGGACATATGGTCTGACTCATGGGTTAACAAAGAGAAAAATATTTGAAATTGAGAATATCTGCAACATTTTGAGATGTATGGCTACAATCACTCCCAGAGCACTTGGAAATCATGGAATTCTTTGAGAAGTACCATGAAACATTGATCTTCAATCCCACCCTCCAAACTAGGGATGCTTTTACTAGCAGAAACCAGGGCCACTTTACACATCAGTTATATAATTCCGTATCTGTGATATATCCACAGAAATAACAAAGACACCAAACTCTGTCTGCATCACCTGTAAAATCATTAGAAATAACAAGAGGATTCCTTACATATATATGTAAAGGAAGTTTTAAAACTTATAGTCTGTCACTATATTCAAGGAGGGGAAAGGCAGGCACAGCCCACTCCCATAATTAGAGAGTGGCAAAATTCAGCTAGCCTTGGCATTCTAAAGCCAGCTGCAATATGTAAGATAAGTATAAATCAGACAAAGTACATCTTTTTGTGTGAACCCATTCCAAGGTTTCAAGGAGATATCACCCAGAGACAGTTCGGCTCAGTCTAAGACTGTGATTGATTTTTCCTGCTCACCCTAGCCCTGACCTTCCTGCTATAGGATGAAAAACCCCAATTAACTTGCCTAAAAAAATCTGCCTAACAATGTATGACAAGACAATATGTAACCAACTATGGCATATCCTGTTATCAGCTTTTGTACTTCCTGCTTACAAAGTGTATATAAGTTCTGTTTCATTCTGAGCTAGGGCTGGTGATTTGAGACCTAGTTCCCACCAGCCTGCTGGCATTAAATAAAAGTTGCCTTCCAAGTCCTCCATGCAGAGAGTCTTCCATTCAGTTTGTTGTCAGTTTTCTGCAACATATATAAATTTCTTGTGGCAAAAATAGCCATTAAGAAAATATAGCAGGGGATATAATTCATAAAAGGCACCAAAATTTAAATACCTAGAAAAAAATTTAAGAGGAAACACATAAAACCTATATGAAAAGAAATCTACTTATGGATATAAAACACATAAATAGAAACACATACCATGTAGAAAACTCAATATCAACTCTCACTAAACTGATATGTAAAAAATAAAATTAAAATTCCCATGCATTTAGGGAATGACAAAATTCCAACCTAAAATTCCAAGTGAATTGTAGATAAAAATAGCCAGGATGCTCTTGAAAATGGAAAAAAAGGGCAGGTGTATTGCTTGTCAAGTACAAAAGATTCTGGGGTCACACAATTCTAAATGGATGAACAAATCAATATGGGAAAGCAGAAAAAAGGAAAATTGGTGCTCACACACTTGTATGAAAATTGTTATATGAGCAAAACCCCCTTTGCAACCAGTAAGACTGAGAGTGAGAACGGTCATACCCAGCATGCTCCATCCTCGCATGACTCGGATACTCAGCCGGTGTGATAGTTATTTGCACTTCCTTCACGAAACACCTTCTTCCTTGCCCTCTAGAGCACTGTTCTCTTACTTCTCTTCCTATCTCACTGGCTGCTCCTTCTCAGGCTCATCTTTGGGGTCCTCCTCCAACCCTCTCACACCATTGACTGGGGGAGACCCAGATCTTCCTGTTTCTCTGCTCCTTGGTGATGTGTGTGGTCCACTATGACTAGTGGAAGCCAACAGCGCCCATCTGACACCCCAGCCCTGACTTCTTCTCTGACCACAGACCCAGCTGTCCCCCCAACTCAGCCTTTCTTTTTGGGGGTGTGTTCAGCCTCACCATCTTAAAGTGTCCAAACAGAGCTGCTCACTTCCCTGGCTCCAGCCCTGCTCCTTCCATTTCCTCACCTCTCTATGAAGCCCCTTACTTCTTTCAGGATGCTGGAATCACTCTTCAGTCCTTTTTTCCACAGCCCACATCCCCTCCATCAGCAAATCTCATCCACACGTCCTTTGACCTGTATCCAGGATAGACTCCCTTCTCATCGGGTCCATCTCTTTCTCCCTGATCTGAGACCCTCGGCCTCATCTGCTCTCCAAACTGGTCTCCTTCTACCCACACTCTCCCTTCTTTGCTCTGAGCATAGTCCCAGAGGAATTCTTATAAAACTTAAGTCAAAACATATGATTGCTCAAAAGCCTCCAGTGGGTTCCAACATCGCCTGTGAGGCATTTATTGCTGCACCCCCAACTGCCTAAACATGTGGTGGCTTAAGACAACTTCTCTTTTGCTCTAGATGCCATGGGGCACTCGGAGCTCTCTGAGCTGCAAGGTCTCTTTGCATTCCTGTGTCTGGTACCTTGTGGCTTCTCCCTCTTCCCTCCTGTGGCATGTCATCTCCCCGTGGCTTCTGCTTTTCAGCCAATGGCCATCTTCAGTAGGTGGATTTTTTCTGTTGTGATTGGCTTATGAGAGGCAGGAAGCAGGAGATGCCACACCACTTAAAGGCTGCACCCCAGCCTAGTAAAACACCCTTCCTGCTATTTTCCAGTAGCCAGAGCAGTTGCCAGACCTTCCCAGTTTCAAAGAGGCCGAGAGGTACATTTTACATCCTGATGAGTGTATGGCAATGCCACACTGCAAAAGAGCGCATGGCACCTTGCTATGACCATCTGTGGGAAATGCCAGTGGCTACATTCACCCAGTGCAAAATGCAGAGCCCTTCTCAGGGAATACACGACCGGACTCCTGCCACTGCCAATGTCTTCTGGCATAGCCCTCCCACTTGCAGGTACTGCTCCAGGAGAGTGGCCTCTGCCATTTCTTGAACTTGCCCACCTGACGGCCGACCACCTTCTGTTCCCTCTGCTGGGGGCTCTTTCCTGGGTGCATAGTCACCTCTCATTTCCATCATGCCTCCACCCAATGCCACGATTCAGAAAGACCTTACCTGACCACCCCCATAACTCAGACCGTACCACTCTCCCTGTCCACTGCACCTAGCACCATCTAACACATATAGGTGTCATTTTCTGCTTTTCCCATTAGAATGTAAGTTCCCTGTGGTACCCCAAGGACCTGTAGCAATACCTGATCATAGCAGGCTGTAGGCAAACTACTTGTTGAATGAGTAACTTTTTTTTTTTGTGGGTACCGGGGGGTTGACCTCAGGACCTCGTGCGCCAACAGGCACCCGTGCCGCTGAGCGATATCACCGGCCCCTTTTTCGTATGTGGGTTCCAGGAGTCAAACTTGGGCCCTCGCGCTTGCAAGGCAGGCGCTTATGCCGCTGAGCCATCTCACCGGCCCATGAGTAACTTTTTAGTAAACGATACTGGGACACTTTGTGAGGAGGAGAGTAAAACTAGATGCATAGGTGATACATTAAAATAAAATAAATTCTAGAAGCATTATTTATTCATTTATTTATTTTTGTCTTTTTGAGGCAGGGTCTGGCTATGCAGTTCGGGCTGGCCTTGAACTCACTTTGTAGCCCAGGCTGGCCTCAAACTTGCAGCAATCCTCCTGCCTCAGCTTCCCGAGTTCTGGGATTATAGGTGTGCACCACCATGCCTAGCTTAGAAGCATCTTTATATGATGTAATGAAGCTTGAAAATTACTAGGGAAAAATTGGGTGTATATTAAATGATGTTAGGAGGAGAAAGGTTTTTATAAGCTTGATACTAAGTAAATTAAGTATAAATAAAAATAAGGACTGTCAAAAAAAACTCATAAAACAGTAAAAGAATGAACAGCAAACTTGGAAAAACACTTCAGAATGAAATGAGCACTTACCACCCTTCACATATGAAGAGGTCTGTCAAATAAATTCAGAAAAAAATACAAATGCCCAATGAACATTTGGGATGAAAAATGTTACTTCAACAATTAGCCAATGCTATACATTGGAATTCTACAATATTGGCAAAATTTTAGTGTTGCTATTATTATTGAAAATACATACTTTTATACAATGTTTATATGAATAAAAGTTGGGACAAATTTTCCTATTGGCAAACATCTGTAGATATCAAAAGTTTTAATTAAGAACTAGAAATCTCTCCTAATGGATATGTGCACACAAATATTTATTGCAATGTGTTTTATCATAGCAAAAATATATAAAAAGATAAATTTCCAAAGTAGAACGTGGCTTGAATGAGTATCAAATAGTGTAATACTATGTGATCATGTAAAATCTTACTGTATATCTCTTTTGGCATTAAGGTTACCCCTTAGTGTTGAGTGAAAAAACCTGATTAAAATAAGCTTAAAATAAGTGATGTAAGTATATATAACTGCATGCTGATTTAAACATGTATATATCTTTTATAAAAAAAGAAATATACATCCAGACATTAAAAGGAATATCTCCAGAGCTAGAACTGTTGATGTATGCAAAATCTGTTCTTCTTTTTGGTTATTTGAAAAGACTATATTGTTGCAAACACTTGACAAGAAAATGTATCTGCTACCTGGTTATTTGTTTTGCTGTCTTCAAGTAAGCAGGATTGGAAGAAAAAGGTGTTTAAAAAATCATGTGAGAAAAATAGAACTGAGAAAATCTTACCTGTAAACCCAATTTCTTCCTTCAATTATGAAAGAAGCAACGTAATTCAATTTTTACAATTTTAATAATACTGTTTATTTCATCAAAACCACAAAAAGGGTGCCACTTCAATGTGTGATCAACATAAAACATTAAATGAAACTTTGAATTCTATTTTTAGGACTAAGTCTTTGAATTGCAGTGCCTATATTTCATATGGTCAGTATTCACACTGGTTAGTCACTACTCTATTGAATTGTGAGGATTCAGTTATTCATTTGGCGTTTAATAAAAACTGCTTTGATACTTAATTTTAAAACCAAAGCTGAGCATGGAGAGAGAGAGAGATAGTGTGTATTTTAAAAAATAATTCCCTAGTTCTTTTCTTCTTTCTCTTCACTGTCATGTGTCTCATTGGCCTTTCTCTTTGATTAACAGAAAAAAATGGCTCAGCTACCATCTCTGTCTTTTTGGTAGTAATGGCTTTTTCTTTTATAGATTTGTGATATTTCGTATTTTATTTTGTCCATTTATTTTTTAAAACTTTGTTTTTAAAATTGGCACTTAAAAATCGTATAAATTTGTGGTATACAACACGGTGCTCTGAGAGGTGTGTCCACTGCAGAACGACTACATCAAGCTGATTAGCGTGTGTCACCTCCCAAACTTACTTTTTGTGGCGAGGACACTTAAAATCTCCTCTCGGCCATTTTCCAGGATCCAGTGCATTGTCATTCCCTGTAGTCACGTGTCGCTCAGTAGAGCTCTTGAACGCGTTTCTCCGGTCTAACCACAGCATTATCCACTCTTAGCCGCGGAATCCTGAGAGCACCCGGCGGCCTTAGTTTGGAAACCAGTTCCCTAAGACGCAGAACTGAGAATGTTCCACCAAAAAGTTGGGCTGTGTGGGGGACTGGCAGAGCAGGTGGCATGCGCAGGAAGCCCCAAGGCCAGTCTCTGTCTCATGTGGCTCCTTCCTTTGCTGACTGCGTGGTAGCCAGCGAGCTACCCTGCTCTGTGGAGAGGAATGGCAAGTGGATTCAATGAGCCAGTAGATGCGCTGGTCTTAGAACAGCGTCTGGAATAGAGTAGGTGCTCAGTAGATTTAACATTCATTATTCTTATTATCTTCTAAAGCCAGGTATGACACAGAGGTGGAATTTGAAATTGTCTACTATGTTACTTACTCATTGGTTTATTCTCTGGGTGCACATGCTACCCCACTTTCAAGGGTAGCACTCTTCTTTCTTCCATTCAACTCGTAATTGTGACCATGAAAGGACTCTGCAGGAGCCCTCTAGTTCCTGAGAAATCTATTCTCAAAGGCAGCCTGTCCCGGGTAACTGCGCTTCATCCTATCAAGAACCTGAAAATCACACTCCTCCGTATAGCTTAGGGGATGGGAATCAACCCCACAGTGTCCCAGGGTCTGAGTGTCACAAGATTAGCAGACTGCCCTGTCCTTGTGTTTTTAAAATAGCATAGTTTTTAAGTGGGGTTAGAGAAATGCAGGGCTGAAAAGATTGCTGTGGAATTTCTGGCTAGTAATTTTATTAGTGTATTTTTCAGTCTGGCCTGCAATTATATTTTCGTGCTCTAGGAAAAGCTTGACAATCTCTGTTTTAGAGATACAGAGCCATCGTTAACCTTCTGGACTGGGAAACATCCTCTGTCATCTCAGCTGAGATCATCCATGCCTCAGTTGGTTTTCCCAGGAGGCGACAGTAGCCCACGGAAGCAGAGGTGATGTCAGATGATTTCCTTACCCCACAGTGCAGCATCGAACCTCCTAGCGGAACTCTGGGAACTTGGTACTGCAAGGTTTCCTAGCCATCGGTGTTTTAAAACTGTCCCTTGGTATCTAGGGGCTTTTATTTCTGAACAACACTTGTATACACTGGACACTGTCCTCAGCTACATTTCTTTTTGAGACAGTCTCACCATGTAGCCCAGGCTAGCTTCCAATTTGTGATCCTCCTGCCTCAGCCTCCCAGGTGCTGAGATTACAGGCACACGCCACCATGCCCAGCCAGTCCTGAGATTTGTACCTGTGGTGAGCAGTCTGCCCACAGGTGCACAGCTTGGTGCAAGCCCACATCCCATTGGCCTGGAGGAAGCGATGCTTATTTTCTAATTCTCACGAAAGCATCAGCACCTCACCAAGCCCTGTGCCCCTGGGATGCACAGTGCAGCGGGTGTCTCTTGCTTTTGCACAAGGGACAGGCTCAGATGCAGACAGGTAGGGCTGGGACAGTGCATTTCTAGGGGTGACTTCAGCAGGCTGAGAACCCAGCCTTAGATTCAGTTGATAGTAAATGCACTGGTGAACTTCTAGAGACATCTAAAAACTTCATGCATCTTACCCAAGTTTGGAGATGACTATCTTATTTATTCTGTTTTGTATGTCACGCTCTCAACTGATCAGAAGCTACTGAAAGGGTCCTACCAGTGACATCTGACCATGGCGTGCTTCTTTTTCATGAACAGTACATGTTGTAATAGGCAGAACTACATAGAAGCCAATGTGAAGGCTAAGGCCAGGATTCGAATCTCCACTGAACATCTTCGTATAAAATAATATTAACCATCAAGCGCTCCCTGCATGCCAGGCACTAGAAACTACGTGGCAATCAGCAAATTACTTCTCTCTCTGAGTCTCAGTTCACACTTCGGTTAAAGTCGGAATAATAATACATCTCTCATCCGGGTTGTTGTGAGGAATTAATGAGGTTGTAGGCAATGCATTTAGAGTGCCTGGAAATGCTAAGCACTCAGTAAAAAGTAGCTGTTTTTTATTATTTGGATAATGGACCTGCGTGAACGTTAACACACCAATTACTTGAAGAACAAGTAAATTAGACGTATTGTGAAGAGGGTTAATTCCTCAGCCTGGTGGAGCATTTTGTGAATCACAATAGTAATTTTCTAAGTGGCCCTGAGTAACCTGGAAAATAGCATCCATGAGACACAGGCCTTGCTGACTTCCCAGAGAGTAAATTGCCCATTGGAATGGCCTGACCATTGCTTGAGCATAACGTGGACTGTTTTCTTGCGTATATACACACGTACTTCGTTATAACACGATTGCCAGGGAAACTGCTAGGCTGATGTTTTTGCCTAAATGGCTGAGTTTTCTTTTCCCCCAGAGCAGTGTCAGATATATAATTTAGATTTTATTCAGCTGATTGTTTACACCAGGAAGCCTCTATCCAGAGTAACTGGCAGGTGGGTCAACATCCGATGATATGATGGCCCCTGGCCTCTTTTTTCTGATTCTGGAGGGAGAGGTGATCCTTAGGGATTCTTGTTGCAGAGTAGCATCAAAACACAGCCTTTGGTTTAGTGTGTTCGTTGCTGCTAAGTTTGTCCATGGTGATGATGCACGTGGCATTGAGGGACTCTGAGAGACGGAGGGCCTGTGGGCTCTGGCCAGCTCCATCCTGGAAGCTGCAGCCTGTAGTGGACAGGCAGTTCAGGCTAGCGAAGGTGACAGATGGACTGGAGGTGCCGGACTGCTGGCCCTGACCGCTGACCACATTCCCTCCCTCTGTGCTCTAGAAACATGTCCAGAGGAAGGATAAACAAATTAGCATCTCAGCGTGGAGACCTAGAGGTCACCCATCCCAAGCATGGCCTCCTTCCCAGCTCCCTCTGACAAGGCATCGTTGATTCTGTCCAGCATTCCTGGCAGCAGCAGCTTAGTGTCTTCCTCGGGGCCCTGCCTTTTCCGAAGAGTCGTAATTATCTGCAAGTCTTCCCTTCACACTGAGATCGGCCTCTCCTGTCGGCATCACCGGGGATAAATCTAAGACTGAGGTTGATTCAGGCACACAGGCTGTCCACATCCAGAGCTCCCTCAGGGGCTAACTAACAATAGTGGACGTTTATTCATCTCCAGTGGCACAGACTGGAATAGGAAGCTCTAAAAAGAGCGTGGCTTGGATTCTGAAGTTACGCTTCCCTGACTGGGTCACTCTGGTGTCTCCTCACTGACCACAAAGACATGGGAGAGCTTCGAGAGTGTGTCCCATGAGAGTGGGCTGTGGGGAGAGAGACGGAGGCATGGGAGCAGTGTGGCATGGGGCGTGGGGGAGGCTCACAGGCAGGAGCTAGAAGAACCTGCCTAGTTCTAGCTGTGGCACCAAACAGCCTCACAGGTATGGGCGGATGGCCTTGACCTCATGAACACTGAGTCCCTACCTACCCACTACCCCGCTTGCATGGCAGCAGGGACAGCAGAATCCAACAAGACAAAGGACGTAAAGGACAATACTGGCCCCACTGGAATGACAGAGGGAAGGAGCAGGACGGAACATTCTGACTAAAATGGGCAAAACGCAGGTCAGTGATCCTGGATTTTCTGAACAGTTGAGTCTCCAGCACTAAACATCTGGGGCATCGTCCACTTTTCCCTGACCTGGCGAGCCACAGCTGCAGACCTATGTCCTGGAGATGATGGGGCGAGGTACACAGTAGTGTCACCTCCCAGAGCCACCGGCAACATGGCCCTGACCTCATGGAGCATGTACACATGCATCAGCACCATCTCCACCTCAGACTCTGAAAAGCTTTAATTAATAATATCCTTCTTCCTCTGAGTGTCAACACAACTCCACCTTTTCATTTTGAAAGAACTTAAATAAATATAGCAATAAAATATTCAACTATTGGAAACAGAAACAAGGAAAAAATATAATTGACTTGAGAGGCTTTTGCTACAAAAATTCCCTGGGGCCACTGGCTACATTTTATTAAAAAATATATAGCATACTTATATTTTCTACTTTTCTTATGCGATAATTTTGAGTTTCTCAAGGGGGAAATAGTATTATTGAAAGAAAAATAATTATGACAAGTGTTAAAGATTAGCGAGCTGGGTTCCCCCGGTGGGCCCCCAACATCCTGGGAGTAAGTTAAGTGCCTTTGAAAGCGACGTGAACTCTTATCTTTGAGTAAATTACTGCTTCGATGCACTAACAAGGACCCTAGTGGGTTGGAAGAGTTAATTCAGTTTCCCAGAGCTCGGAGCCTAATCCCTGCACAGCGTTTGTGCTCTGAGAGAATCTGGATCAGTGCTCATCCACATCTATTTCTATCTTCTAAGAACGGGCATTTCTTCAAGAGTGGAGCCCGTATCTTCACAATTATCACTGGCAACTGGCCCAGCCCATGCTCCTGAGGGCCCAGTCACCCTCCCCCCACTTCTGGAATACAGCATGCTTTGCTACTGATCCATGCCCAAATTATCCTGATAATATTTCTCTGCCTCCCTGCTAACTGTGTCACAGCTTCCGGACAAGCACCAACACACTGGTAGTCAAAAAATCCAGCCATTACCTCTGCATCGCTGGTGAGTCCCATGCGATGTAGGCAAGAGGAATACCATGTGCCGAGTTAAGTCAATGGCATTCTACTCGGTGGCACAATAGATAACTTTTCCTCCTTCTTCCTTGGTAGGTCAAAATTACTAGATATTAAAAATCAAATCCAAAAGCCCAGTTCCTTCCGAGTGGACCAGAACAGAGAGACGAGGCAGCTGTGGTCCCAAAGGCATGCACAGTGTTCTTGGAGCAATTCATCAGCTTCACCAGCATCGCTGTCTCCCACCCCAGCCTCACAGCCTTCTCTGCCCCAGCCACATGCATCTTCCTTGTTCCCTTGCCTGGGTGGTTTCTCACCCTGGCCCCCTCTGACAGTCTTCCTTCCCAAGGTAACTACTCCCATCATGGCATCCTGCATAATTCAGTACATTGTCACCATTACCTTTTCTTTTTTCATAAAATAACATCATCTGGTAACCATTCCTGTTGGCATGCAACAGTTTCTGGCCTTCCCCTTCCATCTCCCTCCAGTACGATCTTCCAGAGCTGGTTCTCCTCCTTCACCACCTATTAAGGGGATGTGCTGGGTCTCCAGCCATTCTAGGCACTGGGGAAAAAAGTTCAAACAAATGAGATGGACACTGATTTTGATCTACAATGAGTTTTTTCATTTTCTCTTCTTGTCTTGCCTCCATGTGGATGACATGCTTATACCTCTGTTTATTTTATTGGCCAACCGTACATAACTTTTATAGACCCTTCAAGAAGAACATTGAAGAGTTAGATCCACAGTACTGCTCTTCTCCTCCCAGGAGCCTGGACATTCCCAGTGCCTAACATTTGCATTGTTAGCTTTCTTCTTGTGCTTATATTAGCAAAGTATTATACGAAATCTCCACTTCTCCTTTCATCAACTCTCGGTCATACCTCCTTCCATTCCTCCTTTTTGAAAGATACATTTATTGGTACCCTTCCCCCCTTCTCCACCTCCATCCCCATCCTCAATGTCACTTTTTTTCCAGGTAAATATTTACTTCTTATTTTGTCTGGAAGTTGCAACCGAGTCTCCATGATCCATGCATAGAATGATTGGGTCACACATGAGGAGTATGTTCTTTTTACTGAATCTCAGACCATTGTGACCCCTGGGCTAATCAAAGTCCCAGAATTAACATTCAGTGGGGTTTTCTCTTTGTTTTTATACTCTAATATTGCTACATTTTGGTTCGCTTCATTTATGAATTATGGTCTTATGATGCATTGTGTTTATTGCGTATTATTCCACCTGATGCTCAGCTTCCAACTGAGGTTGTTTTTCCTGCATTCTGTACCCTTGTGATTAATCTCCTCCAAGTCTGCCTCTTCTATGAAGCCCTCCTTTTTCCCTGGAGGTCCCGATTCCTGATCTCACGGCCCCAACCCCATCTGCCCTGTTTGCATCCTAAGCCTGCAATGCAATGTCACATTGCATGTTTTTCCCACTGTCATCAGGGGACTGGAACCACTGTTTGTCAGACACCATAGCTTCCATGCCACTCTGCTTTTGTTTTTGTGGAGTATCCTTCCAATACCCTTGAAGACAAGGAAGTATGGAAAATGAAGCTTCTGAGATCTTTCTGTCTGAAAAATATCATTACTCTACTCTCACACTTGATTGATATGATTGAAATCTGGCTGGATCTAGAAGCATCTGCAAGTTTCTTTTTCCCTGGATAGCGGTACTCAGACTGATCACAGAGGTGCCTAGGCATGGCTCGCGTTTCACTCATTGTTCTGGGAACTCAGAAAGCCCTTTAAATCTTAAATCTGAAGAATTTCCCTCCTTTAGCCTTAGAAGTTTTAAAATTTCCTTCTCTCTCCCTCTCTCTCTCTCCAATACTGGGGATCAAACCCGGGACCAACTCTGTACATTAAACCTTCTAGACTGATTTTCTATGGTCTCTCACATAGTTTTCAATCCCTTTGTCTTTCTCTCCCTGCATTCTGAGAGCAAAGAGGATTCTTAGGTTTATTTTTATTTTTTGATCCTTTAAAATTTTTAAAAAATGCAGTTTTTTAAAAAAATGCATAAGCATTCCTTTTATTCCCTAATTGTTTTTCTCAGCATGCTGTTGTAAATTTCAGGGTATAGTATTTTCTTCAAAATCCCCCTCGTGTATTAATTACAATGTTTTTAGTGTTGTTTTCTGTTTGCTAATTGTCTTTATTTTTCTGGAGTCATTCTAGTTTCTTTTGGTTTTGCTTTTTCCTGCTGTCATTCCCTGCCTTGCGTGGCAGTTGTTGGCCTTGCACTTCTATTCAAGGGAGAAGGCTGAAGCAACAGTGGGCTTTTCAGTGCTTGCTGTCAGGAGCTCTGTGTCTCGCTTCCCACCTCTCTTGCAGACCTGTGAGTGGGGTGGCTCTGGGTATCTCTGCTAGGAAGTTCTCTTCAGGTGGGAGACAGGGAGCTCCATCGTCCTGCAGATGTCTGCGCTCCAACTGAAGAGGGCTTAGCCTGGGGCTCCCACAGGAAACGAGCTCAGAGACTTGCCCCTGCGTACACAACCAGCAAGCAAGGAAGGCAAAATGTGGAACGAAGTCTGCCTGATGAAGGCATTTATTCTCACTCCACAAAAACAAGCAAATTTCAACATAAAGTGGAAAACAGTGCTACATGAATTGTTAGCTCTATTTTCTTATAAATACAGACTTTCATAAGCTATGTAGTGAACCCTGCACCTTTCTACCTGTGTAACCCGCCATGGTTTTTTCCCCTCTTAAGCAATTAATTCACTCCCTACTATTAAAGAAAATGAGATAATTAAATTTCACTCACAGGCAGAAGGCATCTAAGCAGAATTAACAGTTTCAGAGGAATTATGTACTGTAGGACTAGAGGGAATAATTTACCCTTGGATTGCCCAAACCACTGGTAGACATTTTGGAATTGTTTTTAGTAGATGTTAAGAAAGCCGTAATTTTCCTAATTCTAAGGTTTTCTTCTGAATGTGAAGGTCATGGTTATTTCATTTACTTTTAGAGCCACTTTTTGAGAAAGTGATGAGAACAGATAATGATTTTATTAGAGAGTGACCTCTAAAAATTCAAAAATAAACATTGATTGGTCACAAAAGGAAATAAACATCGGTTTATGATTCAAAACTTCCCATACCTTGCCAAGAGATGGTAATAGATATGCTATGAAAATGCATTGCCGTTCAAATAGATTTGATCTACACTGGTTAAATGAAGTTAAACACATTTCTTTGCTGCAGGTCTTCTCAGAGTCTTTATCTGTAAAAGCTTTGAAATTTAGGGAATGCACATTCTGGAAAATGCTCAATTTAGAAAACTCACAGTTTGAGAACTATCGACCTCCTAAAGGGTTGTCTTGCTTTCCTCTGCCCTCTGGAGATGGCCTTGTTCTCCGTCACTCACACATGGTCTTGGCTCTGAAGCCTGTAGCTCCAGCCCAACGTCATTATACACTTTTAAAGTCATCCTCTTCTGTGACCTCCTCTTAGAGTTGTCTACACAACCCTAAATGATGCAAAGATACCTTAGTCGCCTTATCTACAAAATGTTGACAGAAGAGCAAGCACAAGAGGCTTCAGTGAGAAATTAAAAACAAACAAACAAAAAAACAAAAATGAGAACCTCCCCATTCCATGAAGATGATAACAAATACATTTGGAATAAAATTTCTGATTTTGGAGGGTTCTTCCGTGGCACCTCAATATTCAGTAAATAATATCCCATTGTCATCAACAACAAAAATGTTTAAAAGTGTGTAACCAGCAAGGCATAGTGGTACATGTGTGGGACCTCAGCACATCAGAGGCTGAGGCAGGAAGATCACAAGTTTAAGGTCAGCCTGGGCTACATAAGTGGGACCTTGTCTTGAAAAAAAATATATAACTACTTGTGATCTAGGACAGTCAAAGAATATAGCAAATGTTAAAAGTGTTTGGAGGATTCAAGTTGTACAATTGAGAAGTAGATCTACTTTAGACAGTAACATTTATGATGAACCAGTCTGGTAAACCTTAATTTACACAATTTGTAGCAAAATATCAGGTGTTTATTGTTATTAACTTGACCAAGACTTCTTCTCCAGTCCGCCATCTTGTTTAGCTCATGCCTCCCACCTAACTGTCAGAGTGAGATCTTTGAAGTCATACGTACCTTGTGTCCTTTCCCCACTGATTTGAACAAAACCTTTCTCCCCTAGCCAAACTTCCTTGTGGATACAGCTCAAAGTCTTGACTGGCTCAGAGACTTTCTAAATCAAGATTTTTATTCAACGTGTACTTGTTGAACACTTAATATGCCTGGTATAAGGCAGGAGTGCTGAGGGTAGAGGGCAAGCCTATGAAAACTTCATTTCCACGTATTCACCATGAGGAAACACTTCTGCCTTGCTCTCATATTTGGAATTTCACCTTCACATCTATACCTTGACTTTGACAATCCCTGAATCTATTTCTGTCCATACTTAGACTGGTCAGATTAGGTTAAAAGGTTAAGGTGGAGTGAAGGACTTGTCAGTCTCTCATACTTTTCTAAAACTATTTTTTAATTGCCTCAAGAAATTTATTTCCTCTCCTCAGATAAATGACAGTAACCAGAAGTGTGGTGGTGGTGGTGGTGGTGTTGGTAAATGTGGGCCTCACTGTCCAGGATTCGGGCTTCTGGTTGAACAAGTGCTCACAGGGAAAACGAACAAACAAATGAAAGCCTTGTCTAATAGAAAGGCAGTCGGGGCGCTAAGCACCTTACTGAAGTTTCTTTTTATGATTTTCATTTTGCCTCCATAAAATATCCGGAAGGACAGTAGCTTCTGTGGAAGACCTTGGGTTGGGCTGTTAGACTCCCCGACACTGACTGTGTTACTCAAAGATCTTGTGGGAACACACAGTCTCCTGGGGCCCAGAAGCTTGGATTTCCACAGGATTATATCTGCAGGAGTGTTGCCTTCCACTTTGGAGTGTAAGCCTCTCTAAGAAGTTTCTCGTCCAGCGCTGATCAGGCTTCTTTGTAAGGCTATGTATTAAACATCAGCACCTACGTGACTAAAGCTCTCCCTTTGTGCCAGGTTCTTCTCACCCTGTTCCGATGGGTTGGTTTTGATGCTTGCTAACCTGTGGGCTTTAATTAGGTCCTCAGACCCCAACCCCATCAGGATAGTCTAGACACACATAATCTACCCATTCTAATGCAGAAATTCTGTTAATAACTCCAGACCTATTAATTCGTTGGAAATTCTTCAAAACTTCACAATAGCTTCCTTCATAATAAGCTGAGGGTCTGAGTGTCTCGATCTAATATTCTAGATGGGGAGCCCACAGTGTCCAGGGATGGCCAAGAACTCCCTTCCTGGCTTATGGCCTTAGGTTAAATAGTTTGCCCCTGTAAAATGCTGTTGTTCTCCTGTAAAACAAGGGCAATGACCGTGCCTACCTCATTCGGTTGTTATGTGAATCAAATGAGAGAATATGTGCACATTACCTACCACTTTGTTAACACTCAATACTTGTTAGCAACTATTAAACCATAATTAACCATTGTTAAACTCCTTCATTGTTTTGGAAAGTCTGCCAAGGATAACATAACATTGTTTGCTGGTTTTATTGAGTTTTCGCTGGGCTTTGACTTTGGGGTCAAGACCAGGTTAGGAATTAAGCAGCATGAGGTCAATGATGATACTTATGTTTAAATGAGCTTGCTTTTAAAAGCCCCACAGTGGGAATTGGCAGGAATGGTCTCCCGAAGAGTGAATAATCTCTAGACATGTGAAACAGGGCCAAATGGCTTAAAGTAGGGCTATGACAACAGAGCCCCTGAGGGTGATCGAGTGGAAGTTTTACTGTGCACCTTTGGCCTTACCTGTGGGTAAAGATGGATCTAGTAAAGGCATTAAGACAAATAAGGTGATTGGAGAAACTGAGACACACAATGAAGAGTTTCATACATCTCCGTGTGAAGGTTCGGTTTAAGGCTACATATCAGACTTTTCCTTAGTCGGAATTTGTAACTGACCCCAGAGACCAGGAACTGTTCTACTGGGCCCCTGAGTTCTATAGCAGAAACATTGCTAAGATTCAGGAGTGGGAAAATTTTACAGCAAGTATTTTCAGGAACCCAGTTAGGAGCTGAGAGCTCCATCCTTATATACAAGAACCAGAAAAAAAAAATCCATAAATAATAATCTTCAATTTAAAGTACTTGTTTGGCAGATGTTATTAAACATTTACATAGTTCAAATCAAATAAGAATAGTTGTCATTTCATAGGTGCTCACACTAGATATATTTTGCCTGCACAGTGTTATTTCACTCATTTATCAGCAGTAGCACTAAAATCATTAGCCCCATTTTGTCAGTGAAGGAAGTGGGAATTAGAAAGTTTAAGGAATTTCCCTAAAATTACAGTGCTATTAGAAGCAGGCAAGGATTTGCACCAGATTTCCTAACTGCAAATCCTGTGCTCTTAACAGGTACATGGAAGAATTTATAGCCATTCAGTGAAGGAAGGGCAAGCTACCCTAATCCAAATAAAACTGCTTTTCACAGTAAATATGCATCTATTCAGTTCATCTAAAATATATTTTCAAATAATTAGATATGAAGGTATTAGGAATCTAAAAACTGAGCAAAGGATTCCAGACCCAATCTGCAGAAAAATACAGAGCTCGAAGGAAATCATTGGTGTTCAGGATTACTTTTCCCCCTTGGCCTATCTCAGTTTTGGAGAAAGTGGTCAAGTGGTTAACATAGGCGGTTGGCAGCTTTCTGGAACTTGGGTGATAATAATGAAGTAGAGGAAATTCCCCAACCAGGGTAAAAATAGAGGATAATGATCTGCCGTCATTTGGGTTGGAATCCTAAAGGTGCACTCTGGAAGAAATGGGGTCTCAAAAGTACACATACCCTCTAAAGGGATTGCAATATAGTTTAAAATCCCCCAACTTGTGAAATTGCATAATGATAATCCTGCATTGCTGATGTCCTCACATAGATGGCAGACTTGGACATACTCTTTGGAGAACAATAACATCACTCTAGGCTTCAAAGTATTTCTGTAAACTATTTTGCAAATATGATGTCAATCACATAAGGAAAAAAAAAAACTAGATATAGGGAGATAAATGAAACATTGGCTGCAGATACAATAGATAGGAGAAATAGATACCTGCAGGTTCCAAAAAAAGGAGTTACTAGGCACCAACCTTAAGAATACTATGTTTTCAATGTCCAAATTGATAAAAGGTATGACTGAGAAATTCGGTAAAGGACTAGAAACAGTACAAAACACCCAAATAGAAATTCAAGAATCAAAAATAATATTCCATATTAAGAATTCAGTTGATGGCTTTAACAACAGATACCTCTGAAGAATGAATTAGTTAACTAGAAGAAATACTAGAAGAAAATACTCGAAAAGAAGCTTCGAAAATTTTTAAAAAATCATTATTTCACAAGAGAGAAAAGGGAATGCAATGCAAGAAATTCTACCTTGCATGAAACTGGAATCTTAGAAGACAAAGAAAGAGAGAATGAATAGGTCAAAACAAATAAACAGATAATGGCTAAAAACTTCCTCAAACAAATGAAAGACAATAGACAGCTAAAAAGCCCTATGAACCCTAAATAGGATGAATAAAAATAAATCAATACCTGGACATGTCACAGTAAAACCACTGATAATTAAAGATGAAAAATAAAATTATTATTGCATCCACAACACACAAAAAATGAGGCTTTATCCTCATAGGAACAGCAATAAAATTGACAGCTTGCTTTTTAACAGGCATAGTAGAAGCCAGAAGACAATGATGTAGTATCTTCAAAGTGCTGAAAGAACTGTTAACCTAGAGTTTTAAACCAAGCAAAAATACCTTCCGTTATATTGGTAAAATGATGTTCCCACTGAAAGAAATAGATGGAACTCTTTGCTTTTTTTAATTGAGGTTTGAAAAATACAACACTGTCCTTTGTTTTCCAGAAGGGATTCTAGCATACGTTTTTCAAATTCATAGTTGATTCATTGGTATTATAAATATAGTTGTATTAAAGATATAATTAAAAAATAGAGTAACACATAAAGAGAACTTTTCATCAGAGAAACACAGTAAAGTACTAAATACTATTCTTTAAGCAGAAGGGAAATTACACTAAATGGAAACACAGATATAAGAAGAATGAGAGCAAGCAAAATGTAGAAGTAAACTAAATTAACTGTCTAAAATAGTCATGTCTTTTGGGTTTTAATATACAGAAAACTAAATATACGGTAACAACAGTATATAAAAGAGGGGGCAATAAATAAAGTGCTCTAAGGTCCTTGTATTTTCCTGGAAGAGGATAAACGTAAAAATTAACACTAGATTTTGATAACTCAAGGATCCATGTTTTATTATCAAGTCCAAATGAAAGAGCAGTAAAAACCATGTAAGTTTGAAGCTATGGAGGAGGAACATAGAATAATAATAATATACTCATATAATCCTAACAAGAACAATACAAAAATAAAAAAAAACGGATCAGAGCAAATAGCTGCTAGAAAATAGTATGTTTAAATCTTAATATGGATGTAATTAAATTAAATGTCAGTGGATTAAATTCTTCACTTAAAAGGCAAATTTTGTCAGGCTGAGTAAAAACCAAATAAATGCAGAGCTACATATTTAGAAGAAGCACATCTAAATATAAAAGACTAAAAAGAAGTATGGAGAAATGTTTTCCCTACAAACACTAACCCAAGGACAGCAAATATAGTTATATCTATACAAAAGAGCATATATATATATTTTTTTTTTGTGTGTGTGTGTGGGTACCGGGGGGTCGACCTCAGGACCTCGTGCGCCAGCAGGCGCCCGTGCCGCTGAGCGATATCACCGGCCCTTTTCTCGTATGTGGGTACCAGGAGTCGAACTCAGGCCCTCGGGCTTGCCAGGCAGGCGCTTACACCGCTGAGCCATCTCACCGGCCCAAAAGAACATATTTTTAAAAATAGAAATCATCATTGGCAATTAAGAGGGATAACTAATCATTACACCAGGGGCAATGCACAATGATGTAAGTATCCTAGATCGATGCATCTAACAACATGTCAACTAGATAAGGAAAAACTTGAAAACATGAAGGAAGAAAAGTTTATAATCTCTAAACCGAGAAATATTACCAAACCTTTTAGAAAATATAGAACTAGCAGACATATCAGTAAGAAGATTTGAACAACATTAGAAAATGTGACTGATGACCATATAAAGAACACCATATCAGCAATAGTAAATGAATATATTCTTAATCACACATGGAATACAGAATTGATTATATGTGGAATGGTAGAGGAAGTTTCAGCAATTTCAAAGTATCAAAATTATAGGCCTAGAGTAAGTCTTATGGTTGTAAAACAATTGAGCCGTAAAACAATTGAGCTGTAAAACATTTTGAAAAAAACCTGGAAAACCCTACATGTTTGGAAATTAATAAATATACATGATGGATGTGTCAAAGAAGGAATCACACTGGAAATTAGAAAATACTGTACTTTGAATTAAATGGCAACAAAAACTGTGAACATGAAAACTTGAAGAATACAGTCAAATCTGCACCTGGAAGAAAATGTGTCTATTAGAAAAGAAAGACAGTCAATTATCAGTGAGATAAGCACACACCTCAAAAAATTAGAAAAAGTGCTGGGAGTGGTGGTGCACGCCTGTAATCCCACCACTTGGGAGGCTGAGGCAGGAGGATCACTGCGTGTTCGAGGCCAGCCTCCATCACATTGTGAACTCAAGGCCAGCCTGAACTACACAGCAAGACCCTGTCTCAAAAAAAAAAAATAAAAAAGAAAAAAAGAAATTAGAAAAAGAACAATAACTCAACACCATACACATTGGAATGAAAGGAATAGTAAAGACAAAAGTAGGAATGGGTGGAGCAGAAAATGAGTATACAATACACAATAATGATCACCAAGAGGTGACTGAAAATACTAATGAGATTGGTAAAGTCCTACTGAAATTGATCAAGATAAAGAGATGGGGTACTATAGTTTGGATGTGGGGCCTCTCTCCTCAAATTTCATGTACTACAGGCTGGGTCCCTGGCCTTTTGTGTGGCTGGCAGGTTGTGCAACCTTTGGGAGGCGGGGCTGAGGGGACGTTAGGTTACTGGGGATGAGCCCTTGAGAGAAACTAGTGGTCCCAATCTTTCCTCTCTCTTTGCTCCCTGGCCTCCATGAAGAGGGTCGTTTAGCTCCCCTGCATACTCCCTGCCATCATGCCCCGCCTTGCCACAGTCCCAAAACAATGGAGCCAACTGACCATGAACGAAAACCTCTGAAACCAAGAGCCAAAGTAAACCTTTCTGGCTTTAAGTTGGTTTGTCCCAGGTATTTTGTTACAGTGACAGAATGCTGACTAACACATTATGTTATTGTATTCATAGAAAATAAAAATGAACCTACAGATAAATGACCGGAATGAATAGATTAACTTAATCAAACACCAGAGGGAAAAAAAATCTAACGATGTTTAAGATCTCTTTGCAATAAATTATTTGGCATTATTGACATAAATACAAGGAAACAAAATAAACAAAGAGATACACCATGTTCAGGTATCAGAAGACTATGTTAACACACTGATGCATATATTCAAAGTAACCCAGTTAAATGCTAATAGGCTTCTTTGTGTGTATGTGTGTTCATGTGTGTGAGATTTGGCAAGCTGATTCTAAAATGACGATGAAAACCGAAGAATTAGGAATAGAAGAGTCTCTTACAAAGGAGCAAGGTAGGATAAACTGACTGTGCCCACTGTGGGAGGTTACTACGAAGTCACAGTAATTAAAAGTGTGACTCTGAACCAAGAACAGACAAACAGACCAGTGGGACTGACAGGGCCACAAAAGAAAAGGACTTGGACCACAGCCAGAAGAGACATCACGGCTTGCATGATGGCTTCCCCCAGGTCAGGGCCTCTTAGGGGTGGAGCTGATCACTGGGATTTTTCGCTGGTTAATTACAATCTGCAGCTAAGCTTGAAAGCCACCTCCTCCAACACACGCACACGCGTGAGTATGCACGCGTGCATACCCCACCAATATGTCTCTCTAGGTTTTGGTGAGTCTTAAAAGTGTATTTATTCACCATGCTGGGGATTGAACCAAGGCCCTCCGACATGCTCTGCAACTGCTCTACCACCGAGCTACACCCCCAGCCCAAGTCTCTTTTTCTTTTTCTTTTTCTTTTCATTCAAAGCCCATTAGGAAGACGGCTAGTGGGAATACACCAGGCTATAAAACTTTATGAAATTCCATGCAAATATTTCTGTCTTTCCTCCAAATCCTCCTTTAATCTGCTTCCCCTTTCCTCCCCACCCTCTCTGGTCAAGCCTTTCATTTCTTCCTTATGTTATTTTTCTATTTTTCATTTTGTAGAACCATTTCCCCCTTCCCTCAGTTTCCTTCACCTCTATCTCTATCACTACCTTACTTGGCAAACAAAAGTCCTTTTGAAGATTCTCCCTAAAGGGGGAAGGAAAAATGGAAAGTACTTAAAATTTGATGTCTGCTGCCGCATCAGATACTGTTGTGCACGGTTTGAGGTCTCTCCCCAAATGTCTATCATCAATACGACCAGGAAATGAAAGAAGCTTTTCACTGTGGAATGAACCCAAGTACTGGGGGCTTTCCTAATGCTGGGCCCTAAGCGTGTGAGCACCCCATCCTGGAGTTGCTGCCTCCACAAAGCTGCCATCCACCCACTCTGTAGAGAAAAGGTAACCAAGGGCACAAAAATGCCACCTGGCTGCGGAGGAAAGGCTGACTTCTTGGGTGTGAGACCTGGGCTGTCGCACAAGGCCCAGACTCCGAAGGGCCCTGTGTGGGTTTCAAGCTCTGCTGTCAGCGTTTTGAAATTCTTAATAATTGATGAACAAGGCACTCCACATTTTCATTTTGCTCGGGGCTGTGCAAATGAGGTGGCCAGCCCTGTGCCGAGGGAGGGGGGAGGGAGGGAAAGGCTTTGCAGACTTGCTTGGTTTTACAACAAAAGCAAAACCTCTGGTGTGAGTCTGACTTGAGATACTTTCTCCGGCTTCTCAGAAGCCATTTCCTCTTTTCAACTCTCAGTTGTCCCCTTGAGTTTGGCAGTGGAGTGTTCACTTGCTGTTTTCCTGAACCTCTGGGGTTTGTTTCCTCTCACTCAATAGTTTAGTAATACCAAAAGAAGGTTCTTTGTCACCTGGCCCCAGTTGCCTGCCCTGGTTTGGGCTCCTCTTTCCTCTCCCTCATGCTGCTTCTTGACCTTGCACTTGACCTACTGACTTCCACAGCCCACCCCAAGGCTGTGCTTGGGCCACACAGAGCCTTCTCTGTTAGGGGAACGTGGCTCGCTCCTTCCGGCCTCTGAGCTCTGTTCCATGCTCTTCCTTCTGCCTGGAAGGCTCTTCCATCTTCTTGGCTTTCATCCCTTTAGAACCAACCCAAGTGGAAGAGGGCCCGGTCCTTTCCTACCCTGTCTTACTCTACAGCACCGAGGACACCTCTGTCATAGCAGGTCACACCGCAGAGTGCGCAGAATTGGTTCTTCTCACCCCTCCAGCTCTGCTTCCCTTATTCTAGATAAGTCAGTTCTTACCTTGGAGTAAAGTCACCATTCTTTCTAGAAAGATCTCCCCAAGGAGCTGCACATCCCTCTTCAGAGCCATGAACACGTGTTAGCATGATTATATCTATGAGATCACCTCTGTTTCACTTCGTTGTGGTGGCCTTAGAGCCTCGCATAGCTCAGGCTGTGTAACTGGCTCGATAAATGTTTGCTAACTTCAAGAATGAGTGAGTGAAAGTGTATGTACATAATCCTCTCCACTGGGGGCTTTTTCACTTTTTAAGCTTCTCTTTCTGATTTCCTTTCTAAACCCACTTTCAACACAGACTAGGTGCTCCAAGGTGTTTGCTCAGGACATCAGAATCTGAGAGGACTTCTGTGATCATCAAGTATCCTCTTAGGTGTCACCCCAGACCCAGGCTTGGGATAGATCTGCATAACTTCAGTCCCAACTTGAGGCTGCATTCTTCAAGTGTGACTAGGGGGATCTGGCCGAGAACCTTTCAGGTCCAAGAGGATGAGTTTCTCTTTATGTCATAATAAACCTTATATCGTTGCCTAGAGAATGACAGGAAGCAATGGAAAATGCAGAAAACTGCAACTGCCAAGGGTATAGAATTATACTAAGCACCACAGGCGAGATGGTGCTTTGGAAAAACACCAGGAACAGTCCCTGAAAGTACTGTTCTTGTTATTTATGGGGTGGGAGGGGCTGGAGTGTTCATGACGACCCCCTCTCTCCTCGCTCCATCTTCTTCCCATGATCTCGGGCTCTTACTTTCTACCTCCTGTTCATCAAGAACCTGTGTGTGTGTGTGTGTGTGTGTGTGTGTGTGTGTGTGTGTGTGACGTCTGATATCTTTCTTTCCAGGAGCTTCCTGCCTCCCTATCTTATGACGGGTCTTTTCCTTCTTGTGGTCAGCTCCAACTTCTGCCTGGCCCTCCTTTCTTCCAAGAAACCAAGAAGAAGTGGGGGCGTCTCTCCTTCCCATGCCCCTCTGCTCCTTTGAAGAGGTTGTCTCCCCTTCTTTGTCAGGTATTCCCAGGGGTTCCAGGATTTCTCTCTCCAAAGTACTGAGGAAATTGCAAGAGGCACAAGACCAATATGTGTAGGACCAGCAAAAGAACGCAGAGAGTGACCTCAGACTGAGTGCTTACTACAGGCTGGAGATATGCTAGAAAGGTACAGAGAAATCAATTCAGAATCCATAAACACAAGGAAGAATATTGTTCTAGCCAGACCTGAACTCTTTAAAAATGGAACAGGATAATTTGAGAGTGAGCTCCCGACCATTAGAAAGGTTCCCACGAAGGCTGAACTTGCAGGGTTGATGGAAAGGGAATTTCTGCACTGGGGAGAAGGTTAGCTTTTATGGTTTTTCTTGACTTTTAAGCTTCTACAATTTTATTATAGGGTTATAACCCCATAATGAGGTTTATATTTCAAAATACTGTACTTAATTAGTTGTTTCTCTAAACTCCTTCTGAAGTAAATCAGCTTCATACAGTGGTAATTAGTTTATTGGTAGAAACAATGACAAAGCCTGAAACACACATATTTTTGTAAATGTGGCAAGGACACAAGAAAGGCTGACTATTGCTACTCTGGCATTATTTTCCATAAGTGAGATCTTTTAGTATCCCTGAGAGGATGTCAAAGTAACTTAATCCAGTTAATGAATAATGTGAAAATAAAGAAATAATTAATAAAATAGAATATTCTAAAAATGCTGGAGCCAGATTAATCAGTCTTCAGGCAATGGAGCATGAGTTTCTTATTAATTGACATTCTTACAATTGGAGTGAACCCAGAAAACAAGATTATATTTCAGAACACGACTGTAGGATTTTGTAAGTCACAGTTGGTTCTTTGGCAGGGTTGACTCTGTTGGGACACATAGCTAGGACATCTGGTAGACCTGAATTCATGTGGCAATGGCACACTCAAGGGGCTGTGGCTTCTCTAATCAGTGCTTGATAATGATCAAAACATGCTATAATGGCTCAACCACACAAGGTCTTATTTCCCTCCAAAATATACAGATCTAGGTAGGTGGCCCAGAGCTGGTGCGATGGAGTGAGGACATCATCACAGACCTCCTCTCCTTTGAACTTCAGATCTGCCAGCCTTTGGTCTTGAGGTCCACAGAGCTGCTCCCCCTCAGGCTCAAACAGCATCCTGGACAGGAAGATGGAAGAGACCTAGACGAAGGGATGGTATCCACTCCAGGAGAGCGAAGCATTCTGAGAGATTGCAGCAGGCGTAAATGGGTGTCTCACTGGCCAGCGTGGTATCACAAGCCCGGCTCTTGCTAAGAGATACTTGGAAGCACAGTTCTTTTAGTAGGGATTATTACTTCTCCAAGTTGGACCTGAGTTTTGTTGTTGTGAAGGGGGTCAGATGGACATCTCGTCGGCAGCCGTGAGAGTCTGCCTCTACTTGGTTGTCTTCTATTCTGATGAGGTGACTCCTTGCTCTTTGTGTCTTCTTCTGCTGCTTTGGCATCCTCTGGGGTTGATTATGAGCTGTGGGCGACGCCTCAACCTGAGGGGTCTTGGGGGGTGTTATACTGCTCCTCTTTACCCATCTGTTCTTAACCCCTTAAGATGCAATGTTAAATATTGCTCTTGGGCCAGTGAGATGGCTCAGTGGCATAAGCGCCTGCCTGGCAAGCGCGAGGTCTTGAGTCCGACTCCCGGTACCCACATTAAAAAAAAAAAAGTGTTGCTCTCTTCGGGCTGTGAGTCACAGTTGCTCCTCTTACATTTTCCTTGTCCTCCCAAGGCTGCCTGGGAACATCAAACCCTGCTTGGATACTCTCCTGGGGCCATAAGGAAAGATCTTGACACCTTCTTCCTTGTGCTTTGACTTCTTTCCCACGCATCCCCCGCCCAGTGACACCTGACCCAAGTCTCTTTTTCCTGGACTCAGTGCTGCCCTTGCTGCCTGTTAACACTTCCCAGGCAGCACAGCACTCCTGTTTGGGAAAGACCAACTGAGATTTGTTTAAGCCAAAAAGGAGGTCCTACCTTTAAACAAGAAAAGGTTTATGGCTCCCCTGACATACTCCAGGGTTCCTTTCTTGCAGATTCTGGGAAGAACCACTGAAAACAAGACCCAGACGTTTTAGAACTGTCAGAGAAGAAGAGTGTCCAGTATGGCCTTCCTGGGTTTCAAAGGAAGACACTGAGCCCAGAGAAAGAGAGAGAGAGAGACACAGGAAGTGTCTTACTCCAGGTGTGGGTATGACAGAGCTCTGGGGGAGAGGTGAGGGTCACAGAATTGCAGAAAGGGCTAGAAGGAACTCTCCTGCTTTCTACCTGAGTCTGTGTTGTACACACTAGATGTGATCAAACACTATAGTGCAAGTATAAATTTTAGAAAATTTATTATGGTAAAAAACACATTGCCATGAATCAAACACACTTATCCCATTGTGCCTGTCACTTTCTGAAGCAGTTCTGGAAGTCCTCTTTCATGAGTGTCTTTAGTTACACAGTTGTGGGTGCCCGGATGCCCTGAATTGGCTCAAAACATTGACATTTCATGGTCATTTTGACTTGGGGGAAGAGCCAGAGTTGCACAGTGCCAGAACTAATGAATAAGTTCGATCAGGACACACTGTCACATTTGTACAAGGCTGTCTTTCTGTTGGATGGCGTCTGGCAACAATATTCACTGTATTTTTATCAAATCTTGTAAAGACATTCATGAAAGAGAACTTCCAGAACTGCTTCAGAAAGTGACAAGAAGGATGGGACAAGGGTGTTGAAAGTGAGGGGGGGTATTTTGACAGGGACTCATGGCAATGTGTCTTTTAGTGTTATAATTATTTTTAAATTAAATCACTCCCTCTGTCCTTTGATCACACCTCGTACCATCATCATTTAAGCACCTGTAAGTGTAGAATGCTCCAAAGCCACAGATAATTAAGGCGAAAGTGATGAGTGGTGACATATGGTGTTGTGGCTACCAGATCCAATCCCCGATCTGCCATGCTTTGGTTAGTGACAATTATCTGCAAAAGAAAACCATGGCAACATACCTTATGTGCTTTTGGGAGGACTAGATGGAGTTCATACTCAGAACAGGACCCAGTAGAAAGAAGTACAGAAATGTTTCGCTTTTGTTATTGTTAGTTATCTCCTTAGCAGGTTCTGAATCCTTGAATCTTGCATAGCCGGCCAGGGCACATCTTAAAGAAGCATGACAAAGAACCAGTGGGAATATTAAGTTTTCAGTCAGGATGGTTGGTTCTTGTTACCAGCAGCAAGGGATTTTCTCATATCACAAAATAAAAGGATTGTTCCCCAAATCGGTCAGCATGACATGAAATACACGATCTGTGACAGGAGATGCTTTTCTGGCCTGCTTTTAGGAATGGTCTGTCTTTCCTGTCTGTATTTTTATCTTCAGTATGAGTGTCTACTTTGTTTTCTCTTTTCAAAAATGAGGTAAGCTGAACCTACCTGTCTCATGTACCAGCTCTATAAGAAATAGTAACACCAAAGATAAATATCCACAGAATTCTTACAGCCAATCAACTTTTTTCTAAAGGACTCCTAAATTTGGCCCTATTCTAATTCTTTTAACAATGTTATGGTAGCTGACCACATTTTGAAATTATCTTTGTCTTGCTTGGTATTTGAAGGGCATGAAAATTTCCCCTCCACTTCCTCACCCTCTCCCAGGGGTCATTTTTCCCTCTCTTTTCTCTGCCCAGCTTGCCCTTTGACCCCGCCTAGCTCTGCTGTTTCCACAGACTTCTGAATCTAATTAATGTCTTAGTGGCTATATAAATGAGTTATGCAGGCAGGAGGATGTTGGAAACTTTGAGGAAAGTGCATTCTTTAGGGAAAGCCTGGTTTTGTTAAAGAAAATAAAGGAATGCACATACTCAGGGGTAGAATGTTAGCAAAATGTAAAACCCCAATCCGGCGTTCACACTCAATAAATATCTGTTGCCTGATAAGCGGATGAAACCTGGGGAACATCTATGCTGACATCTGGATGATAATCAGTCATTATGGAAGCTGGCTGAGGGGACAGATTGTTCAAATACACTGCTATCCTAAATCGGCTTCAGCTACCCAACCAGGGTGTTGGCCTCCCTTCCCCCTTCGCTCTCTTTTCCAGCCAGTTTCCAGCCATCTGCAGGGAGGATGTCCTCAGGGGATCTCTCCAGTGACCCTGGCTCCCTGGGCCCCAGAATGTACTACAGCGCCCCAGGACAGCGGGCGAGCAAGGAGGAGGCGCCAGAGTGCTGAAGTTCTCCGGCAGAGGAGACTGTCAGAGAGCCCAAGGCAGAGATGGTCCCTATGCCCCATGTTTCCATGGAAACATAGGAGGAGTGATGACAGCCAGCACAGCCGCACCATCTGCTCAGGACCTGGTGAATGATGAACAAAATAGAAAGGCATCTCGGATCCCAGGCTAGAAACCACTCTGAGATACCTGTAGAGAGAGGGAAGAGCCGGAGGACACTAGAGCCCCTAGGTGGATTGAAAATCCATGCTGTCCTGGGGCTTGACATATTAGCATGTAATTTGCAAGCAGAAAGCCTAGAGGGTTTATCCTGCAATCCCTAGGTACAGTTATAAACACCTGAGAAATCTCTGGAAGGAGAAGCACACAGGCCGATGCCTCTGCAGCTTCGCTGGAACAGGAGAGAATGGTGCTCTGACACACAACGCTGGAGAGGACGGAGCTGAGGCTGGGGAAGCTTACTGATCCTTCTGTCACCCCCTAGCAAGGCCACCTGCAGAGCTGGCTTTTATTTTTTTTTTTTTCCTGGGGAAATGGTGGGATCACAAAGAGGGAAAATACTACCTGGTCACAAAAGCAACCTGAGCTGCGGCCAACATGTCTTTAGCATGAGGCATGAATTAATAAAGCCATGCAAGGCTTTTCTCACAATCGTATCTAAAGGGAGATCTTAGTGAGATGCCACTGCTTGCTTAGGGTGGATGGAGGAGCCGCCAGCTGCAGGTGGGCAGGGCGTGAGGTCTTCACCAAGTGCACACCTGTGCCCCAGACCCAGCAGGATTCATTCCCTAGTGCTCTTATTTCGTGCATTCAGCCTAAACGTGCTAAGCAGCCGATGAGAAGGGCAAGCGGCTCCTCTCATTCAGTGGCCCTGTTGGAGCTGGGAGGTTCGACTCAACTCATGAGATGCTTGTGTCTTCTTGGGGAAATCTTGGGTCCCAAGATCAGTGGGACACACAAAAGCCACAGCAGCTTCGTAGGAACCGTCATTTTGAATTTTAATTTTCAATTTAAGCTCTCTCTTGGTCCTTCACCCCCTCCCAATCTTCGCTTTAAATCCTGGCATTCTGATCCTAGAAAGTTCAGTCACCCACCCCTCCCCTTCCTTTGGATTAGGGTTTAAAGTTTTGACCACTAGATGAAGTGCTTGCTTTGGTTCACGCACCTAGAAGCAGGAGGATAACAGGAACATCTTCAAAAACCAGATAAATAAAAAGTTCTCCCCACAAAGGCTTTCATGAACTGTTCCCCATTTTCCTTGTACAAACTATTGATTTAGATTTATTTCCACCACAGCTTAAAAAAAAAGATATATACTATTACTTGGTTTTCTTCAAAAGCTCCCATTCTCCAAGGGGACCCTATGCAGAAAAACATACACCAGAAATAAAAATATGAATGTAACTATCAGAAAACAACACTTAGGCCTGAAGAAACATTTTAAAGTGCCCACAGTGAAACTGCCTCAGCTCAAGTACATTCGCATAGCAACACAAGGCCCCAGAGTTCAGATTCAGGTATCAATCTACCCATTACTCTGGAGCTTTCTTGGAGGGAACTTTTATGAATATGCTCTGCAACCAACTCTAAAGCTCCCTTTCTCTCTCTTTCCCTTTCTGGAAACTTCTATTTATCTTCAGCCTCCATGATGAGGGCAAATCTATATCTCGAGCGCAAAGCCCGCGTAGGACGTGCAGTAAGCAAGGTTCTGTTTGTCCTCCTTTGCATAAACAGATGTGGAGGGAAGGGAAGGGCAGCCAGATCCCCGAGAGGGCCAGGAGGTCTCTTCTGGAGAAGCTTCCCAGCTGCAGCCAGGAGCCAGAGGAACAAGACATGTGTCTGGTTCAGCCTTGGAACTTGCAGTTCTTAGACAGGGGCTGTTCCCCGGCTGCCCCTTCCACCCTCCACCCCCAGCCTTTGTTCCTGGGAACGCTGTCTCCATGTGACGTGTAGCTCTCACTTTGCCAGAGCAAACATTTCCAGCAAGGCTTATGCTAAGGAGATACTGTATTGGGACACAATATTTTTTCCCCCTCTGTAGACTGGGGTTTGGGAAGCCAGCCCTTCACACCTGTACTTTTCCCTATATTCATATCCTCTTTGTTCTTTTGTATCCTTGTTACTACTTCTAACTAACGAGGGAGGTTTTTAAGGGTGGGAAGTGATCAGCTTGTAAAATAACAATTCCGTGTCCTCAGAGTATGTTGAGGCAGACTTTATCTTAATTTGGCGTTTTACACTTTGCCCTTTAGTTATGGACGCTAATAAAGCAAAGACTACTTCGGAGCTGGGGGAGAGGGGTGGGGCCGAGCACTTTGCAACCCCATCTCAAATAGGAAAGAATTCTCCCTGGCCTTTTGACCTACTACCTGTGTCCAGAACTTAGTGTGTTCATCCTCTTTCGGAGGTGGGTGAGGTGAGGAGGGGCGGGGGTCCTTAGGTCTGACCCTGGAGGGACCCTGGGACTTCCCCCCAAGAGTCTACATTTCTGGCGGCCCCAGACAGCGATGCTTCTTGTCCAGAAAAGAAACAAAGGATAGAAGCAATGAAAGGGCTCCCTAGGGCAGGGCATGTGGGGTTTGGCGCAAGCGTGAGGTATACTGCATCGATCTGCACTGCTCTCTCCAGGAATTCTGGGGACTCCGGAGCCAGGCTCCCTGAGCTGTGGCCAACGACTGGTGGAGCCCAGGGACCCAGGAGGAGTTCCCGGTTTCAGGCCAGCAGTGGAGAAACGGAGCTATGGCCCGATCTCCAGACTCTCAGCCGGTCCACACCAAGGAGTGAGGGTGGAAAACATTCTTTAAAACCAGGAAAGCGATAGTGACAAGGACTTGAATTTTTTGGAGCCATTCTGATACTCTGCTATCCTTCCAGCTGACACTGCCACTCTCCAGGGAAGTTTGCAAGGGACACCCAGAGGCCTCCCCCGTGTGTGTGTGTGTGTGTGTGCACGTGTGTGTGTTCGTGTTTGTGTGTGTGTGAGAGAGAGATCGCCCAGTTGGGGGCCAGTGGGCCCCCCCCCAACCAGCCAGACTGCAGCTGAGTACAGGTCGTTTTGGAAGAGGTTTCCTTTCCTCCACTTCTCTTTATTTCACTTAACTTACTGACTCCAGATATTTGAACCGATTTGTTTACGGCGCGGCTGCGGGCTGCACAGTTAACTCTCACCGCGCCACAGGGGATTTCCCAGCATCCACCCCCAAACCTGCAGCCTGCACCCCGACCGCCCGCCAGCGCGGTGCAGGAATCCAGTTCGGGGCTGCACCCGAAGAGCGCGCAGCCGGGACCCGGCCGGGCGAGGCGGGTGAGGCCGGAGGACAGGGATGCGGCAGGCCGGGCGGGCTCAGCATCCCCCTGCCCTGGGCGCCGCCGCCGCCGCCTCGCCGTTCCCTCCTCCTCGCTCGCGGCCCCGGGCTCCCCCCGCCCCCGGGCTGCAGGATCCGAAGGATCCCGGGGGTCTGGGAGGAGGAGGGCGGCCGGGAGCGGCGCGGGGAGCGCAGGGGCGCGCGGGGCGGGCGCGGCGCGGGGCTCGGGGCGCGCGCACCTCGGCCTCGCCGCGCACACGCGCTCCCGGAGGAGAAAGGGGCGGCGGGCGGGCGGCGCGGAGCCGGGCGGCCCCGGGAGGCGGCGGCGGGCGGGAGGGGGCGGAGCGGGGCGCGCGGGCCGGGGGGCGGCGGCGGCGGCGCGGCGAGCTCGCCGCTCTCCGCGAGTGTGCAGCGCGAGCCGGAGCGGGTGAGCGCCGGGCGGGCGGCCGGGCGGGGGCTCGGGGTGGCGGCCCGGGGGCGGCGCGCGCGCGGCCGCGGCCGGGATGCACCTTGAGCGGCGCCTTTCCTTGCAGCGCGCGGGCGGCCCGAGCCTTGGAGGAGGCGGCGGCGGCGGCGACAGCGGCGGCGACGCTGACACCTCCCACCATGGACAGCTTCGACTTAGCCCTGCTCCAGGAGTGGGACCTCGAGTCGCTGTGGTGAGTCCGCGTGCCGGCCGCCGCGGCCCGGCGGGGGCGAGAGGGGACCCGGCGGCGGCCCGCGCGTCCTCACCTGGGCCGGGGGCCGGGACTGCGCGGCCGCCGTGGGGGCAGGGCGGGTGGGTCGGGGCGCCCGCCGCGCGGCCCGGCTCCTTCCTGCCTCCCCGCTGCTGCACGCGCGGCCGCCCGCCCGTCTGTTTGCTCCGGGTCCTGTCCTCTCCCCTCGGTGCTGCCCGCCCCAGCCCAGGCGCCGGGGATCTGGGTGCCAGGGCAGAGCGCGGCCGTGGACAGAAAAGAGGCGGTTTTTAGAACGTGTCACTAATGCCCGGGGATCCACCCTCGGCCCCCGGCCCCTCTCCACTCCCTGCCCTTTGATCGCGCCCCTTCCCTGCTCTGCGAGAGCCTCGGGCTTCACCCCCGCGACCCCCCGGAGTTGGCGCTGCTGAAGTGCCCTCCGAGGATGTTCCAGCCTCCTCCCTGCCCGCCCCACTCTGGGCGGCTGCACCCCTCCGTCTGTCCCACCCGCTCCCACCCGAGCCGGAAAAGTGGGCGCGCAGGGCAGGAGGGGACTGCGTTTGTCTCTCCGTGCGGGAATTCCAGGGGCCTGGGCGCGGGAGACTCCTTTCCTGGAGATTCACCATTCCTCTGGGCCCTTTCTTCACACCCCGCCACAGTTGCACTCCTCCTCCTCTCCAGCCCCAACGCCCTGCGCCCCTGTGTCCCTTTATGCCGCGCTTACAGCTCGCAGCCTGGGGTGCACGCTGGGTTCTGTTTGCGGGGCTCTCGCGTTAAGGGGCTGCTGTAGGTACATCGCAGGTAGAAGCAGTTTAATTCCAATTGCGGGTGTCTTAAAAATCCCATTGGCTGCTTCAGCGTCCCTCTTATTACCCCTACCCCCCTCAACCCCCACTATCTCTTCAGTGTTTGCAACGGACCCCATTCAGGTGGTAAAATTACTGCCTGCATATTCCTGGAGGAAGGGACCGTGTGCTACGTTTAGTATTTACGGGGAAGAACATCTGCTGGAACAGGCATATTAACTGCACTCTGTTCTGCCTCTGGTAATCGCTTATGGTAGAACTGAGCCCTCCTCCCCCTTTAATTCAGTAAAGAGTTCACATGTGTCTAAAACTGCAAGTGGTGTGCACATGAATATGCAGTGCCCAATTTTAAAGCTAAACTGCTGTATGATTTATGGCTCATATAGATGATATGTGGCTATGTGGGTATTTTCGGTGATTTAGGCTTCCAGTGACTTTTATTTTCCTAAAGACAGGTGTAACAAAATAAACTAGACACAAAGCTAGCGCGTTATCGAGCAGTTTCTTAGAAAAGATCCGATGGTGAGTAGGTAGGCGCAATGCTGGCGTCTATAAAACACGTAAGGATGGGCCCTAATGTAATAAAACTTGTATATATTACACTAGGAACTTCAAAGAGCCAGTGTAGAAAGAATCTGAAACACGTTATTACTCTGTAAAAGTTGCTAATTACTGTGTTGCTGCTCTGGGGGTTATTTCAGCCTTTCATTTACAGATACCTATTATTTTACACGTTTACATTTAGAAATGTTGGTCTCTGGCAGAAATTCAATAGGTTTCCAGATAGCAACTGTACTTTAAAAATGACTTTTGCTTTTTAAAAGGCAGTCTTCCACAATCCGAGGGAAGGACTTATTGTTTTGGCATATTTTAATGCTACTGGTCAGCTTGCTGACTCACACTGAACCGCCTCATGATTTCTGTAAGTAGGATTTTGAATTTATCAGCCATAATCTGTGGACTCTTCCAGCCTGGGCTCTATTTTCCTTTGCATTCCTAGTTCCCAGCTGAATTACCTGCAGACTGACGCAGAATTAAATGTCTGTTGATTTGACTTGAAGTTTATATTATGTACAATATTTAACTAATATTCTTGTTTTTTGTTTTTTTTTTTTAACGTGGGTATCAGGAGTCGACCTCAGGACCTCCTGCTTGCCAAGCAGGCGCTTATGCCGCTGAGCTATCTCACCGGCCCAATATTCTTGTTTTTTAAATAAGCATTATTAGAAAAACTACTGTACATGCAATCAGATTTTAATACATCAATTTTTTGACTCATAAAAACACGTGAGCTTTCTTGATTAAAACAGAATAGGACAGTTGGGCTTGAGTGTTTCTCATTTTGCAGCTATAGAATTTACATCTGACAAAAGCTTATATGTTTCTGATAAGTTAAAGATAAACCAAAATCCTTTAGTATGCATTTCTAACATGGTCAGACATTTTCTCAGTTAGGGGTCAACTTTTGGATGGTATTTTATTTATTTCTTATTTTTATGAGTCCGTGTTTGCAGTACACAATGGTTACATTCATCGTGGGGAGTTGGTCCATGGACATAACACATGGTTCTTTTTACTTCCCCTTTTCTTCCCTACTTGGTATTTTCAAGCTCAATTTTATGATTTACTTAAACATTTAAGTTATGGTTTACTTTTAAGCTTATAAGTGATCTAAGATAACTAATATTTGAGTACTTTTTGTGTATTTGATATTTTTATATTTATTTCCTTGTTTGACTCTCACAACAACCCTGGAAGTGGAAAATGGTAGAAGTCCCATTTTACAGATGAGGACACTGAAGATTTTAACTATTAAATGACTTTGCTGACACTTAAAATATGATATCAGACACTTAAAAACTAGTATGTACTGAACACTTACTATTTGCCAGACGTTGTTCTAGGTACATTTCATGTTTTAGCTCATCTACCTCACAACAACCTTACAAAGCAAGTACTGTTAAGAGGCCCATTTTACAGAAAGGGAAATTGAAAATGTGGGAGATTAGGTTATCGGCCCAAGGTCATACATTAAAAATGGAGGATCCATATTTGAACCAAGAATTAGCTTCAAAGCCCGCTTTTCTGACTTAAAATCCAGTGCATTTTCTAGAATATTGCAGATGTCTCATGATTTATGAAAGGGGCTCTGAAATTAATTATAGAGCAAAGCTTGATGGAATAAAAATTAAGGTTCTGTTAAAATACCAAAGAAAGAGAAGTTGTACGATAAATGGTATTGCTCTAACATTAAACATCTGAAAACAAAATACCATGATTTAGGAAATGATGCCTGTCATTTATAAATTAACTTATCAAAGTAGATATACATTTTTTGAAAAGACCATTTGAATACTTCTTCCATTAATTCATCACAGGAAAACACTTTTCTCTCAAGGGGGAAGGGGGAGGTACAGATTAATAGCAAAAGAGAATCTTATTTTAAAGCCCTAACAATTGGGGGTATCATTTTCCAATAAAACCAATTGGCATTTTATTAGCTGTGAGTGTGGCTTTGAACTTGAGGGTGCTTATTCTAGCGGTCACAGAGTACCCTCAAATGACTGCAGAGATAATATGAAGGGAAAAGGTCAAAACTATTGCACATAATCAATAGAGACAATCAATTGTCAATTCAAGGACCACCCGCTCTGCCTCCTTGCACACTGTCACCCCATTCTGAAATACCCACACTTAGGCTTCGAGCTGGGTCTTTTTAGTGTGAGTTGGCGGTTGACTGTTCTTTTCAGCCATACCTTAAAGTGGAGAAGAGCAGCCCTCCTTGCTGTTTCTAATTCTCCTTCCCATTTCTAGACTGAAGCCAGAGTGGAGAACTTGGAACACAGCCAAGGTGCTTATTCTCCACCCAGCTCTTGTGCAATAAAGTTGAATCCGGAGATTTGGGGATTCTGTACGTATTCAGAGACCAAATTACAGAGGAACATGCACCTCTGCTCAGTCTCCCCATCTGTTCCCTTCTGCTCTTTCTCCTGTGTTCCACCAACTATAGGTCATACAAGCCATTCCCAGGGCCTTTAAAATAATGACCATCCCTCCCCACAGGCTCACTGTTGCTTTCATTTATCCACTTCGCAAATCTTTCTTGGTCATCTGTAAATATAAGACCTTCTGCTGGTTGCTGTAGGGGACACAAAGATGAACATGGGTTGTGCGTATTGTTGAGTTGGAGAATGAGACAAGTACTTACATGCAAAAGGATATTTTTGTCACTGGCCAGTTAGAAAAGATACCATGTTTGGGAGTAGGATGGGTGGTGAAGGAGGGAAAGAGGAAAAATTGAGTTTAAAAAAAGAGGCTTCCATGGAAGAGGTGGCCTTTGAACTAAGCTTTGGAAGATGAATGGGATTTTTACAGAGAGTGGGGGTGGGGGTATTGAGAAGACATAGAGGCATCTTGGGCAAAGAAAGAACTTGAACAAAGGCTTTCATGGTGTCCCTGAAAGATCCCTTTATGAATCATGGCGGAATTACCTATACCATGTATTTTAAAGATGCAGAACTTTGTAATCATGAGATGGTTTCAGTGAATAAGGAAAGTTTTTCAAAATGAATTCAAACTTGTATTTAACCTTTCTTAAGTATGAACACATTTGTGTTATTGGAGACAACTCCAAAATGAAACAGCAAATATTCAGATCCTGTTAGTCACTCTGCCCGTCTTCTCTGTAGCTTCACATTAAGCCAGAATCCATATTCTTTTGTTCATTATACTTTATATTCTTTAAAATTGGAACCTTTGAAATTGTAACACATGGCTTGTTTCATACTCATCAATTTGTTCTACTGAAAGCATTCACAGAATATTAGCTATTACTATAGGATAGGTCCTCCAGGGGAGTAGCTTTTAAGGGTTTTAGACCACGACCTACAGTGCGTTTGACATTGCAATCTAATGCCTGTGCACATGTCTACCCATAACTGAAACAAGTGTTGTGAAATAACACTTATTCTTATTGTGTATGATGGATGTTGAGATTTTCTAGCCTCTTTTCTTTTGAAAATTTCCACCCATGTTAAAACCTGCAGTTTAAAACCCTAGTGTAGGGAATCCAAAGGGGAGAGAGAGTGTGTGTGTGTCCTTTAGGAACTTAAAAGCCATGCACATAAATATCTTCCATACAAAGTGACACTGCCCTTGGGGGGTGGTGTGGGCATATCCTGTCCAGAGAGTAAAATATTCCTGGCCGAGTGACATTGGATATGGATCCTAGGGAAGGAGAATTTCAAGAGGAGTTAAAAGAGAGGAAAATCCACATGGAAGTAAGGTGGGAACAGATGTGTGGAGGGAATAAAATAGGGAGCTTGTTTGAAGGTGTTAATTAAGCAGGGCAGGTAGGGGATGGAGCACACTCCTGTCTGGGAGAGGAGGCTGAGGCAGAGCCACAAACAGTTCAGTCTCCACAAGGATGCTTCCCAGTGTACCCAGGGATGCTCTTGGCTCTTCTCAAATCAATCGCCCGTGGACATGCCCAGGCCATGGCTTCCTGCAGGCCCCTGTAGGTCAGGTTTCCCAGGCTCTTCACAGAGCCAGAAAGCTCCTCAGATCCCTGATCTTGGCTCTGGATGTTTTCCTCCAGCATCAGCAAACATTTTAAGCTCCTAGGCCTATCCCTTCCTGTAGCCCTCCTGGGTTAAACTGCTCACCTGTACATGAAAGGCCAAGGAATGCAGAGTGCATTGGGTGAGTGAGCCCCAGGTATCCTGGAGATGATTAGTCAAGAGTAGCCCAGGTCAGCTGTGCTCACTCTCGTTGGCCAAACGTGATCGAGTGGTTGGCTGCCAGGCTTTCATTGGCTGAAAATCTCAGCATATCAGAGCGTGGGAAAGGGCCTAGGCAGGTGTGAGGGTGAAAACCTTTCTGAGAAGAATGAGGTGTCCAGGGATAGAAGGGGGTGCGGGCTGCAGGGACAAAAGGGCTGGCGGCCAGCAAGAAGGAGGCAGAGAGGGGTCGATGGCGAGTGTCCACCGGTGGGTAGCATGGTCTCGGAGCCTTGTGTGGGGTGTTTGTTGGAGAAGGCTGGCTAGAGGGACTGGTTAGTGCAGGTCGCAGAAGTTAGGGGTTTGAGTTCGGGCTCAGCTGGGCACCACAGGACAATGGTTAGAATGCATGTCGGATGTGCGGATGGGTTTTAACCAAATGTCTTTTGATGACGATGAAGATGAGTATTCTGTGTGGGGAAATGATTCCTTCCTGTGCTCCACATTCTCTTTTGTGAAGACGTAGGAGGGTTAGAAAATGCTAAGAATCTATTTTGGGAGAATGTCCTTGAGAACCAGAAAGGATCTAATCCATGACACTTCAGATTAGCAACTTGAATTGGTTTAATATAGGTTTAAATAATTGTCCAATTAAGAAAAATTAATTTCTGTATATGGGATACAGGATTTTTCTGTGTGTGTTTGCAAATGTGATTTTCAAGCTGGCATAGATTTCCCTGTTTAAAATTTCCGTATTTGGGGAATAAAGCCTTGGTGGCAAAATCAAGACCATAAAAGACAACTTTAATATCATTTAATGGTAGCGTAATGTTTCCTTGCTTTATTTCAAAGTGAGATCCAAAAACTTATTTTCACTTTTCGCTCTTCTCTTTTGTCTGGTGATTTAATTGATGTTTGTGAATTCAACTGGCTCCAGCCAACCTTTCTTTCTGTTTGGCCCTGGGCAGCTCACAATTTTTCTCATTTCCTATTCTCAATCTTGGTTTAATCACTTACAAAATGATGGCACTTATCCCGGCCTACCTCATCAGGTTGCGCTGGTGAGTAATAAAAGTGTCAGTTGCCCTGCCAGTGCCAAATGTAGTTCTTTTGTACCCTTTGCTTCCTTAAAAATGTCTCTTTTTTCATAGACAAGGGAAGATAGAGAAAGGCCGCTGCCGGGTCACATTGAGCTTCCGAGTGGTGCAGAGTTCTGTCCCTGGCGATGGGACCCCAGAGATATCTTTGAGGGGAGGTTGGTGGTTTTTCATAGTTCTGCATCACAGTCTAGCAGACAAATATGCCCTTACTTATGGTTGTACTATTAACATATATAGATAGATGAACCATTGCATAATCTTTGATGTTTCTCTGAGAATGTATTATATTACCAACCATTACATCAAATGACTTCATTTGGCACTGTGGGTCTCATTAAATTATGTCAGGCTAACCATAATTTAGTTTCACTGGAAACAAAATACACAGCTAGACCGGGGACAGAGGCTACCATACTGTCCAAAAAACAAAATGGGTTTAATCTGAGGAAACTAACTCCTGGGGACATGACAAGGGACACTCCCGTGTGTGAGGATTTTTCACCAGAGGAGAATAGGATTGTTCCGGGTCGCTCCAGGGCTTGAGTAAGCTCAGATGTGGTGTGGGCTGTCTCAGAGCATAAGGAGTCCTTGGCTTTGCAGAAAGACATTGCTGGGTAGATGGACCAGCAGCAATGGGTTATCTGTGCGAATCCTTCCAGCTTCAAAGTTCTGTGATCATTCCCGTCACAACGGAGAGGGACTCACAGAGTGCAGGAGTCATTATTTGTATCCACTTGTGTATTTTCCCCTCTGCAATTTATCCACTCACATGGAGAGAAAGGTAAGGAGGGTACTTAAACTTTTTCACATAATTTCTCCCCGGGAGACTCATTGTTAGTGGCGGTAAACAAAAATGACTGTGATTTGGCGACCACGCTAGCATAGCAGCTCCGTTTAGGGTTATGTGCTTAACTTGGTAGTGGAAATAATTTTATTTTTCCTCTTTTATGGGCAGGAAATTAGTTTTCAAAAGTCCCCCAGAGGGCTGTAATATGATCCTGTTAGTCTTAAATTTTTCTTGTCATACCTGTGCTGTTTACCTGAGTTATGAAGTGACAGAATGAATTTCCTGTCAATGTTCATTGAAATGTTAATTAGTTCCCTGGCAGTTTAGATAGGGAAAAAAAAAAGCTCTCCTGTAGCGAATCATCAGCAGTTCTGGCAAATAATCTGTTTTTGTTTTCAAATTTCAAAATATGTTTGTTTTTCTATAGACAACGACACCTAGAGGGAGAAAAGGTCCTGTTTTGAGACCACAGATAGGTATATTCAACCCTCATTCAGAGCATAATGCTTTAACTTTAACGTGCGTCCAAATAACCCAGGGATCCTGTTAAAATATAGATCCTAATTTAATAGGATCAGGGTGGGGTCAGGAGTCTGCGTTGCGGCCAGCTCTTAGCTTATGGTGCTGCTTTGCAAGGACTAACCAGATGGAACACCCTTTCTCAAGCAGCCCCTTCAGGGGACTGCGTTTTCTTCTCCCAATTTTGGGGAGCCTTTTGAGTAGTCACATTCCAATTTCATAAAGCTAGAAGGTTGCTTTTAGAGGCAGCATTTATTTTATTTTTGTGAGACTTTCTAATACAATTCTGATGAGTGAGGGGGTGGTTAATTGTATCCTAGTGGGGATATTGAGGGAAATAAGCATAAAAAGCTAGGTAAACACAATTTGTAATAAATAGGCTAATCACTTTTTACAGCCTTTCAATTCTTGTCAGCCCTTCAGAGGCAGCGTCCTTCTGCATCAGGATGAATACTGGGGATGGTGGGATAGTCTTGCAAACACTTCCTGTTTGCAGGGACACTCACAGTAACTCCTATAGGTGTCCAGGATAGAGACCAAATGTTCCCACCCTTTTCTAGCCATTCCGTCTTTGGGGGAAAAGGGGTGGCAGTGGGAGCGGGGGGCATCTATTTGCAGAATCATGGCTCTACCTGCTAGCCGTAGCCACAGATTGCAACTTTCCTAGTGTCCTAGGGAAAATCAACACATAGACTCTAAGTGGAGCCAATGGTGGGTCTCAGACACCTTGGTCTGAGATTTCCTGTTCCAGCTCAGCCACTATCCCCCTTCTTCAGCCTTTACCAGGGTACCCTGAGTCCTTTAGGTCCAACTTAGCTGCATTTAATTTCCGGTTATATTTCATTAGAAAAACAGGTATATACAGGACTGATGAAATGTAGAGCAGTTGATTTTGCATGTTCTCTGAGATCCGTGAGGGCTGTATTGACTTCATCTGCTCAGTGAGACACGCGTGCGCGCGCATGCGCACACACACACACACACCCCTTCATACGTTTACGGTAGGCATAGAAGACTGTTACCAACAGGAGAACCAGATAGGGTTGAAACAACTGTGAGTATTTCAGATTTGGAAAAGAAAGCCAAATTTTCAGGAATAGTAGGACACATTTAAATCTTGCAGCTTCAGGGCACAGGGAGCTGGCAGAGGGAGTGCTTGTAGTAGCGTGTAGTGTTCTTTGGGCCACAGTTCCTGTCTGTGCTTCTGGTGGCCACAATACCTTATTGCATATCTCGGCCCATTAGGTTATCTGACTCATGATATTTAACTGTTTCTTGTAATAAGTAACGTCATTTTCCACTCATTTAAGTTCTTTTACACTGGGAGGAGGAGAGAGGGAGACTCTTGTCCTCAAGCTTAGATGCAGATAAGGCCAATCCTAAGGTGAGCAGGTGTCTGGTTATTGCCTTGGTTTGTATTAGTGTCATGGACTTCATGCATTTTGTTTCACATTGGAGAAAACACTATTGGTAATTAGTATATAATGCAAATAATATGATAGGTGATTTGGATAACGCAAAAGAAATACTCTCTCAACTTTGCACTGTTGAGGCAGGAGATCCTTAGGAACAAAAAGCAACTAACCTTGCTGGGCCAGGTTGAGAACTTGAGTTGCATCCTGCAGGCTTTTGCCCTTCTGCCCTTGGCTGAGAAGACAGGTTGACCGTGTGGCCCGATGGCATCTTTCTCTACCAGCTGGAGCCCGTGGCAGGGAGCCTGCCGGTGTCATTTCTCAGAACTGCTGAGGTGGAAAGCGCTGTTGGAGCTTGAGACCTTGACCCCGGGCTGAGAAGCAGGAATCTTCCCGGAGTCCAGATGAGGCAGTAGGGCCTTCCTTGCCAGTCTCGTTGGAATCCGTGCACTTAGGTCCTTCCACTTCCCAAAATGCCCTTTCTCGCCCCTTTCCCGCCCTCGGTTGCGGGAAGTGAGGATTCACCTGAAGGAGGGCATGGCGTTAGAGACCCTCTGAGCAGAGTATGAGAGCTGTCATCCCCTCAAGTCACAGTGGCTGCAGAAAGGGGAGCCCTCTCACCCCAGCTGCATCAGGTGCAGTAGCCTTCCCCAGCAGGTGGGTGCTTCCCCTGGGTTTGTAGTAGCATCCTGCTGCTGACTCTGGGATTGGGCGCTTGGCCTGGTCTGGATTGCCTGGCTTAGCTAAATTGATGGCCCCTCGGGCACGTTTTGGAGCCCAGTTCACAGTTGCTTGCGGGGGCTGCTGGCTGAGACCTTAGGTGACTTCCTTAAAAAACATTAATTTTACTTTTAATTTAATTTAATTTAATTTTTTAAAAATAAGTAGAGTTGAATCCTTTAGTATCAGCAGAATACTCTTGTAATAAGAAAGCTGGTGAACTTTATCTACCACTTAGCCACCCCCCACCTTGAATTAAAATTCCAAGTATGCGTTAACAAGTTCCAAGTATAGAAATTAAATATTTATAGTCTGAAAGGAAGCATGGCATTTCTGGTTTCTAATATTTAGGTAGATAATTAGCTACATAAATTAATTTCTATTGTTTCCCTTACTCTGATCCCACAGCGGGGTGAAAGTAATATTTCACAGTCCTGAAATATTGTATACAATAACATAGCCCAGTGTGTATACAGTTCTGAGGGTTTATGCCGCTCTTTGTGGCCTCCTTCCTCTGGATTTATAGGTTTCTGGATCGGGAGGAGCAGCCATTTGTTGAGTCAGGCAGGGAGTGAGAACAGCCCACCCGTTTCTGGGCTGTGCTGTGTTTACGTCAGCCTGGAACCAGTGATTTCAGAGTCTAAGATCCTGCGGAGTATGTAGAGGTGCCCTAACCAGCGTGGAGTCTTAGGGAAGAGTTCCTGGAGAAAGTGACCACTGGGTAGAGCCATAAAGGACGAGTAGGGCTGAGGCGGGCTGGCAGCAGAGGGAAGGGCAGGTACAGCGATGTGATCAAAGGCAAAGAGGTGAAAAGAGCACGTTGTGGGCCTGTGAGATGGCTCAGCAGCATAAGCGCCTGCCTGGCAAGCACGAGGTCCTGAGTTCAACTCCCGGAACCCACATTAAAAAAAAGATAAGAGCAAGTTGTGAGCAGCAGCAGGGCCGGGGCACTGAGTTGCAGGTCTGGGGCCGCCACAGGGAGTCGGTTGTGGGAGCCAGGGAGTGGAACAGGGACCTGGCCTTGGAGGGCACTGCGTGGGGCTCCACTTTGAGGACATCTAGGGTGTGTGATGGGACAACAGGGGGGTATGGGAGGAAGAGCGCTTACTGTGTGAACTGTCACGCCGGGAGAAGGCTGGGCTGCTTTAAGGACTCGGGGGTTATCAGCACACAGTGCTGGTGAAAGCCATGGAGTTGGGCAAGGTTGTCCCAGAAGAGTGAGGAGGGAAGGAGCAGGAGGCCAAGGACACTGAAGGGCAATGGGAGGGAGGAGGTTGAAGAGGAAAGGCTAGAAAGTTAGGAGACCACCGGGTGTGGTGGCGCACCCCTGTCATCCCAGCACTCGGGAGGCTGAGGCGGGAGGATTGCCATGAGTTCGAGGCCAGCCTGGGCTACATAGTGAGACCCTGTCTCAAAAAACTAAAAACTGAAAAAAAAAAAGAAAGGTAGGAGACCAAGAGAGAGCAGGGAACAGGTCCAGGGCCACTGCCTTGGGCCAGACTCCTGGTGATAACATGGAGGTGCTTAAGGGGTGCACAGTGGGAGGAGGGGCCGGAGCTCGAATGTTCTCGCTCTAAGGGGGAGGAAACCTTGGGGCAGGGAGGGGGAAGGAGGGCCAGAACCAGAGAAAGAGGGGAACGGGAGTAGGGATGTGGATGCCTAGGGGTCTCCTCTGTCTGTCTGTCTCTCTCGATACCTGCAAGGAATGGAAGTTTCGGAAAACAGATCTGTGGAGAAGAATTATAGTACTCAATATTAGACTGTGAAAGGTCACTGATAGGTGCTTCGTAGTTATTTTTTGAATGAGCGATTTAATGACAAGTCTACATAAGCCACTTTAGCATAGCTTTCTGTCATCCTCCCTGTAATTTAATTAGACTGTTTTGAAAGTAATTTTGATTCAGAAGTAATTGGGTGAGGCTACATCGCCAGGAAAAATTAGTGAACTTGTCCAATTGTGAAGTATTTTAAATGGATTTTTAAAAACTTGTTTTCAAACACGAAAGGCTGACAGGCAGGAGCTCCAGGGTGACGTTCTGGCATCTGGTGGCGGCGTCACCTGGGGACGGCTCTGATGCCGATGCCTCCGTGTGTTTGATTATTTAGTTAGTTAGTTAGTTTTGCCTCTGTGTCTTAGGGTTTCTTCTCTGTCAGGAAGGGTTGTGAGCCTTTGCCTGTTCTACGATCTCATTTAACCTTTTTGACCTCTGAGGTAGGTTCTATTCTGCCCGTTTTAATTGAGAAGCAAGCAGAGGCACAAGAGAACTCGCCCAGGCTCCCACCGCTGGGAGGGACCACAGCCAGAGCCGGGGTTTTCGCTCAGGAAGTTTGGCCCCGGAGTCCTTACACACAGCCACAACCCCACAGGGAGTGACACAGTCACAGGGTGCCAGTTCTGAGGTCCCATCCCGCCTTACAATATACGTAATGCATATATATGAGTGTGTCTTGTATTTTAGATCACACACACAGACTCTGACAGGTACAGTGAAGTACATATGGAAACACATCTTGAGATTCATTTGAAACTGTGTAGATAATGTAGTGTACTGGGCCCAAATTAACTATTTTAGACTAGTGGAATTGTCACTAAATAGGCTTCCCTGTGCCTGAATGTCTTGTACATCATTGTCATTTTAGCATCTGTTTTTGTCTGTATTTAACATCTATAAAAATACACTGTCTATATATTTTCTCTTAATTATTTTCGTATCCATAAAATGACAAATTTGACAAGTTTTATGGATGAGGAAAATGGTAACAACTGCGTGGCATAGCAGGTCACATCTACCATAACACCTCGATGTAATTTTATTAATAAGAATAATGATGGTGCCTCAATAAAATGAGAAGTCTACCTTATGAAAGTACAACTGAAGTAGTGTGTAAGGGGATTTAAAAAAATATAGATCACCTTGTGTTCTACATAAAGTCAGACTATCTCTTCTAGCCATGTGGCTCTGATTCTATGCAAAAATTCTTGTGCTGGTGACGTAGAGAGAGAAAATGGGCTTAATTCATGTTATGAGATTGTTGGGTAAAGTAAAATTACTAGATTCTTGGCTTAAGGGACTGTGACATGTTGAAACAGATGATAAAAATAACTTTAAATGTCTTCTATAGACATCTCTGAAAATAAGGGAAATTAAATTGTAAGGTAGGTTAAAAAACTCACTTGGCAGACACAATTTCAGAAAGGTATTTGATAAGGGGAAGGACGAGGAGCTCAGAGCCGGCCTGCAGGGGCCTCGCATTCTGACATGTCATTTAGCAGCTGTGCCATCTTAAATAACTCAACCTCTCTGAGCCTTAGCTTCTCTACTGTGAGTGGAAGTAATAGCACTACTGATTTGTTATGAGGATTAAATGAGATAATGGACTTAAATAGCACTGGGCATAGGAGGTCCTCAGAAATGGTAATTTTATTATTAATTCTTCCTACCCTTCTCATGGTTACTAAATAGCCTTACTCAGTGGCTACATTCATTCTGTTGCTTAAAGATACTTAGAAGCATTTACCTGAGTCACTGTTTTTGTCTGTTTTTTTTTTAAAGTGATAATCTTTTTTCCAAGTCTGAGCCTGTGCTTATGTAATGACTACAGCGGACAGGTATGCAAAATAGTATAATACTTTCTTCCTTTCAGATCAAGGTGTTTTATTTCCCTCTGACTTCTGTGCTAATACAAGGAGCCGTACGCGTTGTACATACTAAAAAACCCGCATATATATATATATATATATATATATGAATATATACACATATGAACCTGCATATATATCATATGTATCATATATGATATACATCATATATGATATATATATCACATATATATCACATGTATATATCGTATATGATATATATCATATATATATGCAAAACAACAAAAGCATAAGACCTGCTTGGAGATTGGTGAGACAAATATTACATATTACATTGTTTATTAATTATTTAGGGGAACCTTGGGAGCCAAGACTTTCAGTAGCCCCAGTGACATAATTACTAAAAGTTCTTTTCTGCCAGGACACACTTCCTTCCATTTCAGACGGGTGCCTGTGCCTGGCGGGCGATCTCTGCTTTGATTCACAACGCGTTGCTTGTTCCCTCTGGGCTGGGGGTGACCCCGAGGGGCCGAGGCACGTGTTTGCGGTGATCCTGTCGACTTCAGCGTGGATCCCTCCTGCTCTCTCGATTCCCCTCTCTCGTTACTGTGTTCGTTGCCGATATGGAACAGGATAGCTTAACATCAGGTTGTTGGGTTGTGGCAAACTGGAATCATGATTTTTTTTTCATTCTGAACTGTGAAGTCAACATTTCTGAGGTTTATTTTTTTAATGCTGTCTGTGGGGTTTGTCCACCCGCAGATCAATGAAAACAACACAGCGGAACGAACATTAGGAGCTTGTGTGAGTCGGCTGTCGTGGGGTGGTGCTTCGGCAACAAGCTCTCCCAGATCTCCGCGGCTTGCAGCGACCACATGCAGTTCTTGTTCGTGCCGTGAGGCAGAGGAAGATCCGCTCTGCTCTAGTGCCTTTTCCACTCCGAGTCCCAGGCTGACAAGACGCACCTTTGCTGGAACATGGCGTCTTTTTGGTGGAGGGACAGAAGGAGATTCTGCTGGATTGGCGTATGTCCCGTGGTTTCCCTTTCACTGGGAAGTTGTGTAGACAAGCCTCACATCAGTAGGGTAGAAAATGTCTCCCTTTTACCAGTGCCCCTGCAAGTCATGTGGCCCCCAGCAGGGGTGCATGTCCTCTTCTATGGGCTGAGGACATCTGGAAACAATGACACCATCTCCTGTGCTGTCATCCAGTATGGCTTTTGTTGCTGTTTTGCTATTAATCAGTATAGATATATACTGTAACTGTAAACTATATATATATATAGTTTGTTTGTTTTTTGGGGTTTTTTTTGAGACAGGGTCTTGCTATATAGTATAGGCTGGCCTTGAACTCACAGCGATCCTCCTGCCTCAGCCTTCCGAGTGCTGGGGTTACAGGCATACCCCACTATGCCTGGCCAGTATTTTTTAAATTAAAGGAAGGTAGCAAGATTGAAAAAAAGTGCTCACAGAACTGTCCAGCAGCATGTTCTCATATTTAAAAGGTCACTACCGGGCCGGTGAGATGGCTCAGCGGCGTAAGCGCCTGCCTTGCAAGCGCGAGGGCCCGAGTTCGACTCCCGGATCCCACATACGAAAAAGGGGCCGGTGATATCGCTCAGTGGCACGGGCGCCTCCTGGCGCGCGAGGTCCTGAGGTCGTCCCCCCGGTACCCACCAAAAAAAAAAAAAAAAAAAATAAAAAAAATAAAAGGTCACTACCTTTTAGTCTGATTTTCTTTTTGCTGTAATTTATCACCTCTTTTGAATTTCCATGGTACAAGAGGGGATTGAAGAGAAAAGCTTGCGATACATTTCCATCCAAAGAGCCAAAGTTTCCTTGTGATAGGTGTGAAAGGAAGTTGTTTTTGCAAGTAGTATGTGTATATTTAGTATTTTACCTCTAAATAATTTGCCTTCACTTGTAGAGATGGAAACTGTATACCGAGTTATTATGCCCTGGTTCTTAATAACTTGATTTTGCCTGCCACTGACAAAGTCAAATTCTGAATGGAGAGTAAAATCCATATATGAATTAGAAAAGAGTCATTTGTCTGACTTAAAAATGAGTTTCATCATTGCTTTTATTAACCCACACTTAATTTATGCCCTGAGCCTGGTTTTGATTTTTTTTTTAAATTTCAACAGCAAAAGATACGTAAACCTACAAATAGGCAGGGAATGGTAATCGACCACCGATACGAGTGAATGAACGGAAAGTCTGTTTCATGTGACCCTAAGATGGGTGTGCAGGGAGCGTCCTGGAATTTAGCAGGAACTCAGCCTCGGCTCACCTTTGTTCTGTTTTATACCTTCTAAATTTCTGAGCAGTCAGGGTCTCTGTGAGGTCCTCAGAAAAGAAAGAAATGCAATGCTTTTCTGAAAAGTAGGACAGTTTTCCTTTCTGTGTATGTTTGGTTTATATTACTTAAGAATTATGCTTAGTATTATTAGACTAAGATAGCACATCTGTATTAATTTCAGTGAAACGAAGAAGGAAACAGTCCACATCAATATTGTGAAATTCATAATGGCATTTAAACTCTTCGGGAGACCTGGACAAAGTAAAAATATAAACTAAGTAAGTGGAAATGTGGTCATTGCTTGTCAGTCTGTATGAGCAAGATGCTATATTTCGAACTGATCGCATCTGCTGTAAAGTACTTTGAAGAAAATCCATTAAAGAGAATTAAAGCTTGAATGGATTAGCTGTTCTTTAATGGGCCCAGAAGGTGATCTTTTGTTGCTTCTAAATCTTTTCTAGTTTGCACTAAATAACCTTCTTGGCTCCATATATATACACAGTATGTGGTTCTTTTCCTCCACATTTTCCAGATATATATATATATATATATATAACATTATATAGTATTATATATAATATATATATAATACGTATGCCATATATTATATATATGGCATTTTTCTTAAGCAAATATCATACATGGGTTTAAAAAACTAAAGTAAATTTTGATTTTATATTTCTGTTCTCGGGTTGAGATTAATGAAATTAAAAGAGCAAGCTTTTTAGATGCTCTTGGATCATAGATCACTGATATTTTTGCTTCTTTTTGTGTATAGGTCTTGTACATTGAATCTTGTTCAGCAAGACTGCAGGATACAAATGTGCAGGTTATAAATCTTAGATTCTTAATCGGTACGTGTGTATTCCTTAGGATCTTATATATACTGTACAAGATCAGGTCATCTGGAAATAGAAATAGTTTCATTTCTTCCTTTCTAATCTGATTATCTTTTCTTTCTTTTTCTCTCTCTTTTTAAAATCAGTTGACCGGGCTAGAACCTCCAGAGGGTGTTGACTAGACATCCTCGGCTTATTCCTGACCTCGGGGGGAAACTATATCAGTCATGCGTAATTGAGTATGGTATTATATGCAGGTCTTTTTCATGGATGCCCCTCATCCAGTTGAGGAATTTCTCTTCTGAATTTGTTGAGTGTTTTTATCACAAGAGAATGTTTGGCTTTTTCTGCTTCTATTGAGATGGTCATATGGGTTTTATCTTTTATTCTAGTAATGTGGTTTGATACATTAACTGATTTTCATAAGTTGAACCAACTTTGCATTCCTTGAATAGCTCACTTGACCATGGAGTAAAACCCCATGTTGCTGGGTTCATTTTGCTAATATTTTACTAAATGATTATCATTTTTTTGAAATATACTTTTCCTCAATTTCTTCTGTGATATGGGAAGCTCATGAACATTGGAGAGAAAAACAAACAAACATGACTTTCCTATATCTTCCCCTTGGAAATAGGAAAGCTTTGCGTCTGCACAAATTCTGAATGACTGTCCTTTAAGTTAGGATAATTAAATCTCAAGATATGTTTCCCTGTGTACTCAAGTTCAGGAAATTTTACATAATGATTTGCTGAGGAATTTTTAACTTAGCGTATACTTGAGAAATTCCCATGTATTTCTTATATGACATATTTGTATACTGTCTTAGGTCCCGACCTAACCAAATCATTGTTTTTCCAGCCTTGTTTCCTCATCAGTAAACAGGATTGTGGGGAACATGTAGATAGGTTGGTGGCTGTGCCTATAAGATGTTACATGACAGGAAGATATAATTACCTGTATAAGTGTGTGAATATAATGATGTAACGCAGGGGTCACAGATTCTAATACCTCCAGGAGCTAGAGAGACCAAGCAACTTGCTTCCATGCATTCCAAAACAAACAAAATTAAAGAAACAACCCAGACCTCTACTGTCTTGGCTGCATCTCACACACTGGCCTTCTCTACAAGACCCTTCATTTGGGGCATCTGTTGTTGTAGCCCTCCGTTGAGAAGGATTGTAAAGTGCAGGTAATGGACACCTCGCCCTGCCACAAGGGTGATTGTAAAGGTTTAAATGGTGTAACCTATGACAATGACGTGAAAACTCTGAAGTCCTATATAAATGTAAGGGCGTTGTTGTTCCTCTCTTCCCACACCTCTTGATTTTCCAACAAACATATTTTCTTGTTAAGAAGATTAAGTAGCCAGACATTGGAAAATTCCAGGAGAACAGCTAGAATCATCTCCTTTCAGTAGAATAAACTTGACAGTAGTCGTAAGCCCACTTTACTTGAATTGTTACTTTCTTTATCTGGTTATCCTTGCAGTAAAAAGAACCATTATTTTGTTCTTTTTACTAGTAGTTTCTATGCTACGTGTGAGTCCCTATGACAATAGCGCAATAAGCTTCGAAATTCTCATAAACCAGATATGTTATCTCTAGAGGCTTTCTGTGGTTTCCTTAGCAAATAAACAGAAAGTCACAACTTGTACTTTCTTGGCATCCTAGTATCTGAATGTGTTTGATTTCTACAGTTTTCTGACCACAGTAAATCAAGCGCTGACATTTGGAAGCCTCTGTAGGCAGTTCGTTTGGAGCAAGATGCATCCTAGTATCTATATTAGATCTGCCAAGCAGCTGGACCACAGCAGTATCTGTGGTTCACTTACTGGTTCTAAGTCAGCAGGACGAGGCCACACAAACCCACAAGTCGTGTGTTTATTGAGCACCTACTATGCACAAAGCATTATGCTGGCTTGGGAACACAGAAAAATGAATGTGGCCCCTGCTCTGAAAAAGCTGAAGTGTGGTTTGAGAGAAACTGGTATCCGTGAATCAGCTAGAGAGACTGGACTTGCAGACTGTTAGTTCTGACTGGAAGAGTCGTTAGAGATCATCTTGCCAGCCCGGCTCCCTCAGCTTACAGCAGAGAAAACTGATACCTAGAGCTACATGCTAATGCCTATAATGTGGACGAGGGCTACTTAAATCTAGGTGTTTCCCAGAGTCAAGCGGGGATTCAGAGTCTCTGGGGCAGAGGCCCAGGAATTTATATTTGGGCCACACAGGGTGCTGATTGCTTTTAGGAATAGTAGCAGGCTGAGTGGCTTTGGAGTTCGGGGTCTGTGGAACTCAGAGAGGCCAAGAGGGAGCCTGCTGGAATGCGGGTGCTAGACGCAGGGTGGGTACAGTTGGGGCGTAGGGGCACCTATGGGTCCAGGAGCTTGGAGCTGGGAACTAGCATGGATGAGGTGGTGAGTGAGATGTGCTAGGGTACCTGACTTCTGGACAGCAGAGGGCTCGGGGGGATTTTGTGCATTTGCTTTGGAAACTAGTAATAAGGCTATATCTGCTCCAGATACCCTGATAGTCACTTTAACTCTTTCTACTCAAAGTTTAAAGAAAGCATTTAATTACCATGGAAGTAATTTCACAATGCCAAATTCCTTGTATTTGACCAAGCGTGATTTTCCAAAAAAGTTTATTATCAGTATCATGGTTAGTATCTTCAGTGCCTTCTCCAAATTGTTTGGAGGCAGACACTGGTAATTTTGTATGCTCTGTTACTGTAATTCTTGGTAATAACGGAATTGATATGCATTATGCTAATAAATATATCTGGATAAAGAAGTGTACTATGGAAAACCAGTATAAAAAAATTAATATTTACTGGGCTGGAGATGTAGCTCAGTGACGAGTGTTTGCCTAGCATACATGAAGCCACAGACTCGATCCCTGTGCTGAAAAGACACACACACACACACACACACACACACACACAAGCTACAAACTCTTCTTTGTTGAAAATAGTCTTATTCTGTCAGCAAAGTGCTGAGTGTAGTACCTGGCATGGAGTAAGTCTGAGTATGTGTTTAGCTATCAGTAGTTGTGGCTGTGGTTGTGATTGTCATTAAAATTGTCCCTGGTATAGGACCCACCACATAGCTTGTGGTCATCCAGTGCTTATTGAACAAATGAGGGACTGAACTAATTACCGCAAGGTTTTTTTTAAGTAAAGTGGGTTGTTTTCCACAGGCTCCAGCATTTTGTAGTAGAATAGTTTAACTAAGGAGCATGAGTATTTGTCCAAAAAGGTTTGTGTGGTCTCACAGAAGAGCCCTGGGCGGGAGAGCCACCCAGCTTCACGGCTTTCAGCAGGGAGGTGGGAGCTGGGCCGGAACTGGACCACGTGAGCCCCAGAAGCACTTTCTTCAGGGTCCTCCCTATAGCTGGCTTGCTTTCTGTCCCTCTGTGTCTTTGTTTTTTTTTCCTCTCTCTCTGTCTCTGCCACTCTCTGTGCCTCCTTCTCTCTCGTCAGTCCCTCTCTCCCTCTCTTAGCCTTGTGCAGCCTGGGGTCAGGGAGGCCCTCACCTCACGGTGCACTTCCCCTTCTTCCTTCCATTTCTGCCTCTCCTGAGAAGGGAGCCTGCAGCTCTCAGCAGACTTCCTGAGGCATCTGCGACCCACTTCCGTGCGGTGGAGGCCAGATCCTCTGGCAGCAGCAGCCGCTTTCCATTAGGAGCAGAGGCTGAGGTGGAGCCTGGACCGTTCCTTTGTTAGAGCTTCCAGGCTCAGCGGAAGAGGTGGGCACCAGCAGGAATGCCAGTGCCTTGATTGCGAGGGCAGCTCCACCACCGCTTCCCTTGGGCCTGCTACACAACCGGGGGCTGGGGGGACGGAGGCGGAGCCTGAACACAGTGCCCCTGGGATTTGGAAGGCAGCAGTGAAACCCAGGCCTGCCTGAGGGTCCTCTCCTCCTCTGTCATTTTCTGGTGGCTCCCGTGGGAGTCAGGCGCCCTAATTGCAGAGGAGCTGATTGACATGGACTTTCTCAGAGTGTAGCACAAATGCTAAAAGAAAAATGCCGTTGTTGCCTATTTAAGATAAAATTAAAGGGACTGATGTTATATAGAAGACTTAGGAATTCAAATGCATTCTTACACGAGCCTTTTTATGAGAATGCACATCCTACACTATCGCAAAGGCTCTTCGAGTATTAATTATAGTTATCCTGAAGGTCGCTACCCAATGATAAAATCATGACCAAATAGTTTCACATATCCCTTTTAAGGCTGTACTGTAGCCCTTGATTTTCCCCTCCATTATGCAATATTCAGATTTACCACACAGCAGCTTTCCCATATCTGATGGAGATGCACTTTTTGCTGCTATGTTAGGATCGGGGCTTTTTAATATACTCTGGCTAGACAGCAAGTGTCAGAAGTGATGTGTTTCTGCCCTGGCGGTTAGGTGGAAGACAGGACATCTTGGGGGCATTTAGTGCAGTGTGGCCAGACAGGAGTCTTTATCAGGATCGCTTTCTTTTGCCAAGTATGTGTGATAAAGCCAGAATAGACTTAGGGAATTTGGGCCTTATCTATATTTAGCATCAAGAAACCACTGTGGGACTGTCACTAGTTAGGGGTTCCCAGTCCCACTTCTTGCAGAACTTAGGCATATAGTAGTACTATCTATTTAAATATTCATTCATTCATTCATTCATTTATTCATTCATTCATTTATATTTCAACCTGTCTCAATTTTTCTTGATACTACATTTACTTACAAGACATTTTTAGAAGTTTCTGAATCATGTTTTGATGAGGAAAATCTCATAATGAGGAATTAAAATTAAGAAAAAAAAAAACTATAAGGGCTTATGTAATTTGGCAAACCCTCTTAAAAGGCTTTCCAGGAAATCAGACAGGAAAAATAACTCAATCAAGAAAAGAAATGTCAATAGGAATTTCTTTCTCTAAAGGAACTCTTGAAAGGCATATACGCAAGAACTTCCTGTGAGATTCCATCTCATTTTCCCCTCTAAGAGACAGTTCCTTAGTGAAGTTATACCCTAAGAGCTATTGATGGAGAGGCCAAGTGCAGGCTTACTTCTGGCCACGCCACTCATTAGCATCACGTTTTGTATTTCCACATCTGTAAAGTGAGGCTGATGATATTCTTATCCACCTCATGGGGTTGTGTGAGAATTAAATCAATGCGTCCTCACAGCCAACCTAGGATAATTCCCGCCCTCAGCGTGGGACGAGTCACAGCAGTGCCCACCTCCCCACAAGTGTGTACACCAGCAGCTGCTCGGGAACCAGTATCAGAGGTCCTGTGATTCAAATCCAAGGTCTCCCTACTTTCCCTTTGTCATGACTCAGAATGTGGGTGGGACACGGGCCAAATATTCCTAATCCTGGTGAGAGGGAACAGTGTGGTTGGTGGACATGCGGGAAGGCAGAGCGCAGGAGGGTCTGCAGAGCGCTGTCTGTCGGAGGAAGTCCCCGAGCACGGATCACTGTAGGGCTGGGCTTTCTTCTCTGTTCCCCTCTGCTCTGCTCTGCTTGGCTGGCCAGAGCCCTCCTTTCCTGTCTGTAGATCTCCACGAAGGGGAAAGAATTGCTTTTAGGAGGAATCTACTTACTGTGCTTTGGAAACTGCTTCATGGTTAGAGAGAAAAGAGGCCTCTGAATCGAGATCTCTTCTTGTCTTTAACCCGATGATCCTGCTTCCTGAGGAGACTGACCTGATTCCACCTGTAGGCTGTGGGCTGCCTTAGCCTGCGCCTGGCTCCTGCCCCAGCAGAAGGCTCGGAGTATAAGGTTTTGTTGTTGCTGTAGCTTTCTGTGTGTGGCTTAGGCTGCATTGTTGGTTTCTAAGTCCTGTTTTTCCTTGACCTCTCTGTGGGTCTCAGATCTCCACTGTCACTGCACTTTAGCTTCCACTTTGATCCCAGTGCTCATTGCTGGGGCCCCTTTTGCCTGCTCCTGCTGCAGTCAAAGCCCACTGTGGTGCCCAGGTTCTTCTTGGCTGTCATGCTAGGTGTCCTCCCTCTTCAGAGCTCTTTTGGAGCACTGCAGAGTTCACTGTCAGGCCTCTTGGCAGCACCCTGGCTGGTGGGGACAGGTAGCATTTACGTTTTCCTAGAGGCAGAAGGTGTGTGATCCAGGCCAACGTGCTGCGAGTATACCAGTTGGCTCTTTGTGGTGGCACTCGCACAGCTGGTGCAGCCACCACACCTGCTTTGGACCAGCGGAAAATGAGCTGCAGACCCAGGAGCAAACACTGGTACATGAGCTGGGAGCAGTGGGAGAGGTTTACGTGATACCCGCAAGAACTGATGACACCGAGGAAGCGCGAGTCCTGTTGCAGGCCTAAGGAAAAGAACTGCTCATATTGGAATGTTTTCCTGACAGCCTTCTCATGCCGAGCTGAGCGGGGACTGCGAATTCCAGTTAAATTCAACGCAGGCGGATTGCGCCACCAGGGGCACAAAGAGAAAGAAGTGCGCTCAGACAGCGTCTGCCCTCAAGGAGTTTATAGCCTGATCGAGTCTTGAGATCTGTTTGCTGGTTTCTAGTTAGCTTTTCTTTTATTCCTTCCTTTTTTTTCCCCTTTTCTTTTAAGTTTAAATATACAGTTGGTCCTTTATACCCAGGGGCTCCACATACAGGGATATAAACAACAGCAAATCAAAAGCATTTGGAAAAATATGTCTGTATTGAACATGTATAGACTTTTTTCTTGTCATTATTCTATAAACAACACAGTACAACAATGACCAACATGGCATTTACATTGGAGTAGGTTATAAGCATCCTAGAAATGATTCGAAGTGTATAGGTGAAGGTGCATAGCTTCTGTTTAAATGCTACACCGTTACATCTAAAGAACTTGAACATCTGCAGATTTTAGTATCGGGGGTGGATCCTAGAACCACTCTGCCGCACACCACCAACTGTGCTCCCCTGTTAATAAAATGTAATTGCATTTGACTTAATACTATTTCTTCATTTGATTTTTTTTTTAATGTGGGTACCGGGAGTCGAACTCAGGACCTCGCACTTGTCAGCAGGCGCTTGTGCTGCTGAGTGATATCACCGGCCCTTTTTTCCTTTTTATGTGGGTACCGGGGGTTGAACTCAGGACCTGGCGCTTGCCAGGCAGGCGTTTATGCCGCTGAGCCATCTCACCGGCCCTTCATTTGATTTTTTAATTCCTTCATTCAGAGATGTTTGCAAGTCCGTTTAATCCATTGCATTTTGCAGCTGAACGAGGTTGTTTCCTGTGTCGTCGTTTATGACACAGACTAAATTGGGAACCAGCCTCATCGGCCTGGACAGGCGCAGAGAGCTCTCTGAGACATGGCTGAGTTTGAGTTCCTGGGTCAAATCCAAGTCAGATGTGCACACTCTTGTAGGTTGAACTTTCTGACTGAACGAAGGATTGAAATGATGATGCGAAAGGTTGACATCTGGCTTTCAATCTATGATTTTGGCTCAGAGTAGTAAACACGAACAAGCCTTTTGTGAAAACCGAGTTTGAGGCAGTGAAAGCTGTCCTCGGTGTTTTAGACGGGATGTGTAGAGTGGGATGAGCCTGTGCTTTGACTCACGCTGTCTCCTGCATTTCTGCAGAATCCGAACCCATCAGGCTTTGCGATTTCAGTCTTTGCCAGTGCGGTTCTCCCGTCTGAGTGCACGCACTGACTGGCATTGCAGTGCAGACTGAAGTTCCTCATGCCAGTCTGGCTTGGCATGCATGTGTGGACCAGTCTGTGCTGCTTCCTGCTTGGAATATGAAAAATGTGCATGTTTTCCCAATTGAAATATTTGTGTCAAAGGAAAACTTGTCAAGGGAGCTGACTTGGGGTAGAAAGAATGTGCCTCTGAAGGACACGGTCGTTGGCGAGAGATGGGAGGTTTAGACAGCTGGGTTAGGAGGTCAGCAAAAGTCACCATAACCTGGGGTCCATGAGTATTCCTTGAACTTCTCCGGGTTCTTGCTTTCCTCTTGGATAAAATTAGAGGCTTGGCTTAAACAGTCTCCAGTCTGTCAAGCTTTAAGAACTCCACCTTGCGAGATCGTCTTCAGATGAAGATGTCCCCTGGCTAGTTTCTATTATTGGAACAGATAATTAGGAGGCGAGCAGTAGAGAAATAGAGTTTAAGTGTTAGCTGCATCCTCCCTGTGCCCATCACTTCTCCAGATTCCTAGCGGGATCAGACCACGAGGGAAGAAGTAATGGGCTGTATTAGTTTCCTTTTGCTGCTGTAACAAATGACCACAGGTTCAGTGGCTTAAAACACCACACATTTATGACCTTATGGTTCAGAAGAGCAGAAGTCATAGTGTGTGGCACTGGGACAGCAGTGAGGTGTCACAGCCCCACGGTTCTGGAGGATGAAGGGAGAGTCTGTTTCTTCGCTCTGTCTCTTTCCTCGCTCTTCTAGGGCCCTTCACAGTGCTTGAGTCAAGGTCCCTTTCTCCAGCTTCAAAGCCAACCATCCCTCACTCGAGCCTTGGCTTCACTGACCCTCCCGCTCCCTCTTTCCTTATAAGGACCCTTGTGATTACCCCTCAGATAATCCAGGACCCCTGTGATTACTGCTCAGATAATCCAGGATAATCTCTCTAGCTCAAGATCCTTAACTTAATCGTGGCGGCATAGCCCCTTTTTGCAATGGAGAGGAACACATCAGCAGGTTCCAGCGATTAGGAAGCGGACACCCTTGGGTGCCATTCTTCTACTTGCCTCACAGACAGGATACAGGTGCCCCAGTCTTCCCTCTCTGGGAAGAAATATCGCTAGCGGATGAAATCATCGTTGTCATTCACGAGAGACTTTTGGCTTCCCTGCTCCGGCTTTTCATGCCATGGCAGGAGATTCCGTAAAAGGAAGAACGGGGAGAAGATGGGAAAAGAGCCACACAGTCCGGAGGTAGTTTTATTTCTCCAAACGGAGGCCACTGCAAGGCCCTAGAAGAAGTACGTACTCAGTCATCCAGTTCTGATGTGTGGAGGACAAGGCCGCCGGGTTCCCAGGGCCAGAACAGGAATATGAGAGTGTCATGGAAGAGAGAGAGGGGGAGATGCTTGGGGAACCTGGTGGGATGTTAGGTCTTAAATTCTCTTAGAGTTTATCTGCAGCAGCCACATGGTCTCCAGCATGGCGGTGACGGGTATTTACTTGCAGGTGGGGAGCTCTCTTAAACTCCTGAGAGGCAATCAAACCCTTGATGGAGAAGAAATTCCTACCAGAGTCCGAATGTGACACTGACAGTCTTTCTAGTCCCCTGCGAGGAATCTCTAAGAGTCTACACTCTTCTTATCTCCAGGGCGACATTTTAATTGTCACCACATTAGATAAGATACCTCGGTTTATAGTGAGAGACATAACCAAGGATTAAGGCTGAGTTTGGGAGAACAAATCGGTGACACTTGAGTCACATCTTTGTCACCCTCAGCTCCAGCAGTTTTGCACCTGTAGGCTGGCTGGACAGTCACTCATGTCATCAGAAGAAACCCGCCCGGCTCCTGAGGACATGTATGTGTGTTTCTCTGTAATTTGCTTTGATAAGAGCACCGTTGACCTGCCCCCAACCCACACTTAAGGCTGCCTGGGGCGGCGTGGCAGAGAAGCACCGGCCCACGGCTTCGAGAGCTGCTTTGGGAGTTGGTGTGTCCCAGTAGCCACTTTGTTCCGGGCCCCTCATCTGGGCCCCAGTGCTGTGTGACAGCAGCCTGTCTTCGAGACACAAACCTCGTACAGAGAACACCTGGAATATGGCATTCGGTGTTGGCTGTTACTTGAGACATCCTCAGGTAAATGCATGCTGGGGATTTGGCCAGAACCTGTAAGGAAAGACAGGAGTAAGAAATGTTTACAAAATGCAGAAGTTGAGATTTCCCCCAATTATAGTGGAATTGCCATCATTGTGGCCCTAATTAAGACAGTTTTTGGCTGTTGTTGTTGCCCTGACTAGAAATAGGCTTATTCGGGCCTGACAGTTTCTAAGGAACAAAGATTCTGATTCTCCAAGGTCTCTCCTGCCTGCGCTGTGTGCAAGGGTGTTTGTTTGTAGCGAGGATTCTCGATAGGGTGCTCCAAGAAGGACAGGCAAACAGCGTGGACAACAGTGTGTGGCTTGTACCGTGTATCGTTTTCCTGGAATTCTCAGGTCTGTCGTAGAAAGAAGCACTTGCTCACTAAAGGGGTGAGGCTGCTGCCCAGTACCAGTTGTGGTTCTTGAGGACTTGTTGAGTACACGCAGCCCTGTGTTTCTTAAGAGGGTTTTGCAGCAGGTGGCCTGGAGTGGCGGGGATGTTCGCTGTGGTTTCTCTGAGGACCCTGTGTTTTAATTCAGTCTGCATCTGTTCGCCAATGGTCCCCCTGTTGGGGTTCCAGAAGCAAAGCACCCAGCAAGAAATGCGAGGAGCAGCTCGGGTCTGGCGCAGAGAGCTCTGTTCTGTGTTTTCTTCCTGGGGTGTTACAGTGATTGTGCACTGAATTATAAGTAAATGCTGTTTGCTGGCAAGAGTTAGGATTCTGCAGTGGTGCGCTTGGACATTTAAAGTACAATACTTTAACCTGTCTGGGCTTCCTGCTGCCTCTCCTTGCCTCCTCCTCTATGGGACCCAAATGGTGAACTTGCATTGACCCCCAAGTGGCAGTGACTGTTCCAAAATAGTCCTAATTCTCCAAGGCCAGAGTTTCTGTTCTTAAGATGAACAAGGTCAATATGCTCTCTCCTGGGGCTTTGTCCTTGACTTCCTTCTGGTGTGGAGCCTTGGGAAGTACCTGTGTATTGTCAGGGTGAAGGCTTTTGAGAGCACTTGGCCTACTGCGCGTCCCTGGGGATTCAGAGTTTAGAGACACATCGGCTTTAACTGTTCCCAAGTAGAACCAGAGAAAAGCCCTGGCTAAACCAAAGAATGCTGTAATCACGGTGCTGGGATGTGTTCACTTTTTTTTTTTTTTAAGAGACTGATCTGTTAACAAGCTGTTCTTCAAGTCATCTCCTCACACTGTGTAGATCACCCCTAAAAATATAGTGCGTAGCCAAGCCTACATATGAGCATGTAGGGACGAGGCCTGCAGGCATGATTGTCAATATTGCTGCCTTCCTGGAGGTTAGGAACGTCAGAGATACAGGCTGTGGAAGAGCGGGCCGGCACCCGTATGGAGGCGAGACCTGTGACAGGCAGAGGAGGCCCAGGCAGAGAGCGGCGGAGAGCCAGGAGGCGGAAGAGCGCAGAGGCCCCGGAAGTGGGAAATCACCAAGAGCCAGGGATGAGCACAGTGAAAAGCAGCAGAGGCGCCCAGCCCGGTGAGATGTGGACATGTGTGCTGGGTTGGTGCCACACCTGAGACTCTGATGGGTACATATCGGGAGACCAGGGCTTGGAATGATGACGTGTCCAGTTGGCATCTGAGCCATCGCAGGGCTGGGTGCTGGTCTTCCTTCTGGGACTTTCTACTCCCTCTCATTCTGGTTGGTTAGAGATGCACTCCTTTGATGGGAATGTGTCTGTAGTACAGATGTCCCCTGCATCCAAGGTTCCACATCCATGGATTCAAGCTTGAATTGAAAATATTTAAAAGAACCATGCCTGTGCAGAACACATACAGACTTTTCTTGCCATTATTCTACAAACAGTGCCATGTAACAAATGTTTACGTGGTATTCACATTGTATTAGGAGTCTAGAAAGGTTTTGAAACATACAGGAGGACGTTACAAAAGCTACATACAAATGTTACACTGTTTTCTAGAAGAGCTTGACAATCCATGGAGTCGGAAGGGGTCCCACAGCAAATCTCCTGAGGATGACCGCATTATATAGGTCATATACTCTTATTTTTCCTAATTTCAGAATTTTTCATTTTGTTAGTCTCTTTTTTTTGCTATATATCACGGATGAAGTAAAATGTTCCTTTTGGCACATTAAGCTACTTCTTTAAGATTTTAAGCTTAGGTGTAACACTTCGTGTTTTTATGTGCAAAGAATAAACTGAATTCCCAAGAAGATGCCATCTGAAAGCTCTTGACAGTGACCTCAGAACTGCAGACAGTCACAATTATTGTTTTAATTTTTAACTTCTGGCCCACGAGATGTGACCTTGCTTTTATTTGAGAAAGAAGTTAGTGTCTCAGCTGTTTGGCTCCACCTTACATTTTATTTGACCAAGTAACACATGCTGTTGAACTTCTGAGCGGACAGAGAAAATGCAGGGTGTCTGTATTAATTTACCGTCACAGAGTATCACAGACCTGGTGGCTTAAACAGACTCTTGCTGTCTCTTAGCCCCGAAGGCTAGAAGTCTGTGGTCCAGGTATCTGCAGGATGCTTCCTTCCAGAGGCTGGGAAAGGCAGTCGGCTGGTGTCTTTCTTCAGCTTCTCTTTGCTGGCCGTCTGTGGCTTTCTTTGGCTTGTAGGTGCACCCCCAATCTCTGCCTTCATGTTCCCATGATATTCTCATGTGTGTGTGTGTGTGTGTGTGTGCATGCACGCATGTGCACATGCACCCTTTTTATAACACCAGTCCTATTGGATCAGAGGCCTCCCCTACTCCAGTATGACTTTACCATAACTAATTACATTCATAATCACCCTGATTCCAAGTGAGGTTCCATTCTGAAGCACTGGGGATTAGGACTTCACCATATAAATTTGGAGGTTGGGGGGTCAGTTCAGCCCGTCACAGCAAGCTAGATTATAGCACAGTAGGGTTCCCCGAGGCTGAAGTCAGGAATCTGTCCTCAACATGTGAACTTAGAGCATTGGCCTTTATGCTGTACTTCTCTAAAAAAAAGATCTTTTACTGGAGTCCAGCAATAATTTCTTTGTATTTTAACATGGAAATTAATTAGCCAAGCCAATTAATATGGAAAGCAAAACAAAAGGAACCAGTTAAGGAAAGAGGAATGGCAGGAAGGAAGGAAACAATGGCACAGCGACAAAGGTAAAAGGTAAATAAGAAACAGCAGTGGTGGTTGTTTTGAAAGCGTGTTTCGGGTGGGATTTTCTGGGTGAGGAAGGTTCGTGATGCATCCCCAAAACACCGTATCGTAAAAGACCCAACTGATCACTATTTATGTTGCGGTGGGTTCTTAGAATTCATCATTAACTCTCTACTTAGCAAACAAGTGAAACAAAGATGCAACTGTCAGTGTTCCCTCAAGATTGTCCAGTCTGTGATTGACACCCCCCTTCCTAGCCCCCTGGAGGGGAGTGACAAGTTTTACCACCACAACCTGCCCTGTTCCCGCTCAGCCCTCAGCTCTCTGCAGCCTGGCTCTGTTCCCCAGCCCCGTCCCTCCGAGGCCAAGGGGTCAGGCAGAGGACAGCCCGAGCACACAGACCCTGGGGTGGCTGCCTCCTCTCGTGCAGTGGTGGAGGCGGAGGTGATTTTACAAGCATCCCATCTCCTGCTGCAGAACTGGCTCACTTTCAGTGGCTCTTCTCTTGTTTATATTTAGTAACTGATGTCAGAAGGCATAAAAATACTTGATAAACGCGGCAGAGAGGAGCAGGCGGGGTTCACAGCCTGTCCTACCTGCCTCTCACCACATCCTGGAATACGACACTCCCGAGACAGAGGCGGTTGCAGTGTCTTCACCAGAAGAGGACTGGCTGATCTGCAGAGAGCAAAAGAAGTCACAGTGGTGGTTTCTTTCTTTCTTTCTTCCTCCCATTACCGGGGATTGAACCCAGCTCTTTCATACCAAGCTACATCTCTAGCCCTGTTTTATTTTTGTTTCTGTGATGGGCTCTTGCTAGGTTGCTAAGTAGTTGCCCAGGCTGGACTTGTACTTGTTATCCTCATGCCTCAGCTTACTAGAGTGCTGGGATTACAGACATGTACCACCATGCCTGGCTATGAATGCAATTTCTTAAAGAAGGTTCCAGACCATTTGTGCCATCGTTTGGTGCTTATGTATGTTTTTGCAGGGAGCATTTTTAGGGGTACCCCTCCCAGTTTCTGCTATTGCTTATGCCAGCGCCAGCGCCTTTGCAAGAAGACATTAAAGCCACCTCATTTAGGCCATTTCAGGCAGGAACCGGAGTTTGGAGGTTTCTTTCTTCAGCTCAGGGACCTCATAAAACCCTACTTCCTCTCTCCAGATATGTTGAACGGAAAAGAGGATGTGAGCTTTATTGCAATCTTTCTGTTTTCTTCAAACTGAGTCCGTGTTTAAAATATGCGGTGTGATGGAGCCGTCTCATTCGCAGATGGCCTAATGTGCTTCACAATTCATATCTCATGCACTGCTCATGCAGTAGCCTCAGGATTTGGAGAGCTGAGCCCTCTCCCCATCTCTTTTACCCTTGCACTGGAAAGACACCTTGGGTGTTTCCCTGTGATCGCCATGTTTATTTTAGCAAATGATCTCTATTTTATATGATGAGAGTTATAGAATTAAAAGCTTTTGCACACATTCTGTTTCTTCTAAGGCACAGATCCATTAGAATACTATTAGACCGGTCAGCCTTACATCGCATGATGTTCTAAGTCAAATGTTTTAGTGCTATAACTTCTGAAACGTAGAGTCCTCTTAAACAAATGTTTGAGTATGTACCTGCACTGGACCGGTGAAGACTCTAACTGCAATATTCCTCTATCGTGAACTTTCGTGTGTTACAGAATGTTCTTTCCTATCGGTATTTTTAATACTGAAAATCAGAGATAGTGTATTCCACGTTGATAAAAATCTCATTTGTTAAAATTAAAAATTATCAAACAAGTTCACTAGAGACGGCAATTTGGAATACATAAGGACTCTGCAGAAATTTGTCTTCAGGGAGTAGATCTTTTAGGTGTTAAGGATAATTACTTCATTCAGCAAATCTTGGTTGAGCGTCTTCTATGAGCCGACACTTGTAATTATGGGAGAGAAATGAGCACAGAAAGTGGCAGGGAACCGAGACTCCTAGGAGTTGTGGCCAATTAGGATCAGTCAGAAATGCAGATAATGCATTTCTAAAAGTATCCTGTATGGGACAATGTGAAAATATAGCTGATGATTAGAATTCAACTTACAGCTTTCCAGGAACACGTCTGTAGGGTAAATGGTGAGCGCTGTATAATTCGGGGGATCTGAGCGTGAACATAAATGAAATCGGTGATCCTATCTCCATCATGGACCAGAAAGCTGACCCAGGGCGTAAGCATGACTGCTCCCAAAAGTGATGTGTCTTCTAAAAGTGCTCCGATTTCTGCTTAGAGCAATCACAGCAGCGATGGCTTCACGTCTGTGAGTCAGACGGTTTTAATCTGCAAAAGGTTAAGTGTTCGACAGCGACTTGTTCTCACATACAGATTAGCTGCTTGGAGTTTAACCTTTAGATGTGCTTAAGCAACCACACTTTACAATTTTTTTTTTTGTATAAAACCACCCAAACAGAAACAGTGTAATAACTTGCAAGCAGGAATACAGAAATCCAGGAGACATTTTTTCCACTTGATATAAATTGTTTCAATTACCTCCTTTCTTCTTTTCTGTTCGAGGGGTATTTTAACACGCACCCTAATGTCTTGAAGCAACTTCACAATTAAAGGATTGAAGCCATTTGCAGCGATATAAATGTCAGAACCAGATGATTCTTCCACTTCAGTGCCTGGCAGGGTTTTCAGCAAGGGACCGTGAGTGCTTGATACAGAGAAGAAAAATGGGGTCTTTTATCTCTCTCTGAGTCTGTGGGCATAAATAGGAATTTTAAACCTTGTAGCATGAACAGTTGATATCTTGAGCTTTTAATTGTTATAAAAGAGGAAAACCCTCACAGGGCGTTCAGTTACTGCATTCAACTTTTCAGTGCTTCTTGATGATAAATTAATTTTAAGGCAATATTAACAAAGATGAAGCCTTTGATTCAGTAGATTCAAATTTTATAAAAGCATCAGATTGTTGTCTATGTTGCCCAAAGAACAAGACAGAATAAGAAATCAGACAAAAAAAAATAGGAGATTACCGAACATTAACTCTAGCTAAGCCATATCACCCTCGGTTTTAATCAGTGTATGCAAAGAACAGATTTTTCAGAGGACAGTGGCTGTGCAGTAGATATAGCACCAAGCTAAGTATTTTACAAGTTATCTTATTTCAATATCTCCATGACTCAGGGCTGGTGAGATGGCTCAGTGGCGTAAGCGCCTGCCTGGCAAGCGCGAGGGCCTGAGTTCGACTCCCGGAACCCACATAGGGAAAAAGGGCCGGTGATATCGCTCAGCGGCATGGGCGCCTGCTGGCACGCGAGGTCCTGAGGTCGACCCCCGGTACCCACAAAAAAAAAAAAAAAAAAAAATCTCCATGACTCAGCTAGGCAAAAATGATCATGTTTCCTATTTTACAAATGAATACATAGGCCAAAAAAGTTTATCAGTGGTTCCCAAAATTGGCCTGCTAGCAACTCATGGAGAACTTTTACAAACATGCATATTTTCAGTCTCACATTCTAGGAGTACGATTTAGAGGGTCTAGGGGATAGGTCTGAGCATTTGTATGACTGAGTAGCTCTCCCATTTGATTCTACTGAGCACTTAGGTCGGGAGGCCACACGTGGTTGGAAGAGCTACTCAGTGTCACAGCTATGAAATGGTAGAAGTGAGTCTGGCAGTCGGTTCTGTGGGACTCTGTAGTTTGTAATGTAGAAGAGAACGTTATGGGGCCTATGAAAATAAACCTCAACTCCTCGCATTTCTCTTATCTGAGCTCTTCCTAATGTGGGATTTCCCTCCCAGCATCCTGGACAGGGACAGCTGAGTGTCCGCTGGAAGCTGTTCCCGGAGCCCGGCCCCACTGTTCCCGGGGAGCTGTGGCTTTGGATGAGCCGTTCTGGTTACCTGCAGGTTCTGCTCTCTGCCAGACACACACACTGCTGCCTGTCCCTTTGCAGTTTTACACTCGAGCTGTCTGGAATAGGTCCAGTACTTCTTTTGCCTGGCAGCCTTGGGCTATTTGAAGAAACCCGTCTTCCTGGTGAAGCTAATGTGTCAGGGGCCAAGTTCGAATTCCCCCCAGAAGAAATCTCACCCCAGCCTCGACAAACAACCGTGACCTCAGCCCTCAAATTCTCCCAGCTTGTCACAACCCACGCGCCGTCACTGCGTCTCCCTAGTGCTCTGTCATTTCTTAGCCTTGCTGCGCCCCCAGTTAATTTCCTTAGGCCCCTGCATCTCTGAGGTCTGTGTCAGAATCAGGACACCCGCCTGTTGCTTGTCTCACACTCTTACATTCTGTTTGTCGAAGAAGATGCTCCCATTTCAGGTCAAAGGTGTGACAAATTTCCAAGAACAGGAACTGAGGGCATCAAAAGAGAGGTTGGTTGCCCCGCGGTGCGCTGGCATCTCAATTGCACCATAGCTGGTGATCTTGTGGCCCTGAGTGGCACAACAAAGAGGAGATCAGGCTGTTCCTGGACTGTTCTCCACTGTATTAAAAGCAAACATATCTTTTCCTCCTATATTGAACCCTTCAGCCTTTTGTGTTTAAACTGTTTCCCATCTTGTTTGAACTATTTTCTCTGGAACAAACATTTATTGTAGGGAGTGTAAATAACAGCTGGTGCTCTGTTTGTGTTGACTTTTGTATGTCTCTTCTGGGCTGTTATTTAGTTAGCAGAGAGTTTGGAGACCTGAATTCATGTCTCTACCTCGTCACGGATGGAGAGGTTAGACAAGTATTTTAATTTTCTGGTCCAAAGTTCTTTTATGAAGCAGGGTTAATAAGTACCCCTCTCCTATGTTGCGTGGCTAGGAATGATCAAAATATTGGCTACCCAGAGTCTTGAGATAGCCAGAGAAATGTGTTGCTGAAAACAATGTCAGGCTGTTGTGAATTATTAATTGCCATTATTATTAATGCTGCTGCTGGCTCATTGGTGAAATTTAGATTCTTTTGTGGCATGCTGTTTAGATTTTTGTTGCTGTTGTTACTGTCAGTTTAGATGAGGTGGAATTATCAAAAATATTTGCCAGAAAATTCTGACCTTTCAGGGAACAGACTGATCAGTCAGAGATGAGCTTTCATTGGCTGCAGATGAACCTGGAGGGCGTGTGACCTCATGGGTACACTCAGGTTCCTGTGCCTGGTCCATTTGTTCTCAGGAAGGAAGCAGATAAAAGGCGCCTCCCCTGGTAGATTATCCAGCTCCTTCCTTGGCAATAGCTTGGGCTGGATGAAATAAACTTCCATATCCTCTGGGATGGAAATAGTTTGGGGTTGTCTGCCTGGCCTTTTGAACAGCACCTCTTTTAACTGAGTATACGTATGAATAGCTAATTCTTAAAGTTTGCTAGATAAAAGGGAATGGATTATGGGTGGGATGGATTCACAAGTCAGTGACTCAGAGCTGCCTGTGATTACAGGCAGTATTTCCTCCACAACACAAGCTGAAGACAGGGATCAAGTGATTCGTTCTCTCGGTGAATAGATCCCAAGCAAATGCTTTAAAAGCCACGGTACTTCAAGAATGATTGGCATTGTTGGGTTCTCCTTTGGAGGGAGTAGAAAGGATATCCCATTTCCTCAAAGTGCTTTGAAGAAGACAGAAGAGAGCTGTTCCTCTTCTTGCCGAGACACTACTGTGTTCTGTCGCGCTATTTAGGTTGTGTTATTTATTATGCCGTTGTTATGAGTCAAGAACTAAGTAGGGCGTTACTGGGTCTGCCAGAACCTTACTTCTACAGACCATTACAGACACATTAAAGGGTAATCGGCATCTAGCAGCTGTATGTCTACAGTGTGCCAATTAGAACATTTAACTGTGCAATAAAACAGGAGTTAATAAAACACATCTGAGAAATGGAAAATAAGATTACGAGTGGCATCTTGGCCCTAATTCAAGTAGCAGGGAGCGGAAGAGTACGTGGAAGCCAAGCTCGGATCGCTTCCTAAGTCTTCATTTGCCACTGGCTCATCCGTTACCAAGAATCTGTACAATGTTGGATATTCCACCTTCCTCTAAAGTAGTCTACTATCAGTTTGATTTCGTACTATTCTATAGTTTAAAGACGTGGAAATTTCGTAATTCAAACTTGAAATAAACATTAAAATGAAGTAAAATTATAATTCCTTGATTCCTCCTTGGCTTTTAATTTTTTATACTTGTGAGACAAGTTGTATAGATTTTCTCCTTTCTTCCCCCAATAATCACCACCCCAGAACTATTTGGGAGGGCTTTTGTTTTAACCATGAGTGAACTACTGTTTAGCAACATTGACCGCAAATGTACTTCTTGGAAATTTTGCCACTCTGTGCTTGCCTTCTTCATTTCTTTGCTTGCTTAACTAGTGTATATAATCACTGATTTATAAATGTGAGCTGTAATAATGTCAGTTGTCTGCTGGCATGATTGGAGAACTTATGAAATGAAGTTAATTTTATATCTTCTTTTCTTGGAAACTCTTTTATACTTAATTTTAAGCAGATAAGTGACATAAAAGACCAAGCCACTTGAAGATAATGCATTTAGAAATTGCTGATTGATGAGCTTATACTTATCTAATTTTGTTTTAAAAGCATCCTAATATATCGTTTGAGAATAGATTTTTGAATGGAAGAACAAAAATACTCCAGAATAGGTGGATAAGATACCAATAAGTGGAAAATGAAGGATTCTGACTATAGGTTTTTTTCTCTCCAAAAATTATTTGAACATTAATCTGGAATTTATATCTTAGAATTGTCAGTTGTGGAAAATATTATTTAGCTTAATAGTTTTAATTAAAATAAATGTTTTTTAAACAAAATAGTTTATAAGAGGATAACAGCTACATTTTATACATCTCTGTCTTTTTTGGATTTTCATTTAGAGATAATGATCTTTTGGGCTGTTTTCCACAAATATGCATATCATACTTACATTTCTGTTTAAATGCATACATGCATAAGTAGGAAGCATTGAATTGGATTAATTTTATTAACAATAAATAATGAAGTATAATCCTTTATGTTAACACTTATTTTATTGTCCATCAGCCTTTAGACATTTGGCTATTTGGACAAGCTATCATTTTATATCCTTTTAAAAAATATTTATTGCTTCTTTGACTAATTGCTTTTTATGTGACTTAAAGCCTTTTGCATTGGTGCCATTTGTTAAAACACAGCCAGAAGCAGGCAAAGCAGTCCCATTTTTCAAAAATTTAGTGTCATTTTTATAGACAAATAACACTTGTAAATGATGGATAATAGCTAGCAGAATGCTGCATGGTATAAAATGTGCATGAATTATATTTTCTGGGAGTTAGAAGGTTAACTTGTCTATGAACTAATTGAAAAGCTTTATGGTAAATGCAGAATACTCTGAGCACATTATCGACATGACTTAAACCAGCTGAAAAAGGGATTTTCCTTCCCTTGGGTATTATTCATTATCTCATCCTCTTTTCTGGCTAGCTATTGTATAAGGAGGGTGTCTAATCATAATGTATCTATAGAACTGATAAAAAAGAACGTGGTGTGGACATTTTTCATGAGTTGGCAGATTAATACTTTCCCATTAAAAATGGGGGTGGGGGTGTGTTGTAGGCATTAAAATTATCACTCACTGCATAATGATAGATTTTATATTTGCAACGGGTCATATTTATAAATCTGACTAGTTTCTGGCCCCAGGAAAACAAATGGTGGGAGGTGTACACGCGTTCCTCTGCAGCTTGCCGTATAGGAGAAATAAGAATTTATCATAAACTTTTTGTTGGGGAAGGGTAACTCACAGAGCTCTTCCTTCTTACACTGGAAAGTGGTGTTAAGTGAAAGCATACTGTCTTAATGTAGTAGTAATTAGAATGTTCAGTCATGTATATTAATATGTTAACGAGAATGTCAGAAATTCCACTTTCTCAGAGGTAAGGCTTGTTGCCCATCTAAGCTGTGCTTGTGGCATCCATCCCGACCATGCAGGAGGTGGGTTTAGCGTTCTTTTCATTTCCCCTCAGTCTAGCTGCTTTTTCTCATTTGGTTTAGTTTGGGGGAGGAAAAGGAGTTGAGGAAAAGATTGTTCTAAGAAACAGAAGCGTTTCCTTGACTGAGCTGGTCATAAGCTTGTGTTTCTGATGTTGTTTTACATCTCTTCTCATAATCATTGGTGCTTTTCAGTCTTATAACAACATGCAGAATACTGTGTATGCATGGTCGACATGACTTAAACCAGCTGAAAAAGGGATTGTCTTTAGAATCACAGAAAATAAGCCAGTAGCAAGGGACTATAGGAAATAAGCAGACATGGGGAAGAGGGAGAAGAAAGGTTGGCCAGTGGGTACCAAATTATTAGATGGGAGAAATAAGTTCTGAATTTCTTTTTATTTACCCTAATTAGTACATTTTTGGATTCATGTCTTGCAATGCTCCTGGGAAAGTCTCAGTTATCTCCTTAAATATTCTCTTTCCTTCATCCTTTCTATTCTTCTCTTTCAAAACATTAGACATACGTTAGACCTTCTCATCTCATTCTCCATCTGGGGTAGCATCTCCTTTTTGTTTTCATCTTCTTGTTTCTCCACACTGTCTTGTAGATGATTTCTTCAGCTCTTCCATTTTGTGAATTCTCTTTTCAGCATCAGTTAATGCACTGTATCAACTGCTAGCATATTTTAAATTCCAATAATCATAGATTTTATTTTAAAAAGTTTTATTTAGTTCTTATAAAACCTGCCTGACCATTAAAAAAAATTAAGTTAAAGTGCACATTACAAAAAAAATCTTAACAATTTTTAACTGTACAGTTCAGTGAATGTGAATCACATTGTTTTGCAACCCATTGCCACAGCCCTCCTCATCCTGCAAAATAAAGATTTTTTTTTTACCTCATTATTTTTTTTCTTCTAAAATTTTAATTGACACATAAAAATTATGTACATTAATGAAATACTGTGTGATGTTTCAATACATGCACACACTGGATAATGTTCAAGTCAGGGTGAATATGCCTATTTCCTCAAACAGTTATTATTTTGTTGTGGGGAAAATATTGCAGATTCTTTCTTCTGGCTTTTCAGAAGTACTAAGCCTACTATTGTTATGTGGAGTCCCCCCGGTGTGTGATAACCCACCAGAACTGATTTATCCCATCTGACTGACTTGGAACCCACCGGCCAACCTTTCTTCTCCTCTTTCCTCACACCTGCTCATTTCTGATAGTGCCGTGCTGCTGGCTTACTTTCTGTGCCTGTATCTTTTGCTTCTTTAGCAGTTCATACGTGGTTCTTTTGCTGTCTGTATCTGGTAATCAGAACCTTGGGAGCCCACGGTCCTCAGTATCTGTCGCTTCCTTGGACTCTCACCTGTTGTGTTTTATTTCCTTGCATTGTTTAGAAACCCTTCATTGCTAGCCCATCTTTGATTGATCTTAATCTGCAGAAAAAGCCGTGGGGCCAAAATCGAGGATGCTTTTTCCAGCAGAGCATTTGCTTTTGCTTAGAGAAGAAGTCAGGGGTGCTGTGTCCCAAGGTGATTCCCGGCGTCTTCCAGGTGACCCAGTATAATCCAGTTTTTTTTTTTTCCACTCCCTGCTGACCACAGACATAAAGCCAAGCCTCCCAAGGCCCTGTGGAAGTCAGTACTTCCCTCACAGGACCTCCCCTGTTCCGTGCTCATTGGCCACAGGTATTGTTGCTTGTTTTCCTTTTCATTCCTTAAAGGTTTTTCTTGCTTCCTCTGAGACCTATAAAATTATAGTTTATTTTTATTCAGGTTCTTGTTATCTTACTGGTTGACCCCAGAGTGTTTAGCTGGCCACCCTCGTGGAGTTGATCTTACGGGGCTCTTCTCCTGGGTGCTCTTTGGAGTCCTCTGCTGGTTGCTCCAGCTGCAGACCCCTGTGGGACAGCCTTTGCCCACAGCTGCTCCCCTCTCTCACCACTTCTGATTTTACAGAGGTCTGCTCCATCCTGGCCCTTTTGGGGCCACCTGACCTCTGGAAGAAGTCTCGTGGATAAGATGACCTCTGGTTAGTGTTATCACTTTAAAGTCCAAATACGGCTCCCCTTTTGTTCCGCTCCGGAGGGGGAGCAGGACACAGACACATCCCAGTGTCACTGAAGTGAGCCTCTGGCCTTCGGGTGTGAGCGCCTGCCACCAGCAGCCTCCCTGGCCTGGGGTCACCATGTCGAGTACTGTGAAGCCTTGCTCACTAGACTTGAGAGTAACCCCACCTCCAGTCCCTTTGGTGGTGGTAATGGAGGCACAATACAGCTTTCTCCCTAAAAGAAATATACAGTTCCCTCCTGATTTCCTTTATCCCACTCAGAGTGGCTGAAGGATGTAAAAAGTCATGAAATCAGCAATGACACATTAACCTTGACAAGTTCCCTTGAAAGGCTTGGTGTCCCACTTCGGAAATGCACATCTCTTGTTGCTCCTGTGAAACTTCTGGTCCAGTGTCTGGCCATACACATGGATGTAGCACGAGTCACCTCCACCATCGTGGGATAATTCTTTTATGTTTGTTTCTGACTTCCCATTGTTTGTTAAACATCTCTGGCATGGAATGGGTTTCTTAATTTTTATGCAGGCCAGTGGTTCGCTTTTTTCTTACTTTGAAGAAAGTACATCTTACCCCCTGTGATTCTGAGATATAAGAATGATGAGTGTAAAACCCCCAGAACCACTACAAGGTCATTATAAACAGAACAGGGCAGTACCCTGTCTTTCAGCCTGTTGTTTTATTTTTAAATGCCATGTCTGATTAACCTCATTAAAAATAAGATTGGAGGAGGTGGCACCTTGCTGCTCTCCTTTCCCGAAATGGGGGCTGCATCCTGGGACCTACTTCCAAAGACAGAGTATGGCAGGAGGGAGAGAGTGAGTGCACAGTGGAGAAAGCTGGCCGAGGCTCCCTCAGCCAGCATGCAGCAGGCATGGACGGCTTACATCCTTGGCGAGGCACACTGCGAGGTGCCCTCCAATGCAGGTTTCTGCTGGAATCTCAGTCCAATGACGAGGGAGCTTAAAGCATCAAGAACAACCCAGATGGAGGCACATTCTGTAAAATGCCTGCTCAGTCCTCCCCAACGCTATCAAGGTCATCACAAACAAGGGACACCTGAGAAGCTGTCCCAGCCTAGCATAGGCGAAGGCACCATGGCTACTAAGTGTGATGTGCTTGCATCCTGGCACACAAGAACGACGTTAGGTAGAGAGAGCTATGAAATCCAAAGAAGGTGGTGTTTTCCATGACAGCCTTGTGTTAGTGTTGCTTCCTTAGTTGTGACAAATGTACATAGTGATGGGAGATATTTATGATAAGATCGACTGGGTGAAGGACCGGCTGGGATTTGCTGTACTCTCTTTGCAATGTTTCTGCAAACCTAAACTATTATAAACAAAATGCGTAAGTAAAAAAAAATTAAATAAATATTAAATAAAAATGTTTCAACAAATTCCCTGCTAGCATTGATACACATTTACATATATAACACATATAATGCATATAATATATGTATTGTGCTAGGAGACAAAAATTTGTGGTGGGAAAGATAGTATAGTTTAGTCAACAGCCTTTGGCCCAGTGGCTCAGGACAGAGTCTTTGGAGCTATACTGACTGGGTTGAAGCCCAGTTTTGCCTCTTCTAGATCTGTGACTTTGGCAAGCTGGCATTCCCATTCCTCAGTGTCCCCAACTGCAGAATTACCATCCTGTGTTGACTGGTTTTGAGGACTGATGACAACACATGTAGCTTATCTGGCAGGTGCACCATCCCTATTTTTTTCAGCGTCTTCCTTGCCTATTGAAGTGACCATGCAGGCGACAGGGTTGTGGATAGCAAATCGCTGAGCAGGTTTATAAGCCATCATCTGTTCTCAGGCCAGCGTTGCACTAAGCAGGGATGGGGAGAATGTTTTCTACATCAGTACCAACATCTTCACTTGCATAGGTTGCACCCACTGGGTGCTCCCAGAATGTTTATGAGTGGATCAGATTAATACCTTTGGTCTTAGGCATCTTGTGCTTATTGTTATACGAGCTCATGGCCTTAAAGAAGCAGCGTTTGTCTGGCAACATCAAATCTTGCTCTTTGGATACTGCTGTGTTTTGTGCCATGTAGATTTTCATTGTCCCTTTTCAAAAGCACTTGCCAGGCCTCTGTACCAGAGTCTTGGTCACATCTTTCTACTCCTGGCGTATGGTTTCTTGACTGACTCTTTATCTGTGTGGTCTCTGGGTCAAAATTAGCCCCTTTTAATCATCACACCATTGTTGATTTGCTTCGCATTTGAACGAAATGAAGATGTACAGTTTTTGTTCTTTTTAATGTTAGCTACTTTGAGATTTAATTCCAATACCATACAGGTCATCCGTATAATAAATACACAATTCATTGGTCTCAGCATATTTGTAGAGTTGTGCAACCATCAGCACAATTTTAGAAAATCATTCTGACTCTACTAGTGTATTTCCACCGGCGGGTTATGTGGGTTCAGCTTTTGTCCTAAGACGAAGTTTGTCCTGAGACTGTCTTTCTGGGTCTAGGCTTGTGGCAGGGCTGTGTGTTGAGTGGTGATGCTGCGCACCTGTGTGCGTGTTCACTGGATGTTTGCTTATCTTTGCAGAAATGTCTACCCAGATCCCTTCCTATTTAACATTGGTTATTTTTCTTTATTTCCGAGTTGTAAGAATTCTTCCTATAGTCTAGGTACATGACCCTGATGAGGCACATGATTTGCAAGTATTTTCTATTGCTCTCTGTATGTCTTTTTACTTTTTGATGATATTCTTTGAAGCATGAAAGGTTTTAATTTTGATAAAAATCACTTATATTTTTTTCTTTTGGGGTCACAGCTAAGAAGGCTTTCCTAATCAAGACCACAAAGATTTACTTCTGTGTTCTCTAAGAGTGTTATAGGTTTAGCTCTTATATTTTAGCGTAGGATCTGTTTTGAGTTAGTTTTTGTGTGACGAATGAGAAAGGGATCTTTTGCTTTCCTGCTGGGGTGGGAAGGAGTGCAACTTGGGTATGAATTAGCCCTCACTGATAACTTAGGGCACGGAGTCTCTCATGAGTCCCCTGGCAGAGATATCGGCACATGTGGCTTCATTTTCATTGCTGTGTGAAGAACATGCTTGATTTGTCTCCTTGTGAAAGGCAAGTGCGTAGGAAGCCTTACGTGGATTCTCTCACACTCTGCCTGCCCTTTACTCTTATGACCCAGCCCTGTGCCCTTACTGTAGAAGTGTACAGTGTCTTAGCCATGAGCACCAGTCTGTTGAGTTCTGTGCCCTTCCAGCAAGTGTCTGAATATGAGGGTGGCCTTAGGGTGGCCAATAGCTAGTTGTCCCTACGTCATTTGCATACACAGAGTTGCAAAGATAGATTTAGCACCCAAAAACTCAGGCACACCCAGATGTGTCATACGAGGTCGTATGCATATTGTATGCAGCGAGTATACAGGCAAGGCTAGGGATCCCATTCCTAAATTCAGGAGGACATACTTTACTCGGGGACACTTCATGATATTTACCTACTTTCTTTCTGGGATACAGGATGAATCTAAACAACCTTCTTTGTGCAAATTTTGTTATACTTACCTGCTTCAAGCCAACCTCCCCATGTATATTAGGTATATCTTGTGCAAAAACAACCTTGAGTATCTTTCATCATTCAAAATTGCCAATTAAAGGTCAGCTATCTACTTAATCAACAAAGGTTGCATGGCTCTAAAATGTATGTAAATGTTACTGCTTTTGCTTTTTGCATAGAGGCCTTTTATTTTTCAACTGAGTCTAGAAACAGGTATGGAGCGTCTTCATGAAACAGTGGTGTAATGCACCCCAAAGAGCGTGAACTATGAGTACAAAAGATGCATGGTAAATACACATCCTGCCGTTTACCAGATATGTCCCTTGGGTATTGGTTCCTCTGAGGCCCAATTTCCAGCAGGATTGTTGAGAGAATATGTGAGATAGTATATAAAAATGCCTGGGATATCATTTATTGTAGTGTCCTAGTTACTCAATAAGTGATTGCAGTGTTGGGAATTGATACTAAAACCCTATCATTCTTTTCCTGTGGGGTCTTTTTCCAGTGCCCCAATTTGAATTTGTCTTGGGTCACTTTTTTTTTTTTCCCCAGTATTGAAGATTGAACCCAGGAACTTCACATTGAACTGTATTGCCAGCTCTTTTTTACTTTTTAATTTTGAGACGAAGTCTTGCTGTGTCACTGAGTTGCCCAGGCTGGGCTCAGACCCGTGATCCTCTTTCTGCCTCAGCATCCCCGAGTTGGGCCAGTCATTTTCCCAGCGTGTTAACATAGTCATTTTATCTTGTAGCTAGTGTGGTTAACTTGAGAAATTTGAGACTTGAACTGTCCTCAGTTTCCGGGGTGTGCTCCCAAGAGAGCTATGAAATGTAGCACTTTATCTTGATTCCAGGAAATACAGATGCTGAGGGTCTCTTGGGATATAAGCCCACCTTCCTGCCAGAGCAGCACCAGGATTATGCTGGTTATTAATGCAGGTAGCTTCTTCGCCAGAGGGGAAACTTCCTCCGAACATTCCAGCTTTCTAGGGAAGACAGAGATTTTTATTGACAAGATGGGAGAGACTTTACAAGATGAAGTAGATTTTACACCCGAGAGCATGAGATTGGTGAGAAGTAGGCTGTGATTGGTGTGCAGTAGGCTCTGCATGCCACGGCACTGCGGAGGAGTTGAGGGAATTAAGGACACTGGTTTTGAGCCACTAACAGTCATGAGCAGCATCCACTGAGCATTTGCTGTGTGATGTGTGGCCCACACTACAGACCTTAATCATGCATTTAGCATTTAATAGGCACAAAGATGCTGTAAACAGAGTTCGAGAGATTAAAGAACTTATTCCAAGATCACACAGCTAGAAGTAAATGGCAGACATAAGACTGAGTCCAGTGTAACTGAGTATTTCTACAGAGATTTTCCTTTTGGTCTTGAGTGTACAAGAGAACTGAGAATCCATGAGGCCTGTGAAATGCTTTACCATGTCTTCTACTCTACCTGTGGAATCATCCCTTCAAACTGGTCACATTTCAGGGCACAGAGGGCCCTATGAACATTTACCCCAGGCAAAACCAGCATCTATGGTCACATGCTGGTAGGGAGTTCAAAACAATTATTTTTGAAGCCAAAAAGGGGAAAAAAAAAAAACACAGAAAGAGAGAGAGAGACAGCCTTATTTAGAGCAGATGGTAGAAGTGTAAACAGATGATGCAGCAGGACTGCTGGACTCCTACTTTGATTTTATCATCTTTATCAGGAAAAATGATCTTTAAATTGGGAATGGTAGAATAAACATGGTTAGGAGACAGTAAAGCCCAAGATACAGGAGATAACGCGAGCTGCTCAAATGTGCATCTCCGTCTGCTGGGTACAGGAGGAGCTTGCAGATGTGCCTGGGGACCCACTTTCCATTTTGTGAACCAAGGAGGGCAGCGCACCAGACAACTGCAAATGACTTCAGCGACTGTGTCCCAGTCTTTGAGGTGGAGAGGAGGGGCACAGTTTAGAAACCAGAGATGAGCGAGTCCCAGTCCATTTCTGATGAAACTCTAGAAGCAATATTAAGCAGATGTTTGTGGACGTATCAAAAGGCAGCAGTGAGTGTTGGACAGAAGCGATTCTCTAAGAACAAGTTTTTTCCGTGTTTGGACAACGTCGTTAGCGTAAGACATGCATGGAGGCCAGATAGAGAGAGAGAATTGGTCTCAGTCAGCCTCCGGGGAGTCTCTCATGTCACGGACAAGATGGAGAAATGTGAGTGGGGCAATCACACAGCTGGACGAGTTTATATTTGCTGCAGCAACCATTTTTAAACTGGGCAATGAATAGATGGATCAACAAACTATGGTCCTCAGGCCAAATATGGCCCATCCTTTGTTTTCGTAAATAAAGTTTTATTGTCATGCCCTGTCATTTACATATCATCTATGGCTACTTTCATGCTACAGTGGCAGTGCCAAGAAGTTGTTGCAGAGACCATCTGCCCACAAAGCCTAAAGCATTTTCTATGTTGTTCTTCATCCAGAAAGTTTGCTGACCCCTGGCTCAGATAGAATACTTGTTTGCAGCTGTGCTGTACCCCAGAATTATCTAAACAGTTCTTATTAATGCCCTAGCTTTGTCCCTCCCCATCCCTAACTCTCACTTCTTCCAACTGAATCCAAATCTCTGAGGTTGGGTGTGGCGTGTGTTTCAAGATCGTGATTTGCTGAGCAGTCAGAGCTGCAGGCCCTGGCAGGAGGGAGGTGCTAGAGGGTAGAGTTGGAAGGGGCCAGGTGTACTTCCTGCTCTCTGTTAGAGCTCATGACACAATTCTGTCTTTGCACACAGAGGTAAGAAAAAGAGTTTGTCCTGTAGATGAGAGAGTAAGAAGTACAAAATTTCTGCCTGCAAGGTAGCAAGTTGATACTTCTTACAGTTTTAAAAATGCGAAATCTTGTACTTCATGTGCCAGATGTGCCCAGCAGAAGTATGGGACAATGATTTGACCTCGGTGTCATTCATGTGAACGTGAGCTAAGGGTTAACTGCAGACTCCACATTAGCCATCAGTATGATGTAATTAGGAAAACCAAAGTGAAACAAAACCAACAATAACAAGGCAATTTCAGCCTACATTTACACAGTTGCAGTGCATAGCACAGGTAAAAGTTTTGCTATACTCTGCTCAGGTCACATCACACCTATCGTATATGAGTTCAGCTTTGCTTCTCACCGTGGGGTGGTTCTTACCAAGAGACCGACCTCACTCCCCTTAAAGCAGGATCACCTGCCAGGTGAGGCGAGGTGGCCTCTGTCGGAGACGTGTTCAGATGGAGATGGCGTGATAATTGATTATGATGTCAACTTAAACAAGAAATGCCTAGTGGGTTAGTTTAGCACAGTTCTGGGTGTGTCTGGACGATGGACTTACTGAAGAGGGAAGACTCACCCTGGGCGAGTGGCACCAACTAGGCTTCTAGCCTGGATGGATAAAAAGGGAAAGAAGGAAGTCTCGCTTCTGCTTCTTTGGAAGAACTCCGGTCTTCACCATGGCCTTTGGATGTCTGTTTTCAGGCTTCCAGCATGGACCCTTCAGCCTTCCAATGCAAAGCCTTCACCTTCCTGATATGGACCTGCAGGGGACTCTGCAGTGAGTTCCAGACCTTCAACTTTTGACTGAATCTTCTGCTTTCCAGTGCACACACTGCCCTTTTGCATTCTTCCACCCCTGATTTTACAGGTAGCCACTGTAAGCCTATCTTGTAAATCACATATATATATATTCTGTTCCTGTAGTGAACCCTAACTTTTACAGATGAGGTGACGGGTAGAAGGTTAGAACTGGAAGTATCTTGGAGATTGTATTAAGGTTCCCTAGAGGGTGGGACCAAGGATGGATTAGTGCATCTCTATTTCTATCTCTTTTTCTGTCTAAAGAGATATATTATAGAATTCACTCAAATGATTATGAGGTCAACAAGTTTGTAGACCTGCAAGGTGAGTCCTGCAAGCTAATAGTGTAGTTCTAGTTTGAAGGCTGGGAGCTCGAGACCCGGCAAAATCTGATGATCATTTTGAGACCAAAGGCAGGAAAAATATGATGTCAAGGTAGTCAGGTAGGAGAAAATTCCATCTTACCTGCAGGAGGTTTGGTCTTTTGCTCTGTTGGGTCCTCCACCGGATTGGATGGGGCCCATGCACATAAGGAAGGACAGTTTGCTTTACTTGGATTGAAATGATCGTCTCATACAGAAAAACCCAGAATACTCTTTGACTCAATGCCTGGGCATCCTGTGGCCCAGCCAACTTGACACATGAAATAAATCATTGCAGTGATTATCTAATGCAACATCCTCATTTTGTGGATGGGGAAAACAGTCTCAGAGGGTGTAACTTGCCCAGGGTGTCCCAGTTGGGCCATGTCCCAACATGGCCCCAGGATTCAGGTCTTCTTAACCCACAGCCCTGTCCTCCAATGCCAGACTGTTCAGTAGACACAGAGGTTGTGTCGATGACCTGTTGGCCCTCAGGATTACACTAACTGGTAAGAGAAATCGAAGAAACCATGCCTTCAAGTGAAAACCTTAACTGGGACAAATCACTGCAGCCCCTGAGAGTGAGGGCTTGGTTTGAGGAGACGATTCGTTGACCAGCCATAGAGGGGTCGGCGTAACCAGATGGACAGTGTTGGCTCATGCACTTGGATTCTGAGCCCTTCATTTATACATACACACCTTCCAGCCTCTTCAAGGAGCCCCAAACTCTGCTTAATCCTTTAATGCCATCAAGAGGATGAGGAAGAAGGATGAGCAGGCAGATTTCATGCTGGCATTTGTAATTAGTTCAGAGTTCCTAGCATATGGCTTCCTTTTGCTGAATTACCAGGCGATTTGGCCAGAAAGATGCAACACACTCTAAGAGAACCCCTCCCTCTGGGATGCTCCTCCTGACAACATCATAACGGGCAACGCCCCTGTTTTGTCAAGGACTGTTCTAGGTGCTTGCATTTTTCTTGCTCTAAAATTCAGCTCTGCAATCTACACATTGTTACTCCCATTTCCTTGATGAGAAGGCTGAATGTTAGGTGCCTATTTTCCATTGACAGAAATGATTGGAATCAGTAGCAAGGTACAAGTTCCTGACAGCACGGCCTTCCACGCTTCTGCACACTTGGCACCCAGTGCAGGTGACTTCAGGCAACGATCTTGCAAAAGTCATTCTGAAGGCTGCTCTCTGAGTCCACGTGCAGTTATTATCAAACAGCAAAATCTGGAATTCCACGGTGGCTAACATGCTGATACCCTACACAGTTCAGGTGTTGTATAAGTCAAGTCAACAGGCTGACTTTAGAGTTAAACGTAATTTTTCAACTACTGCCAAGAGGAAGATAATTGATGCTAAAAGGTAAATAGAAATGGCTTTTTGATTAGCTGTTGTTTCAGATTATCTCAACATCTCTTCATCACGACTGCAGAGACTTCAAAGCTATGCAAAGTAAACTCTCAGTACCAATTTCCCCCTCCACATCCTCTCTTGCCACATTTCCCCGCACTTTTTAACAGAAGCCCTGCTCCTGGGGGAGTCAGGAATTAGTTGCTTCACTTTCTAATTATTACAAGTGTGTTAAACAGATCATGGATAAGAGTCTTGCATATTACAGGCACGCGTGCCCCAGACAAATGCACACAGAGGCTGTGGGGAGACTCGGGAGCAGGTGCTGTTGTCCTCGTCCTGCCCCACCAGGAGACAACGTGGGATGACAGTGAGTGGACAAAAAGCACTTGGGGAGTGTTCTGTCTGGATGTGCAAATGCATTATTTTTGGCTGTAAATGGTACAATTTGGTAAAATGGGCCCATTAAGTTGAATGACAATTTCTTAACCCACTGCTGACTTGGAGTAGAGAGGGACAGTGTGTGTGGGTCCTCGGAAAGTTTGGCGTCAGTATCATTGGCCTCTCGAGGATCCATTCGAAGCAAGGCCAGTCCTAGGAGACAGGATATGGTCAGCCGTGGGTGGTCCCCAGACAGACCGGCCCCAATGTCGCTCTTCTGTAAAACCATGTTGCAGAAGGGACTGAGCAAGGGGGAACCATTTCTGCCATTTTTCTTCATAACCTCATCATTTAAGTTCGTGGGTTTTGGAAAACAAAAGTAGAGATGCTTATCATGTCCTTTCCCCTGTCAGATGAGTTTTGATACTGAAATTTAAAACAGAAATCAAAAGGTGTTGCTGCTCATCCCCTGGGTTAAGGCTCTTTGGTAGAACAAATTTAATTCCTGTGTGAACCATGAAAACAGCACACAAATGAAGAGAGGAAATGAAGACTCCATACAGCACGCTTGAAAGTCTATTTCCATCTCCCCATGGCCCCCATTCCTGCCCCCGTCTCTGACTGAACATCCTGAAGCCCTTTGAAAATCCATTTGTGTTTTTTGTTGAATGCATCTCAGGTCTTGGAGTTTCACAGCCTAGAGAAGTATTGATTGCATTTAAGGGTCCATTACTTAGGTAAACCAAATAATGTAACTGATCTTGGCTCTAATTGATCAAATCTCTCCCACAGTGTTGGAAAGATTGTAATCTAATTACTCTGGTTCCTGGTTCCTGGTTACATTGTGGTGAAACCTACCCCACTCCAGTAGCCTCTCCTTATCTGGCTTATCCTCCTCGAAACCCATGCACAGGGTGTGTTGTACACACATGAGTCCAGGGGCCACATGCATGCAGACGCACACAGCCACTTACCCTGAAGAGCTACCTAGGTTTTTAATCTTGGTTCAACACTAATGGTAGACAGGAAACATGAACCACACTAGTTATCTCGTTTTAACTTTTGCAGCTTGGGAAAGGGGAGTAGGACGATGCTACTGTCTAATCAGATTTAATTCCAACCTCTCTTGTTTCTCATAACAAGCTTTGCCTCATCCTAATTCTTTCTTTTTCTGGAGATAGAAGATCTATTTTCAGCATCAGAACATTGCAAGTGCAGCCTGTTTGAAGACAGTTGAAAGGTGTCGAGCTGCTGATTTACCGGTAGATCGGCTCCCCCGGTTTTAACTGGCTTTTCTCTAGAGCCCTCCGCATCTTCCTGAGAGGCACTTTCTAGCTCTTTTTTGAAACACCTTTTTACTCCCTTAGTTAGATCTGGTCTGTCCTTATCATTAAAATCCTGGGCTGGGGCGGGAATGGGTACACATTTCAACCAAGTAGCTCCATATCTACTCCTACCAGCAGCGTGATTCTTTTTAAAGGTGACTGTCTGAATGATTGTCTGGGGTGGAAAAACATGGGCTCTGGCATGGGTAAAAATCGTAAATTTAACTAGAACATTACTTCCCTACATTCCTAAAAATGCCCTACTTAGTGGAAAGCTTCAAAACCTGTGGATTCTGCATTCAAGGATTCAACCAAAGATAAAAAAAAATTGGAAAAAAATTACATCTCTACTAAACACATACAAGCTTTTTCTTCTCATTGTCTCCTAAATAGTACAGTGTAATGATGATTTATGTAGCACTTACATTCTACAAAGTATTACATTATAAGTTGTCTAGAGATGATTTAAAGTAGTGGGAGGGCATGTGTAGGTTATGTGCCTGCACAATGCCATTTTACATAAGAGACCTGGGGTTTGGATTTAGGACCAATCTCTTGTGGATACTGTGAGATCCTCTATGGATACATCTTCTCGACAGCAACAAATGTTTGAACTCTTACCAGGGCTGGTTGGATGTGTGAGTCTTCACACAGCAATGTCTTGCCTGCTCCCAGGCCATGGATTCTTTGTGGAATCTGAAAACATAAGGTGACTAAACTGAACCTCAGGGGACTGTGAGTAAGTGTTCTGAGACAGGACTGTGAAACGACCTGCAAACGCAGCGCTCGGAAGCTGAAATCGCATGCAGTACAGTGACGTTTCTGCTAAGTCTGTGCGGAAGACAGTGCATGATGGGAACTCCTCCTCTGGCCTGCTGCTCTGCCTATGGGATTACTTACATTTTCCAAACTTGTTATTTAGAAAAGTTGAAAAAATCGCACTGTGAATATAGGATGTGCTTCACGCCCACCCGTCAGCTTTTTTGCTACATGGGCTCCACAACCTTCACATTGTTTTCTAAACATTTGGGGCAGTGTTGTGAATCAGGGCAGCTCATCCCTAACCATTTCAGGTGTTCTCTCAAGGGTGCATTTATTCTTTCTTCGTGACACCAGGCATTTTTACCTTGATATAATAATACTTTCTGGATTACAGTCTGTATTCAGATCTTCCCCAGTTGTCTCAATAATTTTCCTTAGAGCTGTTTTTTGTTTTTTTGTTTTTTGTTTTGTTTTTGTTTTTTAATCTGGGATCCAACTGAGGATCCCATATTATATTTAATTGTGACATCCTTCAAGTCTCTTTTTTAATCTCAAATGGTCCCCTAGCTTTTTTACAGTCCTTAGTGACATTGACTGTCTTGCAAAATCTGGGCTGGTTCTTGAGGAATGTCCCACATTTCCAGTTTTCTCCTCTTATAAGATTCAAGAATATCAGGGGACAGAGGCCTTGCTGCGGAGGCATCTCAGGAACCACACAGTGTCCGTCTGGGGTGATGTTTGTCTGGCCATGTGGTTGAGGTGGTGTCTACTAAGTTTCTCTGCTATAAAAGTACTTCTTTCCTGTGTGGTTAAGTAGTTGAGACCAGGTGAGTGTCTGGTTCTCCAGCAGCCTTCCCTGGAGTGCTAACACCTATTGATTCTCTTTACCAGAATCAATTATGGAATTGGTGGTTACTGTACTCAATACTCCCCCAAAAAGTATGTGTATTTTGGTTGCCAGAAAAATGACTCTAGGGAGAAAAAAAAAAAGGTGCGTCCTTTGGTTTAAAAAATAGAATTTGAGGGCCGGGGATATAGCTCGGCAGCACAGCACCTGCCTGGCAAGGACAAGGTTCTGAGTTCAATTCCCGGTACCAAAGAAAAAAAAATAGAATTTGATTTTTGCATATTTAGAATAGGATTTTCACATGAAATATGTGACCATGGATATTGATATGTAAAAGCCCATGTTAATTTTGAATATAGATTTTTAAATGGTACTTAATAATATCTAAATTTTATATACCATATCTCAAAATTTGCATTAAAATTCTTAAGAGTTGAATTTTTGCTGCTGATAATTATCTGCAGCATTTGGAGCAGAAATGATCACGAGTGAGAGGTTTCCATGTAGGTGTTTCTCTCTGCAGCAGTATCCTGGGGATCTGTGAGATACCAAATCTGTTTTATTTTTAAAGCAGTATTCATTTGAGAAATTGCTTGTGATAAATGGGTTCCACTAATTAAATCATGCACTTCCATAGTACATTACATATAAAACTAGACTAGGAAATAAATATAATTAAAGTAAACATGCCCTCCTAATTAGTAATTGTTTCTGCCATTTTAAGCAAATTTTAGAGTCACAGAGAGCTTCTCCACTATAAACCTAATAATGAAGCTTGTGATAACAGGTGTAAATTAACACAATGGAAAACATTTACACTGTAACATGCTAAATTAAAAATGACATTAACAAGCCCCATTTTCAAATTCCCTATAATTAACATTTGTTCAACCCAGAGATGAATAAGTGCACTACCATGCTAGATGTCTTTATTTATGGCTTATGATATTTGTCAGGGCTTTATCTTTGTTAAAGTGTAAACAACAGCGATGCATTCCTTCTTAAAATATGTCGTGTTTATGTAATCGTAGACAGTTCTGACAAAGGGTAACACATGATATTTACTGGTGTCATTACTGCGGGTATTATGTAGGTGTGCCACCAGAATGGCTCTGGCCGCTGCTAGAGCCTGACATAAAATATTGCAAGCAGGCTGAGTATGGAGATATGCAGGTACATCGGTAATAATATCCACGACATGATAAAATATTAGGATTCCCTCGAGTGTCCTGCTCAGCGCACCTATGTGCTTCTAAGTGCCTTGAATCAGTGTTCATTTCTGCACATAAATATTATCTTAAAGGCTTTCTTTTATGGCGCTAGTTAATATGGGCTAGAAAGCAGAGCACAGCACAAACAGTGTTGCCAGCTTAATTCGTCACAGAGGATGCAATGTTTTACTCTGTGCAGGGAATTTCCTCAGTGTACTGATGATTGACCGGGGAACGTAAGCATTATTGCACTGATAAACATGAGCGTAGAGCTTGGGGTTGACTTTTTAAAACTCACTATTTTGATCACTCTAACTGGATTTTTTTTTAAAAGAATATCCTTTAATTTTATTAAAAGTATTTATCTTTTTGATATTCTTTATTATAAGCATACATCTCTTTGATTCTGTATTTTCTTGCAATAAGGTGACTCATTTATTAAATTGACACATAGTTGTACGTTTTGTGGAATACAGTATGATATTTTGACATATGTGTATAATGGGCAATGATCAAATCAGGGCAAGTAGCATATCTGCCACTTCAGACATTTATCATTTCTTTGTGTTGGAAGCACTCAGAGTTCTCTCTTCTACCTATTTTGAAGAACATAATAAATTCTTTTTCTGATTAGATTCTAAAAAGAAATTGCCAAGGATACGTGCTGTGAATTATTTTATGAGTAATTAAAAATGCTCAATTTGTTTTACTGAGATTGTTTGGCTTAGGGTCAGTGGGTGGTGAGTTTATAAGGGCAGGGTCTGTGTCGAGCCCTTGAGAATTCCAAGACTCAGCACCGATTAAGTTCTGAAACTGACAGACTTGTTGGGAGATGGAGAAGTAAATCAGCCCCCGTATTCATCTTCCCACACTGCTCGGAAACAGACAGGGGACTCGAGGAAGGACCGTGTAATAACGGAAGTTAAGATCACTCAGATGGAAACTGGAGCTTTCAGCTCATATTGTAAGACCCTCGTGATTTAAAGAACATTGAGAATGTTTTAAGGAAAAAGTTTCTTGCCTGCATAGCATTTGCATCAGTGCTGAGTGACACCACTTTGCTTTTTTAGAGGTGTCAGAGATGTCCCTGTGTGTGCTGTGTACAGTTACACTGTCTACATTGGCTGGGCCACTGGACTTCAGGACCAAACTACTGAGTTCTGACTTAATTTAATTTTAGTTCATTTAAATTTAAATAACCACTAGTGGCCAGGGGCTACTGCCAGTGGAAAGCGCAGATCTACACAAGTTGAATATCCCTTATCCTAAATGCTTATGCTCTGAAGTGCTTTGGATTTCAGGGTTTTTCAGATTTGGGAATATTTGCATAGATTCCAGCTGTGTGTCCTTCATCTGAAAATCCAAAATCTGAAGGCTGACACGATGCTCAGAATGTTCCAGATTTTTTTTTTTTTTTTTTGTGGGTACCAGGGGGTCGACCTCAGGACCTCGCGCGCCAGCAGGCGCCCGTGCCTCTGAGCGATATCACTGGCCCCTTTTTCGTATGTGGGTTCTGGGAGTTGAACTCGGGCCCTCGCGCTTGCCAGGCAAGCGCTTAAGCCGCTGAGCCATCTCACCGGCCCCAGATTTTGGAGCATTTTGGATTTCACATTTTCAGCTCCGGGCTGTTCCACCTGTATTTTAAAATCTTATTTTAATTGTGCTCCACACTAAGTATACAGTTCTTTTAGTCCTATTTTACAGATCAAGAAAGGGCTTCTTTTCAAGGTGGAGTAATTTTGCCTAGGTTATGGGCCAGTAAGTGGTAGATGCTTTTTGAACACATGTGTGTGTGTATTTAAAGTAATGAACATGCACTGCTACTCTGAAAGGGGAGATTTCAGGCAGCGCAGTACCTGACATACAGTGAGGACTCAGCAAGGGACCTGCCAATGTTCTTACTGGGAAGTGAGTTTATAGTCACTTGGCTGTGCCATGTTCTTCTGAGAGGCAGGACAAGGACCCTGGTAAAAACATGATCCTTGCTGGTGAGTGGCAGGCACTCAGCAGCTCATCCATGGCTTGGTTTTCCATGGTGATTTCACAGTCCTCTGGGCCCTTGAATAGAGAAAATAGCCAATTCCTCACTCTCCGCCTGGAAGTCCATTGTCCATTCTGTACCTCCAATGCCTGGCTTGTCCCGCTCCCTTCCTCTTGCTGTTCTTCCAGACAGCCCTAATGTTCATGAGCGCAGCTGGCGGGGTGGAGGAGGTGCACAGGAGCCTCTGTGGATAAGACCAGAAGGGATCCCCCGGGCTGAGGCTCTTGCTTCCGAAGCAGATTGCTGTCCTCTGCATGCACGGTACTGTTCCCTTTCTCTCCTTTGCCACATCTACAGACCATTTTTTAAAGGAATATACACACACAGAGGCTACCTCCACGCTAAATCTCAGATGTCAGCCCCTGAGAGTCTGCACGTTTTTATTGGATGTTTAACTTTCTTGCCATGCCTATTATCCACTGACTGGTGAGCCAGCCAACATCAGGCCAGTCGTCCAAGGAGAAGGTGAGATAATGTGCATTTGTATTTATTGCCTGGGGAATTTATTTATTTTTTTTTAGCTGTTGGCTACTGCAGTGGGTCAGGAAAGTGAACTTATATTGGGTATTGAGGATGAAAAAAATCCTTAAAAAAAAAGACATTGAGTTTTGTGGCACTCAATATGGCCCTCGTAGATCAAAGGAAGGGAGAGAAGGGGGCATTCTGAATACATCCAGTATTTTTATTCAGAGATTTGTCCCAATATCTGTATCTTAGTGGGCACGGGGAATGAAAAGAGAAAGCTGTTTTGCTCACAATACATAACTGGACGCGTGTGTAGATGAGGTGATTGCCAGGAAAGAGTGGTAAGGATCTGACTTCCATGCAGGAGGGCCCTCCTGGGGGCAGAGAGGGCAGAACGAGGACGCAGCCCTGTCCTTTTGTGCCAGGCAGGGATAACCGTGGACCCAGCACTTTGCAGGGTGTGGTTTCGTCTCCTGGATGGCATGGAAGAAAGCTGCGGTGGTGAGATCTAATTACCCAAGTCAGGGAAGCGCAGGTGCGAGTAGCCTGATTATGAAAACCCAGAGCACACAGGCTCTCAGGGGGCCAACCAGGGTTAAAGATACTGACAGAATAGTTCTGGCAGCGAATTTAAACGTGGATGAACTCCACGAGGAACTGCAGACGCAGACACGGAGTCAGGACTGTCTTAAAAATTAAAGACACAAAAAGCCTCCCCGTCTGCGAGGATAGAAACTGGTGGCATTTATTATCTCCAGCCAGCTCGTCCTGCTAGTTGTAGAACTTGTAAAAGTGGATGCCTGTGAATGGGGCCTTTAAAAGCTCATGATTAAGGAGAAAGATCTACCGTTTGATAGTTTGGTGAACGGGAATGGTAAAAACAATTGCTCTTTGTTGTATGCTTTGCTTTATAAAAATAGTTTTATGTTCTAGAGCCCTGCTAAAGATTTGTTTTGAGTGTAGCTTTTTCTTTTTTGCTTCATTCATGTTCAATTTCTCTGAAAGTGAAAACCACAAGTGCAGCAAAGCTATTTTGCACCTTTTTTGATATCACAGTCTTCCCATACCCAGAATTCATTTTGCATGGCCCCAGACCAAATCTCTCCAATTCCTGTCCTTGTAAGCAGCAAAGCCGCATTCTTTGCACACACTTCCCAGCCTGGGGGCAGCACGGTTTTGCTGTTAGGAGAGGATGCTGGCCCAGGGAACGGGAACGTGCGTCCCGCACTGGTATCCCACCTGCCCTTCCCGTTTGGGGCTGAGGCCACAAGTTTTTTCAAAGCCATATTGATATGCTTTTGAAGGAAGCATCTGGTTCTTTGGCAGCTCCGCAGGAGGAATGTCGGTGGTTGGACAGTTTCTCCTGCATTGATCACATGTTTTAGATATGGAAAGGGTTCCTGGCATTTTCATGTCCCAGTTTCTGGGCATGAAAAATGTGAAAAAGCTAAAGTCTGTTTGTACTTGCAAAACCTCTTTGAAGTTTGCAGGGCTAAAATAAAAGTCCTCCTTTCTTAAAAAAAAAATTCTTCTGAGTTGCATCTTATCTGTATTCATGGGTAATATTTTTTATTGCCTAATCGTAATACCTGCATGTCTGGTATTGGTACCAGAAACACCAGTAAAAATTACAGAGAAATGGCTTTTTAAAAATCACTAAGAAAATTAAAATAGCATTTGAAGGTTTTCTTAGTTTAAGTATTTCCAAATTTGGTGGTATTTATTCAGCAACTGTGATGTTCCAGGCAGTGTGTTCCATACCAGATACCGTATTTGGAGGTTCATCAAGTTCTTCATTCTCGAGCCTCAGAGCCTTCTCAGTGCAGGTGTATCCGTCCATTTGGTGTTGCTCAAAGGAAATATCTGAGGCTGGGTACTTTATAAACAAAAGAGATTTGTTCAGCTCACAGGTTTGGAGGCTGAAAGTCCAAAAAGCATGGAACTGGCTCTCGGGAGGATCCCTTGGCTGTGTCACATCACAGTAGGATGGATTATGGGTGAGGGGTGGAGACAAGGAACCAGAAAGGGGAGGAGTTGCTCTTCTATAACAACCTTGTTGAGAGAACTCCCATAGGGGTCCCATGAGAGAAACGCTAATCTTTTCTGAGGACAGCACTCCCAGTGACCTAAACACCTCCCCCTAGGCCCCGCCTCTTAAAGTCCTACCACCTCCCAACATGGCCACACTGGGGACCAAGCCTCATGTGTCCCTTGGGGGACATACTCACACCATATCCAAACACAGCATCTGCTCATTAGCATTTCCACATGACTCATCTTTATTTTACTGAATAATTTTTTTCATGTTGGCTGTTTTGGCGAACATTGATCCCTTAATCTTAATTCGGTATATAACTACTAATTTTCTTTTCCTGTGTTTTGTGGCTGTTCATCCATTCACTTCTCAATCATTGGTTACTGCCAAGGGGACAGGTCACTGTGTCTATAACTTGTTTTATCAACCTTCTAGCATGACATTCATATATGTAACAAATTCCTTTTTGAATTTTGTATTTTTGTATGTGTCTGCAGTTCATAATGATTCCATTCCTTGTGAGGAGTTGGTACATGTACATAACACATTTTCACTCTTTTTACTTCCCCTTTCCCTCCCCTCCCTTCCCCTTCCTCCATCTCTTGGTCCCTTTCCCTTTTGCAAAAGATCTATCTCCCTGTTTCCTATTTCCTATCTTTTATTATGCTCTTTAGTTGTTTATACATTGGGTTTCTCCTATAAGAGAAACCATGAAATATTTAAGCTTGCCTGTGTGATGTATTTCACTTGCCATGATAGTCTCAAGGTGCATCTATTTCTATAACAAAGTCTTGTTGTGGTCCTACTGTGTGCTGGTCACAGTTCTAGGCACTGTAGTGAAAGCACATTTCTTCCTTATCTGGGCTTATGTTTATCAGGACAGATGATCAACTAAAACAGGATTCTCAGATTGAAATATGTTTGTGTTGTAGAGAAAACACACTGAATGATGGGATGAGACGGAGTGATCGCAGATGGAACGCAGTACTCTTTGGGGTGGCTGGGGAGGCCCACTGGTGACATGACATTTAACCTGAGATCAGAAAAGTGAACCATACAGAGGTTTGGGGAAAAAGCCTTTCAAACAAAAGAAACAGCAGGGACAAGGGCCATTCTAGCTGGATGAAGAGACAAAGAACAAAGAAAGAAGGCCAGTGTGACAGGGGCAGCATGAGCGATGGTGGGAAGGCCGGGGGTGCCGTGGTTGTGGGGTGAGGAGGAGAGGTGTGTGATTGGCTCTGAAGGGGCATGGGTGGCATTATCTTACACAGTGACAAATTTGACATTTATTCCAAATGCAGAGGGAAGCTGTGGAGAGTTTAAAGCAAGGGAAGAATATGATTTCATTAACACTGCAGGTTTATCCAGTAAATACCGTGATGATAATAATATTGAAAGCCTGTATGTAATTACACGGAAGAGTATCCTCTGTGCTTGCTAGGATACAAATCTCTCTTCTATATGTTTTGTGGAAAGTGAAAAGAAATGTTTTATGCAGAATGGGCCAGTGGATTAGATCTGTCTGTGTTTCTTACAGTTTAATATTCATCATTTGGAGAAGATATATGTGGTTTTATCTGCACATAGGCATAAATTGTTCATTCGAGTAGGGCATGCCAATTTTAGCTAAGGTCTCTTCTTAATTTTGATTGTGTATCCCTGGTGGCTACATGTCAAAATATGACATATCACCATAGGCCAACCTGGGCTTAATGAATAGGAAACCATGGAATTTATATGATTTGGGGGCACTCGGGGGCTTTTCTAATGCCAATTCCAAGGATAAGTGGCATGGAGGTTATTTGATTAATTGGACAAGTATAAACTCTTGCTTCAGCTTCCTGCCTGTCATCTGAACACAGAACAGTGAACACTAGGTGACTTTGCACTTCTGAATTAAAATCATGATGCTTTTTTTTTCACCATTAACAGAATATTTTGCTTAGCATGGCACTGTCTTTTATATAAGCTTTGACAGTGCCCCTGCGAAGGGAATTCTTACCTACAAGTGAGGGGTTTTTCCAAGGTGTGTGTCACAAACACTGGCAGAAGCCATGCCTTTGTGGTGGGCCCACTGGGCAATTTCTGTGTGAAGCCTCCTGTCCCATTTGTGGAGCTGGAGAATCCCATATGCTTAGGAGGTCCTTACCGAACTCCTTTGCCGATATGGAATTTGCATAGCCATCAGGCAGCTTTGATGCTTAGGAAAGTATGTATTTGCATAGTTTGGGCTCTGTGTTGGCTTTGGGAAAACCCAGTGGCCTGGCGTGGTTTAACCATCAAAGTGACAAAGAAGAGTGTGTAACTCAGAGGATGGCTGGAATGTGCTGGCCGTGAACCTGAGTGCCCCTGAACCGCTGGGACCACGCGACCTCTGGCCTGATGAGCTGCTATTGGTGTATTCACTCCTCTCCTCTGGGGAGTAGAAGAAGTAGAGCCTGAGAAGGTGAGGAAGATCCACTCCTAAACATTCAAATCCACTGCATTCTAAAATTCTACAACTTGATCACTTTTAAGAAGCTCAGTGATGAAATTTAGTAGTAGTTGACAAAAGACAACCCCTGACGGAACCTTTTCTACAGAACATGAATAACATATTCTGTTGTTCATACCAGTTTTTCTGGGATTGCATAACTGAATTAAACTGCTATTGTATTTGAATAACGTTTTATGCTGCCATAGTAATGCTTTGTCTTTTCAAAAATTCTTGCTTTGAGTTTTTGCAAAAGTTATATAGGGTAGGCATTAGTATGCCCACCTTGAAGATGAAGTCACCAATCACTTTTCTGAGGTAGATACCTAGCAAATTATGGAACTGGGTCCAACATAGATGCGCTAGCACTGAAGCATGGTGCTCCTGTCACTGGTGCATGGTGCTTTTCAGAGTTTACAGGAAGAAATTATTAGATGCAAAAGTCAGCAAAGGTTTAACCCTTCCCAGTTTGGAAGGGAGGCATAGGAAAGTAAATGCTAATGTTTCCTTTGGCACTGAGGGATTGGGGAATTCGGTTGATCAGAACTTGAACTGTTAGCATTAGAAGCTATTTGTGTTGACATTGAAATCTATCTTTTAAAAATTTATAGATTAGGATTTGGTAAGATTTAGTTTTTGCCATATTCTGTTGAATCAAGAACATATAAAAGGGTGATTGGATTGGATGGGTTGGTAATAGAAGAAAATGGTGAAGACAAATTTAAATATTTTTCTTATACTTTTGTATCTAACTTTTTTAAAAAAAAAACTGTGAACTCTCTTGACTTTTAGTTTTAAAATCCTAGTAGAGAAAACCCTGTAATCCCAGCCCTCAGAGAGGCTGAGGTAGGAGCATTGAAAATTTGAGTTCATCCTGGGCAACTTAGTGAGACCCTGTCTCAAAATCAGGAAAAAAAGTAAAAAAGGGGGGATTAAATTCAGAGTGAAGGCCTTGGTTTGAATTCTCAATATGGTAAAAGAGAAAAGAGAGAGAGAGAGAGAGAGAGAGAGAGAGAGAATGCATTAAGACTCTTGCCAGGTGTGTGATAGCCTGGCTGGAACCCGGGTGAGTCTGGCTCCGCGGCGCAGACTCCCCAGGGACGGAGGTGTCCACCTGCAGCCCCGCCTCCCCATTCTCTTCCTTGCAGGGAGCAGCCAGGGCGGCTCTTCCTTCTCAGCAGATCCGCCAGTCAGTCTCCACAACCCCTCCCCACGCCCTAAGCCGAGCCCTGTGTTAGAACACTGCTTCCACTTGCCAAGGGCAGGAGAAGACCCTTTAAAGCCGAGAGCAGCAGTCAGTAGCGAGAGAATGAAGCAGCTTCCAAGCCCCAGCACCGCATTGCCCTTGCCAGAGGTGTGACACCAGATGTCCTGCCTCAGCCTCCTGCCCTCAAGGTCATCCTCTGATGTAATGGATGACACCGGGGCATTTTCATTTCTCTCACTGCTGATGACTGGGGAAAGGGCCCGTGCTGCTGTCCTTTCGCTGCCCTTCACAGACAACAACAGGGCGGTCTCCAGGGGTGCCCGGGCTTTGGGCACTCAGTGAGTGAAATGACTGCATCTCTGCTTGGTGGCACTCTCTCGGGGGCAGAGGAATGTCACAGTCTTTGGTTGGAGCTCTCCTGGTGGGGGTACGGCCTGAGGACCTCAGGGAAATGGAATTCTCAATCATTTGTCACATTTTGTTTCTTTAAGAAGATTGCCATCTGATGGGGGAGGTTGTGCAATAATCATCATAGTTCTTCATAACAGTGGGCAAGCAGAGGGTCTCAGTGATGACAGGTTTAGAAAGGTCCGGCAGAGAAAAGGACAGAGGAGCACATAGGGGTGATCAGGTGAAGAGGGCATTTCCTGTCTTCCCGTGGAAAGGTGTTACGGGGTTTGACAAGGGCTGTGGGTCGTTAGAGCAGATGGCCCCTCAGGTGGAAGGATGGCACACACAGATGTTGGGGTGGAAATGCTTGGCGAAGCTAAGGTAGATGTCCCCCAGGCTGAGGTGTTGAGTCTGCATTCCGGTTTCCAAGGATCAGAATGGATGAGGTGGAAACTCTAGGTGTCATACGTTTATTTATCCATTGCCCCTCTGAGCGGGGCATCGAGCAAGGTACTGCGGAGAAGAAAGATGAGTGCCCGTTCCAGAGAGCAAGTGGAAACTAAATATGAGTGGTGTACTAAATATGAGCACAAGTCACCGAGACAAAGGGGTAGCAGCAGGCTGTTACATGAGGGGTTGCTTTGCAGGGGAGGGGACCTTCCATACAGAGCCAGCTGGGAGTGGGATGTGGGGACACAGAATGGGAATTTGTAAAGTAAGATGGCGCGCCAAGGCATGTGAGTGTGAGGGAACGCGGCACGCTGGGGAGCAGTCCTGGGAATGTAGCCTAGAGGACACACGGGAGAGTGGCATGGATAGAGCTCATGGGGGAGGCAGGGGAGCTCGAGGGGCCTTTAGTGTCATGGACACAAGAGTTCTGGACATCGAGTTGGTAGAAAATACTTGAAGGAATGTGAATTTGATAGGATAACTACTGGGGAGCCATGGTGGATTTTTTGAGCAAAAGGAAGTGACATAATGAAGGTGGTATTTCATTTACCTAATTAAAATTTTAAACACTGCTATAAACTGTTTTTCTCATTATAAAAGTAAAATGGATTAATTCCAGACAAATTCAAAAGTAGGAAACTATAAAGAAGAAGCGTAACATGCCGCATAGTCCCACAATCCACAGATAGAAATTAAATCACTTTAATGTGCCGTCGCGTGCAGACTTCTCCAAGCATAAGTGTGTCCCAGGGAAGATCATGGGAGACGTGGGACCTGTGCCTGGGCTCCTTCCCCAGCTGTGGGCTGCGTGATGTCTTTCCCTCACGCTCTCCAGTGTTTGTAAAACATGTGAGAAGTAAAACTCAAAGCTCTCTTTGTATTATGAGCTCTCAGAATGGTTGAGATCCCGTACCCCGTTCTGCATCTTTCTGTAAAACTCTTGACTCTGTGCTGCGCTTGCGTCTTCTAGGTAGGCATTTGTGCAGTCTCTCCGGGAGTTACTGGTATCGGATTATCTTTTTAGTGTGAGGAAGATTTAAGACAATTTGATTCATGCTGGAGGGTGGGAATGTGGAAGAGGGTGAGGCAAGGGGCCAGGTCTGTTTGGTTCACATCTGTGAGAGGAAGATCTGCCAGCCACTGCAGCACGGCGGGGAAGCAGGTGGAGCTCGGCTGAGGCGGCCCTGGGACCCTTTTGTCTCTCACTCCATCACATAGGACCTGTGGCCCTGTCGTCTCCATCTTTTCCTCTCTCTTTCTCTCTCTCTCTCTTTTTTCCTCTTCCCTTAATGGTTTGGTGAAGACTTCAGGTGAGAAGATACAAAGCCAAGAGTTTTCTAATTTGATGTACTTACTTCAAAATGTTTTCTTTCGCCTGTGCCATTTCAGAATCTAGAGACACCCAAATGAATAATGACAAAGTAAAACAAAAATACTGCAGAAGCCCTTCAGGTTGAAGTTGAGAGTCTTTTCTTAGACCTTTGCACAGAGCCACACACGCACGCACACGCACACACACACACACACACACACCCGCTCTCATAGAGTCCTGTGCCTTTACTGATTTCTTCCACAATGGACTGCATATATAACAGTGGTCCCATAGCATCGTAACTCAGGACTTGGTAACCGTCTTAGTTCGTGTTAGCACTCTGCGTTGTTCCCATGCTGACGAAATAGTCTCATTCTGCATTTCTCAGAACGTACCCCATTCTCAAGCGATGCCTGATTCTGTGTGTGTATAAAATATAATGAAGTAGCACTACAGTTTCCCTGAAAACAGATTCCTGATTTTCAGTTGCATGAATGTATCACAGCTTGCTTAATTATTCTTCTACAGGACACTGAGTTCTTTTCTCCTAATATTTTGGCTGTTCCCGAACATGTGCTAAGATAAACGTTTTTTGTACAGAAATCATTGCACATATTGTTGATAATTTCTTTGAGAAAAAAAATCTCAGAAATGGAATTATTGATTGGAGGTGATGAGCTTTTATAGGCTTTTCGATACGTCACCAGATTTCTCTCCAGAAGGGTTTACCTGTTTTTGCAGTAGGAGCCTATGAGACTGCCCGCTAGCCTGCACCATTGAGCTGATGGCTTATACCGTTCAGTTCCTGGCTTTGGTAGTCAAAAAGAGTATCTCTTTATCATTTGTATTTTTTTTTCTGGATTACTGGTGAGCTGATATTTTTATATGTTCGGACATTTCTTTATCTCATGATTTATTGTTCATGTCCTAAAAAATTTATTTCTTCAACTCTTAATATGTAGTAATACTGAGCCAGGTATGGCGGTGCATGCCTGTAATCTCAATACTTGGGAGGCTGAGGCAGGAGGATTGCTGTGAGTTCAAGAGCAGCCTGGGTTACATAGTGAGTTCAAGGCCAGTCTGGAATACATAGTGAGACCTTGTCTCAAAAATAAAACAAAACTCAAAAAAACACAATGTAGTAATACTACTTTATGTATAATAATACTATTATCCCTCATAGTACTATTATGTTACACATTTTTCCCCAGTTTATCCTTAATCTTTTAACTTTGTGGTAATTTTCTGGTGTATAGAATTGCATAATTTCTGAGTAACATTTTGGCCATTCTTTTAAGATCATGATACATAGTATATTAATTATTATTATTCTCTAATTATTTTGTTACAAAATTTTGTTTAATTTTTTCATAGAAGTAAGAAGCATGCTTTTTATATTTTCTTAATTAATATCTAGTTGTATTATATTAAAGTAAAAAATGTTTGCCTGGTCAAATATATTAAAAATTTTTTTTGCATTTTCTTTCATTGTTTTGATGACTAGAAATGCCAGCCCCTATATTTCATTCTTGTTTTATGGCTTCATTTAGAAATAATTATTCCTTAAGACAATATAACAAATTGGAATTTATGTATTATTATGATATGGGGTAGGATCAAATTGTATTTTTCCTCAAGTATTCCTCTAAAATACAAAAGTTCGTTTATTTATAAACCTATTTTTTGGGCTGGTGAGATGGCTCAGTGGCGTAAGCGCCTGCCTGGCAAGCGCGAGGTCCTGAGTTTGACTCCTGGTACCCACATAAAAAAAAAATAACAAATAAACCTATTTTTCTTTGTGGGTTTGATATGGGCTATGATATGAGGTTAGGTTTGGAAAAGCTGGCAGGATAATAATGACCTAGGGCTGTATGTGTGCAATGCTGGCATTGTTAAGTGGAAGGAATTGGATAGGTCTGGGCAGGTACTGCACACCTAGCACATTACTGGGGGGGGGTGTCCATGTTAATAGAAAATTCACTAGGGAAACTGTTGCCAGAGAAGAGTTTGATAAACTCTTTTTCATCAGCACTTTGTTTTTTCAGCGCTTGGCACACACTTTCGATTTTGATTAGAATCATATCCATTATCTCTTTCAGTGGCTTGACGGTCTTTTCCAGCCAAGAGGTGAATCGAGAGGTTAAAGGGGACAGATGAGAAATGGCTTTAGAAGGCCATGTTCCTTGGAGTAGCATTGCTACCCCATCCCCTAGGAATACTTCTTCACTTACAGGACACCCTTGTAACGTGCTTCATGGGGACAGATAACTCGGCCATCTGTTAGTTCCCTGAGTTCTCAATACAACTCAGCATAAAAGACAAGTGTTGCATTTTATGTCCTTGTTTTTAAAGATCTGGAATGTCATACCCAAAGACATGGAGTGCTTGGTGTCCCCTGGTACATTCCCTTGTCCTGTTGCTGAACAAATACTCACTGAGGGCCCTGCAGTGCAGGCAGCGCTGTATACTGAGGTTCCGTAGAAGGAAGGGAGGTTCTTGTTCATCAAGTACTTATGTGACCTCAAAGGGAGAGCTGGACTTGTGATTCCAAGGAGTGATCTTTCCCTGCACCACACTTCCTGGCCCAGGGACCCACAAGCTTCTTGGCTAATACTGGCAAAAACGTAAATGGGTTACTTCATTGACAGGAAGTTGGTGGCCACCCTCTCTTCACTGCAGACTCATTGGACTCTGTGGCAACCATTGCTGTTCATCACCGGTACAGCTGGTTACTGCTGTTGAGTAGACGCGTCCCTTCACCCTTGGAAACTCCTTGCACACGAACGGTTTCCCTGGGTAGGGAAAAGCTTGGCTAATTCAGTGCATGTTCTGCTTGCTAGTGAACGACTTTGTGTAGGGTGCTAATACTTGCTTGATTGGCATCAGCATCCTTGTTTTGACAAAGTTGGTGGAAAGCTAGGTTGGATCTTGGCCTGAGCCTTCTCAAAACATGTTCCAGTTTTTGCATAGGATGATTCCAGAGACAAAAATTCTAATGGAGGAATTCGAATGCAGCCATAATAAAGGGAGTATATTTGACCTAGGCGTATTGTTCATGGTGTGGTGGGCGGAGCCGCCTCCTGCTCTGTGGATGGCCTTGGTGATACAGGGGGCTGAGGTCTCTTGGGACATAGTGATCCCCAGGGGAATGAATGACAGGACAAGAATCTGACTCATTTTTTAGAGCCAGGCCCTGAGGCTTGACGATATCATCCATTAAAATAAAACTCACATGAGGCAGTTAATGTAGGTGACATTTAATACTGCATGGATAGTGGACTCGAGTGACCTTGAAGGAATGAGGGGACTTGGGTGATAATTAGATTTATGATTATGTTGCTCTCTACCTTGGGACCCAGTCATACCTTTTCAGGGTTCTTTTTATAGACACCAGAGCAAGAGCTAGGCATCAATATCTCTTGGTTCTTTGTTATGTAAAATATAGTTTAGAGTAAAATATGTTATGTAAAATATAGTTTACTCAGAATCCTTGTTTTAAAGAGAAGTGTTTTCTTCATTACTATTTTGATATGAATGTGCCAGTGCTATAGTCCATCGAGAAAGCTTAATCTTTATAGATTAAAAAAAGGGAAAATTGGGTTTCTGTGAACTTTGATTGTATTGGAAGAAACCAGTCCTTCTAAGGATTGTTTTTAAAAACTTCTGACACTAAAAGAGCTTGGTGTGTTTGAAAGCTGGGCATGGTGGTAAGTCTAGTCAAGTGATTTTTGTCCATTAGGTTGAATTGCTATATTTAATTTTAGTTTTTGTATTTAAGTCTTTATCCATATGTATATTAATCATATTGTTACATATACATGCTAATTCTTTTTTATATATGTATATTTTGTATAAAATGGCATTTCCATTTCTATTTCATTTTACAGTATCATTCAGTGCACTTTTATGTGTTGTCATAAAATCATTGTTTCTATATGTGTTTTCTGATTGACAAGTTGCATAAAGAAATTGATTTTCCTTGGCATAAAACTAAGGATAGAGTCATGCTGGAAAACAAATAGAGCAATCCCTTTGTCAGTGCTAATATGTCAGTTTTTCAAGCTACTTACAGGCCTGGAGTGATAACCAGTCTTAGAACAAGCATTTGATATTGATTTGCCAGTCTGAAGTAACAAGTTACTGCTTCACTTCTTATCGAAAATTAAATCAAAATAATTCTGTGCCCTGTATAATATGTACTGTGAGAATTGCCCTACATGATTTATGCACTGCCATGTAGCAGTGAATTAATGTTAAAGAATCATAGAACTTTAGATAAAGGTTTATATTTCTACTACATAATTTTATTATATAGTAAATCTTAATTGTATATGCACAAAGATGGTTGTAGAGGTTCTTAAAAAGTTTCATAAAACAGCATGTTGTAAGAATTTGCATCTTTTTTATTAATACTGATAAACTCTAAGCTTATGTGGATTTTATTGTCCAAGAAAAATGGCAAGTGGCAGATGCAGATTTGTTAACAAAATATAGATCTTTTTGCAAATCAGAATTGATTATTATTCAAAGGCAGTGTTAGAAATAAAATTCTATGTTGTTTCTTGTTCTCAAAATTAAAATTTGAAATTCCACTTGGGTATTCTGTGTTTCTTGTAAATATCAGGTAGTACTGTTTTTCAGATTTTAAATTTATTTCCAGATTTTACCACCTGGTTCTTTGAGTTAATTTCAGAGAGTTGCAAGGAATTAATAATTCATATATCCCACATTTGTGCATATGAGTATATTTTTGCACATGTCATAGCTCAGGTACTACAGTATATCCACAAGGATCATAGCTAAGACATTCAGTTGTATAAATCCATGGTTAATCTTAAATCTTTCTCTTCTCTCTCTTCTACCCCGTTTTCCATAGAATTTTATAAAATTATGAGGTTTATTTCTGCTCATACTGCATGTTCCTAATGTGTTGATGTGAGTGTGGGGGGAATCTTTGCGACATTGGTTTCATTCGGGACCCAGATGAAAGGAAGCTCACTCTGTTTCCCCACGTGGCAAGGGAGGAGATAAGGAGCCGGCGCACTGGAAAGGTATGGCGCGCTTGCTCCCCAAATAGTTCCTAGTAACTGTGTGGAGGATTGTGCGTGGGAATTGGCAAACTGATTTCAGAATAGGTGTGGAAAACACAAGGGTCAAGAATAAAAAGCCAATCTTAAAAAGAAATAAAAGTGGTAGGACTTACTCTACAGGGTGTCGTACTTAAGACGTGTAGTGTTGGTGCAGAGTTGGGCAGATAGACAGGTGCAATGGAAATGATAGTCCAGGAACGGAAATATAGATACTATCTGTATAATATATATGGTATATACATATACAAGCATATATGATATATTTATAAAGACTTGATTTATGACAGAAGTTGGCACTGCAGAACAATGGCGGAATAATGGTCTTTTCAACCATTCGTGCTGAGTCAGTTGGATCTAACTATGGAGAAAAATTAAACTTAATCCCTACATTACAGTCAGGCTCCTCCCTCCCACCCTGCCCCCAACTGATTGATTTTGTGTACAGTGTGAGGTAGAGATCAAGTTCAATTCATTGAGCTAATTAGAACATTTGCAGAACAAGGATCCTTGATCAAGGTTAGTAGAAGTTTCCAGAATCCCAGACACCTCCTTGGGCAGCCTTCTAATTGCTACCCTTACCCTTCTCTCCAGAGATAACCACTGTGCTGAACCCCAAGACTGTAATTTATAGTACTTCCTAGGTTTGTGTGTCATAGAAATATGATTACATAGCAGATATTCTTCTCTCTGAGGCTTTTTTCACTCAGTGTTATATTCACGAGATTTATTTGCGTTGTTGCATGTAGCTGTATTTCTGACAGAGCACAGAGTTATGCCTAAAGGTATAGAGTAGCTGCATAAGTTATTTGGAATTATTCTCCACAGGAGATTCATCTGTTCGTCTCCCCCAATTTATTTATTTAATCTTTTACTTTATCAGTGTGGAATCATGAATATTTACATGTACTTTGGGTTGTAATCCAGTCCTACTTTATTTATCAGATTGCCCCAGCTTTAGCCATTGGAAAGTCTTTCAATTGGATGCTGTGTCCCTTTGATATATATTCATTATTGTGGCAATCTTAGTAGGATGTTTCCCCAAGTAGGCTCACCTCCTTTTATTGAAGAATAGAATGAAACTTTTTTCTAAACCAAGAAACATCATAAGAAGATTGGCTATTTTATATTTTTTAAGATCTTTTTAATGTTGAGTTTCATCAAACCAGTTGTATTCTCATATCTGTACCTGCATGAATAATCTGTTGCAATATATTATTATTTTGGTCAGAGCATATGAAAGTAACTCAATCCCACACAGTTGTATAAGAAGTAGAAAAATAGTGAAGTGTTTCAATATGCTCTTAAAAAAAAAAAAGAATGGTATTAGAAACCAAGAACTGGATGCTAAGTGTGTTCCTAGGTCTGCCCAGCTGACAGAGCAAGGAAACGTGTGAATATACTAATATATGTATGTACACGTACTGAAAAATATTACTCTGTGTAACCATCTAGCTGTATGAACCTCAACCTGAGTTCATGCTGATGTCTCCAACTCTCACCCACTTACTTCACAGATCATGGCGAGCTTCCTTCCCTTGCTTGTCTGCAGCCTCCCACTTCCACATTGAAAAACCTGGGTCCCACCACTCCCCATTTATTTACTTAATTCCTCAATTCCAGTGTACTAGTGTAGTAATTTCACAGTTATTCTCTTGTATTCCCCTTGGGAGACAGCTAGAGGATGGTGCTGATCCCAAGTTCCTTTTGCCTTTTCCTTAGACTCCACTTTTTCTGGAAGGTTTTAGGTTAGCATCTATTTCCTTTGGTCATTGTGCTTTCCTTCCTGGGATCACTGGCCCAGATGAGATTTAAGGTTTACCCTTTGTGCTATGAAGTTCTGTGACTTTTGACAAATGCTTAGTACCTTATATTCACCATTACAATGTCACGTAGCATAGATTCACTGCCCTACAACATCTCCTGTGTGCTACCTACTCAGCCATCTCCACTCCTCCCCTCCAAGCTCTGCAAACCATGTTATAGATTTGCATTTGCCAGAGTGTCATGTAATTGGAATCATAAAATATGCCCTTTTCAGACTGGTTTCTTTCACTTACTAATGCACATTCAAGATTTATTTGTGTCTTTATGTGTCTTGGTAGCTTATTTTTCTTTGTTACTAAATGATACAGTATTATACATATTGTGTAGATGGTTTGTCCTTCAGTTATTGAAGGACTCCTTGGTTGCTTTCAGATTTTGATGATTATGAATAAAGCCTCTACAAAGATTTGTGTACAGACCTTTGTGTGTAGATTTTCAAATCAGTAGCATAAATGCCTAGGAGCATGGTTTCTGGATTGTTCGGTGAGGCTATGTTTAGTTTCTAAGACATTGGCAAGCAGTTTCCTAAGCACAGTCTTTTACATTCCCACCAAATTCTCTTCTGCAACAGTTGGTCGTGGTGGCTCTGCTGACTTCAGCCATCCCCGTAGGTGTGTAGTGGTCTCTTACGACACTTTCCAGTTTTTACTTTCAAATTCTAGCGACAAATGTTGTTGCAAAGTTAGGGTGAACTTCTAGAGTGCTAGTATTTTACTGCTGATAACTGGCAAGGAAAATTGCATATGTTGTATTTTATCTTAAATCTTAATAAAATATGAGCCAGATGTTAATGATGCACTAGGGAGGCTGGTGCAGGATTGTCGTGAATTCGAGGCCAGCCTGGGTTATGTAGTGAGTGCAGGGCCATTCTGGGTTATATGATGAGTTCAAGGCTGGCCTGCATTATATAGTGAGACCCCATCTCAAACAAAACTTTATCTTAATAATATATATATATATTTTTTTTTTATCATGTATAACTGTGAAACAATATTTTTTAAACTTTAATGCTTTATTTTTTTAAATTGTGATGAAATGCACACAACATGAAATTCATCTTCTTGATCATTTTTAAGTGTACAATTCAGTAGTGTTTAGTGTCTTTACATTGTTGTGAGACCAAATTCTAGAACTCTTCTAGAGATACTGTATCTATTAAAACAACAGATTCTGGCTTCCTTTCCCGAGCCTTTGGCAGCCATCCTTCTGCTTTCTGTCTCAACGAAGTGGACTCCTCCAGAGGCCCTATGTAAGGGGAATCGCACGGCACTTGTCTTTTCGTGCCGGCTTGTTTCACTCAGCGTGCTGTCCTCCAGGCCCGTCCACGCTGGGTGTATTCATTTTCTAGGACTGTCTTAATAAAATACCACAGCCTGGCTGGCTTGAACAGCGGACTTGTTTTCTTCCAGTTCTGGAATCTGGACGTCCAAGGTTAGGTGTTGGCCAGATCAGTTTCCTCTGAGCTTTCTCTCTGGGCTTGCAGTTGGCTGTGCTCACTGCTTCTTCATACAGCCTTTCCTCTGTGTGCTCGCATCCCTGGTTCTCCGTGCGTCCAACTTTCCTCTTCATATACGGACACCAGTCAGGTTGGAGTGGGGACCACCCTAGTGACCTCACATCTTTAGAAGATGTAATGTAATCACATCTTTAGAAGACCTGTCCCAAATACAGTCACATTCTGAGGTACTGGCGATTAGGGCATCAACCTGTGAATTGGAAGGGGACATAATTCAACCTATAACATTAACACTGTAGCACATACCAGAATTCTATTTCTTTGTAATGTTGAGAACATTGCACTGCACGGATATGAAGTTCTTTAATCCATGTATCGTACCATCGGTAAACACCTGGGTTTCTCCTGCTTCTCGGCTATTACGAATGCTGCTCTTATAAACACAAGTGTAGAAATCTCTCTCCAAGACCCTGATTTCAGTTCCTTTGGATACATACCCAGAAGTGGGTGGTTGGGTCACACGGTAATTCTATCTGTAATTTTTATGCTGTTTTCCTTAGTGGCCTATCCATTTTACACTCCCGTCAACAGTGTACGAAGTTTTTTTCCACATCCCCACACTTCATTATTTTCTGGTTTTTATGAGAGTAGCCAACCTATTGAGTATGAGGAATAAAAAGTGCCTAATATAAAGAATTCAAAAATACCAAGTACAAGAAAACAGAACATTTCTTCGGTATCTCAGGAATAAGCATTATCAAGGTCTTTTAGATTTTTCTCCGTGTATGTGCGCCTGGTACCTGTGTATACACACAAACCTATACACACAAATATACCATTGGATAATGTGAACAAAATCATGATCATGTGCTTATTTTTCATCTAACATATTATGCATTCCCAGTGTACTTGAATATTATTGAAATGCTAGCAATTTAATGGCTCCATAAATAGTGATTTGAATATTTTTCGATTATTGCACATTAGGTTTTTCTACTTCCTTCTCTCATATATCTGATTCTCTGATGAAAATTCCTGGTCATAAATCTTTGCATTCCTGATGATTTTGTTCGCTCAGGCTTGTGGGAGGAGATTAGTAAGGTGAAAAGTTCTGTTTAGCAGCTCTGAAAATGTATTGCAAAATACAAAATTATCTTCAGGGGGTTTTGGGTTGTTCTGGTATCTCTCCCTCCAGCCTGTGGGAGACACCAGTGTCACTCAACATGTACTAGTGTTGAATATTATGTTTTCAACTAATTTTAAAAAATCTTTTCCGATAAGGTAGGTAAAAATGGCTTCACATTTATTTGGTGTGCATTTTTTGATTAATTGTGAAGTACAGTTTTCACATATTTATTATTCTTTCATAAATTTAGCATATGGTCAAATAATTCACACAGATAGGAAATGGCATGTTGAATTTGCAAAGTTACCAACATTTTCATAGTAAAAGAACGAGGTGCTGTTAGCCATAACCTTTAATATTTAAGAAAATGTAATATGCTTGATGTTAAGAGATGGTGTTGCATTATTAATAAGGGCTTCCTTGTTCTGTGAGGCTTGTGAATACTAGTCAGAGAGAATGCTTAAAATGTAAATATTTGGAAAAAAGGAAACACATTATAATCTGAAGAATAATTCATTTTCACCTAAAATTCCAATTTAATTACATGGTAACTTGAAATAATAACTAGTGGTTCTAAAAACAGCAAAATTTGACTAGATGAAAGATAAGAGAGCTCTCTTTAGAGAGTCCAAGAGTATTGATGAAATGTGAAGAGAGAGATGTGGATGAGGGGTGGGTTGGGGAGGGGAATCAGCAGCTCGTCAGTCCTGAGCCGGGAGAGTAGAGCTTGGTTTCCAGAGGGCCTTGGCAGTTCAGTAAATTGTCACTATAAATCGGAAGTTCAGATGACTCCGTGCCCAGGTGCGGAGTGTTGAGGTCTTATATCTCTTGGAAGAAGGAGACAAGTTGAGTTCATTAAGAGAAGCCTGCAGGCTGCATATGAAAAGATCTACAGTTTTGTGAGTTACCTTTGGGGATAATTTGGATTATTTGTCTGAGACTCCGATTATGCTGGAGTAGATCCAATTTGATGCTATTAGGATGAATACGGTGATTTAAAAAAAAAAACTGCATGTTTTACAGTAGAGGTATTACATAAAGATTCAGAGTGTTCTTGATCAACATGGAACTTGGTAGAAAGTAGTGTTCACAGGTTAGGTTTGTTGAAGGATTAGTAGTTTATCTTTGAGGAGTTAGTTAGAAGGGAAAGGGAACAGAAAAAAACAGGCTTGGCCTGATAGAGACAGGATCTTGTTGTTGTGTAGCAATCATTAATCCTAATTTAATGATTGGTGTTGTAATTTTACATTTTACCTGTCCATGGTTAAGGGGAAAAACAATGAAAGCTTCTATTATCAGTATTTTTTAAAAAAAGAATACTCTATATTAAAAGGTGATATATGCTCATAAAACCTCCAAGCAAGGCAGAATATAAATTCCTCCCCACTTTCCACCACTCCAAGATGACTTTTAAAATTTTTGTGTGCACACATTATTTTATGTAAAAGAGATTATATCACCGGTACTCTTCTGTAACTTTTTCTTTTCATTGAACATGTATACTTTGGATATGTTTCTTTGTACATTTAGATCTATTCCATTGTATGAAATACTATAATTTGTTAACTAGTCTCCTAAAACGTATGTTTAATTAATTTTTTTTATGTGGGTACCAGTGGTCGAACTCAGGACCTTGCGCTTACCAGCAGGTGCTTATGCCACTGAGCGATACCACCGGCCCCTTTTTTTCCTTTATGTGGGTTCTGGAAGTCGAACTCAGGACCTTGCACTTGCCAGGCAGGCGCTTATGCCGCTGAGCCATCTCACCGGCCCCTTAATTAATTTTCAATTTGGTTTTGTTTTATAATTTATAAATAATGCTGTCGTGAAATCCTAAATATGAATTGGTATACATTCCTCAATATGATATCACTGGGTCAAAGTCAGTATTTAATGACATGCTGCTCAAGCTGCCTATCTGAACTGGGTAAGAAAGGGTTTTGCTTTCTGTGTCATGGGTATTTCAGTCACTTTCCATCCAGGTGTTAATGGTGTTTGACTCTGATAAAGCACTGTAATATTTTCAAGCTCCTCTGCATTCATTACCTCATTTGCTTCTTACAACCACTGATCAATGTATGGATTGGTTTTATTACCTCTGCTTGACGCGAGGGCTTAGGGCACAGAGGGGCTCCTGTCTTCTCTGTGCCCGTACCTTAGCTGGGTTTCCTCCGTCCTAGCCCCATGTTAACCTCTCTGAAGCTACTGAAGCATCCCTCGAAATGAGGGGCCCAGTGATTGGAAATGTCCTTTGTGTTCAGTGAAAGGCTTTGTTGTGTTTAATTCCAGTAGACTATGAACCATTTGCTTTATATCCAAGAAATCATCAAGTTTAGTAATTTTCTACAAGTTGAGTACCGTTTATCCTAATTGCTTGGAACCGGAAGTGTTTTAGATTTCCAGTTCTTTGGATTTTGGAATATTTCTGTATTTAATAATGAGGTATCTTGGGAATAGGACCCAGGTCTAAACACGAAATTCATTTTTCATGTGCACTTTGTACGCACAGCCTGAGGGTATCTTATGCAATATTTTTAGTGCACCTGTACTTTGACTGTGACCTGTTACATAGTGCCAGGTGTTGAATTTTCTGCTTGTCAGCTCTTAAAGAGTTTCAGATCGTGGAGCATTTTGGATCATAGATTTTCAGTATGTTTACCACTAAGATATTTCAGCACCTTTTGTTAATATATGTAAACTTTTCATTGAAATGGGAGAGTACAGCACTCCCTAGTTTCTTTGTACCAGTCATAAAGAATTATGTGGTAAAACTGAGCTTTATCAGAAAGCACCCAGAGGACTTCACTATCCCGGGAAGATCAGACATATCCACTCACAAAATTGCTTATCCATCCTTGCTCACTGAGGAGAGGCTGAGTGAAACAGAAGCAAAGGATTCATCCATTCCACAAGTGCTAACTGGGTGCACACTGTGGGCCGGGCGTTGGTCTCCATGAACTCTGATAGCTGTGGACGCCGGCGTCCCGTGGAGGGGGAGGTGCGAAGGGCCCAGAAAACAGGAAAAGCAAGATGGTAGCTCACAGAAAGGAGTCCTCCTGCTGCCTCAACAGAGGGTTCACTGGTATCCAATTGGCAGAGATCGGCGTCGAGGACGGAAGTGAGATGTGAGCTGCCTGTCTTTCCCCGTGTCGTGTGCTACTAAATATGCACCATCGCCTTCCAGATGATCTCTTTTGCTCTGTGCTCAGCATTTTGAGGAAGAAGAACCTTTCTCACAGGCTTTCTTCGCATTACCCAATTTAGCTTAAAATCACAAAGCAGACTGTATTTATTGCCTGTGATGCTGGACTTACTCTGTTGTGCATGGGTGAACCTGGGGGAAAAAGAGACAGAAAGAGAAAAGGAGGGGGGAGGGTGGGGTAGATATTTGAAGGTAGCAGAATCGTGATAATTATCAGCATGCATAGGCAGCCCCATAATATACGTTATAATATTCCCTATGTTCTAGAACCAAATATAATATTTTTATGATAGATGACGTGTCTCGCTGAAACTGGGAACTGGTGAGTGATCCGTCCGCTCTAGGAAGACCTGTTGGTTTTCTGACACTGCGCTGCATGGATATTTAGAATTAATCATCTTTAGTGTCACTAGCACAGAATGAATTATAGGATTGTAGAGTGCAAATAATTTATAATTCTTAATGTCTTCCTCTAAGTCAAGCTTAATTGACTGCGGGGTTTTCACCGGAGGAAGCTGGAGGCAGGTGCTGTACAGCATGTGGAGGAGACTAAGGTCATGGACCATTTTCCTGTCCAGCTTGCATCTTGCATGTGATAAGCATCAGATAAATAATTATTGAATTGAAAGTCATAATATTTGCAAACTTAAATTGTCTTTAATATTCGCAGTTTCCATGGAACTTAGAATTCTGATTCTAACCATTATTGTTTGCTTTGGGCAAATTGTTAAAATTTTCTAAGCCTTGCTTTTTTTTTTTTTTTTTTTTTTATTGACGAAAAGCCTTTATCTGTAAAATGAGCATAATAATGTTTATGGCACATCGATCTTATTTCACTTTTATGTTTATATGGTCATTTGTTTAAATTATGTGTTTTGCTGAAATAAGGGCTACATTACAAGATTGTAGAGAGGGATAAACAAGATAGCGAGTATAAACTTTCTTTACAAGCTCTCCAGCGCCAGGCATTTGTTCAATATTACTCTTATTATGATTCCCATGATTGTTAAATTCAAAAACCATAATGAAAATTTTAGGACCCAGGATCCGAATGGATTTCAGTTGTTTGTTCAAATTGCAATATGCCTATAGCGAAATATTGAAAAGGAAGGAGAAAAAAGGGACGCATTTTTTTTATCATGCATTTTTACAGCTTTTAAAAGTGATTTTTTTCAGTGCCCACTCTGTGCCAGCTTCTCTCTTGAGGCAGAGGATATGGTTTTACAGAAAGTAGACATAGCCCTTCTTATGGGACTAAGAGTTTAATGGAGGATTCAGAAAATTAGCATAAGACGTGTGGTATGGGGAAGAGTGTGGGGTTCTGTGTAGGACAGGGGAAGGGCTCTGGGGTGTGTTTAGGTACATCTGGGGATGCCGAGTGCTGCAGGACCAGGAGGAGGAGGACAGGCAGAGAGCAGAGGTGCTGGAGGCTCCGAGAGAGGGCGTGGGTAGAGATTGGGGGCTGAGGCTGACTTCGGAGCAATGTCCAGACCTGGGGCCTGCAGGGCCGTGGCTCCCAGACTTGGACTCAGTCTGAGGACAGGGTGGTGATAGGATCAAACTCCTGTTTAAGAAACACCATGGAAGCCAGGCATGGTGGCGCACATCCCAGCAGGAAGATAACAAATTCAGTCCCAGCCTGGGTAATTAGTGAGACCCTGTCTCAAAATAAAAAAATAAAAAAGAAGGGCTGGAGATGTAGCTCACTGTGAAGGCTCTGGGTTCAATTCCCAGTACTCCCCACAAAACAAACACCGTGCCTCTGTTACATTAGTCGGCTCTGCATTACTGCAACAGGTTTATTGAGCTTGATAATCTTGAGGGTCTGGTCTGAAATTAAGCAGCTCCTATCAATTTGGCCTCCAGTGAGGGCGGCACATCATGGTGGGTGCGTGTGGAGGAGCAAAATGCTCAGCCGGAACAGAGAGAGGAGAGGGCAGGCAGGATCCTACTGTCCGCAGGGACCCGAGGACCTTCTGCCCACAAAGGTTCCACCACCTCCCAGTAGCACCACCCTGAGGACTTCGAGCTTTACCATGTGGACCTTTGGGGGATGCTCAGGTCACACCCAACATAAATGTTGGGGAGTAGTTGGACTGGGGCAAGAAGAACAGCTAGCAGGCCCATTAAGAAGTGCTGTGAGGTCCTGAACAGGGCCACCAGGCCTGGGCTGAAGAAGTGGCCCTGGAGAAGGAGAGTGGTGGACAAACGTGTGCCTATTCAAGGAGTTGAGTGAACGGGGCTGGGGTATTGATTGTGGAGGGGGACAGTGGCAGGGGAAGAGGTAGAGTCAGGACTTGGGGGCGAGGAGGTAGTGGTGCCATCCACGGACACAGGCAGCAGACAGAGGTGCAGGCTGGCTGGTGGGTGGTAAGCTAAGTGTCACCCGCAGGGCGGGTGTCTGGGGATCCTGACCTGACAAGGCCACGCATATGGGTGGATCAGTGGGTCTGGAGCTGGGAAGAGAGAATGAGATTTGGGTGAGTCTCGGGGCCTTGTACAGCACCCACAGGAGGGTGCCCTGCAGGTGAAGAGTGAGTGGTGTCACCCAGGAAGACCGTCCCAGGACACAGCCCTGAGGGGCACGGGAAGAGACACACACAAAGCAAACTAGCATCTAGAAGCCCGGGACCTCAGCACCCAGGGATGCCACCCCTGGAAGGCGGTGTGAGCCTGGAAGGTTGTGGAGTGAGAGTGCCTGGGTCTTCGCCCTGCGGAAGTTGTAACCTGGCTGTGAACTGCTGGAAATCCAGATCCCCTGGGTTAGGAAAGCCAGGCCCCAGAGAGAGGGAGCGAGGTTAGACAGCCCTGCAGAAAAAGACAGCTGGTGAGAAGAGGAGCACCCAAGAGGAGGCTCCAGGAGGGCTGATCGAGGATGGGGGACTGCACGCCATTTTGCTTTGCTTTTTTTTTTTTTTTTTTTTTTTTCCTAAAAGCCATCAGGGCCCAAAACAGTGAGCAAAGAAGAGAAAGCGGCATCTATGGAAGGGGTGGGGCACGAGCCCAGGTGAGAGGGAGGAGGAAAGTAGGGAGGTCGAGGGGCAGGTGTGGTGGGGAAGACAGGAATTGGGGCGACCAGGGGAGCTGCGGAGCCCATGAGATTCTAGCTGAGCTGGTAAACAGCCCTGTACCCAAATGTGTCATTCTCGTCTTCGGGACAAGGTCTACTTCCCTCTTAGGTAGCTGAGGGAGTTGAGTCTGGTGGCTTCTGCCTGTGCGTCTCCGTGGATGAGCCTGCTGGTTGGTTTGTTGGCTTCAGTGGCTCTTAGAAGGTCTTGGGGCCACGCATGTCCTTTTAATTCTATGTTTCCGTGAAGTCCGCTGTTTGTTTTCATTCTGGCCCAGAGCTAATGCTGCACCTCCCAGGTAAATTGCCTCAGTTCAGCCCACAGCAGTAGCCCAGGCTGACTCTTGATCCTTTCCAGAAATCCCATTTGAACCAGTTAGTGAGCATCTCTGTGAGGGGCTCTGGGAGGGAGGGAAGTTGAAGGGCTGGGGTCAGAAGAGGGTGCGTCATTCTTTAGTGGTCAATGCTCGGATCCCTGGGCCTTCTGCATCCAGAAGCCTGATCTACCTGAAGTGTGAGGAAGTTAGAACCAAGGGCTTGGTCACACTGCTGACCTCTAACCCAAGCAAGGCACCCACCCATGACACCAAACGACCACAGCAGGGTGCATACGGAAAAGCATTCTGGTTAAAACCCAGGCTCACTCTAACTTCATGGGATACATCCTGTAGATGGCTTTTAAAATTCCTAGGAGCTGAAGTTTAGAAATGGATGCTGTAAAGTGAAATGGAAGAAAAATAATTTATTGGCTCTCACGTGAAAATCCCTGGGAGGAAGCACCCTTCTCATCACTGGGTACCTGTGATTGATGGGTGCTCTGCACTGCTGCTGGGAAGTGAACTTTTGGAAATAGCGTAGTAGGGACTTTGCAAGTGGGTCTCATTTGGCTAAGTTACTGCTTTTGTGAGGCTCTGCTGCATCTTTATATTCTACCGAGGAGAAGATGGTAAATCAGAGTAATTGCTTCATCCCAAGGCACTTTTATATTGTAAAGGAAAAAGGTCCTGTTAAGAAATTCGAATTAACTTCTGCTGTTTATGCTATATGGGAAGGCTCTTTGAAAGCTGCTTGTCATCCAGCCTGGTGGTTTATTCATCACGGAACAATTGCATTAGAGCCTGATGCATGTTCTCATGGCACCAAGACTTGGGATCCCTCAGGAAAAGCATTTAACCCTTGAAAATACAAAGCTGTCATTTATCTGTCACCTCTCTCTAAAAACCTACTGGAGTATATTTATGAGTGCTTTGAAGCAGCCTTCATTTCCATGGAGTTAGAAATCGAGTTGGGACCAAGTAAATGATGAGTAAAAACTGGTAAGTGTCCGGTATGATGTTTCTGCAGGCTCAATGTGTTTACATTGTTATAATGACATTTAATAAAATAAAATGTCATTTGCCAGGAATTCAGTGTATGGAATTCCACTATTAAGAATGGATAAAAATGGGGAATCGATTTACCTCGTAGCTCCTGAAATATGTTTGAAAAAATTCAGGGGCTGGATATTATTTAATGTCTAGTCCTGTCTCGTTGGAAGTGGCATCCCAGTCTTTTATCGGTTTTTAGAAAAATTCTTAAAGTTAGTGTATATCAACCGTGGAGGCTTAGCAGATCTTGAAAGAATGAACTGAAATAGTCATGATCTGAGAATTAATACCCCTTTGCCAGGCATACTAGCAAAGGATGGGGATGCCATTTGTCAGAGCTTGTCAGGGGGCTGTTCCCCAGGGAGGCAGTCCGGTGGAGCCTGAGAATTCTGTGTCTGGTGCCAGACGGCCTGGCTTCCAGTTGAAGGGATGTCGCTTGCTGGCTGTGGGACTTGGACAAGTTAGTGAACCTTGGAGCCTCGTGTTTCTTCATTGGTAAATGGAGATAATGTCTCTTGGGGTTTTCAAGATTATTAAATGGAAGAATCCACTGTGGAGTAGCTCTTGTTATTAGCAAAGATTTATATGGGTCAGATGGGCCTGGAAAGATGGCGTAGATCATCAAAGTTTTATTTGGGGTATTTGCGGGCTTAATGTATCTATGCGTGTTTGTTGTTTTGTGATTTCCTTTGATGTCAGTTTCCCAGAAGGTATGGTACACAAGTGATTAGGACATCTGTTATCCTCAATCTCATTCCATTTCTGGAAGAACAGGTTGGCAAGCCTAAGGCAGAGGTCTACCGGTGTTTCCAGAGTGTATCTTCGAGACTGGATTAAAGTAGAGATAACCTTTGTAGTCATAAACAAGAAAATAGAAGGGTGGGCTAAGCTTTTCAGAGAATGCATGCTAAGAATAACCCGCAGGGCAGGGCAGGTGATGCAGTAAGCAGTGGTACAAGGCACTGTGACAAACAGAGGGAACATGCATGGGGCTGAAATGACTTGACATGGAAAGAAGAATCCGGGGCCAGCTACACGAGCAGGGGTATAGTAATGTCCTGCAGCACTTAGGGCTTTGTTATATGAATTGTGACTCTTCAGAAGTCTTTAACCACTGCCACCACCATCAAAGCCACCATAAGTACAGTCACCACCACAGTCATCATCACTACCACCATTACTACCATCGTCACCATCATGACCACTGTCACCATGATCACCACCATCACCACCATTACCACCATTGCCACCATCCCCCTCCAGTCCTGCACCGCAACAGCTCAGGGGCTGGAGGGTTGCAGCTGGGGGATCCTTGCCTTTTGACCAAGCCCTCACTTCAGCCTCACCTTCCCTGTCTGATTGTTTCTCTCACCTGCTCATCTCCCCATTACCTTTCTGCCTTTCTGTCCACCAACTCTGCTTCTGGAGGAACGGGATGTACAAGTACACTTCTACAGCCTTGCTTTTCTCTAGGAAAGGATTGCTGATCTCTTATCATTTGCTTTATAAATAACAAGAGATGCTAATTAGCTTGACTCATTAAATTTAAAACAATTGTTATAATTTTGGAGTGTTTGGTTACATTTCTGTAATTATACGCAGTTGCTGATGAGGGAGTAGGAGGATTCCTGGGGAACAGTCGTCTCCCCTCCACCCTTTGCCTTTCCTTCTTCCTGTTCGCCCTTCTTCCTGTGCCAGTCCGTGCCCGGGGGCCATGTTCATTGCTGTCCCAGGACTTGAAGTGTCTGAAGAGATGGTCTCCTCTATAGCTGGCTCCTCAGGGCCAGCCCGTTGCAAACTGTGCAGAAGGGGAGAATGTTTCTGTGTTTTCTTTTGCATCTGCCTTCACTCCTTCCCTCCAAACCAAGTGTGCTCTCAGGAAGGGCTCAGGTGAACCTGTTTAGAGGGAAGTAGTAACGATGGGTTAGCAGTGGACAAACCAAGAACATGAGCATCGGTTATGGAATGGCAGCTTGTTAAAGAAGTAAGGTGGTGTGGAGAGGGCAGAAGTCATCTCCTTGGCAGACCGTCAAAGGCCACTTCATAAAATCTGTGTATCTCAGACCTTTTAGCCTTTCTCCTTCCCTTCCCTTCCTCCACCTACCCTTTTTCAGGACTCAGCTCCAGGCTCATCTGTTGGAGGCCCCTGATTCCGTGTTTTCTCCTAAAAACATGGCACCCAGCTTGTTTGCTGCCAACATACCACGTGTCCCTTCTCCTCTTCTTTTCCCCTCTAGACCATTAGTTTCTCAGCAGTGGGACAGGTTGGTCACAGTTCTCATTATCTCCCCAGTATCTGACATGCTGGGGTTCAGGAAATGCTTTTGGACTAAGTTGTATTTCTGCTGTTTGAAAAGGATACTGATTTTTAATCATGGACAACATGGTAACTTTTTCCAAAAGATAGACGAGAGGTCGATCATTCTCATGTCCTCAGATTTGCCTGTTATTTAGAGCCCGCTGTGGTCTTGATAGGGTTGCAGTGTTTCTCCAGAAATTCATGTGCTGGTCCCCACATAAGGTGTTGAGGTGCAGGCACCTTTAAGGGGTGGGACCTAGTGAAGGTGACTAGGTCATTGGGGACACTACTTTAGAAAGGGATTAAGATAGTCTTCAGGACTCTGGTTAGTGGCTGAAAAAGAGCAAGCCTGGCACCTGAACCCTCCTGGCTTTCTGTCTCGCCATGTGCCTGCTGACTCTTTGGCATGCTCTTCCACCATAATGCCTTCTGCCATGTGACAGTGCCTCCTACCCAGCTGCTCTGTGGGTCACCTGGGGCTCAACTATGGAGTGGCTGAGCTGGCTCCAGCCCTTTTCACCAAGCAGGGCAGCCTGGGGAGAGATGGGAGCAGGCTGATGAATGGCCACGTTTGATGAAAATGGGGATACCATGCGCTCTAGCTGGCTTGCTTTAGAATCTGTAATTTCTCTATTTGCTCATCCATCCTGTTTCACAGGTCGAGGTTACATGGATGTGCTTTATGAGTGTGCTATGGAAAGGGATTGAATTTTTCTTTTGTTGCATGGGGGCTGTAAACAGTTATTTCAGATTATTCACAGTTCTCTTCATGGTTCTCTCTGAATGGGAAATAGCTTCCCTTTGTTTCATTTGTCCTGTTTTGTTTCTGTGGGACTCACATCCAGTATTGATCAGTACTAGGCTTGTAGGCCCCAGGACCTAGGAGCGTAGCCATCTCTTGGGTAGCTCTGCTCCTCTGGGTACTGATGAATAAAGTACTTTGGACATCACCATTCCTTCTACACAGTCACCTCTTTATGACAGCATTTTGGTGATCAAAATCTTAAGTTCCTTGACTTTTAAATTAAAAAGTTAACCTAGTAGGAAGCCCATCCCTGTCTTTCTCAAAGGGACATTGTAAGGATAGTGAATGGACATACAGATAAAATGTTTTGAGCTCCATAGAAGGGAGAAACTGTTGGGCTAATAGGCATTATTATTATTATTATTATTATTATTATTTAGTTTCATGCTGGTACTATATGATTACAAATGGATTAAATTTGGAAATGCTACTTTTATGTTTAGACATCACTTCTTTCTCAGCCATCAAAATTGGCTTTGGCTTGAGCCCTCCAAGAAACCTCAATTTATAGATTAAAAACAAATCCCCAGTGTCACAAGGAAAAAAATAGAAAAGGGAAATAATCAGAAATGTTTTCACTACATTTTTCATTTGCTGTTTTTTTAAAATCTAAAAATAAGTAAGTCTTCTAAAAAGAGTTGACTTAAAGGGCTTCTTTTCTAGGAATGTTCTACATCTGCAGTAAATAATAAATCATATAGCAGTTGGCTCCTCCACTTTCATGCAAAATAAATAGATACATTTTGTGATATACATTTGGGGGTGGTGATTCTTGTAATTTTTATGGAAAGAAGGAATAACTTTACAGATGATAGAGATTTTACCATCCGCTGGTAACAGAGCAACGTCACTTGTAGCACATGGTGCTTACCGAGTTCAGTGTGTACATCGGTCTGCCAGGAATCGGAATCCTAAAACTTAAGTCAGTGTCCCCAGGGAAGCCGACCTGGCTTTCAGTGCATCAGGCGAAAGGGCTCTTTGCTTCCAAAGTAAATGCTGTGGTCTTTGCAATGCCCGGAGGGCAGAGGAACCAAGCAGGCCAAGCTTTCATGGCAGGAGATGAAGAGAAAGGCACTCGGTGGGCTTGTGAGCACTCGCACAAATTTCACTTGTAATTAGGGGAGTGACGGGCTCGCTGTGACAGCTACTGTCTTTATGACTCAGAACATTTAGTGTTGGTGGGAAGGTGAGAGTCCAGATGCTCAGGGCGGGAGGGGGAGTGGGAAGTCCTGACTTTCAATGGCATTTGCTTTCAGCAGGTGACATTTTAGCTCCCTAGGTCTGAAATGACACGCGGGGGTTGTGCTGGTGAAGGAGAAGGATCGAGTGGGTTACCTTCAGGGAGGGCTGAAGCTCAGCAGCCTGCCTGTGAGGGTGAGGGACAGGGAGAGACACCAAAGAGAAGGCGTGGGATCAGGCTGGCCTCGCTTTTGTGTTTCCTTACTGTCCCTTGAAGAAGTGGGGATGGTGAACATCAGGGTCACCTGACTGTGCCTGATGTGGGAAGGTGAGGCACAAACTTTGTGGCAGTCCTGTGCAAAGATGGCGCTGTGTTTCTGCTAGTGGATGATGTGGAAATGGTCCATCCCTGCCCAGTGTGAGGGGCCACAGGCTCACAGCCACTCATGGCGAGCTGCACCTTGGAGTGCTTTCTGGTACGCTCAAGCTTACAGCCTTGGGAGTGAAGCAGATTAGTTAGAGAGGAGCAGTTTCCCCACGTCTTCAGCTTTTGCAAATTACGACGTATTCTTTCCTCCCAGGCCCTGGGAATGCACTGAGTCTGGGATCTGCTGAATTCATTCTGGCGTTTATCCTGTTGCCTGGCCTTAAACAGCCAAGCCATGTTGCAAAATAAGTAGTTTGTGATTTGTTTTCTACATTCTCCCCTTGTCTTTGCCTTTTCTACAATACCTCCCATTTGGACTGTCTTTGGACACTGATGTCCTTGTGTCCTTTCTCTTTGGCCTTTGGGAAAAATGCTCAAAAATGCTCTCACACTGAGATACAGAATGAAGGCGGGTCGAGTTTAAAGAGTTTTCTCTTCTTGTGGTGTTTACATTTCTTACAGGGGTGAAGACATCTTAAACCAGAGGAGTGATTCTCTAGTTGTGGAGTTTCAGTCATCAGCCAGCAGATGCAGGAGGTATTATTTTGGGCATGGGACTGTCTCAGAAGCCCATCATCACCCTAAATGACCACCTGCCTGCTCCATTTACATAAGGCCACTCCACGAATCATACCTGTCCTGTGTGTTTGGTTGGCATGACCTGGTATGGGTGGCCAGCATGTTTGTGCAGGTCTCTGTGAAGTTCCACATGCTGGGTGGAGACAAGAGGAGAGTTCTGATATGTGCAGTACAATCTTTTATTATTATTAATATTATTATTTTAATGCAAATGCTAATGTTGGACTAAAAGCTACAAGTTCCTAATAGAACCAGAATTCTCCTATTGATTAAAGCCCTCTTCATGCTCATCCGTAGCACGAATCACATGTCCTCAGAGCTGTCTCTGTCTGTAATCCATGGAATGTTCATGAAAACGGGGCTTTCATCTGATAGATGTCCACTAGCAGGGCAGGACATTCGCAGCCTCCTCTGTCAACCTGACGCTTGGTTCTGGGAATGAGAGTATCATTTCCACCTCGTGCCTCCTTTATGTCAGTCACTGTCACCACGGCCTCCCCAGAAAGTGACCATGATGTTGGAGCTGTGAGCCTCTGGATTGGTAGAAGATTCCAGAGCCTGCAGCCTCCCTTATCTGAAGGACACTGGTTGGACTCCCAAACCTAATAACTTTGGGTAATGTACTAAGGATGAATTAAAATGCTAATAGTCTCCATGTTCTGGATATTTTAACATTCCCTAATTTTAAATTTAAATTAAATGCCTTAGGGGCTGTAGCAGCTTTGCCAGAAGCATGTTTTGCATCACTCCATAGACAGAGAATTTAAAATATGTTCTGGCCACACAGGCAGAGCTAGGACAAGCAATACTTATTTTACAGTTGTGTTATTTGTGTTCCCTGCAGCTACATAACACAAATACTCCCTTTTACTACAGATAGCTATTTAGCTTTAAAAATTTTTATTTTCCTAAGTTCCTTTGAATGCATAGATCCTTTTATTATTAAACCTACCTTAATAGCAGTACATTGAATTTTGAAGCACTAAAACAGTTGCAAAGCTCTTTTATAAATTGCCTTTGCTTTGACACCTTACGACAATACCGTAAGACATCCTGCATTTTAAGAGAGACACTGGGGTGTGGAGAGATTGAGCAGCTTTCTGTCATCTGCCTCTGGTGAGGGGACAGCTACAGTTAGCAGTAGGTGTCCTGGTCCCCACCTCAGTCATCTGCGCACCGGGCCAAGTGGGAGTGCTGCCCAGTGATGGCGAGGCCATTTACATTAAATGTTTCTGCTGGGAAATGAGGTCAGTGCCGGTTTTGAGAACTGTGTTGGTTTTCTGATTGGTAGTACTGTAGTACTTCTGTTGTTACCATGAATCCAGTGGGCCAGAGAAAACCAATGTTTCCTTCCACCAAAGAACAGGTCACTTGCTATCACCAGTTGCATTAGCCCCTTTATTTTCTTCTTATTAGAGGAGGAACACTTGATTTCTCCCTTATTTCTTCCAGTTGTCTGGTGTCTGGCCACTTGATAATTGTATTTTGGGAGAATAGATATTAATTTTCTTCAACCAAAAGGCTGCGCTTCTTGGTGACACAACATAATTCAACTTCTGTTCTCCCCCTCCGTTGGCTGCACCCCTTCCTCTTGGAACATTTTTCATGGTTAGGAGGAGTGATCGTGTCAAACGGGTCAGAAGGAGGAATTGATTCAGCAGTCATTTGACGACTTGACTGATTAGCAGAGATCGGAAGACGGCTCATAGCTGTGGAAGCGGCTGCAGCATGGAGTCGGAACAGCTCTTTAGGGAGCTAGTTAATGAAAGAATCACTACAGAAACACGACAGTGCCAAAAAAAAAAAAAAAATCCCAAACAAGAGCATTCCCACATAACACTCAGAGTCTGTGTCACCAGAGGAACCATGCTCATAATTCCTGTTTACACATCACTGTAATTACCGTCTTGCCTTCCGATGGCTCTCAGTCTTTCCTGTCAAAGCGGTTTAGATGGCTCCCCTTTCACATGTCGGGTGGCGAAGTCTCGCAGTGTTCGAAGGACTTCTCCCCCCAAACAAAGGTCACTGTCAGATGCCAGACTCCTAGCGCCTGATTAGACTGGCTTTATTGGATCTGAGTTCTTGTTGTTATTGCTGTTTGTCCATCACCCAGGTGTCTGCGCGCAGGTGAATGGTGCCCTGGGCTTCAACCTTTAATGTTTGGGTTTGTTCTTTTTTCTTTCTTCTGGTACAGTGTCTATGAGCCAGATAGGAATGCGTTACGGAGGAAAGAACGGGAAAGAAGAAACCAGGAAACTCAACAGGATGGTGGCACGTTCAACTCCAGCTACTCCCTCTTCAGTGAGCCCTACAAGGTAGACAGCTTTGGTTGTTTACCTTCACCCCACACTGACCTCTCACCCTGCTGGGATGGTGGTTGAGACGGAAGGGACTGACCTGTCAAACTCCAGATAGCCGCTGCCTCTTCAGCCACCATGCCCAGGTCTTAATGTCTAGCTTCTGTGTCTTTACTGGCTCCTGCTTAAGTAAAATGTAACTTCTGTTCAATATTGAGATCCACTTGCTATGACTTTTATCCATAACACAGACTTCATCTCTGTATTGATATTTCAAAGTCAGTGCCATTTGCTTTTTTTCTCAGCTTTTAGAAAACAAACGGGATTCAGAAGAAATCGGGTTACATGTTTGACATGTATGGATCATGTGAGGATCAGGGTGCTTAACAGGGCCAATGAAAATGAAATTGTAAAGTCATTTCTCATTTTTACCAAAGAGCAGATGTGTAATCTTTTTTCCCAAATAGAGTATCTTCCCAGACCTCACTAGTACCTTAGGCTGCATGGGGCTATGCGTAGTTCAGGCTGGCAAGCTCTTGCACATTTAGCCCCATCTTCTAAGTTTCACCCTGACTTCTCTTCCCTGTCATTCTGGATTTCTGACAAGAATAATTACCTATTTGGAAATTGGAAGCAGACCAGTTCTGAACCAACTCTGAATTTTTACAAAAAGCCTCCAGTGGAACTACAAAAAAAGAAAAGAAAATCCAATCCTGGACAGACCTAATCTAGACCATTTTGTGAATTTGCAGTAATCAATTTTCTGATTTTCAGGTAGTATAGTTTCACTGCAATATGATACCAAGGACAGACTCCTTTTATGTACCCTAAGACCATTCATCACAGGCTTCCAGTTCTGGAGCGACGCAGCGTGTTGACAGGTTTCTCCAGGGACCATAAGGATTTTGCTTCCGTGTCTCAGCTCTCATTCTGAGTGTGGCTAGCCTGGCTGTGTGATCCATGAGGACGCCTGTCCATCGTTCTCTATTTCTGTTGTCTCTAACCATAGCATGGATGTGTTTTTCTTTCTCCAGACTAACAAGGGGGATGAGCTCTCCAACCGGATCCAGAATACTTTAGGCAATTATGATGAAATGAAAGACTTTTTAACTGATAGATCCAATCAGAGTCATCTCGTTGGCGTCCCCAAACCAGGGGTTCCTCAGACTCCCGTGAGCAAGATCGATGAACATTTTGTTGCAGATTCAAGAGCCCAGCCCCAGCCCCCATCTGTCTGTAGCACTGCATCCTCCGCACCAGCAGCTGGCCCCGGGCAGCAGAATAAGAGAGGCACCGTGGGCTGGCAGAAGGCTGGGCACCTGCCGTCTGATGGCCAGCAGAGAACAGGTAAACAGGAGTGTAGGGCGCTTGCTTTGCACAATCTGCGAACACAAAGAACCAGAGTAAAAACCTAAGCCGTTACATGTTGAGTCACTCATTCTCGTCTTCTCCTCCTCCTTCCAACGCAGCACAACAGGGCTCTCTCAGGACCTTGCTTGGAGATGGTGCTGGCAGACAACAGCCACGGGCCAAACAAGTGTGCAACGTAGAGGTGGGGCTTCCGACCCAGGAAAGGCCACCTGCGATGGCCACAAAGCACAGCAGTGGTGGACACTGTGTTCAGAACTTTCCTCCATCCCTGGCTTCAAAACCCAGCCTGGTCCAACAGAAACCAACCGCGTATGTGCGGCCGATGGATGGCCAGGATCAAGCTCCTGATGAGTCTCCCAAGCTGAAGTCGTCCACGGAAGCTGGTGTGCACTGTGCGTCCTACAGGGGAGTCCCGGCCGGCAAGCCAGAGTCGGCCAGGGCCAGGGCCAAGCTTTCCAAGTTCAGCCTCCCTAAGCAAGGAGAGGTGAGTCTTTTCTCAGTCCCACTTCCATGCAACTGAAGAACCTACATGGCTTGATGATGGTTGAAAATTCAACATCCGGGTGTCTTTTTTCTGGTAATGTGGGTGAGTTCATGTGGTGGGATTTGTAGCAATCCCTACCAAGATGGACAGACATAAATAACCATTTCTTAACATTTCAAGTTCATTATAATTGGAATTTTTAAGTACCAATAAATGGAGTTGTGTGTGTGTGTGTGTGTGTGTGTGTGTGTGTAGGCTACATGTTAGGGAAGGAATGCTTCCTTCACTATAGTTTAAGAAATTTTTTTGTGAGCAAGGTAGTGTTGACTGAGATAGTATATATTAGAAATAGAAGAATTTCTAAGGCTATAATTTTTAACATGTAGGAGGTAAAAAATTTACATAAAAGAGTTCAGAAACTCAAAATCTTAACTTTTTTTTTTACCAGTTTTGAAATGTCCTAGGAAAAATTCATACAGGAAACTCATAATAATTTTTAAAGTACTTGTTTATTCAATATGAAATACGGTGAATACTCAAATGTCCCAGATGGCCCATCCCTGTTGTAAAATTTAAGGTTCAGATTCATCCATGTTGATAAGAATTGTTATTGAACCCTCCTTGTCATACAAAAATAATCTTCGATTGCTAGATGGATGAACCGAGTGAAGTATTTGAGTCCGTATTTTTCTGGTTTGCATTTCTATTTTATTTAAGATATTTGTTTTTTGCATTATAAAAGGATTGGCGTGGATGTGTTGAATTTTGGAATTCGCATGAGCAATCGCATGGTGACAGTTGTCAGGAAAGGCAGTCACTGTCACTTGAACAGTAAAGCTGGGCAGAAAATGAAGTTTTGTTTTAAAGAAGTACATATCATACTGTATTCCAAATTGATCGTTTTTAAGAGCACGTGAAGAAGAAACATGACAAGGCATATTTGTTGTTGCTTTGCTATGATACGGGATATCAGCTGCGATAGTCTGAGTCCTCGAACACTGTACCTAGGAACTATTAAGTTGTTTTTCTTTTTGACATAACTCTTTATTTTCTTTTTGGGGTACCAGGAATTGAAACTAGGGCCTTACCACTGAGCTGTCTGCCCCCCACTTTTTTATTTTGAGACAGGGTCTCACTTGATCACTAAGTTGCCCAGGCTGGCAAGTTGCAATCTTCTTGCCTCAGCCTCCCAGATTGCTGGGATTAGAGGCTTGTGCCACCATGTCTGGCTAATATATTCTTTTTAAAGATGGAATAACAGTGTGACCAACATAATCTTTGCATCTTAATTTGATTTAATAGCCAAATGAAACATATGATTTGACATTTCTTATTGCATCTCTGATGAGGCTGAGCTCACGCATTACTAAGCTTTCTTCAGATGTCCCCATGAGCGATTTGGGAGCTGAACGTACCCTTTTGCAGAGATGTCCTTTGTACCCTTGAAAATGTGTACACAGGTTTTAATGAGGAGAGCCAGTGACATGGACACCAGTAACTTCTTTTGAGTACACATTTACGATGGGCTCTAGAAAGTGCTCGTTAGGAATTAATGGAGGCAAAATGTAATTTTTACAAGCATTTATGTTTTAAAAGTCTGTAGAAAACACATACAGACTGTCTTATAAAACTGAACTCATCAGGCTCATGGATTTTTGTCATCATTGCCAAATGACCTCTAGCGTGGTGTCTAACTTAAAACGCAGGAATCCCTTTATAACTTGGATCCCTATCGACTCCTTGCTAAAATGGTTTTTATCTGCCAAAGCAACTTTAACGTTATTAGGTAATAATTTGCTTATTCGTTTTGGAACCTGGTAGGTCGATACAAGTTGGGTTAAAAGGAAAAGATGCATGTTTTTGATAGTGCAGTCTTCTGCAGATATCCGTATAAGGGGTTTTTGAGTGTGTCATTAACAGCTTGGACATTGTCAGGATCCCTTTGAAGATCACAATTTGGGAATGACAGGCTGTATTACTGTTCGCTCATCACAGAGAGGGGCCGTGCCTGACATAGAGAGGCATACTTAAAGAAATCGAAGCTTTGTATAGCAAGTATTTCATTTCCCCTTCGCATAAGGACACTGAACCTGCCACCCTGTTACCCTTCTCACATTGTACCCTAAATACATCAGCGGCTGGTCCTCATTGATTGAAAAGAGAACTGTGAGGGGTTGTTTGCAGAGTAAAGCATTAATTGGTAGGGGATCTTTTTGGAGGGAGGGATGCAGTCCTTACTGTAGTAAAACATTTTGCTCATTGAGAAAAGTATTATATATTGAATCGTGAAACATTGTTAATAAGCCTACCATCATAGGAATAAAAAGGCTCTTTCATTGATAGTAGCAAAATAGTATCTATCAGTCACTTTTCCTCCCTTCAACTATTCCTCCCTTCAACTACGAGGGTGTTTTGTTTTGTTTTGTTTTTTGACGGTATTCTAAGAGACAATTAACAAATATCCTTTTGTAGGTACATTGTTTAATATCTGTAGATCATTTCTGTATGATCCACAACCATAACATAGAAGCTGAAGAACTTTATCAATGAGATTTACTTTGAAAGGAATTTATGCTTTTACTTTTTTTTTTTTTTTTTTTTTAATGTGGGTGCTGGGAGTTGAACTCAGGACTTTGCGCTTGCCGGGCAGGCACTTATACCGCTGAGCCATCTCACTGGCCCTGCTTTTACATTTTTGGAAGGGGAGAAATGATTTAATGTAGCAAACAGTTTCAAGAGTAGTCATATCTGTATGTATGTTTAATATGGATACCACCATTATGAAAATTTCAACTCAGTAGTGCTGACATTAATCTCCAGTGAGGTAGGGAAGATGTTTTCTAGGGAAATTTACAGGAAAAAAAAAAATGACCTGAAGAGAGTGTGCATTCCTTCACTACAGTTATTCAGGGTGTTTGTTGCAGAATACGATGATCACAATGTGAAGTATTTAGAGGCTGAAAGGAAGCATTAGCTAAAAATGATGTAAAAACAAGGGGTGGGGCACAAAAATAGCTGTTTCGCCTTGAGAAGGTACATTTCTCATAACAACAGATCAGTGACTAGGTGTAGTGTAATGTGGGAAATTAAAAAAAAATCTAGGATGTGATCTTTGCCTTCAGGCTATCTATCTACATGAATGGAATAAATTAGACTCTTAGCTTTTAATTTGCAGTTTCTTTCACTTACAATCCAAACTAAATTTAAAATTGGCCTTCTAGCCCTAGGAAAATTTCCTCACCTTCATCATCCTTGTAGTGGAAAAATAATTCTATGTTATTTTTTAAAATGGAGAATTTGTGAATGTGTTTTGCCTGATTTTACACTTCATAAACTCCCTGTTCTTTCCCTTACCACATCTGCACTCTATCTGCTGCCACGGCAAATTATTTGTTATAATTCTTTAGTCCTCAATAATAGGTAATTAGTGTAGAAAAATCCAGTGCAATTTGATGTGGAAGTTAAAGGCCTCAAGGGAATTCTTTAACTGATACACCTGCCTCTTGGCTGGTTTTTCCCAGCTCGGTTTTGTATTTAATGAAAAAAATATTTTTGTTGTCATGGCTGAGTCTCTTATTCTCGGCGCCGCCCCTCATTACAAGTGCCTCCCAGGAGGCCCACTTGGAAGGTGTTTACTGTTAGGCAAGAGACAACGGACTTAACGAATGGCTGAAGCATGCATTCTAGAACATTCTAGGACATTCTAGGACAGGGCATGGCAAATTGTACTTCCAAGTGAAGTGAAGTATTCCTCTCCCCCCTTCGCACACACTTTGCCCTTAGCATACAATTCCAGGTCTAGACAGAAACTGCATTCATTTTGTTTGGCAGGCTATAGTTCTCACAATGGTATTCCAAACCCTACGCATGCTAACTTGTTTGCTATCAATTTAATAAATAGGGATGATTAGAATCTGCTATGGCAGGGGGCTCTGATGGCTGGGAATGAAGCTCATGGAAGCCAGGAGGCACAGGAAGCCTCCTTCCCTGTGGCTTAGGTGGTCAGGAAAGAGACCCCTAAATTTGCCTATCAATGGACTGTGTGTTAGAAGTTTTAGTAGTGGTTACTAATTTATCCACAAGGACAGAGTGACTGTTTTTGTTGATCTGAATTTTATTTGTTAAAATGCATAATGAAATGGTTTAAATTGTATTGATTAATCCTAGCCTTTTCATGATGGGCACTTAAAAAACACTGCTTATACTGCGAATGAGAGTAGAAAGGTGAAGGACCATGATTCCACAAAATAGCTTCCTAGAAAAGCAATTAAGTAATTTTTTTTTTAAGTTCACAGAAGATAAATGATGTAGGTTTCCTATTTCCTGTCACTCTTGGTTACCTTTGTATGAAAATGGATTTCTTCCAAATTAAATTCGGCACCAGCCTGTCGGGCAGAAAAGGCATCTGCGAGCAGTGTGTACATTACATATTCATGCCAGTCGAAATTTCTTAATTACATTTGAGATGTATAATGTTTTCAAATTGAAGTCTGCTATCAGATTGCTTCCGGATACAGTGAGGGTGTGTGTCAAGACTGGAGCCTCAGTTTCCCCATCTGTCGTGGCAGCATCCTTCCCGTCACCCAAGGCAGGTGGCCGCCATGTCCTGTGGGATGGTGTGGCTTCACCACGGCGCCGCTTCCTGCTGCCCGCACCACCCTGCGCACCCACCTCCTGGTCAGGGCGCTTGTCCTGGTGATACGCAGAGGGACGAAGACTCAAACCCGGATCTCACACGCTGGGTGAGACTCTTGCTTCTGGATTCTCACTAGGTCATTCTGAAGGTCACAGAGGAGGCTGGCACTTGGAAATATTTCCATATGTTCAAGGCCTTTTATGTTCAGCCACTGGGGCCCTGAAGGGTAAGGCACTTAATAACCTCAGATGACTTTGGTTTCTATAACCCTGACTGGAAAGCCCAGAGAGCGTGTACTAGAGTGTGTCCCGGGTGTGAAGGCCCTAGTGTCCCCTCCCATTCCCTTTCTTCCTGGGGCTCCATCGGATTTACACTTTCCATGGAGGCAGGAATGCATTTCCGATGGTGGAGGCGCTGAGGGCAGGACTGCAGGTCGATTATTCGCTGTATTTCCTGGCTGTTTTCTCAGTTCTTGTAAAGCTTCCAACCCCGGAAGGCATCTGGGCTGACTGCGGGCTGCTTGCTGTGAACCTGCGGCCTTGTGTGTGCGGGCTCTGCTCCTGCTCCTAATCTGGAGCCGGGACCTGTGTCCGGAGTCATGAGCAAGGGCCTCACCACAGTGTCCAGGGAGAAAAGCCTCTTGTCTTGAATCCCACCCTTTCTTAGTCAGAAGTCATGTACAGTCTTTCAGATACACAGGAAAGAGGTGGAACGCAGCAGAAGGATCACAGCACCAGAGACCACCATCAAGAACTGGGTGCGAATCCTGGGTCTGCCACCTGTTAATCATGTGACTGGGGGCAAATAGTTGAACTCCTCTGGGCCTCAGTTTCCTGAGACGTGGATGAAATGATGATGCCTGTTTGGCAGAGCTGTTGAGGGGGCAGTAAATCAGGGAGACTATATGATGTGCTCAGCACAGTGGTAATATAGCAAGCATTTGGTAAGAGTTAGCCACATTACGGTTATGTAGTAAAGACAAAATACAAAGATGGATATATCATCAGAAGTGGTTCTGTGTGTATGGTGTGAGCCATAGACGAAGATGGAGAGAGAGAGGGATATGAAATTCTGAAGGGTTATTGGACTTATTTATTAGAAATAACGGAAATCTCGAAGGCTGAGATTACTCTGGATTAATGTAAAGTCCTCATGACTTGATTGTCCCTTATTTAATGCTTATTTCCCTCCTGAGATTTTATTCCCAAATCTGAGATCACATTTGCTCTTTTCCTCTGTGCATTTGTTTTATTTTTTCTGAGTTGCTGTTATCTGTAGTGGAATGTATCCTGTGAGCTTTACTTCCAGTTCAATGAAATACAAAATCAACAGGATTTGGATGGAGGAAAAATGCTGCAGTATTTGGGTAGGTAGTAAGTATTTAGAATGGCTCATTGAAAGAGATCTATTTGAAGCCACGCTGTATTAAATAGCATGTTTAATTGGGCTGAGCAATGGAATTACTTATCTCCACATGATTAACCAGCATTAGCAATACCTGTATAGTGAATGAAAATAGAGTCTCTTTGGTGCTATTTGCACACCCTATTCCGTAAGCTGCCCACGTGAGAAGCTGCCTGTTGTTGACCCCTGGACCCTTTGTAGTTGTTCTGTTTTGACTGAAGGTCAAACTTTAGGACCAATATGATTTGGGGAGCAAAATTGCCTAGGATACATCTTCCTGCAGTAATTGGTCCAATTCTAGAGCAAGGAGTGTGGTTTTAGAGCAAGGCTGCGTGAGTGAGAGTCTCGCTGTATCTGCTAGAGTTCTTGGGCTCAGTAGCTTGATCTGCGGCATGGAATCAGGGTAGAATCTATTGACAGCACTTCTGTGACTATAATGAATTCATAGTTGTACAGTGCCTACAACAATGGCCGGCAAATAGGAGGCACCCTATAAAAACCCACACTAACAGTGATTAATATGATTATCATAACTATGTGTAGTAGCTCTGTTGGCTTTGCATTTATTTTCTAAAGTCTCTAACTCCAGATAGCTTGATAGCCCCAAATCTAGACATGGAGGTGAAATGGGTGACTATCCCTACAATCGAAATCCCACAATGCCAGAGTATTTATTTATTTATTTATTTTAATTTTAAAAAGAAAAAAGATAAAAATAACAATGAAACTGAATTTCAAAACAGGTTAGTAGGGCAGTTACAATAGTTGATACATTGCGTATTGTTGTCTTTATAGTAGTTATTCAGAGTACAAGATATAGGCATGATACCTTGTCCAAACAATATTAGCACAAAACATTCTTTTTAAGGAACTAAGAGAAGCTAGCTGTTTAACTATCTTAACTATCTTTTGTATACATATATTTTTTTCGTTTTCCATTTCTTCCTTGCCCCTTTCCCCCACCACAGTTTGTCTTTTCTTTTGAACAGTTTCTTCCCAATTCACGATATCTATTATACATTTCGGGTCCTATTTATTTGTTCAGTTTCTCACACTAGTGAGACAGTACGATGTTTACACATATGGGAATGCCGGAGATTTTAGTCTTGTATTGTTTTGACTGTTTTCCAGACACCTCCAGCTGTACCTGGCACATACTTGGTGCTCAAGAGATACATACTGAATCAGCTAGTTAATTTAAGATACGAGTAAAAGAAGTCAGTCCCCCTCCAAGCACTGACGGCCTCGTGTTGGGGCCTAAGTAATTCCTGCCAGACCTTCTATGGGAAGAGAGGAGCCAAACACTTCCAACATTTAATTTATAGCTGCTGTTGCAGAGAGAAATGGGAACCATATTTACTGATGTATGTAAACACCGCAAATAGAAAATGAATCACAGAGCCGTGTGCTGCCCAAGCAGGCCGTACCCTGACAGGGCTGTGATGGGCTGGGGTCTTCCCTCCTCCTTCTCCCTGGTGTGGTTTTCATGTGCAGAAGCCCTTGCGCGGGGACATGCATGTGCTTGTTCTTGGGGATGCTCGTGTTCCCTGGAGGGACACCGGATGGAAACTGGAGCCATAGGAAGTGGGAATGAGGAGGATGAGGAGGGGGACTCTTAGGGAGAGCTTGTTTTCTAACTTTCTGCCACGAGGTACATTTTATTGGATTTAAATCAGCCTAGAACACACAGAGTTCCTAAAGGCACCCCTTGATTCCCAGATGTCCCTCGTTCTGTGCTTTATTATTCCCGCTTGTTGAGATTCCTTCTTCATGCGAATGCATCATTTCATAGTTTTGGTAAACGTCCCACATACTTACCCAGAGCTGAGTCTGTTTGCTGTCGCACGGACCAACCCTTTGGAAGTGCTGCTGGCTACATAGCGTTTGTGTCCCCATAGCCTTTGGCATGCTTTTCATACACAGTAAATGCTTGACTTCTTATCTGTGCAATAGAAAGGTAAACAGAAAATAGAAAAATGAACACATCCTGCTATTTGTCTATGTAAGGCCTGGCCTTACAGAGTGCATCAGAGCTGGCCAGGTTCCTCCAGCCCCCCACAGGGGGTAGATTTCTCTCTGTGGCATCCTGATGAGGCTCATCTGTCTGCCTTCAAGTCCGGCAGCTCAGAGAGGGGACCGTCACCAACGTCTAGTGTGCCAATGTTGGAATCAATGATGTGGAAGCCATCAGTTACCCTATGAGAGTTTGGAGGCTTAAAGAAAGAGGAAATAGAGATGTTACATGTAGACTATTCTTTCCAGAAAGTTTGTTGCCAAGAGCAGCAAAGATTTTTTAAAATGATACGTCGTCCTTGTAAAATTTTGTTTAATATTTAGAACATAGCCAGGCATGGTGATACATGCCTGTAATCCCAGCTGCTCAGGAGGCAGAGGCAGGAAGATCACAAGTGCAAATCCGGCCTAGGCAACTTAGTGAGACCCTGTCTCAAAATAAACAGTGATGATAGGGCTGGTGAGATGGCTCAGCGGCTTAAGCGCCTGCCCGGCAAGCGCGAGGACCCGAGTTCGACTCCCAGAACCTACATACGAAAAAGGGGCCTGTGATATCGCTCAGCGGCACGGGCGCCTGCTGGCGCGCGAGGTCCTGAGGTCGACCCCCCGGTACCCACCAAAAAAAAAAAAAAACAAAACAGTGATGGGGATGTAGCTCCATACCTTGGTGTTTGCCTAGCATGTGCAAGGCCCTGGGCTCAAGCCCCAGGACCACAAAACAATCAATCATGGATATAAAGATGACAAAAATCACCTGAATCCTACACTTCGGAAATAATCACATAGAACATTTTGGTATAGATTCATCTGGCTTTTCTATCCTTAGGCCTGCTTTACTGATCTGAGATAAAGATATTATATGTTGTTATTGTCCCATTTATTTTCCTTACATGTCGTAACCACCGGACCATGTCACTGAGCAGTTCCTGGTGATATTCAGTGTATGGTGTTTCGTGGTCGCAGTTCATCTCATTGTACAACAACTTCCTTGGTTTTATCTTATAATTTATTGACATAATCCATTTGTTGGGCATTTAAGTTGTTTTCAGATTTTTCACTGTTATGGATTATTCTGGAGTGAATGGTCTTATAAGTACATTAGGTATATGCATATTATTTGTTCTCAGAAAAGATTCTTAGAAATCTGACTTGTAATGCCAAATGAACAAAGAGTTATATATAGTCTTGCGTGAATTTTGTAATCATGTCCTTTACCTGTTTTTTGTGTTTGTATTTTGTCTGTCTCAGTTAAAAGAATTCTTTAAATATAAAGAAAACTGACCTTTCCTAATTAATATTGTAAGCTATTTTTCTAGTTTATCGATTAACCTTTATTTTTAGTGGAGAAATTTAAAAAATTCTTTCTCTCCCTCTCTCTCCCTCTCCCTCTTTTCCTTTTTGATCTCTCCCTTCATTATTATGGTTAGAAAGGCTGTTCCCGTAGATATGTCAAAGACCCAGAACTAGCATATGAAATCATAAAGGAAACAGATGAGAAGTTATCTATCTGGAATTTATTTTGCTAAAACGTAAGGCTCTACTTACCCATTTCTTCAAATAGCCAAATCCCAGCATAAACAATTTATTAGTTCACCTTTTCTTTATAGTTTTCACAAAGAAAAAAGACAAATACTTCATCTGGATGGAATTATGAAGTAGCTATTGGTAGGGATCCTTGTGAGACTGGAGATTTGTTTGTTTGTTTGTTTTTGGTTTTTTGAGTCATGGCCTCGCTATGTATTTCAGACTAGCCTTAAATTTAGTATGTAATTCAGGCTGCCTTGAACTCAAAGCAATCCTCCTGCCTCAGCCTCCCAAGTGCTGGGATTACAGGTGTGCGCCACCGAGCCTGGCAAGACTGGAATTCTTAAAATACTCCATCCTTTCTTTAAGACCCTGTGTCAGTCCTCCTACCTCCTCTGTCTGCCCCAGCCACCAGTGAGCCTCCTTTTTCCTAAATTTCTCCAGTGTCAACATGTATTACATTACCAAACATTATGATTCACCTTTTTTGGTGTTTGTCAGATCTCACAAATGTGAGTGCCTAGCGGACCAGCCCCTTAGCATTCATCTTTGTACCACTGTCTTCTAGATTTGGACCCTGCGAGACCTATTACTGAAGTTATTTTTTCCACGAGTTCTGGATATTGAGTACCTGCACCTGAAAAATAGGGAGACAAATCTACTTGCACCACTTTAAATGGTGTTTGGTAAACCCATAACAATAGAAAATAAAGATCAGAATGCGGTTCTGTATCCTGTGGCGAGGCTTTGTCTCTATTGCTTGGGCAGTCCGCTCTGTTTCCTAAGGTGTCATTTTCTTCCATACTTTTTTGGTCTTTACTTACGCCTAGTGTATGGCCCTCACCTAGTTTTCCCTCCAGATTCTTTTATGCGAGTTCCTTTTATTAAAATTTAAAAAATCAATAATCGTTAGAAGTCGATCGTTGTCAGAATCTTGCTCTATTTGCTTTCCATCTTATTCCTGATATTTTTCTGTTTAATTAGTCATTACTAAGATTTTTGCTTATTTAAATATTTTGTAAAATGAAGAAAGGTGATATTTAAAAATCAGATCCCACCATCCAGAAACAAAAAATCACAAAAATGAGATGAACTTCAGTACATATACCGTTCTCCCCCTGCCTTTGTATTTCTTTGGTTTCAGATTTGGAACCTCTTTTGAGCTTTGATGATATATATTCTTTTAATATTCCTGCCCTGTTACTGCTTGTAGGTGATTTTCTCTTTGTACCCGAATATCTAAAGAGATTTTAAAATTCACGCAGCTTCACCAAAGAGTATTAAGTGATTCCTGAAACGTAGAACACTTTTTCAGTGTGAAGGTAGGTCTTCCTAGTTCAGGGAATTGAAAGTATTCACATTATTTGCAAATATTGATTGCTGTTGATTTGCACCTTAAACGTGGGACTGTGTCCTTGTTAGTAGGCAAGTATTCTACCAGTAAAGGACAGCCCTGCCTTTGTCTTTCTTTCTCACCTAGTAGATCCTCTCTGCATGCAGTGATCTATATTTTTTTCATCTGCACTCACTATTATTTTCCTAAGCCTTTTCTATTTGTCAGTGATTCCATTTTCAGTGTCTTTCTGGTTCCTGCTCTGTCTGGTTTTTAAAAAATTATCTTCAATTCTTTATATTACTTTTAGTTCCACTATGCGAACATATGGCTTTATTTAAAAAAATTATGACCTTCCATGAGTCCATAAGTCATTCTTTCCTAAGAATGTATAAGATTGTAATGCTGATCTCTCTTTTGTTAATTATAGGTTTTATTTATTGTCATAACTCAAAGTTTCATCTTTTATGAAAAAGCTGGAAGTCACACTTTGCTTTACTTGTACTATTAAAGTTTGGTTCCTCTACTTAAAGGGTGTATCCCGGTATCAAAAATCATCAGAAAAAGAAGCGACTCCATTACATACCAATTAGAGCATGAAGCTGCTTCCTGTGATGGTTTCAAATAACAGCGCCTTCACAGGACCGGAGTGCATTTTTCTTCCTTTGAAGTCGGAGGTGCTGTGTTGGTTCTCTTCTGTGCCCTCCTGTCACGGACCGGAGCTCCCTTTGTTCTGCTGCTCTACCACCTGTGGTGTGGCCACCGGCCCCCTTTCCTTTTAATGCACACAGAATGATTGCTTATGTTTGTGGGGCACAGGGTGGTGGTGCTCTACATGTATTCCTTGAGTCATGATCAAATCAGGGTGTGTCGCATATCTATCATCTCATTTATCTTTTCTTTCTGATGAGAATATTCAAAATCTTCTAGCTGCTTTGGCGTGGTCCATGCAGTATTGTTCATCATAGTCACTCCACCGTGCAGTGGAACATGAGAACGCGTTGCTGCTGTGTAACTGGAGTTCCGTATCTGTAGACCTGCTTCCCCATCTTCCTTCCCCCCATCACCCCTCTTCAGCCTCTGCTAACCACTGTTCTGCTGTTTCCACGAGCCCAGCCTCATCGGTTTCCACACATGAGATCGTGTGCCGGCTTTCTGTTCCTGGCTTATTTCGCCTAATGTAACCTCCTGCAGGTTCATCATGTTGTTGCCAATGACAGAATTTTGTTCGTTTTACATGTGTCATATTCCATGGTGCAAATACCCCACATTTTCCTTACCGTTCATCTGTGAATAGACACTCAGTCGATTCCAGATCTTGGCTATTTTGAGTAGTGCTGCAGCAAACATGCAATGTGGACATCTCTTTGCTCTTCTACATACTGATCTTAGTTCCTTGGGCCACGTACTAAGTAGTGGGATTGCTGGGTCATATGGTAGATCTGTCTTTATTTTTTGGGGAAACCACCATACTTTTTTTCTTAATGGCCACACTAATTTACATTCCCACCGATGGTGTCCACATGGCCCAAGATTGGCAGTATTCCTTTCTTGCATGGGAAAGAAGGAAAGGGAGGGAATATCCTGCTCATGAAATTGCTTTCCAGAGGGAGCACAGAGCACTTCCTCTCTCATCCACTGGCTGATGGAGTCACCTGGCTATGTAGCTTCAGGCTGGGAAATGAGGTCTTGTCCTGGATCACTGTGTGTCCAGATTCAATTTTTATTACCATAGAAGACATGACTTTCTGTCTGTCATGATTTTGTGAGCCCTTCAAAGAAAGGAGTGATTTCCTTCCACCTTCACTTCTCTAGTATCTGAGTACAACTTCTAATAGGTGAATAATATTCATTTGTTGAACTGTTGTTTTTGAATCCCTGAAAGAATGGGGTCTACACATTCATGAAGTAGTTTAGAACATCCTAGAAATTTTTGACAAAAAGAAAAAGACTCCCTCTTATGTTTAGTTGGATAATTGTCCCTGAAATCAATGACAGCTACAAAGTATATGAATTTGATTGAAGTAAGTATAAATATAGCCAGTTATATAGGTTCTTCTTAATATGAAAATGTCTTTGGCTAATAAGTGGATCCCTATCTAAATTCATGAGTTTGTGTTTTTTTTTTTTGGGTGCTGGGGGTCAAACTCAGGACCTCGCGCACCAGCAGGCGCCCGTGCCGCTGAGCGATATCACTGGCCCTTTTTTCGTATGCGGGTTCCGGGAGTCGAACTCGGGCCCTCGCGCTTGCTGGGCAGGCGCTTACACCGCTGAGCCATCTCACTGGCCCAAAATTCATGAGTTTTCTTATGACATTTGGGTTAAGCCTGAAATGGATTAATCTTTTTCTGATAAAGTTTCATAAGCTGTGATTTCTCTGGTGACCACATTTAATTAGATATTAAATAAACTGCTTATCTTTATACCAACAGGTTTTATGACTGCATTTTTTCCCTGAGCTGTTTTTCACAGATTAAGTAGCTAGCAGATGTGAAAAAATAAATTATTTTGTAAATATGATACTCTTCCATTAGAAACTAAAACATGCCCACATTTAAATGAAGAATAAATATTTAATCTTAAAGGACAGACAGAGGAGGGATGGTCTAAATGTATATATTCTTGTGAAAATAAATTTACTTGTTTTTCCTAGTATTCTTCCCCACCTCCTAGAAACTGCCTGTGCTTCCTGAAAGAGAAGAGTTCCATTTCATCTACCAGGGCTAAAACATTTTTTGATAGCATTCCAAATTTAAATTAAAAGCTGAGCTTTCTTTCTGTCCTTTTGAAAATGCTCTCTGTTGAGTAAGATTCTCCAAGATGAGCACAGCATTCTGACTCCGCTACACCGCAGTGTTGGAATGGACAGGAGGTGCTGTACTGGGGGCCTCGTGAATGCCCAACAGCAAAGATTAAACTGCTACTTTATTGAAAGGATCACGAGAGAGGTTAATCTAGAAACGCGCGTGGCCTTTTCTACAGATCACAGCCGGAGTTTCTGAGTTGCTTGCAGGTTCTGAGATTCAGAATGGAGGTTGTCAAAAGTTGTCAGGCGTTTAATTTTTCTTGGTTCAGTTTCCCTAGAGCAAGCCAAATATTTAGAAGAGATTCTTTCACCTTCCAGAAATTTCTTTAGTTTCTTCAAATTTGAAGTCAGAAGATTTTTACCTTTCTGCGTGAACCTCTTCTGCATGCGTGAGTGGACTTCCAGAGAAGACGGTGTAGGGACAGGTGGGCAGGGTGACCACTTGGCTGGTTGTGTCAGGGTTGGACTCACTTGGGGTCCTCTGAGTCCCTGTCTGGCATATACCACAGATGGGTGTCTGGGGGCCTTGTAGCTTCCTTTTTCCAACTCCTTCCTTTTAATTATTTTTATTTAAACAGTTTGGCCGTAACAACTGCCACGATCTCTGAGACTCCATGTTCCACGATGGTCTCAGATTCGCTTCTGTGTCTGTACCTTGTGGATTACTCTTCTCAACAATCTCCCACTCCTTCCTATTGAGATCATTCCCTTTCCTGCTACCTTTTCTAACTTTTGCGTGTTCATCTGGTCGGTTACTCTTTCATAAACCCGAGCAGCAGGATCTGATTAATCATCCTGAAGATCCGGTTTCAGTCTTTCTTTCTTAGCTCAAAACCTGGCGGGTCCACAGTCCCTGCAGAATATAGAACAAATATTTTATGGACAAATGTGAGTTATTTAAAGATAATTTAATTTCACAATTGATTCAAAAAATTTTAAATTGTGGTGAAAACACCCACTTAGCATAGAATTTACCACCTTAACCATTTTTAAGTTCAATAGTGTTACATACACAGCCCTTCTGTTGTGGTGCGACAACGTTTCATAATTCTTGAGGGCTTCCTCCCCCTCTCCCAAGAGACCTGCAAATCCCACAGGACTGTACGTCTTATACGCCAGCACGTTCAAGGACTTCACGCCGGTCAGCTGAAAGAACCTGCACTTAAGTGGCAGCCGCTGGAGTTTTCTTTGAGCTCAGGTCTGAGCACGCTGTTGTCCCTTCCTCTCCGAGGATCTCCACGCGTCCTGGTAGGCACTTGGTAGTATTTGCTGAATGGCTGTGTGGGGTGATGACACCACGGTCAGGACTTTGCTTTTCTTGGCCACCCTTCCAAGAATACAGGCCAATTCCCAATTCCGGTAATACATAATTCAAGCACTTCAGGAAGAAACCAGCTCATATTGTTAACGCTCTCATACAGCAATTAAAAAGAGAACATGGGAAACCAGCAAAATGCTTTTCCTAATATCCGTTAATGATCTTACCTTTCAAGTGAATTACATGATTTTTTTTCCCCCTTCGGCATTCTCAAGTGCCTTAGAAACAAGTAAAATGAAAGGGAATATCCTGTTTTGAACTAATTTTCAACCTTCTTTTTTCATAGGACTAAAAAACATGGTTTTTATTAAAGCTCACAGATGGACTCCTTGGGCTTCTTTCTAGACCAGAGCCCATTAATTTATCTTCCTTCCTCCTTTCTTTCCATCATTTTTAGATTAGATGCAAACAAGACTGGCTGCAAGGCTTTAGTCAATACTCTGAATCCCTCTGGCCTTCAGGTGTGTTTAATTAGACCCTTTGCTGTTCCAGAATATTTTAATTGCTATACACTATAGACCAATGGCCAGTTTTATTTTTAATATAAAGCATTGTCAGGTTCAGCACTACATTTTGTTCTGGATAATGTACAAGAGAAACGAGGCTGACTGTATCAAAGAGTGTTATATGTCCATAAACCTGATAGGTTAATTTTGTGTCTTACACATTGAAGTGTTGGCATTTGGGATTCTGTGTTTTCCCAGAAGGACTTCATCCATTCCTGTGGCTTTATATACAGTCTTTAGGATTGCAGTGCGTATTTCCAGTCCTGACCTTCCTTCCGTGCTGAGGAACCTATTTCTAGCTGCTTCTGGATGTGTCTAAATGGATGTTTCTGCAGACATCTTATACCTTAAAAGACCAGCACTGACAGGATTGCCTTTTCTGCAGAGCATGCTTCTCCTCCAAAATCCTGCTTGTGGGTAACGGAGGGCCTTTGGCCTGTTTGCTAGGCTCAAGCCTCAGAAGCCTTTCCCGTTTACTGTGCTTCCATCGTCCCACCTGTATCCACCATCAATTCCTTTTCCTTTTCTCTTAGGAGTCTGTTGAGTTGGAGCCCTCCTTCCTGTGTTTCATCTCCACCTGCCTACTTGCCATTAATCTCCTAACCTCCATATCGCTACCAGACACAGACCACTAAAAAAATAGATTTCTATCCTAAGGAGAAGGAAAAAGTAAATCAGATCATTTTACTTCCATATCCCAACTGCTGCTTTTGTTTCTCCCTTTCCTAGAACAGCCTTAAGTATCTCCCTGAGTATTCTCCAGAACCCTGGTTTTGAGGGATGTCAATAGTTTTATGGAAACAGATACTCACATTAAACTGGTTTCTTTGCTGCCATGTTTCTTAGCCCTCTTGATACCGATGTATATCACAAATCTCTGAACAGATACTATATGGTGTGGCATTTCCCAAATATTCAAGTTTGTTTTTCGCAAAGCAACTTGTAGCATTAGTATTCTGGGAAGTGTATGTAACCTAGTAGGTAAAAATCTAGAGTCTTGGGGCCAGTGTAGAGGACCCACCAAAATCTGACACCAATTTGACCCTCTTCTTTATCCTTAGGACAGTGTGCCAGGTATATTCAGAACTTAACTGTTGTCCCTCTAACACATGTATTTTCCCTTTTTTTTTTTTTTTTGTGGGCACCAGGGGTTGACCTCAGGACCTCACGTGCCAGCAGGCACCCGTGCCGCTGAGCGATATCACCGGCCCTTATTTCGTATGTGGGTTCCGGGAGTCGAACTTGGGCCCTCACGCTTGCCAGGCAGGCGCTTATGCCACTGAGCCATCTCACCGGCCCTTACACATGTATTTTCATGCTTCCATACTTTTATTGTGAGTTTCTCCACCCCCAAAATCTGAGTCCATTCGCCCCAGACCCATCAAAGCAAGCTATGACCAGATCTTCTGTGTTGTATTCTCTGCAAAACCTGTTTTACAATGAGTTGCTGTTTATGTTTCTTCACAACCCCCTCCAACTCTTTTCCTAGCTCATCTGTCCATCCAACCATCCATCCATCCACCCACCCATCCATCCATCCTTTCATCCATAAACCAGCCATTCATTATCTGTCCATCATACATAAACCAGCTATTCATTATCCATCCATCTATCCATCCATCCATCCATCCTTTCATCCATAAACCAGCTATTCATTATCTATCCATCTATCCATCCATCCATCCATCCATCCAATTGTATTTTCATCACATTCACACACCTGCCTCTTTTATTGGTCTGTGAGCTCCTGGAGGGTTGGCGCCCAGTCTTATTCATCTTATATCCTCTGTGCTGAATCTGGTGCTTAACATGCAGGTATTTCACAAATTAATGTTGAATTAAATATTAAAAACTTTAAAGAAATCACACAGCAGTTCTGTTCCTCACACAGCAGTTCTACTCCTAAAGGTTCATATAAAAATAAGCAAGCGTTGTCCCAGGCTGGAGACTGAGAAAATCATACACTTTACAACTCCCATCTTGTTGAAGTTCTGGCTGGATGTTAAATTCTTAAACACCAGAGAATACAATTTTAAAATACAATACAATTTTAAAACATATGACTACTACAAGAGTGAGCTCATGGGTAAAAACTTTCTTTGAGGCAGCAGATAATTGGTGGAAAGTGAGTTGGAATTCGACTTCAAGAGTGAAAATAGAAATTGGAAATCTTATAATTTCATTAAGGGTTTCCTCAAATTCTGACAACAAATGGGTTCTTTGAAACAAATACCAATAGTGAGGCATAAGCCAGAGTCCAAGTCACTGCTTATTCCAGCTACGGTTGAGACTAAATTAAAAGTAAATGCATCCTGAACCAACCTGAGTCCCCAGCTAGAGCTCAGACTGGCATTAATGGGAGAATCTGTGGATGGATCCGAATGAACATCAGCTCAACACACCATCTCCGAGCGTGGCCATCCATTTCTGGAATTACTACAGATGAGGGTGAGACCTAATGTACACCTAGTTCAGCTCTCTCCAACACACTCCGCTCTGTGGAGTGTTTCACCGTGCTAGATAGAGATTCTCCAGGACTTTCACTTATAAATGAAGACCTAACATAGGTAGCGGCAAGGATAAAGTTCTCCACCCTCCTTTTCTTTTAGGTTTAATGGTTTAAACATTAATGACTGCATAGAATCAAGCTATCAGGAGAGACTTCAGCCTTTGCAACTATGTTGAAAGAGATGAACAAACATAAAAGGAGAGGTCAGATGGACCCTCCTCTGAGAGCAAAGGAAGTCTCTTTATGCCTCTGACCCCTGGCTCATGCCCTGATGGTAGCCAATTGAGAAGCACAGCTGCGAAGCCACTTAAAGCAAAGTGTGTGTGATTATGTTTGTAACGATTGGCCTTTTAGCTCACCAAAGACCTCACTGGGATGGAAGAATGTACCGGACACACTGCATGCTTTATTGCACCCCAGTCACGAACAACCACAACTTGTGTCCTGTGTTTAAATCTCCAGGTCCTCTCATGGCTTAGTGGTTACTCAACAGCATGATTTCAACTTGGGAAAAGGGTTCGAGATGAGAACCCCACTTTTGAAACTTCTAGTTAACTTCCCTGTACTGCAGTTGGATAGATTCATGGTGGTAGTGTTTTAAATCTGTTTTAATTTTTTATTTTAATTGTACAAATTTATGATGTATAAGTGTCATAACTCGTGTCATGTATACAGGGTGTAGTGATTAAATCAAGGTTTTAACATTTCCCTCCCAAACTCTTCTTTTTATTAATGCATAATAATTGGACATATTTTAGGCATTTGGGTGTTAGGAATTACCTGGCCAACTTGAGTAGGCATTATCCTGGATATTCTGCTTTTAGATCAGCTTATTTACATCTTTGAGCTTCTGTCTGTCTTATTGTTCCATAGGTAAAACAGTATAACAGATCATTTAAAAATGCACTTAGAGCCACATTTTACTGAAAATTACAGTTTCAAAATTGCTTCGTTGCTTTAAATTATGCTAGTGATAATACGGTTCATGATTTAAAAAAATTATTTAACCTTCACACCTTTTAGGAAGAAAATCAGTTTGTCATTTAGAAAGAGAAATTTAGGACTTGATGCACATTGTTGACAAGGACACTGCTGTCACTGTTCCATGGAGACTGGTGAACATAGGATAGTTTGAGTCACATGAGAAGGTTGTGGCAAAAAGAGCTTAAGGTTGACACTGCAAGTCATGAAATCAAGCACATGTCTTACCTACCCTCGGACTTCTTAGGAAGTGTAATTTGCAGATGGAAAGTGGTTCCATTGTCACAACATCAACAGTTTTTACACACAGAACACACCGGTGTGCCGGTCACCCAGATCAAGCAGTGGCCACACTCCCAGCAGCACCCTTCTGGGTAGCAGCCCCACCTGCTCGTGTGACCCCTCTGCTGACTTCCAACAGCAAAACTATTTTTGTGCATTTTTGCACTTTATCATCTCGGCTCCTTTTGTTCAGCGTTTCCTTTATGAGATGCATCCACGTCGTTCTGTGAATTGTAGATCACTCACTCTTACGGCAGCAGGGTGGCATCCATTCATTTATCCTTACCTATCACCTTTTATCGTAATTTTACCATTTCGTTAATTTTATTTCTCTGGTTTCACGTCACACCAGTTTACCTTTACAAAGGTCAAATGTGATTCCTTTTATTGCGTGTGCCATACAGCCATTTAAAACATGGATAAATGAGGCAGCAATAAATTTAGCAGATTTTATGAGTGAAAGAAACGGGTAGCACATTTTCATTATTTCAAAGAGGTCATGTCCATGGCGGCCCATGGTAATTCTGAATATGTAAAAAGAGAGCAAATTTGGTAGAAAGCCAAAATAAATTTGCTTGTTAGATGATGACAGAAATATAGTCGTACTTAGGTTTGGACATGGCCGTAAACTTTATCACCAATTGGATACTTTTAAGGGAATATTTTAAAGCACAAAAGGTAAATTTGGTCTGGTTACTCAGGATAAAATCTCCTGTATGTAAATGCTTCACATCTGTGTATTTGTTTTGCTGCGGACGTAACCAGCGAGAGCTCAGTGATTAAATCTGTTCTTAATTACGAGAGCAGCTGTTGGAGTGGTAGCCATTTTTTTCTTCCTCCTGATGTGAAGTTGCCTGATTTACTCATTTTTGCCTGCATTTTTCAGGCTTGTGAGTGCAGAAAGGGGCCCCTTTGTGAGAGGCTGTAATTTGTTTTCTGTCTGAGAGCCAGTGCAAATGGACTAAATCTGCACAGCGGGGTGGTTTTACCCGTCCTCCTCACACTCCGCACGCTGTCCTACCTCGGTGCAGCGCCAGAGGCCTATAAAATCCCCCAGCAAGTGAGGGGCTGCTGAGTGTTCCGGCGAGAATCCCAGGCAGCAAGCAGTTCCCGTGCATTAACTAGATCCTTCTGATAGGCTGCGGGTTGATGGGGTGGGCAGAGCTGGATTGGATGGGACCAGAACAGATGGTATTAATCTACTATTTTGTTTGTAGGTCTGCAGATTTATTAATATGCCTCTTTCCATTTCTTTTCCATTATTTTTCCATCCGTAGAGCTATAGCATATTTACGATCATGCACGTTACCCAAACAGAGCAAAACACATCTAGATGATCCTCCAGGTCAGTTCTTAAGCAACACCATGCTCAGTCCCAGCCCCCACATGAGGGGGTCATATTTATTTTCTCTGGATATTTCATAGCATACTAAAATAAAGACTTCGTGTGAAGCTGGAAATGGAAACTGAGTGAAGCTAATCTCTTTCGTTATTAAAATTTTCTACTCAGGACCGAATTTAAAAGCTTCATAGATTCCTTTTGTATGTAAGAGAAGTCAGTGAACTGTTTTGCTGGAAGGGATTGATACCCACACATCAATCTTAGATGCACTCTACATTTGGTCGGTCTCCACCTTATTTCCGTTCCAGCCTCCGTCACTTTAACTTGGCTCCGAACTTGGCATTTTAAATATTAAAGACCACTAATACTACATTGTAAAATTTAAAAAATACAAGATGGAAAGAGGCAAAAACAAAGCTCTTACAATTTGGGAGGAAAATGCTTGGATATTTTGTTTCATTTTGTGCAGAAAAGAGATATTCTTTCTCATACTTAAAAAGCATTGTTTTATAAGCTTTTTGAAGTGGATTTATTCCAGAAATGAGTGAAATTAAAAGGAACGTTAATTAGATGAATGGTCATGCTCTGCTGGCACTTTTCGGAGATACGTGGTGGAGGACTCGCAAAACTCCCACCCTTCTGGAAACTGCTTCCCTAGCAGCCTTTTCCCCCCTTTTTTATTTTAATTAAACTCAAACCAATGTAGAACTGAGTAACCCAGTCTAAATCTCATGATGCAGAGGATTCAGGGAAAAATAACGTTTGCTTACCTGAATTTCCCAAATAATTATGCTTTCACCTCCTGGCCCTTTTGAAGTCAGGAGATAGAAGGAACTGGTCCTGTCACTGTCCAGGTTCTCCAGCCAGATGGTGACCTCCAGACCCGTGAAGGTCAAGTTTCTGCCTGGATACCAGAGATGTCAAGTATTTGATACCATTCCAGCATATACTGAGAATCATAATAGTAAACATAACAATAAAGACATTAGAAAGTAATTCCCAAGTAATCCACAAAAATTGAATTATAACATTGTACATGAAGGAAAAAAACCCAGAGAAAGTATTGAGATATATGAGGACCATCTCCTATGGAAATGATCGAACAGTTGTAAACCATTCAAAGCAGAATGGAGCAAATGTGCAATGCAGAGGAGGCTCCATTCAGCTCTGTGTCCTCTGCCATTAGGGTAAGTGATGACTGACAGCTGGAAGAGGCCATCCTCTTCAAGGAAAGCTAAATTAATCACACACTTATGCCAGGCTCTTGTGATTAAGCATAATTTAGATTTCACTGAATGCATTTCGGATCTCTTGTGATCTAGTTCTGATCAGCCACCTACCCATGAGTAATTCCTAAGTGACTGAGACTTTCGTCTTTATTGGAGGATTTGTAGATTATCCCATGATGAATGTCTGAGTGCTTCCATGCTGTGGTGGAGACTTGTAGCCTCTATAAGGTAACCTTTATATGGCAGTTACCTGGGCAGTTTTAAGGGAACCTACAATTCATAAACACAGAATGTTCCCAGTTCCTCCACTGTTGAATCCTCCTCCTTCTTTAATTTGAAAAATTTTCCCCTGCCCTTTCTCATTTTCCTTATTCTTTCCAGTCTTGAGTTGACTTCTTGATTGCCTCATTTTCAGTTTCATTATGAATGAAATGCACCATGTTTAAAGTGGTGTTTTGTTTTGTTTTGTTTTGATTGCAGATTTCTCGTAAATACAATATACTGGGTCCACAGTATGCAGGAAGTTGGACCATCAGACTGGGAGAGTCATAAGGAATATTTCCAGTAGTTAACATGCCAGGAGGAAACTGAGAGATTTGAGGACCCACGGAGTGTCTGTGGTTGCCTAGGCTGGATTGAATTTTTGTTGTTGTTGTTGTTGTTATGTTTATCTCCTTCTGGTTCTGTCCCTTTGAAATGTCCAGGCCCACACTGCCTTTGCTTGCATGTGTGTGGCTTCTCTGGTTTGAGGAAGACCCTTGTCCGGGCATTGCATGTCCTGATATCCTAAACAGCAAAAAACCAATGGAAAGTATTGGCATGATTTGTCTTCCCCTAGTCAACACCTGGAAGTTCATTTTTACAGAAGGAGTTAGTTGTGAGGAGTCCTGAGCAGAAAATTTGCAAATAATTTGTCAAAGAAAATGGAAAAATGAGCCCAAAGATGTGCCAGTGAACGTATCATTTTCATAGCATGTTACCTATCAAGTTAGCAAAAATTGAAAAACCACAGAGGAGTACAAAGCGAACATTTCCAAGTATCCTTCTAGAAGTGTAAATTGGTAATTTTCTAAAGAGCAATTTGGATTATGAGTGAAGAAATTGAAAAGATTGTGTATAGGAAGGAACATGTGTCCTGGTTTCACTTAGTCCAACAAGGCATTGGAAAAATCTTTATGGCCTAAAGATTAAAACCTGATTTACAAAGGAGTCAATGCCACAGAAAATGTTCACGATGCGTTAACTGAAAAATAAGTACAGCAATTGTATACAGAGGATGACACCAATTTTCTAAACACACAGTCTATTACCAGAGATTATCTTGATTGGTGGCATTATGGGTTATTAAGTTCTTTTCCAGTTTGTTCTTAAAATGAACTTGAATTACTTCTATCAGAAACAACTCCTATATATAAAAATAACTCTGTGACTTAAAGATGCCTTAGAATGACTATATAAATCATGTTATGCCAAAGAATATTTTGGTTAAATAACATGGAATGACCAAAAGACACATAATTTTAATAGAATCGATCTGGATAAAGAAAATTGATAGCGATAAACCCTGCCCAGGGAGTACTAAATAAGAAGAAAATACCTGATCCTGTGCTTATGGCCAGCAATGCTGGCATTCATAGACTCAGGATAAGAAAAGGAATTGCCACAAATCAAATCCTTTCATAGGGTGTACCTGTTTATTATTCCTTTGAAATCTAAAAATTGCCACATAGTGGGAAAGAGAAATCATGGCCTTTTGTGTCCTTCCAGTAGAGTTGTTCCGGAGATGAGCCCAGTCTCTAATTGCCACCTCATGCACACGCGTGCCAGAATGTCATTATCTGCACTTAGAGGGAAGAAAACATTGACTCATTGACAGTGTGTCTGTGAGGACTTATCTCATGTCCTCTGTCCTGGCACCAGGGCCACGTGTGCCAGACAGCCCTCGGGGCTGATATGTGATTGCTGAACAGCCGGGGAAAAGCAAATAGCACAACATTTATTTCCATAAGTGATGCTGTTACCATGAATATGAAACTCGCAATCCTCTATTAACTTAAGTCAAGCAATAGCTGAGGTTGAATAGCTTGCCATAACAATAATGGTGCTATAAACCCAAGGACATTGTCATGAGTGTTCACATTAAAAAAAAATTGACTGGTAACTTAGATTTAATTAAGGACACATGATTATGCTAAGAAGTGTAGTTGAAAACCATAGATAGCGGGAAGTACAGACAGTAAGAGACTCAGAGCAGTGTTCGCTTATCTACATTGCTTGTATTTTATGGAATTCACCTTCTTACTGATACTGGAAGTTCAGATCATGGATTTGCAGCAGGAAACACATGTTGAATATCAAGATGGTAGAACTCTTGAATATTTTTTTTTAAGTAAAGAATGGAATAAAGAAAAGAAACGTGTAAAAAGGGAGGCTGCTAATTCTCCTCTTGATGGATGCTAAATGGTCCTTCTTCGTGGCCCAGGAGATTCTGCTGAGTCTAAATCTCCCCACACAGGTTCAGATCCGTAGCTTCAAGCTCGTGATCAGCCCCTTAAAGCACTGACTTTTCCTTTGGAAAAAATACCCTCTAATTCATATAAATGTAAGTGGAATGTCTCCTCTGTACAAAGTACTTCAGGGTCCCTGGGTAATATGAGGATGACTTCTTTCCAGTCCTCATTTTTAAGTGTACTAAGGGGGCACACAAATGTGTGTATTTTTAAAAAATGCCCTATTTAGGCCCTTCCAGGTTTTGGACAGACTTGAATCATATTCCTTTGCTGCATCCCTCTCTTCCAGCCGGAGAGCCCTTACAGAGCTGGTTCTGGTACTCCTTGCCCTTGATCATGTTCGTTGCTGGTTTAGTCCGTTTGGTCTGATGTAACAAAACATCATCAACTGGATGGTGTGTGAGCCATGCACACTCACTTCTCACAATCTTGGAGGACGGGAAGTCCACAGGCACAGTGCTGACAGGTCCAGTGTGCGGTGAGGAGTTGCTCCTCACTGATGAGGTCTTCTCGCTGTGTCCTTGCAAGGTGAAAGGGCCAGGCGGCCAGCTAGGCCTGCTTTCGTCAGAGCCCTGACCCACCCACGGGGGGTTCACCCTTACTCTAATCAGCTACCCAAGCCCCTGCCTCCTCACACTACCATCTTGGGGTTAGGTTTGGGGGGGAAGCGGGGGACAAAAATCCAGGCCGTAACCTGCGTGCCTCTTTCCCCTGGTGCGAACACGTGGCGCCTCGCGTTTGTCCTGGGGGAGGACAATGTCCAGCTTTTCTGTCTGTTGCATCGGCTGCTGGGCCTGTGTTGTTAGGAGTTGATAATGACCTCCACTTTTACATAACACTTGCTCATGCTTTGGGTTTTTTACTAAACAATAAGCAATATTGACATTGGCAGTATTATTAAAGCATAGTAGAGCATTTTCTAAGTATTTTTTTCCATAAAGAGCTAATAGAATCACTTGGTTTCTACAACAGATGCCCCATACGCGTAAACACGTGTACCCTGCTCAGATCCGTAGTTCCTGTGGATCCGGGTTCTGTGAGCCGTCATAACTAGTAACATATATGCAGACGTACATTTTAGATTGTCTCATTCATGAAAAAGAGGGGCAGTGGCACTAATCTAATAGGAACTCTCTTCCCGAGCCTCTGCAGGGGTGGATGGCGGAGCTGTCTTTGAGCTTGAACTATACCATCCAGGTGAAGTTTCTTGGTTTTTTTTTAATTTATTTTTTTTATTTTTTCAGTGCTAGAGATTGAACCCAAGGCCTTCACACTGAGCTACATCCCCAGCCCATTTTTTTTTTTTATTTTGAGACAGGGTCTCACTAAGTGACTAAGTTACCCAGGCTGGGCTCAAACTTACTATCCTCCTGCCTCAGCCTCCCAAGGAGCTAGGATTATAGATGTGTGCTGCTATGGTCTTTGAATGAGAGTTTTCGGCGTTCTTTAGAACTGGACAGCTTTGGAAGGGGCCGGGCTGGTTGGGGGTTAGCAGCTCCTCTTCCTGGGGTCTCTGGTAGGTGCTAAGGGAGTACGTGGGCACTGTGGCTAAGGGACAGGCATCGCCAGTAGGGGTGACCCAGACATTGTCCAGGATCTCTGAAGAGCTCAGCATCTCAGGGCTGTGAGGGTGGGAAGGGTGGGACGGGGGTGGAGCTGAACTTCCCTCTGCCAGCGCCTCCTGGGGCTCCCCTTTCGAATCCACGGGAGGACTCTGAGCCCTGCCTGAAGGTGTAAGATTCACCTTCTAAGTTGGATCAGAGTCCTGCAGCATAAATTAGGAAGGTGAAGACCCGTCTACTTGTTATTCGTTTTGGTAGTGGAGCTGAGCTACTGCCTTTCCTCAAAAGCAGAGAAAACGAAGGTTGCAAAGTTCAATACTGATTTTTTAAAAATAGGCAATCATGTAATTTCTGCTACTGCGCTCGAGACCTGCTCTTGTTTTTCTTGAAAACATGGGCTCTCTGCGGGCCTGGTGGAAGCGGGGGTTGCAGTTAGCAGCACAGCTCTCTTCTCTGTGGGAAACCCCTTCCCAGCCTAGACAAAGCAGGCCTCAAGTTGCACAGTGGCAGAGGAGAGAAGGGGCTTGGGGATGTGTCAGCTGCCTCCTGCCCCACTGGGGAGATGGTGACTCTCTCCATGTTCCGGGCTCCTGCTGTGACGTCTGACAAGCCAGCCATGCCCGTAGATCTACAGGGCCAGAGGGGACCACAGTGGTAAAATTTATTCCCCTGACTTCAGGCAAAAACATACCCCAAGCCCTCTGAGACACTTATGGGCCTAACCTATTTTTGAAAATCTCCAAAACAGATCCCCTGGCCTCTCAGGGTAATGTTAAGAACTCTTTATGTCAGGAAGTTTAGCTTTGGAGCATATTCAGCCATTCATACATTTCCCTCTTGCTCTCAGTGCCATTCATAGATTTGAAAGCCAGTACTGCTCCATTCGGTTGGCTTCCAGTGGCCTCTTCTTCCCAGGTGGAATAATTTCAGTTCCAGTCACTTGAACTCCAGAAAAGAAGTTTGCTAGCAAAACTCAAACCAAGTATATATAACCCTTTTGCGGGAAAAGTATGAGGTAGAGTGGAGTAAGTGGAAGTGTCCTCTCTGGTGACAGCACCCCACCTAAAACTCAGCACACCCAAAACAGAGCAGCGTTCGGTGTTGTTTTCGTCACTGCAGAATTAGTGGGTTGCTGCCCGTTCCCCTCCCAGTGAGATCCAGGGTCCACTCCCCTTTGTGGGTCTTCTGGATTTCCTTTGTGAATTGAAAAGCAATTGTGTGAGTTGAAGAGATTTAGGGGCTAGTGAGAGAAACATGTTTCTGGAGTAAAAATTCCTTAACTTTTGCAAAACCTTGGCTCTATCTGGAATTGACATTATTATTCAGGGAGAATTACAGATCCATTTGCAAATCTGATAAATACTAAGAACCTTTCTCCTAGAAACATGTCTATAAACCTAAGGAGATATTTCATACTATTGTATTGCATTCTTGGGCCTCAGATTCTAATCTCCAAACCTAAAATAGAAAGCTGTTTTTTTTTTTTTTTTTTTTTTTTTTTTTGAGGCAGGATATTACTGTGTAGCCCAGGCTGGCCTCGAACTCACAGCTATCCTCCTGCCTTAGCCTCCCAAGTGCTGGGGTCACAGGCATGCGCCACCATGCCCAGCTCTAGAAAGCATTTTAACTGGAGGCAAAAATGAATTATTGTGCATAAAACTCTTATGACCAAAAAGAAATAACAAAATGAATTTTTCTTTTTATAAAGGGGTGAAGTTAAACATTCTTTTTTTTTTTTTTTTCTTTTGTGGGTACCAGGGGGTCGACCTCAGGACCTCGCACGCCAACAGGCACCCGTGCCGCTGAGCGATATCACCGGCCCCTTTTTCGTATGTGGGTTCCAGGAGTCGAACTCGGACCCTCGCGCTTGCAAGGCAGGCGCTTACGCCGCTGAGCCATCTCACCGGCCCAAGTTAAACATTCTTATTGAAGTACAGTTCTCTGTGACTTAATTGGAAATTTAATTTAATTTAAAATGGAGATGCTTTTTCCCTTCTGAAGTATTCCCACCAGAAACCCAAGCTATCCAATGGGATTTAATTGGAATAAGCGCTGGTGTTAACCTCCTCCTTGCAGCGCGATGAGCTCAGGGTCTTCCTAGGCTGTGCCACTGGCTGTCTGGGGCATCTGTCACCTTCCTGGGCCTTCTTATCAGGAAATGCTTCCTTTAGAAAATGTTTCCTAGCTTTTAAAAATAGAGCTTGGTTTTCGATCTCCATGGCTGAGCCTTTCAGGAATTTCATGAGATGTTCCTTGATGGAAAACTTAGTAGAGCAGCTTGGGGAAAAAGCGATGAGAGAAGGGCAGAGGGTACAAAGAGGTTGGCAGAACGGGCTGTTTGCAGAACGGGCTGTGTCCGCAGTTGCTGTTGCTCATTAGAGCTCGTGTGTTGTCACCCCATCTCATCTACTGGGTTCCAGACGTTGGTACAGCAATGCGGAAACACAAATGTCTCCTCCCGATGGCCCCCACAGGCACACTTTAAGGAAACAGAATGTGTAGAAGTCCGGACTTTGTAAACAACTTCATTTTACTTCCACTTCATTATCAAAAGGCCAAAGGAAATGATTTGACTTACTGACAATTGGTTGACATATATATTTCCATGATCGTGCATAGAAAGTTGGTACCCATAGATTTAAAACTGGAAGACTTGCTGGGTATCCTTCGTATTTCAAAAACAAACATAGCCTATTTGAGTAAATTGTTTTGTCCAGATAGTTGAATAATTTCAATAGATTAGTTGCATTTTCTCTGCTTCGTGTGGTACTTCAGAATATCTAATTCCACCCCAGTTCACTGGTTTTAAAATGAGGGGTCACTGACTCATGGATGGGGTGAGCTCCAGCTTCAAATCAGCCAAGTATTGGTCTCTGCCTATTGACTGTCAAGGAAAGACCCAGAGAGCTTGGTGAAACACACAACCAAGTTGAAATTAGCCTATGAGCAGGTAGACATGATTGCCACACAACCGACGTATTCCAGTTCAGTAGGCTTCTAGGGTAGTCCACACACTCATGGTTATTTCACGTTGAAGATCTTAATATTCTTTTGGCGGTGGAGTTCTGTGTTCAGGAAGACCATTATTAAGTACCACAACCTGGATTTTCAACCGGGAAGTCTGTTTCCTCTTTGTCATACTCCATGGGGGGCTGCATCTTGATGTGCTTTTCATGTCACCATTTTTCTTGGTAGTTTGTTATGTGGGTCACAACTTGGGTAAGCAACATATCTACAGTATATTGTTCATGGATACCAGAGGGCAGATTGGGAGAAGGGGTTCAAACAGATCTCATTTATTAGCCTTTCATTTGTATAGTGTGGTGACAAATGTCAGCTTTTGCATTTATTTTATTCTCAACTACTAAACTAAAATCTCCATGCTCAGATGGGAACCTTCATCACTGCAGGTGCAGTAGTGAAAAATAGTGTCTATCGTTCAGTGGTCAAAGAGACAAAAGGTTGTCAGATCTGGCAGAGACAGGTTTAGAAAATGCCTAGAACCCTGGTAGGAGAGGAGATCAGGTTATCCTCGGATTGTGGCAGTGATTACTCATGCTTTTAGCAGTGTGCTTTTCATCATTGCAATTAGCTTCCTGTCTGCAAATGTTTGGATACAGAATCTGTGGTTGTCATGCAGGCAGTGTCAGAATCGCTCAACACTGCTCACTTTTGTGCTTGAGTACACTTATTGATGAGCACACAGGTGTTAAATTAGATTGGTTTCAATCCATTGTATGAAGTTGCCAGGCACCAATTAATCCGTCCTCTTGCAAAGGTATCTGAAGTCCTGGTTAACAGGAAGACAAGAAACAATCAGAGAGTTTTAATCAAATAGGAATGATAAAGATTTGCTTAATTTAAAATATTTTCCATCACATTTTGCTTAAGGGGGAAAAAATAAAACAAGCTTTCGTAGAAAAGACATAGAGATGTGCATTTTACATGACAATGCATTTGACTTTCATTTACCTCCGTTGTATTAACATAATTTGTACACATTCAACATCTAAAGTCCCTTACTCCGCCAGCTCAGAAAATCACAGGTGAAATTGTTCTACTTTGGGAGTAAGGTTTAAATGCAAATTCAAAAGGCAGCTTCAGAAATTCATGAGCTACGCTGCAGCTTGAGGCTTCTCAGGTGCTCTTATTACTGAAATGGCTCATTAAGGCATGTGTTCCAGAAGAGAAACCCTCTAGGGACGCTGATGCCCCAGAGCAGGCCACCACCAAAGGCCGACTCCCAAGCAGGCGTGTGAATTAAAACAATAGCTGCGGAGACAGTGCACACAGGATGCCTGCCCTGTAGCCACAGTTTTCTGTTCAAGAGCTTGTTTTGAAAAGCAAAAAGCACAAAACAGAAGATGCTACTTGAAAAGAGGAAAACATTGGAAATTAAAATTAGGCAGTTAGGGTTTATGTGGTAGAGTTTTATATACTCGAGTTGTGTAGAGAATTATTTTACTGTAACTGAATTTATAATTACAAACTCTGCACAAATTTGGGGGCGTCACGTTTAGGAGAAATTTGAGTCCATTTTAAGTGACTTTTCTTGCCATATCCATAAAATCGAATCCCCCGTCTTAGGTGTATTACTGAGCTCCTGGGTAAAGAATATTCTGGAAGTATTCTTGACTGAAGCAGGTAGTGGGAAGGGAGAACCAGTAAAGCAATTTGTTCATTTTCTGCTATTTCCTACCTTGCTTAAAACACCCTCAAAGGAATCAAAACCCTGAGGGTCTGCCTTCCTCTGCTCTAGTCTGGACCTCAAATGTCTTCCGGATGAGATACTCTTTAGCTGCATCCGTGCGATGATGACCAGCACAGGACTAGACTCAGCGAGCAATAAGTGTTACTAGAGGAGGCTGAAAAGGGCAACTTTATCCACAGTGAACACTGCACATAGGCAGTGTAAGGCCATGGGAATCTAAGTGTTTGAAAATCTTACAAGGTACCTCAGGAGAAAAAAAGAAGAAAGGTATCATGTGTGGTTTTAGGGTCCATTTCTAGTCATGTCAACTATGTCAGAAGCATACTGTGTTAACAGATTCTCTGGAGAAGAATGGCTGGCATGGGCACAGATGGGCATTGAGGCCTTGCTTTGTCCTCTTGGCCCTGGTTTGAACAGAGCAATAAAAAGCAGTGCAGTGTTTGTACCCAGCAGAAAGGGCCATGGGTCTGCAGCTAAAAAGTGGCTCCCAGCTCCCTGAGTTGGGTGAGGGGTTTGGAACACCTCCCTGCTTTCTTACTGATTTTTCATTGACTGGACTTAGGGTTCCCAACTACCTTCAGTCATCCTCTATTATTTTTAGCCTGTAACAAATTCTTCATATCACTTAGCACCATGTGCAATTATTTATTTACAGCTTTATTCCCTCCTTTTCAATAAAGTAAGGACTCACTGTGTCCGTCTTATGTGCTGCCGTATCCCTGGCAACTTATAAGATCCTAGCATCCTGCCCGGCTTCAATAATCCTGTGTTGAATGAATGAACTAATGAGTTAAAATACCATCTGTAACGAAAAGCAGAGCAGTGCTGATATTCCGTGGAACTCTGTGCATGGTGTCATTCTTTTGTCTTTGTTTTTTGAAATCCTTCACCCCCACCCCCACCCCAAACCATGGTTCCCATAAAATTGCCACTTTGTGGACCAGACAGGGAAGGACATTGCCCAGATTACCTGAATCAAGACTTAAACCAACACTAGCAGCTCTGAATGAAAGTGATCCTTTCAAACTTGCCCCTGGCCAGATCTTTTTTCTGGATAGATCTTTCAGTCTCCTCAGGGATGAAGCCAGCCTGTGTCTCCAAGCCTGGGAAGGTCACACCATGTGCCCTCTGCATTTGCCTGTCACTGACCACAGTGCCAGAGTTCGGAATACATTCTCAGTGATGCCCAATATACCAGTAGCCTGCTTTCAGTGCCCAGGAGATTTATGGGAGCCACCAGCCATCTGGCAGATAGATGGCCACCCATCCTGGGACGGGAGATTTCTGTGCCTCGCTGGGATCCGGTCTGAGTTGTTTCACCTGTCGATTGATTTAGGCTTCTTCTGTCTTTAAAATGCACAGACACATCACATTCTTTTGGTTTCCTGCTCATGGATTAGACAGTGAAAATCAATCTGAATCTTTTTTTTTTTTTTCCTTCCAGCATAAAGCTTCTTGAGCCAGACCTCTGGGTATGTTCCCAGCTCATTCGTACTGAGCGGAAACCTCTGAGGAGTACAATGAGTTTTGTTGCTCATTTTTTTGTTTTGGCCCCGGGTCTTACTTCTCGGTGTGAGTGAGATGATGAGTTATTATTTAATCTAAAATGACTTTCTGATTGTATTTTATGATCATATTTCCCTGCTTACAGCTTTCAGTACATGATAGATCAAACGCTACACGCTCAGTCAACAATGGACTGCGCAGTGTGAATTACAGAAAACAAGTTTAAGATGTATGCCAGAAGCTTTCAGCCTTGCAGGGATATAGGTCATTTACATTTAGGAGTGGTGGGTTGTAGTTTTAGATTAGTTGGAGATAATTTTGGCTGGAGAGAAAATGTTATGTTGTGAAGAATTTGAAAGTCAGCCAGAAAAGTTTGGATATTTTCCTGGACATAGTGGGAACCACAGTCAGTTTAGGAAATGGGAAGAGCTGGGGTCTAAGTTAAGTTTTAGGAAGATTATTGTGGAAGATAGCAGAAAGGACTGAGGAAGGGGAAATGGCAAATACCTGAATTAGGAGATTGTTGGCTCTAAGTGGGCAGAGACTCAGGCTGAGAGAGTGAAAAATGAGCTAGAGTAAGTAGGATGGACCTTTGAGATGTCTCAGAGGAGAGTGATGGGACCTGAAGGCTGGGCGTCTCGTGGATGTGAAGGGAGAACAAATTAGGAACTTTGATCTTGTGACTTAGTAACAAAACAAGCTGATTAGAGAAGGGATGCTGGGGGTGATGATATAAACTGCTCTACATTCATCACATCCCACAGATTTAAAAACCCTTGATCATGCAGCAAACCTGTGGACCAGGCGGGAATGATATTTTGACTCTTGTATTATAGATGTAGATGCCTAGGAAGCTTAGAAAGTACAAGGTCCATGGCTCATGACATGTAGAAGCTGGGTTGATTATGGAAAGTCCCAGGGGAAGCTGAGGAAGCACTTGGAGATAGGAGATAAGTGTTTGAGAGAGAAGTCATAGATGTGTTTGTTAAATCCACAGAACACCCACTGAATCTCTTCAGGAAGGAGATTTAGAGATGGAAAAGTGGGAGGCTAAGAACTCTGTCTTGGAGACGCTGCCTTCCTAGGGAACATGGTGGATCCCAGTAAGGAGCAGCTCTGGAGGAGGAGGGAAAAGCCAACAAGGTCTTGGAAGTGGAGGAAAGGGGGTATGTCAAGACAGCGGCAAGCGACAGGCATCAGAGGCCTTGACAGCATATGAAAAAGGGTCACATCAGTGACAAAAGGAAGGTCATTGTTGCCTTTGGTGAGAGCAAAAATAGAGTGGGCAAGAACCTAAGCCAGATGGTGAAGGATCTCAGAGTGAATACGTGGCTGATGATGAAATAGAGAATTTGATTGTAAACCAAGTTTAATGATGATGAAAGAAGAGAGAGGAAAGGAGAGGAGAGGAGGGGGCAGGGAGGAGGACAGGAGGGAGGGAAGGTGAGAAGGCAGGAAGATGGCTTATAGAAAAGCAGCAGGATCAGCCAGCGGGATTTTCAAACTGTGGGAGATCTGGTGGTGTTTGGAAGGGGAAAGGAAGGACATGTGGTCAGAGAGAACCAAGATGGCAGACAGGAGAGAGAAAGGCTGACTCTGAGTTGTAGGTGGATGGTTACTGTGCGAAAGATGGGGGCATTTCTGCCTTCAGAACTCTAACTGTGCCAGCTTATTGTCAGCCATAGAATACATGCCAAAAAGTAAAAACTATGGCACACATCTTTTTATGCCTGTGGTTTTGGCCATTTTCTTCCTTTCGTCTACCTCTCCAGAGCAGGTGTGTGGTACTTGTACACAGTTACCCCACGTTGTGCTTCCTCTCATCCAGCGCCCAGATGGCTGCTCAAAGAGTGCCTTGAAACCGAGGTGAGTAATACCTGTAAATAGCTTGTGTTTCTTAGGAGGAAAACATTGTATAAATATACGGTACTATTGTGACCCTTCTGTGTAAAACTTCAAAGGCCCTGGTTACAAAAGATGATGCTATTCACACTTAGAAATGTTGAAATTATTTGTATGGGTATATATTTGTTGATTTTAAAACCTGTATTTGTATGGGTATGTATTTGTTGATTTTAAAATCTGTATCTACATGATCTGGTAGAAATGGTTTCAGGTTAATTACTTTGCATTAATAAATAAGTGAAATAAGTCAGGCACAAGAAAGATAAATACTGTGTGTTTTCACTTATGTGTGGAAACTAAAAGAAGGTCACCTCACAGAAGGGGAGAGTAGAATAGTGGTCACGAGAGCCTGGGAAGAGTGTGGGGACAGGAAGAGAGAGAGGGTGGTTAATAGTTTGGGGTACAATTGGGCGGGAGGCCTAACTGCTAATGTTCTATAACACAGTAGGTTAACTACCTTTGACGGTAACTAATTGTGTATTTCACAGTAGCTAGTAGAGAGGATTTTGAATGTACAGTACATGTTCTGAAATATCACACTGTGCCCCATAAATATGTACAATTACTGTGTCAATTAGAAACAAAGAATACCTAAGAGTTTGAAAAAAGAAAAATAAATAATCTGTCTTCTAGATAGACAAGTTTAAGCTGGCCTCGTATGCAAGAGGCGTTGTCGAGAGATGGATCTCCCGCCCATTAGTCCATCTTGCCCAAGGTGAACTGAGGTCGTTAGAGCGTAAAAGAGACAGCAGTTGTGGGTGTCATCTTTGAAGGTGTGAATTGAGCAATCCCGTGGCTGGATACCTTTGGAGAGTCACGGAGAGAGAAGGCGCATGCGTACCTGGCTCATCTTCCTACCTTTGTACCTGAGCAAATTGAAGAGCAGAAACCGGAAGAGGACTGTCCCTGTGCTGCATTCCTCTTCTGGGGCCTTGCAGGGACAGCTGTGGGGCAGAGATCAGTGTGCTCCGTCTGCTCCCAGAGCCTGCTGTGCTCTTTGGGCTCCTGCACTTCCTTTTGCTTCTTTTTTACCTGCTCTCCCTCAGGACCTGGAGTCCACAGTTCTCTTCCTCTGTGGTGACACACTGCTAAATGTTGGTACATAACTAAGAAGGTAGTGTTTCCTGCTTCGGCTGTGTGAGGAGCGGGGAGCAAAGAGGCAGAGGAGGTAAAGGTGGAAAGAAGGAGGGAGGTAGGAAGAGAACAGAGTTTAGTCAGAAGCTGCCCTGGCTTCCCACAGGTATTTGGTGACAAGCCAGACTCACCTCCCGGTGGCTCACACTGTGTTTTCCCCATGACTCATCCATGTTGACCACATTCCTGCTTTGTGGTTCTGGATGTTACCACACGCTAAATTATTCCGGGGCAGTGAAAGCCGTCTCAACTCCAACTTCTACCAAAGCAAAAATGTCAGCTAAATTATCTTTAATGAAATCATTTTCTTTTTTAATCATAGAGTCAACCAAAGTGGGGGAGAGATTTGCTTTAATTGCAGGCACTTGGAACACCCAGCCTGGGGTTAAATATCCTTTCATCTTGCATGATTGTGACAGAGAGTAGGCATTCTTAACTCGTAAATGCTTATTGTGTGAGGATAATTAAAATTGGGTTAGGGAAGCAAAATGAAGAAAATACATGGTTGAAAGAAAAATAGAGTCTCGGTCACTTAAGGGTAAAGTTAGGTTTTAAAAACTAATGGAAATGAAGCTAATTGCTCTCCAGACTGGCACAGGAGAGACACTAAAGCACACGACCGGGACACAATAGTGAAGCACGCAGAGTTGCGTGGGCAGAAAGGCCGGAGTAGCTCCCTGATATCAGGGGCATCAGGAAAGAGGCTTCTCAGCTGAGTAGCATTTGGAGAGGAGGATGAGGGTGAAGACACCTGAGGTTAAGGAAACACAAGCACAGGGCATGGACAGATGTGTATAAGGGCGTGTTTTGGGGTTCAGGGAGCACAGAGTGATCTATTGCGGCTAACGTTTTGGCGCTTCTTAGGAAGTGGGAGACGTTGAAGTGGAACAGTGTGTTCCAAGCTGCATTTCAGGAGAGAGAACCCTGCGGCTGTGTGTGGAATGGAAGACAAGATGGGAGTCACAGGGGCAGGTCACGTGCAGGTTGGAAGTGGCTTGAGTTAAGGCAGTGTCTTTACGTCCAGAAAGAAAGCGGAGGACATAAGAGATGTTTCCAGGTAGAACACAGGCAACTTGGTGATTAGTTCCTCACGGAGGGTGAGGGTTGGTGAGGTGCCAGTTTACCCCAGACGGCTGCCGAATAACTTGGGAAGGGGGGTGCCTTATGTGCGGTGATGTACCCTGGCCTCTGAGACCCAGGACTCTGCTTTGTGGTGTTTGCCACTCTCCATGGTGTGAACACTCTAAACCTGTCCAGCTTACAACCAGAACGGTGTCACCAAAGGTGGAGTAAGAGCAGCACGTAGTCAGTTCGCAGGCCGGTTTGAGCCAGCACCGGCAGAGCCACGTGTCCAAGAGGTTATGGAGAAAGGTACCATACTGATCTTCAATCCACATAGAAAGAGTATTGGAAACTTAGGAGAGAGGACAGGGCAAGAAACTTCAGCATCACAGGGGCTGAGGGAAGATGGAGGAAATCGGGAGAGGAGAGGAGGGAGGGAGACACGCAGAAGCGGGCTGACAATGGCATGTTGGGGCTTACCTGTGTGTAAAGGTGAGATGTGAAAACAAGAGCAGTGGCGGACTGGGGAAAAGAAAACGTTGGGGAGAGAATTGGAAGGAGAGAGAACATCAGCACCTAAGATAGCAGGATGGGACAATGCAGGAATGCAGTGATGTCATGAGGAGTACAGGATATTTTGACTTCCAGTTTATGAATATAAATATTTTAATCAGAATCGGCCCAGCATGAATTAATTTTCATGAAGTTCCTGAGGGAACATCATTAAGCTAATTTAATTCCTTCCTGTAATCAATTTTCCATAGAGCGCTGTTAATCTGTTTCCAATTTTTCTCCATTTTCATTTTTATCTTAATGAAATTATTTAAATCATGATCAATTATTTTCCACATAAATATCATGATAAACATTTGGTTCATCAATAACTGTTTTTAAAACTATATTGATTTTACTGATTATGTTCTCTGCTATTTCTTTGTCTTCTTTTGAGACCATCATTTCTGAATTCAAGGTCATTTCTTGCCATAGGCAACAGAAGATCTTTTAGGCAGAATTTCATATGTATAAATTTTAATCTGTGGTATGGTAACCTTGTAAACTATACTTTGTCTTTAAATACAAAGTATCAAGCCCATCTAAGTTAGTTGCGTTTTCTCAGCAATTCACTTGAACATGAAAGGCTTGGAGACCAGGTGGGGATTCTAACGGGGAAGGAAGGAATGGCTTGGCAAGGTCATCTGTATGATAAACTCAGAATAAAGAAAGTAACTAACAGAAGTCCTAAGTCTGGTGATGGAAGAAAATAATTTCACTGTTTCTATTAAAACAATAATTTAAAAATCTTGAATTTTCATAGCGCTTTAAAGCAAACAAAATACCAAATTATTTCATTTGCTAGTGAAAGTAATAAAATTCCCATGCATATTTCCATTCATCATATGGTAATCATGTTAATAAATTCAGGGAACAAAGCACTAAGTCTAATTTGGTGGTTTGAACAGAAGAATGACTGTGTGTCACCCCGGGACCAGCCCCGCTTTGGGAGGCCATGCGTGGTGCTTCTGTTTCAGTGGGGCCTTGCCACAGCCTGCATGCTGTGTCTTGAGCTCAGAGGGCTGATTTTGCTACCAAACTCTTAAGGATGGACTCACACAACTAAACTAATCAAAACTACCAAGGCTTGTTACTGGATAGAGGGTGCTGGGGGATTCTTTGCAGGGTCTTTCTGTCCGGAACAAAGAATTGGAGGAGGCACACAGAAAAGGCAGTGAAGGGGGTACATTTATTGAAGATAGAAAAGAGGTACACTGTAGGGCCGGAACGTGCTGGTGAACAGCGTCTCAAGGGCTATGGGTAAAGAAAGGGATCTTTTGTACCCAAAGTGCCTGGGTTGGCTTCCTCCTCATGCAAATAAGGCATTGGGACAGTGGTCCTATCAAAAACTCACTTGTGTCCTGCTAGACTTAAACCGTCCTGTGGACAGATGCGCTTGGCCCCACCAGATGTAAGCAGAAGGATCAGCGCAGCGTCTTTTGATTGGCTGTGCCCACATGCAGATGAAAGGTTGAAAACGTAATCTTCTCATTGGTCCTGTGATCACCAACAGATTCAGAGGCGGGATTAAAAAATAGCACTTTTCGGATCAACCCACAGTGCTTAGCCTTCAGCCTGACCTCATTTTGGGTCCCGTGCTTGGCGCATGTCCTCTCTTTTTAGGAAACATCTCATTCAATCTGTTAGCCACGAGTTTTGATGACCTTTGACACATTCTGCCTAGTTAGTTGTCTAGTTTGTCCCAGCCCGAATCTCCTACCTCAGACTGAAGTGTGAAACCAGACTGCCAGTGTGTTTTGTTAAGCAGAGAAAGGACTAATGGTGTAGGAAGGAATAGAGGATCGTGATCTGGCTGGCCCAAAGGAAGAGCGCAATGGCAGACGTGAATGCAAGGATCACTCTAACCTAGTTTTCCCATTCCCACTGCTGGCATACTGTGGGATTCTAAATACCCTGTGTTTCTCTTTTGCACCCCAGGAGGGAGAGCAGGCCTGGGATATTTGAAGTCTCGCAGCGCATCTGTGTGCTTCCTTACGAACAGGGTGTTCACAGCAGATTGGCAAAGGCTTCTTCCCTGGGAAGATGCTGCGCTCACTTTCTTTGCTTTCTGGGATGACATGCTTGTTCCAACCACTCTTCTGAACTTCGTTTTCTCTCTCTCTCTCTCTCTCTCTCTCTCTCTTCCCTCCCTCCCTCCCTTCTTTCTTTCCTTCCTTCCTTCCTTCCATCTTTTGTTCTTTATTGTGATACTGGGAATTGAATCGAGGGACTTCATACTAAGCTACATCCCCAGCCCTATTTATTTATTTTTTTATTTATTTTTGAGAAATGGCTCTCGCTAAGTTGCAGGCTGGGCTCAAACTTGTGATCCTCTGCCTCGGCCTCCCAGAGTGCTGGGATTTACAGGCACGCGCCACTACACCTGGCTTACGTGTTTTCTTTAGAGCGTTGGTTTCTTCTAAGTACAGCCTAGTCTTGTATACCTAGTAATCGTAGTGATTTTTTGAAAACTAATTTTTATATTTCATCCTCCATTCGTTTTGTGTTGTTCATAAAGTTGAGATCACAGAGAACAATCTCAGACTCTGGTTTTTGGGAATGTTACAATAGCAACAACCAGGACACTTCCAGTCCTTCATCAGATCGTGTGCAAATTGATGGTTGAGGTTAACTGTGTTTTGTATCTGTAGATGTTTAAATTGAACTTAGCATTTCGAGATCATTGTAGTTCTCCATGTGGTTGTAGGAAATGATACACCTCTAGAGACCCTGTGTACCTTTCGCCCATCCTCTTCCAGTGCCAGATGACATCTTGCAGCACCATAGTACAGGATCCCAACCAGGGTATTGACATCAACACAATCAAAAAAGAAGAGTTCTGTCACCACAAAGATCCTCCCTGCTGCCCTTGCCTCCCAGGAATAACTGTTTACACACTGCTGCATTTGACTCGCTAATATCTTATGGGGAATTTTTCCATCAAGTATTTGAGACTTTTCTTCTTTTCCGGTGTAAGCATTTAGTACTATAAATTTCCCTTTCAGCATTGCCTTAGCTGCATGATGCATATTTTGATGTGTTGTATTTTCATATTCATTAAGTTCTATGGATTTTTAAAAATTGCCCTTGAGATTTCTTCTTTAAGCCACGAAATATTTAGCAGCATGTCGTTGAATTTCCAAGTGTCTGGAGATTGTCCTGTTGTCCCTGTGCTATTGATTTCTAGTTTGATTCCATTATGGTCTGGAGAATATATTGTGTATGATTTGCTTTTTCTTTTCTTCTTTTCCCGTGGTGGGAGACGGGGGTCAAACCCATTGCCTTGGGCGTGTTAGGCAAGCCCTGTACTGCTCAGCCACGCTCCCCGCCCTCTGTATGATTTTAATTCTTTTAAATTTGTAGAAGTCTGTCGTACGGCACAGGATGTGCTCTGTCTTGGCGAATGTTCCATGAACACTTGAAAAGATCTGTATTCAGCTATTGTCAGGTGGGGTTTTCCATCTGTGTCTATCAGATCTTGTTGGTTGATGGTGTCATTCATTTCTTCTCTGTTCTCGCTGACTGGTAATTACCTTGTGCATGGTAATTCTGACTATAGTCAAAAGTGGAGTATTGAAGACCCAGCTATACTTGTGGATTTGTCTGTTTCTTAGGATTTTCTGCTCTGTTAGTTTTTGCTTCATTCATTTTAGGGCTCTTTTGTTTGGTGGACATACTTTTAAGATTGTTATCCCTTCCCAGTGGGTTGATGGTTTTACAATATTTAATGTTTCTCTCAATATTTTCCTTATTGCTCTTAGGTCTATTTTATCTGATACCCTTCCTTTTCTTCTTCTTCTTTTTTTTTTTTAATGTGGGTACCGGGAGTTGAACTCAGGACCTCGCGCTTGCCAGCAGGCGCTTGTGCCACTAAGCGATATCACTGGCCCCTTTTTTTCCTTTATGTGGGTACCAGGAGTTGAACTCAGGACCTCATACTTGCCAGCAGGCACTTGTGCCGCTGAGCGATATCACCAGCCCTTTTTTCTTATGTGGGTACCAGGAGTCGAACTCAGGACCTCGCGCTTGCCAGGCAGGCGCTTATGCCACTGAGCTATCTCACCGGCCCATCCTTCCTTTTCTTAAATATGATAAAATGATTTTTCTGCTTTTTCATCAGTGCATATTGGTTATGCAGATTAGTGAATTTCATTTTGGCAGATTTGTATACCTGGCATTTTAAAAATTGCCATGGTATTTCTTTCTATATCCTTTTCAGTCCACCTGTGGCACTGTATATAAAGTCAGATTTTGTAGAGAGCATATTGGATCATATTATTTTATCCACTCTGACATCTGTGCTTTCATTTTGGTTCATTTAGACCATTTATATTTCAGGAAATTATTGATATGTTTAGGCCTAAGTCTTTGATTTTATTATTTGTTTTCTAAAACTTTCTTCTGCCTCTCTTTTTCTTTTCTGTGAGTTATTGGAACATTTTAAGTAATGATTCCCTGTTGACCTATTTTTGGTAGGATTTTGTTTAAAATATATTTCTCTGTATAGGTTTCATAGTGGGATCTCTAGATACTACAATAAATGTATGTAGCTTTTCTCAATCTATTACTATCAATATTTTGAGTTGGGTGTCTTTGCCTTCATCTTTTTAACTGTAGTCTTTATGAATTTCCTCTGCAGACAGGGTGCACCGCATCAGGTGGTGTAATAATTTTTGCTTCAGTTATCATTTTAACCCAGTCTGATGTTCATGTCTTTCTGTGAAGTTCATGTTTTCAAACTTTCTTTTGTTATTTCCTTTTCTGAGAACTTCCTTTAGCCAACCTCTAAGCATGGATTTGATAGCACAGTCTCTATTCCTTCTTTGAGAATGTCTTTATCTCTCCCTTTGTTTCTAAGAAAATACGTCAAATGTAGAATTCAAAATTGACAGTTTTCCTTAAGTGCTTAACATGCATCACGTGCCTTTTCCTGGCTGCAGAGGTTACAATGAGAAATCTACTTCCACAGGGATCGTCATTCCTCTAGAAGTAATATTTTCTCTTTGGCTGCTTTTGCAGTTTTTTGTTTGTCTTTATAGTTTTCAGAAGTTTAATTATGGTGTATCTTACTGTGGATTTCTTTGAGTTTATCGTATTTGGGATTCATTTAGTGTCTTCAATCTGTAGGTTTATATCTTTCACCAAATTTGAGAAAATTTCAGCCATTATTTATTATTATTATTAATTATTATTTTGAGTACTCTTTTATACATGCTTTCCTCTCCCCTTTTGGTACTCTGATAATAATTAAAAATATATATATATCCTGTATATTGTTCCATGGATCCCTGTTCTTTTCTTTTTCTTATTTTCTGGTCTATTTTCTCTCTCTGTTCAGATTGAGTAAATTCTATTCATACGTCTTTTGCTTCACAGATTTGCTCTCTTTCACTTTTACTTTTGAGCCTATCCAGTGAGGTTTTATTTTCTGCTACATAATTTTTAATTGCATACTTTCAATTTTGCTCACTTCTGTAGCTTTTTTGGCAGTGATTTTGCTTTTCATATGTTTCAAGGGATTTGTATCACTCATTGCTGGAGTATTTTTTTGATGACAGCTTTAAAGTCTTTGTCTCGTCATTTCAACATCTGGTCATCTCACTTTTGCTATCAGTTGCTTGTCACTCAAATTTGATTTCCCCTATTCTTAGTAGGATGGTGATTTTGTCTTGTGTCTTGCCATTCCCATTATAGTAAGGGTCTGTCTTTTGAGTGCTATTTTGGTCTGCTTGGCTTATCTTGTGCTGTTTGTGGAAGGGCACCATTTCTGCAGGCTGGGTGCCCTGGTGTCTATAGGTAGGGAACAAGGCTCTTGCCTGTGGACAGGACATGGATGAACAGGGCTTCTTGGGTTGAATGCTTGATGTGTCAGGATCCCTCTTTTTGGTGTGCCCAGGTGCCCTGTGGTATCCCAGACATGGGGGGGAAGGTGAGCCCTCCCTGGGCTCAGTACTTGTGGCGAGCTCCCCTTTGCATGGTGTCCTTGAGTTTGGAAAGTGAATTGTAGGCCTGCAGCTGGAGGACAGTACTGCCTCTGGTGAACATTTCCAGTAGGGTGATTAATCTGTCACTGTTACCAGTTCTGCTTCAGTGGTATTGAGCTGGGACCCTCAATTTGCAGAAGGAATGAGCCTACCTAAGCGGCTACCTGTTACTATAGTTCGTGGGTTGAGAAGTGAAAGTGGGCTGCTGCCTTCTACTGGCTAAGCAGTCTTTTAAAAGCTTAGGTCCTCCAGTTCCAGGGCCCCTGCTCAATTTTCTGCTCTCCACATCTTTCAGACTCATCCTTTGTCTGCCTTTGCATTATTTCCAAAGCCCATCATTATGCTTGGCAGGGAAGAGCAGGCAGAAAGGAGTCTCCACCATTTTGTTTAGACCATTAGTCCATAGGTCAATCCAAAAATATTTTGAGACCCAGTTTGTATGGGTCTGTGGAAAACAGAGACACACAATTTACTACCCCTTTGCACATCAAGTGGACTGGTCAGTTGGGAACAGAGAACTAAAGGAAATGGCAAAAGTGAAACCACAGATGTCTGGAGGCAAAGTGTGATTAATTGCCAAGTGAGTGATATGAGCAAGAAGCACTGGGGCTCAGAGGGAGGAGAGATCAATACATCTCCCAGGCTGACCCGATTAATTAATAACCGCAGTTTTTCACCAGCTGTGACACCCATAGGACGTGAACTTCCGATAAAAGAGGGCTTTAGCTGGTGGAACAGAACAGAAAAACAGAAAGTATCTGGCTGGTTCAGCGTGATTCCAGGTTTGAGAACAGGAAGCAAGCCCATCAAGTAAGCCCTCAGATGTGGAGGAGCCACAGCTGCTACGCAGGCCACTTTGGGGCCTGCATCTGCCCCTCCCCCGCTGCCCTGAGCCCCTGATCCTCTTTGGAGGGTCTCTGTGTGCAGGTACAAAGGAGAGAAGAGGGGAGGCAGGCAAAGAGAAAAGATCAGGGCACAGTGACAGCAAGCTTGACTTTTTAATAAAGGCCTGTAATCTGAGGCCCAGTGTTTGATAGAAAGCAAAGTGTTTGGGAGTTGTTATAAGCATAGCAGCACTTAGCATATTGCTGATAAAATGCAGTATCCCAGCCGGATATCCTTGAGTTACTCCATATGGTCTAGTGGTTTTCTCCATAAACAGAAAAAATAATTGTAAATGGTGATATTAAATGAAGCATCGGAAAGACTACTTTCCTTTTAACAGTTAAGAATGTGCGAGGTCATATGTGACCAGAAATTTCTAGTTCAGCCTAAAAATCACAGTAGAGACCACTGATTATTTTATAATTATTATTTAAACACACCAAACATTTAAAGATGTATGCAGGGAGGGTAATTGCTCAGATGTTAACTCCAGTGCCCATCAAAGGCAGGAAAGAGTTACGGGTTTTTGCTATGCATTTCATATTTCACTTACTGTAACATCTTGGTTGTGCTGCCTACTGTGTTAGTACCATGGGTAATAAGTAACAAACAAGCAAACAAAAGGCATTATTTTTATTTTGGCTTATTCTCCATAAGTTAATTTAACAGCAAAATATTTATTGATCATGCTCTGGGCAGGTTTCGGACACCGGAAATGTAACAGTGAGCAAAACCCCTGAACTTGTTTGTTCTGATGAAGGTACAACTGATGTATCCTGACCTCCTCCTTCTGGGGGAAAGCGACTCGCCAGTCTGAGAATCTTCTCTCTTTAATTATTGCTGTTGTGGCAGAGTCAAGTCAACCAGGAGTTCTTTGAGCACCTGAGAAGGGTGACTCCTGCCATCTGGCCGATGGCCCGGGCAGCCCAGGGCCTGCGTGTGAGCCAGTGAGCCCAGGTCCCGTCTCCCTTGCAGGGACGCACCTGCCTGGCCCGAGCTAGGTGCCTGGATACACCAGGTAGAACAGGCACAGCCCTCTGTTCCACATGTAGGGTGGATGTCCCTCCAAAAGAGTCTCTCAGCAGGCTTTGATCTTCCCCAAGTCTCGACAGCCCAACAGTGGCTTCTTCGTTGGCTGTCCCCCACTGCTGCAGCCGACAGACCTTTCCGACCTGGAAGGGCAAGCTGGTCCTTTTCATCCTTTGCGCATCTTGGGAGGCAGTGCTACCTGGTGAACTCTCAGCAGAGTTCTCGCAGAAGAGGCTGGCAGCTAGAAAGCTGTTGTTTTGTGTTGTCCTGCATCTTTTGCATCCTGTTGCGAGATAGATTCTGGCTCATTTGCCCTAAAGTTATCTTCATTTTTCAGTGATTAAAACATTTTGTCAATATAAAAAGATTTGCTAGTGCCGCCTCCCCATTCCCAGGAACAGGCTAGAGGAGTTTACATTCACAGCTGCCTCTGTGGGGGGAATTCTCTGGGCTCCCCGAATGTGCTGTGAAAAAGGCCAAGAGGAGAGATTTTTATACGCTTTTAAAAACTTAATGCTTCCCACAAGGACACTGGAATGATTTTATGGAATGATGTCTTGCTTCCTTAAATGGTCAAGAGCGTAAAAAAATTTGGCATGGTAATTACTAGTAAAAATATATTCTGCCAGTCATTCTGCAGAATATTATTCTTGCATTAAAATTAATTTTTTTCCCTTTATGATTAAACTGTGCTCAGACACAACTACAGGGGAATTAGACATTTCTAACTGGAACAAAAGTCAGGCCACTGGGAACCAGAAATACGACAAATTCGGCAGCATCCTAAGAGTGTCAAAATTCTTTTTCTTTTTTTTTGTTTACAAAACACATACTTGAGTTTATGGTTAAGATATTAAATAATCATAAGGATTTTTTTGGAGGCAATTTTCCATCAAAATGCCTGGAGCTCACAGTTATAAAGCATCAGAGAAGAAACTTAACAGTTTTCTATAAATTTAACTGCTGCCTTGGAATAATTATGTCTAGAGGATAGAACACTGTATATATTTTATTATCCATCAGTTTATGTTTTAATAGGAGTGCTGTGCTTTGTAGAAGTCAATTATTTTTGATAGTTTCTGTAATTAATGCTTAATTATATTTTATTATCCTCATTTTACTACGTCACCTTGGTGATCACTGACGTGTTTCTAAACCCGTGCTTCCATTCAGTGTTTCCTGTGTTACCCTGTCACCACATCAACATTCCCCAAAACTTCAGGATTTGTGTATTTATGTCGCCATGTACTGGAAAAACAGCAGGTCCATCTTCCTTCTGCTTGTAAGTCAGAAGAGCACTAAAATGTGACCAAAGGTAGAAGAATTTGAGCAATGCCTTCGACGTATAGTTAAAAGCATAGCAAATTGTTAGTTAAATGAGTTTTTTTGTTTTGTTTGTTTGTTTGTTTGTTTTGGTACCACAGCATTTTAATTTCCCTGTGTTTGTATAATGCTAACTGTATATGGAAAGGCATTGCTGGGCCGGTGAGATGGCTCAGCAGCTTAAGCGCCTGCCCGGCAAGTGCGAGGGCCCGAGTTCAACTCCCGGAACCCACATACGAAAAAGGGGCTGGTGATATCGCTCAGCGGCATGGGCGCCTGCTGGCGCACGAGGTCCTGAGGTCGACCCCCCGGTACCCACAAAAAAAAAAAAAAAAAAAAAGAAAGGCATTGCTAACCCTCCATCCAGAGGACTTAACTGGTTGAGGGTTTTGGGTTGTTTGTGCCCAATAGTGGTAAAGCAGCCACATTGCTTCATCCACACACGTTCACAAAGTTCCCTGCAATTAGCGAATGAGGCAGATTGGGTCATGACTGGCCAAGCAATGGAACCCATAAGATACTACCAGCTCTCTGAACTCACTCACCGTTTGCTACATCTTCCCCATGACCCACTCCATTGTATGCCTGAGAGCTATGTCTCTCTTGCTGTAAGCTATTGTCAAAAGAACATTCTAGAAAAGCCCTGGGGGACCAGAGGATCATGGAGTGGTGAGGAAAGGCAGTTCCTCCCTTGGGTTCTCCCCACACCATTCTCACTCTCTTCCTCCGTGCCTGCAGCCCATGTCTGGGTTCTGTGATTCTTGTCATGAACACTTTGTCTTCATTTTCACATAATTTCCCTACCTATGTTTTCTAATAACTATTTCCCTTTCTCTGTAAAACACAGCCCCAGAAAAGTAACCACAGGAGATCTTTCTTTTTTAAATTAACTTTATTGGTACATTTTAGATACACATAATGATAGCATTCATCACAGGGAATTTGTACCTGGACATTAGTTCCTTGGTTAGTCACTTCATGACAGGATGAAAAAATACATTTTGAGCAACTTGAGACATTATAGCTATTCGTGGTCTTCAGTCTTTTAGAGCTTATAGTTTAGACACAGGATTTAAAGTTAATCAGAGAGCAATTTTTTATTTAAATAGCACACCCCCTTCTAGGTATTTGCAAGTTGAATTGATGGCCATTTTCCCAAAGATGGGAAGAAGAAAAATGAACATTTGTGAGTATTTGTGTGAATCTCAGATGTGAGAGTCCATTATCTTAGAGACAGTTATTCCAAATATTTTTGGAATTAGGGACATTTGTCTCTATTTTTGCAGTGGAAGAAAGTCCAAAAACATTTGCTCTAGAGTCACGCAGATGCCAGTAGGTCCCATCCCCAGCCCCAAATCACAGGATCTGCAAATACGAGAGCTTCTGCAGTCCTTTTGCAGATTTTAAGTCTAGGGCGTGCATCTTGTCCCTCAATCCCGGCCTCCCACATGGGGCCTGGTGGGTATTCAGCATCCCTTGGTGTTTGAAGTTCCCAGTAAGGACTGCACTCACTTGGGCTATTTTCCTAATAAAAACAATAAGACACCACACTGTAAAACTATGGAAAGAAGCAAGGCCAGACATGGCAGTACAGGCCAAGGCAGGAGAGCAGAACATTTCCGTGGTGGGGCTGATGGGGAGAGGGAAACGAGCAGAGGTGGGCTCAGGTGCTGAGGACTTCACTGAGGTGGAGGAAGGAATCATTCCTCTTATTCTTTAAACACGGCAACCTGGATCTGCGGTGTATGTCTTCCTGTCATTCTCAGAGAATTCACCCAGTCCCAGGCTTGCAGAGCGAATCAAAAGTCACGGTGCTGACAATATTTCCTAGTGAATTTCTCATTTGTACAGTTAGTCTCTGCTGAACATCCCCCCTTGCTACCTTTCATCCCCTGTGCCTTCCCCCCCTTTGTTTTTCACTAATGGGCTGTCGTAGACATCTCACGTGCAGCTAGCAAACGGGAAGTGCAAATTGTGCAGAGGGACGGGGTTTCATGATGTCCATGAAAGTGACATTGGGGAGCTGCTTGAATCAGACAGAGCCATCAGCAAAGAATGTTTGGCAGAGTTGGGCAGCAGACTCATCAGAGAGCAGATGGAGTGGGAAAAGGGCAGGGTAGGCATTTGGAAAAGCAGAGAAACCACGGGAAGAATAGCAGAAGCTCTAGGTCCATTTTAGCAAGTGATCCTCTTTCTGAGTCAAAAATCATAAAGATGTTTTCAAGGGCAGTCATATAGTTTTTGTTAGAAAAATTACTTTAAAAATAAGTATGACAGCACATTCTTTATTCAAAAGTGAGTGCATAATTATAATTAGAACATAAAAGTATTAAGATATAAAATAACTAATTTTTCTTTCTTGGGTTATAGATTTAAGCTTATTGCACTGTTTGCCTTCTATTTTCAGTAGATGTACTGCACCTGCCCCTTTGGGGCACCAAATCAAGTAATAAAACACACACTATATGTGTGCACGCACAGTCATATGTGTTTGGAGACCCTCATTACTCTATTACCTAATTTTTTGAGCATTAGTTTTCTGTCTACAAATTGGGTTTTATTTTGTGTTGGTGGGGAGTGTGTTCAAACGTCTCAAAAACTTCCCATATTACCAGTTTGGCAAGAAACATATAAATGACACACAGCTCTGAATTAATAGATTGATCCGAGAGTCTGAGCCTTCTGTGGTAATTATGCATAATAGAAGTGCTCGCTAATTGGGTGAATAAAATCTCCATCTATGAACACTCAGTGGTGAACTCTTATCTTCAGATTCTAAGATAAAATGATTTCATGGCTGTGACAACAAAATTTTATTCAGCCATATTATTTTCGTTGTTCTCTGTAGTGATGAGTCACTGTGATCATTCAAAGAACAAAAACAATTGATGTCTCCCACGCTCTAGGCTCTGGGGAAAGAACACATTGACTTTTTATCACTTTTACCCAAAAACTTACAGATCCAACAGGTATATTTTCATTCTCCCTCTCCTGGAATCTGTCACAGATTTATCTACACACCTACTCTTATTTAGATTGCTTTCCCCTTATTTTTTGACAGGTTGAAAAAAAACAAAACACAAGAAACCCAACCACAAATGAAAAAATACTTGACCAAGGAAGGAGTAATGGAATTATCCATTAGATCTTACTATTACATTTTATGTTTCTGCATGATTGATCATGTAATTATTTGTCCAAATTGAATTGATGCGGTTGCACATATAATTAAGATTTAAAGTCACTTTATTAGTAATAGATTGTAGTCTGTCTCTTACAAAGAAAAATGCTAAGGTTAGAAATTTGACTTTTTAAAATGGGAAAATACGGGCCGGTGAGATGGCTCAGCGGCTTAAGCGCCTGCCTTGCAAGCGCGAGGGCCCGAGTTCGACTCCCGGATCCCACATACAGAAAAGGGGCCGGTGATATCGCTCAGCGGCACGGGCGCCTGCTGGCGCGCGAGGTCCTGAGGTCGTTCCCCCGGTACCCACAAAAAAAAAAAAAAAAAAAAAAAAAAAAAATGGGAAAATACAAAAGTGGAAATGGCTTTCAAGTACAGGGGAATAGTAAAAAATAATCTTTGTATGGTTGTTATGTAATTATATGAAAAGACATCTTATTCCATGATTTGATGTTGGAAACATTATTTTAAGAATTGTAGAAGGCAGAGATGCCAGTGAGTGTTTAGAACATTCATTCATTAAATAGAGTTTAAGTATTTCCCCCAACTTTATCTTCTCTTCTGCCTTTTGGAGAACTCAAGGGAAACAAATATTTTACTTAAGGAGATGAAAACAGACAATCAAATACAATGATTTAGACCCATGAATGTTAGCAGAGATAAAATATCTTATGTGGGTGTGTTAAATACTTTTACAGGTAATTATTTCACTTAATTCCTGATAGCCCCAATTTTTGGGTGCTCTTGTGTTCTCATTTTACTGATGGGGAGTTGGAGGCCTGAGTTACTTGCTCTAGGTGACCCTTCAAAGTGGCAGAAAATCCATGGGCTTGGTCCCCTGCACCTGGCTGCAGCACAGCCTCCTAAGTCACGTAACAGCTGCACCAGAGAGTGAGCCTGTGTCCTAGAACAAACAGGAGGGAGCGTATCTGGAAATACCATGGGCACCTTAAACAGAGGCCTTTGTTATGGCACTACTTTTATTTTTCCCACTAACTTCTATTTTGGAGGAACTACGTGGAGGATACTTCATTTCTTTCCCAGTATTCATCATGCTCTAATGGGAAAGAGAATGATGGAGAAGCCACGATTTTTATTTTTGGTTCATTTGTTGTGTGTGTTTTTTAATTAATTATTTTAATTGTTTATATTTATGGGGTACAGATGATAATGTGACACCAGTATACAATGTGTAGTGATCAAATAGGGGTACTTAGCATTTCCATCTTCTTAAACATCTTCTAAAAGTTTTGATTAGCATGTAAAAATTGTATGTATTTAGTTACTCATTTTTTTTTTTTATGTGGGTACCGGGAGTTGACCTCAGGACCTCGCACTTGCCAGCAAGCTCTTGTGCTGCTGAGCGATATCACCGGCCCTTTTTTCGGATGTGGGTTCCGGGAGTCGAACTCAGGACCTCGCACTTGCCAGGCAGGCGCTTACGCCGCTGAGCCATCCCACCGGCCCCTAGTTACTCATTTTTAATGTTTAAAGAACATTTAATTTCCTGGAACTTGTCCTTTATTGCTTCAATAGGCAAATAAGCTCCACTTAACTTGCTGACTATTCAACAAGACAGTGTTACGTTCTTAGTAGAGTCTGACATGAAATAGATGGGCTCTACACATTAACAATTGTATGTATTTATGAGGCGCAGTTTTGACCCACGGTTTCCATTCTACGTGGGCTGTGGGTTTGGTGAGAGGAGGCTGTGCACGCTGCTAGCTGTGCCCAGCCTTCTTGGAGCTCTCCGTGGGGGACATCTGGTCCTCCTCGGACTCAGACAGCAGGTGCCCGTGAGCTGGCAGGAGACCCCGAGAAGCGGCCCCAGGGTGGAGGAAGGACTCAGCCTTACTCGCAAGCACTAGCTGCCCACGTTCCAGCTCATCGTCCTGCCTCCTCTGAGGTTTTTCTGTTCCAAATGAAATTCGACAGAATATAGCATCAAACAAAATGACCCAGAACATTTACATATCAAGCCAAGCTAGGCTGAGGCTGCTGCAGAAAGCAAGACAGGTCCCAGCAGGTGGGACCCGGGCAGCACAGGGCAAGAGGCACAGCATCAGTTCAGGGTGTGAGTTTTCAAAACCTGCTCTTCTGTGGAAGGGTGAGTCGTGTGGTACCCAGGCAGTGTGGGCAGAGAGCAGCCAGGCCTTCCCCAGGCCAGAGCTGGACACCGGACACACCCGGGGAGCAGAGAGCATGGAGTCCCTGAAAGACATCCACCCATCCGTCCATCCATCCATCCATCCACCCACCCATCCACCCATCCACCCACCCACCCACCCATCCACCCATCCACCCATCCATCCACCTACCCACCCACCCACCCACCCATCCACACACCCATCCACCCATCCATCCACCCACCCACCCATCCGCCCACCCATCCATCCGCCCACCCATCCATCCGCCCACCCATCCATCCATCCATCCATCCATCCATCCATCCATCCATCCTATGCTGTGTTAGCAGCAGGCTCCTCTGTGTGAAGTTCGTGTCGCTTCTTCCCATTTATCTCCCCCTGCTCCCTTTGTTTATCTCACATGCATAAAAATGATGGCTCAGTGCCCCCTGCATCCCACGCCATGCTTCTCACCTCCCCTCCAGCTGGCTTTCAGCAGCTGTCACCATGTGTCTGACCCCAGATCCAAACCATGTGCATTTCCCAGGCTGGTGTTCCTTCCCTCTGGCCTCCCTGGGCGCAAGCAGCCTTCCTGTGATGAGGCCACGCAGCATTTCTGCAGATCTGCTTTGTGATTTCATAGCCCATGTATTTGTTCAGATGTGCATTTATCTTTACATTCAGTTAAGTCCCTAATCCAGACCTTTGCACCTAATAGACATTGAATAAATGTTTACTTAATCACTAAATCAAATATGTTTGATCAAGTATGTTTCTTTGCATGAAGTGACTAGCAAATAGAAGCCCACAAGGGATATATTTTAGTAAGGATCATTTTATATAGAACATAGTGCGAAGCCCTTTGGGTGCTGTACACATGAAAGCCATAGTCGCTGTCTTAATGGTTTGGAGTTAGAGTGTCGGTTATTTGCATATAATTGGGCTTGAGAGGTGCCGGAGGTACTGCTGTCTCAGTAGGTAAAGTAGGCCCCACTCATACACTGACACTTGCTACAAATGAGCCATTTTACGTAAGTGGTGAAAAATGTAAACCTTGGCCTCATTCTTACTCATCTGTTGATTCCAAGTTAGGGTGGTCCAAATTAATTTGCTTTCCCCAGGCTGCAACTTGGTGGGTCACGGAGCAGTCCAGAGGGCAGCCGGGCAGAGGGATATGGCCTCTCGGAGCTGTCCACATCTCTTCGAGGCTCTGTGGCCACCCGTGTCTGTCTGAGTATGACAGGGTGTGTGTCTGGGAGAACCCAGGGGATGACCGCATGAAGGCCACAGGTTTCTGAATTTAAGCTCCTGTGAAAGGGTTAGAAATCGCTGAAATAGGTAATGAATTTCTCCCTGTCTAAAGTGGGTTAACTGACTTTGCATTTATAGCATTCACTCTACAAGTGTGTTCCCAGTGTCCTCCAGCTTCCTGCTGGTGTGGCTGCTCCTGCTGTCACATCCATCAGGGTTTGCTAGGCTTTTGTCGACAGCTCCTGTTTCGAAACCCGAAGCATTTCCCACTTTGGGGGAATATGGCTTCTATAATACTCGTTCATCCCAGAGTTTAGAGCTGAGCCATCTATAAAATCCCAGTGGGCCAGGGTATAGAAAGGGCAGTAATCTGTTTCCAGGAGGAACCATTTGTGTCACTGGGGTCACACACAGTTTTCCCCAGTAGGGCGAGGAGAAGGAGGAGAGGAGGGGGGGAGGGGAGGACGAGGGAAGGAGAGGGGCAGAGGAGGGGGAGGAGAAGAAAGAGGAGTTCCTCCTTTTCCCCTGAGGGACAGCAGGGGCTAAAACCTGAGCAGGTGGAAAAGCAGACACTGTTTCCACTGCCATCTGCCCGCTGCCTTCTCAGGAACAGAAAGGCACGGCCCATGACCTCTGCGGTCCGGAATCGAGCGAGCCCTGTGTGGGTCCACGGGAAGGCTGGGGCGGCAGTCTGCTCTCGCAGTGAGAAAGCGTTGCTGGAACCAGGAGACTCCCTGAGGGCCCTGTTCTCAGCCCCTCACCCCGTCCGTGGGGTGGGAGGAGGTCCGTAGCTGGCCAATGAACTGTTTTCTTGCTGTGTGTTCTGGCAGGGGGACGCATGGAGACTCACGCATTTGTATCTTCCGCACACATGCAGTCAGCCCTCCATATCCATGGTGCCACACTCATCAATTCGACCACATGTGGATTGAAAATATGTTTGGTTTGTTTGTTGTTGTTTTATGGCACTGGGGATTGAACCCAGGGCCTTTGCACTGAGCTACATCTCCAGCCCTTTTTTATTTTTTGAGATAGTGTCTCACAAAGTCACTAAGTTGTCCAGACTGGACTCAACTCAAACTTGGAATCCTGAAGACTGAGGCAGGAGGATCCTGAGTTCAAAGCTGGTGAGACACTGACTCAAAAACAAAACAAAACAGATTCCAGGTATACCAAACATGTACATTTTTTTCTTGTCTTTATTTCTTGAACAAAATGATACAACTCTTTGTATAACATTTACATGGTATGGTAAGTAATCTAGCAATGATTTAAAGTACACAGGAATAAAGAAACAATAAATGAGATAGATATGTTTAATCTAACTTCAGCATCATGCATTGTATACATGTATCAAAACATCACATAGCATCTCATTAATATGCAAACTTTTTATCTTTTTATGCATCAATTAAAATTTTAAGAAAACATACAGAAGGACGTGCCTAGTTTCTATGCAAATACTATGCCATTTTGTATAAGGGACTTACACGTCTGCAGATCTCTGTATTTGAGAAGGGTCTTGGAACCAGGGTCCCGCAGATACTAAAGGATTGACTGAGTTTAAACGTGGACTTTCAAGAACTACTAAAGCCTCCTCTTTGCTGATTTGTTATCTTGGTTCGTATTTCTCCATCAGCCTTTGCTTTTCTGCATTTTGAGCCATTCCTAGGTATTTGCTTATCTCTGACAACAAGGTCTCTTCCAGGACAGGGATCACGTCTTGCCTGTGTTAGTTAGGCCAGCATTAGTGCAGTGCACGTGCACATACACACACACACACACACACACAAATGCACACACACAGAAGGTGTCCAGTAAGTGAGGAATACCTCAGTGGACGAATTCCAAAGATCCACCAGAGTCCTTATGACTCCACTGTCTCTATTTAAAACTTCAATCCCTTAAGGTCCGTTTTGTAATTGAGTATAAAAGCCATAAATATTTTCCATATCAATTGTTACACTGGTAAAAGAAGCTGTTTTTGGACATGGGACCATGGGCCCTTCGCTCTTGTCACCTTGGCAGGTGTCGTCCACTGCCTCATCTTACCCTCCTCTGTTCAGAAGTGCTGAAGAATTAGAAAAGCAAGAAGTGGTAGAACTTGCTGACTCTTCGAAGGTGACCTCCGGTGAGAGGAGAGGCTGCCGGGGCTGTGTTCTGATCCACACTGCAGCCCTTGGCCAATGGCAGGAATTTCAGCCACTGTGCTTCTGAAGACGCTAGAGTTTTTGTCTCCCTACCCCACTTTGCTTCCTAGGAGATTCCTCAGCATGGCTGTTACAACTGGCAGAAGATGGACACTACATTGAAATAGCTTTCATTTTGCAATGAGAAATAGTCACAGTGTGACAACATGGAAAGATTAGAATCACCTCCACCCCAACATAATCATCTCCAATCCTGATTCTGGCAGCCACAACCAAAAGGCAATATATAGACATATACGTAATTTAAACACAGAGAACTCGGAAGGCAGCCATGGGTGAGGTGGGTGACCACACGCAGCCCACTCTAGATGAAAGTCCAGGCAAAAATTGCAGTGGGAAAAGAGATCTACAGTCCCAGTTTTAAATGAATTACTCACAGGAGAGAAACATACAAGAGGCAAATTATCAGGAAACAGCACATAACTGTCATCAGCCTCACTGTTAGATGGAAGGCTGTGAACGATGAGCAGAGAGGTAATAGAAAACCAACAAGAAAATATGATTCTATGTTTTTTTTGAACCAAGTAGAATTCATTAGAAATAGATCACCAGGTAATAATTTGACAATTATCAAGTACAGTAAATCTATGAAAGAAGAGAAAGATCTTCATTAAAATGAAGAAACATTCTTTCCCCTGATAAACTCATTTTTTTTTTTTCCCCCTCAGAGGAAAAGAGCACTTTCTGGTTTTGGAGGAAGACAGCCTTACAGTTTTTTAAATTTATGATCAAAGCTACACTGTTTGTATAATGACATCGTCATTTATTGAAAATTAGATAGATTGCCTCTGGAGTTTCCTGAATTTGGGTCCAGGGCTAGGGCATTTCTGAATCTCCCAGTGGTACAGAATGGGGACTAAACCCGGAATGATGAATGTCATTGCCTTTTTGGTATTCACTGTGGGCTCTTGAGGAGTACTGGGGACTCCAGACACAGTGCATACTGCTCATGTGTGTCTGCCAGCCCTCTCGTGGGATCAGCTGAGGTGTGCAGAAACAAGGGTGGGCTGCATCCATTCTGTGACCCAGCATCCTCTGGAGAGCTGATGTCCCAGAGGTGGTTTCTCTTCTACGCTGCTTGGCATAATGTCAGTGAATATGTGAGTTAGCTTCCTATCACTGTAACAAATACCTGAGATAATCAGCTTATAAGAGAAAAAGGTTATTTTGGCTCACAGTTTTGGAGGTGTCAGTCCTTGATCCCTTGGCCCTGTTGCTGTTGGGCCCGTGACAAGGCACTATGTCATGGCAGGAGCTTGAGCAGAGGACATCTTTCCCCTCTTGGCCAGAGTATGGACAAGAGGAAGAGTAAGGGCCGGTGAGACGGCTCAGCGGCTTAAGCGCCTGCCTTGCAAGCGCGAAGGCCCGAGTTCGACTCCCGGAACCCACATACGAAAAAGGGGCCGGTGATATCGCTCAGTGGCACGGGCGCCTGCTGGCGCGCGAGGTCCTGAGGTCGTCCCCCCGGTACCCACAAAAAAAAAAAAAAAAAAGAGGAAGAGTAAGGCCTGAGCTCCCATGATCCCCTGGAGGCCACACCCCTGTGACCATAACACCTTGCACTAGGCCCCGCCTCTTAAAGGATCCATCTCCTCCCAGGACCACCACTGTGAGGCCCCACCCTTTTATCACATGGGCCATGGGGACATTTAAGATCCAAACACAGCAGTGAATATGGTGTTGTTCCTTTTGAAATGAGGTTGTGGGCAGACCCGGAACACGGATGGGTTGGGTGAGCTTAGTGCAGCTCTTCAGTGGGTCTTAAACAGCTGTGCTTGATAGGTGCGGTCCTCTAATGCGGAGGGAGAGAGAAGGGTCTCTTCTGTTTCTGTCCAAGTCCCGTCTGACTGCTTCACAGGGGAGGAGACTACATTGGTAATGCAGCACCGAGTGCTGAACAGCTGTGGGGCCAGCTGGGCGGCGAGGACTTCAGCCAGCCTCGCTCCTTCCTGTTCTGCTTGGGAAGCCCCAGGTCTGAAGAGGAAGAGGAGGAGGGCATGGCTGCAGCCAAGTGTCTCCCTTCCCGCCAGCTAAGGCCTGAGTGGTTAGCACTACCCCCCAACCGTCTAACCCCCTTCCTGCCTCAGGACCTTTGCACTTGCTCTTCCTTCTGCTGGAATCTGACCTTCAGAGAGAGCCTTTTGGAGGCTGCTGTATCTAAAATACCCCAAGCAGTCACTCACCGTCACCTCACTCTTAATCATTCATTTTCATCTCTGTTGTTTTTGTTTTCCACCCTCCGACTTGCTTTCCCTCTTGCTGTTGAGAATATGCATTTGTTATTGTATTGGCAGGAAGTGGCCTAGCTTGCACTAAGTGCTTTATAGACAACTGCCAGTAGCTGCTGCTTTTCTACATTTCCACAGGGGATTGTCAGCTCCCGAGGGTAGGAACTGGTCATCCAGTCAAACCTGGTCGCCCTGAGTTCACTCTTTTTGTTAGAATCTCTGACACAGCTTCTATGTTCAAAATTGCTACATTGTCACAAGGTTGTTACTGTAGCTTCAGCCATCATCTCCCTATTGCTGATAGGAAGGGAGAGAGAAGGGGGGTTGCTGACTAAGTCCCCCCTAAGGAGCTTTGACAGGAGCCCCAGAAGATAACTTCTTATCTCAGTGAACAGGATTTGGTCACCTGGGTAGTCACAGTGGAACCTGGGAAATGCAGTTGTTTGCCCGGGAGCATTGCCTTGTCCAACACCATCTGGATGCCGTATACAGAGGGGGCTATTGGATGGGATTACACCACTAGCAGCCAGCCGCCAACCATACTTCACATTATGTAAATCCCACTAGCATAGTAAAGCGGTAGATGCCCATGTTGCTTTGACCTAAGAACTAGTTTCAGGAGAAGCTTCTCCCAGCTGGGTGGCAGCTGAGTCCCCCAAGGATTCCTTGCAGTGCCTGTGAGTTTGCAGAGAGCCTGGCCTGTGGCCCCTGTCCACACCCTGGCGACCCCCTCCGCAGGACCCTCCCAGTGAGGCTGGCTTTTCCTGCCAGGCGTCAGGCAAGCGTCCGCTGCCTGGGCATACCTCTCTGTAGTGTCTGCCCTTGGAAAGTCTGTCCCAATCCCCAGGACGATGAACCAGAGAGCTGGGACACAAAGATGTGTCACAGGACGGGGTGGTCCAGGGACAAAGATCAGTGAGAAAACCACATCAGAAAACTGGAATGGTCTCCCGGTTCTCACTCGTGTTTTGCTTTTTGGCACAGCGAAGATAATTTGGAAAACTGGAAAATTCTATCGTTTCAGAGGGATTGTATTCTAATTACTTAATTTCTGTAAAATGTTTTATGATCACAGGGGAAAGCTCATTAGTGGAATAAGTCTAACTGAGTCCAGATACCTCACCCAGGGTCACGCACACGGGCAGACACCGGGGCATCTGGGTTTCCTGATTTAGGATCACAGCACAAGCCATTTGCTACCTCAGATGTCTACTTAAGGCGGAAGTTATTGAAAAAGCTAAGATCTGGGTATGTGTAGAAGGGTGTCTTCTCCTGAAATTAATTTTTCGCTCAGTACGCTGTAACGCATGTAACTATCATCTCGAAACACCAGGCCCTGCTTGAACACAATGGTCATCATTTACAACGAGACTTAAAGGTAAAGCTTTTATAGAGTCCTAAAGCGTAGAAGTATCCCATAGAAAACTGACAGCAGAACAAAGTGGTCCTTATTAGTGCTGTAAACAGATAACGAGAGAAACACAGAATCTGCTCATACGTTTAAAGTGACTCATTAATCCGGCGGGAAGAGTGAGGGCGTCAGATGTTTCAGGAAGCTTAGTTTTAGCAAACAGCTCCATATCTTCCTGAGCGGCGTGAAGAGAAATGAAAGGCAACTGGCAAGTTCTGTTTCGGTGTGTCATAGCCTTTCTGAAGCGGCATGCAGGCATTGGATTTCTCTAATTTGGGTGGCGCATTGCAGTTTCCTAAAGATATTTCAGTGTTCCTTACGTGCATGTGAGTCTAAACAGAAATCAGCAATTCTGTGGAAGAGGCGCTTTGGAATGGTTGAACAACCTGAAGAAAGAAACTAACCCAGGTCCTTTTCTCTCCTAAATCAAGGAATTCAACTGTTATGTTTATGTGATCAGCTAACCCTACGGTGTCACCGGGAAGGCAGACCACTTTAGTTTATCTTAACTAAATATTCGGATGTGTTTTCTGATAGAAAGGAAACAGCCATGTGTGCTTCAAGCAACTTCCTGCTGTTCTACCACGGGCTCAGGGAACCACGCTCAAACAGGGGTGTCCCTCAGGGCCACTCAGGCTGAGCTGATCAAGCTGAAATCTTGTTGAGATATTGATCCCTCACACTGCTCTGCTGTCTTAGCCATAAAATTATAATGGACTTATAGAGGAACATTGGTATTAGTGATAGATTGGTCCTCTTTCTCTCACAGCCTTCAGCTGGTTAGATGAGACCCACTTACATTATGAAGAGTCATCTGCATCGCTCAAAATGTAAAAAGAAAACAAAAACCTCCTCAGAGATGTCAGGTCTGGTTTTCAAACAAGTATTAGGTACTGTAACCTCTCTCAGTTGGCACAGAAAGCTAACCACAACATCCTCCTCCTCCCTCGTCGCTGTTACTTACAGTGAGCGTGTGCTGTTTAAAGCATGTGGCATTTATTAACTCGATGCCAGGACAGGCTCTTCCTGCACTCACGTTGGAGAGGACGGATTTGCATTGAGAGAGGTTGATTGAGCGACTCTAACTCCATCTTGTGTCTGTCTGGCCTGTAACTTCTTCTTGAAGGCAGAACTGATGGGATTCTCCTTTTTGTAGCTGTAATTGTCAATTCAGTCACTGTACCCTGAATGAAGGACAACTCTTCCCATTTTTTGAGTAGCTGTTGCATGTTCGGGCTGGGCTGAGTGCTCCGATCATCACAGTCATCCAAGCACTAGGAATTTTATCCACTGGGCTCAGAGAAGTTCCCAGCCTGGGCATGGCTATGAATGATGGGGCCAAGATCCATGTTCAGCCCTCTCGTTATCCTAAAACGTCTGTTAAAATTGACCGCATAGTAAAAGGAGAATGCCATTCGTAAAGTATGGATGACTCCAGAAATACTCAAGTGACTGTCAATTCCTTTTAGTAACCATTTTGATAAAATCCAGGAGCCATGTGGTCTGGATATTCGGGGATGGTCTGACCAATAACACCACCCTCCCGTTCATCCTCACAGCATTAGACCACGGCTGTGAGGCAGGATCCTTCCCCACACTCTGTTTCAGTCCTTAAGTCTTGTCTTAATTACTTTTTTCATTGCTAAGACAAAATACCCAAGACCCAAAGTTAAAGGAGAAAAGGTTTAATTAGCTCACAGTTTATAGCAGTTTCAGTCCAGACATCGCGGAGGAGAAACAGATCATGGTGGGCAGAAGGTAGCAGCTCAAGCAAGGGTCAACCACAGCTCTTTCTGTCCCTTGTATCTCACCCAGGCTACTTAGGGCAGGTAGCACTCACACCCTTACTCCCAGTGCCCCATGAGCCTAGCACTGCACCATGAAACAACTCCAGATCCAGCCACCTCTGGAAAAGCCCCACCTGTGACCGCGTGAGGCTTTGGGGGGACATCTAGACACAAACATAACAAGTCTTTTCTGTTAAGAACCACAAGTTCACTTAAATTCTGTGCCTTTCATCCAGCTCCCCTGGGTGCAGCACTTGACCTGAGAAGCACCCTTTCCTTTCTCTCCCAGACTTTCAAACCAGGACACCAGTGGTTCTCGTGCTGTCCATCCAGAGATGTACTGCATTTTTCTTCTCTCTTCTTAATGAATGTCATCATTTTGGAATGTTATTTTCTTGGTTTTGAGACCCAGGGAAAAAAAAACATAGATGTTCTCACATTATCACTCGTATCTGAGGGCCGTTACCGACATGTCCTCTGCTGACCTTGGTCATGGATGATGCCACAGTTAAATCCAACTTGGACTGGGCAGAAGGAGAAAAGTGCATGCCAGTAATTACTGAAGAAAGAAACCTTTCTTTGATGAAGGTCATTAGTATTTTAAGGTGTGTGTGTGTGTTTGCCTTTCTAACAAGTGTTTATACTTCCTAACTCCAGGAATTTCTCTCCGTGAGCCAGAATCTCCAAACAAAATCAGTGCACCTTGATTCCTATTCCCTGCCTGGAGACTTCTGAGTTTGAAGTTGGGCTTTGTGCCTTTACTCTTGTATGATTTCTCCTAAAAACATATGCAAAGAGGAAGTTACAGTCTGTAAACTGTATATGCACACGGCCCCCGCCAGCATTTCCTCCTGTCTGTGTGGGCATGTATGTGGACTTGACAGATAACAGGAATGCCTTTATGCTGTAATCCCCCTCCTGGCTTCTCCAACCACTCCCTGAGACTCAGCTGGCTTCCCTGTTGCTGTGGTTCCTGGGTGGTCTGATTAGGGGAAAGCCTCGCATCAAAGCAGGCCAGGTGCTGGGCCTCCGCCCGCACGTGGGGCTGTCAGGAAATGAGCCTCCGGGTTTCCTGGGAGCCCCTGCCCGCGCAGCACCAGGAGCCCACCCTGCTTCTCCTCGTGCGTCAGATGACGGATTAGCCAAGCTCCATGCGGCTTGCTATTGCTAATCTTCCACTCTAGCCGGCGAAGAGCCTCTAATTCATAACCACCTAACACCCGAATCTCTTTCCAACAGGGCTAAGATCTTAGATGTGCTCAGTCACACATGGGACAGAGGATTGTCACACTCCTTTACTGGGCATTGCCTGCCAGGTCTGAAGACCTTGGGGTTATTAACCCCTTTCTTCCTAAATTGTACCCACGAATGCAGTGAGAATGTGTCTTCTGAGTTAGGTTCATGATATTTTGCTATTCTCAGAATTTTAGTACTCCACAGAAGTTCCTTAAAGAAGATGCCTATATCCCGCTCTGCCACCAGAGTTGTAAACTGCCCATTAAATATTTATAGAATGAATGACTGGGAATAATGACCATAGACAACTTGTGTGGCAAGCCAGAGTCAGAAGTTCACAAAGTAACACAGCCGAAGTCCAAAATCCAGAGGTCAGAGATGACAAATAGGGCACACATCCCATGGCAGCAGTGGTTTCTTGGAAAACACCATGCAGAGAGCGCTTGGCAGGGGTCTCGTGGCTCAGGAGAGGAGAACACCATGTGTGCTGCAGGCAGCAGTGGACACTGGCCAGCCTCACATTACTGCTAAATAGTAGCCGACCTCCCCTTTTCAGATAGCAAGGTGTCAGGGATTCCGGAGGCTCATAAACACTCCCCTTTCTTCCGCTGCTGAGCTCAAAGCTGACTAAGAAGTAAGGCATAAATGACAGTCAGAGGTGGGGCGACATCTCAGCTGATGAGGCAGCTTGGAGAAGGTGGTCTCTGTGCTGCTTCCCCAGGAGCCGAACGGTACAGACGCAGGGTCTCAGGTAGAGCTGGGCACCTGCAACTTCTCCTGAGGACAGCGATGCCGAGTTGGCTCCAGGCAGACAGCACAGCACCATCCCCCACCCTTGGGAGGATCCAAAAAGCCCACGCTGAGCCAGGCCCATGATTCTTCTCCCTGATAGAGCCTGGGACAGAATAGTGCAGAGCTGAGCTGGTTGGCAGTGCTCCTTCCCAACTGGCTTCCGCGGAAGGGAGTGCATGAGAAGAGGGGGCACTGGCACGGTCCCCGCTCTAGGTAGACATCCGTGCCGTGCAGTTGACCTGGATCCGCTCTCCCCTCCTCCCTGTCCGCGTGCAGCCTCACTCTTGTGAACCCTCTGCAGATGGTGGGAGGGTCTGCAGACTATTCCTTCCCTTCCCTTTTCCTATCTGCTCCTGTGAGGTTTGCTGCCCATGTAACAGGCCCTTCAGGACATGTGAGCGTCACCCTCAGGTCCTCAAGGTCAGGCTGCTGTTTTGGGAATCACCTCTCTAGCTCTTTATATGCTGGGTCACAGGCAGCCCTTCTGCCCGGAAATGTTGTAACATTTGGAACTCGATGCAGACTCTCATAACCAGTCCATTTATCCTCTAACCCTGAAGACGCCCTGTAGACTGGTCCGTGTCAAACCACAGCTCTAAAGAGACCACACCCTTGATCTGGTCGCTGTCTACATCCTGACACCCCCTGTCATGTGATGGAAGGCATCTGGAGTCTGAGTCCAAGCCCAGCTTGTGGGGAGACCTTGAGCTGGAAGCTCACTTACCCTGTTGTGTCGTAATTGAGGTCCCTTGCAACTCCTTGTGCTGTCGTTCTAAACCGTTCTAAAGAAATAAGCAGCTACCCCAGAGGTGTTGGTGCCACCTCCAAGGCCGGTGGCACTCAGTGGACACTACAGTGATGGCCACAGGGATGCTCCATTGGATTGATCCCAAAGCTAAAGCTGGTTTTCCTGACCAGTCACCTCTCGTTATGTGTTCTACCAACTAACGAGTCCCCTATTTAAGAAGTCTTTCTTGGTACTTTTCTCAGGAAATCCCCACGTGTTGAATTTTCAGAATGCTGTATCAGCCTGAGAGATATCGCAGGTGAAACTCCCCACTGCTAGGACCATGCTCAGAATTTATGCCCCCACCTTCTTCACTCCCTTATTCTCCTTTCTGGAAACACAAGTCTGTTTTAATTATGAGTGTGTATATTCATTGCCTGACAAGCAAATCCAGTTTTCCTTTCTGTGAAATCACTCCATTGCAGCATTCAACATCAGTTAAAAAAGAGGACCATGTTACTAAAACAGTCCGTTACGATCCAGAGTAGGCCAAGATCTACGTAGCACAATGAAAAAGTTAGTTGGAAACTGATTACCTGACAGGGTCCCATGGGAATTGTCTACCTTGCTGCCTCTGTCACCTTTCAAAGTCTTGGAAGTGTCTTCTCTCATCCTAAGACTGAGAGGCGTTGTGCACATGGACTCCGAGGACAGTCCCTACCCTCCAGTCCCTGAGCTGCACACAGAGAGATGAAGAGAATTGCAGTAGGGTTTGCAAGATGACATAGTCCGGTGTCGTCAATCAGTAAGGAAAGCCAGCCCAGCTTGAGGGCTGTCTTGTAGAGCTTGCTGGTGGTGCGGTGGGGATGTAGTGTTCGGGACTCCGTATCACAGCGACAGCTGTGGAGGGGAGCATGCTTGGTCGTGTCTGTTACTTGCCCTGAGTAACTGGAGGATGCGCCATTCCCAAATCTTGGTGCCTTTCTCCTTCCCTCCTTCCTCCCTCTCTTCTTCCCTACCTTCCTTCTTTCCAAAGCACTTGGGATTGAACCAAAGACACGGCCCCGGCCCTTTTTATTTTTTGAGATGGGATCTCATAAGTTGGTAAGTCACCCAGGCTGGGCTCAAACTTGCAATCCTCCAGCCTCAGCCTCCCTGATGCTGGGATGACAGGCCTGTACCACTACATCTAGCTGCATCTTGTTTTCTTTAATCAGTGTAGAATCTGGAATGGGGAGAAATCTGTTCTGAAATTTCCGAAATGCTCTTCCTCAAAGAGAAAGATGAGCATCTGTGGGCTGATTGTGGTGCTAAATCTGCGAAGATAAATGCACTTGACCTTTCCGTGTGTGTGTGTGTGTGTGTGTGCCCACACACATGCTTGGGATTGAACTCAGGGCCTCACACATCCTAAGCACATGCTCTGCTACTGAGCTGCACCCCTGCCTCTGCCCCTGACCTTTATACTGAGAAAGCCTGTGCTGTTTAACATCTTGGTCCTCAGCGTTCCCAGGGGCAGACTAGAGTGCATCACTACGCTTTATGATGCAAACCATTGACAGTTACAGTACGTGCATGTAAGTAAAGCAGCAGTCACAGTATCACAGCAGTATCGTAGGAGCGCTCCGTCAGTAACTGTGGTTCTAAATACTGTAGCCCACCCCACTCTTCGTGGTTTCACTTTCTGTGGTTTCAGTCACCCATGGTCAATCATGGTCCTAAAATATTAAAGGGAGTATTCCAGAAATAAATAATTCATAATTTTACATACTTTTTAAGGCAGTATGTTGTGGTTTTAATATAAAGTAGCCCCCAAAGACTCATGATTGAGGGCTTCATCCTCAACACAGCAGTGTTCAGAGGTGGAACCTGGGGAGGTGACTGGATTGTGGTGGTGTTAACCTGATCAGTGGATTGGTCCATTAATGATGTAATAGCTGAATGGGCTGTGGGGAGGTGGGCCCCAGCTGGAGGTGGTGGGTCATTGGGGGCGTGCCTTCGAAGGGTGTATCACGTTCCCACCCCTTTCTCTCCCTGTGGCTCACCCTTCACTCTCCCTTCCTGGCTGCCAGGAGGTGAGCAGCTCTGTTCCACCACACCCTTCCGCCATGATGTTCTGCCACAGTAATGGAACCATCCAACCATGGACTGAAAGTCCTGAACTATGAGCCAAAATAAACCCTTCCTCCTGTAAGTTCTGTATGGTCAGGTGTTGGGTCACAAGGACACAAACCTGATCAATGCATGGGATGGGGTTCCAGTTGTTCTTTTATTATTCGTGTTGGTGATCACTTACAGCACCTAATTTATAAATGAAACTTGATCGTAGCTATGTGTATTTAGGAAAAAATCATAGTATATCTAGGGCTCAATGCTACCTGTGGTTTCAGGCATCCTCTGGGTATCAGGAAACATAGCTTCATGCATGAGGGGGAAACCACAGTATTCAGGCTGATAAAGGAGAGACCCCAACAGTGTTCTTCCTGCTACCCCACTACCCTCAGAGCTAGGGGCGGGGCCCTTCCTGGTTTACAGTTGTTGGGTGCAGCCTTTCCCTGGCCTTACAGATCAGTGTCTCTTTTCTCACTGTGAAGGGATCTGTGTACTTTGGTTTCTGTGTGGTGACCAGAGGCTGAGAGTTCCATGAGGTCATGTGTGTTAAGTCGGTTTTCTTGACATTGCCACAAAGTGGTGTGAAATTAGTAATTATTCAATGAATGGATGACTCTTAGGTCCTGGCCCTTCATATCCAGGGTATAAGCCAACCAAAAATACCGACATGCAGGAGAACACCATTATGTTTATTTCATTATTTTGTCGATTTTGTTATAAAGCAAACTGATTCTAGGGTCTTGATAAACTGTGGTTATTTAACATCTTAAAATTATGAACCATCTACAAGAGTGTGAAGTTTAAAAAAGCAGCTCACTTTGTGACTTTAAACTCTCTCCTATGTGAATTTCAGTTCTAAATCTAAAACTAGTGGTTGTTGGAGGTCTGGTATGGAAATACTTTGGCAAGTTACTAAATTATACCCGGATGTGCTATGAGAGCCATTACAGATGTGAGTTAAAAAACAAAAAACAAAACAAAACAAAAAAAACACCTCTCAGATCTTATTAAAGCCTCATAGGAGTGGAACATGTCCTTGAAAACCATGAGTTGGAAAATATGTATATGCGAGCTTGTGTTTAGGGGCTGTCTTTCTGGGTCCCAGTGGTAAACTTAGCCCATCAATGGCTGGTACTTTAAAGAAACATAAAAGCCCTTAGTCTAGTCTCCCCTCTCTCCCCCGCCAAGGATTTTCACAGCAGGTAGGAGCGTTATCCAGAGCTTTTGAACCCATGTCACAATCACCTTGTATCAGAAGCCCGTCTGTCCCAGAGTGCAGAAATGTAGGCATCACTGAAAGAGAAGGATGGAGAGGATAGAAAGAAAGAGGGAAAAGAAGAGCAGAGAGATGGACACAGAGAGGAGGTAAAGGAGAGGGCCCTGTCATCTACGGAAGAATTTCTTCTCCTTATGCAAAACAAGCTGCTGACCCATCCAGATGGACCATGGTGCATGTGGCTGGTTCAGGGCTCAGGCTGGACTCAGGCTGAGGAGGCCACCTGTAGGGGCCACCTGCAGCCCCCTCCCGGCTGACAGTGGGGGTGCAGCCAGGACAGGCATTTCAGGGCCACCCTGTCCTTGGAGTCACAACGCCCTTCCTCCCTAGGGGACCAGGTGTCCATTCAGCTCTGTCTTCTTTTTTTTTTTTTTTTTTTTTTTTGTGGGTACCGGGGGGACGACCTCAGGACCTCACGCGCCAACAGGCACCTGTGCCGCTGAGCGATATCACCGGCCCCTTTTTCGTATGTGGGTTCCGGGAGTCGAACTCGGGCCTTCGCGCTTGCAAGGCAGGCGCTTAAGCTGCTGAGCCGTCTCACCGGCCCTCAGCTCTGTCTTCTTAAACAGGTTGCAATCCTTGAAGGAAGTGTAGCACTGTTTCATTCTGCAGATAGGAAGTATTCTTTCATCATTCCTTGGCTGCGAGGCACAGGGCTGGAGTGCAGGGAGTTTCTCCCGGGGCTTTATCTGTGCATCGAACACTTTTGGCCCTGAAGCTAGCATTTTGAAGTTTCCAAAGATGCCGGGGTACAGGCCCGTGGGCAATCTCTGTCTCATAATGAAAATACTTTCTTTATCTTGATATCCCAAGACTGTCTGCTTTCCTGAGTTTGAAACATATCCACAAGTTAGACACTGGTTGTTTAAAAAAATAAAATCTCTAAATGTAGGATGGTGCATTTAGCCATGGTTCTCCTGCACCAAACATCGAACTGCACTTTCCCATCTTGTTTGTCCTAAGATATTTGTTGGCACCCCTGCCTCTTCCTTTGTTTAGGAATACTCTTCTAAACAGATTGGGGTTATGAAATACTCTACCCTCATCATATTTATTTTAAAATTCATGAATTGCTTTGTACTTCATTGTACTCCAAACTTGAATCTAAACCAAGTGAGGGTGACACAATGGGCCATCCAAGTATGTTTTGTTCCAGGAAGTCACTGGTTAGTACCACATATCACACCTTCTAGTTCCAATTCCTCCTTTCAGGCATACATTGCCACATTATCTGTAATGGCTCCCAGTGACCAATAATGGTGCTGAAGTGTGGAAGCAAGTTTAAATATGCCTTCATTTGTAGAAACCCCCACCTCCATCCCCTTTGGGAAGTATGCAATGTGCCTCAAAGAATAAGAAGAGAACTTTAAAAGTGATCAAAGTTCCTATAGTCTCAGGCCTTTGCAACCCCACGAGGTTGGCCTGAGCTTACTCAGGACTCATTTGATAAGTCCCTTACAATGGGGATGATAAAATTCTTCTCCCAAGTGAACTAAGGTTGGAGCCATCTGCAGCCACAAACATGGTATTACTTTACTCAGCAAGTCACTAAGGTCTGAGGCCTTGTATCTTGTTTTCTGGCCTTTTTCTGCATTGCCCATTGAAGAGGGAGGAGGACTGGCTTTATTTACCCAAAGCGATATGATAAAAAGAGTAACTCAACTTAGCGCGCTCAGATATAGTTACTGAGCTTTTGGGGGAGGATTCGTCCTTTCATCGGTAGTTGCTTTCAAGTTCCACCTGATCTGAGAAGACAAATGCAGCCTGTTCTGGTTTCATGGATATAATTAGGTAAGTGTGCGTTGTGCAGATGACCTGTAAATTCCATCGTTTCTTGTAAATAACCATGAGGATGGGAAGCCAGTATTTAGGGAAGAATCCCCGGCATTGTGTTGTGCATATTAAAAACTTGCATAATGTGCTTTCCCTACATGCTGAGGTTCTCAGGACGGTATTCTGTCCTGAACTCTAATTTCCTTTCCCACATTAGTACATCTGTCCCACAGTGACTCTGAAACATGAAACAGCCTCCCACACGCTCTGCGGGCTCTCCCTGTGTGCATTCGTGGGTCTCTGATTAGGACACTTAGAGATTTTTTCCTTAAGGTTTAGAGCCCTGGAGAGCTTCTGGGACTGAATTGTTTCCAACATCTTTGGAAATCTTTGAGAGATCCTTTCATTAGCTGTCTCCTAGCTTTTAGCTTCTAAACAAACCTTGGCTTGCATAGGTGGGTGCCTGATGAGAAGTGTGAAGGTAAAAGGTGCAGTTTTCACATCCTGCCCTTCAGGGGGCCGGGATTCCCTGTGGTCAAGAGTTCTAGGACCACCTGGGATATCAGCTTCTACCCTGTGCCTCCTTGTGATAATAGGAGGCTCAAGAGGAGGAGATTTAGGAGAAACTAAGCAGGGTCGACATCACCTAGCTATGATGCTGCCATTGCAGTTTTGCAGATTTACATTTGTGGACAAAATCCTGATTATATTTAACCACAGAAATTGTATTTAAAAAAATAAAACTGTTTTAGCTGCTAATATATGCAGGGGAAGGAAATGAGGTCTCCAGAGGGAGGTAGATGGAAGGATGGTGAAGTGGGCGCAGCATTTTCTGAGAAATTGTTGGATGGTGACACAGATGTCTCTGACCCTCTCAGCCCCATGCCCACCAGGCTTGCTGCTGCTCCTGGGTTTGGCGTGGTGGGAGCCACATGCATGGAGCCTTGGGATTGCAAGTCACTCTCTGAGGTGATCATTGTCCTTAGTCAACACTGTCCTTGAGACACCCCAAACTGCTCGTCCAAAACAGCTGATGCATGCTTGTCATAGCATATCTAGTCCTGTGTGTGGAATGTGTATGTGTAGATTAAAAATGTGTGAGGTAGGAGGTTTGGGCTTAGGGACTTCATTTCCTGAAGAATTTGCATCTTTAAGCAGAGGAATCCATCTCAGTGGGAATGAGAACCCCAAACCTCACTGCACACGTGCTTGCGACGGGCTGCTCGTCTCCTTATGCACAGGGGCAGGTAGGTTCGGTGGCGCTATTTAAATTGCTTTCACGCTCTTGTGCCCCTGTGTTTTACTTTCTGCTGTCGTCCTCGCTAGCTCTTTCTTTTCCAAGCATGTATTTTTGGATTCTTCTGTGATACCTAACACAATAGCTGCACCCCCCGCCCCCAGCTATGCATGGCTTAAGGACTAAGGATTGTGCATTATTTATTTTTGTATCTCAGTTCCTAGCACAGGTGAATTGGGGCTCACATATATTTACTAATTCAGATATTAATCAAAATGTCTCCGGGGGTAACAGTCGTGTCCTCCCGGTAGCCTGCAAAGGATGTCAGCTGATAGGCCAAGATTATTGGTTTCTGATCCATAGCTATAAGATCTTAGTTAATTCATTGAGAATCCAGCAGAGTATTAGAAAAGGTGGTCTAGTTTGGGTGCTTCAGAACAGTATAAGTGGTTTAATAGAGCGAACACTTACTTCCTGAGTGTCTTCTCTGCTGATTCAGTGTCACTTCTGAACTGTGTGCTGCCCCTGGACTGCCATGGGGATGACAAGGCATTGACTCCCTGGAATCAGAGAGAGGCAGCCTTCCATGAAGGAGAAGGCTGGGATTTCAGTACATTGTTCCTTATCTTTGAGTTGTCCTTTTCTCTGCCTAAGACTAATTGCAGAGCTGCTATGGTTTGGATTTTGAATTTCCCCAAAACCTCAAGTGATACAGGCTTGGTTGGAAGTTGATGGGCTTTTTGGGAAGGGATCAGATCATGAAGGTTCCAACTTTAAGTAGTTCAGTCCCTTGAGGAGATCCTAATTTGAAGGCATCCTGGGAGGTGGTGGAAACAGGAGGTGGAGCCTTGATTCAAAGGGAGTGCATCATGGAGGTGCGACCCTGGGGACTAATCTGGTCCCTGGCCTCTTCCTCGCTGGCTCTTCCCCCTCTCTCTGCTTCCTGGCTGCCTTGGGGTGAGCATCTTTCTTGACCCCACTCCTCTGCCCTGATGTTTCCACCTCACTACAGGCCTGACAGGAACGAAGCCAACAGACCATGGACCAGAACCTCTGAAACTGTGAGCCAGAATAAACTTTTCTTCCTTTAAGTTGATTTTCTTGGGCATTTTTTCACAGTGATGCAAAGCTGGCTAACCCAAGGGCCTGCATTCCACAAATTTGCACTGCATTGTGTGCTGAGAAAACAGTGGCTTTACAATACGTGGTCCTTGAGCCCAATGAGCTCAACAGAAATGAGCAGAAATTCCTAGGTCAAGCTCTGCGGCAATGAGAATCACTCTTTAGGAATATTTGCACACCAAACAGACATATTTATAAACATATTTTATAGGGAAATGTCACTAATAAGCTTCCAAAACAAAACAGGGATTGATCATCCATGTCAAGTTTGATGTTACTTACAATGAATTAGTATGGGCAAAAGAAAATATCTCTAATAATAATGATGCTCATTATAATAAAAACCTTACTAATTTACATTTGATGCTGTCATTCTAAAATAGGAATTCCCTTTTGGAGTGTCAATTAAGTTGACAAAATAACATTTGGAGTTTTATGCATAATTTTAAATGTTTTTAAATCTGAAACATTGCATGTAGTAGACACATTGACCTCATGATGTTGTATGGATCTAGAGCAATAAGCAAAGGCAGAGGACAGTTAGAAATTACAAGGACTGACACAGACTGAAGAACAGTACTAGGAATTAGGAGAGGTTTCCACTTCGTCACTCTTCTCCGTCTGATAGCTCTTACATATCCCAGACTCACGTGAAGCTCAGGACGTCAGCTGTTATCTAGTGAGTGCTACCTGCATGCAAGGTGCCGTGCTAAGCACCATTGGAAGGATTCAGAGAGAACCAGAGGAGGACTCAGATCGGACTCCGTGTGTTCAGAACATCGACCATAAATAAGAGCTCCGATGAGGATACAAATCGTGATAGAAGTAGTAGCATCCATTTCTTTTGGGACTCTAGAGGTAACATACAAATGAAGCCTTCATGGAGATGAAAGATTTGTATTATACGAAGCGGGCAGAAATATTTTACGTGAAGTGTGTGTGTGTGTGTGTGTGTGTGTGTTTGTGTGTGTGTGTGTGCATTTCCAGAACTTAAATCCCTACAGCAGAGAACATGCCTTTGGGAGAAAAAGAAGTGTCCTGCATCTCCTGGTCCAGTGTAGAGCACAAAAGGCTGATCAGTGGACTTATGGTGCTTGCGAGGACAGGCAGGCAAACTCGAAGGCAAACATCATAGCCAACTTCTAGGAGTGGCTTGAGTTGGGTAAACGCCTGGTGCATCTTCTGAGGGCTGCACCTCTGGGGCTGGTTCATAGGTAGTTTGATGCCCAGTGGACTGCACTGTCCTCTACTTGGGTTCTCTGTTCCCCATTCCACAGTCAAAAAGCAGCAAATTTCTTAAAGTAAGAGTTTCTTACCCCTTATAAGCAGTTGTTATTGATTTTGTTCTTTATCTTGGTTTAATTTCAACTGTAATAACTGTGACAGTAAAATGAATTCTGTGATGTGACCATAAAGAGGGAACAAACACGTTTAATGTTTAGTGCGTGCGCACTGAAATACTGGGGTAAACCATAGCACATTCTCTTTCCTGTTTTTTATATATAAATGTCAGAAACTAAGGATACAGAATTTTCTATTTGGGGAATATTTTTTCCCAAAGCAAAATTGCATTTTTTAGAGCAAAAGGACTAGAGAACAAGTGTTTTTTAAATATCTAATTCAAATGACTCACACATTGAGCAGTGTAGATATCCTCATGTGCCATTGTTACTTTGTGCTTTAAAATCTCTTTTGAGTAAACTCATTAGACCTCACTTTCCACCCAGCTGGAACGCAGGTGATCTCAGTCATCTTCGTTTCTTTTGCAAAAATACAAATTAGCTCTTAAGTTTGTAGAACTCATAACTGCAGCTCTTGAGCATACTTAGGTAGAATGTGAAATAAAATACTTGCTGATTCTTTAGCCCAAAGCATATTTCTTTACAGCTCCTCCATATGCTTTTCAGCTTTGAGAGTTTATATCTAGAAACTGACAATCTGTACTCTGGTGAGCTTTGCAAATGTGGTTCAGACCAAAGTCCTTACCGCCGACACTTGTGCACGGAATCCAGTAACTCTCTGGGGAGCCATTTAACTTGGAGCAACTACCAGTGAGTCTTGAAAAGAGGGCAACTGTCAGAAGACCCAGTGGATCAAGGTCAGGCAGATCAGCAGTGGTGTCTTATCTTCACACGGCCCCTGGGCTGGCTTGTGTAGGATGCAGCTGGAGCTCAGTTACTGCCATGCGTCTTGTGGGGTGAGGAATAAGAGTTTTAAAACCTAATGAATTTTGCACGGTGGTTTAAAACTCTTCCAAAAGTGGAGGACCAGGAGAGCAGATCTGTTTTCTTCTAAAGTTTTTGAAACGAGAAACATTTAAGAGGTTGATGTCCCCAGTGGTGTGCATGCATGAATGTCTTAGTCACTTTTCTCATCCCTGACACGATACTCAACACCCACAATTTAAAGGAGGAGAGGTTAATATTGGCTCACAGTGTGTAGAGGTTCCAGCCCATGGTTGGCTGGTTCCAGGACAGAGGCAGCAAGGTGGAAGGGCCTGCTGAGGAGGAAAGCTGCTCACCTCACGGTGCACAGGAAGCAGAGCTTAAGGGAGGAGCCAGGAAAGGGAAGATAGACTGTCCCAGGTCACACCTGCTGTGACCTGCCTTTTCTGACCAGCCCCACTTTCTACACCTCCTAACTGCAGGTCAGCTAAGATGACCCCATAATCCAGTCACCTTTTAAAAGCCCACCTACGATACTATGAGGCCTTGGGGGGACATCTAGATATAAACCTTAACACGGGATATAATATATATCACTTAAGAAGCATTTTAGAGAGACACGGCAGAGCAATAGCTTGCCCTGACCAAGGGCTCCAAGAGACTAGGTTTAAAATAATATGTAAGTATATGCATGCGTGTAAAATCATCACCAGAGAAGTGACCAATGGGCTGGAACTGTGGGGTTTATTTCAGCCCCAGAGACAGGAAAAAGTCTATGCATGAAGGAGAAAATATGCGAACTTAAGATCTTAGACTGGTTGTACGATGGTGTTGGGTCCCAGTAAAACCATTGCAGGTTGAAAGAATCTAAAAATGCATTTACCACACGTGATACTGCCTTTTTCTTGAGGAATAATTGCACACAGAGAACTGTTTCACTGTCAAGCAAACACTCCTTCCAGCCAGCTGGGATGCATACATGTCGAATGTGGAAAATCTCCATCTCCGGAAGTATATGTTGATCTGACTTCTGTTACTATATGTTGGCTTTACCTACTCTGGAATCTCATTGGAATGGAGTCACATAGTTGGACTTTTTGTTTCTGGCTTCTTTTTGTCCAGAATAATATTTTTGAGCTTCATCCATCTTATCGATTGTATCTGTATTCCCCTATCTAAATTCTGTTGCTGTATGAATATACCACAATTGGTTGATCCCTTGATAAATATCTGAACTATTTCTAATTTGTGCTACTGTGAATAAAATAGATGTGGACATTGTAGTACAGGGCTTTTGCATACATGTAATTTGATTTATTTTGTATAAATACCTAGAAATGGAATTGGTAGTCAGAATAGATCTGTGTGTAACTTTTAAGGAAACTGCCAAGGAGTTTTGCAAACTTATTGTACCATCTTCTACTTAAGCAGCAGTCTGTAAGAATTCTGACTGTACTACATCCTCAGCATCATTTTGCATTCTCCATCTTTTTCATCGAATCGTTCTAGTGGGTGGGTGTTGGTATCTCATTGTGGTTGCGTTTATATTTCCAGATGAAAATTACGTTTAATACTTCTTCATGTGCTCATTGGCCATTTGTTTACTTCCGTTTATAAAATGCATCTCATCAAGTCTTTTGACTGTCTTTTATAGTGTTTTTTAAATAATCGTTATTGAATCCCATAGTACTTTTTATATTCTGGATACAAGTCTTTTTGTCACACACGTGTTTTACAAATATTTTCTCCCATTCTGTCGCTCCTGTTGATTCTCTTGGTGATAGTTTTGGATGAAGGGAAATTTTCAATTATGGCCAAGTCCAAGTTACTATATAAGGTTTTTTAATATTTCCTCCTTTCTGTGTTCTCTTTTTTAAAAAATTTATCCTTTGTTTTAATCACTTTTAAATATCTTGCTAGTTTGAGGTAATTTTAGAAAGACAGAAAAGTTGAGAAGAAAGTACAGGTGTTCCTCAATGTATGATGGTATTGTGTCCCCAAAGAATCATTGTAAGTTGAAAGAATAAAAAAAAAATATTTACTATGCCTGACATAACAACATCACAGCTTAGTAACACAGTCCTCTGTAGAGCGTTTGTTCATTACCCTCCTCCCTCACTACCACTGCCCCTCGTCTGGAGGAGTGGAGTGTATGGCTAGCCTTAGAAAAGATCAATATTGAAATATTGTTTCTACTGAATGTGTGGAGAGTTTGCACCATTGTGAAGTCGAATTATCATATGTTGAACTGCCATGAGTTGGGGACCTTCTGTACATTAAGTGCCTGTTTACATTTCACCCAGCTTCTCCTAAAGTTAACGTCTCACATGACCATAGTTCAATTACTGAAACTAAGAAATCGGCCTCGGTACACTATACATATTCAGTAAATTACAGACCTCATTTGAACTTTACCAGTTCTCCCCTCATGTCCTGCCCCAGAATCGATCCTAAGACCATGTGGCATTTAGTTGTCATGACTCCTCTGTTTTCCCCAATCTATGATTGTTTCTCAGTCTTCCTTATCATTTATAAACCTGACACTTTTGAGAACTACCCCCACAATTTTGTAGAATACTCTTCGATTTTTGTTTATCTGAATTTTTCCTCATGATTAGACTGCGATTGTGGATTACTGGGAGGAATTAATCCTGCATAAGTGAGGTACTCTTCTCATTGTTTCTACTAATTTTTTGTTTAATGTTCAGGTGTAGGATTGCCTCAAATTATATCTTTGTATACTTTCTGAGAAAATCCTGCTAAATCCCCCTGTATATATTTTATTGCTCTGCAAATATAACACAATTGGTTGTTCCTGTAATGGGTATCTGGACCATTTGTAATTTTGATAGTTTGACTGGGATGGTATTAAATCTTTACATCAGTGTGAGGAGAATTGACATTTTAACACCATTGACTCATCCAATCCATGCATTCATGGTCTATCTCTACATTTTCTTAGGTCTTCGTTATTCATCCAGTAATGCTATAGAACTTTTCATATAAACAGCTTGCGTGTCTTTTGTTAAATGTATCCCCAAATATTTTATATTTTAAAGTTTTGTAAAAAGTACTCTTAGCCATTTTTATTGCTAATATGAAGCAATAATTTTTAAATTATTTTTAATTGAAAATTCCATTTGTTTAATAGATGCAGAGTTATTTAGATTTTCTGCTCCTCTGTGGGTAAATTTTGTCAAGTTGTATCTTTCAAGGACTTTGTCTATTTCAACTAAGTTTTAGAATTTATTGGCATAATGTTATCTGTAGCGCTCCCTTATTCTGCTTCTAATTTTTATACAACTTTTAATGATGTCCACTTATTTATTCTTAATATGGGCAATTTCCACTTTTCCTCTTTTTTAAAATCTTGATCAGTATCACTAAATGGTTATCAAGTTTATTAACTTTTCCAAGAACAAACTTCTGGCCTTGTTGATTTTTGTTTGTTTGTTTGTTTGTTTGTCAATTTTCTATTTCATTAATTTTGTTATTTTTATTATTTTCCTATATCTATTTTGTGTTTAATTGAGAGAACTCTATTGCTTTTAGCTTTTGCCTTAAAAGAACTACTAGTTGGTTGTCAAGGAGGAAAAAGAAATTAACTCATATGAACTACTCTTCTAATGTGGGATTATTACTTATTAAAACTATTGCAGGTAAATTGAACTTAATATCAGTTTTCTAAACATAAACAGAGCATACCTATTAGACCTAAAATAATTTAAACAGGGATGAATGTCCTGATTTTAATGATAGCTCCCTAGAGGATTGGAGAAATTTGTAGAAAAAGCCATCCCATATTCCATAACTCATTCTGGAATTGTCAAAGCAGCACCTCCAGAAATACATATACAAGAAGGCACACAGCAGATCTGCTTCACACAATTAAATTTATTTGAATGTCGAAATTTTACGTATCTAGTTTTAATTGTTTGATCATGGGCATTGATGTGGGAAATAGGTCATTACACTTGAGATAAACATTAATAGTTTTATGCTCACGATTCATCTATAAAAGAAAAATTAGGTTCCCCAAATGATTTTTATCCACGTCTTTTATGAAGGAAACTACTACAGTGCAGGGAAATGATTCCATACTATTATGGGGGAAATAATGATTATTGACGATATTCAGAGAAAACGAGATAGTAACTTAAGATGCACCATAAAGCAATAACAATAGTGTTAGGACTGAGAATACCTCCTGCTTTTCAAAGCATGATAGCCAGGCATTTTCATGCCCCAGATGAAAATCACATTGCTGTGGAACTTTAGGGGAAGATATAGTGTTTTATGCAAAGGTGGCTTGGATGGCAAATAGGACATCCATGTTTAGTCTTCATACTAAACTTTTTCTACTGAATTTAGGATTTTTGTTGCTGCTATTTTTATAATAATTTCTGAAACTGAGATTGAAACATGGACGTTTGGCCATTAGAAGCTACTTCTATCAGTTTTGATTTCCAGTAACGCTTGTACCCACCCTTCCTGTTGGGCTGAATCGCCTTCACTGTAACAGTCACTGGACACTTACTTGTGTCTGTCTACTTCGCTCCATAAATATTTGTTGTCAGAATGAATGAATGAATGTGATCACCTGCAGTTGTTAGTGAATTAAAGATCGATGCAGTTAATATTACAAACCCACCACCAGGTCAGATGCTATTCTCATAGGGGCACCTTCCTTGTGGAATGCGACATCCAGACACTATGCTTAGTGACTTAAGCTGCTGTCCTCTCCTTCCGAGTACTGCAGACCTAGGAACAGGGCAGTGGCCGTGCTCCTTAGTAGAGTTTTTAAGAACACCAAGGGCGATGAAGAAATTATTCCTTACATTATCATCTTAAATTATTTCAGATTATTTTAAACAGCCCGAGATAAAGCCAGGATATATCAGACTTTGACTTCCCTTTCCTTATTGTCACTAAAGCAAGATGGTGTTTTGAAAAAAAATTTTTTATGACTTTGACATTACCATCCTCATAACCCAAAGTTACCCAGCAATGCGAAGGGCAAGCCAGGAAGAAAAACAACACTATCTTTTGTTTTGTAACAGAAAGATATTTTGCAACCAGAAGATATTTGTGATATTAAGAGAGAATTGCTTAATTAAAGGACCAGTAACTTATTTATTCCCTTTAGAAAACGACACTGAAAGAGAAAAGCTGATTTTTTTTTCCTTCCCCTTTTTTTCTATTGGAATTGACTAGGCATTAGCATGTTACCATTCAGTTCTGTGAGAATTTGTTAAGACTTTTCCCTCTTCACAGGATTTTTATTTCTGTAATATTTTCATATAGCAGCCGAGTAATAAATACCCAATGGAATTTTTGTGCGTGCTCTTTATTGGGTAGATAATGCAATGTCCTTGTCAAATAGCAAACTACTTTCCATCATTTACTTTTTTACTAGGGAACGCTGCATCTTGGGCGGAAATGTAAATTAGTTGGTGTGGAATTCTGCTCACTGTTAATGAGACAGATACCCATTGCTATCATCTATAATCAGAGTATTTGTAAATTCTGCTACTTTGGGGTCCTTTTTAATGTCAGAAAATCTGACAGCCCATTTGGAAATCGTCACAGGATCATAAATTCTCATGATTCCATAATGTGCAATGTGGTGCTGTGAGAGGCCCCCCGGTGGTTGTCACTTCTCCTAAAGAGCGTTGAGTCTGGAGAGCACGGAAGGGAACAAGGATATGACTCACACGAGAGAGTATGTAATGGGCGCTCTGCGTTCCAAGTGTGTAGAGCAGAGAGGATGCTTGTGAGTGTGTGGGCTCTCTTCTGTCTGTCTGTCTAGACCCCTCCACCAGCCTGGTGCCTGAGAAGCCCCCTCTAGCATCTGCCAGCCTCTCCTGCCCTCTGGCTTCTGGATGAGTTCAGCCAAAGGCAGCATCATCAGGAGACCATAGGAAGGGAGGGGAGGGAGATGCTGTCTTCTTTGGGAGCCCAGGGCTCTGGTCCTTCTCACCAAGGCCTGGTTGCCGCAGTGTCCTGTGGTTCCCTGCTCCCTGCATTGTCCTGTAGTGCCATGTCTGAGGCAGGTGACATTGATTTGGTCTGTTACTGATGGTGTGAACATCATTGCTTGGTGAAAGGGGTGTCTGCCAGGTGTCTCCCATGAAGTTGTTAATAAGTATTGCTGACCAGCATCTTCAAGGCCCTGTATACGTCTTCTTTCTTTCACTGGCTAGTTTTAGCATCCGTTGACGGCACTTGTGTGAGTCAGTCATTACACTGGTGACCTTCTAATTGCTTCATGACTTCTCCATTTATTAGCTGGCATTCCTCTGTAAGAAAGACCTTTCTCTTCTATCCTATTTATCTACTCAATCAATATGAACTCGTGGGTTTTTATTTTATTCAATAGGTTGTTGATTCAATAATCGATTGTTCCCATTGTATGTTCAAATTTCCCCAGATTTGGTCAGTGAGAGATGCCCTTCAAGCTGGTTTGCCTCTTTAGTTGAGGTATCCTCATTATTACCTTTTTTAAGTACAAGACATTCTAGAATCTTTTTGTAATTCTGCAACTCCAAATCTGGAGTTAGCCAGTTCTCAAGGGAGCCCTGGGGGTTTTTTCGTTGCAGAAATAGTATTTTAAAACTAAGGTCTGTACTCTGCAGATTACCACTGGAGTGTCATTGCCTTTAGGCCTCTTCACTGGAGAGAGCTGGACTGTCTGTGTGTGTGTGTGTGTGTGTGTGTGTGTGTGTGTGTGTGTCGTATGTAAACAGACATATATAATATATATAAACATATACACAAGTCTCTATTATTTGTCTACCTAGCTAATTCATAAAAAATAAATTTTCATACTGACATCTCGAATTTCAATCAGCCCCACAGGATTTGTGCTAGCCTTCCTTTTGTATTTCTCTCTATTCTGACAGTGAGGGACCTTATTCCCATTATCTAGAATGTATTTACTTATTTGCTCAGTATTAGAATACAAAGACACACATACAAAATAACTGCAAAGTTGCTAACCAATACTACAGTGAAAATCAAACCTATCTAGAACCCAATATTTGTTTACTATAAATCTTATATAAAATTCCTGCTATATATAGAGGTACAACAATAAGTATAGCTAAATAAATCACTGTCCCTGCCATTAAATCACTTCATCTCTTCCTCTTTCCCCTCTTAACTGAAGGAGTGAGATAACCCAGTACTTATCAGAACACAGGACAGAGCTCTGAGTCCAGGCTGTCACAGCACAGGGGGTTGTTGGGCAGTAAGATATTGGGGTGCAGATAGAGGTTTCCTTTCCCTTCCCTGTTGTGGTGCCACTTAGCATTTCCCTCCTCAAAGGGGACAGCCCCCCAGGTGCCCCTCTGCGCTGTCCTCCCAGGGTGTGTCTGGGTTAACTATTGCAGCTAACAGTCCACCTCCAAACTTAAAATAAAACGTCATCATTTGTTTTGCTCATGGCTATGCATTTTTTTTTTTTGCACAGCAGAAATCAATCCCTGATATAAAAATAGTGAGCCCAGCATTTCTTCCCGTGTGTTATTTTTGAGGATGTGTACAACCCTGTCAGATTTTGACTCTCAATGAATTTGCAGTTTCTTGATTGAACGTGTAGCTCTGTGTCTTTCTTTCATGCCCCAGTGATTTCTGATCTCAGGGCCTGATTTAGTGAGAAATAAAGCTACGTTTACTCAGGTTAAAAACATGAGCTTTTGAAGGCTCTGGATGAATGGAAGCCACCTGCAAGAAGAAAGATCTTCACTATCAGTGATACAGAGAAGGTGTTTTTTGGGTCCTGATGGGAGCATTCAGCATAGTTAGAAATTCAAGGACATGTTGTAACAAGTCATGCGGTATTCAGAAGGACATGTGCTCCAAAAGTGTGACTTCTAGCTAATAATTTTTACCAATTCAAATTACCAAGTGGCATTTATGGACTGTGTTTGTCATCAAGCATAAAACTTTAGCTCAATGTGAACTATTGATCGTTAGTTTCACAGGCACGTTTCCCTCTGGGTCACAGCGCATTTTTGCTCTAAGCATCTAATAATGCTAGGTTCTTATGTCAATACCTAGAGCAGTCTTTCTTTTTGGGTCAGTCCCTTGTGAAATTGGGACTCACTGTTCCTCAGCAGTGTGAACACAGGATTGTTCTTTTTTGGGCGAGAGAGCAGTGTTTTAGTCCCACTGACCTCGGCCTGCCTTCTGCGTGCCGAGGAGCCATGTTTCTGAGACTTGGTGTCCGGGCCGGAGATGGGTTCTCCTCCCTTTCATTTGGGCACTTTTCCCTGGCAGTTGTTATTTGATTCTGGTAAATTCTGCCACTCTTCACAAGACAGGCTGATGAATCATCAGAGAAGTTAACCTTTACGAGTCAGAGCTTCTAAAACGTGCAGCTCGTTTCAGATACCCAGTTCCTCTTAGAATATGACATCACATCACAGCTCCTTAATACCTGGCAGAGTTGGAGGGCTTTCCTCGGTGGTGGCACATCTGATTCACTACAAGTCTGGCCTTCCCGCATCTTGGCTGCCATAACTCAGTCCGCCCCTCTCAGGTGCCGCTGAGCATCCTTTCAGGGGGAAGACAGAGGTACAGAAAATTAGTTTCTTAAAGGAATATTTTGCAGATGATCCCTAACCCCAGCATCTGCTTATACATGTCGTTCAAGGGTTGATCAGTAAATTTCAAGATGAATCCTGGGGCACAGAAAGCCCCTACAGGCTACTGAACTTTCCTACCCAGAATTTTGCCACACCAGAGCGGTCAGTACCAGCTGTAGCAGCCAAGACCGCGTCTCTACCGCCCCTGCTTGGCAGAATGAGAAATGCAGATTGTTAAGTGGGCACTCAGGTTCAATTAAACTAATTGGCTCTGTGAAGGTAACCAGTCTATCATTTCCAGTCGTTTGTATTGAGTTGTTGAGAAGAATCTTTTTCTTATAAAAATCTTTCACTTGTATATGTAAGATCTTATAAAAATAAACACATTAAAAAAACCAGATCAGACAATGGTTGAAAGAGATTGGGATGTGACAGCCACCTGCAAAACCAAACAGACCTCTAGCACAGCACCTCCAGCAACACAGGTCAGTCTGCTGTCAGACAGCAGGCGGCTGGCGGAATAGGGGGACCGGATACGCCCCACTGCTGGAAGCCCATTCCTCAGCAGCTCCGACAGAGGCACCTGCTGCATTATTACACCGTGTGCACAAATCGAAAGCACGTTTATGCCTTCCTTAGCATTTAGGTAAAGCTTTCTTTTAAGACTTACTTAAACTTTATCAGTCATCAGAACAACCTTGAGCAGGGAGGCAGAAATGGAAGAGTCCCTAATTTAGCACTTGGAGAAGTGTATGATGTTAGCTCTGATTAAGGGATTCATCTAGCCAAACAGCAAAGCCACTCAGACCTCCTGACACAATCACATTTAACTTAATCTTCTAAACTCCAGTGCCATTCACATGTCACTTCTCCAGAAAAGGATGTAAGGTGACTTACCAAAACCATACAGCTGTCATAATGAAAGCCTGTAAATTGATTCTGGGCTTCCTGGCAGCTGAAGTGAAAAGGGAAACTTGAAAGGCTCCAGCGTCATATTTCCCTTACGTATAAATTTATCAGCAACTTAGGAGAAGCAAAGAGTTTCCGTACACTGTGGTTCGAGAGACAGACTCCTTTACGTCCTATTAGACACTGGGGTAGAAAGCAAGATAGTTTATAACATGCTGGCAACAACTAGCAGTTTTCATCCAGAAGTTTTTATTTCATCCTTTTGTACACACAGTGATTAAAATACTAACATATGGTGCAGTGTTGGTAGAAAAAGAGCACATTGCTCTCCCTCATCTGGATCTTTCATTAATGCTTTAGCATAATATCCAAATGTTGCAACTGAATATCGCCTATTAAATTGTTAATCAAGGCTAGTTTTTAAAAATCTACATGGGAATGAAAACAAATGCATAATAAAAGTGTTAACTGCCAATACTTGGTGAATAAATAATGAGAGAATAGTTTTTTATCATTGATTGAACAGAAACACATTTGTTGCCAAATCAAGCATTAGAGAGAGTGTTTCCCCTGCCTGTTATCATGATGCAGTTAGTATTTAGCGAGTGGTCTCTTTGGCAGGCCAGAGCATGATGGTTTTGCTTTTTAAAATCCGTATCAGCACGTGTTGTATTTCAGAGTTCATCTCAGACTGAATAGAGTGCTGCTATTCACGAAAAGGTCATTTTTAAACATCTTGTGATCCGTGACATGAGGGAAGGGCTGAAAACTGTTTTCAATAACACGTAGATAACTGGTTATTGGTTTTAGACCAATAGGCAAGAGGCAGAAGACCAACACAGATTAAAGTTATCATAGGAAACGGGAGAAGCCGGGCACGGTGGCTCACCCTGTGATCCCAGCACTCGGGAGGCTGAGACAGGAGAATCACCATGAGTTTGAGGCCAGCCTGGGCTACATAGTGAGTTAAAGGCCAGTTTGAATTACAGAGAGAAACCCTGTCTCAAAAATAAATAAATAAAATAAAATAAAATGGGAGAAAACGGGCAAACACAGGCCACCTGAATAGAAACCAGTATCAAGTGGATAGCTTTGTTAAAGACAAGATAATGCTGTATCACGTGGTCATGAGGCTTATACACGTTTGTTCAAGGCAGGATGGGCAGAGCAGAGCAAAACTTTCCTTGCTCAGAAGGAGGAAAATGAGTATTTAGACCTCAGCATGTGAAGATGGGTACAGCGATCCCTACACTGAATGCGCCGCATAGCATTGGTTTCATGTCAAGAGCAGCATTCCTCAGAAATTTCGAATCTCTTATTAGAAGCCTGAATCCAATATTTGCTACTCAGAATGAGAAAGAAGAGTAGCGAAAGCACCGCTGGCAGGCAGAAAAGTTATTCCAAGTCTGGGTGCGTGATTCACAGAGAAGCATTAATGGAACATGGCTTATTTAACCTGAAGGGAAGAATGAGCTTTTCTAAACTAGTATCTGAGGAGTAATATTTTGGTAATACTCAAAATACTTCACTTTAATCTAGCACATGGAATGCCTGAGTTTTGCATGAACTTGTTAATTATGTAAAATGATAAAATTACACACTGCAACAGAATTGAGCTAATATTAGGCGGCTTACACAGATTGTACAGACTTTTAACATCTTTCTCAGTGGCGTGATAAAGAGATGAGTGACTGCAAACATAGGAGGAAAGGTTGTTTTCTGTCTCCATTAAGGATAAAAGGAAGCCTGAATTCCTGGAGGAAAAATTACATTGTGTTTGTTGCTAGGGCTAAGTTGCTTGTCATCAAGGGGTCAAGGCAGGTTGCAGTCGAAAAAGATGGTGTTCTCAGGATGCCGCCAGCACGCGGTGTGAACGTAGACTCGCTGTGTGTAGACAGGTGTGAGCGCCCTGCAGTACCAGCGCCTGGCTTCCCCTCCTCATCAGTGTGTGTCATGTGGGGTCCACCAGAGGAGCAGGACAGTGTGAGACAGGGGCACATGGACATGTATATATAAGGACAGACGGACAGACAGCACTCCCGGTACAGCACTGAGTACTGGCTGGGCATGTCCCAACCCCCAGGATGGGAAGAGCAGGCTGGAAATTCCAGGTCAGGAGCTGAAACCGCAGTATATACGTGGAATTTCTTCTTTACGGAAGCCTCCTTTCTGCTCTTGGGGTCTTTTAGCTGATTATGTGAGGCCCACCCAGATGACCTAGCATGCTCTTTCCCACCGTGAGCTGACTGCAGACTTTAATCACGTCTGTAAAATTCCTTCCCAGCAGTAGCCCGGATGGAGGACATTTCTGTGTGGTTGGAGAGCTGGGCACTGTGTAGCCCTGCCGAGTCGACCTTCGCAGAGGGACAGGGGTGGGATCGGGCTGCCGGTTTACACACAGATCCTCAAGCCTCCGTCTGGTAGCTGGGAAGCCCGGAGTCTGAAGCTCGGCTCTGCATGTCTCGGTTCTATTGCTAAGAATGTTTCTGAACTCTGCTTCACTTCCCCAGACATAAAGTGAGGTCAGTAGTGCTGACCTTGTGGGGCTCTTAGGACTCGAACACCCCAGTATCTGGCATGATATCGTCCTCCTCATCGTGACCATCCTAAGACCTGGTACACTCATGCCTAACATTCGGCATGAAAAAATACAGTTAAGGGGTGGTTACCACTGTCTGGCAGATTTGAAGATTTGCAGGCAATTTAGAGCGCTTTCTCTGCATATCGTTTGGAATGGCATCCAGAAATGTACAGATGTCCAACGGCCAGCTGGCTTAAGGAGTAGGGAAGCGGTCAGACAGATTATTTCGGTGTTGGGACCTATGAGAATTTCTTTCCACTTAGTCTCCACCCACTTTCATCAGGCCTGGTTTTAATATTCTTTTACTGTGCAGAACAAAGATTATCAACTTATCAAATACAAGGAATGAATAAAAAAGCATCGAATGGGAATAATTCTCCGATGGCAGTGGAGGGAGTGATACATGGTAACATCTGTATGAATATCAAATGGAGTCATTAGGATCCGTGCCGCTGGTATGAGCTCCAGCTGAATTTCTAATGATGGGGACTCTTAAAATAATGTATTACTGAGGGTGTGTGGAAGTGGAGCGCTTAATTTTTCAGTTGGTTTATTACAGCCCTTAACAAGCATGGCTGCTAGTAAGTAGACAGTTAAATTAAACTCATGAATATCTGTTACAGTTTTTAAATGTAAAATTGAAACAAAAGCCTGGTATGCTGCTTCTACCAATGAATTGAAATGCATGGAGCACCTCTGGCCAAGAGTCTGGAGCTGGGAATAGAGAGGGGACATGCAGAAAGCCCGTGTGGCTCCTCCCAGGCATGTCCCAAGGATCAGCCTCTGAGATGCTCAGGAAAGAAATGACTCCCGGCATGATCTTCATTTCCAAGCAAGAGAGACAGAGGGGGAGGGGCAGGCAAGACTCACGGACAGAGAATGTGTGTAGGCCACCGTCCCTGACCGTCTGTGTGGATGATCACTGTGACCACAAGGGCTATTGTGTGAGTTTCCATGGGAAGATTTTCCCCAAACGCGAAGAGCTAGGCCCGCAGTAACTTGCATAAGAATCCACAGGGCAGTGCTGTGAGGACTGGGACCAGCGGGGGCAGATGCAGAATCATCAGAGTCCCGCGGAAGTGTAGGCAGCGTGGTCCCCGACCGCGTCCCTGAGGTGCAGCCCACAGGGGTCATGGGAAGGACTCACACCCTGGACCTCAGAGTAACCAGGGGAAGAGGACCAAGCGGATTGCTTTAGTGTCGCGGAGAGTCTTGCAGGTTCCTGGCTTGCCGAGCTGGCTCTCATGCCAGTTGTCTTCTGCTGTCCAACAGGGAAAGAAAGGCTTCTGTGAGTCCGGGGAAAGCAGCAAAGGCAAAGTTGATCACTTGCAGTGAAGAGAATGGATCAAAGCAAAAAAAAAAAAAAAAAAAAAAAAAAAATAGTCCTCCTTTAATTAACAACTATAGGAAGCAACCAAATCAGAGCATTAAAATTTTAGATTTCAGGACCTGATGTTGCTGTATCAACTGGTGTTTGTCTCACTAGACACTGAAAGGAAACAGTGTAAAATAAATTAATTCAAAGTCACACAAAAAAGGGCCCCAAGCCAGAGTATATTTTTAGACAGGCCCTGCCATCTAAATTTAACTCGGTAAAATTTGTTTATGAGTGTCACCCTATCCAACCTTTAGAAGCGAATGATTTGCCATTTAATGGGAGATGTGCATTTTATTGTAAAGGCGGGGCGTGATGTCCTTGCAGAGTTATTCCCCGGAGAGCTAGACCCTGCTTTCCACTGTGTACTGAGTACGGAGGAGACCAGAATGAGCTCGGACCCGAGAGACCCAGCATTTTTACACGAAGATCAAGCCTTGGGGAAGTCACAGTTTCTACTCACAGTCGAGGGTGAGATGGAAAAGCGCTCCAGGCTGACATAGCCAGGATCCAGTTCAATACTCATGAGCCCAGGGAGGCAGGACAAATGAGGAAGAAAGGGTCAGGGTTTGCAGAGGAAGGGCAAAATTAGCAAAGACGGTGTGGAAGACAATTGATTAAAACTTGGCAAATTTAAGCAAAGAATGAGATGGTATTGAATTCTTTCTTCATAGAGAGAAATGTTCTCTGCTGGGAATGTCTTAAAAGAATGTCGGTTAAAGAAGATAAATAGAATGGAGGTTCCCATGATCTATACAGGGAGAAGATGTGCGATTGGCAGCATCAGCAGGTTTTTAGAAACTGCAAACAGGACATTTTCCCTTTCAAATGGATGTGGTTCAGAATATAAGCCTATGAGATGTTCAGCCACATTAAAATATTCCAGACCTGCAAAATACGCTGGATATAATAAGAGCTTAAAGTAAAACTCACAGAATAATATATTGTACAATATATCAGAATAGCTCCAAGGTAGGACAATTGCTCCAAGATCTACTATTTAAAAAGTCATTAAAATTGATTTATGATATTGTGTCTTAATGTGATATATATATATACTTAATGGAAGCCTGTACAAGAGTTATTATTTAAATACTGTTTCCTAAACTGTGATTTTAAAGAAGAGATAATTTGGTATATGAAGCAACTACACGTTAAGCATTCCTAATCTGAAAATCTGAAATCCAAACTGCTCCAAAATCTGAAACTTTTGAGTACCAACATGACACCACAAATCTGATAGGTCAGTCTATACAAACTTTGATTCATGCCCAGAACTACTTAATATAAAATTAACTTCAGGCTGTGCTTATAAGGTGTAGATGAACTGTAAGTGAATTTTGTGTTTAGGTGGGGGTCCCATCTCCTTGTGTATAGGCAAATATTCCAAATCTGAAATCTGAAACACTTCTGGTCTCAAGCATTTTGAAGAAAGGATACTCAATCTGTGCTACTTTTTAAACATTTGACCAATGCTTACCCTTTTCATAATTTTTATTTTTAATGTGGGTACCGGGAGTCGAACTCAGGACCTCATGCTTGCCAGGCAGGCGCTTATGCCGCTGAGCTATCTCACCGGCCCTATAATTTTTAAGTGGAAGAAAGCTATATATTTTATTATGTTTCAAATATTCACATATTATCTTTTCATGCACTTAACAAATACAGTTCTACTCTTGCTAAGCCTTGTCTTATATGCAGGGGATAAAACAGTGAAAGAAGTCTGTGACCGTTATAGTATTGATTTCAAGATGCACATTTTCTCACATTTTTAACATCTCTAAAATAAGATCATGTCTCATAATGTATTATGATTCATAATGTGGTGAGAGAAGATTTTTTTAATAATATACCACACAAAATCGTAGTATATTATAGTAGTAGCATCTAAGAAGCTTTGAAATTGGATGTAATGACACAATTATGAACAATTGTAATTATACACCTTTATGCTTTTATACCTAAGCAACTATTTTTACTTCTTCATATTTATTTAGAAAACTGAGGTTCCTCTACCAAGAAACTCTTTTTTTGTGCCTCTAGAGTTGGGGGAATGGCTCTAGTATAGAACACCGTGTGTCCTTGGTGGTTATAAATTAAGAGTAATGGAAAAAAGAAAACCCTTGAATTAGTAGGTCTAGTGGGGTTCAGAAGAATATAAATGCTAAACTTTCCCATATTTCTTCCTTCGTTATGCATGAGAGGTTTTTCAGACAGCTTCACCATCTCAGCATTTGTATTATGTGGGACGATGGCGATATGTAATGTGTATGTACATATCTTGTGTCATTGTTTTTTCATTGTGTTACATTCTGTGACTAAAATCAATTTACTTTATAATATTGCTTTAAGGAAATCCAATTACAGAAGTCTGGATTTTTCAAGAATGTTACATTTCAAGGCTGTTCTTCCCTTTGAACATAGAATTTGTTCAAATAAGACATTTAACATCACGTGTTGCATGCCACTTCCAGATTTTAAGAATTTACGGCATTATATATTTTATACTGTTTATTAATTTTGTACTTTTTTAGTACATGAGCTTACAGTTTAAACAGTTGTGAGCAAATATACTTCCAAATATATCTAAAATCCATATTTGATGAATAGCATTAATGGCCATAACACACAGGGAGCAATCCGGAAGAACCTTTCTGTCAGACTACAGAGAAAATGACATCCAAGCAGAGACTTACGGGATGGTCAGAGGGGGAGCAAGACATCTGTAAGACCAGGAAATGTAGAGGAGGGTGGAAAGAGTTTTACATGGAGCTGATGAGAGTTAAAGGAGATGGCACAGGTCCAGATCATGAAATAACCTCTTAGCTATGACAGGCAATTGTCCTTTGGTTCTGTGAGCACTGCCACCAAAGTGTGCCAAGTGGGGGAGCTGTGTGACCAGATAGAAAGATCTCTGTGGCTACAGTGAGAGAATGCACTTGCGTAAGTGAGCTTCCTGTTCCTATAATGAAATGCACGAGGCAATTAGCTTATAAAGAGGAAAGGTTTGTTTTGCCTCACAGTCCTTGGCATTCCATTCCAAGATCAGGTGGCACTAATGCTTGTTCCTTTGGCAAGAGCACCATATCTTGGTTGGAGTGCATAGTAGAAGAAACTGCTTACATCTCAGAAGCCAGGAAGGGGGAAGAGAGAGAGAGAGAGACAGACACAGAGACAGAGAGACAGAGAGACAGAGGCAGAGACAGGCCAGTCTCTTTCAGAAGTATGCTCCCAATGGCTTAAGAACCTTTCTTAAGGACCCTCAGCTCCTAGAGGTTCCCAGCACCTCCCAGTGGTACCCCCTGGGGACCAAACCTTTAATATGAGGACTTTTGAGGGACACTGCACATCTTCATACCACAGCACCACTGGAGGAGGAACAGATGCAGGGACTTAATGGCAGCCACAAGACGAAAAAGAATAGAAGAACAGCGAGACCAGACACGGAAGGAATGGTGAGGTATCTCTGGAGACAGATCGTCTACAGAGAGACCTGGGGCAGAGCTGGATGTGCAAGAGAAACGAGCAGGTTCAAGACTGACTCCATGTGCTCACCTTGGGCAGCCCGAAGGGGAGAGGTGCTGATCTCTGACCATGTGTAGGAAAGCAGGTTAGGAGGTCAAAGTAATGAGCCCCTCCAAATGGAGAAGGCCCGAGGCTGGGGAGCAAGAGGAGAAAGCAAGGGGTTAGCGGAGCAGCAGGGTCTGCTGTTGATAAGGGGGAGACAACCAGGTGGGGAAAATGAGGTCATTGCACAACCCAAGTACCCAGATGAAGGCTGCTGGGTCACGTTCAGGTTTTCGGTAGTCCAAGGACACAATGCGCATGGATATGCCACTCAGGGCAGAGGAATAGAAAGCTCAGGTAATCAGGTTTAGACCATTGAGAAGACAAGCCCAGGAGACCTCAGAAGAACTGAGAGGAAGAAAGGAGAAAAAAATCTCAGCAAAGGTAACTTTGCCTTATTCCTTTGGTGCCGTAATATCATGGAGGCTTTCACAGTGAACTCGTAATCGGATCACACATGTGCACACATGCACACGCATGCACGCACTGTTTCTTCACGTGACATGGAGGGAACTGCCAAGAGGGGCACTAATTTTTACCAGTTTGGGGCTGATCCTGTGTCTCCCACCCTTGAGAGGAGAAAAATGAGCACCATTGTTCCCTCCGTGGACTCCTTCTCGCGACCTGCAGTCACAGTGCCATGCCAGACCGCTTTCATGAAGATGGTCCAGACCTGCCAGCATTGTGTCATGGGCATTTCTCTCTTTGACTGTACCCATGGCTACCGCTCTGCTCCTGCCCAGGACAGCTGTAGCAGCTGCTAGAATCACATTGCCAATATCCTGTAGCCTTCACAGAATCCCAGGCCCTGTCCGGCCACCCAGACACTTCCGGTCTGTTTTATCCAGCGCCCTCTGTGTGCTGCTGGGCATCGCCCCAGCCCGCAGGAGATGCCATCCTTGTGGCACCTTGCCAAATGCTGAGCGGGACCCTGGGAAACGTTCCCTGGATGGGGACCTTTGAAGGCAACAGTGGTCCAGTGCTGGCATGAAGGAAAGAATAAAAAGCCAGGGCTGGTGAGTGGGCTCTGGGTAGCGCCCCAGAAGGCAGCAATGACGGCAGCATTCTAAGAGCCCGCATTTGGACTGGAAAGTTTGTTCATGTTTGAGAGTTCTTTCAAAGGTGACCCAAACCAAATTTCCAGTCTGTTACTCTCAGCGTCGGGATGCTGCACCATGCCCTGGAAGGCGATCATTTAAGCCAAGTGTTGACTTGATGATACTGTATGTCAGCAAGTGGACCCTCCATCACCTTGTTACCTGGCAAGGTGCTCACGCTGCGGTAAGACCTGGCCAGTGTCATGTCTCGTGCCAAGTGACTGCCTCTTCCCAGGGTTCCCACGCTTCCTGCAGTTGAATAAAAATTCTCCTGAGCCTTGAGACCCCATTACAGCCCTGATATTGCGGGGTCACTGCACCCTCGCGTTGAAATCTTTATGGGATCTTTGTGATGCAGTTAAGCGGTTATTGGTGTAGCATGGTTTAACAATAAAGCCCTAAACAGCCACTTCGGAATGCACCCCGTTATGATTTCTTAAAGTCTAAATAGCTGTACCATTTCCGAGAATACCTTCAACATATTCAAAGACGTTTGCCTACTTTAGAGACTCCTGACAGTTTCTTTCCAATTAACAGGAAAAAAATTGTTTCTCTTGCCTTTCTGTTTCAGAAGGACTTGGCTTGTGGCTTCTGTGTTTCTGTGACATGTGGCTCAAGCTTTTACCTGGCCCCCACAGAGTATGTAGTGAGTAGGAAAGGACACTTCCGTGTGGGTAGCTGTTATTGCAAGTGCTCAAATGTTAAGCCAATTGTGTGGCTTTCAGGTGGCAGAACTATCCGTTCTTTCTTCCTTTAAATCCTATGTCAGCGATATTTCTTTCATGATAACATTTATTTATCAAAGTTTATGCTACTTTGACTTTTTATAAAATACCAGTGAAGATAAATGGATCGATTGACCCCAGGAGCAGTTTATTTATCCCTTTAGTCACACTTCAGTGGTAAAATCAATACCCTTCTGAAATATCTGATATTACAGCAATGCCAGTAAATAGTGACATTCCTGAGCTATGTGCAAAGGGAACTAAAATTTATTATCAACTTAGATTTTTTAGTACCTGTATTGATTTTCCTGGAGATGCTTGTGAATTTTTATTTATCTGTAGCTGAGCAAGTGACCTTTGTTTTAGAAAATCGCAGTTTAAACTTGCCAACATTAGGGGAGTTGGAAGGACTAGTACATATTGTGAATATGGGATAAAAGAAGGAAAAGAAGGAGATGTACTTTTCCAGAAGTGTTTCTTTGTTTGTTTGTTTGTTTGTTTGTTTTCTTATATATTCAGAATTTTGCATTCTTTTTTGAGTTGCCAAAAACTAGACATCAAATTCACAAGGACATGAAAGACACTTGTGTGTCTGGCCCTCTAGGGGAAATGGCTTTTGCAATGGTCTCGTTTTGAAATTCACATCAGCAGAAGTTTGAGAGTAGAAGAGCTGAAGGCCAGAAGCAGGAGGAGGGCTCGGCTGCTGGTGGAGAGGAAGGGGAAGGTGGGCCACGGGAAGCGGAACTGGCCAAAGGGAGAACACTGGTCAGTAAGGACTGAGGCTAAGACGCGATTGCGTGTCCAGGGCAGAGAAGGTGGTGGTTCAGGAGAGCGTATCTAAGATCCGGTAGCCTGTGGACGTGCTCGTCCTGATTGTCAATTTCTCCTACTGGGATATGGAGAGAGCTAAACTTATAGTGGGACAGCAACATGGGATGTGGCCATGGGATGTCAGACATGGTCCCATCCCCCTGCGCCTCAGTGTCCTCAAACAGGCACTCCTTAGGCTTGGAGTGACAATTAAAGGACATGGTGCAGGGTGTCATTTGACACCATGCCGGACACAGGGCTGGAGCCCCATAAATGTGAGTAGTTATTATTTTGAAGATTGTCTAGGGGGAAATGTTGATCCATAGGAAAACAAAAGAAGCGAAGAGGACGAGAGCTCAGGTGTCTCGCACTCTGCAAACACTTTTCCTCATTGACGGGAAAGGGAGAAGAAGCCACTTTTTCCGTGATCCTCATGTAGCTTCATTACGCGCTCAGTGGAAAGCACAGGGCTGGCTGGAAATAGAAGGCCGTGGGCTTAGTCTGCCCGGCTTCTCAGATGAGGGCTCCAGCGTTTCTTAGAAGTTGATCATTTGAGAGGCTTTCTTTCTTCCTTTTTACAGTGAATGGGTTTTTATCAAATGGGGAGACCATAATTTTGCTTTATGATTCAGGGGCTTTTCAGTGGATAAAAATAATTTGCTGTGGCTAAGCCTTTTTTTTTTTTTTTTCACAGCAAAATACTTCATTATTTCTTGGCATTTGCCAACTACATGCTCATTCCTGGGCAAATAAAAAGGTGGAAGGAGCGCGTTTTGCTGCTAAAGGGCGGCTCATCGGAAAGGGTCTTGGAGGAATTGAAGAGGGCTGGAGTGGTATAGACGGGCAGCACTGCAGAAATGGGCCCAAGATAGAAAAGCACACTGAGGTCACAGAGCGAGGCTTCCTGAGGGGCTGCATAGGGCTTCGAGAGGTGGCTCTGAGTGGGCAGTGAGAGGCCAAGGCAAGGAAAGACAGAGGCCATCAGGAGAGGGTCCACACGGGATCTTCACTAATCAGTGGGCGGAAGCCACACCCCACACCCCCATGCTGCCACCACAGGTCCTGTGAATGAGTGTGAAGTGGCCTCTGTGTATATTCCCATCATCTCTGCAACTAGTTCATTCCTCAGTTTCATCCCTGTGAAAATCTGGCCAGGGTGACTTTGTAGTGGCAGGACGTAGCTGTATTTTTTTTTTAAAGACAAGGCAAATTAATTGCACATGATTAAAAGTTAAATTCAGAAGTGTACATGATTAGAATTTAGTTTGTCTGACGTGTGCTGCTGAATAGAAAGTTCCGAAATGCAGTTTCAGTATAGATCTAAGTTGTGTCTAATGATGATCAGATAGAATGGTGCTAATTTAATAGTAACTTAGTTGCATGCAACTCCATTGATTTTTATTGTAAATATCTGTTTCCTGTGACTTCGGTGGTTTACAAAGTAACCAACCAGCATTCGTTTCTGATGAACCTTTGCCCTACAATTGAAAAAAAGTAAAATAGTAAGTAAGAGAAAAGTAAGCCTTCATAATTTGTAGGGTGTACACGCAAAACAGTCCACATATAGCGGGAGGGTACAGCTGAGAAAGACTGTATTTTGACAGGGAAAAAATTATGCAGTGAAACATTTTTACTAGAAAATTTAAAGAATTTTAACTTGAATCTGCTTCGCCTTGGATGGAAACTTGTTGGGTGAAGTTTTTGCACAGGATTCAGGCTCTGACCTGGGAGAATTCTCCAGGAACCGGAAACACCTCCAGGGTGGCATCGCAGACGGGGCTGCAGCACAGGGTGCAGTGGGGTGCCATGGGCTGAGTGGTCCGTGTTGCTGGAGTTTGGGCTTCAGAGATGGGAAACTTCAGGAGCCCTGGTGCTGACAGGAAGTTCCTGGCCTAGAGAGTTGGCTCGTTCTGTGGTACACCGTTTCCTGCAAACCTGTGATAGCATGAAAAAGCCCCACCTGCTGTACAGTCAACGAGGTGTTTGTTAGAAACATAAAGTGAACAGTTTTCTCTTGCCAGATAATTTCTTGACCATATTTAGGAAAATAAGAGAAGGGGAAGAAGGGAAAGAGAGGAAAGAAAAATGAAACAGCCTTTAAAGCTGCTATCGAGAATATGCAAATGAGGTTTATGGCTTCAGTCAATTCACTGTAAATCCTCGCCCCTGCGGCACAGCCCTGTTCATGAGCAGATACACAAGTGAAGGCTGCGGTCCTTGTTCCACAGGAGCGTGGTGCAGTGCGGCCTCTGTGCTGGAACACACCTGAATTTCAACGTGTCGTCTTTCTGAAATCAAAGGCGTGTTTCTCCAGTGTGTTATTGAAATGCACTTTGACCTCAAAAATGTGAAATTTTTTCAAGTTGATTTCTGTATTAACTTTCTTCTCAAGTCTGGGAACATATTCTGGTGGCAGATGATAAATAGGCGCTGTCTTTTCAGAGTGTGATGTGGCAGTATCTTTGAACGTTTCAAAGCAGGAGTCCAGCAAGCCAGAAGCTCACTTCTAAGAACACCTCTGGCAGAAATAGCCACGCAGGTGCACCAAGAACCAGGAGGAAAACTGTCAGCAGCCTACACGCTTTCTTACATGAGAAGCCCTTCTAGAACGAGCAAACAGTTTGAACACCTGGCCCCCACCTTGTGGACGGGGTAATCTAATAATCATTCCCCCCACTGTTGAGCTCACAAGATTGTCTTTGGTGCTTGGGATGCCAGTGCACACCAGAGGATCGTCACAGTCTAAAGATCAGACGAGGGAAGCAGGTCATAATGAGAGTTTGCAGAGCAAATGAATGAAGGAAAGATGGTGGCATCTGTGCCCTGCTGTCTCATTCTTGTGACAGCCAAATATTGTTTGTTTAGTACCCATGAGAGCAGGTGTCTCTTGGATGAGATTCTGTGGTACAAAATAAAGCAGAACTTCTTGGAAATTTGCATCCCTAAATTACTGTTGTACGTGAGAATGTGTTTACTTGAACAGTAGTCTTAGTTTTACATTAGACTTGCGGAGGCGCCCTGTTTGTGTGAAGTTTGGAACATCAGCATCTGAGACATGGTGAAAAGCTATGCCAGATTCCCGAAGAAAATAAGAAATAGATGAGTAATTTTGAATGTGTTTATAGAGTGACCAGGACGTGATTTAAAATGAACTTTCCAGGGAGATGATGGCAGCTATCTTCTTGAAGCTGGCAGTGTTGAAATGTAGACCAAGGTCCAACCAGAAAGGAAAAGGGCTTCAGAAAATGATGCCAAAAAACCTACATCACGTAATTCAAATAATCATAGTATTAAATCAATAAGCGTGGATGTAAACCATGCCATATTCTCAGGCAATTCTGTAAATAGAAGAGGAATATGTTAGAGTAGGAGCCAACAAACTTTATCAAGAAAGGGTCAAGCAGTAAATATTTTGGGTTTTGTGGGCCATGTGGTTTCCATGACATTCTCAGCTCTGCCATGATGAAGGTAGCCCCAGCTATAGTGCACATGAATGAGTGTCCTTGCTTTCCAATAAAACTTTATTTACAAAAGCAAGTGGTGGGCCCATAAGTCATATATAGTACACTGATAGAGAGGACCACTCAAAAGAATGAAATAGTGTGGTTTTTCAACTTTTTACTCTCTTAGCCTCATAGTGTAAACAGTAATATGAGGTTTGGCCCATAGTTTTATATTTATTTTTCTGACTCTGGGTAAGCAATATGACATTGTTCCAAAACTCGCAAGAGTATTACTGCATTTTGAAGGCACTGAATTAATTGCCAAACCTGACCACAGGATTTTAGATTCACAGTCATTTTACATCTAGAAACCAATACAAATATAAAATGTGTGGACCCCAGGCATCTTTTGGTGTAAACTTTATTCGATGAATGTTACTACACATTGATTTCTTTAAGTGGCACTTATTTTTGTTAAGTGGCTAGTCTTATGGCTATGGAATTCAACTCATGAAAGCTAAAAGTTCAAACCAGTACCATTCTTGTTTGCTGAGCACTTATTATGGGCCGGGCATGACAGTGAATTCTTCAGTTCATCGTAGCAGCCACTGCAGCAGAGTTTGAAAGCGTGAACTGAATGTGGATGTGGGCGTATCTGAATCTGTTGGATGGGACAAGGCAGGAGTCCCAAAAGGAAGCAGGACCACTGCCCTAGAATCCTGAAAGCACCCTCCCCTTTGGGTGCTGCTTTTCCTGGTTTACAGACAAGGAAGCCAAAGCTAGGCAAGCCACTCCCAGGCCTCAGGTACCGAGGTCCAAACCTACCAGTGTGGTCCAGAGCCCGTTCTTCATGACTTTCCCGTGTGACCTCGTTTATCCAGAGCCTATAAGGCTGTATTACCGGCTTATAAAAGTGTATCATTTGGTTCTGAGAATCATGGCCTTATGCAAAGAGACCTGTATGTTTTCAGTATGGAATACAAGACTTTAAAGATCAGGAAACCTTCCATCTGGTCATAATGCAAGTCCTGTTATTCATAAATAAGGAAAATAAGGGCCTCTGCAGTGCAGGGCCTTGCCCATGCCAAGGCATGATAGCAGTAGAAGGAGAGCCTCGGCCTGCTGACCTGGTTAGTGCCCTAGACAGTCACTGCAGGAATTTAATGCAGCCTTGCTCTACATGGAACCCCCTCGCCTCCTGTGAACAGGCAGAATCATTCGATCAACACTGAAGGTAGCACATGCTGGGTGAGCAGGGAGCAGTGCCCCTCAGCTGTTCTTACGGGGGGCCATTCTGGCAGGAACCTCTGAGGCTGCCTTCCAGCCTGGTGTCCTGGGGCGAGGACATGGGCACAGGAGCTTGGATTTGGGAACAGGCAGACCAGGGCAGGGTCCTTTTAAGACCTCTAGGACAGTGGGCCTGCTTCCTTTGGGAAGCCTCACCTCATCCTATCCACCAGATTAAAATCCACCCACATCCCGTGTTCAGTACCTTTTAAATAAGTGCTTTAAAACTTTCCAAAAGACTTGTACAGTTTGGCTTTTAGAGTTATTTGACTCTGAGCAATTCATTTAATTCACAGTTGGTTTTGTTACCATCAAGCAAACTCAAGAATTCTTGGAACGTTCAAAAAAATCTAAAGTACATATTATTTTCAAGGGTTATGAATTGTTTTAAGGAATACTAAATATAGTTTACAAAAACTACCTAGTGGGCTTTGTAGGCACTTAGTTACCGATTTATTAATTTTGATATTCTAGCTTTCTCTTTTTATTTTGGAGCCCATATTATTTTTCCTTCTTCAGGTCTCAGACATTGGTGTGGCATTTTAGAAACTAGTAGGCCTTGAGGCTAGTGCCTAAGATCCTAGAGCGATCCTGGACCTGGATGCGCCATCCTGTCTCTACCACCTGCTAGCTAAGTGTCCATGGGAAAGGTGCTTCTAACCTCAGTATCTTCATCTGTGAAATGGGGATGACACCCCCATCTTGTGAATGCCTGCTTGCTATTGGGTGAAATATCCTTCTGCAGCTGTCCTCTATGTGTCCCAAGGACTGGGGCAGAGAGTTTGGTAGGCACTACCCTGCACCCAGAGCAGAGGGGTGGGGTGGGGGGTTCCTCCTTCACAGCTCCAGCTTCCTGCACAAGCTGGATAGGATGCTGCTGCCTTTCCTGGAGGCTGTGACCCTCTTGTGGCTGGGCTGCTCCTCCCTCCTATATGAATCATGTCTCTTTATTTGGTATTTTTCATGTTTTGGCATCTTGGGGCCTGGCTGACCCTGCAGGGGTCACCCTCTGAAGGCTGCCTCATTCTTAGCCATGGCAGATGACTGGCCTGCAGCTAAGAGCAGCCTTTGCTGTGCAAACCAACCAGTCTGGAGTCCACCAGGAATCTGTCACCTCCTTAATGGGGCTGTCGCACTCTGCACCCTCTCTCTGCCCTAATCCTGGCAGGTTCCCGGTGACTGAAGATAATCCTGATACTCCATGCTCTGGAATTCACTGAAATCATTCAGTGTAGCCAATCCTAAACTTGCCTTTTCTGCCCCACCAAATAATCCTGTGGAAAACACAACAAAAGCTCTTCCTCTCATGTTCTGCTCTCTTAACTGCCTCCTGACTCTCCTTGGTGCTTCCCTTAATGTCCTTCCCCAAAGGTGGCATGGCCCCCTGCTCCTGGGCACTGTGAGTGACAAACTTTCCAGTTTGTCACTGGTGGCAGTCAGTGGTCCCCTGGTGTGTTGTTCTCACCAGACCAGACCGGAGCGATAAGCTCCCTACCCCTCCAGCCCTGGGGGAGGAAACAGACACCTGTTCCGCTTGGGCCCCCCCACGCCCAGCCCAACGCAGCTGACAGGACAAGGATGCTGCACCTGGCAGGCCAGGGGCATGTGGAGGTCACTCCTACCCAGACAGAGGAGTTAAAGCACACCAAAGGCTATTCCTGCCCCCCTGCTGTTTGAAGGACAGCGGGGGCAGGGGACAGCAGTGTGCTCTGCATGCCTGAGAAGGCAGGGGCTGTGGGGAAGGGCTGAGCGCTTAGAAGTAAAATGCTCTTCCCTCCTGGCCAGCGCTGCTGCACACCCCGCCCACACGGGTCTGCCTGCTCAGACACCATAGCTGTTGTAGACAGCGCTTGCTTTATTTTTGTCTTAAAAGCACATCATCAACACACTGTGTCTTCAGCAGTTGCTAAAAGCTCTAGTATTTCTTCTGCCTTCTTCTTCCTCTCCGTTCTTTATTGTATTTCTGATTTTCAGTTGAAAATTAATACCAAAAACAAATTATTAGAAGTAAAGCACTCAAATATCCAGTCACCCTCAGAATCCCTAGGGGACAGGTCCCAGGACCCCCTAGAGGACACCAAACCCCATAGATGCTCAGGTCCCTTATCTAGACAGTGTGGCATTGGCACAGAACCTGCACACATCCTCCCGTGTACTTTAAATCATGTCTCGATGACTTAGGATACCCAATACAGTGCAGTGCTGTGTAAATAGTTATTATCCTTTAGTGTTTAGGAAACAAGGCCAAAACAAAAGTCTGTACATGCTCAGTGCAAATGCAGTTTTTCCCGATATTGTCAAACCATGATGGGATTAACCCATGAACCGAAACCCATGGATAGAAAGAGCCAATTGTCTACAGCGAGTTATTAAAACCCTGAACCTTCACCTGATCGCACATCCTGTCCATCTCCCAAACTGTGCAGAATCAAAGCCCTTCACCCACCATGACACGACACCTCTCTGCTGCCTCTGGGTGGAAGTGGCTGCCTGTAGTTTTCTGGAATGGTCACAGAGCGCCGATGCCCCGTGATTGCTCCAGCTGCACGCACTAGCACGCGTGCCACACTAACACGGAGTGTCGACAGGAGGTCAAGCATCTTCATCTGTGAAATGGGGGTGACACCCCCTTGAGTATGCCTGCTTGCTGTTGGGTGCAGTGTCCTTCTGCAGCTCTCTTCCATGCGTCCCAAGGACTGGGCCCTCAGCAGGGCCCAGAAGACCAAACAAAAAGCCCAGCTCTTTCACAGCTCACCTGAGGCAAGCAGAATACTCGTGTTTTCTGGTATATGGGGCAGCGGCAGATTTGCTATGAAATTAATCAGGCTTACATTTCAGGGCACCTGAGCCGCGTGATCCTCTTCCAAGACCCTGCATCTCATTCCGTACCCATGATTTTGCTTTTGTTAGAAAGATAGCTTTATAGCCTTTAAGGGCCCACAAAACCTGCCTCTGCCCCCACCCCTAGGGAGGGGCTATGGGGGTGTTATGTGATGTTTTTACTCCTTTCCTATAAATCTGTCATGAAGAGAGCGCGTGTCGAGACGACACGTGTCAACATCATTCAGAAACAATGGCACAGCACCTCTACTAATAAATGTATTTCACATCTATTATTCATAACATCTCAGAGGACGTGTGTTGAAACCTTCTGCTTTTCTTCATGAGGCTCAGATTTGTTAAGAATCTATTTGGAATATGAGAAAAAGAAAGAATTGATAAATTGGTGCTTTTATTTATAGGCACCATATCTGTCCTACTTCTAGGTTTTAAGTGGCATTTTTTAAAGGTTTGAAGTATGCAGTTGCATCATTTTTAGGACAGCGAAATTCCTCCACCTACCACTTGAAACCAGTGGAGACTGAGGTTCAGTTTTCTTACTTTAATGTTGTAAACCTCATTGAAAATGAAGATTCAGGAGGCTAGAAAAAAATAAACAAAAAAATGGGGCTGTGACCACTATTGATTAAGTGTCTCATTGGCTTCATTGTTCAGCCCTCAGTGGCCGCCTCGGCAGAAGGAGGCCCAAGAATAACATTGCTGACATTTCCCTGAAAAGATGCAAAGCTTTGACAAAGACAGCTGCATGCTTAAAAAAAGAAGATACAGTTTTGATGTACATGCTTTAGTCTTTTCAGAAGTGGGAGTGATTGATTAAATACATGAAAGACCAAGACTTCTTGAAGTTACGGAGGTTAAACGTCCAGCTGAAAGACTTGAAAGTCATTGTGCGATGGTGATTTTCAAAAACTGCACTACCCGTGCGATTTTAAAAGAGAAATTGAATTAGGAAGAAATAAAGGAATGGGTAATATAAGTAGGCTGGAGTAATTATAACATTTAATTTAATAAACACTCATTAAGTGAATAAATATTTTCACTTTTGTATCTGTGAAATCTTGAATGTGTATAAAATGTAGTTTTTAAATAGGATACAGAAGATGAAATGCTATTTTTAAATGGTGAGGTTCAAACATTACACATACGCTAAAGCTTCTGTTTAATTGACAGTTTTTATTCACTCAAAATTAGATATAATTTTGTCCTTGATGTCTGTGTTTTATAGGTGAACTGTCTGTAATTTAGCCCAACATTGCCATCATCTGCTCTCTTCATTTGTTTTAAAATTACAGTGAAGTTTTACAGTGTTTTATTTTTAGAGTTATGCCTTCCCATCCCCATGTTTTATTGGGTATACACTTTTTCATCCCGTGCTTTGAAACTGTCTAAAGTATGCTATTAGGCTTATTGCTCAAACGTGGGGGTATAGTTTTGACTGTATGTGAAAGTGTTTGGGAAGTTAGTAATACTGTATTTGCCAACTTCGATTATAAATCTTGAGGAGAGGTAGAGTCGTGTCTGTTATGGGTGTTAGGTGCAGCGTTAGGCACTTGCCCATTTGGAGTCCCGGCCCTGGATGGAAGCTTAAATCCGCCCCTCACAGCTGGGTGCCCTGGAGCAAGTTTCTTACCCAACTGAGCTTGCTTCGTTCACCTGTGAACAGAAGGTGGTAAAGGCCTGTGTCCCAGAAGTGTGATGAAGGGTCAAATCAGGTAAGTACGGAAAGAGCTTAGCACGTTGCCCTTTATGATAAGAACTCAATAATTGACAGCTATAATAATAAAAATAAGTGTTTATTAACTGCTGACCATAATAACTGGGATTTAATATACCTGTATCCCTTGCCTTTAAAGAGCTTATGTTTCCTGGTAAGAGTACATATATTTAAGTGATAATTATAATGCAATGTGATAACCACATTCGTGGCAGTACACACTACGTTATCTTGCAAACAGGGATATTGTGTGGCTCTAAAAAAAATTGACCTCACAAACCAAGCGGATTCTAAATTAGCAAGCGCAGTGTGAGCACTTGACTGAATAATCAGGTACTTAAAAGGCTCCGGGCCCGGAAGAGTTCATTGTCTGTCTCACCTAAAGCTGACTCCATAACAGTGCTTCCTGCCCCCTTGTAATCTTGTGTTTGCAAAAGGCAACAGCAATCTGTGCTTCCTCTTCAGCATGCCAGGATGGGGTCTCTGACAGACGCTGCATTTATTAGCTACTGTTTGCCTCAGGCCTCTGACATTGGGTTTCTAGAGATTGAGGTGAAACTGAATGTTACAAAAGGTTGAGGTTAGGGCATTAGCTCAGCTTTCTCCCGTCCACACACCCACTGCTTTTGGGACCCCTGCCCTCAGGAGAGGGCAGACCCATTTCTATTTCTAATGCAGGACAGTGATTGCAGATCAACTCCATGAAATAGTTCAGATGTCCTCTTTTTTTTTTTTTTTTTGTGGGTACCGGGGGGTCGACCTCAGGACCTCGTGCGCCAACAGGCACCCGTGCCACTGAGCGATATCACCGACCCCTTTTTCGTATGTGGGATCCGGGAGTCGAACTCGGGCCCTTGCGCTTGCAAGGCAGGCGCTTACGCCGCTGAGCCATCTCACCGGCCCCAGATGTCCTCTTAAGGGGAGATGGGATAAGTGCTGACATTTTTAAAATTAGGGGTAACTGGAAATTTAATTAAGGGAAGTGCATTATTCCCTAATACTAGATACGAGTTGAAGTAAATATATTTTAAAAGGTTTTTTTTTTTAAAAATTGAAATCTTTAAAACAATAAAACTTTTAGAGAAGTATTCCAGTTTAATATCCTATACATTTTTCATTCATACTGTTGCAGTCTTGCTCGATTTGCAAATCAAATGTGATGATGGCATTTCGTTCACAGCAGTCGTTCTGACATAATATACATCTCCCTCATTATCACTGATTTTATTTTCAGCTTGGCCAAAAAAAGAAATTCTTCCACAAAGCATGGTATGCAGACCTTTTTAAATGGCCTTAAGCCAGTGGACTTGAAGTCGAAGTCATCAAACTGGCAATTAACCCTGATGGCAAGTGAGCAGTTTTTGCATTTTTCAGGCAGGGAGAGGAAGCAGCAGAAACCTGGGACACTTGCAGCTCTGCTGCCAGACTTGGCATCATGGAAATGTGTCCAGGTAGCCACAGGAGGCTGTGGCATTGTATGGACCTTCTCTGTTCTGGAAGGAAGGAAGGAAGGAAGAGAAGGAGGGAAGGGAAGGACAGGGAAGGGAGAGAGGGAGGGAAGGAGGGAGGACAGTTGGCTAATGGTACCAGAGTATGAGTTTTAATTTAGCTGTGAGCATCTTAGGGCATCCACATGTTGGTAGGCAAAGGCCACTGTAAAGAAAATGTTCCCCAGCAAGCACTGGCCAGAGACAAGACAAAGGTTCTACCAACCTTAGCATAGCGCAGGTAGGAGTGTAATGATCAGACTGACCAAGCATGAGGCCAAGTGCCCCACCACGGGATCTTGTAAACCTTGAAGTAGGAGAGAGACGATGTAACAGATTAAAATGAGAACAGGATTGGATGTGGCAGAGAGTAAATAAAAGGTATTTCAAAGGAGGGGCTTGGTGTATTTTGAGGATTTAAGAAAGGGGTGGGCACATGGTTCGGGGCTCATTCCCCTGTCTCCCATCAATTATTAGAAGTAAACTGGATCAATAAACTTGCACTGTGTTCCCAGTGTCCAGACTGTAGAGGAAGGAACCAGTCTAGGTGACAAGTAAGTCTCCCTTACCTGTAAGGTAGCAAGACAAGGTAGATGAAGATGCCCTATCCTATGATAGATTCCAAAGTAAACTCTGTCCCCAATCTCAGGTCCATCCTCCACGTGGCCTCGTTCAGAAGACCCGAGTGAAGTGTTTGTTTCTCTCCCATGCTGGAGTCTAACACAGTGAATTAACAGACCCACCACAAAGCTAGTCTGTGGTCCCAGAAAAGGATCCCAAAGGGTCAATATCTTCTACTTTTAATAATTACAAGAGACTAAAGGTGGAATTGTCAGGGCTTAAAAGACCCTCTACCTGCTTTTGAAACTAACAAGTACTGTGCACAAACAGATTCAGAGGTTTAGAGTATCTGTGAGTCTCATGCTTCCTCTGCTGAAGGTGAGAGCAAGAAAAGCATTTTGAGAGGCTGAGGGTGTGACTCAGTGGTAGGGCGCTTTTCTAGCATGCATGGGGCCCTGGGATCCCTCCTCAGTACTGCAACAAACAAACAAAAAAGAATTTTTAAATGATGAAATTATTTTTTCGGTCCTTGCTGTGGATCTGACACTATGTTATGTGCAAAGTATGTTTATGAGAGATATAGACACAATTTCTACCATTGGGAGATTGGTAAGACTTCAACAGATAAAATGCTAAATAGCTCAGTAAGACAGGAAGAAGTATCAAGCCAGAAGACTATGGATGATGGGTTTTGAAGAGGAAGATGAAGAAAAATACTTTACATGTGAAGTAGGGCTTGAGCAGATCTGCAGAGGAAGAATTTGAGGTTATTTTATTTTATTTTTAATGGATACATATGTATATACTTATGGAGTACAATATGATGTTTTGATAAATATATGCACTGTGTAATGATCAAATCTGATAATTAACACATCCATCATCTAAAATATTTATCATTTCTTTTTGGTAATGAGAACATCGAAATCCAGGGGAAGTATTTGAGCCACAGTCTGAAAGACATCCCAGGTCAGAGGGATAACAGATTCTCCCAACAAGAATGCTCCTGAGTGTGTAGAAGGAAATGCCCAGGTCAGCCAGGCAGGAAGCCTTGGAGTGGGCTGCACAGGACTGGGCTCCAGGGACCATAGATTTTCCTCTAGGCCAGTGATGGCGAACCTTTTAGGGCTTTCAATGATACACACAGCCTGCTGTGGCACGCGTGCCACAGGTTCACCAGCACTGCTCTAGGCGATGGGGAACCACTAAAGGCTACTCACAATGGAAAGTGAAATGGTGAAAGTTTTATTTGAAGATTAACCTAGCAGGAGAATGTAGAGGTATTTGGAAGGATTGGGCAGCTGGCAAGCTCTAAGGGCATCATTTCTGCCTGAAGAACACCAAAAATGTGATAATGCACATGGGTTTTTCCAGTGAATACCCTGGCTGGAGGAAAGCGAATCCAAGGAACCCAGCACTCTAAGCCAGAAAAGTCTCCTCTTGGAGTTGGCCCAGGGGCTCTCCATAGTGGAAGGTGAGAGAGAGTGTAGACATATTCTGCTTTAAGTAGACATCCACCCTGGGAAATCTAGATTGATAAGCAAATAGGCATAGTGATTATAGTTAATAATGATGTAATGTATATTTCAAAATTGCTGGAAACAGATTTTAAATGTATGCACCAAAAAATTATAAGCATGTAAAATAATATATATACTAGCTTGACTTAATCACTCATCATGTATATGTATATCAAAATATCACATTAGAACCCCACAAATATATACATTTACAAATACTTCTATAATAATAAACGTGTCTATACCTTTAGTATCACACAGATTTAATAAAACAAGGTAGCATTTACCCTGACTGCATGAAAACGTCATCTTTTCATTTGCCTTATTAAACAGATGTATGCTATTAATTTCTTGTAGTTACTTCATGGAATAATCAAGTTCAGTATCCACATGATAAAGCCCTTGTAAAGAAGAATAGAGTCCCAACCATTTTTAAATGTGTAAAATTTTATTAACAACAATCCTTCCTTTCTTGCTAAAATTTATAATAACAATTTCACCGAGCCCTGTTTTTATTGTTACATATACCTGAAGCTAAATTTTCATTCCTACTGACTCAGTAGATGGCTCTCTGTTGATTTCAGATTTAAGGTGTTTCCATTGAGGAGGGAAAAGACGCTACCCTGAGGGTGAGAACAGGGAAGTGATAGAAGAAAGAGCTTGTGATTTTTCCTTCCCTCCATGAAATCATTGTTTGCCAAAAGAAAAAGACTTTTGAGAAATGCGGTAGCTCTCTTCCAAGTGAAATGGAAGGGTCACTCCAAAGATTAATGATTCTGAGATGCTAATTCAGAAGAGAATTTATTTTTAAAGGCGGAGATTTATTCTGAGCCGGAGGATTCTGAGTTTAGCTGGGGGACTAATGAAGCATGTATTTTATTTTGTGAAGTGCTTAGTGGCGCTGTCAGTCATTTAGCATGGGGCCTATTTGCCCAGAATTGTAGATCTGGTTAAAGATCTATACATTCAAACCTTGAGATCCTTCTTCACTGGGAATTTTCTCAGAAAACCTTTAGGGGGTAGCTTATTTCTTTTATACTTGAAAGGTTTTATGTGTGAGAATTCTGTGTTTTTATGAAGATACCATATTGGTGTGAGTTCATATTAATTATTAACATATTGCAAAGGTTAAAACACACATTTTTCACAGCAGGGCACTTTTCCTTCCCTGGATTATATATTGTTTTTCCTGTCTGGAGTCAACTATAAAGCAATTTATGGATATTCTAAACATTTCTCTCCATACGAGGCTTCAATTTCACCTTAGAATATGCCTCTCATTGTTCAACACTTCCTCAGAGTTAAATATATGGGTAGAATAAAACCTTCCTTTTCTTTATCAGCGTATCATTCACCTCATCACTTTCGCCACACCCTGTCCTGTCTTCTGTCCCCTGTCACCAGTGTATCTCAAAAGACCCATTGACACATGGCATGGGCTTCTCCCTCCCTAATTAGTGTTGTTCTTACATCATAAACCCATGAATGTGCTCATCAAAGTCTGCATTATTAGGAAACTGATAGAGAGAAATGCAGGGGCCATGTCTGGGCTGCAGACTAAAGGTTCATCATGTGACCCCCTGTCACGGTGACAGTCTTGAGCTTAGCATTGAGTTCTGCTTGATTGTATCAAAAAGAATGTTCTCCATTAAAAATAACTAAATAATTAAAGTAGAATGGGATACACATATGTTTCTAGGAGCTCAGGATACCACCTTTCATCAGCAAAGGGAGATGCCACTCAACTGGAGGAGGGCCACTCTGAGGCACTGCCGCGTAGGGACAGATGTTTCCCCAGTGTCACAGTCTCCGTGAGCCAGACAGACTTTGGGAGTTTTCCTTGAGCCTGCAGCAATAGCAGGAACCCAGGCTTCCTCATGTACTGCTCGGTAGGTAGCTTCGTTCACAGCTGGGTGCTTTCAGTCTCCCCTCGGGGATATTCCTCCAACATTGTGACCTCATAAAAATATAGTGTCTTTAGAATGCCTGGATTGGTTAATGATAATTTATTCTGCAGATTGGGGCTTTGGAAACCCCCTTGCACAGATTAATGGCTGCTCCCTGGACATCAGGCGAACCTCAGCAGTGCAATTATTTGTCTCCTCATTTTATATACGTTCGTCCACACAGAGCCGGGAGCTGGAGAGACACACGGGTTACTGAGCTGTCGCACAAGCAGGGACAGCCAAAGAGTGCGAAGGATGATTTATAGGTTGCAGTAAGAGAAGGTGGGGGGCAAATGAAGACCAATCATGCCAAAATGAGGCGTGATTTGCTGCTATTTTCTTTTCCCACTGTGTTTTTCCTGGGTGCCCCTCCAGCAGAGCCATTCAGTCGCTTCTGTTGTGTGTGTTCATGCATAAATTCAGGTCAAGTACAAAACCCTGATTTCTCTATTCATCATAGGAGCGGGTAATGTTCTTATCAGTGCATAACAAGAAATCGCAACTCATTTGGCTCGTGACCTTATTCTTTTATCATTAATGGTTGAAATGGTGTTTGCTTAGCCATTAATGCCTTCGCTTCAGTAAACTAAAGCAGTTAGAAATTTTCACTAATCCTTTCCCATTGAGCCATTGGACCAGATCACTTCTGAATAAAACAAAAACAAATGCATGCACAGGTTTCTAAGATTTTCCAGGATCAAACATAATTTGTAGGGCGCACCGTTTTAAAATGAGATTTTCTTTCTTTCTTTCTTTTTCTTATTAGAAATCACTGGTCCCAGAGTACTGAAGGATAAATAAACTATTTACTAAAAATATGAATTGCATGAACTTACCCTATAAAGTATTCAAGTACTGAGGCCTTTTTTTTTTTTCAATGAAAACCTGAACCAATACATAGGCATAAAAATAGAAAAATTGTTTAACACCTAGCTTTTTTTGGGGGGGGCAGATGCTTTGGAATGAATCTGTCTTTGCTATTTAATTTACATTTTGAGGGCTCATTAGGATGATGAATGACACGGCTGGAGAATAAAACATACTTCCTGAACAAAAGACGATCTCGGTAGCCTAATAACATTTTATGCCAGCACTTACATTTGTCAGAAGTAGATGTTATTTATCCCTATGATTATTTAAAAATCATTTTTATTGTCCTTTGTGCTGTGTCCTCTTCTGGGAATTTTAATTCAGAGTTTGACACCCACTTATTAACTTCCATGAAGTATAGAGTGCAAAGGCCTGTACTCCATAAAGAATTCTAAACAGCCATGTTTATATTGCCTGCAGCTGTACACAAATTAGCTCAGTTTGGATTTGTTTCGATGAGAAATAGAAGCCCGTCGGAATAACGCGTAACCTCTGCTTCCTGGGTGACACAAGTGTGCTCTGCCGTCTGCCTGCGTCTTGACCAAGCGAGACCTACACAGTAGACAAAAGGGGAACTTTCCTAATTATGATCGAGCCCTCGTGCATCAATCCATTCCTTCCAGTTCCTTTGCCTCTTCCAACTGCTCCTCGCAAACGGCACTCCGTCATCTGTCACCGCACACTGATGCCCATCCTTTCTTCTTCGAACTCCTCGCTCAACCCACATCTCCCCTCCCACACCCTCACTCTGATTCCAGATTGCTTCTTCCTGAGCCATCTGTCTCCCTGGCTGTGTATTCTCCCAGCTACTCAGCGGACAAGGATTTTTTTCCCCAGGGTGGGTGGCACCCTTTGCAATGAGCAGGAGTCCTGTATGCCGTGCACGCTGAGGCAGCCAGCAGGCGCTGGAGCCTGGGCATCCCAGGGGCCCTGCACAGAGTCAGCAGCACATTCTGCCCTTCGTGTGGCCTCCCTTCAAGCCTGACCTCCACCCGACACCCCAGAATGCCAACTCATTTCATTTGTGACTCATCCTAGAGATTTTGGGAAAGGGCAGTGTCTGTTTGGCTTTCTCCAGAGGAAAACAGCCCCAGTGCTGAGTCATGGGCTGTGGAGTGAGTGTTGTCCTAGGGAGAAGCCTTGGCAGGCCCGAGGGCACTGCGGGGTGCTGCTGGGGCACAGGACACAAAACCAGCCTGAGCGAGCTCGCTGCACTCCCATGAGTATCAGGCACACGTTTTATCCACAACCACTCTCTGTTCAGGCCCATGCCTGCTGGCTTCAGGTGACCCACAGGGGTTTTTCTCAGCAGGCTGGAAATGCAACAACCACCCACAAAAATTCAAAGATGAATTCTTGGAAAGTCAAATCGTAGAGCTCATTTTAAATCTCTCTTATTGCACAATCTTTGCAGCTAATACCTCAAATCGATACCCTGCAGGGAATCCAGCTTTGAGTTATTGGTCGGGCTTCGTTGGCAGTGAAATGAACATCTGACCATCTTATCACTGCCATTGTTATTTTAGAGGATAATCATAAGTGATGTATTCCTATTTGGTACTTAACTACTTTTATATTTTAATGAGAGATGCAATGGTAATTGATGATAGCTCCCACCTGTTCAAAGAATATATAGCTACTTTATCGGTTCACATGGATGTTAATAATAATTGAAAAGGACATTAAACTCAAGAAAGAGGTAAAGACATTAAAACCAGGGTTTCCCTACTCAGGGTAGAACACGGATGTCAGTCTTGGGCATGTTGGCAAGACCTAGTGGCTTATGAACATGGCCATGTGGAAATGATGGTCAGTTTCTTTTGCTGTCTTTGACAAAATGCATGAAAATATAAAGACCAGTGGTACATGCCCAGCTGAACTGAGTTAAACTATCCAAAAGCTCAGAATAGCCTTGGCAGGGCAACTCTGACCTCTCTCCCATCCGTGGAATAACAGAAATCCAACAAAGGTTGCTTCCATACCTCCAGGAAATGGAGGAAAAACTCATAGCCACTCTGTAGTTTTCAATACTACATTGAAAACTTCATTAACATTATTAATATTGCTATACACATTTATGGAGCTACGAGGAAGTTGATGAGCACAGCCCCGAAGATATAAACACGGTCCCTTATTCACAGTCGGAATTTAAATAAGCTAGAAGATGGATGGCATAAACATAAAAGTTCAGAGAAAGGAAATGATTTCAAGAAAGGAATTCCATGAATCTGCACAACTCATTACGGACCGCGTAGGGACGTCATGGATTTTTTTTCAAAAGCATAAATAATAGGTATCTTTGTTAAGGAATACAATCTGGAACACAGTTTGAGAACTGCATACTTTATGTTTCCTTCCCCATGACCAGCTCTGGAATTTTTATTCAGCTCGATGAGTTATTGCTTCATTGGTTCATCCCAGCAGATTCCTGGGCTCCTGAGGAGTCCCCTAGACTTTAGACTTCATACACACAAAGAAAACCCGACGTCTTCTCTCTGAAGGGACCTGATTTTGTGGCCTTCGGGTTGTCTAGTTTTCTTTACTTCTGTCCATGTTTAATCCAGATACTGTTTTGTTTACATGATGATAGTTTGGTTGGCAAAGAATCATTTTGGTCAGTGGTGATCCTGTAAGATTATAATGACCTGAAAAGTCCTGTTGCTGAGTGACATTGAGCTGTCATGATGCCTCAGCACGATGAATTAATCCTGTGTTTGTTGCAGTGCTGGGTAAACAAACCTGCTGCACACCAGTTGTGCAAAAGTATAGCATGTGCAGTTTTGCGCAGCATGTAATGCTTAATAATGACACACAAGTATGTTACTGGTATGTATTTGCTATACAATATACTTTCATCATTGTGTTAGAGTATATGCCTGATTATTAAGAAAAAAAGTTTGTCATAAAATATGCCATACTAGCAGCAACCTCAGACATCTCAACACCAGTGGTGACCTGTCGGGCCTCAGTTTCTCTGTGTTACTCTGTGACGTTCCTACAATGGCCAAGTCACCTAAGAATGGGATGGATTTCTCAGCCTGTATCCCTGTCATTCAGTATGGTGTGACTGTATTTGAAAGATGCTCCGTAGACATAACAAATCAAGGTGCACGAGAAGGATTATTATTTGAATCTTGAAGCTGATTAACTGAGATGAAACAAGTTTGGTTGGCAAGCATCAGGAACCCCGTACCCAACATGCCTTTTTCTTGTGACACTTCACATGTCCATATCGAGAGTTTCATGATAGTTTTCTTAAGTAATTCATGGGAATGTCGTGTCTGTTCCTAAATTGACACTTACCACCCATTTTTTATCTTACGAGTTTTCATAGAATTCTAGCCCCAGAGAGCATGAGAATTGGAAAAAAATGCTCATCAGTGCCTACTGACAGAACCTCAGGAAAAATTTTTTCCTTAGTTTTTACTAAAATATAACTGTTGTAAAGTAGCATATTAAAGGGAGAAATCAGGAGACTTTGAATTAATTTGCAAGGCTCTGAGTTTTTAAAAAATCCGTCATGAATAGGTAAAAACACTCTTAGCGTGTTCCAATAAGCACTTGATTATAGGTTGAGATTTTTCCCTGACTCTAAAGTACAAAAAAAAAAAAAAAAAATCTGATTAAATATAATCACACAGGGAGGAACATTTCATAGAAAGAACTATTTCTCCCCAAACTTGTAATTTAGCCTTTTAAAATTCAACCAAAAGAAATTTTTTCCGCAATCAAATTGCCCTGCCTTGATTTTTCTTCTCAACTCCAGGAAAGTTCATGGTCAGCCTGGAGAATTTGCCACAGGGTTATGCAAACTTCCTCTTCTTCCTTCTTGGTTTCTCCTGCTGGTTCCCACAAAATGGCATTTTGCGGAATGTCTATTTTTTCAACATGGCAGTCAATTTTGGATACTTTTCCAATATTCAATGCTAATCAAGATAAGCAGCCTTACAGTAGCATGTCTATAGACTCGGAGAGCAGGGTGGATATACTAGAGTGGCTTGATATGATTAATTCATTCGACATATTTTATAAATACCTGCAATCTGTCTTTCTTACCACTTAATCTCCATCACTTAGAATAGGACCTGGCACTCAATGGGACTTAGTAAATATTTGTGGCATGTATGAAGAAGACACTCTTTTATACATTACTTTGTTTTTAAATGGGAAAAACTTAGACGATCATGTCTAGTCTATGTTTAGCAACCTTCATGCTAGTGGCAGTTGAAAGGTATATTTGTTTCAAAACATAATAGTATATTATATTCATAAAATAGTATTAGGTTTCCATATAACCTCTTCATTGCCTTTCAGAAATGGTCACACTGGCTTCGTGTGTTTTTGAACATGTCATGAACTTGTGCTACAGAATAGTGGTCTTTAATAAAGTGTTGGTGACTGTTTCAGCACAAAGGAGGTTCCCTGTCTGTGGTGTCACCCACTGTGTTGACCCCCACTACCCATGGATCCTCAGGGTTTCTTTCTTCATACTTTTATCTGGCTCTCACTACTGTGAGGCCAGAGCAGGTGGTGGACATTTTTACCTGATGTCCCACTGACACCCCATGTGTGTGCCCTAAGCTGAACTCATTGTCTTCCTCCCATCCTGCCTACCAGTTGTATATTCCCAGTGTCTCATCTCAATGTCACCGTCCAACCAGTCATTCATTCAAACCAGAAAGCGAAAGGACATCTTAGCCTTTCCACTCCAGCCACCAAGTGCTGCTGATTCTATTGTCCTTAAAGAATGCTGGATGAAGATAGGAATCTCCAAGAATCTGTCTGTGCATTCCTCACTGTACCGGAGATGCTATTAGGCCAGGTCTTCCATTCTCATTCATGTTCATCCATTCTGTCTCACTTTCTCACCCTCTCTCTGTCCATTTGTTTCTCTCTTTTAGTATCCCCCAGCTACTCTATTAGCCAGTTGTTATATTCTATACCACTCCAGTTCATCTTCTACTCTTCTGAAACTATAAAATAGAATTTGATTTTAAGCTTTATTTAAAATTTCCCGGTAAATGCTCATTATTACTGAGGTCCCATGGAAGACTTCGAGAGCTGAGAAGGTGGAGGAAGACTGTCCTTGGCTGAGAAATAGCAGGTGCAAAGGCCCTGGGAGGTGAGACAGCTGTACACTTTAGAGAAAGCGAAGAAAGACGAGTGTAAGGAGAGCTTAGTGACCCAAGAAAGGAGTATTTTGTAATAAAGGTGGGAGAAGATCATGTGGCATCATAGGCCGTGTTAAGATTTCAGTTTTTACCCTGTAGGCCACAGAAAGCCATTGAGGGATATTAAGCAGAAGAAAGACCTGATCTCATTCCTCTTTATAAAGAATACTCTGCCTGCTATATGAAGAATGGGGTTGAGCCGGAATAGAAGCTGGGAAACAGGTTGGAAGAGACGGAAGTGAGAGGTGATGGGGCTTTTGGCTGAGGTGATGGTCTTGGAAGTGGATCAGGGTATGCAGTTGTAAAACATGTTTTGGAGACAGAATCATCACCACTTATGGGTGAAGTGACTGTGAAAGTTAGAGAGTGAGTAAATTTATGGAGTGGACTTTTGCTCAAAGGCGAAGATGGGAGGAGGAGAAGCTAAGGTGTGAGGGTCATGAGGTCAGTTTTAGTTGGGGATTTCTGTGAGGTGAGCAAGTGGACATGCCAGTCAGGCAGTTACATAAGCCTGGAGCTCCACAAGAGGCCTGGCTGGAGATGCCCATTTGGAAGTCAAGGTATGAATGATATTTGAAGCCACAGGGTGCCACAGGGTGTCCATACTCCCCACTTTAAAAATACCAGGTCAGCTGAAGAATGTCCTTAGGAAGCAATACATATTAGTAATTTTATTTGATCTCAAAAGTGAGCATATATCTTTCTAATATCCTGTATACGTGAGACTTGGGTAAGGTATTTCTGCTGCCCCGTCAGGTAGGACAATTGCCTTGAGAACCACCCACCCCATTTATCATGAAACACTAATTTACTTTAAAGAATGGCTGCAAATAGTAGTTTGCAAATGTGGATATTTGGCAAACATTTTATCCGAAATGGATGGAGTGAAATTGTCACTTCAAGGGAAACAACTGACAGTGTTTGCTGCTAATGATAAAATTTGAAATTCCAAGCAAAATTAGAATTTTAGAAAATATGTATCTGCCACAGGAGTTTGATGACTACTTTAATTTAATGTAGCATACTTAAAGACTTCTCTGATAAGATCAGCAGTGATATTAAATGTGTGTTTGATGTTGTATAGTGAAATATGTTAACATATGGAAGATCTGTGTAACTCAGTGAAGCAAGCTTTTCCAGATGACCTGTGACTGATATTATAAAATTATGCACCCATAAAAGATTCATTCAAAGCACAAGATAAACCAGTGGGTTTCAATGTAACAGACTTTGAGAAGTTCATTGCTATGATTTCAGAGTTCATATCACAACCAATCTTAATCTTTTATTTCTCAAAATATCTTTCCTGTGTACAATAAAAATATTCACAATTCAATTAATTGTTGATTGAGAGTCTGCCTTAAAGAAACATCTGAGAAATAAACCAACTTATCAGTCCTTCCTTATCATTAAGGTGAACAATGATTTTAATCAACGTATCCAAAATTTTTAATCTGTTCTCATGTAAATCATAGAGAATTCATTGCAGTGAGAAACACAATCAAGCATAGTGCTGATACATTTTTTAAAACTTTTATTAGCACACATTTGCAGTACATAATCATTACATTCATCTTGGAGAGTTGGTAATAATAATTGCTACTATTTATTGAGGATGAGTTCTTATCCTGTGCCAGGAACTTTACTATGCACCTAATACTTACAAATCCCTATGAAGAGGGTCATTCTATATTTCCTATTTTATAGGTGAGCAAATTGAAATACAGAGAGGTTAAGTCAATAATAAGTGATGAGAGCCAACATTTGAAGTTAACAGTCTAATTATAGAGTCTAAATTTTTAATTACATTTTATGGAATTTAAATCAGCTTGAGGAACACAGTGGTTTCTTTGTATAATTGACAATTTTTCAAATACTATTTCTTGTGGTTGCTGATTCTTTTTTTTTTTTTCCTCCTACAAAAAGCCATTTGTCTCTGCTTGTCCACGATAAGAGAGAAGGCTCCAGCATGTCTACAAGGTGCATTTAAGTTCAAGAGGTTCCCACCCACGTTTGAGGGCCCACCTTTCTCAGGGACCCTGACCAGCCTTCCTGGTGGCCTACTGGCCTGCAGAGGGCAGCCAGATTGTCACCCGTCTTCTTGATGAATTCACTCCTTCATCTAGGACATGGTTCTCCCCCCAGAGAAGGGCTCTGTACAGGTAGAGCAAGCAGATCTGGTCCAAGTTCTTCTCAGGAACACGATGCCCAGGCCGTGACATTGCTTATCTTTTCTGGCTTCACATGTGGTGGAAGAGGGCAGGTGCGACCTTGCCCTTTCCTCTGCCATCTGGGCCACATGGCCATCCCCCACAGGGCCACAGGGTGGGGTGGAAATCTTACACACCCAGGGTGGGAGGTACAGGAGGTTGATGTAGATTAAGCAGATAGCTGCCTCTTGCCTCAGCTGCTCAGTGACAAGACGCTAACCACTGGCAGAGCAGCCGAAGAGGATGACCAAGAAGATGGACCAGAGGACCAGGCTGGGGACGGGGGAGGAGTGGTCTGAGGCTGGTCAGCTCTGTTCTGTCCAAACGCTGGTGCTGAAATAAGAGACAGGGCCGCAGGACTACAAGGCACACATGAGTAAGTTTTTAAAACTACCAATGGGGTCCGTGCAGGTACACCAAGGGATCACAAGGAGATGACCCTGGCAGGTGTCAGGCTTGCTGCAGGTTGTCTGTTATCCACCCATCCTTTACTGAACATCGGCATTTTTCTGCACTTTCTGGATTTTCAGGAACAGCATGAAAGTCATTTGCAGAGAAGACTCTGTCCACGGGTGACAGTATTTTAAGGATCTACATTTCCTCTCAAAATCATTCCCATAAAAATAACCCCTGGGGCCAAGGTTCTGTTGTTGTGCTTTGGCTTTGATTGATGTCTGGCACATCACTGCTTATACTGGGTGCTGGTACCTGGTACCCCAGGGTAAATAAAATATGTTACCCTGAGTATCCTTGAAAGTCCACACAGTTGTGGCCCTCGTGAGCAGGAGGTAGTGAACATGGTTGAAGGCTTCTTTGTCAACATTTCTTATGAATCGTAAAGTCTTAGATTCATCCCAACACTTCCCAGGACAGATGTCGTCATTTCCAAGATTATATTAGCATTTTAGATTGTGCAATCCTGCTCATCTTTGATTCCCACCCTTCCTCATAGCCCCAACCTCCAGTCCTCCACTGATAGATACATGGGCATAGTAGGGGCTGAGGAGGTGTTTATTGATGAATGCCTCCTGCTTATGGAAAGTCCTTGTGGAAATTTAAGAAGTACAAAAATATTATCAGCAGAAAACTGTTACATGTAAATCTTGTAGAATATTTTCTAGGAAGCTTTCTAATTCCATCCACTCCAAATCCTGGGCATGTGTTTGCCCAGGATAGTATGCCACGCCTGGGGGCCACTTGGCTTGGTATCGGTCTTTTTGGTGAGACCTCTGAGCTGACAGGGCCAGGGGTGTGGCAGGTGGCACCTGAAGTCAGAGTGCAGAACGGGTGTTAAAAGCAGGACTGTGGGCTTGGCAGAGCTCCCCTTCCTCTTGGACAGAGAGCGTCTTTGGGAACCCAGTGCCCCCCCCAGAGGAGAAAGGCTCCTCCTCTTGGGTCCTTTGATGTAATTCAGAGGATCATAGTGGTGCCGACAAAATGCTGGAAGAGCTGCAGGTCATCTAAGGCTCACGGCGCTGAGCACCCTTCCTCCATGCCTTTCAGTCACACTGCTTCCATGATAAATCTCTAAACCCCTTGTCCAGAACGTTCAAAACAAGATAAAGGCGCCCCCCTGAGTGCCACTTCCTTCCGCTTCAGGACACATCTTCCCCCAGGGCGACACCTGTCAGTCGCCTCTCTTCCCTGGCTGGTGTCTCGCCTTCTGGCCCGACGTTGACTTTCAGTAGGTTAGGCTAATGTGGACTCCATTTCAGACGCGGTGCCGTCTCTGTGAGCTAGAAGAGATGTTAGCCGATACAGTTAGCTGCTTTGGGGTGAAAAGGAAATGGAAATCAAAAGAACTCGATTTTAATTGTTGCGCTATTGGTTATTACCACTTGGACCTCTGGCTTCTGCAGTGGTTTATTTCTAAAGGGTTAGAAATTAGAATACAGGTCTTCTTCTTCTTCTTCTTCTTCTTCTTCTTCTTCTTCTTCTTCTTCTTCTTCTTCTTCTTCTTCCTCTTCTTCCTCTTCTTCTTCTTCTCCTTCTCCTTCTCCTTCTCCTTCTTCTTCTTCGAAGAAACGGCGCACTTTGAAAAGCTGCGAAAGCATTCGCATCATCTGGTGGACCCCATCTGTGCATTTTTCAATGACGTCCTCCAAGTACATTAGCTGCAGTCAAAGGACCTAAAAGAAAGGAGAGAGACAGAGACAGAGAGGATACAGAGAGGGAGATTAATGAGAGGGCCCCAGCACGACAGCTGTGCAGGAAAGCTCCTCTCTCCCTCCATGTGCCCACCTGTCCCAGAGGCATGATTAGTGTCCTCATACTTCCTAGAGGAAGTCCGGCATCCCAAAGTGTCGCCCAGAATCCAGAATGCCTCAGAGGATGTGGCTGCAAACCCTAGCGCTGTCCAGGAGAACTGATGGATGGATGGCGAGCCTCTCCCCTCTGCCTTCGCTTCTGGGGTGGGAGGATGTGGGTGGAGAGCAGGACCTTATGGAAGAACGTCCGGCCACCTGCAGTTCTCGCTTATCTGGGGAGCTTGTCAAGTGACCCTCTCTCAAGACTTAGAGAGGCACTGCGTGCCATCCTTTTGGAAGTTCAGACCTGGCAAGATTGGGTGGTGGATTTATTGACTGCTGGGGGTCTCTTGCAGTCTAGTGATACTAGTAAGTTATTCTTGGTCACTTAGTTTCCAAACAAAATGACCCAAAAAACTCATCTGCCATGTGTAACTGAAATTGCCTAGTTTCTCTCTAGACTTGCCACCTTTTGTTATTTCCATTCAGTGGAGACAGTGAACCTCAAACCCCCTGTGACAGTTCCTGCTCTGTGCTCACCATGTTGGTGAGTGACCATGCCTACCAGAATTCTTCCCGAAAAGGGAAGCAGCTAACCTTGGAATATCAGGGAAGCTATGTGCCGCTTTCATGGTCTTACCTCTGGTTCTTGGGTTTTGTTAAAGTATTGATGGAGGAAGAATTGCTGTATCTTCCCAAGTGCACTTACGTCTTTGTTAAGAGTTTTGAAGCTTTGTGCATCTGAATATCCTCCTAGGCTCCCCTGTCTTCTGAGGCTGAAATCTCCTTACAGAAGCTAAAAATGCCAGATACTTGATTTCCATGCTGCCTCAAAGCTCAGGCTTAGACCCATGACCTGTACTTTTCCGGTGCGGCTCACCCCTCCCGGGGCTTTGCATTAGAGGCTAGCAGTGCCAAGGCGTAAGGATATGTGAGGCCCATTCTATCTGGGTTGTGACAGTGGCGGCTGTACCTTCTGGTTGCCAGGCTGCTCCTGACCTGTGGCACCATGGTCCGTTGACAGTGATGTGAGTTTGTCATTTGGAACAGACACGTTGTACCCAGGCCCCCTCTCCCTTGCTTGGCTGGGCGTCTTTTCTGATGGTGAGGTCTTCAAGTCTGGCTTCTAGGTCTCTTGCAGAGTCTATGATGTCCTCTTTAATAAATACCATTTCTATTTAAATTTGCCGGTGTTACTTTCTACAGCTTTCTGTTGAGCACCCTGTGAGTTATTTAGTATCTTTCTTGAAAGAACTGAAAAAGAGAGGCACATGGTGCAACTCGAGGATAATGAACTTCCCTGAAGTGGGGAGCTCGAGGTTCATCTATTGCATTTCCGACCAGTCTGACTGAAATTTCAGCTTAGGCTCGTGCTCTTCAGCGACCCCGTGCTCACTGTCTACAGAGTGAAGGCCTATTCGCTTCTGGAAAGTTCTGAATGTTGGTAAAGTTGCCCTTAACTTCCAGTTCTGCTGCCCAGCCCAGTTCCTGACACATAGTAGGAGCTCGGCGAATACTTGCTGAGTGAATGATTGAACTCCAAGGTCCATGGTCGGCTCTCATTTTGCCAGTGATAGCTTTGTAGAAGCTTGTCCCCTTCTTTGTTTTGCACTATTAATCAAATAAAATTTTTTAGTCAATTTTGCTTTATTCTTGCCTCCAGCCATGTCTCTATGGGGCTGTTAAGATAAAACTGTTTTGTTTTGTTTTGTTTGTTTTGTTTTGTTTTTGTGGTACCAGGGATTGAGCCCAAGGCCTTTTCACTGAAACACATCCCTATTTTTTTTTTTTTTCTTTTTTGTGGGTACCGGGGGTCGACCTCAGGACCTTGCGTGCCAGTAGGCGCCCATGCCGCTGGGTGATATCACCGGCCCCTTTTTTCCATGTGTGGGTTCCGGGAGTTAAACTCAGGACCTCGTGCTTGCCAGGCAGGCGCTTACGCCGCTGAGCCATCTCACTGGCCCCACATCCCTTTTTAATCTTTTTTTTTTTTTTGAGGCAGAATCTTGCTGAACTGTTAAGTTGCCCAGTCTGGGCTCCAGCTTGTGATCTTCCTCAGCCTCGGCTTCCCCAAGTGCTGGGATTACAAGCATGTACCACCACACCCAGCTACACTCCTGTGTTCTTGGAGCTGCATCACTGAATCTAAATATAATACTCATTGGTCTCTACTCCATTTTATTTTGTTGGATTTTCCCACCCTCCTTAATGAGATCTTTCTGAATCTAATTGTCTTCAAGTATATGAACTGTGTGTGTCTAATGTAGGTGGTTTGCTGGCTAGGACCTTCCGTGGTCATGTTCTTTGGATTCTTCTTTGACCACTCTCCATTTCCAGAGCCCATTGCTGATGCATCACAGCTGCCTATTATTTTCCTTGCTCCTCGAAGGAGCTGTCCCATCTTCACTGGCTGGAGTGGTCACCATTGCTTCCCTCCCCAGCACCTGACAGCCGAGCCACAGCAGTTAAATTCTGCCATGGTGCCCTTGGTGTGGTCGTCCCTCTGTCGGGCTTCCGTTTGCTTCCATCTGCATCTTGCGTAGCTGTTGCTACACTGCCTGGTTTCCATCCAAGCTCTGCACAATCTTAGTGGTGTGGGCTGGGGGAACATCACGGCAGTGTGGTCAGACTGGCTGTGTTTTAGAACCTCTTTCTTTTCTCTTTAATGCTAAGGAAGGTTCGTGGGGAGACTGATTAAAATGCCTAAGAAGTAGCATGTGACATTCATGTCACCACTGAGTCTCCAGCTGCAGAGAAGGCATAACTTCGCCCTTTTGCTTGATTTGGAGTTTGGCGAGGCCGTGATGATGCTGAACTCTGTCTGTCACATTCCCCGAGAATGTGTCAACCCTGCCTTAATATTTCAGGTCAGTGGACACCGGGCTGGGAAGCAGATTTCAGGCACAGCTTTCAGTAGTTTCCTTGGTGAAACTTTTAGTTACTTGCAGCCACCCCTGGCCCTGGCCTGAGTTTAGTTAACTCAGTTCCTCGGTGTTTATTGTTTGTCCCCAGGTACCTTTCACAGCACAGAGCTTGTCAAGTCAGGAACGTGGGCTTCGTTCAGAGCAGCCCTGAGCAGGCAGCCTTCGAGTGACCGCCATAAGCCTTTGCCATGCTGTTCGTAGCCTCCTCGCTGGGTTTCCTAAAGGATTAGGTGCGTGGGTTTTCCAGTCTACATATCCATTTTTGTTCTTTTAAAAATAATTGTATAGGGCCGGTGAGATGGCTCAGCGGCTTAAGCGCCTGCCCGGCAAGCGCGAGGGCCCGAGTTCGACTCCCGGATCCCACATACGAAAAAGGGGCCGGTGATATCGCTCAGCGGCATGGGCGCCTGCTGGCGCGCGAGGTCCTGAGGTCGACCCCCGGTACCCACAAAAAAAAAAAAAAAAAAAAAAAAATTGTATAAAAGAGATTGAACAAAGGTACAGCCACCGTGGAACTCGGCCACAGGCACTATGGAGACAGGTTTGTTCAGGCATTTTTTTGCCACCTCTGGATTTATTACAAAGGAGAGACCAGGTAGTGCGGGTACGGGCTTTCGGCAGCAGACCCACTTCTCCGAGGCCTCCTTCTCTGGGTCCGCCCATGGAATCGAGCATACACTGGCAGACCTAGAGGAGAGACCTTCACCTTAAACTCTGTCTGATTTCTGCCTGTGTCATATGGCGATCGCTGGGCTCCATGTATCATAAAGCAAGAGGAAGCTGGATAAACCATGATTCTGCAAAACCAGGGTTGGGGAGCGTAGGAAGTAGCTAATCTGGTCAGGTGTGGCCAGTAGTGTGGAACTGCTGGTCAGGACCATAGCAACATCTGGCTTTCTCGGCACCAAGTAGGTAATTGCTTTCTGCTTCTCCTTCCTGATACTCTGCTGACTTAGAAGGTCCTCATATTATCTATCTTGTGGTCTTTCTTTATCACTCCAACCAGAGAGTTTCCTCCACCATTGTGAAAGAGGCAACATCTCTGTGGTGTATGGATTTCAGGTGAAAATGGAGCATGAACCTGTCATGTTCTTGTGCTCATTGAGCCCATTCTCATCCGATTCAGGGATCCTCAGTTAGATGCTAACCGTCAGCTGACACACACACTCACCAAGATCTAACTTCTGTAGATCCTTGGTTAAAAAGGATCTAAATAACATCACTAAATAATACTTATCATGTTTTGGGGTCAAAACTAACACATTCATTTCTGTTTTTTAAAGTGTTCTCTATTAACACTGCGTGCAGAAAAACATAAACGAGTGGCAGAATCCCAATATTTTCCAGTGTCTCTAAATCATACTTACATGTATTTAAGATACTGTATTGCTGGCTACTGAATTAAGATTGGGGTTATACGAACTCTTCTCTGAAATGTTTTCTTTTATAACAGACACAAAATAAATAGAACAGTGTGGTTCCTAGAGTTTGAGTGGTTTACATAAGTCATCATTTAACTTCAGAACCTGCAGGAAAGTATTATATTTACACTCAAATGGTCATCTTTGCACCACAGAAGCATTACTACTCTGAAATAGTTCTCCTTTTAGAATTACATCTTCACTTTTTTTTCTGAAGTAGGCAATTGCAGAAGCCCTAGGCAAATAAGAGAAGCCTCACTTTCTAAACACTACGTATTTCCTTCTTGACCTCTGTTATTAGGTCTGTTAGACCCGCACTACCTGGTCTCTCCTTTGTAATAAATCCAGAGGTGGCAAAAAATGCCTGAACAAACCTGTCTCCATAGTGCCTGTGGCCGAGTTCCACGGTGACTATACCTTTGTTCAATCTCTTTTATACAATTATTTTTAAAAGAACAAAAATGGATATGTAGACTGGAAAACCCACGCACCTAATCCTTTAGGAAACCCAGCGAGGAGGCTACGAACAGCATGGCAAAGGCTTACGGCGGTCACTCGAAGGCTGCCTGCTCAGGGCTGCTCTGAACGAAGCCCACGTTCCTGACTTGACAAGCTCTGTGCTGTGAAAGGTACCTGGGGACAAACAATAAACACCGAGGAACTGAGTTAACTAAACTCAGGCCAGGGCCAGGGGTGGCTGCAAGTAACTAAAAGTTTCACCAAGGAAACTACTGAAAGCTGTGCCTGAAATCTGCTTCCCAGCCCGGTGTCCACTGACCTGAAATATTAAGGCAGGGTTGACACATTCTCGGGGAATGTGACAGACAGAGACAGACATAAAATCAATGACTGTAAGGAGAGAATAGTGGGGTCTTTACTGAGCAGGGTGGGCAGCTGTCCAGAAACAGGAATTCGTTTTGAATTTCCCTAATGCCTTTGCAGGAAAAAACATCTGTTGAGATAATTAGAGTGTTCTATTTAACATTATATTTATTTTAATAAAAGATCTTGTAATATTAGTTTGCCAAATTAGCATCGTTAAATTACTGGAAGTGGTTGGACTAGAAAATCGTGTAGAATGACCAAATGGGGTCTTTTTAGTTGCCATTATAACTATTTAAAAGAAGAACAGGAAGAGGAAACCTTCTGGTGTCTGACAGTAGATTTTGATTAAGAAGAGAAAATGGAGTGAGTTTAATCACAACCTCATTTGGTACCTTTAACTTTTGGCAGCCTGGCACATCAAATAGATTCCAAAGATAATAGTGTTCCGTACTCAGCTCTTTCAGAGGGTGAAAAATACGAAAGACCAGGTAGAGCTGTGGAAATCACCTGCCGAAGTACTTTGGGCCCGCGTCCAGACCACACCCGGGAGCCCTGGGCCAGGTGGACGGGCAAAGACTAGGCATGCCCACACACATACCCGAGACACTGAGGACTTAGACGAGGCTGGAAGGATGGGTTTTAGCTATGCAGGATTGGAGAAATGACCTCTCGCCTGATGTGAGGGGTTGAGTTAAGCCATATGATTGCTTCCTAAAACATGAACCTTAGCATCTGTGCAGATGGCTATACTTGGCCCCAGTTGTTAGAAAATACCTCAGAAGCTATCTGTGTGCAACACTGCACTGCAGGGTGCGCTCCCTGGCAGCAAGCTTGTGTGTTCCAGCAGGTTCTGTGAGCTTGAAGAGTTTTAAAAAGCAAATGCACGGGGGCCGATGAGATGGCTCAGCGGCCTACGTGCCTGCCTGGCAAGCGCGAGGGCCCGAGTTCGACTCCCGGATCCCACATACGAGAAAAGGGGCCAGTGACATAGCTCAGCGGCATGGGCGCCGGCTGGCGCGCGAGGCCCTGAGGTCGACCCCCGGTACCCACAAAAAAAAAAAAAAAGCAAATGCAATAATACTCAGCTTTCTGGAAGGAAATAGAACGTATAGAAATTAAAAGTACGCCTGAAAACTTTAACACCATTTCTCACGAGTTAGGATGATAATGTTGGAACATCGAAGGTGGCAGAAGTCTTCAGAACGCAGCAGCGAGGAAAAACAGTTTGACCAGTGCAGCCTTCAGAATCTGCAGCAGTCCCCCAAAGGAAGGGAAGGAAAAGCCTAAAAAAGGTGGCAGATGGAGAGTGTTAACGAAGAAATAGTTCATAAAAGAATTTATGAGCAACCCACAAAGTTTCCTTAAAGATAAGAATAAGTATGTAATAAAACTGTAAAGAAAAGCAGGGAAGGGCGAACACTTCCTTTGGGAGAGTGAAAGGATAGGGCTGAGATAAATCAAGAACACAGTGGGCCCACAAATTTATTGTTACAGTGCTGCACCCTAAGCAATTAAGGCACTCAAATATTTATTCTACTATTATTCTTTAAAATGTACACACACGTTATGGACACTCTTTGGTATGTGTGATTTATTTCAAAACAAAACACTTAAGAAAACAGAAAGAGGAAATGGTTAATATAAAGAATATTAGTGCCAGGAATATACTTAGGATTTAGAAATAATAATGACATCTTGCAAATCTTGACTTCTTCTAATGGACCAGGGACTACGGAAGTACTTTTGCATGTAATAACTCATCTGATACGCCAGCATGTTCAGTAGGTTATGGCTCCCGTTAGTGAAGGAGGAAAAACTGAGCCGGTATGACCAGGACACAAATGCAGATGCTTTAGCTCCGAAGCCTGTGGTTCCAGTCACTTTGCAATATCGTCCAGGTAATGCCCAGATGAGGAGAGTGAGAGCTACAATTGGAATGGAATCAAGGCAGCTTCATTTTTAGAGCTCCTATCATTTACCTAGCAACATTGCTAAAAATCTGGTCTGTTACCAATACAATTGCTTCCCATGTGAAACCCAAAGAAATAAGATTTGGGAGTCACTTCAGCTGAGGCCAGCCAGTGAGCGCCATTAACGGAGAGAATCACTGAATTCAAACTGGGGAGATGTTGGTCACAGGTACAGTATAAACCTTCCAGGTTAAAGCAAATGGACTGGGAAGAACTAATGTACATCAGAATGAGTATAAATAATAATAATGTATTGTTCACTTGAAATTTGATGAACAACACACACACATACGAAATGATACTGATGGGTGGTGTTGGGTGTGTTAATTTATTGTGATAGTTATTACATAGCGTATGTTAAATTATTCTGTTATATACTTTGAATATATATACATTTATATAATTTTGATAATAAATATTTTAAAATGAAAACAATGAATAAGTAACTTCCAAATTTTTTTTTAAATTCAAGGGGAACATTTTGAGTATGATTTCTATACAGGTTACCTGAATTACCCAAGTGCACTTTTGAGAGAGTATATAAATTGCTTCACAAAAAGTAGTCATGGGAATGACTTATTTAGATAATCAAAAAAGCTATGAAAATGTTACATACCACACTTTTTTTTTTAGTTGAGCTTTCATGTGACTCAAAGTTAAAGGAAGAAAAAGCAACATGCTGAAGAGATGTAAAACAAACACATAGGAAACAAAAATTTGAGATAAACAGATACATGTCTAGATGATGAAAGATAATTATTTAAATCCTCTAGGATTAGTTATTGGCTGGGGATCTGGTTAGTTAACACTGTCATAAATCAGTGTTTTACAAACTTTGTTGTAATAGAAGAATTTCCAAGGGAGCTTGTTAAAGATGTAAGTTCTTGGATTCCACCCCAGAGATTCGACTTGGTAGGACTGGAGTGGACCCAGCATTTGGTAATTTTAACAATTCTAGATGACTGTACTGTGAGGGCCCCTGGACCACTTTCAAAAGGAAAATCAAAATCCACACTAAACATGATGTGATTCTAGAAGACAGGGTGCAGAGTAACACATTTGTAGATAATTCCAGCTCTTCTGAAGAGTAATGTACTGGTGTGGTAAGGGAAAATCAGAGGAAAATCATGAAAGACCAAGAGGGCTGAAAGGCGAAACATTTGCTTAATGTAGGAAAGTAGAAGATAACGCTATTAGAGGAAAGTCATCCAAACTTGATTTAGAAATGTACTTAGGACATGGGAAAAGCAGATCTATTTCATTTTGGAAGTTTTTCCAAAATGCAGTTTAACCTACTCACATTCATAGGGAATGAAGCCCATTAAAGTAGGTGTTTCAGTCGGCTATTGCTGTGGAACAAACCACCCCAAAACTCAGTGGCTTAAAACTACAACCATTTACTCTTGGCCCCGTCTCTTGGCCTGCCAGTCCAGGCCAGAAATGGTTGGACCCAAACCCAACTGCATGTTGGAGGTTGGATTCAGATCTGTATATAAGTTACTCCTGTCTCAACTACGTACTGCCTGGGACATACCCTTAGGAGGGAAGGCCTGCTGAGTAAGCACAATGTTAAGCCTTAGTTCCCATCAGGTCTGCTGCATCCCACTGGCCAAAGCAAGTCCCTTGGCCAACCAAAGCCAGAGGAAAGGGAAAGATATTCTTCCCACACTGGGAGGGGAGGGGAGTGGATATTTTCTATACAGTAAGTCCCTGACTTATGAACAAGCTCCATTCCGGGAAAATATCCGTAAGTTGGATTCGTTCATAATCCAACACAGTGAGTCTTACACGTGTACCTGTGAAATTTCACAGCTTGTATGTTTGTAAGTCGGGGACTTAGTGTACAATAATGCAACACAGCACAGTAAAGTAGAGGTATTTTTCTTTAGTTTGTTTCAGACTGAAAACATTAATGAGATCTTGTATTGCATAGGTTTAAGGTCAGTTTGGGAAGAAGGACCTAAGTGAACGGTAGGGTAGGACAATGTGACGATGGGGGCACTTTGGGAGATCACAAAAGAGACAGATTTGTTCTGTTAGGATCATCAAGAAGGTTGAATTGAGTAGGTTTTGTCATATGGGTGGGGTTTTCACCATTAGAAGCAGAAAGGAGATCAGATCCAAGCTGGGCTCTGCACGTGTAGGAGTTCCAGTGTACATTCTTGTCTCTTATTCCTCACTGCACCTAAAACCCGCAACGTGTACATCACCTTACTTTATTCTCCTAATGAGCTCTTGATGGAATGAATCAGAAAAAACCTCTCAATACTTGGAAATAAAGCAAGCACGGTGAAATTTTTAAAACTCCGTAGTTCAACATCTGAGAATGCAATGCTTATATTAAACATTCCCCCCAAATGAGCTAATAACAGAATCATTTGATAATCAGCATAATTATATTAGGATTAAAAATTATTCAGTCTTATAAACACACTGTGACAATCGATCACAATTAATGCAAATAAGTAGGGTGCAGCCTGATGCTGCAACTCACACAGCGGTGCCTGCGAATGAGTGGCACGATTGTAGCAACTGTTTGCAAACGCACTCCCAAATATAGACACCAATTATGATTATTCACTTATTTATACAGTGAAAGATGATCAGTTTCACAAATTTTTTTTCCCTTTGAGAAAATAAATATTCATTTGGGCAATCTTCTCGAAACCTGTATACCTATACAAATAGTTTTATAAGAAGTAAAGATCTGTCTCCATAGCTCTTTCTAGGAAAAGACTGAGGAATTTAATAGGAAGTACTCTAAAACAGAACTCATTCAGTTTGTTTGTTTGTTTGTTTGTTTGTTTGTTTGTTTGTTTGTTTTGAGATGAGGTCTTGCTATGTTTCCCAGGCTGGTCTCAAACTCCTGGCCTGAAACAATCCTCTGGCCTCAGCCTCATGAGTAGCTGGGACTACAGGTGTGCTTCCCCACTGCACCCCCAGTTTATTCATTTCTAAGGGTCATTTCAACACGCATGCATCTGACACTGACCACTGGACATAGCAGTATTTTTTTCCAGGAAGGAAGGAGGTCTAGTGCTTCTCTCCTGCATGCCCATACATCAGCACGAGAGCTGAATCATCATTCAGAGAATTTGCTGAGACCCTCCCCTTCCTCCGAATGTACTATCTCCAAAACCATTCGAGAGAGGGGAATAGCGTAAGACACACTGAACGGGCAGTCTGATACCCAGGTACCCAGCAGTGTCCTGTTCCCGGTTTAAGATGGGGTCTGTACAGTACCACTTTTCCAAAAATGCTTAGGTATCAAGTTGTCATTTAATTCTTTTTATTTTATTTACTAATCCTTGCCTACAAGGGATTTTAAGTTATGCTAAAGACACATGAGTTTGCTAATCAATCAGGAGATAAGATTATTAGACAAAAGCAATGGGTTATTAGGCAAAGTAAGTGAAGTAGAAGTTTGGGGAAAGGGTTTTGTAAGATCAAGTAATTCTCTGCCCTGAGAGTAATGCCCATGGCCAGGTGCCTCAACAACTCCTTCAAAGGTTAATTTTTAGAGGAAACTAAAGAAAAACGTAACTTGCACGTTTTGGGGAATTCCTGGCTACACACATACCCACTCCAATGGGGCTTTTCTGTTTGTTTGCTTTTGATCATGCTCCATTTATAATTTTATTTCCTCCCACCTGACTTTCTTTAGTTCCTCCCACCTGACTTTCTTCAGAGTCACCCTAAACTATTCGAGTCGTTTAAGTGTACTTTGTAACCCTTATGATCCAGATACAAAAGCAACTGGCCACTGGATATAGCACTCATTTTTTCCAGTAATCATCTGTCAGGCTCCCACAAGGCATGCTGGGAAGCACTGAAGTTGAACAAAACTAATTTTTTAATTCATGTGAGTGAGGCCCCAGAGATTTCCATTACCAACGTGTAATTCTCTGGGCCTTTACCAGTTTTGCGATTTTTATCAACTATTGAAATTGGCTTATGAGTTTTGAACAATGATACAAACAATGGACTTCAGGCTGCTTTTCCAGCTCACAGGTTGAAATATTTATCCCACATTCTCTGCTTGATTTGGGGACAGGGATCTTTGCCGCACTGGTCAGACACTGTTGGGTGCAATCGGCCCATCCTCAGGCAGAAGCTGCTTCTGTGGTTGAGAGAAGTTCCTTGCCTGGCAGTAGATGCTTCTGGTTATGCAATGGGACTTGTCATCTTGGGTGACTATGTAAATGATGGCTCTGTACATGTCATTTTAAAAGTTATGCTGAAATTTCAGGTCTCTAACCTATTGTACAGGACAGGATGAGCTTTTCTGAGCTTAATCTGCTGGTATTAATTCACTCCGTTTCCCACATGTGATCCTGATTGTCCTAGCTCTGTGACCCTCATTGTCTTCTGAGAGATTTTTCTTGTAGACTACTATTGCTTTTGCTTAGAGATGAATTGAAGGTCCTTCCCCAAAACTCTTCTTTTTTTTTTTTTATTTTAAAGAGAAGAAAAAACAAAACAAATCAAAAAAAGAACAAATTTTCAAAACAACATAATATGAGGGTAACAATGGTTAATGCATTACGTATTATTATCTTTAAGTTAGTTATTCAGGATACCAGACATTAGCATTCAATTGTCCAAACATTGGCTCAAACCTTACTCTTCAATGAACTAAGTAAAATTGGTAGTGTATCTATCTTAACCATCATATATATACAATTTTTTCCCCCTTTCCCTTCTTTCTTTTCCCTATTCCAGTCTCTCTTTCCTATTGACCAGTTTCTTTTTGATTCACTGTGTCTATTGTACATTTTGGATCTTATTTACTCTTTCAGTTTCTCATACTAGAGAGATAATACGATGCTTACACATGTGCTTCCGGTTTATTTCACTTATGAGTATTTTCTCGAGTTGCATCCATTTACCTATAAAAGTTTCCAGTTTATCCTTCTTTATGGCTGAATAGTACTCCATTGTATAAAAATACCACATCTTTCTTATCCATTCCTCAGTTGATGGGCATTTGGGTTGTTTCCACGATCTGGCTATTACAAATTGTGCTGCTATAAACATGGGTGCACATATATCGCTGTGGTACGATGTTTTTAATTCTTCTGGGAAGATGCCCGGAAGGGGAATAGCTGGGTCAAATGGGACCTCCAACCCTAGCTTTTTGAGGAATCTCCACACTGACTTCCACAGTGGCTGTACCAGTCGACACTCCCACCAACAGTGAAGAAGGGTTCCTTTTTCCCCACAGCCCCTCCAGCATTTGTTATTAGTTGATTTCTTTAGAGTAGCCATTCTTTCTGGGGTGAGATGGTATCTCAGTGTTGTTTTAATTTGCATCTCTCGAATGACTAGTGATGTTGCACATTTTTTTGTATATTTATTTGCCATTAGTATTTCTTCATCTGAGAAGTGTGTATTCATCTCAGATGCTCATTTTTGGAGTGGGTCTTTAAATTTGGGAGGTCTGATTTTTTTGAGTTCTTTATATGTTCTCGATAGTAATCCTTTGTCTGAGGAACAGCTGGCAAACATTTTTTCCCACTTTGTGGGTTGTCTTTTCACTCTGTTGGTGGTTTCTCTTGCTGTGCAAAAGCTTTTTAATAAGATGAGATCCCAGTTATTGATTCTTTGGGATAGTTCCTGTGTGGTTGAGTTTTTATTCATAAAGTCTTTGCCTACACCAATGTCTTCAAGGGTTTTACCTATCCTACCTTCCAGCAGATTTAATGTTTCTCTTTTAACATTTAGATCTCTGATCCATTTTGAATTTAGTTTAGTGCATGGTGAAAGATATGGGTCTAGTTTTAATCTTCGGCATGTGTAGAGCCAGTTTTTCCAGCACCATTTATTAAAGAGGCTATCTTTCTTCCAGCGAATGTGTTTGGCACCTTTGTCGAAGATAAGGTGGCTTAGTATGTCTGGGGTTGTTTCAGCATCTTCTAATCTGTTCCATTGATCTTCAGGTCTGTTTTTTTGCCAGTACCACACTGTTTTTATCACAGTAGCTTTATAGTATAATTTCAAGTCGGGGATTGTGATGCCCCCTGCCTTGCCTTTGTTGCCCAGAATTGCCTTTGCTAGGTCTCTTCTGATTCCAAATGAATTTTAGGATTGTTTTCTCTAATTCTGTGAGATATGCTGTTGGAATTTTGATTGGAATTGCATTAAATCTGTATAACAATTTTGGAAGTATGGCCATTTTCACTATATTGGTTCTTCCTATCCAGGAGCAAGGGATATCTTTCCATTTTCTGATATCCTCTTCAATCTCCTTTTTCAGAGTACTGTAGTTTTCAGTGTATAGGTCTTTTACATCCTTTGTGAGGTTGATTCCTAGGTATTTCATTTTTTTGGATGTTATTGTAAAAGGTATTATTTCCCTAATTTCTCTTTCAGTAAGTTTGTTATTTGTGTACAGGAAGGCTATTGACTTTTGAGTATTGACTTTGTATCCAGCTACACTACTGAATTTGCTTATTAAATCTAGCAGTTTTTTAGCCAAAACTCTTCTTGATGAGACCAAGGAGCTAACTCTACCCTCAGACACGTATTGCTCATTTCTTAACCTTGAAAAATCAACACAGGTTGATCCACACAGATGTCTGAGCGCTGACATATCACACATCACAGGAGTTAAGGACATAGACGAGGTCCACAAAATTGGGTCTGGATTATCGTTCTGCCATGTGCCGCCTATATGACCTTGAGGAAAGTCCCATTACAAAATATGGGTAACAACAGCATCTATGTTGTAAAACTGTGGCAAATGAATAATATGTTGGATATAAAGTACTTAGCAGAATGCCGGGAAAATTACAGTATTCAGTGAGGTTAGCAGTTATTACTGAGACTGTGATCCGGATGGATAAATCAATAACCCTAAAACAAGATATATCTAACAAGTTATATATCGTCACCTCCGTGTTCCTTTTAATGGAACAGTTGACTCAGTGTTCCTTGCTACATTATTTCCTCTTTCAGAAAGGGTGAAATGAAGGTTAGGATTTAAGTATAATTTAAGAAATTGTAAACACCGAGGAATTCAATGGAAAAAGAAAGGTGCCCAAATAAAAAGTTTTCGAGATCATTGGGCTGAAGTAGAAATTGCAAGCAGGGTGGGCTCTTTTTTTTAACCTGCTGTAGGGCCATATGGTTGAATATGTTGATGCTGGTTTTAAGATTCTTGAGTATTTTAAACTTGACATGTTATTTTTTTAATGATTTCAAACATCATTTCTTTCAGATCCTTTTCCCAATGTTGCCGTAATATTGAACAGATGGATCGGCAGCATTTACATTTGCATTTTGCAATACTGCCATGCTATTTGCAAATTTCTTTTCCAAAAAACCTGTGATTCTTTCTCTACCTTTTCAGAATGGCTGCGATGAAATTATAAATAGATTCTTCCGAGGGTCTTGGGGACATGGTAGAAATTAGGATCACATATTGCTTCTTCTTTTCAGTTTTATTTTGTTATATTTTTGGCTTTTCCCCCCACTGTTATTAGTCTACTCTCTCATTTTAAGACTCATCCAAAGGACAGAAAGTGCTCATTATGCCTTTGTGTTGGAGGTATCATTCATGCTGAAAGGGGTCGTGATGCTATACCAGGATTATACATCCTCTGTTTCCTCTTCCTATAAGTGCTCGTCACTATCTAGAATTCTCCTGCTTACGTACACATTGCCTGGCTCGCCCTGGTGAGTGTCAGCTCCGTGTGTGGTGAGCCCTGTCTGACGCGGTCACCCTTTTAACCTCAGTACCAACACCACACTAGTACCCAGCAGTCAGCTGGGAGTGAAGGGATGAGCACATGAGTTAAAACTAATAACAAGTGACTTTCTGGAAGCTAGAGGGCCAGGGATATAGCTCAGCGGCACAGCACCTACCTGGCAAACATGAGGTCCTGTGTTCAATTCCTCATGTCAAAAACAAAACAAAACAAAAACCAACTCCAGGAACTAGAATTCTTTCACCAGCCACCTATGGGTTCCATGGACATCCCTGTGTTCTGTCATCTTTTGACTTTTCTTGAACTCAAGTTGTGTTTTCAAATGGGTTTTTCCAGTATTCTCTGGATCATCGTTACTTCCTTGGGTTTTTTGTTTTGTTTTGTTTTGTGCTGTGCTGTGTTTTTTTCTGAAAACTGATTATGTGGATATTAAATAGACAGTCTTTTGGGGATTTTTTTTTCTTCTTTTGGGGCACAGTGGGATTAGCGCCAACATAAAGGCATTTTCTTGCTTAACAGATTGAAAGCAGGAAACAGGACAAGCTGTATTGATGAAAGCTGACTCCAGGCCTTTCCTTTTAAGGCATGTAATAATGAAAAATAAGCCCACCAATATCCCAAGTAAGATTCTTTGATTTCTCTTTTTTACATGAGGACTGCCAAGGTGCCTGCCTGGCTCGGAGGATGGGTGGTAAATGGTGCAGACCACGCCGAATCTCACTGCTTCTCTTCAGCACGAGTGTGCCCTCGATCGCCATGTCTCCCGGCCTGTGACTCGGGTTAAATGTCTTTGTGACTTCAGGCCAGGACTAGTCTGAGACTTGTAGATATTAAACCTACACAAATAGGGGGAAAAATTAATATTGAGGCTGACGCTCTGCTACATCTACAAAGGGATGGTTTGCTGTAATTTTTATGACGTGTTGGCGGGTTATTTGTTGAGTGACAAATTCTGTTTATTGGCTCAAAGATACAGTGGGAGTTGAAGACACAGTTTTATTGCTATAACTACACATCTAGAAAGCATTTTAAGCTTCCCTGAGTAGGTCTCTATAGCTATTAGAGTTTCCTGGGAAAGAAGCAGCAGCTTCATCTCTGCAGAATGAAAACTTTGATTGCTCTAAAGCCAGACTTACAAAAGGAGCTAAAAAGTGAGGCTCTTTGTACTGCAGGTGGATGTTTCCCTCCTATGAGCCGTGGTTGTGCCACTGCAGAGCTCAGGAGAGGCGACAGACCGTGCTCAAAGCAGGGGATAAAGTGCTATAGAGGGCAAGCCCCAGTACAGAGACAGACATGAAAAATTTTTAAAATGTTTTTCCCACTGACCTTCACAATACACCGTGTAAAACCTGTGTGCAGGTAAGATTTGAGGAACCAGGGACGGAAGATGAAAGACAGCAGCTGGAATTTATTAGCAGCATGGTAGGATTAGTCAAGTCCAGCAAAGCTATGGAATGGTGGTGGACTCTCAGTGCTGGCCGCCTCTCTTTGGAAAATCCTGCCTGTCTCGTATGAAGATTATTTACAATTTTTTTTTCTAACGCAAGGCTTTGCCTATGTCTTCGTCCATTTTGTGTTGCTTTAAGAAAATAGCTGAGGCCGGGAACTTTATAAAGTAAAGAAATTTATTTGGATCCTATGGAGACTGGAGGGTCCAAATGGCATTTTACCCGTGTCCCAGCAGGGTTGACTTGGCAGGAAATCAGAAAAAAAGTTTGAGCCTTTTTTTATAACAGTGCCCTTTTAACTGGTAAGACATCCATGGCAGCCACGTAACTGTTCTGATGAGTATGTCCACTTTCCTCGATTGTCTCTCAGACCCTGAAATCATTCATCTGTTTGCCCCTCTTTCTGTACCCCTGCAGCTTTCAGCTCAGCAGCGTGGTAGACAGGAAAAATACCATCATTACTTACAATGGTGGAGTTCTCACAGTGGAGGAAAAAACACTGCAGATTTATAGTGAGGAGGACCAGGGGAGGACGCCTTTAAACTATGTTTTAAAGTATGTCTTGGTTATCAGAGGTAGCACATTTCTGAAATGTACAGATTACACACATAATGCCCCAGCCATACTCACAGGCCCTGTTGTAATTTTTCCCCATAACATCTCAGCCTCTGGTGTTCTCTGTAATTTATTTTATTTTATTTATTTATTTTTTTTTTTGTGGGTACCAGGGGTCGACCTCAGGACCTCACGTGCCAGCAGGTGCCCATGCCGCTGAGCGATATCACCGGCCCTTTTTTCGTATGTGGGTTCCAGGAGTTGAACTCGGGCCCTCGCGCTTGCCAGGCAGGCGCTTACGCCGCTGAGCCATCTCATCAGCCCTGTAATTTATTTTATTATCTCCTTGTCTCTTATTAAAATATAAACTCCATGAGGGCAGGTATTTTTGTTTTATTCCCTTGAGAATCTCTAACATCTAGAACTTGCTAGCCATATCGTAAGCATGCAATAAATATTTATCGTCCAGTCTCCTGAGACCTGGTAATTCAGTTAGCTACCAATCCGTATAACCATACTGAACAACTAATTAGTGCATTTCCATCTACCTTCTGGGAGATCTCTAAGACCTCGACAGATGCTTTGAAGAAATCAAGACAATCTAGAAGTCAAATCATGCTTTATCCTGTCATCTTTTAATTTTGTACCTTTTCACACTGTACAGTCTACCTAAGCCATGGCCAACCTTTTCTTTTTACTTCTTAGACTACTTTGTAGATATTTTCTGGTCCCCCTCTTTGGTTGTAAGTTATATTGAATAGTCTATGTCTTTCATTCCTGTACTGTTATTAAGGTTCCGGGTGTCCTTTATTTTCACCTTAAGGAAATCATTTCTCAAAATTATTTCTTTTCTCAGTGCTAGAAATCAAGAATCAAACACTGTCTGTTCTTTGATAGTCGTCATGTTGGACAGGGTGGCTGATAGCTGCGTGCTTTTTTTCTTTCTCTGTAAGCATTTAAGCCATGGTGTTAGACAGAAAACAACCTTGACAATTTTCATTTACACTTTCTGACTTAATTTAACTGCTCTTGGTAGTATTTATCACAAAATGATCATATTTTGTTATGTTATTCCAACATATTCTTGGTGTTTTAATTAGACTTTTAATCTATTTTTAGTAAATACAGTTAACAGTTTTCTCCACTGAATAGAGAGATTCTTGATGCAGAAATGTGCCTTAGGGTCAACCCTATGATAGTAACCTCTTGAGAGAAGGCAAAGAAGCCAAAGGTTGCAAAACCACCGAGTGGCCTAAGGAAATGGTTTTCTTCCCGTCTTTTCCTGAAGAGGGGCTGTCTGCTTTCCGTGCAGAGTTTTGCCATCACAACCTCAGCGTATCTCTAATGTGATGACTATTTCTTATCAGCCCTTTCATTTTATGAAGTTTGTTTTTTCATCCCTTTGGGTGGCAGCTCCATGGGATTTGTGACACTAGTGAAGGGCCGAAGATGGAAACATTATCCTATCACAGGCTCTGCTGAGAGGCTTTTGACTAGTGACAGAAAACCATCTGGTGTCATGGTAGAAGGGACATGGGGAACTGAAGAAATCTCTCTCCTTCCTGAGCTGCCCAGCAAGGCTTTGTCCGATGATGTTTCTCGTGGAAATTCAGCAGTCAGAGTCACTTCCGGGGGGGCATCCTGAGGCCAGCCCTGAAAGAGAGAGGCTGAGTATGGGATTAGCATCCAGGTGCATCCCTGGGCACCTCAAGTTCCAGAAGCCAACAGACTCACCTTCGCTCGTGCTGACACCACACGCTGTTTTCCCAGGAATGTGCATTTTATGGGAGTGGAACGGGGGAGAAAGCCATTACCTCTCCCAAAGCTCTCCTCCCAGGTGCCCTGAAGTGATTCCCCAAAACTAAGGACGAAACTACACCAGCGGAGTCAAGAATGCAAATGCCATGGTCTACAATTTAAAAAAAGAAAAGATATCTTTCAATATGGTACTATACATAGACTGATTTAAAAATATAAAACTTGAGTATTGAAAATTTCCTACCAACTAACAAAAGTGTAGACCTGCTTCCCTCTCAGACGGGCTTTCTCCCCTGCTCGCCTGCCGACTTCTGCTGCACTTATTTATTCAGCATGTGTTTATAGCACACCTCCTCAGAGAGTATCAGGAGAAACAGCTGATGTTGAGTACACAGAATAAATTCCGCCCTGGGGATCAGACCGACCTCAGACCTAGTGGGGAAGGTCAGATAGTGGAGAGGATGACTCATGGAGAACGTGAAATATAATGGGTTATTTGTGAGTCTTTCCTTTATGTCTGTTGGCTAAATGCTTAAATAAAATTAATAGAATATACCAAAAAGAATACAGATTTAGCATCCCTAGTCTGAAATCCAAAATCCCGAACTTTTCTTTTTTTTCTTTTATGTCTTTTTGAGACAGGGTCTTGCTATGTAGTTCAGGCTGGCCTTGAACTCACTGGGTAGCCCAGGCTAGCCTAAAACTCATGGCAATCCTCCTGCCTCAGCCTCCCAAGTGCTGGGATTGCAGGCATTTGCCACCATGCCCGGCTAAAATGCCAACCTTTTATAGGATGCCACAAGTGGAAAATTCAAGACTTGATCTCATGTGGTGGGTTGCAGTTAGAATACACAAAATTATTTAGAATATCACATAAAGGGCCGGTGAGATAGCTCAGCAGCCTAAGTGCCTGCCTGGCCAGCACGAGGTCCTGAGTTCAACTCCCGGTACCCACATAAAAAGGAAAAAAGGGCTGATGATATTGCTCAGTGGGACAAGTGCCTGCTGGCAAGCGCGAGGTCCTGAGTTCAACCCCCAGTACCCACATAAAAAAAAATATATATATATATATAATTTCCTATGTTATGTACATGTACCAACTCCCCACAATAAGTATAGTCATTGTGTACTACAAAAATGTATGAATGAAAATAAAAATATATAAAAAATTACCCTCGGTCTACATGCATAAAGTGTATGTGAAACAAGAATTACGCGTTTAGGCTTCCTTCCCATCCCTGAGCTATCTCATTACATATATGTAAATATTCCAAAATCTGAAACCAGAAATGCTTGTTATCTGAAGTATTTTGGATAAGGAATTCCCCACCTCTACTGTCAAACACTATTTCCAATAGCCATTTCCATTGATGGCTAAAAAAGAATTGATTATGAATCTTACCGCAGGACGCAAATTAGAGCAGTGCTGAGTATCTTTCATTGGTTAGTTTCTTCAGCCACATCGGATTTACTCTTTCCATCTCACAAGCCCTCGTGTTCAGAATTTCATGATTAGAGAAGAAAAACATGTTCCTGACTGTAAATGATAATCGAATGTGTTTTTCCTGTACATTTCTCTCTACCCTGTAAGGAGAAAGAAAAGGACATGCTATAGGGATATCTATCAGAAACCTTCTGTTACCCACGACAGCATACTTGTTGTTAGATCGTGGAGCAGATAAATGGGGCAGGATGAGATGCAGGAAGATGTCGGAGAGGAAAGATGTTGGGGAGGAATCGGCACATTCCAGAGCCCACACTGACATCCACCTTAATGTGAGGGTCGAATGGGGCGCTGCTGTCACGCCTGCCTGAGCCTGCAGGTCTAACTCTTGCACGAAGTAATGACTTGAGATGAAAGAGCACAGAGGTCTTGAGGAGTTCTCGTCAGTGTCAAATACAAGTAGGAAGCACGCGTTCATTGCCACTTCCTTGTGGGTTCTTTGCCCAGCGTTGACAGGGCAGGGCGGAAGATGACCCTGATACAGTTCTTAGCACATGACTGAGATGACCCGGTGGATAAGCACTTGATGTCAATTAGTGACCAGGATGTAAAGTCACTGTCCTGGGTTCTAATCTCTTTATGCTATCAATAGGTTCTGGACAAGATCCACACATCGATAGACCACTTAACTTCCTGAAAGCCAAATGCGCTTATCAATACAAGCTCAGATTGAGATCACTGATTTTATTATACTAATAATATCATAATTAACAGTCCTTTCCTATGACCAAGAATCTGATAGAAAATCAATTATTGCAGGGTGAGTATCCCTGTCTGAAACGCTCAAAACTAGAAGTGTTTCAGAATTTGGATGTTTTTCAGGTTTTACAGTATTTTCATATAGGTCTATATGATACCTCACTGTAAATATATATATATATATATATATATATATATATATATATATATGGATAGGTCCCAAGTCTAAACATGAAATTCACTTATGTTTCATATACGCTTTATACACATAGCCTAAGGTAATTTCGTACAATACTTTTTGTGTGTGTGTGTGTGTGTGTGGGTACCGGGAGTCGAACTCAGGACCTCACGCTTGCCAGGCAGGCACTTATGCCGCTGAGCTCTCTCACCAGCCCTCGTACAATACTTTTGCATGCCTGCATTTTGACTGTGACCTGCTATAGGAGATTGGGTCTTGAATTTTCTACTTGTGACATTATATCAGTGCTCCAGAAGTTTTGAATTTCAGATTTCCAGTTTTAGATTAGGGATGTTCCACCTGTAATGTTTTAATGATGTTGCTTACTGATGAAGGCTATATATTTTCTTTTTGGTTTACAAGTACCAAGGTAGGGATTGGGGAGGTCAGATGACTTGCTGTTTCTATACTAATGAATTTAAGCTTAATTTTAATGAAATAAATAAATATCGATGTTCTAAGAATGTCTTTAACTGGTGATTTATTGTCATTTGTTAGTTTATTTGTTTTGTTTTGTTTCTTGCATAAAGCAAAGACATCCTGATAATGTAGATGACTGCCCTGATTACTTATAAAGTTCAGCATTTTAATTTTTCAAAGTCTAGTTTTCTTTTTGAAAGTGCGTTGGCCACTTTCGCTCAATATTCGTTCAGTAGACATCATGGAGAACCTGCTAACTTGTACCAAGTCCTCTGTGGGAACTGTCCATAAGCATATAAATGAGAGATATCACTGTAAAATCAAGAAGATAGGACCCACAAACTTTTTCTCATTTATTCTTTTCAGTGTAGTATTGTACAGTTTGAGTGGCCCTTCTTCAAAACGCAGAGGTCCAAAGGTGTTTCAGATTTAAGATGCTTTTGGATTTTGGAGTATTTGCATGTACATAATGAGGTATCTTGGGAATGGAACCCAAGTCTAAATACAAAATTCATTTGTGTTCCATATATACTTATATGCATAAGGTAGTTTTATGCAACATTGTAAATAATTTTGTGCATTTTGACTATGAGGTTATATATGGAATTTTATGAGGTTCCTCATCACATGATGTTACATGTGGAATTTTCCCCTTGTGGGCCTCATACCAACATTCAAAAACTTTAGTATTTTGAAGCATTTCAGATTTTTGGATTAGGGATGCTTAAGCTACATTTGTTAATACTGTGAAATCATATTAAGAAGTTAACGTATGGGAGGCAGAGGAATGGGGAGAGAAACCATTTAGTGAGTGTAGGGTTTTACTTTAGAATGATGGAAATATTTTGGAACTAGAGGAAATTGCTATTTACAAAATCGTAAATGTACCGAATGCCACTGAATTGTTCATTTTGTTGTAGTTTGTAATCTTTTCTTCTCTGTGTATTTGTTTGGCTTCTCTATTTATTTTGCCTTTGCAATATATTTGAGAATTGGAAGGTATTTGAGAAGTCTACACCAGTCTCTTTCAGGTTGGTGTTTTTCATTTTTTCTTTTTTGGCAAATTTCAATGGAATTCTTGAGTTTCTTCTCATACGTTTATCTCGGACGGTCATGTTAAGGTTATCCTCACTTATTTTGTTTGTTGTTGGACATGAGATTTTTTTTATATTTTTAAACTGTTCATAACTGTTGCACAGAAGAGCTATTAAACTTTATTTAGTTTAAGTCCGTCACTTTATTAACCCCCTTTTAAAATAACAGTCAAGTCTTTTGGATTTTTATAGGTAAATGATCAAAAATCAGTAAGTTGAGATAATCATAGTTTTACTTATTTTCCCTACTGATGCAATACTTCCGAACGGCTCTATTATGAAATATTAAAACCCTTTTGCATTCCTGAGTGAAAACCCACCAATTCTTGTAAAGTTTTTCTAGTACTGGGAATTGAAGCCAGGGCTTTCACATTAAGCTACACGCTCACCCCTTTCTTTTATTTTGAGACCAGGTCTCACGAAGTCACTCAATTATCCAGGCTGAGCTTGAATTTGTGATCCTCCTGCCTCAGCTTCCCAGCGTGCTAGGATTACAGGCGTGCACTACAACTTCTGACTTCTTGTAATACATTATTGAATTATATTTGTTAATAATTTATTGAAGCTTTTACATTTATTTTCATATGGAATATTGATCAATTCTCTTTTGTTAGGTTTTTCTGCTAACTTAATAAAATGCTTAGCTTTCCATTACTTTCTACTCTGGGAGAGAAAATACATGGGGATTAGTTTCCACTTTCTGAAATACTTTATTTGAAAACTATCTGGCTTGAAGCTCTATGTAAAGGTAATTTTTATTTTATTTTATTTTATTTGTATTCTCAGGGTTATACATCTAATCTGTTATTTTTGTTTCTTAAGTGAGTTTTTTCAGAGCTGCCAACTTCAAGTTCTTTATATATTAGCATTGTGTTCTATTTTAACATTAATATCCTCTTATAATTATACTTTCCATATGTTATTTTATCTCTTTATCTCAAATTATGTTTTATTTAGTCTTTTTTATTAATAGAGTTGTACATAACTTATCTACTGGTATAGGTAGCATGTTTTATTTATTTTTTTTTCTTTAGGAAACTATATTTTGGCTTTGTAGGTTCTCCTGATTCTAGATTCTATAAATATTTTATTTGTTTTTCCCTGTTTGTAATTTTTGTCCTATCACCATCTTTTGTACTTCTGTTTAGACAATAAACTTTTAACTTATTGTTTAGCACATACATTTCCTTTGCAAAAAAAAAATAATGAAAACTTGGTGAGTATGAATTTGTCTCTAAGAAAGCCTTCAGGGAGTCTCATAGTTATATTTAGCTATATTTTAACGTTAATTCCTGTGCATATAAAGAATGATTTGAGTGTGGTTTCTGTTTTATTTCAAAAGTTCCAGAAGATCCTTATGTGTACAATATATTTAATTCATAGTTTTGGTATAAATTTGTGGGTAAGGAATCCAAACTGTAAAACAGTTATTCTTTGGAAGTTTCAAAGCTTTTTCTGCAGCTGAGCTCTAACTGATACAAAATCATTTCAGTACTTCCCACTTCAGTAACTATCTCACGCACGGTGAGGAGGTGGAGTTTCTTCTTAGCATTCTAAGTTTATTGTATCTGTTAATGGAGCCCTGCTTAATTTTTTTGTTCAAATTCTCTATTTCCTTATTTTTTTTTATGTTTGTTTGTTTGTTTTTGTAGTTCCCTTTGTCTATTAGGAGAAACAGAGGCAGAGTGAAGATTTCTAACCATACTAATCTTATTTCTCTTCCTTTTTTCCTCACATATCCTATTTTGACACTCTGTTAATGCTCTGGCTATTTTGTCCTCCTCCTGTATTTTGCTTTGTGTGTTTTTTCGTAGGACTTATCCTTTAGTTGATGTTAATATTTCCACTGTCTGCTGTCATTTTGTTTGCATTTTCATGATTTACCTTTACTCATCCTGTCTTTCTGGTATTGCCTTTGCTTATTTTTCTCTGGGGTAGAAATGGTGATGGTGATTAGGATGGCCGTGACAGTGGGACCACAGTGGTAGAGCAGAGCCCCCTGGGTGTGCTGAGCGATGCAGTACGGAGAGGGCTGAGCAGCGCTGAAGCCGGGTTTCCAGTGGGGGGATTGCGAGCCCAGTGCAGGCCTTGCAAGGGAACCTGTCGGGGTGGGTGTAGATGAGCTGAACTTGGAAGACAACCGGCTGGCTGCTTCCTTGTTCACTGGTGACCTTGTCCCTAAGGATCAGGCTGAGGACAGCTTGGTAGAGATGGGGCCTCCCATAAAAATATGACAACCCCTGAACTCAGGCTTAGGTCACACATGCTGCTTTTGTGGCATGCACAGCACTCCTAATTTCTTTTTATCTCAGATTTACAATAATAGTAAAATGTATTTTAAAATAGTTCTCTGGGAATATTTAGATGCGTGCACGGGAAAAATCATTTCTAAATGCCCCAGGGTCTTTTGAGTGCTTTCAGACAAATGAAGGTTTTGTGATTTTGTAAAAGAATTGCATTTTGGAATAAAAGGTTCACCTGAAATGTGTCTGATGAAGAGTTAAACTATTTTCAGAAGCCAGGATGTGTGCAGCTCATCTTTGCAATGAAATGCCATTTCCCACTGATTTGACCAAGCCTTTTCTCCTTCCAGGGCTCTGTGCTTGGCATGGTAATGAGGGACTTCTACAGTCAGGGATGGGACGCTCCTGGTGATTTCATGAGCTCCGTTTTCCCACAGCTTAGTTCCTTACATTTCCCTGGCAGTGTGCAGTGTGTGTGTCTCAGTAGTTGGATTTGGGGGAACACACGTGACAGGCGAGGCTATAGAGAAGGAGAATCAGCCGGGATGCTAGCTTTTAATTGAAGTTTAGTTGCAGGTTCAATGAGGTGAGACTGTTATGACACATTTCAAAATGTAACGATAGGAAAATGAGCTGGATTCATCAAAGTTGGAGTAAATACAGAGCAACAGCTCAGCAACTCAGCATGAAACAACAGCTACAGGCCCTCAAAAAAATCCACAGTAATTAAAATTTACATTGTGCAGCCTTCCTTCTCAGTGGGTACCTTCCCAAGGGAAGCAATAATTTTATTGTGAAAAATATAAACACGAATTTGGAGATGTAAATTACACACATATTTTAATTTTGTGCGTAAACATGGGAAGTTTTCAAAATGTAAATATAATCAGAGTACACAACTGTAGCTGAAACCAGGTTTGCGAAAGGCCTTGGGAAAGCAAAGCCCCTCCCGTCTCCCTTCCCCAGGACTTTCCTCCCCCTCTGCCTCTTTTGCAGATTTGGAAAAAGAGGAGGTGGGATTCCATTCTCCAATTTCTGAGGACACAAACCTTCAGCTCTTATTATTTAATGCCACAGGAGGGATAGTAGTTTTGACCTTTTCTCTCTGCTTCCTCTCCCATCTCCTCTGCATGTGATATTAGAGGTCAGTGAGTGAGAGACAAAATATTGGCTATTTTGCATCATGGAAAGAGGGAGGAAATTTACCAAATACTATCTGAATTCTTTCATTTCCTTTATGCATGAAAGTTACCTCAACTTGAGCCAATCCTAAGAATTAGGCCTAGGGAAACAGCGTGAGATAGTAGAAAATGCACTGAACCAGTACTGGAAAAAAATGTGTATGGCTTTTGCCTTGACTATCCGTTGCTGCACGAATGATTTTGGAACAAGTCCTCCACTTCTCCGGGCCACAGTTTATGTTAAAGTCATTACGTTGGCCTGAGGTGAGTTCCAGGGTACCTTCCCACTCAGAATTTCTGCAACATGGTGCCCTGTGGGTCCACTCCAACCCACATGGAGCCCTGGAGATCCAAACCAATATGGGGCCCTTCTTGAGTCCTTGGAGAAAATGCTTCAAGAGACCAAGGTGTTCCTTGCCTAAATCTGTTCAGGCTATGACTTAAGGCAAGGACTTCATGAGACTACTGTTGGAAGCCTCACTTTGGCACCTTCCCAGTAGCAAAGGACCTGGTGTGTCCATCCATCCAGACTACCAAGGTTCGTGGTTAGAGCTGCCATTGAGATGACCCAGTGATAATCCTACAAACACTGTCACCAGTGACAATGAAAGCACTTAACAGTACATCTTTCCCACATTTCTCTCTGTGCATTCCCTTATCGGAGTAGGGTACTAGAGATTCATAGGATTATAGAGAGAGAGATCATCATTAAGAGCAACCTGTCATTTACATAGTCCACAGCAAATGAAGCACAGGTGTGGTTTTCAGGTGAATCTTCGCTTTAAGGAATCAAACCTGAAGTCTGATTTGAAGAGTCTTTAGTACGTTGTTGTATCTGGGTAGTTCCACCAAGCGAATGAATGTGGGGTCAAGTTTTCCTTGTAATTGTTTGAAGGTAGAAAATAGAAAGTATATTGAGAGTTTAGCATCTGCTCTGCCATCATGTTCCACAGTAGGAACACTTTGGGACTTGGAAGTAGAGTAAGAAAAATGGTTGTGGATTTGGAGGTAGGGTTTAGAGAATGAGTCGTGTCCTCTCATCTTACTACTGAACACCAAAAGAGGTCTTTCCAAGGGACCACTGAGCCTCGACTAGTCTTTGTCCTATAGCCTTTGTGATGGAAGCCTCAGGCTTCCCTTTGACAAGCAAATAAGCTGAAGTTTCCCGAGGAAGAGGATAAGTTTCAGATGCAGCCTTCAGGGTCAGGGGTGCTTCTGGAAGGGAAAATGTCTATGTCCGGGGATGGGCGTCCTGCATTCCAGGCTCTGCTGGAATATTATACATGTGAACTTTCTGGCCCTCAGTTTGGAGACCTGGACAAATCACTTATTCTAGGTGGATGGACCATTGTGCCCCCAGGAAAAGGGTTTGGGAGTACAGGCATGGGCTTTGGTAGAGCCTTTGTCATCTCTGAAAGTCCCAGCTGTGATTCTACTTCCCTGAGAACTACAAGAAAGAAATTCATTCGTTCTTCATCCTCCCTCTGTTGTCAAACTTTGTCACACACCCATACTATGGGACACACACTGGGAATGACACAGAGCCCCTGAGCCAATGGAGCGTGTTCTGGAGGGAGTGGACTGGATTGGAGAGGACATCACTGAATTGCAGCTGGGGAGGGCAGGGCTGAGGGAGCAGATGCCCCTGTGGGTGCCTCCCCCGGGTCAGGGACGGCTGAGCAGAGGAAACCACAGGGGAGCTGTGAGCTGTAGGACGACTTGGAGTTATCTAGAAAACCAGGAAAGGTGCAGGTGGCCTTTTCGATGACGTCACACTGTTTTGCGGTGTGCACACCTGAGTTATGGGACCCAGGGACTGATCTCCGCGAGACACAGACGGTCCTTCCACCGCTTTTATGTCCCCACAAACCATGTCCTGTGCTCCGGGCTGTGTCACCAGCCATAACCATGCAGTGTCCCTGGAACGTGTCTGCTGTGATGCAGAGCCGCCACAATGCAGTGTCCCTGGGCGTCTGCACCACATGGGGCAACGGGGGTCACTGCAGAGTAAGTGGCTCTGAGTGTGACACCAGCCTGCTATGCTGACCTGCAGAGGAGGTGGCTCTTTCTGGTCTTTCAGCTTTGCTCCCATCAAGCCAATGAATCTGGGATTGAGGACCGTGGCGCTACCAGGTTTTTCCTAAACCATTGCACCTGCAGCTCGGGACACGCATCTGGGGGTAAACTGCAGCCACGTTTGCAGCAAGGCCAGAGTTTCCATGCTTCTTGGAGGCCACGGTGGACGGAGCTCAGACCAGTGGGTCGGGTTCTGGAATCCTGGGAGCCCGCCCTTTAATGTCAGTGTGGTTGGCGGGCTCAGCCCGCCGGCCCTAAGGAAAGGGGTCTCTCAGTCAGTCCGGGCCTTGGCCTTCTCCTGGGCTAAAACTGTATTGTTTTTCCTACTGATTTGGAAGCTTGCATGTCCTCGTCTCTCTGTGACCATAAATCTGTTCTACCAGGCTTAATTTTTTTTTTTTCCTTTGCTTTCAGGAGAGTAGATCTGCAGAAAGCAACAGCTGTGTGGAAGAAATAATCCGGGTAAGAATATTCTTTTCAAAATCTTATCCATGTTTTGGGCACAGATGCCAAGTAGGAGTCATGTGTCCATTTATCTCAGGGAGCCCACAGTGGTTTGTTGATTGACATTCACCTTCCCTGAGGGCAATCACATCCGTTGCCTATGTGACACTTAAAGAAACAACACTTCCTATAGAAATCTCGGAGTTCGCCCCTTGCGGGAGCCTGTATGCAAGCTAAGGTGGTGCTTTATTAAAGCAACCAGCTGAAGACAGGACAGACTCCAGACGAGAAATACCAAGGTGCCCACATGTGGGTGTGTCGTTTGTCACCCTACTGTTTAAGAGCATCCGTTAACAGTCTGTACTTATTGAGTCAGGCAGGGGTTGCCTTATTTTTCTTTGAAACTTCATTAGACTCAGAAGCATCTGACAAAGAGGTAATGCTCAGAGTTTGAAATTTTATTTCTGTGTCATCTTGCATGTTGTTCATTTCCCTGGCGCCGGTACTCTCTGCTCGCCCGTCCCTCGCACCACCATCCTCCTCGGCATGCATCCTCCCGTGAGCCAGCTTCACACACACACTTCCAGGTTTGTTGGGATGTTGTGCCAGATTAGTGTTTCCCTGAATGTTCCAGCTTGTAATCAGGAAGTTGTCATCAACCCATATTTTTTCTCCACTCATTTTTTTTCAGGGGAGTAACCTAATAATTTACAGTTCTCAGAAAACTGATATTACACTGGGCAGAACACCAAGACAAACTGGATGAGATGTATAGCTGTTCCCTAATAAAGAAAAAAGCAACAATAACTTCACTTTAACGCGTTCCTAACTTTTAGACATCCCACACACTTTTTCTTGAACTGCTAGTGCCTTTCAGTAATGCTGTAGAATTACTTGGCTTAAAGTTTTACATTAACAAAGTGTTTTAAAAGCAGACAGTTTTCTTTTTGGAAAGCATTACTTCATAAATAAATCTCTAAGTTGGCTAGAATAATTAATTGAAGTTTGATATGTTGAATCCGTAATGATTTCTTTTTTTTTTTTTAACATGGGAAACAATTGTCAAAACAGGCAGCTTCATGTGTGGCACTTAAGTACATGTTAAATAAAACCCAGATTATATTTTATATCCATCTTAACTCTATTCTGTTTTGTTTTAAACAACTGATAGTGCATGGTGCTGAGATAAATGTTCTTATTTTTCTCTTTTGATGTGCTTTCGTATTTGGTGTCCAAGTACTCCATTTTAAGCCATTTTCCTCTGATTGGTCATGGTGTTTATTTCTGGAAGACGATAATACCAAAACACACCAGGCCCCACTCTGGTTTCCCTAATTAGCAAAACTACTGCTTTTATCATCTCTGGACTTTTCTAAAAATATGAACGAAATCTGTCTTTTGGTTTTTTCTCTTCTGTTCTCTAAACAGGGCCTGCAGTTTCAATAAAAAACTCAAGTAATTCACGCACCAAAAAGATATAGTCTAGGTAAAGTAAAATTCAATTAAAATAAAACAGATTGCCGCAATCAAGAGTTCGTCTGTTTTTCTGCATACAGCTGACGAGAGCCGTGTGCCCTTCCTGCCCGACCCCCATGGTACTAACTCCTCATCTCTCTCACATGGTGGTTGGCGCTGCCCCTTCCATGATCCTCCTTCAATCAGGGGTGGAACCAAGGGAGATCCGGGACCTGTGGATGGATGGGTAACCCCCGTGCGAGACTGAAGAGTCCGCGTGCGTGCGAGAGGGGGCTGGAGATGAGGACCGAGGCTGTGCAAGAGGACGTAGGTGTCCAGGCACCCTGAGCTCTGCTCTTTCTGGAACCCATGAGGACTGGTCCAGGATGGGAGAGGCATAGACACTGGCAGCACCTAATGGAGCCCTGGTGCTCGCCCACCTGCCTGCCTCGGGGGGTGTTAGTAGTAGGTCCTGGGCAGTCAGTGTTGCCCATGGCGCCTGGGGTGTGTTTCTGGCTCTCCCTGCCTCAGCCCATCAGCCATTCTCCAAGGTCTTCTTCCCCTCTTTCCCTAAGCATGCTGTCCCCTCCAAACACAAGCACAGGACCCGTCCCTGCTACATTTGTAGCATATCTGTCACACGCCAGCCTTCCTCCCAGACTGTGGCCCCAGTGTCTAGAATTTAGGAATCACAATTTCACTGAATGAATGAATAAATCAGTGAATGAGTGAGCTCGTGAGAGTCCTCCGAAGGGAAATGACAAATGGCATTGTGATGCTCACAGGCAGATCCCATTTCCTGTAAAGCATGCGTGTATGCTTGTGTTTTGAGAGCAGGTTTTCTTGGGTAGTCTTTGTGGAGCCAAATTTTCCTTATAAGTTTCTCTGCCCTTGTGTCCAGCTCAGGTAAATGACGTGATCAAGGTCACCAGGAGGACCTGTGATTTACAGCCGTGGTATTTAAGTGAAGACTCTCTCTTTTTGTGCAGGAAGAGGAAAGTCATGAAAAAAAAACTGTCTTTAAGTGATGAAGAGTGGTGTAGTACTCATGCCTTCTTCGTGAGAGAGTTACTGGGACAGCAGTATGAGGACAAACAGATATGGCACTTTGGCCGCTTAGATCCAGCAGTCTGCTGGAAGGGACAGATGAGAGGTTTTGTAAATAGTTTTGTGAAGAGTTTTTAGAACTAGCTTTATTCAGTGAACAAATATATGATGTGAAGTGTGATAAACACATTTTAGGAGTGCTTACTGCAGGGTTCATGACATTCCTTGGGGCCACTTCTCTGAGGAAGTGACATTGAGCTGAGGGAAGATACATAGGAAATCAACTGTGTAGAAGAATAGGAGTCTGAAAGCAGACGTGGGAGAGCTTGGCTTGTTAGTGGCCGTGGATGGACAGGGAAGGCCAGGGTGACTAACGAGTAGGCAGATGAAGCGAGGCAGGAGAGGAAGGAGGAGCCACAGTTACTGTGTGCTCGGACAAGTTCAAGGTCGTGTAAGGAAGGGAGTCGCTGAAGCGTTTGGGCAGAGGGCGAGGTGATCCCATTGGCAATCGCAAAGCTCCACTCTGGCCACATGGAAAATGGAGTGGGGGAGACGAGGAGAAAAGCAAGGTGGGTGGGAGGCTGTTGCACGAGTCCAGAGGAGACGCTCCAACGTGGGGAGCCTCAAGAAGCGTCCTGCACTGGAGGAAGGAGAAAAATCACAAATCTATTTTTTTTTTTTTTTTTTTTTTGTGGGTACCGGGGGTCGACCTCAGGACCTCGCATGCCAGCAGGCGCCCATGCCACTGAGCGATATCACCGGCCCCTTTTTTCGTATGTGGGATCGGGGAGTCGAACTCGGGCCCTCGCGCTTGCCAGGCAGGCGCTTACGCCGCTGAGCCATCTCACCGGCCCCACAAATCTATTTTTATGGAGTGCAGCGGAGACATCCAAGTAAACATGGAGAAGGGAGGTGAAGGTAGGGGGTTGGGAGCTCAGAGCAGAGGATTGAGCTGCAGCCCAGCATTTTGGCTCATGGCACGTCATTGGCAATGAAACTATAGACACGGCTGCACTTTCCTGGAGAGATAATAGAGCCCAAGAAATAGTTGAGAGCTTAAATTCTCACTGTCAAAGTTCTAGAAAAGGAAGATCCACTGGGAAATAGAAATAAGAGAGAGTGACCCGAGAAGCTGAAGGGTCACGGACTTTACAGGAAGAGAGATCCAAGCTCAGCAGCATTCAGAGTTTTGAGAGGAAAAGAAAGGTGAACATCTAAAGCCATCCAAGGGGACAGACAACAGAAAGGTGGTTGGTGACATCTTTGAGGATTCTTTCTGTAGAAAGGAGAGGTCTGAATCCAGACCAGAGGAAATGGAGAAAGCCAAGTCGGTGCTTTTAGAAACATCTTATGAGGAGAGGCCACAGTGTCCATTCGGCCACCTTTTCAGTTGCACTATGCCCAGTGTCCGGAACAACAGCCAAGTGGTGAAGTGCTAACATTTATTGAACACTCATAATGTAGGAAGCCTAAGTTCCCGACTCGCGTTCACTCTGCTGACGGTGACAGCTGCCCCATGAGCTGCCCTGTGTCACACACCTGTTTTACAGGTGAAGAAACTGAAGTGGGGAGAGGTTAGACACACCCTGCCCAAAGTCACAGAGCTGGGAGTGAGCTGGGATTTTACCAAAGACATCTGGCACCAACTCACACTCTCTTCTAACTACTACAGTGTCTTGCTAAATGAAGAAGTCCCAGGCTTCACATTTCTGCACGATTATGACATGAAAGTGCCAGATCATGCATCTGTGCACTTAAACTCTCACATAAGCTTTTATGGCCAACAGTACCAACCTCATCTATAACTTCTTCCTCGCCCCTCTCTGATTTTTGCTGAGGTGACTGTTTTCAAGTCATTTGAATATTATATTGTGTGCTGAAGTATAATCATTTTTTATTCTTACTCAGAAAATGTTAATCCTGGGACCTAGTAAATCTGTATGTAATTGCAGAATTCTCTTAACCAAGGGTGAAATGAGAACTGAGTTCTATAAAGATTGGCAATAAGGGCTGGAAGCCTTCTTGGCCAACATATGTCCGTAACAGTTCGTTTTCTAAGTTGTACTATATTTCATCCTTAAAGGTTCCAGTGCTGTAATACTTTGGTGGTTTTCATAGCATTGCCCATTAACATATGATGGCATTAACGTTTGTTCAGTCAATAAAATCTGTTCACAATTCACTGGCGGGAGGGGGATGCAGGTTGCAAAAGTTTTAAGCGAGACAGCTCTAGAAGGCATTCGCTGAGAGTACTCCTCATGACACAGTGTGGCTTTGTGTAGGAGGCCAGTGTTTCAGATTTGTATTTAAAAATAAGGGATGAATTGGGAGACAATTGTTGTGTGGCATCTGAGCAGGTTACCTTTTTGGCGCTCATCTTTAGACACGTTAACTCCAACGCGCTGCTAAATACTCGTAGTGGATGTTTCCATAGAGTTGCGTTTCTGTTTGTAGGAAGGGGGTAAGTGGTACTTGCTCAAACTCCGGAGACTCAAATCAGTTTCCTGGTATTATAACTGAACAGACTTCAGGCAAATAAAGGGAACTCATTTGTTCCTCGGTTTTCCAGAAACTGAGGAATCTCCTGAGTAAGATTCCAGCTGTGGTCTTGAGAGCTGTTACACGTAGTACACAGCGTTGTGGCCCATCACATGTCCACACACTGGACAGTGGGACAAGAAAAGCCTTGTGCTCAAATGTCTCCATGTGCCCTAACCCAGAGGAAAACATATTAGCCACCCTGTGCCTACTGAAAAATACAGAACAAAGGGATGACTTGTTTTCGGTGACCTACTTGGGTCATTTGCAGAGCTGGCTTAGGTCAAATCTCCCCTGCTGCAGACCAGACGGGCTTTTTTCTGGCTCATACCGTTTCCTTTATAATTTATTTCATTTGGTTCCAATAGTAAAGATTTCATTAGTGACAAAATGAGGCCCACTGATGGCAAAATCAATTGAGGTAAAACTGCAGAAGAGCACCATTAATATATCTCATTACTTATTGCAGTAAAATAAAATCAAAACAAAAGAAAGCTGGTGTTGGCCTAGAGAAGTTCACCAGGCAAAATAATAAGTCTTATCCAAGAGTGCACTTGGTAGTCTTTTGTTTTGTTTTCTTCTTGCATTAGGCCATTTGAATGGTTAGGGACAGAAATAACGCCCTTTTGTAGTATTTTGTTTTACATCTGTAGCTGCATTCTTCATAGACGCTATTATGTTAGTCCTTTGGGCTGAAACCGGAAGCCCTGATGAAAGGACTGCACTGCTCTCGGCCAGGGGTGTCCTGGCGCCTGGGAGGTGTATCCAGCAGCCTGCTGTGTTGCAGGGCTGCATGGCTGCCCTGCGCGGGCTTTGCCTGACTTGGAAGGGTTTAGTTTCCAGCCGAGATGGGGCAGGCGACCACTCTGACTCCGAATCTGTGGAGCCCAGGGGCTTTGAGGTGATGGCCATGGGACCCCAGAGGTCCAGAGGCTCATGTTGAGCTGAATGGCTTTGCCTTTCAGCATTTCCCTGTCTCTTCTTGATGCACACCGTTAGAGATCACACAGGCATTGCAGACCCATATGGATAGGAGACCAAGGGAATGTCAGCAGCGCAGGTATCCAGAAGTGTGAAACGATAGTTTCTGCCCTAACAGGGCGGGGCAGATTCTGATACCCCACTCAGTAACTTCAAGGCTATTTTTGGCCTTTTACTATGCAAAATGCTATGCTGTGACAGTCTTCTTCTGAGGTACTTAGGGATCTTTAGCACTCCACTAGAAGACCCAGGCATTAAAAATTCTTAGTTTGTGTGTGTTTTCTGTTGTTCTTGTCTTAGGGTACACCAACACAACTGAGAAATGAGAAGCAGAAAGTATGCAGTATGATCAAATTAAAACAATTTTACAGTAAGAGACACATTGCCATTAAACCCCATCAAAACCTCCCTCTTGCTTCAGACACGCTAATCCCATTGTTCTTGCCCATTCTGAAGCATTTCTGAAAGTCCTCCTTCCTGAGTGTCTTTACAAGGCATGCTCAAAAGTATGGGGAATGCTGCTGCTCAGTGCCATCCAATGGAAAGACAGGCTTGTGAAAACATCCCACAGTGTGTCCTCATCCACCTTATACATGGGACCTAGCACCATGCAATGTCATGCTCATCTACCCCAAAGTCAAAATGACCATGAAATGTAAACATGTTGAATCGATTCAGGACAGTAAGGCAGCCAAATGGCACAACTGAAGACACTCATGAAAGAGGACTCTCAGAACTGCTTCAGAAAGTAGCAAGAATGATGGGATAAATGCCTTTGAAATGAGGAGAAATATTTTGAGGGGGATTCGTGGTGATGTGTCTTTTACTGTAATAATAATTCACCGTATTTTCCCATCACGCATCCTATCACAAAGAGAAGTAGATGTGGAGCCGGTGAGATGGCTCAGAGGCGTAAGCGCCTGCCTGGGAAGCGCGAGGGCCCGAGTTCGACCCCCAGAACCCACATACGAAAAAAGGGCAGGTGATATCGCTCAGCGACACGGGCGCCTGCTGGTGCGCGAGGTCCTGAGGTCGACCCCCGGTACCCACAAAAAAAAAAAAAAAGAAGAAGAAGTAGATGTGCATGGTGCCATGAACACGTACGTGCACAGAAAGGAGGGCCGGGGGGTACGAGTGAGAGGACCAAGCAGGGAGAAGACAGTAGGAGGTCCTCCTTTCGGCACCAGCCCTTCTTTCACAGGTGTTTGCAGAGTCCACGCCTGCAGCACAGAACAAGGGGGAGAAGGCGGGATGGACCCTGGGGAACAGTGGCCTTCCTCACATCCCTCCCCCAGTCTGTGGCCCTGTGGATAACGATGTCATTCAAGTTCTCAAGTGTCTTCATCCTAGTCTCCTCTCTGTGTGTGACTGCAAGCTTTCAGAAAAACAAGAGTTGAATGAGAATCATGTAAAACAAAAAGTGCAAGTTCTTATTTTTACCCACCAATGAGGTTTGCCATTGCAGTGTTGTTTTCACCCTGTAGGGTACAAAAATATGAATGCATGTAAAATCGTAATCCGCAGTGCATAAATTCCCCAAACATACCACTTGTTTTACTTCTGAAACTGGCATGTAAAATTGTACATGTTCACGGGGAACTAAGTTCTGGTGTTCTGTCGCACAGCGGAGTGACGATAGATAACACACTGTCTGTTTCTAACAAGTTAGAAAAACGAATTTAGAATGTTTTTACCATGAAGACATGGTAGAAGTTCACAGAGATAGATATGCTTCCCCCAATTTGAATATTATACGATATGTACACATGATGTGTGTGCACATGTGTGCGTGCTGAGGATCAAACCCAGGGCCTTGTGTGTGCTAAGTGTGTGCTCTACCATGTAGCAGCAACTACTTGCTTTTAATCTGGGTTTCGCTTGCGTGCCCTTCTCCAGTAGTGAGTTGCTAATATACAGTGGTAGCCAACCAACTTGCTTCACCTCCTTTGCCAACTTTAAGAGAATCAATGCGATTTTATTCTTCTTTTCTATTTCTATATTTAATTTTTTAAAAACTTTTGAGAAATCTCCATACTGATTTCCATAGTGACCATAGTAGTCTACACTCCCACCAACAGTGGAGAAGGGGTTGCCCATAGCCTTGCCAGCATTTATTATTGGTTGATTTATTGGTTGTAGCCATTCTTTCTGGAGTGAGACGGAATCTCAATGTTGTTTTAATTTGCATTTCTCAAATGGCCAGCGATATGGAACATTTTTTCACTAATTTATTGGCCATTTGTACTTCTTCATCTGAGAAGTGTCTCTTCATTTCAGATGCATACTTTGGGTTAGGTCTTTTGTTTTAGGGAGTCTAATTTTTCTGAGTTCTTGATATATTCTAGATGTTAGTCGTCTGTCTGAGGGACAGCTGGCAAAAACTTTTCCCATTCTGTAGGTTCCCATTCTTTTCACTCTGTTGGTGGTTTCCTTTACTGTGTAGAAGCTTTTTACCATGACGTGATCCCATTTGTTTATTCTTGCTATTTCCATATTTAATATAACCAGATGTATTCATCAGACTCTGAAAAACTTACTAGAGATCAGAACTGGAAGTTATGTATAAGAGTTAATACATTTTAAGGCGTTTACTAAGAATGTTTAGAGTGCTAATTAAAAAGCATCTAGACATTAAAAAATCTGGTGATATCACATTAGTACTTAAAATGTAAAGGCAAATAAGCTTCTACTTGTTTGTAAAAGTATTTTTCCAGAGTGTATGGATTAGTCAATTCCCAGCACCAAGGACTATGCGACCTACTTCACCTCTTTTTTGGTCCTCACCCTGACCTGAAATTCCATCAGCACCTGGTCCTTGCTAACAGGTCCTAGGGTCCAAGTCATGAACATAGATGCCTATTCTGGATTGGGACTTTTCAGGACTTCTCAGCACCTTTACCCTCAGATGCCCTACGGGCACTGCCATCTTTCTCCTCAGACTCCCTGCCTTTGTCTGCCCACGCCTGGCTGACACAGCTGTACAGAGCCATGGCCATCCTGGGAGAGGGACTGTCTACTGGCTGGACTCGCATCTGTGCTTGGTCCTGCACCACTCTGGGCCGGCACTGCCCCTGTCACCAGCCCAGGACCATGGGGTGCAGTGGTGGCACCTCCTCTCCAGCTCTGGAGGCTGTCTTGGGGACCCTCCAGGCACAGCCAGGTAGGGCCGCCGGTTTACGGTGACCCCACTCCCAGGGAAGATCACAGTAGCTTGGTGTGCTTTTAAGGGACCCAGCTGTCAACATGACATTCACAGGTGGTGCTGACCGTAAGGTCCCTGTGGTCTTTTTACCTTTTCCTCCTCAGTGCTTCTCACATTTCTTCAGCATAAATCCCCTAAACAATCTTGGTTTTTGTTTGTTTAAGGTGGTGCTGGGATGAAGCCCAAAGCCTTGTGCAAGGGAGGCAAGTGCTCTGCCACTGAGCTATATCCCCAGCCCCTAAGGAACCTTCATAGATACTTTTTCCTAAATCACTTCCCCCACAAGATTCGAATACCGGGAGGATGCTCTGTGTGCATTTATGTCAGCCGTGTGCATCTGTGCTTCCTGCATACAGCAGGAGTTTTCCATCCCAAAGAGCTCATGTCATGTAGCCACTGGTGGGAAGCCCTGGCGGGGTCAGGCTGTCCTGCTTGCCCCGCACCTTCCATGTCCCTGGTAAAATCCCTTCTCCAACTTCAGCCCACCCTCCTGTGCTCGGGAGGCCCCTTCACTACAGCAGCCCCTCAGGAGCTAGCAGCTGCCTCCTCTCTTCCCTCTCCCAACCACCGTCTCTGCTGGCTTCTTATTCTCAGGGTGCACATGCACACATTACTTTCACCTTAGCAAAAAAGGAAGAGGGAGAAAAGTGACATTTCTTCCACACTGCATTCCGCCATGGACCTTTCCTGCAACTATTGCAGATATCGGTTCCTTCACTCTCTCCTGGTGGCTTCTCTGCTCTCGTGCTGTAGTTTCCCTGGAGTCTGGTGACAACACCGCTGTGCTGATGGACTGCCCGTGTAGGTCTTGAACCCTGCTCTGTTTGCTGACTCTCGTGAGCACCTGCCCAGCTGCTCCCAAATGACTCCATTTACGTGTGTCGTGAACACCGTGATGTGGCCTCGCATCTCTACCAGCTTTGCCTCCAGCCTGGATCGTCACCATTGCCTGGATGCCCTGCCCATTGGATTCTTCTCCTACCCACTCAATGTGTTCAGCTCCCCCGCACACCTGTCAGCTCCGTCTCCGAGCAGAGCCATTCTCTCTACCTCCAGGCCTCTTCCCCTTCGCTGCTCAGACTGCTCAGGAGAGCAGCCCGCGGGCCTCCTGCTCCTCCTGCCTCCCACCAGCTCCCCACAGAGCAAGCAGGTCTAGCTCCCCAAAGCATACGCGGGCTGAACATCTTCTAGTGGCTCCCCTGGGCTCGGGAGAGGACCGATTCCTGAACGTCATTTGTGACCTCTGTGTGCTTTGGCCCTGCACGTCATTCCAGCCTCCTCTTCCTCCACTCTCCACTGAATGCACTGATCTTCATCCGCACCGCTCTCCCTCCCACCTCTGGCCCTAACCCATGCTCTTCCCAGCCCTGACCACAAATCCAGCTGACCGACTCCAGCTTATCATCCAAGAGATATCACCCACTCCAAGGCGCCTTCCCGATGCCCCGTCTCTGAGGTACACACTCCTGTTCCGGGTTCCCGGTAGCTTTATCCTTACCACATGTTAACGCAGTGGTCCTCTTCTGTCCCATCAGCCCACGTGTCCCAGGGGCGGGCACAATGGCTTTGACCTTTGGATCATTTATGTGTTCTCGCTCTTTACCCTGCTGTCCTCCAGTCCACATCAAAATGTTTGAGGAATTTTCCCCCTAAAACATTAGCTCTCCAAGGACCGCCAAAACTGCTGTGTTACCTGGAAGCGTAAGAACAAACTGTACAATTGGCCTAAGTGCGAGAGGCGACATTTCCCCTACCAATTCCCAGTGTTCAGAAATGGGTAGGAATCTCGAAGTGACTGTAGCCCAGACGTCAGGAAATCTCAGACCTTTTGTGTCTGCCATTTGTATCTTGATTATCTTTTATGGGCTGAGTTTTTCATTTTGCTAGATAATGAATTTGACAAGTTGAAGAAATCAAGATAATAAGATTGCAGGGATAATTTGGTTAATTACCATGTTGTTGCTGATAGAACCAAGGCCTGGAAGTAAGAGCTATTTCCACTGCTAATCTGCTTTGTGTAAAGCAGTTCTTGGAACGATTAAAACACACGTATCCAAACTGATCAAACCCAAGACGCATATTTTAAAATTGTATTTATTATGAAAACCACACACAGCGTTCTCTGTTATTTTTTCAAATTGAGGGTTGTAAAATTATACTGATTTGCTGCAAATTACTATTGTATACACACAGATCTTAGAAAAATAATTTTTAAGATAAAAAATGATGGTTTGAAAATGGAAAATATATAGGCCCTCTAAAATGAGAACATCTATCTAGATTATAACATACACTTAAAGGAAAATATAATTACCTGGAATTCTTTTTTTTTTTTTGTGGGTACCAGGGGATCGACCTCAGGACCTCGCGCGCCAGCAGGCGCCCGTGCCACTGAGCGATATCACTGGCCCCTTTTTTGTATGTGGGTTCCGGGAGTCGAACTCGGGCCCTCGCGCTTGCTGGGCAGGCGCTTAAGCCACTGAGCCATCTCACTGGCCCTACCTGGAATTCTTATAATCTTATAATTATTCAGCTCATTTTAACCTTAAAAATTGAAACTTAATTTTTTCCTTTGCCATTGGATTTATGTGTTGTTTCATATATCCTGATAAATTTGATTTATGGGTGTACAGTGTCTTGGTTTTTATGTTCATTGGGTTCCATGAAGTACAAGTATTGAGAAAATGTAGGGTTTAGAACTTTTAGAGCATGCTCCCCTGTTTATTTTCATAGTGTTTTGTTCTGGTTCCCAAAGCTGCCTATACAGCCCAGAACTTCTCACTAGGTCATCCAGTGTCAGGGTTCTTTAGCATCCCAAATTCACTAATTTTTTTTAAAACAGGAGGCATTTTTCCATTTGCCCATAGCACTGTTCCATTTGTACCTTAGAACTTCTAGAGAAATGTTCTGCTCAGCCCCTCCAGGTTCCAGGGAGCATCCCTCTGCAGGACCACTTTCCTACATGCCTTTAGTTTCTGCTGATGAATCAGGATAGCTGCACGTCTTCCCAGGGCTCAGATACTAGGTTTGCAAAAATTGTGATATTGATAGCACCAGCTGATTTATCCTCGCCCCCCTACACACACACACAAAGATATACCTCTCTGCAAATACATATCTTTTTCTCTACTCTGGATTTTCTAGAAAGTTATAAAAGTTGCACCCAATGGACTCACTATTTATTATTACAACTTTTTATTGCAAAGTTTTCATTTTAGTGCCTTACTTTTATTGCAGCTCTAAACAATTGGAGGCCTGTGGTTCTACGGAATTAAAAATATTAAGGATTTTATACTCTCATTTTTAAATGTGTCATTCTATGAACATTTATTAGGTTTCTGAGATCGGATTAAACATCTTAAAATTGAGGGCTGAGAGTATAGCTTAGTGGTAGTGGTCTTGTCCAGCATGTACAAGGCCCTGTGTTAGATCTAAGGAAAAGAAAGGAAAGGAAGGGAAAAGGGGAGGAGAAGGGAGGAGAGAGGAGGGGAGAGAAGGAGAGGGAAGGGAGGCTCAAGATTAGCATGCTTACTCGAGAAAATACTCATAAGTGAAATAAACCAGAAGCACATGTGTAAGCATCGTATTATCTCTCTAGTATGAGAAACTGAAAGAGTAAATAAGATCCAAAATGTACAATAGATATGGTGAATCAAAAAGAAACTGGTCAAAAGGAAAGAGAGACTGGAATAGGGAAAAGAAAGAAGGGAAAGGGAAAAAAATTGTATATATATATATAAGATGGTTAAGATAGATACACTACCATTTTTACTTAGTTCATTGAAGAGTAAGGTTTGTGCCAATAATGTTTGGACAATTGAATGCTAATGTCTGGTGTCCTGAATAACTAACTTAAAGATAGTAATACGTAATGTATTAACCATTGTTACCCTCCTATTATGTTGTTTTGAAAATTTGTTCTTCTTTTGATTTGTTTTGTTTTTTTCTTCTCTTTAAAATAAAAAAAAAAAAAAAAAAAAAGATTAGCATGCTTATTAGTCTTTGGCTACTTGTAGATATCTTAACAGTCTCAAACATAGATTTACTCGTGCATATAAAGTGTGTATTCTTTAAGTAATCACCCTAGGATTCTATTCTAATTAGCATTATCAGAATGCTTGCGCTGAGAAGCTACTCTATGAATCAGTTTAACTTTCCCTTTGCCAGCAATTGTATGTTGGACATATTGTATGTTGGACATATTGTATGTTGGACAGTTCTTTAAAGATGTTTTTTGAATTTAGTTGAACAGTGTATACCTGGTAGGGGGTGGAAGTTAGCTGAAAACATTAGTAATAGCTTATTTAAAAATAACTGATCCCCCCAAACCTACCCAGCCTGTATCTCTGGAAGCCAAATCACAGATTAAGAGCCTGGTGAGTCCCAGGCCAGGCATCAAATGCAAAGTGTTTGAAAATTCTGTCACCCATAACTAGGGGGAAAGAAAAAGAAGAAGGAAAGAGAGCCAGCCGTGGTGCAAGGGCGAGGATGATTTGCACAGAAAGTCGAGGCCAACATGTTCTCTTCCGGCAGCGAGATAAAACCGCCTGCCCACTCTCCAAAACAAGCGTTCATCATTCTGACTTTTTAGCTTTTCATTTCCTTGTTTGCTCATTGAAGTCCTCACAGCTCCCTCCACACACACCCCCAGCCCTGAACTCTGAAGAAAAAAGGCAAGAAATAAAAACTGAGCTCTTTTGGAGGTTCACTAGGTATTGTATGAAACGAGGTGCCACTGTGATGTGAATAAAGACCAGAGAGCAGGCTCCTAATGCATTAAAAACAGTGACCATGGGGCGGGGGGGTCACAGTAGCCAGAGTCATCTGGAAAGATTGTCAGCAGCCCCTGGACAGTGAAATGATTAATCACTTCGGCACAAAGGAACACAAAGGGAGATTTGTTAAGAATAAGCAGGGGACGGAGTGTCGGCTCCAGGGGTGACAGGCTTGTCTGTTTAATAATGTATTTTTAAAGTGTGTGCCACATCAAAAGGAAATCACATGCAATGGGAGGAAAATGAAAAGGCAGAGAGAAAAATATTTGGTGAATTAGAAGAAATGTTTGGGAAATGAGATCACCAATAATTTTGGTTTGAGCAGTTTTTAAATTCAGGCCCCCATCTCACACCAGGGTAAGCCCCAGGGTCTTAGCAGTGCTGAGAAAACCTAAAGTCCCTTGAAAAAGGCATATTAGACTTTTTATTGCTAAAAATAAAAACAGCCCATCAAATCAGCATTTTGTGATCACCTCCCTTTCTTTGAGGGGCAGGGATTTGGACTAGAGCAAACTCTGTCAGGGAAAGAGCCAGAACAATAGAGATGCCACCGTGGCTAACATGTGTCAGTGGCTTCCTGTGCCCTACACATCTGTTGTCTCAGGCACTCTTCACAGCTTCACAGTGACCCTATGTGATGTCACCCCTTGCCCTACAGCGGCGGAAATGGAGATGTAGAGGTTGACATACAGCAAGTAAGAGGCAGATCTTAAACTCAGGTCTCTCAGACCTCGACCCACATCCTTCGATGCCACTTGGCTCTGCGTCACTGCAGGTTCCCCATCTGTGGGTTCAACCAACCTTAGATAGCAGATATTCAGAAAAAAATTCAGAAGACAGAACTTGAATGTTCCATGCACTGAGCATTTCGCTGAGTGCACGTGAATGAAGAAATGTGTGGGAACCTTCTGCTGTGGCCGCCGCTGTGTCCCAGGCCCTCAGTCTCTGTCCAGCATGCAATGTGTGAGCGCTGTTTGTTTGCCTCGTGTCGCTGTCACGTGTTGTGCAGTGGTCTGGAATGGTTGTGTCTGTACTGAACACCCAGAGACTTTGGTTGTTGTTATTCCCTGAACAGTACAGTATAACAACTATTTGTGTAGCATTTACCTTGTGTTGCGTATTATTATAAGGGATGCGGAGGCGATTAAAGGTGTATGCAAAGATGTGCATAGGTTCTGTGCAAATAGTACACCGTTTTCTATAAGGAACTTGAGCATCCGTAGATTGTGACATGTGTGCAGGGCTCCAGAACCCATCCCCAGTAGATTTAGAGGGACAACTCATTTAAAAAGCTGAGTATTTTTAAAATGTGAGACAGAGTAAATTTTCCTTGCAAGGTCACCAGCCTTATGGAAATGAAGGATGCTTCGTGGCTGCCTGTGTTGCTTTGATGGTGGGAGGCTGCACTGTCGATGAGGCCTTAGATGAGGCCCCGGATGCATGCCCTGTGGTGTTCAGGGTGCCGGCAAGCGTAGAAACACCTTAGATAGCCCCTTACAAGTTGATCTGGAGCACGGAGTCACGTGTAACCCAGCTACTGGTTTAACACATCTTGAAATGCTGGATTCTTTTTGTATCAGCCTGTGTTTTGGTGCTGTCCGTGGAGCTCCCTGGTGACTGGCATCTCCTGGGGGGCATCCTGCCCATGTTACCCCCAGTAAAGTTAATGACAGTACTGTCCCCTTCCCCAGGATGGGGGTGTAAAGGTGGAAAGTCCAGAGACTCCACGAGCTCCAGATGAGGAAGTCCAGGCTTCCCTGACTCTCGGGGTGTGAGTTTTCCCAGAGGCGTCAGCCTTGGCTCTAGACACCCCACATTCCACCACAGCACTGCCGCCGCTGCCGACTGGCTGGGTGACAGTGAGCCAATGTAGATTTCAGTGCAGTGCACATTTTGCAAGGAAAAAAGCTATTGTTCTCATTCATTATTTCATGTGGTTGTAACATCTACTGCTAGATAAATTTGTAAATACACGCGTCTTCGTGAATCAACGTGTCTCACAAAATGTTTTCATTCATCGACTGTGGCTCTGGAGGTGAACCAATTTTGCAAATCTGCAGTTGAAGTAAACAGTTTATTTTAGAACTTATGATTGTGAGCTGCTATCATTGTTCTTTTAGAATAATCAAGTGTTTTCTAATTCATTAGTGATGAGGTTCACCTAAAGAAATCTCAGTCTATAAAATCCAGTGGCAGAATATTTGCCATATTGTTTTTATTGCTAAGCAACAATTGCTTTGCTGAAGCATTCCTGGCTGTAAGAAAGGATTAACCCTGCATTCATAACAAAGTTCCCTAAAGCATTTAAATATTTGCTTACAGTTTCTTTACAACTTGGCATTAATTTGAAAAACAAAAACATGGGAAATCACATTGAAATTGATTGACAAACAATAAAACATAAAGACAAATCTTTCTTGGAATAAAAATGAAAGCCAGTGGGACATTATAAATCACTCTACAAAAAATATTGTTTTCTGTACAACAGTTCAGGTGCTTACACCAAGCAGCAGCAGAAGGAATGAATGTAGACTACACCCCCTGGTGGAACATTTATTTGATAGGTGCTTGATAGCTTTTTATCTCAGTAAGCACAGTTAAAGTGCTTACTTAAATTTCTTTACCTTTTTAACTGATTGCCAAACTATGCTCACATCCACTTATGCCCATAAGTTGCTTTTACAAATATACAATTATACTAAGTATGCCTAATTAAGAATCAGATTATGCAGGCAAAGAAAGTTTTATAACATGTATTCTAGTCTACTATTTTTTGTTTTAGTCTACTGTCTTGCTAGAGATTCCTTCTGAGAGCTCACAAAGGATAAAAAACTGCGTATAGCTTCTAATAGCAGTATTTTCTCATGGAAATAAGCTTTGGACCAGCTGTCTCACTTACTGGCAAATAACAGACCCTCTTGTTTAATTATATGTCCTTTCTACATAAAGACTTATGCAACTGAGGAGAGCTATATAAAACCCAGAAATCTGCTTGGGCTTGAAAGAACAGTGAATTACACTAGTGGAAGTCTTCAAAGAGGTGGGTTAAGAAAGTCACCACCCTTCATGTAGCCCCTTAAAAGCAGACTCAGGAAGAAAATTGGTTGACATTGTCCTACCATGTGTGAAGGACGGTCTGTTTCTTTTCAAAATGGAACATTTCATTGAGGTGTATAGACTTAATTTCAGTGAGAATAAGCTTCCCTATATTCCCCTATGATTTGGTAGCACCCAGCTATTAGTCTCAAGTATTTGTATTATTTGTTAAATCTAACTTCATGAAAAATGAATTCTTCAGTACTTAAAGGCATCTTCTATATTTTCAGCTGTTGGACATTATTTGTTAAGTTGTACTCAGTGCCTTGAGTTATTACCATAAAAAAATCCATTGATTTCTTGGGTCCAGAAGCGAGTAACAGCTGAAATTTTACATACAGAAAGTTTATGTCCTCCTAGGAACTCAGACAAATAAAACTGCAGACTTTGTTTTTACCTCTTGTCAGAAATCACTGATGAGTGATTTAGTAGCTTATGATACCTGTGATTATTGGGAAATAAGGAAGCGAATGTGCATATTCAGCATGGTAAACAATGAATTTTCTTACTGATTTTCTTCTCTAACGGTACCAGTGGTAACATGTGTTTGACCCAGGCTAGGTTTTGTGGCTCAGGAAATTAAGGATTTCATACTGTTTGGTAAACTGCTATTAAAAACTGTAAAGTTTCAGTTCCAAGAAACAAAAAGTAGCCTAAAGAAGCACCAGTCACACTATTACAACAGGAAAAAACTAGAGAAACAGAAAATTATCTACTTTTCCGAAACCCCTGAGAAAAAGGAAGTTGCAGGGCAAACAACTAACCTAAAATATGAAGAGAGACAGACATCTTCAGGAAGAAACAGGGCCTGAGCCTTTGCCTCCGTGGCACCCCACCCATGGCCATAAAGCCACAGAGTCAGCTAGAAACAAACTTTGATTGAACTGCCAAAGGTCAAATGGGAGCTCACAGGAGTGGGAAGTTTGCACTCTCTTGCAGGTTTTGTCCCCACCCGGCACCCGTAGGGAAGGTCTAGGAAAATCCTGGACTTGTCGGGAGGGGACACCAGCCCCTGGACTTCATCTCCTCCATCTCTCCTACTGAACCGTGCCTCATTTGCAGGAAGAACCCAAGACCACAGCCTGTGGAATTGGATCCCCCTACTGCTGGGGAAGTGAATGGCAACAGCCCCCAACACGCAACTCAAACTCACCTTGCCTGTCATTCCCCCAACACAGGAGAGGAAGGGCGACCAAAGTCCATCTTGAGAAAGATAGAAACCCTCTCTGCTGGGAAAGAGAGCAGGAAAGAGTAGAAGCTCTACCACCGGGAAGGGGTAGCAATAAGTGCCACCTAACATCTTGTCACATCTGGAGGAAGGGCAGGAACACTTGCAAAGAGCACCGCATTGACAGCCATGTTCCCGGGGCCTGTGTAAGACCAAGGAGGAATGAGGACATCAGATAGCATCTTCCCTCCCGACCCACCTCTCACCATTCTGACGAGCGCTGAGTTGTTAGAACCGTGGGTACTACCGGGAGAGCCAGGCGAAGGAAGGCCCGAAGCCAGGTGGAAACGCAGCCAGGCAGAGAGCAAACCTCACGCCCAGCCCAGCTCCTGACGGGGTGAACAGCACCTTCCGCAGTGAAGACCGACCTGAAGGAAGTGCACAGAGCACACACACTGCGGTCTTCTGCCCTGGACAACGTGTGACTTTCAACCAGAAAACCATGAGACACCCGCGAAGGCAAGAAAAAAACAGTCTGAAGAGGCAGAACAGTCGTCAACACCAAACCAGATAGGACGCAGACATTAGAGCTAGCAGTCAGGGAATTTAAATGCTGACATTTAATAGGTTAATGGCTCTTATGGAAAAAGTAGATAGCGTGCTAAATCACGTAGGTCATTCCACTGGGGAGGGGGAAACTGGTGAAAATTTGAGATACGGAAAACACAGAAAAGTGAGGAGGAAATAAGTCCTTTGCCCTCACCCACTCCAATTGGAGAAGGGAACTTTCTCCAAGGAAGTTCTTTGTCTCTCTGGCCTCTTAACCCTCTGCCCTTGTAGACCTTCTGGTCGGCGTTGAGCTGAAGATCCAGGCACTCTTTTTGGACCCTTTATTGCAGGCTTTGCCCTATCTAGGTGTTACCTGCCCCCCCGATTATCTGATATTTATGGTATGTTCATAGTCAGATAACAGACTTCCATTGTAACATCCTGCTCAGTAGTCCTTAATTTTAGCAAGATCACTAGACTCATGTTGAGCGTGCCAGCTCATTCCTCACATGTCACTGTGACCTATGTTACGGTAGCAAGAGCCATCTAGGTTACAAAAGAAGCAGAGATAGATGTTCAGGAAGCCCAGAGGATTCTTCCCAAGATTTCTTCCGTCTGAAGCTAACATCCTGGGTAGAAGTGAGGCTCTGAACAGGTAGTGGTGGTCTACTTATTCTCCTTTAACTTCCTCATATTCTCAGACTTCCCCATTCTTTCATATTTCCCCTTTGCCTTCTTATATTTTTGCAGTGGATTTGGTCCCAAGCAGGGTACACAGCCTCACTGAACTAATGAGCCAGCACCTGTATGGAAATTGTCATCCCCAAGCCTTGTTAAATAGCCCAGGTCAGAATCCGGTTTTATAACAGCAGTAGGGTCAGTCTGCAGATGGAATCAACCCTCATTAAGAGATAGCTCTCTTTTAATTTAGTAAATACTTCTTATCCTGGGCTTCTCAGTACCACTTAGAGAGCTATTTTTGAAATATCGTGTTAGCATTTGACTAAAGCCAGTACAACAATCCACTATGCAAATGGTACTTAAAGTGAGAACGTAGTGGTGTGATGGATCTGGGGTTGCAGCCTTGTCTGTCACCGAATCTGGTGAGAGCAACGCCACAGCTTCCTCCTTGACCTGCTCCCACCCCTGCCTGCAGTGCTGTCACTGGCCCCTGACGATGTCCTTGGAAGACTTGTTTAGCACAAGTTGTCACGCAGCATAAAAATGATCAAGAAAGGAAGCACAGACTTTAAAAAATACATATTTCCTAATTATCTCTTTTGGAGGTCAAGCTCTTCATTTTGACACCTAATGAATAAAATACCTATGTTGCAAGAAATGGGATAATGAATTGTAAAAAGGCATAATCAGCAATGACTAAATAATTAAGGGAATTGAAATGCAGAGTCATCTGGGAATGCATTAATAATAACACGATTTGTTCCATATGCTAAAAAGTTCTGTTTTTAGAAAATCAGTCATCACACATGCTCCATGGCAAAAGGGGGAAAAAATTAATGTTGACTAATAGGAACTGTAATTAGATGTTCTGCTTTTAAACAGCTGAATAAAAGATGAAATCATATAGAAAGTATATTTAGAGACAAGTCAGAAAGTAAACTGATTATTATTCATAGTGCTGTTAATAGGAACTGCAATTTATGCATCTGGTGGGAATTGTGTTAGGCAATTAAGGAAGGGAGTCACACTTGAGTCTCCATTATGCATTTATGTTTATGAATTTTCCTGTTAGACCAGTGACTTTTTTCTTCTGTTTCACCAACTGAACCATCAGTCATGAGTGATGTGATATCCATCCGGGGATTCCGGGGCTTAGGAGGTCTCATCTTCAGTGGGTGCCTTGTCCTAGGTACCATGGTGGAGAGGGCTAGCAGGTGCTCATGACCTTTCAGCTTCCATGTTTCACCTTTAGAGGTTATTGGAAGGAAGACAGCAATGTCTCACTTTAAAAGTAAGATCTTCCATGTAGAGGCCACCATGGCTCTTTGCTTAAATTGCTCACTCTTAGAAAGGAAAGGAAGACACAGACAGAGCAGAGAAGAGGCACCTCTGACTCACCGGCAATGCTCTGGATGTCTAACCCAGGCATCAGGATTGGCCATGTAGCCCCAGTAATAATCAGGATGTCCTTTGGTTTGGGCATGAGAATCATTTCTTCTTTTACTGTTTTTTCAGACAGGGTCTCGCTATGTAGTTTAGGCTGGGTTTTTGTTTTTGTTTTTTGTTTTCTTGTTTTTTTGGGTTTTTTGTTTTTGTTTTTGTTTTTGTTTTTTGGTACTGGGGATCAAACTCAGGACCTTGCACTTGCCAGGCAGGCGCTTATGCCAATAAGTTACATCCCCGGCCCTAGGCTGGTCTTGAACTCACTAGGTGGCCCAGGTTGGCCTTGAACTCATGGCGATCCTCTTGCCTCAGCCTCCAGAGTGGTGAGATTACAGACATGTACCACCATGCCTGGGTTCCTCTTCTTTTTTCTCTTCTTAAGACAAGCCATCAAGTCACATCTATGAGGTCATGGTTTAAAGGAACAAATTTCTGATCTTGGATTCTCAATTCAATTGATGCAGCTTTTTGGAGAATGAAATAACTCTCAGTGGCAGATAGCAGCGCAGTATTTTAACCGAACTCCTGAACTTTTCCAGTTATCTGTCTTTGTGTATAGAGTTACCAATGTGCACACAATACCAAAGCCACCCTACAGCCACATTTGAAAGCAAAGACATTAAAAGCATACAAGGATTTCATGCGACTGTAATGAGCAGTGTCCACGTTGGCCTGTCGCCCCTCAGCCATATCGCGCCTCTGCCTATAGAAGAGGTCCTTCCTGTCCTGTCACTGTTACCTGTGACTGTCTGCAGCATGGATCAGGGACAAGCCCTGAACAGATGGGGGATCGGTGCCTCTCCTCAGCTCTGGGAAAAGCACGCGTTGTGTGCTCTATTAAGTTTCTGAACAAACCCACTTCCGTTTTCCCTTTCATAAAATAGAAATAAGGGCTCTTGTTCCTGGGCAGTACGTGTTGACGTCACACATACCTTAAGGATTCTGCAGTGTGGGGAGCAGAGAGGTCACTGGATCTGAAGTCTGCATGGCTGGGTTAGAATCTACTGTTTTTGTGACCTTAAGAAAAACCCCTTTACACCCCAGGCTCTCCATCTATAAGTCAGAGCGAATAATACTTCTCTTACCAATCTTGCAGAGTAGGTCTGAGTTTCTAACAAGAAAGTTGGATGTCAGAGTGCAGTGAAAACTGTGACTCTGCACACCCATGTTTATAGTGGCACAGTTTGTAACAGCTAAATCTTAGAAACAGCCCAAATGTCCATCAACTGAGGAATGGATAAAGAAGATGTGGTTTTTTTTTTCACAATGGAGTACTACTCAGCCATAAAGAAGGATAAGCTTGAACATTTCTAGGTAAATGGATTCATCTCGAGCCCATATTCTTAAGTGAAAAAAATCAGACACACATGTTTAAATACCAAATTGTTTCTCTGGTATGAGAAACCAAGAGGGTAAATAAGGACCAAATCTATTGTAAAATGGAAAGAAAATATTCAAATGGGAATGGGAACAAGGGAGGGGGGAGGGGGAAAGGAAGGAAGGGACAAGAAAAAAGAGAACAGAAGGAAAAAAAGTGGAAACAAAACTTTTGTAAATAAGGAGGGTAAGGGGGTTGAAGGGAGGGGAGGAGAATGAGAATAAAAGAAAAAAACGTAACTCATGTTATAGATGTCAAGGTTATTTTGGGCTGTGGTCAGTAGTGTACACATCTGTCACCTTCCTTAGAACATTAAGTTCTCAAGGCAGCAGACAGTCTTGCCTCGTCCCCTGGGTCACACCCACAGAATGTGTGACCTATCTTCACTCTCAGGAGATCAATAATTGCACACTGGTGGGAGGCAGAATAGAACCACCTCCTGTCCTGGTCCCCAGAACAATGAATACGTTAGGTCACCTGCCAAGGGGGAATCAAGATTGTAGATAGAAGAAGTTTCTAATCCGCTCACCTTAACACAGGACATTCTATTCTCCTGGGTTTTCTCTGATCACAAAGGTCCGAAGTAGAAGAGGGAGGCAGAAAAGACCACCAGCGAGGTGGGAACCTGAGACGGACTTGCTGGCTTTCAAGACAGAGAAAAAGGCTACAAGCCAAGGCATGTAGGTGTCCTCCGGAAGGTAGGAGGGGTGTGGAAGGTTCTCACCCCTAGAGCTTCCAAAATATCCTGTGACCCTCAACACCTTCCTGTTTATCTGCTTTAAACTTCTAAACTACTGAACTGTAATGTCATAAGCTTATGTTGCCCTAAGCCACTGAGTTTGAGATGATTTATTATAGCAGAGATAGAAAACCAACATACACATAGTTTGGCCAAAGTAAAGAGACAAGATTTTTTTTAGGTGCAACTTTAAAAACACCCCAAAGCCAAGACTGACCACAGCCACCCAGAGGAATTAACAACCTAATACTTGTACTTGTGTCTGGTTTGCACAGGTTTTTCCACTAATCCTCTGCTTTGCTTTCACTTTATTCCCTGACTTAAGTAAGCACTAAGTTTATTGCTTTGTGCCCTGCAGGTATTCCACAAATACTTGTTGACTGACTGACAGTGACAGTGTTGAAAGTATTTCCTAGATGAGGGAACAGGTGTGGTGAGGTTAGAGAGGCTGGAAGAGGCCTGATCTGTTTCTAGGGTTCATAGCAAGCAGCAGGATGCTTAGGTGCTGTGGAATTGTCACTGCTTCTAATTGCCATCCCTTCCCACCAAACCACAGCATTCCGCTTAAGAACAGCATCCAGGGATAATTCATGTTCTGTTTTGCAGGTACCATCTTTGATTCAAGTCCCAGAGGACCCTTAGGAAAAAGTGCTTGTTAATTAGTACATTAGGAAGACCTTGGAATTCTTGAGTGTGTAAAGTTGATCTTAGACATATTTATTGAACACTTAGTGTATTCCTACACGGTCACTGAAGGTGGCATTATGGGTAAGACAGGTCCACTTCCCCAGGGGTTTTATGTAAATAAGTGACCATGTTTCTCACAAGTTGTCCACTGGAACTTACTGGGGGTCTCCTGTATAAAATATTCTATGCAGCAGAAAATAATTTTTAAGACATATAGTTAATAATCCTACATAAGGGTGCATAAGAAGCTTACAAAAAATCATGGACACGTGCAAGTTAACAAGCGCGTTCACGACTAACTGCAGTGCGATGTGGGAAACGTGTGTTATTGTTTTTTATTTCTTTCTTGCTTCTTTTGTGCTCCCTGGACATTAAATGGCAGCGATCCTGGAACATCCCCCACGGCTGGAAATCAGTAACAGCGAGTGGAGGCCAAGGTGTGTGGTGGCTCTGAGGACAGACAGGTGTTGAATTCCAGCTGCACAGCTTACTAGCTGAGCGACAGTGGGTAAATCATTTAATCTCACTGAGCCAATTTGCTGGTTCTATTAAATGGGCTTAAGGTCATAGAAGGACAAAATGAGACAATGTCTGTAAACTGCTAACCCGTGTCTTCCCACCTGCCGGAGGTGAGGGTTGCGTTAGGAGTGAGGGTCCCCTGTGGACCCTGGGGCTCCGCGTCTCTCCAGCTGCCTGTTTCACCATCTCTGCTGCAACTTTCTGCTGTTCCTTCTCTTTGAACCAAAACTTCACTCCTATGTGCAAAGAACGCCTTGGAACCTCAAAGCTTTTCTGCCTTTCCTAGTCCCAAGAAGAATGTTAAAAACCATCAAGAAACACTAAGAACAAACCTGTCAGCTCAAAAAGAAACAAGAACACCTCCCTTCCCTACAGCTGCTGCATCACTGAGTAGTCGTTAAGTAAATTCAGTGTTTTAGTGCACAAACAAAAACACATGATTGTTTAACAGAGTGATTTATGGAAAATGGTAGCCTTAATAGCCTCCGCGGAGCTGCATTGGGGGAAAGTAGATTATAACGCTGCTGAGGCGGGGGGCTGATTCTGTACATGAAACTAAGTTCCTGACATTATATATCATTTTTATATCTTGTTGCTAAGCAACATATAAGAATATAGTTACTGCAATTGTGTCTACTTTCTTCTTGTTGGTATTTTTTTTAAAGCCACTTCTTAATTCTGTTACATTAGCCTGGTTATTGATTCTGCGGTCTTTCCTGAATGTATTGATTGAGGTTTGTCCATTAGTGGGTGTGGGGGGCAGGTTTGCGTTTGTAACTAGAACAGATGCATTAGTAGTAATCATCGGTTTCCTTGTTCATCACTCTTTGTTTTCATACAGAATCAGGTAGAGTTCTGACAACCTGGGATGCAATATCCAAAGAGCTAGAGTAAGGTACAGACTGAGTTGGCTGGTAAATCCAAGAAACGTACAGATTTCTAGAAGAAGCTTCCTATCTGCAATGACGCTGGCACCCCAGGATGTCTTTATTTGCTTTTTCCAATGTCTTTCTCCCTGTTCCTGCCTCTGTTCAATTGTCCTTGTTTCCTGCCAATAGGTGACATTGGCATCCATTCCCACAGTCTCAGAGGCAAGCCCAGGATGGGTGTGGAGAGGACATGGAGGGTACAGAAATGTCAATTTTCAGTTCCCAAGAAACAGTCTTTCTGGCCTCTGGAATCTCACCCAAGCTCAGAGGCGCCAAGGCTTCCTGCTGTGCCATCCCAGGTAGCAGGGATGGCAGAACCCACAGTGCTGGCTCTGGACCGGTGAGGCTGATGGGGGATTTGTGAATCACATGGACTCGCAGCCTGACGGGAGCGCACTCAGGCTCCCAGGGGCAGCGTTTGGGAACACAGCCACGGGTCAGGGGTACGCTTTGTAGTAAAAGAGGTCGGGTAACCCTGGTTCCCACAGGAGGACATGATTGGCTTATGTAATTCCTCCAACTGGGTAGGATACAAAACCTGCCACTTAGTGAAAAGCAGGATTCACTCCTAGTCCCGTTGATGAGAAGGGTGTTGGGACGGAGGACATTACATGGGGTTAGGGTGGGAGGAGAACTTGTGTGCAGGCCATTTGAAGCCCTCCTGTTTTAACAGATGTTCAAGTGGCACATGATGTTGACTCTTAATTTCAGGACTTACACTACAGCAGCAAGTGATTAAATTGGTTGTTTTGACTTCAGAGTGAAAAACAAAGACCGAGGAGTAGCAATACAGTTGGGGCTCAGTGAAGCCCTCAGTGAAGCTCCCTGTCGCCAGCAGAGATATCAGGAAACTGAATGGTGTATTCAGAGACCTTAATTCTCTGTCCTAAGAAGAGCGGAAAATTGGGTGTGTTGATTGGAATGTCTTCATTAGGGCCATGGCCAGTCCAGTCCTTTCCAAAGATGAGCTTCTGTGATCTCGCCAGACTTTGTGAACCAACAGACCAAGTAGCAACCCGTACACCAGGCCGTTTTCTGTCACCTGGCCTGGGCTCCACCTCCCACGGGATGCTGCTCCCTCATTTCTGGAGGAGAGCTAGCGATTTGATGCTTCAGTTCACGTACATGTTTGCAATGACTGACATTGGTATTTATTGATGACTGCAAAGAATATCCACAGCGATGTCAGTAAAACCCCACAAACAGAGAAGGGGATATCTGGGGTCTTAGGCTAGTGTTTATGGTACCTCACAGTTCTCTAAGAGCCGCAGCTAAGCTTTGCACCCTTCACCCTGACTTTGATAAACTCATGAGGTCATGATCAACTCCATAATAAAGCAGAAGGTTTCCATGTACTCTGCCTTCCACTAGGAAATCTCTTTCTTCAGAAATGATGGAAATGTATTAGGGGGCAGGACCCAATACACTGAGCATGTACTATACCATGGATTATAAGTGGCATTCCTGTAAGAATTCCGCATTTGCCATGGAGTGCTTATTGTCTGCAGATTTGTTTACAAGCCCATAACTTGCTTCCCAGCAACGGCACATGAAGAATCACACTGGTGATTAGAATGTCTGTTATCAAAGAGACAATAAATAAGTGCTGATGTGGATACAGAGAAAGGGAAATGCTTATGTACTGTCAGTGAGAGTGTAAATTAGTTACAGCCATTGTGGAAAGTAGTAAGGAAATTCCTTGAAAAATGAAAAATAGAACCTGCATATGAACGAGCAGTCCTACTACTAGTTACATATCCAAAAGAAGTGACGTGGGTATATCAGAGATGTTGGCACTCCTGTATTTACCGCAACAGTTCACAAAGATCTGGAATCAACTTAGGTGTCCATCAGCAGATGGATGCATAAAGAAAGTGTGATCTATGTAGACATTCGGTCATAAAGGGAAGGAAGTCCTGCCATTTGTGGCAATGTGGGTGAGCCTGGAGAACATTATGCAAAGTGAAATAAGCCAGGCACAGAGAGATACTGCATCATCCCACTTACATGTGGAATCTAAAATGTGGATCTGATCTAACTAGAAAGTAGAACGGAGGTCACTAGAGACTGGGAAGGATACGAGGGAGGGGGTGCAGACACATGGATCGCAGGTGGATAGGTAGAATAAGAGGGTGCCTGTAGTTGACAATTACCTACTGTATTTCAAAGTAGCTGCAAGGGAAGATTTGGAATGTCCCTCAACACATAGAAATTATAACTGATTTGAGATGATGGAAATGCTAATTACTTTGATTTGATCATTATACATCATATACATGTATGCAAATATCACACTGTACTCTGCTGCAGAAAGAACAATGCTGGTGAATTTTTATCTTAGATGAGGGTAGGGTGAGAGGAGGCAGGTGAGACCCTGAGACTAGCAGGTCTGCTATTGCAGGGTCTGGGACATGAGCTTCTTCTACGTTACTTGTTCCAGCAAATGAAGCTCAGCCAGGATTTCCTCATCGAGTCTCGAGTGCTTACCCACAGGAAGCAGACGGAGCCAGAGCCCTGGGGCAGTGCATTGAATTTGTCAAGTGGTCACCACCTTGAGTCTGGCACAAAATCCCATCACAGAGCTGAGCATGGGCTCTGTTAGCCTTGTTTACATGCCTGCCGCATGTCTGGCACATGAACTCCGAAAAGCAGGGCTATTTCCTGCTCTGGGTTGTGTCTTCACTCCCAGCGCCCAGCTTCACACAGAGCAGACAGAAGCTCAATACATGTTGAGGCGTAATTAATGAGTGAACAGAACATTAACCTACTGAGGGTGAATTCACAAGGTGATGAAGACCGGTGCTGTCTGCTGAAACTGGGCTGCCCTGGAAACCAAGCTGATGGCATCTGAGAGACCCGGACTTTACTTACCATGGATGATGTGATGCATAATATAAAGGTTTATCCTGTGATTTATTATCACGACTGTACTATTTTTTTCCTGCCATCCCCGCAAGGCATATTCTTTTATTTTGTGTGTGTTTGTTACTTTGTTCAAGAATAAGCTGCCATTTGAGGATGATCTTGATGAGTATTTGCAAGTTAAACTGTTGAGTTTTGAAAGACATGCCATTCCATGTGTTCTCGGGAAGCATACACTCCATTCTGCAGAAAGGGCAGGGAAGTAAATGCTCCATCGTGTGTGTGTGTGTGTGTGTGTGTGTGTGTGTGTGTGTGCTCCTACAGGCAATCAGCATAGGTGAGAAAGTGTTTCCTTCCATGAGCAATTGCTTTGCTAGAACCCACATCATAAAGAAGCAGAGATACACATAATTACGAGGTAATGGAGAAGCGCTGTCCTATGAAGTGTGTAGCAAATGCTACTGGTGGAAGCGAAGAGGAGTTGGGATTTTCCTACACAGAGAGTCATAACCTCTGCATTGATTGTGGTCAGGAAAATCAATAATTGATTGCTGGTTTTGATAATAAGGATTATTTCCTCAGGCACAAACTTATAATTACTTATGAGATTTTTTTTTAAGTTTTCAAAGCCATTACCACCCATATTGCCTTTGTGTCTTACTTATTGCTCAAGTGTCTGAATATACAGACAGAACACATTTGATTGCCTGTGTTAATCTCCAGCATGGAGCATCGTTGGGTTATCATGATATCGCTGAGGTAGTATATGTATAACTATTCTTTAAATTGAAATTGAGTAGAGGCAGGTTTTCTTATTATGGAGTAAATATATAGTCAATATTTAGTTTCGTAAAGTCACGTTATGCCTCTGAGACCAAGCATGAGGGCAGAATCAGGTACACCATTTCCTAGAGTTACCCAAACACCAGCTGGGTAATAACTTTCATGCCAGTCAGACCATTTATGTTGTGCAATCGATTACATTAAGAAAACTTGTCATATGTATGGGAATCGGTTCATTGTCCAGTCAGGGCTCACGTACACTTAGAGCTGCCTTTCTGTCTCCTTCTCCTATATCCAGATGTTAAGTTCTAGAAGGTTTTCAACATTTAAATAAAATAAAAGTCCATTCACATTCTTGAAGGTATTCAATGCCTCATAGGAAATAACTGATTTTCTGGATGTTAAATTGTGTTTCCAGTTAAAATGACTTTTTGGAAGGCCTGAGTAGTGAACTTCGAAAGTTGCCCTATTCACACATGCATTATTCATTTAAAAGAATAATTTCCATAACTGTTAAAACTTGGTAATTACATTTTTAATTATGTAATTACACATTCTAATTATGCCGTTAAATCCGATTACAGTAATTATGTAATTATATGATAATTGGTACATAATACACATGTAAAAACCTGCATAAGCATGTGTTTAACAAAGGGAAGCGTTCCACAGGAGACGGTTACGGGAGGAGGGGCACAAGGCTTGTCTTACGGAAATGGAAGAACTGGGCTAATGAAGGATTTCAGGGATACAGTGACCCCATACACAATTATTGAGAACTCACGCTATAGCATTGGGGTTCCCAATCTCTACTTCTCTAGTCGGGTAAATGCATGACCTGAGTCTCTGAGTAAGAAGGAGAGGTCCCCAAAACAGATGCTAAGCTGGCGACGTGGTTGATGAGAGCTCTTTAGCAGAGGAGGCTCTGCTGTGTGTACAGATTTTGTAATTCTGTGGAAGGAACTTTCCACCCTGTGTAGGAAGGGGAGGTGTCATCACAAGACGGTCCCCTGGTTGGTCCAAAGTTACCTTGCTCAGGGGCCCACTATTAGCAGTACAACTGGCTTCACTTCCTGACCGTAAATATCCATAATCCCCAATCCTGCAACACTGAAGAGCAGCTGAACGAAAACCTGAGAAAATGCCTGTAGCACATTTGGGTGAAGATCAGGGAAGAACGTCAACCGGTGAAATTACAAGAAGAAATGGAAGCTCATAGCTTTGAAATTTCTGGCAAATGTCTCTGAATTATTTAGCTGATTGTGGTGAAAGAGACATGGCTGGGAGTCAATAGGAAGTATTACATGCGCGAAGTCTAGATCACGTAGAATGAGGAGGAAATAGGAAATATTTTTGCACTTCTTCACTGGGGTATAGTTGATGTACAATAAACTGCACGTATTTAGAAGGACGTGTGTTTTCCCATTGGGATGTATCTGTGAAAACACAAGGTAATGAACATGTCCATCATTCTCAAATTTTTCTCAGAGCACTTCGCTTCTGCTCTTCTCCACACGCCCTCCTTGTCCTGAGGCCACCGTGACTGGTCTGCTTTCTGTCACTACAGTCAGCTCACATTTTTCTAGGGTTGTGTATGTATGGAATCATATAAGATGTACTCTTCCCTGTTTGGTTTCTTTCACTCTGCATAATTATTTTAATATTCATCCATGTTTTTGCATGTCTCAATAGTTTATTACTTTTTAATCACCGAACAGTATTCCATTCATTGAATATAGGAAAATTTGTTTATCTAATCAGCTGGACAAGGACATTTGAACTGTTTCCACTTAGTGCTGTTGCAGATAAGGCTGTTATAAACATGCGAGCACACGTTTATGACACACAAAAAATCTTCATGTGGACATATGCTTTCTTTTCTCTGGCATAAAGAAGGATGAGTAGGATGTTTGGATTAAATGGTAGGTGTAGGTTTAATGTTTTTAAAGCTCTACTAAACTGTTCTCCAAAGAGCTCATCCCATTTTACATTTCCACCAGCAGAATAAGGCAGATCCTGTCCCTCCACATCTTTGCCAGCTCTTGGTCTTTTTAATCCTAAACATTCCTAATCGATGTGTAAAGGTATGTCATTGTGGTTTTAATGTGCATTTTCTCTGTAACTAATTATGTCAAGCATCTTTTCATGCATTTACTTTACATTCATTTATGTTCTTTGGTGATATGTACAAAACTTGGCCCTTTTTACTGGGTTAGTGTTTTTTTTGTTAATTCTTGAAAATTCTTTATCTTTATTTTTTCCCCTACATACAAGTCTTAATATGCTTTGCAGATATATACTTTACAAATATTTCCTCTCCATATGGAGCTTGTCTTTACATTTCCTTAAAGAATGTCTTTTTGAAGTTGACCTGTTCATTTTTAAAATTAATTCCTAAGAAGTCCAACTTACCAGTTTTTTTCTTTATGGACTATGTTTTTTCTGTCATGTCTAAGAAATCTAATTCAAGGTCACAAACTGTTGTGGGTTTTTTTTTCTTCCTTGTTTTTTTTTTCAAAAAGTTTTGCAGTTTGGTTTTACATTTAGGTTTAAGATGCATTTTGAAGTGTGGATAGAAGATTAACTTTTGCACATACCTCTCCAATGGTCCCAGCACCATTTGTTAAAAATATTGTCTTTTCTTTGTTGAATTGGTTTTGTGTCTTTGTTGAAAGTCAATTGTCCATATACATGTGGTTTATTTCTGTGTTCTCTACTTTGTTCTTATCTGCCTTTAACCAGTATCATACTGTCTTGGTCAATACAGCTATATAACAAAATTTTTCTATTAAATACTGTTAGTCTTCCAACTTTATTCTTGCCTTTCAAAGTTGTTTTTGTTCTTTTAACAACTTTGCTGCTTTTTGTTATTGTTGTTGGATTTTGGGGTCTTTTTATTTTTTTTTTTATTTATTTTTTTTATTTTATTTATTTTGTGTGTGTGTGTGTAGCCCTGGGATTACAGGCTTGTGTCACCACACCTAGTGACATTACTTTTTTGTGAACTTTACAACCAGCTTGTCAATTTCTACAAGGAAAAAAGTAGTCTGCTTTAGTATTTTTTTTTTTTTGCATTCAATCTACAGATTGAATTTAGAAGAATTGACATCTTAACAATATTGATTCTTCCAAACCATGAACATGGTAAAGCCCTCTATTTATTTAGAACTCTTTAACTGCCTTAAAACGTTGTATAGTTTTTAGTGCACGGGACTTACCAGATTCATCCCTAAGTAGTTCATTTTTTGATACAAGCATACAGGTACTTGTTTTTAACTTCTATTTCTATTTATTTGTTGGTAGCACATAGGTATAAGATTCATATTTACTGATCTTATATCCTGCAATCTTGTAAACTAACTTAATTTTAGTAGCTTTTCATGGATTCCATTAGATGTTCTAAACAGACCATCTGATTGTACAGTGGGTGCAGTATGTGTTCGAGTACATTCTGATACATTCTGACAGATTTTCTTCCCACTCAGTCTGTCAGTTATTGAGGGAGGGATATTGAAATACATAACTACAATTATGAGTTTATTTCTCCTTGTAGTTGAAGCAATTTTTGCTTCATATATATTGAAGCTCTATTGTTAGGCATGTGAACATTGAGAATTTATGTCCTGTTGATTGATTGACCCCCCTTTAACATCATAATATAAACTTCTCTATCCTTGGCTGCAATTAGGTCTACTTTGATATTAATATCGCCAGTCCAGCCTTCCTTTGATTAATGCTAGTATGCAATACATATTTCCACATTTTAATCTATTTTATTTATGTTGAAAGTACATTTTTCATAAAGAGAAGATAGTTGGTTCTCTTTTTATGCAGTCTGACCTTTTCTGTCTCTTAATTGGGGTTATACTCTTTACATTAAATGTCATTATTTGTATGGTTAGGATTGTCTGTCATCCGTTTGTTTTCTATTCATCCTGTCTTTATTCCTCTTTCCACTTTTTCTACCATTCTTATATGAATGGAATTGTTTCATTATTCCATTTTACTTCATTTGTTGTCATATGAACTATAACTTGTTATTTTAGCAGTTACTCTAGGGTGTATAATAAACATCTTTCCTTCATTTTCAAGTAATATTATACCATTTCACATGCAATCTAAGATCTTTGTTATAATATCCTTCCATTTCTTCCCTCCCACCTACCTTTATTTCATTGGTTCCATATATTTTCTTTGTATATGTTATCAACAGCAAATTATTATTTTTGTATAATCAATTATATTTAAATACATTTAAGTCCAAAATTATCTTAATATGTTTATTTTCATAGTTAACCTTTCTGGTTCTCTTTATCCTTTTATGTCTTTTCACATCCATCTGTTAGTATTTTCTTTCTGCCAAAGAGCTTCCTTTTTGGATCTACTCATTGTGAATTCTTTCGGCTTTTGCATACCTGAAAATGTCTTATTTTCCTTTAGTGTTTAACAGATATTTTTACTGGATTTCTATTTACTCTATGTACATGTTTTAATTTTACTTCACTGCCTTTGAAGACATTGTTTCCAACAAGAAATTTGTTATAAACCTTATCTTCATTTAATTTTCCTGTATGCTTCTAATATTTTCTCTTTATCACTTATTTTGAGTAATTTGACTATACTTTATCCTCACATGGCTTTTTCCACATTTCTTATACTTAGAAATCATTGTTTTGTCCATCTGTAGGTTTATATTTTTCATCAAATATTCAGTCTTTTTCTTTCATTATTTCTTAAAATATATTTTCTACTTTTGCCCTTCTTTACAGATTGCAATTTTGCCTACCTTAGGATACACACGAAGTCATCCCACAGTTCTCTGATACTCTGTTTTTCAAGCTGTTTTTTTCCTCTGTGTGTTTCATTTTGTGTGGTTTCTACTTACTATGTCTTCAAGTTTGCTCATCTTCTTTTTCTATGATTGCTACTCTGCCATTAGTTGCATTAAGTGTGTATTTGATCTCATATGTGTTATAGTGTTCATCTATGGAGGACTCACTTGACTCTTTTGTATATCTTCTATGTCTCCACTTAACTTTTTGGACACGCGGATTATAACTGTAGTAACTGCTCGACATCTTCGCCTGGTAATTCTGTCATCTGTGTTATTTCTGAGTTTGTTTTGATCGCCTGTTCTCCTCATCATGGGTTGCATTTTCTTAGTTCTTTTCATTTCTGGTAATCTTTGGTTGGGTGCCAGACAGAGTTTTGCCTTTCCATATTTGTGCAAACCTTGAGCTTTGTTCTGCGATTCAGTTAAGTTACTTGGAAATACTTTGATCCTCTTAAGTCTCGTTTTCATGGACGTTTTCGGTCTGGCTGGTGAGAACAATCACTGTGCCCGGCCTGTGTGAGCACAGGGTATTTTCTGTCTAATCTTTCTGGACGATTCTTTCCCTAGTCGTAAGTTGTTTGCTCACACACTTGTGCTGCTCAGGACTCTGCTGAATGCTCAAGGAGGACCTTTCCGCAGATCTGCAGCACACGGCCTGTGAAGTAGTCTCTGCTTTGGTGCCCTGTCCTGCAAACTCAGCTGGTTCTTCCAGGCTCTGAGCTCAGGGGCTCCACGGGGCTCCACCTGCATCTCACCGCCTGTACCCCGGCCTAGAAACTCTCTTTATGCCGTGAGCTTTGGCAGCAGTACAGCTTGCCTCCTGCGTTTTCCTTCCCCAGGAGTCAGTGTCATTGCTTGCCTTATGTCCGGGGCCTTGAAAACTTTTATTGTGTGTATTTGCCCCAAAAAGAAATGTTTAAAATTACATTTTCTTAAAAAGAAAAAAATTATGAGACATTGTGTTAGATGTTAGAGACTTATATGGAATAATGTGTTTGTAAGCATGATAGATAGATAGAGACAGAGAGAGAGAGGTTCAGTTTCAATGGGTACGCAGTAGGATATTAATTATAGCTCACTGGGAAAATCGCGGGTAGCATGCCAAGTAGGAATCTTACCACATTCTGGCAGAGTATTTTGCTTAGAGTATAAAATATGGAGAACCTCCATGCTAAGATTTTCACATTTCAAATTATTATTTTGTAAATAGATGCAGTTGAGAGTTTTGGAGGAAAAAGTAGGATGATTTAGTGTAAAGAGTCCTGTGGGATTCTTTAATTTTGAAGTTGCCTATTAAATAAGAATCTAGGGGCCAGTGAGATGGCTCAGCGGCATAAGCGCCTGCCTGGCAAGCGCGAGGTCCTGAGTTCGACTCCCGTAACCCACATACGAAAAAAGGGCCAGTGATATCGCTCAGCGGCATGGGCACCTGCTGGTGCACGAGGTCCTGAGGTCGACCCCCGGTACCCACAAAAAAATAAATAAATAAATAAAAGATAAATAAGGATCTAGATATTAAACAATTTTCTTAATACTTGTGTCTCTTATCATTATCCATTTCCCAAATATTTTTTCTGTGTTCATTTTTTGAATACATACCTCTGAATTTGGACTTCACTTCCTCAGAAACTTAGGTCATAAGAGGAAGCAACATGTAAACAAATTAGCAGACTATCCTGAGGTACGAAGCGCTGTGTAGACTGCAGGAAGATGGTGTTTAACCATGAAGCCAGAGGGTACACAAGATTTTACTACATTAACAAGGGAGGCAGGGTGCCACAAGCAAAGAACATGCATCACAGAGGCATTAAAGCTTAAAGAATAAAGCGGAGTGAGAAATGAGGGAAAAGTAATGAGAACGCAGAAACTAAGCCAAGGAATTGACCATGACAGAGGTCCTAGGTTTCCTATGATTATCTTGCTTATTCCTGTTATCCTAGCATCCCTTCTGACTCATATTTTAGCACCTCAGGAAAAAAAAAAAAAAAAAACTCAATATAGACAATAAAATACATGGATTGGAAGAATTTTAAGCTGGAGAATGACATCATCAGGTTTGCACTTTTGGATGATCAGTTCCCCTGATAAAGTAATAAATGGCATAGAATTTACCTTTCTACCATAAACAACAAGGAAATTACCCAGAAAATATTAAATTACTGGTTTCACTCATTGGAAAACAGTACAAAATCATGGTCCTGTGAAGGGAAATATATGAAGTCACTACGACAGTCACCTCTGATTTATATTTAGAGGTGCTTTTGAGACTGCAGTGCACAGAGGGGGCTTCAGACAGAGCCTAGAAGCCCCACTGAGTTGAAGGGAAATGTAACAGAGTCTGGAAAGCTAGGTAGCTGGAATTTACAAGGCAGAATACAAAACTGAAGGTATTCAGAGAAAGAGTTCCAAAAACCTGCAGAGGGGCCCCTGGAGTCTTTGGCTGAATATTAATCCTGGCATGCATAATATAAAACTCTACATGGCTATGCAAATAAAAATTACCATTAAACTATGAGCTGAGCAATTCCCAGAACTCAAATAGAAGAGAGGTACATTTAAATTCTCACAAGCCATAATGGAAAGACCTCATTAAAAACCTAGAGCATTAAGTAGAGACACCGGAAAAGTCATGCTTTAGTAACAAAGTCAAAATATCTCTAAAGGATTGAGCCCACTCAAAAAAAAAAAAAACAAAAAAAAAAACTGTAAAAAAGTTTTGAAAGAATAACTTGATCCACAAGTAACCTAATTTCCTCACCAAACAAGCTGCATCAATCTCTGAAGATAGAAAAGAAGCAGTTACCATCAGAACATCCAAAATATTAATCATCCAACCCAAAATTGCTAGACTCCCAGGGAACAGAAAATTCGACCCATAGCAAAAGGAAAATAGGTCAATAAAAACACCTCCCAGAAACGAAAAGAATGTTAGAACTATCGAACAAAAGCTAGAATTACCAAACAATAACTAGAATGGACTCAATTAAAGAAAAAAAAAGAACACAAGGAAAGAAAGGCAGAAAAGTGGGCCTTCTAAAACTGAAAAATACACTCATAAAATTTAAAATTCACTGGACAGGCTTACTAATGACTTGATACCAGGAAATAAAGAGTAATGAAATTGAAGACACTGCCATAGAAACATTCCAAAATGAAGTTTAAAGACAGAAAAAAAAAAAAAAAAAAAAAACTGAAGTAGGAGGAAAGAACAGAACCCCAGCGACTTGTTTACTAATATCTAGGGGCCTAGCATATGTGTAATTGGATTCTAGAAGGAGGAGCAGAAAAAATATTTTTAAGAAACCAAGTCTCCTATATTTGAAATAAACTAAGCCTACAGGTCCAAGAAGTTCAAACCCACAGTAGGATAAATGCAAAAATACCACACCAGAGCACATCATATTCGAAATGGTAAAAATGAGTAACAAAGAAAAGTTTGAAAGCAGCTGGAGGGGTAAAACCACTCAACACAAGCAAATAAACATGGCCACAGCCTTATTGGTGGAAATAATCTAAATAATAACACAGTGGAATGGATCTTTAAAATGTTGAGAAGAAAACCCTGTCAACCTACAAATTTATATCCAACAAAAATATCTTTCAAATATGAAGCCAAAATGGTTATTCAAATAAACAGAAAATGAGAGAATTTATTGCAAGCAAATTGGACTAAAGAAATGTTGAAGAAGGATCTCAGCCTTCATTTTTGAAAAATGATAATAGCAGATTAAAACTTGCAGCTGCATAAGAGGATGAAAAGCTCCAGGAATGGTGGACTCAGAATTTTCCTAGTTTTAATTTTATTTTAAAATAACTGGCAGTTTAAATAAAAAATATAGCAGTTTATTGGAGGATTTATGACATGTAGAAATAAAATAAATTGCAATACTACAAAGGATGGGAGGGAGAACAGAGGTTACTGTTGTAAAAAGCTCTTGTGTTGTAAGTGGAGTGACATATTACTTGATGGTGGATTGTGAAAAGCTAAAGATGCGGGCCAGTGAGATGGCTCAGTGGCGTAAGCGCCTGCCTTGCAAGCGCGAGGGCCCGAGTTCGACTCCTGGATCCCACATACGGAAAAGGGGCTGGTGATATCACTCAGCGGCACGGGCGCCTGTTGGCACGCGAGGTCCTGAGGTCGACCCCCCAGTACCCACAAAAAAAAAAAAAAAAAAAAGAAAAGCTAAAGATGCCTGTTATAAACCGAGGAGCACCTGCTTAAAAAATTAAGCCGAGGTATAGCAAATAAGCCAACAATACAAAAATAAAAAAGATTCAATTAATCCGAAAGACCCAGGAAAATAGAATGAAAGGAACAAAGAATTGACAGGGCAAATAGAAAACAATTGTCAAGATGGTAAACTGAAATCCAAATTAATGTAATGCAGCCTTATGTTAAATTAATGTAATTTTGTGATTACATTAAATGGAAATGGGCTAAACACTCTAATTAAAAAGTCAAGATTATTAAAGTGAATATAATAAACGCAGAGATCAACTCTGTACTGTCTCCATACTTTGAATATAAAGATAGGCAGAGTAAAATGTTGAAAAATATATGCAAATATTAATCTAAAGAAATTCTGAGTGGCTATATTAATATCAGACAAAGTAGAATTCAGGACAAATAATACCACCAGGGACCTAGAAGTATATTTTAATAAAATAAAAATTATATAACGAGTCAAAATTGCATAACAATCTTCACTGTGCATATACTTAATAAAAATATACCTGGAAATTTTTCAAATACAGTACTGGGAAAAAAATAACAGGTCAAGAAATAATCCACAGATCAAAGAAGAAATACCAAGAGAAATTGGAACATATGTTGAGCCTAATGAAGATGTGCGTGTGAGATGCATGTAGAGCGATACTTAGAGGAAATGTTATAGCTTTAAATGTTCACAGAAGAAAAGTGGAAGGGTTGAAAATCAGTTTCTACCTTAAGAATCTGAAGTAGAAAGAGTAACATAAGCCCAAAAGAAGTAATAAAGATGAGAGCCGAATTCCTTAAAATAAAAAAATAAATGAAGAAAAAGGAAACTCTATGAAATATAAAGGTGGTCCTTTTTAAAAAATCAATAAAATTAATCAACTTCTAAGTGACCTAATTTTTAAAAAGGGAGGAGAAAAACCAGTGATCAGTATCAGCAATGAAAGAGGAGACACCTCCATGGATATTATAGACATTTAAAGAATAATCAGGGACTATTATGAGCAAATTTATACCAATAGGTTTGAAAACTTAGATGATACATAAATTTATTTAACGCCAAAATTACCAAATATGTACCAGAAAGGTAACCTCTAGACCTATCTGTGCTAAAGAAGTTAAATTCATAGTTTACCAAAACATCACAATGAGGAGGTTTTACTCATATGCTTTGCCAATCAACTAAGGAAGAAGTAATATTAATCATTTACAAAATTATTTAGAAAATGAAAGAAGAGGAAACACTTCTCAAATATTTTTATAAGGTCAACATTAGCCTGATCTCTGAGAAATAAAACTACAGACTTTGTTTGTTTTTGTGGTACTGATGATTTCACCCAGGGTCTTGCACTGAGCTGAATCTGCAGCCCTTTTTTTATTTTTTATTTTGTGACAGGATCTCACTAAGTCACGAAGTTGCCCAGACCATGCTTGAACTTGAGATCCTCCTGTCTCAGCAGAGGGGTTACTTTAAACAGCAAAATCACCACCATGACCACCAAAAGAAAAAAACAAATTTAAAAATATGGTACACCCCCAATAAATGACCACAAAAGTATTGTGAGTATTCAATCTAGGATACAAATCCATTTCTGTGAAGGGGTAAGTTCACAAATACAGAATCTGCAAATAATGATTGGTGGCATATCGTCAACTGATTCAACATATTTCCGATGGAAATGAAAGGGGGGAAAGCTATAGTTAACAACGTGTATTCTACACTTCGTAATAGATGAAAGAGAGAACATGTGTACAATATGCCAATCTAAAATAAATGAAAATTAAAAGTTAAATACATTTTTTAAAATTGTAAAAGAAATGATAGAAAGCCCATAAGAATTAAAGACAATTTTTACTTTTCAAAAAAAGGTGGGCAGGTGGGCAGAGAGGATAGTCTTTTTAAAAAGTGGTGCTAGAACATCTGGATTTTGATATTTAAAAAAACAAAACAGGAACCGCCATCCTGATTCCCATCTCCTGCCCAACATAGTCCCTGTCGTACCTTTAGTCACCATTGATGACTTTTGCACAGCTAGTTCTAGAACTTCCCCTGTCTAGGTTCACATAGGATGGCTCTTTGTGCCTGACTTCTTTCACTTTATCAAAATGTTTTTGAGATTTATCTATGTTTTACATATCTCAGTTCATCCTTTTCCTTGCTGAGAAGTATTCCATTGAACGAGTTTATGATAATATGTTTGTCCATTATTCATTTCTCAATGGATACTTTGAGTTTCCACTTGAGGGTTGTTATAAGTAAAGCTACTATCATGTCCAAGTATTTGTGTAGACACATTTTCACTTAGCTAAATAACTAGACGTAGAATTGCTGGCTTGGATTATCAGGATTTCTCAGGCTTGGTATTGTTGACATTTGGGGACAGATACTTCTTTGTTGTGGGAACTGTCCCAGTGTGCCCAGTCTCTACCCACTAGATACCAGCTGTGTACACTGGAAATGTCTCAGACGTGGCCCCTGCTTGAAAACTGCTGTAGAATTCAGTAGCCACTTAGTGGATATTGTGAATAAAATTAAAAAGGCTAACAGTGCTCCGCCCATCAAGGAAAACTTTTTGTCCTCGATGCGTGAATATTTCTCAGAGTTCCTTTGCCAGGGAGACGCGAATCAGATCTCTCATTCATTTACAGAAAGTTCTGCTTTGAGCATTGCATTCAAAAAGTCCAAAGCATAAGACCCTTTGTGCATAGGTGTTGAAAAGCACGTGGTAGTTTTATTAACAAAGTTTGGGTTGTTTTATTGTGAGTGCTACTGTCAGATGCTGCAGTTACCATGCTAGGCTGGTGCTTAGCCAAGTTTGGGGCAGTTCTTATGGCACTGCCTTCGTGTATGAGCTTTCTAGAAGTTCAGGACACTGATTTTACTGTCATATGTCTTCCTTTATCTACATCGTACATACATTTTTGGATGAGAAGCATTAACTTGCAGTATTTTCCAAGGCAAGTCGGTAAATGCTTGAGCAGTCATTTTGATGGAAAAATTTATCACAGGCAAGAGAGTTTCACATGGGAATGTATGCATTTTCTGATGAGCAATCACTTTGCATTTATTTTTGCGAGAGCTGCCATCCACAATCTAATTTTAGATATCATCACCAGAGTCCACGCTTGTGTAATTTTGACTGGATCTACATTCCTTTCATTGTCGGAATTAGTTGAACCATTCTGTAACTTGCTTTAAAATGCAAAGAAGATCATTTTGTAGCTATCTTTTAATTTGCAGAGCTTGTGCTTCTGCCAGGGATGTTTGTTTTTTTCCAACAAGACTTGAGCAAGTTTAGGGAGGACTCGGTTAGCGCCATAACACCCCGGGGAAGCGCATCAGGGTCCCTGAGCAGTGTTGCCACTGACTTCCCTGGCATGGCCAGTGCCATGCTGGTTCTCAGCGTTGTCTAAGCTAAATTCTCCCCTGGTGACAGCCAGGTAGGCTAATCCCCCTAGCATCCAGAGCCGCCGATGGCAGTCTGAGTATGGGCAGCCATATTTTCATTCTGGTCACATTGTCACAATTCCTAGAGTCCCTAGGAAAGCAGGCAGGATTGGTGGACTGAATCCTCAACAACTTCTCGTTAGAACTATGGATGCCAAGCTTTGGCGAAGCATTTCATATATGTTGTCTAGTTTAATATATGTCATCGGTTTCATCGATGTTGAGTTTTGAGAAGTATTGTAACAAATTTCTTCAGAGGCAGTTCACAGATGAAGATGTAGATTCAGGGGCAACCAGCGCCTGATCTCAGAGCTGGTCCATAACTGGCAAGCTCGCAGCCCAGCCTGCGACCAAACCCCAGCACGGTTCTCTTTTTCTGCTCTGCCAAAACTGCCTCCATCCAAACTTGAAACGCAGCCCAATGGTCTCCAATCAGAGAGATAAAGGGAAGCAGGGAGATGGATCTTTTGTAAAAGGGAAAGGGACCAAGAGATGAAGGGATATGGGAGGAAGAAGAGGGAAGGGGATGTAAAAAGAGTTACGATGTGTTATAAACAGGTACCAACTCCCCACGCTGAATGTGATCATTAAGTACTGCAAACATGAACACATAAAAATAAAAATCATTTTTAAAAAAGCATTTAGACTTCAACCCCTCCCCGCCAGCTATACATCATAAGGAATTGATAACTAGGTGGCTAGAAGATGTGTTTCTTAAACAGAAGCACGTGACCTGTCTGTGGGAGGAGTGGGCAGGTGTGGGGTGCAAGGAAGCACATCGCCTTGAAGCCCTATGAACCAAAGAGCCAAACCATGATGTTTTCTCGCAAAGCAGAAGATAGGGCCTCATGCTCCAGGGGTCCGATGCGGTGTCCTTGGGAGCGGCGGCCAGCAGAGGCAGCCTCTGGCAAACACCTACGTAATGATGTTCACTTGTTTTCTACTGTGGACGCTTCAGCCTGGCAGACACCAGTCTCTGATTTAAAGGGTTGAGTTTGCGAGCAGTTTGCTAATTACGACCCAATGAGGCACTTCTGGCTCCGGTCAGAGTGATGGGGTACGAGCCAGTGCACAGCCGTGGCCTCCCATTGCCATCTGTGATTTAGAGCAAAATCTTTGAGAGAAGTATAACTGCCTGAATTACTGCTCTTTTATATGTTTTTAAATGAGAATGTAAAGGCCAGGGGCATTTTTTCCCATTTAATACTATTAAATCCATCATTAAATCTCTTGCTGAACACTGACTGATTTTAATGATGCCCTCAAGTACCCATCCTGGTGCTTGACTGTGTTAATATTGTTGTCTATATAGATACAATAAATAATGCTTAGCTACGATGGTACGAGGAGCATTACTGTGTGTATCAATAAAAATAGTCATACTAATGAGACCAAGTGTCAGGAACAGATGGCGTGATGGGAACCCAGCCGTTGTGACTTGAGTTCGGCACAGCTCCCTGGCACATTGAATCCGTCCCTGAAACCTGCCCGAATCCTCTAAATATTTTACAAGTCGGCGTAAAAGGCTTAATCTGAAGTTATAGTTTATTTTTTTACTATCTGACTTTATGGCACTATAGCATAAAAACCACGAGGTGTTTCAGTGTCTGTTCTGTTTCCCGAAACCCATCCCCAGATTTCTAGGCAGAGTCCCATTTGTCAGAGAGGCTGACCCGCCGGAGTCCTCACTGCAGTGCTCAGTTCCGCCTGCCTTTCTATCATACAGGATCAGCGGAAAGAGAATGGAGAAGTTAGATGTTTAAAGTAATTTGTCGATTTGAAGGTGGGGCACCATTTTATCTGAATATCTAATATTCTGCCCTTCACTGTATGATCCTGTTCTTCTTTAATCACTGTAATAACCACAACTAACTTTTAAGGAACTGCAGTAGTCTTTCCTTATCCCCAGGGGATAGCTTCTAAGATGTTCCTTGGACACTTGCAACAGTGGAGCATACCAAACCTGCAGATACCACCCTTTCCCATATATGCACGCCTGTGATTAAGTTTTATTCATAAATTTGGCAAAGTCAGAGAGTAACAACAATAACTGATATAAAATAGAACAACTATAACAATATACAGTACTAAAAATATATATAGAACTTATGGATCATTACATTCTGGAATTTGGGGCTGCAGATACGGGGTGACTGCTGTACAATGAGCCAGGGTGCAAGTGGTGGCTTTAGGGCTAATGTTTCATGGGAGCCTCACACCAGCCCTCCCTGCGAGTCCAATCCTTTCATCATTTCCCCATTTACAGATGAGGACACCAAGCCTCAGAGATTAAGTGTCTTTCCCAAGGGCACAGCGCAAAAGTGACAGAGCTAGGATTCCAACCCAACAGATTCAAGAGCCCAAACTTAATCTTCCTGCCATTCCTGGCGTGACACACCCAGCGCTTTGCAAGATGAGTGCACAACTTGAGACGCAGTCCTCACTGAGCGTCTGCGGGACGTCATGCAGAGAAGGGGTAGGCAGAGCACGGTGCTCAAGGTGAAGGCGAGCTCCTCGTCAGTAACTTCCTTCAAGCCGATTTGAACTCCGAGAATCACTGGACGGTGTGGGAAGAGTTCGAAGTTTTCTGAAGAGTTCTGAAGTCTTCCACGTATTCAGTGGGAGAAGAGAGAGCAGAAAAGCTTTTCATCTCCACCATTTTTTATAACTTTTAAATACCTGCTGGAAGCCTAAAGAGAAATAAAAATGTCCCCCTTTTCCTGCCCTGTAGAATTTCTGACGAGATGGCGATATAAAAAGGGAGGAAGAGTAAGAAGGGAGTGAAGTTTTATCCTTTTTAAGCTAATCTTCCTGTCGTTAATAATTGTAGTCTTGACAGGTAATTTGTGGGGATTTGGGTGTAATTTTTGAACCACACTGCCCTTATCAAGGTGAGTGGAATCCACCTGTGCTGTTATTTTAAATTTAGAAATGGCTCCTTACTGCGAGTGTGGCACGTAGGTGGTGATACACAATTCCATTATGCATAGACTCCATTGCTACGATTCTCTATTGTACTCGCTTCCTCTTACTGAGCTGCTCAGAGTTGAGAACTGGGAATGGCTCAGCCAGGGTTTGATTAGGGACAGATAAACTGACTTCGCCACCTGCAGTCACTCTCTGTTCTCCTGCTCCTTCTGCTTCTGTGTCCCCTCCTTGCTGCCAGAATATAAGCAGGGATGGAAATGAGAATAAATGAATAAAATCTCAGAGGGTCCCAAAGTCACTGCTGTGCACAAACACTCAACAAGAGACCAACAGTAGATAATCGCAGAGCTGGAGTTGGAGGGCGAGTGGACACACCAGAGAAGGTGGCGAGAACATGTTTGCAAAGAAGGAAACTGATACGGCCTCCTTAACCAGATTGTAATGGGTTTTTAAGCACTGATAACTTAGAATGCGCTCGTGACAGACATATGAGTTTACAAATGTAATGTAAAGGGAATGGACTAAATTTTAGGGCAGTGCAATTCCATTTGGTGTCATCTTACCTGAGATCCCAAAATAAAAAGTGGCCGGGGGAATCAAGTCCATATTATTCAGTAGAAGAAAATTGCTGTTGCAATGCCTTCTTCTCCACATGCAGATAGCCTGAGATTTAAAGTTGAGAACCGGAACCTCTTGACAGTGCACAAAGCTCTGTTATTCTAGTATCACACCAGGATGCAGTACATGCAGGCACAGTTTCCTAGTGTCCGAGTTACTTTTCTCTCATTGCTGAAACAATTACCCGACACCCAAAGTGAGGGGGAAAGGTTTATTTAGCTCACAGTTTGTAGAGGCTCCAAGGCAGGGTGGCACATGGCAGTTGGGCATTGCAGAAGAGAGCCAGTTTATGGCAAGCAGAAGACAGCAAAAGCAAGCAAGGAAGGGAAAAGACAAGTCTCTTTCTGTCCCTTGTATTGTATCCAGGCTACCGAGATTAGGCCGATGCCAAACCGATCAGTGGACTATTTAGTAATAGCCCACCCTTAATCCTAGTACCCTTAAGCCTAGCATTGCACCATGAATCAGTCCCACACTCTAGATTCAGCCACCTCTGAAAAAGCCCCTTCTATGACTGCATGAGGCCTTGGGGGGACATCTGGACACAGCCTTAACACCTAGTATGTTAAGTCTTTGCTGGTTCCGGCTCATGTAGGGATGAACTCCAGAATTTGCGTCTATCATCTCCCTTCTGTGCTGTGACTTCCACAGACTTGGGGCCTGCACAGGTGTGACAGGGTAACATATGCATGCCAAGCACCCCAAGAACCCCCCCAGACTGTTTGCCCAGGGTGCTGGCAACTGCAGACCCGTGCCATCTCACCAAAACCCCATTTCTGTATGGGGAAATGTGGAGGATAAAGCCCTGCCAATTCTGGGCTGTGCAGGGTTGGGTCTGATTGACAGGTGCTATATCCAGGCTCCCCAGGGGACCTTGGGGTGTAAATGAACCCTGTGCTAATCATCCAGGCCAGGACAGCTGGCTAGCTAAGACTTGCTTCCCGGCAAGGCATCTGCAAGGGTTCCCTGGGTGTTTTCCTCAAGTACCTTTATGGAACACCTGTGTACACCTAAGAACCCTGCATGACATAGGACTGATGTGACCTCTATTCAGCACATAGTAGGTATTCATGAGGGACCGTTGGCTTCCTGCTCCCGGTCAGGCATGGGAGCCCCTCTAAAATCGCTTTTCCTTTTCCTTTTGCTGGTTGTGTACTACCAGAGCAAGAATAGAAAAGCGGCTAGATTTCTATCTTCAGGATGGTCTCTGGACCATGCTGCCCTTTTTGGAAATGTCTGCCAATTAGCTCCTCCACATCGCAAAGTAAGCCTGGGTTCCAGAAAGACAATCAGGCTAAAAGACTTACTGCAGATGATTTCAACAACAGTGTTGTTTCATCAGTGACCAAGTGATCAGCGAATTCTTAGGACTGTGTGAGCCTGAGCAGTGAAAGCAGCTTGTGTCCCATGACCCTTTGCCCTCATATCAGTAGAGCTCCTAGCAGAGGCCTGAGTTTGCTCACCTGGCAGGGTAGCTACTGATACCAAAACTGCAGCATTTACGTTTGTGCCCTCCCTTTAGCATTGTCTGCCAGGCGTCCCTGCTCGCTGACAACATTCAAGGCCCCTGTAATGGGCAGTCTTCAGAGGGGATGGGGGGGTGTGCACAGCTATTCACAGCTGCAGGGTTAGGGCCAAGGATAGAGGGGCTCCCTCTGCCCACCAGCCCAGTAGAGGGTAGTCCATAATGCATTGCAATTTCCAGACTTTGAAATCGAGCAAAGCTTTTATGGCCATGTTGCAGTTGGGTAGATGGTAAAGCCTTTGCATTTGAATCTCTGCTCCTTGTCTTTTTCCATTGTGTGAGTAATGGATTTTACCCACCACCATCCTTTGCAAAAGACATGCCAAGAAAAGAGAAGGCCAGTCTGGGTTCAAGTTCCCAGCAGCCTCCCATGTCTTGTTTCCCACCAAACTCCCTGAAACTCCAGAAATTTCTCTAACGGCGAGGCAAGACAGACCTTTGGGCTGATTAAAATGATTTGCCTGGAAAATACCCAAGCCCAGGAAAACAGATCCTCTACACACTCATGAGCCAAAAGAAGCATGTGTGTCTGTTTTTCTTTTGGATCGCTAATTGCCATTAGTTTAAAGTACAGTATTTTGAGTCTCGTCTTGGGGTTCCGGAGCACTCACTTTACCTTGAGTAGCCCAGTTCCTGAAATCACCATGACTGCTGCATGCACGTGTGTGTTGCCAGGCAGACGTTTGTCGACAGCCTCATTACCAAGCATCAGCAGAGGCCAGAGCCTTTGATGCTACCACGAACGCAAAGCATGGAAGGAACGGAGCAAATGCTTGGAGCTGCATCTCATAGTTAACCGGTGTTGCTGGTAAGCTTCGTACAGGGTCCCGCTTGGGGCGTTTCTGATGCTGACCTTTTTCTTCTTTCCCCTCCTCCCTGGCCGAATTAGTGTTTTTGTTTTGTTTTGTTTGTTTTGTTTTTTTAAATAACATCATGCAAAGCAAATCCTGTTGCCTTATTTAGTGTTCACTAGCAGACCTTTAGAGGTGTTTGCGCTGCAGGGCATTTGGCAGTGTCCGCATGACGCCTCTCAAGTGCGCTGTGCTCAGTCATTACACCACGAGGACCCCCAGTCCTAAAGGAAGCTGTCTTCGTGCCCAAGAGGAGATGGAAAACTGAAATGCGGGTGCAAACAATTTAAAGAAGGAAGAGGGGGGAAAAGCTCAGGTTTCTGCAGTGATAGCTTCTGGTGTGCGTGCGCTTGTGACTTGGACGGAAGCCCCCCAGGCAGTGAAGTCCAATGTGAGCTTAAATGTCACCTAGGCCAGCAGTATCTTCTGCTCTTCTCTCACATAGTTCCCAAATTTGAAAAAACAGAATTTTAAAGTATCTTTTCTCTATATTTGGATTTCTGTTAAACTCAAATCACTCTATTAATATTTTGCTATACTTGGGAGTAGCAGTGCAGATGCCCTTTGGATATATTTCTTAACCTTACTTCTTTATTTTTTCTTCTTCTGTTCATTCATTCATTCATTCATTCATCAACCGAATGTGTTTGTTGCCTCTGCTGTGTCCTCGCTGTGTCTTCTGAGCTTCAAATAGAAGTCACAGAGCCAGCAAGCTTGTCCTGCAAAGAGCCAGGTGGTAACTGTCTCAGGGTTTGTAGGCCACATCAGGTGCATTTTTGTGGCACAGAGGCAGCTGCAGACAGCAGCAGTGGATGAGGGAGTGAATGAGTGTAGCCGGGTGCCAATAAAACTTTATTTAAAAAACAGGTAGTGGGTGGCAAGCCAATTCAGCCTGGAGCCCATTATTTGCTGCCTTTTGATGTGTCAATAAACAAAACAGGCCGGTGAGATGGCTCAGCGGCGTAAGTGCCTGCCTGGCAAGCGCGAGGGCCCGAGTTCGACTCCTGGAACCCACATACAAAAAAAGCGCCGGTGATATCACTCAGCGGCACGGCCGCCTGCTGGTGTGCGAGGTCCTGAGGTTGACGCCCGGTACCCACAAAAATAAATAAATAAATAAACAAACAAAACAGAGATACTTCCCTGTTCATGCTCTGTTTGCATATTAATGGAGGGATGCAAGGAACATATAAACCAATAAATATGTAAATGTCAGGCAGCAGCAATAAGTGCTAAGAAGAAGACAGGGTGAGGGTATAGGAAATGATGGGCATGTATTGTTTAAGATTGGGCAGCCAGGGAAGGCCTCTTTACTGAAGTGACAGTTGAGCAAAGACCTTACAAATGAGGAGTGGTGTTGCTGTCATGGAATAGAGTAGGTAGGGTAAGGAAACAGCAAGGGCAAAGGCCCTGAGGCAAGAATCCATGGGGCTTCTTTGGAAAAATGTCAAGAAGATATCAATAGTTAGAGTAAGTAAGGGGAGATGATGAGAACTGAGTCATAGAGGGGAGCAGGGGCCACCCTCATGAGTCAAATAAGAGACGACAGTGGCTGGTAGCAGCATAGTAGCAGGGAAGGTCCTGAGTGATGGGATTCAGCATCACTTTGAAGGTCGAGCTGACGGGATTCGGTAGTGGACTGCATGTTCAGTGAGCAAGAAAGCACTCTGAAAATCTGGAGGGTGAAGCTGCTGTGAACTAAACTGCAGGAGATTATGGAAAGCGAGGTTTGTGGTGGAAACCAAGCGCACGGTGTGAACAGCACTGAACTTGGAATGCTAGTTAGTTATCAAAGTAGAGGGAACTGGGACGCGTTAGACACATGGGTTAGGAATCCGAGGAAAAGGGGTGCGTCAGCAGGGTCAAGGTCGAGGGCACCAGAGCAGGAGCTCCTCTGAAAAACAGAAACAGTTGCATGTCTCTTAAAGGCTCGGGAAGGAGGTTAGGAAGATCTTGCAGAGGAAACAAGTGGAGCAGCCATCAAGGAAGGAGAGCTGAGAGTGAGTAATTCCTTAGCAGGTAGAGTGGCTTGTGAAGGAGAGAATTAGCACCTGAAACAATACTGAGAGGTTCAGTAAGATGGAGACAAGATGGCGGACGGCAGAGGAAACTGAGGCAGGGAGTAGAGGCAGCTCTTCCAAGCAGTTCTGCTATAAAGGGAGTGGAGAAATAGGACAGTTGTTCAAATGTGCTGTCGAGGGAGGGTGTCAGGACACGGGAGATAAATCCTTCTGCTGGAATAGTGATGCCACTGACCCATAGAAAGGGACAGTGAGAAGATGACCATTAAATGCTGCAGTGGCCTCAGTGAAGCTTCAGATGGTGGGGCTCTCGTTTTGATGATATCGTGTAATGAAGTCATCTGTGGCTAGCATTTCAGTATGAGTAAAAGGAATCTTCTACATGTGGGTGACAGAGTGCAGAGACTAGAAATGAGAAGACCTGAATCCTAGTCCTGGCTCCACCATTTGCTAATGTTGTATCTTTGGACAAGTGTATGGTCTTCCCTTCAGCAGAGAGAATCTAAAAGAGAGTTTTTCTCAGTGCTTTCTTATTTTCATCACTAAATTCAATATGATCCCTGTATTAGTCAGCTTTCCCACTTCTGGGACCAAACACCCAACATATCCAACTTAAGGAAGGGTGTACTTTTGCTCACTGATTCAGGTGATTCAGTCCATGGTTAGCTGGCTTCAAGGCAGAAACATCATGGCAGAAGGGCATAGTGGAGCAAAGCTGCTAAGTTCATGGTGGCTGGGGAGCAGAGTAGGGGAACAGTGCCAGAGAGGAAGGGGTCAGGCACCAAATATAGTACCCAAGGTCGCATCTCCATGATCCCCCCCCAAGACATACCCTGAAGTGTACTTTACTAATCCACTGGGGACCTCCCAAGCCAATCAAGTTGAAAATTAAATTTAACACAATCCTTAAGGAGTGGCTGTTTTTTTAAATGTCTTTTTCCCCTGGTTATTAAGCGTGGCTTGTTCATTGAAGGATGCCATAACATTTAATGTAACTTTTTAGTCATCTCCTGGTCAACAAAAAACGATCCCTTGACTGTTTGAGGAGGCACCACTTTGCTTACATGGAGATGGCTTTTCTAAGCGTCCTCTCTCTGTGTTTGTGTGTGGTACACACAGACGTGCCATCACATCTTAGTAGACAGAAGGTATACATAGACAGAAAGACCAAAGAGAAGATGCAGGTGGAAAAGGGGGAGAGAGGGGCTGCTGGGCGTGATTCTAGCCACTGCCAGGATTTGGTGGAAATGTGTCAGGTGTGTCTGCATGGGCAGTCCTGCTGCTTCCCACAGGCACTCTAACCCAGTCAGTCCATCCAGGCACAGCCTTCCTGCGGCTTTCATCCTTAGCTCCTTCCCCGGGATTAGTTGGACATTTTTTCATTCTTTAAACAAGTATATTTCGATCACCACTCAGCGCCAGGTACTATGTAATGTGCTGGGAACAATCACAGAGCTATAGGAGGTGGAAGAGGAAGGGGGCTTTGGTAATTCAGAGTGTCTGCTTTCTGGCACTCAGGCCTGAAACAAACCAACCGAATCCTGTCTTTATTACACAGCCTGACCTGCAGGAGCCGGGCCATCTGACATGCACACTGTCCATCTGAGCCAGCAGTGCAGAAACTCATTTTCCCAGGGGTTTTGTTTTTAATTTTTTAAAGCACCCTGGGGCCTGCTTGGGTAATGCCGTGCATACTGAGCCTGTCTTCCCGGGGCCACCTGAGCTGGTGCCTGGTGGCTGACTCATCTGCGTGCATCTGGATAGGGCCTACAGGGAGGCCACCTGGCCAAGATCAGCTCTTCAGAGCTTTTTCACAGATGCAGAAAGCCAAGGAACTGAATGGAAAGCCTGCTAGGGCTTGATGGTGCAGAGCTAGTGATCCTTATGCAAAGTGGCTGAAGAGCATTGTGAATGATGACACTTGAATTTAAACCTTGGGTGGAGAAGCATGCAAGGGCAGCAGCAGGGAAAGCTGGCCCCATTATGGCAATGCAGAACACTGTGCCGATGCACTATCTTTCCTCCTTGGAGAAAAGTTGATGACCGCTCCCATGACCCCAGCACATAGTAGCTCCATTTGTGGGCCCAGGCCTCTGAGCATCTGCCCTTCAAGGTTGGAGTAGGGAGGACAAGGTAACGCTTTCGGAGGAATGGAAGATTTCCTCCAGGCAAAGGCACTGGACTCCTAGTGCAGTGGCACTGTAAGGGGATGCTCTGAAGTAGGAGCAGGTGGACCAGAGGACTGGCGTGGGAACTCAACACAGAGCCTCAATAAATGCGCCCTGCTGACCACTGCAGTGCACAGCTGTTGCTCACTTCTGAGCACCGCTGTCCATTTTGCTTCTGCATGCTGCGTCTATAGATTCCTGTCTTCCCACGGGCACTCTACGCTCGTTTAGAGAAGAGTCCATAATTTGTGCTTTCTGCGCCCCTCAGCGCACGTAGCCCAGTGTCCTGCACAAAACCAGCTCTCCGTGGGGGTCTCTAGAAGCCCGAGTGGGTGCCACCCGTGGTCTGCTTGTCTGCTTTAGGCAGGGTGCTAGCCTCGAAGTGAAGCCCTCTCTCTCAAATTTTGGCTGCAGTTAACCGCTAAGCTCCAGATGGAGCTGTTCGTTGTGCAGACAGGAATAATAAGAGATAATTCTAGCAGTTTTTTGTGGTTGTACCAACAGCTCTTTGTCTTCGTGCCTGGAGCCTGGTGCAGGGGTGGTAGGAAGAGCTCGCTTCCTCCTGCCAGCTCCCTCCCCATTGTAATTAGGAAGCTGGCTCCTTTGAAATACGCTTCACAGGTGCGGGATCCATCCAGACAGGTGATTATGTTTTGCTTTTTATCATCACTTGTAAGACAGAATGCGGAAAGAGATTTCAGACCATAAAGCATATTCTACTGCAAACGGAGTATTAGTGTGAAAAATTCTTCCATGTTGCTAAATATTTACCCAATACAGGGTTTCTACCTTCTGCCAACCTGAAGCATTTTCTTGGCAAATGTACCTCCTATGGAACTTTGCAAGTCTTTCCACGTTTTCCTCTAGCTACATAAACACACCAGCCGTCTGGACTAGGTAAACAGACTGACCTCTGTTCTCTCTCTTTTTTTTTAACATTTGTTTTAATTTCTTGAAAACTGCCCAAAATAATTCTGACTCTACTGCTGCTTCCTTGTTTGGAGCCAAAGAGACACAGTTATAAGAAACTCCAGCAATATAGTGCATTCCCGTCTCTCCCACTGTTACTTGAAACCCCTCAGAGAAAATGTGTTTTCCGAGTTGCACGTTCCTTCCTCCTGAGAGGCAGCTGGGAGCTTCGTCTCTCCTGTCTCATCTCTCCTGTTTTTGCATTGTTTTATTGTCCTTCTATAGAAGTTCAGGATTTTTAAAGTGTCAGATTTGCTTTAAAGTTTGCACTTGCACAGAGCCAGACTAGCATTCTGTCACCACTGCAAATAAAAGTAGGTCAGTGGATATTGACTTAGTTCCATGTGTTAGTTGCTAGATTCATTTTAGGAAAGGAATACTCATGTTTGAGGTTATTGTTGTGCCACTGGGGACTGAATCCAGCGATATTCCTTCCATTCCTTTTTTTTTTTTTTTTTTTTTCCCCCAGACAGGGTCTCATGAAGTTGCTAAGTTGCCCAGGCTAGGCTTGAACTTGCTATCCTCCCGCCTCAGCCTCCCAGATTGCTGGGATTACAGGTGTGCAACAGCTAGCCAAGTTTTGGGGGTATTTTTAATGCATTCAAGAATCACTTGCCATCTTTTGCAATGGTGGTCTTGAGAAGCTAAGCACTCAGTCTAATGATAATGTCATCTCTCAAGAATTTCTTCAGTTGCTTTTTTCTTGAGAGCCAGGAAGATATGCATAAGGATGCAGTGAGCTGAGCTAGGTTTTGATCCCAAATCGGCTCTCTCTGTTGCTTCAGCAGCCAGTCTGCTGGAAGCTTCCTCTGAGGGACTGTGGACTCTCTCTAGATGCATATCCACTCATACCCCAGTCCCCACCCACCACCCGTCCCTGGGAGTTCCAAGGACTGAAATGGCACAGTTCCCCAGGAAGAACTCCAGAAATATTGAGCTGACCAAGCATTGGAAGAATAAAAGACTCACCTGCCTACGTGACTGCTTTGAAGTGACAAAAATTATACCAATGTCTGGTATTGCAAGTGGTTTAAGAATCAGTCCCATTATCTTCCCTATAGGCATTCCCTCTTCCGTGATTTTTAAATGGACACTGGGGCTGCAGCAGGGAACGCAGCTGAGGGGTCTGTGACCTCAGAAGGCTTCTCTCTGTGCTCACTCTGTGGATTGAGTGCTACCAAATCTTTGTGCTGTAGACAGAGAAAGGAAGGTTAAGAGGAGGTGACAGTGGCCAAGCATTTCCTGTACAGTATGGTTCTTCTAGGTCTAAGAAGCCATGGAAGGCAGGACTCTGGTAGGAAAGTTAAACAGGCAGGCACACCCAGGTGAGCTGCCAGTGGGATGCACGGCACCTCCTTCCCAGGAAGAAGAGGCTTCTGCGGGGAGCAGAGGGGGCACACAGTGGAGAACTGGTGACCAGGGAACTGGGGACCCTCTCAGATTGAGCACTCTTGGGATAGCAGGTGTCGTGATAGGAAAGGTGGCTGGTAGAGATTAATCCGTCATTGAGACTTAGCTGTAACCCCCTCGCTGCCCTGTGCAGGGCTCTGTTAAAGGATGAGTGGACCTAGAAGGAGGTGGAGACTTGGACCTGCAATTTCCCACGCCAGGGAAGCAGTTCAAGAATTGAAGCTCGTTTGTTGAACTCTGAAGTAAAACTAGGCCATTCAGAATTATTATTTATTACTACCATGTCTTCCCGAGAAGACACAGAAGAAAGAATGTTGGCCAAAAATTGGAAGAGGCAAATGTGACAGCTTGGGTTGATGGTTATGAAATACAGCTGAAGCTAATTTGTGCTGTGAAGCGAGAGATTTATGAAATAGTTTCCAATACGGCATCTTTCTTACTTCTCCCAAAGTCCCGGCTAGATGTTCTCATCACTCTTCTACAAATTGAAGGACAATGAAAGGAAAGAGTAGCCTGAATGCTGCCTTTCAGATGTGCCACACCATGATTCTGTAGCCTTTAGTAACTAACCTGACTCCTCGGGGTGAGTGTCCTCCTTTGAAAAATTACACACACTCGCTCGCCAAGGCGACCCTCACCTCGGGTTCCCTGGGGCTCCGCCACCAGAGTCCACTCTCTTCGTTCCAAATCCAGCGCTGCTCTGCTTCCTCACACAGTGGTATTCCCTTTGTCTCCTGGGGCTTAGAAATACCTGGGAGACTCAGAAATGGCGTATGAACCAGGTGACATTTGATATTGTTCGGTTGCAATCTTGCAGCTGTAGAATTTGCTGGCGCCCCACCCCTTGCCCAGCCTTCCCTGTCAGAGCTGCTCTTGCCCCGACGTGGGGCTCAGGCATCCTGCCCGGCTGTGCGCGAGTCTGCGTGGCTGTTCTTCTAGGGGTCCACGCCTGGGTGCTTACCCCCATTTCCGTTTCCTGTCCCTCTGTCCCAGAGCACTCTGTGCACTGCACACCATCTCCTCTCCACCCCAGGCTGGCTCCTCACTTCCCCGGTCGTGGGCCCACAGTTCTGTGGGTTTTAACCCTTCCCTGGGACCTACTACACCGAGTCAAAGAGGTCTTTCTGTAACTCAGCACCATGCATCGCTCTGTTTCTTACAGCTTTATTGAGGCATAGTCTATGTACCAACAACGTTATTCATTTCAAGTGTGCGACTGAACGATAGGTAGTAAATTTAGTAAATGTATGGGTTGTACAACCATCACCAAAATATAGTTTTCAGTTTAGAAATTTGTACCACATACGTGTGTGAGAATGTGCAAGTCTGTTTTGTTTCCTCTCTGTGAATAGCCCGAGGGCACAGGTCACATCTTTGGCTTCTTCTTTCTGTCTGGTGGCCAACACCAGGCTGCATCCGTGGGAAACAGTCGCACATCTACACTCTCGTACATGTCTACCAGTTCAGCTGGAACATCATTGTCATGGCCTCTTGAGGCTTTTAGTACAACAAAACCCTTAGAAATCAGACTTCCTTGGTCAATGTCTAGAAAAGTTTGCCTCTAAGCAATAAAGCCACATACTTTGATGACTCTGGTGGATATTTTTCAGTGGCAAAATTACAACATTTGCCTTCTCTTCTCAAAAGTTGTTTTTCCTTCCAAGTTTTCTTGTCCATTTTTACATCAGGAATTTCTTTCATGTATGCATAATATGAAAACTATATTTATACAGCAGCCCAGCTGGTAAGGGAGACCACTGATTTTCTGAATACTCAAAGTACACTTTGAACAACAATGGGAAAAATAAATATTCTGATATCAAAATGAGTAAAGGATATGAAATAATATGAGGAAGAAGTGAATATGTCTAATAAATGCACTATTCTGCATCAGTTGATTAAATAAACTATAGCACCTCCAGGCAGTGGGATGGTCTGTGTAGTCTTTGAAAAGAAGTTATGCTTCTGTGTTGTGCTGGGAGAGATGTTCAATGAAAAAGAATATGTCACCGAAGAGTATGACCTCATTAAAAATGTATGTGTAATCCCCACGTTATGCAGATAAAACCTGGATCAGTTCCCAGTGTTTAACACCGTTCACTGTGGACGTTATTGGTAGGTGTCAGGATCCTAGAGCTTTTCACCATCCTCCATTTAGTATTTTTTGCGAAGCTTAACTTTTTAATAAGAAGCATGAATTATTAATGTAAGAAAAATAACATGAAGATTTTTTCAATTAAATTAAAAATTAAAATGAAATCCTGTACTTCCAGCCCATCAGGTATCCCAAGTGGAATTAAGGACTCTATGTGTTCAGGAAGAGAGAACAACAAATGGACACAAAACAGTTGTATAGGAAATAGAGACAAAATAGAGAGCAGGGGTTGCTCTGGTCCCCATGGGGCTTCTCCAGAGTCTGGGGATGCAGGTGCCCCAGACTTGGGATCCCAGATCTCCCACTCTGCTTGGGATCTTGAATGTTTCCAGGACAAGCAACTCACCATTTGAAGAGATGGCCAATGTACCGACACATGGGTTTTAATGGGGGTTACGATGCTATATCATTACATTATGCCAGCTGGGCTGCGCTGGCTTACATTATGTAATGTTACGTGTGTGTGTGTGTGTGTGTGTGTGTGTGTGTGTGTGTGTGTGTGTGTGTTTACTGTCTGTCTCACTGCACCAGAATGTGGCCTCCACAAGGGTAGAGATCTTAGGCACAGCTGAATCCCAGCACTGACACCGTGCTTAGCACAAGGTGCCTATGGAATGTTCGTCGATGGAAGAAACTGTTCTCAAGTTTATAAAATCCACAGCCTTACCCGTAGCTCTAAACCACACCATCCAGCCCCTCTGATGTCTGACGCAGCAACCAAACCCTTCTCATGCTCTTCTTTTGGGCCAAAATACTAATTAGCCTCATCAGACCAATGTCAGATGAGCCTGAGAAACAGTGATAGACCTGTTGTGTTTACATGGATTTGTTCCTTGTTTACTGCTTATCTCCCCGAGTGGAACTTGCACTTCCTGAGAGCAGAAGCCACACCCGTTGTGTTCTGTGCTGTCCCGAAACCCAGAGCAGCACTGGGCAGAGAAGAGGTACTAGTTACTTAGTAGCTCTCTTGGCTATGGGATCTACTCCCATGGTGTCCCAGTGCTTATGTTTAAGTAATTACTTAATAAAGGCCCTAACGCTCAAGAATAGTGCTGCTGGCAATTTGGCTATGCCAAAGAAACGCCATTAAGTGCTTCCTTTAAGTAAAAAGATGAAAGTTGTTGACCTAAGGAAAGAAAAATTCATATACTGCAATTTCTAAGAGCTATAGGAGCAACAAACCTACCCAAGAAATTGCGAAGGAAGGAAAAGAAATCTATGCTGGTTTTGCTGTCGCACTTCAAACTGTAAAAGTTATGGCCACTGTGAGTGATAAGTACTTGGCTAGGTTGGAAAAGGCATTACACTGTGTATATATGAGTAAGAATGCACATAGTATTGATAGGGTTTGGCGCTGTCCTCTGTTTCAGGCATCCTGTAGCCCTTGAAGGTAGTGGTGTCTAGGGTGGACATTAGCCATCTGTTCAAGGGAACTTAGCCAGGAAACATCAGAAGAGAAGGGGAATAAGCTTCTGCTGAATTGGCCTGACCTTCCCTTGGGTCAACCAGAAGTCCCACCAGACCAAGCAGTTTTAACCTGGCCCCAGGGACCTGGATTTCTTTGTGTCTAGACTTGTGAACCTTGCTCTGCTACCTACCTAGGCCCCCTGCCCTGCCACCTCCACTTGTGTCTTCATAGCCTGCTCATTACATCCTTCGGTCGCAGGAGAAGACCCTGGGTCCAACACCCCCTATGCTGTCCTGACTGTGGCCCCCGTGTGAAGTCCACAGGCATGAAAGTGACACTTCTAAACTCTTTAGAAATCCAGCTGAGGGCTGGTGAGATGGCTCAGTGGTGTACGCGCCTGCCTGGGAAGCGCGAGGGCCCGAGTTCAACTCCCGGAACCCACATACGAAAAAAAGGGGCCGGTGATATCGCTCAGCGGCATGGGCGCCTGCTGGTGCGCGAGGTCCTGAGGTCGACCCCCGGTACCCACAAAAAAAAAAAAAAAAAAAAAAGAAATCCAGCTGAGCTTGTAGAAAGAGGATGGATCCTGCTGGCACCTAACTATCCATTTAAAGAAAAATATCGGACCCTGAGATGCCACGCTTCCTTCCCTCTGCACACAGGTCTATAGTGGCAAAGAGAGTTGAGGAAGCAAGTTATTGTTTAATAAACGCACTTTTATTATGCCTGCTATTTGACTATGAATAATTAACCAGTTAAATATTAAATAATTAACTGAGTAAAATAGATTTTAAAAACCTCATAACTGTCTTCTATATTTATCTTCTCCCTTCACAAGATCCAAGCCAAAAGCTGCTGACTGTAATTATAAAAGTAGTATTTATTATAGCAATAATTATCATTTACTAAGCACCTACTATGTACCAGACAGGCTAGATACTTTGCATATTTATCACTATTTAATGCTGCAACATGTGATTTCTAATACCATTTCACAGATAAGGATGCTAATAATCAGAAAAATAAACATGCCCAAAATGAGTGTGTTGGCTTATGGCCAGGTCAGTATAAAGTGAGGCCCCTTCTGTTCCACCATTCTATTTCTGTGATAGACACAAGAGTTTTTTCAAATGTGTGTTTCCAGATTGTCTTTGGAAAGGGGTTCAGGAGTGGGTTACATGGAACATGACCAAGAATATGATAATTGTCCTCTTCCCTTCTAGCCGCCCCACCTCCAGGCCTTCCTGTTGGTTCCAAGTAATGCCCTCTCTTCCTTTAGATGCATGTGGAAGAACGATTTGATGGTTGCAAACCACAGTTTCAACATTAATTATAATTCAAACATTAATTATAATCTATATGTCTATCAGGAAGGCTAATTTCTGTGTGTTTACGCTACCATTAAAAGCTATTGTTGTATGAGTCAGAGATAAGGTGACAGTGGCACATTTAACAACATGATCTTTCTCATAAGCTGGTCATGAATTTGGCTCACTTCATATACACCTAGACACAGCATAATTTATTCTCAGAAATGGCACAGCGAAGTGCCAGTCTCGGATTCAGGATTTGAGGAATCCTCACAGTGCTCCTCAAAAGCTTTGTTCTTTAAATGCTTTAAATGTAAAATTAGAGCAATGACTGCTTATTTGCCAGTTCCTAGCACCCTCACAGATCTGCATTCCTGGAAGAGAGAGAGGACAGGAGAGTAGCGGCCTTGTGGGTCGCCATGGGGCTCTGCAATGACCCTGGAGTCACCTGGGTTTAACAAGAGCCACTCGGCTCCTGAGGCAGGGTGCACCCCAGCAACCCGTCTTCCTCAAACTCTGAAAATTCAATATAAATTGTACTACGTAACATGGTAATGCTAGTTCTAAAACAGTCCCCGGAATGAAGGATGTGAAGTATAATATGTTTTAAATACAAGTTATAAAATGAACACTGAAAGCCAAATGAATCTAAAAATAGATTTTAGAACTATATGGTCTTTGTTGTTCCAAAAGGTTCCAAGTAAATGGAAGCCACACACACTTAACACAGGGACAGGCGAGTAACGTGGGTCACTCCCATCTTCCTGCCCCATAAGTAAGGTGGGAACCAGGAGGACCACACCTAGAACAAGAAGTCTTCTGAAAAGTCCCAAATTGAGGGATCTAGCATGAAAATAAAAATTTGAGGGTGAGGGTTGTGTCTTGACTTTCCTCAGTGCCCTCCCTGCAAGTCCAGTGTTCCAAGGACAGCTGAGGACAGGGAGATGACTTGGGATTGATGTCCTTACGGTAAGCAGCGCTTTGTACAATGTAATGGAGGCAGCACGCGGCCTCAGCTTTTTAATAAGTGGACTCTTAGGAATCAGGGGGCAAGGGTGGTGTGCAGATCTGAGGTATCCCCAGCGTTTCCAGTTTGGATTTTGTATTTGTGAAACCTGAATCGCATGCTGCTTCTCACACGGAGGGCATTGATCTTTATGGTATTTTATACCTGAGGACTGACCTCATGAGGGCCGGGGACAGTGATAAAATGCAGCACCCTTGGCACTGCAGCGAATTAGATGAGTCAGTGTCCCAGTGTGAGATCTCCCCATCCGGGGAGTAAGTTTGAGGCCAGAAAGTTAAGACACAGTCGGCCCTTTGTATCTGTGGGTTCTGCATCCACAGATTCAGCCAATCGGTGATTAAAAATATCCAGAAGGAAACTCTCTGTACTGAGCATGTGCAGACTTTTGTTTCTTGTCATGGTTTCCTAAACAGTAGGATAACAGCTGTTTGCATAGCATTTGTGTTGTATGCGGTGTGAGTCACCTAGGGGTGATTTAAAGCACATGGGAAGAGGCCCATAGGTTATTGCGATAACTGTGCCATTTCACATTAGGATCTTGAACATCCTGGGATTTTGGTATCTGCTGGGGCCCTGGAGCCAGTCCGCTGGTGGCTGCCAAAGGTTGAGTGTGCAGTTCCTGGGATTCCCCTTTTCAGCCTCATTTTGGCCCAAATGGACCATATTCCTGGGTTTTATGTTTAAAAAAAAATAAGACTTCACTATGATTTTTTGATAACCTCGTTTTTCAGTATTTTCAATTATTTGCTTACTTGTCCCCATGTCCAAATAATTGCAGTTTTGGCTTGTGGCATTTCAGCAGGCTAAGCTTTAAGACTGAAAATCAGATTTTAAAAAAAGTTCCTTTTTACCACCAGCAGGTACTATTTTTCAAAAAGCTTTCCATGAGTACCATTTCCATCGAAATAATAATTGCAATTATTTGTATTTGTTAGTCTTTCAGTCTGTGAAACCTGAATTGAATGCTACTTCTTGAACCAAATTCACTACTCTTTACCCCATTTATCCCTGGGTAGTTAACCTCAGCAAGGGCGGGGACTGCAATAAGTTTAAAGCCAGGCACTACACTCTATTTATTATTTTTTACACATAAGTCCATCTGCTATAGAGCAGTAGAATGATGATGATTTTTAATTTCTGTTGATCGGGAGGCCAACTCTGAGGTTTGGACCAAGACCTCTTTGTTCCGAGCAGTCCGCCCAGCCTTTGTGTCTGACCTGGGTTCTGTGTTTGAGGGCGGTCCTCCCCTACAAATGCCAGGGGTGGGTTGGCACTCAGGATGGGCTCTTCAGTCCCATCCGGAAGGGACAGTTGCTCCCATCCTCCTTACGCCAAGACTGGGCTTGTGGGAGCTCTTGGCCCCTGCTCCCTTGCAGTGCTCCTGTGAGCTCCCGGCACTTAAAGGATTTGCGACATCATAAAAATTACCACATTCTGTTGGCAGTGGCACTTATCTGATAGGAGTGTCATAACACAAATAATATGTGTGAAAGAACTGAAAAGCTGAGTGATTATTCTGGTACAGAAACACAGTGAAAGCCTTCTCTTCTGTACCTGCCACCACCACACATAAGCATCAACTTCAGCATTTTACATTTTTATTCTCCAGTAGTAGAGTTAATCCAGTGTCTGATTTAGAAAAGAATACATTTCTGAGCACAAAGAACTCTGGAGGTAATGACAGGCGCTTACCAGGACTGCAGAGACCAACACCCCTTTTAAATCAGCCAAGGGTGGTGACGTGGTGGAGAAAATGAAAAGCGATTTAATCTCTCTCATTCTGGCAACATGGTGTTGCATTTGGTAGGACAAATATAATGTATGGTTGCCATCATCTTACAGGTTAGAAAAGAGAATTCTGGAGAGGCTAAATAAGTTCCTATTGTTATACATATTTTGCCACACCCTAGGAGAATTCTGAGAGAATGCTAAGACATGTCCCCTTCTCTTAAAGAGTTTATAATCTGGTGGGCACTTTTAAAAAATATAATCTGGTAGTGTAGTGTTATGGTTTATATCTGGATGTCCTCCCAAAGCCTCACGTGCTCATAGATGGGGGTTTTGGGACGTGACTGGCTCATGGGCATGTGATACTGGATCATGGGTGTGTGATACTGGATTAGCCCACTGATGGGTTTATAGCTGGGTGTGATGTTGGGAGATGAAGCCTGGAGGGAAGAGGTGGGTCACTGTGGGCGTGGCTTGAAGGATATATATATCCCTCATCCTCCTTTGATCCTGCATGCTGCTTCCTGCTTGCCCTGCCATGGACTGTTTCTCTCTGTGACGCCCCTCTGCCATGCCACCCTCCCTTGGAACCAGCCAGCTATGAACTGAAATCTCTATAAACTGTGTTCTAAAATAAACCTCTCCTTTAGCTTGTGGGTCCTGGGTATTTTACCCTGGCAATGAGAAAGCAACCAAGATGTGTGGTGCACACAAAGGAAACTCACAGCACCGATAATGTACAAGTTGAGGGCTCAGGGCAGGCAGCACCAGACACCTTCACCAAGAGGCCAGAATGAGAAGGAATGGAGATGTGAGTGAAGTTGGAATGACATTTAGGAAAAAACTGAAAAGTGTGGGGCCAGCAGAGGAAGTAAACCCATCCAGCTGGGGTAAGACTGCATAGAAACGCAACAGGCAGAAACACTGCAGCATTCCTTGATAGCACCATATGACAGAGCATCTTGAACATTTGGACCAGGAGACCCTGGAAGATAAATGAAAATAGAAGACACTAGAAAATATTAGCTGTTTTTCTAGTTTTATCTCTTTGCAAACTTACTGTGTTTTGCCAATCTTTGCAGCTGTGTATTTAGAACTCTTTAAGATTAGACTTTAGGCTAAAGATCAATTTCTGTTTCTTCTCTCCTTAAATAACAAAGATCACACAGCTGGGTGAATGGATTCCCTAGGCCTCCTACCATTTGCCCTAAAACAGCCTGAGGCAGGTGACGTCAGAACACTGAGCCTCTGTGGAGAAAGAAGGGTTGTGCCAGATAAGCACGGGGAAGTCCTCTCAGCATCAGAGCATGAATCTCAGGAGAATGCCCTCTTGCTGTGCAGTAGACGTGAAGATGGAAGCTGGCCCATGTGCCGTGTGGCCTCCTGAAAATTGGTATATGGAGAACAGAGAAAAGTTAGACAGTTAATGAAATGCGATAGTCTATACCCTTATCACTTAGCCATCTGTTCCTTCATATTGGGGGAAGAGTGAGTGTGTTTACTATAAAGAGACTTGACATTTAAAGCCTATCCAAAGAATAAGAACTCTCCTGGAAATATGTCCCTTGGCTAATTCGTATGTGTGCAGGGAGGTGGGACAGGCAAGACTGGATTAAGACAGATATGTTGATTCCTAATCCCAGCAGTCAGAGTATCTAAATGGCTGGGGAACCTAAACTCAATACCAAGGGCCTCCATGCTGGGGGAACGGAGGGTGACCTTATTCCCGAGGGCCAAGAACAAAAAGGAAGAAAGAAGGATACATCAGACTCATGACATTGAAGTTAGCTAGCTTTAGAGGAAGTGGCTGTAAACATTGTTATCTGTCCTGCACGTGGTCCAGGAAGTGGTTAAGATGGCCCGCTGGGACTACGGTAGTCCCCTCTGGTCCATGGTTTCAAGTATCCACAGTCTACACAGTCCTGAATTATTAAATGGAAAGTTCCAGAAATGAACAGTTTTAAGTTACATGCTGTTCCATGTGGTGCGATGGAATCACTCCATCCATCCTTTGGCTAGTGTGTCCACACTGAATACACCACTCTCCTGTTAGTCACTTAGTAGTTGCCTCAGTTATCAAACTGACTGCCAGGGCCGGTGAGATGGCTCAGCGGCGTAAGCGCCTGCCTTGCAAGCGCGAGGGCCCGAGTTCGACTCCCGGATCCCACATACGGAAAAGGGGCCGGTGATATCGCTCAGCGGCACGGGTGCCTGTTGGCGCGCGAGGTCCTGAGGTCGACCCCCCGGTACCCACAAAAAAAAAAAAAAAAAAAAAAAACTGACTGCCAAGGTATTTCAGCACTTGTGATCAAATAACCCTAATATTACTTTATAATGTCCCCAGAGTGCAAGAGCAATGATGCTGGAGATTCAGATGTATCAAAGAGAAGTCCTCAAGTGCTTCCTTTAAGTGGGAAGGTAAAAATTGGTTATAGGTTTGGATGCGTAGGGAAAAAATATAGTATATATCAAGTTCTGTAGTAGCTACAATTTCAGACTTCTGTGGGGTCTTCGAATGTAACCCCATGGATGGGGATGGGGGATTACTGTAAAGAGAAGCCAATCAGTGATGAAATGATAAAGAGCAGGACCACAGGTGGTGGAGACATTGGGGACAGTGGACAATGTCCTTGTGATAAAATTACATTCTTCCTCTATGAAGACAATGTGAGGGAAACTAAAGGAAATTTTAGCAAGAATGATAAATTTTACCTTTGCTTATATTTTAAATGATCACAAGAAATAAGGTACAAATAAAATGTTTTTTATTAAATCCTTTTTTTTTTTTTGGTGGTGCTGGAGATCAAACCCACAGGCACTCTGCCACTGAGCTATGTCCCTAGCCCCTTTTTGTCTTTTTTTATTTTCAGATAGGGTCTCACTAAGTTGCCCAGGCAGCACTTGAATGTACAATCCTCCTGCCTCAGCTTCCCAAAGTGCTGGTATATCAAATCTTATTGCCGCTATTATTTGTCAGTGATCTGTTCCCATGAGAAAACCTGGGGACCTTTTCTCCAATATAAAGTACAAATCATCTTTAATAATCATAATTATCTATATAACTTTCTGTTTTAGTAATATATAGTTTGTATTAATAATTACTAGCTAAATTACAAATTATATTTGCACAAAACCTTAGTCTGTTTAAAGAAGAAAACATACTTTCCCATATATTCTCTTGTCTCAAATTATATTTGCACAAGACCTTCGTCTGTTTAAAGAAGAAAATGTACTTTCCCATATATTCTCTTGTCTCGGACTTCCACCAACTAAAGCTCAGAGAGAAATTACATTTCTCATTTTAGGGACAAGAATTTTGAAATTCAGCTTGATACAAATCAGTGCTCTTTTATGAACGCTTAAATGTGATGGGAACTATGCTTTTTCCTTATATCCATTATCTCATTTAATCTTCGTGATTAAACCATGGGATAGTTAAAATCTGCATTTCCTCTGATTCTAAAATACCACAAGCTGAGATCTGATTGATTCTAAAGACCAGAGCTCAAAATCACTGTACTGAGCCTGGACTGACCTCAGATCGCTGAGTTTGTAAGTGACAGAACAGGAAATGGAGATGTTTATTTGCCCTGAATTTTCCCATGTACCCTAGTGCTGAATTTTAATGGAATGTATAATCAATCTTACAAAGCCACTCCAAATTATAAATTGCATTTTATTTTATATGTGTATTACATGGCATATTTCATATTTGCGTTACATTACAAATAGTCCATGCAAATGATTCTTATGTTTGGGGAAATTTTTATAGACCTAAATGTTCTAAATAACTGTGTTGCCTTACTGATCTTCATGTATTTAGTAGGATTCATTTGATGAAAAAAATCATATGGAAATGCTTAGCTATAATTAAGGCAATATTAGCAAGTGAGTTTGCATTGAAATGTGGATGCACATTTCAATTCAGCAAGTTTATATTAAGCACTTTCTAAGGAAGAAGCTCCAGTCTACACAAAGTTAAGTAGCTATCACCCCTCTCAGGAGGAATTTATAATCCTTCTTTGGAAGATTATGTTTATCAAATCAAATGCTCTTCAAAGATATTATTAGGACTCCTATTTGGGGATTATGTTTAATATAATTGAATGCTCTTGAACGAGATTATTAGGTCTCCTAAGTATGATTTTTTATTCGTCACGGAGGGAAGGGCATCCAAAGATGGAGAAACGGTTGGGTGTAGATTGTGGTGCATACTAAGAAAGCTATAAAACAGAATACAGGAGATGCTATGAAAAAGGAAAAAGTGAGTGCTTTGGAGTGTCGTTGGATGGGAACCGTCGTATAGTATTGGGTTAAAAGAGCAGTCAGCAAAGGCCTGAAGACATAAATGATGTTTGAGAGAGGAGTCTTCGTGGAACGTGAGGGTCCCACAACCACGTGGCGGAAGGAACTCACAGGCAGAGGGACAGTGTCAGTGGAAGCGGAGACTGGTTTATCCCACGGGTGCGGACTTGTAGAGCAATGAAAAGGCATGAGGCGGAAAACTTAGTGTACAAGGGTAAAGTCTTTGAGGGCATATGCGGAAGAGTGAAAAACAAATATAGGACACGGAGTAAGGGGATGCGTGGCTGCGCTTCAGCTGTGGCATTTAGGAACTGAGCGACACTGGACAAATCAATTAAACTTTTTGAGCTTTAACTGCCTTACCTTTAATATGGAGATAATAATTATTACCTTAAATGCTGGGCATAGATGGAAGGGTTTGCAAGGCAGTATTCTGAAAACTGTAATGCATGGCAGGACCCATCCTCCCTGTCTCCTTGGTGGCCATTGTCATTATTGTTGTTGTTATGAATACGATGACCTTCTAGAAAGACTTCAGGGCAGTGAAGTTCTTTGGTTAGACCTGCTTCTTGGAAAACTCAGTTGGCAGCAATGTGGAGGACTGCATGGAAACAGGAAAGAGAACAAGCCAGGAAGCTATGAATCAGGTTAGAGGTGATGGCGGTGTGATTAGGATGGTAGTTCAGGTAACAAAAAAGAAGGACAGGTGGAGTCATTAGAGAGATGCTGTGCAGTTTGGCATTCATTCAGAAAGGTCCTGAGCACATACACTGTCCCAGGCTCTGTTCTAGGTTCTGGAAGTCCAGCCAAATTACAGTCTCCACCTTTGAGAGACCCCTCACCAGTCAGGGGACAAGTATCCTCATTGAGATCTTATGGTTCAGCGAGGGGATGGGGCACAGGGAAAGACTGGATCAAACCGTGGCTTGGCCCATGAAGGCTTCACAGGAAAGGAGACTCGGAACTGGGTCTTGACAGAGCAGAAAACAGCTTAGCAGTCAGGAGGAAGTCGGGAGAGGCTCCCGGCTTGTGCAGAGCAGCGAATCTCAACTTAGTGACTTGGTTTTCTCATCTGTAAAATGAGGAAGTAATGCCCCACCTTTGGGGGTTGGTAGGAAATTACGTTAAATAAATTGTGGACGTTTTATATTTTAAATGCTTACTAAATGTGAATTACTGATCATAAGGAGGGGAGTGATAGAAGAGAAGGAACCTAGGATGACTCGAAGATTCTAAGTAGGAGAGTTCATAGATATTGGTGACCTTAACCAGGACCTAGAATATAAGAGGAGGAAGCGATGGTGGGGAGGAGATGATCAGTTTTAAATTAACACGGTGAGTTTGAATTGATTGTAGAACACGCCGTGGAGAGGTTCAGTAGGCACCAAGAGTGGGCGGGTAAGAGCTGTGTACATTTGAGTATCGTGCAAGTACTAGATGAGTTTTAAAGCCACAGTAATGAACAAGATCACCCCAGGGAAGGAAAGGAAGTGAGAAGACTGAACACAGAGCATTCAAGGTTGAAATGAATGAGGAAGAAAGCTCAGAGTGGAGGGGATCAAAGAAGACGTGACATCACAGGAACTGAGATGAAAGGAGTTTCGGGAAGAAATCAGCATTCAGGAACTTGATAGTTGGAGGGACCTTTATCAGAGCTGGTTCTGTGGAGGTTCTGGAATGTGAAGGTGGGCGGGAGTTTATGGGTACCCACTTAGCATTCCTAAACTGTATCCCTGAGCAATAGTCTGTGGACTCCTATGTGTATAATTTGCAACAAGAGTTTTATTATTTTTAGGCGTATTCATCTTTATTTTTTTTTATTAGTGTAGGTTTGTAGTACATAATAGAGATGTAAATTTTGAGGAGTTGGTACATGACTACATATTTTGATCATGTCCTATCCCCTTACCCCCTCTCCCTTGGTTCCCCCCTCCTTCTGCTCCCCTTCCCCAACTAGACTGCCTTCTTGTTTCCTACTAGCTCTCCTTTATTTTACTCATTTATTGACTTATATATTAGGTTTCTCATGTAAAAGAAAGCATGCAATATTTAACTTTCTGTGTCTGACTTATTTCACATACTTAACATTATGGTCTCAAATTCCATCCATTTTCCTACAGGTAACATGATTTCATTCTCTTTATGGCTAAATAATATTCCATTTTGTATACATACCACATTTTCTTTATCCATTCGTCTGTTGATGGGCACCTGAACTGTTTCTAGGGCTTAGCTATTATGAGTTGTGAGTATGTGTGCATCAATATAGTATGACGTCTTTAATTCTTTTGGGAATATACCCAGGAGAGGTATAGCTGGGTCAAATGGAATTTCTTTTTTTTTTTTTGAGGAATTGCCATACTGATTTCTATAGTAATTGTAGTAGTTTACATTCCCACTAATAATGTAGAAGGGTTCCTATTTTCCCCACATCCTCACCAGCATTTGTTATTTTTAGTGTTCTTGGTCATAGCCATTCTGACTGGTGTAAGGTGGAATCTCAGAGTTGTTTTGATTTGCATTTCCCTAATGGCTAGATGTTGAATATTTTTTCATGCACTTACCAGCCATTTGTACTTCTTCTGAGAAACGTCTATTCATTTCATTTACCCTGTTTTTCTATTGGATCATTTGTTCTTTGGGGTCTAATTTATTATTTGTTCTGAGTTCTTCATATAACTTGGATATTAGCCTTCTGTCAGAAGAATAGCTGGCAAAATTTTCTTCCATTCTGTAGTTGTCTTTTCACTCAGTTGATTGTTCCTTTTGCTACACAAAAGCTTTTCTATTTGATGCGATCCCATTTGTCGATTCCTGATATTATTTCCTGTGCTGTTGGAGCTGTTTAGGAAGTTCTTGCCTTGCCTGTGGCTTTCAGTTGTCTTTAACATTTTTAATTGATAAGTCAAGAAAGAAAGAAAGAAAGAAAGAAAGAAAGAAAGAAAGAAAGAAAGAAAGAAAGAAAGAAAGAAAGAAAGAAAGAAAGGAAGGAAGGAAGGAAGGAAGAGAGAAAGAGAGAAAGAGAAAGAGAAAAGAAAGAAAAAAGAAAGAAAGAATTGTTTTAGGAACAGCAAGCATAAAAGGTCCTTTGAAGACACTGGCTATTACGTGAAATGGAGAAATAAAGAGTAAGAATGGAGGGATAAAGGAGAGGAAGGACTGGAGCCCTTGACTGTTTGTTGGTCTTAGCAGAAGAAACTGGTGGACAAGAAAAGACTGGAGTTGAAGGCAAACCTGTGGGATGCTGATGGAACCAGATCCCAGGGCAGAGGAACAGTTAAGATGGGAGGTGCCTAGAACTTTCGTCTGGCCAGAGGGAAGGAAAGGGGTTGTCCATGAAGGGCATGAGGACCAATAAATTTGTCCTTGAAGAACACCGAAACCCAAAAGCCCCAATATTTTTCAGTGACTTCAGAGGAAAGGTTACCTGTTGTGAGAAGGTGAACCCAAAGTGAGTCTCAAGGAGAGTCACAAAATACAGGAATACCGTCTGAGGAATTTCAAAGGTGTGACAGACTAGAAGTGAGTGCAAGGATTGCCTGAGCCCAGTGGTGTGAACCTATGGCACTCGTGCTGCAGTGGGCATGCAAAGCCCTCTCTGTTGGCACGCAAGCCAAGTCACCCCAGCAGCTGAGCATTGGACATCCAGATTTAATTGCAGTGTTGACATTTTGCAATAAATAAGTGGGTTTTGGGTGGTAGTTTGGACATTTGGTCTCTAAAAGTTTCACCATCATTGCCCTACCCACACAGAGGGTCCAAACTCAGGAAAATTGGACTTTCAAATCTATACCTTCACCATCGGGCACAGCTGTCTGTCTGTTCCTCAGCAGCCTGGGTGTAAGATCCCAGAAGCCAGAATGAGAGCCTGATCCCAAATTGGAGATTTTAAGAGGATTTATAGTGGGTCTAAGAGTGACTCCCACTATGTGGGAGGCTCTCAATGTCCATTAGGTGGTGCTAGGAATTAGACTTCAAGAACAATTTAGTGTGCTAGTGTTCTGGGTGGGAGAAACGGGTTGGAGACATGGAGCGGGGCAACTCAGAGTAGACTGGGAAGAACCAGGATTCTAACTCAAGACTAAAGTCCAAAGATCAGAGTTAAAGTCAGGACTGTGGGGCTGGCGTGTAGCTCATGGTACTATCATTTGTATTTTAATGAACTTTTCATTTCCTTTATTCCTGAGTAGCTGGAGGACACACAGAAATAGTAGTTCATTGTTTGGGGATTTTTATAGTAGACACGAAATGAACGTACATATGTGGTGTGCTGATACGCAGATAGAATCATAAAATAATTTGTGCAAAGTTAACATGGGCAGACTGGGATTGTGTTGCAAGTCCAAGGTTTAATCACGAGTAGTGAGTTTGTATTTATCAATTTTGGACCCTCAGCATCACACAGTCTAACTTGTGTAAGCCAAAGAATAATTGCAAAGGAAGCTACTGAGTGGCTGGTGACAAGTGGGATGGCCTTTAGGACACATCAAACAGTCCCCATGGGGGGAAAGGAAAAATTGGTTCAAGTGTTTGTAACTGATTAACTTTCTTTGCAAAGTTCAAGGCCACTTACAGCAAACACACACCTATCCTAGCCAGTAATTTAAATGAAAGAGAAAAATCAGAAACCTTGTAGTGGAAAGAGAAAAATGGTGCAAAGGGACAGCCAAGCATTAGGAAGGACAAGGTTGGGAGCTGAGGAAAACCCATTTTGTCTTCAAAGCTTTTGGGGTAGCAAAGGTCTAGGTGAGATCTGACCAATTCCTGGACAACATGGCGCACTCAACTCCCTGGACGAAGTCAGAGTCTATTCTGAACAGAAATGTGGCAGCTGTGCTTAACAACTCCTGCAGCAAGGCACTGGTGGGTACTTGGGGACCAAGTGATGGAGGAGAGATGGACGAAGAGAGTCACCGGATCATCCTTTGCTCTCTATGGAAACTCTCAGTGACTGAGACGAGAGAAGGGACACCTTTAAAGCTGTGTGCTTAGCTCTCCTGCTGCCTGCAGCACATGCGTCATGATGGGGGAGAGATGACGTAGCCTCCCAGGGTGACCCTGAACATGCTTGTCACTCTTCCATCTCTCTGTGGGTTCTGCCCCCATCTGAGGTAACCAAGGAAAGCAGGCACAAGACCATCCTTTCATTACCAAATGAAATCCTTTTTCAACATCCCGCCACCTCCCGGAAGGATTGAGGACAGTGCCCTGCAAAAGAGAGAGAATGCATCATTTGCGTTAAAGTGAACCGACTACTGTTTCTATGCTTGCTTCGGCTTGGAAGTGCAAGCCAGCCAAGGAACAGGTTCAAGAAGCTGTGTGTAAACACCACGTTGACTTCCCGGTCATCAGAAGTCAGTTTAATCCCATCATCGGTTACGGATGGCTGCTCTCTTCCAGGAGTTGAAACTGAACGAGAATACTACAAGCGAAGAACACACCCTTCCCTCCTCCTCACACAGCTTAGGGACAGTGTACGCCAAAAAGTATATGACAAGTCATTGCACATGTATCTCAAGTTTTACTCTCACTACTGCCTTATAAAAATTGACATCATTCTCTCTTTTTTCTCATGCACTTGGTATGCTTTTACAACTCTCCATGAATGGCGTTGCTATGAAGGCCAAAGTGATGTGTGTAACTTACTGAGAACTCATTGTTTATCTCTAATACTATACATAAGTCCTCCAGTAAAAGCCCCTAAAATTAAAGTTCCCCATACAGTCCTTCAGAGACTCCTGTGAATTCTCTGGAATCCAGTCCAGGCCTCCTTTGTATGGCACTTTCCACAGGGCTTTTACTAATGGGCTGTTCCTTTACTCAGAGGCTTAAATGAAGTGAAAATAGGATGGTCTTTTCTTTTTCATCTATAAAGCGAGCCTGGCAATAACCATGCAGTCAAGAATGGATCAAAGTCAAGTTAGGAAAACAAATCATAAAACTTCGCATCGTTTTATTCCTTATCCATGCCAGTCCTTTCCATACCTCATCTAAGCATGCGTGTGTAGCCACCCTAACCCTCTGCTGACTCTGAGTCATCTCTGCATCACAGCATTGTTTGTTTTTATCTCCCCCCACAACCCCCAGGAGATGACCTGGCTTCCACCACTTTCTGCTATTCAAGCACCAGGCAAAGTGGAACCAAGTAAATTTCCATTTCCCAATAAGGTGAGTTCTTGCGCCGCTCAGGGGGGATATGCTGTACTCATGCAGGCATCTGCAGGGGACAGGGGGTCACACTATACTGTCTTTTGCTGTGTAAATATCCCTACCAGAGTCACATCAATCTGGTCCTCAACAATTTGCAAGCTTGTGTTTATTATGCATCAAAAGAGGAGAATCAGGCTTGCCGTCCCACTTACCTACATTTCCATATTCTGCAAAATATGACACTCATTATAATTGTCTTTATCGAAAACATTTGTGAGGTTGAAATCCATCTTACAATCATTTTATACACTCAACAGAATTGTATGTCCTGCTTTTCTTTCTGAAAAGCTGTTATTAAATTAATGATGTACATTACAATGAATGTCTTAGAATTTAAGACATGTGCTATTCAATTTCTCTTAGATATCTTTTTAAAGCTTAAAATGTTTTCTGGGACTTAAAAAAAGATTTCTATATTTTCTAAGGAAAAGCACAGAAAAAGATCAGCTGCAAGATACATTTAAATAATATATGAGTCTAGTAGGCATTTATTTTAAATATCTTTAACCCTATGACTGACATGTAGCTACATATTCATTATTGAAGATCAAATTGTGCAAGGGAAAAGAAAAACAAAATCCCTGATGCTCCTAGCCATAATTTCCCAATGTCAAGGTTATTTGCAAGAGTTTGGTGTGTAACATTTCAGTCATTTTCCTTGTGCATCATAGACACATTATGTTTATGTACATTTTTTTCAATTCTTAAATTGTATGGTACCAAGAGCATTTTTCCAAGAGTTGCTTTTTTCCCCAGATCAACATGATGCGTAAATAACATTGCTAAATGTCAGTATCACAACCTTCTAGAGTGAATTATTGAAATAAGTATTCATTACTATAATCACAATAGTAAATTCCATTCTAAGAGTTGATTTTTAATTCCCTTAACAAAGGGTATTTGAAGATCATTCCCTGTGAATCTGTAGAGATTTTCTTCATCCCTCTGAATAGCAGCAAAATGTTGTGTATGTGGATTTGCCATAATTTATTTTACCAAGCTCCTTGCGATGGGCGTAGAGGTTGTCGTTTGTCATTACAAAGACCGTCACCACCAATACTTTTTGTAAATGCTCCTTTGTATGCCTGCTATGGACTGTCCTCAGTAAGGACAAATGCAACAGGAATTATGGCATGGGAGCCATCAGGAACCACATTTACACTTGGCTATGTTTCAAGAGTCCATTTTATATATCTTAGCCAATGATTAATATTATCTGGTATTTTATCACTCTGTCTGTATGATGGATGAAAAGTTGATATCTCATTGTTTTAATTTGCATTTCCCCAATTACTTCTAACTCAGGCGGTGACTATTTTTTCCTTTGCAAATTGCCCATTCATATCCATTGTCACTTCATAAAAATGATTTGTAGGAACTTCTTATATCTTATTCATTTGTCTGTTATATATAATGTAACCATTTTTGTAACCTTATTTATGTGCCTTTTATGCGATAAAAGTATTTAATTTTAATGTCAAAGCAAAAAGATGTGGCCTGCTCTAACATTCTAACAATGGTCTCTATTTTATTCTAATTCTTCTATAGCTTTTAGGGTTTTTTTTTTTTTTAATATTTCATGTGTGTGGAGGGTGTGACATAGAATTCTCATTTTAGGCTTTTCAATGGTTACTAAATTATAATAAAACTATCAGTATATTCATCATTGTCTCACTCTAGTTTCAAATATCTCCTTATTTCACATGAATACCTGAATTTGTTTCAGGACTCTCTGTTCTGTTTTTTCAAAATATCTAGATCTTTCCCAATAATTTGTTTAAATCAGAATTTGGTGAAATTTTTTAGTAAAATACCATATAATAAAGAGCTTAGGCTTTGCAAACAATAACTAATGAAAGAATGTGGAACATCGTCAAATTTTAGTCGAATAGTTTCTGTAGTATGTATTTCCAGTGGCATCTTGGCACACTTAAAATAGCATGAACAATCTTTACAATCTTTGCACATAATCTGACCAAAATAATGGCTGATTCCCAATCCACTCAAATAAGTATAGTATTTTTTTATCACATATACATATCCATAGTTTAAGTTTTGACATAATTGGTCACCTATCAAAGCATGTTTTGTTATGACTTTTCCAAAATGTATTTTGTTCATTTCAAATAAATACTTAAGCATAAGCAATAGCTTAACTCCTGAGGTGAAACTGAGATTTTAAATCATTAGAGCAAAAATTTCATTTTATAGCTTTAGTGGAGTATAACTGACAAATAAAAATTGTGTACATTTAAGGTGAGCAACATCATGTTTTTATATTTGTATATATTGTGAAATAATCATCACAATCAAGCTCACATAATTCCTGTTTTCTTTTCTTTTTTTACAAGAAACTACCCGCTCAGCAAATTTCTAAAGATCTGCCCTCTGAGCCAATTTCAAATATGCAGTACAACAATATAATGTTATTACCTACAGTCATATTTCTGATATATCATGCTGCGTATCATTCATATACATTATTTTTCATATGGCGTATATATCAGTGACCTTTTGCTAAGTGAAATAAGCCAGACACAGAAACACAAATACTGCGTGATCTTACTTATAATATGTAGAATCCCGAATAGTCAAACTCATAGAAGCAGAGAGTGCAATGCTGTTTGCCAGGGGCTGAAGAGAGGGGTTAGTGGGAAACGTTGGTCAAAGGGTAGAAAGTTTCACTTAGACAAGGTGAGTAAGATCTGGAGGTCTAATGTACAGAGACTCAAATATATGCTGTTTTCTGTTTGTTTCTTCTTTGTAAGAGAGAATCTTTTTAATCTGTCTTATACCCTGAATAACTACTTTGAAAAAATGATAGGATATTGACCATTGTTATTCTCTTACTTTGGTATGAAATTTTGTTTCATTTTTTCATAAAACAAAAAATTATTTAAAAAACTCAATGATAGCTAAAAAATTCAACTTTTAAGAGAGAAGTATCTTACTTTTCATTCAAAAAGATACATTATTACCTATCCTAAAGAACACAGAATTTCAAGTATAAATGGAAAAAAAAAAAAAATGTGGGGCCGGTGAGATGGCTCAGCGGCTTAAGCGCCTGCCCGGCAAGTGCGAGGGCCCGAGTTCGACTCCCAGAACCCACATACGAAAAAGGGGCCGGTGATATCGCTCAGCGGCACGGGCGCCTGCTGGCGTGCGAGGTCCTGAGGTCGACCCCCCGGTGCCCACAAAAAAAAAAAAAAATGTGTGTTATTTAGGGCTACTTAGGAGTGGCATGAACTATTTCACCCTAGATCTTTTTGCCTTGCCCAAGGGAAAAAAAAAAGTGATTTCACAAAGTGTAGGAACATTACATGATTTTAATAATGCCTTTTTTTCGCAAAAAGCTCCCTGTAAGTACTGATCCTTTGCCTTACACAAATGAAACAAAACTGCCTTGGTTTCTGGTCTCCGCTGTATCGAGTTACCACACACTTGGTGACTTGAGAACTGCAGGATCGCTTTACCACTGTGGAGCTGGAGATCAGGGAGCCGTTCCCACCCTCTGGAGGCTGCCTTCCTTCTCGTGGCTCCAATCATTCTGACCTCTGCTTGCCTGTCACACCTGCTACGGCTCTTCGGCCTCCTCCTTTCCCTTATTAAGGACCCTTGTGATTATGCTGGCATTACTTGAATAATGCCCAACTTCAAAATCTTTAACCTAATTACATCCTCAAAACCTTTTTTTCCATGTGAAGTAATATATTTACAGGTTCTGGGAGTTAGGGCCCAGATATCTTTGGGGTACCATTATCCTGCCTATAACAAAGATGTATTAATTTTGACGTAGAGTTGCACCTCTTTTGTATGTACGTATGTATGTATGTATGTATGTATTTTTTGGCAGTGTCGGGGATTGAACCCATGGCATCTCCATGGTGGGCAAGCACTCTACCCTTGAGCTATACCCCAGCCCTCGAGTACACCTCTTTTTAGCCTTTATCTCAACAAATTAGCATTTTGAAAGCTGGACACTTGGTTAATTCATTAGACTATTAATGTTTAAGAGCATTATTATCACTAATGTGTTGGACTAGAATTGTTTAAGGAATTCGAGGGGCAAAATCTCCAAAATGACTAACAATCAATGGAATTAAGGCCTTATTAAGATGAAGGGGGCCATTTGATCTCACAAAGGAAAGTCGATTTTACTGTGCATTCTGAGTTGCCAGTGCCACTAAATTAATTGGCTAAATACTTCTGAGAATTTTCTCGTTTTCTCCAAGTATTGAAGGACATAATATATAGTAAAGTCAATTGATAATGAACTTGGCTGGGTTTTTTTCCCTGTTCTCTAAGGACTTGATTTGGAGTCACAATTCCCTAGACAAACACTACCAGGCATTTCTGTCTCATTCTTCAAATCTCAGAAGTAATTGAATTTGGTAAAGCAAAGAATGCATGTCTCCTCTAAATTGGCTGCCATTATCAGGTATTTCAACCAAGAGAGAAGAAAATGAATTTGCTGTGCCCTTTTCCCTTTCATTTTGCTGCAATCTCATAAGTTTTGAAATGCAAATAAAGAACTCAAAAGTGTAGAAATGTTTTCCATTTCCAAGAAGGGATATTTCCAAACTCGGTGGTATTTCACCTGTGGCTATGGATGCTGAGGCTGGTACTTAAGACCTGGGTGAAACTATTCTCACCTACTGGTTTTTAAAGCCATATACAGAAGAATTCTAGCATCATTACAGAAATGAGACTCCTACTGCCTGAGTCTGTGTACACTAGAATGCGAATGAAAGCCAACAACGTGTGAGGGGAACTGCCTCAAAGTTGGAAAGTTTGTTGTATATCTCCCTCCTTGGGTTGCTAGCATGCTTCCAGCAAAATATGTGCACTCAAGCTTTCGTGCTTGGCGTTCCCTCAAAATACATATTTAAATCAGTTATAAATTACGTTACTTCAACTGCTTTGAGCTCTGTAAACGAGGAATGAGAAGACAGTGCCTAGCAAGAGTAACAGAGACCTGGCCAAATCAGATGGTTATGTTTCCTGTGGTGATTAACTTTACATGGGGGTCTAAAACTATAAACATAAATTTTTATTCCTTGCCTTTGGTAATTCTGATGATGGACTGATAGATAAGCAAGTAGAGAGGTATAATTGGAATGTTTTCTTTTTTTATTGTACTTGGGGGTTGAACCCAGGGTCTTTGAATTAAGCTATATCCACAGCCTTTTTTTTTTTTTTTTTTTTCACTTAATTTTGAAATTGAGTCTCACGCAGTTGCTAAATTGCCCAGGCTGGACTGGAACTTGCAACTTTGTTGCCTCAGCCTCCCAGAGTGCTGGCATTACAGGTGTGTGCCACCATGCCTGGCTCCCAAAAGTCATTTTTAAGAAATGTATTCACAGGGCCGGTGAGATGGCTCAGCGTTGTAAGCGCCTGCCTGGCAAGCGCGAGGGCCTGAGTTCGACTCCCAGAACCCACATACGATAAAAAGGGCCGGTGATATCGCTCAGCGGCACGGGCGCCTGCTGGCGTGTGAGGTCCTGATGTCGACCCCCTGTACCCACAAAAAAAAAAAAAAAAGAAATGCATTCACAGGATAAATGCTGTCTGCCAGCAAAAACATGGCTTAGAAAACTATTTCCTCAATACAAAAAAAATTTTTTTTTCACATTTTAAAGTCTCAAAACTTAGGGTTTGTGTTACGGTTGACAGCATCTTATAATTAATTGCCAGCAGTTTTCTTCCATGGAGGTCCATGAGGTGACACAGCCACATATAATTTGGATGGCGTGTGACACTTGATGAGATAGGGTGGGTGTTTATTGCAGTGCTTCGTGGATAGGCTTTCTTGGATGTCAGTGTGCCTCGTGGTTTCTGTCTTCAGCAAAATGATTGATACGAACTTCACTTCCCTGCTAAATACCACATGTAAAGGAGTTTTAGGATTCCCATGTGCCAAAGAATAGTTTAAGTGTTGGGACTTCAAGATTTAAGGATGGGGAAAAATGTAGATATTCTTCAAAGTCACTGGGACTGGTTTTCCCTTTTGTGTACTTGACCTTCAGAAATACACACACTTGAGGGATGACCCTGACAAACCAAAGCCATCGAAATAACCTTGGAAATGTCCTGTTACGCAATGACAGGTGACTTCTTTTCTCTACTGATTTTCTGCGTTCTCTTTCATGGGTAGATATTGCAGAGCCAACCTTGGGCCACGGCAGTCATAAGAGTAGCATGCTCTGTATGGCGCTTATTATCCAATGGTCTGCTTCACATGTGTGCAGTTTGTCAGCCCATTTGTACTTCAATAAAGCTTTTTGTTCAAAACAAACTCACAGTTTAGAAGATGATGAGTAGAATGGTGCTATGACACAGTGCATCAAAAATAAAGAAGCAGCTTCATCTTCCTGAGACCTAGGAAGATGTCAAAGAGTGGGTTTCCCAGCAGCTCAAGTGTGCAGAGCCTGGAAGGAAGAAGGGAGTTTTCTAAGCAAAACAGAAAGCAGCAGGACCTGTGTTCCAGGGAGAAGGGAGCAAGGGCAGAGTCCTCAGGCTCAAAGCACTCGTGCTTGTCCACCACATCACCACGTTAGATCCTGGCTTAGAATCGCTTGTCTGCACATCACCTCTGCTCCTCGCTTGCTGGACTCCCTTCCCTACCCTCCAAGAGCTGAACAGAACCCTGCAAATGAAAATGCACCGAGAGGGCCAGCTGCTCCCCAGGCCCCTACTTACGGAAGACGGAAGCCAGGGAAAGGTGGCCTTCGAGACAGAAGCTGCAAGAATGTGGGTAACTGGGTCGGTGGCAGGAGACACAACAATGGAAAAAACTTTGTTGCCTGGTCGTGTGGAGAAAGGAGCATTTGTCTCCCTCCCTCTGCTGTGACCCCAGCTCGGCTCCGGGTCTGCGAGGATAACGGACCTGCAATTCTGTGTAGCTGTGGGGCTTCGCAGCTGGGCAGGCAGGACTGCAGACGCGGCGTTGAAGACAGCGCCCTGTGGCCCTCGGCTTGGAGAGGACCGTGAGCTGGCTGGTAACACGCTGGCCAGGTGTCATTACGATTACAAATGAAACATCATTTGTGCCCACAGAATGGTCCAGACTGGGGACAGTGGGCTTTAATGACTCAGCGTTTTGGGGCTAACAATAGTTAGTTCAAGGAGCCACTCAGATCAGCTGGACACACAAGATGGAACAGCAGGGCTGGTCTTGATTTTATTCTTGCCTCTCCTATGGCAGACTCCTACAGTGATTTTTTTTTTTTTTTGTCTTTTTGGTACCCATTACTTCATCCATTTTCTGCCTCTCTCTCCACTCCCCATGCAAAATAGAAATAATAAAGAGTCATGAATTACACAGATATTTTAGTTAAAATTTGAAGTTTGGTGTGAATGATGATCTTAGAGGATGTCATCACAATAATTCGGACCATCTATGAGCTTACCTTCGGCTCTCTGCTGAAGAGTCTGTCACTTGAGTTCCAGGATACATCAAGAAATAACAAATTCTGTTTCCCATCCTTTAGTGGGAGCAAACAGTCAGAGAAAAAATTCCTTTTTTTTTTTTTTTTTTTAAGAAAGAGCTGAATGCTGGGAACCATCTCAGTTTCCATCCTGGTGCACGGGTGGTGAGTTTCCTCGGACAGCCAGAATCTACAGACGGCGCAGAGGACGAACTAACATGGACTGTGTCACAACTAAAACTAACCTGGGTTCTGATATAAACTCTCGATTAACGAAAACAGAAGGGAGACAGCGCGCCTGGAGAAGTTAACCGTGGATATCTGCTTCATAACTGCAGGACGGATCAAAGTCATTTTTACAGATTACATTTTAGCCCATCACTTCAGGAATAGTATCTCATCTTTATACAGCTGTTCACAAAAACTGAGTCTTGGACTAAGAGTCAAATTCGTTCTTTTTCTTCCGATGAATAGCTCCTTATTGCCAACCTTGAAAGCGGTTTACTGGACACCTGTGTATGACTCAGTCTGCCTCACCTCATAGAGCAGGAATTCTTTCCCTCCCCAATTTTTTCACCCAAATCCTACCCACAGACCTGTTCATTTTATACCGTGCCAGTGGAATTCCTTTTTAAAACAGACATTATTACCTGGATTTGAATATGCTACAAGTCCCATTAAATGATACCCCTACCCCATAACAACTGTATTCATAAAGCAAAAATCTGGTACAATATGTTAAGCCATATAATAGAAGTTAATTCTATTTCATTGGAGTTTTGTTCCACATACCAGAATTACAAAGGAGTTTTGTTGGATCTTATGTGCGGCTACTTATTTTTTTTACATTCTTACCATCTCAATTCATTCTTTATAGCTCTCCCTTATATTTCATATTCAATGAGTATTTTGCAAGGAAAGAGGATGTGAATTCTCAACACAAAATTTCACATTTCATTTCAGTACAAATCCAGTTCAGTCTCTACCTGAGTATTAACTGAACTTAAAATGTTGCCTATGACTGGATTTGTGCCACTGTAGATAAGTGAGTATCTATAATAATCTTTTTCATCCACTGCTGTGAGGTTAACAACCGTTGTTCAGGAAAGTGTCCCTGGAGAGACAGTGGCCAACCTCCTCTGCACAGAAGTGATGGCCACCAAGGTAGGATCAAAAGGAAACGAGTTAGATTCAAAGTCAATACTATATGGAATCAATGGATAAATAAAAGACCTAAGACCATAAACCTCATAGCAGAAGAGATGGTTAAATCTTCATGACTGTAGACTTGGCAATAGATTCTTAGACACAACCCAAAAAGCACAGGCAACAAAAGAAAAAGGTAGACAAACTAAATTTCATCAAAATGTAAAACTTTTGTGCATCAAGGAGGAAAAAAGACAACCACCAACACAGGAGGAAATATTGATAAATCGTATTTCTGATATGGTTGTCATATCCAGACTGTACAAAGAACTCTTCCAATTCAGCAACACAAAGGCAAATAGTCACATTTTAAGACAACAAAGGACTTGTGTAGATTTTTCTCCAAAGATTTAAAAACAGCTAACCAACTCATGAAAAGATGTGCAACATCATTAGTTTCTAGGGAAATACAAATCAAAAAGCCACAAGGACACACCTGTTTACATCCTCAAGAAGGATTAGAATTTTCCTTAAATGGAAAGTGACAAATATTGGCAAGGATGTGGAGAAACCGGAACCCTTGTTCTTTGCAAAATAGTTCTGCTCCCATGGAGAACATCTTGGCAGTTCCCAAGAGTTTAACATAGTGTTACCTGTGGCTCCCAAATTCTACTTCTAGGTGTATACAGAAAAAGGTTAAAAACAAAGACTAGACAAGTGCACACACAACATGTTCATAGCAGCCCTGTTTGCAATACCCACAGGGTGGACACAGCCCAAATACCCATCAACAAATGGTAGTGTATGAACACATTCAGCATAATATTATTCATCCACAAAAAGGGATGAAATGCTTGCATATGCTGCCAGGATGAACCTCCAAAATGCCATGTTAGGTGACAGAAGCCAAACACATAAGGTCATACATCGTATGATTCTATCTATACAAAATATCCACAGTAGGTAAATCCATAGATACAGATGGAAACCTATGATTACCAGATTTGAGGGGAGAGAGGAAACTGGGAGACACTGCTTAATGAGTAAGAGGTTTTATTTTGGAGTAATGGAAATATTTTGCAACTAGGTAGAGGTGGTTGGCCAGCCCTGTGAATGTACTAAATGCCACTGAATTGTCCACTTTGAAATGCCTAATTTATGTTATGTGAATTTCACCTTAATAAACAAAACAAGAAGTCAATATTGCAAAATAAATGCAATTGTGAACTGCATTCCCAGAACTGCTTTACAAGCACATTATTGTACATGTTTCTCATTAGAGTTGTTAGAGTTATGAGCAATGGATAGGTTCTGAATGACCAGTAATATATCTCACATTCAACTTGCGTTTGGAAACTCAAAATAAGAAAATTAATTGATTTTGTTGTTGTTTTTGTTCTTTCAGGACTCTCAGCTGGTATCCTCCGGACACAATAACCCAAGTAAGAAAGGCTTCTCTGCCGCTTTCTATGTGGGTGTGGCAGGGGGTGGGAAGATGTGATAGAGAGTAGCTTTATAGGAAACTCACTGAAAACCAAAATCGAGTGGGAAAAAGAGAGGCATTTGTTCCAGTACTGCCTGAATGGATGGTAGGGTTGAGAGTGATCTTGAGAGCTGACCTGCAAAACATAAAATGGTGAATTTCAAAGTAAGCCTAGGAGAAAGAAATATCATGCTTTATCATAGTCAGTCCCTAGTATATGTGGAGGGGAAAAAAATTAAAAGGCAAATATTGAGTTGTCTAAATTAAAAGAAAAGGAATAAGCAAACAAAAGTGATCAGAAGACCTCAAGATAAATGGCCTTAGAATCTATGAAGAAGAGTCACAACTTGCCAGATATGTGTACCGTGCCCTGTTCCAGAAAAAGACAGGCTAGGTTCTCCTGGAATCAGTGGCTAAGAAAACACAAGGGCTTTGTCATCAAAGAGAGCAGCATTCCACGAGGTAGAGTTTTCATTTTCTTCTTTGGCACTACTAATTGGTATTAATGTGGTCCGGGGCATTAGAAATGCATAAGCTACCCTGTTCGTGTCCGAAAGCAGCTCACAAAGACAGGGCTTTGTTAGTTTCATGACACAGTGAGCGGAGAGAGCCCTTTGCCAATGACAAGGTGATGTCTGAAGAGGAAGGTCGCGCTGAGCTAGGAGACAGGTCTGGGGACCCAAGGCTCATCCACTGGGCATCTGCGCCTTGAGAACTGGGGAGAGGAGGTGTTCAGACAAATGCCTGTGGAGGCATAGCTAGAGAAAGGCAGGTGGGGGGATAGATGGTGACACCATGATGCGTGGGCAATGTCAGTCAATTATCCCACCCTCTGCTGGGATTTGCTGTGGCTGCAGGCACCAGTGAGGAATTTTTCTAAGACTTTTGCTAAGACGGGTTTCCCCATGCTTTCTGAATACTCAATAAGCTTCTATTTTATCAAGATGTTGAATAGCCTATTGAATATTTAAATACTAAAACCGATGATGTGTGTTTGCATTTTTTAAAGTTATGAGAACACCCGTCCAGGTGGCAGTTGCACTTAGGCACGTCTCCCTCCCCCTCCCTGTTCAGAATCCCACTTACTAACTGTAAAGCTATAGAAATGGAAAGAAATCTACATCAGCACTGAGAACATGGAAGCATGCCCTCAGCAAGCCAGAAACCTAGCTGCATTTCTGGAAGACAGAAAGTAGACAGGAAGCCTACAGACAAATGGTCTTGAGGAGGGAAAGTCATAACCCGGCAGGACAAGAATCAAAGAGGGGGTGGCAGCCCTCCGGAGCCCCAGTAGAGACTCTGGATCGCCAGTGGCAACCCTGGACCACACTTCCACCTGTTACCCCCGCATCCCCATCCCAGCCGACTCTCGCACAGAGCTTTCAGTCTGATTTTCCTCCCAAAAAACTCCAAAGAACAAAGACACAGTGGTATTTTCTTTAAAAATGAACAGTCAACCATAACTCCTAGATGGAACTGCTATGTAAGAGAGAAACAGAATAGATTCTAGGGTAATACACGACCTTCAATGGAGACATAAATAAGTGGTAGAAAAAAGTCAACTTTCTCAAGAGGGAAATAAACAAAAAGCCTACAAGTCCAAAGTAAAGTATTTCTTTTGTTCTGGGTTGTTTTTTGTTGTTTTGTTTTGTTTTGTTTTGTTTTGTTTTTCAGCGCTGAGGATTGAACTATCCCCACTGAGCTACATCCCCTACCCTTTTGATTTTGACACTGTATTTTCAGAGAAGGTCTTGCTAAGTTCCCCCAAGCTGGCCTCAAACTTGGAATCGTCCTGCCTCAGCCTCTCAGAGTGCTGGATCATAGGCATGTGTCACTACCCTTGGCTTATTTCCTGTTTTTTTTTTTTTGTTGTTGTTGTTGTTTTCGGGGGGAGGCAGTAGAGGGAAGTTTGCCTGGAAGCTTCTCTTCTCTGATCTCCCAGCCAACATGCCCTGTCTTCTTATAAACCAGCCCTTTAAGTCAGCCATTCCCCAAAAAGAGTAAGAATGTTAGAAGAATCAGTGAGTATACTAACTCAGGAAATGCACACCAACTACCTTGTTTATAAACCTGTTATTCGAACACATAAATACGTAACCCATAAGCACCAAGAGGACTGACCCCAGAAGGAAGCTAGCTAATTCAAGCAAAGGAAGAAAAAAGTTTCAGTTATAATTGCAGTCTTCAGAAAGATCTGAAATTGTTTATATTAAATAAAAAGAGTGGGCAGATTGAAGTAATTACTGAATAAACAAACCCTCAAAATTAAAAATGAGATCAACAAAATAAAAACTAATGGCATTTTATAAAAGGGATGGGGGGCCGGTGAGACGGCTCAGGGGCCGGTGAGACGGCTCAGCGGCTTAAGCGCCTGCCTTGCAAGCGCGAAGGCCCGAGTTCGACTCCCGGATCCCACATACGAAAAAGGGGCCGGTGATATCGCTCAGCGGCACGGGCGCCTGCTGGCGCGCGAGGTCCTGAGGTCGACCCATGGTACCCACAAAAATGAAAAAGAAAAGGGTGTTTAACTTGCAAACAAAATGTGAAAAGCATCTTACAGACCAAGATAAAAATGAAATGTGAAAACACTATCAATTTACCTAAAAGAAATAAAAAATAGAAAATGAACAGAGTACATGGAAAGGTATAATGACATAAATGAAATCAAATCAGTAATTTAAACAAATGGATTGAATTCTATGTTTAAATGATACATACAGTATTGTCTAAATGAATTAAAAATAAAATTCCAGGTCTGTCCTGTTTATAGTGACACACTGAAAAATTGAAGATTCAGAAAATTTGAAAGGAAAAAAAGTATAGGAAAATATATGCCAGGCAAATACTAAAGAAAAGAAAAATGGTACATTTATTTTAATCCCAGAAAAATGAACTGTAAACAAAAACATTACTAAAGAGGGCTACTATACTACAAGGAAAAATACAGCTTACCACACATGTGAAAGAATTTTGAACATGTAAATTTTGGATAATATAGCTTCAGAATTTCAAAAACAAAAATCAACCAAATTACAAGGAGAAATCCTTCTTATTTGGAGATATAAACACAAATTAGCAATTGTGACATAATGCAAACAAAAAAATTAACAAAAGCCCATGACCTGGCAGCTGCAAAATATGTTGTACGTTTGAGCAAACCTGCAACATTTATGAAAACTGATAACACATTAGACCACAAAATAAGTTACAGCATGTTTCAGAGGCTCAGTAATTTACTGATCATGGTCTCTGACCACAATTTGATTAAATTAGAAAGTGATAACAAGAAGATAATTAGGATTAAAGACACAAATCTTAGGAATTAAGAAATACTTTAGATCTTATTTGGAATGGAAAGGTAATTAAAATACCTAGTATTAAAACTGGGAAATGTAAATAAATGGGAGGGAAATTTGTAACTTTAAATATTTACATTTAGAAAGTAATAATAGCTAAGCATCCATTTTAAAAGGTTAGACAAAGAAGAGCAAAATAAATCCAAAGAAAACTGAAAGACCTCTCAAAAAGACAATAACAAATAGCAAACAAAAGTAAAATTGTAAATATCAATGAAACCAAAAGTTTGTTCTTTGAAAATATAATAAAATTTAAAAATTTCCTGGAGAAATCGGTCAAGACAAAAAGAGAAAATACAAATAAACAATGGTAGGAAGGAAAGCGGGCACTATTAGAGGACAGGGGCAAGGTGGGGAGATGAGCGGGAGAGGGCAGGAGGAGGTGGAAGGGAAGGTGGACAACATGTGTGTAGGTATAGAAATGTCACAGTGAAACCCATTAACCTGTTATTATTAACTATAAATATTAACTAATTAATATTTGTTAATCAACACAAAAAAGAATGAGGAATTCATGCCAGATCAAAATGATAATGAAACATGAACAAAATTTTGCCAATTTTTTTTTCAAAATTAGGTGAAATTAATGTAATTGAAATGATTATTTACATATCATGCCTTATATAAAATTTAGAATGATCCTAGTCATTTTTAATAAGCATTTCACACACACACACATAACTCCAGGGTTAAACATTTTTTATGAAGATCTTTGGGAGAATAAAATAGAAACACAAACATTCCCAACATATTCTCCCCCATAGCATAGTTTTACACCAAAACTTGACAGGGACAGTACATGAAAAAGAAGTTTCAGGCCAATTTCATTCATGACGGTGGTGCAGATCACCTAAGGAAAATACTAGTAATCAAATCCAGAAAAGTATAAAATATACTTTAAAATGCAATTCATAATGAAGAAATTATATTTATTCTAGGGATTCAAAATTAGATTTTTTAGAATATTAATGTAATTCATTATATTAAATATTAAAGGAGAAAATACGATTATTTCAATAAGTTGAGAAAAACATTTTATAAAATGTACTATATGCAATTCAAAGAAAAAGAAATCTTAGCAAATGTAGACTAGAAGACCACTTCATTAACATAGTAACACTATATAAAAAATTAGAGCAAGCACCTTACTTAATATTCAAATATTTACCACATTCTCCTAAAGATAGATCGACATGGGTTCAACTTTTACCCAACATTATGAATCCTTGATCAAAGCAGTATACTAAGAAAAAGAAAAAAAAGTGTAAGTGTGTTAGAAAAGAAAAAAATCAAAACCCATTTCCTCAAATTAGATAATTATCTATGTAGGAGACTCAATCTGTAGATGAGTTATTAGAATCAGTAAGAAAATTACAGCAACATTGCTGTATACACAATCCATTGCATTTCCCTATTAACAAATGGAAAACAGTTTGAAAAAAATCTTTTAGCACTGGCATCAAAAATGTAACTCACTAAGCAATATGCCTGACAAGCAATAAATGAGACTTCAACAGAGAAAATGACAAACTACTAAAAGATACTGCAGAAGACCTCAATGAAATGTAGCAACACCAGGTACATAGATCGGAAGATGCAATATTGTTAAGCTACAAGTTTTCTCTAAATTGATCTTTAGCTTCAGTACAGCTCTAATCAAAGTCCAGGGCTGATTCTTAAGTTTATAGGAATAGCTAAGACACACTTGAAGAACAGGTTGGAGCTTGCCTTACCTAAATTCAACCCATCAATCAGAATGGAGGCAGCAATCCACAAATGAATGGTGAAACCAAGTACAGGAGGCTGAAACAGACACAGAGAGACAAGGAAACTGGACTCCTAACAGAGCTGAGAACTTCGATCCATGTGGAGAGAACACGCTTTGCAAAAGGGAATACCGGGAATGGGGATTATTGGTCATCTACGGGGAGAAACACGAAATTAACTTCCACCCAACACCATCTACAAAAACCAATCCAGATATTTTTTAAAAATCAGTGAAACTATACACTTTCAGAAGACAGCATAGAACATATTTCCAGTGTGTTTCTTAAACATTCAACACAAAAAGTCAATCAAGGGAAAATATTGGTAAATACAAGTACGTTAAAATTAAAAACTTATAGTTCACCCAAAGACACTAGAAAAAAGTAAAAAGGCTAACATTGAGAACTGTGTTTATGGTTGTATTTAGGATGACATAAATTTACTACCTGTATATAGACATGAAAATGCTTCTCTAAATAAAAAAAACTAAAAAAATTTTAAGAAATGACACAAAGGAGCAAGTCCAAAATATGTATCTCATTAAGACGCAGAGGAATGTAAAGCCCACAGTGAAATTTCATTCTACATTATTAAGTTAGGAAAAAATGTTAAAAATGTGACTCTAACGAGTATTGTGTAGATGTAGATGAGGGGTGGTCTTTAGTGCCGGGGGAGTGGTTGGAAAGCCAGTTTAGGATTCCCTGGTAGAGTTGGACTTACGTGAGCCTACAGCCCAGAACCCCTGCCTCGCGTGTCTAGGAGAAAGGATGACTGTGGATGGTTTTGAATGCATCTTTTAGAACGGAAGAACATCTCATGCCTTCCCATCCAAAGTGGAATAAATAAACTCATAGTGTCTTCATACACTAAGAAATTTCCACAGCACTGAAGACAAGCAAAACCAAATCTGTCTGCATCGTGACGGCTGGGTCTGAAAGTCATAACGTGGAGCGTGACAGCTAAGTCTCAGCGGAATGCATACAATCTGGATCCATTCATATATGGATTAAGACAGCAGCGACCAAAGAACACACATATGTATGGTACAAAAAATTCTCTCAGAAGACGAAAGGGACTAACACAGAATCCTTACTGGGTAGCTGCAGGGAGGACTGGAAGAGCCCAGAAGCCTTTGGGGCATCTGAGTGACTTTTTGTGGTGTGGTAGAAGATGAGAGCAAGAGTCCGTCTGGTATACATGTCAAGGACATTGCCTCATTCAGCGTTAGTGACAAGCCCTTCTGCACAGGTCCACTTATCCTGCTTTGCTGTCTGGTATCTAATGCTTATAATATTGTGGATCCTAGTTACTGGTTTATAATTTCTCTAACTGACCTGTTGGCAAGTCCAAAACTTAAATTGTTAACTAAATTAATACTAATGAGGGTGACTTTTTAGTAATTATTGAACAGAATGTAAACATTTTAAATCTGGGCAATGTAATAGGAAAAGTATAGCAGTTTTTTTATTTTATTTATTTATTTTTTGTGTGTGTGGGTACCGGGGGTCAAGCTCAGGACCTTGTGCACCAGCAGGCGCCCGTGCCGCTGAGCGATATCACCGGCCCTTTTTTCGTATGTGGTTACCGGGAGTCGAACTCAGGACCTCATGCTTGCCAGGCAGGCGCTTATGCCACTGAGCTATCTCACCGGCCCAGTATAGCAGTTTAGAGTTGAGAAAGCGAGCGAGGAAAGATGGATGGAAGAATAGACAGGTGAGTTCCCTCACTATACATAACATAAAGAGGTACTGTACTGTCAGAAGTTGACTAATCAAGAAATAGAAGATTAAATATAAAATTGCAAGTACCTACTAGAGACACTAAAAGTAATAACAGAACTAATAAAAATTGCAGGGGAAGGGATAGTATGTTAGATACCTTACCTCTTGTTTTCCATATCAGAGATTAGTAGAAATATCTAAAGTTGATAACTCTACAAATAAAAATAATAGTATATGACTTAGAGTAACGAATCAGGGGCTAATAGAATTAGAAACAAAAGCAAGCAGAGTCATTGCCTTTTCTCTACTGTTTGAAAGTAGAAACACGTGAATTACAGTTGAAGAAAAGTTGTAGCGTAGCCAACTCCTCCGCTGCAGTAGGAAGCAGTGTAATATTTGATTCCCTTTTCAAAACTCTTGTCTGGTCCATATCCTAGCACTGCTCATGGAGAATGGAACCCTCCAGCAATGCAGTCACTTTAAGTGTTTCGGGGGCATGAACTGGATATTATTAATGCTTACCAGCCAGGGGGCCAGGAATGACAGCCTTCGGTATATTTATTGAATTATGAAGGTAGCTACCAAAAAACTTCTAAATGGCCTATTAAATCCATCAGGCTGTTTCACACCTCAGACTATACCCATCTTGGGTGAATGTACCTTAAACTGCCTCTGTTTTTTCCTTAAGTGCTGGGGACGAGCCCAGGGCAAGCACTCTGCCACTGAGCTACACCGCCACCCCAAACCTTCTACTTTAGCGTGTAGTTCTGTGTTAGTGACAAATCATCAAAGGACATGTGTCAAGTTGAAAATACATGTACACAGAGGTATCTCTATATATAATTTGCGCGCATCAGCGTAGTCCTTTCTGTGGCTCACTTTTCTTCCTTTCCTCTCTGTAACTATATTTCCACCTGCAAAATGACCACACTGTACCTGAGCAAGTCTTTTGTGTCCCACTTATCAGTGACCAACGCAGGTTCTCTCCCAAAGGGACCAGCATGGTGAGATCCATCATGAAAGCGGCTAAGATCAACAAGATGAACCCAGCAGTCTTGTGGGCTGCAGGGAAACATCTCCTGAGACCTAACTAAGTAAATAAATAAGTCTCATACTGAGAATTTTCTAGCTCGCCTTCAACATTTCCACTTGTGCCCTGACAGACTATGATTCTCAATGGTTTATGGCCTTAACATTTCAAATTAACTTCAGAAATTGCATCACCTAAAATTGCAAGATGTTGGGGTAGGGGAGAGTTTCGCATCTCATTCTTCCTGAAGAACAGAAACACAGGAATACTCCCTGTTTTAATTGCAAGCTTACTTCTACCCAGAAAGGCTGACGCACTATCAGCACTGAAGTTGCTTAGGAACAGTCACTTTTGGGCTACTCGTGATTATCCCATTTGGCCCCTTGGTATCCTCCTTATTTGCCAGAACCTATTCTGTTTTCCCTGTTGCCACAGCATAAGTGCTGCTAAGAGCAGAGAAAATCAGCTGCAGCTTTGTCCCCGAGCTGACGCCAGCCCAGGACTCCTGCAGCCCCCAGCTCCCAGGTGCAGTCGGGCCTGTGGCCTCTCAACCTGCAGGTTATTTGGCAGCATTATTGGCCAAGGTAAAGCATACTGATTCAAACATCCTAACAAGGCCTTCACTTACATTATTGATTCCCTGTTTTCTGACATCAATTATTTGGAAATATTTACTATTGCCTGCTACTACAGAGCCCGCTGCTTTACATTGTTTATGATGGTGTGTGTGGCATAACTCCTGGTCACTATGCCCTGGGGAAAGGAACCAATTTCTCCAAATTAAAAAAAAAAAAAAAGGATCAATCTATTTGAGAAAAATGAAATCTCTGTTCAGTTTTGTCATATATCACGCAGGTGTTATGACTCTCTGTTTTGGGGTTATGGCAGGAATGATGATGCTCTGTGGAAAAATGATGCTGGAAAGTGCTAGATTAGGTTGTTTTCCAACACAGAAGCCAGCTGACCAGACCTTACATGTCTCCTAAGTGAGCATACCACAGCCCCGCCCAGAAGACCAAATTGAAAAGTATGAGCTCTAGGGCCGGTGAGATGGCTCAGCAGCGTAAGCACCTGCCTGGCAAGCGTAAAGTCCTGAGTTCGACTCCCGATACCCCCATACGAAGAAAGGGCCAGTGATATCGCTCAGCGGCACGGGCACCTGCTGGCACACGAGGTCCTGAGGTCAACCCCCAGTACCCACAAAAAAAAAAAAAAAAGAAAGAAAGAAAACTGTGAGCTCTAGAGCAAGTTTATTGGTTGCCTTGCTTTTATCAGTGTGGCTTCATGTGGACAGGGGCCCCAACATCCCCAGTGTTTGTCATCAGCATGGACTTTGTGGCTTTTTTTGTTTTCCCCTAAATGACTGGCTTTTGAGCCAAGTGGTTGTCTCTCGTGGGCATCAGCACTGTGGACACGCAGCACAGTTATGTCTGAGACAGATGCATGAAGTCCTCGTCACTGAGTTTCCTCTTCTCTCAGCTAATTTCCAATGAGAAACAGAGAAGGAAATACGAAGTTTGCTCTTGAGCCCCGTCTGGACAGTATCTTCAGGATGTGCTCATTGTATGATTCAAGGGATCCTCATTCCTGAGACAAAGTGACCACCACTTACTGTCAACAGCTGACAAATGGAGCTTGGCACCATGCATAGGCCTTAGGGCCTGACCAGTGGCCTGAGAGGTCCTAGGTACAGTGGTGGCAAACATACGGCGTGCATACTGCAGCCGGCTGTTATCATTGAAAGCTCTAAAAGGTTCGCCATCACTGTCCTAGGAGATGTCCAGGTCTGGCTTGAAAAACACAGCAAAGCCAGCTGCCACCACCCTGCCCACTTCTTGCAACTCACAAGAAGTGTGGAGTTTGTTTGACTGTTGCACTGCACAGCCATCTGCAGCTGCAGCCGACCAACACTCTCAGGCATGAAGGATCCTGCTCCTTCCATCCTAGCCTCAAGGAAATCCAAAAAGGCTCCTTCCAAAATGATGATGCCTGCTTCCAATCACCTTTCGGTCCAGGATTAGGCATTACGCTATGCCTGTTGCAAAAGGAATTTGCTCTTAAAACTACACAAAGTGAGGTGTTTCCTGGCTCCCCATACTAAAACCCATTAAATCCCCAGTGACCACATCCCACAGAAACGTTTTTGTAACTAGCCTCTCAGAGGGTCAGGAAGGATTTGTGGTTTACATCTGATTCTGCTTTAACTTGGGAGCCCCAAAACCTGCTGCCAGGTGCTCTGTGGGGTAGAATTCTTGAGAACCTCACAACTCCAACCTCAGTGCTCTATAAACTTCTTTCGTTCAGATTTTGATTCAGCCTGACCCTATTTGGCTTGTTAGCAGAGAGGATCAAAGTTCAAAGTGTCTTGGACGTAGAATGCTAATGGGTTTATTTCCTTAAATTTTCTGTAAAATGAAATGGAAAGAAACTAATTCCATCTGTAAGATATTCATCTTTTGGCGGGGTCTCCACTCCATCTCTGGTGTTTGCAAATAGCTCCTCAGTACCTACTCGTGCAGTTGTGCCTGGGCAATTGCATTACAAGGACAAGATTATTTTGCAAATCCGCTTCTCAGGCAATAAAAGATGTCTTAATAGCCTCCTGCTGCACATTTTGAAAGATTTTTAATAGGAGCATAGAAATATATTTAATCTCTCTTAATTCTTAAAGATGGCAAGACTCACATGTTGGTATTTTTTTCTGTTCCCTTTTTAAGAGAAAGGTGATGCTGAGCCAGAGAGTCCAGACAATGGCACATCGAATACATCGTAAGTCTCTTTCATGCTTCTATCAGAAATGAATGTTCTTTAATATGCTTGTAAAATGAAACAGTGTGAGCGGCTTGTAATAGTAATGATCATAAAGGAAGAAACCGTGGTTTTCTTTTCTCATGATAATGTCTTTTTAAATGCTTTTGGGTACGGATGTGTTTTGAGATCTTCTGCTTTAGCATAGGAAGAGGAATCTTGAAAATGCAAATGTTCCCCTTTATCAAATAGAAATATAATGAGAAGTGAGGGTGTGGAGTGGGGAGAAGGGAGGTAAGCCCTTTCGAATTTGGTTGGCCACTTTCAGCACCTTTGTAAGATGCTACAACTTTTCACACATGCTGGGGACGTTCTGTGCCACGCACCTGTGAAGTATCCAAGTCATTTTAAAAGCCCGCCTTCTGCAATCTCACTTCTGAATTATGTGGAAAAAAAAAAGTTATATATGCATATTGCTGGAATCTTCGCTGGAGAGTTTGTGTCTTTAACAAAGCAGTTTTAAGCTAAGAAAACACACTTAGGAATCATGTGTTCTGTGCTGTTTTATTGTTCTTCCTCAGTATTTGAGGCATCCAAAAACATTTTAATGATTAATTTGATGCCAAAATAATGTACCAGTATTTAAAGAAAATAGTTGACAAGTTATCAAATTATTTTGTTTTAGCGCCACAGGAATCAGTAACAGGTTTGTTCCTGAAAAAAATCTTTATATTTATCATTTTAAAGAGTGAAAATTTTTTTTATTGTAAGACAGGACTTGCGAATTATACGTATTTGTGATTCAGTGCTTCTGTTACTAATCATTTAAAGTGTTATGCGCTAGAAATCACAGTTTGTGGTATAATATTGCATGTCTTATTTTGTCCAAGACCTGTTTCTCAGTGTAGAAAGTGCCTTTGGCTTCACTGAATAGCTTATATATTTTGTAAGTTGTAAGATTATGTGTTTGTCTTTCTTAAGGTACTACCCTAAAAGTTCTAAATAGTTCCATTGTGTGGTTCCTGATGATGCAATGAATGTAACTGATCTTAAGTGGTTAAAATATTATTAATTTTTTATTTTTTTCTCTTTTCGTGCTGGAAAATATAATGCAAAAAGGGTTTTAATGCCATCTGGAGGCATTCTAGAGAACTGAAAAGGGTAGAATCCCTGGAAAAATTAGTTATTTTGAGTAACATTTAGACGGGATAAAGATTTATACAACTAGAATGTAAGCTACTGGAGAATGTTTCCTATTTTAGAAATTATTTAGCAAGTGTGTTAATTATTGTAGATATAACAATTTTTCAAACTCTAAACAGCAAAATTATTTCAGAGACAGAGAAAGCCATTAGAGAACTGCTAGCATATTGTTTAATTTCACATATTTCAAAATCCCTTTCAGCAGACACCAATTTTGTAATTCAGTTTGTTTTGATGTGCCACTAACATTCTCCTTCCCTTATATATTCTTAAAAAGTCCCTTCCCTAACAGCATTGGTTTCTATTACTCAGTACCTTATTTCTTATAACGTGTATAAAAACAATAAGTGTGTGAGGAATTATTTTTAAATGCTCTGAAGCTGTAAGAACTGGAGAAGCCTGAAACATTACCTCACATCCCTTCCTCTCTGGGCAAAATAGTTCCCCACTCACCCGCCTCCTGATCTAGAAAACGAAAAACAGAAATAAAGTCTGAAGTTGCAAGGATCTCTCTTAAAAGTGGAGAATTCTGAACTTGGCGTCTCTCGAAGAGCTCCCCTTGCCGTGGTTCTGTTATAATTGGACAACAGGAGTGGCATGTTATGAACGGAGACTCGGGATGCCATGGAAATGGGCAGCATTGACGTTCTTACGTGCTGCGCCTCTTTTGAGCATTACTGTGCAGATAGAGAACCTTTATTACAGGTAAGGAATCTGAGGATCAGAAAGGTCATTCAACTTTAATAAATTACGGCATAAATCTTTTTTTTTTTTCTTTGCCCATTTACCATACTGAGGGATCAGTGGGTCTCAAGGGACAAAGCCAAGCCATGAGTCAGAATTAAGTAAAAATACTGAGATCAGATATTATTCATTAAGTAGCAAGTGTACTAGTTTGCTCGGGCTGCCATGACAAAGTACCACAAGCCAGGTGTCTTACGCAACTGAAATGTATTGCTCAGTTCTGGAGGCTGGAAGTTCTCGATCCATGTGTCAGCAGGACTGGCTGCTTCTGAAGGCTACAAGGGAAACAAGGATATGTTCCAGGCCTCTCCTTGGCCTGTACATGGTCATCTCCTCCCCGTGTGTCTTCAGCCCTCTGTCTATATACGTATGCGTCTCTCTATCCCATCTTATAAGAGCCTCCTCCATATTGGATCAGGGCCCATCCTAATGTCACCTACTTGCTTACCTCTGTGAAGACCCTGTCTCCAATTAAGGTCACATTCTGAGGTCCTGGAGGTTAGGATTTAATCATGTGAAAGAGAAAGGGGGTAATGTATCCCATAAAATTAAGCATTAGAGCAATCAGAATGACTCAGTAGCCAGGTAAACAGAACCAGGAATATGCAAAATCCAGAAAACAGAACAAGGGGAGAGATCCTGCATTTTTTGTCCAACAGACAAAAAATTATGGGCTTCCTGGGCACTAAGAGGGTGAATCAGAGTAAAGGAAACAGGAGATGCCAGACCAAGACCGTAGGATAGATCTTCTTGAATCCTTAGCTATGGGCTCAGTCCGAGGGACGGACTCAGTCTCGGGGTACCTGCACATCCCTCTGTCTGTATCAGTCTGTGACCCTGACAGTCGTGTAAATCTGTTATGTGGGATAAAAGTACAGTGCAAAGTAAAGAGTCTTCAGACAGAAAAGCTCATTTCCTACGGAAGCATCTTTCCTCCCTGGCCTCCCTTAAAAACAGGGCATTAATTATAAGTGGTTTTCGATACTCATTACTGGTAGCACGCTAGTGTGGTAACAGCTGAGGATTCCCTTAGGATTAAGTGATCCTGTGAGTATTCAGGAGGATGAAAGGAACAATTTCATCTTTCATCTTCATCATCATCATCACGCAGGAGAGAGCAATAGATAAGAAAGCACCCACTTCCATACATAAATTCCCATCAATCCTTGAATAACCCCTAAATCATATATGAATGGGAAGGTTCCAGAGAGCTCGGTGGAAAACAATAACTAGCATGCTGAAAAAAGCTGATCAGAGATTTCAATGGATGCCTACTGCTTACAGCTACTGCCTGTAGATTCTGGAATTAGTGGTGCTAGGTAAACAAGTTTTCTAGCTCCAGGAAGTCTCTGCCTTCGAAGTAAAGGAGTCACCTTAAAACTAATAGCAAATCCAAAATAGATCCTCCCTGACAGTACAACACCAGGCATCCAAGAGTACAAGCTAATTATCTAAAGATTTAATTGCCTGATAGAACAAAAATGTCAACACTTCTTTAAAAAAATTAAACATTGCCTAGAATCTCTGTAACTTTGGTATGTAATCACAATCAAAAGAGATGAAGAAATAGGCAAATGTGATCGATAGTCAAGAGAAAAACTCAATAGACTGCGAGATGTCCTAATAATTAGAATTTTCAGACAAGAATGTTTTAAACTATGATAATGTCTACGAATGTCAATAAAAACATCATTATAACTAAAAAGGTGTGAGTCTCACCAGGGAAATGTAAACTGTTAAGAAGAACCAAATGCAAATTTTGGAACTGAAATGTGCAACATTTGAAATGAAAAGTTCACTGAATAGTGTTAAGTGAATGGTGGAAATGTCAAAAGATCTGTACTCAGATCAATAAGAATTATTCACTGTGAAGAAAAGTGAGATAAAGATTACAAAATGATGAACAGAGCATCTGTGATTATGCAATAATATCGGTGAGTCTAATGTAAATGCATTGGAATATCAAAAGAGAGAGAGAAAGCAAATAGACCAGGAAAAAAGAAAAAAATGTTTGAAGAAATGACAGCTACAAAATTCCCAAACTGGGCCATTGAGATGGCTCAGCGGCATAAGCACCTGCCCGGCAAGCACGAGGTCCTGAGTTCGACTCCCGGTACCCACATATGAAAAAAGGGCCGGTGATATCGCTCAGCGGCACGGGTGCCTGCTGTTGTGCAAGGTCCTGAGTTCGACCCCCGGTACCCACAAAAAAAAAAAAAAAAAAAAAAATCCCAGACTGAATGAAAGCATTCCCTTACCTATCCAAGAAGTGCAGCAAACCTCAAGTAGAATAAATACAAAGAAAAACACAGCCTGTAACACTGAAGAAAACTAAAGGTACAATAATAAGTATAGATTATGAACCATCTGGCAATTAGGTTGTTTGCCAAATATATATACTACAGTTATATTCTCCTAGCTTGTGGCTTCCCTTGTCATTTTTATGAATAGATGTTTTTAGTTTTGGTGAAATCCAATTTATTAGGATTTTCTTTTATATCATGCTTTTGTGACTCCTGTAAGAAAGTTATGCCTATTCCCAGGTTATGAAGATAGTGTCCTGTGTTTTCTCCTTTGTCATCTTAGCTCTTTTGGGGGGTGAGGGGGTGCTCCTGGGGGTTGAAGCCAGGGCCTTTGCACTGAGCTACATCCCCAGCCTTTTTTATTTTGAGACAGTTTCTCACTAAGTTGCTCAGCTGGCCTTGAACTTCTGATCTTTGTGTCTCAGCCCTCAGAATGCTGGGGTTACAGATCGTGCCCCCATGTCTGGTACTTTCGCTTTTTTATTGAAACCTATGATCCACCTGAGGTGTGTGTAGTATGAGAGTAATTTCTCCTCCAGTAGTTGTTCCATCGTCATTTGTTAAAAACGCCTGGCTTTCCCCCACTGAATTGCTCTGGTGCCTTTGTGGAAAGTCAGTTGACCGTACACACACGTGTGGTTTCTTTTTAGACTCTGTTTTGTTCTCTTAACGTGTCTGTCCTTACATCAGTGCCACACTATCTTAAATTACTTTGGTTTTATAGTAAGTCTTGAAATCACTAGGCTGGCACCCTTGTTCTTCAAGATTGTTATGGCTACAAAGGGCCTTTGCTTTCCTACACTTCTAGAGTAATCTGTAAAGCCATTGTCTACAAAAATATCCTGTTGGCCTTTTGATCAAAATTACGTTGAATGTATAGATCACTGTGAGAAAACTTGAGATATTGATATTGTCAGGTTTTCTAATTCATGCACATCTCTCCCTTTAATTAGGTCTTAAGTTTCTTTCAAAATTTTTTTCTGTTTTCTATCCCCAAGTCTCATGTGTCTTTTGGTAAATTTATTGTTTTATGTCCTTATAAATGGAATTGCTTTTTAAATTTAATATTACAATTTATTATTTCTAATAAGTATAAACACAATAGATATGTTATAAATTTTTGCAGTGATGTTTACAGTAGATAGTGGATTATAATTTTCTTTTTTTATATACATTTGACTCAAGGTTTGGTTCAAAGTTATCCTGGCCTATTACAATGAATCAGGTAGTTTTCCTTCTTCCTTTATTTTCTGAATGAACTTGTGTATGACTAGTAGTTCCCTTGCTGTGTCCCATTGGTAAAAACATTTCTTAAAGTTCTGACAGAATTTATCAGTGAAGTCATCTGGTCCTGGAGAAATTTTCTTTGTAGAAAAGGTTTGATTATAAATTCAATTTGTTTAGTAGGAAGAGAGTAATTCAGATTTTCTATTTTTTCTTGTGGACATTATGATAAATTCCACTTTTGTCAAGAAAACTGATTGCCAGATGGTTCATAATCTATACTTATTATTGTATTTTTAGGCTGGGGGTGTAGCTCAGTGCAAAGGCCCTGGCTTCAACCCCCAGGAATACCCCCTAACCCCCCAAAAAAGAGCTAAAATGACAAAGGAGAAAACACAGGACACTATCTTCATAACCTGGGAATAGGCAAAACTTTCTTATAGGGGTCACAAAAGCATGATATAAAAGAAAATCCTAATAAACTGGGTTTCACCAAAATTAAAAACGTCTATTCATAAAAACGACAAGGGAAGCCACAAGCTAGGAGAATATAACTGTAGTATATATGTTTGACAGACAGTTTCCATCCAGAATGTATAAGGAGCTCTGAAAATTCAGTAACAAGCCTTGAAGAGTGAAAAGGAGATATGCAAATGGCCAAAAGCAGATGAAAAGGTGCATTTCACTAATAACATTCATCTTAGGGAAATACAGAAGCCACAATGAGATAGCACTGCGCACCTAATAGAATGGCACAAATAAAAGAAATTGACACCACCAAACAGTGGCAAAGGTTTGGGGCAATTGGAATGCTCTTGCATTGCTGGTAGGAATGTAAAATGGTGTCACAATTTTTGAAACTTCTTATAAACAAACGTATTTACTGCATGACCTAGCAATTTCACTAGTTAACATTAATACTGGCAAAATGAAAGACAAGCATCCTTACAAAGATTTGTGCAAGAATATTCATGGCTCCTTTATTCATAATAGATAAAAACTGGAAACACCTCTGAAGTCCACTAACAGGTGCATGGACAAACAGCCGTGGTCTCTATACAGTGGAATACTTCCAGTCAAAAACAGCAAACTGCCCACACCCCTACAACATCGATGAATTGCAGGAGTTTTGTGTTAAATGAAAGGTGCCAAACACGAAAGAAAATATACCATAAGACTTACTTTATATGAAGTTCAAGAAACAAAGAAAACTAATCTTGGATAGAATTTGGAGCAGTGGTTGCTATGAGGAGCTGAAGATTGACGGGAGGGACTGTGAAGGAGTGATTCTAGAAGGTTCCATATGTTAACTTAGTCTATGTAAGCATGTATTGAAACTCAGTGAATTTTACACTTAATATCTGTACATTTGGTTTATATAAATCTTCCCTCAGTTGAAAAAATAAATGAAATATACAGAAAGGATAAAAATATTTATGGAATAGCTTTTCTACCTGATAATATAATAACACCTGGTAATATAATAATCATAACTAACTTATTTTGAGTATTTACCTTGACAAGGTACAACTCTCAGGTCTTGACATGTTTTGTCTCCTTTAACCCATACAACATTCTAGTAATTCTCCCAATTTTATACACAAAAAGAGGCTAATCAATATTTTCTGACTGAAGGAGCAAAGCCAGGATTTGAACCTGATATTTTGACCCTGGAAGCTAAACCCTTAACCAATGTCCCACTTGCTGCTATCTCAAAGCCTCATGTGGTTTCTCTGGAGATAGTAACCATCCTGGCCAAAGCAAATAGTTAACATAATGCTGAAGAGGAGGAATAGGCCAACTTCCTACTGGATTGCCTTCCATTCTAGAAAATTTTTAGAAGAAATGACCACATGGAGTTTTCCAAAATTCTCTGGTGGAGAATCACCTTGTTGGCTTCATCCAGATTTACCCACCACTGAAAAAATCTACTCTCAAGTCAAGGGTTGCCAGCATAGACTTGTAGACAAAGCCATTGTACCCTTCTGCACTGTAGCTCTCAAAGTAACTGCAACTTGAAAGAAAATATCAAGATTTAAAACTCCCTTCATAAATTAAAGAAATAGTATTAAATACAAATACCTAGGAGAAAAGAAAAAAAACAAAATGAAACAGAAGGAAATGGTCTACCCAGATGTAGTATGTATTGTACAATAAGATTTGGGAATTATCATAAGCTCAAACTGAATTACGGTGACCCATGAAATGTTCCTTTGTCAAAAGTTAATACATGAGTGGTGCCTGTTACCAAGTAGGCACTCAATAAATTATTGTTACTGCTAGTAGAACATATTTATGACTTATAAAAGCTAGAAAATAGCCTTGTCTCTGCAGCTGATCAAAGCTTTATTAGAATTTTAATCTGTTCTTTATCCAAAACAGTAGAAAACTTAGAAAGAATTAAGGATGCTAAGATCAAAAATGATTAGAATACTTTAAAAGGTCTTTCCGTGAAGCTAATACTGTGAAGAAGAAAAGCTAAACACTCAGTCTACTCTAGAGGTCTCAACCAGAATGGAACATGAAGTGCATGGTTTTCTTCTCCCCAGAGAGAAGGTTGGCCTGAGGGAGGCCAGAGAATTCACCTCCACCACTGCCTTCTGTTTTAAAAAATCTGGGAAGACATAGGCATCACTGATTGGTGGAAAAGAGCCAATCTAGATGATGCCCAGTGCTCCTGTCTTTGTATGTAACATGCATCCTTGTGTGTCATGTATAAAGACAAAATGGACATGTTCATATCAATGGAGAGTACTCATTTAAAATGTCTACTCGTATTATAATGCTATCTTAGAAAATAAATACGGGGAAGAATATCCAGGGGAACAATTATATACTGAACATATAAAGAAATCCATCGTGTATGCGTGTACATTTAGTAATAAGGTCACACAGACTGATCTGGAAGTTGAGAGATCAGTGGCTATTGGAGAATTGTTACCAGAGATCTTTCTTTTTTCCTGAGAAACTTGAAACCTCCCCCATATTTATTTTGGCTATAGCAAGCTGGGTCTAAAATGATGAATTGTGGCTGACCTTTTAGTCTATGAGGTGTCTGTCCCCAAAGACCTCTTTCTGGATCTGCTTAAGTGATTTGCCAGGAGCCTGTTGGCTAAGAAAATGAGAAACCTAGCAAGCAGCCTTCGCCTGGAGAAAGACAGCCAGATCCTGTTTCCCCCATTCTTCAACACCAAGAATGAAAAATGGAATAGGAGGGGGCCCCCGATGGTTCCTTAGGGGCCATGTCAATGGGCAGATGGATGGGGCTTGTCCAGTGGAGAGGAAGGACCACCGTGACCAGCCTATGTGGACCAAGAAAGCAGCTGTGCCTGAGGCCTGCTGCAGAGGTAGGGGCTCGGGTTTACCTAGAGGGAGGTTAGGTGATCCTGTCGCATGGGTTGTCCTCTCAGGTGAAATACAAGGGTGTCAACCGCCTGTTGTCTCCTGGGCTTCATACCAGCCTGGAGCCCTCTGGTCCCAGGAGCCATAAGAGAATTCTCTAGCAAAATTAGGGAATCTATTCCCAGCTCCCTTGCTTGGTTCCCCAGAAGCTCACAATTCAATGGGGTGCATTATTACATTATCACCCCTCGTATTACAGAAGAGGGTACCGGATCTCAGGGGAGCAAGTCAGCTCATGAAATTTTCACACCTGGTAGAGGCAGAACCAAGAATCTGGCTGGTGGCCCAGCTGCAGAGCACTGAGGGACACTGCGTGAGGTCCCTGGCCTGGCACAGTGGACACATGCGCTGGAGGAGATGTCAAGGAAGAAATCCCATTTCTGAACAAAGGGCTGACCTTTCCCTAAAAAAACCCAATATCCACCCTCCTTCCATATTGACAAGAGAATCGGGTCACCAAGCACCTATGAGGAGGAGAGGAAGCCCGATCCACACAGGACTGCGCCTGGCACCCGCGCGCAGGGCTGAGGTTAGAAATGGCCAGGCAGCCATCTGGAGTTCATCTGACAACCCGGTCACCTGCAGAAGCAGAGCGACAGCTTCGCAGCCCCGGCCCCCACCTGCTCACCTCACAGGGTCTTCTGCTGCTGGCAGAAGCTATTTTAAGAAGGCTCTGTGCATGTGATCCCCCAAAGCATGTAAAATATGTTAGCCTCAGCTGCAGAGCCTCCACCGCGGAGAGTTCCACCTGCCCCTCTCCAGCTTCCTAAATGACTGAAATATCCAAAAGGACAGGGAACATGGGGGTTAGGTCAGGCAACCAAACTTCCACACATGCACGCACTCCTCTTTCTATGTAAGAAAAGGCATTTCCTGCTTTATATATAAAGATCCCCTGGAATTTCAAGCATTCAGTTCGAATAGTACAAGTGTCAGTGTATCACGATCGAGAGGTGCCAAATACTAACTGGACGCCAAGCAGGGGACTGAAACTTTATAAAAATGGTCATTATGCTATATGAGATGACAGTTACATGGGGACGAGTGTAAATGGAGGCGTAGGATTGCCCTGTGGATGAACCAACTCTGACTCTTCATAGCGTCTCCAAAAGGTAGACACCCATGGAGTCCCCAACTCTGGGGATGAAGAAGCCGAGGCCGTGGCACATGGTTGACCAGGCCAGGTCTTACCACAAAGGGCTGACTTTTTTTTTTTTTAAACAGAAAAAAAGTAAAAATAACAATAAAACAGAGTTTCAAAACAGGCTAGTAGGAGAGTAACAATAATGAATACATTGAGTATTGTTATATTCGTGGTCATTGTTCAGAGTACAAGATATAGGCATGAAATATTGTCCAAAGAAGTATTAGCACAAAACTTTCTTTTCAAACAACTAAGAGAAACTAGCTGTATAACTATCTTAACTATCCTGTGTGTATACGTATATATACATTTTTTTCTTTTCCCTTCCTTCCTTTCCACTTTCTCCCATCATGGTTTTTCTTTTCTTTTGAACATTTCTTTCCCTATTTCCAATATCTATTGTACATTTTGGATCTTACTTACTCTTTCAGGTTCTCACACTAATGAGAGAATACAATGTTTACACATGTGGGTCTGATTTATTTCACTTATGAGTATGGTCTCAAGTTGCATCCATTTACCTATAAAAGTCTCAAGTTTATCTTTGTAATAGCTAAATCTTGGAAACAACCCAAATCCCCATCAACTGAGGAAGAGATAAAAAATATTTTTTATATATATAATGGAGTACTACTCAGCCATAAAGAAAGGGCCAACTTTTTGATGCTGCCTCAAACTTACAGATGGCTGAATTACATTAATTGCTGCAAGCAGGGTCCCCGTGGTATGATGAGGGGGTGGAGCCCAGAGGGACACCCTGAGGTTGTAGGAGATATGTCCTGGGAAGGGAATGCTGGCCTCCTGGCAAGAGTTGTCCAGAGAGAACCAAGCCTGACCCCTGAATTGCTCCCTGGATTCTGATGTTATGATGCCATCTCCATGTCCCACGTGCTCTTGCCAGTGGAGCCACCTGCTACGACGTCCTTACAAGAGAGCCCAGCCTTTGCTGCTGCCATGTCCTTGAACATCCAGAACCTTTATGCCGAGTAAACGTCTTTCCTTTACAATGTTACTCAGCCTCAGGCAGTTCATTATAGTGACAGAAAATGGACAGATGCAGCAGGAAACCCTAACTCGGGACTATTTTATTTGAAAATCTGCTCCACATAAGAGCTAGAGAATTGAGTTGGACAATTGGCTTAAGGAATAGGAGAGAGAAAGGGTCATTCCTTTACTTTTGTAGTTTCAGGGAGCAAAAAAAATAAGCAGAGTGAACAAGACAAGTAATGGATTGTTGATCGAACTGATAACCATATAGTTTCACTTCTTAGGATAATGTGACACTGATTTCATACATCCCAGGAGGTTGTGTACTCTGAAAACAACGATTTTTAGATGAGTAAATACATAAAATGTTATATATAACTTTGAAAAAAAGTATATCAACTGTTTGGCCACAAGATAAAATCTTTTTCACTGGCGAACCAGTTGGGAAAATGGAAACCTTCTCTGATTTTCTTCATTTATTTTGCTTTTGACACTTTGGGTTATATCATGTGACCCTCACTCCTCAATTTAACTGTGCCAAGCACTGTCCTTACATTCTCCCAGTGCTGTGGAGTGGGTGCCCTTGTTTGTGAATGAGGAATATATGCACAGAGAAGGTAGGCAACGTGACCAGGTTCACACCGCTAGTTTGGGATAGCACTAGGATCTGAACCCAGTGCAGCTGCTGAACTCACGCTTTTAGCCATGCTTGTATGGAGTCTCCATTTTGCCTGTTAGACTTCAAAATACTTCCCCTAAGACACTGAATATCAATGTGTTTCTAAGTAGAAAAACAGCACTTCCAAATTATGTGTGAGTGTTGGGTTTACTTAGCTGCTCAAAATTAAACATGAATTAATAAGTAGTGTAATTAATACTTTTATCTTCTCTTTAAACACCTGAAGCATATTAGTATTTTTATCTTCTCTTTTAAAATGTCCAATAAGTGAGCACTTTATCACACTTTTAGGTACATTTGAATCTGTTGGGGCTTTTTTTCCTAACAATCACTGTTGTTAGTCATGCTAAATTGCCTCCAAGTGAGAACTGAGTGGAGAAAACTATTTCAGTGCCTTTAAAAATGCCTAATTTGATGTTCACATTTTGAGGAAAAATAATCAATTCCAGTTCAAGCGTGTATGGTTTTCTTGCTGTACTTAAGACCCCATGGTCCCTGGGGACCAGTTTTGCAGGCTCTGACCTGGGGTGGTGCAGGACCTGGGCCAGAGGTGGCCTTCTTTATTGTCTGGATGCGGTCAGGTCTGCGCAGCTTTTAGTAAGATGTGATGGGTCAAAATAAGCTATAGGGGTGCTACGGAGAGTATACACCAAGACAGAAAGCAGTCCAAAGGACAAGAATGGAAATTTCTTCCAGGAGTTGTAAATGGATGCCTTTGTTGTTTTTTTAATCCCTTTTCTTCAACCTCCAAACTAGGGCTGCCAAATAAAATACAAGATGATGCCCAGTTGAATTTGAATTTCAGATAAATAAGGAATCATTTTTTTTTAGTGTATGTCATATGCAATATTTTGGACATGCTTATATGAAAAAAATTATTCATTGTTTACCTGAAACTCAAGTTTAACAAGGCATCCTATTATTTTTAATTGCTATTTCTGATAACCCTACTAAAACACCACATAGACTGTAAATACTACTGGACTTCAAAGTCTTACCTAATAAAAGAACAGAGAATAGACAGGTGAGGAAGAGAGGGAAAGAAAAGGGGAAAAGACAAAGCCACAGAAGGAAAAAGAAAATAATGAATTCTGGCCATCTGCCAAGTAAAATAACTAAATTTTACAAGTGAAATCCTAAAACTGAGGTCAGAGCCTCGGTATTGGAAAAAAGCCTGAGTATTGAAGAAAAAAAAAAAAAAAAGTAGGCATCCTGTTAACATCTGAATACCAAATCTCATCCAGGAATGGAAAGATTTGGAATGTGAAGATTCTTTGCTTTGGAACTTGGTTGGAATGCCACAATTGTTTATTAATTGCAAGGAGAAATTTTTTCAGTGAGAAGCTGTGGTAATTGGATATTACTTAACCTCAGTTTATGTTACTAGGATGTTTTTGAAAATTCATGGATAACCTTTTGTTTGTCTTGTGCTGAAACGCAGAAACCAATCAGATACCTGATATGGAGAGAGGAATTTACCCCTTTAAAAAAAAAAAAAAATCACACAGTTCTGCCAGGAAACATGAAGATGCCTTTTTTTCTTTTCTTTTTCTTTTTCTTTTTTTTTTTTTTTTTACCCTCAAGCTAAAAATATTAACTGACAGCTTCAGGACTGATTTTTTTTTTCTTTAATCTCTAACCAGACAAATTACTATAAGCAACAAGCCTTTCTCCTTCACCCAGGACATGTCACAGATGTGACACTGTAGCTCTTTAACTGTGGATGGGGAAAAATATCCTTTGGAATTTTTAGGATGTTATTACAAGCAAGTTTACTAGTTTTTGAGTTGCTAAGCCACAGCTGGATCCAGCCTTCAACGGGGTAAGGATGTTTTCGTGTTACTGTTATTTCTTAGCATTCTGAGGGTTGGATTATTGCCTGTGGGGGACACGGCCTTGCTGCTTGAGCTATCTCTTGCGTATGCTAGTGTGAGTGTCCTATAAAAGAGGAGAATGTGGGGTTTCTATCTGTGCTGTAAACAAAAGTGCCCAACACATGACAGTGCCGGGAGTGCTGGAGCAGGCATTGGATGACATCTTCATTTTGGATAAAAGGAAAATTTGTATTTTTTAAGAGCTATTTGAAGGATCATGCTAATAGCTTCCCTCAAAGCCAAATGGCTATGTAGGAGCCTCTCATTTTTATAGTTGTTTTGTGATGTTGCTGCTGCTTTAAGAAAAAAAGTCAGCCTGATGGTGCAAGGCATTTCCTGACCAAATTTATTACCGCCGGATGATTTTGTTTTAATTAGTGAAATACAAGCCATCGTCCGTTTTTCTACTGTCGTTCCTCCGTTTTGTATCTTGTTGGCTCTTCCATAAGGTACATTGTACATTTAGTTATGATGAAGCACAGTTGTATTCTGGATGTTTGTCCTTAAAAGGAGGTTCAAAAATTCTAAATCCATCTTCTCTTCGGGAGAAAGCCACTGAGAATCCACAGGAATCACATCAGGCCACCTGTGGCGACCAGCTTAGAAGCAAGTACCATTTTGATAGAACTGTCCAAAGGACATCGTCAAGTGATGTAAAGAGCAGGACCAGTTGGTATGGTGGATTCAAATATTCTATCCAAATGGTTTACTTTTCCAGCCTCGTCTCCCAACTATGATTCAGAACTAGGGTAGATACCAGATCACCTGGGGAAGCTTTTTAAACTTTAATAAATCAAAAATAATCAAGCTGGGCATGGTGGTGAATGCCTGTCATCCCAGCTGCTTGGGCAGCTGATCTAGGATTGTTTGAGGTCATGAGTTAGAGACCAGCCTGGACAACATAGCAAAACCCTGTCTCAAAACAAAGCAATAGGGCCGGTGAGATGGCTCAGCGGCGTAAGCACCTGCCTGTCAAGCATGAGGGCCCGAGTTCGACTCCCGGATCCCACATACAAAAAAAGGGCCGGTGATATCGCTCAGCGGCACGGGTGCCTTCTGGCACGTGAGGTCCTGAGGTCGACCCCCCGGTACCCAAAAAAAAAAAAAAAAAAGCAATAAACAACAACAAAAGTCAAGTAACTTCCTGCCCCTGTGATTCTGATACACACACGGTCAAAAATCTTGACTCAGGTCTGACTCAGGTCTTAACTCCAGACCTGATTTAACCATCTGAATCACTTAAGAGACTTTAAAATGCAGATTCTTGGGCCCCTTCCACTAGAGATTTTCACTCTTTGTGTCTGGGGCTTGGGCCGAGGAATCAGTATTTTTAAAAGTCTCCCCCATTAATTTTGATCATTAGTCAGATTTGGAAGCCATCATTGCCCAAACGAAATCACATTCATTTCAGCAACTCACACATCCACATAGGGCATCTGGAGCGACGTTCTACATTTTCATCTTTTTCACCTTCGACTTTCTAATTTGATCCATGCTTCCTCCTTTCCCATCTCAAAAGAAGAAATGCCTGACCCTGCTTACCTTCGGTGCCTTTGACATCACTCCCTCGCCCCACCAGCATCTTCTCTTGTTGTTTCTTAGATGTTCTTCCCACCTGGGCTTGTAAAGTACCCATAGTTTCCTAGACAAAATAAAAACAGCCACATCCTCAACCACTGCATTTGAATCAGCTTTTTGTTAAAACACCTGAGGCAGGCTAGCTTTGCAAAGGAAAGAGGTTTATTTAGTCCACAGGTCTAAGGATTCAAGACCATGGTGCTTTCATGACCAACAGCACAGCATTCATGAGGATTTTGAAGCTGATCACAGCAGTAGGAGTACACACACGGAGGGCATGGCGAGCCAGGAAGCAGACCAGGATTTGAGGTTCAGGACCAGGCTTTTACGACAACTGGCAGACTGTAGGAGTCAGTCCAGGAGACCAGCAGTCCCTCCCAAGGCAGCATCCCCAGTGACTTGAGGACTTCCCACCGGGCTCCATGTCCTAAGGGTTCCACCATTCCCAACGGCACCACCCTGGGCCCTAAGCCTTCATCACATGAATCTCTGAGAAGACAACATGCAAATCGTAGCACACTGTGACTGCAGTAGTCCCACCCTACCTGCAAAGGATATGTTCCAAGACCCCACAAAACCATAGATTACACCAAAACCTACACACACTAAGTTTAGTCCTGTACATACTTTACTATGAGAAATTTTAATTTAAAATCAGGCACAATAAAATATTTAAAATAATAAAAATACAATAATTACAACAAATACTGAAATAACAGTTATGTGATTGGGTTCAATCTCTCTCCATACACACGCACATACATACACCCAAAATATGTTGTTGTACCATACTCAATCTGATAACCAAGAAGACTTCTGAGTGACTAATGGGCAAGTAGCTTATACAGCATGGATACACTGGATAAAAGGATGATTAATGTTCCAGGTGAGAAAGAGCAGATAGCCCAAGATTTCATCATGCTACCCAGAATGGTACACAATTTAACACATAAGTATTGTTTATTTCTGAAATTTTCTATTTAATTTTTCTATTTAAATTAAATTTTCTATTTAATCTTGATTGACCATGAGTAATTAAAATTGCAAAAAATAAAATCAAGGGTAAAGAGTGAACTGCTATACTGAGCTCACTCTTTGCCTCTCTCTCTCTCTCTCTCTGTCTGGTCTTCACAGGTGGGGGTTTTGGAAGGTGATTGACTCATAAGGGCTTTAACTTCATCCAGTGGATTAATCCACTAATAAGACCACAATTTGATGGCAATATTGGGAGGTGGTGGAAACAGGAGGTGGGACCCAGCTAAAGGGAGTAGATTATGGAGATTTGACCTTGGGGATTGTAGCTGGTCCCCAACCCCATCCTCTCTGGCTCTTTCCCTCTCTGTCTGCTTCCTGGCTACTGTGAAGTGAGCGCTTTTCTGCCGCCACACCCTCCCACCATGATGTTCTGCCTCACAGGCCCACAGCAGTGGAGCCAGCTAAGTATGGGCTGAAACCTCTGAAACCATAAGCCAAAGTAAATTTTTGCTCCTCTAAGTTATTTACATCAGGTATTTTGTCAGAGTAACAGAAAGCTAACTGATACACTCTTTTTTTTTTTGATACACTCTTGAAGTTCCTTAACATTTCTTCTGCTTATCCTCCCAAAAGAGTTAAAGACGTATTACAGTGATACATGCATACCCATGTTTATAGCAGCCCAACTCACAATAGCTAAATATTGCAAGCAGCCTATATGTTCATCAACAGATGAATGGATAAAGAAAATGTGGTATTTATATACAATAAGTACTATTCTGCCATAAAGAAGAACAAATTTGAGTTGTATGTAGGAAAATAGATGTACCTTGAGACCATAATGCTAAGCAAAATAAAGCATATATGGAAGTTTAAATATCACATAGTTTTTCTGACATGAGAAATCTAAAGTATAAATAATTTAAAGAGCAAAATAAAAGATAGACAGTAGGAAACAGGAAGGTAGACCTTTTGCAGATGGGAAGGGGATTAGGATGGAGGGAGATAAGAAAGAGGGGAGGGAAAAGAAAATAAAAAAGACTGAGATGCTCTATGTATATGTATCAACTTCCCATAGTGATTACACTCATTATGTATCACAAGAATGTACTAAAAAAAAAGGACTAAATTTTTTTAAAATTGAAAAAATGCCTTCTTCAATAAATGGTGCTGGAACAATTGAACATTCATAGCCCCACCCCACTCCCAGGAAAAAAAAAAAAAAAAAAAGTCCCTGGCTTTGAAGGTGGAAAGGGACCACGAGCCAAAGCAAGGAGGCAGCGTCTAAAAGCCGGGGAAAACAAGGAAGCCAACTCTCTCCTTGAGCCTCCAAAAATAACACAGCCCTGTGGCATCTCAACTTTAGCCCACCGAGACTGATTTCTGACCTCCAGATGGTAAATAAGCTCAAGTTCTTTCAAGGCACCACATTTGTGTAATTTCTTAGAGCAGATAGAAATTTTCAAAAATCATAGGAGAAAATCTTTTGGAAAGAAATTGATAAACTGGACCTTTAACAAAGTCATAATTTTTTCTTTGTAAAAGACCTGTTAAGAGGATGCAGTGAGAAATTAGACTGAGAGAAAATTTTGTAAACCAAATGTCCAACAAAGAAACTGTACGTAGAAGCTATTAAAAAAAAAAAAAAAAAAAAAAAAAAACTTCCCAAACCTCAGTTTAAAGAAATTAACTAAGTAGAAAAACAGGCAAAAGATAAACAGACATTTCACTAAAGCAGATAAGCAGATGGTGAAGAAATACATGAAAAGTATTGATCATTAGCTATTAGAAAAATGCTACTTGAAACCACAATGAGATGTCACTGTGTCTACCACAATGGCTAAAATAAAGAACAATGATAGCACCAAATGCTGGCAAGAATGCAGAGCCACCAGATCACTAAACATACAGTATTGGTGAAAACATAAAATGGTATAGCCACTCCAGAAAATTGTTTGGCAGCTCCTTTTACAGCTAAAAATGGATCCAGCAGTCACTCTCTTGGGCATACATCCCAGAGAAATGAAAATTTATTTTTTCACACAGCAACTTGTACAAGAAGGTACATAGCAGCTTTATTTGTAATAGCCAAAAGCTGGAAACTATCTGTATGTTCATAACATCAAATATTATTCAGCAGTAAAAAGAATGAATCATTGATACATAAAACTTGGATGAATCTCAAGGAATTTATGCTAAGTGGGGGAAAAAAAGGCCAGTTTCAGAAATATACATACTTCATGCTCCATGTATATAACATTTGTGTAGTGACATAATTATAGAGATGGAGAACAGATTAGGGGTTACCAGTGCTTAGGAATGAGGTAGCGGGGTGACTCTCAAAGACTCTCAAAGGGTAGCATGAAAGGACGTTTTGGGGGCAGTGAGGTTAAATGTCTTGATTGTAGTAGATTGTTGCATGTAACTGCACGTGTGATAAAATTATTTGCAACAATAAACATGCACGTGCATATGCACGGGGGCCCCTAAGTAACTGGTGAACTCTGAACACGCTCTATGGATTATTCCAGCGCCGGTTTCCTGGTTTTGACATGGTTCTAGTTATGAGAGATGCTAACATCCGGGTCTGGGGGTACAGTTCAGTGACAGAACTCATGCTTAGTATGGGCAAACCCTCCCTCACTCTCCAACAAAGATCCCCTCACAAAAAAAGATGTTAACATTGGCAGACGCTGAGTGAAGTTTGCTGGGACTTCCCTGTACATTTTGTGGCACCTTTATGTTAATCTGTAACTATTTTATATTTCATACTTTTTTTTTTTTTTTTTTTTTTTTTTTAGAAAACACACACATCATCTCCAAAGAAGCAGCTCTTCTATATTTGTGTGTTTTCTTCTAGTCCTAATTGTTAGGTCTGGCAGAGTAAAGATAAAGAAAAGGTTTGAAGATAAAGAAGCCTTTAATGCGGAGATGCAGGAGGGCTGCAGTAGGATGCAGAGGACCCTCAGAGGAGGAGGCTGGGGGACAAAGCATTTATTGGGTTTAGCTTGGGGTGGAGTTTGGAGGGACAGGCAAGGTGACCTAACGGAAAGGGATTGGGAGATTTTTGGAGCGTGCGCGAAAGGGGGAGAGGAAGTTTATTTGAGGCTGGGGAAGAAGAAAGAGGAAGTGGGTGTTATGCTGTTGTTTTGGGCTTGTCGCCATGTTAGAGCGCCTCCATGGTGGCCAAGCAGCTTTCATATGGGCATGAACCCATCGCTAATCTGTATAGCAACCAAAATATCTGGTGAGAGTATCAGAGAATTCTCCAGTGGCCCAGGGAAGCCAAGCATCAGCAGGGAGAGATTCGCTACTAGAGCTATTTTCTTTCTGCTTCCTGGGCATGCGCAGGCTCTGGACTTGGTCTGCAGGACCATGCCTCCCCTTGATGCACTTATTGTCATGTGTGGCCTGAGCCCGAGTGCCTAATGAATGGGAAACTGTCCCACCCCCCTGCTGTCTCCATGCACACCTGCCTCCACACACTATACACTCACACATCCTTTCTTTGCCCTCTAACTCAGAACTGACCTTTCCCCGGCAGTTCTGCAAGCCTGCTGGCCACACTGCCCCAGAGTCCATCACATTTGGTCCCCTGGCCCTGGAGAGGCTGTAGGTCAGTAGCACAGTGTCCTGTTGTCCTCGGGACAGATATGGGCCGGCTCTGGGAGTTGACAGGGTATGACAGTGATCGCCCTTGCTCAGTTCCAAGTGCGCATGGCCACCTCGTGCTTATCCCAAGGAGGTCGGGGCTCTTGCTCTGGCCCAGATCAAGGCCCGCCCCAGCCCGCCTAGAGCAGACAGACCTTGTCTTCAGGGCTTTCTGTCTGTCCGTCTGTGCCTCTTTCGTCTCACGTCCTCCAAGGACAGGCAAAACTTCGGCCTTCTAGAATACCATTGTGAGTGTTTCTCTGGACGTCATCCCAGGCTCTGGACTTCCTAGTTCCTGTCACTTTGCTCTCCTGTTCTGTTCTGTCAGGGTAAGTGAAGCTGACAAACTCCTTTGAACTCAGGTTTTAATAACTGGTGCGAATCGAAGTGTGGGTAGCTCTTAAGAATGATGATGTGTGAGGCCTGCTTTTTCTCTACCTTGTGTCTTCGTCACTGGTATCTTGAGTGAAGGCTTTAACGAGTACCTTAACCTGCAATGTAAGGAATGGGAATGCAGAGTTTAAGGACCCCAGAAGAGGCAGTAAGAGCAATGCTTTTTGGAGCAAGTCCCCCTGCTGGGTGCTGCACTGTGGACTCCTCTTCACCTGCCCTGACGACGTCAGGCAGCCGCTGCTTCGTGCCACACGTGAGCAGACGCTCTTGGTGGAGCTCTGGCTCCACACGAGAGGGATGAGGCTGGCCGGGAGACAGTCCCCATGTCTTAGGAAGCTCAGGATGACCACAGAATGGGGCCGATTAGAGTCACGCTCGTCCTGTTGATTTCTCCTCACTGTTGTCCACAAGCAGTTTATACACAGGAGCCATGGTGGCTCTGAACAGAACTGGTGACCCCAAGGAGCAACGCCACAAAGTTCACCACTGCCGTGGAGGAGAACCCACTTTCTGTCACCATAACCCTCTTCCCACATGTGTATGTGGGTGAGGAGCTGCGAGCAGAGTCCCTAGAACCCTGGAGGCATGCTGAGGGAAAACTGTCCTTGTCGCCTACCGTAATGAGCATGATGATCCAAGGCTCAAATTTAATCAGTTTAAATTTTCCCAGAGGTTGATTTTTTTTCCCCCTAAAAGCTGATTTCATGATTGATGCAGGTTTAGGAAGATTATTATATACAATAAAAGATGAGAGACCTGCTCTACCTGCTCTTAGTAGACCAACTGATAAGTCATTTTACACCAGAGATTTCAGCCATGTCACTAAATCAGCTTCATTTAATGAAACCACATGACCCCTCTTCTTATGTTTTGGGTTTTTGTTTTGTTTTGGTTTGGTTTTGGTTTTCTGTTTTTTGGTGGGGTTTTTTTGTTTGTTTGTTTGTTTGTTCTGAGACAGGGTCTCACCGTAGTTCAGGCTGGCCTTGAGTTTACTGTGTAGCCCAGGCTGGCCTTGAACTCACAGTGATCCTCCTGCCTCAGCCTCCTGAGTGCTGGGATTGCAGGTGTGCACCACCACATCCTACCCATGAGTCAAGTGGTGGCCCAGCAAACTGAACTGACCCAGGTAACCAAAGGGTGCTCATGAGAAACCAGGGGAGCCACAGTGATGGGCTTTGGGGCCAGCCAGGCAGCATTCTAAGTAGGTGAAAGAATTAGTTTTTTAAAGCCCTGTTTATGGCAGGCATGGTGGTGCACACCTATAATCCCAGCACTCCAGGAGGCTGAGTCAGGCAGATTGTGAGTTCAAGACCAGCCTGGGCAACTTAGCAACTTAGCAAGATCCCTGTCTCAAAATCAAAAAGGGCTGGGGATGTAGCTCAATGCAAAGGCCCTAGGTTAAATCCTCAGTACCAGACTAGGAAAAAAAAAAAAAAAAAAGCCATTTACCAAAATTTCTTATATTTTTTTGGTACATACATTTTTTTATATTGATACTTGACCTTTATTTTTTTTCTACTTAAAAGTAAATGCTAACATCGAAAGAATAAAGCTAGAAAGGATAGTCATGTTTTTATAATTTTTCGGTGTAAGTTAAAAATAACATTTGTTGTAGTACCGTTCCTTTTGAATAATTAATACAATACTTAGATATCATCTAATTAGAAATATGTATGTTATCAGGGTTCTCTAAAGTACAAAGCCAAAATTAAGTTTGTACCTCAAATGTTGTTATTTGGAGCTTCAGTAGGTGGAGTCCCTCAGTGTGTGGAGCATCTCTCCCTGTGCGAGAGACTTAGAAATCACTCTGCTCATCTGTAAACGCCAGGGTTTAAGTGGATAATCATTATGAGCATCACCTATACTGACATGCAAGTTTTCCACTGTCTGGATATCAAACACCCAAGAAAGCCAGATTCCCAAAGTGAATCAAAGGGCTTGGATTGCTTTGGTAAAGTAGTTAGCCAGGATCGACACCCATGGAGTTGAGATCGAGGTGGAGTGTCCAAATCCTGCAAATGTTTTGGCGACAATACTCCAGCACCCTACCAAGCGTGAGTCACGGGCTGAGTCTTGGTAGTAAATTTTCTACAGACACCCAGCTTAGCCCTTGCGTGCCACCATTAGCAGTGTCAGAGGATGGGAGCCATCCCAGAGGTGGACAGAGGAACATTTTTTAAAAAGCAGCTGCTAAAACAGCAGTCCAAAGGGTGACTAAGAGATGCTTGGCTAGCGATTGTTGTCACGTAGATACGATTAAAGTTTTCAAGCTGGGAAGAAGTATGGAGATGCTGCAGTTCTTGGAACTTAGGGTTAGGTACAGGGACAACAGAGCAATTTGCCATTGCCCAGTTCCACGGATGAGAGACAGTTAGAATCGATGTTTGAACAGCCTCGCAGTGTATAGAAATGTTCTAGAGAAAAACTCACAGACCAGTATCACAGAGCATCACAGATGAGACTATGATGCAGACAGTAGATGTACGCAGCATGCAAATCCAAGTGGGCATTTGCTGACTGCTTTATTTATGTTTGTGAAACAATATTTTTGAAACCTCTTTCCATTGTTATATCATGTGGTGTTCAACAACAGCCTGTAGAGATGGCGGAGCTGCTTTTATTGTCTCACTGTAAAGAACACAAGGAGGTTTATGGTTCTGGAGTTAATACCAGAACCAGGAAGAGAGAACTCAGATCCCCTCATTGTCAGTTCCAAACACCTGCCAGAGCTGTCAGAGCCAATGGGTGTTCTCAGGCCCTGGGTCCTTACCAGCACCTACCATCTTCTTCCTCAGATCGCCAGGGCCTTCTACAAGAGCAGAATGCCTTGCCTGTTTAAAATAAAAAGAGTTAATGTTAACATAGAGCTGTTCCTTAGCATGTTTGTTCTATAGCCCAAAAACTTGCATTGCTTTTCTTTCTCTGCAAAACCTCTGGGCTCTCAATAATGGCGTTTGGCTTGGAAAGTTTTCCTCAAAATTATCCACAGTCTCAACCATACACACACCCAGGGCAGAGGAAAGAAAGGCAGACAGAAGGCCATCTCATCCGCCCGCAGTGCCCCCCACCAAGCTGAGGAGGTGGCAGGACCCCATGTGGCATTTAGGACTCTGAAATCTGCAAGACCCTGATCCTAACTGATGCAATGTGTCTTCTCCAGCTTCTTTTTACTTCCTCTAGTCTCTGCTTATCACAGGCCAGGTGGGCTTTTCCCCTGGATTGAAGTCCTCTGGGCAGGACAAGAGATTGGGTTGAGAGAGCAGCTGCCTTCAGAACTTCAAGGCATAGCAAGGGCCACCTCTTAGAAGAAATGGAATAGAGAGCAAAGGGAACTGAAGGGCTGGCTTTCCCCTGCAGCCATTGGTGGGCTGAGATTTCATTGGTCTGAGTTCTGGGCTCCCAGAGCCCACAGGTCTGGTGTGGGAAGAGGAAAGAGCAATACAGTGCACTAATAAGTATTACTGGATTCTGTTCCTTCTAGAAAACTAAGTGAGTGCAGATACAACTACTACTGCTTAGGCCCTGGATTTTATCTTTTGCACATACTAAATGTAATGCGATGTTTAAATAGCAGAGGTGTAGGACAGACTGAAAATTGCATCCTGTTCAGCTGAGATGCAATGATCCCAGCTTCCTGCATGTAAATCACCTCAGTGTGGATGCTGTAACCATCACGGTGCTTGTGTGAGGGATTGGAGGGGAATGAAGCGCTGTGTTAATGAAACTTTCTGCAGCTCCTGCAAGCAGCAAAGATTTTATGGGATATTATGTCAAACTGACTTCTCAGGCAATTCATTTGAGAATTTCATCTGCACCCCTTGCCAGAAAAATAATCAATTTCGTCTGGATGGGTTTGGGCAGCTGGCTGTTGTCTGGCCCTCTCAGGTAGTGAGGAGTGAATGTCATCCCTGGAAAAGTCAGGACTAATATTTATTCACAGCCCTGTTGGAGCCTTTTGAGGTCCCCCTCCACCCCAAGCAATCTTTTCAAAGATTCTGGAGAGTTACCTGTCTAGGAAAAACGACTCTGTGATGGATCATCTTTATTTTCACAGATAGTTTATTTCAGAGTCTCCACAACCCTCCTCCGTTTTGTGGCACTAAAGTGCTTGTAAGTGCCTGCGAAATCTCAGAATTGCATATTACGAACGAAATCCCATCTCCTAGCGATAAAGAAAATGGAAAGGGACTGCTACATCGTTAAAGAAATCTGTTTATTAAAGTGGTTGGGACTAAACGTGTTCATTTATAAGGAAAAGAGTGGGGGAAGGTGACCCCATCTTGTGTGGCTGTCTCCTGTGATGGTTGGTGGCTGTGAACACGCACATAAAATCAGAAAGACATTTTCCAGAGCAGTTTTCCTCACCATTGAAAAGCACCCTTCTAGGCTCTCTCAAGAGATCTGAGTAAGAATATGTTTTTGGGCATAGACGTAGGGACCTGGCGGTAAATCCCCTGGTTGTTGGGAAGCTAATGAGTTAAATGAATCAAGCTGTCGGCATCTGAAGATACCAAGTGGTTTAGGGTCCCATCCCGGGACATCACTCAGTGAAGAGCAGAGGGTGGGGCCCGAGCCCCCTAAGATAGGAAACACTGGCCCAGCTGGGGACACTACAGCTACGCTGGCATGGACTGGAAGTGTAGGTTACACATGGGGTTGTGAGCACTTCGTAGGGAACAAATATAAATGGCATCACTGGTAATGTTGAAATAATCATATTTGGGATGTATTGGGTTAAATAAAATAATACAGTCGTCCTTGGTATCCATGGGCTCCAGGATGCCCAAATGGGTACCAAAACCCATGGCTGCTTAAGTCCCTTATGTAGTGTATTTGTGTAGAATCTGCACACAGCCTCCTGTGCACTTCAAATCATCCCTACATGACTTAGAATACCTAATACAGTATAAATAGTTATTTTACTGTATTACTTAGGGAGTAACAACAGAAAAATCTCTCCATGTTCAGTATGGACACAATAATTTTTTCTGATATTTTCTATCCGTGGTGGGTTGAATCCTCAGATATGACACCCCTGGATACACAGGATGGGTATACTACTAAAATTGTTATCACTGTTTCTTTTTGCTCTTTTAAAAAATATACCTACAGGGGCCGGTGAGATGGCTCAGCGGCGTAAGCGCCTGCCCGGCAAGCGCGAGGGCCCGAGTTCGACTCCCGGAACCCACATACGAAAAAGGGGCCGGTGATATCGCTCAGCGGCACGGGTGCCTGTTGGCGCGTGAGGTCCTGAGGTCGACCCCCAGAACCCACAAAAAAAAATATATATATATATATATACCTACCAGGAAAATGAAAACTGTATAGGCAGCTCATGTTATTTCTAGTAGGTAATGCTGTTCTAGAGAATCCATCAGCTCGCGAGGGGGCATGGAGGGGACTTAGAGAAAGCAATGCAAACAGTGTCAGAGTGACTAACTACCAGGGTCCTGTTCTTGAGAGCCCCTCACCCACCCATCCCACGGGCTTCTCCTGGCTTCCTTTGTAATGTTAGCAAACACCCCGCCCCCTCCCTTGTGCCCAGTGTACTGCATTCCTCTGGCTACCACTGTGGCGTCGTTTATGGCTCACACCAAGTGTGTCCTCCATTACACCTGCTGCCCAGTTAGTGGGCCGAGTGGCAGGCAGATTTTGGCCTTAAGTTCATAAAACCCTTTGCAAGTCTACAACATCCACCTGGAGCTTCTTGCTAGAAAGTTAAAGCAAATCCTTGAGAAATGAAAAATGTGTCATCAATGGTGAAAAAGTGGATTTTGTGTAGGCTGCCTTAACACTGGAAACGTGAAGTGGGAAATAGAGGTGTGTTGGGTTGTTTTTCTTGTTTACCAGCCTACAAATATAAATAAGAAATCAAAGAGTCATGACCTTGCAGTTTTATTCCTTAAAAAAACTTAATAACATTTTTGGCACTATGAATCATAGCATAAAGAATTGTGCTTAGAAACATACATTAGCTATTTCTTGTAATGTTTTTCCTTAAGGTGGGGGCAGAGGTTTCTGGGAATTGAACCCAGGGCCTTTGCACATGCTAGGCACGAGCTCTACCACTGAGCAATGTCCCCAGTTTGCATTTCCTTGTTATTAAGGAACTAACAATAAACCAGCAACTTACAAATTACAGGAGATAGAAGGCATCCTATGCCATTTCTATAACTGGTCATCTTGTTCATTTTTCTTTGGTTGAAATCACCTTGATTTCTAAAAAAATAAATGTTTTTCTGTAATAGAAAAAAATAGAATTACTGTAAATGGAGACACTGTATTAGAAATCCTAATAATTTATTGCTATGTGAAAATTAGATTTGGGCTCAGCAGGTTTTTGCAATATCTGGATGTAGAAAAAAGTGTATTTACAAGACTCTGATTAAAGCATACACAAAGAAAAATAAAATTTTTCATGAAGAAACACATTGAAAGTTACCCATTTGGGATAACAGTGTTACTGCGAGTCCTGACTTTGGTCACAATTAATTTGGGGATTCTCATCCCACCTTTTTTTTTTTTTTTGTGGGTACCGGGGGTCGAACTCAGGACCTCACGCACCAGCAGGCGCCCGTGCCGCTGAGCGATATCACTGGCCCTTTTTCCGTATGTGGGTACCGGAAGTCGAACTCAGGACCTCGTGCTTGCCAGGCAGGCGCTTATGCCGCTGAGCTATCTCACCAGCCCTCTCATCCCACTTTTTAAGTCCCACTTCTACTCTTCTTCCTCCCAGCCCGGTCTCTGTAACCTTACACTGGTCTCTTCACTGCTATTTGGTTCTGGTGGGAATTTGTGCATTTCTTGAGTTCCTGCTCCATCCACACAAAGCCCCGGGAATAACACAGTAAATATGGGATTTGGCATGGCTCCTGCCCGAAACAGGTTTACCCTGCAGAGGGTGAGCTTGGGGCATGGGTGGTCACTTAATATAAGGTGACAGGAGCTCCAGAAGAGCAATCTATTCAAACGGGCCCAGAGCACGACTGAGCCACCTGTCGCAAGCGAGCAGCCGATGTGGCTCGGGACTTTCGCACCGAGTCACCTCCTTATCAGCTCAGTGCCTGATAACCTGGCTCTCTGGAGGACTCAGGAGCTTCATGCACCATCTCAAGCATGAAGAGGTTTGGTGGAGGAAGGAGACCTAGCAGGGCTCAGCCCGAGGCAGCATCTCCTTGCTGGGTTCCGAGGAGCGCAGGCGGGGGGCGGAAGGGGTGTCTGCTTGGGACGGAGCCCTCGGTGGGTAGCACTGAATTGGTGGGGGCAACAGGGCAAGCATGTGTGCAGCACTGTAGGACGAGGCTCTCCGCTCCCTCCTTGCCTCACCTCTCCTAAAAAACAACATCCTGAACCCTCTGTCATCTTGTCCTTGCATGTCACCTATGTGTCCTCGACACAGCCCCCACCTCCTGCCGCATAAACTGCTGGCCTCTTTCCAACTCAACCATCAATAAGGTTCAAGAATGAGAATAAAGAACATGTTGCCGAATCAAGGGACAGCACCAAGGGACAAGCAGAATTCCTTGTCCTGTCTCCCTGGTCGCAGGGCCTCCATTCCCTGGGGGAGCTCAGCAAGAACCAGAGCTAAATTTAGCAGCAGCAGCTTTTCTGTGCCAGGAGAGGAGTTAATAGTCCTGTTTAGATGTGAGCAGGAGGAGGGTGGATGCGAGCAGAGAGAGAGGACGCCAGCCAGGACAGCAGGGGGGCCACACCCGCTAGGGCTCCGACAACTTCTGACCTCGCCACGTCCGTGGCTTCAGCTGCCAGCCCTGGAGCTGAACCCCATTCTCTGCATCCAGAGCTGCCTCCCAGGGTGGGAGAAGGCTGCTCAGAGAAGTCCTTGGGGCCTTCCATACTGCAGATCCCATCAGTGCATCGCAGGAGTGCCCTAAGCACCGTTAAATATCCCTGGGAAACAAGACTTCCGCCAGTGTGGATTTCTGCCTTCTACCCAGCAGCCCTACTGCTAAGACACTTAAGTGTCTTCACTTAAGTTCCCTTTTCTCTTCCATTCAACCCAGCTATTACCCTTCTAGGTGTCTTCCTGAAAGACTTAAATACATCGTGTTACAGCAATCCATCCACACCCATGTTTATAGCGGCAGTACTTGTAATAGCTAAAGCCTGTATGTCCATCAACAGATGAATGGATAAAGAAAATGTGCTATTTACATACCATGGAGTACTACTCTGCTCTAAAGAAGGATGAATTTGAGTCATTTGTAGGAAGGCACCTTAAGACCATAATCTTAAGTAAATAAGCCAGACACACCAGCTTCAATAGTGCATGGTTTCTCTTATATGAAAAACCCAAAATATGAATAAAAGATAGATAATAGGAAACAAGGAGATGGATCTTTTGCAAAAGGGAAGGGGAGCAAGAGATGGAGGGGGGGAAGGGGACATAGAAAAGAATTAAGATATGTCGTGTACATGTACTAATTCCCCACGAGGAGTGTAATCATTATGTACTACAAACATGTACTCATAAAAATAAACATTTAAAAATAAAATAAATTCCCTTGGCTCCTGATCTAATCACAGGATCTTGGGCTCTGTAAGGCTTGTCCCATTACCCAGCCCCTGACCCCGAGGCCAGGTGACCAGCTGTCCCCCTCTCCAACGCCAGCTTCTGATGGCGCCAGTTTCACTGTGGGAAGGGTAAGCCACTGGTGAGAGCCAACTTGAGGAGAAGGTTGAACTGCCAGCGGCAGCACAAAAGTCCAGAAACCACTGGTCTTGATTATCATTAGGGCCGCTTCACCCGTTAAAAAAAAAAAACCTACAGGTGTTGCTGAGGCTGAAATGGGGCAGCAGTTGGTCGCCACTCCCTTAGGAGGATTTTCTTGACTCAGAAGCTCGTGGATGAAGAGTCCTTCGAGGACAGCAGTGAGGGAAGGTTCCTTTGTGAAGGCAGCTCTGTGAGAGCAGGGAGCTGTCCCAGCTTAGGCACTGGTAGAGACGTGGTCACCAAGCATCCATCAGCAACTCTGGATGCCCCAAAGAGCGTCCTGTCCCAAACTGCAGGCTGCAGAAGGGCAGGAGGCTCGCGCACTTCAGCACAACTCTCTCATGGTGTCTGTATTCTTCCTGGAAACAATTCAGCTCATATATACGGAGAGATCCTGTGCGGAGCCCCTGGTGAGCATGGAGTCTCTCATTTCCCTCTGAGAATGTCCCTTATAGGAGGAGTGGGCAATGGCTGGGGCAGCCTGGGGTGGTGACCAGCTGTGCCAGTCCTGTAGCCTGAGATTTTTCTGGAGCAGGGAGTGCGTGGTGGAGGGTAGAGGAGCAATGCCTGGCTGATACCACTTTACAGAAGAAGAAGGGGAAGAAGGAGAAGGAGAAGGAGAAAAGAAGAGGAAGGGGAGAAGGAGAGGGAGAAGAAGGAGGAGGAGAAGAAAAAGGAAGAAGAAGAGAGGAGGAGGAGGAAGAAGAAGAAACAGTGAGGGAGCTTGAGGACCAGACATGACCAAGAGTTCTTTGGCCTTGGCTTTCCCATGGGACTGGTCCTTTAGGCCCACATTCCAGGGCCCATCCCTTTGTCACTGCTCTGCGCCCCACACAGCCTGGACTGGCGCACCCAGTCAGCCCGTTGCTGGCATCTCCATTCTTCCCCACCCCTCCTCCTGGCCTCTCTGCTCCTGCCTTCTCCAGCAAGAAACTAAGAGAAAAGAGACTACCACGCCTGCATACAAAATCGCCAATAAAGAATTTAAATTCTTAATTAAAAACCAGTACATTGTATTAGGCTGCCTTTAACTGAAATATATTTGCCGAAAGTCAAATTTTCCTGGGAAAAGATCTGGATAAGAAATATGGGCCGGTGACATAGCTCAGCGGCATAAGCGCCTGCCTGGCAAGCACGAGGTCCTGAGTTCAACTCCCGGAACCCACATACGAAAAGAGGGCCGGTGATATTGCTCAGTGGCACAGGCATCTGCTAGCGCGCGAGATCCTGAGGTCGACCCCCGGTATAGACAAAAAAAAAAAAGAAATAGCCAGCAGTGTTTTATTTTGCTCTGTTTTGTTTACTTTTTTATGTTTTGGGTTTTTTAATTTTTAATTTTTATTTTTATTGAATCTTTATTTTTATGAGTCCGTGTTTGCAGTACTTAATGAGTACATGCGTCATGGGGAGTTGCTACATGTACATAACACATCTTAGTTCTTTTTAAGTCCCCTCCCTTTCTCCTGCCCTCCTCCCTGCATCCCTTGGTTCCCTTCCCATTCGTGAAAGACCCGTCTCTCTAACTGAGGAACTTGCCCCTTCAGCCTTGAAACTGTTGTTTCATAAGCAAAAACGCAGCCCAGGGAAGCCCTGGCTGTCTCAGTAGTTTCCCACTGTTGTTCTGATTCTGCAGGAAACATTGGCCCCACCGTTTTTGGTTTTTAAAGTTGATTTGACAATGAGTTTTAAAGAACATGGTTATTATAAATTCAAGTGTTTTATTTTTTTAAATAAGCTTTTGTAGCTTATTGTTACAATTTTTCAGCTCACTGAAGATGGATGTTGAATGTATTCTGTTTCTTTCAAGTCAAGGACCAAAACCTATTCCAACTCTTATCTCCTGTTATGAAGGAATGCGTGCTTATGCTTGTCCCGTTAAATCACCACCCATGCCCTTGTCAAAGTTGAGCAAAAACATAACCAGTCTCCGACAAAGACACTTTTATTTAGGAATAATGAAGAGGATTTTAATCCAGGACTCACATGCACTAGTAGAAGTGGCCTGTGATGTGTCTGGAGAACAGAGAAGCTTGGAGATTTACTGGGACAGAAATCCAGACAAGTTATTCTGAAGGAAAAGTTCCTTGGCTTTTTGGGTGGTTGGGGAACTCGCAAGCTCTGATTGGCAAGTGGTGGCAGTCACTCTGTAAAGCTAGTCTTAAGGTCATACTTGGCAGTTTCCTCGACAGCTTTTAAGTAAAAATAGCCTTAGGGACAGAGCAGGCTGGTTGGTTGGCTTGGTTCTGTGAGTTATTCCTGGGTCAGGTGTCCATGACCTGAGTGTGTCCCTTTCCCTCCTTGACTCCGTGTTAGTGGGATGTGACAGGAGTGACTCTGCATTGTATAATGAATACTCGCAGCCTGACCCAGGCCCTGGGTACACAGAGAGGAGTAAGGTCCGGGGAGCCCATGTGTCAGGTGGCTGAGACGGCTTGAAGACAAATAATTGCAATACCGGGTGGCAAGTCCACTGGCAGACATGCAGCGTAGAGGGTGATTAACTAAGGTCACTGAGCATGCAGAAGACGTGCCCTTTGCGGTGGCCTTTGAAGGTGAGTAATGGTGGAGAACAGAGAGTAGGGAGGAGCGGAGAAGGGGTGCTGTAAGGACCTGGCGTTGTTCCAGACTTGGGCGCCAGTGGGGGATGGGCAGCAGCTCAGTGAGCTGAGGCTGACCTGTGACGAGCCCGCTGTGCCCACGGGAGCAGCGAGTGTGGAGAATGAAACTGCAGACTGCGGCAAGATGGGTCCTAGAACTGCAGAAAGGACTGGAGGGAAAGGGCGAGTTGGCGAGTTAGTAAGCTGGTGACCTGACTCAGTATGGCAGGGGACAGAGAAAGCTTCAGAAATACACAGACACCGCTCAGTGTCTCGTCCTCTGGAGGGAAGAGAGAGGGGAAGTCACAAATCCCTGTGCAAATGCAAAGGTGGATGGCAATGCTGCTGCTGCCCTGGGTACCAAATTCAAGAATGCGGGCTGGGTTTTCAGTAGGGAGATGACCAGTTCTGGTTTCAAGCAAATCAAGGTGCAGTTCCATCCAAGTAAGATGAATGCAGTCCTTCAGCCACCGTGTATTTTGTGGTTAATCTATGCCAGGCATTTTGCTGAATATGCCCAGGGAAATAAAAATGGGCCATTCCTTCCAGAGGTCACAGTGTGGTGACACCAGGGGCACTCTCCCCATGGGGCTGTCCAGGGATGTCATGCTTGGGAGTAGATGAAGAGATGAGAGGTGCAGAAGGGAACTGATGGCAGGAGGGCATCAGAGGAAATGGGACATCAAAGAAAGCCAGGAGAGTCAGAGAAAATGCACGAGGAACAGGCCTAGGAACGTGTCCAAAATGGCACACAAATCAGAGTGCCCAAGCAAGACCGAGAAACAAAGGTCCCCACTCGATCTGGCAACTGAATGGCCTTGACAGCTTGAGTGTGTGTGTACAGATATGCACACAGCTATCATTTGGCAAGAATTCTCCTTTTGCTGATCACAACTCCGAGGGCTTTGCTGAGACTTAAATGTCTGCTTGGCCACAATTTTAACCCCTTCGCAGAGGTAACGACCAGCCTTTGATTTGCGCCTGTACCAGCTGTTGGCAATACATGGCAGCTCTGTTTCTCTCTGCCCCTTTGCTGTATCTACAGAGTCCCAGAACTACTCAAAAACCTCACAAAAACTACTACTCAGTCTGGTAGTTTTTATGAGATTTTTATAACAGTTGGCCAGTATTAGGATATAATCCATCACAAGAAGCAAATGTGCAAAAGGCTATACTTATATAAATAAATGATTGAATGAAGGGGTAGATAGATAGGCAGATGGATGCAAATATGGACAAATCTCCTGTGTAGAATTCAAAATAATTGGGCCGGTGAGATGGCTCAGCGGCGTAAGCGCCTGCCCTGCAAGCGCGAGGGCCCGAGTTCGACTCCCGGAACCCACATAAGAAAAAAGGGCCGGTGATATCACTCAGCGGCACGGGTGCCTGCTGGCGCACGAGGTCCTGAGGTCAACCCCCGGTACCCACCAAAAAAAAAAAAAAAAAGAAAAATTCAAAATAATTTACATAGACACTGCCTGCTCATGGAGGTGGATTGTAACTCCTTCCTCCTCAAATATGGATTGTGCTTGGGGACTTCCATGGACAGTCTGAAGAGGAGGTAAAAGAGTGAATTTATCGTGGGGAAACCTGACAAACCCAAACTCAGCCCGGTGACGAAGGCTGGGGCTTCATGCAGACAAACCCGTCACGAGTTGAAAATATCCTAAGTCATAAATGCATCGAATACACCCTAACCTACCTAACGTCATAGCTCTGCTCAGCCTGTCTTCAGCATGCTCAGAACACATTTGGGCAAATCATCTACTACAATGCCTAATGTATGATGAAGTGTTGAATCTCTCATATAATTTACTGAGTTAAAAGTGAACAGCAAAATGGTCATATGGCTACTCTCTCACACCACTGCAAAGCCAAAAACTCCTCAATCAAACCATCCTAAGGGTCAGTGAGATAGCTCAGCGGCATAAGCACCTGCCTGGTAAGCACAAGGTCCTGAGTTCGACTCCTGGTACCCACGTACCAAAAATGGGCTGGTGATATCGCTCAGCGGCATGGGTGCCTGCTGGCATACAAGGTCCTGAGTTCGACCCCCGGTACCCACAAAAAAAAAAAAAAAATCCTAAGTAGAAGACCACTGGTATTTGAGAACTCTGTATTCATAGCTTTTCTATAAATCTAAAAGCAAGACAAGATAAAAGTTTATTTTAAACTAGTTGACCATTTGCTAGCCTGAGTTTTTTCTTTAAGCCCTGTGTTTTCTTGCTGCCCCTTCTGCATCCTTCAGACCAGCTGGAGTGGCCTCTCCTGTCATTCCCACTGTTCAGAGCTCAGCCTCCTGGGTGTCAGAATACATTGAAGTCATAGAACATTTCCTCTATCCTCCTTGCTTAAATTTATCCCTTATTCCCACGACTCGCCTAGTTAATCTGAGGAGACCACTCCTCCTTCCACTGCTGTCCTGAAGCACCTCTCTTCTTGCCTTGGTAGCATGTTTCTAGCCTGATGCTGACCAAAGAGAATCAGCGAGTACAGGGCTAAGGTGTAGCCGAATGGTAGAGCACTTAACTTGCCTACTGTATGCAAAGCCCTGCGTTTGATCCCAGCACTACAAATAAAAAAATATTTCCAAGGTGTACACTTCTTAGTATTTAGCTATTTATTAGAAATGACAACATGGGTGACACTGAAGAAAGTACTATGCAGCCAGGGGTAAATTTATAGTAAGCACATGTTTCTTGGCCATATAAAGTTACATTTCTAGATCCTTCCATCTGTTCTGGATTTAATGCCCAAAACTTGCGGCACTTAGAGGCCTCTTTAAAAGATCCCGGAACTGTTTTCCTATATAAGAAACTTTAGTGATCCTGAGCTCTGCACTGCCAGAGCAGGGGCTACTTCGTGGTTGATGCTCCATTGGCCGCACAGTGCCTGGCACGTGTACGTGATCAATGGAAGAGGACTTCACTGATTAATATCTCCACAAAGGATGGAGGCTGCTGATGTGCCATTATTCTGAGCAGACTTGGCTCCTAGTTGTCAAGGACCATGGAGGGTAGTGCTGCCTGGAGTTGATATCCCATTATCCCATCTCCCTGATTCCCCCAGACCTTCAGTAGTGGTTAAACTTAATTGTCAACTTGATTGGCCTGGGAGCTGCCTGGGGAATTAGTAAAGTGCATTCTGGGTGTGTTTGGATGGGTCATGGAGATGTGACTTTGGGTTCCACATAGGGTCCCTGGACCCTTCCTTTCTGGCACTGTTGCCCTGCTCTGCTTCCCAGCTGCTCTCAATTAAATATCTTTGTTCTGCCATGCTCTTCTGATAATGCTGTTCCTGCCTTGGAGCCAGCCAACCATGGACTGAATCCCTTCAAACCATGAGGCAAATTAACCCTCTCCTCCCTTAAATTGTCGGTGTCGGGTATTGTGTCTCAGCAATGAGAAAGCTGACTAATACAACCTCTGTAGACTCGGGATCAGGAATGGCTGCTTTGAAATTGGATGAAGGCAACATGGTACATCTGGGGGGCTGCCATGGTACTAAAACCTTATACCATTGAGTTCATTCCTTCAGGACTATTGTTGGGGGTTTATTTACTTGTATTTTGTGCACATATAGGCTGGGAACCTGTTAGAAGGAGTTAAATCTGCCCAGCCCTTCACCTTGCTAGGTGACCAGCGCACAACCACTGGTGAAGAGAGGAGAATCATTTTAGTGGAGACTTAGGAATAGAGACCGTATCACACCACGGGGAGGAGCTCCACCTGCTCAGTCAGAAAAGAATGATATTGGAGCCATGAGCCTGGGGGTAGTGAGGGGTTCAAAGATTAACTTCTTTCTCTTCATAGAGTGTGCACCCAGAGACCAGTTGGTTTTCTGCCATTTTAACTCAAAACTATAGGTCAGCATTCATGATTCATCTGAAATAAGAAAATCAAGAAATCTTCATTGGAACAGGATCCTGTCTGTTTTCACCCCATCCTCCATCAATGAGTAGACCCATGTAGGCAGGATTTACACTGTCACTTCTAGAACGGTGACTAAATTTATCATAATTTTCATTAGATAGAAGCAGCACAATACTACAATCAGAATGTGTTTCAAAGATCTGCATTCCCGCTTCAAATTTTTCACATGAATTATTATCTTGGCACTTGGATTCATTTTGCCACTGGACAGTCAAATAGATGAATATGTAAAATGTAGAACAAGCAACAAATGACTTGATTCTGTGATTTTACTCATCTTTACTTAAACTCAGAATATACTTGATGCAAAACCATGGGGAAATGATGAAGCCTTTTTGAGGGGCAGCTGTGATTGATTCTGGTGGCCCTGTTTCCAGCCCAGTCAGTGGAACCCTCCTCTGCAGTTGATATGGCAGAATTTCTTTTACCTGGTTTGGCACCTTCTGTGTCGCCGTGATCTGAACAACCACCAAGAGGATGTAAGTGGTGGCTAGAGAGCCATGATGACTGGGTAATCTTGTTATTGCAAAATCCAGTTGTCTGTACCTGACAATTAGTTTAGAATATTTAATATACTTGGCTTAATTTTCAAGCCTATTCACTTTAAAAAAAAAAAAAAAATAGATGGTGAATGAGTCCTGGCAAGTATGAGATTTTTTTTGACATTGCATTTATTTGATTTATATATTCAGGCCACCTGGATTAGTTTATAATGAAAAATTCTGGAAGTATGAGATATAATATGCAAAGTATTACAAAAGTGGTAGCATTAAATCTGAATTCACGGAAATGCCTTCCTTGGAGAATCATATACCAATCTGCCAATCCAATGAGTAGCTAATAGGATGTTTTTTGTTTTTTGTTTTTTGTTTTTTTTAATATGGAACATAGAAGTCTTTTCCCTTTGTTTACATTTAAATGATTAGCTAATAATGTTTGCAGCAGAGAGGATTAGTAGGTCAGTAAAAAGCCTCCAAATCACAGGTTAAAAATCCTGAGGGTGTATGTTCCAGGAACTGGACCGTTTCTTGGTTGAACTTCTGTAACATCCAGCTCTGGATTGGTCCTCATCACAATCACAGGAGCCAGAATAATCTTCTTTGTCTGCACAGCAAAGGACAGAGTTGTTCAAATTCTTTGATGAGGCTTAAATAACCTCACGGATGTCCTGAACAAAGAGACCGGTAGGGTTTTGTTTTGTTTTGTTTTGTTTTGTTTTGTTTTGTTTTGTTTCATTGTTTTTTGTCCTCAAGACATTTGGGGGGAAGCTGCAACTAAATGAACTCAGTGGAGAAAGTTTTAATTTGTAAATCTTAGGCCTTAGTGCTTAGTGAGGTCAACTCACCCCGGAAAGCAGGTAGTTCTCCTGCTGCAGTTAATTTTGATATAGCCTATATAATTCACTCTACCCAACGCGTGACTCTGCAAATTGGAAAAGACATCAGAGAATGTGTATTAGTTACAGAAGACAATTATGGAAGCCTCTTAAAACTAGAGGATAGCCTCATAAGGATATACACTAAGGCCAAGATTGATTATGTTTCAACACATAAATTTTGGGGTGCACAAATATTTAGTGGCTTGTCAAAAATACTGATGCCTGCAACCCATCCAAGACCAGTAAAACCAGGATGCCTGTGGATAAGGCCCATGAACGAAGATTCTGTAAAACTCCCCAAGCAATGCTAAGGCCATTACTGAGAACCTGTAAGGCTTGTAGTGGCCCATGGGCATTCACCTGTGTTATCTCCTTTGAGTCTTCACCATCATCCCCTTTTATTAGTGGACAAACTAAACCTTAGAGAAAAGATCTTTATCCAAGCGGTACAGCTATTCTGACCTGCAACTCTTTGACCTCAGTCCAGTTCTTACTGTGTTATATAATGTTCTTAAACGTCACCGTGAATCACAATCACCAAGGGAACCTTGAAATATCTGGACACTCAGATTGTACCTCAAACCTGTTATTTCAAAATACACAGGTGGGGTGGGAGCCGGGCATCATATTTTTTGAAGATCTTCAGCTGATTCCAATGTGCATTAAAGTTCGGAAATGACTGTGCTGGGTCATTCAAGCAACCTGTGAAGGTTGGCATAGCTTCAAGTACATACATTTTCTAATTAGAAGATTAACTTGGTTCTTGTTTCTAATTCTAATAGTTTGTCTGTTCAAATAAATCTCTTAATTAGGGACCCTCTTTGTAATTAATTTGTCAGTAACAACAGCCACAAAATGCAAAACCTGGTATTTCAAACCAAAGAACACCTCCTAACCTAATGTATGTGTGACGTTTCTAGAGTCAGTGAATTCTTACCGTCAATAGTTACCAGTTAAATAAGCAAACCATTAGTCCTCAAACAGAATAGGCAACCTCTTAATTAATTTACTGCCGGTCAATTAATATTCATCATCATCACAGATTTGGGCCAAATCCATATGTATGCAGCTCATTTCCCCTCGGGTTAAGTGTGAATTCCTCTTCAAAGAGTGATCCTCAAAATGAATGTAACTATGTATTAAAAACATATGCTAATAATTTTTTAAAAATATAAAAAAGAAATGCCCATCATAGAACCTGTACAGCCAAGAAAACTTTGTGTTCCCAGTCAGGATCCTCTAACCGCTCTCTGTCTGCCCAGGAAAAGATCATGTTCTTTTTTACACGCTGTATTCACCCTCATTCAGCCTGGGAAATTCAGTCCTTTAATACCAAGAACATCAAGTTCAGAAAGTAATTTTCTAGAAGTCCTTGTAACAAACAAAGACAAGAATTTTAAAACCGTCTTTGGGGACAAAGCATTCCCAGTAAAGTACTACTTCTAAGCCTGTGTTGTCTTTTGATAGAAATGATAGAGTACATATAGCCCTCGTTCCCTGTAATTCTCTCAAGAGGAAGCAATTTTCAAGTCTAATGTGTTCCAGGAATACAACTTCATCACCGTGGCCTGCATTGCCCTAAATGGAAACGATGGAGCATTTTCATGTTCTCACAGTCACATGAACTGTGTCTGGCATTTGCATTTTTCTGGGTGGAAGAGCCATGAAATGTTCAAGGGAGGAGGACCCGGTGTTCCTGTTATTGCATCGAAGAGGTCCCTCCAGGCTGCGCAGCTCCCCCCAGCTAGAATTACAATTCCAAGCGAAAAGAACAAACAGCACACATTTCAAAATACACCATTTTTCAAAAATTTCAACCAACTTTAGCAATTCACTGTGAGTCTTTACTACATCCAAGAGGAATGGGCAAGAGATCGGTTAGAGTGACAGGTGCATGATGTCCCTTGCCAGGTGGTCAGAGTTTTATGAGACGTGTTACTGGGCTGCCCAAGGCTCCACTTTCCTAGGACGTGGCTCCTGAAAATCTACGTTCACTTCTGCTTCCCAGCTCTTGCGTGAAGCCCAAGCTTACATTGCAGCATGCCATAAAGAGCCTCATCAGAATTTGCAGCGAGATCATTCACTGAACATATAACTCGGACACAATGAGCCTTTAGCATCCTAACACCCAGCAGGAATCGTCAGAGGAGATGTGCAATTGCACTGACTTTTTGGCCAGAGCCTTCTCTTTCCCCTCTCTCAGCGACTCCACTCTCCAAGTCATGAAGGCCATTGCTTCCCAGGCTTGTCCCGCATGTTCCGTTAGGCAGAAGTGCAGGGAGATTGCTGTCAGAAAAGAAGTAAAGGGAGGGCTGCGGATTTAGCTTAGTGGCGTGACATGTGCCTGGCAAGCGTGAGGTGCTGAGTTCAATTCCCAGTACCAAAAAAAAGTAAAGGGGCCGAGGGCTCAGAGTGAGTTGGAAAATCATAAACTCCCTCAACTGCTGACAAGGGGTTTTAGCTTGGGTTGTACAGTAGAGGGATGGCTTGCCAGGTGTGCCTGTTGAACACTTGGTGTGTACGTTATCATGCTGAAATGGTAGGTTGGCTTAAGTAATACATCACTGTTAGTTTTACCTATTTATTTTTACTTTTTAAAATGTGACATTGGGGGCTGGTGAGATGGCTCAGCAGCGTAAGCGCCTGTCTGGCAAGCACAAGGGCCCTTCGACTCCCGGAACCCACATACGAAAAAAGGGCCGGTGATATCGCTCAGCGGCGCGTGAGGTCCTGAGGTCGACCCCCAGTACCCACAAAAAAATAAATAAATAAAATGTGACATTGGGAAATGTGACACTACCAATTTGGCTCACATTATACGTCTGCTGGACAGCCCGAATGGTGGCTGCAGATGCCTTGACTCAAGTAATTGGGAGAAATCTTGAAGAAAAACCACGCTAAATATTAATATTGTCCACCAGCATATCAGTTTCTTATCAATGCTTACCAAATTGCTCTGCAACTTAATGGCTTAAAACAACACCCATGAGGTCATCATTTCAGTGGGTCAGGAATTGGGGTGTGGCTTTGCTGCGTCCTCTGGCGCAGTGTCCGTCACGGATGCACACAAGGCATCACTCAGGACCATGGTCTCCTCAAGGCGTCACTGTGGGAAGACCCACTTCCAAGCTCACGCCTGTGGTTGGCAGCAGGATTCAGTTTTTTTCTATGCTGCTGGGTGAGAGCCTGAGTCCCACTTGGCACTGCCTGAAGGATGCCCCTCGCTTCCTTACCATGGGTACTGCTGCGTGGGACATGGCAGCTTGCATCAACAGAGCAAGCCAAGGAGAAGAGCGAAGGAGCAGGCATGCAGCATCCCACCAGAAGGCCTTTCACAAGGCAGTGAACACCAGGAGGCAGGGACCCTGGGGAGTCTTCTTAGGAGCTATTTAGCACAGTAGATCGTGAGAGTCCAGTTTGCCCTATACTCGCCCACCTCATGCTCGCTCTGTTGGGTCTAATGTGCTGCCTGAATGCTGGCTTGTTAATGCATGAAGAGACTCCGAGATGCTCCAAGAGAAACTACACACAGGGAGACTGTGGAGAACAAGAGTAGGGGGTGAGCAGATAAAGACAAGGATGGAAAGGAGACATTTCACTGAATACCATTTCCATTTGTGAAGTCTCGAGCCCTGTGTGTGTCTTTTTTCTTGGTGCTGGGGATTGAGCCCAAGGCTTTTGGGTATGGTTAAACGCTACACCCCTGAGCTCCACCCCCAGTCCCATATGTGCATTAACTTCTTCTTAATAAGGAATGCCATGGGAAAGAGGGAAATACGCTACCTCGGTTTCCCAAGCACCCCATACTTGGCCGTTACCCTTGTTTTGCAGGACAGTGGTCTTTCATAGAGTGGGCTGTGTTACCCTGGTTCCTCTGGGACCTTGAAGACAGCGCAGGCATTCCCTTGTCTAGGGAGCTTTTCCTGACCCCCTAGTCCCCGAGAGCATCTCTGTGCTCTAAAGTTTATTCCACCACGTTAAATCATTGGGTTACTGCCTCTGTCCCCTACCGACTGGATGCTCTTTTTTTTTTTTTGAATCAGGAATCGAACTCAGGACCTTTCGCTTGCCAAGCAGGCACTGTTCCGCTGAGCTATATCCCTGGCCCCTGACTGGATGCTCTTTGAGGGCAGGTGCCTGGTCTTTTGGGAGCTTGTTTTCCAATGATTTGGGCTCCACTGGTTGAGTGAATGAGCAGTAGTTTCCCACAGATGCAGAGGTGAGAGGAGGGTCTCAGTTCTCCTTGGGCTCCTACCTTGTGGGGAGGTAAATGCTGTGGTGAGATCTTGTTAGAAATGCACTCAGTGTCATGAGAGAAGCGTCTCAGTGTCAGGGCCTCAGGTGCCTACCAGACCACCAGCCGTCATACGTCATACGCCCCCAAGAACCCTGGGGACCATTTCACATTCAAACGTCAACTCCAATGTGAGCCAGTGCAACCCTCCCAGGTCCCCAGTTCCCTGGAATGACATGAGCTTAGTTCTTCCAAACACCTGCAGAGTGGAAGATGTCACCTCTCGATGAAAATCACCCCGGACAGATGGTAGCACCAACCCTAGCGGAGCGGCAGGCTTCAGGGAGAGTGAAACGAGTTGTCTAGCATCCCCTCCCATATCCCAAGTACTACTGGAGATGGCAGCTTGGGAATACCTGCAGAGGTGTGCCTGCATAACAAATAGGCTATCAAGCCAGGCTAATTGCTAGGATAGATATTTGCATATATGAATATGTTTAATGGGGATTCATAAAATTTTTCCCTGGTAGGTGGAGAAAGTAACAGCTCCTGCCATAGACACAAATGTGAGCATCAAAGAGCCCAATTAAAACTCAGAATTTTAAAAAACCATTAAAATGAGCCAAAATGAAATGAACTTTAAAGGACTAAAGGATGCAGATCTTCTAAGGGTCCCCAGTGACAAATAATTCCGGGGAAATCCTATTAATTAAAAACCACCACTCTGTGAAATGGCTGCCATTACAGCGAAGGTGGTTAATGTCCCATCCGCAGTACCTGAGTGGAGTACAGATCAGCTTCAAAAGCTGCGGCCATTTGGCAAGGGGAGGCTGTTCTTTCTGCTTCCAGAAACATTTAGGGCCCCAAAAAGGTGGACACCAAGGGGCCGGTGAGATGGCTCAGCGGCTTAAGCGACTGCCTGGCAAGCACAAGGGCCTGAGTTCGACTCCCAGAACCCACATATGAAAAAAGGGCCGGTGATATCATCGCTCAGCGGCACGGGCGCCTCCTGGCACGCGAGGTCCTGAGTTCGACCCCGGTACCCACAAAAAAAAAAAAAAATGTGGACACCAGCTACAACCTAAGTTTGCCTCTTGCTTGGCTGAAGATGAATAATGAACACAGGGAAGTTATGATAATCACATGTTGAAGTTGCAAGCGCTGTATTGCATTCCTGCCTCTCCTGAGAGCTACTGCGTTTACCTTCAAACAAGACAGTTGGTTCCGCTAAAGTCACGTGTGCCACAGCATCACAATTTTGAGGCATTGAAAAGTAGGTAAAATGACATCGCTGATTCGATTGTCTTGAGGGAGGGAACGAGCCCTGGGGGACAGGGTGCTTTCCACGGAGCACAGGAGCACAGGAGCACAGTGACAAACCGGGGCTTCGGTGCTCTTTCTACTGGTGGCAGCAAGGCACGGTCCTGTTTGTCTTTCACTTTTAGGAAGGGAAAGGTCACTGGAGGGAGTAAGAAAGTGACATGCACGTCCTTGGTCTCGGAATTTTCCAGTGACGGTCCTGCCTCATCCTGGTCTCTGCTGAGCTCAAGCAGGGTCCTCCCTCCCAGTGTGGGACCAAGAGCCATTCCGCCGGTGGCTCAGCGTCTCGGTCCCCTGTCCCTGGAGTCAGGGACGTGAGATAACACGCCTGAGACGACAGTTTTAAGAAGTTCTTGAAGTGGATGGAATCTAAACGGCATGTTAAAAACCCTCCTCGTGTCCTTTGACTGTCACAGTTCAGTTACCTGGGTCAGACTCCGCTGTGAAGTCACCGTGAGTCCCTCTCTCGGATGGCCCTGGCAGCAGTTCGATAGTTTTCTCTTGTCAAGGCCGTAAAGCCCAGGTTTCTTTGTGCCTCCAGCTGCACCTCTGCTCTCTGACCTCAGTTTTAAAAGTTCAGTTTTATTTCCATGTCCCCGTTGTCATCGGGCAGCAGACCCCGCAGGGGGACTTCCGGCCACATGGCCCCCGACTTGTTCCCGGGCAGATCTCCCTGTGCACCGGAGCTGACAGCACATTTTCTGTAGACAGAAAGCTGCATCAGACCAACCAGCCACCGCAGCAGTTATATTCCTCCCACAGTCAAGAGGGAAAGGTGCTTCGAAGGAGCCTCAAAGGAGGGCACGTGGCTTCGTTTTAAGGCTTCATTACAAAGACATCTTTGTCAACTTGTTCACTCATGTGAGTGTCTTATATGCGCTAAGACCAGGTCCCTCTCAGATCAAAAGGGGATACAGTTGTCCCTTGACACCCATGGGGCTGGGTTGGTTCGAGGATCTCCCTCCGATACCAATGCCTGTGATTTCTCAGCTGCCTCACATAAAATGGCATAATATTCACGTGCAGCCTGTTCACTTCCTCCCATAGACTTTAAATCATGTCGGGACCTATTATAATACCTAATACAATGTAAATGCTGTATAAATAGGTTTAAACTCTATCGTGTAGAGAATACGGACATAAAGTCTACATGTTCCAATCAGATGCAGTTTTTTGAGTATTTTTGATAAGCGGTTGGTTGAGTTGGTGGATGTGGACGTGAAAGGGTGACTTTCACCAACGTATCAGTAGCCATGGACACTGGTTGAGGGCCCCTCTGCCAGGCCCTGTCGTAGGCACCTTCCAGGAAGTGAGTAATGAGCTCTCTGGGAGGCCCTTTAAAATAGGTACCAGATTATTCAGCCACCTGAGTGGCAGCAGAGCTAGGATTCATCCTGAGCCATGTGACCCCAGGACCCCTCTGCGTGCTCTGACCCCTGCAAGTTGCTGCCCCCAGCCCACCTCCCACCTTGGAGGGGTCGCTGTGTGGTGAAGGAGGTCCTGTCTAATAGGTGCTCAGCGCGTCTCCTGCAAACATCATTCAGCAATGAGAGCTCCTGCTGGGAATCAAGAACCCAGGAGCTGTGAGAGGGAGGGGCTCCGGGACGGGAAAGGGGGTGGCTCTGATGGGGGGGCATCACTAGAGGAGGAAGGCCTGGAGCTGCTCAGCTGTCCTGGTATGGAAGGTGCCCATGTGGCCAACCCCAAACTCCATCCTTAGCCCTTTAGAGGGTTAGCCTTTGTCTTCCTTTGTTAGAAACAGGTGGAGAGCCACACCCCATGCCCAGGGGCCTAACCAACAGTCAGTTCTCATTGTCCTTTTACTCTTGGCTTAACGCTTTTCTTTGTTTGTTGTTTAATATACCTGTGCCATTCCAAGTTCTTTAGGAAATAGACAAATGATGAAAACACTCCCCAGAGATTGGGTGCTGGTCAGGGTGGGGGTACCACTACAGTGATGCTATTTGTGTTCTGATGGAGGCGGCCACAACCTGCCGTCTACTCGCCATGCACCAAATACGGACAGGCCTCAGGGTCTTGTGGGTGCCATAGTTTTTCTCTTCTTCTCTGACCATGTTTTGTTGTTCAGCTGTGACCTTGGAACACTCCCAGTCTTCCTCAGGCTCTTGAAGAGGCCGCTCTGATAAGATCAGCATTTAAAGTGAGGGCTTTGTGAGTATGGAACCAGACTTGAGTGCAGGGGAAGGGAGAAGCATTGTCCTTCACAAGGGCGTCAGGGGCTCTGCTGGCGACCACCAGAGCACAGCAGAAGAGCGCCTGTTCTCGGATGGCGCTGGGCGCTGAGCCTCGGTTACCACTGCCAGGGCCCGTGCGTGTCTTTCCAAGCCTGTGGGCTCGTGTTTGGACAGGAGCGCCAGCCAGGATTGCTGGGGGAGTGTATGCGAAGTATGGTCACAAAACACACTGAACATTTACATTTTTAAAAATTCACTACAGTAAAGGACACATTGCCATGAATCCCCCTCAAAATCGTCCCCCTCGCTGGGAACATGCTTATCTCACCATTCTTGCCACTTCCTGAGCGGTCCTGGAAGACCTCTTTCATGAACATCTTTAGTTGTGGTGTCGTGGCTGCCTGGAAGTTCTGAATTAATTCAAAACGTTTCATGGTCATTTTGACTTTGGGCAAGAGCCTTAGGTCACATGGTGCCAGATCCCGTGAACAAGGTGACGAGGACACCGAGTCATGTTTTTACGAGCTGCCTTTCCACGGAGCAGCACTTGGGAGCAGCGTTCACTGTATTTTTTATCACACCCCGTAAAGACACAGAAGAGAACTTTCAGAGCTGCTTCAGAAGGTAGCAAGGATGGCAGGAGAAGATTTTGAAAGCAAGGAGGAGGGCCGGTGATATAGCTCGGTGGCATAAACACTTGCCTGGCAAGCGCAAGGTCCTGAGTTCAGTTCCCAGTACCCACAAACAAACAAAAAAAAAAGAAAGCAAGCAAGGATGAATATTTTGAGGAGGGTTAATGGCAATGTGTCTTTCACTGTAATATTTGTTTTTATTTAAACACGCACCTTGGGCCGGTGAGATGGCTCAGCGGCATAAGCGCCTGCCTTGCAAGCGCGAGGGCCCGAGTTCGACTCCCGGATCCCACATACAAAAAAGGGGCCGGTGATATCGCTCAGCGGCACGGGTGCCTGTTGGCGCACGAGGTCCTGAGGTCGACCCCCCGGTACCCACCAAAAAAAAAAAAAAAAAAACACGCACCTTATCTTTGGATCGGCCCTTGTATAAGCTATTTAACATAGTGTTTCTGTTGCTACTTTCTCATATTCTGAAGTAGTCTGAGGTTTCATTTGACTTTCTCTGGAAGTCTCTCCTGAATGCAAAGTAGTTGTACATGTTTCTGTGGCTTAGAGATAGTTCGAGTGTGTCCCCCAAAAGCTCATGTCCTGGAAGCTTGGTGCCTGCTCTGGCCGTGGCAAGAGGTGGTGAGTCCTCGTGTGAGGTGACTTGGTCGCTAGGAACATCGACTTCAGAAGGGATTCTGGTCTCATGGAGTGAGTTTATTCTGAGCCTGAATCCCTTTCCAGCATCCAGTCACCATGCGATCTCTCCCTCTCGCGTCATTAACACCATGGTACCATCTGCTGTGTTGTGATGTAACCAGAGGGTCCTTCACCAGAGCCCAGAGAGATGGGGCTGCCTGATCTCGGACTTCCAGCCTGCAAAACTATGAACTAGATTAGTCTCTTTCCCTTATAAAGTACCCAACCTCCAGTATTTTATTACAGCAACAGAAAACAGATGAATATGTATGAGACCTCACCCAGAAACAAAATAAATTTATTTTTAATGATAGATAAATTCAGTGATAGACTGGTTATTATTCACAATGCAAAGTGGACTCCTAGCTGCTTTTTTTCTGGAAATAATGACAAAGATAGATGAGCTCCGTTACAGACATGACAAGAGCCAAGACCTAAGAGATGACTTGGTCAGGATCTGGAGGGGTGAGGGGCAGTGGGAAATTCAAAACAGATGTGTCTTAGTCCATGCTCTGTTTTATAACAAAATAGCTGAGACCAGGTAACAAGGTACCAGGAGTTTAAGAACAAGGCGAGGGCCCTCATGCTGCACCATAACATGGCAGAGGGCACTAATACCATTCTAGGGTCCCACCCACATCAATTCATCTAGTAACAATCATGTCATGAATTATACCACCAACATATGACTCTGGGAATTAATTTCCAAAACACGAACTTTGGAGCGTCGCATTCAAGCCGTACCAACACACTGAGCATATATTATTCTCTGTGCTGTCACTGTGCTACTCCCTGGGAACTCAGTGTGAGGCACAGTCCCCTTCCCCAGGTTACTTCTGAAGATTCCTCTAACAAATCACCAAGATGCCCATTCTCTTGGGGGCCAGTGGATGAGTCTTTGAGGTTAAGGAAATGAATGGCCCGCCCGATGTATAGAGTAAAGGGGTGACGCCTTGCAGTCTTTGCAGATGTTTCCTGCATTGCTCGGTGTCTCATGAATGAAGAAATGCTACTTGCCACCCTGTGAGGATACAGATCTGGTGTCCTAGTGGTAGTGGCTTCAGTGGCATCCCAGAAATGACTTGGATTTGTCTCAGTTGTGTTCCCTGGACCAAAGAGAAACATTTTTCTACATTGTGAAGTGAGAGGAACAAATGTATTTCATAGCCTCGTGGAATCTAAAGCTGGACTAGACCTTCAAGGTTGCCGAGTGTAAACTCCACTGTACAAATAGGGAATGCGAGCAGAGGGCGCATTAAGTAACCAGCTGCATATACACAGACAGTTGGGGCAGACGCAGGTGGCACCCTGCCCTGACAGCTGTTACCTTTAGTGCACCCCAAAAGTCACCAAAATGACTTAAATATTCTTAGCCATCTACTGATGATAGGTCTCTAATTGACCTGTAAAAGATCCTAAGCACATTTTGGGGACGGTCTTTCAGAGCTGACTTGAGGGAGAAGAGTGAGGTGTTTAGGTACAGGGTGGGGCAGCCCTAGACAGGTGCCTGGAGCCCCAGGCTTTGTGCAGTGACTGCCCCTGACTCCCTGGCAGAACCACTCTGCTGCTACTGAGTGCTTTTCTAGGATGCACTTCTGAGGAAGAGGTCTTTTGAAATGAATAACTGCAAACTATTATTCCATAAAGAAATAACTCCACAATTGCTGGTGAGAGTATGGTTTTTTATCATCAGGAATGTTGGTCTGAAGTTGTGTCTCTTGTCCTCATTCTGGCCTCTTATGAATTAAAAGCCTCTGTCAGGATGAACCTGAGGTCCCTGGGGGTAGAACGTGGCTTTCCCAGGTGCAAGGAGCTCCTTCCCGGGTCTCCGCCCAGCAGCACCTTCAGGCAGGTGTCTCCTCCAGCCCGTGACTGATGGACGGCCAACGCAACTGTCGCTCACACTTGAGTTCATTGCTTTGTGTCTCTCAGCAGAGTTCCACTCATTTCTGTCATGTTCTTTACCATGAATGTCCCTGGGCAGGCTTGGGGACGCAGCTCAACGCTTGGATGAGGAAAACACTGAGCAAGTCATGTAGAATGACCACTGCCCCGGGAAATGCCCCTCTTTGGCCCTGATGTCTAAAACAGCATAATTCAGCCTCCCCATCTTACCCTGTGACTGTTGTGAGAGTTAATTTTCATCGTGCAACTGTCTGCTGTTTCCTAAGTGCCTCAGAGCAAAAGCACTTAAAAGGGAGAGGAAAAGAAAAAAAAAAAAAAAATAGGAAATCAAATAGACTTATTACTGAAATGTTGCTCTTATCAAGGTGATATTTTGGCACTGAATTATTTTGAATCTGCTAAGTATCTGCACCTCTTTGTTCCCTCTTTCAGAATGCTAGAAGATGACCTTAAGCTAAGTAGCGATGAAGACGAGAGTGAACAGGTAAGATTTCTCTTGTGTATTGCCATCTTTGGGTGTGATGTGGGTACCACTGACCCTGTGGACTGGGCTGGGTGTGACCGGAGTCGTGGAAACTCTGAATTGTGCTGCTTTGTGCTCCTGGGCATTGCTTTGCTAATTACAAGCTTTTGTGCAGTCGGGCCAGTCTGTTAAAATATCTTGGCCTTCATTGCCTTTAAAACTTTAATTCTGAGATTATGACGGGGAAGCTGGCTAGGATCAGGCTTCTGAGAAACAGAGCCCCCTCCCTTTTTTTCTGGCAAAGCTCACTAGACTTCTAGAACTCAAACACGTGACCTTCACCTCATCCTTGTGCTGCAGGCAAGCTGTAACATTAAATATTGAAAAGTCTTATACAGATATTATTAACACGGAGAAAGCACAAACGCAGAGGAGAGCTAAAATGATGAATAAAAAATAATCACACGCAGCCTAGGCTGTTTGTCTTAAATGATAGATGCACTTGAAATATTCTCCCTTGCTGTTGATTTATCAGCTCGAGACATCAGTCAGGGATTATAACTACCCTTCTGATCAGTCAGTTAGGGTGAAAAAATATCCACTTAACATTCATCACTTTAACTTCTGCATTAAATGTTTGTGTTTTAAAGCAAGTTTGAAAACACTGAAGGCAGATTTTCCTACACTTCAGTTTCCTTTTTCTCATCACCTGCGCTGTACTTTGTCAAGTAGGGATAAACTACCTGGGTGACAAGACAACTCAGAGAGGTTTATTATGAGTCTTTTTTTACGTGCAATACAAAATACTGTACGTATGCCTCTCAGTTGAGTTCGGAATGCGAAACCTAATACAAAGGCATTGTGAAATGCTGACCACATTTCACTGTGAAATGAAAGACCACAATGATTCCTCACCTGGTGAGAGAGGCCAAGGCAGCAAGGCTGTGAGGGGGCTCAAAGAATCTGGAAACCAGGTTGGCAGGTGGAGAACACCCCGGAGAGGCAGGGTTGGTGGGGCAAGAAGGACTGTCTTGAGTTTTTTAGGGATTAACTTGCTCCTGCGTGGTCACACCAGGCATTCGGGTACCCACAACTCAGCAACCTTAGCAGAAAGGCAGAAGAGCTTCACTCCTGATTTTGGTTCCTCGTCTAAGAGATTAAAAGCAAATGATTTTATCCCTTTGTGTTTTATCTGATTGAGAGGTTCAGATTGGTATAGTATGGATGAAGTCATGTCAAATGTGTGAAGTGTGCATACTTTATATTGAAAGAGGAGTCACAGGGCCGGTGATATCGCTCAGCGGCACAAGCGCCTGCTGGCAAGTGTGAGGTCCTGAGGTCGATTCCAGGTACCCACATTAAAAAAAAAAAAAGCCTAATGATACCATATTTTTTTTTCTCTCTAAGACCAAAATAAGATCTTTCCCTCAAAAGAATGTAGCATGTACACACATGCGACACACGTACACACACTTCATTTTTCTTTTTCTGACATTGTGAGATCAGTGAACATTTATCATAAATGATTTCCCCTCACATAATCAGAATTTGTCCCTTACCCCAAAATCTTTCAAAAATTTAACACGTACTTCCCTGCCTCAATAAGCATAGCACACTAAGATGCTTAACCTTTCCTTACGTCACACCTGGTTGTCTTCGTGAGTATCGGCTTCGCTGGGTGGAACGCCCCCTCTAATAAAGAGATGGCCCCAGTCGCTTCAGGTTTCTGTGCCTGTCCGCCCTCCAGCCGGCAGCCCTGAACTCCTGTGCATTTGAACACCCCGTCTAACGCTGCCTCTCCTCCGCCCTGTGTGCTGAGAGATAGACAGCAATCGAGTTCAGGGATGAATCATAGACCACAGGAGCCTTCCTCCAGGGTTCAAATCCTGGCTCTGCTACTTCGTAGCTTTGCAGCTTTGGTCTGGCCCCCAACTGCTCTGTGCTTCAGGGCTCCATTTGGAAACTGGAATCAATGTTAGATCCCCAAACCTGCCACTTCCTCAGAATCTAAGGTCACCTGACACCTTCAGGTCACTAGATCCAGTAGGCAAGATTTGCTTGCTTTTTATTGTTTATAAAAATGATAAAAATCAGTTGGACATGGTGGTATGTGCCTACAATGCCAGCTACTCAAGAGGCTGAGGCAGGAGGATCACGTGAAACCAGGATTTCCAGACTAGCCTGGGCAACACAGCGAGATCTCATCCCAAAATTAATTAATTAATTTGTGAACAATAAAATTGAATAAAATATACATAAAGAAAAGTACATGTACTGGAAGTATACAATTTGTTAAATATTCATAAAACAAACAGCCATGTAACCAGCACTCAGATCGAGAGACAGACATGAACAGCCTCCCCCAGTCACCAGCCTCCAGAAGAATAATCGGTCTCCTGTGTTCTAACACCGCAGAGTTATTTTGTTCATTTTTGACCTTTATATCAGTGGGATCATAAAGCATGTACTCTTTGTGTCTGGCTTCCTTTGTTTTTTGGGGTTTTTGTTTTTGTTTTGTTTTTGGTACCAGGAATCAAACTCAGGACCTCGTGCTTGCCAGGCAGGCTCTGTGCCACTGAACTATATCACCGGCCCTGTGTCTGGCTTCTTTTATGCAAACATGATTTGCGGGATTCACCCATGTTCATGTAGTTGAAGTCGTTCATTTTCATTGCTGTATTGTATTCCATTGTGCACATAGACCATAATTTATCTATTCCACTACTGGTGGCCAGGGGCACTTTTTGAGCTATTAGAACAGTGCTGTTATCAGCATTCTTCTGTGGCTCTTTTATTGGCACATGGAAACACTTCTGTTGTGTCTGTACCCAAATGTATAAATGCTGGCAACATTGGTAGATCATCCCAAACTATTGTCCAAACTATTGTACCAGTGGACATTCCCACCAGCAATGGAGGAGAATTTCCATTGTTACCCATCATCCCAGCCACTCTTCTTTTGGATTTTACAAGCTATATGGGTCTTAAGTTTTCTATTTTGCACTGTCTCGGTCTAACTTTGATATTGTAGTAATGCTAGCCTTATAAGATAATTGGGAGGTATCCCCAGCTCGTCTCTTTTCCTGAAGATGTTTCGTGAAAATTGATGTTAATTCATCTTTGGAAGAATTTTCCAGTGAAACCATGCAGGCTTGGAAATTTTTTAAATTTACAAATTCTATCTCCTTAATTGTTTTAGAACTACTCAGACCATCTATTGTAATATGCGCTCTTCAAGTAATCAACCTATCCATATTTATGCATATAGATTTGTCCCCATTGTTCCTTTATTGTCCTTTTGATGCCTGCAGAATCTGGACTGATAGCCTCTGTTGCATTTCTGATTCTCGTCATTTGCCTGCCTACTCTTTCTTTCTTTCTTTTTTATCAGTCTTACTAGAAATTTATTGACTAAATTGTTTGGACTAGCTTTTGGGTTCATTGCTATTCTTTATACAGTGGAGCCTAGGTTCATGAACTTAATTCTTTCATGATTCTGGTCATAGAATTCATTCCACAAATTAAGTTTGTGAACTTAAGTAACACTGTATAATTTTTCTATTTTCAATTTCACTGTTTTCTTATCTTTATCTTTTTTTTTTTTCTTTCTTTCTTTGGGCACATACTTTGCTCTATTTCTCATTTGTCAAAGAAGTGTAGATTACTGGTTGGAAACATGTCCTCTTTTACAATGTAAGCATTTAATGCTACACATTTCATTCTCAACGCTACTGTAGCTTTATCTCACAAATTTTGACCTGTTGTGTTTTTGCTGCCAGTCAGTTAAATGAGACTTCTTTGATTCATGGATTATGTATAAGTGTATTGTTTGATTTCCAAGTGTACAGAAAACTTCTTTAATCTTACTTTTATTAGTTTCTAGTTTCAGTCCATGATGGTCAAAGAACATATTCTGTATGATTTCAATTGATAGAAATTCGTTGAGGATTTTTTTTACAAGGTCTGCATTGGTATGTGTTTTATAGCACTTGAAAGAATGTGAATTCTGCTGGGTTTGGGGAGGAGTGTTAAATATTATTAATTAATTTATAACATAAGTTAATATTTATGAAATAAATATTAATTATGTCACGTTTGATGTTTTGAGTCTTCTATATATTTTCTGACTTTCTGCCTATTTACTCTGTCAATTGCTGAGAGAGTAATAATTGTGGATTTATTTCTCCTTTCTATTCCGCCAGTTTTTTCACTTCATGTATTTTACAGCTCTGTTATTTGGTACATATGCACTCAGGATTGCTATGTCCTGGTAGATTGACTCTTTTATCATTTTGTAATGTCTCAATCTAGCTCTGGTCATTTTTTTTCCTCTGAAGTCTCCTTTTTCTGATATCAGTAGAGATACTCTTGCTTTCTTTTGACTAATGCTTGCATATTATAGCTTTTTTCATTCTTTTACTTTCAAACTACCTATGTTGTTATATTTGAAGTATATAACAACATATATTCATCATATCTTTGTCCACTCTGCCCATTTCTGCTTTTTTTTTTTTTTTTTTTGTGGGTACTGGGGGTCAACCTCAGGACCTCGCGTGCCAGCAGGCACCCGTGCTGCTGAGTGATATCACCGGCCCCTTTTTTCATATGTGGGTTCTGGGAGTTGAACTCGGGCCCTCACGCTTGCCAGGCAGGCGCTTATGCCACTGAGCCATCTCACGGCCCCCACTTCTGCATTTTAATTGATATATTTAGACCATTTACATTTAATGCAATTCTTGATATCTTAAGACTCAAGTCTGCCACTTTGGTTTCTTGTTTTGTTTTCTGTTCTCTTTGCTTTTTCATTTGTATTTACTGTTTTCCTGTGGATCCCTTTAACATTTTGAAAAATTCCATTTTGATTTATCTATAATGTTTTTGTATGTATTCCTTTGTATAGCTTTTGTAGGTATTACATTATACAGAAAAACATTAACAGTTCACCAGTGTGGTTATTTTGTAAGTTTTCTCCTTTAAATTCCTATAATTACTTCCATCACAGACTTGATAACAGTGGATCATATGGAATTTAGTTTTCTCTCTTCTCAAGTGAACAACCTGAATCTTCTTCCGTATCTTATTCATCTTCATGTTCCTAGTGCATACCATGGCTGAATACCTTCTAATAAGAAAGACTAATTTTCTTACTACCTCATCCATACTCTATTTTTATCTTCATTCATCCTCCTGCTTCTCTCCTGTGACAAGAGGACTCTGTCCTGCTCCTATTAAAAGTCTGTCCCAGTTACTCAGGGATTTGTTCTTGCGCTTCCTTTATGCTCTGCCTCTCCACCAGAACGATTCCCCCTGACTCACCAATGATCTCCATGGAGATCTCTTTCCAGTCCCTTGTCTTAACACACTGATAGCATTGAGAGCTCTTGCTCACACCATCCTTAAAGGAGTCTTAACGCTGTACTCTTCTGGTCTGTTTCCTGCCCTCTGGCTATTTCTTCTCAGGATCTTTTGCTGAGCGCTCTTTCTCTACCCACTCTTGACTGCTGGAACTTTTCAGTATTCATCCCTGACTTTTTTTCTCCAGTCCCGCTCTTTCTGGATGATCTCATTCCTTCCAGTGACCTTCAATTTTTATATGCTGGCAATTTCTGGTGTTGTAGCCTCAACTCAGAACTCTCTTCTGAACCACAGACCTACTTGACTTTTCCACTTGGATGTCTCAAAGCATTTCAAAGTCAGTCTGTGCCAAACTGAACTTCTGCTCTTTGCCACCCCTTCTGCCCAGGCACACAAATATGCTCTTCTCGCAAATATTCCCATTTCCAAAGCTGGCACTGCCAGATGCCCAACTGTTCAGGCCCAGAAACACAAGATTCATCGTGACAACTCCCTGTTCCTCTCTCAAATATCCATTTCAACTCTACATCCTATTAATTCAACCTCCCAAATTAAATATTAGTTCATCTACCTCTTTCTATCCTAGCTCGCCTAAATCAGTCTGGTATAAACCATCATGTTGCTGTTTCCCACCCGCTGTAAGACAGTCTTCTCTCAGTAATCTTTTAAAAATGTGAATCAAATCAAGTCATTCCTTAGTCTATACTCTTAAGTGGCTTTCCCCTTTCACTTGGAATAAAATGCAGGTCCTGTAGTGAGGCCATCACTGCCCTGGACAGTCTGGTTTTGTCCAAGTCTTCCTTCTCTTCGAGTTCACTCACAGCACTTCAGCCATGTGGACCTTCACTGGATTCTCCACCAAGCCAAGCTTAGCTGCCTTTGGGCTTTCATGGGCCTTCGCTGTCTCGGTTTTTGCTGGGTTAACATCTGCTCATCTTGGAGAGCAGCGTAATTGTACATCCTCAGGGAGCCCTCCTCCTTGCTTAAATGAGATCCCTGATGCATCCCTCTCACAGTAGCTTTAATCTTTCTCCTACATCTCATAGTTTTAGTTGCATATAGTAGTATATGCTTATCTTTAAAATATCGACCTCTTCCACCTAAACTGGATGGCAGAGACTTTGGCACAGGAGAAATGCTAAATATTTGTAGAATGGATCCATGAATAAGTGCACAGTGTTGCATTGAATTGGAAGTATTTCCTGCTCTCTGGAGTGAAGCATCAAAGGTGACATTTGCCCTACCATTATTTCTTTCACTGAACACTATGACTTTTCAAATCAGTCTTACCCAAATACCAAAGGACAGAAAGGACAAAAACGTGAGATTCAAGATCATAAATCAGCTAGATAAGTCCACAAATAATCCGCTTAACTGGGGAGAAAACATCTATCCAATCTCCATGGAAATGCCTATAGCTGCTTCTTACGCATGCTCACATCAAGCCATATTGAGGTTAAAGTTTACAAGTTATCTCAAACAGAAGTTTCCAAAACCAAGAGAATGTGTATCTCCACTACCTTCCCTTTCAAAAAAATAACAGAATTTTGATTATTGCCTCTTAGAGCTGGGGCTGTGACAATATTTACTTAGAAAGTTTGCAAATATCACTGAAATGGAATGATTGCTTCCACAGTTCCTATACTTGATGAGATTCAAACTGGAAATAGCACAAAAGATTTGAGATCACTTTTCTCGTTTGAGTGAATGGGGGATATGCGACAGAGGTAGCAGATTTGTTGGATCTCCTTTCTGTAACTCTTAGTTTCACAATTTCAAAAGCCAGTGGTTCCATGGAAGCATGTGATAGAATTAGAAGACTTAAAGCAAAAAATGATTCCTGAAGGCACTCAACCTTAAAGGAATTTTTTAATGGATTTGGAGGGGAGAAATGAATGGTACCGTATGCCTTCCCATTTGGTCAAAAAGATGAGCTCTGCCTCTCAAGGCAGAGAAAACTTGGGAGCTTAGACATAGCCAATACCTAGATGGAATCATTATGACTAAGGCATGAGGAAAGAGACACATGATTAAGATTTTAAGCAGCAGCAGCCGAGATAGTGTCCACTGCCAGCAGTGTTTCCAAGATGACAAATGCAAGGGTTAGAGAGAATAAGGGAACTGGCACCCAAATTGAATGGCCACAGCCATGCCTTCAGCTTCCAGTAATTACGTTATCCACACATATTGAGCATTCTTTTCATTTTAATTATATAAATGCATTTTTCTTTTTAAACGAGCGTGGTTTATCCACTTAAAAACTGACTATTTTAATTTCACAGGCAGCTATCTTTGGATATAATCTGTAGAGGGGAATTTCCCTATTGGCCTAATTTACTTCTTGCACAATGAAAGAAAGTTACCTTTTAATCCCCAATCAATATTTAGAGAGCATACAATTAATTTAATAGCTATCTGGGTCATTAACATAAATCTGCAAGCTAAAGAGCCAATTATTTTCTTATTTATAATGCATAGAGTAATAATCACATCTGTCAAAAAGAATCCAAAGCCTTACTGCCTCAAGATGTCAAGACTGGAGGTGAGGCTGCTCTGAGCCCCAAATTGCAGTTCTGGTTGGATTTTGTTTCCTTGGGATTCTTAAGGAGAGGCCAAAGAAACTCCCCATCTCAATTCTCTGTTCTTCGCCATAGAGGTTGCCGGCTGACTCATACCAGCTTTTGGGTGTGCTATCCAAAGCAGATTGCCAATTGTAACGGGAGCCCTTCGTTTTTTCCCTTGTTCCTTTTTAGTATGACAATTGCATAACAGAAAGCAGAGCTTTTGAAACAGAACCTCTAACGCCACTGACAGTGTCTGTCAGTCACTGACCACACAAATTAGCTGAATACAATGCAGGCGTGGAATAAAAACATAGGCGGTTTTTGCAACCCAAATCTACTTCCCTAGGTGCATTTTTCTTCTCAGGATCAGCATGGTTGATGCTGAAGTTCTTGGCCTATGAAAATTTATTACCCACAGAGTCGATCTGCATTCAGGCAGCCAAGTCTGAATAAATAGAGTCATTGTGCTTGTCGGGGATTTGTGGCCAGAGTTCATCCCATCAGCGTGACATTCACATCCCGGGAGATTCATAAAAGCCAACACCCTGGTATGTGCACTTGAATCCTGCCAAAATTGTGCAGAATTATATAAACAGAAGTTGAAGCAGTAATCAGGACCAGGTTTGGGGGGCAAGGCTTTAAAAATCAAGTTTCTCCTCCATGAGAAATGAACTGTGCTGTTGATATTATTTGTAGCCAAGCAAGAGCTAGACAGTTTTTACATAAATCGTTCTGAGAATAGCCTTGAATACCTACTAAGCACCAAACACCCATGCAAGATGCTGGCTTGTTGGTCTGGAATGATTTGCACATTAATTATATATTTTGTGATAATTTAACCACAAAAATTTTAAGTATACTTTCAATGCCAGAAAATGCTTTGCCCTAAATGACTGTAGAAAAAAGTATATATTCCTTATATTAAACCTAATAGCAACATTGGGAAGAAAAGTAGTGTATGTTTTTATTTTTAGTCTTGCATTAATCTTATACCCAGCTAGATATTCAATTTGATCTACTGATGAATTGGTTTCTTTTTAATATGGAAATATAAGAATAACAATAACTGGAAACTGCTGCCAGTTAGGTCTTTATTATCTGTCTAGGAAGTAATCACATATTTGAACCTTCATTCACAATTCATGAGACTTAAATGGTTAGCAGGAGGGTTTACTTGTTTAATAGACCTAGAGTAACTGTGTTTTGTTTTGTTTTGTTTGTGGGTACCGGGGGTCGAACTCAGGACCTCACGCGCCAGCAGGCGCCCGTGCCACTGAGCAATATCACCAGCCCTTTTTTCTTATGTGGGTACCGGGAGTGAAACTCAGGACCTCGCGCTTGCCAGGCTGGCACTTATGCCACTGAGCTATCTCACTGGCCCGAGTAACTGTGTTTTATAAATAAAATTTTACTGTCACCAGAAGCAAATGAACATTAATTGCATCATGCCACTCTTTATAAATATTTGTGATAAGCACAAGCATAAGTTCATATATGCACCCAAAAAATTGTCTTTTTATGGCTATAGTTTCCAAAACTGAAATGGTCAACCAACTTAAGTGACACTGAGCACAGATGTACAAAGTCCCTTAAACACTGTTTCCTCAAATATATTTTAAGATGTCCTCCTAGAGACCCAATTGAGATATATGTAAGTTTATTTGTGTCCAACCAGCCTGGGCCATAAGACCTGCCTAATTTCTGCCTGAGGACCCTGGATGGAAATCTATAAAATGAGAAAATTATATAAAAATTAAAAGACGATCCAGTAAATTTGGATGAACATACAATTAACACCAAAAATGGGGAACGGTGGTCTTTGTTCATTGCAGAATTCATAGCAGGAGCTGCATTTTTGAGACTAAGCCAAGGTTTTGTTAATGGAGGATATCAGCGGTGCCCACCCAGACTCTTTCAGAGAGGAGGAGAGGGGCCGTGTAGCGTGGTCGAGAGGCACGCACTTCTCCCGCAGCTTCCCACGGGGCCTGCTGGTTGGCAGAGGAAGTGGGATTCTCCCTCCGGAGCACATTCCCGTTTAACTCGAAGGCACGGCCCTTTATCCTGTGACTGCGATGGGATTTTTGTCTTCAATAGCTTGTTGAGAAGTGTCACCATTCAAGAGAGGCTGCTCCTTAGGGTATTTGCTATCACCCCTCTCCAGGCTCGGGTGGCATCTGACAGTCAAGGACCCACCTGCAGTCATCCAGGTGCCTGGTCCAGATATGCAGTGGGACAGTGTCATTTTTATTGTTTTTCCAAATCTTCTCAAAGTGGGGCTGTTTATCTCCGAAGCACAGCTTTTCTCAGGAGGCCCCTTAGCCCGTTGCTTCGATGTGGAGGAAACTCAGTCATGGTCATTCAAGGCCTCTTGGCACTTCTCAGTCCCATCCTGTCCGCCTCTGCAGCCGACAGGTCATGCTGAGAGAAACGAGACCAGTTTTAAGAAACGCATCAGACAGTTGCAAAAAAGTCAGATCGCAGACGTGGTTGTCTCCACACTTGAGAAGTGCAAGGTCAACCTTCACTTCGTTCTTAAAAGTTCAGGGCTGCTCATGAAGAGTGGAGGGGATGGCGCGTGGCACGTGGTAGCACTTTCACAGGTAAACTTATAAGGAGCGTTCGTTTGAGAGGTGAAAATCCTAACCCCAATAATAATGAAGGTTCCACTTTCTCTTGTATAATTGATTTACAGAGTACAATTAGAAGAATCTTTCCTAAGCATTACAAACCTATTTTTACCTTTGAATATTGCTATTTTGTCTGAGGAGAAAAGGTTTAAATGACGCAAAAAAACCAGACTTAGATTGAATGATCAAGTACAGGTTTTTTAACAAAACTGCCGAAGCATATGTGTTACTTTCATTTCATCTTTATGTGAAAAACAATGTCACATCTGCATTAAACAGTGTGGGGCGCTAGCTACATGCATAATCATCAACCACCCACAAAGGCCCCATAGAAAATGTTGGGAATTCTACCAAATCATGAATTCTACCAAAGGACTTTTTTCTTAAAAGGCTCCAAAGAGCTTTGGCAAACACAACAAAGTGGGAAATGGCTAATCCTAGAATCCACCTGCTGGACCAAAAATGACAGTCATAAAGTTGATTTATAGAAGTAGATAGAATAGTGGTTAGCAGAGCCTGGTTACAGGGATAGGGAGGGTTTGGAGGGAGGAAGGAGGCTGGTTAGCACCTGTAAGTGCAGTTGGAAAGGAGGAATAACTTCTCATGCCTGTAGCACCGTAGGATAACTATAGCTGACAACAATTAATTGCATGTTTCAAGAGTGTTAGTAAAGAGGACTTTTAATGTTTCAAACACACACAAAAAAAGATAAATGTTTGAGGTGATGGAAATGATCAGTACACACCGTGCATACACATCAGAGTGTCACACTGCTCCCCATAAATGTGTATAATTATTGGGTAGCAATTAAAAATTTTAAATATATGTTAAGATGGGAGTCAGTAGTGGGCTGTCACTGCTTGGGCCTTGCACAGGATCTGGCTGCATTAAAATTGCCCTGTGAGATGAATTCCACAGGGCAGGCGGGTGACCAAAGGCCAGATGAGCAGGCCACCAAGCCAGGGTGGGAGCTGCGGGACTGTCACTGCGTTCGTCTGGCAGTGAGACTGGGCTGTGATTCAGGGACTCCTGCACACATGTCCTCATGTGCTAGGGCACTGGCTCTGCTGCCCAAAGAACCAGAAGGACCAGCTAGTCTGGACTGGCTAAGAACTACATTGGCATCACCTTTATACAAAGCTTCAACACAATGGATACGACCATCCTATAACGGTCACAGTGTTGAGTCTAACCAAGCCAGAACTGTCTCAGAGGACACCGAAGGCGATACTGAGAGAACTGAGCATTTATTAGCAGTGATTTATTTTGTTTCTTTGCCCTAAAAGTGTATGCCACAGACTCCTAGGAAACAAACTTGTCCATCCCATTAAGACCTAGAGGCCAAGGAGCCATACAGAGGATGAATTAACACCAGTCTTTGACCGGTACCCCAGTGTCATTGTCCCTACTCCAAATTTAACCTTTCACTCCCAAGAAGCAGGAATTTCAAGGCACATGCTACTTACAGTCTCCCTCCCAGAAGCTCAGCTGGCATTAAGTATGAGGGCTACTCTTGTATGTTTGCTATTACTTTGAAATTATAAATATATACCCAAGCGCATGCATGCATCCCCTTCTTCCCTCCCTCTTTCCAAAAAGCCTCAGTTGCCTTGCCAGGGCTCTGTCCCAGAATGCAGAGCTTTCTGCCACCCGCATGAGAGCTCTGGGCAGCTCTGAGGAGGTGAGCACAGATGCGCCCCCTGGCCTGTGACTCCTCAGTGGTCTTTGCTTTACCCAGACATTGAGCCTGAGGCTCTTCTTCCTGTACACTGACATGGTCAGTCTCCAGGTAGGAGGTATTCTTGCCCAGGGGTTTCCGGAAGTCTGAAATTAACAGTATGCTTCTGCCTGTGAGTCTGTTGAGGAGAGGAGATCAGTCCAGAAACCTAAAGCCTTCCCACCCCTTGGCAGACACCTTAGGGATGACGCCATACTTCCTCCTTGTTGGCAGCCACCTGGTCCTCTGCTGACTGAGACTGGCAGGCCTCAAATCACGTCTGGTCTCCTTCCCTTTCACTCTCCAGCCGAAGTCCCCCACGAGGCCGAGCAGGATGGGACTGGTCCCATTTCTTACTGGCTCTGCTCTCGAAAGTCTGGGGATGGTGACCACTTTTGGTCTCCTCTGCTGCTCAGTTTTTCCTGGTTATGTGATGAGATTTCTTTATAATTTTTATTATTTTGGAGACAGGGTCTTGCTATGTAGTTCAGGGTGGCCTTGAACCCATGATATAACCCAGGCTGGCCTTGAACTCCTGCCTCAGGCTCCCAAGTGCTGGGATTACAGGTGTGCTCCACCACACCCAGATCATTTGATGAGATTTCTAAGGGGAGGGGTTTAAGACAATTGCATTTCTTTTGGAAGGGGCACCTTTAGTCAGATAAGGGAACTTCAGGGAGAGCCCCTCTCTGTACCTGAGGTGGGAAAGAATGGGACGGTGAAGATTCCCAGGCCTGCAGAGGCTGCCCAGCCTCCTTTTATCCCAGTATGTCGGAGGTGCACACTTTGAGGCATTGTTTCTGAGCCCCTACACCTCCTATATCCCGGGCATTCCATGGTGGCAGAAGCCTCTTGGGCCCGGAAGAGCTGGAGCTTTGGAGCAGAGATGGCCACAATGTGGATGTCACAAGTAGTTCCTGGTGTATTGCTAGGGGGTGACGTGCCCTTGAAATGCTCAACAAAAGCAACTGTGCCTCTGTTTATCCCACTGGGAAGATTAGGATCTTCACTGACAATATGACCTCAACCAAGGTCCCCAAATCAGTCAGTTGGTAACAGGATCCAACTTAGCAGGTAATGCCCTCTAGACAAACTTCAGGTGTTAATCAGCAAGTCCTCAATAAATTATCAAATTCCTAAACAGATCTAAGGAATCTAGTGTAGGTGAGTAAAACTAGTCAAACTTTCTTTGAAGAGGAAAGTACGCCCTAGTTTTTAACAAAAGTAAAACAGAGAAAGAGGAATATCAAACCCTGGGAAAAATGTATTTCAGCAAACATCTTATATGAGAGATAGTAGCAAACTGTAGTATTTGTCACCTACAGAAATTCCCTGATCACATTGTGTACGTACTGTCAGGGGCGGGGAAACGCCTGCTGATGGAGAAGGACCTCTGCCTTCAGTGATCTTCTGAGGAATGTGAGGAGCCCAAACTCAAATTGTTACACAACAGATGGCAAGCCCCAGGGATGAGCAGGACCCAGGGCTAACCCGTGTTGCAGAGCTAGAATTTGGGAAGATCAATAGAAGTTCAGAGCTCAAGGGACATTTAGTAAAAGGATGAGCCAGACCTGTGAGCACAGGCTGGTCCGCACAGAGGGAGGAGTAGTTGGAAAGAGCCAGAAACCTTGTAAGCACTGGACTGACTTAACAAGACACCAAAAACTGAAGCAAGTTGTCCTCTGCTGACCCCTTCTGCTCTCTGCTTCTTTGTTGACAAGTTCCTCCACCCCTGAAACGCTGCCTTCTCCCTGTGATCTTACTCAATGCGGGCTTTATAAATAGCAAGCAATACTTGCACAGAGCAGGCTTTATCAGAGCGGCCAGACAGCCCAGGGTGCCCAGAGAAACCAGGTTTTCTCTTCCTGTCTCCGACTCCCATCTGGTTAGCATCCCCTTTCACTCTCAAATATGTCCTTACTTAGATGATACATTATATTGTCACTGCTGACTCTGCCTGACCCCCGCAGAGAACAGGATGAGGTCAAAGTCTACTGAACAAAATTCTCCTTTCAGAGCATTTCTAGGAATCTGAAAATGCAAAGTACCTATAATTACAGACAGAAAAATAAAGAGGAGTGAGCATTTTTCCTTTGTCTGGCAAATATTAAAAGGGTTGTAAAATGCTAAACGGAACTATACAACATACAAAGTAAAGAGATGCATCAACCAGACTGAAATGAAAAACAGTGGCATACAAGTGATAATAATGAAACATAGCATTTGTTAATAGACGGAGAATATTAAACAGGGGAAAAATTAATAAATGCAAGTCTCAATTTGACAAAGAAGAGCAAGCAAAAGGTAAGGTCCTTACCGGTAAAGATATGTGACTGGATTCAGATTTCACAGCAAGCTTCAGTTAACAGCAAAACATGAATGAACTAAGCTTAGCCGAGGTGACAGTCACTCAATTACAGATGGTCCTCATTGGATGACAGTTTAATTTAGAACTTGGCTTTTACTTTACAATGGTGTGAAAGCCACATTTATTTGGTAAAAACTACTTCATGTTTTGAAATTTGGCCATGGTTCGGTCTTCTCTCAGGATGCTGGGCAGCAAAGCAGCAGCCAGCTGGAGTCCCCAGTTGCTGTAGAGCCACATAGCGAAGCCACCAGCAATCCACAGTGACAGTGCTGCTAGGCTGTGCTGTCCTACAGGTCAGGTGTATTCAGTGTATTCTTGGCATAGGACATTTTCAACTTAAGATGGATTTATCATGCCAGACGTGGTGGCGCACACCTATAATTCCAGCACTCTGGGAAGCTGAGGCTGGCAGATCACAAGTTCAGGCCCATCCTGGGAACTTAATGACTTAGTGAGACCCTGTCTCAAATAAAGGGGGCCAGGATGCAGCTCAGTGAGAAGTGCTGGATTCAATCCCCAGCCTTGAAAAAAATACATGAAAAGGGTGGGTTTATCAAGACATTACATCTGGCAAAATATGTATAAACCATCGTACCACCAGTGAAAAGTGATTAAAATCACTGCTGCAGAACTACCTTATTTATCATCGATTCAGTCGACCCAAGACTGTTGACCATAAGCATGGGGGTTAGCACATCTGGAGTGAAAACAAGAGCTATTCCAACCAGTTGAATCCTTCTTCTCTTAGAACAATAGCAAAGCCGGGCATGGTGGCGCATGCCTGTAATCCCAGCACTCGGGAGGGAGGCAGGAGGATTGCTGTGAGTTCGAGGCCAGCCTGGGCTACAAAGTGAGTTCAAGGCCAGCCTGAACTGCATAATGAGACCCTGTCTCAAAAAGACAAAAAAAAAAAAAAAAAGAATAGCAAAATATAGACCCAGAAACCTCCAGCCATATATGTATCCTTTTCATGACTGTTACTGCTGGTTTTTACTTAACTGGCATTTAACAGCTTCCATCCCATGTTTCCAACTATCAACTGTCCACACTCGAACACTGCACAGGCAACCCCAACTGCACACACCCAAAGCTGACCCCACCTTTCCCTCACCCGGCTCTGTCCCTGTCCGCACTGCTCACGGCGCTGCACCCCAAGGATCTCTTGCAATTCTTCAGCTGGGCCAGGATCTAAGCCTGCTTCCAGCTTTGTCTTGAACTCTTCCCCGTCTGGAGCCTGTCCTCCCTCACCCACCCCCATTTCTCTGATTCCCAGTAACTCGTCTTTCTTTCATGTCTTAGCCCTGCTATTCCTTACTTAACGAGCCTCCCTTAACCATTCATCGCTCCATTATTCCCTGTCCAGCCATAGGACAGTTGTGTGTGTGGAACATGTTGTGTCTGCCCCACCTCTAGGCTCTGAGCAAGGGATGGCACAGCCTTTGTCTGTTTTGACCGTCACCTAAGCCAAGTGCAGAGCCTGCACATAGTGGGTTCCAAGCCCAGTGCCTGCACATAGTGGGTTGTTCCGATGGACCTCTACAACCATCCAGGTGTTAGTTCTGTCTCCATCAAGTAAAAAATTGGACCACTCTGGGATCCCTCTGAATTTCAGCATCTTCCTTTTGTTTTACTCCCCACTCCAATAATATCCATGAACATGTGCTGTGCTCAGTTACCATAAGGGCATTTCATTTCCTCTTTGATTTCCCTTCAGTAAAGACTGTGACTTGTAATTCATTTAGCATACATTGAAACCTGAATATCTACTGATTATGTTTCCAAGCACCAAACTTGTTATAATAAAGACAGAGAAAAGATGTCATCTCTCGAGGAGAGCCTGAAAAAGTACTGTTTCTGGCAGAAAACTTGTTTCGTCTCATAGACTTGAGCTTCAGAGTCATTCATGAATGAGAAATGAACTCAAGAAAGATCGATGAAGCATTCTCTTAACCCTCTCAACTGATTCTACTGAGAACTAAGTAACAGGAAAGTTGCAAGGGAGAGTTGACGAGGGATTTAGAAAAAGAAATGGTTGCTGTAACATACGACTCTTGAAGAAATGAAGGAATGAAATTGGGTGATTCATCTAGTTTAGAGTGAGTAGTTTCTCAGGCTTCAACCTTGAGTCACCTAAGTCATTTTTTTCTTGGCTATTTAGCTCCAATGTTTATTTCTTTTGTTATTTTCCAGTAGTAAAATAAAATAGCATTCAAACGCCAAATTTTTTTAAGGAGAGAAGGCAGAAAAATATCTTGGTGGTCTTTCCTTGGCATATGACATACAATTTTAATCAAATGCCATAAGTTTTTTTTTTCCTCAAGGAATTATATTAAAATGTTTAACATATTCTCATCTGCTTTCTTAGTGGATGATGTACTGTCCTCTATAAAGTTTTTAATGATGGAGAATAACTGCAAATTAAATAGCACAGTCAAAATCAGGCCTTAAACAAAAGGCAGTGGGGGGGGGGGGTTGGTGTTGTGTGTGGTGGCACATCGTGTGGCCAGATTGGGAAAGTGGAAAATCAGAAAGACTTTGCTTGGTGGCTGGTGGGGCAGTCGGTCTCTGAGCCCCCACGGAGCTCCTGGTCTCAGCGTCACATGGACCTGACAAAAGAAATCAGCCCTGGGTCCACGCTCAGAGCCAGATCCTGTTAGTAATGTCGCCAGCATCAGTCCTGCAGAGTCGTTCTGGGTGGCCGCTGTACCATCCCCTGGGGTGCATCATTCCGAGGCCCCACCCATGGTGGTTGAGCTGCAGAGATTCTTGAGTTTTGTCCATTTGTTTTGCTTTTGCCTTTTAAATCATTTTCTCGACGATTCCACATCACGTGCAGTTTCCCTATCATAAAAGTCAGCAGGAAAAATATTTGGAGGCAGCAAAAAGTCAATAGACTTGGCCGACCCTGGTCTATTTCCATGGCCAGGGGGAAACTCAGATGCCTTGCTGGAGGTTTTTATTGAACTTTTAGTCAAATCTCTTATGATTTCTGTTATTGCAGGAAGAGCCCACCTCCCATGCCTCCTGCGGAGATGATGTTAAGAACCCACGCTAACCATACGTCCCACCTTCCTTTGGGGGCATTCTCTATAGTACCGGTGTATTTGACCAGAGTCAAAACTAGAGAGTTAAAGTTCTTTTCAAGTGTCACTACCAGAAGCAAAAGCTGTCTTCCTGAGTAAAAGGAGGACCTTTTAGGGGACAAGCCTGTAACAAAACGGTGGCCAGCACGCTCCTGGGCTGGCTCTGAGAGAGACACAGGTGCTCTGAGGGACCTCTGAGCACCTGCTCAGGCTTCTCTCCCCCTTCCCTCTGCCCCAGGTGTCCTCATCGAGCTCTGCAGACCACTCCTTTCTCTCTTGAACTAATTCTGTGACACTGGAGCCTTAACTCACTGGGACTTGGAGAACAAGGACAGGAAATAGGAATGCCTCTGTTGTCCACAATCACATGGACATTGGCTGACCGGCTCCTTCCGCATCCCATCCAGTGGAGGGCCACACTGAAGGTCCATAATAAATGAGTGGTGAAATCTGTCCCAGACGTAATCCTCAGTCCAAACAATTGACATGGAACAGCAGAGGCACCCCACTCAGTTCCACGGGTCCCCCATTTGAGAACCACTACTAGAGGCTGGACAGGCCCTTGCTTTAGGATTTAGCCCAGTACCATCGATGTGTCTTGTCTCCTGACCGCTTCCCTCCTTGTCTTTAAAAATGCTACTCAGATGTCCTTGGGAAGGATTCGCCGGTGGATCCATTTATTTTACCTTTACTCAGCAGGCACTTACTGAGCACCTGCTCACAGTTCCAGGCACCATTTGAAGAGCTACAGGTCCCGCCCGATTATTAGCTACTACTCATGTCGGCCCCACCATGCCCCTGCTCCACCTTAATCTTTCCATTTTCATATCATCTCAGATCATCCCCGGCTCTCCTCTCTGCTAGGGATTGAGCTTTTCTAGGACAATGACTCCTCCAACTTTTATTTTTATCCTTCCTGGAGCCCAGGACAATGATCTCCACACAGGAGGAATTCAGTAAATGCTGGACTAGGTGACCAATCCAATGACATGAAACTATCACCAAGAATGCATTTCACTCTGCAACAGGGATATGGGTTCACTTGCATCATTTTCTAATTTGAAGATCCTGTCAGCAAGTTGCGATCAAAGACTATAGTAGATGTTTAAATCTTTAAAATGTTATCACATTAAAAATACGTTTCTATTACTCCCCTTCAAAATCCTTCCCCTCACTTTGAACACACCTATCCCATCATTCTTGCCACTTCCTGAAGCAGTTCTGGAAGTCCTCTTTCATGAGTGTCTTTAGTTGTACTGTCATGGCTGCCTTGATGTCCTGAATCAATTCAAAACATTTCCCTTTACTGGTCATTTTGACTTTGGGAAAGAGCCAGAAGTTACACAGTACCAAATCTTATTCATCTTATTCAAGACACGTGAGGACACACAATAACAATTTTATTTGACAGAAATTGTGTGGATGTCTTGAATTGATTTAGGACATTGAAATGGCCACAGAAAGACACTTACAAAAGAGGACCTCCAAAACTGCTTCAGGAAGTGGCGAGAGCAGTGGGATAGGTGTCTGAAGTGAGGGAATTAGTTTGAGAGGGATTCGTGGCAATGTGTCTTTCACTGTAATAAAATTCTTTATTTTTAATGTAAACATTCACCATATTTTTGGATCACATGTGTATCTTCTCTGCTGTATAAATGTGATGAGGGAACAGCCTACGGAGTATTTTGGGGTCCCTGGTGAACAGTAAGCTGACATATGTGCCATGCAAGGTGCGATGGATCATGTGCTCACCCCTTGTTTCCCGGAGCACCCTGAGAGGGCCTCAGTCTTCCGGCCATGCCCTGACAGCTCAGCGTGCCCCCTGCCTCCGTCACCCTCAGAGCGCTCAGGGATAGGAGGCAAATGAGTGGAAAGTACGATAGGCAGAAGAAAGGGAGGGAGTACAAAACTGGGAGAATATGATAGAGAAGTGGGACGTGTTCTCATTTTCTTTCTTCTTTTAGTTTTCTGTTGTTATAGAAAAATTTAATACACAACTCCACACACATATCTCATCACTAGAATAAGTGGAAAAATAAAAACAATACTTTTTTATTCCATTCATATACAAAATTGGTCAGAATAACATAATAACCCTTCGGTGAGCTCATCACCTAAATTAACAGGCTTCAACCCAAGGCCTTCTTGTTTCATGAATATGTCTACCCCTTCTTTGCCATCCCACTGTATTGTTTGTTCTACAGCAAGTCCCAATATCATGTAATATTATCTATAAATATTTCAGGATGAATCTCTAAAAGGCTCTTTTCAAAAATTGTCACAATATTATTACTACACCTTAAAAAACATCAATAATCTCATAGTATCATAAGATTTCCAATCTGCCTTCCATTTCCCAGCTGTGGAGGCATTTTCAATAAGTCTGAAAAACAAGTCAAACATTGCATCGTCATTGGGAAGGAAGAGACAAAAGAACCAAAACTGATCTTTTTTCCTACAGGAAGGAGAAAACAAGCAGATAATTTCAGGGGAAAAGGACAAAACTGCCTGGTTTTTTTGAGGCCCCGTCCAAACTCACCAGGGTGGAGTCTTTGGCACCTCCCAAGCTCGCCCCCTAGTGGCGGGCAGGCATTGCCATGTTGTCCCTCAACTCTTCAGCCACATTAGTTTCATAACATGACCCGGGCTTTCTACTGTGTTGCAGGTAGTTTAAAAGTTGGCCACATAATAAAAATGTGTGTAACACGAGTTTTTTTAAGCGTTGATTGAACACGTAATTTAAAAGTCAGAATATTAAATAAACATCTCTGCCCTTTCTTCCAGCAGGCCGCCCAGAGAACAGCTCTCCGAACGCTATCTGACAGGTACATTTTGTCATTTTTATGAACTATAAATTGCTTTATGAAACATTGAGCCCTATTTATTGTGGCATATAATTCATAATCGGATTTTGTCCCTAAAGTATCTGTGAACCGGGATGTTAAACATTTTGCATGCTTGGATTTGTCATGCATGTGTGGAGTTTATTACTGCAAAACTCGCCTTGTTGTATTTCACATAAAGTACGAAGAATCCCTCATTGGGCAATGAAACAAGAGACAAGAAACTTAGGGGGAAAGGCCTTGAATGGTGCAGTAAATTCTGAACTTTGGAATTGGCTGAGCTCTAAGCTCATTTTTCAGCAATAAGTGCTTCGTTTATTTTGAGGTGATTTCTCCACTCTTTCCCTTTTGTTTCACCAGTGGCAATCTGTCTTTTGATGGGATTCTCTCTATAAAGACTTTATTCATGGAACTCAGCAACTCATGGTCCTGGGCTCCTGACTTCTTACTCCCTGCTTCTTGGGCCTGTTTCTCTTGCCTGTGTTGTCGAATGAGACATGGCAAACCTGACCAAAGCCATAAACCGTAATTCATACCCTGCTTTGCCTAAAAGGCTGCACAAAGTGTGCGTGTGTTGAAGATCTGTCAGGAGGCAAAGACGAAGCCCCTACATAGCACCCCAAGGGAATCACCGACAGTGTTAGGCGATGTCCCGCTCTGCTGGAAGCAGGGACCCCAGCATCATCTAGCCTTCACCCCTTCCTTTCTTCCTGGGTCCTCTCTTTTGTAGAATGAGCAATCCCTGGCTGTGTAAACCAGTTCAGTTCAGTGTTTTTCCAGGGTAAAACCTGTTACTTAGGCGAATTATCTGTTGTGCATGGGTGAAAAGCATTTCCCGTACAGCGGCAGGCTGCACCTGAGCATGTTTGTTTCTACTGAAAAGCCTCCCCATGACAACCACGACAAGCCCATGACAAGCCTTCCCGTGACAACCGCACCAGCCTGCACATTCCGCGAGTGGCGGGCACGTGATCCAGAATTGCTTCTGGGATTTTCAGAAAAGCTGATAACTGTTCTGTTCTGAGACTGCTGGTAGAAGGAAGCGAGGCTCTGGATCAAAACTCATTTAAAATGTGACACAATAATTCTTTTCCCAGACATATTTCTTTTTTCCTTTTGACTTCTCCTCTCAAGTAAGTGAGTCCTTCAAGAAAATGCATTGAGAAGCAAGAGAAAGCCCTCTGTTTATAACAGTTTGTCATTGCTAACAAATACAAGGTTTCTTTTCAGAGCAATGGAAATGTTATAAAATTAGATCATGGTGAGGTTTTCACCTTTTGGTATATTAAGGGGACTGTTACTATACCAAAAACTACTGAATTGCACCTTTTAATGGGATGAACGTCATAGTATATAAATTATATTTTAATAAAGCTGCATATACACACTCACAGTGTCATCATGGCTTTTGATAGTGTACCAAAACCTGTTTTAGGAAAATGTGGACTCCCTTTAAAGACATGGTCACACATATAAAAATACTTAATCAGAAAGTACAACTGACGTATTCAAAGGCTTCTTCCCAAATGATATGTGACTTAGTCCCAGGTAGAAAATGCGTATGATTTTAATAATGAGCAACGCTGTTCCCTTGACTCTTTTCTGATGTTCTTGCAAAAATCCCCTGTTAAAGCCATTTCCTGTCTATAAACAGAATTTACTAATTGATACTACTTTTCTTACAAATTTCTCTACTCTTGAATATAATAGGCCATGGTCCCTTCTTCCATCCAACAGTTTTTCTGCTCAAAATTGGGGCAGTTTGGCTCATTTCAAATGAATGATTTTGTCCACCACCTTGGTTGCAGGAAGCTACCTTCCCTACACTTTTTCTCCTCTGTTTCCTACAAATACAAGACCACAGAAGTAATTCCCATAAGGGTTAGCATTTTTAATCATTTGGAAATACAATTCAAGCCCCTTGTTCAAAATAAGGACTTAAAAACACCGACTTGATTCATTACATGCATGTTTTAGTTCTTTCAAAAATGAATATTTTCTAGAAAAATGGGTCATGTGGCTGGAGGTCAGACCACTGAATGACTTGCCTGATGTTCTGTCTGTCACAGGAACCCCAGGGTAGGAGTGGAATCAAGTAAAGCTCCCCCTGGGCTATGGCCTTCCCAAGGCAGGGCTCTAGTTCTTGTATTAATCTTTTATACATTCGTTCACAGCAACTATTCTGGTTCCAGAAACTATTGTTAGTTCGGACTGTTATCAGCTATTTCTATAAAATGCCATAATGATTAGGCAGCACTTTCATTTTTGTCATAGAAAAAAGGAAAAAGCATTTTTCAGACCTCAAAACGTGCCTCAGGAATTCTGTAATCCTGGAACTGAGCAGGAAAGACCTCCATTGGCTGGAGCCATGCTGGGGGCTCCTCACCCCCTTCCGAGCCTCATGGTCCTGCACTTTTGCTCCCCATTTCACTTTCATTTCTCTTGAATACCCATGAATGAATGCAAAGGCATTTATACAGGGGAGAGCCGTTGTGATTCCAGATGTGCAACTTGAAGGTGAAGTACGGTTGCGTTGGCTGTGTTGGTGGGTGGGCGTGAGCTTCCCTTGTAGGACAGTGGTCTTTCATGGTTTTGCTATAAGGAAACCTGCCCTCGAGCCTGGAGACCAGGCCCAGAGAGACGGCCAGCAGGGAAAGGAAAGGGATGTGTTTCCGTCCCCTTCTGAGTGCAGGGAGGACTCCTCCCTGGGGTGCTGGAGGACAGAGGTGTCCAAATGTTTCCGAAAGTCGTTCTTATCTATCGGTCTTTTCATTCCTCCAAAGTTGCCTGGTTGATTTTCTAAATAGGCATTTTAGCACAAATCCAGTATCTGGTACTTCAGATTGTATTTTTTTTATTAAATTTATCTTTAACTTATAAATAAAATTGTAGATATTTATAGGATACTGTGTGATTTGTTAATATGCCTAAAGATCGTGTGATGTGTAAATCAAGTTAAACATATCTGTCTCCTTGCTTATCATTTCTTTATGTGAAAACCATTCAGAATCCTCTCTTCGGGCTTTTGAAAGCGTATTACCTGTAGTCACCCTACCATGCGACAGCACACAGAAACTCTTACTCCTATCTAACTGTACCTGGTACTCATCAATCAACCAGACGATGCTTAGAGTTCAGGAAGTTTTGAAGTCAATACACAATCTTGAAAAATTAAAACTATGGTATTTCCTCTCCCTAACTTTGAAAGCCACCTATGATCACCACCAAAGGAAACCTTTTGCCTTGTTTGGTTCAGTCAGAACAGCCAAAGCACGCTGCAGGTCGAAATCGGATCACAGCAGTGAGACGCAGGGGGATTTAAGCTGCTCCTGGCCATAAACTATTTTCATCTGTCTGTTTGGTACCACTCAGTCCACTGGCCAAGAAGAGGCCCACTGATAGCCCCAAATAATGAAAACGACAGGTGACCAGGGCAGGGAGAGGTGACAGAATTCTTGATGAGATAGACAAGCTAATGACAAGAGATCTCAGTTTGCAAGGGGACATTATCCTTCTCATTCACTCCTTATAATGCCCGTCTCATGTGTTTTCCCTCTTTATGAGTCATTATATTCGATGTGGGTAGGGAAGAGGGGGAGAAAGATGAGGGATAAAAGGCTGTGAGGTTCATTTATAAAGGTGTGTCTTCGGACCCTGCACTGGGAAAGCTGCGGCCTCACCAGTGATGTGGCAAATATGCAAAGTGCCGTTAGGAAGAACGGAGGGGTATGCATGCGGCATATGAAGTGCCTTGAATATGATTAACCCCCCTTCCTAAGTAGTAAATAGTAGATAACTCTGATCAGAAAAGGGATTCGTGTGATTTATCAAGCTGAGCGACTGTGCATTTGCAGAGAAGCTGGAGGTCAATCTTGAAATCTAGGGCCAGAGGAGCATGAGGAAATTGCCAGGACTAAGAAGTTAATCACACCCTGGGACTGCTTCCATCTGTCTCAGGCGACAGAGCCGCTGCACAGCGAGCGGGCATGCTTTATAGCAGCAGATCAGGAATTAATATTTTCTGCAAAACCTCAAGCATCATTTGCAGTAACTTGGGTTTTATAAAAATGGAGCATAATTTCATATGAATAAATCACATTCAGCTAGAAATATGAGACGCTGGAAAAAATTGTGCTTGACTTAAAAAAAAAAAAAAAGAACGAGCAAGAAAGACGACGTGAACACAGTTGTTAAGCGATGGCACTTGGAGGGCACGAATGGCCGTGTGGTTAAATTGTGCATATAATCATCTTCTGAAATGTCAGCTTGCAACCCCAGTGATGGCTGCATTTTTATAGCCTTGGCGATGCAACAGCAGACTGTAACCTGTCTGCCCATCTGGCAATATCTCAGATCCAAGATCCATTTATACCGAAATCCAGACAACTGCCATGGATGTATTCATTCATTCCACAGACATTTGCTGAGTGCATCCAGCATGCTCTGTGGGGTGCTGCGCGAGGGCTGGGGGTACCAGGGAGGAGAAGTGCCTGGCCTTCTGGCTTCCCTGGCCGGAGGGATGTTGGCTTTGCAAGCAGACAGTCCTCTTTAGGTTCATGTATTTCTCCTTTCTCTTCTGCCCTTTTTCAAAATAAATCTCGTGCTCCAAATCTTGTTTCCAAGGAGAAAGCATATTGTGACATTAAGTAAATGAGATTCGATCTAAAATTAAGAGATTTGCACCTCCATAGAGGTGGGAGAGCATAAAATGGTCTGTGCTCGGAAGCAGCGCTGGAAATGGTCCCATAACAAAGGAGGGAGGGCAGGGTTGGCACCTGCCTGGCACAGTGGAGGCTTTGCATTTAGTTTCATCATCATGACCTGTGGTGGACCAACTACACCAGAGCAAAGGGATGGTGCTGGGGTACAATTTTACCCAGCCCTGATGTGTGAGCGGAAAGACCCAGTTACCATGTGCTATTAATAGTTGGTCACTTCTGTAGGGATCCAAAAAAAAAAAAGAGGTGGCAGCACTTGCAAGAAAATCTTTTAATTCCCAGCTGTGACAATGTTAAGGAAGCGGGTCCATATTCAACCTGCCCATGAGCCCCAAGCTCTCCAGGGGCTCCAAGTAAGCAATGCCCTACAGCCAAATCTTTACGGTAGCTTTTGTGAACAACACTTTTTTAAAGAGTTTTAGAGTTTAGCACTGCTATCCTATTGACTTGTTTTAGTTTGGTTTTGTTTTGCTTTGTTTTTTGAGAGATTGGGGATTGAGCTATGTGCCCAGGCCTTTTAAAAATGTATTTATTTTTTTATTTTGAGACAGGGTCTCAGTAAGTCACTACATTGCCCAGGTCTGACTTGAACTTGCGATCCTCCTGCCTCTGCTTCCCAGAGTGCAGGCGTTACAAACATGTACCACTGCAACCAGCTACTGTCTTGTTTTATGATCCTCACAGTGACCCTGAGAGATAGGATGCATTTTACAGGAAAGAAAACTGAGTCTTGGATGGGTAGCCGAGCCGTAACTGGATCCCAGGTCCTCTGACTCCCACTTAATAGAATCTGTCCTCCGCCTCCTCATCCTCCTCCTCCTCCTCCTCCTCCTCCACGCAGGCTTGGCTGTGGTCAGGGTCAGGTGATGTGGGTCACCTTGTACGTCTACGCTTGTACTTGTTTCTGGCTTGTTGTCCTCTTGTCCCTAGCACCTCCCATAGTACCTGGCGATTAGGAAATGCAGTAAACCGTCTGATTAATGAAAGAAAGCAGCAAACACGAATGAATGAATGAATGAATGAATGATCCCATGCTTTGTGGTTAAATGAAGGCAACTCTGGACTTACAATAGAAAGCGATTTTCTGAAACTCATCCTCCACCATCCAGCAGACTGCCCCAGGCAGGACGGGCTGACGAGCAGGGGCTAACTGTGAGGGTGACAGGGACAGTTAAAGCGTCCATGCCAAAGTATCTGTGCCTGCTTGTAAAGATGCTGTGGGATGGAGAGACACTGTCAGCTGCCATGCAGGTAAAGAGAGAGAGAAATTAAACAATTAGGAAAGAATACTAGTCCAAGAGTAGGAAGACTCAAAAACTTCAAAATATCAAAACCACCCAATGCAATTAAATTGGAGTGGAATTAAATCAGAAATCAGTAACCAGGTTGCTTCCACATAGGGGTTAGAACAGATGATTTCTGGCTCCTTCTTCTCTTACCCCCTCTTCGCTTCTGGACTTCATACTGTGATGGGACTTAAAATGCTCTCCGCCAATTATTCATCCTTCCTTGCTTCATTCAGTGAATATTTACAGTCCTGAGTCATCGTTCCAGGGCCTGTGGAAGACCCCAGAATTCACTGCCCCCCGGATGCCTCCCCCTGAGGAGTTTACAGTTCGGTACAGGAAAATGTAGGCATGTGAATAAAAACCATGTATAGTAAAATGTCACCATACACTTACATAGTCACAGATCTGAGTAAACAGTCACATGTCCACACACTGGGCATCCACATGCCTTACTTCATTTAATCCTCACAACAGCGCTTCGGCAAGGAAGAAAGAAGTCAGTGTCAGGGCCTTGAAGAGACAATATTTTCTCTTCATTTCCCTTCATGTTCTAACCTGCTCTCCCTAAAATTCCAGTGAGCAGGGTTTCCAGGTGCAGGTAAAACACCGGAGGGCTCTTGAAGCCCAGAGGAAGGTGCCTGAGGGGACATTTTAAGTAACTTGTGGAGGACAATGGCCTCCGTGACCTAGGAACAGAGAGGGGCAGAGGATGAGGAGCAGCCTGAGCAGGGCTGGGCTGCAGGGTGGCGCTCAAGCATCGCAGGCGCGATGGGCTGGTCCAGGCAATCCCTGGAGAGAGGGAGCCACATCTCAAATAGTAGGTCATGCTTTACACAAAGCCACTGCTCAGTCCTGTCACACTGATCTCTCCTCTTTTTATAAGACATCATGGGGCAAACGGGCTTTGCTTTGGATCTTTGAACTTGAGCTGGAATTGGCTTTGGGCAAAGTATTTGCACAGGTAAGTCTGAATTTTCTCTGTTGTATAACTAGGGTGATGATAATCCCCTTCCTGGTAGGGTCAGGAACAGATCAAATGAGGTGATGTTATGTTTTCGATCTAGAATGTCCCCCAGAATTCTCCTGTGTTCAGAGAGGAGACTTGTAGATGGCGATTGGATCATGAGGGCGCTGTATTCACCAATGGATTAATCCACGGATGGATTCACGGCTAACCGCGCCGTTAGGAGGCGGGGTCTGGTTGGGTTAAGAGGTTTATCTCCCTCCTGGGCTCCTCCCTGCTTTCTCTGCTTCCTGGCCACCATGTCGTGAGCAGCTCTGCTCCGCTCTGACATGCCTTTTCTGCCTTGGAGCCAGCGGCGGCCACAGAGTGTAACTCTGAGCCAAAATAAACCTCTCCGCCTTCAATTTGTGGATATAAGGTATTGTGTCTCAGCAATGAGGATTGTGACTTAGATGAGTGATTAATAGAAAATGTCCTTTGTTAGTCTTTGCCTGTGATAGTGATTACTCTAGTGCACACTAAGAAATACTTCTCATCCAGATGCCAGAGGTGCCCTTTGATTTAAGCCCTCCCATAGGCTCCAAAACCAAGAAAGAAGCATAGTAGAATATGCTTTTCATATGAAATAACGAACAGGGTAGGCATAATTTTAAATCACCATTCTAGAAAAACAAATGTCGACAAATCCCAAGAAATGTCTCATCCCCTTTTTCCCCATCCCTGAGCACCATGTTCTAAGCTTGCGTGTCCTCCCTGAGAGCTAACCCCAGGGCCCTAGGCGAAGGTCACTGGTGTCTCTGCATCTGGCAGCCACTTCTTACTTCACCAACATAGAAGAGATGTCCCTGACGCTCCCCAGCTGAGCTCCAAAGAATTGGTCTCGTTGCATTATTGCAAAGCAAGTGATACTTATCGTTTCAAAAGCAAGCATGATTCTCAGAGCATGGGGGAGCCTGAGCCTAACACCGTCCAGGCGTTAGAGCAGGAATTGCTGAGCTGTTCATTCCGCAGCGCGCTCTCCTCTCTGACCGGGTTCTGTGACGTCTAGCCATGCTCACAGAAGCAGAGGCCCTCAGCCTTGCTCCTCCTGCAGGGAAGCTGCATGTGTGTCCCTCACAGCCCTCGCATGGCTCTCAGCCCCATCAGCTGCATGAACACTGCGCTCACAACACAGGCTGGCAGGCCGAAAACTCAGCTCTTAAAGAGCCCCCTTAGTACTAATTTCCACAATAAAATGGAATGGCTCCAGAGAAGCCATTGCATCCTATCAGGTAAATAACACACATTTTTAAAGGTCCCAAACATGTATTTTACACAATAGAGGAGAGCAGCCCGGAAGAAGTTAAAGTCTTTTGAGTAAATAAATAAGGAGTTGTATAAGCCACTAATCGCCCTTTAAAATGGTTTAGTGGGTTTGGGAATGCTTGAGGATTAGTGTGGACTTGCTGCCTGGTGTCTGGCCAAGGGGGAGGTGGCGGGAGGGGCCCCTGGGTGAAAGCAAGTGTTACCTCTTTTAGTTAATACTCGCTATGGCCAGGGATGTGCAGGAGCAGATGGGGTGATGTGAGCTCACATCTACTTAGGAGAGTTTTGACCTCTTTAGAAAAGAATGCTACTGGGAATGGCTCCAAACTAATGTGAATGTGCTTAACACCACTGAATTGCATGCTTAAAAATGGTCAAAATAGGTGATATTTATTTTCTCGTAATGAAAACAGTATAGGAAAGAAAGAAATATCTTAGTCACTTTCCTCGTTGCTGAGACACCAGACCTGACACACGCAAAGCTTAAAAGAGAAGAGGGGTTTTCTTGGCTCACGGTTTCAAAGATCTCTGTCAGTTCCAAGACAGAAATGGCGTGGCGAAGGAAAGCTGCTCACCTCATGGAGGCCAGGAAGCAGACACAGAAGGGAGGAGCCAGGGAGGAGACACACCCTTCCAGGTCACACTGCCAGTGTCCCCCTTCTAACCAGGCCCCACCTCCTAACAGTTCATTCAGCTGTGAACTCTGCTGTGGATTAATCCACTGAGGAATACAGCACCCATGATCCAGTCGCCATCCAAAGCCAAACCTCTGAACACATGAGGCTTTTAGAGGGTGTCCTAGATCTAAACCATAATACACCACAAGCAGAAAATTCTACACCATGAAACTTCATGCAAGATGTTATTTAGAAGTATGGTGTAACACTACCTTCAGGCTACGTGTATAAGGTATATGTGTATAAGGCTGTGTGTATAAAATATCTATGAAACATAAATGAACTCCGTGTCTCAAGTTGGTTCCCCTCCCCAAGATATCTCATTATGTATATGCATGTATTCCAAAGTCTGAAAAAAAAAATTCCAAAATCTGGAATAGTTCTGGTCCCAAGCATTTCAGATATGGGATCCTCAACCCACAGCAATAGTCCAAGTTCATCAGCATGGACCTTTCTCCTAGGTCTAGAGTGAGAAGCCCCCATTCTCACACAGGTTCTAGCCTGGACATTTCTCCCTTCTTCCTCAGGAGTGGAGGAAGTGACTCTGGCCGCCTGTGATGGGGACAGCTGGCTAGAACTCAGTTTGTCACCTTCTGCTCTATGTCCAGGATGCGACTATAGAAGAACAAAGCTAATGTGCACCTCTGGGCTCACTGGGCTCACAGCAGTCTGTGAACTCCAGAAAGGGGCCAGAGGGAACCAGATTTCATAGACCAGTGACAGAACAATTAGGGCTGTACTTTAAATTACAATTTTGAGCTATTAGCATCTCTACTGTGTTACTTCTTCTGAATTCATCCTTTCAGATTAAGTCAATAAATTTTCCAAAGGTGAAATATTTATATCACAGGTCTATAAATTACTTTCGTACTTAGTCTTTATCACTGTGTCCTAAGCCTTTAAATGCCTATGTAGCTGCCCCTTTTAGCCAAGGACAGTGGTGCTCTGTGTTCATTTAATTAATTTATATTCCCCCAATTTTTTATGTGTCCAATACACATGACATCTCAAGGTCAGAGTTGAGAGAGAACTGTTATGTAATTAGCATCATTTTTAATATTTGTCACTGCTACCCACCGTATACATTTTTTCACAAATACACATTTCTGCAGGTACACCTATACCTTGTTATAAAACTCCTTGGGTTAAATTAAAGACTTCCGGTCCTGCCCAGAACATGCTGGTGATGGTAATTACGGTCAGTTCTTCAGGAATGTTTAAATCAATGACATATGACAACACAACCTGTAGTCCCCTCATCTCTCTTAAATTTTGTACATATGGCTACCACGCTCATAGAGCCAGATCTTGGAGACTGAACTGAACCTAAAGGAGACCACGGGACCACAAATAATATATTTGACAGGAGAAAAAAGAAGATGCAAACAAGACACATCTTTAGTGGCCACGAGTATTTCTGAGCACTCGCCCTCCTGTCTCTAGTTAGCTCCCCCTTCTCTGTGCTATGAGAGTTGAGGCCCAGCTGGAGAAACATTTGTGGGTAATTGAAAGCCAACAGATAGACTGGGGTTTTTCTTTTTCTTTGTTTTGTTTTGTTTAAAACCAAACTAGTTTGCTGCTTTTAATGGGAGTTTATTTAAACTGTGATACCAACTCATTTTGTTTTGTTTTAAATCTCCCTGTGTTGGAGAAAACTAGCCAAAGCTAAGGGAGTTGTCTTTCTCTGGCATTAAGACCCTGGCACTGCACAACTCCCTCCCACCCCGCCCCGGCCGGTCCCATCTAGGCCCTTTGGCTCTCTGGACTTGGACTTGCAGAGCCAGCTGGTGCTGCTAACTCTGGGCTCTGGGCCTCGCTCCCCAGGCAGTCTCTCCGCGCCACCCTCCCAGCCACAGCCTCGGTCTGTGCTGGCGAGCTGGGCTGGCTGCCTTTTGCAGACTGCATCTCAAGCCAGATGAGCTTCTCTGCTGCTGCGGGAAGGTTAACGTGCTCCCGCTAACTGGAGCAGCCTGCCCTTTCTGAGCGTAAGCACTCTGCCCTGTGCTGGCTGGTGGCCCGCAGAATGTAGCCACCTCTGCCCGCACCCCCGTCACAGGCTCCCCAGGACCGAGCATCTGATCCACCCAATTCCAAGCGGATTTCTCAGCCCAGCTCCCTCCTGTAATTCTCCATGGCTTTTCACACCGGCTTCTCCTGAGAAGCAGCGCCCAGCGTGACGCTGCTCATAATAAGTTCAATCTTTTGCAATAGAGAAGGGAACCAAGACTTAGAGGAGGGTGGAGGAAGGGGAGAGTACGAGAAGGGGATGAAAAAAGAATTGAGATGTATTAAGTACAGGAATGTAATCACGATATACCGCAAACATGTATTCATAAAAATAAAAAGTTTTAAATATGATAAAGCAGACAAGATACTTGCTAACCAGCGCTGATCTAGCCAGTTGGACAGGGCTCGATGCAGCCCAACCCTGGGCTGAGCATCCAAGCCCTGGCAGCTCCTCACTTGGCCTCGCGAAGGCTCTTTCTGCCCTGCTCACAGCCAGGGAGTCAGGGAGCCACTTCAGGCCACAGGACCGCATCTTAAAATAGAGACAGAAAGGCCTGGCCAGCCCCCTAATCCTGGAGCTGGGAAGAGCCGAGGAAAATAACAGACACTACGGGAGCCTAGCATATAGGCTGGGGGCATCTTCAGAGGAGGTCCAGGCACTCCCCAGTCATCCTAAGCCTCAGAGTTATTTAACTGCAATGCTAAAAGGAGGAGGGGCCTTTGGGATTGTTGGAAGAGGACCATAGAGCTAGGATAACCCATCCCTCTCCTGACTTCGGGGTGTGAGGTTTCCTCCTGGCCTCTTGCTATTACCATCCCATGTCATTCCCAGAAAGCCCTCTGGGCAAATGTCATTATCTTCATCTTACACATGGGAAACTGAGGCCTGGAGAGATGGCATCCCTTACCGGAGGTGCAACAACACAGTAAAGCACAATGGAGCACTACTCTGCCATAAAGAAGGATACATTTGAGTCATTTGTAGGAAAATGGATGCACCTTGAGACCATAATGTTAAATGAAATAAATCAGACACACAAGCTTCACTGTTACTTGGTTTCTTTTGTATGAGAAACCCAAAACAAATAAACTAAAGAACGAAATAAAAGATAGGTAATAGAAAACAGGAAGAGAGATCCTCTGCAAAGGGGAAGGGGATCTGGAGATAGGGGGAGAAGGGAGAGAGGAGGGAAGGGGAAGTAAAAAGAATGAAGAAGTGTTATACACATGTGCCAATTCCTCACAATGAATGCAATCATTACTCATTACGTACTGCAAACACGGACTCGTAACAATAAAAATAAAAAATAACATAGTCAAGGGAGAGCCGGCTGGAGCCCAGGTTTACAGGTTACCGAATGGCCTTGGGCAGAGGGGCTGGCACGGCACACTAGTCCACTGAGAGCCCCATCTCCTCCCGCCCTGCTGAATCCCCTCGGTGCAGGACAGGCTTCAGCACTGCACGGAGTTGCGCTCACAGCTCCAGCCAGGGGTGGCACCCAGGGCCTGGGGCTGCTCCGCTCTCCCGGCCACAAGGACGGACTCTGCTGTGAGCGTGCTTGGTACTCGTGTCTCCCCCGGGCCCGTCCACCCCGGGCAGTAGGTCTAGGATGCCAGCCTTCTCCTGTGTTCTGCACCGAAAGCATCTGAAAAGCACAGTGGCCGGGTTCAGGCTGATTTGTATGATGAGGGAGGAGAGCCGAGGCAGCACGGATGCCTGAGATTTCCACTTCCTGAAGGTCTTTTTCCTTCTTCCAAGCTGGAGAGCTGACGCCTGCTCACTAGCATTTGAGAGTGAAGGTCGAACTTTGCTCCCATCTCTACAGCAGTTCTGTGTCCCACAGTCTTCAAAATGTGAACCTCCACCCTGCATTGTGGCCGTGGCCTCGGCCACCAGTTCACACAGCTTCTTTGCCTCAGTGGCGTGAAGTGAGCCCCAGGGCAGTGGAGACCGCACAAGCCCCCTGAGCATCAGGAGACTGAACAGTAGGTCCCCTCAAGGCCTGGCTCTGTCACAGGCCCATTTTGTGACTGCAGCTGCAGTTTTTCTTCCCCCATGCTCTGCACACATGAGCTGCTCCTCCTACCTGGAAAGGCCTCTCCTCCCATGACCCCCTTCTCCTCCTGTCCTCCCAATTCCCCAGCCAACTCCTGCACATCCTTCAGGCCACACCTGTCCCCCAATAGGCCCTACTCCCTTTGCCATGTGTCCCCTCAGCCCCCTCCAGTGCCTCTTGGTGGCACGTAGACACGCTCACCAGCCCTGATCTGACTGACTGGATTGGGCTCGATGAAGCCCAGCCTGGGCTGAGCATCCCGAACACGGACACGCTGGCTTTGTTTCGGAGTCTTTTCTCATCTGTCAAAAGGGAAGGGTAATACCCACCTCCACCCGCCTTGCTGCAACGTTGTCAGACCCTAGACCACTACAAGGACAGAGCAGTGTAAGACAAAGAGCTGATTACAAATAATACATTTCTGGGTAAAACCGTTGCTACCTAGAAATGCTACTGGAGTAAGTGCTAGCCGTGATAACAATAAAAGGTTCCCTTTTTACCCTTAATTCTTTTTACCCCCAACCTAGGGACACGGGTGATTTTTCATCCAGCTGTAGTTAATGGGATGAGGTCCACAATTGCAAGGGTAGAGAATATTATAATATCAAAGCAATTACAGAAGTGGTGATTTTCATCCAAAATTATTTTAATTGCCTGGGATTCTGACATATTTAAAATCCACAGAGAATTCTTTGAGCTTCTAAAACTGTCCCCATCTGGGTATGGTGGCCCATGCCTGTCATCCCAGCACTTGGGAGGCTGAAGCAGGAGGGTAGCCATGAGTTTGAGGCCAGCCTGAGCTACATAGTGACACCTTGTCTCAAAAGAACCAAAAAAATGTCCCCACCTTGGCTGCCTGGAGCTGGTTTGGGAATTGTTCAAGGCGGAAGAGGAAGCGCGTTCTATGAGTGAGCAAGTGGGGGCATTGAGGCAGACAAGAAGCTGGGTGGATTAAAGATAGAACCTGCACCCCTGAGAAGACTTCCATGTGGCTCTCTCACAAAGCCCAGCCTGTCGGTGTCACTATGGACCGTACCTCCTTATACCTCCTAACACAAAGTCATTTCAGAGCTGTCGGGCCACTTGCGCCCATGGGCAGCCTCCAAAAGGGAATTAGCAGGGACACTTGCACACATAGTCAGCTTTACCGGCATTTGTTAGGAGCAGAATGTTCCTATGCCCTTCTTCTCCCAAATTCTTGCACTGCCCACCATGAGCTGTCTCTCCTCTGTGATGCCCCTCTGCCACGCCACACTGCCTTGGAGTCAGCTGATTATGGACTGAAACCTCTACAAACTGTGAGCCAAATAAACCTTTCCTCCTTTAACCTTGAGTGTCAGGTATTTCGCTTCATCCATAAGAAAAGTAACTAAGACAGCATCCTTATAAGAAGAGGAAGAGAGACCAGAGTGCTCTTTGAGTGTGCATGAAGAGGACGCGTAAGCACTTGGTGAGATGGCCATCTCTGCGCCAGGAGGATGGTTCTCACCAAGGACCAAATGCGCTGCCACCTTGATCTTGGATGTCCTATCCTTCAGAACTGTGAGAAATGAAAGGTCTGCTGTTTAAACTACTCAGTGTGCAGAATCTTGTGTGGCAACCTGAGCAGACTGACAAGCTGCCTCCAGGGAATAGGGAGGTCTCTAGCAGGGTCTAAGGGCTGGGGGTGCAGCTCAGTGGCACAGCACTTGCCTAGCATGCATGAGGCCCTGGATTCAATCCCCACTGGCAGGAAAATAAAATAAACAATATGGTTTAAAGTGGAAGAATTGCCTTCCAAAGAATTCTCTACCTTTTGTGTAGTATATGAATAAAACTGATGGCAATAACACACATGAGCTTGGGAAAGAAATTCTAGACTTGCAGTGCAACTTTCTTTCAGTAAAATAAGACATGAAGACAGCTTATCCCTGTTAAACTCCAACATTATTACCAGGTGTGTTTTATTAAATATAATAACATCTTCTACCATTGGGGTTTTTTTTTGGTTTTTTTTGTTTTTTTTGTTTTTTTTTTTTTTGTCCAAATGCAGCAGAATGCAGCTTTGGGTAGTAGCATTCAGCAGGTTCCCATGCACCGAAGGCCCTCAGTAAGTGTGTTCTCTACCCTGGCGCTGGAACGCAGTTGGCACATTTTTTATAGAGATTCTAGCCTCTTCATATGGCCACTTTACAATTCAAAATTAGCTGGAGGGTGTTTCAGTCACTGAGATGTAAACACACTTTATTTCATTGGACAAGTGGTTACATAAAGCGTGCTTTTCATCCCTTACAACTCACGCCAAAGTTCTAGAGGGAAATATTTTAACCCTGAGGTTTGTGAGTTTGGAATAGACTCAGAGGATATTTCACCACCCCTTTACCTTTATCTTGGCCTCTCTCTCCTCACAATGTCTGTTGTGTTGCATTGCTTTTAAAGCACACCTCAGGCAATTTGAAATAGGAATTCCCCAGTTCCCAAACTTCCCCAAATGTGATTAATTGTCGTTAATCTTCTCACCTGTCATACCATCTAGGACCCTGTCATGCAACCCAGAAGACATTTGCAAATATTCAAGCGGGAAATCTCCTGCACATTATTTAGTGGTAATGCTGTTTGTGTCATTTGTCCTTCTTAAGTCATTCATCCGCATGCACCCCTCCGCTCAGCCATATGTGCTAGGCGCCACAGGCTGTTCTATCAGATGGAGAAGAAGGTCACAATCCTGAGATTTCCAGGTTTAGCAGATAAAAGTCCAGGAACAATGAATAATTCTGTAGCATAAATATGCCCCTAATATCGCCAATTATTCATCATCTGAAATTCTCATCTCTCCGGGTGCTCTGTATGTTATCTAGCAACCCTATACGACCCTATTTTCATTCAAAGACCAGTAAGAAGAAAACATTCTGTAAAAATGTTCGGTCTCTGTTGGAAATTCTAAATGTCAAGATCTTGAAGGACCATTTGTATACAAATGGTGGAGGCAACTTACATCAAAATCCTGTCTCACCCTTCCAGAGAGCTTCCTTGAAAACTAATTTTCTCTTTCCAAACAATAAAATAGAGATTGGAGGTGTGGCTCAGCTGTAGAGCATGTGCTTGGTATGTGCGAGGCCCCCAGTTCAATCCCCATCACCAGAACACAAATACACAAAAGCACCAGAATAAGCACTGTGCTTTCAGCAGAAGCAGCGCTTGTTGAATCAACTTCCCACGCAAGTGTGTCCCAGTGTGTGTGCCGAGGGCACTGTACTTGCCACAAGTGCTGGGCATGGAGCCATCTGCTGAGCTGCTTTCTTCCCTCCCACCCACACACCCTGTGGGAACCATGAGGCCCCCACTGTCTGAAATCTGAGCTCCTGCCCTGTACAGTTTGACCTACGGGTGCTATTTCTAATTTGTATTTTTGCAGAGTTATTTGTGCTAAAGACTGTCTGTTTCGATCAAGTAGAAGCCACTGGGAATTCCAAGTCTGCTTCCATGCCTGTGATGAAACTAAAGAGAATTTTTGTTGACCTCTTTTGACAGCAGGTGATGGGCCAGGGTCTCCCCCCCTGGCATGTGGCCCTCGAGTTGCCAGCTTCTCATTAGCTAGACTGCGTGTGGGTGACACTTCCTTTCAAACTCTCTTTCTTAAGCACTATTAACTCCCTTGGTTATCACTTCATATTAATTATTCATTGACTAACTTTATTCCAGCAGTAATTAATGGGCTAAGTTACACAATGGAAGTGGTAGTAAATATTATAAAAGCAATTACTGAAGTGGTAATTTTCATTCAAAATTGTTTTAATTACCTGGGACTCCAACTTATTTAAAATCCTGTCTCCATAGAGCTCCCAAAACTGTCACCACCTTGGTTATCTGGAGATAGTCCGGGAAATGTTCTTCCATCATTACCTGAGTGAGCAAGGAGGGCTTTTCAGACAGACAAGAGGCTGGTGGGTTAGAGGCAGGACCTGGGCCCCTGGAGAGCTGCAGGCCCAGGAGCCTGGGTGACCACCTGTGCAAGGGGCATTTTCTTCTAGAAGACAAAGGTAGCTGCAGGCAGTACCAGCCAGCTGTGTCATCTAGCAGGGCCGGTGCTCAGATGGCATCCAACTTGACTGGATGCTCTGTGGTCACCATCTTGCAATTCTTAGTAATTTTCTCTTTGAATTTGTGTTATATAAGTGAGATCCCAGAGGACCATGGAGGATGTGCCTGGGTATGGAACATCTCCTTACATGGGGACCCTCTCAGCTGCCAGCTCCTCTGCCCAAGGCCCTGGATCCAGCCAGCCTTCCCTTTCCCACCACCATCTGCCCGTCCAGCAGGGCATGGATTCATGCCCTGTGGGGGTGGGCGCCTATGTCCAGGGCATGGCAGTGGCAATTTTCCCCAAGCTGGCCACACAGCAGCACATCCAGTGGGCAGCTGGGAGGGAGGGAGTCTCTCGGCACCCTGGCTCAGGACCCCAGTACGTCCCACTGCAAAGGTTCAATGTGTCAGGGCTAGCCTTTCCCTTACATTAGTTGGACCCATGAAACACAGATGCCTGGCTTCACTCGCTAGCTCCAGCCAGGCCACCCCATGTGCGGCACCACATGTCTGTCCTAGGATGACTGGAGGGAGCCCAGCAGCTGGTTACAGGGTGAGAACCAGCCGCCTGCAGGAGTCTACACTCACCCCATGAGTATCCCAGTGCCCAGAGGGCACAGTGTGAAATAGCAAATGAGGATGCCACCAGTCAATTGCAAGACCAGGGAAGAGAGCAGAAGCTTTCTGTTTCAGAGCCTGGAGTGGCATTTCGATCCTGCCGTTGGAACAAGGGGCTCACGTTTGCTTTGTGCTCTAGGCCCTGCAGATGACATGACAGGAGCTGGCTCCAGGGATGGGGAAGCTGGTCCTTGTGCCCGCTTGGCATCAGGACGGCCTTTCTTTTAAGGTTTTAAGTCTGAATGGAGTGCTTCTTTAAAGCTCATCTCTCGTGACACTCTGAGGTCTCAAAAGCACTTTGTTCCTTGTGGTTACGTGAGGCATACACCGCCAGCTCTGCCGATTTCCAGGTACCTGCCTCCTGTCCCCCCAGCCCCAGCCACCACCCGTCTCCTGGGAAGTCTCTAAGTCATCTTTCCTTCTTGGAAAAAAGTGAGACGTCCTTTGTTTGGGGAGAGTAATTCTGATCAGTGTCAAACCACAGCTTCCGCAAAAGCTCCCTGTCCCGAAGACACCTCCGCGCCTGAGTCGTCTGCCTTTGTCCTAAGTCTGTCCAGCCTGGCTGTGCCTTTCCTGTCCCCATGGTGTGTGTTCAGTGAGCGGCAGGCTGCAGCCCCGAGGGCCTGCCTTGTCCCCTGCAGTGGCCGCACAGCCATCCATCCAATCAGGCCAGGCAGGGCTGAGAGTTTTGTGGCCCTGTGCTGCGATGTGGTGATGCTTTTCCTGCTCATGGGCAGCTCCTCTCTGGGAGTGGGCTGCTCCCATTCTCCGTGATAATCGAGCTGGGAGTCACAGAGCCTAGGCTTACTGGCGCCACACTCAGAAATAGTAAAGCAAATAAAGTTGTACTGACCACATTCTAGTTTATTTCCTTCCCCCTCTTTTTCTGACCACCCACTTTCTTCTTTTCTCCCTCTTTGCTTAGCCTTCCAGTGAAACCTCCTTTCTCTTTGCAGCAACCTTAGAGAAACAAAGGCTGGGTTTAACATTCCTTCCCCTGACTGAAATGTTCCCTTTCTGATTTCCCCCTCGCACACACAGGCTGGGCCCATTCTCAGCTGCTGTGTGTGGGTGTCATTTCAATCCAGAGCGCCCCCAGCACCCCCAGAAGCTCAGCTTCCTCCACAGAGGGGGTGCCCAGGGGTCACAGCAGAACCCAAGTGCCAGTGCTGGTTTCCCTCCCCTCCAGCAGTGACTGTCCCCAAGTGCAGCTGGAGATCCCTGGTCCTTTTATTGTCTCAGTTCCTACTCAGTAGGACCTCCCTTAAATCACATGCAAAGCAGCAGCGCAGTGCCTGCCTGGCAAGTGCGACGTCCTGAGTTTGATTCCCAGTACCCACACACACACACACAAAGAATTACATACAAAGTCAGCCCTCCTCGTCTGCACATCCAACAGATTCAATCAAAAATGTTCAGAAAAATAAAACTACATCTGATCTGAACATGTACTGACTTTTTTTTCTTGTGGTCATTCCCTAAACAATACCATGCAACAACTATTTACAGAGCGTTTGCATTGTATTGGGTACCAGAAGTCCTCTAGAGATGGTTGAAAGTATCCAGGAGGATGTACATAGGCTGTATGCAAATAGCATGGCATTTTATGTAAGGAACTTTGAATTCTGGTACGAACCAGGTCCTAGAACAAATGCTGACAGGTTTGGAGGGATGCATATTTGCTTAGGAACCAGTCAATCCCGATCTGTTGTGGTGGTGGTGTTGTTGTTGCTGTTGTTTTTCAGCTGTGTTCATTGTTACCCATAGATCCAAATAGGGCTACTTGGTGATGGACCTTATGAAATGGAAGGGGAAATGGTTCTGCACCCTGGGCCACGTTTGTTTCTACTTTTTCCCTGTGCGCTCAGCCTCCCAGTCACCATTTATCTGCTCCCTTTTCCTGGAGCTTGACCCCTTCTCAAGAAGGATTTAGGGATCACCCCTACTTGGTGTTCAGGGTCCTGCTCGGATCCCACTGCCTTCTCAGACTCCTTCCTGAAAACTGTAGCCCTCCTTCCTCCCCTGGTCTCTAATTAGGAGTAAGAATTAGATCACAGACTGAGCACCCCGAGATCCCTCTCTCCTCTCAGCACTTTTCTGTGCTCTCCCACCAAGAGGATGTGGGTTACCCCGAGCTTGCCACCCACACCACATGCACAGTAAAGTCAAGGCATGCAGCCCACAGTGAAGGCAGGGAGCACTGGAAACACTGGATGACAGAAAGACCCTCAGTGACCAAAAACTACCATCTAAAGTGCCAGGGTGAGGCTGGCTGCAGGCAGAGGCCTTGAAATCACCTCTCACCCAGCAAGGTAGGAAGTTTCCACCTGTAACACAGCTGAGCCTGGCATCTCAGGGCTCAGCACACTCATTCGTCAGTACCCTCAAGCCCCAGCTCCAGGGCCCCACCCCCTCCCACAGATCCCAACATCCACCGATTTTCAAATCTCTTCTAGAAAATGGCCTAGTATTTGCACAGAACCTGTGTACATCCCTGAATATTTTATGAGTCATCTCTCGATGACTTATCATACTTAATGTCATGTAAATGCTGTGTACATAGTTCTTATACTCTATTGTTTAGGGAATGACGACAAGAAAAAATATTCTGTGCATGTTCAATACAAATGCAGGGTTTTTTTTTTTTCTGAATATTTGAGTCTGTGGTTGAATGATTCTGTCATTGCAGAGCCCGCAGTTAGAGAGACCAGACTGTATTTAGAAGTGGTGGGAATATCTCTGATCTCCTGCCCTCCCAGAAGTAAGAAAGCCAGGAATTTGGTGACATATGCCCAACTATTACTCAGTATTCCTATCTGCAGATTGAGGAAGACAACACAAGGTAGCCATCCCGAGCGTCAGCCCAGGGTCACCCACCAGGAGTGAAGCCCCCACGTCTGCTCCAATGCTCTCGGGTCCTGGCCTCCCCATTGCTCGCTAGCCTGAATGGAGAAACAGAAAAGAACTTTTAAATGTAAATTAGCATAAGTTCTAGAAAGAAATTCTGGGACTAGTCAGTTCTCCGGATAAATAACTAAAATAAGGACAATTCGATTTCGCTAGTATGTTTTAAATTCTACTGTTATGGTTTAGGTCTAGAATGTTCCCCCAAAACCTGTGTTCAGAAGTGCGGCTTGTGAGAATGGTTGGCTAAGGAGGGTGCTGTTCTCATTGGTGGGTGCATCCACGAGTGATTTCTGAGGCTGAGAGTGCTGTTGGGGGACAGTGTCTGGTCTGAAGAGGTGGTCACTGGGGGTGTGTCCTGGAAGGCTACATTTCTCTCCCCGCCCCCCCCACTTCCTGACCCCCATGATGTGAGCAGCTTCCTTCCGCCAGACCCTTCCACCATGCCCTTCCTGCCTAGGAGCCAGCTGACTATAGACAAAAAATCTGAGCCAAAAAGAACATTTCCTCCTTTAAGTTGTGTCAAATATTTCGTCCCAGTCATGAGGAAAGTGACTAAGATAACTCCACATTGTCAAAGGCTATTAGAAGTGAGAGGGACTTTAGAATCATCAGATCCAAGCTCATCTTGTAACAGAGGAGAAGGTTTCGACCCTCAGTGAAGTTATGTAGGGTCTGGAACTAGAGCCTTGCAGTGTAGATCCCTGGCTACCTGGCTCTCTTCTGGAATCTTATGGCATAGCCTATCAATAACCCTGTTAATCATTATCTTAGTCTGTTTTCTGCTGCTATAACAACAGTGGCTACTTTGTTTTTTAAAAATGGCTTATATGGCTCACAATTCTGGTGACTAGAAAGTTCAGACAGCATAGCACTGGTGTCTCATGAGAGCCTCCTGGCTGCATCACAACATGGCGGACAAGCAGAGAGGCGCATGTGTGTGAACCAGATGCGGGAGAGGGGGCCAGGCTTGCTCTTCTGTAACAACCCACTCTCATGGGAACTAATCTGGTCCTTCAAGAGTAACACTGATCCTTTCCGAGGGCAGCACCCCCGACCTGCTCACCTCCACTGGACCCCATCTCTTAACGATCTGCCACCTCTCAACATGGTCATGGTAGGCACCCATCCGTGAGCACACGAGCCTTTATGAGGCACACTGAAACCATGCTGAAACCGTGGCAGCCATGGAGCCCACACGCGGCTCATTTAGCGTGTCTTGTTGTGGCCTTGTCAGTGGAGCAGCTGTCTGTGTGAGGAAGAAGCATGTGACGGACTCATCCCTTGCCAAGAGACCTCCATCCAACCCACTGTACCCGGAGAGAGCTCTTCAGGGCAGCGCTGGAGACTTGGTTACTCTTCAATCCTAAGGGGTGACCCTCCTGTGTCCGTTTTCCTGTCACCCTTGTGTAGAAAAGGTCTAGTAAAAGCATGTGTGATGGAACTCAAGCCAGTGAAACCTGAGGGGTGATCTACATAACATGGGAGACCAGGCTGTGTATCCCTCCCTCTGGACATTGTCAACTGTGTGCTGACTGCAGCAGCAATGGGGACCGCCAGCCTCATACCAGAAAGAACAGGTGGAAGGAGGCTGCGTCCTGGAAAGGCCACTGAGCTGCTGAATTAACCAATCCTGGAAACGCCCCTCCCTGGGGCCTCTGAGTGTGAGACGCGCGTGTCCTTATCGGGTTTTTGCTTATTTTAGCTGTGGCTCCTGTTCTGTGTATCAGGACTACCGTGTTAACAGATTCTGCACAGGCTTTACGCGCAGCGCTACCTGTGGAAACACCTGAATAATATTTTGCACGTGTGCCCTGATAGTCCTCACCCGAGGAACAACTCCAGCTCGGTATATGACAGCTAACAAGATCACAGCTGGAGCTGATACGGCCACAAGGCAACATCTCGGATGCCGTGATTTGGTTTCCATAAAAATCCCTTTCACTCATCATCTCTGTGCCTCTTGCTCCTGGGTGAGATGCAAATTAAACACCGCGTGTGCTGATACGCAGCAGCTCCCTTTACTTGCTTTAAACACAGGAGAGAGGTGGAATTGATTTGTTCAGCCAGAGCTCGGGTTAGGAGGAGGTTGCCGGAACCCAAGATCCTGACTGGGAAAGATTCGGGTGCTGCCGTCACTCTGGGCCCCACCAGCCTCCTGTCACCTGGTTCAAGATCAGAGCCTCCAGGAGCTCTGCACTAAAGTAGCCAGTTTTATGGGAAGGAAAGTGGAGATTGCAGAGGGGTGGTGTGGCGCTCAGGCGCGGTGTGCCCTTGGACTGGCCTAGCCGGCCCTCTGGCTCCCTCCTGAGAAGACACTTGATAGATCTGTAAGATGACCAGCTGTGCAGTGTGAGTTAAGATGCAATAAACTTGGACTGGAGCTATTGCTCAGGAATAGAGTGCCGGTTTAGCAGGCGTGCATAGCATGCGTTCACTCCCCAGCACCAGATAGATAAATGATAGATAGATAATAAATAGATAAAGAGATAGATAGACAGATCTGTTTTAAAATGCAGGTAAACTGGAAGCATTCATATGATTAAGCTACCATGTTGGAATAAATATAGTTATTAAAAATAAAGAATAGTATTCATTGTGTTTATTGAGCACTTGCCGTATGCTAGGTACTGTGGTAAGAACATTAAGAGCATCTTCTCATCAGTCTACCTAGCAGCCCTGGGGGGTTGGCACTGTTATTGTCCCCTTTAATTCCAGTGAGCCAACTGAGGCTCAGAGAGGTTATGTGTGACTTCCTCAAGGTCACACAGCCAGCAAAGAGGTAAAATGTCCATCCAGGTCTATCTGAGTCTAAAGCCTGCACACCACCCTGTTTTTCCATGGCAAAATTACCTAAATGTGGCTGATAGCAGCCAGAAAAGCTTGTCATTTACCCTGTTTGCTGAGAAAGTTTCACTCATCGAGGCAGCCCAAGATCCCAGGTTCCGGCCTCCCTCCTCTGACTTGCTGTGCAACTTTGAGCCAGTCACCGACCCTCTCTGGAAGTAGATATGATGAGAGCTGGCTTTCCCACTTCATAGATTCATTACAAGATTCCTAACAAGGGCTTGAAAATGCTTTGAAGGTGCACAAAGAACCATATAAATTAAGCAGTGTTACTATTAATAGCCAAGGACAAGGGACAGATAAGCAAATAATGGGTGAGTGGTGTGATCAGTAAGTTACACCCAATGAAGCTGTTTTTAGATGTTGTCCGGGAGCCCAGGGAAATTTTACAGCCACGTGGATTAGAGACTTCCCAGGAAGGCAGCAGTTCAGCACTGCACCATCCCAGGAATGGAAAATACACTGGACTAAATCTAAGAACTCCACGTGGCAGGATCCATAAGGGGCCGTGGCTTTAAAACAATCCCAGTTACTGGAAGGTTCTGCCTCTTCTTTCAAAGACCACTGTGCACCTGGTCCTAAGTATAGGTTAGAAAGAAGCTCAGGTAACAGGAAATCACTGTGGCCCAGACCCTCAGCATTTTGCCATAGACCAGGTGGCTAAAAATCAGTGAATGGGGATCTCCTGCCTGCATGGGCACTTGCCAGGTCAGGACCAAGGTCACAGGGGGAGTTAGAGGGACAGGTTGGGTGAGGCAGTGCCCAGGTCGTGGGTGTGGAGCCCTGAGGCTCTTGGAGGCCTGGGCCTCCCATCTCAACCCCGGGTCTCCCTCCCGCCCCACGGCCGTGACCTCTGCCCAGGCCTTCAGCTCTCTGCTGGGGAGGCACTGTCCGCCGGGTCTCCTCAGCTCCCCTGGAGTTGGGCCCAAGCCACACTGCAGCCCCCATCCCTGCCCTCAGGAAAAGAACCTGGAATTTCCCGTGTGAGGTCCCCTCTCGGCCAAGGAGGGTTTTTCAACTCAGTGTCACCAGAGAGACCACCCACCCAAACACAAGGGAGGCATGTTTACATCACCAAAGGCAGCTACTGCTGCTCGGCACCATCTCTCAAATAGTGCCAAGGACAGGAAGAAAGTGCAGAAGCACACTAGTCTTGCTTGGCTGTGCCACACAGAGGTGGCCTCCAGCGGCGCCATCTACAGGCAACAAGCCTACCATCTCCACGGCCTCGGCCATCATGGTCCCCAGCTTAACTCGGGCGCAGCACACAAACACGATACATAGCTTTCTGTGCTCCCAGTGATCGGTAGACCCCGGCACACCCATCGTGTGTGGAAGGAGCAGACCCCCGGCACACCCATCGTGTGTGGAAGGAGCGGACCCCCACACGCCCCATTCAGTGCCTTCCATCCACAAAAGATTATTCTCTCTGGTTATTAGACAGATGCTGTACTAGAAAGAGAAGAAACATCAAGCCCAGGCCATGTGGGGAACTGATGAAAGTGTATGATTGTATTTTTCCTATATTTGTGACACGCCCTTCTCCTTGGCTGGGCCTCAGGTGGGCCTTTATTCAGCTGAAAGCAAGATTTGTTCCAAATGTGACCTAGGGCTCTAAGCAACAGTTTTTTTGCCTGGGGCCACCTAGAGGAGAACATTTGTACTCATCTTCCAAAGAAAAGCTGATGAACACAGAAGCAGGGCTGAGCCCAGGAAAGAACATACATTCCCTGCCAGCTGTCCTCTGGTAGTAATGCTGCAAACTCAAGAATGTCAGCCTCAAGAATGTGTGCGCACTGTTGGGGCAGATTCTGTCTAAGGCAGAAGAATAGAGTGTCAGCTGGGTAAGAATTAATGGTTTATTATCCTCCCGACATTTGGAGACATCAAGGATAGAAACCCAGGAAATGACAGGTGACGTCTGTGCTCTCTGATATCTGAAATTGGTGTTCAGCCTTGTGTCCCAGAGCTCTTCTTAAATTGGGACACCAATTTAAGTGTGAGTGCCCCATCGTCTCTCTAAATGGCCCATGGGCTGAGCAGGAGGATTCCTGGACTCCTTGGTTTGTGGCAGAAAGAATTCCAGATGCTACAATAGCATCAGCAGTTGAAAGAGACATAATTTATGTCCAAGTTTATGGACCCCTGTATTACTGAGTTTCTCTCCTGGTAACCACAGCAGGTTCTGCTGACTTTTATCCTTCCCTAAGGCCAGGGAGCCAGGTCATTCCCTGCTCCTGCCCTGCTCCCCGGTCAGAGTAAATGACCTATGCTGCCCGCCCCCTCCTCCTGGGCTTGTCCTTTTCCTCTTAGCAAAGCTCTAAGGGTCTCCCTTCAGGAGGAAGCCACCAGTCCCCAAAACTTGCACTTATGGTAAGCCACATTGCTATCTTGTTTGTTTTTGAACCTCAACATATTGTCTTAGACTGAAAAGCAATCTTCCAACTAACCATTTGGTCAGAAAAGGATTTTAAGCCTGCTGTATCTATTTAGAAAGTAAACTAAAATATAGCATAACAAGGCCAGTGGCCCTCAACTATAGATACAGTATATTTGGAGGTGAAGGGATAGTTCCAGATGCTTCTGTTATTCATACAAATAGCTGAATAACCCTTCAACTGAAGAAGTTTGTAAACATATTATGAAACAAACTTGAAAAATGTTGAAGGAAGCAAAGCCAGAAAATACTAGTATTATTATTTAGATCAGGGCCCAGTGGAGCAAGTGGGTCACTGAGGCATGACTTTGGGGGAGGGGGATGCCTCTTGTTTGCGCTTTTCTCTTGCTCTCCTTTTCCCAGTTGCCATGAAGTGAACAGTTTGTTCCACCGTAATGTTTCTGTCTTGGCGCCATCTGACCATGGACTGAAACCTCTGAAACCATGAGCCAAAATAAACCTCTCCTTTAAATTGCAGGTGTCAGGTATTTTGTCCCAGCAATAGGAAAGGTTACCGGTACAAGTATATATTAGTGTATATCCTTTTTTCCCCCAGTATTTACATAATTGTAGTCATGTTGCTTTGTAGCTGCTTTGTGGCAGAGAAAGACCCCACACATATCCCTGTGAGCTGAGATTAGGTCTTCAAATTATTTAGCTAAAGACACAGAAACATAGCTGAGGCACCAGCTGGAAAAGGTAAGCCAGCCAAAAGGTGCCATTAGAAATTCTAACCCAATCTGGTGCAGGACCAAGAGTCAGCAAAGCCCTGTCCTCTCCTTGGGAAAAAGTAAAGTCAAGACTCCTCACCAAGACTTAGATATTCCTCACCTTAGCTCTGCCCACAGCTAAGTGGCAACCAAGAAAACATCCCTTTCCTCACAAGTACACTGAAATAATTTTTCACTCCAAACATAACGTTTAAAGTACCCACCTTCCCATCCTTAACATTTTTACAACCTTATTTCCTGAGTCATTCTTCTCACAGGGCTGTTTGCATCCTTGGTGGCATGTCCTCTTCAGCGGTGGTATGCATCCTTTTATGATCTAGCTTACTTCCCATAAGAGATTTTTAAATGAATGGATGAGAGGCTACTTTGATGCCATGATAGACGGGCAGGGACTATAGCAGAGACGTGCACGGTGGTTCATTCATCAGCTTTGACAGGGTTTAGAAGTAGTCAGAGCGGATTGCTTTCCACTTGCTGGGTATCAGGTGGGTGATTCCTGTCCTGGAACAAGATGAGGATGTACCATGCCCTCCTCCTCCAACTAAGGGCAGCAAAAACCCTTGGATATTACACGTGAAAGAGATGTGAGAAGGCTGCCAACAGATCAACTGGGGACTTTAGGCCTGAAGACAGATGGCAGTGGGTTCCTGGGTTTTCTTTTTTGCCCCATAAAGCACAGAGTAGATGTGGGAGATGCTGACAACCTGGCCACAGATACAGACAAAAAGGAACCCCAGAAAAGCCAACATCCTCAGCAGGAAGATAGTGTTCAGATAATAACTGCTCTGTTCCAGACAGGAACCACAGAAAAATACTGTGGCCTTGCCCAGCCCCATCTGTAAAAGCCAAGCAGGGAGCCAAGACCCTCACCTTGCACAGGTATAAGGAGATACCCTCCCCGAGCACCTCCACTCGTGTGGTGTTGGTGGAGCTCTGCTGAAATGGGCAATGCTTTTTTTTTTCAATCAAAAATCTTACAGTACTATAAAATGTTCTGAATACAATAGAAGAATCACTCATGATACAAGGAACTTGGAAAATCTCACCAGGAATGAGAAAAGACATTCAACAGATGCCAATATTGAAATGACACAGATGTTAGGATTTATCTAACAACAAGTTTAAAGCAGCCGTCGTAGATAGTTCAGTAAGCAGTTAAGAACATGCATGAAACAAATGAGTGATTTGTCTCAGCAAAAAAGTAGAAGATATGAGGAAGAACCAAATGGAAATTTTTGTGCCGAAAAATCCAATACCCCCAAATTTTAAGACCTCCATGGATAAACTCAACAGCAAAAAAAGAGAAGAGAGGAAATGATCAGTAAAGTTGAAGATGCAACCAGAAAAAAAAAAAATGACTAAAGAAGGGCAAAGAGGGAGCTCTAAGGGCCTATGGACTATAATGAAAGATCCAACATTTGTACCATCAAAGTATCAGAGAAGGTGGAGGGCTGGAAAAGTCATTCAGAAAGTATTCGCAGTGACGGTGACTAAAATTTTACCCAATTTTACAAAATACACAAAGCTACAGATTCAAGAAGCTAAAATAAACACCAAACAGGAATAATCCAAAGAAATCCATGCCAAGACACGTCACAGTGAAACTTCTGAAAACCAAAAAATAATTTTTAAAGTCCTGGATTCAGAAACCAACAGAGGCCGAAAGTGAGTAGCACATCCTTTTTCAAGTGCTGAAAGAAAAGAACTGTGAACCCAAGAATCTACACCCAGTGAAACTCTTTGGGAAAGACGGGCTAGTATAGACCTGAGACAAAGGGAAATGAAGAGGCTTTATCACCAGGTCCGCCCTTAAAGGAATGGTTCAAGGAAGTTTTTGAAATAGAAAAGAACCGGGGCTGGTGAGATGGTTCAGCGGCGTAAGCGCCTGCCTGGCAAGCGCGAGGGCCCGAGTTCGACTCCCGGAACCCACATACAAAAAAAGGGCTGGTGATATCGCTCAGCGGCACGGGCGCCTGCTGGCGCATAAGATCCTGAGTTTGACCCCCGGTACCCACAGAAAAAAAAAAAAAAAAAGAAATAGAAAAGAACCTGGAACCATCAGGATGGAAAGAAGAACAACGGAAAAGTAAAAATATGGGTAATTATAATAAATATCCCTTTTCCTCTTGGGCTTTCTAAATTGTGTTTGAGCAACATTTGAAACATTGCTTGATGTTATTCTCCATGTATATAGAAGAAATATTTAAGACAACTAAGAATGTAAGTCTTATACACTTCACTCAAACTGGTAAATGACCATTCTAATATATTATATACAATGTTATATTTAGAAAAGATATCTAAAAATCTGTACAAAGAAGTAAATTCAGAAACACTGTGAGTAAATTAAAATAGAACTCTGAAACATGTTCTAAGGAACACAAAGGCAGAGAACAGAACGTCCAAGCAGAAAACAAAAACTAAAGTGTCAGATTTAAGCTCTGAACATACCAATAATGACATTAAATATAAAAGGCCTAAATTCATTAACTAAAATATGTTGACAGAGAGAATTAAAAAATATAATCCAACTCTATGTTGTCTATATGCTCAATTCAAATATAATAAGACAGGAAAGTCGAAAGTAAATAGATGAAAAAGATGTACAATGAAGACATTAATCAAAGGAAAACATGGATAGACTGGAGGTCATTATGCTAAATGATTTAAATAAGCCATGTATAGAAAACAAGTAATGAGTGATCTCAGTCATATCTGGAATGTAAAAAAGTTGATTGCATAGAAATTGAGAATGTACTGATGATTACCAGAGGCAGGGAGGAAGTGGGAGGGAGGGACAAGGAAAGGGTGGCCAACAGGTTCCAAGTTGTTGTTAGGGGAGAGAAGTTCTGGTGTGTTACTGTACTGTTACATGACCATAGATAATAATAATTATTATATTTTTTAAAAAAGCCAGAAGAGGGCCAGTGAGACAGCTCAGCGGCACAAGCGTCTGCCTGGCAAGCACGAGGTCCTGAGTTCGACTCCTGGAACCCACATATGAGAAAAGGGCCGGTGATATTGCTCAGTGGCATGGGCGCCTGCTGGCGCCTGAGGTCCTGAGTTTGACTCCCGGTACCCACAAAACAAAAAAGCCAGAAGAAAGTATTTTGAAGGTTTTACTCATAAATAAATAATAATTACTGAGGAAATATATAGGTTTACCCTAATTTGAACAATACACAATGGACATATGTATTGAAGCACCACATGGTGTACTCCATAAATATGTACAATTTCTATGTATCAGTTATTTAAATGTTTTTAAAAGGAAGAATTGGAATTTAAAAAGAAAGGAGTGATCATCAGATAAAGTCAACTTCAGAGCAAAGAAAATAGCAGGGACAGGGTGGGACATTACACAATGATAAACAGCTGAATTCCCCAGGAAGACGTAGCATTTCTAAATGTGTATGCACCAAATGACAGTAGAAAAATATATGAATGAAAAACTGATTAAATCATTTGACAGTTTCTTTAAAAAGAAAACAACACTTATCCTAAAACTCAGCAGTCGTATTTCTTAGCATTTATTCCAGAGAAACGGATATGTATTTCTGCACGAAAACCTACACACAAATGTTCATAGTAGTTTTATTTTTAATATCCAAAACTGAAGACAACCAAAATGTCCCTGCATGGGTGAGTGGTTAAACATCCATAGTATGGAATGGAACAGCATGGAATACTACTCAGCATTAGAAAGGGAGAAGCTGCTGATAAACTCAACAATTCAGATGGATCTCGGGGCATTGTTTTGGTTGGGAAAAAACCCATCCCCAAAAGGATGCATATTGTAGATGAGTTATATCTTAATGCATCTGGTTTTAAAAAGGACACATACCGTATGATTCCATTTGTCCAACATTCTCAAATAACAACATTTTAGAGATGGCAGACAGACAGTGGTTGCCAGGGGTAGGGAATAGCTGGGAGAAGAGAGGCAGGTGTCACCTGAAGAGGAGCACAGGCAGATCTTCATGTTGACAAAAGTGCTCTGCGTCTCGGTTGTCATGGTGATTACAGGAAACAGCGCGTGATAAGGTGACAGGGCGTTATGTGTGTGTTGTGCCCTTGCTAGTTTTCTGGCTTCACTATTTGTATACTTCTGGGATGTAACCATGGGGAGAAACTGGGTGAGGGGTACATGAAACATCTCTGTAATATTTTTTTAACTTCCAGTAAATCTGTAATTACTTCAAAATACAACTTTAAAGAAAAGTGAGCTAGGAGAGTAACAGCCCTTCTGCATCTGGTAACTTCTTTTTGTCCCTGACTCTGGGCTGGTAAAACTTCTCCTGGCAGTGATTTCTTGGTGTCTGTCTCTTTTAAATGGAGCCATCCCATCCCAGATGTCAGGATGCAGATTGAGAGTGTCACGGGCCTCCTCTGACATTGTTATTATTAAAACTTCAAATTAGTTATCAGCATCCTTTTTTTTGTTTTTGTTTTTGGTTTTGTTTTTGAGACAGGGTCTTGCTAAGTAGCCCAGGCTGGCCTTGAACTCACTATGTAGTGTCGGCTGGCCTCAAACTTGCAGCAATCCTCTTGCCTCAGCCTCCTGAGTTCTGGGCTTACAGGTGTGCACCACCACACCTGGCCAGTTATCAGCATTTTAAAATGAGGAGATTTGACATAAACAGGACCTGAAGCTTCATCTGGAAAATCAAAAGATCATATAAGACAGGACTTGTGCATCCACATGGCAGAGAGGCACTGGCATTCGGGAGCAGTGTTAGGAACCCCCCCAGACCCTCCAGGTTGACGCACCCCACCGGGGGAGCCAAAGGCCCACTGCCATCATGCTGGGCATTTGTTTTTCTTACACCTGGACACTTCACTCACCCCTGTCTGTTGTCAGTTTTCAACCAGGTATGTAGGTGGTAACTTTCTAACACTAACGGTTTTAAGAAATTCTGAGCACCCTACACACAACAGAAAAAAAGACGTATGTGTTCTGTACAAACATCTGTTGAGCTGCTTCAGAGTACACCAAAATCCATTGACTTGCACGCTATCTCCTGCATCATTTTTCTTTCATGCATTCAAGCTGCTTTCATTGAGAATCTATTTATGTCAGACCCTCTGCTAGCTCTGGAGATGCATGACAGGATAAATCAGATGATTTCTGTCCTTAATGTGGCAAGGTTTGCCATAGCGAAATGGACGGTGTGCTGCAGGGACGCAGAGGCACAGACAGCAGTCACGTCTGGGGGAATTGGGAAAAACTTGACAGAATAACGCATCACTGCATCTCAGTCCCGGACAGTGAGTGTGCGGTAACAGCACCCAGGAGAAGAAAGGGAGAGAGGACTTCCTGGCACAGACAGCAGCAGCGACCAGACCATGAAGAGCTTCAAAAGCCGTGTTAGACAGAGAAATTGTTCCCAGCAGGATGGCAGCACCAACAAAAACACTTCAGTACAGAACCAACAGTTGCATTGCTTTTGTTTCTTGAAAGATAATTCTGTCTACTCCTCGAACCGGCTTTTATCATTTTCACTTCTGTAACGCAGTCGTGGTTTTAGATCCATGAATGTCTAGAGAGATGCTGTCCGTGAAGGAGTACCGTGGCCAGACGCTGATAACGGACGGGAAATGAAGCCTTTGCCATGTTCTTACAGAGAGTCGAGTGAGGGGAGCTCAGCGTTATCCCTCAGCTGTGCCTACAGTGCCAACCAGGCACAGAGCCCATCTCCAAGTCACTTGTCAGGAAGCAGCTTGTGGGCAACTGAGGATATTTATCCAGGCCCCACAACTCACTCGGCAGCAGGAGCACTCCTGACAGCGAGATCCAGGATTTGTCATTCTAACTTCAGGTCTTTTCTTTTGCGGTCTGTATTCAGACCTAGCCCAGGCCAGATTTTGAAAGAAATGAGGTAGGGGAGCCAAAGGAAGGGACGTGACAAGAAAAGTGAAGCCGACATCTCTCCAAGGTGTGTTTTGAAGTATTGGAGTCCTGGCTACTCACAAAACCAGCAGAACAGTTAATAAAATCAAAATACAAGAAGTAAATACACCCCCTGTGAGGGAACCGTGCTTAGATTATAGCAGATGAAACAGAGCGCATGTAAAGAAATTTTCCCTGAAAGGATGAAATGTTAAAACTGGAGGAATACGAGATGCTGAAGTCCCCTTACCTGTTCTTTTTTTTTTTTAATCAGAAAAGAGATGAGGCGGAAGGTGTGGCTTAGTGGTACAGCACTTGCCTACCGTGAATGAGGCCCTGGGTTCGATCCTTAGCATGGAAGGGAGGAAGGAAGGGAAAGATTGTCTCTTTATTGAAAGGTTGGTTCTCCATTTTTTTTTTTTTTTTTGTGGGTACCGGGGGGTCGACCTCAGGACCTCGCACGCCAGCAGGCGCCCGTGCCGCTGAGCGATATCACCGGCTCCTTTTTCGTATGTGGGATCCGGGAGTCGAACTCGGGCCCTCGCGCTTGCCGGGCAGGCGCTTAAGCCGCTGAGCCATCTCACCAACCCCTGGTTCTCCATTTTTATGACTCGTTAGCCCCAAGGTGGATTTTTCTCATTTTTTTTTTTCATCCAGTAATTACACATGAATGCTGAGCACTGTTTTGCTTTGGTAACACAAAAACTTTTATTCCATGATCTCGGATGACATTTGCCTGTCTTCAGAGTCAGCAGCACCATGTTCAAAAAATGGCATAGGGTCCAAGAACTTGGCATGTAGTGTCCTAAAACGCCTCCAAAGTTATGTCATCATGTCAACCAGTGTGTGTTATTATTTCAAGGAAAATTCCGCTGAGTTCATTTTTTTGCAGTATCTGTGGTATGTAAACATGACAACTAGCACATTAACATTTGTAGTTTGCAATTTTAAGTATATAAAACCTTCTTTCAGGAAGATCTTTCTGATGGGTCTTTTTCCATCTTCTGGATTTTGTTTTCCAAGAGCCCTGCCTGGCATCCCTGAGCCCACCCTATTTTCCCTACTTCTAACCCTAGGTCACCTGGAAGTCTCAGATGAACAAATTCTCTAACTGGTGTGTAAGCTGTGAATTCTGGTGGGTCTGGAGGTAAAAAGAAGAAAAGGGAATGTTACCTCGTGACGTGATTTCAAATATATTTTTAGTGCTCTTATTTGGCATAAAGAACTTTAGTAAACACATTCAACAAAAAGTGGCTAACTAGTTTATCCATCAGAATTGATAGCTCTGATCTGAATTTGTTAGGGAGGGAAAGGACTCAGCTGTTTTGTTACTTTTTTAAAACTTTTCATCTCAGCTTTGTTAATTTTCTGTCATATATTTTTTTGTTACTCAGTGAACACACAAACGATGTTTTAACAATTATAATAATTGGTAATAATGATAAGTGCTTAGCTTCATTTTTGAAAAAAAATTGAACAAGTTATCAAAATACATAATAATTTTGAAAACTTTATTAAATAAACAAATATATAATTTTGTCTTTGGAAAACGGAAAATAAATAACAATGTCTATCCTGAGGCCAGGGTGATGGGTCGTCCCCCAGGACACACACACCAGTTAATGGAGCTACCTGGATGGAAGTGGGGCTGGGTGGTCCTCCTGACCTCACAGCTGGCCCGCAGTGCCCCTCCGGGCAAGTCTGTGACATCCTTAACCTCTTCCCTGGCTACACCCTCTCCACCCAGACCAGTGATGCAGAAATACCTGATGCTCCTCAATGTAGCATGGGGCTGTGTCCCATTAAATGTATTAAACATTGAAAACATCATAAATTGAAAATGGATTTAGCCAAGCAGGGTGACACACACATATAATTCCAGCATTCTGAGAGGCTAGGGCAGGAGGATCACAAGTTCAAGCCCAGCCTGGGCCACTTGGTGACTTAGTGAGGCCCCCGTCTCAAAAGTAAAAATAAAAATGGCTGGGGATATAGCCTAATGCAAAGCCCTTGAGTTCAGTCCCCTGTACTGGAAAGAAAAGAAAAGAGAAAAAAGAAAAGAGAGGGAGAGAAGGGGGAAGAGAGGGAGGAAGGGAAGAAATGAAAGGAAAGAAAAAAAAGAAAAGAGAAAGAAAGGAAGGAAGGAAGGAAGGGAGGGAGGGAGGGAAGGGAAGGAAAGGGAAGGGAAGGGAAGGGGAAAGAAAGAAAGAAAGAAAGAAAGAAAGAAAGAAAGAAAGAAAGAAAGAAAGAAAGAAAGAAAGAAAGAAAGAAAGAAAGAAAGAAAGAAAGAAAAAGAAAGAAAGAAAAGCAGCATTCAATGTACCTAACGTACCAACATCTCAGCATGCTGTGATCACATGGCTGACCGTGAGCTGCCCCAGCCCAGCCTGACCAGAAACAAGTGGACTGCGTATCACTAGCTCAGAAAAAGATCCAAAATCAAAATCTGCCTTGTCTGTAATGAGTGCATATTGCTTTCACACCTTCATAAAGTTGAGAACTCTGAAGTCAAATCATGAGTCAGGACTGTCTGCATTTTCAGCCCTGACCCTGGAGATACAGAACATGGAGAAATATCTCAATTCTTGGCTCTCTCAGCTGTTTTAAACACAAATAACAGTTATGCCAGTAAAACTGTCATTTTAAGTCAGTTTCCTAATTTAAGGGAGAAAACAAGAGAATAAGGCTTTTCTGTCTATCTAATTGAGGTCACCTTGGCCTGGGGTACCTCATTACTACAGAACAACAATCGTTAAAGGAAAGCAGCATGGTAATTGTTCAGGGGACTTTTTCTCCAGAAATTAAAGTGCTACTTTTTAAAAGACAGCTATTTACTTCGTGTGTACACACACACACACACACATACACACACACAATCACTGCCTCTGCCTAGGCACACACACAACCAGCTTGATATGTTCCTTGTGTGAACATAAGCAGGGAGAATATACTAATCAAAACCATCAACCATCATTTTATAAAACCAGTCAAAATGTTCTTTGTCTTTCTGTCACACATTTCCTGGTCTTCAGCAAATGTCATCCCAGAGCGTAGCAGGGAGTTGCATCTCTTTCCTGGGCTTCTGTACCCACCACCCTTTTAACAAGGAAGTTGTTGGGCTGTGTGTTGTTTTGCTTTTCTTGATATTCTTTTTCCTTCTTGTGTTTTGGGGGCCACTCAACGAACTATTAACATGGATTCCCAAGTGTTCACATTTGGCCAGAACCCAAGAGTTTTATTACTATCATCATCATTATTATTATTCCATTGATAGCAGCAATCTCCATTCAGCGAACAGGAAGATGGATTTTCATTCATAAGAGAAGAAAAGAAATATTGCAGTCCCTAGAGTATACTAACTTCCCCTCCTATCTCAGCATCTTGGATTCCTCCCTCTATAACTAACTCCAATGACAGGCTGGGGAAGAAATCGCAGCCGCTCAGGCATAACACAAACCTGGCAGGTACTGTCTATGGACCATGACATTGGTAGGAAGAGATGGAAACCGTGCCATTCAGAAAGGCGCTTTTCCTGTCAGAGTTCCTACAAGATCGTTTCTGGTCTTGCGGTTTTCATAGGAGAAGCAAGACTCTAATGAGGACTGTCTGCCTCCCAGCCCCCATGCCAGGGATTTACGAGGGTCTGTCCTTGGGCAAAGCATTTGTCAGAGATTTAAAGGATGGGTGAGAGGGGTCCTTTATCTTGTGCAGCCTGCTTTGCACTCAAAACCCTAAACCCTAATGAGCCCTGCCTCTCTCTAATGGTCAGCCCTGTGGAAGCTGTGGTCACATTGAAAATGATGCAGGTTTTTTGCTGACTCGACATAAAAAAAGTGACCAGCAATTTTTTGGGTTTAGCACTTGACCTCAAAAGAACACATTCAGGAGTGTTGCAATTCAGTTAATAAAGGAATTGGAAGATGTTGAAAATAATGTGAGTACTCGGATTTTCCTCTTTGACTTAAGTGCTCTTTGGGTGGCTGTGTGTATTTGAATTTTTTTTGAGGTTAATGAATTACCCTTGGAAAGCACTGATTGGTTTTCTGAGTTATGTAAGGAATTCGAGGCGAATTTCAGCGTGGATATAAACACCAAGTGTAAATTTGCCTTTTAACATCTGCAATATATAAAAATGCATCCGTGAGAGATCTGCAGTTCTTTACTAAAGACTCAAAGGAAAGCTTCTGTTTCCACACGAGGCCAGCTCCAGGGGTGAGCACAGCGCTAGACTCCACGGGCAAAAAAAGAAGGGAAGCAAGGTTTGCATTCTGACAGCCCCAAAATGTGGAACCTTCCTGCAGGCATGAAAAGTGTCCCTTCCTGACAGCTCTTCCTGCTCCTTGCTATCGGGATACATTTTCCTCTGGGGCAAAAATAAAGCAGTCAGTTTGACGCTTTGCAAACAATTTTCCAGCTTTTTGGATTTCTCGGATTTGTGTAGGTGACTGGATTAGGGGATGCATATGAAAAGCCATTCCCAGAAAGAGCAGTGACATAGAAACAGCCACTTGGATTCAACACCACCCTCCCTTCTAAAGTGGCCACCACACACTCTGGAACTGTGCCCAGCTCCCGGGGAGAACCAGCTTCCATGCTCAGTTTTAATTCTGTGTCTGGTTCGTTTTGCTCAACCATCGGGCTCCCTGAGTCCAGGTCCTGACTGACCTACTTGCAGTTTGCGCCTCCCCTTCCCTTCGCCCAGGTGGCAGCCTGCGGGTGCCTTCGTGTTTGCTCACTTGGCTTCTCTTCCCTCCCCTCCCCTCCCCTTCACTGCCCGGCAGCACCGTGGTCCAACAGAACAACTGCAGGAGCTCTGTGCCATCCAGCAAGGGCAGCAGCAGTGGCAGCAGCAGCAGCAGCAGCAGCTCTTCCAGCGACTCTGAGAGCAGCTCGGGATCCGACTCGGAGACTGAGAGCAGCTCCAGCGAGAGTGAGGGCAGCAAGCCACCCCACTACTCCAGCCCCGAGGTAAGCGCTGCACCCACCCTCTGGGCTGGAGGCCAGGGAGTCCCCGGTTCTGGCTCTCATCCCCTACCTCCTTACCCTCCTGCACCCCCCCAACCTCAGACAAGATAGAGGAGCCTTTAGACTCGGAGCTCCTCACTTGCTCCACTATGACCCTTCCTCGCAGTCCCCTAATGACTCTGTTCCTTTGAAGTCCAAAGCATCATCATCCACTGTCCAAAAATATGTGACTTCCAGAAATTTCCAAGTGTGCTGTAAAAATCACTAACAGGAAATGACCTATGGAAAGAGTTTCCCTGAGGGTCAGCGAGGCAGTAACCAGACAGGGAAGATCACCACCTGGGAAGTGTGACCACACATAAATCACAGGAAGGAAGTTTTATGGATTAGACGTGCTTAGAATCTCACGTTTTCACAGCTTGTCCTAGATCAGAAGGACAGGGGCCATAAATATTAACAAAACCTGCTTAACTGTGTTTTCTTTGTGAAAATATAAAGGGAAAAATTAGCATCCACCTACAAATAATAATGAAACCTTTTACAGCTATGATCAGTATCTATGGGGAAGATTTAGGTGGCTCCTATAAAACTATTATAAGGCACCAATAAAAACCTTTGTTGTTTCTACCTGAAAGTTGAAAAGGGGAGTTAAATAGTAATTCAGAGCACAAAGATTCCTGGGTAGAGGCTGGGGACAAATGTCTCAAGTCTTTAGAACCATAGGGGGTAGGCTATGTTTCCTTAAAGAAGGATTGTGGGGTTTAATTTTTTACTTACAATCCTCTAAAGTATTTTGGGGTGCAGATTCCTAAATAGGTTCTGATGTGAAATCAAACCCTCATGCAACTCAAGTCACGACAAGGAGTGACTGACTTACAGGGTCACCCTAGATGTTGTCACACCTGAAGTGGTGACAACGTGGTGATGTCTCAATTCAGGTTGACAGAGTGCCCTTTCCTTTCCCTGGAAATGTTTTGTTTTATTTCCCATCATCTCCTTTCCTCTGCAGTACCTTTCTACTCTACAGCCAAGCTCTCCATTCATCTTGGCATAAGCCACGTCTTCATCATTCTCTCTCCTTCCCATGAAGCTCTGGTTTCTCTGTCCACATATCTAAATCTACCCACCTATCTACATAAGGTGAAAGCGCTGAGCAACATGGCCTATAAAAACCTTATAGCTTATTTTAACTCTGGCTTCTCCCAGGAACTAAACTTTTATTCCTCTCTCATAATTTCATTCATTCATTCATTCATTCATTCATTCCATGTTCATTCAACAAATACTTATCGAGCATCCGCCACAGACATAGCACGTGTCTCTGGAACGCATCATCACAGGGCAGAAAATGCCCTGTATTCCTAGAGCTAACGTCTAACGGGGATCATTTGAAACAGAAAAGTACAGGAGTTCAACGGAATAAAGGAGAAGAGCTACACTTTTATAAATCTGTCTTATGCTACAATTTGTTGAGGAATTCCAGAAGATTTAGTGATAATAAATAGCTACACCTCAGAGATAGTAAATCGAAAGCCTTGGTGTCTATGAAGTCCAACCTGTCCAGGCTCCAGTTTGCACCCCTGCAAGTTACATTCGTGAGTGCTGAGTCTTCTTTTCACACTGAAAGGTGAATCCTGAAGCCCCTGAACGGCTGCAATCTTGCCCTGCCGGAAAGCAGTACAGTTATAGAGCACTTTAAGTAAGTTCTTTCTAAAGCCACTGTGATCATTGTGAAGCTTAGGAAACCGTGGAACCCTGGGGAAGGCACTTGCCATTTCTCGCAGCAGCTGTCAGAGGCCCCTGGCTAGGCACAGGGAGCACAAGTCGACTAAAGCAGCCTGGAAGTTTGAGCTCCTGAGGCCCGGCAAGAATTCCACTTCCTTGCTTCTCTCCACGGAGCGAGTGCTGAGTGGCAGGCGTTGTTAGCCACAGCGCACCGTACTCCTTTCTGCTGGAAAGGGATGCGTTGTCAGAATAAAAACAACTTTCTTTTAACATTTCCCCAAGGTGCACACCTGCACATCCCCTCCCCAGGCCCTGGCACGTGCTTAGTTGTTCTCAGCCTCATCCTCTTTTTCATGTGGGTTTCGTCTCATGCGCTTTCCTGGCCTTGTGCACCCTCTCATTCCACTCAGCTGGCACACTGACTCCAGTGCACGGGACTCTCTGGCCCAGGGTTGCCCAAGTCATTAAAAATAAATAAAGCCCAGTGACATCATTTTGAGTCCTGGGATAAAGCTGACCTCATTCTTTACCCAGGGCATCACCCTGCCCTAAATACTGCTCATGCAAACCATGCTTTCCACTGTGGCCTTAACCAAATGGATCTGACCATGGCAACCTTCCTTCCTGGAATATATGAATTAAAAGCAGGTTTTGTAAAATACTTCTGTAGTGCTTAAAATGATCGGAAGGGGCTGAGGATGTGGCTCAGTGGTAGTGCTCTCGCCTTGCATGCACAAGACCCTGGGTTCGATCCCCAGCACCACCAAAAAAAAAAAAAAAAAAAAAAAAAGAGCAGAAATATGATGCATGTTGCTCATTGAGGCAACAAGCCTCCCATTAATTAGGCACCTCTGGGCTACATGGCACTGGGTTCTGTGAAGGATACAGATGAAGCAGGAACATGGCAGAGAGTTTGTGCATGAATCAGAGGGAAAATTAATCAGGGAACAGAGTTGTGGCTGAACATATAAAGCAGTGAGCCAAAAAAACAAAAACACCAGGCAGAAGCCCCAGCCAGAGTTCCAAGAGGGAATTGTCTTCACTGGTGCATGCTGGTAGCTAGAGCCTGAGGCCCTGGGCTCCCTTCTGTATTACCGCTTAACTCTTATCATTTCAGCCTCCTTGGCCACAGTAGTCTTCTCCCCAGAACGGCAGCTAGTGCTTCCCTACCTAATCTGTGTGATGGCTGTGGGGAACAGTGACAGCTCACTCATTATGAGCAGCACCACAGCAATTGGCCTCCTTACCAAGTGTGGATACTCTGAAGGGTGCACAAGAAACAGAGCCTTGACCTGAAGAAAGAGTTGTGCTTTGTTGAAGACACAGAGATATGCACATGAGATAAACACGAACATCAGAAGATTCTACTACTGAGTATAATAGAGGGCAACAGGTGTTGTTTGGAGGGCTCCAAAATCAAGTCTCGGGCTGTCATTTTAGTTTGAAGACGAACATATCTCAAAGGAATGGGACCTCCTTTCCCAAGGCTACACTGGAAAGAAGTGGGAGTAAGGGGAATGTATTAGCCTCACACAAAGTTTTCAGGCATGGACAAAACATAGACATATTCTTTGCCAGAATGAAATACATGTGGCCTCTAGTTTACTTCCCAATAGAGCCCTCATTCTATCTGAAACCTCCTGAGCCTGGCCTTTACTGTCAGCATTCCTATCAGCATTCTGGGCTCTAACCAAAATCACCCATCAGACTGCTTACATCATTCTAGGGCTTCTCTAGCCCACATCTCCAAACATTTCCAAACTCCTCCCATAAACCAGTTCCAAACCACAAGGTCAGACATACTTACAGCAACAACTTCACATCTCTGGTGCCAATTTTCTGTGTTGGCTTTTTGTCAGTGGTACATGATACCTGACACCCACAACTTAAAGAAGAGAAGTTGGGCCGGTGAGATGGCTCAGTGGCGTAAGCGCCTGCCTGACAAGCGCGAGGGCCCGAGTTCAACTCCCGGAACCCACATACGAAAAAGGGCCGGTGATATCACTCAGCGGCATGGGCGCCTGCTGGCGCGCGAGGTCCTGAGGTCAACCCCCGGTACCCACAAAAAAAAAAAAAAAAGAAGAGAAGTTTACTTTGGCTCAGGATTTCAGAGGTTTCAGTCCATGGTTAGCTGGCTTCAAGGCAGAAACATCATGGTGGAGCAAAGCTGCCTCACCTGACGACATCCAGGGATCAAAGAGTAAGGAAGAGCCAGAAAGGAAGCAGTCAGGAACCAGTTTGGTCCCCAAGGTCACACTTCCATGACCCACCCAAATACACCTATCAGCATGCTTTACTGATCTCCTAGGCATCTCCCGAGCCAGTCAAGTTGACGGTCAAGATTAACCATCACAGGGGGCTACAATGCCCAGAAACTGATCTCTACATCTAAGTAAGCACATCTTAGTCTTGGTGCAGCCTAGGAGCACTGTAGCTTTGGATGTCACTTAACCTCTCTGAGCCTCATCTACAAATGAGGGAGATAATATTTCTTATCTGTAAAGATTCAAGTAGATAACATATGTAAAGTGGGAGGCATATTACAGGTGTCCCAGCAATGAAAAATGATCACCAGATGATGGCCCTCGAGTGTCAGCAGGGGAAATTTAGGTTTCATTGGAGAGGTAATAGGAGGTTATTGTAGATCCTTGGGAAAGGGAGTGTGATTTAGTGATGTGTTGAAAATGGTACTTCAGACTGATTTGTTCAGCTGTGAAGTGCAGGAAGAAATGACTCTAAAGCACCTCAGGCAACAGAACCATACTAAACGTATTAAATTTTGCTCTTCACCAGTAATGCTCCCACTTGGAAATTTCGGTGTGACTCTTTCCCATATGTGGCTGTGTTGGGCTCCATAATGTCTCCTTCTTCTCTCCCGTGAAAGACGTGAGCCACAGCAGGCTCTGGAGGGAGGGAGAGCTGGTGTTAAACACAGCAGCAGATGGCTGAGTGCTGTGCTATGCCTCAGGCATGCAAGCCCTCTCTGATACCTGCACTTTTCCACACAAGGCCCATACTGCTCCAGTTAGTGCTGGGTCCCACTTACAGTGCTACACTTCGCTATCCAGTTACCCGCTAACTCATAATCCTAATGCTGTGAAAACTTTTACTGGGAGTCTTGGTTCTCAAGCTTTAGTCAACATAAATCTTTAGAAACTCAACCCAGAACTGTGGATCTCTCCCAAGGTAGGCAGGACGCATCCATACAGTATTTCCCATCCTGTTTCCAGGTGTTCATTGCACCACTCCCTGTGGCTCATCTTCGGGCCAGAGTTTAAGCCCTGTGACATCCATGATGGGCTCTAAGTTACCAATGCTGCTCCCCAGAAGGGTTCCACCATCACCTCGATGTCTCGACATTTTTGGCTGAGTGCAACAGGAGCAGGTTCAGGATGCCCGAACCAAGAGGGGCTGCCCAAGTGCACAGGGCACGCGCGCGCGCGCACACACACACACACACACCCGTGAAAGAGGAGTTCTCTGGTGCTAAGCCAGCCGAAGTATTGCTTCTCCTATTAAATAACTCACCATACTCTCCTTCACCACATAAATTATGTGTTAATTCTTTGGGATTGTAGGTTCTCAGATTTCTCCCAAAGTGTTAAGTCCCTCCTCCCCCAAAAAAGGGCACTTTAAGGTCTATTATTCCCCAGTTAAATATCATGGAATCTCAAATGTGTGTACATGTGTGTAATTACACATGTGTACATACTCCTGAAAGCGCTGGGAATCGGCCGCGGGGAGCCCAGTGCTAGCCCTCATTTTCTGGACTTGAAACTTCTGATGGGACATCAAGCGCCAGGGGCAGGAAGGCCTCCCTGCCCGGCTGCAGCCGGCCGTGGTTTTTGCTCCTGCACCCCGAGGAGAAGGTCCCGAGGACAGCCGGGCCCTTTGGGTGAGTCTACTAAGAGCTGTTTGGTTTCTCGGGGGTTCTTTGCTTCCAGGCCGAACCAGCATCCTCCAACAAGTGGCAGCTGGATAAATGGCTCAACAAAGTCAACCCCCACAAGCCGCCCCTGCTGAGCCAGAGTGACGGCGCGGGGCCCGAGGGCGCGCAGTACTACCCGGCGGGGAAGGCGGACGCGCAGGACTGCGGGAAGCCGCCGGACGCGTGCCCGGCCGCGCCGCGGGACAAGGACGGCAAGGCCGCCTGCAAGGAGGAGCAGAGGCCGCGGACAGCCAACAAGGCCCCGGGCAGCAAGGCGGCCAAGCAGAAGTCGCCGCCCGCGGCCGTGGCCCCCGCCGCGCCCCCGCCGCCCGCGCCGCCCGGGGTCCCCGCCGAGAGCGCGCCCGCGCCCCCGCGCAGGTCCGGGGCCAAGAAGCCCGCGCGGCGCGCGGAGCGGAGCGCGGCCGGCGACGCCAGCGCCACCGCCGCGTGCCACCGGGCCGAGGAGGCGGCCGCCGACGCGCTGGGCCCGGGCGCCGCCCCCGAGCCCCCCAAGGCGCGGCCCTGCGGCGCGGGCAGGACGAGCCACCGCAAGGAGCCGCGCGCCGCCGCCCCCTGCGACAAGCGGCGCACGCGGGGGCTCGGCAGGACCGTGCCCAAGTCCAAGGAGTTCATCGAGACCGAGTCGTCGTCGTCGTCGTCCTCCGAGTCGGACCTGGAGTCGGAGCAGGAGGAGTTCCCGCTGTCCAAGGCGCCGGCCGCCGCGCCCAGCGCCGCCCCCGCCGGGCCCGACCCGCGGCTGAAGGAGGCGGCGGGCAGCGTCCCCGGGGGCGCGGGCGCGCGGGCCGCCGTGGGCTCCATCAACGCCAGGACCACCAGCGACATCGCCAAGGAGCTGGAGGAGCAGTTCTACACGCTGGTCCCCTTCGGCCGCAACGAACTCCTGTCCCCGCTGAAGGACAGCGACGAGGGCAGGTCCCTCTGGGTGAAAATCGACCTGACTCTGCTGTCCCGGATCCCAGAGCACCTGCCCCAGGAGCCCGGGGTCCTGAGTGCTCCGGCCGCCAAGGACCCTGAAGGGCCACCGCCCAGCCACATGCTGGACACCACCCCCGAAAAGGCGCTGCCGAAGTCCAAGAGGAAACGCAAGGTAGGGGGTCCGGGGCTGGGAGAGGGGGCTCGGCTTCACCTGTGGGCAGGGGTGGAGCACGGGGCAGGTCTGGACTGAGGGTGGCACGGTGGAACACCTGCCATCCCAGCACTCAAGCGGCTGAGGCAAGAGGATTGCTGCCTCAGTTCAAGGCCAGCCTGAACTACTGTTTATAGTGAGACCTTGTCTCAAAGAGCCCCCCTTCAAAAAATGTATATATTCATTTTAAGGGTAGGTACACGTACTTAACACATTTTAGTTCTTTTTATTCCCCTTCCCATCTTCTCCCTGCTGCCCCATCCCCTTTATTTTCAAAAGACCTCTCTCCTTGTTTCCTATTACCTATCTTTTATTTTGTTTCCTGTAATTATTTATACTTTAGGCTTCTCATATAAGATAAGTTATGTAATACTGAAGCTTGCGTGTCTGATGTATTTTACTTAACAATGTGGTCTCGAGGTGCAGTCATTTTCCTACAATCTATCCTTCTTTATGGCAGAGTAATACTCCATTCTAATGTTATAAATGAGCCCTCTCCCATTGCATGGGGGAAAGGTCACACACACGGGGAGTATTTATCGTGTGCAGGCACAAGCTGAGCAGTGGACATTTGAGAGATTTGAACGTGCAGTGAACCCCGTTCTTTGCTGGGAGGGATGGGGTGGCATTGATAGTAGAATCAACAACCACCTAAGAAGCCAGGCTCTGGTGGAGTTTCAGGCTGGCTGGTAGGAGGTGAATACAGGTAACCCTAATCCTCAGCACAAACTGTGGCATCAGAGCTGTTGCTGAGATGTCACGTGGATCAGGGAGGACTTCAAGGTGGAGAGGGCTGGGAACAGGGTTCTGGGAGGAGGGACATTTGAATAAGCAGAGGCCCCAGGATGAAGTGGTACCAGGACAGAGGAGCGGGCTGAACCGGTGAGGCTGGAGTGGGGAAGGCAGGTCATGTGTCGGGAGAGCCTCTGGCCACCCGTGCCTGACCCTCAGCCAGGTCTGCAGGGGACACCAGCATCATCGCGGAAAGCCAGTTCTGAGGACTTTTCTCCCCTCCTGTTGCTGCATCTTCAAAAGTAACCTGGACCACAGTAAGTGACAAACCAAAGACTGCAATATTTATGAGTAGTTCCAAATTTAGGGCAAAATCACCAACAACAATGAACGTGCATATACCAGGGTGCAATCAAACAATTTTATAAAGTTATTAGAGTAAAAGATGCATTGCTGTTAGCCCTCCTCAAAATCTTCCCCTCGATTTGAAAACACTTATCCCATCATTCTTGCCACTTTCTGAAGCAATTCTGGACGTGCTATTTCAAGAGTGTCTTTAGTTGCACTGTCCTGCCTGCCACGGTGTCCTCAGTTGATTCAAAGTCTTTACCTTTCATGGTCATTTTGACTTTGGGGAAGAGCCAGGAGTCACACACAGTGCCAGAACCAATTAATGAGTTGGATCAGGACACACTGTCATGTTTTTATTTGACAGAAATTGCCATAAACTTTTTTAATGTTCATACCAGCTTTATGCATAACAGTTAAAAACATAAATGTTTTCAACCTAAAATGACTTGCCCGAGTTACGTCGCTGAAGAGGCGGAACCAGGCAGGAGCATAGGCAGCTGTGTGGCCCCAGAGTCTTGCAGTTAAGACATCCGCTGTCTCAAATTCTTGTTTAAGGAAGACCAGGGAGTAAGGTTCGTCATCTTCTCCTGGCCAAGACCACTCTAAAAGTACGGAGAAGGCGTAGAGTTTCCTTCTGACAGCTGTCTGCATGACCTGAAGGGTACCTATCAGCAGGGACATTTATTATAAAATGCCCAAGAATGTGTTCATGTGGTGCATTTCATTTATCCCTATAGAGTAGAGTTTGAACCCCTTACAAGGAAGTTCATGAAGAGAAATAGCTTCACAAAAGCAGCCAACTTGCCTTTCCTGTTGGTAAGGATGCGAAGATTTTATCGACAGACCCCAGTGTAATCTCCATTCACCTTTGGCCATTAACTTTCAGCATCCCACTGCCACCCCATGTTGGACCCTCATTGCCCTGAGGGGGCTCACATAGAGTGGAAAGTTTGTGGATCTCTGACCTCAGACTGACCTGACTTCATAGCCATTTTTTATCATTTTACGGCTCCCTGGGCCCTGCAGTCACACGGCGCCCCAGGGACTCTAGCACGGTGGCTGCCATCTTGAAACTCTTCATTTTGTCCTGAATTCGGGTTTTGTTAGTGATGCGGCAGGTGTGGTTCTGTTCCTGCAGGAGGTCTTAGCCTGCTCTTGGCCTCTGGCACCCGAAGCCCTGTGCAGCAACCCCCTTCCCCCATCTTAGTCCAGGGACCCCTCACCCCTAGATGTTACCCACATGCAGCACTGGAAGGGCCAAGGTTGGGGTCCCCATGTTGCTGTGCCCCAGTCCAGGTAATGAGGTGTTCCAGGGAGAAAGTTGCAATCTCCTGGGTCTTTCACCATGCGGTGATGGGGGGACGGGGTGTGGGAAGGGAAAATCGCCTAATGGGACTTCTGCACCCAGGCCAGCCTGGCAGAGAGGTCCCCGGTGGTGGAAGGGGGAGCCCCACGCTGGTGGGCTGCACACATGTGCTAGTCCCAGGGCAGCCCCAGCCCTTGAGAGTCTTCATTGCCCACCCCCCAGGGATCCCCACATGGAAAGGAACACATTTGAAATAGCAAATAAATACCACTGTGACAGGTCTCAGCAGGGGGAGTAGGAAGTGCCTTCTATCCAGTTACTTTACAAAATCACATAGTGGCTCATTTCTTTCCTGCCCCTCTTTCTTCCTGTCTTCCCCTGGACACCACTGCCCCACTGCCTCATTACTTGCTGGTGCTCGGTTTTTATAGAATGAATCCATCAGTCACCTAGGGATGCGTGGGGGTAGTGACTCTGAGGTTGGTGGGTAAATGCGTAGGCTGAGAGAGATACATATAAATGCATAAGAAATATGCCTAGGCTGAGGGAGATGTTGGTAGGCATAAAGATTGAAAATATGCATGGCTATATAGACAAACATGGGTATATAGAGAGGTGTATGTGTAGATAAATAGAGAAACACACATATAGACTTATATACAGTAGGTGTACAAGACAGATATGCAGAATAACATACATATAAAACCCATAATGCTTTGATTTAAAGAGTTGTATTATTCATGACCTTTTTTAACACAAAGAACTTCATTCACCCTAGGCCTGACACCAGCTCAACTCGTAAGACCTAGTGAGACCACAGACAGAAGAGCAGGAAAGGACATTTTTGTAGCACTCTTATTCGGCATCCTGGGGTGTTAAGGCCTCAGTACTGGGTGCTAGAGGTGGAACCCGTAGGCCTGGCTCTCCAAGGTGCCAAGTCTCACCCTGCTGGGGTCCCAAGGCTGAGGACCAGGGACTGGGAGGTTTGGAATGGCCCCTCCCTGAGGCCACTGTTACAGTGTGAGCACCCAGGACCCCATGTGGCAGGAGCTTTGTGACTCAGTTCCTGCTAGAAAGAAAAAGGAGGCTGAGGCAAGAAGATCATCTCAGTTCAAGCCCATCCTGGGCAACTTAGCATCTTTGCAAGACATTGTCTTAAAATAAAAAAAGGGCTGATGATGTAGCTCAGTATAGAAGGCTTTGTTCCATACCCAGTACCAAACAAATTAACAAAAATACAGTCCAAGTCCTATTTTACTGTAAGGTACCTTGACAATTCTAAGATGTCGCGGGCTGGGAATTCTGAAAAAAAATAAGGCAGCAAGATGTAACAACCTCTGCCTTCCATTCACAAAAGGCGCAACTTTGAAAGCAGAAAGACCCAGCCTTGCTGAGAGAATGCACACTTTTTATACCTCATTCTGATGCCTGGAGCGGTGACACTGAGGCTACCTGTGGATTAGAGCAGGTCTGCTCTAAGACCAGATCCCGAGCATCTTCCTTGTTCAGATGTCCCTCCTGCGTCTCAACAGGGCATCGTGTCTTTCTCACATTAAACTGTGGACAGCAAACCCCCCAGATTTCCTCCTCATTCATTGAGGACCTCACTGGGCTCCCTCTCCAGGGGCACAGCGGGGAGACCTGGCTCTGGAGGTCAGAGTCCTGGAGCTCACTGCGACCCCTTGAAATCCAGAGCTGATTGGTTTTGTTCGTTCCCCACGCAGTGTGACAATGAAGACGACTACCGGGAGATGAAGAAGGCCCAGGGAGAGAAAGAAAGCTCTTCAAGACTGGCCGCCTCCGCCAACAATACCTCGGCTGCCAACCACTGCAACATGAACGTCAGCAGGTAGGCAGGTTCCCTGGGAGGTGAAGATGGGCAGGAGAAGCCCCTGGGTGTGAAAGCCCTGTGCCATATTGGGGTGGAGCCCAATATTTTGATGACTCTTCCAGTACAAGTCTGCAGACTTTGCTTCCCCGAGGGTTATAATTATGGCTGTGCTACGTCTGCGTATAGCCACTTCTCTGTCACCAAATTCCAGTTATGAGGGACACACAGTTCTGCACTCCCCCCCAAGACACACCCTTCTCCAAAAAATCTTAATAACCATATCTTCAAGCCAGTATTGTAAAGGCAGCTGCTAAATCCACGAGAATGTTAAGCTCACTCAGATGCCAAAATGCACACTGGGAGTGGAGTCTCCAGGCAACGCACCTGGAGCTCTTGATGCAGAGTAAAATTGTGGAGTTAGAAAAGATCGGTGCTTCCAAAGTCAAACAGCCACCCTGTCTCTCCTCTGAAGACAGGGGACCCAGGGACCCATCGTGCACCAAACCCACTGTGATGAATGGCTCTGCAGCCAGGAGAGGTCCCGGGGATTCATTGTGAGTGAGCAGCTTTTCATCAGTCACGGGCACTCTTTCCATTTAGAAACAGCTCCACACAGGAGCCACTTTTCCTCTGGCATGACACTGCTCACTCTCGCTGACTGTACACACAGGGTTCTTAAGAGGAGATTAATGCTTCCGCACAATACATAAAAATGTAAACGGAAAGGTTAGGGAAAGATGGAGAGTGGTACTAAAAGTCAGAGAGGAAATTGGAGCACAAGGGCACAGGCACACGGGCCCAGTGCGGCCCCGGGATCACCTTGGGAAGGAGCTGAGGACACAGAAGGGTGGCGCAGGATGGACAGTCATGCCTGCAGACAGGCCCAGCCACAAGAAAGAGCGGCGTCCCCAGTTACGGGAGAGATGTGAAGGGGGACACTGTGGTCCTAAAATAGTTTTGACTGTGTGGTATGCTATATGTGTACTTCTTTGTTAATGCATTTCCTTATCTCTCCAGCCAATCTAGCGATGCCCAGCATTGCTAAGTAGCAGTGAATGTAAACATTATTTCAAAATGTCTAGAACAACTGCGATATGACATGAAAATATCTCTGATATCCACAGGAGACATTATCACAGACCTTGCTAGTAGCGTTCCAATGTAACCCTTCCTCTGGTTTCTTGGGCCTCCCTTGTAATTGAAGGAAGTGCTCTTTAGAGAGAAAATGAAGAGGTCACTTTCTGCCACCCAAGTTCACGGACCTCAGATGGAAAAAACTTGTCCTGGCAGAGAGTCCCAACTCTGATGATTTCCCTGATGCCGTGTAATCAAACAGCACATGTGAAAAATGTGTACGAGTTGCCTCTGGAATTGAGAGTGTTGCTGGCAGGTTTACCAGTGTGACTGCACGATCCCAGAGAGAAAGCAGTGATCCATCAGATAAAGTTTCTTTGGTCAACTTGGATATGTAAACTTGCAAAAGATGTGGAAGGAACAGTCATACATTCATTACAGTTTTTAATGTCATCATTGGTTTTCCATGCACAGGAAAACTCATGAATCATGTAAAATAATAGACACTTAGAAATGGGTCTTTTTCAGTCACATTTTAAGAAAGAGAGTCGGGCTGTTCCTATCTGCCTTCAGCATCGATACCTTTACCCTCAGAAGATGAGCTGCTTTGGATTCACACAAAGCGGTTTTCTGTGGCACCTCTCCTTGCATTTTTCCAAGTTGTTAGACACACAGTGCTCTTGGAACCTGAAGCCCTATCTCCACACGTATCTATTTGCATAACATTAAGAATCTTGAGGGCCGGTGAGATGGCTCAGCAGCTTAAGCACCTGCCCGGCAAGCGCGAGGGCCCGAGTTCGACTCCCGGAACCCACATACGAAAAAGGGGCCAGTGATATCGCTCAGCGGCACGGGCGCCTGCTGGCGCAAGAGGTCCTGAGGTCGACCCCTGGTACCCACAAAAAAAAAAAAAAAAGAATCTTGGCTTCGTCATTTGTTCTAGAGGTCTGTGTTTGTAATTTCTCCACTGTGACCACCAGCAAAAGAAATTGCGTTTTGAAGTGACTTTAATGGCTTGTTTGCAGTGATAACCAACACCTGCAATTAAGAGCTCATAACCCCAGGAATAATGACTAAATCTTGGCTAAATAGATTTACCTGTCTTTGTAAACTGACTGTATCAGGTGACCTCTAGAAACATCCTATGTTAGCAGGGATTGAGTTTATTTCATGCCGATGTGTCTGCCCCAAACACTGTTTTTTTCCCCCTCAAAGTAAAGTAAACGAGCAAAACTTAACAATATAATATTCATTGCAGAGACTTACAAGTAAGAGAATCCGTCTTCTCTGATGATTGATTTTGGAGAACATTATATTCATGAATAGACAGTTTTGAAGGTAAAATGAGGAGCTAGGCATCGGATGTAGGCATTTCTAATAACAGTTTCTATACTCTGTGTTTATTCCAATAGATGTCTGGCTGCCTCAGAAACCCAACAATTGACAGTTGGCTGCATACTTTGCAGGTTATCCTGTGATTCTGCTATTGTCTATATAAAAATTAGGATAAGCACAAACACTGGCAAAAGTCCTTTTGAAATTGGAGAACTCATTTATCGCTGCTGTTTTGAATTTCCCGTTACTTGCTGCTTATACTTGCTAGGAAAATAAATGTGTTTGTTATTTTGAGATCCTTGGATGAAAAACCCAGAACATGAAAGTATTATTTATTCCTAGTCATTTCCTTCGGCACTAACTCCAGAATTACTGATCATCCTGACAGAAAGAGTAAAGAAACAAAGAATGAGATTTGTTTATTGTTTCTTATGGTCCTAATGCTATTAAGTTGTTCCTAATAATAATTCCCAATAAATTCTTCCTACCAGCAGGTCTTAAATGGAAGGTTGGGGTCGTATATAAAACATTCACCTTTCCCTGTGTCAACTATGTGATATTCCATTACTGTAATTTTCTTTTTTCTCAGCTTGGCAATACCAGTAAATAAAAATGAAAAAATGCTCCGGTCACCCCTCTCTCCCCTCTCCGATGCGTCCAAACACAAATATTCCAGCGAGGACTTGACCTCTTCCAGCCGACCTCATGGCAATGGTGTGTCTACTTCCTCTTCTTCCAACAAAAAGCCGAAGGCCGACAGCCAGCTGCAGTCACACGCCGGAGACCTCTCGGTTCGTTGACACTCTTCTTTTCTCAAGTAGAATCAAAATAAATCACAATCGTCACTTCCTCTCTACCGGTGCCGTCCAAACTCAGGCTGGAGGTGCGCGGGGAACCCCTGAAGGCAGCTTCCGTGGGGATCTGGCAGAAGAGATGATCCCTCCACTTCCCCACAGAGAGCAGAGGGAGAAAACACCCACCCACAGGGCAATTCCAAGCTCCTGGCAGGATTTCAGAGCCCAAAGTAGCAAGCACTACCCCAGGGGAAAGCAAACTGGCAGTTTCTAACCAACCAAACTCCATATTGAGAAAAATCTCTTACCCTATGGCAGTTAAATCTGGGATTGAAACCCACACCAAATACGTGGGGTTCCCCCTCCTTCCTTGTTCACAGGTGCAGTGCGGGATCCCTATGCCACCCCATTTCCGGCGATCTCAGGGGCAACTCCAGTGCTCCCCTGAGAGGGGCAGGCATTCATAGCTAGCCTAGGTTTGCAGTTCCGCCTGCTGTCCTGGCTGCAGTGTGATTTTGGGCCGACTCTCACTGAGCCCGTTTCTTCATCTGCAAAGTGGCGGTGATGAGACTGAAAAGGCAGCCTTCTCCAGAGACCCAGCCCTCTGCAGCCAGTGTGACGTGATGCGTGTTCCCCTGCTGCACCCTCACCTGGTGGCCCTGGACTACATGGCCCCTCAGAGTCATTCTTGGAACACAGACCCCCTCTGAGTTCTGCCAGGTCGCTGTGCCCATCAGACCCAGCTGGGCTTTGTGAGGATGGCAGAGAGGAGACACTAGGGGACAGGACTTAGCAGAGAAAGACGCAGGTGGGACACGGTAGTTAATGCTTCAGCCCATGAATTAAAGACACAAGAGAGGTGGCAGAAGTCACATGAGACCCTAAATCATACCACTTCCCACTTAGGCCTCCGCACCCTTATTCACAAGCAATTATCTTTAATTCTAGGCTGAAAGAATCTAGAAAGGCTTTGTTAGAAAGACGTGAAATAAAAAACTGCCCACTGTTCTGTGCACTACAGGATACTTAGCCACATCCCTGGCCTTTCCAGTGGTAATGAATAAAAATATTTCTAGAGATTGCCAAGTTGCCCCCAGTTGAGAACTGCTGCACTAAAGGGTCAGGTAAGACTAATCACAGGGCCAGTGAGATGGCTCAGTGGCATAAGTGCCTGCCTGGCAAGCGCGAGGTCCTGAGGTCGACTCCCGGTACCCACATAAAAAATAAAAATGAAAAAAAAAAAGATTAATCAGAGGCCAAGTGTGCTAGGCTGCCATAGCTACTCAGCTCTATCATTACAAAGCTAACATAGTCTGTGCCATCAGTGACAGGTAAACAGGCACAACTCCTTTCCAATAAAACTTTATTAACAAAAAGGGCCAGGTTCAATCCACAGACCATAGGATGTTGACCCTTGGATGTAAGCTCCCTGAAAGGCAAGTAGCCTGTATTACAAGGTAAAGAGCATTGCTGGCTGCAGAAATAGCACATGCAAAGGCCCTGGGGAAGAAGTGAAAATTGGCTGTGAATCTGAGGAACAAAGAGCACAGGGCAGCATGGCTGAGAGGTAGGTCAGGGCCAGCCTTGCAGGTTACAGAGGCCACTTTGCTGGAATTTCTCCTTTTACCAAGTGGGCACCATTGAAGGCGTTTAAGAACCGTCTCAGAAGTTCAGCATCTGGTTTTCCTGGTCATATATCACAATAAAACTGTTAAACATGAAACCAGCCCATATTTAAAGAGACATTTGTGTACACTCATTTAACTTCAGAGGAAGCAATTTCATAACCAAAGACAATTGTTTGATGATCTGTGTGTTCACACACAGTAGGTGCCATGCACATAATTTGCATTTTGAATAATTCCAAGTGACTCTTTTTGGCTTCTTCTGTTATTCAGAGACAGCGCCTGAGACCCCATGCATTTGTGTCCTGAACGAGTTCTCTCCTGTGAGGGACAGTTATAGCGAGGCTTGTTTCTTGGGCCAGCGGCATCAGTGCCACTGGGGAACTTGGTAGAAGAATAGGTTCTCAGGCTCCATCCCAGCCCTACTACATCAGAAACTCTCAGGGTAGACCCGGAAGTCTGTGATTTCTTCCAGGTCATCCTGACTTGTGCTTCACTTGGCTGGACATTGGCCTAGCAGACTGGGAAAAGCAGGGGCCCAAACCTTATTCCTAGGCCTCACCCACAGTAGCTCTGGGAACCTGAGGAAGTTAATCTCAGGTTTCCCCATCTGCAAAAGTGAGCACAAGACTTCCCTTTTGATATTTATGTGTAAATGATGCTGGACAAGAGATGCCCTCAGACCTAGAATGCGTGTACGAGTTGAGTGTCTCTAATCCAGAATGCTCCAAAATCCAACACTTATTCAGCACCCATGTGATCACTCAGGCAGAAAATTCTACAGCTGACCGTGTGACAAGTCACAGTCAAAAAGCACAGAATTGGGGCCGGTGAGACGGCTCAGCGGCTTAAGCGCCTGCCTTGCAAGCGCGAAGGCCCGAGTTCGACTCCCGGATCCCACATACGAAAAAGGGGCCGGTGATATCGCTCAGCGGCACGGGTGCCTGTTGGCGCGCGAGGTCCTGAGGTCGTCCCCCCGGTACCCACAAAAAAAAAAAAAAAAAAAAAAAAAAAAAAAAAAAGCACAGAATTGTTAAAACTATTGTAGAAAATTGTCTCAGGCTGTGTATATAAGGTATACAGAAAACACAGATGAATTTGGTGTTTAGATTTGGGTCCCATTCCCAAGGTATCTCATTATGTATATGCAAATACAGCACTGCCTCGGATCATGAACTTAATTTGTTCTATGATTTTGGAAAAGATGGCCACCTTTGTGTTTGGGTGGGAGAGAGGGCTGCACTCCTGCCGCCTCATGCAGAGAGTTCGCAAACAAACACAAAATTTTGCCAAAGGCTTCTGTTTGTGAACCACACTGTTTGCAAATAAAAGCATTCCTGAACTGAGACACCACCCTATTCCAAAATCTGAAAAAAATCCCAAATCTAAACACTTCTGGTCCCCAGCACTTCAGATAAGGGGTATTCAACTGTATATTTTTGTGTATCTTTTTATTTATTGAGATTAAAATCACCATCAATTCTACTCTAGAACACAAATGTACTGTATGAACAGAAGCTGTTCTAGTTAGTGGGCTGCTGTTCCAGCTAGGAGGCCAATGTCTCAAAGACGTCTGTGTTTTTGTTGTTTAGAAAACAACTCACAACAACTCCGAAAATGGTGTCCTCCACAGCAAGTCACGGCCGCAAACAGAGCCGTGGTCGCCAGGTTCCAATGGCCACAGGGACTGCAAGAGGCAGAAACTGGTCTTCGATGATATGTGAGTTTGGACTCTTTTTTTTTTTTTTTTTTACATGGTGAGGGGCAGGTAAAAATGGACATTCCACAGGTAGATGGGACATAGGTGTCTGATGGTGTGACCATTTTCTCTTGCATGACTTGATCATTTAAATGTCCCTCTCAAATGGAACTTTAACTTCGTGTGCTCCCTAAGTTCTGCTGAGAATTTTTTGAACAGACAAAACCACAGCGCTAAAAGGTCTGCACCTAGAACTTCAGAAAGCTGAAGCGAGCAACACTAATTCTAAGCATCTGTTTTGTGTTCTGTGGGTGGTATATGAGGCTACCCGAAAGGAAAGCATTTTCACTTTTATAAATTGTAATAAGCAAAGAATAATACTTATTTACTCCTGAAAGCTTCCTTTCCTCCAGAATGCTGTATTCTCTATGACAGTATAAACTATTTGTGTACAGGAAAAATTATCCCATCATCCTTCACTGGGTTCTAGCTCTGAAACTCAAGTGTAGATTGCAGTTTCAAAGGAGAAGAAAAATAAGAGGAGGAGTAAAAAGAACATCCTGGAATGCCCTTGAGAGACTGAACTGAAAATTATTTAGGCTCCTATGGGGAGAAACAGGTATCAAGAACAAGCCCAGAAGTAGAAGGTGGGGTTTCCAGGTCAAATCCTGTCCTCAGCTGTGGGTGTCATCTCTGTATGAGTCAGGAAGAATGAAGTCCCGAGGTGGGGTCGCATGCAAATATAAGAGCTCCAGCTACAGAAGCTTAAATTAGGAAATAAAAGGATCATTCCTGTGTCCAAGTCCTAGCTTCCTTCTCAGAAAAAAAGAAAATAGCAGAAATAATGCCATGCATCCCTTGTGAGGGGCTCCTGAGGCCCAGGTAGATGGCACCCGGGGAACGTGCAGGCGTGACAGCAGCCATCCTCGTCCAGGCAGAGCAGCATGGCAGAAGGGTCTGGTGGAAGAGAACTGCTCACCTCATGGCCTTTAGGAAGCAGAGACTGAAGGGAGGAGCTGGGGAGGAGAGGCATCTCTGCGGGCCACACCCACAGTGACCCGCCAGCCAGACCCCGCCTCCTAACAGCAAGTCAGCTGTGAGCCTCCCCTCACCCTCCAGAGGTTCCCGCCTGTGATCACAGGATGCTTTAGGGGGACATCTAGACAGAAAACAGCACCTCTGTTGGTGTCGCTGAGATATGAGAATACTGAGTCCTGCACAGTCCTCCAGTATAACCTGGATGTCAGGAAGCTAATTAGGGTTCAGAGTTTGGGAGTTGAAAGGCTAATCCACTTTTTTAAAAATTTCGTTTAAGGAACACATTCCCAGATGACTCGGTTTCAGTAAGTTTAAGGGCGGCGCGGCCTTCTCCCCTGCAGCTCAGCCCTGCCCACACTCGCTCTCTTCCTGCACCTCCCACCTCGTTCCCTTCCTCTCTCCCACCACACTTAAGGAGCAGGGTGGAAAGTGGTCATGGACCTCCAGGGAGAGCCATAGGGAGAGTGCACTCAGCTGGGCAACTACATTTCTATTTAGGGTTTAGCAGTGGAAACTGTTCCTCTGGACGTTGGACAAGATTAGGGTCATTTTTAAGGACAACCTTCTGAAATTTGCATTCATATTTGCAAGCCAAAACTAAGAACATGATCAAGAAGGAGGAGCATTGGACACTGAGGTGTGGAAAACACCAGATGCTTCCGGTGGATGGTTTCAGGAGCACAGTAGATGAATGAGAAAACACAAGCAACCAACATTTATGGAAGAAGATGCAAGGAATTTTTCAAGGTATAGATCAGAAAGCTAAGTCACAAGTAGCAACAACCAAATGCTTATACTCAGAGCTGCAGTTTCTTGGACTGTTTCTCAATCTGCTAGGGCTGAAGCTAATATAATCTTGTTATTATCTGTGTCAACGAAGAGGCTGTTGTTATTTGCTGGGCTTGTAGCAATACGTATAATTTTTCTGGCTAACAGCTACAGTAAGACTATTTCTCCTTTTGTGGCTATAAATACAATAAAATCAAAACATGCTTTTATATATCCATCATATGGAGAGAGAGCGATGTTGTATTCCAGTTGCCACTTGTCCCAGTTGATTTGAAATCCGTAGCAGTAACATAAACATGTGACTCAGACTTGCCACTCAAACACAGAACTAAGAAAGTCCATAGGAAGATTCTTCAAGCTTGGAAAGCAAACTATGTATTGTCTGTTCCTTTAAAATAAGTGTCCCGGGCCGGTGATATAGCTCAGCGGCATAAACACCTGCCTAGCAAGTGCGAGGTCCTGAGTTCGACTCCCAGTACCTGCATATAAAAAAAAAAAAATAAGTGTTCCTCAAGAGATCAGAGTCACCTAAAATTATATACAATGTCTCCCAGGCTCATTGGATGTGTGCTGAGCACCTACTAAGTGCCAGCTATGAGGGTGAGATGTAAGAGACAAAAGTTCTCGGATCTTTGGAGGAGAGGGAGGCAGTGAGTGGGACCACTAAGTGCCCTCCCTTTCTCCTCCTCCCCTTCGATTCTCGTTTCTCCACCAGCAGCCCCATTGACCAAGGAGGTTCTTGGCTCCTGTCACTTTCCTAGGCATTTCTTCATTGAGGGTGTCAACAAGCACTGAAATGACTAAAGAGGTGACAAGTGGCAGAAAAGAAAGGACTAAATAATTATCGCCCCAGTCATTTAGAGTTGACTGAAATCCAGTCATAGTGATCCAAAAAGTAACAGATGCCATACTACCATTTAGTTTTCAAACCCACGTCATGTAGCATTTTTTAATAAAACTCATCTTTTTGTATTATAAATACTCATTAATGGTTGAATAAACATGCGATTCAGGCAGCAGCTGAACCCAGTGGACTGTCAGTAACGAGCACTGAGTGAACACAGCTGAATTATAAATAACCTTCCCAGGGGGAGCGCCTGGATTTTTTTTTGCTTTCTATTTCCATGAAGCTGCATGCAGGTAAATTTAAATTCATGGGCTTCAATGCCCCTTTTCCTATGCTGCTTACCAATTAAGCAGGCACTTGTTTCGTACCTTTGGGACGCAGGCGGAACTGAACAGAATAACACTTTACAAATGGGATCCAGGTCCGCTTGTTCTTGGTAAGATGTAGACTCAGAGTGGTGGCAGCATGAACGCACCGCCTCCCCTGACGTTTAGCAAATGTGTGACATTCACTGCTCAGCAGCGCAGCATTAAGGTGATGGTGGTGTGATTACCAAAGTTTCGTTGAAAAAAAAACAAAAACCTGTAGGACTTTATGACAATGAGCGACAGCGCTTGATTCCGCTCAAAGCCTAGAAACTGCTCTCCTGTGTGCAAAGCTGTGGGCTGTAAGTCACCAGGCATCATCATTAGTGACAGGGGAGTCCTTGAGGACGCCAGGGTCGGGAAGGCCCAGTACAGGAGTCCTGAATTCGCAGAGCTGAGCATGAATGTTGGGTGGAGAAGCCAGCAAGGCCAAGCGCCAGCGCTGCTGGCTGCTCCCCAAAAGATGTGCCATCTCTTCTTCAACGACCAGCACGCAGCCAAACCACCCAACGTCCCCGTCTGTCTCCTGGCACCAGTGGCAGGAGTCCAGCTCCCTAAAGCTCCCCCGGCCACGTGACCACCCCAAAGGCTGTGGACCCATGAACTGCGGCTGGGAGGGAAGAACAGGGGCTTGACATTTGTAATGTCGTTATGCACAGCAGTCTCAGAGCTCAGAGGGTTTTAATTCTATAGACAATGGGAAGATTCCTGTATGTAAAAGGTCAGCTCTCTCGTAGCATGATTTAATCAAAGGAAAGCAGCTGACATCCTTGAATGGGTGGCATGACAGCCAGACAGGGCGCTGTCCTGGGGGCTGACCACGGCCTTCTTCTCCTGAGGGTCTTCTCTTCCCAAGGCGATTCGGAGTTCCATCCACCTTTTGGTTTTCCTGGTAAACTGTAGTCCGCCTTAAATCCCTGCCTCGAAGCCATGTCCTTCTTTTCTCCTAAAACAAAAAGGAAGAGGAAACGAAAATGGAGTCGGCATTGGACGAGGAGAGCAAGGGCATTCCGATCTCCCTAGTGGAAATGCAAGCTCTCTGATCACTTTTAGGATTTGGTGAAATTATTTTCTTTCAGATGTCATGCCCAGAGAGGAACAACAATGAAATCAATCATTTTCTATTTCAACAGAAGGTTGCTTCTGATTGAATAACAAAAAGCTGCCTGGCTTAGCCCGTGTGTCCTGGTGAGCACAGGCTGCTTCCCGTGGACGGCAGGACTATGGCCTGTGGGAAACAACAGATGTCGCTGGCGCTTCTGACGAGCCAGCTTCCAGGGACTCAGCCCGGCAACATCAAGGTTGTGCAAACAAAAGCTGGGTTAGGATCCGTGCTAACTAAACTCAGCCTTCTTGCCCCTGTGGGGAAGCGTCACAGCAGCACAACGAGGTCCCTGACTCCAGAATGCTCCATCAGTGGGGGTCACTTGGAGCTGAGAGTGTAGCTCAGTGGTTAGAGCGCTTGCCCAGCATGCACAGAGCCCTGGGCCCCATCTCTAATGCTGCAAAGACAAAAATAAAAGTGATGGGTCACTGCACTGGAAAGAATTCTTCAGTTTCTCACACGTTCTCCTTTTGGAGAAAGCTGAAGGTGCGATGGTGCGTTCATTTAGGATGCATAGCCCCTGTCTCGTTTGGGTTTCGGTTTCCCTAAGAAAGCTGTCCAGATTTCTGCCACATGGAGGAACCTGCCTGTTCAAACGCAGCGCACTGCACTCCCTGCCAGTTCGCGGGAAACGGGCTGGCTCCGAGTGGGCACCGGTTCACAGAGGCGGAATTCCAGCCAGGGCCCGGCCCGCCAGCTTCTCCGCGGGAGACCGTTCAACTCCACAGCCACAAAGAACAAAAAGTAAGGTTGCTTCATTACTTCCGTGCCGGAAGAAATACCAGGGTGCTGACACCCTGTTGCTGCTCAAAGCCAGGCCGCGTTTGTAGACAGGGTGGGAGGAAGCTGAGGAAAAGAAAGAAACTTCCAGAAGGATGTTTGGATCAGCATTTAGTTCACGTTTGTGGCAAAGAGTTCCTGTCACAAAGATACATGTGGCTGTGCTTTGGCTTCTGGAGTGCTAGCCCATTTCTCAAGAATACGAGATACACAGTTAGTTACATTTATAATGTTCAGTTGAACTTCTATTAGGCTTGCTGTGAATCATCATAAAATAGCATCACTGGGAGAAACAATGTGAAGAATATTATTGCATAGATGGGAAAATAACTAGGTTTTTGGATTAAAAAAATGGAAGATAAGATGAAAATCTGTTTGAACACTGAGATAATTAGACTTTATTTTCGTACCTTTGCTGTGTGATGCTTTGTGGTGGCTGTTTTGCTCTTCCCATGGAGCTGCATATTGCTGTGCATTCGTGGCCATGCTGGACAATCTGGATGACATCCCATGGGTCCCAGTGGTTTTATAATGTCTCATCTAGGAGTGTGGCACTAGAAATCACCTGAGGGGAGAAAATGGGCCAATCATCAGGCAATCTTCAGTGGCTCAGTACAGGGAGCCCTCCATTATATGCAAAATGAGAATTCTAAGAAGTGTGTTCATAAGTGGTCCCTTTTCTTTCAGCATGGCAGGTTACTGTTGTAGCTGCCAGGATAGTTGGAAAATTATCCACATGCACTACTATGAGTTTGTGACTCAGCCTCCACACCAGGCTTTTAAAGATGCGCTTATGTGCTGCAGATAAAAACAGTGTTGATTACAAAGCCCGTAGTAGGGATTATGAACCACCACCATCTATAGGGGTAACTCAGAATGCTGGTGGAAGCTAAGATACCATCGCTCATTACCAACAGAATCCTTTCATGAGAATGAAATGAGTTCCAAATGACAGTCTGGTAGTGACAAGGTCTACAAAACAGGGCAAGAAGAAAATGACCAAACTTACACACTAGAATGTGGAGCAGATAATGATGCGGAGCATCTCAGATTGCCATGGAAACACTCTGGCTCATTGACTGTGGTGCTGTACCCCATCAGAAGGGACCAACCTTTTCTGAGCTCAAACAAATGCAGCACTATTCAAGAAGGTCTTCTTCACCTTCTGTCATGTGCCTAAGTAAAACTGCAGGCTGGGGAAGACCGGAGGGGTCTGCACCATGCGGAAAATGCAGTGACCATAGCCTGGTGCAGCTCAGAAAGGCAACTAAAAGACCAGAAGTGTAGTGTAAATGAGAAGGGCCAGGGGAGATCAGGAAACACAGATGCACTTGGACCAACATTACTGGTTAGGCCTGAGGGTAGAGTCTGAGAGGCAGTAACATTTGCCTCATTGTAGGCGCTCGGCCTTCAGTGAATGAGCAGAGAGCAGAATGTTCCAAGCAGCGGGGAGGGCTGGGCGGAGCTCCTGAGACAGAGATGGCAAGTCATCAGGCATGGGGGAAGCCAGTCCAGGCTTTGGTCGAGGGCCGTGGTGAGGAAGTGATGGGGTTGAGAGGGTTGGGCCGGATTGTTGGAGCTGAGCTGAGCTTTGATCTCAGAAGCCCTGGAGACTTATTCTAGGTCTTTGAGCAGGATGGTGATCTGATGAAAGCCGTGTTTGACAAACATTGCTTGGGAGTAAAGCACGGGGTCAGTGACAGGAGCAGGGACCAAAGAAGTGATAAAAGCCTGGATGTACTCAGCGGCGTAAGCGCCTGCCTGGCAAGCGCGAGGGCCCGAGTTCGACTCCCGGATCCCACATACGAAAAAGGGGCCGGTGATATCGCTCAGCGGCACGGGCGCCTGCTGGCGCGCAAGGTCCTGAGGTCAACCCCCGGTAACCACAAAAAAAAAAAAAAAAAAAAGCCTGGATGTAGGAGGTAGATGTGGTCTTTGAGAGAAGAGACGCTGTTCATAAGGAAGCATTCAAGGTATTTGGCAACGAGGGAAGAAGGGATGAAGATGCAGGACTCCTCTCCTGAGCCCCACCTGAACCTCAGGAGTCAGATCTGAGCGTGGGCTAGTGGTAAGGTCTGTCCCTCTACTTTTGAATATGAAACAAATACAGAAGGTTTTAGGGCAATGAAACTATTCCGTGATACTATAATGGTGGAGACATGTCATTATACAGTTGTCTAAACCCATAAAATATACAACACCAACTGTGGGCTTTGGATAATGATTGTCAGTGTAGATTCATCTATTATTAAAAAACAAATGCACCACTCTAGTTCAGGATGTTGATGGCAGTGGTGCTGTGTACATGTGGGGCAGAGGGTAGATGAGGACCCTCTGTACTTTCTGTTCAATTTTGCTGTGAACCTAAAACTGCTCTGAAAAATGGAATTTATTTGAAAATAGAAACAAATGAACAGTAACAGCAACAACAGTAATGCAAATTGGCACAGCTGAAATCAAAGACCAAACAGTCACTATGTAGACAAAGGTCAGTATGTAGCGAAAGATGAGAAAGTGCAAAGCCTCTCGGTGTAGGAGGCATGGGTGTGTGGAAGATGAGCTACGGAAAGCAAAGCTCATTGGAGCAGGGCCCTCCTATAAAGGAAGCTCCTGGCCTTCCCGACCAATGAGAGACCTGCCAAGAGAGATGGGCGAGAACCAAGGGGGGCGGGGTCTGTATGTTAAGGAAATTCTGCAGCTGCGTTGTCACTTGGTTGCTGTGATATGCTAACTTGCTACCCGCAGTACTGACAATATCATATAGAGAATTAAGGGACAGGAAAGCAGGTCCTTTGGTTGCTTCAGTGACTTTTTGGACCCAAAACTAATTGTTTGCTATGATTCTGACTTTGAATGATTGATTGGTTGACTGACTGATAGATTGATTGATTGATGGATTGGAATGTTTTAATCAGGCAGTGTGCATTGTCGTGCTATGCATTGTTTCTCTAAGTATTTTGACCTCTTTGGATAAAGGGATGCTCTGAGTAATATCACAGTAAGGCAAAGACCCATCAGAACCTGAAACAAGACTGTTCGTACTAAGCGTATCACAATCAGCTGAACAGTTCACGACTGATACCGCTACTTACAGCATTTCCCATTCCAGCAGTCCTGGCTTATATTTGATACTCACAAATAGGTCAGTTTTGGGCTGGTGAGATAGTTCAGCGGCATAAACGCCTGCCTGGCAAGCACAAGGTCCTGAGTTCGACTCCTGGTACCCACATAAAGGAAAAAAAGGGCCGGTGATATCACTCAGCAGCACAAGCGCCTGCTGGCAAGCATGAAGTCTTGAGTTCGACTCTCCGTACCCACATAAAAAAAATAGGTCAGTTTTATTGATTACATAAAGACCCATAATAAAAAAATAGATTGTGCCGATGGCACATAAAGGATGCAAAGTTTATTTTAAAAAAATCTATCCGACTAAGCATTTAAAGGTTCTGTGGGATGAGTGAGTGTAACTTGGGGTCATTACACACACTCAGATCAGTCTTGGGATGAATTACCTTCATATCCCAGAAGAATCGGTGCTGGCCAGGGTTATTGCTTTAATAACGCACATGTCTGCTGTTAATGTTTACCAGCTAGCTAATCAGCGCTCCAGAGAATACATGCGTGTTTGCATTGTTATAGTGCAGACATCATTCTGCAGTTAACTTCATTACAACTAGAAAATAATCAGACAGTGTTATGTTTTTTCATTTTTCACTGTGAGGCTTTAAAATAATTAAATATATACACATACCACTCTAGGTACCATTTATGCATATAAATGACACGTATCCGCAAGGCTACATAAATATCCTCACTCATACATATCCATGCGATTCTTATGAGGTATATTTACAATCTGCACGTTAGAGGAAGATTGTTTTGTGTAACTATCGTGCAAAATACGATTTTTCACTTGTTTTTTCTTAACCACTCAGTAAACAGTGTGATTCACAAATTAGGCATGGGGGGACCATGTGAAAGCCACTGTAAATGTTGGGTGTGAATACACTGGGTAGGTTTTGACTTGCTAACTTAAGAGAAAAATAATCACAGTATTTTACACACAGATAATAATTTGGAAGGGCAAAAAAAAAAATACTTGATTCTATGTTAAGCAGAGTTTTTAAATTGTGCTTTATGTTTGAGCAAAGGAACTGAATATTTTCAAAAGATCTTGTACTTAAGCAATAATGACATTTAATATCATTCTCTCCTTGTAGGCCCCGCAGTGCCGATTATTTTATGCAGGAAGCTAAACGAATGAAGCATAAAGCAGATGCAATGGTGAGACCCTTTTCTTTCCAGATACGTTCATCCAAATTATGTTTGTACTGCTGCTTCATCATTGGGGCAATATAGCTGGGGGTAATTATAAAATCTATTACAAGGATGGCTGGGCCTGTTAAGTGGAGAAATGTTTATATAATCAAGTGCTCATAGCCCAATAAATTATGACTTCAACCAATAATGTCTGACTGGGAGAAAGCCTTGGATAAATGAGTATTTCAGTTTAGTCCTAAGGTTTGAATAGTAACTAGAGCCAATAGAGTCAGTGGGTGATAATGGTTTTTTTTCCTTTAAAAAAAAAAAATCTAGATTTAAATTTTTGCTCTTTTACTAGCTTGGCCAACTCTTGGCTTGATACCAGCATCAAATCTCTTTTCAAAAACACTCGTGTTTTTCATATGCATCTGCCAAAACAAATGCTTTCCCTCAACTGTACAATACAGAAACGTTATCTGCACATAAAAGCATAAGGCCACCATGATTTGATGTTTCCAAAGAATGACTTTTCTTCCTTGGATAATCTCCAATTTTGGGAAGCTTGACACTTTCAGGCAAGAAATAGAAAACTTCAGGTTTGTTTGGTTTTTTTTTTAAGAGCTCATAAGGTTATTCCATCTTAAGGTCTCATCCAAAAGGACTCCATCCTACCCAGTAATTCCAGTTTTATTCCCATCCAGTGTTCATAACTAATATCACTCAGGGTGCTAGAGACAAGGCATTTTAGATGACTTTCAGAGTGTTATTCTGGTACTGAGGATGCTTAATCCCTATCAGTCTCCCTTTCCCAATGCCGCCAGTGTCACCCATCAAACATGTATTTGTACAGAGTTTGCTACCAACGACCCTGGGGTACAAAGGAAATGTCCAGAGTATCAGGAAATAGAGGCGAGAAAAAGCCACAGCTCTTGCCCACACAATCCCAGAGTCTGATGGAGCGCTCAGGTCACCTGAGAAAACTGGTGCATGGCCACTATTGGAGAAAAACATCAATTTTTTTTTTTTTTTAATGCGGGTACTGGGAGTTGAACCCAGGACCTCACGCTTGCCAGGCAGGTGCTTATGCCGCTGAGCTATATCACTGGCCCAAAAAACATCAATTTTTGTTATTGTTGTTGTAGTGGGGATTGAACCCAGGGTCTTTGTTTTGAGTTCCATCGACAGCTTATTTTTTTATTTTTTGAGTCCGAGTTTTGCTAAGTTGCCCGTGCTGAGCTCAAACTTGCAATTCTCCTGTCTCAGCCTCCCAGAGTACTGGGATTACAGGCCAGCACCACCACACCCAACCCAGCAGAGTGAGATTTTCTGCCTGAATTAATCCAAAATGTGTTGGCCCTATTCATTCAATGTCATCTTGTTCCACGCTGCCTTTTCTATCAACTGATTCCCGAGAGAGAGGCACTGCTCTCCTGACAGCCTCTGAGCTTGCTGATGTCAGCCGCTGGGCCCATGCGCCTACAGAGCTTCGCAGCCGCTCGCACACTGGCACACTCACACCCCAGCATCCTCCTGCATCCAGCCAGTTATGCGTCAAGGTCTCCTTCCTGGCGATTCTCCGAAGCCCCGTCCCTCCATCCTCCCATCTCATTTGCATTCGGCCCCGCGTTACACATTCTGTTACTCACAAGAACTGTTTGGTGGGTGCACATTTTCTCTCTCCAAATGTACTGTATGTTCCTGGCAAGGAGCTTTTGTGTATCAAATGCACACACCTCAGAACTGAGTGCTTTAGAAAATATCTATTGAGTGAAATGATTTCCTTAATCTGCAAATGTTGCCAAAAAAATATTGCTTTAGAGCCTGTTTGATTTATAAGCTGTTTAAAACTGATTTGCTAATGAAGAGCAGTTTTGCTCTGTATCTCTGTTTCGAAAATAGCATTACTAAGGAAGTTTGGGGGAGTTTGTTGGCTTGTTTTTTTTTTTTAATAGCAAGGCTTAGAATAGTATTTAGAATTCGGTTTTTTTACTGATGAATGAGTCATTTGAGAATTGGAGGGGTTTCTCAGGCCAAAGTGTGACTATGTAATTATCTACAGAGAGTAGCAATGTGCAGAATGAGGAACTTGATGTGTAAAAGTCTAGATTTATGAAAATTTAAGAATATAAAGCTGATTGATGATTAACTTCGCTGACATGAGGAAAGAGTAACATAAATTTAAATGACTACAGGTAATCCAAAAGCTCATTTTTTATTATTGATTTTCAACTTTCTGATCCATTCTGGTGAAGCTGAAATGGTGCCTTGATTTTTATCTTCTTCCTTTTCCCTCCTCACTCTAAGTTAGAACCTAACTATTAATGACAAAAAAAAAAAATGAGAAGATGAAAGCATGTAAAGGGAAATAATTATATTAGTCAGATTTCCCATTGCTAGGACACAATACCCAACACCCACAGCTTAGAGGAGGAGAGGGTTAATGGGGCGCATAGTCTTGGCGGAGTGAGCCCAAGATCGACTGGCGCCAAGGCAAGACCATCATGGTGGAAGGGAGAGGAGAGCTGCTCACCTCATGGCAGCCAGGAAGCAGCGAAGGAAGGAAGGAAGGAGTCAGGAAGGGAGAGGTACCCTCCAAAGGCACAACCCCATAACTCACATCTTCCTGCTGGGCCCCACCTCCTATCAGCACATTTAGCTAGGAATTCGTCAGTGAACGGATCAACCCAGTGAAGAGTATAGGACCACTGTGGTCCAATCACCTTTTCAAAGCTTCACCTCTGAACACGTAAGACTTTTGGGGGGCGTTCTCGATCTATATCATAACAGTAAGGTAAAAGATGATAGCCAAGGCCTTGAACTAGCCAAGTACTAACCCTAGAATTTACTGGGGGTTTTTTTCTATATTACATGCACACTTACGATGAAGGTTAATGCAAAAATTAGGCACAGTAAGAGATTAACAATAATAACTAATAATAAAATAGAACAATGATAATGTGCTATAATAAAAATATTTTAACTTATAAGTTGTTGTAGAATTTTCCATTCAATATTTTTGGACATGTTTGACCTTGCATAACTGAAACCATGGAAAGTGAGACTATGGGTTGGGGTGGGGGTGGGGGGACTACTATATCCTATTTCTTCTCTCAGCTCCCTTCACAGGATGTGGAAGCTCAAAAGTTGGGTTTCTCAAAGTGTGTAAACTCTGTGAGAATGCCACTTAAGACCTATCATTAAGGAAGACCCTTGGTTCTGTTGGTCAGGTGGAAAAGTTTGGAAAGGCTTTGAACTACGCCGAGGCAGCCTTGTCGTTTATCGAGTGTGGAAATGCGATGGAACAAGGCCCGATGGAATCCAAATCTCCCTACACCATGTATTCAGAAACAGTGGAGCTCATCAGGTAAGCACTGAGCTTTCCTGCTGGGGAGGGGCCCGTATGGAAGCACCATGAATGCAAAGGTCAGCCGCACCAGCAGATTCTGGGAGCCAGTGTCCATCCCCCCAAAAATAAGAATGGAAGATTTTACAGCTTTCACACACTTCATGAGACAGGCCACTCCTTACCCCTTGACTGTGAACCCAGCCAGGAAACTGTGACACACCTACTTCCCCCAGCCAGGAAGTGGTGGGTTTTGAACTCATTTTACCTCTAAGATGCTTTAAAAAAAAAAAAAAAAAAAAACTGATTCAGTCCAAAAACAAAACAAAACAAAAAAAAAACCTCAACAGCAGCAAAATGAAATCTAAATAAATAAATAAATACCTGATTCTAAATGGGCCAAAACAGACATTTCTCAAAAGAAGACATACAAATGACCAGCAGATATACAAAAAATGCTTAGTGTCACTAATCATCAGAGAAATGCAAATCAGAACCACATGAGATGGCCCCTCACCCCAGTAAGAATGCAACTAAGTACCATGCACTGGCAAGGAGAAAAGGGAACATTGGTACATTGTTAGTAAGAATGTAAATTAGTATACCCACTATGGAAAAAACTGACGGCATCTCAAAAAATTAAAAATAGAACTACCATATGACCTGGCAATCCCACTACTGGGTATATTTCCAAAGGAAATGAAATCAGTGCATCAAAGAGACTTGTGTACTCCCACATTCATTGCAGGACTATTCACAATAACCAAGAAAGGGAAATGACGTGTTCATTGACTGATGAATAGATAAAGAAAGTCCAGTACATATATATAATGGAATACTATTCAGTCATAAAAAAGGATGAAATCTTGTCATTTGCAGCTACATGGACGGAACTGGAGATTATTAAAAGGGAAATGAGCCAGGCACAGAAAGACAAGTATTGCATGATCTCACTCATATGCATAATATAAAAAAGCTTATGTCATCAACTTGTACAGTAAAACGGTGGTTACCAGAGGACAGGCGAGTAGAGGGGAAGGAAGGACAAGGAAAAAAGAAAAATCTGGTCAGCTTAGTATATAGTAGTTCCTCTTTTCCTTTCTAAGACCCCAGTGAATGCCTGAAACCACAGATAATACCAAACTCTAGACACACTGTTGTTGTTTTTTGGGAGGGGGGTATATACATAGCTGGGTTAACGTTTACTTTATAAATTAGGCACAGGGGCTGAGGGTGTAGCGCAGCAGTACAGCACCTGCCTAGCATGCCGGAGGCCCTCAGATCCCAGCACCACCCAAAAATAAAATAATAAAGCAGTCTCAGTAAGAGAATAACAACAATGAAACACAACCATGATAACATACCAAAATAAAGGCATGCGAATCCTGTGTCTCTTTCTTGAAAGAGTCAAGAGAAACGTTAATAGTCTCGGACCATGGTTGGCTGTAGGTGACTGATACTCCAGAGACCAAAACCTGGGATATGGAGGGACCGCTGTAACCTGAAACTTACCTGCGTCAGTAGTGACCGCGGAGTGTTTAATGCAAACAAAGAAGATGCAGGTGGATTTGTAAGAGGAGGAGCCATCCTTTTATGTGCTGGTGTGGACGGAGCCCCACTGTTCTGATCTAAACCCTGGACACGAGCCCCATGCCCCCACCTGGGCTGAGACACGTGGTACGAGCGGGCCCGGGTGTCGACAGGGCGCTGAGTGTTCTTCCACGATGGACACCTGGAAGGACACAGCCTTCGTTTCTGTCCAGCAAACAAGCAAGGAAACTTCATCTGTTAGCCCTGCTGAGCTCTTTTGTAACATTGCTTATGTCTCTAGCCAGCGTCACTGCGTGGGATAATAATGACTAGTATGTCTGATACCTACTGTGTGAGATAGTTCTTCCGAAGACTCCCAGTGAGAGGTTTTTCTAATTCTGCAATACTTTGCAGTCTAAAGCTGTTTTTTACTACGCCCCATCATTCCACACAGAAGAGCTGATCATCTTGGTCTCTGTGCTCCATTTTGGCCCAAAGAGGCTGCATGGTTTTTTTTGTTTTGTTTTGTTTTTTTCTTCACGTGGGTACCGGGAACCGAACTCAGGACCTCGCACTTGCCAGGCAGGCTCTTATGCCGCTGAGCTGTATCACCGGCCCTGCATGGTATTTTTTACCACTGTCCCTCAGTCTGTAGTTTCAAGCCTTCGAAACTCTCATCCTAACATCAGAGACCTTCAAACAGTCTTCTCAAGGAGACTTTGAAGGTCAACTCTGCCTAGCCACTTTCAACATCAAAAATACTTCTACTAAAATCAATGTGCTGGTGATTCATTCACACTGTCTTCTCATATGGTGTAATATTTTCAGCAGCAAAGCAAACAACAGAGTAAAAATCTGTTAAAAATTACTGTGAGAGACACTAGGTCCTCATCTCCCTTTTATAGCCTCAGTCTCCTCCAGGCAGGCAGGAAACAAATTGGGTGAATCTGGACAGGTACAAAGCAGGAGAAGAACCTAAAATGTGAATGTGTTGAGCACAGGGATTTTGTTGTTTTCTCTGATGTTTTCATTGATGCATGCCCAGCCCCTAGAACAGCGTGATACACAGTATGTGCTCACTAAACGCTTGCGGAATGGACGGATAAACAGGCCAGGGGGCCTGCTGTGAACTGAATAGTGTTACTTGCTTACAGGCATTCATACTTTAAAAAGAACAAACAAATCCTAACCAAAAAATAAAAAGCCAGAGGCCAGCAGACCCCCTGGGGTGCAGGTGAGCCCAGTGGAAGGTGACCTCCCACAAGTGGAGAACACAGAATGAATGGCCTCCCCTGAGCTACCCGGAAAACTTAAGTCCAGAGAGTTTTTCTTACCTGAGTTAGGAAATAGCATTACAAGAGGTGACTTAGTTAATAAGACACCTCATACATATTTCAAAAGAGAGGCAAGGGAAGCTTCTGGGCACTCTCACCATAAGGGAACGATAGATACACAGGGTGATGCTAAGTGAACAACCCGACTTGACCAGTATACAATGTGTACATGTATAAAAACACCAAACTGCGCTCCAGAAATATGTATAAAGAGTCAGTCAGAAAAGAAATAAAGTCATGTTTATGGATTTTTAAAATCCATAATTAATCTGTCAGTAACTCTGCACCTTAATAGCTGAACCTGAAACTCCTCTGACCCTTGGAGAGATCCCCGGGGGCCAGGAGCATTGGCACCAGTGATCTCATGAGGAGGAGAATTCCTTCCTCCACCAGGGGACCCCAGGGACAAAGGGGTGCTGGCAATGGGCGTGGCTTCCACAGAGTTCCCCCTTGTGACCCTGCCCTGCCACCCCCAGGCTGTTTCGCCTCAGGAGAACCAGCAGGGGCCAGCACAAGCTCCAGGGCCCCGTCAACCAAGCAGACCAAAGTCGGGCCAGAAGAGCTCTGAAAATTAAATTGCAGTTGGAACTACAGCCCCAAAAGTAGGCCACCGCCTGCCTGCTACCCCTAAACAGAGTGACTGTCTGCTAAAAATAAGAGACTGAAATAGGACCCAGAGGCCACTAACATAATAGCTAAAATGTCCAAGATTCAGTTGACCCCCACTCATCCTACCAAGAACCAGGAAACTCACACCTGGACCGAAAAAAGTTAGTGAGCAGACATCCACACCAAGATGAATCAGCCCTTGCAATTATCTGACAAGGATTTTAAAGCAGCTGCCATTAAATGCTCAAAAAAATTTACAATTCTATGGCAATAAACAAACAAAAAGACTTATCTTGTCAAAGAAATGAAAGTTATTAAAAAAAAAAAAAAAAGGAATGATAGAGCAGAAAAATGTGGTAACAGAAACAAACAAAAATCCCTGGCCGGGCTCAGCCAGAACCCTGGGAGGTGACAGAAGGTAGAATCAATCTACTGGAGGACAGGAAGTAGAATTTACCTGATCTGAGAGGGAATAGGCTTTAAAAAAAAAATGAGTAAGGCCTCAAGCACTGCCTTACTTTAATTTCTTCTGCTTGAACAGAATACCATGGGGACTGGATTGATGATAGCAGCAGCAGCTTATTCAGCTTGCAGTTTAGAGGCTGGGAAGTTCAAGGGCAAGTTCTGGCATATGGCCAGGCCAGGCGGCACAGGGGAGCCAGAGGAGACTGGTTCAGACTTGGCCACTTTCATCAGGACCCACTCCCGCAGTGAGCGATCCTCCAGAGAGAGCAGCGTTCATCTGTCCCCAAGGGCTGTGCTCTCAGGACTGCGCCTCCAAGTACTGCTGCACTGGGAATTAAGTTTCCCACACTTGATTCTGGGGGTCACAGGCAAACCACAGCAAGCACTGTAACAAAACATACCACAGGAGAGAAGACAGGAGGAGAGGGAACGACAGACCAAAGAAGTACGCGATGAAGTGATGGTTGACACCTGCCAAGTGTATCCAAGGACATAAGCCTACAGGTTCAAGAAGCTGAGAAAAACCCAGAGAAGATGAACCTAAAGAAACAAAGGGCAAGACACATCTTAATTACATTTCTGGAAACTAAGTACAGAGAAACAGTCCTGAAAACAGCCAGAGAGAAAAGGGTGCATTTCCTGCTGCAGGGGTGGGGCATCGATGCAGGTGCCAGTGACCGTGGCGCAACACTTTCAAGGGCCGGAAACCCGAACTGTCGAGCAGTGTGTTCTCAATTCAGGGAAACTGTTTTTCAAGAATGAGGGGAAATAAAGATGTTCTCAGACTAAGGCGAACTAGAGTCTGTCTGTAACAGACACCCCAACTTAAAAGACCAGTGGAAGGAACTTTTCCAACAGAAGGAAAATGACAGGGAGGAAATCTTGAAACATGAGAAAAGAGGAAAGAACAGAAACGTACAGTAAACTACGCTCCTCATGAGTTTTCTAAATCATGTTTGATGATCAAGACAAAAACGAGGCCATCTGATATTCAAGACGATGTTATTTGAAAGTGGCGACGGTAAAGGCTTCCACACTTCACTCAGAGTGGTAAAATGCGGATACGAATAAATTATGCCGTTATATTATGTACATTGTAATTCCCTATGAAAACTGCAGAGATGCGCTCAGAAATCTGCAAATCTGGAGAGAATGTCACGACAGTCACATTGTTTCTCGAGCAGTTTGCAGCAAGCCAGCCTGCTATGCCGAGAGCTTTTCAAGACTATCTGGATTAATCCCAGTGACATCACATGATCACTGTATCATCTTGTTTCATAGATAAGGAAATGAAGGCTTTTCGATGTCAATAGCTTTATCCAAACTCTTGCAACTAGTGCGTGGCTGAGGTGGGGTTTGAACCTAGGACCCTCTGGCCGTTGCGGACCCTGCCTCAGCTCTCAGAGTCTGCACAGGTGACGGGATGCATATCGGGAGAAAGCAACAGCCATGGTCCCCCAGACCAGAGAAGTAAAATTACATGCAGTCCGTAAAAACCACTCATTTCCCATCACACACCTCTGTAGAAGCAAAGAGATTTTTAATGTACCCAGGACACGTACCCTGCCGGCAGAGTAGCAGTTACATTACGAGGGTAAATGAAGCATCCTTCTGAACACAGGGCTGAAAATTCCCCTGGAGGTAAAGCCCGAAGGATGGGGCTGTGGTTCCGTCAGCCGCTCAGCCATAAATCAAAACTTGGAAAAATGGACATGTTGCCATATACGTGAATCATTCTTGAACCAGCGTCCCATCTGCCAGTCCACAGCATTTGAACGCACACTGTCAAAGAGCAGAAAGTAGTAAGGCATCATTTCTTCTCGTCACTGTAATGTAGTACGTGGGGGAAGTGAAGCAACATCAGCTACCTTTTAAGAAAGAATTAGCAGCAGCACCATGAAAAACTAAGCATTGGGCAGGGCGAACTACCATAGCATACAAGGTTCTGTTGTTAACAGGAATGCATATTTTAAAATATCATTGCTTTTGATTTTTTATTTTTATTTATTTTTAGGTATGCTATGAGACTAAAAACCCACTCAGGCCCCAATGCCACACCAGAGGACAAACAGCTAGCTGCGTTATGGTGAGTGTGTCACCACAAATTAGGAGGATGCCCGGCCCCGCCGTGTCACCACTGGCAAGCCCAGTGCTGAAAGTTCTTCTAGCACCTTCTATCTTACAGGACCCCATGTGATTCTGACACCCAGGGACAGTCTAGACCATTTCCTTTTTTATTTTTATTTTTTTACTTTTCAATACTGGGGATTGAACCCAGGGCCTTCACATTGAGCAGCATCCCCAGCTCTCTTCTGATTTTTTAAGATAGGGTTTCACTAAGTTGCCAGGGATGGGCTCAAACTTTTGATCCTCCTGCCTCAGCCTCCCAGAGTGCTGGGATTACAGGCACGTGCCATCTGGCCCAGCTAGACTATTTCTTGGTGTCATACCATGGATGAACTGAAATTCCACAGGTCCGTTACAGAAGAATAATTTTTTTTTCTGTACACATGCCTGTGTTTTAAAGTCAAGGAGGGTCCCTGTAATACTCATTTAAATGTGAATTGTGCCCAATGGAATTTCACTTGTGTTTAACACTAACTGCAATCAAAATAATTTATGTGTTGCTTTACATGCCAGATTAGTATGAACGAATAAAGATGATGCATTAAAGTTCTCAATACATTAAACTGAGGGCCAGCTCATTATGCTTTGATGATAAAATCATTTCTCCCAAAATGTTAGCCAGTGTATCATAGATTTTTTTTTTTTTTTTGTACTTACAATGATAAAGAGTACGGGCTTTAATAAAAATCATTTCCCCATGGCATCTCCTTGGGACATTTCACCCCACTCCCTAAAACAACTCTCTATTGGTTCCTCCTGTCAAAAGACCCAGATTTTTTTGCTCTCCAAAGGCTCATTACACTCTGCAATCTAATCTGCGAGTTAGAGAATCAAGTGGAGTCTCGAAAAACATAACAACAACATAGACAAAAGAAGGTCTCAGGTTGCTCTACATCATGACCTCGTCTGGAGTTTGGAGCCTTCCGTGGAGACCGTTAGGCTGTATTTGGTTTGTTGGTATTCTAGGGAGGCAACCTAGATCTAAATTAGCAAATAATTACAATGTGAGCGAAGAATGCCAATGAGGAGAGGCTATGTCTTAGGAAACATCACCCTATGTCCTTGTCTTTATTGTAATTCAATATTAGGATTAATAAATGAATGATTAATAATGAATATTATCATAGTAAGTAGAATACTAATATGTAAACGGATATTAAAATGTAGAAAATAATCAAATGAAAACTACCCTCAGCATAATGTTTTTATTCTTTATAATACACACTATCTCTTACTTTATTTCAACAAATTAATAGACTAGTAAAGTGTTAGGAAGGGGAGATAATAAAAACAGGTGGGAGAGGTGCCCTGTCCCAAAACAGGTAGTTCACCTAGGGAGCAGTGAAAGTTGCGTGCTAGAGCTTCCTGGTGCCTCTTGTGGAGAGAGACTGCCCTCTGGTGGTCGGAGAAGAAAACAGCCAGACTTCCCAACAAAGAGCTAAAGCAGTAATAAAGGGTGTAGTGGTAAATAGTTTTGGAGTACCTCCTTGGAAGTTTGGGTTGTATTTTTTGGACAGAAGGAAGGTCAGATGCTCACAGATGTGCATGCATATAGAAACGCTTGAGATACATAAACACGGACCCTGGAAGGACACATTGTTTTAACGCTGTGTTTGTGAGTGACACACTCATGCCATGGTCCCCTCCTTTCTCCTCTGTCGCAGTTACCGATGCCTGGCTCTCCTGTACTGGCGGATGTTTCGACTGAAAAGGGACCACGCCGTAAAGTACTCAAAAGCACTTATTGACTATTTCAAGGTATCGTCTGCCAAAGGAGCGACACGGCTCCTTGTCCTGAGTTGTCGCCCTGTCAGGGGCACTTCTAGGGAGCCTAGCAGAGCCTGCTGCACTGGGGCTAATACAGGTCAGCTCTGGTATCCAGAACAACCCCATCTTTGGCACCGCTGTGGCTTCCGGGGCTCTGAGAAAGGGTCCTGAAAGCCCAGCTCTTTGACCCCCTGCCTTCTTGTCCAAGTATTTTTATGGACTCCAGAGAAAGAATATCTAGTTACTCCTCCCAGTGTCCAAGCGAATTCATCTTTATAGCAAGTTATAACTTCCTCGTGTCCACATAGAGCAGCTTTCTCTTAGAAAGTCCTACTAAGAGCCATTTCTACTGAGTCTCTAGTAGCTACTTTCATTTTTAACAGAGGTGTTGTTTAAAATGGTAAGAAATGGCTTATTAGAGCTCAGAGGCACCAGATAACAACGTGTAACTAGAAGGATGCAAGCCATGGCAGCTTTTACTTATCACAGGGAAAGAAATTGTTTTTACTGGAAGAATTTTAAAAAACAAAAATAAATAAATAAACAGTCCTTCTCTGATGTACTGCTGTAAAGTGGACTTGAAGTTTAATCATTTGTTTGACATTTCGGGGTCTCTCTTTCTGTTTATCTGCAGAAACAAGAAATTACACCATCACTGTCTTCATCACCCCTTTTTTAGATACACAGCCATCATTTGAGATCCTTTATCCCCAGGCTGCACATCTTAGAGATGAGTCCCAATGGTCAGGCTGTGTCGGAGGACCCTGGGGCTGTGTCCAGCCTGCTGCCTCCTTCCCAATTGTGCACGTAGAGTAACAGGTGCTGGGGCCAAGCAATAACTTTCGTGGCCCATTGGCCAGCACGTGTCTTAAATATCAGGGACTGGCAGGGACTCTTCCCTCTACATATTTTAAGTACCTAAAGTAAAGATCAATAGTGTTCAGAGATTCTCAAATCTTAAGAGCTGGTACGAAAGAGTTATTACAGTCAAGACAAAGGTCTTGAATACAGAAGGACCCTGAGGACTGAGGGTATAGCTCAGTGGAAGAGCATTTGCCTGGCATCAGCGAGGTCCTGGGTTTTTTTCACCACAAAAAGAGAAAAAAAAAGGAAGCTGAATTACGTGAGGCCAAGGGACTGCAGCAAAACCATTTAAGAGAGAAAAGAAGTTCTCGTACACACGCAGTCCATAATCCTTACAGAATGGGTGGAGAAAAGAATCTGAAAATCAGAGTGTCTCCTCAAGAGTTATTGGCATATACCCTTCATCAATTTTACATTTGTAAATGTATTTTTAATTGACCAGGGACAAATTGTGTATATTTATGGTATACAGTCTGATGTCTTGATATATGGTTACATAGCGGAGTGATTAAATCAAGCTAATTAACATTGCCAGCACCTCACATACTCATCAATTTGTGATGGGAACACTTAAAACCTACTCTTCTAGTGCTTTCCAAGTATACTTTATGTTCTTCTTAATTATAGTTCCTATGCTGTATAATTAATCTGGAGAATGCATTCATCCTACCTGAGACCTTATGCCCTTTAGATGCCCTCGTTGGGTGCAGAGTTTCAAAGGCCACATGAACAAAGCTCGGAGAGGAAGCCTTGAGGTGACAATAACGACTCGGCTATGGAGAACGTGTCTCATCAGTGTGGTGCACTCTCTAAAAATAGGACTTGGTGGCTGCCCGTGGGACTATTTTCTGGATTATTTCTGACACACCAAAACTTCTCTCCCCTTTGTTTTTTCACATCTGGAACATCTGTTACATAAATCACTTCTTAGAACCTCATGGTGAATGGAAAACAAAGTGAAACATCACATAGTCCCCGATTGAGAAAAGTGACAATAACATTCTGGGTTTCTCTTTTTCTAGTTCTCTCCATCAAAATAATGTCATTCCCTGAGACAGGTGAAAGTGACATGGTTTGCAGTTCTGCCCTGAGCTTACACCTTGCGGTCCTGCCTCTGAGTCCTGACAGGCCATTTAGTTCTGCCATTGTGTTACCTCTTGCACTAAAACTAGAAACATCAGTCACCACTTCATAAAGTTCCTTGTAACCAAAAGATACGTGCTGTCTGAGGAAACCAGGCTGGAGCAGTTTCTTGCCTCTGGAAGGAAACATAAGAGCATCACAAAGACTCTCTTCCCCCTTAACCATCCTGTAGACTTCCTGAAAACTTCTTCTGGTTTTTGTTTTATTTTTGTTTTGTTTTGTTTTGTTTTGTTTGTGCTTCCAGGGATCAAACCCAAGGCCTCGCACATGCTAGGCAAATGCTCAATCACTGAGCTACATCCCAACCTGGAAAACTTTTAAATGCTGGTGCAAGCACGTGGCTCGTGCAACATAGCACCCAAAGTCAAAATATCCAAATAAACCAGAAATTTTGAATGTCCTGTGTGTTAAGTAAATACATTTTAACCCATCCTTTTAGGAATATTTGAGTGATTTCCTTTCAAAGAAATAAATGCTTTAAACTTCGTAAGTCAAAACAATAGAATTGGGCCGGTGAGATGGCTCAGCGGCATAAGCGCCTGCCTGGCAAGCGCAAGGTCCTGGGTTTGACTCCCAGTACCCACATACGAAAAAAGGGCCGGTGATATCGCTCAGCGACACGGGCGCCTGCTGGCACGCGAGGTCCTAAGGTCAACCCCTGGTACCCACAAAAAATTTAAAAAAAAAAAGAATTTGACAACATATATTTTCAGGCATTAAATGAAGGCATATTGGCAAATAGCCCCTAAATTTAAATATAAGGTATTCTTGGTGTGTAGGGGGAGGGGTGATTCCTGTCCTTTTTTTCCTTTTCAGAGAAAGTACACTAATTTACAAGTTTAAAATTAGACTAGGTTAGGATTCAGCAGGCTCTCAGGATTATGATTTAATTTGGTACCTAAAATATGTACATCAGAACCAGAAGCAAGCCCTAAGATGCCCACTGAGGGACAAGCTGGTAGCCTTGTGGTACCGTCACTACCCCAATCCAGTTCCTGTGCATCTACAAGCAGATGGCACTCACTGCACATGTGTTTGTTTTCCTGCAGAATTCGTCCAAGGCTGCCCAGGCCCCGTCCCCCTGGGGGGCCAGTGGAAAGTAAGTTCGCTTTCCCCTCTTGCATGACACTTTCAGTGCCCAGTGGGACCACCCTGCCTCACCCACTCCCAACCTCTCCACTCTGGTTTTTCTGCCTCTCCCCTTCCAGGAGCACTGGAACCCCATCCCCCATGTCTCCCAACCCCTCTCCCACCAGCTCCGTGGGGTCTCAGGGCAGCCTGTCCAGCGCCAGTGCCCTGTCCCCATCCACCATCGTCAGCATCCCGCAGCGCATCCACCAGATGGCGGCCAACCACGTCAGCATCACCAACAGCATCCTCCACAGCTACGACTACTGGGAGATGGCCGACAACCTGGCCAAGGAAAACAGAGGTGTGTGGCCGCCCCTGGGACCTGGGGACCCACCCAGGATTGGGGACAGCCTGGCCACCGCTCCGGTTTTCATGGTTGGTGGGGGGAGAAGGAGGAGGAGCCGTCACCTGCTGCGTGAGTCCTTTCCTGACCTCTCCCGTGGTCACTCAGGGCCTCATGTGCCTTCTCCCACCTTACCGTTGAGGACCATGTGATGGGAAATTAGACGCCGATACGACGCAGGTAGGAGTAGGCGCAGGCGCGGGTGCAGGTACCGTTGCAGGTGTAGGGACAGATACAGGTAGGCACATTTATAGGTGCAGGTCCAGGTAACAAGTGTCGTCACAGGTACAGATGTGTGTAGAGACACGGGCATAGGTGCATATCTGGGTATAGTTAGTGACAGGTGCACATGCAGGAGTAGGTACGGGCACATGCAGGTGTAGGTGCAGTTCCGGAGCGGGTAGAGACACACTGTATGTGCAGGTGCAGATATGTGTACGGACAGGGTAGGTACGTAGGTAAGTACAGGCACAGGGGCAGAGGTGGTGTAGCCGCGGACTGAGGTATACATAGAGATGCAGGTACGGCTGTCCACTCACTGTCCCCTTACACACGAGCTTCTTGAAGATGCAGATTCTATTTCATTCCAGTTTGTTCCCCTAACACACAGCCCAAGTGCTAAGGAGACAGTCGGGACTCGGAAACATCAAAGGCAGGGAGGCAGGGTCAGCTGCTCACAACTGCAAAGAGTGTTTTACAGATGCAGCTGTATTGCTTTTTAAATATTTTTCTGGTAATAAAAATAATGCACGTTTGCTGTGGCTAAATTTGTGAAGTACAGAGAAGGTAGAAAAAAGTCACCAGTAATCTTAGCACCAAGAAGTAACTACTGTGGCCATCCTACCAAAGTTTCTTCTAGCCTTTCTTCCTCAAATCTGCATCATATTTACCCAACTAAGGTCAAAGTGTATATAGTTTTATGTCCTGTTTTGTATTTAGCATTATATCAAGCATTTTCTCATGTCATTAGTTAGTACAGAAATATTCTTCATAATACTATCCCAATATAATGGTTCTATAATCACAACGTATCACTTCTCAAGCTATTCCCCCTTTGCTAGACATGTAGGTTACTTCCTACTTTTTTCCGCCACGACTGCCACTGTAAGTCCCCTTACCTAAATCTTTGTCCCTATTCTGGTTATTTTCTTAGGAGGGAGTTATAAAAGTAGAATTTTGGGGTCAACAGGTACACATTTTTTTCAGATATAGTTCTATATCTTGATACCTACTGTTATCTTTTCGCCTAAAAAGTTGTACCAAAGTACTACTTTCCCTCCAGCAAAGGTAAGAGTACAAATCTGGGTTCACTTTCAGGCCATAGATGAAAATTATGTTCCTACGACAGCATAAACCTTCCAGGACAAAAGCAGGATGTCCACACTGCAAGGGGGATGGGGTGGCACAGGGCAGTCCTGAGTGTGGGGAGTCATTAATTAAACCAGACGGTGCATAGCGTGCAGCCTACAGGTGGCCTACAGGTGGCCCTGAGAGTCCCATGGGAATGTCACAGAGGTCCAGAGACACAGAAGCTTGCATGGGACAGAGTTTGGAAAAGTACATAGCAATTGTGTGGCTGGAGTGGCACAGAGGTCTGTGTCCCAGGTGGGCAAATGTATAGAAATATACGTGTCCAGCTTGCAAGACCCCAAGCAAGCCAGGCTTCATGTGGAGCTGCCAGCCACCCGCTAGGTTTGTCCTGCTGGAGGGCTCAGCGCCCTGTGTTAGATGGGAACTCAACTCCACTCCCTCAGCCCAACCTGCTTCTCCTCCTCTGTTCCGCGCCTCAAGTCCTCTTTCCAGCACCATGCGTCTTCCCTGAGCCTCGCCTTCTTTCCCTGCCGGGACCTCAGTGTGTATGTGAGCACTGTGCGAAAACTGGTCTCAGAGATTTTCTTCCGCAAGTGTTACTCAGTGACGCACTGCAGCAGCAGAGATTGTCCAAATGTATTTGTCTCCATCCGCCACTAAACTGGGATGCGAGCAGAGCAGAGCTCACACGTGCCCATCTTGATTTCCACCCTTATCACTGCCCTTTGCACCTAGCAGAGTCTTAGATACATAATAAATATTCAAGGAAGGGCAAACCCAGAGAATGCCCAAAGGCCACCTGGTGACTTCAGTAGAGATTTCTCAGAATGCGTCCGATTGTCTCCCAGCATCCCAGAGCCTCACTCCTTGGACTCACTCCAGGGGCCCAGCATTGCCACAGTTGACTCCAGAGAGAGGGGTGACAGAGCCACTGACCTCCACAGTGGGAGCCATTGCTGTACTAGGAAAACGCAGCCTGAGCACATGAATTTCCTTTGCTATTTGGCTACATAAAAATTATCCACTTGAGTTAGAAATGGCAGATAGGGCTTGCTCATCCGTTCATTCATTTGGATATGGGATGAGTCCCCTACCCTTAGCTTTTATCTTGTTCAAGGGAATGCTACCGTCACACAAGCGAACAGAATCCTTGGTTTATAGAGACCATGAGCGGAATTCTTTCTGAGATCACTTGGGTCCTGAGTTCAGAGTGGCACACCTAGCATGTGTGGCACTCTTAACGACTCTCTCTGTCCCCTAGAATTCTTCAACGACCTGGATTTGCTCATGGGGCCTGTGACCCTGCACAGCAGCATGGAGCACCTCGTCCAGTACTCCCAGCAGGGTCTGCACTGGCTGCGGAACAGCGCCCACCTGTCGTGAGCCAGCTGCGCTGTCGTCTCCACGGACCACTCCAAGTTTCTGGGCACTGTGCCACTGAAATTCCCAACCACAGCATTTATCAGACTGCAGTGAACATTTCCTCAGTCTCGAACAACGAGCTTTCCCAGGGCGTGTGTGTTTGTACGTGTGGGTGTATACGAAGCTGCTGTGTATGTGTGTAAGATACACAGCTCTTTGGCACACATTTCATTTGTCTAGTTTCCATAACCCCGGGCTAGACGAAGTGAACAGAGGTTCCTGATTAGAGGAAATACACACACATTCACAGACACATACTTTCTATTCCAATGTGAAACCACAACTTCTTAGAAAAATTCAACCAAAATCTCTTAGGTTAGTTAACCAGGTGCAATACAGCACACCAAAAGCTTAACTGCCAGTGAAGATGAACCTAGTTCTTATATTATTGATTACTTTCAGTATTAATATGCTATTCTCTAATTATTTTTGATCAGTGTGTATTAATGGATAATTGAATCATGAAAGCAAGTCAGTTATTTTTGTGCCAGAAGTTTATTAGATTGCATGTTACAAAATACCCTGCCCTTTTATACTCTTGCCTCCATCCAATGTTATTATCAGTTAAACACATTCCGGGCAAATGGTTTGATTCCCACAAGCCCTCCTTGCCACACCCCCAAATTATATGAAAAAGGCACCAGGATTTGGCAAAGACTTGGTGTCGTTGAAATGTAACACACATGAAAGGGTCGATGACGGTAGTTTCAGAGCTCAGGAGCCGACGTTTGTACCCATGACAGGTTCTCCAAGGCCAAGCATTTCCTCCTCCTGCCACTGTGACTCGGTGGCTGTAGAGCCACGTGGCTTTTGTCAGCCAAACTGTTTCAAGTCTTTTTCTTTCCGCAGTAGCTTTCTTACAAACTTTCTTCATGGCCAAATGAGGACATTACCTAGAATGTCTCTTCGCTAGGAGCCCAGCTGTTGCTTCTCAGGCTGAGAGCTATTCGTGATCGCAATGCTGTCCAATTCTCACGCTTCACACACAATGTGCCTCTGCGGGCCTTTGGGGCATTATGATTTGGGGGATGTTCTTCAGGCTTTGATTAGCAAGCTGCTTACAGTGCAGGGGAAGTTATTACTGCAAGGATCGCTATTCTGTTTGCAGTAGCAAGGACCAGAGCATCTTGCTTACATCTCATGTATCTGGTATGTTTACGTCTTAACCATGGTTCCTTTTTCTTTTTTTTTTTTTGTGGGTACCGGGGGTCGACCTCAGGACCTCGCGCGCCAGCAGGCGTCCATGCCGCTGAGCGATATCACCGGCCCCTTTTTCGTATGTGGGTTCCGGGAGTCGAACTCGGGCCCTCGCGCTTGCCAGGCAGGCGCGTACGCCGCTGAGCCATCTCACCGGTCCCCATGGTTCTTTTTCTTTCCTTTTTTTTTTTTAAGTTTACATTTTAGTTCTTGATCTCTTGTTTACAATGTTTGTCTGAACTTTATTTTATGGTATTTTGTCATGCCCTAGAGTTAGTCTTCTTGTTAAATATATTTGGATATGAAATATTGGTTAAAAGAAAATTCTTCCTGAGAACAGAGGTTGTATCTTGCCATACTTCGAAAACAAAAATAATATCTTTGAGTTGCTTGACAGAATTGTATTGCATTGGTCTAAGAGACAGGTGAGGCAATCTTTGGAGTGAGCCCTTGTTCAAGGCGATGGTGGCACAAAATATGTTCAATGGATGCCAACAGATGTCTGCACTGATCTTATGGATTTGGTTGCAGTGTTAACATTTTTGTCAGCCTGACCCATAGGTGGGAAATAAGACTGCTGTAATTTCCAAGCTCTAAGCATTGCTTCAGAAATGTGCAAAAGATTGAACAACTTTGGTGCTTTGAAATTAGTTGACAATGAGCAAGTGAAATTTGCATTTGGCTTTGACCTTCAGGTACTTGAAAATATTAAGAGTACAAGCTGAGTATCCCTTATCCAAAATACTTAGGACCAGAAGTATTTTAGATTTCACATTTTAGAATAATCACATGTACATAATGAGATATCCCGGGCTTGAGACCTAACATGAAGGTTCATTTATGTTTCAAATACACTTTTACACACAGTCTAAGGCAGCGGTGGCAAACTGTGGCCCGTGTGCTGCAGCTGGCTGCTTAGTATCATTGAAAGCTCTAAAAGGTTCGCAATCACTGGTCTAAGGTAATTAATCTTACACAGTACTTTTAGCACACCTGTGTTTTAACTGTGACAGTCACATGTGGCCAGGTATAGAATTTGCCACTTGCGGAGTCATCCTGATGTTCAAAACGTTTTAGGTTAGGAGCACTTTGGGTTTTGTGTTTTCAGATTGGGGGTGCTCAGCCTGTATTTCCATTTCATCAATATCCATGTGAGTTGCTTTTTACATCCCTTTCACTAATTGTCGGCAGAGTTCACCATGCCATCCTATGCTGGAATTCTGAATCTAACTTAAGAAATTTTGAATTATTTTTTTTCTGCAGGACTGAGATTTCATTCTCCTTGTGAATTCTGATGAAAAGCTCAAACTATCCCATAAAGGGATGACCCTTGGGGTCTGCCATGCTTTCCGAGGGAGCTTTCCTGGTCTTGCCCATCTTTAAAGTTGCAAGCCTTAAAAGGCCCCCAGGGAAGCCTCATCTAATTGTGCACATGGCCTCTGACTAGTGGTGGTGGTGGTGTTTCATTAACACCCTGACCACCTGTGTTTCCCAACAAAACCTCCAGAAACTGGTCATTTGGGGGGACGATCAGAGCGTTCAGGTCTTATTGGTGCCTCCCGTTCATCTGTAGAGCATGTCAGGGCAGCAGTCTCTGTTTGGTGTAGATGATTTGGGTAAGGAACCATCTTCTGATCGTTGCTTGGGAAAGTCATTCATAATTTGTTCCTTTTTTTTTCTTTTCTTTTCTTTTCTTTTTTTTTTTTTTTTTTAGTTTGGTTCCAAGTTGAAACATCTTTCTTGTGTTTTCGGGTTATAAAAGTGATACTCGTTCATTGTAAAAATTCAAACAATGCCGAAGTGTAGAAAGTAGAAAGTGTAAGTTCGAAGCAACCACAGCCCCCAGTTTGATATGTGTCCTTCCAGAGATTCTTGCATTTAAACATGCAACATTTATTACCACTTCTTTGTATTGGAAGACATACTCTTTCCTCAGAAGCTCAGCACAAGTTCAACTGACCTCCTCTGTCATGACCTGAACAGCAATCATCCTTTATCACTTTGCTAGAATTATCTGTGAAAGAGAGTAGCTCAAATATATTCCTGCTCAGACTTTGGCATCTGTTACGACACTACGCAGATCAAACTCGTGCAGAATTGTGCCTGGAGAGAGGTCTCGTTAAAACAGACACTTCTGGAAACTTTCAAATTGCAAATGGAAACACGGACCCACTATCTAAAGAGGAATGTACTGGAAAAATAATCTAAAGCGTCGACAAATTGTGTGCTAGATTGAACCACGGAATGCAATGCAATGAGACTTTCTGCACTAAAACTTCCCCTAATATGTACAACAACGACGTGTGTATTATAGAACAGCAATGTGTACATTTCTGACACCCCATACATGATATACACAGTTTGTATAAATGCATACATTTAAAAATATATATGTACAATACAGCTAACATAAAACTGTAGTACGCCTGACGGATATTACTAGTGCCTAATATCGAGTATAAGTCCCTGCGTGTTCACATCACCTTGGAAGTGCAGTCATTGTTATAAAATTAATCAGTGCAGCCAACATTATTTATGAACCACATCTTTGAAACTGTGCAGTAGCATATACATATATATTTTTAAATAACATTTTTCACAGTTTTCCAGAGTTACTGTTGAAATCTGTATCACCAAAAAAAAAAGCAAGATTTTTTTAATGATGTAGACACTCTTCAGACCCCGTTACCTGCGTGTGGTTTCCTGTTTGTAGATACCCAAGAGACTTCAGCAGTCAACAGCCTTAACGCATGTACAGGATATTATTGTGACTTAATTTATCTGCAGTTTTTAATCCATGTGAAATTGGAATTTATAAACGGACTTGGATTAAATATGTCTGCCTTTCTAAGGTTGCAAGCGTTACATTAAATGATCTATGTTGTACATGAGAGACATCGAGTTGTATGTAAAAAAATGTCCACCCATTTCAGTGAATATTTTTACAAGGAAACTCTAGAATTGAAATACGCTCAAATCAGTCTGGTTCCCAGCTCATCATCTCTTTAGAAGCAACTTCCTTGTTTCATGAATGTTTTCAGTGTGACTCCCACAGATTAACATTGCCAACTCTGATACTTTTCATGGGGAAAAATACGCTTGTCTTTATTATAACTGTAGTTTACTGCTTGTCTTTCCCATATCCAATACTGTACAGTATGTACATGTATATGTGCACAAACACAGACACACACACACACACACACACACAGGTGAACACTCCAGTGTCTCAGAAACTCTCACTAGGAAACTTCAGAGCTTCATCCCAATGCCCACGGGGCGCCTGTTCAGTAGCCCTGGCACACTTCTGCTCACCATTCTTTCATGTCGCACTTATTCTCTGACTTGTATCCCAAGGTTTTGCAACTCAAACCAATGCGGTAGAATTGTGCTTACAACATCAGGTTAAGAAAAACAAGAGCGAATTCTGACCTAAAGGTGAAACCATGAGACCAGTGGCTTGCTGTGAATAGCCCCTAGGTGGGAGAGTTCTTATTAACCTCATTTTCCCTCTTACCTCCTTCCCTCTTCCTTCTCCCCCAACTAAACTAAAGAAGCAGAAATAACCACAAAAACCAAACAACTACTTCACCTTCCCAGACACATTCCTAGGTTCCAACACCACCTTGTACAAGGGACACCTCGTACACCATCTTGCACAGGTCATGTGTTGAGAGGGAAAACTCAGGACGGGTTTGTTTCAGGAGGGGCAGTTCAGTTGAGTCCTCACGGGCCCAGCAGAGGGCGCAGCAGAACTCTGGGACACAGAGGAGGCCCTCGAGGAGGCTGCCTGTCCCACACTTTCAGAGCTGGGCTGGGACATGCCCCGCACCGTTTTTCTCTTAGGCAGCTTTGCGTGGTACACGGCTGAAGTCTGTTTCTGTCAGAATCGTATTTTCAAGACAATCACATTTTCCATGAAACCTGGACCAACTGAACTCTTGAAAGATTGTTTTCAAAGAAGAGTAAATAAATAAAACAACCCCGTACACCGCATCTCCAACTATTCGGAGCTGGAGTTTCTTTCCTCATTTACCCATTCCCAGAAGAGCACATCCTGACAGCGCACAAAAAATTGCCATGTGAGATGTGCGTCCTCCTTGTCCAAATTACTCTGTCAGAGGGGTTGTTTGCTTGGCATGAGGAAAAGTGTAAAACTCTTCTCCAGCTAATTACATCTGACCACAGTCTTGGTTTTTATTATTTAATTGGCACCCTGAGGCCGCAGGGGGTAAATTTTGGGCCAGCTGCAAGGAGATTTAGACTCCCAGCTCTTACACTAATGGGAGTCAGGGGATCAAACCCCTATGCATTCCTTGTAAAATCCACCTCTTGCAGCCAGTTTTAAGGACATTGATCTGCAGAATGAATGAAGTCACTAATTGCAAGTGAACACAAAGATCAGCATTTGTCTCCGAGTATCAGGAAGTATTGATGAGGCCTGAAAAGCTAACTCAAGTCCTTGTTTTCTACCCATCTTTAAAATAGGAAAAGCTCATCAAGAAAAATTTTATCCAGCCAGACACGGTGGCTCATGCCTGTAATCCCAGCTACTCAGGAGGTTGAGGCAGAAGGATCGTAAATGCAAGGGCAGCCTAGGCCACTTAGCAAGACTTCCTCTCAAAATAAAAAGGGCTGGGATGTAGCTGAGTGCCGAGGCCTTGGGTTCAATCCTTGGTACCAAAAAGAAAAAGGAAGGGTTGGGGGAGAGAAAGAAAAATTTTATCCATTTACGTAAAATAGCACCAGTGCTTAGGATTTTCAAATAATGATGTTTAATTACAATAAAAATTAATGATATTCTGGTTTCCTTACTGTTCTTCATTGCTTTTTCAATTTTTCACCCAACAAAACTGATTTCCCCAGTATTTATAATCTTTCTAAGTGTGTAAATGAACAAAGAAAAAATCCTTAACACTGAGAAATATTCATCACTTGACTAAAGCACATTCCATCCACAGTAGCCAAAGGTATTCGATCTTTCCTTTTTCTTCTGTTTTTCTCCTTGTGTGGTGCTGGGGCTTGAACCCCAGACCTTGCACATGCTAGACAAGCAGTCTACCACTCAGCTACTACTCAGCCCATTTTTTTAAGTTTTTATTTTGACAGAGTCTCACTAACTTGCCCAGACTGGTCTTGAACTTGTGATCCTCCTGCCTCTCCCTCCAGAGTAGCTGGGATTACAGGCGTGTGTCACTACCTCCTGTGGTATTTGACTTTTTTGAAAACATTTTTGGAGTCTCCTCTGTCACTGTCACCCAGTCACATGAGTGCCTAGTATGTGCTCCGTTGTTGAGATGTCAGTAATGCTAAGCTTAAAATCTGATCTTTAGTTACAGATACCTTCAGGGCATCCCCTGCTGTCACTGAGGCCCCTTAAGTAATGAACCAGCAATACTGACACTTCCTTTGAGTAACCTGAAAACTGATTTTTATGCATCCTGAAGTTCCTAGAGTTTCCAATTCAACCCAAAAATGTCCTTCTCTGTGAACTGCGTTGGTGGTGGTGGTTGATGATGATGATGATGATGATGGCGTTCTTTTGGTAGTGTTTCCTTCTAATTTTTGTTGTTTATTTGGTGTTTGAGACAGGGTCTTGCTTTGTAGTGCAGGCTGGCCTTGAACTCATTATGTAGCACAGGCCGGCTTCAAACTTGCGGTGATCCTCCTGCCTCAGCCTCCCTTTGAGTGCTGGGATTACAGGCGTGCGCCACCATGCTCGGCTTCCTTCTAAATTCTGTAAGTCAGATTTAATATCTCGACCCTTTGGTGGAATGGTTCCTAGAAACGATAGGGCTTCAGTGTAGGAACACGCTGGTGTTGGGAACAAGTAATGGGAACATTAATGGGGTCTCCTCTTTTGCCATGCACATGTGAAACTGTGCCTCAGTTTCCCCTGTGTAGTGTAACTCTGCGCACTGACTCCCAGAGTGAGTGCGAGGACAGACGTATTTGAGCAATCATCTCAAGATCCCCGTTGTCACACTCAGTAGAGTTTAAGCATTACTGTAGGAACCAAGGTAAAGGAAGTACACGGCCTCCGTGGCAGGAAATAGATCTGACAGCGGGGCAGTCAGCTCCCCACCCCGTGGGACAGCGGTAGGGTGGCAGGAGCACCCAGGACGGGGAACAGAGAGGGCGGTCCCCCACATGTGTTGTCACCCGCGGGGCCCTTCCTAGATGGAGCAGCACTCTGTTCGGCCCGTGGGCTGCACGGCAGAGCCACCCTCCTTTTTCTCATCCAGCCCTGGCCTTAATCAGTGGGCACCAGATGGAAAGGGAAGAAGCCACACTGGGCCCAAGCTTCCAGGTTTGCCTTCTTCCATGGCGAGGACCCTCGTCTGCCGGGCACAATGGTTCAGATGTCACCACGGAGCCAGTGGCCCATGACACAGTCTCTTTTGGAGCCCAGGAGACTGGGTTCTCTTCGTGACAACCTTGTGCCTCTGGTGCTCATTATTGGGAGGTGGGGTGGGGACAGAGTAGGGACAGCCGCTTTGGGAGGTCTGTCCCTGAGAAAGGAGTCACAGGGGACTTGGGGATCGTGCATGAGCTCCAGGAAACAGGAAACCTCTCCGGGGAAAATGGATGATTTCTCTTCTCTAGGGGGTTCTGTTGCCTCAACATAATCACTTAATTATAGGTGAAACCTTACTCAGGGTACCAGGAGGGGGGACCATCAACATCTGTATGAACTCACTGATTTTTGTCATCTGCAACTAGACACTGAACCTTCTGACCCCGGCACCCAGACAGAGGCCAGCCGTCTGTTGAGTACGGTCTGGACATCTCATTCCACGAAAGCCAAAGCCCTAAACGGTCAATGGACGCTTTTAGTTTTTATCTAATGTCTACATTCTTTACATACAGGGCAGCCAGTGTCTCTTCTCTGTATCCCTAAATCAGTGCTTTGTGCTGAATCATGATAATCATGAAATATTCATTCCGAAGAGCTCCTTCTTTTCATACTCACTGACAGTCCCCCTCCGAGGCTTCCCCAATCGAAAGGGACAGTGGCCAGAGGTCTCCGGAAATCCAGCCTAATTTAAGCCCACGTCAGTGTTAACACCCTTTTCACAGGTACGCAAGACTTTGCCCTGTAGGAATTCTGGGCATTTATATTTAGGAGGAAAAAAAATTCTAGGAAGCAACGTGCTCATTAGCAGGAGCTATACGAGGAAGACACCTAGACTTTACCTTTTCTCAAACGAGAATAAATATTCCTGTGACAGCATAATAGTTACCTGCTTTTGTGGTTCTGTGAAAATTTAAAGTCATTCCTGTGAAGTCTGCTTCAGTCAGCGAAGGAATTTTAAAAATCTGCCACTTTTCCCATGCAATGTCACCTTGGAGGGGTGTTCGTGGATCTGGCAACTCGAAGTCAGCACTCCAACATCAGAGGGCTCACGTGTCACGCCGCAGACCATTTCCAGCTCTGCATCGTGGTCTCGGGAAGCTGCTAGCAATTTGGGAGCCTGCTTCTCCTCTCCAAGACTCTGCCAGTGATCCAGCTTTAGCGGCCCAAAGACCAAATTGTAGGATCTTCATCTCCTCCCACAGGAACCAGCCGTAGAATGGTTTCAAGAAAGGAAGGGCATTTTTAAGTAAGACAATTCTGCACTGTCATCTCAGTTGTGAAAATGTATAAATCGTGGCACCGATGAGCTGTGTTTATTAGGTCCGATGCCATTTCCGTATTTTGTCTAGTTAGTCCGTATTGAAATAGCTCAACTTTGTTTTGGTCATGTGACACTCATTTGGGGCTTCTTGGCAGTGTGTGTGGATCTGGTCGTGGAGAAGCCCGGGATCCGTGTTGATTCTATATTAATCTAAGAGCAGTAGTGATTCTGTTCAGCATCAGCGTTACAGACACTACCACGGATTCAGTTGTGTGCTCTTATCTGTGTCAGTGTGTGATAAAAATCTTACCCAAAGCAATTAATGAAGATTCTTAGTACCTGGGTTCAATCTCTAGCACCACACAGGGAAAGAAAAAAAAAAAAAAAAATAGACTGGTGGCCTTGGTAAGGATCATGTATTTCCCAAAAGTCATGAATGCTTTTTCAAAGGAAATTCTGTGGCTCCTACTCAGCAGGGCAGACCTCTGAATCCCGGACAGGGGTCTCCTCTCCCAGGCTGCTGCTAAGAGGTCCACACGCCCAGTGCCTAAAGTCTTCACTTCGGCGGTTTCTCGGACCTACATGAGACAGTGCGAATGTGAAGGTCCCTTCCTCTCTCTCGCAGGAGAATGAAAGTTGCTCTGACGCAGCTGAATTTTTCATCCTGCAAATAAAACTCTGCGCTCACATCGTGAATAATTTAATAGTGAATTATTCTGGCAAAATATGAGAAGGAAGGGACATCTAATGTTAAGAATTTGTCTGGAGGGATCTCGGATTTTGTCTGAACCTAAAAGTTACCGGTACAAAAATGATGGAATCACTGACGACGTACTTTAATTTTTGGAGATTTTGCTGTTCCCGGTAATTCACAGGAAAGTCATGCAGCACAGTTTCTGGAATAGGAAAGCCTCTTACTGTCACAGAGTGGGCCCTGAGGATTTGTAGGAATAAGCACTTTGATGTCTAAAGGGTAATATTAACTCAGGAGCAAAGGTACTTTTTAAATGTCTTAATAAACCTTGATGTCAACATCATTCTGTCTCAAAACATCCTAGAAACATCCTTTCTTCACAGAATTTCTTTCAAAGTAAGTTGTCCTTTCTCAGTATTACAGCATTTGGTTTTAAACAGAATCAACCAGAGCCAGGCCAGGCATAGTGGAACAGACCTGTAATCCCAGCACTCATGGAAGCTGAGGCAGGAGGATCACAAGTTTGAGCACAGCCTTGACCACCTAGACCATGTTCCAAATTAAAAAAAAAAAAAAGGCCGGTGAGATGGCTCAGTGGCATAAGAGCCTGCCTGGCAAGCGCGAGGTCCTGAGTTCGACTCCCGGAACCCACAAAAAAAAAAAAGATGGGGCTGGGGATGTGGCTCAGTATGAAAGCCCTAGGTTTATATTGTAATATAAAGAGAGAATGTTATATATATTACTGAGACCACAAAATATAAGAAGAAACTGCAGCACTATCTCCCAACTTCTGAGGAAAATATTCCTGAATTAGAATTCTCTTAACAGCTTTGATTCTTCTGCCCAATTCCAGAGCTTTTTATTTAAGGCGTCACATTTTTCATTTCCAAGACCTCTAAAGCATTCCTTTTTATGGGTGCAATATCATTTTATTTCTCTTTGAGGATTCTAATTATATACGTGCCAAATTCTTGTTCTGTTTGCTCTGTTAACTCTTCTTCTATGGTGTAAGCTTTTCCCCGTGTGGTGTTGGTACTTCCCTTCCACGGTGTTTTTTCAAATGCTTTTGGATCTTTGTCCACATTTGTGCATCAGCCTGTCCAGCAATGTTGTTTCTCTTTGCTTCACCCAGTTTCACCTGCCCTGGGTATTGCTGGAGCCCCCCAGGGGCTTCTCCATCCCAAACACCTGCAACTGAGCTCCATCCCGAGCACTTCCACCATTTCTGTATCCACTTCCGGGCCCAAGGGGGCAGAGGTGCCACTCTTATATGGTAGCCCAAGTGACCATCCGCAGGCATCCTCCCAATATCCTTGCCCTCCTAGCTCTGTCACTTCCTGGAGCAGACCTGTCTAATACCTTTTGTGCTGCTGTAGCAGAATGCCACAGGCAGGTTAAAGAATAGCTTATTTGGGTCATGACTCTATACTGGGAAGTCCAAGACGGAGGGCGATCTCTGACCAGGGCCTTCATTCTGTGTCCTAACATGAACTTTGGGGGAGGAATTAGAACCATAGCAAGCCTTCATCCTTTCAGTTCTGCACACCCTCTGGTGAAATGTCTTCTTCATAATGCTCTCAAACCCCTTCCGTCATTCAGAGATGCCTCAACATTCCTGGACCTTTTAAGTTAAGGTATCCTTCGTTGTTTTTTAATGGTCATAGTTTTTATTGTTATTAGTCTTTCTCTATGTCCTTTTATTTTTTGAGATAGTCTTGCTATGTTTCCCAGGCTGGCCTCAAACTTGTGAGCTTAAGTTCTCCTGCCTCAGCCTCCCAAGGAGCAAGAACTACAGACACATGTTACTGCATCCAGCTTTCTGTGAGCATCTCGAGCCCCTGTCCCTGTCTCTCCTTTTGTAATGTCAAGCCCAAATGTTTGCCGGTGGCAGGAGAATTTCCTTATAAGGCTCAGGCCTGTGCAGCCTGGACTTCTTGCCAGCTCTTCCGCATCTAGGTGGTCTGCATTCCCGCCTGTTCTGTCAAACTTGGTTTCAGAGATGGCTGCGGACACTGGGCTCCATGTTGCTGGGAGCCATTTGACTTGACTGACCAGCTCGGGTGACCCTGGCCTTCCTGGTCCATGCTGCTGTCCACCCCTGCTGGCTGTGCTCGTGTGTCTCCGCTCAACCCCGTAATGGGAGGTCTCTCCTCCCTGCTGGTGGATTTTGACTTCTGTGGTCTCAGCGACACTGTGAGTCTAGCATGAAGAAGGTTTTCAATATCTACTTCTAACTTAGCTCTAAAAATTTCCAGAGGCAGAAATGTCATTTCTGTCACAGACCTTGTAGAGGCCATTTCTACTCTAGCCTTGAAAGACCCAGGTGGCCTAAGAAGACCCGGATGGACTAAGGCTGGTCCAACCCACTGCAGGTGAGCACCACCACATCAGGTACCCGAAGATAAGCCAGGGACTTGTGCCACAGCAAGGGCAGACCTGGGACTCGGGACTGGGCCAGTACAAGGGTACGTGGCTGGGAGTTGCCTGGACTGAGAAGTGGTAGGACAGAGTCCAGGGCCTGGGGTGGCAGAGGGAGGGGAAGTCTGAGTAGATGAAGGGGTGCAGTCTTGTCCCCCACAACAATTCTACTGAACCCACTCACCAGGAGGGTGACTCCACATTGAGGCTCTGTGTCCTATAGGAAGCAGCCATTTAGCTAGGGACATTTCACATGTGGGACTTGGACCTACCTCAGTTGGTGGCCGATGTCAGCTCAAGGTACTAAGAGTCATAATGTGCTAAGGAAGGCAAGACTCATGGAAAGTGTCCTGTGTCCAGTACTGTGGAGACATGGTCACAAGACCAGCCTCTTGGGGAGGTAGAGGCAGGGGACACCCAGGAAGTGTGATTCATGACTCCTAGGACAACTAGTCTACCTCCCTGGGTGACCAAAACCTAAATGCACCTCCAAGCTGTGTAAAAGCCCACATTCCCTCTACATCCAGGAAATTCCTGACATCAACTTTCGGCCACACACTCTTCCTCCTCGTGGGCAGAAGGACTATGGAGAGATGAGGGGCACCAGGGAGGGCCAGAGGGGGTATAAGGGAAAGAGGGGGGCAGAGCCCAGAGGAGGAGGATAAAGGCACATGGTCGAATCTGACCTCTGCTGCAGCACTCAGTCCCTCACAAGTCATTTCCCTGAAGCTGTGCGTCTGTGAAGGGAACCTCAGCCCCGGAGATGGCTGGCGAACGTTTCTTGTCCGTCCTCCCTGCATGGACAGAGTAGAGGTCTAAGTGGAAATTCCCCAACAGGTAAACAATGAGGCCTCCCTGGGAGAGTTCAACATGTTTACCTTGTGCTTGGGATTGTAATGATGATTTAGTGGAATACCGCTTCATAACGTCTTCTTCATTCATGTAAATTAAGTTTCTGTCGCACGTGCAACGCATGTGTCTCTGTTCCCAAGGGGAGTTGGAGAATTCATTAGTTACTGTCTGCGAAGTGCTCTGTAGATAAAAAGCTCTCCAGAAACGTGAGGTATTATTATTAGGTGCCTTTGATTTGTAAATCATCTAGAACGGGTTGTCTGGTTTTATTCTGTTTTGTTTGGGTATGAAAATGATAGCTTCGAACCCTGCATTTAGCAATGGACAATGCACAGGTCCAAGAAAATGTGCAAAATGCAAATGCAGGTGTTCCAAAGGTTTTCATTTACTCATTCTAGAAGGGCCTGGGAGGTGCTGAGAATTCTGCCCAAAGGAGCTGACATCCAGGGGATGCTGTCACTAAATAATACATATGAGCCATGTGGTGGTACATGCGTGTAATCTTAGCATTCTGAGAGGCTGAGGCAGGAGGATCCCAAGTTTGAGCCCAGCCTTGACAACTTAGTGGTTTAGTGAGACCCTGTTTAAAGTGTGTTAACTTCTTGGGGCAGGCCGTTGGGCTAAGATGGTCACTGTGCAAGCATGCCTGCCCTCATATACCTGGCCCAGGAGGCTGAGGGCTCTGTGTCATGTCTGAGGTTGGAAACCAGAGCTGTGCAATTGTCTATGGTCACACAGTGGAGGGGTAGCAGATGCCATGGTCTCTACTCCACTAATGGTGCTTCCAGAAGTTTCCAGAACACGAGGAAGAAAAATGTCAGTAAATGGGTTCTCCTCATTCTCCTTGCTTCTCTAAGGCCACATAAGCCAACCTCAGCCTGGCCAGGAGGGGTGAGGACTGTCAGAGGTTTTCTGTTCCCATTTCCCCTACTTTGGGGTTCCAGCTTCTTTCCCTACAACTCAGGGCGACAGAAGGGGAGACCTGCCATGTGTGCCCAATCGCCAGAGGCAGAAAGGAGGAGGAAGGGACAGAAAAAGGGAAACACAGTTGAATAGTCTTTAGATCTGCCTAATTTCTTTTAATGCATTTGGATTCATTAAGATTGGGATGGAGGGGTCGGTGAGATAGCTCAGTGACATAAGCGCCTGCCCAGCAAGCGCAAAGTCCTGAGTTTGACTCCCGGTACCCACATAAAGGAAAAAAAAGGGCTGGTGATATCGCTCAGCAGCACAAGCGGTTGCTGGCAAGCACAAGGTCCTGAGTTCGACTCCCGGTACCCACATAAAATAAAAAAGATTGGGATGGAGGTCATCAGCAATGATAAGATGAATGTCTCTCAGAGGATAGAAAACCTACGTCCCACTTTGGGGGAGGCCTCTCCCAGCTGGCTCTACCGTCCTGAGTCTGACAGTGTCCCGCAGGGAGTGGTGTGGGCCTTTGTCCATCAGTCCTTCCTCCCGGGAGTCACACTTCACAGCTATCTTTATGTGACAAAGCTGAGCTTGGCTTCTCGTTTTGAAAATGTACAGGCTTGCTCTGAGAATCTCCAAATAGTTGCTGTGGTTTGAAAACTTTGCATCTGAGGTTGACAATGTGGAAGTAGAAGAGGTCAGAGCTGTACACCTGGAGTAAAGGTAAGATGCAGGGAGGTGGGGGCCCTGAGCAGGAAAAGATTCACGGATGGGGAAGTCCCTCAAATTATCTTCACAACCAATTTGAAGGATGGCATTGCGCTGTGAAGTTGATCTGCAAAGCACAGAGTCTGTATCTCTTCATTGAGTGGGTGAATGGATGGATGGATGGATGGATGAATTGGTAAATAATTCCTACCCTCCGTGTTCTTAATGTCTAGAAACCTAGCTTTTTTTTTTTTTTTTTTTAACCATGATGAGCTGTTCTAGGTGTGTTGGTGCACAGATCTGGCACTGAGAAGAAAGACTTTCTCCATTTGCTCCAAACAATAAAATGGGGAAATGGGTGTGAGATAGAGACGCAATAATTGGGCATTGGTACCTGCATGATCACAGGAGACACTCATCAGCATGCGTTAGGTCAAAAGCCCTCTTCTTCAGCTTCTTAAGATCCTGATTTTTTTTTTCTGTTCAAATCTTTTTAAAGACATTTTTAAAGAGCAGTTTTAGGTTCACAGTCAAACTGAGGGGTAAGTACAAAGATTTCCCGTACACTCCCTGCCCCACACTTGCATAACCCCTCCCACCGTGAGCAGCCCCCACCAGAACTGAGCATTTGTTGATTGATGGCCCTACCTCATAATCACCCAAGTCCATGGGGTTCATTCTCAGTGTTGTACCTTCTATGGGTTTGGACAAATGTGTAATGACAAATGCCCACCGTTACCGGCAACGTAGAGCACAGTCATCCTCCCTTATCCTCAGCTTTGCTTTACAGTTTCAGTTACCTAGGGTCAACTGGTATCGCCATGGCTCCATGGTCCTCCTTCGGATGCATCCCCAGAAGGCCAGTAATAGCCTAAAGCTACATCCCAGTGCTGCACCATCCAGCGTACTTCCTCTCACCACACGGGCACTGTCTCATCTCCCAGCACCACGAGAAGGTGAGTATAGTTCAAGAAGGTAGTTTTAAAGAGAGACCATATTTATATTACAACATGTTACAATTGTTCCACTTAGTTATTGTCATTAATCTCTTACTGCGCCTAACTTATAAATTAAACTTATCACAGGTATGTCTTTATGGGGAAAAACATGGTGCATATAAGGTTTGGTGTTATGTGAGGTTTGGAGTCTTGGAATGTATCCCTGTGGATGAGGGCCCTAAAAGCCGTCTATGCTTTGCATCTTCCTTCTGCCTCCCAACCCCCGGCCTACTGACATTTTGCATACACTGTTGGATGACCAATTAAGAGCACACACATGCCCCATGTCTTTGGTGTCGGAGCGGTGTCGGACAAGGAAAAGTCTCACTGTTTCCCTTGGACTCCTCCCACACACTCAGGAAATAGGTTCACAGCCCTTTTGGGCAGCATCTGGCACCATGATTGCTCTAATAAATTCATTTGTCTCTCTTTATTTATACAACTCTAAAAGACATTACTTGAAATATGCATTTTTAGATTTGCATTACTCAGCTTTGAGTGCAGTGTTTTGCCTCTACAAGGGTCACCCAATAGTTCAGGATGCATTTTGCACTAATATCTTGTCCCAGGCCTCTCTGGGAGACCCTTTGCCTATAAGGGTTCCATGTGCCTATTCGCAAAACTGCCTGGCACAATTTATGACTTTTCTTAAATATTTCATTGAATCCTCTATATTTCCAGAGCTTGCGAATACAGCGAACAAAGATGGTCTTCTTTAAAAACCTTAACAATTTTCAGAAACCAAACTGATGTTTAAGATTGTGTTACTGCTTTTATAAATGTGTAGGAGGTATTTAATCTGTCCTACACCATCAGTCTCAGCCTTAGAAAGAAGGAAACGGGCGTGCTACTCATATCCCTCGACCCAAAAGATCTTCATCTTCTCCAGGTACCTACACTACAAAAACTCATACATTTGCATGTTTAAGATTTTCTGCCTCTGGAATGCCTAATTAAAAAACATTTAAGGAATTACCAGCTGACACCTTAATGGGGTATATTAGTTTGCTATTGCTGGGTAATGAATTGCTACAAATATAAGGATTTGAAACAACACCCTTGTTTTTTTCTCACAGTTCTGTGAGGCAGAAGGCCAGGTAAATGACTGGGTTCTCTCCTAGAGGGCTAAAATCAAGGTGTCATCCTGGCTGGGCTCTCTTCTAATTGTTCTAAGGAATACTCCACTGCTAAGTTATTTCAAGTCGCTGCACAAATTCTGTTTCATGCAGCTGTAGAGCAGAGGTCCTGTTTCCTTGAGGCTGTTTATCAGAAGTAACTTTCAGCAATGAGAGGCTTCTCTCTGGCCCTTGGCTGTCTCCTTCTCCATCTTCAAAGCCAGCAAAGGCATCTCTGATCCTTCTCATGCTCCGAATCTCTCTGACCTCCCCATCTGCCATCAGCCATAGGAAATGCTCTGCTTTTAAATAGGTAAGATGAAATCAGGCCTCCCTACATCGTCTCCCTTTGATTATCTGAAAGTCAAGTTATTATTAATCTTAATTACATCTTCAGAATCTCTCTGCCAGTAACATAACACGATCAGGGACAGATAATCTTCTCAAAGTCCCAAGCCCAGGATTCAAGTTGGACATTTTGGAGTGCCATTTTGGAATTCTGCATACCACAGGGAATTGGCTTGTAGCTGGCTATGCACAAAAGAGAAACCAGCAGAGAGAAAGAGCTCAAAAAGGACATGGAGAAACTGTGACTATTCAAGTTCAGACTACACATTGCGAGTGCAATGGCTTCAGACTCAAATGTACCCTGCAAGTGGCCAAACTTAGTGCTCCACAGGCCCCTGAGTCTCAGAAGTCTTCTGCACACAGTGAGAGAGTCATCTTGTTTAACTTCGGTCCGCCGTGTGACTTCTGGGAAGTCATGTAACCCCCACCAAATGGATATGCTAGAGAGAACATGGTCCCAGAGGAGCTGCTGCAGTGAGTATGACTCAAGTGAAAATGCCCTTCCCCCGGCCCACCCTCTCACAGTACTTTCTTTCTGCTTAACAAGATGGTGCAGCTTTCTTGTCTGCAATGAAGTCATTGTCTATTGGGAAAGATGCTTTTTATTACAAATATCAGAAAACTCAACTTCAGGTTACTTCAAACTGGAGGAAACCAAGAAGAGGATTTAGCTACAAAGTTAAGAGCCCGATGGCAGAAGGCTTCAGGCGTAATTTTACCAATGACTTGGCTCTATTTATCTGCATTTCTTTCATCTGTGCCTTCATTTCCCCTCAGGAAAATGCCGCCAGCAGAAACTGGAGCTCCTTGTTTATATCCAGGAGGAGAAAACAAGCCCGTCCAGAACACTGAGCAAAAGTCCCTAGTTAGCCACTCCTTTCCTGTAGCCATGGAACCACCAATGTCTGATTGCTTAGGAGTGAGTAACCCAAACCAATCACTGTGGCTAGCAGGATGAGATTAACCTACTTGGCTTAGACTAGTCAGGATCTATCCCTGTCACTGGAGTTGGGGTCAGTTCTCCAAACAGTATGGCTGTTATATGATGGAGGGAAGAGATAATTCAAGTTCAAGCAGCAACATAATGGCCCTGCTGATTCCACTTAGCAGCACATACGGTGACCAGTGAACAGCCACCTTGGCGTGAGCTTGGAACAGAGATGAGACTCTGCTTTTCTGTGTCTCAGGCATGAGTGTCTCCCCAGATTGAATGTTCCATATTGGAAAGTTCCAGGGCTGCATGCAACCAAGATGGTAAGCACAAGCCACCAACTTCATGGAACCATCCCAAGTATAGGAAGAACAATCTACCTCAAAGCTGGAGGAAACCTAGTTGGGTTTGACACATGACAAGCAGGGGTGACTGTGCCACCCAGCACCTTCTTAAAGGACTGTGCGCAGTTGTTTCAGTCTACATTGGTTTTCTTCCTATCCACCTCCCTCAGAAAGATTTAACTCCACTGCACCTACTTGGACCCAAATCTACGCTGTCTGGCAGATACACTTCTGAAGTATAATCTGTTCTTACCACTCCTCCCCCCCAGCTGTTTTAAAAACCTTCAGTGGCTCCCTATGTCCTTCAGAGCAGGGATTCCCAACCTCAGCACCACTGACACTGAGGCCAGATACAGGGCTGAGTTCCTGGGCGTGTGACCTCTGCAGTCCCACAGGGCTTCACCCTGGGACGGGTCCTTCACTTGGTTTCATGTTCTCCTGCCACCATCTTGAAATTCTTAATAATCTTATCTTTAAACTTGTGTTTTGTAAGTGAAATTCAGAAGACATCTGAGTATGCTCATAAGCAGAGCAGATGCATACAATATGCATGTCTATGGTCCTTGCTGTTCCATTTGCAAAACAGTACTCTAGCGCCCCATAAGCACAGAATTCCAGCAGACCCATGATGTATGGAAGGTCAGTGAGAATCAAAGCAAGTAAAACAATAAGTGCATCGTGTGTGCATTCAAGTGAGCAGAGGCCTTGAGAGCTCCAATATGCTTGCCAGCCATTGCTTTAAATGCAGAAAGAAGGCACGGGGCACTAAGAAATGCAAATAACCACAAAACTGTGATGTGTCCTCTCTGACTCATGTTACTTCCCTGAACTAGACAACTACTTATGCTGAAAACGATGGCATAGAAGCAGGGTGTTACTTAGCAAATAAAAATATTGGATGCTTATTAAACTTGAATTTCAGATAAACAACAATACTTTTTAGAACAAGTATGTCCCAAATATTGCATTGAACATACTTATACTGAAAAATTATTTGTTTATCTGAAATTCAAATTTTACAGGCATCTTGTATTTTCTCTGGTAACCCCACATAAAAGGAAAGGAAAATATTAGGACAACTCACAGTTCTTTTTCCTTTTATACTTCTTCTATACTCATTACTAAGTCAAAGGTGGAGAGTGTTGGAGAATGTGTCACTATGAAAAAGTGAAATAAAGCCAGATGTAGTGGTGCAAACCTGTAATCACAGCATTTTGGGAGACTGAGGTAAGAGGATCACAAATTGAAGCCCAGCTTTGGCAATTTAATGACTTAGTGAGGTACTATCTCAAAAGAAGGGAAGAAGGAAGGAGGGGAGAGGAAGGAAGGGGGAGGGAAGGGGAGAGAGGGAGGGAGGAAGGAAGGAAGGAAAGAGAGGGAGGGAGAGAGAGAGTGGAGGAGAGAGAGAGAAAGAAAGAAGAAAAGAAGGAAGGAAGGAAAGAAGGAAGGAAGGAAGGAAGAAAAGAAGAAAGAAAGAAAGAAAGAAAGAAAGAAAGAAAGAAAGAAAGAAAGAAAGAAAGAGAAAGAAAGAAAGAAAGAAAGAAAGAAAGAAAGAAAGAAAGAAAGAAAGAAAGAGAAAGAAAGAAGAAAAAGAAAAGAAAAAGAAAGAAAGACTGACTGGCCAGGGATGTAGCTAGGTGCAAAGGCCCTGGGTTCAATCTCTAGTATTAAAAAAAAAAAAAAAAAAAAAAAAAGGAAGAAAGAAAGAAAGAAGAAAAGAAATGAAAACAGGAGAACTAGTTTTGCGTAACATTTCTACCTCCATGGTAAGAACAAAATACAGCACATATCGACATGCAAACCACAAAATAAGAATAGTATCATTCGGAAGATTTTGCAGGTGAATTAAATGTTCTCATATTGCAGTTTAAGACTGGCAACATAAAGGCAAATAGTACAATTTATGCTGATAATTTAAATATTTCAATTTTTCTTAATTTACAGTGACATTAAGTTGCAATTTTAAAACACCATGACAAATCACAGGAGAGAACATGGAAGAAAGAAAAATATTAGATGTTAATTTTTTTTTTTTTATGGGTACCGGGGGTCAACCTCAGGAACTCGTGCACCAGTGGGTGCCCGTGCCACTGAGCGATATCACCGGCCCTTTTTTCTTATGTGGTACCGGGAGTCGAACTCAGGCCCTCGCGCTTGCCAGGCAGGTGCTTACGCCGCTGGGCCATCTCACCGGCCTGATGTTAATACTTTTAGTGACATTCGTTTTCTGCCTTGTGAAAAAGGGGTTCCATATTTTCATTTTGCCTTGGACCTCTCAAGTTATGTAGCCAGCCTTGGGATTAGGAAGAGAGCTGTATTCGTCCTGTCCATGGTAGGATACTTAGCGGCAATCTTGACCTCTATGCAAGGACAGTAGACCCCCAACTTGTGACAGTGGCAGTTGTTTCCAGACATTGCAGATGTATCCTGAGGAACAAAGTCACCCCATGTGAAGAACAGCTGTATAGGACTCGTTCTCACCTGGCCTTTGCCTCTCCGCTCCAGCCATGCTGAACCTGCTTGGAGTTCCTTGAACAAGCTGCACTTGGGCATCTCCATGCATTTGGGCACCCTCTTCCCACTGCCTACACCACCGATCTCTAACTTCATTCAGCTAACCTTTTATTAGCTTTCAAAACTTGTTTTAACTTCATCAAGTCACCCACCCCCAAATCCAACCTTCCTTAGCTGTTCTCTGTCCAGTCAGCTGGGTGCGGTATCCACCTTTGAATCCTCAAGGCACTTGGCTCAGGGCTCCACCTGACCCCCATCTGCACCACCTGGTAACACCTATGTGCAAAACAAATGGCACCTGACTGTGAGCTACACTGGTGGGGCCAGGGAGGACTTGATCTTTTATCTCTTTATTTGCAATCACTAGCACAATGACTAGTACATAGTAAATGCTTCGTAAATGAATGTAAGAGGAAAGAGAGGGAAATGAATAGAAGAGAAAAAAAAAAAGCAATGAGAGGGCCAGTGAGATGGCTCAGTGGCATAAGCACCTGCCTGGCAAGTGTGAGGTCCTGAGTTCAACTCCTGTGTACCCACATAAAGGAAAACACGGGCCGGTGATATCGTTCAGTGGCACAAGTGCCTGCTGGCAAGTGCAAGGTCCTGAGGTCGACTCCTGCTACCCACATAAAAAAAAAAGAAATGAGAGGAAAAGGAAAGGAGAAAAGAGGAGGCAAAGAGAGGGAGGAGAAAGGCTGTTAGAGATTTTTCTTATGGTACATGAGTAGTAAATGTTGCTCTCTATATTCAATTTTTATTTCTAGGAGTCCATTAACTAAGCCATAAAAGTAAATGCTGGTCCCTCATAAACACGATATATGTCAATAAAGTGAGCTCCTTAGGGCTTAGATCAGTTGCTGAGTGGTTTTTCTTTTCTTTTAATCCAGAACAAAGTACTTGACCGTTTACTGTTTATTCCAGATGGTCTTTGTTTAAACACTGGCCTTTCTCAAGTGTCGCTTGAGCCTAATGTGTTCCCAGCAGTGATGGCCTTGCGGTTGCCCCTGTGTGTAGGGAGGAGCCCACTAGTGACCGATCACCACCACCAAAGGCCCTCAGGTCCTTTCCTGTCACCAGGAACTGGTCCACTTTCTCACTGTCCGTCTGAGCTGCGTCAACTGCCTGCTGGCTCCAGATGCTGCGAGAGGGTTCCTCTTCCTCTACCTGTGCGCCAGCCCTGAAGAACTACCCAGGGGTCTCCCAGAAGCAGCTGAACTGAACAAGAGACAGGCCCTTAGAAGCTGAGTGAACTTCCTGTTGGAAATGAGACAGTATGAAGCAGGATGGGAGTGTGGCTTAGTGGTAGAGCATTTGCCTAGCGTACATAAGGCCCTGGGTTTGAGCCCCAGCATCACCAAAAAATATACATATATAGGCAGAAAGTATGAAGAAAATCAGCAGAGAGACAACAATGGATTAAATATTGTCAGCCTCCCATATCTATAGGTTCCACATCCATGGATTCAACCAATTGTGAATCAAAAATATTCAAAAAATTGTGTCTGTGCTGAACACATACCAGCCTTTTTCTTGTCCTTATTCTCTTAGCAATACTGCATAACAGCTATTTACATGGCATTTGCATTGTATTAGGTACAGTATTATAAATTATTCAGAGATGATGTAAAGTATATGGGTGGCTGTGCATAGGTTCTATGCAAATGCTACACCATTTTATATAAGGGACTTCAGCATGTGTGAATTTGGGAGTCCTGGAACCAATCCCCCCACAGAAACTAAAGGATAAGTGTATTTCTTCTTTTGTTTGAATAATTCTTTTTGAGCCATTTACCAGTTGTTTTCCTCTCTTTTTTTACTTACCGCCTGCCCTCACCTTAGAATTCAAGCACTCGCTCTTCTGTGTTCATTGTCTCAAGGGAAAGGTTTGTCAGGCAAAAAGGGAAGGGACGGGACCAAAAGCCAGGACCACTAGGGACTGACAGGACTTTAGGGTATAGCCCTATAATTAGCAAGAGTAAGAGTAGGGGATTTGTGGAAAGTGATTGCTTCCACTGGAGACTAGAACATTATCCAGGATGGATGAGAGAAAAATGAGTGTTGATTTATGGGTTCCAGAAAGAGGGCCCTGCGACTGGCCTCCAGATCAGAGCCCTCCCACACACGCACCATGAACCCCTGAGTCAGGCATGTGAGAGCCAAGGGGAAGGGTAGCTGTGTCCTTCCCCAAGCAGAGCCCACGAGGCAGCAAATCTGGAGCAGAAAAGCATAGGGTGCCCAGGCTCAGAAATGACACAGGAATGGATGGAGCCAGATGGACGTGTTAGGAAGATGCTGTTAGAATCTTCAAAGTGCCTGGGCCCTGTGGAGACCCCAAAACTTGGACAAAACCAAAAGCAAGTTGAGTGAGATGGAATTTCTGTCATCCTAGGGGAAAGGTGGCACAAAACAAAAATTAGCTAGGTTTTGTTTTGGTTGCTATAACGGAGACTCAAAATTATAGATGGCTGCATCAAGAAAGTTGATTTTTCTCTCATGTAAATTTCTCAAGGTGGGCAAGTATCTTGTCAGCGTGGCTCAGACTCCAGCCCTCTTTTTCTTTTTCTTTCTTGTCGTTTTTTGTTTTCTTTCTTTTTTTTTTAACTGAGAATTAAATCTAGGGGTGCTCTACTGCTGAGTAACATTCCAAGCCTTTTAAAATTTTTACTTTGAGATAGGGTCTCACTAAATTGCCCAGGTTAGCCTTGAACTTTCAATCATTTTTGCCTCATCCTCTGGAGTAGCTAGGATAATAGGTGTGTGCCACTGTGCCCAGCTGGTGTGCTGTCTTTAACCTGTAGCTTCCATCTTTTTGGCTGGTACAGCTGCAAAAGAGAGCCCTTTTCTAGATCTGACTTTTGCTTCTTTATCACTGGCCAGATCTATTCAGGCAGCCATAGCTAGCTGCAAGGGAGGCAGGGAGATGTCATCCAAGCTGCTCTGTTGTGTACAGCCCAACACATTGTTTTACAGAAAGTTCTAACAGGCAACAGATAAGAAACTGGTTTTATTTTTATTTTGGATATAGTTGGTCCCCCAAAGGCTCATGTGTTGCAAGCTTGGTCCCCAGTGTAACAGTGTTAAGAAGAGATAGATCTTTAAGAGGTGGGTTCCACTGGGAGGTCGTGGGGACGCCATCCTCAGAAGGGATTAATGCCTTCTGGTGGGAATAGGCTAGGTCGTGTGAGATTGGGTTAGTTGCTGCTAGGATGGATTATTATAAAGCAAGTTCTGCTGTCTGAGCTGGCTCTCTTGTTTCCTCTCTTGCTGTGTGATCTCTATGGCATGTGTCACTTGATACTCCTTCATGCACTCCCACCACAATGCCATCTGCCATGTTGTGACACAGACACATACCCCTCTCAGAGGTCACCAGATGTGGACACCTGATCTTGGCTTTTCAGCCTCCAAACTGTATGCTTTTCTTTATCGGTTACCAGTCTTGGGCATTTTGTTACAGCCACACAAAATGGGCTGAGACATTTACCAATGTATGGTGATGTCTGGCTGCTTGTTTTTTGTGAATCACAACACATCCACGTAATATTAGAAGAGGCCACAGATCAGGCAGGGAGCAGAAAGCAGCAGGGGTTGCAGGACCTCTGTTCTATAGCAAGGACTACAGGCCTCTTCAATCATGAAGTTATGGAGTCCGGTGCAGCACTGGGAGTGAAAAGAAGCCACATCACTGACTGAGGAAGGATTTCCCTCAAGCCCTGTAAAGGGGAACATGGAGATGAAAGTAATTTCATTTAGAGGAAATAAAGATGTTGAGTTTTGCTTGCCTGAGTTGTGCAGATTTTCTTTCCCTTGGCATCACCTTCTCTATTAATTCTCTCTGCCTCTGCTAAACCTCTGCCTTTTCAACACATCCAGCTTTCTCTTGGCATACAATGCTGCTCTCCCGGTTGGGGGTTCTCAGGGGTGTGCCATGACCCCCCAGAGGACCACGAACCAGATGTGCCATCAGGTCCTGACTCATGGATAACAGTTGTGCTACCTCCAAGTGCGCACGGTCAGTTGTTTACACTCTGTTGGAGGAAGCGAGCTGAGAAGGTCTTGCTGCATGGTTGAAAACTGTCACCCAGGAGTAATCATTATTATTTAAAATAATTTTACCTGCTCTTTATTTTTTAAATGTGGCTTCTAGAAAATTTCAAATTATGTATGTGGCTTGCATTATATTTTCATTGGACAGTGCTATCCCAGAGAAAAGGATAAAGGGAGTGACCTTCAAGAGCAACAATATTGCCCTTTACCTGCATATCTCCAGTATTCTCTTAAACTCAGAACCAACATTTTTAATAACCAGCCCATCTTAACTACAATGAAACAAAACTAATGCTTTCTCCTTATTATTCCAAACAGAAACAATGAAGGGACTCTGAGGGATGTGGTAATGCCTAATTTCCAGTAAATCAACAATGAGAAATTATCTTTAATAGTAGAAAATCGAGCAAACCTTTCTGATAAATATAAGTGCTATTCTGTGGATTGTCAGTTCTACTACAATTTCCACCCGTCTTTCTTGGAGCCATTAAACTATTCAGGAATTTCAAATAATGCTAGAAACCTTCCTATTGCCTAACCCTGTGACACCACGCAAGTGAAATTTTGGGGGAGGGATCTGTTATGGAAATGGAACTGCCAACTTAGATGTTCCTGGGATGGACTATTTCTGAAAACACTGTATGATCCTTTAATAGTACAGTTTGTTTGTTTGTTTGTTTGTTTGTTTGTTTATGCAGTGCAAGGATCAAACCCAGGGCCTCACACATGCTAGGAAAGTGCTTCACTGTTTAGCTACACTGCAGCTCCCCCATAGTATAATTTAGATGGCACTTTGCTTATCCTGATAAGTTTAAGCCAGTCTCAATTTGAGAAATTATGTCAGGTCTCTGATTCTCTCTGGGACCACAGTTCAACTGATAAGGAAAGAATGCTAAGAACCAAACCCGACAAAGTAGAAATTGACTTTTCTAACCCTTTACCTGTTCTTGCTCAATACCCTTTAAAGCCTGAAGCTTTAAAGGGATGAAGCCCACAGTGGAAGATTTTATAAACTAGGGGTTCATTATTCCTTGCACCACCAGTCCTTGTAATACTCCCATGTTGTCCAGTAAAAAGCCTCAAGGGTATGGATACTGATTTATGCAAGACCATAGGGTCATAAATAAGATTGTGGTTCCTCTGTTTTCAGTGATCTTTACTCCAAATTCTATATTCTCTTCAATACTACCGGAAGCCACTGACTTCACTGTGATGGGTTTATGTTCTTTAGCATCCCATTAGAGGCAGGCAGTCAATATTTATTTCCCTTCTCATGGGAAAATCGACAATATACCTGGACTGTTTTGCCTCAGGGGTTTGCGAAGCTCCTCTCTTACTTCTCTCAGATTCTTAATTGGGAACTCAAGGATTTGAAATTTCCTTGTGGGTCTATTCTGATATAATATGTAGATGATCACTGACTGTTCAAAAACCTAGAAAAGCTTTAGGACTGATTCTGTGTGTTTATTAAAGACCCTAGTTCAGAAGAGACGTAAAGCCTTCGAAGAAATTAAAATTCTGCTGCAACAACAACAAAAATAACAACGAAACCTTCATTATTTAAGACATGGCATATCAGAAGAAGGCGAATCACTTGCTAAGTAAAAATTACAAACTGTGCAGAATTTTCCCAGAGCAACTATTGCAGAACATCCCTAAAGATTCCTAGGCTGACCGTATAATGTGCGTAATGGAAGCCAACCTTTTCTGCCATCACCCCCTCCTTCCCTGAATTAGGCTCTTAGTCCTGAACCTCTGCCCTAGGAAGACAAACACGAATAAGCCTTCTGGAACCTCAGTGAAGCTCTGCGACAGCACTCAGATCTGGGGTTGTCTAATTATCATAAGCCAAATTTTCTCTTATTGTTCATAAAACATCTGAACACCAGGAATACTGAGTCAATTACCTGAGAATCATTAAAGGCCCTTTTTTTTTAGTTTTAGTTTTAGTTTTGCTCTTTTTTAAATTTTAGTTTATTTTAATTGATATATAGTTATACATATTAATGGGGTGCGTGTGACATTTCCATATTTGTACAGGTTATAAGATGTCAAGGCAGGATATTTAGCATATCTAGCGCTTCGAACATTTATCATGCCTTGGTGATGTGAACATTCAAAATCCTCTTGGTTATTTTGAAATACAGAATACAATGTTGTTAACTAGTTGTCCCTAGTGTCCAATAGAATTCTAGAACTTATTTCTTCTAACTATGATTTTGTGCCCATGAACCATTCTCTCCCCACCCCCCACCCAAGCTTTTGGATACCACTGTTTTACTTTCTCCTTCTATGAAATCAGCTTTTTTCAGAGACCTACTGCTTATTTCAGTCTTTCATTGGATCCAGTAGCAAAGACATAGTCTTTGAACTCATCTGATGGCAGCTGCAGAAAAGCCTCAAATGCAAGCCTCAACTGTCTGAGTTCTGGATTCTCCATTCAATGTAATGGTTCCCCATCTACAACTCTTACTGATGAAAAATATTCAGCATTTCTCAGCTAGTTGTCTGACAGCTGATGAAACACTGTGCTCACTCTCTCAAATATCCCTATCACTGCAATACACTATACCCAGCCACTCCTTTTCCTACCCAAAGACAGAAATTCATGACTGTTTAAGTCTGTCTGTAGACTCACCCATACATTATAAGGATCTGTTACCGATTCCCTAGGTAATCCTGACCTGATTTTATTTGTGAATAGTTTGTTTTTAAAAATACAAGTTTGAAATTATCAAGGTTTGCTAGCACACACCTGAATTCACCTTTGGAATATAAACCATTCCTAGAAATCACATCAGCTTAAATGGCTGAATTAATTGCTCTGGCCCAGACATACCAACTAGAAAAGAATGGAAGAACAAACACGTATGCTGATAGCAGCTATATCTTTAAGGTAATCCGTGAGTTTGGAATTCTTTGGAAACAAAGAGGTTTTCTTACATAGACAGGATCTCCTGTAAAACCTGGATAACAAAATAAAGAGATTCTAATGCTTTGCTTTTGCATCAGGAAATAGCTATAATAAAAGCGGAAGGTCATTCAAAATGCAAAGACCCTGAGTCTCGTGGAAATGCTTTAGCTGACCACTAAGCCAAAAAGCGGCAACATTAACCATGGTAATTGTTCCTGTAATAACACAGAAAAGAGAATTCAAAGAGGCTATTATTAACTGTCAGAGACAAGCTCCTGATTCAGAAAAAAAGCAAATGGAAAAATTACGATACTCGTTGCATACTAATAATACTTGGCACTTTTAGGCTGGTTGACTGGTAATGCCAAAAAACAGAGACTGGAGTTTAGCAAAGATGCTTCATGATATTACACTTAATAGCATGTATAAAAGGACAGTAGTGCTAGACTAACATAAATGAGCTAATTTTAGAGGTATTGCTGAGGATGTTGCTAAAACCTATTCTACCTGCCAGTGACACAACCTAGCAAATCCAAATAGACCAGACATGGACAAGAACCAAAACTTGAGGACCCTTGAACACTCCAGATGGACTTTATATAAATGCTTCCTGCACTGGGATATGAATGCATGCTGGTTCCTGTCCATTTATTCTCAGAACAGGTTGAATCTTCTCTTTGCCAGAGAGCAATCAGTCTAAATATGGCCAAAAACAAACAAACAAACAAAAAACAAAACAAAACAAACAACCCCCCCCAAAAAAAAACTTGCTTTTGTTTTTCTATCTTGGGAAATTCCCATGTGTCTCTATAGTAAAAGAGACATTCATTTTACTGGCACTATTAATAAAGAACTTTCAGTTTTGTCTTTTCTCAGAAACTTATTATCTGCAATCCTCAGAAAAAATAGAATTAGTGGAATTCTAAAATAAAATCAGCACAGCTCTTAGAAACTCTTATCTCTCATGGCCTGAAGTATTACTTGTTTATAAGATGAACTCCTTCCAAGACCCACAGATTTATCCCTTTATGAATTAATAACAAATTGCCCCATGTGGGTAGAAATTTCATCCTAATCTTATATTCTAACTGTTCTGAGTCGTCTGCCCTAAAGAGATACGTTGAAATCCTAACCCCTGTTCTCCTTATAGGATCTTTGCAGGTGCAATCAAGTTAAGATTAGGTCATATTGGATTGCAATAGGCCTTAATCCAATAACAGATATCCTATGAGACGGAAAATCTGGACACAAAGACACAAGCCCAGCTGAAGGGCATGTGACATGAAAGGCAGACATGTGATGCTTTTAAAACCAAGGAAACTCAAGGATTGCAAACAACCACCAGAAGTTAGGAAGAAGCAAGGAAAGATGCTTTGCTAGAGTCTCCTGATGATGCAGAGATCAGTGACAACTTGATTTCGGGCCTCGAACCTCCAGAACTGTGGGAAAATAAATTCCTGTTGTGTTTTAAGCTACCAAGTTTGTGGCACTTTGTTATGATGGCCTTAAGAAACTAACACACTACCTTCTTACAAACAGATGTGATTAATTACCACGAGAGACTCAACATTCCCAAATTTAACAACAGGCAAAATGTGCAATTTCAGAACACCCTCCTAAGTAGCTTCTGCGTAATCTACAACATGAGATTTTTAGTCTTTTGGAAAAGATGCCAGAGAAAGAGTGCCTTCGATCCTCAACAGAAAGGACCTTACCAGGAACAGTTAACAAATACCACAGCAATAAAACTCGAACGTCATTGCCCTCACATTCATATTTCCCAGCTCGAAAGATATGCATCACCTCCTCCCAACTGCTGGGCTTCCGTTCCATCTGAGACCTCATATAAGTGTTCTTGGTATTCCCATAGTGTAAAGGGAAATCAGAACATTATAGAAGAATCTGAAAATTCATCTTGCACCATCATCATGAGTAGAAGCTGTCCACTTTTGAGGGCCACTTTTTGTTCCCCAATCTTGGAAAGTCCCTGTCCATCTCCGACGTTGGAAACATCTAATAACCCTCAGTGTACTAATCTCTCTTAACTTTATCCTTTAATTTCTGACCCCTGTCATCTCCTGTCCCTTAAGGAAAAGCAAAACTCTTCTGGTTTTCCCAAACTACAGCTGTTGCTCTGAAGCCAGTGGGTGGCTGAATCCGTAATCTCTTAAATTGCATTGTTGACAAAAATGTAATACTGTTCCTTTAAATACTTCAGAGGGAAAATTACCATTTTTAGACCCCTTCTGGTTCTTTGGTCCCCTCCAATATGAAGCCCAGTCTTTAATCTCACAAAAATTGGACCCCAGCTTTATATCAACAAAATACTTCTGCTGAGAGCCTTATCGGTCTGCCAAGTCTAGTCAATCAGGAATAGGTGCTGGTATCAGGACTTCCCTAACCATGGTAGTTTTGTTCTCTGCAGAGATACTTCAGCTTGCTTTGCAAAAACTGTTTAATTTCACTCAAGGAATTTGTCCATTTTGAGGGAGTGCAATCTGTGCTCAATTAAAGGTACTACTTATTATATGGACCTCGGGATTGCATCTTGCAGCCACGCGCTCGTCGAACCTGTGTATTTGTAGCAGTTGTTAGAGATTGTCAGATACTTCAAACGGCCATCTTTCCATCACAGTCTGTTTCCTTGAGAAAGACACCCAGCCGCCTCCAACACAAGGCAGGCACAAAATATTTGGGAGAACTTCCGGGAGAGATAGTCTTCATTTCCTTTTCCCATGGATTCAGAGAGCTGTAAATGGGATTTTACCATTAGAAAAGTGGTTTGAAACTTGTCTCTGACTTTAGCAGAAATTATAAATGACACTCCTACTCTGGAAGCCCAAAAAATTAGTCTAAACTCATTTGCTAGAGTTGTCATAGACAACTGCATAGCCCTTGATTTTCTCTTAACCAACCAAGGGGGAGTTGATGCCATAATAAACACTCTCATTGCACCTGTATAAATTACTGGGTACACAGTACAGCCTATGACTAAGCTAAAAGAAAAGGCCATCTGGCTCTCTCAGGTAGATTATGGGACATGTTTTCATTGCCTGGGTTTCATAATTTAGGCTCATGGCTTCAAGCTCATCATAAAGACTAATAGTCATCGCGCTTCTGATAATTGCCTGTGCTGCAGTTGGCTGATATATCTACCTAGCCAGGATCCCAGTGCTTCTGTGCTACCATTGCCACATTAGACAGTCAACAGCGCTTAAAACAGAAGGAAAAGGGAAAACCCTATATCAGCAGCAGTCTGCACTCAGGGAACACTCTTCTCATCTTAATCAATAAGGTTTTGGCATGGCAAAAATCTGGATATCATGGTTCATGTCTGTGCCTTGACTTTGCTCTTGACCAGAGGAAGGAATAAGAATGAAAAGAGGGAGACAGAGAAAAAATGAACAGGCCTGACTCATAGATAGGGATGTTAGTCTCCTAATAGATATAAATCATCTCACAGAATCCCAATCTGATAGTGTTGTCTAAGCACAGATGGAAACAAAGTTGTTCTGCCACTCAAAATACCAGGCCCTCCCTTTCTAAGCCAAATGAATGGCTATTGCTTCTTTACCAATCACGACTTTGTCTCATTCTAGTCTCCCCTCCCTATAGATAAGATTTATTGAGACAAACAGATAGGGAATTACCCATTTCCTGACACCATCCAACCTAGAGTATAACTCACTTCCTTGGGCCTGCACCAAAATCACCCAACCAAAGCCAGACCACATACATAATGGGTTCTTTCCACCTTTGACTGACACGCCTCGTGATTCCCCCATGGTGTGTGTGTCTTCTCCCTTGCTACAGTGAGTCATCTACTCAACTTGTTTAACTACAGGTGTGTTCCTGGTACTCTTTGACTAGTAGGTGTTGACTGAGTCATCCCGGGGAGAACCATAACAAAGAATTATCTGGAAACAATATGCAAAAATGTTCAGAGAAAGGGGCAGGTTAATTGTTCAGAAAATAATTGTGCTTATCTAGAAGTAAGGAGATAAGAAAGTGAGCCAAGACTATAGTGACAAGAATAAAAGTGGAGAGGAAATTCCAAGAGATGTTTTGGAGGGATTGGGAGGAATTGACACACTGTCATGATTTTATTCATGTAGCCAGTGCATGTCAGGTGCTGAGACAATGTGCCGGCAGGACAACAAGGTCCCTCTTCTCCTTGGGGAGGGAAACAATGACAAAGACCAGATGGGCATGTAACAGGGAGGCAGGCAGTCGGGATAGTGATTGCTGGGAATGTGAACAAAAGGGCAACGGAGGCAACTTTGGACAGGTTGGTCAGGGATGGCAATTCTGCCATTGTGAGCTGTGAGCTGAATCTGAATGGGAAGCAAGAGCTGGCCAGCAAAATGGTCAGGGGCTTTGTTTAGAAATAATTGTGCCTGGACACAAGAGAGAACCCAGGACCCCAAGGCAAAAGCAAGAGGCACAAAGCTTGGTTACAGAGTAGAGAGCCCAGGGGAAGCTGCCACAGAGAATTTGCAGAGGATGCCAGGCCAGACCCCAGGGGGTATTGGATGCCAAGGTAAGAATTTTGCTAAGGAGGGGAGACCTGATTGCTGTTCATCTGGAAACCCTTATGCCTTGCCCTTGCCTTCTTCTTTTCTCCATTCTGTTGCCCTTCCCAGGTCTCCTTCCTGGTGTCAAAGAGGATTTCTAAACAATGGTATCCAAGTTCTAGGGCCACTGACGGACCAATGACAGGGCTAACTTTTCTGGCTCTTAAGTAGGGCAACTTCCTAGCTTCAAATTCAGCTGTTAATTAGTTTTCTATGAGATAATTTGCAAATCATCTTTACCCCCCCCCCAATCATTGTGTCTAGAATGGTCCTGCCACCAGCTTTCCTTGATAATTACAGCAATGACCTCCAGAGATGCTCAGAATCTGGGTAAGTGTGACGAGCTCATGTCTACGCATGAGACCTAATGGTGCTTCTAAAAATTTCCAGTGACTTTCCGGTAGCTTTCTTGCTGGCCATTTTCCCACAATAGATTTTCATCTGCTTCAGAGTGTTATACACTCTGAGTTAGTCTCTTGGTGTTTTAGTTTTTGTTTTTTCTCCCTTAAAGGATGTGCTTCTTCCTATTTTGGAATCTTTCTTTATACTGTCTTTAGAAGACAATATTGTTGCTTTTTTTTACATAAATTTTTAAAGTTTCGCTTATATTGCTGCTTATGCAATAAACACTGTTTTTTTCCCCTGCGGTGCTGGGGATCAAACTCAGGGCCTTGCACGTGTTAGGGAAGGACTGTGCCACTAAGCTAAGCCCCAACCCTACTAAATGCTCTTGAGACAATAATACCTAAGTGTCGTGCTTTGCTTGGCTGAAAAGGACTCTGCCTGTTAATAATCATTTCTACTTATAACCGCCCTCTAACAGTCTCTTGCATATCAACTGTTGTTCCCAGAGAGAAGACTCTTTCAGTCTCCTCTGTGAGTAATGAAATTGTCTTTTCCAAACCCATCTTTCTGGATACCTTCTGTCCTCTGAACCCATTTTTCTTTCTATATGATAATATTTGATGTTTGCGTATGTGCTTTAAAATCCTATGATTATGAATGCTGCTTGCAGTATTGAGCCTTTTGATTTTTCAAAAATCTTTTTTTGATTAAACTCATAAAATGATTAATTGTGCTTGTTTTTTATAATTCCCTTATTTTTATTCTGGCTTCCTTAGATCCAAAAAATATTTTTAAAAAGCCAGAAGCAAAGCCTTCTCTCTTGTTCTATCTTTAATTGAATATAATTCTGTGACCATTTTAGATTTTTTAATTGTATTAAATCAATTGTATTATTTTGAAAATTTCTGTAATACACAATACAACCATCATTTCATCTAATTTGGTTTTTAAACTTTTAGAATAAGGTTTTCATAGAATTTTGGAGCTAGAGAAGACATTATTTACTATAATCCTTTCATTTTGCATACCAGGGCTTTGAGGTTCAGAGAAGTTAAGTTATTTGTCCAAAATTAAGCAGCTCATTAGTGGCACAGTCAGAGCCAGGAACTAATCCCTGACTTCCTGTCCAGTGCCCTTCTGACAACAGAACTGCATCTCCAGTTAAAATGTCATTTATATAGGAATGCCATCAGTGCACCTCCCCCCACCCGCCTTAGTATTTGTACTTGGAACACCCACAAAAGAAAAATCTTCCAATAAAATCTAGAAACACACTCCATTCTTCAGTGTCCCTACAGGTCCCTGGAGTTATTATTGACAGAGTGGGCAGTAAAAGTCCCTGGGTTTTATTTTCAGTTCTTCTGCTGATTTGGTGTATAACGTGGAATATTTGTCCCTTGGGCTTTCCTAGTTATAGAGAGACTCTAGAAAAGATTTCATCTAAGGCAATCTGAAATGAAGATTTGCAGTATCATTTAGGACATCCAATTTGAGGAAATACACTTACTTTTAGTCCAGAAATTTGATCTTCATATCTCTCATGCCAGTTATGAATACATTTCTAGCCAGGTATGGTGATGCATGCCTATAATCCCAGCACTCTGGGAGGCTGGGGCAGGTTCAAGCCCAGCCTGGGCAACATAGTAAGAACATGTCTCAAAATTTAAAAAAAGAAAGTGGGTTGGGACGTAGCTCAATGAGTAGGTCCTGTATTCAATCCTCAGTTCTGCCAAAAAACGAAACAAAACAAAACATTTCTAAGGCTTCCCTACTAAGCCCAGAATCCAGGATTTAGGGCACTTTACATTTTTCTTTACTTGTTTTTCTTACTGATTGGTGAAAAAGGGAAAACGAAGTGCTGCTAAATGAAGCCTATGTCCTTATGCAGGTTTTCTCTATGTGGAGAGCTATGCTGGTCTCTGAGATCAAGTCCTGCTCAAGTCTCATTCATGAATGGTCCAAGGTCAGGAGAGTTTGCTTGTCCCCAGGAAAATTAAGAGCTGTTGGTTCTGGGCTGGTGAGATGGCTCAGCAGCTTAAGCGCCTGCCTGGCAAGCGTGAGGGCCAGAGTTCGACTCCCGGATCCCACATACAAAAAAAGGGCCAGTGATATCGCTCAGCGGCACGGGCGTCTGCTGGCGCGTGAAGTCCTGAGGTCGACCCCCGGTACCACAAAAAAAAAAAAAAAAAAAGAGCTGTTGGTTCTAAGCTGAGGCCTTGGTTCCTTATGATGTCGGTAGAAATGGATGGAGTGCTTCACCTCCCCACAGAAAATTTGATTAGACTTCGTGATAAATGAACACATTTCTTTGATCTTAGGAAGTGGTCCTTGGCTGCAAGTACCTGAAACCAACTAGATTCAGCTCAAGAAGGGAAGGAAAATCCAGTCTAGGGACGCAGCTTATGCATCACTGGGCTCAGGGCAGACACAAGGCTGGGCTCAGGAGAAGTGGAACAAGGCCCTCATAGACCCGTGGGAGGGGGCCCAGGAGGGATTATATCCACCTTTGGCTGCTTCGCTGGAAAAATAGGATTCTTGTCGCCCAGTCTATAAATTCATGTAGAGGTCCCACGGTTACATGTCACATAGAGGTACCCTTTCTCTTTCATTCTGTTCCCTGTGAAGAAAGTCCTGTGAGAGTCAGGTACCCACCCACCCGAGGTTTATGATCGATGGAGATGGAGTGCAGTTTAGTGCCAATGAGTTCTTTGTGATTTGATTCTCATGCAAGAATCAATGAGCAGAAAAGCATATTCTTAAATTCAAACAGAAACACAGACCCACACACATTCACACTACCACATGCTCACACAGTCCCTGCGATATTCACAGTGTTAAATGATTGTGGCTACTACGACTTTTTCCAGGGTGATGCCCAGTGGAAATATTCCCAGGCAACTCATAAATAAAATACACTGCCTCATGCAAGGGAGGAATTAAGTGAGAGAGGAGGGTGGCAGGAAGAAAACCTATCACTTGGGTGATCACTTGGGTGTCTCTGCCAGACAGTACGGGCTCTGGAATACCTGACATAAGCCTTATGCAGGACCAGCTGACCTGACCAAACTATGCAAATGCTCATTTGTTAACTAGAAAATAAATACAGAAAACAAGGAGACTTCCCGTTAAACTCTGGATTGAACATATATTATTTTCTCTGTACCTTTCCAGATATCACAAAAACAGCCCCCCCACAAAAAAAAAAAGGGAATTTTTTTTTTTAAATAAAGACTTCAATGCACAAGGAAAAGAGAGTGGAAGAGGACAGAGGAAGTCAACAGAAGTTTAGAAGCTGGACATCAGAAGGCCACAGGACAACGTGGCTGGCTGTAGAAGGTGAAAGCTAAGTGCCTCCGGTAACTCAGCAGGAGGAGCAATGTGGGGAGTCTAAGAATGGGAAGCACCCAGTCTCTCTAAAGGCGGGGAGGTGTGAGTGTGGAAGTGTGGAAAGAGGACATTGATTGATTGTCAATTCCTCTCTGTCCAGCCCATCTTTATATATGGCAGCCCCATTCTTCTTGATTGTTCAGGAAAAAAAAAAATGCAATCTTTTCATCTACCCTAAACCCTACATGTAGTCCATCATCAAACCTTATTGAGTCCACCTTTAAAACCATCTCCAAAGTCTATTTCTATCACCTCTTACTATTTCCTTATCTCTTACCTGGCTCCATCCACTTCTTCTCCCCTTCTATTTTGGTTAATCAGATTTTGTCCCTATTTCTCTATAGGACTTTCCTCATTAGTGACCTCCACATTGCCAAGTCCAATAGCTGTTCTCAGCCCTTTATTTGAATTAACAGTAGCAAGTGACCCAGCTGATCTTTCATCCTTGAGGACTCTCTTCTTTTGGCCTTCAGAACATTGCTCTCTCTCTTCTTCTACCTCGCTGACAGCGCACCCTTCCAACCTCCTTTGCTGGTTCCCTGTTATCTTCGCAACATCTGTATATCAAAAGGCTCCAAATCTCAGTCATCAAATTTCTTTTCTTTCTACAAACCAAATCTCTGTACACATCAAATATCATTCTCTGATTGATTATATCCAACTACATGGCTTTAAGCATCATCTATAACCTAACAACTCTCAAATGTATAGCCCCAATGTGGACATCTCCCAAAATTCTACAGTGGAGTATCTAACTACCTATTTAGCGTCTTCATTTGAATATCTCATAGACATCCCAAACTTAGCATGATTAAAGCAATGTCTTAGTTACTTTGTTGAGATAAAATACCCAACACCCAAAGTTAAAGGAGGAAAAGATTATTCGCTTAGTTTGTAGAGGTTTCAGTCCATAATCAGGTGGCTCCAAGGCAGGGTGGCATGGCAGAGGGGCATCACAGAGGGGAAACAGTTCATGGTGGGCAGAAGGTAGCAAAGCAAGCAAAGAACCTTAGCAGCCCTTTCCTGCCCCTTTTATATTCTACCTAGGTTACCAGGATTAGGGCAGTGCCAAGTCAATCAGTGGATTGATTTAGTAATCACCCACCACCCTTAATCCTAGCACCCTTAATCCTAGCATTGCACCATTAATCAGTCACACACTCTAGATCCAGCCACCTCTGAAAAGGCCCCACCTATGACTGCATGAGGCTTTGGGGGGACATCTAGACACAGCCATAACAAGCAGAATTCCTGATTTCCATCCCTTCCCAATGTGCTTTCCCCCAATTCTTCCCCACATGGAGGCCATGAGAATTCTTTAGAAAGTCATTCATATTATACATCATTCCTTTGTTCAGAACCCTCCCCTGGGTCCATCACTTGGCATAAGGGGCCAGGGCATGATATGGTTGGCTTTCTGCCAGCCTCATCCCACCTTCCCCTGACCATATCTCCAACCATTCCCCTCCTACTCTCTTCCAGCTTCGTTGTCCTTCAATATTGAGACATATTCCCAACTCAGGGCCTCTGAACTCACAGTTCCCTGTGCCTAGAATGCACTTCTTTGAGAGACCTATGGGGGTGATTGAAAAATATAGTGGATGCTTACATTTTTTTAAATCTGTTACAGTAAAAGACACATTGCTACTAGTCCCCCTCACTTTGACCACACTTATCCCATTGTTCTTGCCACTTTCGGAAGCAGTTCAGGAGGTTCTTTTCTGTGAGTGTCTTTAGTTACACTGTTTGTGGCTGCCTGGATGTCCTGAATCCATTCAAAACATGTACCTTTCGTGGTCATTTTGACATTGGAGAAGAGCCAGAAGTTGCATAGTGCCAGATCTGGTGAACGAGATGGATGAGGACATAGTGTCATGTTTTTATGAGCTTGACTTTCTGTTGGATGACACTCGGCAGCAGCATTCACCATATTTTTTTCTAAATCACAACTTGTAAAGACACTCACAAAAGCGGATTTCCAGAACTGCTTCAGAAAGCAGCAAGAAGGATGGGATAAGTGTGTTTAAAGTGAGGGGAAGTTGTTTTGAGAGAGATTAATGGCAATGTATTTTTTACTATAGTAAATCAAAAAAAATTTTTTTTAACATTCATTGTATATTTTGATCATACTTCATATGTGGCCTCTTCCCAACCTGAAGGGGCTCCTGTTGGCCAGATAGAGGATAATTTGTGCATCAAAAAGAATTATAATTGATTTCAAGGTTGTAATAAATAAATAAATAAATAAATAAATAAATAAATCAGATTCCATTAGGGTTTTCAGAAGAAGAAGAACAAAAAGAAGAAGGAGGGGGAAGGGGTGCCTTTCTCTAACACCACTCTGGTCATTATTCCTGACTGATTCCAGCATCCACAGAGATGATCCTTCTCCACTCCGGTCACTCACATCCTTGCACATCTCCCTCCCCTGGCCTTTGCCCTCCACCCCATCTCAGCCATGAACTCCCTCTGCAGTCTTATCATTACCACGTTCTCCGTGCCTGACCCCAAAGATCCTTTAACTGCCCCAACCTTCTGTTACTACCATCTTTTCTCCATCCAGCCTTGGCACATCCTCTTCCCTCCTCAGCTTGGGCGCTATGATCCGTCATCATAATCTCTCCCTTGCCTGCTTCCTCGATTTCCTTGCCCTGTTCTTGTTTCACTGCAGTGGTTTTGCAAAACTCCTGCCCTGGTCAAACCCAACTCCCTGCCCCTTCTGAGCTGTACCTGTGCACTTGGGCTATGATAAGACCTCCTGTTTCTAGGCTAGGGGTGTGGCTCAGTGGGGGAGTTCTTGCCTTGCATGCACAATAGCCTGGGTTTGATCTCCAGTACCACAAAAAAAAAAAAAAAAATCTGTTTCTCAAACTTTTTCTACCTGCAGTAGCCAGAGTGACTTTCTTTTATTTATTTATTTATTTTTTTTGTGGGTACCGGGGGGTCGACCTCAGGACCTCGCGCGCCAGCAGGCGCCCATGCCGCTGAGCGATATCACCGGCCCCTTTTTCGTATGTGGGATCCGGGAGTCGAACTCGGGCCCTCGCGCTTGCCGGGCAGGCGCTTAAGCCACTGAGCCATCTCACTGGCCCCAGAGTGACTTTCTAATGTCACTTTACTGTTTAAAATCCTTCCCGGGTTCCTTGTCTTGAGGGTAGTCAAAACATGAAGATACTTTCAGGGTCCTTCACGCTCTGATCCCCACCTGCCTCCCCACCAGCCCTCATCAGCGTGCTCCCCTCAGCTCTGCCCTCCCTAACATCCCTTGCCCTCCTTTCTGTCTCTGCTTTTGCACGTTGCTCCCTCTGAAAGTGGTATTTCCCAAAGGGTATGAGTCTCTCTGTCCTTACTGGATATCGCTTTTCCTTTTTTGTTGTTTAATTCTTATTTTTATGAGTCAGTGTTTGCACTACACAAGATCACATGTATCATGGGGAGTCGGTATCTGCACATAACATCTTCACTCCTTTTACTTCTCCTCCCTCCTCCCCTCTCCATCTCTTGGTCCCCTTCCCACTTATAAAAGATCTACCTTCCTGTTTCCTATTATCTTTTATTTTGCTTTTGAAATTACTTATACTTTGGGTTTCTCATATAAGAGAAACCATGTGAGATTTAGCCTTGCGAGTCTGATTCATTTCACTTAACATTATGGTCTCAAGGTGCACCCATTTTCCTACGAAGGATGTCACTTTCCTAGGAAGCCTCTCTGGCACCCTAGCTACAGGCTACAGAGGCTGCCTTCCAGCAGTACCACTGAACCTGTACTGCAGGTGTGTGTTTGCCTGCACCAGAAGATTTTTGAGGGCAGGAAATAAAAGTGTTTGGCCCACTAGCACGGAAGGTCTGGCACAGTGAGTGGCATGCAGAATGCACAGTGTACCTAACAGTGCAACCATCCTGAATTTTGTGGACAATGCTGTTTAAACATAAACACTCCTGTCCATGTTTAAAAGAATTCAGTCTTGGAGAACCGATTCTGGTTCCACCTCCTGTGTAAGTGTCTGTGGGTTTGAGCTCATTCTCCCTTGTTATTTCATCTTTCAACACAATGTGCAGAAAGCCTTGTAACAATCAGCACGATTGCATGGGAACATGAGTTATGTTGAGTACATCACCCCAGGGACTTGAGTGCAAACCTCTGGGGTTTTTTTGTTTGGTTGGTTTTTGTTTTCTTTTTTGTTTTGTTTTTTATGATCCCATCCTCTTATTTTCCAGATGTCAGTGTTTCCAAGAAAAGTTTACTGCCGTACACAGAGGTGAAGGGCTGCAAAAGCCACTTCCTTGCCAAGGCTGTGCCAACAAGAGTCACTGGTCTGCACTTTCATAGAACCCTTGAGATGTCAGCTGCTCTTGAATTTTCAGAAATGAATTGCGATGAAATTCAAGAAAGAAGAAAAAGGGCCTGTGAGATAGCTCAGCAGCATAAATGCCTGCCTGGCAAGCGCAAGGTCCTGAGTTCGACTCCCGGTACCCACATACGAAAAAAGGGCCGGTGATATCGCTCAGTGGCACGGGTGCCTGCTGGTGCGCGAGGTCCTGAGTTCGGTTCCCACAAAAAAAAAAAAAAAAGAAGAAGAAGAAGAAAAAGGCACAGCGCCTCAAAGCATGCCCCCAAGGGTGGGGGTCCAGATCGGTCATTTTACTTCCTCTCTCTAAAGTTAGAGAGCACCCCTTATATGGAAAAAGATAGTCCTTACGAGAATTAGTAGAAGTAGATAAGTGAATGAAGGAATGAATATAGGTAAGGTTGAAATAAAAGGTGGTTCAGACATTAGAGGACAGACTAAGACAGAATATTCTAGAAAGGATAAAAATAAAACGGGCAAAATTGTTCCAACCAAGGACTCTAGAGTTCGTGTATGTTTTATTTCTGTACTCTTCATCTCTCTTTGCATCCAGTTTTATCTAGAGAGCAAGGTGATCTTTTTCTCCTTACTGAAGGCTGCCTCCTAGTCTGTGCTAAAGTGCAGTTTATAATGTTCTGCTGTATTCTATAAAGGTATCGTCAAGGTCAACTCAGTGTTTATTTCTTGCTTGAGAAAATACAGGGGAAAAAAATCATTGACTGGAATAGAATTGAAAACAATCGAAAGTGAAATACGATGGTGTATTTCCGGTAGCGTTCACAGGTTTTCCATTTCAAAATCAAGTTTGCCTTTTCTTGTTAATGGAAATACCGCCATTTAGAGATAGATTAAAAACAAAAATCCTTCATCGTTAATAAGGAGTCGTCAGTGTTTTTCTGTGGCATGTCAGGACATGACCTCCTGGTGTTACAGTTGGCAAGTGCTTGTGAGTCTACTAAAATTACCATTTGTTTTAAATCGAGGCATCTCAGAAAAGCAGGCAGTGTGAATTTGCTGGGTTAGAGAGAAAAGCCTAAAGTTGAAGTTAACTTAAAAAGGTCTGTAAAAAAGCAAGAGGAGGGGGGCAAAAGAAGACAGGGCTTAAGTGCCCTGTCTTGCCAGTCAGCAAGCCCCAGGTGTGCAAATACGTTTTCAAGAGAATACTGATAGTTTCCTAAGTACTTGCAAACTCTTTCCAAGTATCCTGGGTAAAGGAACCTGGGAAAAAGTGTTGATTCTTTGCAGGGACGCTGGCTTCGTGTTTGTGCATTGCAACAATAAAGACTATGCTAACAATGTCTCCTGTCGAATTTAGACTGCCAAGAGGGAGAAAATGGTCCTTGTGGGACGATTGTTTTTGCTACGAAGCCCTCAACTAGAACTGTATTTAAGCATGCGTGGCCTAGGATTTTTGTTTTTACATTGTTTTAAACTGCTTTCCCACGTAACCCAAGTGCTGCATTTGGCAGGGGATACCCGGGTAGGTTCATAGGTATCCGGGTGCCACGAGGGCGGGGACTGACAGAGGGGCGCAGTGTTCTTCCCCTCCGTGGGCCGCGATTCTGTGGCTCGCCGACCGGGGAAGTGTCAGTTCACGTGCGTCTCTTTCTCCACTAGGTGTCAGTGCACATCAACCGCTACTGCCGCGGACCCGGGGGTTTGGCGCCTCTTCACACACTACCAGGGCTTCGAGCCCACTCCGTCCCGCCACTTGTGTCCTCAGCGACAGGAGTGGGAGGGGCCGGGCGTCCCCGCAGCGAGAGCAGCGCGACCCGGGTAGGAGGCGCGCAGGAGGCCGGCGGGAGAGCGGGGACCGGGCCACGCCGCGCTGCCCTGGCCTCGCCCCTCCCCGCGGGCGAGACGTCACGTGCCGCCCAGGCGCTGCCCCCTGCGGGAGGGCGGGGTCGCCTCGGGCCAGGCGCGAGCCGAGCGCGTGCGCCGCGGCCGCAGCCGGGGAGGGGCGGGGCCAACGAGCGCGCGCGCCTGCCCGCCTGCCGAGGAGGAGGGGCGGGGCCGCCGCGGCGCGCGCGCACGCACGCGGGCAAGCCGGCGGCCGCGACTGAGGAGCTGGCACCGCGGCGCAGCGACGACTGCTGTCCCCGACGCTCCTTCCCGGCCCCACGGCCAGGGCACTGTCACTGGATCCCGCGAGGTCGGAGGAAGAAGCGGTCGCCGGGGCCCCGGGCATGGTGGTGTGGGGTAACGCGGAAGGTGAGCGACCCCCTGCCGGCGGCGTGGTGGGGGAGGGGCGCACGCGCGTCGCCCACGGACGCCGCAGACCTCAGCGCGCGGCTACGGCGGCCGGAGGGACGCGGAGGGGCGTCCGGCCCGGGGCCCGCGCTTCCGCGCTCGCGGCCTGCGCTTCCCGCTGCGCCCTTCCCGCGCGGCCGCCGGGTTATGTAACGCGTGACCTCTCCCTCCTCCTCCGCCATGGCGCGGCCGCCCGACGCCGCCCGCCCTGGCGCTTCAGACCCCGCGCCCGCCGCGCGCCCCTCTGCGCGTCCCGCCCGCCGCCGCCGCCGCCCCGGCCGGCCATTCCGTCCCGCGCCATTCATTCGCGCGCGCGTCTGCGGAACGTCGCGCCGGTCCCCACCTCCGCAGGACCCTGCAGTCCGGGTCGGAATAGCGACCTACCCCCAACTGTCCTTCCAAGTGCACCTTTCACACTTGCACACTTGAAATGACTCCGCCCAGGTGTAGACAGACGGAGAGGGGCACTGCCTACCGAGTCCCAGTTTGGGAAGCAGGAATATGAATACAGCGCTTCTTCCTGGACTATCCCTTGCTTAAAAAAAATTACAGATAAGTGTAATTTTGTTTTGATTTGCACGTATTGTCGAGCCATATTCCGAGTAGAGATGTTACGTGGGTGAAAATAATGTAGACTGGCAGCCCTAAGAAAGGATTGTGACTTGAGGACTTCATGTAACAACTCTTGATTCGAGGTGTCTTGTCTCTGACTTCTCTAGTCCGTGAGCTTAAGCCATTTTCTCCTCAGTTAGGGTAACGTATATCATAACCTTAGTTCTTCCCGTGCTGTATATTTTTTCAACCTGCGGTTGTCATCTCCTTACTTTCCAACCTGAGTATCTCTGCTTTCTCTCTTAGCCTTGGCTTTGCCAGGACAAGTCTCCTCCCTTCCTGTAGTAGTACCTGTGCTGGACAATTGGAAGCTCTCCTGGAGTCTCCTTCCAGGGATCCAGTTTCCAATCTAGCCTCGTTTGGTGCTTAAGCTGTTTGCCATTTTTCGTGAGTTATGATGATTATCTTATCTGTGTCCTCTTTATCTTGTAGATCCCTTGAGGCCAGTCTGTACTACACTCAGGGTTGTTTTTTTTTTTGTTTGTTTTTTGTTTTTTGTTTTTTCTTGGTTGTAGAACTGTTTTTTCCCCTTCTTTTGGTTCTGGGGATTGAATCCATGGCCTTCACACTCCGCTGCATCCGTAGCCTTTTCTCATTTTTCATTTCGAGACAGGGTCTTGCTAAAGTACCCATGCTGGGCTTGAACTTGTGATCCTCCTGCCTCGGCCTCCCAGAATGCTGGTATTGTGGATGTGCGACCACACCAGCTCTTTACTCCTATTTTATGGTGAAAAACATGTATTAAGATTTTGTTTTTTAGGGGTGGGAATCGCTCTTTAGGATTAATTTCTGTGCATCCTCAAGTAGAAAATAACGTTTCAAAATAATGTGTTTGAATCTGCTTTAGCTGAGTGTGGTGACACATGCCTATAATTGCAGCATCTATTAGGGAGGCAGAGGCAGGAAGATCACAAGTTCCAGGTCAGTCTGGGCAACTTAGTGAGACCCTGTTTCAAAATAAGAATTAAAAAAAAAGGCTTGGGGATGTAGCTTAGTAGTAGTGTGTTCCTGGGTTCTATACTCAGTACCTCCTCTCCAAAGAACTTTTCAGACCACTTCATTTTCCCCCAACTCCAATTCAAAACTCAGGTTCTAGGTAAGAGAATTAAAGAAGCCCTGTCCTCAACAGCAACAGTTTAGTCAGTTGTTAATACGTTACTATAGTTTGGTCTTTGATAGCTGCTGTAGTGGACAGATAAGAACTTTGGAGTTAGATGTGGGTTTCGATATTTTCTCTCAATTTTGAGCTGTGTGATCTTGTACAAGTTGCTAACATCTCTGATTTTTTTCCTCATTCATAGAATGAAAACAACATTTTCCACCTTGGATAGCCAAGGATTAAATTAGTTCTTAATATAAGGCATCTAGTGAGACCCTGATATACAGTGGGTACAGTACTCAGTAAATCCTGGTGCACCCTTTTATTGCAGTTTACTATCAAGAGTGAGCCAAGATGTGCTAGAGACAAACTATGAGAGGGAAACTAATCACAAGAGTCATTAGATACCTCTTGTCACCTGAGTTCTAAGGAATGTTATGGTTCTTTCTGCTTAAGAACGTATGGGTATATGCGGCATATCCTGAATCACAGTGTAGATTAAGCAGAGCATTAAGAAATGAAAAAAGGCCTACTTTTATTCCCTTCCTATAATAATAGCACCAACTGAACATTAACATGCTAGCATTAAAAATCTGATTTTTTCAAATACAAGCAGGAGTATGAGGAGAGGAGGGATGCCAAAGTCTTTTTTAAAGAGACTATTGGTTGCAGGCTCTTCTAGCATCTTATCTACTTATAACCCATGCTCTAACCCTAGCCCAAGTTTTAGTACCTTGTTTGGACTGTGAAATAGTGCCTTAGTGGCACTGTTCTCTTGTTTCCTAACTTGTTCCCACATAACAATCAGAGTGAACTTTTGAAAAACAAATTGTCATTTTCTTGCTCAAAATCCCCAAAAGCTGCCTGTTATATTTAGAATTGAATGTAAGCCCTTCCGCCATCCCATCCATCATTTCATTGCATGATTTGGTGGCTGTCAGCTACCTTAAGTCCTAGCCTCTGATTCATTACCCGACCTCACTCAGATCCAGGATTCTCGAACAGACTGTTTTTGTCTTAGGGTGATATCCATGCTGTTCTTTATCTGGACCACCCCTTCCTCTAAGACAGAGATGCCAAACTGCAACCCAAAACCCTCTTACCACAAAGTGCCAACACTGCAATTAAATCTTGAATACTGAGGTTTTAGTTTAGAAAAAACAGCTCATACGTTAACATCTTTTGTCTTAAAAACAAAACACACATGCCATAGGTTGCCACTACTGCTCTAGATTGCCATACCCTTTATCTTCATGTTTTTTCTTTGCTGCTCAACTGTCATTACCTCAGGGGCCTCCCCTGACCTTAAATTAGAAGCTAGCCTCTTCCTCTATCTTGATTTTATTCTTTTTCTCTCTAGCATTTACTCCTAGATGAAGTTACACTGCTCACTAATTTATTGATTTCTCCCATCAGACTTGTTTGCTGCCTCTTAACCAATTAGAGGGCAGAAATCTCTGATTGGTTTACAGGTATCCCTAGTCAAAATTCTGGCTACTGTCTTTTACTAAATGTGTGGCCATGGGTAAGTTAATAACTTTAGTGCCTCAGTTTGCTCATCTGTAAGATGACTGACAACAACTTATAGGAGTGATAACAAACCTTTTAAAGCTTTCAGTGATAACAGCACGCTGGAGCATGCATGCCGTAGGCTCGCCACCACTGCCTTATAAGATGATAGTAAGTAATAATTGAGTTAATATGTGTAAAGTGCTTAGGTCAGGCTTAAAAATTATTTGAAATTAGCATAGACTATTAACTAAGGATTTTGTGTTTTGGCGTAAGATAAAATAAATATTTTTTATATTGTTTGGCTGAATTTTTGTTGGCTATCACAATTACACTTGTGGCACTTGTTTAAAATAAGTAGGTTTTGTGGATGTGTAGAACAAATTGAAAAATAAACTGCTGAGAATGGTGACCTGTATTCGGTCTCATTGTGTAAGTCAGGTTTTTATTCTTTGATCCATAGAAGATGCTAAGAGTGATTAGCTCAACAACCATCCACCAGACTTGCTTTTATATATTTTCCTTCGAAGTTCTGCTGGCGATACGCTTGTGATGAAAGGACTTGCCGGAGGCTTCTTGTCTTTAGATAGGAAAGTCCTTGAAGATGCAGTTGAAGTGTGAGTCTTGTGTTTGGAAAGAGATGTTTTATCATCTGCTAAAGATTGACTACACTGGGCTGGTGAGATGGCTCAGCGGCGTAAGCGCCTGCCTGGCAAGCGCGAGGGTCCGAGTTCGACTCCCAGAACCCACATACGAAAAAAGGGCCGGTGATATCGTTCAGTGGCACGGGCGCCTGCTGGCGCACGAGGTCCTGAGGTCGACCCCGGTACCCACAAAAAAAAAAAGATTGACCACACTAAGTGCTCAGTTTCTCTCTTACTTCATTAAGAGTTTTTCCCTCCAAATTACATTTTGTTCTTAATTGGAGCTTAAAGTAGCCCAGCTATATTCCTTTATCTTTCTGTTCTTTTCATAGTATGATTATTTTTTTTCTTCAGCATTTGTAGAAATAGGAAAGAAGAATCGGTAGGCACAAACAACACTTTGTAATAGTGGATACTTAGAGCCAGTGCAAGTTGAGTTATTCTTAAAAACTAAGATTCTGCCTGTGGCAATTATTCTTACATAATACCAGTTAGTTTTACTTAGTTCACTTGTCCTTAGTGAAATACAACTTTGTAGTAACATTATGTTTTGTTTCTTGGTCTGAACTTTAATAGGATCCTAAACTTTGGGCCTTAAACTTTAAAAAAAACTTCGAAATACTGCTTGTCTGTGTAATATTTGTTCCAAAATTTAATAATAATTGCTAAATTATTAAATATTTACTGTGTGTCAGATTCTTTGCTGAGTGCAGTGTCTCATTTAATATTCACAACCACCAAATAAGGTAGGCACAGTTTTAAAGAGACAGATTTATAGAGATGATGTTACTTGCCTGGGTTACACAGGTAAGAAAAGAGTCAGAATTTCTGCCTAGTTTCTTTTTTTTTTTTTTTTTTTTTTTTTTTTTTTTTTGAGACAGAGTCTCACTATGTAGTTCAGGTTGGACTTGAACTCACTTTGTAGCCCAGTCTGGCCTTGAACTCACAGTGATCCTCCTGCCTCAGCCTCCTGAGTCCTGGGACTACAGGCATGCGCCATCTCGCCCAGCTTCTGCCTAGTTTCATTTGCTTCTGTAACTCAAGGTCATAACCTCTCTCTTGTGAGCCTTATTAAAAATAACAAGGTTTCTATTTGGAAACTTGCCATTTTATCATATTATTTGTGAATGTGTTCCTCTTAACTGCTGGCAATTTCATCATTCATGGCTAAGATTTTTTAGATTTAACTACTATATTGTACTGTACTAAAATGCACATGTATGTGTGAATTAAGTTTATGATATCATTTTTCTCATTTACTGTATTAAAAAGCCATTAAAATAAGTCAAAACATATGTGTCATGCTACATCAGTAATAGTTTGAAAAGGTTTTGCATATAATGGTTGTGACATTTCAGATTTAAGAAAACAAATGCCTTTAAATTTGTTGAAGACTAAATAAATTTCAGGTAACAAGCACTTAATAAAAATTACTGATGTGTTTCTGCTGATTACAGAGCAAGCCTTTGTTGTCTGTTCTTAATAAGTAGGGAGGAACGTGTTGGTGGAACTCTTTTTTGCATAAGTTTCGGTGATTTTTGATACCTTAAAAGATGTTGTAAGGATTGTTTTATTTGTAAGAATATATAATTATAAATTGTTGACTTAACACAAGTAGATTTAGAATGCTTGTACTAGAAAATCTTACAGATTCTATCCATGCTCTGGAGGAAAATGAGACTTAGTCATTCACCTGCCAGAGAGAAAAAATAAGGCTAGAACCTAAGTTTATTTTTCTACTTCTAAAGCTCTACCCACCCCACCAACTCTGTCTTCTGTGTCCCCCAGGGAAGACCAATAAACATTTGGTATCATGCAAGAGTGCAGAAAATTGAACAATGTATTGTAAAATTGTGATTTTAAATATGGATTTTTAAAGAATCATTGGAAACAAAAAAATTCTTGTCCTCTTCTTAATCCAGTTAGAAATTATACATAATCCAATTAGAAATTATACTTTCTCATATAGGCGGGTAGCTGCCTTATTCACATAGGGTGATTTTAGAAACCTTTTATGAGTGGTCTGTGGTGTACCCAGTATGTGAGGAACCAAGTGTTAACTTAACTGGCTTCATTTTTGATTGTACCCAACCAACACTTCAGAGGAACTTCTGGGAGGGTTAGTAACAAAACAACTACATATTACATTCCCTAAACACTGTTATTCCTGCGTTTGCGGTTCCTAAGGATGGATGTTATTCACTTTTCTTTTTGTTATGGTGAAAAGCATGGGTATTAAGAATTAGCTCGACTCAGTTTAGATGATCCCAATTTTGTTGGCAACATCCAAAGCGTCATAATCAGGAGCCAGTGGAACATATGCCTCCTTCTCTCCATCAGGCCTGATCAGGGTGTTGACCTTGGCCACATCAGTGTCATAGAGCTTCTTCACAGCTTGTTTGATCTGGTGGCCTTGACGTCCACAACGAACACAAGTGTGTTGTCCTGTGTCTTCTACATGGCTGACTCTGGTCGGGGGAACTGGATGATGGCATAGTGGCCAAGCTTGTTTCTCCTGGGGGCGCTTTTCCAAGGGTATTCGGGCTGCCTTCAGAGCTGCAGTGTCTGGAACAGGGGAAGGCAGGTGACCTGGGGATCTTACTATTGTGGCTGTGGATGCCTTTCAAGCACTGCCTTCTTGGCCTTCAAAGCTGTTGCTTTGGCTTCAGCTTTGGGAGGGGCAGGAACTTCCTTTGCCTTCGGTGCCATCTTAGTAAAAAGGCCATTTTTATTTTTTAGGCACTAGTTGGGATTATGTATTTGAAATTATGATTTATGAGCTTTACTCTTAAATGTTTTTCAAGTTCTGAGTTTTACTTTTGTAGTGTTTTTTGAGGACTCATTGGCCCTTGAAGTCCTCCCCCTTTTTATGGAAAAAAAAAAAACAAAAAAAAACAAAAAAAATCCTTGACATTTCCTGAATTTATTTTGTGCCCTTTCAAAAACCTGGACAGTTTAAGCTGGATAATTATGAATTTAATTTTTTTTAACAATTTCTACTTTAATATTGTAAAAAGCATATTCCACCCCCCCCAAAAAAAACAACTAATAAAGCTTTTTACTTTGTGTAATGTTTTATACACTAAGGAATGGTTTCACTCAAGTTTTAACTCTTGTTCAGAGTCCTGGAAGAGAGGTAGGGTGGATAGATGCTCCATAGCTGCTGTGTAATTCTGGTACCAGCTGCCTAGCGTCATGTCGGGCAATACAGGCTCAGGGCACAGTCTACTAGACTCCCCTCGCTTCAGATGCCAGTCCAGAGTTCCAGTGCTTCCACGTCACCCACATTTTGACCAACTGATGACAATTTCTGGACCTGTCACTACTCCCTAAGGTCTGATAATTCGCTAGAGTGACCCACAGAACTCAGGAAAAGGCAAGTCTTGCAATTCCAGTTTTATTTTAAAGGGTATAAATCAGGATCCGTCAGATGAAGGGAGATAACGTGAGGTAAGGCCTGAGAGCATCCCAAATATGAAGCTTCCGTACGTGCAAGACAAGTCTTCTTTCCAGTATATTTCCAGTATATATTTACTACCAAAGCAACTCACCTCTGTTTTGGTGTCCACAGTTACTGGAGTTTTACTATACAGGTATGACTGAATTCTCATCTCCAGTCTCATTTCCCCTCGCTGTCAGGAGGTCAGGCTGATCACATGTTGGCCTTTCCAGTGTGGCCAGCTGCTGGCCTGAAACTAGGGGCCCACTGCACCACTCTGTTCATATAGACTCAGATATCAGATATGGTCTAGGGGCCCACCACACATGACAAAGATGCTCCTGCCTGTTGGGAGGTTCTCAGTTGAGTCTCCCAGGAACCAGGGACAAAGGCTAGCCAAATTCTTTATTATAATTCAGCTGAAAAAGCAAGAACACAAACTTGCCCAATTGGTGACAGCTAAAAGTAGTAGTGATGGTGGTAGCCCAGTGATCTCCATTATATTAGAAACTGGAACAGGTTGCATATATAAAAAGACTGCTTTGTTTAGAATTACAACTTTGTTTTATTGATAAAACCTGGGTTTATAGTCATTGAATCTTAAGTTTCATTTACACAAATTTTGTTGCAAATTGGGTTATAAAGTATATACTTTCTGATGCAAAAGATAAGTAATTTTGTCTGTGAAAATGATTTTTCTCATTTCTTTGTGAATTTGTATTTTTAGACATAAGTATTTAGTACTGTTGAGTGAAAAGTAAAATGGGAAATTTCTGTGTGTGGGGTGGAGATGTTGATAATCTCTTTGTTGTAAAAGGTTTAATAACCCAACCATTTTGAATCTTAGCACTGAGAAGTTATTAATACTGTTCAAATTGATGATGTTGGGGAGGTAATATTCGTTTACATGTCATATATGCACAACAGAAAATCTTATTTCTGATTGTCTAAAAATCAGATTAAACTCTCTTGGAACTCACTGTTTTCAGATAAAGTATTAAGGAATAGTGTACTAAATGAACTTATATTGAGTGAGACTTTCAGTGTCTTGAAGAATGTAGCATCTTTATATTACCCTTACATGGATCTTTTAAAAAATATATGCTTAAGAGGTCCTTGGCATGAAGGTCAGGGAACAGTCCAGAAGCAGTGGCAGCTTCTTAGGGTGTGTTCTTAGAACACACTCCTTTTGTGTTTATTTGCAATGACTATAAGGATTTGTGAAAGGTAGAACTGATAGATCAGAAAGGAGTGAGTTTGATCATATTTTTGAATTGCAGTTTCTCAGGGATGTGTTTTTAGTTACATATTATTATGTCAGTTTACCTTGTGAATTCAGAGATCTGATGAATTGTGTGGTTGAAATGCACGAGATGAGCACCTCTGCAATGACATATATATCAATCTTGGTGTACATTAGGCCTAGGAGCCAGAAAGTCTCCGTGTCCGTGTAGGCACCCTATTCCCTAGGGTTTACAAATTTATACTTCTTTCCTAAAACTTATAAAACAGGATTCAAACTTTTGGTGTGATACTCAAGGCCTTCTGTTATATTTCCTGAACTACCTTAGTTCGTTCACTACTACATCTAGCCATGTGTACTATATACCAGACAGTTCCAGAATGTTGTCTTAAACATCTTTTTTTTTTTTTTTTTGGTGGGTACCGGGGGTCGACCTCAGGACCTCGTGCACCAGCAGGCTTCGGTGCCGCTGAGCGATATCACTGGCCCTTTTTTCGTATGTGGGTTCCGGGAGTCGAACTCGGGCCCTCGTGCTTGCCAGGTAGGCGCTTATGCTGCTGAGCCATCTCACCGGCCCTTAAACATCTTTCTGTGTTTGTTGTGGCTTTGATTTCAAATTTTCCTCTTTGTGACATCACAGTCCCTCTTCTCAGCCTCCCCCTGTTCTTTAATTTGTACTCATGTTACCCAAGTTTTAAGGCAAAAGCCCTAGCTAGCTCCAAGAGTCCCAACAAATTGGTGTTGGCCACCTATCCCAAAACACCAATCAAGGAGTAAGCATTGGTGAAGGGAGTTTTTAGACACGTTTGTTAATATGCCTACATCCAGAGCCAAGCAGGGATGTGACTCAAAGTTCTGAGGTAAAAAAGGAGACGGAACAGTGAAGGCAAGGACGCTAGTCTTACCCTGCTTTCAATTACTCAGTGGGCTTCTGTTGCCTCAGCTTCTAAGTCCTTGTTATAAATACTGTTCCCAGCTCAGACCCACCTCTTTAAGCGCTTCCTTTTTGGGTATCTTCTCCAACATGAAATTTATTGATTTTTCTATGCATTTGTTGCATTGTCAGTGTCTCTAATGTAGGATTCCGTATGGCAGTTTTATGTAAGTCTTTTTTTCTCTGATAACCTTGAATTGTGGCTTATGCTTACTTTACTTAACTTGAAAACTGCAAATTATAGTAAATGCACAGTGCATATGGAGTAAACCATACAATCAGACTTGGAATTTGTGGGCAGAGTAGAAAGCAGGACAGGAGACATTTGGTCACGTGTAAACTAAAGCCTTCAAGGGGGGAGTTGCATTTACTTAAGTTGTGAAGTTTTTTCTGTTCTGATCACTTTGGAGCAGGTTTCTCTCTACTTAGTGTACCCTGTCTTCTTGCCTCTGACCTCCTGTCCTTGTCTCTATTCTTTCTCATTCACCTCTCTAAATACAAAATCTGCCTAAAAGCAGCAGCACCCCAATTACCTGTGAATATTTCAGAGACTCTTGGCCCCAGCCGAGTACCTATAGGTTCTGAATCAGAAAGGCTGAAGTTGGGGCAGGCAGTCTGCATCGTCCCTATCTTCCCCACCCCTGTCTTCCACCCCCAACCCCTCATAAAGGGGATTGAACACAGGCCTTTCACATTGTGCCCCCAACCTTTTTTTTTTTGAGACAAGATTTTGGTAAGTCACCGCTAAGATACCATGTTGGGCTCAAACTTATGATCCTCATGCCCCAGCCTCCTAGAGTGCTGGGATTATAGGTATGTACCATCATGCCTGGCTAGCAGTCTGCATTTTAACAGACTCTATAATGATTCAAATGCATTTTCAAGCATGAGAACCAGTACTAAAGAAAATCCCCACTTTGGTATTAACCTTTTATTTCTCCAGTAAAGTTACTTGTGTTTCTAGTCCTACCTTGGCCTTTGAAATCCCGATTTACTGCCACTTGAACTTTCCTACAGATAATCATTTGCCACTTAGTGAGTTTCAGTGGCTTTTTACTCCTTTGTTGACACTTTTTTTTTTTATCGTTTTATCTCTAAAACATTCTTTTGTTTTCCTTTCTTACCTACCCTTGCTTCTGGACATGCTGACTCTGAGAAACAAGTGGGATTGTTAAGCAGAATTTTGGGGCAGAAGCCTCTGCTCCAGGGGTGCCATTAAACCAGGCTTGGCCACCATCCCATAATCCCAGTCAAGGAGAGGAGCAGTAATGAAGGGAAGGAAAGTAGCTTTAATTAGCATGGCTGTCCTAGGAAACACAGATAAAGGGGTTCAAGATCTGTCTTCAAGGGGCTGACAGAAGCTTTGGGGTCTTATAGAAAGGGAAAACAAAGGCAGGGGTTGGAGGTTTGCGTATGCAGCAGGATAAGTAATCCTGGTCAAGTTGTGGTCTGGTGGGTGGGTATCTCAGGATTGATTCTGGGAGGGCCATTACTTGAGGGGGAAATTTGGTTACTGTCAGATGATGGCTCTGTTTAGGGGAGCAACCTCAGCTCCAGTGGTAGGATAATTGTTCCTGTTTGTGGGGAGGGAGGGTGACCTCAGCATGGGGTCGTTTGAGAGACTGCTTTTAGTTACCCACTGAGTGTCTGCTGGCCTAGCCTCCCTGTTGTAAGACATCCTGGTAGAAATGTTTAATAAAAGCAGTTAGGTCATGTGGTTTGGAACATAGGAAACCAGGAAAATTGAGGGAGGCTATGTGGAAACCAGGTGATTCTTTTGTGCTCTGGAAGGCTAAAGAAGTCAGTTCTCTTTGGTGCTTTATCAAAATGGTGCTTCTACTTCTATCCCTTCCTTCCTTTGGCAGTCTGTAATTGCAGGGGAGACGATTATTAGTAATTCTTTTAGAATGCCCCTTTCAGCTCATATTTATGTGATTGATCTTTGTCAAATGAAGCATAACCAAATGTATTGACTTATACTTGTCATGATATTTTCCTATTGTTGGTTCCCACTCTTTGTTTTTCCCCTTTCCCTCTATTTAATTATCTGCCCTGCCTGGTGGATTCCTTCTGTTGGGGTTCCTGGAGTTGTAGTCCTTGTTATCTCTTTCTAGAATGTCCTTCAGAACATTTTGGAGTGCTGGTTTGGTGGTCATAAATTTTCTCAGATGTTCTTTGTCATGAAAGTATTTTATTTCTCCATCAATTAATTTTGAAAGATAGTTTTGCGGGGTACATCAATCTGGGTTGAAAATTATTTTCCTTTAGAGCTTGAAATACGTCATTCCAAGCTCTTCTTGCCTTGAGGGTTTGTGCTGAAAAGTCAGCTGTGATTCTGATGGGTTTTCTTTTATAGGTGATTTGTCTCTTCTCCCTAACAGCTTTTAAGATTCTGCCCTTCTGTTGAATTTCTGGGGTCTTGGCTATGATATGTCTGGCTGAAGTTTTCTTTTGATCATGTCTAGTTGGAGTTCTAAAAGCCTCATTTATATGGAGATCAAATTCTTTTTCTCTTCCAGGGAAGTTCTCCCTGATAATGTCTGTGAATAAGGTTCTAATGTCATTGATGCTATCTCCTGCTTTTTCATTTATTCCAATTATTCTTAAGTTGTTTATCTTTGAGTCATCTAGCAGCTGCTGAATTGATTTTTCATGGTCCCTTGCTGTTTTTAAGAATTATTTCTTTTCATGATCACTAATTGCAAGCCTGTCTTCTATATCTGAGATCCTGTCCTCACATTGGCTTAATCTGCTACAAATACTTTCAATGGAATTTTTGTTCTCCTGAATATCTGCTTGAATCTGCCTTATGGATTCCATTTCTTTCCTATGCTGAGCATTCATGATTTCTATAATTTTCTTAAGCTCGTCTATTTTTTTTGTCTGTATCAGCTATAGTGTCCTTAAGCATGGTCTTCATTGTGCACATTATCTCTGCAGTTATCTGTGAAATTATTTCTGTTTTAATTTTTTCCAGAGCCTCATTCAGTTGCTTTGTTGTTACCACTTTAGATAGGCCAGGTGGGTGGCTTTCGGATTGTCCCACCTCGTTGCCCCCTAGGTTTGCCTTTGGTGAATTGGATGTGTGGGGTTGCACCTTGTTTAAGTGTGGTCTCATTTTCTTTTCTTTCTTTAGTTTAATTCTAGGGGTGATGTTTGTAAATTACCTATGGTAGGTTACTTTATTGCTAGTGTTCAAGGTCCTTAGGAGATGACTACTTCTCTGCAGTATCTTCCAAGTGAAGCTTGTTTTTGGGTTTTGAGCTTTCTGCCAGATCCTACCTCTTCAATTTGTTGGATATGAGAAGTTGCTACCTGTTTGGCCCAGTCCTTGGGTCTTTGGTACTGTGCCACTGTATTTTCTGTGTCCCTTAGTCAATCTCAATCATGAAATATCAGGAAGGAAAGCTGTTTAGAACAATTATTTCACTTTTGGCTATAATGGTACGTAAAGCATCAAACACAGCCTAGAAAATGACAGACTGAGCTAACCAGTTATTTGCCACTTTTAACCATATAAAGTAGTTGCGGTTATATAACAAAATCTAAAAACACACCAGAAGAACTATATGCAGTATACAAGTCCTTAATATGTCAATTTTTCCCTCAGGAGTTTAAATTTAAAATGAGTTAAGGAGGAAATAGAGTATTGGGAGAAGAGGAAGGAGTTAGATGTAAGGTTAGAGGACCAAGAGGGATCCCGCTAACATTGGGAAATTGGTGCAGAGGACTGGTGGGAGAAAGAGAAGGAAGGGATAAAAGGAAGAACAGATCAGAACCACAATGACAAAGAGGTTAGAGGCTCTGTTTACACTCGTATAAAAACCAGAGAGAATAATGAAGGGAAGAGCAAATAGACAAACAGAAACAAAAACGAAGACAAAAACAACAAAACAAACAGACAAAACAAAAATAAAACCCCACCAAAAAAAGGAAAAAACCCTTCACCAGAACAAAAAACAAATGAGAGAGGAAAAGAAATAAAAAATTAAAAAAAAAAATAAAAAGCATCAGTTCCAGGTGTTGACTCTGCTGTAGGCAGGCACCGTGTGGTGACAGAGTCCTGTTCCGTGCAGGTCCGTCCCAGGAAGCCAGGAGGCCCTTCGGCGGGGCAGTGGGCAGAAGCGCGTACTCTCCGGCGGAGACCAGGCTCGTTCGCCCGCCGCCGTCAGCGCATTTTCAGCCTGAGAGCCGCGGCGCCGCGCTCAGTCCCGAGCGCTGTGTTTGCGCTCCGCGCTGAGTTTCGCCGCACCCCCCACAATGGCGCCCGGCCAGTCGCTCTCTGGCGTGGACAGCTGTGGCTGAGAGACACTCACCGCCGGCCAGCGAAGCATAACCAAATGAAGAGAGAAAAAGTCTTTGTTATATTGAATTGTTTGGGATAGTTGTCCTTTAAATAAGATCTACCTCAAACTGGGACAGTGCAAATACCTGTAAAGTACTTTAAATAATCAATATATCCATATATTTGTCTTCTACATCTTACTGTCACTGGTTAGCACGGTCCTTGTTTTAGTGATAATTGAAATGAAAACAAAAGCATGAATTTATAGAAAACATTTTTGATTGGAAAGCAAGAAGACAGGAAAAGACTCAAGCTTGAGTAGCTGAAGGGGCATACTCTGATATAAGGGTTCAAACTGGCACACAAAAGTAGGAGGCCACCTTTTAAGGATTAGCTCAGGTTGGCCGGGGTCCTGTCGATCTTTGTCTTGGTCCTAGTTTTGTAGCTGAGGTTGAATCCTCATGACTTGGGGCAATTTGCTGTCAATGGGAGGAGTCCTTATGACTTCAGGGGCAAGTCCAGTAATGCGAGGCTCTGCTGGAATCCAGAGTGGCCGTAGGGTTAGGGCATTGGAGACTTCTGGGCATAGGTGTTTTCAGTCTTGAAGGGCAGTGAGATGGGCTGGGTTAGTGGTGGCAAATCTACGGCACAGATGCCACAGGGCCATTTGTATCATCGAGAGCTCTAAAAGGATCACCACCACTGGGCTAGGTAGATCTAGAGCTAATTAGTACATATTGGGGTCCAACTCTGTCCAGATAATAAAGCGCTAAGGTCCGACTGTGACTTGCTTAAGTTCAGAGAACCTGTTGGGAATGAATTTGTTGCTATCTCTGGGTTTCTGCTTCTCATGTGTGTGGCCTAGTTGAGGCTGATCTGGAAGGAGCTTATTTGTAGGACCTATTTTCTTCCTTAGTCCTTGTGTTACAGATATGGCTGCTACTGTGTCTGGCTCAGACAGATGATGGATTTCCAGGTGAATAAGCATTTGTTTTGTTGAATCGTGTTAGGCAAGTTCAGTTTAGTAGGCATGTTCTTGTTTGCTTTTTTTTTTTTTTTTTAATATGCGGGTACCGGGAGTCGAACTTAGGACCTCGTGCCTGCCAGGCAGGCGCTTATACCGCTGAGCTATATCACCGGCCCTCTTGCATACTTTTTCAGCAGTTCATGTTGATACCATTGTTGTTTTCTTCATTAGAGATTTGGGAACATTAATTTTTAAAAGTAAGTGTAATTTTTGTACCACAAGCTAGCAGTCAGCCTTATTGAATGTTTGAGCTTCTCAACCCTAGAAAGAAACTGTGTGCCGAAAGAACGGCCTGCTTGTTCTGTAGATGTAAAGATAAGTTGTAGACATATAAAGAGCCCTTTGGGAAAAAAAGCGTTGTAGAAATGTAAGCTATTAATAATGGTGGAGGGCCGGTGAGATAGCTCAGTGGCATAAGCGCCTGCCTGGCAAGCGCGAGGTCCTGAGTTCGACTCCCGGTACCCACATAAAAAAAAGGGCCGGTGATATCGCACAACGGCACAGGTGCCTGCTGGCATGCGAGGTCCTGAGTTTGACCCCCGGTACCCACAAAAAAAAAAAAAAGGGTGGTGGATTTAAATGTAAGAATTGAAGCTTAAGTTTTAAAAATTTAAGGTACACTGAAAGGAAAGAGTATAAAGTATTAGTCAAGGTGAAATTTTTAAACAGTAGGAATATGGGTAATTTGTCCTCCCCTTTACTGTTTTTTTCTGCTTTTTCTACAGTAAATATGTGTTGCTTTTGTAAGTAGAGCATGGAAATACTTTTGCAAAGGAACTCCTAGCAAGATTGAATACATAGAAGCATAACAAAGCAGTGTAATCAGTAATGGAAAGCTAATAGAAAATGTTGCAAGAAAAGAAAGAAAAATCAGACTCTCTTCAAAAAAAGGCTTATATTCAGAAGCTTTTTTTTTTCTTTTTTGGGAATGTTATGTGCCACTTTTATTTGATAGGTTAAAGATCTTTCAGTTCTTTGTTTACTGATCAAGATGGTATCTTACCTGGGTGAAGTAGTGCTTCTTGGGAGAATGAAGCAGAATTGAGCCCAGGAGTTCAAGCTAGTTTGGGCAACATAGTGTGAGACCCTGACTCAAAAACAGATGATATTTCCTCTAGTATAGGAATTCTTTTATTGCAGCAAAAAAGTTAATAACCTTAAAGTGTTTCAGTATACAGTGATACCTTGTGCTCGTGGGCCCAGAAAGGGTAGTAAGTCATATTATAGGCAGCTAAGTTAGATAGAAATTAATATATAGTCAGGAAGGGACTGGGTCCTCAAGGAAGTCAGTGAAAAATAAAGACATCAGAATTGTGGCTGGAGGTACATCTGAAGACCAGGACTCAAGATAAAGATGCAATGTCTAGATCTACATGCCTCCTTAAGACATAAGCAGTAACTTGGAATTATACTGTAATTAGCACCACCTGGTTCAGGAAGTTGAGACAAATATCAGTCGCCCAGGTGGGTGACCAGAGCAGCTGGACCCATCCCTTCCCAAAAATGCCTTTGTTCTTTCTATGTACCCTTGCTATGTACCCCATTTCCCTATTGGATCAATATTAGCTAAGGAGCTATACTTGTAATCCTATAGGCTGGTTATAGTTTGACCCACATTGTACCCACATTGTGACTTTGCTGTATAAATGACCCCTGACAAAGAGTCTCGCTGGCCACCCACTCAGGACCCCCCTGTTTCTCAGGAGCCTTTTTTCAATAAACCTTTCCTACTCTTTTTTTTTTTTTTTTTTTTTTTTTTTTGTGGGTACCGGGGGGTCAACCTCAGGACCTCGCACACCAGGAGGCGCCCATGCCACTGAGCGATATCACCGGCCCCTTTTTCGTATGTGGGTTCCGGGAGTCGAACTCGGGCCCTTGTGCTTGCCGGGCAGGCGCTTAAGCCGCTGAGCCATCTCACCGGCCCAACCTTTCCTACTCTTAACCTCTGTTGTCCTTTGGAATTCATTCTTCAATTTCAGGGGATATGAACTCCACACATCTGACATCTGACAAGTTGGGAATTCTATTTCTCCTATATCTGTCACAAGCCCTCAAGTTTGCGGGTCAAATACCCAACAAATTATAAGTACTGGGACAAAATTTTCATGTTAAGATGCATCTGGTACTAAATTCGACAAGTTTCAAAGCAGTTGAATACCAAGATATGACTACTGAAAGTGGGGGGGAATCAAATTTTTATATATAAAACATATTTATATATAAAGTCAGTGTTGGGGACTATACCTCAGGGCTGTTTATAATGTTTTAAAAGATATTATAAATACATAAAATACTACACACAACACTCTTAGGATGTAAACTGTCATTTTTATTTAAAATCTGTAAAAGCAAAACTGAAGACTAAAGCCAGTAATTGTACTTCGGTGGAAATTGTGTTAGAAGCCCATAATATTCCATATTTAAGTGCCTGCGTTTTTTTTTTTTTCCTCCCCCAAATGCTTGGTGAGTGTACCTTCGGAATTGAAACCTGCCTGGTGTGTGGGATGGGTCTGGAAGAATGCTGAATTAACCAGGGTGTGAAATTCAGCCTGTACAACTCCGACAGTCTGAGAACTGTAGCCTTAGAAAACGACTGCCTGTGGTTGAGTCAAAACTGTATTTTGGTATCTAGATGTTACACGAACAAGCTGCGTATCCAATGTCAAAGTCTTTATCATTTAAGGAAAAGATAAGGGCTCATTGTGACAGTCCTTGTTAAGCCTGGCATCCCTGGTACTGAGTCACTATTGAGGACGGAAGGACAATACACAATCCTTGTAAATTACTCTTGTAGTTGGCCTCCCACTGCCCCCATTTGCAAGGGGGAAGCCCCTCTTCCCCCAAATAAACAAACCCAGGTACAGCTTTACAGATTTCTTGAGAGAGGCAGCATCTTTCCCAGCTTTGTGCTCTACCTGAAAACTAGGTCATTTCCCCTCCTGGTAGTTTGGCAGTCTCTGTGATCCTAGCAGCCTGAGTGCTTCCAGCTTCAGAGTTCAATTTTTTAAGTTGTAGTAAAATACAAATAATGTTAAAACTTACCGTTTTGCCCATTTTTCAGTGGCATTAAGTACATTTACACTGTTGTACATCCATCACCACCATTCATCTCCAGAGCTCTTTCATTCTCCCCACTAACAGTAACTTCTCCAGGGTACATGGAGCACACCTGTAATCCCAGTTACTTGGAAGGCTGAGGCAGGAGCATTGCAAGTTTGAGGTTAGCCTAGGCAACTTGGATAGGCTGCATCTCAAGTTATAAATGAGTGAATGAGCACCTGGGGACATACCTCAGTGCTCCCTGGGTTCTCTCTTCCGTACCAAACAAAAAATCCTCCAAAACAGTAACCACCCCCCCCACACACACACCCAGCCACCCTTCCTACTGTTATGAATTTAACTACTTGAAGTTTCTCATGTGAGCAGAATCATAAAGTATTTGTCCTTTTATGAATGGCTTATTTCACTTAGTGTAATGTTTGCATGTTTCATCCGTGCTGTAGCATGTGTTGGAATTTCCTTCCCTTATATTGTTTTGTTATTTGTTTCTGGTACAGGGGATTGAACCAGGGACTTCATCCAGCCCCCTTGTAATTTTTTTATTTTGATATAGGGACTTGGTAGATTACCTAGGCTAGGTTTGAACTTGAGGTATTCCTGCCTCAGCCTCCTGGAGTGCTGGGATTACAGGTGTGCAGCACCATGCCTGGCAAGAAATGCCTTCCTTTTTAAGGCTGAATCAGTTTTCATTCTGTATGTATATAGCACATTTCGTTTATCCATTCATCTGTCAGTGGACACTTGGGTTCTTTCCACCTTTTGGCTACTGCAAAGAATGCTGTGAATACTGTATGAATATACAAATAAATATCTACTGTGTCCCTACTTTCTGTTTTTTGGGGCATATACCAGAAGTGGAATTGCGAATCATGATAATTCTGATTGTTTGAATAATTGCCACACTGTTTCTGTAGCAGCCGCAGTTTTATTTTAGCAACAGTATGCTTACACCCAGTGTCTTTCCAGCCTTGTCGACAGTTACTGTTTTCTTTTTAGTAGTAGCTGTCTCACTGAGTGTGAGGTGGTTTTTCACTGTGGTTTTGACTTGCGTAATGATTAGTGCTGTCAAGCATCTTGTCATGTGCTTACCAGCTTAGATCTTTAGGGAAATGTACATTCAGATCCTTTGCTTATTTTTTTAACTGGGTTATCTGTTTGTTTGTTTTTTTTTTTTTTTTTTTTTTTTTTTTGTGGGTACCGGGGGTCGACCTCAGGACCTCGCGTGCCAGCAGGCACCCGTGCTGCTGAGCGATATCACCGGCCCTTTTTTCGTATGTGGGTTCCGGGAGTCGAACTTGGGCCCTCGCGCTTGCCGGGCAGGCGCTTACGCCGCTGAGCCATCTCACCGGCCCCTGGGTTATCTGTTTTAAATGTCACATTGTAGGAGTTTTTAAAATATATATTCGGTGTATTAACCCTTTATATGTATGATTTGCAAATATTTTCTCCCATTCTATAGTTCTGTATGGTTGCTTTTTCACTGTTGTGTCCTTTGATGCACAGGGTTTTTCTTTGTTTGCTTCTATACTAGGGGCTGAATCCAGGACCTTTGTACTGAGCTACATCCCCAGCCTTTTTAAATTTTGAAACAGGATCTTGCTAAGTTGCCCAGGGTGAGTTGGAATTTAAATCCTGCCTCAGCCACCTAGCATAGGTAATCTTACTATAGTTTAAATACCTTAATGAGACTGTGCTTAGAGATTTGAGCATTTCTGTGAAGAGAATAGGGTAAGTATGGAAGTCTTGCCTTGTACTCATTTTGAATCCTTGGGCTCTTGATATACACAGCTGGGGTGAAAACACATGAAACATAAACACACAAAAGAGTGAAAGACTAAGCCAAGTCTTTATACTTGATCTTTAGTTGATAAGTTTCAATTATCAGTCTTCTTTAAGTTGCTGAGCTGGAGAACAATCTTACTCAGACCCCACAACCAAAAGTTACAAAACAGCGCTGCTAAGTTTAGACAGTGGAACCTTATTTGCTTGATACTTTTAATCCCCACATCCACCTTTCATCCATGTATGGCCCTGTAAGGGAATCTGCTGAGCACTAATCAGTTATACTTTCTTGTTTTATAGGTGAGATAATGGGTTGAGTGCTGTTGGACTTACCTGTGTCATAGCTAGGCAGTCATTGAACTGGGAGTTGAGCCCAGACCGTGTGTCATTAAATCTGAGCTTTCCATTATCTTGTAGACCATGGATACTTATTTAAAATAATGGTATTATGTACTTTATAGTTTTTGAAAGGGTTTTCCACATATGTGGTTTCATTTGATTTTCATTCTGCACACTGGCAGGGTAGAGTACTATAACAGCAGCAGTGTTTATTGAGGTCATAATCTAGAGGCTAGGGACAGGGATACTTTTACATACATGAATTCACTCTTTATCAATTTTAAAACTAAGTTTTTAAGGCCCATGTTGATTTCTCTCTTAATGCTGCTAGATACGGAGAGGTTGGTAGGTTATTTTAGGTTGTGCTTTACAATGTTACAAACCTTTATCACTTTCCCCAAGGTCACCAGGCAGTGGGGAATACTAGCTTGACAACCAGGCTACAAGAGTTTCCTCTGAAAAGAAGATGGTGATTCTTATTTTCCAGTCTAGCTTGATAGTTGGATAGCTTGTTGATACAGGGCAGTCTCTTAGTGAATAGGTTGAGTAAAGAGGACACATAGCAGTTCAGAAGGTTGCTTCGAACCTGTCAGGTGTTTGTGTCCCGATTCATTACTGTCCTCCCTTTTAGGTAAGTCCTATTTGAAGAATCAGCCACCTAGAGTAGAGAGGCTTTCCTTGGATATGGCTGCAGAGGCACTGCCAGAGCAGCTTTGTTTTTTGTTGATCCTTACTAGTTAGCAGAAACTTATGCCTTAACATCATGACACATCACAATTTCCAAGAATAGAGTTTTACGTTAGCTCCTTCCTGATTTCACACTCTGTAAGCAGCTCTCCAAATGACTTGTAATTAATTCCATCTGCTGTGTGGTTCTTGTTTGAATCAAAAGTACATCACTTGCCAATTTTGTCTACTACTTTGAGAGGAGGTATATGTAATAGGGCTGTTAGGCCAGATTTTGACTGAATTTTTGAAAAGATGGTTTAAAATAAGAGAAATAAAAGGTAGATGAGATTAAATAGGCCAGGCGTGTTGTCGCACACACTCGGGAGGCTGAGGCAAGATCACCGTGAGTTCAAGGCCAGCCTGAACTACACAGCGAGACCTGTCTCAGGGAAAAATAAATAAATAAATAAAATAAAAAGATTCAATATTCAGGGCACCTTTTCAAATATCGATGTATTAGGCCACAGTATATTTGGGGCATATTTATGTTGCTATCATGTCTTATAGTTTACATGTAAGTTTACTGTCTTTATGTATGAATTTCCTATCATATAAAAGATTAATGAGAATTTCTTTTTTTTTTTTTTTTTTTTTTGTGGGTACCAGGGGGACGACCTCAGGACCTCGCGCGCCAACAGGCACCCGTGCCACTGAGCGATATCACCGGCCCCTTTTTCGTATGTGGGTTCCAGGAGTCGAACTCGGGCCCTCGCGCTTGCAAGGCAGGCGCTTACGCCGCTGAGCCATCTCACCGGCCCAATGAGAATTTCATATGTAGCATATTTTTAGTATTTTTATATGTAATAGTATGTAATAGTTTCAGTATCTAAAAGATGAGTTTGGGTCTCAATGAAGTATGAACAGTATGTGTAAACAGAAGTGTTGATAAACCTGTGTGTTGTGTGTTTCCTGTCACTGCAGCTTCCTTTCATTTGGCTTCACAGTAGAGGTTACCAGGTAGCTTTTTGCTGCATACCATGTTGATCTGCTTTTGCTATTTTCCAGCATTGTGGAGTTGCATCATGTTTGTTTTGTGCTCTAGGATGCCTCCATCCTATCTCGCTGAAACTTTCCCTTGAGTTCGTTTTGTAAGATGTTTCTTTACCTCATGCTCATTTCCTTTTAGGTTGAAAAATTTTAGAAGTCTTTGGAACAATGAACATGGTTATTTAAAAGTGTTAAAGGTAGTATCTTCAGTCTGTGTAGGTCTATGATTTTGATGTTCTGCTGGTTCTCACTTGTATAATCTTGCTTGTGTGTGTGCGAGACACTAAATTTGCAAAACCGACTGTAGAAGTCTGAAGTTTCGGATGTTATCATCCTCTGTGGTGGGTTTATGTTTGCTTCTGCTGGGTGTTTTGGGCTCTAGCAGTCCAGGATTACCTTCATCTACTTTCACAAAATGAAAATAAGTAATACAGAATTCAATTTCTGCAAAGTTGGGCTTGTTTACTTCCAGTTTATTTTTTATTTCTGGGGTCCTAATCCTAGGTATATCCTTTATGAGGTTGTTGGACTGCAGTTCCCATTCTTAGCACTGTTTTTGTCAAAACCATCCTTCGTCTCTCAGCTACTCTTCTACAACTGGCAGCTGTCCACAGAGGGAGAAACAATCTATAATCTCATTGATGTGGCAGATCTCCTCTGTAGATTTTTGTCCTCTTCTGATTCTTGGCCAGTAATTTTCACTATTTGGTAGGCCTTGTTTGCCTTGAATGTTTAAAAAACAATGTATTGTCCAGCATTCAACTTTCTTTCATACTTGTATAATTTCATTAAAATATAAGTAAGGATTTTACAAGTTTTGGAGCCTACTGGATCTTAAATGGGGGTCTTAAATGATTGAATAAATTAATTAAACTTTAAAATATATTTTATTCTTTTATTTACCTTTATGCAACAGATGTATAGTTGTACTTAAATTATTGTGAGTATGCACCCTTGGCATATAATGTCCAGAATGCTCACTCTTTATCTGTAAGAGCAGGTGTATGGATCCAGACTTATGTGAAATCAAGAACTGCATATTAACACATTCTTTATTCTTTAAGATTAGGGGTTGGACTAAGGGAGCCACTTGAAAAGACAAGAAATACTTAACAGAAAATAAGGCAGTTCTGGGACTTGGTAATAAGCATACACCCTTAACCTATATCAAACTTAAAATTCTAAAGGAGTGACTCAGCTTACCTCATATTTTCAGAGCATTTTGCACATTCCCCTAAAACATTTTATCTATCTGCTGGGACTTAAACTCTTTGAGAAATTATTTTTGCATATCATTCAGGCATCATGTAGACTCATTATTAATATAAATGTCAGCAAAGAGAAACCAAATCTCACACTATCCCAAAAATAAGAGTATTTGAAAGGAGATAGCTGCTAATGTGCGTGTCATGTGTTAAGGTGTTAAGTAAAAGATTCTCATAAATCATATCAAAGGTAATTTGACTTGAATAATATATAAGGCTTTATAAACATGTGGTACAAAGCTATATAGTTACTAGAAGAAAAATACCTAACTGGAGGTTATTACTGTACTAGATAAGGCATGTCCCAACATGTGGCCATTTGGTTAAAAAAAAAAAAAAAAAAGAAAAAAACTAATTAATGGTAACAAGTAAGTATGGCCCTGTTAGTTGATGATGATCTTTATGTACATGCCTGTTAGGATTGCTGTTCAGGAACGCATAAAGATTTTTCCTATTGAAATTGAAATTTCAAGTAGTTAAACATGATAAGTAGTATTTTTGGTTTGTTTGTGTTTTTTTGGTGCTGGGGATGGAACCCAGGGCCTTGTGCATTAAAGGTAAGAGCTGTACCACTGAGCCACATCCCCAGCCTAGGAGTGTGTCCTAAAAGGGATATATTTCACTTGTAAAGTCTCCTGAGAATGGTACATTTTGGAAAAAGTTTACTCAATACTATACTTTCGGCTTTCATTAATTGAACATTTGAATTCATTTTAATGTCTCATTTTCTTGTTACTGAAGTAAAACATCACTAGGAGAGCATCATGTTAGAAAACTGACCTGTCTTTTTTCCCCCAATACAGAAGCTCCACCATGAGGCGAGGTGGATGGAGGAAGCGAGCTGAAAATGACTGGGAAAAATGGGTGTGTTTTGAAGAATAAAAATAATTGTATCAGAATAGCTAGTTGTTTCTCATTTTTCTTTTAGTTTATGATGTGGTTTAAGACATAAATGGTAAATTCATATACCAACAGTGATTTTTCACAGTGCATTGAAAACCTTGCAGTATTAATGAACCTAAACCCTTAAACTTTACTCAGGAATTTTATCTGGAGGAAGTAAATATTCTGCATACAGAAATTTAATGTATGATGACTTTATTTCAGTATTGCTAACAATAACTCTTAGGAAAACACATAAATATCCAAAAACAGGAGATAAGTGATCTTACTTTTGTAAAACCTTTATGATCTGAAGCATAAAAGTAAGCTTTGAAAATAACACCCCAAAATGTTAATGAAGTTGTACTGATTTTAATACTTTTTATATCTTATGTTTTCTAAAACATTTTTTACTGTGAGTATATACTATTTTAACCGGCAAAAATGATGAAGTCATTTCCATTTTGGAAAAAAATACTTCTAGACATCTGTAGCTTCAGAGTAAAGACCTACTAGTTCAAAATGCTCATGCTTAATTACTTTGAGGCTCAGGAAAAAAAGTAAGGCTGAATTCATAAATCTACCAAAGGTGTTTGATGATTATTTTATATTCTTTCTGAAGTTGAAGTTACCTAATGAAAACTAGTGCTACTATCAGATAGACTGATTAGATCCAGAATGTAGCCACTGATCGTTCGTTGTAGCCCTGCCCCATGTATAGAGGACCGCTGGTTTGTTAGATGGCTTCCTTTAGCTTCCTGTGTGGAAGAGAGGAAGCCAGATTAGAACGTGCGCTTAGACCTCTTGTTACATTTCTGGTTGGTTTAAACGTTGGTGTAACTTGATTATGTAAGAGGAGTATGTTGTGATACTAATTTTTTATGATTGACTTAGCTTTTTCCTCTTTGAAAGTAACTTAATAATGTAATAAAATTATTGAGAATTGAGTTGACAGAGGTAAAAGTCTTGTTTGTCTATGTGTTTTATTGTCTTGCCTAGTTTGTGGCTCATGTAGAGATCAATTTTATTTTGGCCACTAGCACAGAATAAGGTCCTTTTATTTATTTTTAAAAGGCAAGTTTCTTTTTTAAAAAACAGAGTGAGGAGAACATGGAACTTTCGTGATTGGTTTGCCTCTTCTTTAATTCTAGGGTGGGTATATGGCTGCCAAGGTCCAGAAACTGGAGGAACAGTTCCGATCAGATGCTGCCCTGCAGAAGGACGGGACTTCGTCCACAATTTTTAGTGGAGTTGCCATCTATGTTAATGGATATACAGGTTGAGTACTGTTTTACTTTTGAGGTACCCTGTTTTGGCATGCACTGTTTTAGGACTGAGAGTGATTTGTTTTAAGCTTCTGCTTTCAGTTATTTGCCATGTGTATAATATTTAAAAATCGAAAATCACACCCTTGCTTAGATACTCCTCCACTCTTCCTCCCATCCTGCCTTCGGTTTTTAATTAAAGAATGTAGCTTAAAAAGTTAAAATGAGTTTAAAGACAAAACCAGTAGAGGTCTTATTTTAAGTAGCTGATTAGAAGGTCATTGCACATGGGTGGGCTTGAAAATAGCTGCACTGAGGGGCATTTGGTGAGGGCCATTTTCTTCGGAAATCTCCAGCTGTACCTGTCCGTCCCTCCTGGGTGGGTGGAGTAGATGCATTCCATTTCCCAGAGAAGAGTCTGGAGAATGGTTTAAATCTAGCTGCTGGCATTCTGATTACTAAGGGGAAAGGAAAGAGCCAGAATTCTCACAGTTTAGGAGGTAGAATTTCATTTTTTTTCTCCTGTTCATTCTTCATCTGTTGCCCTACCCACTACACCTGTTGTCACTGAATCCGTTATCTAGAAGAGATTAGGTAGTCTGCTTTTTTGAGTAGGGGAAGAAATCTAGGAATTCTAGTTTGCCTCTTAAACAGTTCAATCATGAACTTTGTTTTAAGATTTATCTACACACCCACCTTGGGAGGTGCCCAGGGCTTCTATTTCATGAGTTTCTATTGATTTTATTGGCACCAAGCAGTGTATTTCTGGGCTTCCAAATAACCAGCTTAGATTTATCTTTTTCTGATCTGTAAATTCAGTGACCAATTGACTATTGATATTGGATTTTACTCCTAAAGTGTTTTTATTTTACCTCTTGGCGGGGTTTATGATCATTGTAGTAATTTTTTTTTTTTTTTAAGTGAATGACTACATATTTGTGTTAGTCTGTTACATTATTTTTCCTCTTATTTCCCAGCTGGCTGTTACCTGCTTATCCTTAAGGTCTCTGTGTGTACATCATTTCCCCCTGGTTGTCTGATTGTCTTCCTGCTGGTTTAGGTGTTTTAGGTGTTCACATGTGTTTTGTTAGCCATTTACCCATTAAAGGTTATCTGGAGTATTTCTTGTGTTTCACTATAAACATTTGCATACCAGTTTTTGTGTGAGTATAAGAGTGCAAATAAATACTAGGTCACTTGGTAATTTTTTTAAGAATCTGACAAATTTTCCTAAAGTGGCTCTATTTTACAGTCCCAGTAATAGGGTGGTATATTCCACTCTCTTAGTATCCTGGGCAGTATTTATTTATTTATTTATCTTTAATAAAGATTTTACAAGGGGTACAGATAAAGAAGTGTGGGGGAGGGGTGGGAGCACTCATTCCTGTCCAGGCCAGCTACCATCCAGGAACCTCAGCTGTCTGGAGCTCTCCAAGCTGTGTAATTGAAGTTGTTATGGAAGCTCCATGCTTGGGCATGAATGCTAATAGACTCGGTGGGGAAACTTCTTCGAGTTCTTCGTGGCCTGTTTAAGAAGCATTCTTGTCTCTGGGGTCTGGAAGAGGACCCCTCTGGAATGAGGAGGGTCTTCTGACCCACTACTGGATGAGGGTATGTCAGACAGTTTCTTTGTGATTGCCAGCATTTAGTGGTTTTTGTTTTTTTTGTGTGGGTACCAGGGGGTCGACCTCAGGACCTCACGCGCCAACAGGCACCCGTGCCGCTGAGCGATATCACCGGCCCCTTTTTCGTATGTGGGATCCGGGAGTCGAACTTGGGCCCTCGCGCTTGCAAGGCAGGCGCTTACGCCGCTGAGCCATCTCACCGGCCCAGCATTTAGTGTTTTTTATTTTATCCATTTTAGTAAGTGTGTAGTGGCATCTCATTGTGGGTTCAGTTAACATTCCAGTTGCCATACATCCTCAACCAGCATTTGGTAAGGCCAGGCCTTTATTTTTTTGTTCAGGTATTTTAATATATGTATTGTGTTATCTCAGTGTGGCTTTAATTTGCATTTGCCTTTTGGCTAATAATTTTGAACAACCTTTCATGTTTTTATTTGCCATCTCTATCATCTTTAGTGAAATGTCTGTTTATTTTTTTTTGTCTATATTCTAGTGAGGTATTTGGTTTGTTTTTTTGTTCTTGTTTTTTTTTTTCCTTTCTTTTCTTTCGCTTCCTGGTTTGGAGAGTTCTTATAAACACTATTCTGGATTACTACTCCTTTGTCATATATGTGGTTTGCAAATACTGTATTTTGTTCTAGGGTATAGCTTGTCTTTTATCTTGACATGGTCTTTTGCAAAATAAAATTTAACTTGAACAAGGTGTAATTTGTTCATTTTCATTTTATGGATTGTGCTTTAATCTAAAAACATATTGCTTAGTGCTAGATCCCAAAAGTTTTGCCCTATATTATTTTTCCAAAAAGTTTATAGTTTTATTTTTATGACGTATTTTGAGGTTTGGTTTGGGGGTTTTCTTGGCCTATTAATGCCCACTTGCTCTAGGATCCTTTGTTGAAATGGCTATCCTTTCCCCTTGAATTATCTTTGTATGTTTGTGAAGAATCGTTTGAGCATCATTGGTCACACCTTGCCAGGACTCTAATAGTAAGTACATTAAACCTGTCAGTCAATTTTGGGACAATCGACAACTTTATATGTTGAGTTTTCTGTGAATCCTTTTCCCATTTTTTTCCTACTATAGTTGATTGAACAGATACATTGTAGATGATGCTTGTGTGTTTAGGAACTATGTTTGAAACATGATAATGATTAATAGAGAATGTGGATTTTGTGACAAATCTGAGGAAAATGGGTTAGAAGAGAGCAAACACCTGCCTATGGGAGTTGGAGTGAATCTTCCATGAAAGATTTGGAAGTTTTAGCTGGGTCCTGAATAAATAGGTGTTTTCTAAATGAAAATGGATAAAGGCATTCTAGTCCTAACCTGTATTTTTGTCCTCAAATGGTCAGTAAGTTTACTCTTTTCTAGATTTGTCTTTATGCTTTGAAAATCTGTGTTTCTGTTCTTTTGCTTCTGATGGAAAGTTTCTTCCCCCCCTCCTTCTGGGTACTGGTATTGGGTTCATCCATGAAGACTGAGATCAAATAAGATTTTACCTCCTTCCCTGAGCCAGACCATAATGCTTAAACATAGCATTGCTGGGCATGGTGGCACGTGCTTCTAATCCCAGAACTCTGGGAGCCTGAGGCAGGAGGATCCCACATTCAGGCCCATCCTGGGCAATTTAGCATCCTGGCAAGACCCTGTCTCAAGATAATAAAAAGGAAGGACTGGGGCTGTAACTCAGTGTGAATGGCCTGGGTTCAGCCCCCAGTACCAAATTAATTAATTTTGAAACCTGAATTTTGTCTCATATTGCCAAGTTTTGTTTATATATTAAGTTCTTTGGAGTCAGGAAGCCTATTTTATGTGGTAACCCCTTGCCAGACATGGATCAGGGCTTTAAATTTGCCGTTCCTTTTGCTTCCTCAGGACTTTACCATATAGATCGCTGCTAAATGTTACCTCCTCAAAGAGCCCCTCTTTGTCTTTATCTAAAATAGATGTACTTTGCCCTGTGGTTGCTCTCTAACCCCTAATCTAGCTTTATTTTTCTCTGCATTACCTTTATACCAGAACTGGTATTGTTATCTGACTTAGTATTTTCTCTCTGTCTAGGGAAAAATAAACTATGGAGCATAGACTTGAGTCTTCTTTGTTGCCGAATCCGGTTGCCTAGAAACTTACCAAGCACACTGTACATGCTTGGTAAGAATTAGTTAAGTGAGCAAATGAATAAAATGGTCTTGTATTTGTACATTAGAATGTTAAGTGTTTCCAGTTGTATGATAATTTAACTTAGTCTTCTCAGATATTTAGTTTTTAATAACAAATGGGCCACATTCTAGGCTTACAGAATTATAATGATCTCTAGGAGATAGGCCCTGGGTGCGTGTTTTTGTTTTTTTATTTGTTGTGTTTTTCTTTTTTGTGTGCAAGCTCCTTAGATGAGCCAGTGCTTTTTTTTTTTTTTTTTTTTAAGAGAAAATAGAACAAAATTTCAAAACAACATAATAGGGTAACAGTGGTTAATACATTGTATATTGTTATGTTACTCAGAGTACAAGATATGGGCATTCAACTGTCCAAACAATATTAGCACAAACCTTTCTTTTCAATAAACTAAAAGAAATTAGTAGTATGTCTATCTTAACTACGTTCTATATATTTTTTTTGTTCTGCTTTTCCCTTCCTTCTTTTCTCCATTCCCCCATCCCAGTTTCTTTTTCCTTTTGAACTGTTTCTTCCCGTTTTACAATATCTATTGTACATTTTGGATCTTATTTACTCTTTCAGCTTCTCACACTAGGGAGACAATACAATGTTTACACATGTGCGTCTGGTTTATTTCACATATGAGTATGGCCTTGAGTTGCATCCATTTACCTATAAAAGTCTCCAGTTTATCCTTCTTTATAGCTGAGTTGTACTCCATTGTATAAAAAGACCACATCTTTTTTACCCATTCCTTGGTTGATGGGCATTTGGGTTATTTCCAAGATCTAGCTATTACAAATTGTGCTGCTATAAACATGGGTGCACATATATCGCTGTGGTACGATGTTTTTAATCCTTCTGGGAAGATACCCAGAAGGGGAATAGTTGGGTCAAATGGGACCTCCAACCCTAGTTGTTTTTTTTTTGTTTTTGTTTTTGTTTTTTAATGTGGGCACCGGGAGTCGACCTCAGGACCTCACGACCTCACATTTGCCAGCAAGCGCCCATGCCACTGAGCGATATCACCGGCCCTTTTTTTTTTTCTTTATGTTTGTTCCAGGAGTCGAACTCAGGACCTTGCGCTTGCCGGGCAGGCGTTTATGCTGCTGAGCTATCTCACCAGCCCTAGTTTTTTGAGGAATTTCCACACTGATTTCCCTAGTGGTTGCACCAGTCTATACTCCCACCAACAGTGGAAAAAGGTTCCTTTTTCCCCACAGCCCTGCCAGCATTTGTTATTGGTTGATTTCTTGATGGTAGCCATTCTTTCTGGGGTGAGGCGGAATCTCAATGTTGTTTTAATTTGCATTTCTCAAATGACCAGTGATGTTGAACATTTTTTCATATATTTATTTGCTGTTTGTATTTCTTCATCTGAGAAGTGTGTATTCATCTCAGATGCCTATTTTTGGATTGGGTCTTTAAATTTGGGAGGTCTGATTTTTTTTTTGAGTTCTTTATATGTTCTTGATAGTAATCCTTTGAGGAACAGCTGGCAAACATTTTTTTCCCACATTGTGGGTTGTCTCTTCACTCTGTTGTGGTTTCTCTTGCTGTGCAAAAGTTTTTTAATGAGATCCTAGTTGTTCTTTGTGATAGTTCCTATGCAATTGGTGTTTTATTCATAAAGTCTTTGCCTACACCAGTGTCTTCAAGAGTTTTACCTTTTCTATCTTCCAGAAGATTTAATGTTTCTGTTTTAATATTTAAATCTTTGATCCATTTCAAATTTAGTTTAGTGCAGGGTGAAAGATACTGGTCTAGTTTTAATCTTCGGCATGCTCAGAGCAAGTTTTTCTAGCACCATTTATTAAAGAGGCTATCTTTCTTCCAGTGAATGTGTTTGGCACCTTTGTCAAAGATAAGGTGGCTTAGTATGTCTGGAGTTGTTTCTGCATCTTCTAATCTGTTCCACTGATCCTCAGGTCTTCTTTGTCAGTACCAGGCTGATTTCATCACAGTAGCTTTGTAGTACAATTTCAAGTCAGGGATTGTGATGCCCCCTGCCTTGCCTTTGTTGCCCAGAATTGCCTTTGCTATTCTAGGTCTCTTCTGGTTCCAAATGAATTTAAGGATTGTTTTCTCTAATTCTGTGAGATATGTTGTTGAAATTTTGATCGGAATTGCACTAAATTTAGATAACCATTTTGGAAGTATGAGCCAGTGCTTTAAATCTAGTAGTTAGTACACTCTTCTGTTGGGTGGAATTTGGGAGAGTTCTTACAGAAAAATGTGTTCTAGTTATTTTCTGCGGTTTTCAATATGTGGATAAGAAAACAGGTCTTAATTACTTTGGCACTATTGAAGTTTGTGAGAAGGGAGGAAGGTTCGCAAAATCAATTTGCAAAATGCAACAAAGATCATGAAAATATTTCTCAACACATGAATATGTCAATTTAGGAGAAGGGTCCTTTTAATTGCCAGATGTAACTTTTTGGAAACAGATGCCTCTCAGAAATAATAATTGTATAATACTTTTTGTGGGGGTACTAGGATTGAATCCAGGACTGCTGCACTGAGTTACATCCTCAGTCCCCCCTCACCCTCCTTTTGAGACAGGTTCTCGCTAAGTTGTCCAGGCTAGACAAGAAATAGCAATCCTCCTACCTTAGCCTGGTGCCTCAGCCACCCAAAGTGCTGGGATTACAAGCATGTGCCATCGTGCCTGGCCCAAAAATTATTTTCTATGGATATATACATATCTTTTTCTGTTTCCTGTGAGACTTACCTTATACATCAGAGATGTAGGAATTTAATGACTACATGGGAGAAAACTTAGTATGTTAATTTATGTTATCTCCTATAATTTTGCCAGTACCTGATGTGGCATATGCACTTGATGGATATTCAGAAATTTGTTCTCCAGGCTTTTGAAACTTCTGTTCAGTTTTACTTGGTTGGGTGTATTTGGCTTTTATTGACGGGGATAACTGAATTGGTAAATCTGAGGCATGTAGGGAGGAAAGGGAGGAAGCAGGGTTACTGGAGAAAGTTATGGGCCAAGTCTCTTCCTCATTAGTGACTTCGCTAAGGCTGTCTTTTCTTGTTAACAGGCTTGTGAGGCTCAAGTGAAATCATGAGTCCACAATGGGACCCAAGGAGGTATAGGCAGCTTACTTATTCCTGCTGTTTTTTTTTTTGTGTGTGTGGGTACCGGGGGTCGACCTCAGGACCTCGCACGCCAGCAGGCGCCCGTGCCGCTGAGCGATATCACCGGCCCCTTTTTCGTATGTGGGTTCCGGGAGTCGAACTCGGGCCCTTGCGCTTGCAAGGCAGGCACTTATGCCACTGAGCCATCTCACCGGCCCATTCCTACTGTTTATATAGCATAGTATAACCAGCGTTTATTCAAATTCTTTGTATATGGAGAATGAAATGGTGCACATAATGAATGTGTTCTGAAAAAAGAGGTAGCTAGGAACACTTTCCTATAAGGTTGTAAGTTTGTTTGTAACATTTTTTTTAACCAGATGAAGAAAAACTTCCTAAGCTGTGCCAGCACACATGAGAGTGGTCTTTCTGTGGCTGTTGTGTATTACACAGTGACACTTGCTGCAGTAGAATTGGAGAGCTACTTGGAAAGCTTTAAATGTGGCCTAAATTGTGGTCCTTTTCATGGTATAAGCCTGTGCCTTTTACCTTGACTGTGCTTATAATTGTTTGTTACTTATGGTTGGCTTTAGTTAATCCTGAAATTCAGTGCTGGCAACAGAATGTTCTCAAGAAGTGTTCTGTTAAATAAAACTGACAGTAGGAGTATTGTGGGGTATTATTTAAACTTCAATTCAGAAGACACTTCAGTACCCTAGAATGCCTTCATTTTCGTGAGGTACACTTAGTATCATTTTGCGTAAGTAGTGCTGCTAGTTTGAATTTTTAGCATGTCAGAAATCCTTTCATTGCAGTGGTGATGGTTCTTTAAACTCAATGCTTTATTCTTGTTAGTACTGTGCTACTAGCTAACGTTTTACTACAGAAAATTACCTGTCTGCATTGCCCTTCCCCCAATAATTTGCCTTAGAAAGGAGGTGCATTATTTAAGGTAATGATGACAAAGAATGAGGAGGAAAAAACAAGTCTGACATCTCAAAACCTGATGTAGGTTTTCTTCTGTATTTCCTTCTAGGAATTATAGTTTAGTTTTTTTAATGTTTAAGTCTTGGATTTATTTCGAGTTAATTTTTGTGCATGGTATAAGATTAAGGTCCAGTGTTATCTTTTTTTTGTATTTGGCTATCCAGCAAATGTGTAAATACACATGGCATTTTTCCTATTGATTTTTCTCTGTTCAGGCTAGATTTCCCCCCCCCCGAGACAGTGTCTCTGTGTAGTTCAGGCTGGCGTTGAGTTCACTGTGTAGCCCAGGCTGACCTGTAACTCGCAGTGATCCTCCTGCGTTAGCCTCCCGAGCACTGGGATTACAGGCGTGCACCACCACACCTGGCTCAAACTAGATTTTGTAGAGTATTTGTAGATAATACTGCACAAAATCTACATTGGAACTGTGAATTATGACATATTCGAACCTTATATGATGAAAACGTATCATTTATACCTAAATTAATTCCTCTTCTTCCTCTTCTCATCAGTTCAGGACATGCAAAGCAGTTGGTGACAGTCGTACCAGAGCCTTCACAAACAACCTGGGCACTAAAGTCACATGGGAGGCTTAGTTATGAAGTAGCTATCCAGAGATCTAAGGAAGGGGTGGTTTCGGGTGCGTATGTGCGCTTGTGTGCATGTTAAGAGCGCTGAAATGATTCTCAGAACTGATGGTGCTGAGACTGTTGTTGAATTCTAATATTGGAAACATCAGTTGTAAGAGTTAAGCATGATAAAGGATATAAATAGCTAATAGGTGTGGGCTCCAAATTAATGTTAATATTTTTCCCTCAATTCCTTTTACCTGGCTATAGTTCTAAAACACTTAATAATAACAACTTTATTTTACTAAACAGTAAGTCCCTGACTTATGAATATTCATAGATGCGAACAAAGCTCGTGTGTCTGGTGGACATTGTCACATTTGTGCTGCTGTGTGCTTACTGTACAGTGTGATAGAGTACAGCAGTGCAGTGCTCAGAACCCACGGTGTCCGGAAGCAAGAGAAAAAGTGGTGAAGGGAGGTTTGGTTTTTTAATGCTTTGAATTGCATATTTGTGTCAAAGGTGTATAAGACTCACTTTGTTGGACTTACAAATGTTCTCCTAGAATGGAACTTGTTAGTTGGGGACTTATTAGTACAAAGAAGTATATGTCTGCCAGGTGTGGTGGTGCACACTTGTAATTGCAGCAGTTGGGAGGCTGAGGCAGGAGGATTGCCTTGAATTTGAGGCCAGACTGGGTACATAGTGAGTTTAAGACTAGCCTGAACTGTGTAACAAGACCCTGTCTCAAAAAGAACAAATATATGTTTGGAATAAAATTGACATATATTGGTGCTGTTAGAATGGACACGCCAGTAAGTCTCCACTGATTATAGGAAAGCATATTTTCAAGTTTTATTGTCATTTTGTGTAAAAATTTACCTTTGCTTTTTTGTTTAGTAAAAAATTAGTGGGTTAGGGATTGAACCCATGACCTTCACACTGAACTACATCCACAACTCTTTGTTTTTGGTGACAGTGTCTTGCTATGTCACCAAGTTGTCCAGGCTAGGCTTGAATTTGCAATCTTCTTGCCTCAACCTGGGGTTACAGGTGTGAGCCACCCCATGCCTGGCTAGTAAATTCTTGAGAGCACTTTATACCACAGATACGCTGTGTATTGTATCTTTTCGGCTTTTTGAAACAGTCCCACTGTAGTCTGGGCTGGCCTTGAACTCAAGATCCTCCTGTCTCAGCCTCTTGAGTGCTGGGATTATAGGCCTGTGCCACTGTGTCCAGCTTAAATCATATTTTGTTAAATATAATGGCTTAAGGAAACTGAAAATTAATCCTACATTTCTAGATAGATTATTTAGAATTATTGCTAATAAAAACAAGGAAAAAATGAAGAAAAAAGAAATAGAATTACTATTAGTAAAAGTCACAAAACTACATAGTGGGTGCAATACTTTGTCATAGAGGGGATTTTCTGAACATCTTGCATATGTATTTCAAACCACCACCGCCTAGCCTCAGTGGTGAAATTGAGGAAAAGAGTAGGTTAGGTATGCTGTTTCTTCAGATGTCCTCTCTCTTTTGTGCTGGTATTCTAATGAACAGTTTGGGAGCTGACATAGGTTGTTGGGGATAGCAACACACATAAGGAAATGGAAATGTGCAATGCATACTTGCATGTATAATGGAAGAGTTGATACTGTTGTGTGTTGAATAATGGAAAAGGAAATCCTCTTTAAATCTTCCCCTTCCACCCATGATAACTGGTAGCATATATAGTGGCATGTAGAACTTTCATTACAAACTAAATTGAACAGGGAGAAACACACATCTTGATTTATGCTGGATGTGGTGCCGCAAGTTTATAATCCTAGTCTGCATGCAGCCTTAGTGGTTGAGATGCTGAGGCAAGAGGATCACATGTTCAGGGCCAACCTGGACTAGGTAGTGAGACCCTATCCCAAAAAACAACAAAAATTGCTTTAACTATATCATCAAGTTGACTCTCCCTCTCCCCACATCCCCGCAGGACTAGGGATTGAACCCAGGGCCTTCACTCTGAGCTACATCCCCAGCCCTCTTTTTTTTTTTTTTTTTTTAATTTTGAGACAGGGTCTCACAAAGTCACTAAGTTGCCCAGGCTGGGCTCAAACTTGCAGTCTTCCTGCCTCAGTTTCCCAGAGTGCTGGGAGTATACTCAATGGGCCACCAGTTTTAATGTGTTGTAGAATTAGTTTGGTGATATGTATCAGTCAGTGCTTACTAGAGAAACAGATTTAATACAGGATATACAAATATATAAGAATTTACAAGATTGGCTTACAGTGGCCGCCCACAGAGTCGGGTGTGGGAGTACAGAAGATCTGTCTGCGCACTGGGGATCCGAAGGGTCCAGTTGAGGGCCTGTACTCACTGTAGTGTCCTGTGCGAGCCGAAGGGTCTGCGCCCCAAGGTTGAAGGGTCAGTGCTGGAAGCCAGATGACGTCCAAGGTGAAGAAGACTGGAGCTCCTCCGAAGAAACAGAAGAGAGCCGTCCTTCTTTGTTTTCCTTTTATACCATTCTGCTGACAGTCCTCTCTAGGGTGGGTCTCCCACACCCAGAACTATGCTGAGCCAGTCTAGTTGGGTGTTTCTCACTCAAGTTGACGCAATCAGTTAACTGTCATGAGACAGTAGGTTTTTGTGATGGTGTTTGTTGTAGTGCAACCTACTGTACTTGTGATGGAATATAAAGTAATAAAGAATTTGGGAGTGAAAGAGATGCATAATGATTTAGGTTTAAAAGGAACCTGAGTGGTCAGAAGTTTTTTTCCTATTTATCCCACTTTTTTACATTAAAGCACAAAGGTAGTAGAAGACCTCTTAATGACACCTAGCTATTATGGCACAGTTGGAATCCAAGACTTTGGTCTATAGCTCACTGTGTTTTCCCTTAAACCTCATCTTTTATATTGGCTATAGTAAAGAGAATAATTGCTATTAAGTACTGTCTTATATTTTAATTTGAATTTTGTGGCACATGTACAAATCATTTTAGTTTATTGGACAGTCAAAATATATGGCTGTTGCCCTGCCTTTTTAGTTGTTGCTTCTATATACAAACATGCATACATGTTTTTTCCTCATTTACATTTCCTACTTTAGTTCCTTTTAGTTCCTTTATCCAGAAAATTACATGTGATAAGATCTGTTTTGCTTTTTTAACAAACTTAAATGTTCTTCAGGTCTCATGTGCTAGAGATAATGATTTTAGGGCATACAGTTGTATAGCAGCTTGCAGAAGGGACTTTTAAGTTTCATCTAGTCTAGCTTCTCATTTTGCAAATGGGAAAACAGGCTAAGTGAAGTGAACAGGTTGCTTAGGTTGGCATGGGTTTTCAGTGTTCGTCTAACCTGAAAATGAGGCCTCTCAGTCCAGGGTTGCACCCTGTTACGGTTGATGAAGGACAGAGGATGTAGCTTAGTGGTAGAGCTCTCTCCTGCTATGCATGAGGCCCTGGGCTTGATCCCAAGCACTGCAAAAAAAAAAAGATTACAATTTTAAAAAGGCTGATCTACTGTGAGTTTCTTGAGTCACAAACCTGGTTCTTAATTGTGGGTCTTCTACTAGCTTTGTGACTTGGAAAGTTAACTGAATTTCTCCAATTGTTGATTTGTTTTTCTATAAAATGAGAAAAATATTCCTTTGTAGGATAGTGTTGAGGATCAGAGAAAGTAAATGTAGACTGGAGGGTTGAAGACATTTAGATGTTTCCAGGCCGTTTTTCTTTTTCTTTTTCTTTTTCTTTTTCTTTTTAGATTCCTGGCCTTTACCATATGCAGAGAATATAGCAATGCACATTGATTTGAAAAGCGTTCCACTGTTCTGTAAACATAAGTATTATATTGTAGAATTAATATTCCTAAAATTGATGGTATTTATTTAAAAAACTTAACGAATAATAATCGGTTGTTTTAAAATTTAGTAGAATATTAAAGAAATAATTCTGTTGGGTGCAAGTCCCTTGAAAACTCTTTATTAGAACCACTGCTGTTTTTTCTTCTGGTGAAGTCACCTGTGGAGCCGCAGAGATGCTTGGTTTATTTAAAGGGTCCTCACTAAATTGTTAGTGGTGATCTGTGAGTAACGATTTTGTTTGTTGAGTATTTTTGTTTTATACCCTAATTTATTTAAAAGTAGTACATTCAAGGAGGATGGATAACCAAGGGGAGGGCTGTTCATTGTATTTGGTAACTGCAGATATTCCTCATTTAATGACCTGCCTGTTTAACGACCGTTCAGATTTAGGACCTGCCCCATAGACTTCGACCTGCCTTTTTTTGTGTGTGGGTACCGGGGGGTCGACCTCAGGACCTCGCGCACCGGCAGGTGCCCACGCTGCTGAGCAATATCACTGGTCCTTTTTTCGTATGTGGGTACTGGGAGTTGAACTCGGGCCCTCGCGCTTGCCAGGCAGGCGCTTACACTGCTGAGCCATCTCACCGGCCCTTTCTTTTTTTATATAGTTCTGTGCATTGTGTTTATAGAGCCTCACTGTCCTTTTGTACAGTACACTTGTTAATATAGTACGTAATTTTTGCTGATTACACTGTACTGTACAGTACTGTAGTTTTAGGTTCTGTTATACATTACGGTACTGCATGTAAGAATTATGCAAATAAAAGCAAAGTCATCAAGTTGGCATTTCCTTTAACCATTTTTTTGTTCTGAATATTGTAATGTACATACTATAATTCCCCACTTAGTGACCAGTTCATTTAATGACCTGGTCACAAAGGCATGTGTTCAAGGGGGAAATTTGACAGTAAATAAGTAAACAAATAGAGAAGGTAACTTCAGATTACCAGTGTTATAAAAATTAACTGGTATGGTAGATTGCAGGAATGGGGTCATACTACAGGCAATGTGTCTTACAGGTTTTTGTTTTTGTTTTTAAATTTTATTTATTTATTTATTTATTTATTTATTTATTTATTTATTTATTTATTTATTTGTGAGTACCGGGGTTTGAACTCAGGACCTCGCGCGCCAGCAGGTGCCCATGCCGCTGAGCGATATCACTGGCCCTTTTTTCATATGTGGGTACTGGGAGTCAAACTCAGGACCTTGCGCTTGCCAGGCTGGCACTTATGCCGCTGAGCCATCTCACCGGCCCGTATCATACAGTTTTAATGTCGTGTAAATTTTGTGGTGTTGCCTATCTCCCAAACATTTTTTCCTAAACCCCACATTTGCTGAATTGTTAAATGTAAAACATGAGTTCGTTATGTATTTATGTACTTTTGAACTTATATATGTTTTATCATTGAGGACATAGAATCAAAAGGAAATACTATTTAGAAATTTTTAAAAAATCAAATAAGGGAGTCACGAACTACTATGCATGTCAGGCATTTGTATGCCAGGCTGTTGAGCTGATAGAATGGCTCCTAGTTGCTATCCATGGTGCATTATTGGCAGTTCTGGTTTTGTTAGAAACACAAGGCCAGCATATGCCAGCCTTTGTATCTTAACATTTTATATTTTTCTTAGGGTCTAGGGCAAGCACCTCAAGTCATAGGCATTACTTGAAAGGAGTTCTGATGTTCACAGTTTATAATAACAGCAGTTTTTATATTGAATGTTTCCTATATGTCGGATGTATTTCATCATTGCAGTTTTATCTGTTTATTTATGAAGAAAGAGGAGAGAGTCTGAAGGAGTTGAGTAATTTGTCCACAGTCACAGCTAAAGGTTGTTAAAGCCAAGATTAAACCCAGGTCAGTGTGACATAATAGTTTATGTGATCTTACCTTTTAACTAGATTGGTTTTCATGGGCTACTTCACACTGAAGAATTTGCAAGAGCTTTTAAACTTGAACTTCAAAGAAGTTCCGCTCAGCTTCGCCCAGTGGAGTCCTTCATTGTCCAGCGAACTCTCCAGATTTTCCAGTTCCAGATTTCTAGAGTAATTAGATTTCAGAGAGCAATAGTAGAAGGAAGAGTACTTTATGACGATGTCTATGCTGCTAGTATGTTCCTGACATATGTTTTGAGCAAATAGATGGGACACCAAGCCATTTTCTATTTAAATCATTTAATAGAATTAGACTTAATTTAAGACAGCCATAGATTAACTTACAAAGTAATGGTTTAGATTTTTGTGTTCTTTATTGGATTTGGTATCCCTGTTAATGCACAGTGATCTACCCTTTAATTTGGTACTAAATATAAATTCTTGCCTTCTAGCTGTTCAATTTCTATTTTACATTAAATCAGTATAATTATAATGGTTCGTAGTTGCTATTCATAATGCATTATTGGCAGTTCTGGTTTTGTTAGAAAGACAAGGCCAGCATATGCCTTATCATTAATCATTATTTTGGTTTTTTTGACCCTTAACCTCTAAAATTCTCCCATTATGAATTTTGAATTTATTTTTTCCAAAATTTTTTCTTTGGTTCTCTATTACATCAGTCCAATTTGGTGGCCACTAGTCACATGAAGCACTGGAAATGTAGTTAGCTTAATTGATATATGTTTTAAATAGAAAGTGTTATTCAGCCTAGTGTTCTATTTTCTTGGGTTCTGGAGACTTAATATAAGAAATGTAAAATCTCAAATTTAATATTGATCACATTTCAAAATAATATTTATGTGGCTTCTATTGTGACTCACATTGTACTTCTGTTGGACAATGTTACTGTGTAGCATCATAATGTCAAGTGAATTCTGCGCTGCAAGAATTCACCAAGAATTACACAAACCTGGCATATCTGTACGTGGTGTTTTTACTTCTTCTAAAGACTCGAACTCACCTAGACAGTTCTCATAATAAAATTGTTTATTTAAACCCTTGTACCTGTATCACATGGGCTTAAGGAAAATCTGTTGCCAAATAACAAAGTAAATACAAAAGGCTCTTGTGAAAACTTCCCCGAGTACGGTTCTTTTTAAGGGAGTGTTATTTATAGTATTCATTAGGTTGATAGGTGAAAGAAGCTAGAAGTGTTTGAAAATAATTAGTGTGGTGCTAGCAGTGTAAGTCATGCCATAGTGAATCGCTTTTTTTTTTATGGGAAAGCATAACATTCATTCTTTATAACATTCCTTTAACTGTTTCAGATACTATAGATGTTTAAGATGTTTTGTATAGTTTATTAAGAATAAATTAAGGAATGGCATTTATTAGTCTATATAAATTTGGTATTAGTTTTGGTGAATGTCTTTGGCATCGAGCACTTTCACATTGGAGAACTGGATGAGATTAACTATCTAACTTCTAAAATATTTTCTTAAATGAAAATTAAAATTAAGCTTTATAAGAGCAGGCTATTAATAAAATGCAGTAAGTCAACTTATACAGTAAGTATGAGTCATTTATCTGACTACTTTTGTATTATTCTGAAGGAGTTAAAGGATTTAAATCTGGAAAGTAAACCATAAGTGAGTTTATGGTTAATTTTTTAAAACATGAGATATCAATATCAAGGACATATTCCGCATGAGGTAAAACATTTAAAAATATTTATTCTTAATGTATTTGATTTATTACTTGAGGTCCATATTTGCACTGTGTGGTGTCTCCTGGCAGTAGATGTTTTTGTGTTGATTGACTGTGCCAGCCAGGAGGAAAGGATATGCTACACTTTGTGATTTGCCTCACAACTTTATTCAGTGGCAGCAAAGCCAAGAGAAAGTGAAACAGTGATGTTCTTAAGTTCACCTATTAAGGACCTAGTATTCTACTTTCCTGTATATAAAACTCAATATATTTGTATAATAATTTTGCAGATCCTTCTGCTGAGGAATTGAGAAAGCTAATGATGTTGCATGGAGGCCAGTATCATGTGTATTACTCCAGATCCAAAACAACACACATTATTGCCACAAATCTTCCTACTGCCAAAATCAAAGAATTAAAGGGGGAAAAAGTAATTCGACCAGAATGGATTGTGGAAAGGTAAGTTTAACTTTAGATTAAATTTAATTTAAATTAGAAAGTTTTTAAAAATTGAAATACTTTTCTGTTATATACTTACCTAATTGATAGAGTTCCCCTGGATTTTAGGGGTGGTATTTGATATTGGTGAACGTTTAGAATTGGATGTCTTATAATAGCTTCTGCCTTTTTAAAGTTCATATCTTCAGATGGCTTGTGTCTTACCACTCTGATACATACATCATCTTAATAGATGCAGAAAATCATGTGACAAATTCCAATACCCTTTGATGATGAAAACACTTAAGCTAATGAAGGGCATGTGTACGAACCTAGATCTAACATCACACTTAATGTAAAAATAGTGTAAATTATTCATTACTCTTATTGTTTTGTTTTTTTTGTCCTATATTTTTCATTTTAGTTTTCCCACATTTAGTAGATCTTACATGAATTATAAAAATTGAGAACCTCATTGAGTTTCCTTAATACTGAAAAACACTCACTATGTGAGTGGAATTTGAGAAAGTACTCATAGTTCTCTGTTAACAGTTAACAAAGGAAGCGGTGATAAATATTAGTCATGAAGATTAAATATTGATGAGCTCAGCTGGTGCTTGACATTTCTTTCATTGTTCTGTATGGTCTTGGTTTCATTTCCTCTCCTGTAAGATTGTTGGCCACTAGTTTATAAAAATTTTTTTTTTTCATGAGTAGACTGTCTTATTCTTAAGTGCTTTAGTAAGACCACTATTTACTAGAACCACTAAAAACAGGGAGGAGGAGTAAGCCAGGAAAACAGATGGCCTGTTGTTGATGATACATTTCTATTTCTAAGAGCACTGATTTTCCTTGAAGCTCATTTTCATCAAGTGTGGAATTCTAAATTGGTGTTGCTGTTCTGTTTCAGCATCAAAGCTGGACGACTCTTATCCTACATTCCATATCAGTTGTACACCAAGCAGTCTCGCGCACAGAAAAGTCTCAACTTTAATCCCGTACGCAAGCCTGAGGATCCTGTGCCAGGCCCAAGTAATGTAGCCACACAGCTCAACAACAAGATGTAAGTTCTTCTGGTTTGGAAAAATGACAGAGTAGTGTTTAGCAGTGAGTATGGCCCCTGCTCTGCTGAAGACAGAAACAAATAATAAACACGTTGAAATATTTGTATGTGTCCTCCATAAAAATTAACTATTTTTATGATGAAATTTCATAAGTGCAGTGTTAAGCAAGTTTTACGATCATACCAGATTCTGATGTTAAGTTAATGGATCTTATATGTGCAGTTTTTTTCACGGATTGTCACAGGAGTAATTATTTCCCTACAAGCGACTTACTGTGCAGTGTTGCTTTCTCAAAAACTGCTTTAACTACACCGGCTGTGCTTTTGTTGTGTGCTATTGCATGCAAATACAATTAAAGAAAATTTTACAGTTTTAATTTATTTTGAAAAATTAAAAATTCTTAAATTATGTAAATATTTTATACCAGTGGAAGTTTAGTTGATGATCCTTAGGTATAGAATTGGGTGTAAGTCTAGCTTTTATTACACATAGCCGGTTTTTTAAAAATATATTGATTTAAGGTCTAATTGCAATAATACTGGGTAAATTGGTATCACAATTAATTGGCGTGTTGCTTTAACTTGTATATGGTTCATTATCATTAGCCTTCTTATTAAATTGCTTGCTTTGGGAATTGTATATATTTTTTCTAAAAGATCAGGAGTCTAATGAACCTGGGAGGATCCAGTATCACTAACTGCTGTAATTGTGTTGTTGTGAATTGTTATTTTAACATGTATTCCTTTCTAAGCTTATTCAGATGTTTTTCGTGTTACGTTTAAACTTTTAATTTTTTAAATACTGTCAAAGAACATCTCAAGTAGTATAAAATCTATCCACAGAATATAAAATTTCTTTTTCATTACACTAAAAAAATAGAAAAATAGATTTTTTTTTTTTTCAAATTTTTTTTTTTTTTTTTTTTTTTTTTTTTTTTGTGGGTACCGGGGGGTCAACCTCAGGACCTCGCCCGTGCCGCTGAGCGATATCACCGGCCCTTTTTTTGTATGTGGGATCTGGGAGTTGAACTCGGACCCTCGCACTTGCCAGGCAGGCGCGTACGCTGCTGAGCCATCTCACTGGCCCCATATTTCTTCTTTGTTGACAATTTTAGGAAGAATTTACTACTGAGTTTTCCTTCTTTAATTATTTACACCGTTGCTTAGTAGACATATACCTACCAGTGATAGCTCCAATACAGCCACTTTGCAGATGTTCATTTGTCTGCAAAACTAGTACAGAAAAAAAAAGTATACTTGCCAGTATATGCATCTCTGTTGCACATGTTGCTTTTATTCATGTAAAGAATTTCAGTGTTGACACAGAAAACTACATGTAAGACTTCCTGACTTAACACTTTCATTATTTTCTGTAACAAAAAGGGGGTGTGTTCAATACATTTTTATAAATTTCTCTGAAGTGTTTGTATGTGACTTTTCACTTCCTTGCTTTCTCTTCATCTTAAGGGGCAAGCTTTCACTGACGGGACAGATTAGGTTTTCTTTCCTTCCTATTTTAGTCATGTCCAGTTGTCTTTTTTTCCTTTCACTGGCCCGATCATCTGTGAGTATTGGACCCACTCAGAATTGGCCGTCATGTACCATGAAACAGTTAGCCAGAGGCCCCGCCTACCCAGAAACGGGTGCTAGTGCTTCACATCTGACCGTGTGACTTTTCCGCGTAGTTAAATCAGTGTTACTAATAAACGAAGTTAGTGTTAGGGTAAGGGACTTGAGACAAACCTGGCACTGCTGTGGTGGTCTCACCTGTGTCCTGGTACTGTATATGTATGGCACATATTCATCTGGAGCCTACCCTGTAATTGGGTTAATACTGTGGAATTTTGTTTTTTTTTAATTTTTGTTTTGTACTGTGAATTGAACCCTGGGAGCATTGACTTATGTCCCTATGTCCTCCCCTTTACTTTGACATGGGATTTTTTCAAAATTGCCCACTCCCAACTCCACCTTGTGATCCTCCTGCTTCAGCCTCCTGAGTTGCTGGGGTTACAGGCACTCAGAACCGCCACGCCCTGCTGCACAGCTGCCGTGGACATTTCTAAGTAGGATGAATCACTGCTCTGTAATCCAGGTTTTTGCCTTCATTACTTACATGATTTTTATGAGTTCAAGTGAATTTTGTTTATATTATAGAGCATTAGTAAACAAACACCTCCAGGAGCCAGGATGTAAATTTTAACACAACATTCGTCATAGGTGCTGCATTTATAAACCTCTCATCAGGGAACTTGGTCCAGATTGCCTTTGGACCACCCTGACATCTAAATATGCTTTTCTTGAAAATGAAATGCCATGTCTGTGCTGATACGGCAAACAACCTTGTTTTTCTTGATGAAAATTTTATTAAATTACACCCACACAGTTACCTGGACATAAAGTTATTTTGTCATTTTTATGAAAGTTAATTTAGTAAATATTTACTGATTATATAGTAAATGCCTACCTAACACTATGCTTTGGAACTGGATGTTAGAGTTTGTAGGTTGTGATTAATTTGTGGAAAAAGTAATTGAAAAGTTACCTTGCTGCTTTGGTTTGGACAAGAATTAGCTTTTTTTGAAACAAAAAAAGACTGAGTTTGTAGTTGAACTTTTTAGGGTTTTGGGGGGAGCAGTACTGGGGGTCAAGTTCAGGGACTCATGTGTGCTAAACAAGGGCCGTGCTACTGGGCTCTACCCCCTGGCCTTAACTTTTCAGTTGTTAAGCATCAAATGCCCAAGTTGTATATCACTAGGAAAATGTTTAAATGAAAAATTGTTTCTTCTTTAAAGCCAGGCGTTATTAACTTAAATTGTTTCCTACTGTAGAAATCACATAATTAAGAAGATTGAGACAGAAAATGAAGTCAGAGTCAATGGAATGAACAGTTGGAGTGAAGAAGATGCAAATAATGATTGTAGTTTTGCGGACCTGGAGCGCACCCTTCCGGGGAGGAGGCGGAGTGGGCTTCCGCCTCCCAGAGGCCACACTGCCCTATTTAACGGGCGCGCTCCTAGCTCTAATGGTGCCTTAAAGACACAGGATCACTTGGTGCCCACAGGCAACAGTGTTGCCAGCAGGCTTTCTCCAGACCCTACCCAGGTGGAGGGAAAGGTGGGGAAGAGCGACGCTGACTTCAGAGACTGCATGCTGCGGCAGTTGCAGCAGAGCACCGGGGGCGCAGAGACTGTGCGGGGTCCACACAGGACTCACGCGCTCCTGCCGCCTTTGCACAGTGACGCCAAAATCAACGGTGCTCACCACTGCACGGTTCGGGGGCCTTCAAGCACGAAAAGCACTTCCCCGCTACCCGCTCTCAGTAAGGCGGCGCCTCCAGTGCCACTCAAACCTCCAGACTCCAGCTTCATTGCAGACTTCTACTCTCATTCAAGACTGCACCACATATCAGCGTGGAAGTGCGAACTGACTGAGTTTGTCAGTGCCCTCCAAAGACAAAGTAGTGGTGTCTTTCCAGGAAGGGAAAAGTTAAACAAAATGAAAACAGGCAGGTCTGCCCTTGTTGTAACTGACACAGGTAGATACTTACTAAGATTGTTTCCTTAAGAAATAGTTACACCTGACCATCTTGTGCTTGTCTTTGGTATTCTGATCAGTGCTTAGTTCTCAGTGTAAAAGTCTAAAGGAGTGCCAGGCTGTGCAAGTTAAGGTAAGATCATAGGATAACTAGTAGATTATAGGGTACTTTCTTACTACTAAATTTATTTTTTAAAAAATTAGATTTAATTGTAGCAAACTAAAAATTGTCTGATGATTTAAACAGTGTCACAGTTGGGATTCTGAGCGTTCATTCCTTGTGTATTCCTTATTGGTTGGTGACGTTTTGAACTGTGTAAATACAGTGTTTCTCATACTCAGCGCTTAACTGTTCTGTACAATGAAATTGATTTGGTAAGTAATTGTTAATTTTCAGAAGTCTGCATCATCTTGATTTTTAAATAATGAAATAACTTTGTAACTACAGTGCCAAATATTTAGTGAGATTAAGTATTTTCATTTCTAAGTAGATTGCTTAATTGTGTTTTATTTTTTTATACTTTCCTTGATATCAGAACCACACAAACCCAACAATAGCAGGTTGTTCTGTGACAGTCATTATAAATTAGAACCTGGTGTGAAGTTTCAGTTGCTTTGGACAAATTACAGGTGTTTTTTTTTTTTAAGTTAAAAGAGTTGCCAGAGATTATCTAACATTGTCCTTTAGCTTATAGCTGTGGAAACTGACGCACAGAGAGAAGCTCATGGTTCTGTCCTGTAAAGTTAGGTCCTCTCCATATGGGGTTCTTCTGTGATATTTTCTTGTTTGATGTATTCCTACATGCTTTTAGTCAACAGTGTTTTTTGGTATTTATGAAATATTAGAATAATGCTGTAAATGTTAGATTATCTTTACGTTACGTCTTGGCCTTGTAACCTGCAGGTCATTTAATTTTGAAAACTTCAGAAGACTATTATGAATTAGTTACATGCACGGGAATAAAATGAGGAATTTTCATATTGTATGTAAGCATTTGATAAATAATTTGGTTTATGCATTCTACACTCCTTGAATGTTTAAAACCATTATTTGGAGTTGTTTATATTATGTTTATAACGTTTTTATACAGTAGAACTGTGATTGTTAAAGATTTACTTTACTTCTTGAGGTGACATAGAGGGTAGCAAGGATGTATGTGGCTATGGGGTAGGTAGCTTAGCCTGAAACCGAATCCTGCCTCCGCCAGCTCTTCTGCTGCAGGACCACGGGCAAGGTAGTTTACCTTCTCAGCAGCGGAGTGGTAGGAATCAGTGATGTTTGCCTCCTGAGGCCGTGAGCTTAAGGAAGATAACACGTTTGGTGCTTTGTACAGAGCTAGGTAAATGCTGTTATAATTACAGTTCAGCAGAGGGAGTGGCCTGTGACTTAGAGGGTAAATCTTAAAGTTTTCAGAAGCCTATTGTAAAGGCTAGTGCTCCACATTAATATTCTTAAACCTGTCAGAATACTCTGAGATAAGAACTTCGTACAAGCTCAGGGTTTTCTCCTCCCCTCCTCCCCCCACACCGGGGGTTGAACCCAGGGCCTCCACACTGAGGTCAAACCACCTCCCACCCCATGTTTGTTTTTGTTTTATGTAGGGTTTTGTTTTGTTTTGTTTTTTGTTTTTGGCCATGAGATAAACCTGAGTTGCCTCGACTGGATTCAGACTTGCAGTCATTCTGCCTCGGCTTCCCAGAGCGCTGGGATTACAAGCCGTCACGTCTAGCTAAACTCAGGGTTTTTACTTCCAGGACCTGTTTTGTCTTGGAGGACCAGGGGAAGTAACCCTAATAATGCTATTTTATTATTAAAAATAATAATATCAATCCTAACATTTTTTAACCTGTTACAAGGTTAAAAAACACTAATGAATTTGTGTAGCTCAGGGAGACTGGAAGCCATTGTCCTTAGGAGAGGATGTTCGCGTTCATCTCCTTAAATGCAGTACGTTGCTGCTGTTTTAGAGGCATCTGATGGCGTAAGGAAAGCAATTCCACTTATATACAGATTTTTGTTTTGTGGACTGTTTTTGAAGTGGATTCATTAAGAACAGCAACTTGGTAGTTGAATCCCAGTTCAGGCACCAACTGGCTGTGTGAGTTGAGCTTGTTATTGATCTGTAAAATGGGAACAGTACAGTTTCCTCCCTCACAGTGTTAGGATGATTTAAGTAAATTGATCCCTGTAAACCTCTGGTGCCTGAAACCTCCAAGCACTGGATAATAATATCCATTTGAATTGTTGTTTTATCTAGGAGTGCTGTAGATTGCATGGAATGATGATGTTACTTAGCTCCATTAACAAAATGGATGAGGGGCCGGTGAGATGGCTCAGCGGTGTAAGCGCCTGCCTTGCAAGCGCAAGGGCCCGAGTTCAACTCCCGGATCCCACATATGGAAAAGGGGCCGGTGATATCGCTCAGCGGCACGGGTGCCTGTTGGCACGCGAGGTCCTGAGGTTGACCCCCCCGGTACCCACCAAAAAAAAAACCAAAAAAACGGATGAAAACAGTTAACATGTTTTGTGTAATAATTACAGACATGGCTTTAAGACGAGTGTTTTGACAAATTATTATAGTTACATACTATTAGAATATAGGTTAGGCCGGTGAGATGGCTCAGTGGCATAAGCGCCTGCCTGGCAAGCACAAGGTCCTGAGTTCAACTCCCGGAACCCACATACGAAAAAAGGGCCAGTGATATCGCTCAGTGGCACGGGCACCTGCTGGCGTGCGAGGTCCTGAGGTCGACCCCCGGTACCCACAAAAAAAAAAAAAAAAAAAAAAAAAAAAAAAAAAATATATATATATATATATATATATATATATATATATATGTAAGGAAAAGATACTATGGTATCACAATTGATTTAAAAATGTTTGAATACTAAATGTGTTCTTCCAAATGACTTAGAACAACAACAACAAAATCCTGAGATTTGACTTCCGTTGAGGTGGTAGAAAGTCTAATATAGTCTCTATTTTTAAGAGTAATATATTATTTTTTTAGAGTTCATTCTCCTTGTAAGCGTCTTTTTAATATACTTTATAAAATTAACTAGACCTGATTTTTAATATGAGAAGTTTGGGATTTGAATGTTCTCTTTTTCCTTCCAGGAAATATGTCAGCGTTGAGTTCACCCAGACATCAGAGCTGTGTGATGCATGTCGATATGGATTGCTTCTTTGTATCAGTGGGTATACGAAATAGACCAGATCTCAAAGGTCTGTATTCTTGTTTATTTTTAAGAAAATCAATGTAGCGTTATGAATATATGTTCTTTTTTTCTTTTTTTTTTTTTTTTTTTATTGTGGGTACCGGGAGTCGACCTCAGGACCTCACTCTTGCCAGCAAGCGCTTGTGCCGCTGAGCGATATCACCAGCCCTTTTTTTCTTTATGTGGGTTTCAGGAGTCGAACTCAGGACATTGCGCTTGCCGGGCAGGCGCTTATGCCACTGAGCCATCTTACCGGCCTATGAATATATATTCTAAGGGATAACAAAAGGTTTTTTGAAAAATAGTCTGATTTTCCTTGGCAAAATCAGTTCTCCCAATTTTTCTGCATTCCATTATCAAGACGCTTGTATGGAAATTAGAAAACTTTTCTCCTCTTGTAGAGATGAAGTCTTCAAGGGAAATGTATGTACCTTCGGTTGAGGGGTATGTCATCTAAAACAACGTAGGCAAGAGACTTGCTTTGGGCATTTTGTGTATTTTTTACTATTCGTTCCTGGACGTTTTATGGTAACCCTGTGTCTTTGAGACTTCAGCCCGTGTGCTTTTTCATGAGCAAATAACTTGATCAGCTGTCCTGGTGCAAGTGAGCATCCCAACTTCCGGTTGTAGAATAATTTTGTTTTATTGAATGTGGCTAAAATATGTGAAGTCATCTGGGTAGTCTGCGTTTTAATGAAACAGTCAAGTATTTGTGAACTAGTCATTTTTTAAAGACATTTATTCTGGGCTTTTCAGTAATTATCTCTGAAAGAGACAGCTGTATTAACATTATCTTCTGAGAGTCAGTGCTTCCCGTGTGAAAACAATCCCTAGTTATGGTGCAGAAACTGCTGAGTAAATATCAGGGCTTTATTTTTGTTATGGGTAGTTGCTGCTCCAGCTCTGAAAGAAATTTTTAGAACATTAAAGAATTGAATTTACTGTGAGTGTAACTTAGTAACTTTTTAAATGTGTGGTTTTTTGTTGTTTTTTAATTTTTGTCTTGTTTTGGCTCTTGGGATGGAACCCAAGGCCTCGTGCATGCAAAGCGTGTGCCCTGTCATTGAGTGGCAGTCCGCGGCTAGAAGTTTCGTTTTGGCGGTGGTGGTTTTGTGTATGTGTGTGTGGTCCTCACAGATGTATTCATTTAATGTGTGTGAATCATCCACACTATTGCTTTACAACATTGCGGTTAATTTATAACTTCACACGCACACACACAAAAGGAAATTATACATAAATGTAATTTTCTAACTAATACAAAAATTGAGGAACTGTATACTCATGTTTAGTTATATGATAGGTCAAATTGAGATTGTTAAGCATATTATACTTGATTTATATCTCGCTGTAAAATTGAAAGATAAATATAAATGTTGAGCCTGCTTTTCAGATACTATAAACGTAGAAAGTCTATATGTACTCAGTTTCTGTTTCTCTCCCCCCACCTTTCCAGTCCAATTCTAGAACCTGAGTTGCCTGCTTTCTGCTGTAAGAAATGAAATATAACCAGTAGAAAGCTAAGTGACAATACTGCTTTTATGTTTAATGGGAATGTCAGAATTGTCACCAGTAATTTCCTTTTTGGGGCAGTGGGGGAGTTGAGAAACATAGATGATGCTTGCATGGTGATTGAGAATCTTTAAAGGTATTCACTAGTGCCTACAAAAACACTAAAGAGAAAAAAGTCATACATGTAAGGTCCCTTGAAAAAATTTCCTTTATGTAATTAACATTTCTGGGTACTTAGATACAGAAATAATTCAGTCTTTTCCTCACAGGAAAACCAGTGGCTGTTACAAGTAACAGAGGCACGGGAAGGGCGCCGTTACGTCCCGGTGCTAACCCCCAGCTGGAGTGGCAGTATTACCAGAATAAAATCCTGAAAGGCAAAGCAGGTACACATGAGCTCTTTGCAGTTGCAGTACTCCAGAGGTTGGATGACTTCCAGGTTTTGCTGTTGTGTTCATTGCTTTAGAAATGAGTGCCGAATTGCAGTCATTCGCTTTTACATTTGAGAGTTTTGAGGATGGCAGTGATATCTTTAAATTTGAATATAGGGGCCAGAGTTATAGCTCAGTGGCACGGCACCTGTTTGGCAAGTGCGAGGTCCTGAGTTCGATTCCCGGTTCCCAAAAAATAAATAAATATAAAATTGAATATAATACAGATGACTGGTTTATAGTTGTATTTTGTCACATTGGATAGTGATAGTTTCCTGGAGAAGAGGATGAAAAGTGTTTCAAAAAGTGATTAATTTTTTTATCAGTTTAGATTGGGGATGATAATCATGGACATCCGTTTTGTAGAAGCCTTTTATCTAGACTTGAGAGTTAAGTTTGCATGGTCTCTATCACAGTAAGGACACTATAAATTTGTGTTCAAGACTTGTATGAGGAAGCGGGGTAATAAACAGAAGTGTAATTTATTGGAATAAGAATATAAATACCAGTGATTATTCCCCTGTCTTTTATTGAGAATTTATTTACTAGATGTGGTCAGCAGACCACACGTAGATTCCCCTCAGCGGGCGTTTCATGTGAGGAATATTTGCTTAGCTCTCTTCACTTTTAAACTTTAGATATTAATAAACAAAAATTATAAGTTATAATAAACATAATACTTACCAAGGTTTTTTCATGTGTATTTTATTTTATTCTCACCTGAGTAAATTCCCTGAGAAATGTTTGCCTAGAAATTAAATTATTTACACTGATCAGTTTCCTCATGGATGTCTTTCATAGCCCAAAAATTTTTAAAAATTGCTCTTGCGGAGAAATAGAAAGTAGATATACCATGGAATGGAAAATATGTGGGTCGGCTTTATCCCAGTTATTTCAGTTTCCTAGTTTGTCAGTTATAAAACCTTGGACTCGTTTTGGATGGAGCCTCTGTTAAGACGACGGGAAAGTCGGTGGACGTCTCTGAGGACCTTTTTTGGGGTTACAGGTTGTAATAATCTGTATACATGGTGTAAATAAGAAAATAACTAGATGCACACTTATATTGTATTTGTACGTGTATTTTCCAAGTTTTCTAGGACTTTACTAGGTCTTTTAAGTCTTTTCAGAGATTTTTGAGATTCTAGAAATTGTATCATGAGTAGATCTTATGGTAGCTGTTGAAATTGGTGAATTTAGTTGTAATGTGGTATGGTTAGCTTCTTAAATATTGTTAGTATGGTTTTGTAATTTGGCTTTTCTTTATTTTCTGTGCAGTATTGTTAAAAAGATGAAATGTTAGGTTCTAGTAAATAAGAAATCAGTAGCTTTAGGAAGTGCATGATACTTGCCGCATACTGGGTTCCCAGTAAATACTGAGAGAGTGTTGAAGAAAAATATCCCACGTGTATACATTTGGTAGCATCTCCCAGCGACTCAGTGCTCAGTCTCTCCTGGGTGGAGTCTGAGTTTGCCATACACATCCTTACTTCAGACCACATCTAGATTTTTCCCTCAGCAGGCCTGTATTTCTTAGAGCTGTCAGGAACCTGGTCCTCTTTGTCTTTCTTCCTTCATTGTCTGACCATAAATGGTTTACTAACAGTATTATAATTGGTTGCTTGTCTTCATCTATATATCCACTGGATTTTCATAATGTTAATGATCTTTTATAATTCACATCCCCTTCACCTCTACATCTGAGTGATACACCAGAAGGCAAATATTAGGAGAAATATTGAAATTTCACTTATCACTGAGAACTCAAAAGTAGATTTTCCTCTGCTGGAAAAGATGATGATGATACTTTGATTTTAAATTCTTACTTTAACTTGATGTTATTCACTTTTATATTCTAAACCTTTTGGCCCATTAGGACCTTGCCAAAAAATATTTGCTACATAGAAAAGGAATATATTGTTCATTATTGTACAGTTTGCGACTAAGCTTGTAGTCAGAATTTGTCTTTCCATTGCCTTTGTTCCTCTTTCCTTGTTATTTCCCACTCTTGCTCTGGGTCATTATTAGACCTGACACCAAAACTAAAAATATTAGGAATCGGCTTAGGAATTGGAATCTTTGGCTTCTGCACACTGGCTTAAAAAATATCAGCTCTAATGTTTTGGCTTGTATGTTTCTGCACAGTATTAGGACAAACAAGCGTCTTCATTCCTTTTTAGAAACTTGACTTTCTTATTAACCTATTTAAAAACTCATAACCAGGGTATCTCATCCATCGTGGCTTCCTTTGGAAGCTGCGTCCTCAGCAGTACTCTGAGGGACACTTCTCATTGATGATCTTATATTTGGAAGCACTTATATTCTAGAAAGCATGGTTGGGGCCTTTGACCCCATCCTGGATCCCCAGGATGCAGATGTTTTCTGTCCCTTCAACAACTTCAATTTTCATTCTAAAGAACAACAGTTTTTAAAATCGTATTAGTCATAGATTTATTCTCAGCGATTTCTTTTTCACAGACTTGGGTCCCGGCCTCTGATTTCTCCAACCGTTCCTCCACATTCTCCATGTGCCCGTCTAGTTTGTCAAGTTTTGATGAGCAGTTCTCTACTTTGCCCTCCAGTGAGGACAGTGTGTCCCTGCATTTCCCTGAATCTCACATGAAGCAACTCACTCCGCTGGTGGAGGGACCCACGCACTCTGCTGCACTGTGGAACAGGTCAGCCAGCCCAGAGAAGAAGAACACAATGGGGCTGCCTCTCAGGCCAGGGCGCTGGGGGCACACGGACCACTGTTCTCGCCTCAAGCATGAGCTTTCTGTAATATGCAGGCAAGGATTCAGGTTGACCAGCCTTTCCAATATAAAAGTCACACAACCCCTGGCTTTTAAGGCATAACTCATTGTTACACCTTTGGAAAGCAGCTGGTTGTGGCTTTTCAGGCTTCCACGCTTCTTTCTTTTGGTGTAGTAGCACCCTCTGTTGGACTGTTACTGACAATTCTGACATTCTTGCAAGATTAGAATAATGGACTATGATGGAAACACTGGAAGATCTGCTCTGTGTTCTGTCTGAATTTGTAACAGTGTAGCATATGTTACTCATACTTTATCAGAAACCGTAGCTCACATTACCTGTTCTGCTCTTTTTTATTTTTTGATGCAAGTATGTTTGTACCCCCTGATGCCAGTCCTCGCTTTGATTGGCTTTTATGTTGTGTAGATGAGTGCTGTAATCTGGAAATGCCTTTGTGGGTTGCATAGTTAGGTAAAAGATGTTAATGGTTACTGGTCAAATGAGGAAGAGTTATTTTAGCCCATGAAGCCAGATACTTTGCCATGTTTTCCTGGTGGTGCATTAACTTGGCTGATTTTTCATGGAACATTAAGACTTTTAAATAAGAAGAAGAGAAATACTGGTTTTGTTAGCTTTGTATTTTTACAGTATACTCTTAGAGGTTTGTCTGGAATTAGTTGAAGTGATATATTTTGGCTTTGTTTTCCTAATAGTATTTTTGTTAATGTGGTAGAGATACAGCTGAGATTGTTTTTAGAATGCATTATATTATATATAGCACACCCTCCTTGCAGCTTAGCAGTACTATCCTGAGACACGTGACTAAAGTTTTATTTTAATTTACTTCTCAATTATTAGTGAAGTTAAAAATGGTAAAGGTAGTAAAGTGGCATACTGCCAATAGGCTGTCCGGACCACGCACTTCTGTATTCTTGTGGAAAGCTGCACGTTTGGTTTGGATATTAAATACTGGTGAGCTGTATTATTTAGGGAGAGTTGGGTTCTGTAAAGCAGTTGACACTGATTGCACTTGAAATTTTTTAAATTGAATTTGCATTGTTAAGCCAAAAGTAGAATTACCTAAAAAGGGAAATACTGTAATGATGGAAAGTTTTTTTTTACTTGAGGTGTGTTCAAAAGAAAAAAGCTTAAATTTAGGATGAAACCTCTTTATGGTATGTAACCCTTGTTTGATCAAGTGGCTTCTAGGAATTTGATGTTTGTTGAGTATGTTAATTAGCTTTACATTCTGCATCAGTTCTTTTAGGAAACAGCCAAGAGCACTTACATTTCCCATTAACTTTTCCCCACTGCGGAAGGCTATACAGTCTTTCTCAGCCTATAGGAGGTAGTTCATCTCCCTGATCACTTTCCATTCTTACCTTAGGGGATTGCGTTACAGGATATTTTATTTTTATCTTTTGGTGTATATTTTTAAAATTTCTGTTAAAACAAGACATTGAATTTGTTATGATACATTTTCATCTGACTACCGATGAACATAATGAAAACAGACAATTTTAGAGTTAAGAGTTCTTTTATTAAATGAGGTAATTATATTTGGAATTTAAACATTTGTCTATGAAATAGTGGGAAATAAATTTCATAAATATAAGAGGAAAATCAATTTTTAACATACAATTATTCAATTTTATTATTTTAAAGCAGATATACCAGATTCATCAATGTGGGAGAATCAAGATTCTACACAAACAAATGGAATTGATTATGTTTTGTCAAAGGCTGAAATTGCTTCCTGTAGTTATGAAGCCAGGTATGTAGAGTTAAGTGTTGTAATTATTAGTGAATAGTCAGTTCAGTTAATTAAACTTTAAATAATTTAATAGTTCTTGTGAACCTGTAAGTCCTGCAGTAGAAACCAAAAGAAATTGGATACTGTCATTTTTATTGTATTTTGAAGCATGAAATTAAAGAATTAGATTTCTTTTTGAATGGGAGAGGGTCTTAATATTTAGCTATCCTGATTTTTCTTTTTTATTGAGAAAAACCTCTTTATAAAACTCCTGATAATTTTTTTTATGTTAAAACTTGTTTTTTAAATTGTAAGTAATTTCATACCGTCATGCCTAACATTTTCCTCACTTAAAACTGGTAGGAAAATTGCTGAAAGTATTACCAGTTTGTTGGCACCAACTTTGTGTGTCAGTCTTTATCTTACAAACCCTAATTAAACTTGCTCTTTTGATAAAAAAGGAAAAACACAGATATGTTTTCATCAAACTTAAAAAAAAAGCTGTCATTTAAAAATAATCATAATAGTTGTAAAAGTAGAGGGAGTAATAATTAGAGAAATCTTTGGCTTTCTTCCTCAATAACTGGACACAGGCATTTTTACCTTTATTACACAGCAAGCACTTACACATGGTTAGTGTGTGTTAAAAGTATTGATAATTACAAAAAGTAGTCTTAAATCTGTTGCAATTTTCAGTCCTCATTCAAAATAGGAATTATTGAAGCAAGTTTGAGCGAAAAATATTTGAGCTCAGCATCATTAATCAGAGTAGTTTTTGTAAACATTAATTTGTTTAAAATTTTTGCTAAATTATTAAAAGGGTATTTAAGTATAAAAGCATTATGTTCAGAAATGCATAGTTATAAAATATGTTAAGTTTTATGTCACACTTTTACTCCCACGCTAACTTTGCCTTTCTCACTAACAGAATTGTGTTTAATCTTTCTCATTGTCAGCTAATAATGTGGCCACAGATTGAAGCCTAAGTTAGTCAGTGATGACTGATTGTCGATGCTGCTTTTTATTAGCACAGGTGGCGAGAGCTATTTGTGGTGCTCAGGAGGCTGATATCTTTCTCCACTCGGCTACTGAGTGGCGCTTCTCAGTTTGTTCCGTGTCTGGGGTTCAGTAATGCCAGAAGTGCATTCTTGGAATTGGCGCTTGGTGAAATGAGAGCCCCAGCTTTGCCATGCTGCCCTTGCAGAGTCTCCCTCTACAGTGGTACCCTCAAGATGAATGCTGGGCCCTGCCTCACAAGTAGAAATGTTCCCAGTTCTTGATGGCTTTGCACTCTGTGAGCCGGACTTCTGGGCTCCAGGCCTTTGGTGTTTGGACGGTGCATTTGTACTGACCCACAGATGGTGACAGCCATGCTGAAGGCTTTACAGCATAATTGGGGTGAGATACATGAGTGCCAAATACTAGGTAGAAGGCCATTTAAGTGCCAGATATTTATATTTAAAGAGGTGAGTAAAGAGATGAAAATGAATTTTATGTAAGTTGAAAACAAACCCACATCTCTGGGGTTTTTGTCCTGTAATTATAATTTCCCATTTTCCAGAAAGTTATTCCTAACAAAGGTATCTAGAAAATAACTTCTGGGGACTGCTGCCTTCCCTTGTGACTGTCCAGTAGGTATATTTTCCTTATGTGAGAAGATTAAAAAAAAAAAAAGTATAGTAATTTTATCTAAAATGTTTGAGATTGGAATAGGGATTAGACTGGGGGAAAGCTATCCCAGTTCTGTGCGTTGGTGAGTTCTCCATCGGTATACACTGGTAATGAAGTCAGCAAGGACGGACTGTGAATATGAGATGGTAAAAGTCATACAAATGAATGTGTGTTTGTGGGTCACGGTGTACATTACTTCTAGTAGTTTTACCCATACTTACCATAAAGAACAGACTGTTTGTGTAGTAAATGAGAAGGTGGATATGTGGATGAATAGGTAATGATACACAAATATTCCAGAATCGCAGATTTTAAAATCAATTTTTAAACATCTATTTTTATGTACTTTGGTAAGGGCCCTTTATCATTCATACTGGTTAGGGACGTGATTGTCTTTCAGGATATTGCATGGACCATAGCAGTGATTTAATGGTTAATTTTTTATATTGTCTAATCTAGCACCAAATGCCATGTTTGAGCAAAGTGTATTGCATGAAAGAGTATGCTTTGTGGACTTGAAGTAGGTATAAACTGTTTTTTGTAGCCTACACTTAAGATGTGCAGTATTGGTGATTTATCCAATACCTGTGTGGGATTTTAGGTGGGAGGAATAGATTAAAATACATTCAAGGGCCAGTGAGATGGCTCAGCGGCATAAGCGCCTGCCTGGCAAGCGCGAGGTCCTGAGTTCGACTCCTGGTACCCACATACGAAAAAAGGGCCGGTGATATCGCTCAGTGGCATGGGCGCCTGCTGGAACACGAGGTCCTGAGTTCGACCCCCGGTACCCACAAAAAAATTAAAAATACGTTCAAGATGGGGCTGTAATTCCTATGTCTCACTGCTGGGTAGCTTGAACCACCGGTGATACATGCATGATTGTCCACTGAGTGGCTTTTTATTAATTTTATTAGTAAAAAGACCAATGAAAGTGATTAGATCTGTTTGTACCACCAGTGGTACAAGCCACCCAGTGGGACAGTCACGCATGTTCCATCAGTGGTTCATACTGGCAGGAACGTGGTAACTATTCTGTCAGAGGGCCACTTTACACTATTTTTGTAATTGTCTTCATTTATTTTCTGTGAAGTAAATCTTAATTTCTCAAACATAAATTTAAGGTGTTTTGCTTCCCTTTGTTGTGGGAAACTTTTATCTTTCTTTATTTGTTACTTCTTTGTAGTGTCTAGTGGTCTTAAACTTTTCTTTCCAGTCAAGATGCATGAGTACCTAAGCGGATGCACTGTATTTCTCCAAGTACTGTGCCTCTGAAAATTTTTGTATAAATGGAAACTTTGAAAATGAAATTATTGTAATACAAGAACATATTATGTAACACATTCCTTTAAAAGTGAATATTAACCTTTAATTTGTAAGTTTAGATTTTATACGTTGAAACTATAAATCTTGCATTATTATTATCACTTGAAGTTTACCCTTTTCAGTGATAGGCTCTTTTTCTGCTTAGCATTTCTGACAGCTTCTTCAAGCTCTGTGTTTCTTATACACACACCCACACTGTCCTTTACACGCCCCCCTGCATCGACAGACAAGGGCTGTTGGCTTGCTGGATAAATGCAGGGTCACCCTCATAACCACAGTGACCCAGCACCTTACAGAGTGCCTGAGACACTGAGTGTTTGTTGGATAAATGGAAGAATTGTTTTATTATATGCTCTGTCCTTTCTTAGCTATCACTTTTTCCCTTTTTAGATACTAATTATCTACTAGGGACCTAGCAATGAGATAGTTCATTATTTGTGTATATATAAAAATGCATTCCATTTTTGCGTTCACTTCTGAGTGGCTTGGAGGGTTCTTCCTTCTCGGTTGTCAGTGGTGGTCTGAATGTTGGGGGGCTGTCAGAGACCTGTGAGGGTTTTGTATCTGTGTTTCTGAAGTCAGTGACTCCTCTGTACTAAGCAGTTAGTGAATATTTACTGAATGAGTGTATAGAATGACCATGATCAAATTATGTAATAATATCGTATAATCTGGTGAAACATTGCTTTATTATTTTGCTTGTGTTTTTACTGTAATTTTTTTTCTTGATTCTTTACAGAGTGATAAAATGGAATTTTACTACTAATTATGTATAATTTCGTAATTATAGTTTTGTGCTGAATGCTCCTAATATCAAAGGTAATGTGGGGCATTGAGACACACAGTAGATTTAAAATTTACCATTTTCAATTAGGTCCCTCAAAGTTCTGGAACCCTGGCTCCTGCCCAGAGTGATGTCCTACCATGTACAATGCTGTTGGCATCTCAGCCACTGTGGAGCCCTTCAGGAGCGTGGAATTGGTCAATTGGGCATTGGGTGGTAATAGAATGAGTGCATTTTGTCTGTTCGTCACATAGCACTGTTTTGTGTAGTTCTTGCGTTTATATTCTTTGTCTTTGGGGGATGAGCCATATATTAGGGGAAGAAAACCTTTTCGACAGCACACTCCTGCTCTGTGGTGGTTGTGGTGTCACCAGCATATGGCATGCTGGCATCTCTGCAAAGGGGCCAGAGGTCAAGTTTCAGGAAAAGTCTTCAGATACAGACAAGAGATGTCATGTACACAAGTCAAGCGAGTGTGTGATTTTCCTTTGGGGGGAAACAAACCTGTCAGTTTTCTTAATGCTTACTGTTGACCCCTAATGAGAAAGGGAACTGTGTATTAGTGGCATGGGGGAATATCAACGTACTGGATATTTGGTTTTCAGTTTAAGACTTCCTAGAATAACTTCCATGTGTCTTGTTTTCTCTCTAGACAAGTTGGTATTAAGAACGGAATGTTTTTTGGACATGCTAAACAGCTGTGCCCTAATCTTCAAGCTGTTCCATACGATTTTCTTGCGTATAAGGAAGTTGCACGTACGATGTATGAAACATTGGCGAGGTACAGTGTATAATACCATTTTCACGTCTTACCCCACTTCTTTTATCTAATATTAAAGATAATCCAATTTTCCTTAGTGATGTCACAGTCACCTTTGCTAGACTATTGTTTCTCAGGAGCGCTGTCTTCGGCATCCTGGCTTGACGTTTTTCCTTGGGCGGTTTTGGGCAGTGGGACCCTGATGGGGGCATTTGCACATTTCTGAGGTTGTTCAGGCGCTCCCTGCTGCTGATGCAAAGTCTGATTCTCTGCCTGTGTAACTTCTAGTTTAGGGTCCTAATCCCCACCCCATGGAACCACACAGACAGGAGGTTGGGATTTTTTTCACTTGATTAGTCTCTTTTATGACATTGAGTGATCATTTTGTTTAAAATTTGAACTGATGGAAGTGGGCACCGTGGCAGGTACCTATAGTGCCAGCTACTTGGAAGACTGAGGAGGAGGAGGATTGCTTGAGACCAGAAGTTCAAGACCAAACTGGCCAATATAGTGAGGGGAGCCCCCCATCAAAGTAGACGAATGACATTAGAATTACTGGGTTGATAACAAGTAGAGACACTTCTAAGTCCTGTTACCTTAAAGTCATTAGGTAAGTTTTCAGTAATACTTTCAGAAAGCTTAATAGGTTTGAGAAAAGGAGAGTAATTTTTAAAATATTTACAGTGTAGGTATATTTAATATTAATCCAGAAGTTACATCCTGTGCATGTGCTAGAGCAGGAGACGGCGCAGTTTCTCTGTAAAGGGCCAGATGAGGTCTTCTCTGTCCCGACTGCTCAACTCTTTGTAAGCTGAAAACAGACACAGATGATATAAATGAATGGTGTAGTAGGCTGAGCTCCCGTAAAACTTCATCGAAAGAGGCGTCTGGATGTTGGGCCAAGGGTTGTCTGTACCTCAGCTGTGCTGATGTTCCAGGAGACGGGCTTCTTCGCCTCTTGCCTTCTTTCTTTACCTCTGACTCTCCCTTCACGCTTTACTTTGAACATAGGTGATATTCAGTAGTAGCAGTAAGTCTGGATGGCTGCTAGGGCTGCTGGTCTCACCAAGATGAATAATACCCGACCCCTGCCCTCTCGGGAACCTCCATTAGTAGGGGAGGAAAATATAGAGGCGATGTCTGGCATCGATAGGTAGGGGTCAGTGCTGCACAGCAAGCCAGTAAAATCCCTGCTGTCCTTGAGATCCCAAATGCAGGATTGGTGGTGTCGCCAAGTGGGAAGGGCTTTGACCTTGTTCCGAAGCTGAGGTCAGTGACAGCACCCAGATGAGGGCTGGGAACAGGCGCTGAGCTTAGCAGTGAAGTCGAGTGCTAGAGCAGACTTGGGCTAAACTTCAGGCCATGAAGAGTTGAGGGAGAGCTGTGATTCGCACTAGTCCTGAGGTAATTTTAGTGTGGGAAGACATTTTCAGTGGCATGTTTCCATTCTCAGGGAAAAAATCACACCATTATACTAATACCCTCTGGAAATCCTATCTCAGGTACAGACTCCCTCTGCCTTAGGACATCTTCCACTCCTCCTGTCAGGGGTGCCCTTCTGTTCTTAACTGTACTCTTTATTTTATCCTGAATGAATAGAGATCTTGGTCTTCTTTGTAACCTACGTGAAGGCAGGTAGGAGATGAGGCTGGCCCTTCTAGTGCACATTACCAAGTGGATTACTGAGGACGCATTCTCAGTCATGAGGCCTCTGTTTGCTTCCCGTTTCTGATCCAGTTGTTTTGTGGTTTCATAGCTGTTGTGTTTCGTTAGCATTAGAATCACATTTCCACTCCTGTCTTCCTTTGCCTCTTCTCTAGCTAATTGAAACAAGTTCTTACTGTGGGTGGATCATGGAGCGCAGCAAACAGAGGAAAGGACTTGTGCGTGGTGTGTGCAGTCTGCCGGCCCGCACTCGGGGCGATCGGCCACTCTGGGCCGCAGCACAGAGCAGTAGTGAGCAGCAGTTATTTACTGACTGGACTGACGTGTGTAATTTTTCTGTTTTTTAAGTTTCCTTATAAACAGTGTTTAAATTTACTTAGATTAAACGTTTCAACAGTTCAAATTCATCCACCACTTTGCAACTATTCAAAGGTTTACGAAAGTATATTCTCAGTGTAGACAAATTAAAATGATAATTTCCGCCTTTTTTTTTTTTTTTTTTTTTTTGTGGTTACTGGGAGTCAAACTCAGGACCTCGCTTGCCAGGCAGGTGCTTATGCCACTGAGCTATCTCACCGGCCCTCTGCCGTGTTTTTAATAGTTAATATGGACAAGAGAACACGTTAATTAACTCTGCAGTCAAAAGTTAGGTGGCTAAACAGTGGCCCTTTGGCCAGTTCATTTAAAATGCTTGTTTTCTTTAGTATTTTAAGCCTTGTGAAGAAATTTTGCGACATTCGTGTCTGCCAGATGGCAGCCGTGGCTGCGGTTCACTGCCTTTGCTCCTCTTGACAGCTACACTCACAGCATCGAAGCTGTCAGCTGCGACGAAGCACTGGTGGACATCACTGAGCTCCTGGCAGAGACAAAGCTCACTCCTGATGAATTTGCAAACGCCATCCGTATGGAAATCAAAGACAAGACTAAATGTGCTGCCTCTGTCGGAATTGGTTAGTAACCTGGCTTCATTTGTACTATACCTCACTTAAAAATAGTTGGGTTAGGATCCTTGAAATCACTCGCTTTTAGGGAGTTACTAGCAGCTCGCCGCATATTGCGTAGTGGGGTCTTCCCCTGCTTGCAACTCTGTAATACATAAGATAAAAGTGTTGGAAATGCAAATAAATGGTTGATGATCAAATATTTTTGCAGTTAAACAAGTTAGAATATTTCTTACTTATTCTTCAAACATGGAGGAAGTTGGATTAGATTTGTAAGGAGTTTTTATTTTCAGAAGTGAACAGAAGCGGTCTTGAAAGCAGCACGGCAGCGTGGGGTTTGGAGCAAAGTGCGAGTCCTGTTGCTCTCTGTCCTTCAGTTCCGGGCGCGGGCAGCTGTTCCCGCCTCGGAGCCACAGGTCCCTGGACTGCAGCCCTCTCCTCTCCACCTCGGAGCCCGCGATGTGTTTCCTCAGCTATTCCCACCACCTGGCCTTCTTTTGTTGACTCTTCCAGCTGTGCCCTCTGCAGCTGTCAGACCTAAGCTTCCCTCTCGCCCTCTTCCCTCTTGGCCTCCTCAGTGCCTGCCCACTACCCAGAGAGTCCTTTTCTTGCACAGGCGTGTGAGTTTGAGGTAACATTCTCTTGGCTTGCCATTGTCACTTCCAGCCAGTATTCCTCTGTTCTCATTCAGAAACCCTTCTTCCTCTAAAGTTCCCTGCTCTTTTGTACCCATGGGGCTTAACAGAGGTGACCGACCACAGCTGATAGGGCTAAAGGAGAATTGGTCACTTCATTTCCTGAGAGGAGGGATGCACCATTCTGCAGGGCTTTGGGGATCCTCCCAGGATGACAAGGAGGCCCTGGCAGAAGCTGAGGCAGTGCCTGGGGTTCCCGTAGGAAAGGCAAGGCAGGGCAGAGAAAGCAGGCTGGGATTGGCTGCTCTGAACAACCCTGGAAGGCTGTGTGTCACTGATGTTCTCTGGGTTCCTGGTACCTGGACTCGGGGTGACTGGAGAGAGGAGGGTTGGGGAGGGCTGGTGCTTACATATAGGATGCAAGCTTCTACTTGGCAGCCAGTCTCCTCAGCCAGCAAGGTTTTTAAGATGCCAGAACATCACAAGATTCTGAGAATAAAAACCATGTAATCAGGACATTGGCATTACCCCCACAGGTCCCACTTGGTCTGTTCCTCTCTGCTTTGGGTCTATGGGTCCTTCCCACATTTCCTTTAGGACTTGCCTTCTGTGTTCCAGTGTCAGACAGTTTGGGTTTTTGTTTGTTTTTAATTATACTTATTTTTAATCTATAAGTGATAGTATAAGTACATTCTTTAAGTTGAAGCATATAATTAAAGCTCAGTCCCATGTGATGCTTGCATTCTTGTTCCTTCCCCTTCCCTAAAACTTAGCACCTCTGTCATTTTGGTGTAACTTTCTCTCCTCACAAATCTGTATTACTCTAGGAAAATACATAGTTTTATCTAAATCTTCCCCATCTCCTTGATAGAGCTTTTCCCTGGTGTGTGGGAGACAAGATTCACAGAGAAGGTCCCTGTGCAGAGCGGGCGGCCTGCCACGCACACGCACACCCCAGCTCTTCCCAGTAGCCTCACCTCTAATGCTTTTGTGGCTGGGCTCCTGCTCACGCCCTGGGCCTTGCTGCCTGTCTTCAGTTGTGTTTTTTTTGTGTGTGTGGGTACCGGGGGTCGACCTCAGGACCTCGCGCGCCAGTAGGCGCCCGTGCCGCTGAGTGATATTACCGGCCCTTTTTTGTATGTGGGTTCCAGGAGTCGAACTCAGGCCCTCGCGCTTGCCAGGCAGGCGCTTACGCTGCTGAGCCATCTCACCGGCCCTTCAGTTGTGTTTTGAAGCCTCTCCTGCCCTCAGGGTCATCACACATGCTCTTGTTTCCGTTTGGGCTGTGTTTCCCCTGTCCTGTAGCCTCATTTCCCTACCCAGCCTGGATCCCATGGTGGGGAAAACCACCAACATTCTTATCCACTCTTACGATCAGGCTGCTTTCTCTGTCTGACTTCCGAGCACATATTGAAATGGCCCTTGGATTAGAACAAAACTTTTGGATTAGAACAAAATCTTTGTTTAGCAGCCATGTTGGCTGTAATCTGGATTAATTAACCAAACTGCCAGGTGTCTTGTTTGAAATGATCAAAACTGTGTATTTATTTTCATTGTTGTTAGAAGTTTGATATGAAACCTATCTATAGATAGATGTCTTTGTTAAAAATTTAAAAACTAATTGTGGACATTGAAAACATTTATTTTTCTTTTTAATTTCATAGGTTCTAATATTCTCCTGGCTAGAATGGCAACTAGAAAAGCAAAACCAGATGGGCAGTACCACCTAAAACCAGAAGAAGTAGATGATTTTATTCGAGGTCAGCCAGTTTCTAATCTACCAGGTAAGTACAGGTGTTTTTATTATAACTTTTATCTGGCACAGAGTGGGTTTCATAGTCTTAGAATCTTTTTAAAAATATATTAAATGTCCTGAAAAACAAAGTCAAATTTTACGTTGATTATCCTTTCAGTCAATTTATCAAGACCTTAATTGGTATATTATAGTTTTGTGGCAAATGGATTTTACTTTTATTTCTTAAGTAGCAAGACCAAGGATTCTAAGAAATAATTTTAAAGGGAACATGAAGAAACTGACTTTTGGTCCTTTAAATAAATCCTAGTTGAAGTAGTGTACCTCTAGGCCAAAGATATAGTTTCAAGAATTGGCTGGCTCTCCAGTTTGTAAAATCATGCTGCTAGTGCAGAGCAACTGCCTAGCATGTGTGAGGCCCTGGGTTTCGTTTCCAGCACTGGTGAAAAAGGAAGCAAATTATGCTGGAAGAGAAATGAGGAAAAGCCCTACTAAAAAATAAAGTCATGCTGCAGATCTTGTGAGAGTTTTCTGAGTTTAGTAAAGAATTTTAAAAGTAGAAAATATATGAACTGTATTAGGAAAAATAAAATCTACAGGTGAAATACTGTGTTTTTTTGACTGTAGATGCTGAAGAAAGCTTCCATTTAATACCTTTCTCAGGAGCAAGGGCAGGATTTTAGTTGTTTTATGCGTTTGTGTAGAATTACCTATGTGTTATAAAGCAGGCTGTGTCAGTTTTGCAAAGCTGCCATATACATTTATTTTGTCTTCTTTGATTCATTTATTTTTTGCAGTGTTGGGGATTGAACTCAGGGTTTCATGCATGTTACTACTAGGCAAGGGCTTTACCACCAAGCCCTGTTCCCACCCTATGCACATTTAAAATGAAAGTTTTAAAATTTGTTTAAAGTAGATTTAGTAGTATTTTAGATGCACGTTTTAACCTTAATAAAGGTGTATCTAAGCAATAGAAATTTCTGTAATAGGTCATAAAATGTTATGTGACCCAAATGCCACTTAATGGTTAGGTTTAAAGCTTCCAGACCCTAGTAAACAAAATAATGTATTTGTATTCGAAATATGAAATATATTTTTATGCTCAATTTGGGGTTTAATTTGAACAATAGCCTTGTGAAATCAAACTAGCAAATTACTGGACAGCAGAATTTAAACAGTTTTAATAACAAACCTTACAGTTCTACATAGATCGGAACCAGTGTTTAACCACATGTCATTTTAAGATGATTTTACTAGCTAATTCTTAGTTTGCCAGGGCTGCTGTAACCAAGCCGCTTAAACAATAGAGATGCATGGATGCTCTGGACGCTCTGGAAGGCGGGACAAGGCATCACTATGTTGGGTCTCATCAAGGCCTTTCTCCTTGACCTGTGATGCTGCTTTTCTGTCTCTCCACACGCTCTCCCCTCAGTGAAGACCGGGCCCTGCTCCCTCCTGAGAAGGGCACCACTTATGCTGGGTGAAGGCCAATCCACAGGACCTTCCCTGAATTTCCCCTTTAAAAAGTGCACAAGGAGAGTCATGCTAGGTGGTATTAGGGGTTAGGACTTCAGCATGAGTTTTAGGAAGACACACTTTAATCCAAAACAACATTCTTTCAATTAAATTGACTGTAAGTTTTTAAAAACAGAAAGAATTAACTCTTTGACCTAGTAATGCTACCATTCACCTCCATTTGCTTCCTGGCTGGAAAGACTTTGTTTCTTAAAGGGCTAGTGTGAGGTCATGTGTCTTGTCTGAACTCTGAGGCACAGCCTTGAATTTAAGTGATTTCCAAAAAATAAGGGCAGCAAGACTGGCTACTGCTTCTGTTTTTTAGGTCCAGTCATACACCGCTCAAAGTGGTTCATGTGTTGATACTATTGACTTCTATAAAATTCCCAAATTCTTAATGTGGCTGATTCAGGATATTTCAGGTATGGGAAATGTCAGCCTTCTCCATTGTTACCCCTGTCCTGAAGATGGTATTGTATTCCATCTTCTCCCAAAGTGTGTCGTACAGAATAGAAACTGCTCATTTAAAAGGGGGTTTCATAGGCCGGGCGTGGTGGTGCGTGCTTGTATTGCAGCACTTGGGAGACTAAGACCGGAGGAGTGCCGCAGGCTCAAGGCTGGCCTGGACTGCATTGCGAGACCCTGTCTCATGGGGGCTCGTGTACCTGTGGGGCCTTCTGGGCTACAGGGCCCAGTGCAGTACATCTTCTGAGACTCATAATAATGACCCCTGTTTATTTTTGTCAAAGATATTTGATGATGATATAATAGTACTTATAGCTGCTGGAACATGATTTGAGAAAACCTTGTTCTCTTCAACAAAAATCAGAAGAAATTCATTGATCGCTCCCTTCACCCACAATCTCTCTTTAGTCACCATGTGCCCATAAATGTTTTCAAGCATAATGTGCTACGCTACTCTAATAAACAATTAGAGTAGCTGCATAAGTAGAAAAAAACACACCAGTGAGTTTGTTTTAGGGAAATTCCACAGAATGGTTTTGCTACATTAACACACACATTTCTTAGCTTCACACAGTGGTGCAAACCTATAATCCTAGCACTTGGGGAGGCTAAGGGCAGAAGTATTGCAAGTTAAAGCCCAGCCTGGGCGATTTAGGAGGACCCCGTCTCAAAGAATGAAAAAATTCAGTTACATTAGGCAAATTATGATTAATTCGATGATGTTTAAAATAATAGCCTTAGTTTTTGTACCTATCAGTGAATTATAATTCTCTTCCAGTATAGTCGGATACTCTCAAAACTGGGTTTCCACTCCAGCCCATGTACACATACAGTTAATCTGAGGTTATGATTTCGAGAGAACAGATTGGCTCCCCAGATCTGTAAGGGAATAGCGTCGTCATTTGTGGAGGTGAGGCCAAAGCAACAGTGAGCGAGGAAGAAGAAACAGAAAGCCTTCCTTGAATACACAGACCTCTGCAAAGTGTGCGTCTGCCTGTGATGAGCCTTGTGGTGATTTGTCTAGTCCCTCTGGCCAGGCCATTTGGGAAGTGGGGCACCTGTCGAAGGTGTCATTCTGAATCCAGCCTCTGGGATTCTTCCTTGCCCCTCGTTCTGACTTGGACTTTAAAATGGCATAGATGGGAGCCAGCACTCTGAACACCTTTCATCTAACTTTTATGAGGGAATAAATAAATCATCTCGGTTTGAACTTGTCTGGCTCCCTCCATGTCATAGATCTTTTGTAAAATTAATAACCTAAAAGGTTACTAAAGATGCATACACTGCTGCTTCCAGAGGTTCTCCCCGCAGTGCCTGGACTGACCGTTGTCACTGCCACTGCAGCCCTCTCAGGAGCCAAGACTGACACCAAAGACAGCAGACCTCACCCTGAGCGCTGAGATGACCAGAAACACTCACGGCCTTTTCACTGATGGGCAATAGTAGATGGTGTGGAATCATCTTAATAAGAATTGCAGGGTTTCCCTGGGTTACTCTAAACCACTTTCCTAGGTACATATACCTTTCAAAAGCTTTTAGGGCAAACTGAGGAAAATCAAGACCCCACCTGAGCAGGCAGAACTCAGTGAGCATCCATTGCATGTTGCGCTGGACAGAGGACACAGGGCTGCCGCACAGCTGCAGAGCGGCAGGCAGGTTAATGCCACCTCTGGAGGGAATCACTATTTTCATAAAAGAACAAGGCCTGTCTCCCCCACTGCCACTTGGTTCCTTAGAAGTTCATCTCTGCATCATTGGTACTGTTTTGTTCATTGTGGTCTTAAGTTGTGTTTTCAGTTTGGGCCTATTTTATAAATTTTATTTCTTACTCAAAAAAAATCTGCCTTGAAACCAACGTGAAATTTGCTAATCATGAGAATCAGAGAGTCCTGGCGGGGCGTGGTAGCACATACCTGTAGTCCCAGCACTTGGGAGGCTAATGCAGGAGCACTGCCATGAGTTCAGGGCCAGCCTGGGCTACATAGTGAACTCAAGGCTAGCTTGAACTAGACAGCGAGACCTTGTCTCAAAACAGTCAGTCATGGAGTCCCTGACATTGTGTATATCTGGCAGTACTGTAATCTGTGAGTCACACCATAGGCTTGTTTAAAGAATCTGTTTATTTAGTTGATTTTCTGGATGATAGCAATCCTGGTATTACTCACTAATAAATAAAAGTCACTGGCCTGGCGTGGTGGTGCACGCCTATAATCCCATTACTTGGGAGTCTGAGGCAGGAGGATTGCTGTGATTTTGAGGTCAGCCTGGGCCACACAGTTCTAGACCAGCCTGAATTACAAAGAGAGACCCTGTCTCAAAAACAAATACATAAATAAATGTCACATCATTTTGAAAAACTTTAGTTTTAAATTATTTTGTATACAAATGGTGGGTATTTCTCATTACTAAATTATTTTTAATAGCTTATCCTGAGTAAAGAACTATCTATTTTCTTTACTAGGAGTTGGACATGCAATGGAATCTAAATTGACATCTTTGGGAATTAAAACTTGTGGAGATTTGCAGCACATGACCATGGCAAAACTCCAAAAAGAATTTGGTCCCAAAATAGGTCAGACACTGTACAGGTTCTGCCGTGGTTTGGATGACAGACCAGTTCGAACTGAAAAGAAAAGGAAATCTATTTCAGCGGAGATCAACTATGGGATTAGGTTTACCCAGGTAACAGATACTACCTTGTATTGTTCTTTTTCTCTCTGCCTAATCCATAAAACTGTTGCTACGTGAAACTGAATCTTAAAACTGTTGGTATTCCCAGAGCCTTAAAAAGATCATTTGAAGCTGAGCACGGCGGCACAGCATTCTGGGAGGCTGCAGTGGGAGGATTGCTACTTCGAGGCCAGCTTGGGCAATTAGGGAGACCTTGTCTCAAAATCAAAGGTGGGGGATGGGGGAGTGGGGTAGGATTGGGGATATAGCTCAGTGGAAAGGCCCTGGGTTCAGTCCCCAGTACTGCCACAAAATAATAAAATTTGAGGAAGTGCATGGTAAGGAAGAGCTCCAGATAAGATTGATGAAACCTGAATCTTAGGGAAATCTAGTGGAAAGAGATGATCATAATTATTCTAATTTCCAAGGAAGGATGAAGAATACCAAGATAGTCTCGTCTGCTCCTGGCACCGGGGATTAAATTGGGGCCTTGTGTATGGTAGGTAAGCCCTATACCACTGAACTACAGCCCTGGTCCTTTTTATTTTGAGACAGGGTCTTGCTAGATTTCCCAGGCTGATCTTCAGTTTGCCATCTTCCTGCCTCAGCCTTCTGAGTTGCTACTATTACAAGTATGCACCACCCTGCCCAGCCCAGAAATGTGTTTTTAGTGTTGAAATATTTAAGCTGTAGTTAAAAGTGTAGGTTTCATCTAACTTATTATTCATGCACCTAGAAATTAGTAGCACTGACAAATACATTTGGCATTAGATCAGTAAACATCTGAATAAGGATTTGAAATTCAATGAGTGCCTGCCCTTTGAAACTCATCAGCTCTCGTTTCTTTAACAATGGAAAGGGGCTGGTGAGATGGCTCAGCGGCATAAGTGCCTGCCTGGCAAGCGTGAGGTCCTGAGTTCGAATGCCGGTACCCACATACGAAAAAAGGGCCAGTGATATTGCTCAGCAGCACGGGAGCCTGCTGACACGCAAGGTCCTGAGTTTGACCCCCGGTACCCGCAAAAAAAAAAAATGGAAAGGATGCTTGGACATAGGAATATAAGAAAGCACACTTTTTTTTTTTTTTAGTAGAATTTAACTTCTTAATAAGATCAAAAATAGAGGGCCGGTGAGATAGCTCAGCAGCATAAGCGCCTGCCTGGCAAGCACGAGGTCCTGAGTTCGACTCCTGGTACCCACATAAAGGAAAAAAGAGGGGGCCAATGATATTGCTCAGCGGTACAAGCACCTGCTGGCAAGCACAAGGTCCTGAGTTCAACTCCTGGGACCCACATATAAACAAAAAGAATTTCAACAGGTCACTGATGGCGTAGGAACAGCAAGAAAGGAAAAAGGCCTTTTTCTCATTTCTTTTACTTTTGTGGAAGGGGGATATTTTTATTTAACATACAGTTCAATGCATACAGAATATTTTTAATAGATGCTTAGGAAATAAGAGACATGTTGGATTTTAAAGGTGCAAATATTGAGAACTGGTAGGTATTTAAGATAATATGGAAGTTTTTCCATGTTTGTCTCATAGCCAAAAGAGGCAGAAGCTTTCCTTCTAAACCTTTCAGAAGAAATCCAAAGACGACTCGAGGCTGCTGGCATGAAGGGTAAACGTTTAACTCTCAAAATCATGGTACGAAAGTCAGGGGCCCCTGTAGAGACTGCAAAATTTGGAGGCCATGGAATTTGTGATAACATTGCCCGGTAAGCTTATCTTAAAAAAGATGTTAGTAATGATATGTTAGTGCAAATGATTATCATTCATAGAAAATGAAGAAAATCAAGAGTTTTGAACAAGTTTTTTAACTATACACTCTGGTGTTAATTAGCATTCCTAGAGCCCTGCCTGAGTCCCAGGTCATTTGACTTAGGTTAACTGTCTTTGTTCATTTTCCTGTGCTATAACAAAATTCCCCAGGCTGGGGCTTTGTAAAAAAAAGGTTTAGCTCAGAGAGGTGAAGGTCCAGGGCCCTGACCTGGCTTAGCTCTTGTGAGTCCTCCTTCCCTCAGCAGATGGCAGTCACAGGGCAGAGCATGTGCAGCACAGGTCACAAGGTGAGACAGGGTAGGGAGGAGGTGGACCTGGTCTCTGATAACAGCCCTCTGTCAGAACTGGGGTCCGGGGAGAATGACTCCAGTTCCTTCTGAGGGCTCAGCGACTCGAGCACTTCTCACCAGGCCCCACCCCCAGCATCACCACCCTGAAGACTGAGCTTCTGACCATGAACCCTTGGGGGCAAACATTGAACACAAGCACATAGTGGCCTGCAGCGTTTCCTCACCCTCCATTGGTGTCTCCAGGCTATCAGCAACAGGGCATGGACAGACAAGAAGGGAAAGACTGCAGATCTGCAGACCAAAGGGGCAGTTGCGGCTTAAGACTCACTGAGACTTCCCCACAGGGAGAGTTCCATTAGTACTTGGAAAAAAGGCAGAAAGCATTTTTTTAAACCCTGAGTTTTGATGTGAGGCTGTTTACTGTCAAATTTCATATGATTTGTGACCAATATGAAAGTACTTGGATTTGCATGCCATCTTGTTTTGCTGTAAATCAGAATGTTAAAGACTTGACAGTGAAAGCCAGCTAGGTGAGTTTATCCACTAGAGTTTCATTAACGGTACACAGTCGCATGGTGATGCTGCTGCGCCCTGTGATGACTGCTTTCCAACACAGAAGCCCCCGTTTGCTTAATGCATCGGCTCACTTGGAAAACAGGAAATATAAATTGAACAACATAATTTATAAATTACATTTTTCTGCCTGTAGCTTCTTGGAGTGTAATATTTACCTACTTTTATAAGTGATGTGCATGTTTCAAGTGGTAGTCAGTTAAAGTATTAATGGTCATTTCTATTAAACGGGTTATTAGGTCCTTTCTGAGGAATATAATTGTCTTCTTCAGTTTATTATGCCTTTTTGGGGAAAGATTAGTAGTAGTAACGTATTATTGAATTGGTAATTGTTTCCAGTGGGATACTTGGCTTATGCCAGAGAAGCCGAAAAGGCCCTAGGGCAATAGTAGGTGGGTCAGGGCGCTCTGGCACCTAACGGTGCTGGCGGATCCTCTGGCTCTCCTGCAAGAGTAAAGATCAAGACTCACTGATTCTAGTCTATGGTTCTTAGCAGGCTGTTGCCATTTCCTTTGTTTTAGGGGCCACACATTTTTGATCCATTTATAAAACCTCTTCGAGAAAGTAATATATGGGATAAGCATATCAAATGTCAAAATTGTTCAGTGGCTTTACTTTAAACATAATGAAAGAGCCAAAATACAGAAAATTTATCTTTTGCTTTTGAGTGTTAACTGTACCTAGTATAATCTTGTAAACTAAAACTTCTCTTGGAATCTGAAGCCTTGCGATCACCAGGCATTCATGCTGTCATAGCAACATATGTACGTTTATATGCATTAACTAAAATTTGTCATTCTCTAAATTTCTCAACTTAGTTTTAGTTGACCAGGTCTCCATTAGCGTTGGTCCTCAACGTTCTGTATTTTCTTTCGTCCTCTTTGTTGCCAGTGTAATTCATTTGGTATTACTGGCTTCCTGTAAGGGAGGCTGTCTTACTCATTTTTATAAACCTGTTTAATATAAAATTTGCTATTTTTCTGTAACTCTTTAAACATGTCCATACTACTGAGGTACTAGTGAATATATGTAGAATGTAGCTTTTGTTTCTTTAAAAAAGTAATTCTATCACTTACAGGACTGTAACTCTTGACCAGGCAACAGATAGTGCAAAAATAATTGGAAAGGCTACACTAAACATGTTTCATACAATGAAACTAAATATATCGGATATGAGAGGGGTAAGTGTGTAACATTTAAAAATTCTTTCTGTGAGGTTCCAGGCTGAGCTGAGACTGTCATGGTGGGATGTAGGCATTTATGTGTAGGTTTTTAGCTCCTTTGATGTATAAACAGGAAAACCCAACTTCCTGTCTCTTTAGTCTTGAGAAGAGTCAGATCTGATAAGAAAACTTCAGCCTAGAATAATTTCTCATAGGTTTTTTTCAAGGTTTTTATATGCTTTTAACTAACGAAGGGGTAATTTTTTGTATGTTGCCTTGTTCCTTCCATTCTCGTTTCTCTAGTAGTGGAAGGACTGTGGAGACTGCCTCAGTGCATCTTGCACCTTTGAGGTCCTTTTTCAGTCAGAAACTTACTCTGATGTCTGCAGTACGATGGTCAAGGAGGGAGGGCGACTGTAGATCATGAAGAGCCTTAGAACAAACGGCAGGGAAAGCATCAAAACTGTAGCTTTTTCTTAAAAGATTAACCTTTGTAGGCTTAGTCGTGCATGCACAAGTGAGTAAAGGGAGTTTTTTGGCTTAGATGTATTTTATTGAAGGGTTAAGTCACTACACCAACCTAATGGAAACATCTGAAAAACCGTTTAGTTTTATGGTGGGAAGTGATCTAGAGTGTACCTGCTTGCTCACGCTCATCTTTTATTTGAAAAGCATTAAGCAGAGTTGCCAAGTAGGCTGTCCCCTATTTTGGGGGAGCAGGAGGTGTGTCATGAACTGAACCCAGGGCCTCACATATGCTAAGCACATGCATTACCCACTGAGCTACATCCCCAGACCTAGTTTTTTTTTTTTTTTTTTTTTTTAAATCCTACTCTCAACCCATTTATGCCTAGTTTCTATTTTTGGAATGGCACAAACAATGGAACATAGTATTTTTCTAATTCTTGTTAGCTTGAATTTTTTAGGTCATAAATGAATTTCATGCAAGAAATCAACCGCAACCATCAACGTACATGGAGTACAGCCTTAGTTGACTAGAACCTCAATAGAATACACTACTTATTCCATGTGTATGGCTGTCTAAAAATACACTGCATTGTTGAACTAGACCTTCATAAGACCAAGAAGAGTAACTGCTGAGCACATTCCTTCCAACTTGAAGCACTAGTGTGGTACATGTATGATTGTACCATTGGATAGCTTGAATCAGTGGTGGTACAAATGGATCTAATCACTTTTATCGGTCTTTTTACTAATAAAATGAATAAAAAGCTGCCCAATGAGACAGTCACACATGTACCACCAGTGGTTCAAGACACGCAGCAGTGAGACATAGGAATTACGGCCCCATCGTGAACGTATTAATAGCTCACCTAGAAGCAGTTTTTGGAATACATCATATCCCATTTATTTGAATACTTCGATTACCCCTTTATTCATTAAACATGCTTTTGAAGACAGTAAAGGATTAGCTGAGAATTTTGCTTAGTAGGATTCACATTTTCATTTTAGTTTTCCTAGAAAAATACTCTTTATTCTGGTTCTAGGTTGGGATTCAAGTGAATCAGTTGGCTCCTACTAATATGAACCCTTCCACGTGTTCCAGTCGTGTATCGGCTCAGTCAAGCCACTTCCCTGGTGGGTCACACTCTGTCCGTGATCTCCTGCAAGTTCAGAAAGCTAAGAAACCCACAGAGGAGGAGAGCAAGGAAGGTCGGTGGTTGTCAGCCTGGCTTATTCAGTGCTGCTTAGATACCCTTGGGCCGGTTAATTTTCAGATCGGCATGGCTGTGTATGAGAGTTTTGTGTTCTTAGATTTACATTTTTCATTACTATGAATCTAGTCAAGGTCTTTGCAGTGAGTGGACAGAGGGAAGCTGTTTAGGGACTAAAGGTTATCTTTGCTCAGATGAGCTGCAGGCCATTTGATGTGTTCTATACTTGCAGTGTTTCTGACTGCTGTGGACGTGGAAGCATCATCTGCCCCTAGAACTTGCACTTTCTTGCCATCCTTTTCTACACATCTGCCAGCCACTGTCAGTGCTGACACTACTAGTAAGGGCGACTCTTCGCGGAAATGGAATGGTCTGCATTCTCCTGTCGGCGTGCAGTCAAGACTTAACCTGAGTATAGAGGTCCCATCACCGTCCCAGGTATTTTTTTATATTCTTAAAAGTAAAAAACTCCTGTAGTAGAAAAATGGCTTACATGCAGAAATATTTTTCATTTTATCAATATAAGCAAAGGAGAGCCACATGGTGACAAAAAGGCTAGTGTTATTGTATTCCAAGTGAGCAGTAATTGGGTTTGGCAAAAGAGCTGCTGCCAAGATTTACAGCTCTTGCAAGGCACAAAGGGTGGCTGAAGGCAGTCCCCTAGGAACTGCCACTGCTGTGACGTTGGTGTCACGTGGACTTGTTCTGCTCAGCAGTAAACTAGAAGCCTCATTTCAGAGGGTTCTGCAGCATTTGCAAACAGTTTCTTTGTAGAGTGAATGTTTGTAACAAGCTGGTGGTGGTGAAGGTACAGCATGTGTGCCACGGGGGCTGCGGTACTGAAAGCTCTACAAGGTTCGCCATCACTCACATAAGCTGTTCAGCGTGTATAGTCTGTAAAGGTGGCCCACTGTTAGCAAACTTTACTCCTTGAAAATAAGATTGCACTTTAAGCTGTACAGGTAAGTTTTTGACCCCCTCCGTTGCCCTCGAAAGAGGCTGAAGGAGATGTTAGTGCTGGCTGTGAGGGAGACTAGGGACAGGGGTAATTCTTAAGTGCTTGCTGTGGAGTCCCGTTGCCAGTAACAACTAGAAATAGTTGCTTCCAGCAAGGTTGGCTCTTCAGTTTGTGAGTGCGTGTTTCCGAAGGGCTGGGGTGCGCAGAGGGCCTGTCAGAAGACGCAGGAGATTCTGATATTCGGGCAGAGAAAAGATAGCTTCTAGAGACCTCTTCGGCTTCCTGCTTTTGTTTGCAAACTCTGCATTGGGTGACAAACGTGACCGTGTCCTTATCTCCCACACAAACATAAACGTGGCCATCTTTTCCAAAATCTTAGAATGTAAGTTCGTGAACTGAGGCACCACTGTATTTGTATTTTTTGGCAGTCTTCCATCTGAAAGTTGAATTTCTGTTACCTACAGCACTGTTACCTATCCTGACATTTAACATTGGCTTTTGCCATGAGTTCCTGCTGGGAGCTACTCCGTGAGTGCTTGGGACCTGCTTGATGTGGTGGTACGGGGCGTTAGTGAACACTGCACCTCCAGACTTGTGCATGGCTTCAGGCTTCTATGGCGAAAGGCCAGGACACTTCCAGAGATGTGCTGCTTTCGGGAAATGGTGGCTTTTTTAGCCTGGTGGCTTGCGCCTTAAGAGATTCTCTTCCACACACCTCATCTCAGAGCACACTTTCACTTCAGGCTCATGTTTTTTGCTATTTTGTAGCTTGATCAGTCTGTTTTAGAAGCACTTCCATCTGATCTCCGGGAACAAATAGAACAAGTCTGTGCTATTCAGCAAGGAGAGCCGTGTGGTGACAGAAGGAAAGAACCAGTAAATGGCTGTAGTACAGGAATTTTGCCACAACCAGTTGGGACAGTTTTATTGCAGATACCAGAACCTCAAGAATCAAATAGTGACACAGGAATAAATATTATAGCCCTTCCAGCATTTTCACAGGTAAGTTAAATTTAGGGACCTTCTGCATAAAGTATTTTTGCCCTCCAGCGCATTTCCCTTTCCCCTCTGTGCCCACGGCCCAATAGCTCACACTGTGTCCCTCGGGGAGGGGCAGGGGACAGCTGGCTCAACCCCACTGCATCTGCAGGACACAGACTGACCGTTTGCCTTGTTTGGAAGCAACTGAGTTTGGTAACAAGGGAGGGGGCACGGTGTAGGTGCACACGCTGCGCGGATACAGCAGTCACTATGTTCCCGGCCCCGGCCCGAGCGCGGTGGCGTGAAGGTGAAGAGAATAACCACACCCCGTGGTCCGGCTGCCTTTTCTGGCATCTGTTCTGTTCACATGTGTTTAACTTTTGAAAATCAACTGGTAATCACATTTAATTCCTTATTCTCACCCTGAGGTTTCTGAAGATTGAGAGAGTTTTGATATTAAGGCCCCATTAAGAATTCATACAGGGCCAGTGATATAGCTCAGTGGCATAAACGCCTGCCCGTCAAGCACGAGGTCCTGAGTTCGGTTCCCAGTACCCACATACGAAAAAAGGGCTGGTGATATCTCTCAGCGGCACAGGTGCTTGCTGGTGCGCGAGGTCCTGAGTTCGATCCCCAGTACCCACAAAAAAAAATCATACAGATCAGAAAAGTGATTTGGAAACGGCCTCATATGTGAGAAGTGTAAGCTAGCTGCTATCCAAAGTGAACTCAGGTTAGACTTTTCACCTTCCCTCTTCCACTAGGTGGACCCTGAGGTGTTTGCTGCCCTTCCTGCTGAGCTGCAGAAGGAGCTGAAAGCAGCGTATGATCAAAGACAGAGGCAGGGAGACGACACCACTCACCAGCAGCCCGCCAGTGCCTCCGGTGAGCCTGGGGAGTGGCGTGTCCCGGAGGAGCAGAGCGGCGGCATCCCTGCTGTGCTGTTCGGCTGTTAGGGCTCTGTCTGGAGAATACACAGCATGAATGAGTGCACAGCTGGGCTGAGGGCAGGCATGGTCCTCGTTGGAACAGTACCTGTATTCTGGACTTTAAAACAGAGACTGAGTGAAGTGTCATCAGGAATCTTCCAGCACTTACCAAGCTAATTGTCCTTTGACAGTTAGCTGTTACTTGAACCAAAGGATGCAGGCTTCAAAGTATGAAAGCTTCACACACTTAAACCTATATTTACTGTAACATTTCTTGAGCTTATAGTTTAGAAGGCACTATTTTTGAGTACTTGTTTAATTTTCTTTTGATCCTTAATGCCTACCCCCTTATAGATAAGCAACATGCCAAAGTAAGCTTGTAAGTGGCAGAGTCGAGGGTAATGGTGCGGCCTGCCCTTTCAGGCACCGCTATGTACGGCCCCCACTCTTAGCAGGCGTTTGGGGATGGGCTGGGTGGAAGCAGTGCAAGGTAGGAGGGTTGTTTTTGGAAGGAGGAAAGAAAACCCGTGGGACTGTCCAGATTTATTTGTTGAGGGTCTCACATCCCTCTTCTTTCAGCGTCAAAGACTCCTTCACTTCAGCTAAAGCCAGTAGCAGTGAAAGATAAGAAAAGCAAGAAAAAAACTCTCATCAGTCCCCAAAGAAGGATTCAGAGTCCTCTGAAAAATAAGCTTAATAGTCCTGCAAAAACTCTGCCAGGGGCCTGCGGGAGCCCCCAGAAGTTAATGGATGGTTTTCTGAAACATGAAGGACCTGCTGAGAAACCGCTGGTAATTTTTTTGTAAATACTTTACAGTTCACCTTTATCAGATCTTAATGTGCCTGGTACTGTGTAAATACAGCACTTCTGTCCTTTGTTTTAATAGGACGAACTCTTTGCTTCCAGTTCAGGTGTGCCAGGCCTGTCTACTTTGCAGCCTGACCAGCCCAGCTGTGTTAGACCTGCGGCACCCAATCTAGCTGGAGCTGTCGAATTCAATGATGTGAAGGCCTTGCTGCGAGAGTGGATAACAACAATCTCAGGTGGGCGTGGCCTGTGACTAGAGAGCATGAACAGACTGAACTATGCGAATTGAAGTTTTCTAATTCTAACATGCTTAAACCATCTCCCCTCATCTTTTGAAGTTCTAGGAGTTTCTTTGAAAAGCTGCTTCCTGCAGCCCATTGTTCTGCTTGCTCTCGTGGCAGTGCAACACCTGTAGAAATGGCAGTTGTCCTTTATCCCTGCAGATCTCTGCCTTTCTCCTTCAAAAACATACACTGGTCCTCATTTGAGGTTCTTCCCCTCCCTAGATCCAATGGAAGAAGACATTCTGCAAGTTGTGAAATACTGTACCGATCTTATAGAGGAAAAAGATTTGGAAAAGCTGGATCTAGTTATAAAATATATGAAAAGGTGAATCTATTCAGTTCTTTTAAGACGGGGAAAATGCCATGTCAACGTTAATTAAGGGTATGTGGAACAAGTGTTACAGTTCCTGGCAAACTCTTCAGGGTTAAAAAAAAAATGCTCTTGAATCCAAAAGAAATATAACAAATGGCAGGCAACAGGGTACAAGGTTCAAAATGAGGTTATTTCCCTCCAGGTTTAAATCCAATATGGATTAAAATCATAGGAAATACCTTTCCTTTTGAGTAGTCTATGTAGGGTTTTACTTTTTGGCCAGAAACAACTTTTATGAATTAAAAAAAAAAAAAAAAGTAGGCAATGATGAAGATAATGCCTGATTTGGAGGAAGGAATTTAGTTTTAAGAGAGCTTTCCTGATATTTCTTCTCTCCTCACCTTTAGGTTGATGCAGCAGTCAGTGGAGTCGGTTTGGAACATGGCATTTGATTTTATTCTTGACAACGTTCAGGTGGTTTTACAACAAACTTATGGAAGCACATTAAAAGTTACATAAATAGTGCCAAGGAGCCTGGCGCTCTTGGCTAGCTGTGCCATAAGTGCTTGTGAGGTATTTGCAAAGTGCATGACAGTAATGCTCTCTGTTTTTATAATTTTCAATTTCTTTTTAAGCAAGCGTTTTGTACATTTGTTTTCAAAAAGTGCCAAATTTGTCGGTATTGCATGTAAATAATTGTGTTCTTTTACTGTAGTATAGATTCTATTTACAAAATGTTTGTTTATAAAGTTTTATGGATTTTTACAGTGAAGTGTTTACAGCTGTTTAATAAAGAACTATATGTCTATTTTGTATAGGCTCCTTTTTTGTGAATCCTTAAAAACAACTCTAGGAAGCACCTAGTACTTGTTATACTTAAAAGGCTGAAAACTCAGCAGGCCACAGGCTCTGAAATTTCTGAGTGGTCCCAGATGAAGATTCTGCTTGTTCCAAAAAAGGGTAAAGCTTCTAAGCCATCTTATCCTTGTCTCCAAGCATAAAATGAGAAACATGTTTACTACCTGGATGTAGGGACACTTTACATATTTTCAAACTTAAATATATATAGTATAGAAAAAAAAAAAGTAACAGTTAAAAATATATAGTTCTTAATTCATATCAGTAAATAATTCAGATTTTTTTTCCTTAAACACCCAAAAGTGACCTAAGCTGTTACAACATCTGTCAACTTTCTTAAACTGGGAAGAATGCGTGCTCACGGGGTCCCACACTGCTCAGGACAGTCCTAACTAGCTGTTGTCAGAGTACTGCCATTAAGTATCTGCAACAAATCAGAAGCACAAAACCCAAGTAGTTAATTTCCTGTTTGTTGCCCCTTGTATATTTATGTGGAAATATATATATATATCCATGATAGAATTCTCTAGGATAAAACAGACAAAAATATAAAGTATCAAAAAAAATCCCTCCTGGTGACATGTATAAAATAATCCTCATCCTGCAAAGCCCGTGCTGTGCTGGGGATGAGAAGCTACGCTAACATGGAAACCTAGCAGAGCTTTCTGGTACCGCAATGTCTTTTTCCTTTATTGGTACTTTGGAATTGGGAGGGTTACAATGGACTCTCATGACTATACAAGCAGTAAAAAGCAGCCAGCTATGCTTTACACTATGGTTTCACACAAAGCAGATAAATATCAGAATGCCTAATTTTCTATTTAAAAATTCCTAAGGGAGTATGGCAGAAGAATGCTGGAAAAATCAATGTGGGGGAATACGCATAAAGATGTTAAGGATGTGTTTCTTACATCAAAAAAGTCCCAAGAATCACAAAATCTGCAGAAGCTTGGTTAATCAAATACTGCAGGACTGATTTAATCAGTATAAAATTGAAAGAGCTTTAGATCTGTAATAAAAATCCAAATTGGGGAAGGGCAAACTTTAAAACAGCAGCCGAGAAGGGAAGAAGGATGGGGCATGGAGGGCAGGTGGACAGGCACGCTGGGACCGTGGGGACGAGTAACTGACCACTGTCAAACCAGTGTAAGCTTCTTGGTTTCTCATGGAAAACATTTTATACACCTAAATCCATCCGTGTCCACAAATGTCTGTTCCATTTTTTGTCTTGTCTTGGTGGTGGCATTACAACATAATATTGCATTACATCAGTTCCTGCCCCATGTGGAAAAATTAAATGATTTCAAACACTTTCTTCAGCTCCACGATAAGCTGCCAGTCACTCTTCTGCATTTCATCTCGGAACCAGTCTTTGAGGGCATCAATGGACTGCCGGCTGATCTGCAATGCCCGAGGCACAAACACGGTGAACAGAAAGAACAAACATGGGCCACAGAAAGCTTAAGCAGAAGAAAGGAGACCAAGTCCACACCACCGCTGAGAGGCATGGATCCAGTATCCTGGCACTGTCAGTGCTGCTCTCACACTGTCCTCGCCCAGGACGAGGCTCTACCACAGACAGGACCTAGGGAAGGGCCTGGTGTCCTCAGGGTCGACAGGGCCACATGAGCTACTGATACAGGTAACCCAAGCAAAGCAGCTCAGATGCTCTGTTGCTGGACGCTTGCCACTGTGGCGAAACACTTACCTTACTGACTAGAATGTCTGTAGCTTCAAAATGTCTCCCAAACATCTTGGGAGACTCACCAGGGATTGGTTCTATTTTGACACAAACTTCTTGTCCTTTTTTTGCGACATCCACTTGTTTGTGGTTTATTTCAATACTTGTTATTATTCCGATGTCCACAAACTGTAAAATAAGACAAGTACACTGTATGTAGAGGATTCCTACCCCACACAGGCACCACACACAGGAACTAACAACACAGCCCAAGAACCTGCTCTAAAGCCTCGAAGCCTGCATTCATCGCCAAATGTCTCCACAGCAGGACACCCTGGCACCCACATCCTACCCCATCCTTCACAAGATGACTGAGGACAAAATGAGATCACTGATGTGCGGGGTGTAACTTTTTTTGTGCTCTGTGGACCCACTGTCATTTTCGATTCCTACTCTGCCCTGTCACAGGACAGCTGCCCTATAAGAAGGAAAGCGAGGTTCTGAATCAGGAATGAGCTCAAAGCAATCAGAAAGAAAGTCAGGGACCCATGGTGCAGATCACAAAATGACAAGTTGTGAGCAATGAGTGACACGATCCTGGGGTTTGGACAGTAAGGGGGTCCTGGCTGCTTTGTGGAGAAAGAGGTACAACACAGTAAGAGTCAACAGGGAGAGCTCAGTTTGGTAGAGGAGGCCAAAGCTGCACGGAAAGTAACTGCCACAGATAATGTCCTAGCTCGGGCCACCCACTGAAATAGAAGATACCAAGTGGCACTTCCCTCTGAAGCATCCAGGGCCGTGCAGGTACAGCACAAGAGGAGTCTGGAGCAGCTTGCTACTCCAGAAAGGCGGGGGTGCGTGGCGAGGGTTCCCAGTGGCCATACTGGGTAAACAAAGCGTCAGGAAGACTAAGTGTCACACTGTCTACGGGATGCTTCATCAAAAGGGAAGGGAGAATGCCATAGTTTTGTAGCCATTTGGGTACTGGCTTGTATGGACTGCGGGTAGGTACTAAAGTCACTGGGATGGAGATGGCTGGCTGAGAATACATTCAGACAGACTCCAAGTACCGGGAAAGCTGTCTTAGCATTTTCTCCAGGCAGTCCCGGGTCAGCACCGCCAACAGTGAGATGGCCTACGGGACCCAGGAGTCAGGGGCCGTGAAGGTTCCCTCCTGCAATTCTAACCTGTATGTAGGGAGGAAGAGTAGACAAACCCAAATGGAGGCGTGAACTGCAAAACAGCTGGGCTACACTTTAAAAGCACAGGGGACTCGCCAGGACACAGTGCGCCCGATGTGGTACACTGCTGAGCAGGGCCACTGGAGACAGACAGCTTTGGGAGAAAGCATGGTGCGCGGGTGAGGACTGCAGGTGGCAGGGTATCGCTGACGTCCTACGGATTTTTCTTAGGAATGCAGACCTAGGAGGAAGGTCGGCCCTGACATCAGGTGCTAGTAATCACATTACATCACAGTACTGTGCCAATACGGAGGCACAAATTACACGAGGTGGAAAGCACTATTTGTAATGTTTTGTTTCCACCACGTTTTTCGTCTTGCCCCCTACCCCAACATTTTTAAGAACAATGAGAACTCACGTTCTTGCTGGGAACACACATGGGTGTCCCTTGTTTCACCTGACCTGCTTCCACAGTCACCCCTATCACTATCGGATCTCGAGAGTTGAAAACATACTGGGGGAGGATTTTCATCTTGCAGGGAAATACTGCTATGTGCCTGAAAGGAAAAAGAATTTTTAAGTTTACAAAAATCATATAAACACTAAAAAAAGAACACAACTGACCACGCGGCTTTCTGTGTTGGAACAGCTCTGCTCCAAGGTCAGGTGAGAAGAGCGGGCAGCCAGGACTCTACTCCGTGAGCCCGGCCCAGCCGCCCCTCCCTCCCGCGCCAGTTCCCTCCTTGCTCCTTGGCCTCCCCGCCTGCTCTGCTGCTTCCCAGTCTTCACTCTCTTCTCGGAGTCCCGGCCAGGAAGGTGTGCAGATCAGGGGTGTCCTGTGCCCAAACCAAGAGGCAAAGCCTGGCTCCTGAAGACTTCACGCTGCAGCCACACCCCTAGGTACCTGCGGGATAAGTCTCAACGGGCACACGGGATGTCTTCGTTGGGGACCACTGGGCATCCATCCATATCCTCCTCTTCACTATGTTCCTAAGTTGCTGAGCCAAACAGCTACTTTGAGCCAAGCAGCCAGCTCCCCTGCTCTGCTTCTCAAGCATGTGCTCAAAAAGCCTTCAAGGGTCCTGGCAGGTGTCCTAACAAGTGCACGTCTCCTCCTGGCAGCGTTCATGGTCTTCAGTGAGCGTATTCCAACTTACTGCCTTTTTTTTTTTTTTTAATGTGGGTACCGGCAGTTGAACTCAGGACCTCGCACTTGTCAGGCAGGCGCTTATGCCACTGAGCTATCTCACTGGCCCAATGCTCTGTATTTACCAGTCAGCATCCCAACTGAGCCATTGCTGCCAGCCGCCCTGCTCTGCAGCCCCTAACCGCTCTTTCCAGGCCTGCACGAGCTTCCTGAGAAGAGCTCCTCACTGCCCGTGGTCCACAGAACCCCCACCCTGGCTACCAATGGCGCCTCACAACTCAAAGTGAACTCAATCCTTCCCACAGCCTACAGGGTCCTTCTACCACACGGGTCCTGCCAATTCTGAGCTCCTTGTCCACCATGGTCCCCAACAGTCTCCTCTGCTTCAGCTGGCAGGGCTGCCTCGTGTGCTGCTCTGCCCGAACGCAGCCTGCGGGGCTCATGCAGTCTTCTTACGCTGTGACACCAATGAGAGCCTACGGTTGTGAGACGCTTTCCCCCCTCCTACTGCTAATTGCAGCCACTTCTCGCCGCTTCTCCTGAATCTGCTGGTTTCCTCTCCCAGAGAAAGCAAGCCAGAGCTCCAGGAGAGTGAGCCTGACCCAGGGCCCCACTGTCTGCTCCTCCAGCCCCTGGGGAAGGGGAGGTGCACAAGCATTCACAATGTTTGTGGAACATAGTTTTCTCCCACAGATTCCATCCCTTTGCTTGTCTCCTAATTTTCACACTAATTTTATTAATTTCATGCAATCCCAGATAAGAAATTCCAGCCAGATAAAGCCCGCACATTTAGTAATTACTAACCCATTAATGAGACGAAAGCCTGCCAAACTGAGTATTAATAAACTGAAAGGCTGCAGTTTATTACTTGCCCACACTGCTGGAAAAGAACATCCCCAGGGCAGGGATTTGGGTCAGGACAACCGCTTCAGGATGCACACTTTCTAGTACACGAACAAATGCCGCACTTCTCCCTACACTCTTTTCTAGGATTTGGTAATCCCCAACTTCACTACCAAAGATCCAAAATAAACAAAAGCAACTTACTTAAATTCTTCTTGTTTCTGTTTCTTGTAGTCTTGTCTGTATTTCGTAAAGGCATCAAATAAGTGATAAATAATTTCTGCACTAAAAATTCTAACTCCTAAACTATCTGCCATTTCTTGTGCATCCCGTTCAATTCTCACATCAAAGGCCAAAATTACCGCATATCTGAAAGGTGAGAACACACCAGAGGTCACTCGGTGAAAAAGGACATCGAAAGGGGCAGTCTGGAAGGAACAGGCAGCAAAGGTGATCACTTACTGAGGGTCATGTTCCAGCATCACGGAGGCCTTCATGACGTCTTTCTTATGCACAGGGCCGATGTTGATTCCTGCGTACTGTAAAAAGTGATTTCGGGTTTGCTTGTGTCGGGTAACAGAACAGCACCACAGACCGCGGCTACCACTGCATGTGGGGCTGAGCGCAGTTACTTACGGGCACTTCTGAAGTTTTCAAAAATTCAAGTAGAGCTTCCAAAGAGCCCAGTGTAGAAGCCTGGACATAGACGCCTTTTTCTTCTAGTTTGATAGCATTTAGTGTCTGCTTCAACTCATGGATCAATTCATCCTTGAAGGAAGATTTACAAGCATGTCAACACATCTCTTACTCTCAGCAGTCTAGAATTATACTTTTTTTCTTAAGTACTTTAAGGCTTAGAGAGAAAAAAAAAAGTATAACCTGTGCCAGCAAGAAAGAAGGGGACTAGGCAGCCATGTCCTAGACCTCTCCCGCTCACCCTCTGTGAACTTTTGGCAGTCCTAGAGGTTGAATGCAGGGCCTTCTCACTGAGCTACCTCCCCAATTTTTAAAATCTGAGACGGTCTTGCTAAGTTGCCCAGGTTGGGCTCGAACTCTGGATCCTCCTGCCTCAGGTGTGCGCCACTATGCCTGACACCTCTGTTTTAGGCTAACTTTGAAATATGTTTAACTTCTGCTCCAATATGGGTGATGGGTGGGGGCACAATGAAGTAACAGATAAAAATAACCTAAAATTTAAAACTAAACATAAATGTTATGGCACTATAAAAACTGCCTGTTTCAAATCAGTGTAAAAAATACACTGATTAATAATCTCAGCAGCTCTTGATTTTTTACTAAAAATAAGTATCGTTACAGTCCCTACCCAAGCAGTGGCCAGAGACACCAGCCCTGCGGTGCGCTTCCCTGAGGGCTGCTGGAAGAATCAAGGTGGTCCAGCACCGAAGAGGAGGAGCTGGTGACAAGTCGTATTTTTTCTTCAGCAAGCTAACAAACCAAGACTAAAAGTATTCCTTTGTGAGACCATGCTGGATACTGGCCCGCTGCTCTGACAAATGGATAAACAGGCTTGAACATACTCATGACGGGGCTGTACAAGCATCACTGTCCCATGGGGCGGCAGACGTCATCTGAGGGGATTGTCCCATGCCACCGGATGAGACAGGAATGCCTGTACCACCGGTGGTTCAAGCCAGCAGGAATGTGTTAAAAATGACATTACCTGATACGATTCTCTTTAGCTCTATCTACATACTACAGTTTCTAAAATAAAACATGAATAAACACCTTCTAGCTTCTGACTGCATTATACATGCCAATTCCTACAACTGTACAGACTGAATAAATTCAAAGGCAAGTTCACTAAGAGGCCAGCAGATGACAGGCTTTCCTCACAAAGACAAAGGTGCCCATTTAGTCACCACTCCTACCCCATGCCCTGCTAACAAACAGAAAAACTCAACTAGCTCTGCAGAAAAAATTAACAGTAAACTTACTTTAAGAACAGGAATTTCATCTTCTTTATAAGCCACCAGGAGGGGTAAACCAGCCAATGTTTTTTCCAGGTCTTTTCCAAGAATCTTCACTCCCTGCGCTGCTTCTACTTCTTTATGCTTTTCATACTGGTTCTGCGGAAACAAGAAGACATTTTCCACAATGTTTATTTGAAAAGTGATAACACAGAGAGGTGATGAAATAACACCTCCATGACCTTGGGGATGGAAGATTTCTTTAGACACAAAAAACAATTATCACAAAATAAAAGACTAATGAATTCAATATTATGTATGGCAACCTCACAAAATACAACAGAAAAAGTAAAGACAAGTCACAGAGTAAGAAAAGATACTGAAACTCAAGTTAACAACAGACAAGTACAGCAGGTCCCCAACTCACAAACATTCAAGTTGAGAACTCTCACAGACACAAAAGGACCCCGCTCTGCGAGCGCTCGTAGATGCGAACAAATTGCAGAAGTAGCTCAGGTGTCTGGTGGACACTGTCACACTGTGCTGCTGTGTGCTTACTGTGCACTGCAGCAGTGCACAGTAGTGCAGTGCTCGGAGCCCAGGGTGTCCAGAAGCAAGAGGAAAAGTAGTGGCAATGTGGAGGGGACTGCTAGGAAGTGCAAAGCAGTAACCATGGAAACAAAAGTGAAACTAACAGACTGCACTGAGCGGAAAAGACGGTAGATGTCACTCGTTCTTATGAATCATTTAATCACTGGCACAGTTCTAAAGAACAAGGACAAGATCACGGAACACGTGAAGTCTGCTGTGCCAATGAAGTCAACAAAATATCCAAAAAGCGTGGCACAGAAGAGACAGAGAAACTTCTCAAGTGTGTGGATGCAGGATCAGCATTAGTGTTGAGTCCCACTTAGCTTAATGGTTATTCAAGTAAAAGCTAAAAGCTGGGTGTGGTGGCACATGCCTGTAATCCCAAGACTTGGGAGGCTGAGGCAGGAGGATCGCCGTAAGCTTGAGGCCAGCCTCAGCTACATAGTGAGTTCAAGGCCAGCCTGAACTGCATACCAAGACCCTATCTCAAAAAAACGGGGTGAACAGGGTGCATCTTTTACCTAAGTCTCTCTCACTTTGTCAGACTTACAAACAAATCTGACCTAGAACGTTCCCCCCAAACAGAACTCACTCTTAAGTCAGGGGCTTACTATATCATAAACATATAAACAGCTCCTATAAATCTGTAAAAAAAAAAAAAAAGACAGACAATGAGGGAGAAAAGTGGGAGTTTTACAGAGGAAGAAATAACTAATAAACATAAATGGCCATTGTAACTAAATACAAACAACAATAAACTACAGACCCACAAGAAGGGCAAAAAAATTAAAAATCTTGTGGCACTGAGGTTCTGATGAAAGATGTTTTATTATGCACCTATACCAACTCTCTATGATGAATGTAATCATTATGAACTTCAAATGTACTAATTCAAATTTTAAAATATTAGAAACAAGATCTAGTGAAGATGTGAGACAAGTAAAACTAAAACACTGCAATTAGGAGTGTGACCTGTTACGCCCACTGCAGTGCACGGCGGCCTCATCTAGTGAGATGGGTCAGCCAAGTGCCGATTCAGCAACGCCCTCTGCATGCCAGAGACTGGCACGAGCACGCACACCTCAGGGCGGAAGGAGTGTGTGCGAGGACAATGTGTGCAGCTGTAGCCCTGCTGGGAATAAGTGGGGCAGCCGACACCTCCTGCCACAGATCAGGTAAATAAACTGATGTATTCCCACAATGGAATATAAACCTTAAAAATTATTTTTCAACTGAAAGGCCAAATTATTTTTCAACAAAGGCACACACGGAGAATAAATCTATTTAGTTCACAGATGTTTTCTGAGAGATACACAGTTACTGAAACTATAAAGAAAGTCAAGGACATTCCTATCAAAAATGCAGTCTGGGCTAACTTGGAGCAGAAGGCAGTTTCTGGATGCAATCAGCAAGGTTCTGATTCTTGATGTGGTTGCTTCCTCAACTTCTAAGAACTTCTCTCCTATGTCTTATGCACTTTGTGGTATAAATATTCTTTCAGCATAAGGCAATGTTAATAAAAAAAACTAGTCAGCTGTGTAGAACACAGCGTAGGAAGTGATCTTAGGAAAAGCCTAGCTTGGTCAACTCGCACATCCCTACCCGAGAACAGCCTTCCTGCACGAGGACATCCATCTCACCGCCCGAAGCGTGAGGGCACAACTGCTGAACACGCACAAGTACCCGCGTCGGCGCTTACCTTCACTCGCAACTCCTTCATGGGAGGAGGTAACAGCAGGCCGCGGATCTGAGTGACAATGGGCCCTTCTACTCCAGGAACGATGATCGTGTCCCCTTCCTTCAAATGACCATTGATCAATATGACATCTATAGTGGTGCCCATTCCTGGAAGAGCTTTAACCTAACAGACATGATTGCAAAGAGAATACAATGTACAATGTATCGTGATCACTGAATCTCTGCGTAGCGCGCATCCTCCACCAAAGGCGCACATTACTACGGGGGGATCATTACCTCCATCACTTGCGCTCGCAACTCTTCACAGTGTGCAAGTCTCTTGCTCAACATGGTCTGAGTTAACTCAACAAGAAGGCAGATCAAGCTTCCCATGCCATCGCCAGTATGCGCGGAGGTAGGTACCAAGGACACAAAAGTGCGGGGATCTTTGTTCTCATAAAACAAAGCAGCATTCAAACCCTGGAAGTAAAGTCATTTCAACATGGCAAGATGTGAAAGGAGGTAACAGGAAGAGCAAGAGATGACTAAAGAAGACAAGCAAATGGCTAATTCTCAAACTCCTCAAAACAACTTTAGAGGGCTGAGCATGTAGTCCAGTGGCAGAGTGCTTTCCCAGCATGAAAAAAGCCCCACGTTTGACCCGCAGCACCAAATAAAACACTGTAGAAGTGATCTTGTAAGCACTTACTACAGAAAGTGAAGTGATTTCTATGTGGGCAATTTGTTCCATACTACTATACACTGGGTGCAATATTTAAATTCTTGTTGGAAACATCTAGACTTCCTAGATGATTAAAGTGCGCACATTTAAAAGGTGAGGGCTAACGTAATGCCTTTTGGGTAATTTTTGGGGGGGATCTTTTTTTGAGACAGGATCTTGCTATGTGGATCAGGCTGGTCTTGAACTCACTACATAGCCCAGCCAAACTCACGGCGATCCTCTCACCTCAGCCTCTCAAGTGTTGGGATTACAGGCCTGCGCCACCACGCCCGACCTTTAGGTATTTTTGCTGCTTTGCAGGAATGCCTGCACGGTGGGAGTGGAACTATTACACCTGATGTCCTGGAGGTGACTGCTCGTGGTAGGAGTGGCAAGGCAGGATGCAGACGGACCTGTGCAGTGAGGCCAGACTCTCTAGACACTGCTGTCTCTGCGTCTTAGTTAATTCTGGTGGGTATCACAGGAAAGTTTTAATGCCCAAATTATGTTAGGAAAATAATCCCTGTATAAATGTCCTCTAGTCTGTTTACAGAAAGAACCATGTTTTTCAAAGTGACCTTGGTTAAAGCCACATCTTAGAGCTACGCTGACGTGGTCCTGAACTCAGTCCCTGGAGTGAAGGGGGGAGAGCACGCAGGGCAGAGCTCTCTGCTCGGACCCCCAGGTCCGGAAGGTGGTTCCAGATCACAACCACTGGTCTCTATGTGCGTGCCGGGTAAAGTACAAGGGTCACACTCTATGGCATCACATCTAAGCTTTAAGAGCTGTCCCTAGGTGACACTGTATTATACGATAAAAAGTGCAACTAGTCAATTAGCCACCTTGCAAGTATCTTTTTCTTTTAAGTGGTGGAAAAGATGCACCCTAGACCTGGAGCTGTCACACACCCTCTGGGCAGCACACACCAGGGCCTGCTGTCAGGCTGACAGCGAAGGGGTAGCAAGAAGCACACGAAGCGTGCAGTGTTCACACCTGCATTCTGGTGTCCTCTGCTGCACTGTGGAAATGTGAGCAAGTCAGTGAGAACGTACTTTCTCACAGCTATTTTAATAGCAGCCACCTGATACCTCTACTCGGTGTGCTCAGCTGCATTACTGTCTTTCACTGAGCATTAATGCAGTGCACTGTTTTAACTGTGATGCTGCTGCCGCCAAATACTTCTATCCAGAGGCCCGTTGCCACCTTTGTCTACAGTGAAATTTCTGTTCCCAAGAAAGTCAACACTACAATTTTTTCAAACAGATTGAGTTGCTGAAGTGTATTCTTGGTTATCAAAAATACTCTCGTAGCTTTGGGATTTTGAATTAGTGAACATTCATGATGTGTGCACCAGCACGATAGACACCACACGGTCTCAGCCACACAAAATGACACACGTACAGGCTGCGCACGCACACGAGGGACGAGAAGGACACATCCCCCTCAGCTGCTGCGACTGTGAATGCCTTTGCTCTTTGCTGCTTGTGCTCTTCCCTTTCCTGTAATGTGCATATGAACTTTTTAAAAATAATTTTTCTCCCTCCCCACCAAAACAAAGTCATTTCTTTCTCAATGAAATTATTATTTAAAACATTCAGACTGCCCAGGAGGAATCTGTGAAGTACTTGCTTTCTCAGATTAAAGAAGCAGCCAGACACAGTGGTGCAGGGCCTGTCCTCCCAGCTAGGGTGGAGAGGATTCAGTCCAGGAATGCAGGGCCAACCTGGACAATATAGCAAGATCCCTTGTCTCAAAAGAAAAAAACAAAAACAAAAACAAAAAATCCCCACAAAAATTAAAATTAAAAAAAGAATAAAGCAAAAAGAATGAAAAATAGAACAGGGCCGGTGAGAGCTCAGCAGCGTAAGTGCCTGCCTGGCAAGCGCAAGGTCCTGAGTTCGATTCCTGGTACCCACATAAAGGAAAAAAAGGGCGGTGATATCGCTCAGTGGCACAAGCACCTGCTGACAAGTGCGAGGTCTTGAGTTCGACTCCTGGTACCCACATTAAAAAAAAAAAAGAAAAATAGAACAGAACCAGGACTAATAAAAATGCTGGCTTCATTATAAACAAGTATTTTGAGGGAAGCCCTTCATAAAGCAGGGAATGTTTTCTTACCTGCTGTGCAAATTCTACAATAATGGCCTTCGCTCGCTCCTCAAATTCGTCTTTTGTATTCTTTTTCTGTTTCTTCAAAGTAGCAGCTACATCAGAGTCAGGACTCTTTTTCCAATCATATAACCTATCAATCTGGAAAAGGTTTTTCATAAGAAACATTTCCAAAAACGTCCAAGAATTTAAGGTCAACAGCCACAGAAAATTCCTAATGCATATTTCATATATACAGAAGAGTACAAATTACTCAGATATTGTATCACATCAAAAACCCTCAATATACTGTAAAACTACACTCTTAAATGTCAGCCTCTGGGGCCAGTGAGATGGCTCAGCGGCGTAAGTGCCTGCCTGGCAAGCGCGAGGTCCTGAGTTCGACTCCCGGTACCCACATAAAAGAAAAAAAGGGCCGGTGATATTGCTCAGCGGCACAAGCGCCTGCTGGCAAGCACGAGGTCCTGAGTTCAACTCCCAGTACCCACATTAAAAAAAAAAAAAAAATGTCAGCCTCTGGGGGTCCGTAAGAGGCTGCCATTTGTCTGCAGAACCTGAGATCCTAAAATTATTCCATGCCCATTAATGTGTACTGTCTATATTCCAAAACAGTTTTGTAAAGCAGTAGACAGGAACAAGGATTAATTGCATTAAGTACCAACACTAGGAACATTGCTTATTAAAGAAACTAGAAAATGAAAAACAAAATTATTTCCTGTTTCAGAATGGTTCATTTTAATTTTTTTATTGCTCAAATTTGGATTAAATGTTTAATTAATAATAGAATCTATTTCAACTTTTCAATAATAAATAAATGTTTGAGGTGGTAAAATATACTAATCACTCTAATTTGACTATAAATTGTACACATGCACTGAAACTCATGAACTAAAAGCCCATAAACATGAACAACTATGTTTCAGTAAAAACATTATTTTTCTTAAAAAGTAGGAAAGAACACAGGGAATTTGTACCCCCCCCAAGACCTTAACAAAAGAAAATTATTTAACAGCTAACAAAATCAAACCAAAAAAGTGTACACTCTAGGGGCGATAATGTAAAGATGTAGATTAATCTGAATGCTATTACTAAGAAGAAAAACGAGTAAGAAGAAACAGACCCCGAAATGACAAAGATGATGAAATTAGCATATGGTGTCCTTAAAGTAAAGGAAAAACCTAAAAAAGCAAGAAAGGAAAAACTTCAAATTTGTAGAGATGTAATGAAAAATTCACTGGTTGAGCTTAACAAATTATATCTGCAAATATACAAATTTTATTTACAATATACAAAGGAATACAAAGCATAATAGGATTTAAAATAAGACTGCTAAGTTAAAAGTACACACTGTAAACTAGCCTAAGGCAATCAATAAGAAAATACAAAGAAATACTCCAGTAATGGCAATAAATTGAAGTACTCAAAAATATGCAATTAACTACCCAAAAAGGGCAGGAAAATAAAAAGAAACAAAGTTCATCTGAAATAACTAAAAAGAATAGTAAGATGGTACAATTAAATCTAACTACTACATGCTAATAATATATACAATAAATGTAAGTGGTTTATAGACAGGGGTTACTGCCCCCAAACCAAAAAAGATCAAATATATGCTGTCTACAAGAAATGCATTTTAAATATAAAGAAATAAAAGTGAGAAAAAGTAAAAGGATGCCACACCAACAATACTCATAAGAAAGCTATATTAGCTCTTTTAACATCAAAGTAGACTTGAAAACAAGTTATATTAACAAAGAGGGACTTAATAAAGACATATGTGATACGATAAAAAATATGGTTAATTTAAAAAATGGATTGCAGTAAGAGAGACACTGTCATTAACCACCCTCAAAAATCTCCCCCTCGGTTCAAATACACTTATCCCCTCTTTTTTGCCCTTTTGCAAGTAGTTCTGGAAGTCCTTTTGCATATCTTCAGTTGTTCAGTTGTGGCTGCCTTGATGTCCCGAAGTGATTCACGTTTACCCTTCGGGTTCATTTTGACTTTGGGAAGAGATGACATAATGCTAGATTTGGTAAGTAAGGCAGATGAGGACACACAGTAATGTTGTAATAAGCCTGCTTTTCCGTTTGATGTCCCTCTGCAGCAGCATTCACCGAATTTGTGATCACACCTCGTAAAGACACTAAAGAGGACATCCAGAACTGCTTCAGAAAGTTTTAAGAATGAAGGGATGAGTGTGTTTGAAGCAATGGGGAGTATTTTGAGCGGGATTAACCACAATTTATCTTTTACTGTAATACTCTAAATTTTAAGCACACACTATATATGCAGTGCTACAAATCTTTTAAAATTTAAGCACACACTATATTTTCCTATCGCCTCTTATAAAGTCAGTGCTTGAAGAAATAATAACCTTAACTGCATGCCCCAAACTAGAGCTCTCCAAAATATATGAAACACAAATGTACAGAATTTTTAAAAGGGGAAAATACAAAATTGAAAGGACAAATAAACAAATTTACAATTACTGTTGGAGCCTGAATATGCCTAACAGTAATTTATAAATCAGTACACTGAAAGTCAGCAACCATGCAGAACACTATCGACAAATCTGACCGAACAGGCTGCCCAGAACATCAGACCCAACAGCAGCGGGACAATCAGGCGTTCACAGAACACCTCGGGACTGACAGTGTGGTGACCCATAACAGACAATAACGTCAGAAGAGACCGTACAGAGCATGTTCTTTACCCATAATGAAATTATATTAGAAATCAACAGTATTTGGAAAAATCCCAAATACTTAGAAATTAAAGAAAGTTCTTCCAAATAATGAATGAATCGAAGAAAATCACAAGATAAATCAGAAAATATTCTGACCTACCGGATGACAAAAAAGCAACATGTCTAAGTAGTGCTTAAAGGGAAATTAATACCTTTAAATGCTTATGTTTATATCAGAAAAAATAACAATAAAGCCAAAAGCTAGTTTTTGAAAGAGGCAAATTTATAACAGTCAAAAATTAAAAACCTAAATAGCCTTATACCTATTTAGGAAATTTCACGCTGATGTGGCTTTACTGTGAATTCCATCTCACACTTAAAAAAGAAATATCATTTTGCCACCAACTCTGTCAAAAAAAGAAATGAAAGAAAGCATTTTAATCTCACTTAATGAGAACAACACTATATCAAAATAAGACAGAAGACATTACAAGAAAATTGCATGCCAATATCACATGAACACGGACCTAAAAGTCTTCAACAAAATGTCAACAAATCAAATTTAGCAATACATTAAAAAAAAATAAAAAAGTCTGGATCATCATACAGTATCTCTTTATTTTATTTAATTAATTAATTTATTTATTTTTAATGTGGGTACCGGGGGTCAAACTCAAGACCTCGTGCTTGCCAGGCAGGCGCTTATGCCCCTGAGCCATCTCACCGGCCCAATCCAGACATTTTTTTTTTTTTGTGGGTACCGGGGGTCGACCTCAGGACCTCGCGTGCCAGCAGGCACCCGTGCCGCTGAGCGATATCACCGGCCCCTTTTTTTGTATGTGGGTTCCGGGAGTCGAACTCAGAACCTCGCGCTTGCCAGGCAGGCGCTTATGCCGCTGAGCCATCTCACCGGCCCCCAATCCAGACTTTTAAAGCAGATAAATTCCATAATGTAGCAGGATATAAAATCAATAGCTTTTCTATGCCAGTAATGGACTAGCTCAGGAAAAAAAAGGAAAATAATTCAATTCACAATAGCTGGGGGGGAGGGGGAGGAGTAAAATACCTAGAAAGCAATCTTACCAAGGAGGTGAAAGACCTTTACAGCAACAATTTCAGAACACTGAAGAGAGAAACTGAAAACACTGAAAGATGGAAAGACCTCCCATGTTCACAGATTACAGAATTAAGATTATCAAAAATGGCCGTATTACCAAAAGCGAGCTACAGTCAATGCAATCCCAACTCAAGCACAAACAGCATTCTTCATAAAATGAGAAAAAAAACCCTAAAATTCATACAGAAACACAGGAGACCCACAATAGCCAAAGCAAACCTCAGCAGAAAGAGCCAGGCGGAGGCATTGCAACACCCAATGTCAGACCACACTACCAGCCACAGCAGCGACACAGACACACAGACCAACGAGACAGCAGAGGGGACACAACCCACACAACTCCAGCCGCCCGATTCCAAACCAAGGAATCAAAAATACACTTTGCAGAAAAGACAGCTCCTTTAATTACTGGGAAAACCGGATACCCACTTGTAAAAGACTAAAACTAGATCCCTACTTCTCACCCTGTATAAAAAGTCAATCAGAGTAGATCAAAGACCTAGGCACAGGAGCCGAACCTTAAAACTGCTGCAAGAAAACACAGAGGAACCCTGGAAGCCACAGGCACAGGCAAAGCCTTCCTGAGCAGGACTCCTGCAGCATGAGAAAAAATAGGAGTCTGCAAATGGGACTACATCAAATTAAAAAGCTTCTGTACAGCAAGGCAAGTAACTAAGAGAAAAAACAGAGCCTGAAAAATGAGAGACAATCTTTGCCAACCACTCTTCCAACAGAGGATTAATAAAGAACTCAAAAAACACCAAAGAGTCAAATAGCCCAATCAATAAATGGGCATGTGAACTAACACTTCACGAAAGAGGTATTAAATGGCCAATATGGATTAGAAAAAAATGTTCGACATGCTTAGCCACTGGGGAAATGCAACTCAAAACTACACTGGAAATGCATCTTGCCCAGAATGGCTATCATCACAAGTTCAAATCAATCAATCAATCAATCAGTCAATCAATAAGCAAGCAAGCAAGCTGATGAGGATGTGGGGGAAAAGGAATCTGTCTACACTGCTTGTAGGTGTAAGTCAGTACAGCCACCATAGAAATCAGTAGGGAGGGTCCCCACAAACTAAAACTAGAGCTACCATTTGACCCAGCTGTACCTCTCACTCCTTGGTACTGTATACCCTGAGGAATTAAAGTCAGCACACGAAAGTCATACCTGCATACCCATGTCTACTGAGCAACTCAAAATACCCGAGCCATGGAACCAGCCCAGGTGCCTATCAAAAGATGAAGGGATAAAGAAAATTTTATATTTCTCACTCACACACACACACACACACACACACACACAGTATTACACATTCTCTCTCTCCCCCTCTCCTTCTCTCTCTCTCTCTGAAATTTTGTCATTTGCAGGAAAATGGATGGACCTGGAGATCAGCATGTTGAGCAAAATAAGCCAGACTCAGAAAAATAGCATGTTCTCCCTAACATATGGAATCTAAAAACAAGAACACTGAAGTAGAAGGGAGACTGTTAAGCAAGAGGAAGAGAGTAAGGGTGTGAGGCAGTAAGGTAGGAAAATGGGAGAGAAGGACAGATCAAAATCCGGTATACACATTGGAACCCCCCATGTTTACCTACAAATGAAATGCAATTTTCAGTCAAAATCTAGAAATCTATTTCTCACCTCATACACAAAAATTAATTCAAAACAGATCATCAATCTCAATGTAAAAGCCAAAACTATTAAATACGTAGAAATGTTAAGGAAATTTTAACAAACTTGGGGTAGGAAAGATCACCTTTATAGAACATAAGAAACAGAAATTTTAAGAAAAGAATTGGATTTTACTAAATGAGAAATTTCTTCTCTTTAAAACATACCATTAGGGCCCGTGAGATGGCTCAGCGGTGTAAGCGCCTGCCCAGCAAGTGCGAGGGCCCAACTTCGACTCCCGGAACCCACATACAAAAAAAGGGCTGGTGGGCCGGTGAGATGGCTCAGCGGCTTAAGCGCCTGCCCGGCAAGCGCAAGGGCCCGAGTTCGACTCCCGGATCCCACATACGAAAAAGGGGCCGGTGATATCGCTCAGCGGCACGGGCGCCTGCTGGCGCGCAAGGTCCTGAGGTCGACCCCCCGGTACCCACAAAAAAAAAAAAAAAAAAAAAAAAAACAAAAAAAGGGCTGGTGATACCGCTCAGTGGCACGAGCGCCTGCTGGCGCGCAAGGTCCTGAGGTCGACCCCCGGTACCCACAAAAAAAAAAAAAATCAATAAAAAAATAAAACATACCATTAATAAAATGAAAACCTAAGTCCTACAAGAATATCACTCCAATGCATGTGACCGACAAAGACACTGACAACACACGAACAACTCAGCAATAAGACACCTAACCCCATCCGACACAGAGCAAGGCTTCTGAACACTCTTGAGAGAGACGTGGCTCTCTCTGTGTATGTGAAAATGCACAACCACTAATCGCCACGGAAACATAAATTCACACCAGTGATTTAGCACCACACACCTATCAGAATGCTAAACATAGGGCAAGTGGTCACAAGGGTGTGCAAAAACTGAAATTGTTACATACAACTGATGAAAATGGTATGATCTCTAAAAAAAAAATGTGCAATTGTCATAAAGTTGAACATTATGATGGGACACAGTATGAAGGGACAATTCTATTCCTAATTTACTAAAGGGAATAAAATTAATGTCTAGTCAAAGACTTGTATTGCTATGTTCTGGCCACTTTATTAATAAATAACCTGAAACTAGAATTAGTCAAAATGTCCTAGAACAAGTGAATGGATAAAGTGTGCTCGCACTGTCCTGATGATGGAAAACACTCAGTAATGAAAAGGAACAACTTATGCTACACGCAACGATATGAATAAAGCTACACTAACACGAGTAACAAAAAGCAGAACCAAAAGATCACGCACCACGTGGTTCCGTTAGAGGAATGTAAAGCAGGCAAAACTCGTCTATGGTAAAAGGAAGAAGCGCAGGGTTCGCCTGGGGCTGGAGAGGAAGCAGAGCGACTACACAGGAGCAGGAGGGAATGTTCTGGGTGACATCTGGAACAGTTACGTATGTCATCAAAACACACTAAACTGCACTTCTCGCGGAGTGCATTTTCTTTGGTTAACATTATTACACGAGGGGGATCCTAAAAGTGAGTGTTCTGTGCTTCCTGGCCATCACAAAGCGGGCAGCTCTGCTCCTCACCACACTCCCTTCCATGAAGCTCTGCCTCACCACAACCCAGGTCAAACAGCCAAGAGACCAGGGACAGAAACCGCTGGAACAGAGTCCAAGTAAACTGTCCCTCCTTAGAAGCTGACTATCTCATGTACTTTGTCACCACAGTGAAAAGCTGACTATCACAAAAAGGTGTGTTTGAAAAAAGTTTGGTGTGGGTGAAATAAAAAGTATAAAGAGGGAACAGAAGATGAGATGCGGGAACAAAGTTAGGTTCATATTGTGAAGTGCTTGGAACACCATACAAAGAGTTTGGATTGGAGCAACATGCTTTTACTGGCATACTGTGATGTAACAAAACCAGAACGTTTTTAGGAATATTAAAGTGCAATCATCTTTAACACCTAAAACTGAACTCCATTCAACATCCAACATAAACCTGCCCCCGCCGTGACCCTCCACGCCACCACACTGTCCACCTGGCCATCTCTGTGCAGAATCAGTGATCCTACTTTGATGCTTCTTCCTTTGTCTCCTCAATGTATCTCCAAGTTCTGCCAAATTGCTTCTATAGATAATTCTAAAACCCACCCTACTCTCTGTCAAAACAGCAAAGTGCAACAAACGTAGTTTAAGATCTGACTTGTTGACTGTAGAATAGGCAACACCTCACTGTAACACAAAATGAGTGTTTTGGATGAGCTGAGCAGAGCCAGTTAACTTAATATGCAGGAAAGCACTGAAAAAAATAATCAGAAACAAAACCTACTTATTTTTTAAATCAAAATAATTAAGAAGCATTTTCCCCAATTAATTTTTTGAGGAAGACTTACCTTATTGAGTGCAACAATGAAGGGACATTTTTTAGATTTGAGAAGGTTGATAGATTCAATTGTCTGGGGCTCCAAACCATGCATAATATCAACAACTAAAATGGCAATATCACAAAGAGAGCTTCCTCTGTTTCTAAGGTTACTGTTAAAAAGGGGAAAATGTATAAAAAGAAAATCTTAAATCATTATTTTTCTTAATTTTAATTTCTAAAATCTAAATGAAAGAACAAATAAGTCATCCGTTGGTATTCGCAATGGATTGGGCTCAGAACCCCTCAGGGATGACAAAATCCGGGGATGCTCAAGTCCCTCACATAAAATGCTGCCGTATCTGCAGATCCTACTCATACCCTCCTGTATACTTTATATAATCTCTAGATTAGTTACACAGGCTAAACATCCCTACTGTAAAACTCTAAAGTCAAAAACTTTTACCGTGGTAACATGATGCTCAAATAGTTTGACTCTGAAGAATTTTAGGCTTCAGATTTTTGGTCGAGGGATAGTCAATCATAAAGTCTATGCAAATACTCCAGCTCCAAAATCTGAAACACTTTTGGTCCCAAGCACTTAGAAAAGGGATAATCATTCTTTAACACCTATACAATGTAAATACTGTATAAAGAGTTATCACATTGCATTATTGTTTATAAAACAGCAAAAAAGTTCTCTACATATTCAGTACAAATGCAATTTTTCAATTTTTTTTATCCATAGTTGTATGAGTTCACAAATACAGAACCAGTGGATAAGGAAGGCCAACTGTATTTATATTATATACAATTTATATATTAAATTGTTGAAGTACCATTAACCCTTAACTTGACAAATACTCAACTGACAGACACACAGAACCAACATCTGTTAAAATGAGTTAGTTCCAAAAGTTGCTCTAATATTTCTACCAATTTCACTAATCTAGTTTTCTGGGCATGATAACAATATAACATCCCCTTTGAAGGAGATGGACTAGGTAAGTATCAGGCTTTGCTCCAATTTCCTCACGAAGAAGATGCTCTTTCAAAGTAGAAGGGACTCTCTTCTATAAAAATCAAGGCTCCAAGCAAAACACTACCAAATACACAGAAGAAAAACTGTAGTTACCAGTACCTCGGATTTCAAACGACTACCCAAAGGTTAATGACTCCACTAAACTTTCAGACTTAATGGATTTCAAGCCTGGCCTTGGTCTTACCTGAAAGACTCATGTCCAGGAGTATCAATAATCAGCATTCCCGGAATTCGTACGTTTTCTCTATCAAACTAGAAAGAGTGGAGAAGATGAAGGGCATAAGGAAATCAAAACAATGAAAGCTTCTTTAAAAAATAGCTCATCTAGGGCCGGTGAGACGGCTCAGCGGCTTAAGCGCCTGCCTTGCAAGCGCGAAGGCCCGAGTTCGACTCCCGGATCCCACATACGAAAAAGGGGCCGGTGATATCGCTCAGCGGCACGGGTGCCTGTTGGCGCGCGAGGTCCTGAGGTCGTCCCCCCGGTACCCACAAAAAAAAAAAAAAAAAAATAGCTCATCTGTCATGAAATCAAAAAAGCATCACTAATTCCTTTTCCAAATAAGTGGTTTTAAAAGTCAGTGAGTCAACTAGCAAAGTACAACAGTTAATATTTTCAGTAATATCAAAAGACATTTTGCAGAAAAAAAATACCACTAAATCATAAAACTGTGGTATTGTCTACGTTTGAGCGTATTAAGTGTAATAAAAATTTTTCTGTTTTTGTATCTCTAGAAAGCTGAAAGAGGTTGTCCTCAATATTTGAAAAATGTGTTTGATCCAATTTTAAAGCAAGTCTAAACTACCAAAAATATACCTGAGGTATGTTTTCAAGAAAATGAGCACACTGATCAAAAATGTTGAAGAAAAAATGCCTATGTGCTTTACTGAAATAATGCCGTAAGCCCTTTGTTTTCTGGTCTGAAGCACTTAAAAGTGAATGAAATCAACATTATAATGGACCTTATTTGCACATACTCCTTTTAGCCTAAAAAGTAATACATACTAACCAATAAAGCTCACACACACTTTTTTCACTATGCTTATCTATACTTTTTTTCCTAATCTTCAAAAGATTTTTCAAACTTTTACCTCCTGATTTACATCTCAATGATTCAAACATGTTTCCAATCTGCATTCTGATGGGCTTAGGTCAACGTTCACTGAGCACTGTAACTGTTTCACTCCAGCAGTCTGCATACAATCATGTAAAGGTAATACCAAGAACCTTATTACAGGCCTAATAATCTGTCTCTGTGTTCTTTTTTTTTTTTTTTTTTTTTTTAATTTTTTTTGGTGGGTACCGGGGGGTCGACCTCAGGACCTCGCGCGCCAGCAGGCGCCCGTGCCGCTGAGCGATATCACCGGCCCCTTTTTCGTATGTGGGATCCGGGAGTCGAACTTGGGCCCTCGCGCTTGCCGGGCAGGCGCTTAAGCCGCTGAGCCATCTCACCGGCCCGTGTCTCTGTGTTCTAAAACAACACAAAATCTTAAGTTTTAGCAACTGCTGAATAAGCTGTTAAGAACTCTCCAATGACTGATACACAGAAATACTATTTAAAATGCGATTTCAATTAGAAACATAAAAACCTGTAAATTTTTAAATTCTTAAAGATTCAAAACAACTTATTGCAACAGAGCACCATATAACTGGAAAACTGACCCAGAACAACAAACACCAAAATGTAAAATGACCACACCTTAGAAGACGGAAATCTGCTTATGGTCAAACTTAACTTCATTATGCAGGAAGAAACTTAAGGTTTAAGATACCTGAGCAAGAAAATGCGAACCAAAGATTTTATATGTGGCCAAGTGATGTTGCAGTATCAAGGCCACAAAGTATTTGATATTCAAACACTCAAGCAATATTATTCCAATAATCCTTTCTTAGGAATCTACTAGAAAATGAGCCTCATAAAACCCAATCTCAAACAAAAACTGTCACCAATTCTTTTTACATGTAGAATAAAGACTAACTCGAGACTAAAGTGAAACTCTCACATATAATAACACAGGCTCTGTTTTTACCACTGTCGCTTGCCCTGTGATCATGAAACTGGGGAAATTATTTACAAGGCCCAGTTCCAGGTCTGAAGCAGTTTCTAACTGCAGAGCTGGGACATCCTACTACACCAGACAGCTTTGATGCAATTAAAAACTGGGATTACTAGAACTGTATCAAAATGACCCAGGAACCAAATAGTGGGCAAAGATGGGATTATCTCAGTACAATAACAAAAACAGGTTGAGACAGTAAGTATGTTTAACTCCACGAATCCATGATAGAAAACAAATTGGTCACTCTATAGTTGAAAAGCTGGTATATAAAAGGCAAAGGATTAGGTATTAATTCTGTCTTTTTTTATACATAACTATCAGAGTAATCAAATAGTAAATTAGATAGAAGTTTCTCTACGGAAGTAAAGGAAGATGGATGACAGAACTGGAATATCAACATTTTGAACTCCAAATACATTAAAAGAGAGACATTACCCTAAAATTACCTGTGGAGGAAAAAGTGGGTTTTGCATGACAAGGGCCATCTGGGAGGCTTCTGAGATTAACTACAGAGGCTCTATTTCCTAACAGGGTGACTTCAACAGTGCTTGTAATACAATGAATGACCCATTAAGCTTTACATTTTATTGTGCTATAGTTAATATTTAAAAATTAGATACCTCCAAACAAGTTAGAAAATATGGCAGATAGAGGAAAAAGAATCTTCAAACATGGATATCAACAGTATGAATGTTAAAACACAGAGGGAAATGACAAACTAACTTTGGAATAGTGGTTGCCTCTGGCAGACTGGGAAAAAAGTGTGACAATTTATTTTTTGGAAAGATGTAAAACAAAATAGGGCAAAACAGTTCAGATGTTAATTCTGAATGGTGAACATTCGGGTCTGATCTAATCATCTCTATTCCTTTTTTCCAATGTTTGAAACATTTCACCGCTTACTTTTTGTTAGAGATTAGAACAGATAACATACAATGTAACTTACATGTTTAATCATCTTAGTCTGCTCATTAATAGCTTCAAGGGGAACATTGGTGGCCCCAATCTGCTGTGTGATACCACCTGCTTCACCATCTTGGACATGTGTATGACGAAGCTATGAGAAAATGTCAAATTTAGATTGGCATTTTGATACAGACAAAAATAAAAGCAAAAGCAATAAAAAATTAGCTATTTATTGCAAAGAGAATTGCCCATAATATGCTATGGATTTTTAAAGCCTTTTAAAAGCACCATTCATTTGTTTTCAAAGTTGTACCAATGCACACAAAATTTTTTTCTTACCTTATCTAGAATTTTTGTCTTCCCTGTGTCCACATGGCCTAGTACACAAATAATAGGGGCTCTCAGCTTTTCTGTATTTACGTTTTTACTATGTTCAAGTCGCCGTTTCTAGATATGAAAAGAAAAAAAAAATCACGAAGCTAAATATTGAGTGGGTGGGGCTGGTGAGATGGCTCAGCGGCGTAAGCGCCTGCCTTGCAAGCGTGAGGGCCCGAGTTCGACTCCCGGATCCCACATACGAAAAAGGGGCCGGTGATATCGCTCAGCGGCACAGGTGCCTGTTGGCACGCGAGGTCCTGAGGACGACCCCCGGTAACCCACCAAAAAAAAAAAAAAAAAATTGAGTGGAAAGGGATCAAAAATGATTAAGACGTCATATACATGTACCACTCTCCCAAAACAAATGTAAATTTCATGTACTGCAAACATTAAACAATAAAAAAGTCAAATATTATTTCAAATCCTAACGTTGTTTCTTTCATATTTTCCTTGGCATGAGAATGACACAACCTGCATCCAAGTTCTTCAAAATTCAACTGTTCTTGCAGCACATCTGGATGAGGAGAAACCCGTTAGAACCGATCTCAGAGCAACACTGCTAACTGTGACTAGGAATGGTGTAAAGTATCATCTGCAATGTTCTCATCACTTCTGCATACAGCTGATTTAATGGACTGTAATAAATAGTGAGAGCCTGTCTCAAAATACAAAATAAGAAGGGGCTGGAATTATAGCTCAGGGTAAAGGCCCTAGGTTCAACCACCAGTACCACAAAAAAATGTAGAAGACACAAAGTAAAACTTTCTTCATTATCCCACTCAGTAGATTTGTTAACAGTTATGTGTATGATCAAGTTCCTAAAAATGTCTAACTGAAAATAATTTTTAGATGTATTTTTCTTTCATGAAACAATATGCTATGGGCTTCTTAGCTATAAACATGAGCTCCGCTGAGATATAATTTACATACCAAAACTGGCCTGTTTTAAGAATATAACGCTATGATATTTTATCAATTTACAGAGCTGTGCGACCATCACCACTACCAACCTTAGATTATTTCCATCAACCTAAAGACTCCTTGTCACCATTTGCAGTCACTCCCATTCCTAGCCCAGGCAACTATTAATCCATTTTGTCTCTACCAATTTGTCTTTTTGGAAATTCCATATAAAAGTAATCATACAGTACGTGGTCTTTTGTGTTTTGGCTTCTTTCCCTCAACCAGTTTTTAGGCTCGTTTACATCATAGCAAGTGTCAGTATTTTCTTTCTTTTTATGACCAAGTGGCATTTCCTTGTATTAATACACGGATTGAGCATTCCTAATCTGAAACTCTAAAGTGCTGTGAAGTCCAAAGCTTTTTTTGTTTGTTTTGTTTTCTGGTACCAGGAATCAAACTCAGGACCTTGCGTTTGCCAGGCAGGTGCTTGTGCCACTGAACTATATCTCCAGCCCCCAAAGCTTTTTGAGTACTGGTCTGATACCCCCAGTGACCTTGCCCATGAGAGGCAAGTGCTCCACCCCTGAGTTATATCCCCAGCCCAAAGTTCTTTGTTTTCTTGAGAGAGGATCGTTGCTATGTTGCCCAGACTGGCTTTGACCTCATGGTGATTCTCCTGCCTCAGGCTCCTGAGTAGTTGGGATTACGGGTGCATGCTACCATGCCCAACCTTGAGAACGTGTCTTTAAAAATACTGCTCAAAGCTTTTAATTGCAGAGTATAAGTCCTAATGATCACAAAGGAGTGGGGAGGAAAGGGGTAAAGAGAAAGCGAAAATAAATACCTCAATTCTCCGTTTTGCTTTGTCATAAGCCCGTTCTTCTTTAGTTCGATCGTCATCAGAGTCATACTCAGAGTCTGAGCTTACATCTTTGCTTTGCTTTGTATCTGTTTTCCCTGAATCTTTCTCATCTGACATCTTTTCATCGTCCTCATCACCTTCACTGGCTTCACTCTCTCCTTCCTCTTCCTCCTCTTCCTCACTCTCCTCCTCTTCATCTTCTTCTTCCTCCTCTTCCTCCTCCTCTTCAGGGTTTTCTTTGACTTCTATATGAACTGTGTTGCCTTCTTTAGGAGGCAAATAGATTTTAAATCAAATGAATTAACATCATTGATTTGCATCAAGAGAGACCTTACAATAAGAGAAAATACTACTGAAATGCACTAAGTTAGTAACATATTTTCATGCATCATAAATACAAAGTATTTGTCTATATGCTACAATGAAGACTGTTGTATAACAGTAAAAAGTTCAGGCAGTAATAGTAATCCATACTGAAGTTAATAAAACAGAAAAGCATCAGAAGACAGATGTCAAGGGAGAAAAGAAACACAGGAAGCTGAGTCCAACACTTAGTTCTGCTTTCCCCTGAGAGATGCTGCTCATTCTAGAAACAGCAGCTGACAGGCTAAGCTGCCTCAATGCCTGGAGATAGCACTGGGAGCCCAGCCCTGCTAAGGGCTGGAGGGGGAGAGAAGCGCATTGGGTTACACCCTTATGTGGGGTACACATGCTGAAGCACCACACTCTAAGAGGAAGGATGAGTAGGAAACAAACAGGACTTCCCTGTTACTCCAGACCACCTTCAGAGACTCTCACTGTAAATTTAGAATAAGATGGCACCATATTGCTATTTTACTCAATATTCCTGGTATAAGGTTAAACATTCCTAATCCAAAATCTCGAAGTCTGAAACTTTCAATGCCATTTCATAGAACTTTGTTTCATGCACCAAAGTATTAAAAATACTGCATAAAATAACCTTTAGGGTATGTGTATAAGGCATATTTACAATATTAATGAATTTCATCTTTGGACTTGGGTCCCATCCTCTCATGTAATCCAAATATTCCCAAATCTAAAATAATCCAAAATCCAAAACTTTTCTGACCCCAAGCATTTGCTCCAAAGATAACATAATCTTTTGTTTCAAGTTATTTCTATAGTTTTACAAGTAAAATAACAGCGTAATACATAAAAGTAACAAGATATATGAGGGGAAAACTTACATGAAAAAAATCAGTATTTAAGACAACTAGAGAGTTACTATATATTGAAGTTAGGAAACTAAAATTCTAAAATGACTATGCTTGTAACAGTCAGGGAATGGAATTAAAAACCAACAATCCAAAAGTTGGTTAAAAAGGAAAGAAAAAGAAACAACAAAACAGGACTAAAATGAAAAACCTAGCATCAATATATTTCATTAATTATATCACATGTTAAATGCAATAGGTTGTAAGTATTCTAAGATAAATATTGACAAACTATGGTTGCTTTGATTTGAATGTGGTATCCTCTCCACAATTCAGGTTGACACACAGTCCCCACCGTGGCATTATTAACAGGTGGGGTCATCTGAGAAGTGACCAATGCTTTTATAACAGAAGTTTCAAAAAGGGTCCACCCTCTAGTGCTTCTTGCCTTCCACCATGTGAGAACAGAGAGCTCCTCCTCTCTGAGGACAAGAGGAAAGCAATGTCCTGGATGCAGAGCACGGCCCTCAACGGACACCAATATCAGTCCCTTGATCTTGGACTCCCAATTTCCACAATTGCAAGAAATTACTGTTTTCTATAAATCACCCAAACTGTGGTATTTTGTTATAGCAGCATAAATGGACTAAGATAGTGCTATTAAAGGATACAGAAAAAGTGGTAAAGATAGGAAACAGTCACGTAAATCAGCTGGTAGAGCTGTATGAGTATCAGATACAGAAGACTTGCAAGGCAACAGGCATTGTTAGAAAAAAAGTAGCAATGATTAAAGACTCAATTCATCAGAAAGGTTTACCACTGTGTTCACCTAACAACATAATCAAAATACATAAAGCAAAAATTAACAGAATTCAGGGAAAAGCTATCTACAACCGCGGTGGGAGACTTCTATAACACAATGGTCTCAGTAACAGAGGAAAATATCACACCGGAAAAAACACTCAGAGCAGTATAAAGGATTTGAAATTAAATACAGAAAAGCAAAGCACCAAACTAGTGCAGACTATAAATGCTAATCATATATGAAACACAATGCTCAAATGACCTCCTGAAAACCCATTCATCTGGATATAGGAACCATGGCACTGAAGAGAGCAAAACTGGTCCCCATCCCCAGAAGTTCATCTGTCTTTTAGGATAAAGGGACTGACAAACGTGTGTGTGTCTAATAACCACTGGGTTGTCAATGTGTTCTCATGAGTTACGCACCTTTTTCTCTGTCCTCATCACTGGCCATAGCTTCCCAATCATCCAATCCACCATCCTCACTTTCTTCTTCTTCTTCTGTAAATAAAAATTTTTGTTTAAGACACAGAAATCATTTAGAAATATAAAGTTGCTGTAAGAAAAAGGTGGAAAATTATGCTGACATAAAAAAGAAGTGTTTTAATTATGCATGCAACTTTGTTATTTTGTAACTGTCTTTTCAATACAGCTAGCATGTTACAGCTTACTGTTACTAACTGCTTTACCATCTCCTACTATACTTTCAGTATATCATACTAAACTTAACCCAGATTTCATACTTAAAATTAAAATAGTAGAATCCAGGTACTGAAATGTTCCTTTAGATCTTGGTAAGAGTATATGAGTACATTTGGTTCTTTTTTTTTTTTTTTGTGGGTACCGGGGGGTCGACCTCAGGACCTCGCGCGCCAACAGGCGCCCGTGCCGCTGAGCGATATCACCGGCCCCTTTTTCGTATGTGGGTTCCGGGAGTCGAACTCGGGCCCTCGCGCTTGCAAGGCAGGCGCTTATGCCGCTGAGCCATCTCACCGGCCCTACATTTGGTTCTTGAAGACAAAATTTTGTATTTATCTTTTTCAATCTTCAACTCACTTTATACACAAAATTTATTACTTATTCTACTTTAACCTTTTTTGATATATCCAAATATTACTTAAATTCCAAAGTTGAAGATATAAAACTACCATTGTGACTCCAGTCCAAAATAACAACAGAATGCCATGTTTATAAGCCCCAAGTAGGCAGAAAGCTAAGGCTTATTATGATTTGGATATTAAAGATTTTAATACCCTTTTTTTTTTTTTTTTTGGTGGGTACCGGGGGGTCGACCTCAGGACCTCGCATGCCAGCAGGCGCCCGTGCCACTGAGCAATATCACCGGCCCCTTTTTCGTATGTGGGATCTGGGAGTCGAACTCGGGCCCTCGCGCTTGCCGGGCAGGCACTTAAGCCGCTGAGCCACCTCACCAGCCCAATACCCTTTTAACAACAATGGCTTTTTATTGAAATCCAACCAGGCAAACCCATTAATAAAGGAAGAGTTTGAGGGTGTTTGCTTCCCTATAGTAACTATTTGCCAACAATTCTGGGTAAGTAATTTTAAGGAGGAAATAAGACTCAAAAACAGATACCCAAAACATTCTTTCTGGTTTTATAAATATGACCTTTAGTAGTGGACTGCTATTAAGGATATCAACCTGAATTTCTCTAATTTCACCATAAAGGCCAAGCTGAGATCTAGCCCAGTGAAATGATCTTATTCACTTGGAATAGCAGAGGCAAAGGAAGGAAAGGAACTATCACTGTTCACCTGTGTGTCAATCTTGATATTCTCTAAGGCTGTTTGTCAGTCCTGATCCTGTCTTTAAACACTGGAGATTCGCTTGAAAAAACATACATTTAGCCAGCCCTCCTTCTCTTATCAGTCTTCTGAATTTTAACGTTTAACTTGAAGAAAAAAAAAAAAAAAAAAAAAAAGCCAGACTTTCTACAACGCCTCCCCTGCCAAATAATACGTTGAATCTTCTTACTAATTTAGCAAATGAAACCTGACTTCTATGGAAGTTTTAAAGTGCACATTTTGTCCAGGTGTGGTGGTGCATGCCTGTAATCCCAGCATTTGGGTGTCTGAGGCAGGAGGATCTCAGCAAGTTCTGGGCTACATAATGAGTTCGAGGCCAGCCTAACAAAGCAAGACCCTATCTCAGAAAAAATAATAAAACAATAAAAATAAAATGCACATTTTTATGGCTTTTTAAATATTCTGATTAAAGATGTTTCCAAAGGATTAAGTAAAGAACTACAGGCCTTCTTTGGATTTCTGACCCATAAACAGAGAAAATCCAAAACCTTCTAATCTCTCCATGAAACGTTTACTGAAACTACTGACAAGAACAAAACTGATTCAAGTGTCACTTGGATGTTTTCTCAAAGTGGAAATAAAAAAAAAAAATAGTTAAAAACTATTAGGCAATAAGGACATCTAGCCAGATATTTATTTGGCCTCAAAGTTAATAATAACTAAGGTAACTTATGATACACCAACAGTACTTAATAGGAATTAACAAACTATGGAAGGCTACTGGCCTGGGTCAATAGGAGGTGGTGTTTCTTCTTTCTCTGGTACACCCTGTTCCACAACTTCAACAGCGGCACTTAATTCCACTGCTTCAGACACTGAAAAAGGCACAGGAACCGAGTTAACAACAGTTCTGCAGTGTACAATTTCTGTTAAGATATTCTGTTCAGTATAGTCTAGAAATCTGTAGTAAGAACCTATTTTCTTACAAGTTTAAAAAATGTTTATCAGTCATACGTTGTAAAGGAAACTTTCTGTTCAAGGAATAGAGTATAAAATCACAGAAGATTGGGAAAGAAAAAATAACAGTTTTGCTTTTCAGAGTTAACAACAGTTATTCATAGGATAGGACCCAAACTTTTCAAGGTAAATTATTTTCCATACCCTTCTCATTTGAATCAGATGAGAATGACAACTGTAATAAGAAAACAAGGTACAAGAAATTTCAAAATGCAGTTCTAGGACTAGGGATATAGCTAAGTGGTAGAGTGCATGCTTAGCATTTGTGAGGCCCTGGGTTCAACTCCCAGCAACACACACACACACACACACACCCACACGGTGGGGGATTTTGATTTGTTGATTTCTTTTAAAAAGATAGTCTACTTTGACGGTAGTAGGAAAAAGCCAAACATAGTTTCTAAACCACAGGCATCTTATATACAAACCTTCTTTATTTTCTAGCTGCTGTGGTGTTTTTTTCTTCTTTTTGTCTTCATAAATTGGCCTTTTCTTTGGCAAAGAGTCCTTTGATGGCACTTCAACACCTAAGAGATAATGAAAGGAAAACTTCAGGTTAAACTATTTGCATGTCACCTGAGAAATAGTATTTAACCGGTAAGATTTCATTTACCTCAGAGACACATACCATAAAATAGGACATTCATACAAAAACCTGTCTTTTTATATAATAAGGTGTTACAAGACTTATATGAAAGTATATGACAGGAGTTTCAACAAATGCATGGAGTTATGAAATAACCACAATGAAGACACAGAACAATTATATCCCTGTGCCAGCCCATGGAGTCAAACACTCCTCAAATCCTTAGTCCCTGGCTAACCAGTGATCTGCTCTCCACCACTGAAGATCAGCTTTTCCAAAAATGTCCAACGAGTGAGATCTTTCACTCTGGCTCTGTCACAGCAGAGTTGAGGGTGGTCCGCTCTGTGGTGCCTCAGCACCACCTTCTGTCTTCTCGTTGAGTACCAAACCCGAGTAGGTACAGCCTGTTTATCCACTCACGAGCTGAAAGATTTGAGTGGTTTACAGTTTGGGGCTACAGGCACAAAAACACGAACATTTTTATACAAGTTTCTCCATGAGCATTTCTCTTATATATTTCAGAAAGGGAATGAAACCTAAGGTGAATATGTACTTAATTTTATATGAAACTGCCAGATGTTTTCCAAAGTGGCCCTCCCATTTGATAAAGACATGTTTTATTCCTTCAGGCGTGCATTCTAATAGCTGTGCGGCACTACTTCACTCAGGTCCTGAACGCCCTTAATGACTAATAATATCGAGCATTCTTTTCATGTGTCCATGGATTCTTGGTGAAAATGGCCGTTTCAATCTTTTGCCTGCTTTTACATGCAGTTTGTTTTCTTATTACTGAATTTTGAGAGATCTTTATATATTCCGATATGTGATTGGAATACTCTTTGAATTCTCTTACTGGTGTCTTCTGAGAAAAAAGTTTTAACGCACGCACACTGGGGCTGTAATTCATATGTCTCGCCGCTAGGCGACTGGAACCATTGGTAGTACATGCATGACTGTTCATGAATTTTATTCATAAAAAGACTGATAAACGTGATTAGATCCATTTGTACCACCAGCTGCCCAATGGGACAGTCACACAGGTACCACCTGTGGTTCAAGCTGGCAGGGAAATGTGCTAAGGCAGACTTCCAGAACTTACTCTTCTCTTTCACGGATACTTCAGACTTAAGCTACATCCCCGGCCTTGTTTTTTTTTCTTCTTTTTCTTTGTTTTGAGACAGGGTCTAAGTCACTGAGTTAACTAGGCTGGGCTCAAACTTGTGATCCTCCTGCTTCTGACGCCCACTGAGCTGGTGTTACAGCCTTATGCTATCATGCCCGGTTCCTTTTACAGACACTTTTAAAGTCATATCTAAGCACTCTTTTCTGATACAATACCATGAAGATTTTGTTCTATGTCTTCCTCTAAAAATTTTACAGTATATTTAGATCAAAGATCCATTCTGAATTAATCCATATATAATGGAGATAAAACAAGGTGGGAGATTTTGTTTGGTCGGGGGTTTTTTGCATTACTTATGTCTAATTGTTCCAGTACCAGTTGTTATAGGAACTACATATATTTACACATATTTTATTCAATGAATTACCTTTCACTTGTTACGGGGGGGAAAAGCCAACTTACCATCTATAGGCTCTGTGTTCCACTCATCTATTAGTCTATGCTTTCCTAGAGCCTTAGTATAAGCCTTGCAATCAGGTCTACAAAACATCATTCTGTGATTTTGGTGGGAACTGCAATGAATCTATGGATTAGTTTGGGAGAATGGATTATCTTAAGAATATGGCATCTCACAATCCATAAAGACAGTATCTCTCCATTTATATAGTTCTTATTTATCATTGGTATTTTCATTTTCAGCAAATATATCTTACAAATATTAGATTTCTATTTCTTTGTTCTTTTAAGATTGCTATTGTAAATGTTAATATTTAAAATTATTTTCAGCTGGGTATGATGATATACACCTGTAATCCCAGCACTCAGGAGACTGAGGCAGGAGGATTGCCACAAATTCAAGGCCAGCCTGAGCTACACAGTGACTTCAAGGCCAGCCTGAACCATAAACAAACAAACAAATAAATAAAATTATCTTCAGTCATTGATTGCTAGCACAAAGAAATACAACTGATACGGGCATTTGGCCTTGTATCTACAACCTTGTTAATCTCAATTTCTTACTAAAGTCTTCTGAGGAGGAGGTGGTTCCACGAGATTTTCTATATGGATAATCATCACCTGGGAATAGACAGCTTTACTGCTCTCCAATCTGTAAGCCATTTATTTATTTACTTACTTAGCTTAACTGCACAAGTCAGGACATTCCAGTACAATGCCAAATGAGGGTAATGAAAGTGGACACCTTGCCTTAGTTATACTAAAGTTTAACACGGTCTTTCACCACAAAATGTAATAGCTGTACTTTTGTTATAACTGTCTTTTATCAGGGTAAGGAAGCTCACTTACGTTCTGTTTGTAAATATTTGTCATGTATGGGATGAATTTTGTGAATTGATTTTTCTGCATTTATTGAGAGAATCCTATAATTTTTCTTCTTTAATACGGTAAAATACATTTACTGATTTCCAAACACTGAATATGCCTTGCACTCCCAAGATAACACTCACTTGATCATGATAATTCTACATAAATATATACAGAGTCTGCCCAAAAAATATATGTATACCCACTTCAGTAGTTTGCCAGACTAATAAATGTCTGGACTCTGTAAATAAATGGCGAACTCTGGATATAGAGTGGTATCTTGGTTCACGAACTTGATTCTTTCCACAATGCTGGTCCCAAACCGAGCTGGACAAGAACTGAACCCAATTCAATGGTTAGGTTCAATGTTGACTTTATGGGGAAATATGATTTAATTCTCCTCCAGTTTGGTTTGAGACTAGAATCGTGGAGAGAATTGCATTTATGAACCTAGACAGACAGAGAGAGACACAGACAGAGGGAGAGCGACTGCCCAAAAATGTATACACACTTTAGGAAAAGAAAAATTTGTATAAATATTTTAATACTAAATTTATTGAGGTAACATGAGATTAATACGAGTTACCTTTGGCCTCTACAATTAAAAGAGGCCTCAATGTGGTGGCCATTAGCTTCCAGACATTTATTGTTTTTCTTTTCCTGAAGTGTGTATACATTTTTGGGGCCGACTCTATATGTATCTGGAATTGAAACACTAAAATTTAGTTGAGTTTCTGCATTCAAGTTCATGAGGAATCCTGGTCTGTATATTTCCTCTTTTGAAATGTCTTCTTCCCCATACAGTAATAACACTAATGCTGTCCGCATAAAATTGGGTATTTCTAAAAGATGTCTGTAAGTGATCCCATTTCCTCCTTAAATATTTGTTGGAATTCCCTGGTGAAATCATGGGGGCTTGGAGTTTTCCTTCTTGGATATTAACTTAGAAAAAAATTTAATGGATATGGATATAGTTTAAATTAGATACAGATTTTTAAAATAGAGATAAGGCTATTTTGGCTACGTTTAAGAGAAAGTTTGCATAGTTTGCATGTTCTAAAAAATGACTATTCCATCTAAGATTTGAATAGCATCATTTTATCATTATTTTAATACCTGTAATGACACTTCCCCTCTTCACTCCTGATACTGGCTTTGAGTTTCATTTTCCTCAGTCATTCTAGCTAGTGTTTTATCAATTTTACAAATGATTTCAAAGAACTAGGTCTTGCCGGGATTCTAACATGAGGATCCTCCTACCTTGGTCTCCCAGAAGTTGGGGGAATTATGGCCATGCGCCACCAAGCCCAGCTACTATTTGATTTCTATTTGTTCTATCTGTGCTCTGTTCCTCTTTCTTTAGAATTACCTAATTTTTTTTTTTTTATCATTGAACTTATTTACTGATTTTTGCTTAAGTGTAAAGTGGCTGCTGTAGGGATTAGAATATTCGTAGCTCTCCACACTACACACAGAATATTTTACCGGGCAGATCAGCCACTTAAAACTCTAAGTCTTGGTACTGGTTTATAGCACAGTCTGGTTTTGAAAGCTATGGCTATGCTTCTCTGGGTCTGTTTCAAGTATACACGGCTCCCCAGTGAGCCTGGGAGTTTTGTCAATTCCTATACAAAACTGTAAGACTCTCTTTCTCCAGCTCTTGATATCCACAATTTCCCCGACACACTGTGGCTCCCTGGACTCCTTTCTGGTTCCTCCAGCCAAAAAGATGAGGCTCTCTCAGAGTTTGATGTCCCAAGATCATTGAGAAGCTCCACCCAGGGGTGCCCCTTGGCCAAAGCAGTAAGAGACAAGGTAAAAACCAATGGGGAGTCCCCCCAAATGTTCAGACATCAGGGACCCCCCTTCCTGTCTCCTCTGGCTGAAGTGAAGTAACCAAAAGGGTGCATCATACTAGTGCTATAAACAATGCTTACACAACAGTGCCCTAATTCAAAGGGAACAAAATAATTTAAATATTTACAAATGAAAGGATGGAAATTCTGGTACTCTTTTCCACATCTCCCCTAAACAGACACAAAAATCTCCACTATCATCATATAGCTCATAAATTTTCACCTATAAGTGACTGAAATAGAACACAAAAGTAAAAAAGTAGAACTAGGACACAGTTACAAGATTAATCTCTATGTTTAACCTATCTTTTCTTTTAATATCACTAAAACTCTTATAGGATCCCTGAAAGACACAAGCAGTTTCTATTTTTAAAACATATTCTTGCAAATAGTTCCTTACTAGTAAAGCAAAATTTGCTAGCATTTATTTATCTCGTGATTAACCAGCTATGTTTTGCCTGGAAGGCATATGTAAGAGATAAAGTGACAAGACATATGCCTACAAGCAAATAAATAGCATCAAGTAACATCCTGCCCATTTCAGAATAATGTGCTAACTGATCTCCATCTAACAAGAGATTTTGGTCTTTGAAAGATATGGTGAAACAGAACGCAAATAAAATGTTTAATTTGCAATTAAGTTACAAAAAATAAGTTTTAGGTGTGTGGTAGGCAGAATAAAGACCCTCCCCCCAAAGACGTCCAGGTCCGTGTCCCCACAGCATGTGAATGTGTTAGCTAATATAGCAAAAAAGCACTGCAGTTGTGATGTAAAGTTAAGGACTCCACGGTGTGGAAATTACCCTGGGTTAACCAGGCAACAGTAAGTCCAACCTAATCATACAATTCTCTAAGAATAAAGAGCCTTACCTTGAGTAGAATCTAGTGTCAGAGGAAAATATGGACTATAAAAGAATAGCCAGAGTAATGCAACACTGCCGAATTTATAGATGGAGGAGGGAAGTTATGAGCTATGAATGTGGGTAGCCTTTCAAAAGCTGGAAAAGATAAGTAAACATGTTCTTACCCCAGAACCACTGGGGGGGGGGAAGCAGTCCTGCCAGTATCTTACGTAGCCCAGTGAGACCTGGTCACAGTTCTAATCTACAGAACTGTAAGGTAATAAATGTAATTTTAAACTGCAGTACTAAATTTGTGATAATTTATCATAGCACACCAGAAAACTAATACAAAGTAAAATAAAATTTTCATTATTATAAAACAATAACTTTTGTTCCCTTTGCCAGCTTAATAAGCAGTTAAAAGCATATGTAAGAATAAAGTAATTATCCAGATGAAAACTTTTAAAATCAAGCCAATAGTGTGTTTTTGTTTGTGTTCAGTAGTGTGTTCATGGCCCTTCTTACCCTGTTTTAAATATGTGCTTTAATATTTTCTGCTAAATAGAATAAACAGTCGAATTAAGATATGATGGAGCAAACCAGGGTCAAATGTCATTTGCAAGTACTACTAATTCTGAGGAAAATGTATCTTTATCAGTCAACAGTTAATGGTAAATAGCAGCAAAAGTACAGAGGTACAGCTGAAATGGTTCTATAGTGCAGCCCTCCTCCTCTGTTCCCATAACATACATGTAAGACAGGTCACCCCTTTCACTGACGGACACAGCCTTTCACTACAGGCAGTCAGAAGTTTTATAATGAAGACAAGAGTAGGAACTGCATAGCATGGACCCCACCCCAGTAATGAAGGCTGAATGTAGGGCCTTGCACATGCTAGGCAAGTGTTCTACCACTGAGCAATATTCCCACTCCTTATCATGGAGTTTTGAATGAAGTCAGTATAGAAAAATGACAAAAAAGTATCAACTTGAAAGTACACATATAAATATATATGTAGATACTGAGACTGGCCAGAATTGCAAAAAGATAGCTTTGACTCTGGTAAGAAAAGTACATTAACACATTCCCACTAGCCTGAATCACCAGTAGTGCACACACAACTATCTCATCACGTAGCCTGCACCACCCCATGGGACTGTCACATGTCACCCAACAGGACAGACGTGCATGCACCACCGGTGGCTCAAAGCAACCTGGAGCAAGATGCACAAATTATTTGGCAGTTTATTACAAATTATTTCCAAAGTATCCTCTTAATAGGACATGCTTAATAGTCATATACTAAAGACTGACTGAAAAGCTTATCTGCTGCACATTTCAGCATAATCACATGAAAACCTCTGCAGCTAACAGCTAAGAATACATTCTGGGCTCAATGATTAAGTTTTGCATCAATCTGGGTAACGAACATGGCAAATGATCTTTACTTAAGATATGGGTAAAAGAGCACTACAGAATCTTTTAGTGAGATGAGTCACATGAATGAACTGGGAAGGGCCTTTAAAGTCTGGCTAAGGAATTTGAACCTTTTTTTTCTTTTTTTTTTTGTGGGTACCAGGGGGTCAACCTCAGGACCTCGAGCGCCAGCAGGCGCCCGTGCCGCTGAGCGATATCACCAGCCCCTTTTTCGTATGTGGGTTCCGGGAGTCGAACTCGGGCCCTTGCGCTTGCCGGGCAGGCGCTTAAGCCGCTGAGCCATCTCACCGGCCCACCTTTTTTTTCTTGAGACAAAGTCTTGCTATGTAGTTCAGGCTGTCCCTGGACTTGTAGCAATCCTCCTGCCTCAGCCTCCTGACTAGTGGGATTACAGTAGTATACCACCAAGCCCCACTGGACTTTTATTAATGGACAATAAGATGCCAAACATTTGGCAACACTACAAATAAAAGAAAGAAAGAGATCAGGGTCAGAGATGCCACTAGAGAAACCATCTCTTTCAGCTGTGTTCTAAAGACTGATGCTAAGATCATTTTCAACTATAATTTTCATCTAATTACCATAACTACTTGTCTATTCCTGAGAAGCATTTCAGAGACAGGCAAAGAATTCCCTGCTTGTCCCATCCCAATTTTTTCACATAGTCACCAGTACGCAATTTTTTTGCATACTGTTAGCTTTTCAAATTGTCACCAGTCCTATTTGATGTTTGGGTCTAACTATACTCAAATTTATTCTCTAATTTAATTTTTTAAAAGCTAGTTTCCTAATGAAAAAAAAAATTTCTTAAATCTAAGTGCTATGTTTCTCTACACCTCCTGCTCCTAATCAAACATGTAATGTATAATAAAGATTTAGGGGCCGGTGAGATGGCTCAGCGGCGTAAGCACCTGCCTGGCAAGCATGAGGGCCCGAGTTGGACTCCCAGAACCCACATACGAAAAAAGGGCCGGTGATATCGCTCAGTGGCACAGGCGCCTGCTGGTGTGCAAGGTCCTGAGTTCGACCCCCCGGTACCCACAAAAAAAAAAAAAAAAAAAAAAGATTTAGACCAATTTAATTGTCAACTCTGGGAGGCTGTTTAAGCTCTGAGTCACTATTTCCTCATCTATACCTCAGGAATGAAATATCTTTTGAGGTTTTTTTTTTAACGAAGGAAAAGCATACAATGTCAAAGGTTTATTATAGCATCAGTTATAAATCAAGTACACAATAAAAAGCAGCTATTACTGTAATTATAAGCCCCAAAATGACTAAGATAAAAACCTGTGGAATGTAAGAGGGACAGGAAATTAAGAGATGAACCACTATATTCTCCTCAATGGAGGAAAGATACTATTGAAAACTGTCCTCCCTATTGAAAAAATAATTAAATCCCTGCCCAGACTTTGATCACTAAACACCATTAGTGCTAAAGGGAACCCAGGCTCCCCGTGTAAACAACTGATACCAGATCTAAGGTAGAAAATGTACGAGATGAAACTGGGATATCATGTTAAGTCAGAAAGCAAAGAAGAAGTCAAAGACACTATGGTTACGTATAAAAGTCACAGGAACCAACCCAACTGCCCTCCCACTGGCCAAAGATGGTATAATTTCAGTAATAAAACAAAGGGACAGGTCCCTTGCAAATGGGGAAGAATCCAGGAGACTTAGGGCAAGGGGAGAGGTAAGGGAAAGGTTAAGTAAGAAGAAGTAAGACATGCCATGTACAGGAACATAACCTCAATGAATGTGACATTATATGTCACAAACACAAGCTAAGAATAATAAGAATGAAAATGGAGAAAAGGGATTAAGAGGCAGAGGAAGAGAAGTGAGTAGGAAGGGGAAGGGAATTTTTAAAAAATGAGCTTTATTATGTATATGTACCTATTCCCCAAAATGCATGTAAGCTTTATGTACTGCAAACATGTGCTAAAATAAAAAATATAGCACATAAGCATAATGCGTTCAAGAGACGAGACCACATCCATCACATAAAACTCCATTAAATTAAAATAACACCCATACAACAAAAAAATTAAGCTCACAATTAAGCCCTGGAAGTTGCAGGGGTACCGACTATTTTAAAAACTTTTAAGAAAAAATTGAAGCACATACCCTGGCATTCCTGTGTGAACTGTGTTTCAGAAAATATTTTTCTTTAGAGAGCCTAGCTAATTAAATGCAAAATATCTGAAAAAATTACATTACCATTCTGAAGTTCCTAGGGAACAGCGGATGTAAGATCACCACCAATGAAACAATAAAACTGTTAGACGAAAAGTCAGTGGGGAGCCGGAGGCAGTGGTGCCTGCCTACAGTCCAAGCACTCTGTGAGTCTGAGGCAGAAGAATCACAAGTTCAAGCCCAACCTGGCCAACTTAAGAGACTTCACAGGCCCTATCTCAAAGTAACAAATAAGAAAGGGATGGGGATACAGCTCAGTGTAAAGGCCCTTGGTTCAATCCTCAGCATCACCAAAAAAAAAAAAAAAAGGCAAAGTCAACAGGGAACTTTTATATAACAGACAAGGCTGCCGACCCACTGATCAATCTTAACATCACTAGAAGTCAGAGAACCAAACTGTACGTCTGCTGGCATGAGAGTACTACGCAGCAGTGACGGCTAGATCTAAGAAGTTACATGGGATAGAAAATATATTCACCAACACCAGGAGAATGTAATTAAACCAGTCCGAAATACAAGAAATTCTAAATTATCCACTACTGTCAATAAACAAATGGCATGCCAAAATGGAGGGCGGGTAAGAGACAAACATAACCAAATACAATATGTGGATTTCCCCTGGATCCAGATTTGAATTAACCATCTCTCAGTGACATTTGGAAGACAAAAGCCCAATATTAAACACGAAGAGAAAAATCAGATACCAAAAACTTTGTTGATGTAAAAATATGTACTCTACTAATGGTAAAAAAGCAGAATGTCCTTATCTGTTAGATACATACTATATAAGTATCTGTGGGTTTTTTTAAAAATGCTGTCTGCAATTCACTTTCAAGTACTCCAGAAACAGCTGCATCAGCAAACGCCTGTATTTCAGCATGCAGAAGGCTAAGGCAGGAGGGTCACTAATTAGTTCCAGGACAGTCTGGTCTATGTAATGAGTTTGAGGCAAGCCTCATGAGACCCTGTCTCAAAAATAACAACAAAAAGTGGCAGAGGAGTACAAAACAAAACATGGAAAATGTTGGTAACTGTTGACACTGGTTGATACTGATTTTATTATTTCTATTTTTGTTTGGGGGGTTATTATAGAAATATATTACTGTATTTACACATTATTTCGGGCGGGAGGCTTTCTTTGTTACACAGGCTAATCTCTGACGCCTCAGCTTAAGCAATCTTCCCGAGCATCTGGGACTACAGGCATGCACCAAATGCACTCAGCTACAAGTCACATTTTTGTCCTAGAATGGAAGTTATCTCCCTAAACAATGGAATTAGAATGACATCACTTATTCCTTACATTTTTACTAGACTTTTTCACAGCACTTTCACAGGAATCCTCCCTCCTTCCTTGGGACTCAATTCCATTCTCCCTCTGAACACCACCTGTTCAGATGACTAAGAGTACCACTTACCCTGAGCTTGTAGAAGTTTAAGGGTAGCTTCAGCTCTGGCTCTAGCTTCTCTCTGGGATTTAGTTAAAAGTTTCCCTTCTTTTTTCAAGCGTTCTTTTCTTTCTTTTTCTTTTTGCTTTTTCCTTTCTCTTTTTTCTTGTTCCAATCGTTCCTATGAAAGTACATGCCAGATGAAAACTGTATTAGCTTAATGAAATATAAAATTTTAATGTAAACAACTCAAACTTCAAAGCCTCTGAGATACTCAAAGTACTGTGTTAGGAGATTCCAAATAACATACTTTTAATATTGTATGCTATTATTAAACAATATCAGTCAATTGGCAACAATAACACAAACTTGTCTCCACATGAGAAAATAAACTAGGACTTTCTGTACATCTTCATTTAATATTTATATCAGAATAATAATGTAACTAAATTGCTATATGACTGTGAACTTTTTAGCATTAGAAGATTACAAATATTTAACAGAACGGAGATTTTTAAGCTAAGCAAAGTCTCAGCATTGGCAACTTCATGAAAAACATACCTCTTCTTTCCGCTTGGCTTCTAACTCTTCAAGTCGTTTTATGCGTTCTTCCTCTTCTCTCTTCTGTCTCTCTTCTTCTTCTTTAAGCTTAGCCAGAGCTTCTTGCATTGCTTTAACAGTAGCTTTGCTAGGTCCTTTTTTCTTCTCTTTCTCTTTCTCTTCTTTTTCTGTTTTCTTTTTCTTCTTATCTTTCTTCTTTTTATCTCCTTCATTGTCATCTAGCAAATAAAGGCAAAATAATGAAAGTTCTTCCTTATGGCAGAACTAAAGGACCAAAGTGGGCCAAAGCTGACGCCGTCAGTGGGCTAGGTCTGTGTGCACTGAAGCGTCTTGAGCACCGAGAAGACCTCAGTATAGCACGCGTTTCCCTGCTGAGAAGCTACACTGCTGGTGTTGAGCTGAGTTGTCCTGATGAACGCAAGTAGTCAGAAGCAAGAGGGCAATACTCTATCTCAGTATCTCTCAACCCGTGGTACCAGGGCAGAGTGGCTTGCGAACACTTGTCTGAAATTCTAAATAGAATGAACTAATTCTCATTTAAGTTCTGTAGGTAGTTTCACTAAGGGATGACAAGGATAATGTCTATGTGAGAGGCTATTAAAAGAACATAACATATAAATATAGTGGTGCATATGGTGGTCCATCGCTGCAATCCCAGCTACTAGAGAGACTGAGGCAGGAGGACAGCAGGTTTGAGACCAGCCTGGGCAACTTAGTGAGACCTTGTCTCAAAATAAAATTAAAAAGGGCTGGGGATGTAGCTCCACGGTAGAGTGCTTACGTAGCATGTATGAGGTCCTGCGTTCAATTTCCACTACCACAAACAAAAACAGATATAGATAGATAGAAAATGAATTAGACTTGAAGAACTCTAAAGAATTAAAAGTTCTCAAGCTCCGTTCGTGGTGTTTCTCTGCAGAGATGCCCGAACAAAAATTTCAAAGGTTAAACAGCTACATCGTCATTTCCATTACAAGTTTTCTAGTCTAAAGAAAAACTAAATTTTAAGAACATAGTCTTTCCATGAAAATTGTTGCATTTCTACCTATTTTAATTCTAAGTAAGAGGAGGAGATTAATTAGAATGTGTATTTTTTCTTAGCTGGTTCTAATAAAAGAATATGGCTCATTATCACTTGGAAGATGTTAACTGATTTTTGTATATTAATCTTACTTTTCTATTTCATAGATTGACTTGAGTTTTAAGAGACAAGAAGGAATTTTAAAATATTATCTGAAGGAAAAATCAATTTTTCTTTGGCAACTTAACCTTGTTTCGTTTATTTTTTTGAGGCAAGGTCTTGCCATGTCATACAGATTGGCCTCAAGCTCATGATCCTCCTGCTTCCCAAGCAGCTGGGACTACAGGTCTGCACCCCTGCACCCAGCTTAAACAGTCTATTAATGGCAAAAAATAATTTTCACAGTGCAGCTCTGTAAAACATGCAGTGTACATAGAAACTATACTGTGTATATAAACATTGAGTGGAAATCACTTTTTTGGTGAGGAGAGGGTGGCACTGGGGACCGAATCCAGGACCTTTACCTAGCCCTTTGGAGACAGGTCTTGCTAAATTGCCTAGGCTGGGCTTGAACTTACCATCCTCCTGCCTCAGCCTCCCAGTGTGGTAGGATTATAGGTATGCATGCACCACCAAGCCTGGCTGATTTTTTTTTTTTTAATTAAGAAATGAGGTCTGGCTATGTTGTCCAGGCTGGCCTTGAATTCCTAGGCTCAAAGCAATCCCGTTTCAGCCTCCCAAGTGCATAAATTGGCACTGCGCTGGCTCTTTAGATGTAATTTTTAAAAGGCTCCTATAATTAAACTCTTTTTTTTTTTTTTTTTTTTTTTTTGTGGGTACCGGGGGGTCGACCTCAGGACCTCGCGCGCCAACAGGCGCCCGTGCCGCTGAGCGATATCACCGGCCCCTTTTTCGTATGTGGGATCCGGGAGTCAAACTCGGGCCCTCGCGCTTGCAAGGCAGGCGCTTATGTCGCTGAGCCATCTCACCGGCCCTAAACTCTTTTATAAGCAAGGACAAATAACAAAATGACTCCAGGACACAAGGATTACAACTTAAGAGGCCATGAGAATGAAGAGGCCCCTCGGCACAGCAGAAGCTCATGGAGGGCAGAAGCGTCTGGTGTTGGGCAGATGGCGGTGGCTGCAACCAAGGATGGACAGCAGCAGGTTAACCCTAACCTCAGAAACCCTGTCTGGCTGACAGATTTCAAGTAAAAAAAATTTAAATTAAAAAGTGGGGCACTTTAAAAAAAGAAAAGAAGAATCAAGAGCCTTTGCACTTTTCACTATGACCACATCACCAACCTTCCGCGGCCGTGGGCATCTCTCCTTTCTCTGCAGAGGCCGGAGCAGCTCCAGCATCAGCAGTCATTTTGGATTTGACAGCTTCCTCTTCAGCTTTCTTCTGGGGTTCTTTTTGTTTGCCCTGATCCTTTTTACTTGTTTCTACCTCTTCTTTTTCTTTCAGCTTCCGTAGCTTTGCTTTTTCTTCATCTCGCTTCTTCCTCTCACGCTCTTTCTTTTCTGCCTTCTTTTGGGCCACTGTCTTAATTTTGAAGGAAGAGTCATCGTCTTCATTCCCACCATCAACATTAGGACCTGGCTTGTTTTTTTGATTTTTTTTCTGTCCTTTTCTAGACTGCAAAAATTCATCAGCCTCATCACCACTTTCAGCTGAAGAGTTCACTCTGGAAGGCTCTTTGGTTCTTTTACTATGCTCGTCATCCTCCTCTGAGCCATCCCACTTTTTATTAGACTTCTGAGCTTTCCCTTTAGCTTTTTTAGAAAGTTTATTAAAATCATCATCATCACTCCCAGAGTGCACTTCCACTTTGGGTTTTGCAGTCTTTTTTGACTTGGAATCTTTATCTTCTGATTCTTCACTATCGTTATCATCAAAACTTTGTTTTCTGCCCTTCTGTCCTTTCTTTTTTTTATCTTGTTTTAAGGTGGATTCTTCTTCATTGTTTTCTGTTGGCTAAAAAATTTCCACTGTTAGAAATATGAACAGAATTATTTTCAATTCATAAAAGTAACTGAGACCCCTCACAGTCATGGGATTTACTACGTACACATTTAAAATAAGGGCCGGTGAGACGGCTCAGCGGCTTAAGCGCCTGCCTTGCAAGCGCGAAGGCCCGAGTTCGACTCCCGGAACCCACATACGAAAAAGGGGCCGGTGATATCGCTCAGTGGCACGGGCGCCTGCTGGCGCGCGAGATCCTGAGGTCGTCCCCCCGGTACCCACAAAAAAAAAAAAAAATAAATAAATAAATAAAATAAAATAAATACACAGGGCCGGTGAGACGGCTCAGGGCATAAGCGCCCACCCGGCAAGCACAAGGGCCTGAGTTCGACTCCCGGAACCCACATAAAAAAATAAATATATAAATAAATAAAATAAAATAAAATAAATAAACAGATAGATAGTAAATAAAATTTAAAGCCTCTTGAAATAATTTCAAAATAAGGTCTTCTCACAAGAACAAAAAATTCAACCAAGGTCCAGAAGCCACTTCGGGACCCTCACGTCTCGCGTCCACTACGCATTTCAAGTTCCAGCTGCTCTGAGACATTACTAACCAGATGGCCTGGGGACCTGAGAGGGGACTGAAAGGAGAAAGCAGCTACCGCGGTCCATCACGCTGAGCCCCATCTAGACCCAACATCACCAAACGTGCCAGGCTTTACGAACAGGCAACATACCCCTAAATATCTTTAGAACCCCACATAAAACATCTTTACATCTATGAAAAGTGTTAAAATACACTATTTCTTTCCTTGAAATTGTTTCCTCCCTTAGGCACCAGATTTTATAGAGACTTAACATATCCACATTTACAAGTGTTTCCAAACGTAGCTCCCAGAACCAGTACTAGGAAGCAGGAATAGAGCATAAACCCTGAAAGAGTAACAATCTTTCACCTTCACCACAACAGTTTCTCTGTCTGCTTTGATGCCTTGAGCTTCCAAAGACAATTCTTCCAGTTCTTTCAGAATATCATCTTCACTAAAAAAGAGAAAAAATTTTTGAAGCATTGGAATAGTTTAGTAAGCAAATCCAGTACCTAAATAAAAATGAAATATATTTAAAATATACTCACTCAAAGTCCTGCTTCTTTTTCTCTTTTTTCTTTTTCCCCTTTGTTTTCTGAGGTTCCTGTTCTTTGGCAGCACCAGCTCCTTCTATTTCTGCAGCCAAGGCATCAAGATCAATGTCATCCTTGGCACTTAAATGAAAATAAAGACCTACATGTTACTCGGGAGCACATAATTTAGCACATTCACTCACACAGAAATTCTTATCTTCCTAACCTTTTGTGCCTACTGCCAGCACACTGCCATTCGGCAGTTCCTTCATGGCAATGTAAGTCTGTACTTATTGCCTCCCTGCATCTTCTATAGTTTCTGGGTCATACTCAAATCACACAGCTGTAATGAAGAAGTCCAGAAAAAATCTAGCTACTTGAGAAAATTAACTTTTTGGAAACCAGTCATTTTATGTACTGCATGGAGTTATTTATAAAGCAGAGAAAACTTAAAGGATAAAACAAGTCTTATTCCTTAGCTATCAATAATATCTAATTGAACCTTTGTGCATTTCTACTTGGAATAGCAGAAGTTATGAAGTTGGAAGGAACTTCAGAGACCACCAATCTATTACTTCATTCTCTCAACGGGAAAACTAAAACGCACAAATCCACCTTCAGAAAGACTCAGCTACACATCACACCTACACAAAATGCACGTGGCTCACTAAATAAAACACGTAAGGAGTGAAAGGAGAAAAGGGAAAAGAAAAAAAAAAATATATATATATATACACACACACACACGTGATAGTTAAGATAGTCATACTACTAATTGCTAATTAGCTCATTGAAAAGAAAGGTTTGTGCCTATATTGTTTGAACAATTTTTCATGCCTATATTTTGTAATATGAGCAAGTACTTTGAAGATAACAATACGCAATGTACTAACCATTGTCACGCTCCTACAATCTTGTTTTGAAATTCTGTACCATTGTTTTTTGTTTCTTTAAAACAAAAACAAAAACAAAAAAACATAAAACCAAACAGCCAGAAGTAAACCTCACAACTTTCCTCGTTTTCATTAAGGTTCTACCTTGTAATGTCCTCACCTACCCATGTTGTTTAGGGTAACCAAACTACGTTTCAGTTAAAATCCATAGAAAATCAAGATGGTCACTCAGTCTGAAATGAACAAACAGAAACTGCAGATAAATCCAACTGAATGACACAATAAGAAATCAAAGAACTCACACAACAGATGAGTGCCTCATAAAAAGTTGTGTTATTTTAATAAAGAGAATTTCTAAGAAAAATACTGATTAATTGATTGATTGATTGATTGATATTCTAACTATATAATGTAAAGATTATATAAAAGACATGGAGGGCCGGTGATACAGCTCAGCGGCATAAGCGCCTGCCTGGCAAGCACGAGGTCCTGAGTTCGACTCCCAGTACCCACATACATTAAAAAAAAAAAAAAAAAAGACATGGAGGGTGTAAGATTTATCCGCAAGCAGTTTAGTAAGGGAGGTAAGACAGTAAACCAGAAAAACAGGAATTGTAAAACATTAAGTACCGTGAAGTTTAATGTTTTTGTAAATAGTTGACTAGAACTGAAACATGCTTCCTATCATCCTGTATTTTGACAGTGGATGTGACACTGAACTGCTGCACAGGTAGCCACATGCTATAGAATCAAATCCAGGATGGGAAAATCAGAGCTTCCCAGCAGAGGAGAGGCCCTGGAAGCCAAGTACCAAGGGAAAGAGAAGACAGCCTGAAAAGTGGGATGTGCATATCAGGTACAGTAAGCATGGAAAGGCAACAGGGTGCACTGGGGACAGCCAAAAGGCCCCCCAGAGGGGATGAGAGCCTTTGGAGAAGGTTCCATGCATAATGAATTTCCTGGCTCCACTCAAGAAATAGAGAAGCTAGAAACAAAAACTAGGAGCTTGGCAGTATATTTTTAGCGGTATTTCCAGGTGATCTGGGCCATTTTTGAACCGGCATTCTTTTTGTTTGTTTGTTTTGGTACCGGGAATCAAACTCAGGACCTCACGCTTGTCAGGCAGAGTAACTGAGGCACACATGTATTTGCCCAGGATTACACAAAACAGACGTGGGATTTGTCACAAAGTCTGACTCCACAGTCAGTGGTGTTAAGTGGCAGGGTTGACTCCTGACTAGTCAGGAAGCAGGGAGACCCGGCAGGGAGCTTCTTGCAGTGACAGCGAACCTTTCAGAACTTTTGATGATACAAACAGCCCATTGTGGCATGCAGGCCCTAGGTTCACCACCACTGTTCTCTAATAGCTGTGATGAGAAACGATGAGCACTAAACTGGACCAGCAACAGACAAGATGAAGATCTGAGTCAGACAAACACCACATCGCATCAGCAACACTTAAAGACTGGAGGTACCGTACATAGAAAGGAGAAGAATCAAGGAGGACTCTCAGGTCACATCAAGTAACAGGAAACTAAATCCAGCCCAGCATCTCCCAGAGCATCTCGGACAGAATCTCTGACATTATTTCATACTAAAGCTACTTCTGAGAACCGGGTGAGAGGGAAGGTTGCGGTCCGGTACCTGACCTTCAAAGCTTCACCAGTCCTTGTTCCTACTGTATTTTATATTTGCTTCATTAAAGTAGTTGTAAAATCTTCTGTGGTCAGCTGTATTTCCAGAGTACTCATTCAGGGATATCTCTAGAGTAACGGTATATAGGATTATATTTATATACTATTAACTCCGAAAGGCTTCTTCTAGCTAATAAAAGATTAACAGATTTTGAGTCCTTATCATATCAGGCATTGTACTGACAAACTGCTAGACATACTATATATTATCAATTAATACTCATAACAATTCTATGAAGTTAAGCTTCTAAATAAACTGGGCATGTGGTGCACATCTGCCCATCACTCTGGGAGGCTGAGGCAGAAGGACAGCAAATTCAGGCCCAGCCCGGACAACTTAGGAGATTCAGAAAGAAACTGTCTCAAAACAAAAAAGAGAAGATCTGGGATGCAGCTCAATTTGAAGCCAATAGGTTCAATCCACAGTACCACAAATGAATGAATGAATAAATGAATGAATGACAGACAAAAGGCTGCAAAATTAGAAAGCAGCATACAAGGAAGCCAAGCCAAATTCTGATTCTACTGTCTTCCCAGAAAATGAGAAATAAGCTAGTTATCAAATTATTGCTCAAATTTAAACATAGCTACAATACCTACCAATTATAATGATTTAGTTTTAACTCTAATGGTTTTTAAAGTGCTCTTTCAGTGTGTACTGAACTTGCTAGAGTTTTTATGGAAAGGCAAAAAAGACTAGTCAACAATGAAGAACAAGGTTGGAGTACTGGTGTGAGAAAACACATGCACATCAATGGAAAAGATTACCCAGACAACAGACAACCCAGAAATAGACCCACACAAATACCATGTATCTGACCTGTGATATTTATCTGACCTGTAACAAAGGAGGAAGTGCAAGTCATGGAGAAAGGACAGGCCTTCCACTATATGGTACTGGTACAATTGGCAGGGGGGCTGACCTTGGGTTTGGCAATGAGGTTTCAGGAAAAAAAACAAAAAGTATAACCCATGAAGGGGGAAAGGGTAACAGACCATAAAAATTTTTAAACTTTTGCTCTGAGAAGGACACTGATAAGAAAATGAAGACAAAGCACACTAGGAAAAATACTGGAAAATACTATGCTACAAGATTTGTATCTGAAATACACAAAGAACTCTTGAAACTCAAGGAAAAAAGATTAAAATATAGACAAAAGATCTAAAGTTACCCTGACAAAAAGAAATACAAACAGCAAAAGAAAAAAGTGAACAAAAGAAAGCTCATTTTCATTAAGAAAGTGCAAGTTAAAACGAAGAGATAGCATTACACACTTATTGGGATGGCTCAAATCCCAAAGTGACAGTAACAACTGCTGGTGAGAATGCAAAAAATTGATTGATTCTAGGCTAGGGCAGGACAGAGACAAGGTAAGTATGCCTGAAGAATTTGTAAAATGTCAGAAAAAAAGTAACAAAACCAAGAAAAGTGTCAAAGCACATACAATTTTGGGTGTATTACAAAGGGAGATTTGAACCAACTGAAAGAGCTTACAATGGCCAATAGAGACAATAAACTGTTGATTAAACAACATAAATCAAAGTATAAAATAAAATTCAAAAGTCTATACTGATAAGAAATAAATGAATATATGAGGAAGAAACAAATCTGTGCAAAGCTAAATAAATTGTGCAGAGCTCTCCTCCCAAACAGTACAATATGGAAAGATAAAGGAAAAAAGTAACTTTACAGTGTAGAATCCTGATCAGCACCATCTCAGCCAAAAGATCAACATCAGTGAAATGCTGAAATCTGACAAACTACCATAACCAAGAGGAATCTACAGAGATGACTACTAAATCTAATGTGATACTCTATTTGGGATCCTGGAACAGAAAACAGGACAGAAGGAAAACTAAAAAAACCTGTAAAAAATATGCATTTCAGTTAATAATAGAATATGTTAATAGGGGAAAGTGGATGTGGATTATATGGATACTCCATATAATCACAATATATTCTGTAATTTTAAAAATTAAACTTCATTTTTTAAAAACTAAGATGGGGAAAATATTATCATTTACATTCAGTCCTAACAAAATAAAATACTTAAATCAAACAAAACATCTATAGGACTTAAAAGGTGACTATTACAGAATGCTGATGAAGAAATCCAAAGAGATCTAAATAAACAGGGATATACCATCTTCACTGATTAAAAGACTCAACACAATAAAGATGACAATTCAAAAAATAACATACAAGTTTAATGCAATTCCAGTAAAATTCCCTCAAGACTTGTAGGGCATAGCTAAGTACAGAAAAGAGGGCAAACGCACTAAAATAGCTATAACAGTTTTATAAAGAAAAAAGATTAAAACAGAAATCATTTTACCAGAGTTCAAGAATTAATATGTAACTACAATAACCAAAAAGTATTGTACTAGCATAGAAACAGAAATAAAAAAAATCAACAAAACAGGAGAAACCAAAGACAGACCCAGAGAAGTTGGCCAACTTATTTTACAAAGACACAAAATCAATTTGATATAGAAAGAGTAGACTTTTCAACAAATGTGCTGGTACATCCATACATGTAAAAAAATAATAATAACCTCAACCTCACTCATACAAAAGTGAACTCAAGATACATAATGAGGGCTGGTGAGATGGCTCAGCGGCATACGTGCCTGCCTGGCAAGTGCGAGGGCCCGAGTTCGACTCCTGGAACCCACATACAAAAAAAAAATAAGAGGCCAGTAATATCGCTCAGCAGCACAGGTGCCTGCTGGCGTGCGAGGTCCTGAGGTCGACCCCCGGTACCCACACACACACAAAAAAAGATACACAATGAACTTAAATGAAAAAGTTTTAAATGAAAAAACTTTTAGGAAAAATAAAATCTTTGGGATCCAGCATAAGCAAAAGGGTTAATTTTTGAAATTAAAAGCATGATTCAAACAATTGAAACTCATCAAAACTAAGAACTTTGGCTATGGGAAAGATTTTTGAGGGGAACAGAAAAACAAGCTACAGAGTGTGAGAAAATATTTTTAAGTCACACACCTAAAAAACAGTTAATACCCAGAATATATTTTTAACACTCAACAGTAAAAATCCAAACAATCCAGTGAGAAAAGGGGCAATAGGCATAAAACACCAACATGGCAAATAAAAAGACATTCCACATCATTAGTCGTTGAGCAAATGCAAATTTAAGTCACAACAAGATATCACTGCATACCAATGAATGCTGCCTCCAAAATAGTGATGATAATTAATGCTGGTAAGGCTACAGAGGAACTAGATCACTCATACACTGCTGGTAGAAACATAAAATGGTATGGACAATAGTCAAGTTTTTTATAAAATTAAAAATGTACTTATCATACAACCCAGCAATTGCACTCTTGCACATTTATTCCTAAGTAATAAAAATTTGTTTGCAGAATTTTTCTGCCTGGTTTATATACAACAGCCAAAAATAAAACACAATCCATGTGCCCTTTAATAGGTAAATGGTTAAACAAGTTGTGATTCATTCCTATTCCACAAAATACTATTCAGCAATAAAATGGAATGAACTATTATTGATATGTGCAACAACTTAGATGGAACTCAAGAGAATTAGGCTGAGTAGGAAGAAACCAACCTAAAAAGGGCAGGAGGATCACTGCAAATTTGAGGCTAACCTGGACTACAGAAGCAAGTTCAAAGCCAGACTGCACTATATAGCGAGATAGTCTCAAAATAATAATAACCTCATGTCTAAATTAACCTCATGTATAAATCTTTTCTCAATTCCAAACTTAGTAAAGTTTCACTTAATGACAGGAATTTGTGCTGAATATTAGTCTAATGGATGCAAAGTTAGACAGAAACACAAGAGATCCAACTCCCAAATTTTACCATAATTCAAAATCCCTAAGATTTCAAAGACTCTTCCTTACTAGTCCCTTTTCTCCATGTCTTTCTTATGCTATAAAGATCAGAAAACATGGCTAAAATTTCTTAGGAGGTTCTTGTGATGTTTCACCTGTCTATTAACTGGTCTTTCTTCCAAAAAGAAAATTATCCAACAATTTGGCTGCTACTGCTCATTTTTTGAAAGCTTTGTTTCAAATTGTCAAGCGATTTAGACACCATCTGACTACATGACAACTGAAGAACAATTTGCATCATTTCATGATCGTTGAAGCTTTCAACAATATATGCCAAGTAAACCTTCCAAATGTGGTATAAAAATGTATGCCCTGATAGATGCAAAGACATTTTACACCTTGAATTTAGAAATTTATCCTCGAACTCAGCCACCAGATCTTTATTCACGCAGCAATAAACCGAATGAAATACGTCATCACTCTTGTGTGTACAAACCCAACAGATTATTATTCAGCCATACACGGAACGAAATACTGATACATTTGATAACATGGATGAACCTTGAAAAGAATATACTAAGAAAAGAATTCTGATACAGAAGGTTATTGGTAGCATGACTCCATTTATATGACATATTCTGAACAGGTAAACTAAGAGAAAGTAATTAACAACTGCCCAGCTGAGAGGAGGGGAATAGAGAATGTCCGCTTAAAGAGCACCGGACTTCGTTTGGGGGAGAAATGTTTTAGAACTAAAAAGATAATTACACCATGTTCTGTGTGTACTAAATGCCACAAAATTGTACATTTTAAGTGGCTAATTTTGTTAAGTGAATTTCCTCTCAAATTCACAAAACTGATGACATGTTTCATACCAATCATAATAGGAGAAATTAATATGTAACACTTTCTTCTCATTCAGAAGAGATTAAGTGTGCAAGAAGGATTATTTGTCCTTAAACAATAATACAGAATGCAGCTGTCATTTATGAGCCTAGTAATTTCCCCATTTTAATTACTAATAGGCTGAGATAACTAAACTTGGAGAACTCAAAATAAGTTCAGAGACTGTGAAGGGAAGATTTACATAGGAAAAAGAGCAATAATTTTCAAGACACCTATATGAACGTGTGACTTGTAAAAGTTATAAACCACACCAAATGGAATGCAGTGTGAACTTTGCAATGTGGCTTGAGCATATCAACTGCAAAAGCCTATTTTGGAGGTAAAAGTGCAAATGTGAAATATGGACTGGATATCAGATTTTGGAGAATTTGTGTTAATTGTATTATGTGGGATAAGGACACTGTGGTTGTGTAAGAAAGCACTTAGAAAACATCATGTCTAGGGCCGGTGAGATGGCTCAGCGGCTTAAGCGCCTGCCCGGCAAGCGCAAGGGCCCGAGTTCGACTCCCAGATCCCACATACGAAAAAGGGGCCGGTGATATCGCTCAGCGGCACGGGCGCCTGCTGGTGCGTGAGGTCCTGAGGTCGACCCCCCGGTACCCACAAAAAAACAAAAAAACAAAAAAAAAAGAGAAAACATCATCTATAAAATAAGATAGCAAATATGAGGTCTAAAGCCAATAATGATTAAATCCAGGTGATGTGTGCATATGGTGGTTCACTGTGTGTTTGAAATAGTGTATAATAAAATATTAAAGTTCAATTTAAAAAATTATGAGTTGCGCAAACAAAAAGAAAAAATAAAATTTCATAAGATAATAGAATAACAATAATTAATACACTGTGTATTGTTATCTTCAAAGTAGTTACTCAGAGTACAGTATATGGGCATAAAAAATTCTCCAAACATTAGCACAAACCTTTCATTTCAATGAACTAAGAGAAATTAGTAGTATAGCTATCTTGTATATTTTTTTTCCTTTTCCCTTCCTTCCTTTCCCCCTTCCCCCAGCCTAGTTCCTCTTTCCTTTTGAACAATTTCTTCCCATTTCACGATATCTACTGTACATTTTAGTCCTTATTTACTATTTCAGTTTCTCACACCAGGGAGACAATACGATGTTTACACATGTGAGTCTGATTTATTCCACTTATGAGTATGGTCTCAAAAGTTGTATCCAATTACCTATAAACATCTCAAGTTTATTCTTCTTTATGGCTGAGTAGTACTCCCCTGTAGAAAAGACTACATCTTTTTTATCCATTCCTCGGTTGATGGGCATTTGGGTTGTTTCCAAGATTTAGCTATTACAAATTGTGCTGCTATAAACATGGGTACACCTATATCACTGTGGTATGATGTTTTTAATTCTTCTGGGAAGATACCCAGAAGGGGAATAGCTGGGTCAAATGGGACCTCTAATCCTAGTTTTTTGAGGAATCTCCAATTTCCACAGCAGTTGCACCAGTCTACACTCCCTCCAACAGCAGAAAAGGGTTCCTTTTTCCCCACAGCCCTCCAGCATTTGTTTTTGGTTAATTTCTTGATGATAGCCATTCTTTCTGGAGATGGATCTTTGGTCCGAGTCAGTTACCTACTACATTTGACTCCTAATTTCTAGACCCTGATAAGGAAGTGATTTCCCAGTATCTCATTTCTTTAAGACTTCTGTTGGCTATTAACAAGTCTATAAGAGCAAATCACTTTACATAATTATTATGACATGAGAGCAAATTAAATTCCTAAGAGAACAGAAAATTCCACCAAATACATAACCTACTTTTTCAGGTTCAGTCCTGACAAGTAATGGTTTTTTTTGTTTTTTGTTTTTTTTTTGTGGGTACCGGGGGGTCGACCTCAGGACCTCGTGCGCCAGCAGGCGCCCGTGCCACTGAGCGATATCACCGGCCCCTTTTCTGTATGTGGGTTCCGGGAGTCGAACTCGGGCCCTCGCGCTTGCCGGGCAGGCGCTTAAGCCGCTGAGCCATCTCACTGGCCCCCAAGTAATGGTTTTGAGGTAGGTAATATCCAACCTTAACATAAAAGGTCACTGGCCTGGAGTGGGAGATTATAAAATTTTAAATATGGACCCCAGTCTCATTGCTCTTGTACTGTTTTACAAGGGCACTAAATATTGGTTTCACATAAAGTAGGTATGGGGAAGGGGAGAAAGTGAGCATGTATAAGTTCTAAAAATGCACTGTAAATGGAAACAGGAAAAAAGATTTAAAAAAATAAAGCATGACAGAGGTGGCACAAATAAAAGAGGATGTCAGAAGAAAGTTCAAATATAGTCATGTGTTGCTCAATGATGGGGATATGTTCTGAGAAATGCATCATTATGTAATTTTGTCAATTTGATCATCACAGAATAATACACTCACACAAACTGGATGGAGTAGCCTACTACACACATAGGCTGTGTAGTATATTTTTATATTTGATATAGCCTACTGCTCCTAGTGCTGCCGTGAACAAAACAATGTGATACTAAATCAAGCACAAGAAGGGCTGGGAGTATAACTTAGTGGCAGAGCATCTGCCTAACGTGCAAGACCTGGGTTCAATCTCCAAAATGGAAGGAAGGAAGGAAGGAAGGAAGGAAGGAAGGAAGGAAGGAAGGAGTGAAAGGAAAGGAAAGGAAAGGAAAGGAAAGGAGAGAGAGAAAGAAAGACAGGAAGAAAGGAAGGTAGGAAGGAGATAGAAGGGAAGAGAAAGGGAAGAGGGGAGGGGAGAGGAAGGGAGGGGAGGGGAGGGGAGGAGGGAGAGAGAAAGGAAGAAAGAAGGGAGGGAGATGGAGGGAAGAAAATACTTAAAGTATAAGAAAAATTATGCAATCAAGAGATGATGTGAATGTGAGGTATATGAGACTGCTGGAAGTATAACACTGCATGCTGTCTTACAGTAAATTTTTTTTATAACCAAAAAACAGTGTGGCAAACCTATGGCACACGTGCTGCAGTGGGCTGCTTGTATCACTGAAAGCTCTAAAAGGTTCGCCATCATTTTTAATAATGTTAAAAAGTATAGTGAACACATATACCAGTAACAAAGGATTTTTTAAAAAGAAAAATAAACCAGAAACAAAGCCACTTATTATCATTATCCATTATTCTGTGAGGCACGTAATTGTACACGTAATATTTTTATACAACTAGTAGCACAGAAGGTTTATGCCAGCCTCACCACAGACATGAGTAACACACTGCACCATGATGTTATAAAGGCTATCAGCCACCAGGTGAGTTTTTCAGCGCCATTATAATCTTAAGGATCCCATGGTATATGCAGTACACTGCTAACCAAAATGTAGTTATGCAGCACCTGTCTATAATCCCTCCCAAGCAATGCTAGTGACTTTAAACTCTCCAGTTAAACATTGTCGAAATGTTTTTTCAATCCAACTTTAAGCTGTTCAGCATAAGACACACCTAAATCAATTCATTACATAAAGGTTAATGAAAAAGAAAAAAAAAAAGATGGGACTTCTCAACACCATTCAACCAAATCCTACCAACCAGGACTAAAGTAGGATCTATCCCAGGACTGCAAGTTTAGTTCAATAGAGAAAAATCAATCAAGGAAGGTAATCTACTGCATATGTAGGATAAAAGAAGGTGACGCATTGATTATCTCAGTAAGTGGAAGAAATATTTGACTAAATCCAATGTTCTCAAGGCAAAAACACACAACAAAGGGAAATTCCTCAACCTGATAAAGGGCATCTATAGAAAATACAACTAACAGCATATTTACTGGTGAAAAGCTAAAAGTTTTCCCCTCTCAAGATTACCAACAGGGCCGGTGAGATAGCTCAGTGGCATAAGCACCTGCCTGGCAAGCGCGAGGTCCTGAGTTCAACTCCTGGTACCCACATACAAAAAAAAGGGCCGGTGATATTGCTCAACGGCACGGGCACCTACTGGCAAGCGCGAGGTCCTGAGTTCAACTCCCGGTACCCACATTAAAAAAAAAAAAAAAAAAGATTACCAACAAAATAAGAATGTCTACTCTTACTTCTTTTTAGTACTTCCATTCAGCACTTTACTGAATGGAAGCTCCAGCCAGAGGATTAGGCAAGACCAAGAGAGAAAAGGCATCCAGATTAGAAAAGAACTCTGATTTTGACATGGCCATTGACATAGGAAATCCTAAGGAATTCACAATACAAAAAGCCATCAGTGCTAAAAAATGGGTCCAGCAAGATTGCAGAACAGATTGAAACACAAAAATCAACTGTAGTTCTATGCACTAGCAATGAAATTAAGAAAAAGTTCTATTTATAATAATAGCATTAAAAGGAAACAGGAATGACTTAAACCAAGAACCATAAATCATACACTCTGAAAGCTACAAGGAAGGAAGGAAGGAAGGACAGATGGACAGACACCCATGTTCGCAGGTCAGAAAGCATAGTACTGGCATTATTCCTCCCCAAACTGACCCACAAATGCAACACAACCCACATCCAAATCTCTGGACACCCCACCCCCACCCCCACCGTAGTTTGTGGAGAAACTGAGAGGCTGACCCTAAAATCTTCATGGAAACTTGAGGAGTCTAGAACTGCTAAATCAATGTTCAAAAAGAACAAACTTGAAGAACTCACACTTTCCAATTTCAAAAAACAACTACCGACTTACAGTATACAGGACAGTGTCGTGCTGCATTAAAGACAACTAGATCAGTGGAATTGAGAGTTCAGAAATAAAATCTGACATGTATGATCAATTGACTTTTACAACAAGTAAACAGACAAAAAAAACAAACAGCAAAAGAATTTTTTTAAATAAACGGTGCTAGGACAAGCAGAAATCTATAAGGAAAGAAGAAAGGTAGGCCCTTTCTTCATGTAATACACAAAAATTAACTCAAAATGATTCAAAGATCTACATGTAAGAGCTAATAGTATAAAACACTTAGAAGAAAAGATAGGTGAATTTTCTTGACCTTGGAGTTGATAATGGTTTCTTAGATCTGACATCAAAAATACAAATAACGAAAGGAAAAAATATAGGTAAATCACACTTCATCAAAATTAGAAACTTCTGTTACAAAAGCCACCATCCAGAAAATAAAAGGGCGAAAAAGTAAATAAAGAGACAACCCATGAAATGCAAGAAAATATTTGCAATCATATCTGACAAGAGATCTATAATTTATAAAGATCTATAATAAATAAGTAGGTTTTCAAATGGGCAAGGATCTGAATAGACAGTTCTTCAAACAAGATAAACAAATGGCCAGTAAACATATGAAAAGGTGCTCAACATCTTAAGCTATCAGGAAAGCAAAGATACCACTTCACATCCACTTGGATAGCTACAATCAAAAGTTAGATAACAAGTTTGGCTGAGTGTGTGGGGAAATTGGAATACTATACATTGTTGGTCACATAGGGAGCATGAGCTACCCATGGTAATTCCTGAAAAGAAAGTTAAGACTCCTTGGCAGTTCCTAAAAAAGTTAAACAGAGTTACCCTTGACCCTGCAATTTCACTCCTACATGTAAGTATACCCAAGGGAACTGAAAACGTGTCCACAAAAACAAAAGAATGTTTATAGCAGTATTATGCATAACAGCCAAAAAGTGTTAACAGTCCAATGTCCGTGAAATGATGAATAAAATGTGTTTTAGTCACATAATGGAATCTTACTTAGGACATGTAATTCCAGGCGCAGAAAAATTTATCTTCAGTATCATCAGTCACATCCATTAGCTTCACCCGTTCAGTAATGGAAACCTTAATGACTTAAATTTAATTAAGTTAAAAGAATAATCATGCAGGAACCATTACCCAAAGTTCTAGCTTATATGAAGCTTCAGAAACAAAAAATTAAAACAAGTATTTTATATCACAGTACAAGAGTTTGTGTTTTGTTTTTTTCATTGTTGTTTTTTTCATTGTTGGTACTGAGGATCAAACACAGGACTTTACACATGCTAGGCAAGGGTACCACTGAACTACATTCCCAGCCCAAAAGAGATTTTTATAACCAAAGGAAGGTTTGAAACCAATGATTCTAAAAAATGACTGTCACCTGGCTTAAAAGGGATTACTCAAGAAAAGGTGTAGCTTAAGTTTCATTTCTATGTATGAAAGGAAAAGGAATGAAACACCAAGTCATCACTGCTTGCACTTTAGACAGACGAGATAGGTGGTTATTCAATCAGGTTAAGGGAGAAAGAAACTCGTAAAGAAATTCTAGCACTGACTGACCCATACACAATGGCTACTATTTTTCTGTTCTCCCTCTTTTGCTAAGCCCTTAATAATCTTTAACAGTTACTTCACCAGTGAAGATCTTATTCAGATATTAATTTACCTTTAGAAAGTCCGTATTTTTTTTTGAAAGTCTGTATTTTGAGATAAAAGGATTTCTTACATCAGTAAGTACATTAAATATTCTTCCCAGATTCTCAAACAAGTTACGGCATTCATTCTACATTCAATATTATCACTATTGAAATTATGTACATGTTGTGGTCACTGCTGGGCCAAGCAGTGCACTGTAATTTCAATAAATACTGCTTCATGGGCCGGTGAGATGGCTCAGTGGCGTAAGCGCCTGCCTGGCAAGCGCGAGGGCCTGAGTTCGACTCCCGGATCCCACATACGGAAAAAGGGCCGGTGATATCGCTCAGTGGCACGGGCGCCTGCTGGCGCGCGAGGTCCTGAGGTCGACCCCCCGGTACCCACAAAACAAAAAATAAAATAAATAAATAAATACTGCTTCATGAGATACGTGTCTGTATATATTGTACTGTAATTTGTCAATGGTACATGTTTGTTACAAGGCATAAATTAGGAAGGGAAGGAAAAGTCACTTGTGTGTCACCACATAAAACATTCTGAACTCTGCTGGCATGTAAATATCCTCTACTTTTGACACATTATCACAAACTAGTAATGCACTCATAATTTATCCTTCATCCTTTAAACAACTACTTTTAATAATAACAGGATTCGCTAAGTTGGTCAGTCACAGATAATCATTTTGAAAAGCTACACTAACACAAAGGAAAATTATTACATTAATAGCAACCAAAGAGGGCTGGGGATATAGCTCAGCAGCACAGCCCCTGCCTGGCAACCACAAGGTCATGAGTTCGATTCCCGGTACAAAAGAAAAAAAAAAAAAAAAAACTTGATACCTAGGAATAAGCCAAAGAAGAAATATTCTAAAGATTCAAATAAAGAAAATACTACTCAATAATTAACTAAATAGAGACACATATAATATTTTCTTGTTCATCCCTATATTTACACCACCCAGAACAGCAGCTGGCATAACAACATGTTTACACCCGGTGTATTTCCTGAGTGGAAAGATTCAACACCCGAAAGATGTCAAATGTTCCAAATAATCAAAATTTAATGGACTTCCAAGTAAAATCAATCCCAAGACATTTTTAATAGAACTTGCTAAGTTCAACTACATTAAAAAAAAAACTAAGTGGTTAAAACATTCAGAGCAGCAACATGTCCACAGATGTCTTAAACTGTCCTTAAGTGATTGTTAAGTATCCTATACACTTGTAAAACAAATATTAATGATGCTCAAATAGCTTGGAAAATGTTTATTTTCAAACAATACCAAAAGGCTAAGAGTCCTTCATTCTCATTTTCTCACTACAGTACAGTGGAGTTTAAAGGTAAATGATGTGCAAAAATGCTACAGATAAAATGCATAAGCTAATGTAAGAATCTTTATCTTCTATTAAATTAGATGATAGAGAGGTTTGCAAAAATGTTTAACAATGTCACTCATGACCTTTTTGAAAATAAGATCTACTATCTATATTATGTAATGTGTTTTGGGGAGCTGTTTGTTTTTTCAGTTTTCTGACAGAGGTCTTGCTATGTAGTTCAGGGTGGGCTCACTATAGAGCCCAGGCTGGTCTTGAACTTGAGACAAGCCTCCTGCCTCAGTCTCCCAAGTGCTGGAATTACAGGAATGCACCACCAGCTGTATTATTTTATTTTTAAAAACTATTTTAAGAACTTTTCAGTTTTAATCTGTAATATGGTAAGTACCAAAACATATAACCCACATAAATAAAAAACTTTTTCTATTCTTCAGTAATTTAAGAATGTAAAAGAGTTCCAAAACCAAAGAGTTTGAGAATCGCTATCCTAACCTAACTGTTCCTTGGCAAAACAATGCTGTGCCCAGCTTACATCTCAACTGCAAGGTTGGAACTAGCTGGCAAGGAAAGATAAAGCACATTAATGGGCAGATGACATTCAAAGTGGCTAAATATGCTTCCCAGAGAGCCTCAGCATGGAAGGCAGAAAGGTTACTACCAACAAGAGCCTGTAATTCTGCTTTCTTACTCATTTATGTCAAATGAGGACTTCTCCCCCTATCAAGTTCCGAAAGTGTCCGTACTGGAACAAGGTAAGCCAAAAGAACTATCATCAGCTTACACATTTGTAATCTAATGTATGCACATAAGTTTTTAAAAATCAGCTCAGATATATGCAAATGAAAAATGATTCCTTTGATGATTCTAGACTATTTGAACTACAGACTGAGTTTCCCTTATCCAAAACACTTGAGACCAGAAGTGTTTTAGATTTCAGATTTTTCCCGATTCCCGAATATTTGCATATACATGATGAGATGTCTTGGGGATGTAACCCAAGTTTAAATATAAAATTCACTTATGTTTCATTATACATAGAGCATGAAGGTAATTTTATACAATATTCTTAGTGCGCCTATTTTTGTTTTGTTGGCAGTACTGGAAATTGAAACCAGGGGTTCATGCATGCTAGGCAAGTCCTCTATCATTGAGCTACATTCCCAGCCCTTTTTTGAGGCTGGGTCTCACTAAATTGTCCAGACTGACCTCAAATCTGTGATCCTCCAGCTTCAGCCTGCCACACAAATTGGAATTATAATAGGCATGTCCCACCGGGCCTGGCTGGCACCTGTGTTTTGACTGTGACCCAGGTGAGCTTTCCATTATTTGTGACATCATCTCAATACTCTAAAAGTTTCAGATTTTGGACCATTTCAGATTTTAGATTTCTCAGACTAGGGATGGTAAGCCTGTATGTTCAACTTGGACTGTTCCCGCCCTAAGCAGCTTTGTAGTGTCTGCTATAGTCACAAATCCTTCTGGAACAGGGTCCTTAAGCAGATCACTAGAGTTTCCATCACAGGGATCCTGCTACTGACTAGAATGAAGGTCTGACACTAAAGCAATCACTGGAACCAGTGATGGTGAACCTTTTAGAGACCTAGTGCCAAACAGCAACCCAAAAGCCACTTACCGCAAAGTGCCAACACTGCGATTAAACCTGAATACTGAGGTTCTAGTTTAGAGAAAACTCATACATTAATATCTTTTGTCTTCAAAGACAAACACAGTAACACACGTGCCATAAATTTACCATCACTAGCCTAAAGGTTCAGCAGCAGTCTCAGAGATAGCTCAAACTCTACAACAGGAGGGAATTTGTTGGCAATGACAGGACCACAATGTTTAGCTAAAAGAAGGGACACCACAGGCACCACAGCAACAATAACCTCCTGCTGAAGACCCCAAAACACTACTGAACCCCAAAGACCACCTAGCTCCAAATGACAACTGAGAACGACAAACAATTACCTTCCCTTACTCTGTATTTGGGAGGTTTTGGGGGGAAGCTTGGCAGGCAGAGGTCATATTCATCTCACTATGTAAGGTTATATGCCAGACTCCTTAATACCTGAAAATCTAACTACCACATTTAGTAGTATCACCTTTACATATATCCTTAAAAAAAAGACTCAAATGAAGAGCTGATGACTGACAGCAAAGCCACAGAATGTACATTCCTTTTTCTCTGCACAGATCAGTGAGAGATCATCCACTGTACTGTGTAAACGGACATCACTAGAGCAAGATTCCATAAAGTCACATTATGCAAACTGATGACTGAAAAGGTTATAGGGACAAGTGGAAATACTACTTTATATTTTGTTTCATCCATGGAAAACAAATTCTATCCTTTGTCTCATCAAGTTTCCCCAGTCTTGAAAAAAGGTAAGAGAGCTGGGCATCGTAGCTCATGCCTGCAATCCCAGCACTCAGGAGGCTGAGGCAAGAGGATCACTGCGAATTCAGGGCCAGCCTGGGCTACATAGTGAGTGCAAGACCAGCCTGAACTACATAGCGAGACTCTGTCTCAAAAAAAAAAAAAAAAAAAAGGGCAAGAAAAGTTGGTAAACACCCCATCAGAAATCTCATTCTCAGTGTTAGTCAAGCTCAAATAGAATTCTAGAATTTGGCCTGTAAACAAAGCTCTAGAAGTCAAAACCTCCATAGACAAACACTGTAAATATCTCAGTCACTGATACAACAAAATGTTTACTATACAAATAAAATTATATAAATAAACCAACAAAATCAACATTGAGTGACTAAAAAAATAAGGGTTAAGCACGGGATTAAGAACAGTGAACTAGAGTCAGGCACGAGCACCTGTCATCCCAGCTACTTGGGAGCTGAGCGGGAGGATGCTGGAGCCCAGGAGTTCCAGGCCAGCTTGGGCAACAGAGTTAAGGCCCAGTTTCAAAACAAAAGGTCAAATATTTTATATTCTTTCCGAGAACTGGAAATTGGCTCCATGCCTTCCTTATCTTAATCACCAATAAACAGCTGCTCATTTCTCACCCAGTTTCACCTGGCCAGAAACATGCTTGGCTTAGGACAGCCAGGGAGAGGCAGGGAGGCAGGATGACAATCAGGTGTTACCCCTTAATAATATGGAAGAGCTGGCATCTCTCTGATCAGCAGTGACCTACAAAGGGTTAAACTAAGGATTTTTTTTCATACAACAGAGTACGGCCGGATAACTCATTTTACACAAAGAGCACTAATCCTAAAATGGGACTTTCTCCTCCCAGACTTTCTTCCGAGCCTGCATTTCTGTCCCTTTTACAAATATTCATATCCCAGATAAACTATCCAGTAAAAAAATATTCATTCGTATTCACAGAGCTGTGAAGCCACCCTTTCCCCACCCTGTAATGTCTCCTGTGGGGCACCGCAGTGAAAAAGCCAAGCAGTTCTGGTGAAAAGGGGTTCTCTGCAAAGCCTCAGGATTGCTCAGCTCAATGTGGAAGGCACTCAAGCAAAGGAGCCCATGAAGCAACAAAACACACATATAACTTCCCAATGGAATAGGAGAAAGTAAACGTGTTTTAAAATTACACTGCCCCTACTTCCCTTCAAAATGAGCTACAGATTAGCTGAAGGGAAGGTAGACTCAGTGTCATTTTTTTCCTACACTACAAATCAATCATTTAACAGGCTCTAATGTCTACCGTTTAAACTTTACACCATGCATGAAAATCTTTTACGAATAGATTAAGACCATCACTTTTCACTAAAAATACACACACAAGAATAAATCTCACCACCCCCAATATGTCTTTTCCATGGCAAAAGCCTGGAAAGTAAAAAATGGAAACAGAATAACAAATAATGTATTTTGCACCTAAACTTGTATAATCCTCAACCAAACAAATCAACTGAAAAACAATTTTTTTAAAATAAGACAATCAGGGAAATTAGAAAACTGACTGGATATTTAATAGTAAGAAATTACTATTCCTTAGGCTTGAGAATAGCATTGTGATTGTCTTTTACGTTTCTGTGGAGCTTCCCCCTCAAGTGCTCAGCCTTCGGACTCACCTGGTGGATTAATTTATAGATGAAAGGCCAGAGATTTGCTTTAGAATATTCAACAGGTGGATGAAACAGGGTTGGTTATGTGCTACTACTAGTTGAAGAGAGGTAACTGAAAAATGAAGCTTTACTCTGTGTTCGTTTCTCTATTTTTGCATACGGCTGAAAGTTGTTCTCAGGGAAGAAAAATGTACTATTCGCATCAAAAAGTCCTGTCAAAGGTACAGAAGTTTTCGTTTCACTAAACCACCCCAAATTCTGCCTTTTTCTTATGCATCTGGCTTGACTAGTAATTCCTATTCTCCAAACGAATTAATTTCCTCCAACAGACTAAAAACAGAAATACAAGAATCTTTGTCCACTTTTAATTCCACTCAACAGGTAAGTGCTAAGTGAAGAAACAATCTAGAATTCCAACTTATAATTAATCATATTATTTAATTTCAAGACCATTTACGTTTTGAGTTAAGATGATGAAGCAGCACAAGGTTCTTTATTTTAAATTCACCTCACTCCTCCCCTAATATTAAACTAAGTTTGGTGGATAGTGTACAAAGGTGGAAATGTAACAGATGTTTGCTCACTCACAGGAAATAAACTTTCCCCGAAGAGGATAATATAACTCAATCGACACACAGAAATATTCCAAAAATCTCCGGGTAACCCATATACTCCCTGACAGCCGCCCCACAAGCCTTTCAAGTAGCCAGAACGCACTGAGCCTGGTTGGTTGGTTTCACCTCCTCCTTTCTCAGGGGAGGTGCTAGAGAGCAAAGAAATGACCAAAAGACAGGCCGGAAGGAGGAGAGGGAAACGCATGGAGTCGGGACAATCAGCACTTAAATAATGTGAAAAGTGTGTCCAAACTGAATTAAATGAAGAGAGAGCGAGCTGCTACACACCTCCCTGTCACCCCAACGCTCCTAAGCAGTCAGAGGACAGAACTCCCTGCTCTCCCCATGGTCCTCAAAGGTACAAAAGCATAAAAGAACTCTTCCTGACCCTCGCCCACCAAGAGTGCCGCAACTCGAACTCCTACCCACCTGGGCCCGCAGGCCGAGGCGCCCCGGCCCGGGAGGCCGCCCTCGCCATTCCTCGCGCGGGTCCGAGGCCGGGACCCTCTTCACGGACCCGAGGCGGGGCGGCCGGGGACCGAGCCCGGCTGGCACGACTCGCCCGCCGCCAGGCCCTCCGCGCCCGCCCGCCCGCGCGGCCCACTCTGAGCCCAAGCCCGGCGCCCCGCGAGGGTCGTCGCGAGCCTCGGCCCGGGTCCCTCCCCGCGCCCGCGGAACCCGAGCTCCCGGAGCCGCGGCGGCCGCGACCGTACGGACGCAGCCTCTGCCTACCTGTCCTCGCTCTTGTTTTTCTGTTTCTTCCCCATGGCCTGTCAGCAGCGCTCTCGACCCCTAGCCTCCCTACTCGGTCTCTCACAGAGCCACCGTCGCCCTGCTGACTTCGAGCTCCGCTCAGCTCGGTCCCTCCGCGCTGCCACCTCTCGCACCCGGCTCTCCACAGACCCGCGCACTGGGACAGGGCACATATGGTGTGAACCCTCAGTGCGCAAGCGCATCGCCCCGCCGCCTCGGCGTGGGGACGCAGGACGCGGCGCATAGAGAGCTGCGCTTGGAATAGAGCGTCTCCGGTACACACGCTGGCCCGGCAGGAGCCCGTGCGCCCCCTGGCCGCAAGCGTCCGCAGCTCACGGACGCCCGCAGGGTTTCCAGGTTCTAGAACGCAGAGGTGGACAATGAGGCTGTTCATTCTCCACCTCACATCTTTTCCGCGAGGAATGCAGGCTTCGGGGATTGGCATTCGGCTCAGGAATGGGCAGAAGACTTACTTCCCATAGGCATTTAGCTTCTCAGCCTCATCAAGTTCAGTAAAGAACCACCATGAACCAATGATGAACCCTCTGAGGTTCCAGGAGATGAAGTCAGGACAAAATTGGTTGGAACCTCTCAGGGACGACCATAGATTATGAACTATGTATAGTCACGAAGGAAACACACAACAAGGCCGTCTCCATCCATTCCCTAGAATAGGGCTTAATCTTCACACTCAAAGCAAGAGCAAGTTCTTGCAACTCTCGTGCTAGGGAAGCCAGGAAGGAAGCTACTGGGATGGTGAAAATGTTCTGGATCTGGATAGTATAACATATGTAACATATGGGGGGAGAGGAACGAGCAAAGACCACTAGGCTTGTGTGAAGGCAACATGGTGTGGAATTTATTGTGTCTAGGTGCAGGCAGGCAGAGAGCGATAAGACTGTCTTCAGCGAACAAAGAGAAGTGTGTCCCTTTTATAGGGATGGAGAGAAGAAGGCAGGGGACGTTAGGCGGGAAGATCCTAATAAACACCCGTGGTAAAAGTTCTCTAGCAGTCTTGCACCTCAGTGGGCAGAGTCCTTGAAGTGTCCAGTGTACATTCTCAGGTGTCTCCAGATGTCCCCAAGACCTGCAAAATTTCTTGGCCTATCTTATCTCCTCCACAACATCCCGTGCTTGCAGACGACAGCCTCCAGTGCTGAGCTGAATTCTCTGCAGAGAGTAGTGCTTCTGCTGGCAAGCAGGCTGGGGGCTGGGTGAGTCAGGTCCGGTTGGAGCCTTACAGATGGTAGAGCAGACATTCCTCATTTAATGACCAAGGCTTGTTCCTGCAACCAAATGAACTGGTCACTACATGAGGTATTATATACAGTATGTACATTACAATACAGTATTCAGAACAAAGAAATGGTCAAAGGAAACTCCAACTTCATGACTATGCTTTTATTTGTATCACTCTTACATGCAGTATGGTCATGTATAACAGCACATAAAACTACAGTACTGTACAGTACAATCAGCAAGAATTACACTACTGTACAAAAGAGTTGTGCTGTAGAAAAAAAGACATCGAGGCTCTATTAACAAGATAGTCAGAACTGTACAAAAAAAAGAACCCACGGGTCATAAGTCCGAACAGTCGCTCAACAAGTAGGTCGTTAAACAAGGAACGTCAGTATTAAGCGAGTTCATGATTTAATACTTCACTGTGCTGCATAAATTATATCTCAAATTAAGAAAAGGGGAAATGTTCCGTACATATGTTAATGAAGTTCAGGAAGAACTTCACCCTGAGCAAGATCCTTGCTATAGCGTTTCTGATGTAACATTATGAGTAATGACCAGTGCCTAAGAAGCTGAACAAGTCCAGCCTGGGCACGAGGAAACTACAACTCCCAGCATAACTTGTTCCCTTTCCCGCCGGACTGTTTTACCCGGAGGGAAACAAAGGATCGGGAACTCCTAGTTCCGGAAGACTGGGAAGACGCGCAAGCGCAGTAGCAGTCGGCGCACGCCCCCACAGTTTCCTCTGGCGTCGCACGTTGTGTCGCAAGAGAACCGTAGCCAATAAGGAGACGGGAGTGAGGGCCGATTAGCAGTCGTCCGTAGCTGCTGCGAACCTGAAGACAATTTTCTGGTGCTGGTCCTCCTTCGTTTGTCAGGCATTGCGGAGAGTTCAGGTGAGGCAGTGGATGGCTACATCTGCGGCCACCGCGTCCCGGTACCGATGGGCTTACAGCGGCTCAACATCGGGCTAGGTCGGGGGAAGGGTGCGGCCCGGACGCCGTTGTCTGTGCCGCGGCTGAGGCTGTTGCGCATGCGCTCCAGGAGGCCTTGAAGTCGAGGCGGGGCCCGGAATTGCCCTCATCTGTCCCGGGGGATCCGGGGAGGCGAGGATATCAGTGGGAAGATTCCGGGGAGTATTTAAGGACGAGGTCCTTGGTTGTTTGGGCAGGTGTTTGGGGGGGAATCCAGAAATGGTTAGGGAATTTGAGGACACGCGGTGTCCCTTTCCCTTCTTGCATTTGATCTGTAAAAGAGAATCAGAAGCTGTGGTTTGAAGAATGAAAAGTTACTGGGACCACGACACCATCTCCTTAGCCCTTCCTGAATGCAGTGGGCCCCACCCTCTGCACGCACAACAGCTCTTACTAAACGCTTCTGTTCCCAGTTGTCTCAATTAAATTCTGGGCTCATCCTGTAGATCTCGAAGGATAAGCATCTGCTGAGCTGGTCCCACCCTGCGCCCACCCCCAGGGTCGCAGTCCCACTGACGTTTTTCTTGAGAGATAAGAAGTGTGGAAATCTGCTCTTTTTAAAATAGAGCTGCTTTTCAATTGCATAGCATTGATAACGAGCTTATAGTTTTGGTTTTTTAAACTCAAATACTTTTGCACTTAATGATTTGAACATAGGAAATGTGATATAAAAATACAGTGAATGTTTAAAATTTTTACATGTATTACAATAAAAAACACATTGCCGTGAATCCCCCTCAGAATTCTCCCCTTCACTTCAAACACACTTACCCCATTGTTACCATTTTTTGAAGCCGTTCTGGAAGTCCTCCTTCCTGGGTGTCTTTAGTTACACTGTGGTGGGTGCTTGGATCCCTGAATTGACTCAAAATGTTTATCTCGCCTGGCCATTTTGACTTTGGGGAGAAAGAGCCAGAAGTCATATAGTGCCAGATCCTGTGAAAAAGGTGGATGAGGACACACTGTTATGATTTTATTTGACAGAAAGTGCTGTAAATGGGCTGGGGATGTAGCTCGGTGGCACAGCGCCTGTCTGGCAAGCGGGAGGCCCTGAGTTCAATGCCTGGTACCACTAAATAAATAAATAAATAAATTGCTGTAAATGTTTGATCGATGCAGGGTGATCATAAAATATAGTGAATATTTAAATTTAAAATTTTATTATAGTAAAAGGCATCCCATTAAACCCCCTTGCTTTGCTTTTTTTTTTTTGAGATAGGGTGTTGCTTTGTAGCCCAGGCTGGCCTCGAACTCACGGCAATCCTCCTGCCTCAGTCAGCCTCCCAAATACTGGGATTACAGGCGTGTACCACCACAAGGGCTTCTGCCCTCGTTTTAAATGGTTATCCCTCATTCTTGGTAATGTGTCTTTTACTATAATGAGATTTTTAAAATTTAAATACTCACCATATCCTTTGATTACTCCTTTTATGTTCATTCAGCATTAAATATTGAGTTTAGAACACCTGTGTTCTAAGCACTGCTAGTTCTGGGAGTACAGGTATGAAATGAATTATGCTTTCACCTGCTTTTTCTGTAAAGAAAGGAATGAAGTTTGCAAGAAGAATATTTCTTGTTATGTCAACATTTATAGAAGGTCTGTGTGTCCAGGTTCAGAGTTAGAATCTGAGCGAATGAGTTCACAGTTCATTCAGGTTTTTAAGTTGCTTTAGTAGTATTTGCAAAACTATCAATAGTTTATTGAGATGCAACAGCTTCCTGCTTTAATAGGCAAATTATAAATCATTTCTGTGGTAGTAACCCAGGGATACACATAAAATTACTTCTGTTGCCAGCAGAAAATACTCCATTTATTGAAAAATACATAATTGAGAGATCTTTTGTCTAGTCTGAGGTTTGTTTTAAAACCTACAGTGCACAAAGGAATGATGTATAGTATTTCAAAAAGTAAGCCCGGCGTGGTAGCACACACCTGTGATCCCAGCACTCAGGAGGCTGAGGCAGGAGGATCACAGTGAGTTCAAAACCCACCTAACCCTGTCTCGAAAAAAATTTTTTTTTCAAAAAGTATTTGAAGTTTTACATCAACGTTAACACTGACTATTATTAGTACATCGAAACTAGTATCAATTTTTGGAACCTTGTAGATTTTGTTAGGTGATAGGCGTGGACAACTCTGTGGCAGTGACCACAGAAAAGGTATCTTTTGCTCAGCTCAGTGGTCAAATTTTAACATGTATTTACGTGGAAAGCCCAGTAGTTATATGCTCCCATTGTAAAGTCATTTCTGCTTTGCTTCCTTTTTCCTTTGGTAAAAACACTGGTTATCACCATGTAGCACTAGGTACAACTACAGCTCATTTCTTTGTGGTCTGGTGATGGCCTTAAAGATTTGTCTTGGCTTTAGTATGGTAAAACAAACTAAATCAGAGGCACCTGAAATTTGCTGTAATTACATTTTTGTCCTCAATTAGATTTTGATTTTTAAAAAATTTCTATTTTAACATGTTCCCACTAGCTTGAATCACCGGAGGTACTACGTGCTCGAGCGTCCCATTGGGCAGCTTGTACCACCCGATAGGACTGTCCATGCCGCCTGATGGGACAGCTATGTGCATAGCCACGGTGGTTCAGAGCCACTCAGCAGTGAGACATACGAATTACTGCCCCATCATGAATATGTGAAGTTACTATGAATATGTTATTACCAACTCTGGTTCTTCTCCAGTTGGTTATGATTAAAACATGAGGTTTAACTTTTCTGAAATTTTGGTGTGACTCTAACCTACTGAAAATTAAATTTAGGAACACTTAAATAAAGATTCAGAAGCATAAATTAAGCACTTAGCTGTTGGCAGAATGCTGTGTGGAGTATACGTAATGGGAGAAAAAAACATTCCTTCTTGTTGTTTAAAGCTCTGTAAACCTTCTCCCCAGCGCAACAGCTGAGCTGTACCACTTGGAAGGATGGAAGCAGATGCATCTGTTGACATGTTTTCAAAAGTCCTGGAGAGCCAGCTGCTGCAGACTACCAAGCTAGTGGAGGAACATTTGGATTCTGAAATTCAGAAACTGGATCAGATGGATGAAGATGAATTGGAACGGCTCAAAGAAAAGAGACTTGAGGCCCTAAAGAAAGCTCAACAGCAGAAACAAGTAACCTCTCTGCCCTGCTTTCTGAAATTGCTATAACAGTATGCTTCTAACAACTTATATATACATGTGCTCTACTAGTTACGTTTCGGTCCTCAGTTCTAGAATTTTCTGAATTCAAAGTTTCTATCGTTGTTAAAAATTTGTCCAGGAAGCCTGGGATTTAGCTCAGTGGTAGAGTGTTGGCGTCGCATGTGCAAGGCCCTGGGATCAATCCCCAGCACCAATTAAAAAAAAAAAAAGTTTAGGGCCGGTGAGATGGCTCAGCAGCGTAAGCGCCTGCCCGGCAAGCACGAGGACCCGAGTTCGACTCCCGGAACCCACATACGAAAAAAGGGGCCGGTGATATCGCTCAGCGGCACGGGTGCCTGCTGGCGCGCGAGGTCCTGACCCCCCGGTACCCACAAAAAAAAAAAAAAAAGTTTAAATTTGTCCAGGAAAGAAAAACATCAGGGAAGAAGATGTGATATGTGAAGGGCTGACGTGTGAAAGAGATTAAAACTTGAATCTTAGTCCAGGCTGAGATCTGCAGGCCCAAGTTATGAATATAGTGCGGTTCTGTGTAAGATGACCTTTCTAAAAGTGATGCGGTGTGGGTACAGACGCTTTTTAAGCACCGGGTCAGGCATTTTCGGGCATTCCTGTATAGATTGCATTTGCATTTTCACAACAACCCCGTGAGGTAGCTGCTTTATCGTGTCCACTGTACAGATGAGAAACTCAGGCTCAGAAAGGCCAGGAGAATTCTTAGCCCAGTAAGTGGTGGACTAGGTATTGAAACCTGTGCCTTCTGCCTGCGAGTTCAGAGCTTCTTTTCGTTAAAAGCAGCTGCCTAAAAAGTGGACTCGGCCTTCCGCGGAAGTGTTAAGCTTCCTGCTGCAGAAGCGATCGGAGAAGGTCTGGCAGGTGTAGCTGCTGAAGGGATCCTGTACTGGTTGGGGAAGGTGGATGAGATGCGACCTCCTCCCTGTCTCCGGACCCCGTGTGAGCAGACTGCTCTTTCTTTTCAGGATGCGGCCCCATGGTGGCACGGCATGGTCCTCAGAGACACACAGGGCCCCCAAGCTCTGAGCTGCAGTCATCTCTCTCTGTCCCAGAGATTGACTGGTTTCTGTTAGTTTGGTTTTTGCCATGGAGAGAACATTATTTTTAAAAGCTTTGTAGGGCTGGGGTGTAGCTCAGTGGTAGAATGTTTGCTGCCCTGTGCAAGGCCTAAGGCTCAATCCCCAGCACCACAAAAAGAAGAAAAAGCTTTGTAATAACTTAAATGCTTCTGATTTTAGTAGTTTAAGAGCACACAAACACACACAAAAGTTGGGTGTGGTGGCACACGCCGGTAATCCCAGCACTCAGGAGGCTGAAGCAGGAAGATCACCATGAGTTTGAGGCCAGCCTGAACTACATAGTGAGACCTTGTCTCAACCAAAAAAAGAAAAGAAACAAAGGAAAGTAAACTGCCAAAAGGAATAAAGTTTCTCTACCAGATAAGATAGACTTGATTACAAAGTAATATAATTGTGACACTTAATATCAAGTGGTGCTGAATGAAATATACCACATCTGTAATATTTTACCTTCCGTCCAAATTAGGAATGGCTTTCGAAAGGACATGGGGAATACAGAGAAATCCCTAGTGAGAGAGACTTTTTTCAAGAAGTCAAGGAGAGTAAGAAGGTGGTTTGCCATTTCTACAGAGACTCCACATTCAGGTAACTGTGTTCCCACCCTTTCCTTAAAACGTGACAAGACGTTTGCATAGAGGTACATTGGCTGAATGGAGACATTTAACCACTACCAGTCCAATTACTTAAATACAGGATGACCAAAAACTGCGTATTTTTGGTCAATTTTTATAATATAACAGGAAATATAAAAATGACTATTTTATCAGATTTATTCAATGATTTTGTGTCTATATAGTATATATTAAAACTTTCAGTACACAGTGCAGAGTTGCAATCTGGACTCTTTCCAAATTCTTTTTGCGTTATCGTCTTTCTTTGAATAGCACACTTTACGCTGTTGTGTTGGCCGTTCCTTTTCTTCTGCAGGTGGGTATAATTTTAATAAAATGTCTACCCACTGAACATAATGGTGAAGACGTCGGTGATGGACATCCTGGTTGGCATTTTGTTATCCTGTATCTTTTAATTATTTGGTCTCTTAGACTTAATCAGAATTGTAAATGACTTTTTAAACCCCCTTTTTTGAATAAATAACAAACAAGTTCCATATTATTTGGTCCAGAAGGTGCATAAATATTTTATAATGATATTTTTTCCTTGCTTTTTGATTACAGGATAGCTTGTTAGATGTTGGTCAACTCCATCAGTGCCACCCATAGAATTATAATAATTGTTGACCACTACTGGAAGTTTTTTAGTTTCGTTTCTTCAAGTTCTATCGTTTCTGTATTATAAATAGTTGACAATAAGGAGACGTCTTTTTTGTCTTTGCATTTCATAACAGACTTTTCCTCTCTGGTATGCTACTATTTCTCTGTTTTTCAGTTTCTTCTTTTGCAGACTTCAGTACTTTCTTCCTATTCAGTCTCAGTATCCCTGTGTCCGTTTTGTATTGTAAAAGAAAATCACTGAGTTCTGGAGAAGTATAAAGATTATATCTAATGTACTTATGATAGTTTTATAGATTATAGCACAAAATTATAGGTTATTTTTCACAAACGCAATAGACATGAATTAGTAAAAGAAAACAACCAGAACTTAGGATAGATTTCATTAGGAACAAATATCAAAGCAGATACAACGTTCTAAATAAAATGTGTGCAAAGAATAGTCATACAAAACACACAGATACGCGAGTGTATCTCGTGCAAACGACAATCAGCTAGTTGAAACGACACCTCAGGAGAGCCAGTGCGTAAACGAACGTGCTACCTGAGCAACACTTGGGGTAGACTGGTAAGTAGTTAAGGAAACCAAAAGGAACAGCTTCCTAAACTGTGTCGTGGTGCCCTGTTGTGCTTTTTAACGTTCTGGTCAGCATGTTAAACAGCTGTAGCTTAAAGGCCAGTAACATGCAAACAAAGAAGTGAATATTATAGAAAGTCAGTAATATTCCCATATAAGTGGCTTGCGTTTCCTGAATTATTTTCTTGGTAACTCTGAGAACATCTTAGAAATGTATACTTAAAATTCTTACCAGAACAAATTCTTTGTGCTTTTCTTTCCTAGTGGGATAATAAAGCCATGATGTTGGGAATTAAGGTTCCCAACATCATGGTTCAGCTTTCATAGTTAGTGTTGAGCCAGTCACGCCTTCATTTTTATTTTTGGTTTCTGAGACAGGGTCTTGCTCTGTGAGTTCAAGGCCAGCCACATGCTGAGATTACAGGCATGCGCCACCGCCCCCAGCTCTCCTTCACTTCTTTAGAACCATAGTGGCCATATTTATTTAAAGACTGTTAGTAACCCTGAAGTTTACCATGCTTCTCACTGACACAGGTGCATAGTTAGAGGACTTGTTTCTGAGGGTGCCAGTCTTCGCAGCTTCCAAGTATGACAGCACGTGTGCATTTCTGAGTCTTAAAAGTCCAGGTTCTAGGGCCGGTGAGATGGCTCAGAGGCATAAGTGCCTGCCTGGCAAGCGCGAGGTCCTGAGTTCGACTCCTGGTACCCACATAAAGGAAAAAAAGGGCAGGTGATATCGCTCAGTGGCACAGGCACCTGCTGGCAAGTGCAAGGTCCTGAGTTCAACTCCCGGTACCCACGTTAAAAAAAAAAAAAAAAGTACAGGTTCTAGCCGGGCATGGTGGTGCACACCTATAATCCCAGCACTCGGGAGGCTGAGGCAGCAGGATCGCTGCAAGTTCGAGGCCACCCTGGGCTACATAGTGAGTCCAGGCCAGCCTGAACTAAATGGCTGTCTCAAAAAAATAAAAAGTACAGCTTCTGTCAGGTGCACATTTGTCCCCCTCCAAGCTTTCCTGTATGAGATAGCAGGAAACAGGCTTAAGAGAAACAGAACCTTAATGTTTCACTCTTAACCATGATACTGACAACTTGGGAACCCCTTTTGTGACATAAAGCCTGTATTTAGTATTTTGGTCTAATAAATATTAGGGCAAATGTGACGTTCTAGAATACTAGAGTCTTTATGCCTCTCGCATTACTTATGATCTAGAAATGAGGTCATCTGATACAAGCACAAGTTGGCTGCCAGTTTTGAGACTCAAACAGAAAACTATAAAATCAGATGCACAGCAATATTTATTTTTAAGTCAGACATGGTGGTGCGTGCTTGTAATCCCAGCACTTGGGATGCTGAGGCAGGAAAATCCCCCATGAGTTCAAGGCCAGCCTAAACTACATAGTGAAACCCCGTCTCAAAAAACAACAAAAAAATTCTTTTTAAAGAAGTCTGTTGCTTTGTTTTTTTGACTTCTATGCGTGTTTACCTACAGATGTAAAATATTAGACAGACATTTGGTGATCCTGTCCAAGAAACATCTTGAGACCAAGTTTTTGAAGCTGAATGTGGAAAAAGCACCCTTCCTCTGCGAGAGGCTGCGCATCAAAGTCATCCCCACGCTGGCACTCGTGAAAGATGGCAAAACACAAGATTATGTTGTCGGATTCACCGACTTGGGCAACACAGACGACTTCGCCACAGAAACGTTGGAGTGGAGGCTGGGTTGTGCCGACATCCTCACTTACAGGTGACCTGCAGCGCAGAACACATTCCTTTAGAGTCCTGTCAACTCGATTCTTTTTTTTATCTTAAGATTCATGAAATTAAGGCCTGCGGCTGAGATAGATTCTAAGGAAAAGCATTACGTTTTGAAGAATACATTAGCGTGATCCCGTAGCAAAATCAGATTTACAGATAAAACTGCGTCTTGGAGTGCGCCTGAGTATAAAAGTTGTCAGCTTAGGAGATGTTACTGAAATTAACTCTATCAACCCGGTAACCCTCAGTGACACCCGGAGCAGGTTCTTCCGCGCTTTTCTCCCCCGCGGTGCCGGGATCTAACCGCGGACTTCACACCACAGAGTGCGAGCGCTCCGCCGTGCGCTCTGCCCAGCCCGCCTCTGCAGGTGAACGCTGACCTAAGTGATTCTCTTTGATGAAATTAAAATTGAACACACTACAGAAGGTTATATTTTTGTTCTGTGGTGCTGGACATCTGAGCCAGGGCCTCGCACATGCCAGGCAAGCACTTTACCACTGAGCTATACCCCGATCCCTGAAGTTTATATTTTAAAATATTAGGTCTCACATGTAGAATCTGAAAAACACAAAGGGTTTTGCTTACTGTGGAGGATAATCTCAGTTGGAAAACAATCTGAAATTCAACTTCCTTTTCTCAGTCATCTCTGTCTGTAATCTCAGCATTTGGGAGACTGAGGCAGGACGACTGTCACAAGTTTAAGGCCAGCCTAGGCTGTGTAGTGAGTTCAGAGTCAGCCTGAAGTACATAGCAAGATCCTGTCTCCAAAACCCAGGAAAAAAAAAGGATCATCTATACTATCTTGTGTTCTGTGCCTGTTCTTTTCATGTTTTTTCTAGTACTAGAGATTGAACCCAGGGCCTCTGCACTGAGCTACATCCCCAGCCCTTTTTTATTGTTTGTCTTGAGGCAGGGTGTTGCTACATTTGCCTAGGCTGAGCTTGAATTTGCAATCCTCCTGCCTCAGCCTCTGTGACTATTCTTGATTTGACAAATAACAGGTCAAATTATGCAGTTATCTTTCTAATCATAGTGCCTTTCTGTTAGTAGAAAACTCATCTTTTTCTCTCCCACTTTGCGTCCTCTTTTCTTTGAATCTCTTCCTGACAGGGAGCCACAGGAAATTATTAAAATAGAAATTACTATGTCATTTACAGATCTTCAAATGTTACCATCATCCCATTAATGTCCTTTGGATCAATAATGTTCTCCATACCCCCAATTGTGTCCCATAATATTACATCTTTAGTACCTATTAACCAGCAATAATGTGCCCCCCACACACACCTTTTGTTTTGTTTTGCTTTCCAAGACTGATGTCTTCCATCTCCTACGTTTAGTTACACTTCTATTTAGTGATCTCAGTATGCACTGTTCATTTTGTTCAATGTGTTACAGACTGTTGCCATGCTAAAGTTCAGACTGCTCCAGATTTGGGCCATGAGAGCCCCTTTCTTAGTGGGTTCTGTCCTTGTAACGTGTTCCTGTAACCTTTTGAGCCCTTCTTCTCTGGTCCAAACAAGCTGTTTTAGGGAGGCTCACATTGTGCTCTCCTAAAATAAGCTACTTCTCCAAGGAACCATACTGCCTTCCAGCAGCAAATGATAGTTCAAAACCAAGATCTGGGTGCCAAGGATAACTTTCCAGACACTTGCAAAAGAAGAAATATTCTCATTTCAATTATTTCTCAAGTGTCACTGAAAAGTTTTTTAAAAAATAATGAAAAAAGTTTTCATGCCAACTCCATGTGAATGTTAATGAATTCCAAGAGTTTTGGTAGTGTCTGTAGAGATCTAAGTGTTAAAAAATATTAAATAGGAAGGTATTGGGTTGAAAATGATCAAAGTATGTTATGTGCATGTATGAATTGGCTACAGTGAAACCCATTGATCTGCGTAACCAAGCTGGGCATGCACTCAGGAGGCTGAGGCAGGAGGATTGCCATGAGTTTGAGGCCAGCCTAGGCTACATAAGTGAGTTTAAGGCGAGTGTGCACCACATAGTGAGGCCCTATCTCAAAAAAACAAAATCTGTGTCACCAATATGCATTAAAAAAAAAAAAAAAAAAAAAAAAAAAAAACCAGGACCGACATAGTCATAGCAGGCTGTCAAAAATAGAGCAGCAGCATCTGTCATTCTCACACAGGAAAACCACACCTCACACAGGCTCAGCCTCTTCAGAACCAGTTACAAAACACTTAACTTCCTTCTGTGCTTCTTGGTAAGAAATTGTGTTGTCACAGCTTATAAATGGTAAAAGAGAAACACTGATCTAAAGCATTCATCATTGGGGCTGGGGATGTAGCTCAGTGGCACAGCGCCTGCCTGGCAAGTGCAAGGCCCTGAGTTCAATTCCCAGTACCAAAAATAAAAAATAAATAAAACATTAATCATTCGAAATAAGGTGTAAAGCTAATTAATATGACTGTTACACTTCTACCTTGACCAGAGGCGTTTTAAAGAAAATTTTCTATATTTTGTGTGTTCTTTGTTATAGTAAGGACGACAGTTTTTCTTTGCAATTTAGGATACCAAACATAGTAAATGCTTCTCATATTTGTTTTATTTTTAGTGGAAATTTAATGGAGCCACCATTTCAGAGCCAAAAGAAATTTGGGACAAACTTCACAAAGCTGGAAAAGAAAACGATCCGAGGAAAGAAATATGACTCAGACTCTGATGATGATTAGAGCTCAATCACGATTCTTTGTAAATCGTCTGTTTATTTCTGTTACTTCAGACCTAATGTGTTTCTAAAATTCTGCGATTTTAATACATTGATTGTCTAATGCTCGTATCCCAGGTTTTTATACAGTCCCACGACCCTGGACAGCATCTTTACGATTTCCTGTGTAGCTGTCAGGTTCAAGTTGAGGAAAACTTCTGAATTCTTACATTACCTGCAAAGGGGCTAGATACTCTGTCACTGAGATTGGTTTTTATCACAGGATGATTCTTACCTTTATACCATTCACAATTGTGTTTTTAATCTACTGAGCTAGAAATAGAAATTCAACAAACTATTCCAGGACTGAGTCTTACTCAGTGCTATTTACATCACAGGTCCAGTAACATTTACTGGTGTGGCACACCGCATTTGTAAAGGAATATGAATTATAAGCGCTTCACTTGTGGAATTTATTTAAATAACTATTAAAGAACTAATTCTGGATGCTGAATGTTGATGTTGAATCAACTGATGCAGCAGAAAGCTATTTCAGGTTGTGAACATATTGCCTTATTTAACGGGTCCTCATGGCTTATAGTTTAAGACAGGCATTTAAAAGTAATCAGGAAACACTTGGAATGGCAGCATGAGGAAATCCACTGACTCAATAAAACAACCATAATTGGTAAAAATTGTCTTATTTTTAAAGTTTAAGTCTGTGGAAAGTGTCATAAAGGCAAACAGCAAACATGTAAGAAAATATCAGAGCCGGTGATATAGCTCAGTGGCATAAGTGCTTGCCTGGCAAGCGTGAGGTCCTGAGTTCGACTCTTGGTACCCACATATTAAAAAAATATATATATCAGGTCTGGGATGTAGCTCGGTGGTAGAACACTTGGCTACCATGTACAAGACAATCCTCAGTACTACAAAAAAAAAAAATCGAAATCGTGTTAAAAATAGTCTGTGGCGGGCCGGTAAGATGGCTCAGCGGCGTAAGCGCCTGCCTGGCAAGCGCGAGGGCCCGAGTTCGACTCCCGGAACCCACACATGAAAAAAGGGCCGGTGATATTTCTCAGCGGCATGGGCGCCTGCTGGCGCGCGAGGTCCTGAGGTCAACCACCGGTACCCACCAAAAAAAAAAAAAAAAAATAGTCTGTGGCTTTTGAGCCATGACCCCCTTCCACTTCTGTGCATTCCACCAGCTCTCAGTCACAAGAGCTGTTTTCCCAGCAAGAGTAGCCCTCCCGCTTCCCAGGCCTTAAAACAGCACAGAACCGTTCAGGAATAGCAGGCTGAGAACGCGGGCCTCAAATTGTCCCTCCCCAGCTTATTCATTCGGAGACTAGGAGAGCAAGCTGCTATGCCCATCCCATCTCTGGAGCAAGGGCACTGACATCTGTCCAGGGGAAGTGGCAGGCCATCAAAACAGCTCCATGTTAAAAAGTAAACCCTGAAGGGACTAACTTTATTTAGGGCAGAGTGAAGGAGGAAAAGGTTACATATGCAGTTCTTCCAAATACATGGATACTGGCCATAGGGTAGGACAAGAAGACTGGTAGCTTCATGGTAGAACAAGCAAAAGAAAGATAAGTGAAGTTCAACAGAGACAGGCAGCTATGTAGTAGAACCGTTAGGGTTAGGAGCTGGGACAGTAACAGGAGTCTGCATGCCCAAGTGCCATGGGGAGACTAAGGCTCTGCCCCGTGGTATGTGGTCCCTTTTTACAGTGTTGGAGAAGCTGGGTTTTGTGTCTGTACCTGCATATCCCTACAGCTTCTCAGTCCTTTGGGCAATGATGGAGGAGATAAACCATGCAGGGGAAAAAAAAAAAAATATATATATATATATATATATACATATATGTCTGAACTCAATTGGATCAAACTGAAGCTGGGGGTGTAGCTCAGTGGCAGAGCCCTTGCCTACCACTAGTGAGGCCCTAAGTTCTAGGCCCACGACCACATTTAGAAATAATAACATGCCCCAGAGCACTCAAAAACAGTAGAGAGGTTAGCTAGCAATAAGTGGATGCTTATAGCAAGATGTGATCGCAACAGAGGCGGACTAACCAGAGCCTTTGCGGTTAGATGAGGAAAGATAGTCATTGTCATTGGGGATGGAAGAAGAGTCTGCGTGACCACTCGGAGGAGGAACATCAGGCTTCGTGCACTTAACCCTGTCCCGCCAAGTAGCTAAAGCAAATAAGGGGTTTGGGAGGGGATGGGTTGAGCGCAAAGGGCTATGAAAAATTTGCTCAAAAATAAGGAAATTATGCTGGAGGTAAAAAAAAAAAAAAAAAGGTATGGTGGAAATACTCCATCAAACAATGTCAATAAAGAGAGGAAGCTCCTTAAAGAACCAAATGGAAATTCTGGAGTTCAGAAAGTACAACTGCAGTGAAAAATCGATTACAGGAGCTCAACAGTAGATACGAGCTTGCAGTGGAAAGAATCAGCAAATGCAGATATCTGTACAAATGAAGCTGTCCAAAAAATTGGAGAAAGAAGAATTAAAAACATCCAAAGATAAATATGGATCACCAACTGCACATTATAGGAGTGTTGGAAGAAGAAAGAAAAATTATTAAGGCAGAAGTATAGCTCAGTGCTAGGATGCTTGCCTAGCATGCCAAAGGCCCAGGGTCCATTCCCCAACGCTAAAAAATATATATATTAAGAAATAATGCCTGAAAATCACAAATTTAATTAAAACTATTAATCCAAGATCAGCTAGTTCTAAAAAGGTAACAGATCCATACCCAGATATAGCAAAAACGATAAAATATGGAGAGAAAATCTCGAGAACAGGAAGAGAAAAAAAAAACCATTTATGGTGTACATGAAAACCCCACTAACACGTTCCCACAGGCTTGAGCCACTGGTGATACAGCTGGATCTAATCACTTTTTATCAGTCTTTTTACCAATAAAATTAACGGCCTGTATATGGATTGAATCTAGTTGGTTGCTTGAATTTGAATAATTGCCCAAATATTAATACTACTCATACCAGATAAAATTACAATATCAGATTTATTTCATTAAAAGAAATTTATATTTGTAAATTTCTTTAAAGCATATAAAGCTGGCTGATTTGTGCAGAGTGCACAAAACAATGTGTTTGGCTATTTTAAGGCCACAGCAGCACCATTTTTTCAGATAAATTTTCAATAACATTTTCTACATCGCTCACATGCGTTCTTGCCACTCCTAAATAAGCTTCTGTAAAGTGAATGTTTTTTCAAGTAATTTGCACCTTTGGCATTTCTTCATGAGTTAATAGTTTATCAATAACTCTCCAGGTTTTAACATGGAAATCTTACGAGTATCCCATTGCTGGTGTACCTAACATGCATTTGCAACTGCTGTACACAAATCAGCTGTATTAGAATTGTTACACCATTTGCTGTTTTCCTTAAGGAATTGTCATAGGATGATGTCTGGTTTGCTCAATCAAAAACAAGATCAGGTTTTATGTTTCCAAGTTTTCCTTCGATCAATGTACAGGTATGATTTTTACAAGTTGTTCATATACCAGTGGTTCTTTTATCAGTCCATTTAATGAATATTACACCAGAATGATGGGACAGTCATGTAGGCACCACCCGTGGTTCAAGCCGGAGGGAACGGTCCGATTCAAATCAGAGCCACCTGCAGCGAGACATACGAATTACAGCCCTGTCGTGAGCATGTGAAGGGTTACGGTTTACAGCTAGATGTCCCCCTAAAGCCTCACGGGGTCCTAAGCAGGACTTCTGGGAGGTGACTGGGTTACGGGATTTATAGCTGAGGTACTGTTAGGTCTGTTCTAGTTGGAAGAGGTGGGCATGTCGCCTTCCTCAGCTCCTCCCTTCTCTCTCTGCTCCCCAGATGCCCTGAGGGGAGCAGCTTGTGTCAGGCCCCTCTGCGTGGCTGCCCTGCCTTGAAGCCTGCACACTACGGTAAGCCAAAATCGACTTTCTTCCTTTAACTTGTGGGTGCCAGGTATTTTGTCATAGTGACGAAGAAAGTGACTCAGAAAATAAGATTACCTGTTATCTTAAACCAGTGGAGGTCTGAAGACACGATATAAAAAGCTCAAAAAAGTTGTCAGCCAAAATTTATATCTAGCAAAATCATCTTCCAGAAATCTCAAATGAAGACCTATTTGGGTGTCTGGCTAAGGGGGTGTGGTCAGAAAATTTGTTCCTGGAAAACCCAGTGTACAAAAAATATTCAAGGAAGTATTTTGGGTTGAAAACAACTCACATAATAACTTAAACCTCCCTGGCAAAAAACAATACTACCAATAGTGATAATTATATAGGAACTTATAAAAGGTATGTAATTACCTAATTCACTTTTCTTCTTGAGCTGATTTAAAAAGCAGCTCTGTAAAACAATATATAAAAAACAATATATAATTTTAGTGGTTTACCTATAGCCTAGAAATACATGTTTGTGACAATAAAGCACATGGGAAGAAAGCTATATTAAAGTTTCTCAAAAAGAAACGAGAGTGAATAAAAAGGTTAATAAAAACTATATATACTGGCTCTCCCGTCGACTATTTTAAACGACACAAAAACATTGCAATGTATACATTTTTATCATTTTTTAATTTATCGTTTATGTTTTCAATGTATACATTTTTAACGCAGATGTAATATGAATAAGGAAGAGGGAAGAACAGACTGCACATGGTTACTGTTTCTGTTTCCCTGGAATTTACCATGAGGCCTAATGAGAGTCTGACAAAATGTAGACTGTAAAGGCCTAGAGTAACCACTAAGAAGAGAGTTCAAAATACATATACTGAAAAAAATCATTAAAGGAATTCAAATATTTACAGTACAAAATGTGTACTTAATACAAAAGAAACCAGAAGAGGAACAAAACATATATGAGCTATATGGGAATCAAAAAGCGAAATGGCATATAAGTCCAGTTATCAACAGTACAATTAAACATGAATGGTTCAATTTTCAGCACCAAAAAATTTTTTTCTGACATAATTAAGGAAGAAATAAACTATTTAGCAATTTTTGGAGATTTGATAACAGAAAAACTAGGCAGAAAACCAACAAAGAAACAGAACACTTGAATAACAATATGAGCTATATCTAAAATATTTATAAAACTGTGCACCTATTTTAGTTACTTTTCTCTTGTTGTTGAGACAAAATACCTGACACCCCAAGTTAAGGAAGGAAAGGTTTATTTAGCTCACAGTTTATAGAGGTTTCAGTCCATAATCAGCTGGCTCCAAGGCAGGGTGGCATGACAGAGGGGCAACAGTTCCTGGTAGCAGAAGATACTGAAAGGCACAAGAGCAAAAGGGAAGAGCAAGCCTCTTTCCATCCCGTATGCAGGCTACCCGCCCTAGGGCGGGTGTAGCACTCATACCCCCAATCCCAGCACTAGACCATGAAAAACCCACCTCCCATGACCACGTGAGGCTTTGCAGGGACACCCAGACACAAACCATAACACCACCCCACAATAACAGTACACATTCTCCTCAAGGGCCCGTGGAGATTTCTCTGAGAGAGGCCATATGTTAGGCCATAAAAAAGACTCAACAAATTCTAAGTTTTTAAATCATACAGTCATGAAATCATATCTTCTCTGAACACAACAATGAAAATACAACTCAGTAACAAAGAAACCTAGGAAATTCAAGAATATTGTTGTGGTACTGTGGGTTGAATCCAGGGCCCTCTCACTGAGCTACATCCGCAACCCTTTTGTTTTGTTTGTTTTTTGAGAAAGGGTTTTTCCAAGTCATCAAGTTGCCTGGGCTGGTCTCAAATTTGTGATCTTCCTGCCTCAGCCTCCCAGAGTACTGGGATTATACGGATGTGCCACCACACCAGGGGCAATTATCTCCTATCTTAAAACATTAAAAAAAAGAAAATTTAATCTAAAGAAAGGCAATAAAGACAGGAGCACAGGCACCAACTGGGTGTCCGAGCCCATGGTACGATGGCTCAGTTTCCAAGACTGTTCCCCCAACTTCAGATGTCAATCTCAAATTCTAGGTGGTTTTACCTGTGCTTCCCACTCGCTATAATTTGGAATTCCCACAACTCTTTCTTTGGGGTCAATTTATTTGTTCAAGTGGCTCACAGGATTCAAGAAAACATTTATCAGAAGTGAGCTGACTAATACAGCAGAAAGGCAGCAGGTATGAAAACTATAAGGCAAATGGTCAAACATGGCCAGCAGGGGCAAAATATTTCAGCTGAGCCATACACCAGAGAATTGAAGCCTAGAAGGAAAAGCTGGGGAGAGAGTTCCTCTGGGAAAATTCATGCCTACCCAGGGCAAGGTGCTTGGCCAGAAAGGACCTGGGAAAAAGCTAACCTTCCACACAGCTGATCGCTGTGGTCAGTGAAAGCAAGAGTTGAAGGCTAAGCATTATACATGAGGCCCAGACAGAGCTGGTCTGCAGGGAGTGACGAAGGTTTTCATTTCTGCCTCCTCACCTCTTCCCTTCACTTCCTCTCCCCCTCCTTCCCTACAGTGCCCGTGGGACCTTCTGCCCAATACTAGCTGGATACAAGCTAAAGAAAGAGACTTCAGACAGCACGCATGGCAGAGAATACAGACTTAAAAATAGATCAGAAAGGGCACTAAACAAATGGCGATAGCACGCATAACAAGCAACAAAAACTATAAGGCAGGTAAAACGCAGGCCTATGAACGTATTATAGTATTGAAAATGTCCAGTTTTCAGCAGAAAATGACAAAGCATGCAAAGAAACAATGACCCAGTCACAGATGAAACTGTCCACAAAGCCACCCAGCATTGGCCTTGCTAAATAACTTTAAATCAACTGTTCTAAATGTCAGAAAAAGGAACTTAAAGTGGTCCATTTTCAAGATGAAAATGACTGGAAAATTACTGGCAGTTTTTTTTCTAACTGCCTGACAAAGTTTACGCATCTGGAGGATCTCTGGGCAGACAGGAGCTTGAGGGAAGTATAAAACTAGTAACTAAGAGAGCCTCTGTACGTGTGAGCCGGGAGTTGAGAAGAGAAGCATATTCTTTTACCTAAAGCTAAGTAGAAACATAGTAATGCATTTGCAAGGCCACACCAGTCACTACACAGGAACATCTGCTTCTCAAAAGTCCCAGGGTAAGCCACAGACAGCAGTACGAAGAAGTCCAAACTCCAGTTGGGCGGGACCCAGGATGAAACGGTAGGAAGCATCCGGGGAAAGATTGTGCCACTCCTAGTACTCGGCTGATGCGGAGCGGGTCAGGGGCCACCTGCGTGCCAGAGTTTAAGTGGCTTGTGAGCGTTCTGCATGTGTCCGTCAGACACCCAGATTGCAAGACTGACTGTACCCCAGCTTTGCCTTCGCTGTTCTTCCTGCCTCTGGAGTCATCCTTTGGGTCTGGACGGGTGAACACATTTCTTGTACTAAATATGTTCAAAGACTTAACAGGAAAACAGGGACAAAAACTAAAGGAGTCCAGAAATAAACCAGTTGAATGGATAATTGACATTTTTCCCCTATAGTGCTAGGGAATCAGACCAGGACTTCATGTATGTGAAGCACATACTCTACCTCTGGCCAGTTAATCTTTAACAAAGTTGTCAAGACTCTTAAATTGGATCGTTTGCCCTAGAGCTGTCTCCATATAGTTTGAAATCAGCCTGAAGGTTTCTCTATGCATAGTGAGCCACAACCTAATTTGATGTGTAAACAGACTGTAACTCTTGTAACAAGCTGCTAAGTCTCAGCGAATCACAAGCTGCCAGCTGTTCAGAGCATGTTCAGATAAGAGGATTCCAGTTGTAACTGATTGGGCTCTCTCTATACCCTATTTATACTTTCTGTATATCACTTCCTTTTTTTCTGGCTATAAATATAACATGGTTTTGTGGTCCAGATTGCTGCCTGATAGAATCACATATAAAGCCAATTAAGATATACAAAATTAGATTTTTTGTAATTTCCTCTTTTAGTAAGACTATTCAATTGGGGGAGAAGAGTCTTTAACAAGTAGCAATGAAACACAACTGGATTCACATGCAAAAGAATGAAGTTGGTTGCCTATCTCACACTACACAAGAATGAACGCCACAAAAATTAACTACCTGGCTGGTGTGGTGGTGTGTGTCTGTAATCCCAGCACTCTGGAGACTGAGAAAGGAGAATCAATGCAAGTTTGAGGCCAACTGGGGCTACATAGGGAGCTCAAGACCAGCCAGAACTACATAGGAAGACCTTGTCTCAAAAAAATCCAGCCTTGGGGCCGGTGAGATGGCTCAGCAGCCTAAGCACCTGCCCGGCAAGCACGAGGTCCTGAGTTCGACTCCCAGGACACACATAAAGGAAAAAAAAGGGCCGGTGATATCACTCAGCGGCACAAGCGCTGAGGTCGACTCCCAGTACCCACATTAAAAAAAAAAAAAAATCCAACCTAAATATGAAAGCTAAAATTACCTAAATATGAAAGCTAAAACCATATAAGTCTTAAAAAGAAAATGAAATACTAGGTCTTCCTGACCTTGGATTCGACAATGACACCAAATGCATGAGCAACAAAAACAAAAAAATTGATAAACTGAATTTCATCAAAATAAACTTTTGGGCACCAAAAGACATTATAAAGAAAGCTAAAATATATACAATGGAAAAAAAATTTGCAAGTCATGTAACTGATAAGAGTATAGCATCTAGAATATATAAAGTATCCTTACAACTCAACACATGAACTGAACCCTCTAAAACCATGAGCCAAAAATATCTCTCCTTCTTTACGTGGGTACCGGGAGTCAAACTCAGGACCTCGTGCTTGCCAGGCAGGTGCTTATGCCACTGAGCTATCTCACTGGCCCCCCTCTCCTCCTTTAAAAAGAAAAAATACAAGAACAAAAAGGAAGACAACTCTGTTTTAAAATCGGGAAAAGATTTGAGTAGAGATTTCTCCAAAAAAAGGAGACAAATGGCCAACAAGCATGTGAAAAGATGTTCATCATCTTTAATCAGTGTTCATTAGAGAAATATACATTAAAACTGTATGAGACACTAATTCACTAGCATGGTGGCTATAATTTTATGAAATGAAAAATGACTAATGTTACCATGGATGTGGATTAGAGCTGTCAAAATAAAAATATAGAGAAGAATTTCCAGTAAAGAACTTTTACTGGAAATCCAGTGAATCCAATGAATCCAGTTGTGTTCCACTGCATGAAGACTAGGGTTGTGATCTGGGACATACATGCGTGGGTCAGGGTGGCTTCCAGTGTGTCCAGAGAACCAAGGAAAGCAGCAGAGCTCTCTTAGGGCACAGACATCTTGCAGATTATTATGAAAGAAAGTTCATTGGCACTTCGGTGCTTGAGGCAGCAGGAGAGCTCTGATGAGTGAATAATAACAGTTACTATGCAAGGCCAGGCATGGTGGCACACACCTGTAATCCTAATACTCTGGCAGGCTGAGGCAGAGGGGTTGCAAGTTTGAGCCCAGCCTGGGCAATTTAGCAATTTAGTGACACCTGTCTCAAAATAGTAATTAATTAACTAATTAATTTTTTTTTGGAACCAGGAATCGAACTCAGGACCTTGCGCTTGGTAGGCAGGCGCTTGTGCCTCTGAGCTATATCCCCGGCCCAACTAATTAATTTTAAAAATAGGGCTGGAGGTGTTGCTTAGTGTGAAGGCCCTGGGTTTCATCCCCAGCACTGAAAAAAAAATAAAAAAATAAAAACGCTGAAGCCTCTTTTTTACCACTTAACAATAGTAGTAACTAAAGGCAGACTAGGCTGCATTATGAAGCCAGCTGTTCTGCCTTCCTCAGTGCAGTCCATCTGTAGCCCAGTACTCTGCCAGACTTTTTATTTTTTACTTTCCTGTGGTGGGGATTGAACCTGGGGCCTTGCACATGGTAGGCAAGCCACTCCCACTGACATACCTCTCCAGTCCCCACCTGATTTCTTAACACTGAGTATCATTTCAGAGTTTTATTTGCTCTCAATTGGAGAAGATTATTACATGAAAATATCCAATTGTTTCTTATTTTTAACATCTAGCTTCCCTTTACAGCTGTGGTTCTCAACCTCCACCCACCTTAGAGGTGTTAAATAAAAATTACAAGAGGCCATGGTTTTGGACTAAAAAATAAAGATAGAGTCATTCATGCTAAAGTTCCTCCTAGTTGGGCATCATGGTGCACACCTGTAATCCTAGCATTTGGGAGGCTGAGGCAGGAGGATCGCAAACTCCTGCCCAGCCTGGGCTATTTAGTGACTTTGTGAGACTCTGTCTCAAAATAAAAAATAAGGTCAAGTGTGATGGTATACGCTATAATGCCCACACTCAGGAAGCTGAGGCAGCAGGATCACCACAAGTTCAAGGCCAGTCTGAACTATATAGTAAGATCCTGTCTCAAAATACAAACAAATGAACAAACAAATGGGTTGGGGATATAGCTCAATGAGAAGACCCTAGGTTCAATCCCCAATACTGGCAAAAGAAAAAAAAAAGATATGCTAGAATTACAAAAAGCAAACTGACTTCCACTTGTATGTGAACTCTTTTATAAAAAAATTTTTAGGGGGAGAAGCTTTGAGACTCTCTCAAAATTTTAAAAAGGGGCATGGGGAGCAGTGATGGCCTCATTGTGAAGGCCCTGGGTTCAACCCCTAATACCACAAATATAAAATAAAATAAAATAAAATAAAAAAACAGTCCCCCCCCCAAAGCAAACAAACTACCCTGAGCCTCATGTCCAATTCCTTACAGCTTCACTCCATATCTTTTTTTGTTTTTTGGTACCAGGAATTGAACTCAGGACCTTGCGCTTGCCAGGCATGCGCTGTGCCGCTGAGCTTTATCCCCGGCCCCCTTACTCCACACCTTGACCCCTGTGTATAGACAAACCCGGGTAGACCAATCCCTTCTCTCACTGTTGCGTGAGGGTCTGCTGCAACACTTGGAAAAATTCCCTAATAAAAGCTTTGTGCTGCTCATGCTGGCATTTAAAGGCTTCTTTCTTTGGAATCCCAACGAGCCCTGTCTCCAGATGATTTAGGGCACTCCCTTGTGGGAATTCCACTGCTCGGATCCAGGAGGACAATGTTTCTTACTGAGTCCACCAATTCCAAGGATAATCTCATCTGGAAACACCTTCTCGGACACACCCAAGAACGTTTAACCAGGATCTGGCAGCCTCTGAGTCAGTCAGGCTGACACACAGGACTATCATAGTCCTCAGAAAACTAAAAATAGAGATTCTGCTGGACCCAGCATTCCACAGTGATGTATGCACACCCATGTTTATAGCAGCATGACTCACAATAGCTAAATCTTAGAAGCAGCCTAGATCTCTGTCAGGGATGAATAGGTAAATAAAATGTACCTATACACAATGGAGTACTACTGTGCCATAAAAAAGGATAAACGTGAATCATTTGTAGGAAAATGGATGCAACTTGAAACCATAATGTTAAGTGAAATTAATCAGACACATAAGCTTAAATATTGCAGCTTGTCTTATATGAGAAACCTAAAGTATAAATAATTTCAACAGCAAAATTAAAGATAGATGATAGGAAACAGAGATGGGAAGGGGATCTGTGTATGGGAGAAGATGGGAAGGAGAGGAGAAAAGGAAAAGGAAGTAAAAAGAATCAAGATGTGATATGTATTGTAGCAAAAATGCCCCCCCAGCCAGTATGCTTCAGTTTCTTAGTTGCCCAGGTAATAGTTCCTGTTCCAGTTCTGTTACTTGTGTCTCTTAGAAACAGCTGGCCACTGTGATGCACAGCTGGTCACTATGATGCATATTGTAAGAACCAATCCCCAACTGACAAGCCATTCTGCCTCTGTACTTCCGGCTTGCTTATCCCATATAAGCCCTATACCACCGGATATCAGGGCCTGATATTCTGGGAATGATCCCAATCAGTGCCCATCAATGTAAGATAAATCTGCCTCTAAATCCTGGGTGTCGTTTCAGTGTTTCTGCTTGCCATTGCAGTATATGTACCAATTCCCCATGATGAATATATTTCTTATGTATTGAAAACATGCTATAAAAGGAGGGAAGGGCCGGTGAGATGGCTCAGGGGCTTAAGCGCCTGCCCGGCAAGCACGAGGGCCCGAGTTCGACTCCCGGATCCCACATATGAAAAAGGGGCCGGTGATATCGCTCAGCGGCACGGGCGCCTGCTGGTGCGCGAGGTCCTGAGGTCAACCCCCTGGTACCCACAAAAAAAAAAAAGGAGGGAATAAAAGATTACTATCATATCATCCATCTAAAGAACGTAGCTCAAAGATGGGTGTGGTGATGCAAGCCTGTAATCTTACCACTCTGGGAGGCTGAGGCAGGAGGATTGCAAATTCAAACACAGCCTGGGGAATTTAGCAACTTAATGAGACTTTGTCTCAAAACTAAAAAGGACTGGAGACATAGCTCAGGGTGAAGGTACTGAGTTTGATCCCTGGGGGGCGGGGGAGATAGAGAGAGAACAGTTCAACTGTTTTTAGTATATTCTCAGATATGATCATATATGGATATGCAACATCACCAGAGCCAACTCCTTTTAGGTGGTCAAAGAGCAAGACCAAGGTCATGTCCAATCTTGGCCAGAAAGAGCATCATGACTGATAGTCTTCTCTACTGTGGATATGTGACTGAATAATGGTGGCATTTGGGTCATTTATTTGTCACAGCTGTACCTAATCTTATTTCAGATTCATTTAGGCAAGCTACAGAATTTGATTGGCTGAAAACAAAACAAGAAAATAATGGCTTCAGGCTACAAAAGGAGCCCAACCCTAATCTTGAGGCTTTTGGAGGTGTTTCTGTGTGGGAATGGGTTGACTCAGCATGTGTTGTTATACTGGGGCTGTAGCACAGTGGTAGAGCACTTCTAGCATGTGTGAGGTCCTGGGTGCAATACCAGCACAGGGGAAAACAAAAAGAACACATTGCTGATGTTTTTCGTTTGTTTGTGCTCATGCTAACTATAGTTCTCATTTGCTGAGGTTACTGTCATTTCCATTCCCAGTATCATTTGAGTTGATGAACCTGGGTCCTGGCGCACAGAATCGCTGTCAAGGAACTTTAAGAGCTTTTCATTTGAAGTCTGTGTAATCTCCACCAAATGCCTGTAGATTTAGTGGAACAACTGTCCAACACCAGAAGTTATTGTGGAGCACATAGAAAATACCCATGCTTGGAGATTTCTCTCCTGTCATGCACATAAGGCAGGAGATTAGGGTGTGGGAAACTGGCTGGGGAAGTGAGCTTGACCTATCAATTACCAAATTCCAGCCTACATGTAAAGAAGGTACCCAAAGCCCTGTACTTGGAACCAAGCAGAGAGCGCTGTCTTTAATTCTTCTCACCAGAACACGAGCGGGTTTTTGATAGGACAGCCTAGACCTGAAGTCAGCGTGAGGAGCGGGAGATACAAAAGATGGTGGCCACTGAGCTCGGGGCCACTGTGCTCTTTCTTGCAGCGTCCACTCTCACGCTGACACCACATTTATATATACTCTCAATGCAAGTTGAACTAGCCTGATGAAAATACATACTCCCTCAGATTACAAGAAATATTAACATGGAAGCCTATGCTGAAAGAGAATTGATCCATTAATTAGTTCATAGATTAACATTTTCAACTACCTCTGGAATCAATGAGTAGGCTTGGTATCAAAATTACACTGAATAAAATCCACTGTTTACATCTATTTTATTTAGTTAGTTAATTTTTTGAAATAGGGTCTTGATGTGTTGTCCAGGCTGACCTTCAACTCACAACATCCTGCTTCAGCCTCCCAAGTCTGGAGATTGCAGGCCTGTGCACCACACCTGACTTACTTTTATGAGTTGAAGATCTTTGCTCCTCTGGTCCTCATCGTGAACATCAATTGTCTTAAATACCACTAAAGAAAGACAATCTCACTATGTGTGATGGTGCACACCTGTAATCCCAGGATTTAGGAGGCTGAAGCAGGAGGATCACTGTGAGTTCAAGGCCCCCCTGGGCTACATAGTGAGTTCAAGGCCAGCCTGAACTACAGAGTGAGACCCTATCTCAAAAAAAAAAAAAAAAAAAAGGGATACTTTTGCATATGTAATCATTTGTAATCACTGCTCATTTTTGATTATGCAAATATAGGCCATCCTCGAACTTAAGATATGACAAAATGAATATCATACAACCATTTAGAAGATTTTAGGGAATCTGGGGGTTCAGGTTAATTAGCATAATTAAGGCCCTAGGTTCAATCCCCAGCACCAACCAAAAAAATTTTTTTTAACATAAGTATATATTTTTTAATAAAATAGGAGTTAAGTACTTTATATTGAATCACGTTGATTGTGAACCATGGTGGGGACTAAGTTTTCAATATTATCCTTACTGTATAAACCAGTGTTTAAACAAGAGCTCAATAAATACATATTGAATAAAAATAAAACAAAATAACCCAGAAAACCTATGCCACAGGTAGCCTTAAAAAAAACAACTCCAACCAATTTAATTTAAAGATTTAACTGGCTTGCATTAGCCATTCATGAATTGGTATAGCATCTCACTTAAAGACTCAGACAAGGTACTCTGCTAGGTGTGGCAGAATAGGTGGTTTTTATAAGGCAGTGAGCGCAAGAATGGGGATACTGGGCCGGTGAGAGAGCTCAGCGGCATAAGCACCTGCCTAGCAAGCGCGAGGTCCTGAGTTCGACTACCGGCACCCAAATACGAAAAAAGGGCTGGTGATATCGCTCAGCTGCACGGGCACCTGCTGGCAAGTATGAGGTCCTGAGTTTGACCCCCCGTACCCACAAAAAAAAATGGGGATACTGAATACAAAAAGTAGACTGGTTAGCATCAGGTTGCTTTCCTTGCTAAGGTTAACACAGAGGGGACATTACTGTCACGGCCAATGAGGTTGACTGAGCCCTTTCTGATTATTTGCTGCTAATCATGTTTTTAGGAAAAGCTGGTCTGTTTAGGAATTTTCCTGCTTCTTTACTGTATAGCTCTTGCCAGGCATGGTGGCACATACCTGTAATTCCTGCACTCAGGAGGCTGAGGCAGGAAAGTCGCTGTGAGTTCAAGGCCAGCCCCAGTTATGAGACTCTTGTCTCAAAACAAAACAATCTTATGACAGAGTGTCACGAGTGAGTCTTTAGTTTGGTCCATTGGAGCCTAGTTCAGGAATTCAGATTGGAAATAATGGCCTTCATTTAACTGTGATTCTAATCCTGGCTATATGTAAAGCCATGGGGTCATACTCAGTAAGAACCCCTACATGCATGCAGATCTCTTCGTGTTTTACAAGTGCTTTTACAGAAGTTTTTCCACTTGGGCCTGGAAAAGTGTGTTAAGTAATTAGGGCAAAGATTACTCCCATTTTGCAAAGAGAGAAACTGAAATGCCAGAAAGTTAAATCATTTTATCATTCACACTTGTAAGTTACCAATTTCTGGCTCCCAATTTGCTCATTTGTAAAGAGGTCAGGGTTGGGGGGCATTATATTGTCTATAAGCATCTTTCCTTTTAAAATATTAAGATTTAGCTTGGTTGCGGTGGCACAGGCCTGTAATCCCAGCGCTTGGGAGGCTGAGGCAGCAATTCTTAGGCCAGCCTGGGCGACATAGTGAGTTCAAGGCCACCCTGAACTACAGTGAGACTCTGTCTCAAAAAAACAAAACAAAAGATCCCTCAAAGTTCAATGCTGGGAGCGTGGCTCGGTGGTAGAGTGCTTGCTTGGCATGTACAAGGTCCTAGGTCCGATTCCTAACACGCAAAACAAAACAGTATTATCTTACAGTTCTGGGGGTCAAAAATCAAAAATGGTCCTCGCTGAGCTAAAACGGAAGTGTTGAAACTTCTTCCGGAAACTCTAAAAAGAATCCATGCCTTACCTTTACCAGCTTCCAGAGGCTGCTTCGCCGCCAGCCGCATCCCTTCCACGTCTCCTGACGGGGCCAGGGCTGCTCACATCTCACAGCCCCTCACCGGGACCTGACTCTTTTGCCTCCTCTTCCATATCAAAGGACACTGGTGATTACGCTGGGCCCACTTGGGCCGTCCAGGGCCCTTCTACCCTCTAAGGCCGGTTGATTAACAATGTTAATTCCTTCTGCTGCCTGGATTTCCCTCTGCCCTGTGACAACCCACTCACAGCTCTCAGGGAAGAGGGTGGGGACTTCTTTGGAAGGTCGTAGTTCCGTCCACCACACTTGGGGAGCTTCAAGAAGTACTGACACTTGGCTCCACATCTGTAATTCCAACACTCTGGAGGCTGAGGCAGGAGGACTGCCACCCTGGGCTACATAGCAAGACCTTGTTTCAGAAAGAAAGAAAGAAAGAAAAGAAAGAAAGAAAGAAAGAAAGAAAGAAAGAAAGAAAGAAAGAAAGAAAGAAAGAAAGAAAGAAAGAAAGAAAAGAGTATGTACACATGCCTGACACAGTCCTACATGTTCTTGTTATTAGCCATTTAAAAATAAATGAGCCATTTATTTTTTCTTTCATTTATTTATTTTTTGAGTCAGGATCTTATGGTGTTTGAGGCCAGACTGGCCTCAAACACCTGGGTTCAAGGAATCCTCCTGCCTCAGCCTCTCCAGGAGCTGGAACTACAGTTGCATCACTATACCCAGCTGATTCTTTTGCTATTTCCAACTGTTTAACTTTCCCAGCAACCTGTTTTTAGCTAACAACTAACATTTACACACCAGGCATTGTGATGTTAGTTGTGGTAATATTGTAATGATATCGTACCTGTGTTTTATCACAGGTAATCCTCATGACAACCCTGTGAAATAGGTGCTCTTATTTCCCCCATTTTCTTTATTTTTTATTTTTTTTGTGAGATCCTCATTATGTGGTCCAGGCTGGCCTTGAACTCACGACCCTCATCCTTCAGCCTCCCAAGGACTGGGGTTTCAGCTGTTACCATCAATCCTGGCTTTCTTTCCCCTATTTTGCAAAGGAGAAAAAAAGTCTCAGAAATTTGTCCCAGGTCATGTGATAATGAATGGTAGAGCAAGGATTGGATTCCGGTTCAGTCTGACTTGTGAATTCCGCATGACTCTGTCTCTGGGACAGAGAGCACTCAGAGCCACCGGAGTTTAGAATGGGAGCAAAAAGGCGTGAATTCGATATTTAACATCTAAGTTCTGGGAGGAGCAGCTGGGGTGACAGAGCAGGACAGTGACCTCAGGTCTGTCACTGGACATCTTCCAAGCCTGGAATGCAGCCCTGCACAATGTGGAGGGGTCCCAGCAGTCTGGACTTCAGTGAGATGCTAAGATAAACTATACTTTCTAGGAAGTGACATCAACATGACGGCAAGCCATGTGGTGCCGCATGCCTGTAATCCCAGCACTCAGGAGGCTGAGTCAGGAGGATTGCTGTGAGTTTGAGGCCAACCTTGGCTGCTGTGAGTTCAAGGCCAGCCTGCATTACATAGCAAGAACCTATCCCAAAAAAACAAACAAAAACAGAGCGGGGCATGGTGGCATACACCTATAACGCCAGCTCCCTGGGAGGCTGATGCAGGACAATCCTGAGTTCAATCCCAGCCTAGGCAGCTAAGTGACTTAATGAGACCCTGTCTCAAAATAAAAAAGTAAAATTTAAAAGGGCTGGGCTGTAGCTCAGTGTGAAGGCCTTGTGTTCAATCCCCAAAATACCACCACCAAAAAATAAATAAATAAAAAGAAAATAAAAATAAATCAGTAGACTGAGTAGAGCAAATGGCCCTCCATGATGTGGGAGTGGCCTCACCCTGTCAACAGAAGCCTGAACAGAACAAAAGACTCACTGACCACCACCACAGCAGTAAGAGGCAGTTCTGCCAGCAGGAAGCTTAAGACTTGAACTACAACACTGGCTTTTCCTGGGTCTCCAGCCTGCAAATTTTGGACTTGTCAGCTTCCGTAATTATGGGAGCAATTCCTTAAAATAAATCCCAGAGACTGGTGTGATGGCACATACCTGTAATCCCAGCTACTGGGGAGGCTGAGGCAGGAGGATTGTGAGTTCAAGGCCAGCCTGGGCAACATAGTGAAATCCCATTTCAAAGAAAAAAAAAAATCAGAAAAACTGGATTAAAATAGACTAAACATGTTTCAGTAATAATAATGAATAAAATGTCTCCTTCTCTATGCATCCTGTTGATTCTGTTCCCCTGGAGATCTCTGACTAATGCAGACCCTTAGATGATTCTGCTACTGCCACTGCCCATTCCTCTGACACAACAAAGATCCCAATTTATGGGCTCTCACATTTATGGGGCAAAAACACCCACTGTGTTCTGTGGAGCAAACACATGAAAACTGGTGCCAAGTGCCCTATGGTGGCCCCTCCTGAAAGTCCAGAGGACACTGTATTCTGTCTGGCTCATTGCAAAGCAGACTGATGGCAATGTGGGTGAGTGCCACAGGCCTGGGGAAACAGGCATGCAGCATCCACACCCCCAGAATGCCCGGGGTGCCTTCCCTCACTCCGCAGGGTGTGCACAGTGTGGAAAGTGGACCCCTGACCGTCTCATGCCTCATGGAGGCACCTCTTAGAGAACGGTCAATTGTTCTGTTTCCAAGTTTGTCTCACTCTGAGGAATGCCCCAGGGGACAGGAAGCCCCATCCAGCCCTGGGACTCAACGTTCCCTGAGTCAAGCGGCCACTAGGAAAGAGGCCCTATACGGCTTGGAACTGTGCTTGCTGGTGAGGAGCACTCAAGTCTCCCAAGGGAACACGTCCTACTGTTGAGTCAGAACTTCCAGGGTCACCCTCCAGCACCTCAGGACCCTCGGGAAAAGACCACGTATTGGAGACTCTGCGGCTGGGGCTTCCATCATGATCAGATGTGGGTTAAGAACCCCAGGAGTGGATTCCAGCACAGGGCATCCAGTGTGGATGCAACGCCCAGCCCACGGGACCCACTGCCCCTTTCGCTTGCCTGAGCCAATGACAAAGCACCAAGCCTCGTTAGGCAGATGGCGAGACCCAGCCACCAAGGATAACCACCCCGTATAGCCACGGTGAGCCATTGGCCCTCACATAACAACCAGCCTTGCATGGCCTCGCTTGGTACTGGTTCCCTAATCGTGGTACCCCCCAGAGACCCCCTAAATGTCAGGGAGGAGCGCTCCCTGCCCTCTGGGGAGTCACGCCACCTAGGAATGAAGGCAAACAAGTCTCCCTCACCCAACCATGGGCCCCTTGCCGGTTTGCTAACTGGACACATCATTTCCTTACGGAGTGCCACAATTTCCTCCTGTGTAAAATATGGGTAATTATTACCCCTGCCTACCTATGTCACAGCATCCCCAAAAGTGTTTTGTAGCCTGGGAAGTGATCAACAACTTGAGGTATGGCTGGGTGATCCTCTGGGCAGGTTTCCATATTTGAGGTATTTTAGCCAAACTGCCTGAGTCACAGCAAGTAATGTAGTTTTATTGGTTCCCGGATAGGTCGCACACCTTCCGTGCCTGTGGACAATAAAGAACTTTACACAGCATTACTTTGTCAGCGGCTGGCCAGCTGAATGGATTCCAGAGCGTTTTATGATCCGCATGTGAAGGGTTTGATGCTGGCTCCAGCGAGAACCAGCAATCTAACCCTTTAGTCCATCATAAAATGGGAAAATATCAGCAAATATCAGTTCACTGCCATCTTGAGGGTAGAAGCTATATGTAGTTGACTTTTATTCCTGCCAGGTAGATACTAAATAAACATTTAATGGACACATAGAAATATTTCAGAAGAGATAAGGTTGTCATTTCCTGGAATTGCTTTTCATAGCCAGTTAGCACTTGTATACTATTTGCCTTGTTTTTGTATTGTTCTTTTTGTCACTTGGGGTCAATATTTTATTTCACACTTATTGGAGAAAAGGTGCCATACGAATATAAATTGAAAATACACTCACACTACCTATTTCAGGTTCATCATTCGAACCCCCATTCTTTCTCTTAGTATAAAAGAGAAGAAATCTAAAAGAAATTAAAAGTAAAGCCTTCATTCATAGCTTTTCTCCCTAATGGTTTCAGGTAAAGGTCATTTAGGTCCATGAAATTTAAGATTTTGTACTATTAAAAAGTATTTCCTTTGGAGACTTAATGAAGTACAAGAGAAAAGCCAAAAGGCACACGTTTGTGTCTAAATTTATGTAAATACACATTTGTAATCATTGCTCTTAACACACAAGGGAATTTGCGCTGGTTGGAGATGAACATTAGTGATGAAAAGTAGAAATGCAAAATAGAAGATTTTCAAAAATCGGACAAACATGGTAGAGCCTCTCATTAAGTGGAGTCTGACTATTAAGGAAAGTCAACACTTCCTGGCAGAAAGTTTTCCTGCGCAAGAGTAACCGACCTACTCCTCTTCCAGGACTCGCTCACAAGATGAGCAACAAGATGTTTTTACTTTTCACCTGTGCATCAACCAGCAGTGAGTCTAGACATCCACCCTTTTCCATCTGACAACTTTAAGGAGTCGAACCTTTCTGACCCAAAACAATTTCAGTCACACCTTTCCTTCACTGATTTTAATGAAAACGGGGAAATGTTTTTGTTTTTTTTTTTTTTTTTTGCAACGAGAATGCTTGCCCACATGTCGACTTTTGTTTCTGAAGATGTGGGAAAAGAACATAAAAAAAAAATCCACACATTCTGTGGTCAAGGTGTGAAAAAAATCGTGTAGATTTTATTGTCCCTGGTGTTTTGAGTCACCTATGACGAAGGGCATTGGTGAGGTTTATAGGACCAGAGTCCCTTCAAATGAGTCCGAAGGTTTTATCAGTGCACTGATCTAGATCAGATCAGTTCCTTCTTTCGCCCTCAGAAAACACTGACAAGGTCTTTCCAAGACTTGGAAGCAGAAAAGTCCCCTTGGGTCTGGCCGCCACATGAGTGAGTGAGTACGCGCCACACCCAATACCTACCTGGTCCGCGCCATGACAGAGCACGCTGGCTCCCAACCCTGTGTTTAGGGAAAGCCTAAGCAGAAGGGAAGGACTGCCAGCTCATGCTCTCCAGGAGACACCTGCAGAGCAGGTGTCACCGCAGTGTCTGTCCTATGCTGTCACCTCTTGTAAAAAGCCACTGGGAGCATTCCTGGACTCTGCCATGTGCAATAACCCAGAACACGCAGGACTGGCCCAGCCGGGCTTCCCGCAAAGCGCAGCCAGCAGCGTGTCTCAAGGGGATGCTGAATGCCAGCAAGCACCCCAGGACTGTGACAACTCAAAAAGACCCCAATTTCCGAACACCCTTAGTTGAAAACAATTCAGCCCATTGCAGGGAGCCAAGTAGGAAGGAGCTGTTTTCATCTGGCTTTTTGTTTTGTTTAATGGATTTTTTTCTGTGTCACCAAAGGAAAAACTAGGCAAGAAATTCAGTGATTTCCAAAATAAAGCAGAGCAAGTCAGCATTGTCCGAAGCCAGCACTACTAGCTCACTCTCGGGCCCTCTTTTCTGAGTTCTGTCCTTCTGCTTGCTTCCTGGCATCTGTGGCCAGAACTGCCCATGACCTAGTGAAGCTGTCAAAGGTGACTGAGGAAATGTGACTTCTCGCTTCCTCCTTTATCTGGGAAGAGGACGCTGCTGACAGCATTCTTTTCTGGGTAGCCAATGTCCTTGTCATTGGGACATATTTAATTGCCACCTCCACAAGCTCCACAAAGACTTTGTTGATTGTTTGCTAAGGGACTAGGAGGCTATTTGATGAAAACAGCTTTGGCGTTGCAGATAGAAATTTATAGTGTTTTTTTCTCCTTTTCCATTGTTCTTTTGTGTGTTACTAGGTCCCATAGACCCAAAAAACAATCCAACATTCAACTAAATGGTTTGTCACTGGCTTAAAATGATTGGAGGTTGGACAGGAAGCAGGAAGATTTGAAGGAAGCTAAAAAATATCACCGATTCAGTTACAAATGTTATCTCTTTGAATTTTCACAATATCCCCCTTTTAGAAGCCAAGGAGATCAGCTCAAAGAGATGAGTTTTCCCAAGGCCACCCAGAATCCTCCAGTTTCAAAGTCAGTACCCGCAGGCACACTGCCAGTTCCCAGAAGGAGCCACGTGATCACCCAAGCGCGGGGCCTCACAGCCTCTTACCTTCTTGATGTATTCGCAAACTCTTCTGCTGCCGGAGTCCTCCTTTTAGTGTTCAGCGATACTCCAGTAGCTCCTCTTGTAAAAATAAATAATAAAAGCCAGTGTGGTGGCACATGCCAGTAATCCCAGCACTCTGGGAGGCTGAGGCAGGAGGATCATACATCTGAGCCACGCCTGTGCAATTTAGAATATGTCTCAAAGTTAAAAAATAAAAAAGGCCTAGGGACGTAGCTCAGTGTGAAGGCCCTGAGTTCAGTCCCCTGTACCCCCCTGCCCCACAAATCATAATAAAAATAAAAATAAAATTGTTTCCCTCTCCAAATCTGTCCATCACCACATTATCTCCCTTCTGTCTGCAACTAACCTGATTTTCCTTGACTTATCCATACCTGACAGAGTTTAGGTGCTTTGGAGGGATCAACTTCATCTTGGACTCCTTTCTTGTCCAGGGTCTAAACCTAGGACTTAGCTAGTGATGAATACCATGCTCCCTCATTCCAGGTATATTGATTCTTTATAAACAGAGTGGGTGGATACGTGACTCCATGGGAGCTACAAAGATGAGAGGAAAGCTTTGCTGCTTTCGTGGGTGGTGAGTTGGAGAAAAAATAGCCTTAGGATGAAGTTGACACCCAAGAAAGCAGAGTGCAGAGAAAAAAAGGACCCCAGGTGCCCAAAGATATTGTTAAGCCACTGAATCAAACCACCCCTGAAACTCCTCCTACCCCTGGGCTTCCTGTTGTATGAGTAAAGAAATCTTCCTTAGTATTGAAATCAATTTGAATCAAGTTTTTAGTTATTTACAACAAAACACCCATATGCACCTGTATCAAAATTGTTCTACCTTGGTTAATGAGTAGCCTCTAGGTAGCTAAATACGATGACCTATTTTCAGTCTCATCCTTTCTTCTCTGCAGCATTTGACAAATATGTAATTTACTCCTCAGACAATCTCTTAGCTTGGCTTCCATGATTTCATACTGTACTGGGTTTTCTTCTCAATAGCCTTTCTTATTCATTCTTTTTGTTTTGATTTCTTTTTCTTTTTCTTTTTTTTTTTTTTCTTTTTTGAGATAGGGTCTCACTATGCAGTTCAAGCTGGTTTTGAACTCAGTGTAGCCCAGGCTGGCCTCAGATAAGCAGCGATCTTCCTGCTTCAGCCTCCCAGTTGCTGGGGTTACAGGTGTGCATTCTTATTCATTCCCTTTTACCAAATCTTTTTCCTCCATTCAATCCCTAAATATCGGAGCTCCCTGGGGACTGGCCATCAACACATTTTAGTTCTCACTTGACACCTTCTCCCCAGGCAACGGGCAACGCCTTCTTTTCCCTGTCTTTAAATCCCCTTAAATATCAGTGACTCCCAAATTTATAGTCTTTATCTTAGTTATTTTTCTTGTTGCTGAGACAAAAATACTCAAAACCCAAAGTTAAAGGGAGAAAGGTTTATGTAGCTCACAGTTTGTAGAGGTTTCAGTCCATAATCAACTGGCTCCAAGGTAGGGTGGCACATGGCAGAGGGGCAACTGTTCATGGCGGTGGAAGATGGCAAAAGCAACAAGAAAGTGTGAGACAAGCCTCCCTCTGGCCCTTATATTGTATCCAGTCTACCAGGATTAGGACGGTGCCAATCCAATCAGTGGACTGATCCAGCAATCACCCACCCTTAATCCCAGCATTGAACCGAGACTCCATCACAAGCTCTAGGTTCAGCTACCTCCGAAAAAGCCCCATTTAAAAGTGCATAAAACTTCGGGGGGACATCTAGACACAAACCATATAGTCTTCAATCCAGACCTCATTTCTGAGCTGCAACTGCCACGGTGACATCTTTACTTGGCTGTCTCAAGACACTCAGAACCCATCTCATTGTATTAGGATATAAGCCCCATGCAGGCATCTCCAGCATCGTGCCTGCCTCTGAGTCAGGGTCCATTAAATTTTTGAGTGAACTAACAAGGGATAGGTGAGTAAGTTAGACAGCAGTGTCCCTGTGTTGCAAATAACAGTGTGACTCAAACTAACTTGAATAAAAAGAGGATTTCAGTAGGAGCCAATTGAGGTGTTTCCATTGAATTTGAGGACAGGAATGTGATTGGACCCCAAGGCCATTTGGAACTTTGTCTTTGGATGCTATCAGGACTCTTTGATTCTTGCTCCTTCTTCTTTATGTGCAGCTACTTCATCTTTCTCTACTGTTGCTTTTTTTTGTCCCTCAGATCAAAAGAAGATTCCACAGCAGGGATTGGCAAGGTCCAGATTGGCTCGAGGGCCATACGATCTCTCCGTTGCAGCTGGTCTCACCTCTGCTCCTTGTAGCACAAAAGCAGCCTTAGACAATGTGTAAGTGAGTGGCCTTGGTAATGTCCCAGTAGTAGGGATAGAACAGTTTGGGGCCGTAGGTTGCTGACCTCAGATCCACATGTCTGCTCTCAGAACCACAGAACATGTGGTTCTGTACTGTCTCTTAGGCCAGCTCGGGTCATTATCCCGCCTTGGTTGGAGAGACTGTGGCCAAGGAGCAGGGTCATGGGACAGTGTGACTACTACCATGGCACTCACCTCTGCTGCAAGAAGATTGAAAATAGGGGGGTAATTCCTGGGGGGTTGTGGGGGGTATGCTACAGAATTCCAGTGTCTAAAAGTTGGTTTTTTTTTTTTGTAATATGCAGGTACCAGGAGTCGAACTCAGGACCTCGCACTTGCCAGGCAGGTGCTTATGCCGCTGAGCTATATCACCAGCCCTAAAAGTTAGTTCTTAATCTCTTTGTATAAATCCGCTCCATCTCCAATATTTCAGACTCAGCACTGTTCTCTCAGGCTTATGTGCGCTCCCTTTCCTTCATCCTTTGTATCTAGCTCCACACTAAGTCCTGTTAATAATCCTCCTCCTCCTTCAATGCTGAGGATCAAATCCAGAGCCTCGTGCATGCTAGGCAGACACCCCACCACGGAGCCACATTCCTAGCCCCCAATTCCATTTCTAAAATACACTACCAACACGCCTACTGTCTTTCCTAACCCTCGCCTGGTCCAACTGTCACCTCTCCTCTGGTCTTCCGCAATCTCCTAACTAGTCCCTTTGCTCTTTCTTATCTCCAGTCCAATTAGCAGCCAGAGGACACTCTTGAAAACCAAATATGACTGGCATTTTTCTGTGGACGATCCAGGAAGCTGTATGGAAAATGCTCCCTAGGCCACTGGGATTCTTAAGTTTGGGGGACCCACATGCAGTGGATGAGGAGCTGTGAGTCATCCCAGAGAGGCAGGGTCCATGAGAAGCCATTTCTTAGAGACCAGATGGCGACCAAAGACGGTAGCTCCCCGTAGGACTAAAGACGGATGGAAGGTCCGTCAGAGCAGAGTGGGGACCGAAGCACGAGAGTCCAGGAAACGCCTGCCTTTAGGAGTCGTCCAGAATTTAAGGCCCAAATGCTCTAGGCAGCATCCAGGGGAGGAGAGGCATCATCCTCAGCCTAGACATGGGTTTGTCAACTCAGAGGATTAAACGTGGAGAAGAGAGGAGGCTTTTGCAAAAGATCGGATAAGTTTGTTAAATGCTTTCCACCTGTACACAGAGATATTCACATACGATGTTTATGGGCACGGTATGTGTGACATTGTTCCATTCCCGCAGTGACAGCAAACACCAAGAGGGACCAGGGGGTGAGAAGCCAGGGAGCAAGGGTGTTGTTTAGGAGACGCCTTACAGGAGAAGTCGTGAGGCGGAGCTGACACTTTCTGACACTCTGGAGAGAAAGGTGAGCAAAGAGGGCTTTAGGAAGTGTGGTTTTGTGATGTGTGGCTGATTCTCTTTTTGGAGCCCCTCAAGATAATTTCCTATAAAACTCTGTATTCGTTTCGGGAGTTTGGGGTGACTGATTTGTGCTACTCTGGGTGAGAATAAGAGGGCTGAATTTGTTTGAGACACAAACTCAAACTGCGTACACAATCCCGGCGGGCCTGGGGTGTGAAGGGGAATAGCTCAAGCTGTTTCTAAGATATTCAGTCTAACTTAAGTCCAGATGTGGTCTCTCTCTCTCCCTTCCTCCCTTCTTCCTTCCTTCCTTCTTGCAGTGCTGGGTATAGAACCCAGGGCCTTCACACTGAGCTATATATAATAAAAGGTTGGAGCCCTTTTTATTTTTTGAGACAAGGTCTTGCCAAATTGCTCAGGCAAGATTTGAATTTGTGACCCATCTGCCTCAGCCTCCCAAGTTTTCTTTCTTTTCTTTTTTTTTTTTTTTTTTTTTTTTTTTTTGTGGGTAACCAGGGGTCAAACTCAGGACCACGTGCGCCAGCAGGCGCTTATGCCGCTGAGCTATCTCACCTGCCTTTCTTTCTTTCTTTCTTTCTTTCTTTCTTTCTTTCTTTCTTTCTTTCTCTCTCTCTCTCTCTCTCTCTCTCTTTTTGCTATGTTGCCCAGGTTGGCCTTAATCTCCTGGGTTCAAACAATACTTCTACTTCAGCCTCCCAAGCAGTCAGCGCTATAGTTGCTCCACTCCATGGCCAGCTTAGCTTTCCTTTCAATACCTCCGGCACTCTCCCCTCTGGCTTCCAGGAGCCTCTTTCTGTCTGGGACAGGACTTGGGAGTATATATCAGGTCTTTGAAAGAAGGTTGTCCATAAAGGGACTGGCTGAGAACTGATCTAAACTGAGGACACAAGTGGACATCATTTCTGCGAAGTGGTTGCCAGGCAACACACTGGCTGCTGACCAGGGAGAAATTTCCAGGACGCTAACGTGGGCCTCAGCGCTGATGACATGGCGCCTTTGTAGATGAGGCCAGGAAATCCCCGTATTTCTCACACTGTCGTCCAGTTTAATTGTCAGAGTGTGCTAGTCATTGTTTGACAAAACAGAGAGAAAGGGACCCATGGGGTGGGGAGTATGGTATGGTTTTTAATGCGGTACGTTATTTCTCTACTTTTTACCCCACCTCTGCCTGTCACCAAGGAGCTGAGGGTTCTCATACTCCCTTCCCACATTTAGAGTTTGGGGACTCCCTGGGGTCTGGATTATCACTCATGGTGCCATGCCTTTGTGGCCTCACCATCTCAGCCATGGGTAGAGAACAATGAAACCCTAATCAAAGTGTGAGCAGCGGATGTGGAATCAGTGATCCGTGACCTGGAAGCTCTGCTCGATCCAAATAGCAATTCCTTACTTCTTTCCTTCCGCCCTTCCTCCCTCCCTTCCTTTTCTTCCTTCCCTCCCACTCTTCCTTCTTCTTCCTGTTTTCCCTCCTCTCTGTCTCATTCTGTCTTCTTCTTCTCTCCTGACCCTTCTCTTTCTTTCTCCATTCCTTCCTCTCTTTCCTACCTAGCCGCTTTCCTGGAAACTGGTGCAAATAAAGACAAACGCCAGACCTAAGGTGTCAAAAGGAACCTACAATTAGGATCGGCTCTCTGAGGTGTGGTAAGAAACTAATTGGCTAATGTTTGCAAAATACCAGGACATTCTTGAATAAAAGGCCTTATATAAGTTCAAAGTATTTATAATTATTATGATTATTACTATAATTTATGGGATTTAGCTGTAAATCTCATAATAGGATGAGGTCAACACTTCTAAAAAGCAGCAGCAGAATGGGGCTGTATATAAAGCACTGTGGATTCACTGCCTCTGAGGACAAGAACTTGCTGAAGGCAGGTGAGTGTGGAACAGGTATAGAACCTGCGCTGGGCTTATATAAGGTAAAAACTCCATTGCACAGTGATGGACTGATAGTGTGTTTTGCTGCTGAGTAAATAAGAAAGGTCGGATCAGATGAAACTTACAGTCTTTGCAATGAAAACCCAAGTTTCAAAAGATATGTAAATGATAGAATGATTTCTTTCCTGTTCATTACAATATTTATACAAATTTAGATTTCTTTTAATGCAAATACATGCTTTCTTTTGGATTCGTGTGCATGTGCGAAACAGAGAATGGGAGAAGAGAACTATGTGTGTGCTGCAGTCATAGGTCAAGTGGGATGGCTTTTCTGTGAATTCAAAGCCAAAAGACTAAGGTGTTTGTATTTTGCCGTATGGCAGATCTCTTCCCCGCCCTCACATTCGCTTTGCCAGCGTTACATGAACCCGGACATCGTTAGCAGTGGGTCTGTAACAGTAGAGTCCTATATTCTCCGGAAGCTGTGAGAGACTAAGGCCAGCGTGTCTGGCAGAGTAAAAGGATGGATGAACTTCAAGAGTCTATTGATGGAACAGGGAGGCCAAAGTCTCTTTGATTTGTTCTTTGTTAAGAAGGGGAAATTCCAGGACAAGTCTCCACCACGAGGAAAACAGCCATCGTGGAGTTCTCAGCTCTGGGAAACCCAAATGGACCAAGTGAGGAAAGGCAGGCGCAGCTGAAAGAAGCCCCCTTTAATGGCACAGTCTTCTCAATAAGGAAAGGATTTGCCTACAGAGAGGCAGGAGAATCAGTCAATCCTTTTGAGGTCGATCCAAATTCACCAAATATATATTTTCACAGACCGTGTAAAAATGCAATCTGTAAACAGTGAGAGTTTGAAATGAGCTGTCATGCTGTAAAGTTAGATTTTTTCCTCAAGAAAATGCATTCCCAGAGGCAGAAGCATTTTGTGTGTGTGACTGTCGTTGCTGTTATTGTGTTAAGGACCGTTGGTGCACAGTGGTCTGCAAAGCAATGGGCCGGGGTGTTGCTGTGTGTGTGTGAGGGGTGGGGGGAAGAACGAGACAGCAAGGGGGCACAACGGAGACACGATGCTACCGGAAAGGCCCTTCAGCCCACAGGGAACAGGCGGGGAGAGACACATTAGCGACAAACAAGGCAACAACACATCCTGGAGTGGAAGACCATGCCTCATGCAGATGTGTAGAGCAGTTCTCAAATCCTTCAGAATCAGAGGGAGACCATGCTAGGACCACCCTCATCTCTAGGCATGTCAGGGTGTTTAATGCAGCACAATTCCAGGCTAGTTGGAGGGCCCCGAGGACCTGGGATGCTCTCATTCAAGGTTAAGGTGAAGATCAAGAGCATTTGTGGAAAAGGAATGGGGGTTCTATAGTGACAGAACCCCAAAGACCAAAGTCCCTTCTTTCTACTTTGCCCAGGAAAACTGTTGAGCAAAGGAAGAAATGGTTCTTACCCCTTACAAATCTAAACAATGCTTGAGAATTACGAAGTGCCCAATGGAGAGAAGATAGGTAGAGGAAGACATCCTGATCAAGGGCACCAGAAACTTGAAATGGCCCCTGAGGGGTGCTCTGGTCAGCAGTTTCTAGGGTGGCATGTTGCTCCAGCCTGTTAATACCCTCCTTGCTGTTCACTCCTGACTTGCTCTTCAAGGTGGCAGAAGAGTGATGCCACTGTAGATCCCGTGCTTGGCATCAAGACGCCATATTTGACCTGGCCTGGCATTGTCATAAGTTTCAAGTGCAGGGAGCCACAGGGGTATTAACAAATTCATCTAGGTAACCGGTGAACAGTCCGCGAGCACCGCCCATGACGCCTCAACACTCCCTTCCAACAGAGTACTTTTGGGCACCTGTGAAGTTGGGCCATGGAGTTGGGGTTGCTTCCACATGCGGTGTTTATGGGTTTTTGGATGGAACATTTTGTCCATCCATGTGAGAGGCACATTGTCACTTCTTGCTCTTCCCTGATGGAACTGGAAAAGATTACTTTGAAGATCCGGTCTCACAGACAACCAGAAAGTGACTGCGTTACTAAGTGACTGGCACGATTATTTACACCGACGTGGCGAGTACCTGCTCTGCACAGAAGTTAGTTCTGCGTTTGGAAAACAAGGTGGCTCTCGTGTTGCGACAAAAGCTAAGTCTTGCGTTTCCAAGGGGAAGTATCTTTCTTTCCTTGCCAAGCACAGAACAAGTGAATACCTTAGGCTTAGCATTTGATCGCAAGCCTTTTTCTAAGGCTCCTTTCCATAAAGCCAGTGAGACACATCCCTAAAGACAGGTTCTACGAGACCGTGAGCTTTTTCTGTGCCCAAGCAGCTTTCTCCATTCTTTTTTTCCTGGATGGATTGTCCTCTTGTATTCAGTGCAGGGGACTCAGGGATGCTGAATAATTAATTCCTGTTGAATGGTTTAATCCTAGGATTCCTGCAGACCCAGCTAAAATTCCCATACCTTTCTGGTGACTGAGCATGGCATATTCTGCTCAATTAAGCAAAATCAACAGGCCATCCCAATGTGGTAGGGAAGAGAGGCTAAAAGCATGGCCTCATCTGAGGGCCCTACGCCCCTTACTTTAAGAGGATGGAACTCACTCACTGTGCTGATGCAGCTCTGTAGCCCCAACACTCTGGGAGGCTGGCGCAGGAGGATGGTGAGTTAGAGCCCAGCCTGGGCAACTGAGTGACTTAGTGAGATCCCGTTTCAAAATAAAAGAATAAAATTTCAAAGGGCTAAGGATGTAGCTCAGTGTGAAGACCCTGGATTTAATCACCAGTACCACAAAACAAACCACCAAAACAACAACAAGTACAGTGCTTACTATCCCAGCACTCTGGGAGGCTGAGGCAGAAGGACTGCTAGTTGGAACCCAGCCTGGGCAATTTAGTGACTTAGACCCAGGATACGATAAAAAAGGCCTGGGCATATAGCTCAGTGCGCAGGCCATGGGTTCAACAACCATGGAACTTTCTAGAAATCTGGAGACATCATGGCTTCCTGAGTGTTTGGAAGAAATTGCCCATAAGAATAACCTTAAACCAAAAGAGGGCTGGGGGTGCAGCTCAGTGGTAAAGATCTTGTCCGAGCAGGAACCTGGGTTTGGTCCCGAGCACCAGAGAAAAGAAGTGCAAAGTGCCAGGTTTCCACACAGGCTCCTGCAGGTAATGATAGCAATAACTCAAAATGACAGGTTGCCAGGCTCCGCTGATCAGGCAAGACGACGGGAAACGCCCTGCAGTGGGAAAGGTTGCTGGAGGTGGACGCTGTGGGGCAGGGGCCTGGCTTCTCCAGTGAGCCCGGGTCAACTGCGAGCTGTTCTGGGGTATGTGTGTAACTAGTGTGGGGGCTTCTGGGGGAACCGGGGCTCCTTGTACTCGTGCAAGGGGTGGAGAGGAGGCATTGGGCTGAGAAAGAGAGAAAGTGGGGCAATGCGTGCTTGACGGTGTGTGGTTATCATTCTCCGGCAGAGCAAGCAATTGATAAGCTCATCTGAGGCCCCTGCCCCTTACCTGACTCCACACTCAGTTGTCTTTCTATCCTTCTGGGTTCTGGGCCAAGAGTTTTTACAAGCTGGGTGGGGTGGTGCACGCCTGTAATCCCAGCACTCTGGGAGGCTGAGGCAGAAGGATTGCAAGTTAGAGCCCAGCCTGGGCAATTTAGTGACTTCGGCCCTGTGATACTATAAAAAAGGGCTGGGGATACAGCTCAGTGTGAAGGCCCTGGGTTCAGTCCCCAGCACTGGGCAGGGTGGGGGTGAGCTACAGAGGGAGGACAGGCAACATGGTTCAAGGTGACTGAAGGGCTCTGGAATTCCCAGCGTGGAGACGAGAGCGATGGGGAACAACTCCCGACTCCTCCCTTCACCCCAAAGTGAAGAATGAGCATATGTCCCGAGGCACCAAGGATGGTGTGGCCTTTCCTCCTACCTAAAGGACAAAAAACCCAAGTCAGGGAGTCCACCAATACAGAAATCTCCTTCCATATTACATTCGGATAATGAAGAGGCGCTTTGGATAAGACACACGCATCAAAAGTTTGCTTTTCAGGGACTTGAGTTGGTTCACGGTGTTTCTGGGTGTCCAGAATGAAAAAGCATCTTGACTTCTCGCTAACACCCAGAGTCTTGACGCTGTGTGTCATCCCTGTGGTCTGAGTAGAAATCTCCTCCTTTTTAGGAAGGACAGAACATTTGTCCTACTTTTGCTTTGTGTGTCTGTGTGTGCGTGTGAGAGGAGTCTACTCATTATATTTCTTGCCTCTGACTCAGGAAATCTTGCTCCATTCATTCCCAGAAACGTTACACATTGTAATGACAATGAGCGACATTTTTACACCTTCAAGCTAATGTTAATTTTCAAAGCCTTTCAGGAGCGGCAGAGCCAGATCTTCAATGTCTGCATTGTGGCTGCTTCTGGGCCTCCTGGCCCTGACTGGTGAGTGGGTTTTATTTCTTTCCAAACCACCTTGGAGATGGGAAGAGGAAGCACAAGAACATAGTGAGGCTTTTATACTCGAAACCGCAGTGGAAATATTATTTTTCTTCTAAAAGGTCCAGTAAATCCTGGAGTTAGGAATAATCACTGATAACCAGTCTCTCCCCCGATACCCCGTGAAAGGTTGCATTTCCCCAGAATTCAGGGTGGGCCTTAAAATAGGGTCGCTCAAGGCCAGACTTTAAACATACACCATTGATAACTACTCATTTCCCACTATAAAAAGTATCGATTGAATTTATGTATAGACCATATATCCCATTGAAAGATTGAGGTGGTTGCCACAATAAGATTAATGTAATTCATATGAAAAACTAGTACAAAAGCCGTCAAGATGGGGCGAAGCTAATAGCCATCCAGGCTGACCCAGCTGCTGCGATTGAGCTTCTGTTTTGGCTGTAATGTTCCTTGCAGCTGGGACAAAAAGTGAAAGCACTAATTTTTTGATAAATAAAATGAGGACTCGTAGTTCCTCAGGAGGTACAAGACTTTTCCTGTCTCTAAATTTAAAAGTGCCTTACATTCATTCATTGCTTTATTGGCTCAGTCCCTCAACAAATATTTTAAAATTCCTACAAGGTGCTAAGCATCGGTAATATGAGGAAGTTTTACCCTTCTAGAATGAGTTTAGGGAGTGGCCTGCCAGGCAGACAGCAAGGAGTGACAACCTACTGCAGCCATCAGGGTATTTGTGACCAATCAGAAAGATAAAAGCACACTGGTTAAAAACATTAAAAAGAACACATTGGCTTGTTCAATTTTTAATATACTCATAAAATACCAGGTCTTTTCATTTCCACATTACTCATCCCAAATTTGGGAGGCAGAAGCATTTACTCCAAATACTAGCATTTTCAGACGTCAACCCCGTGAAGCCGTAAGAACATAGAACCTAGAAATGCATTTATGCGAACATATGGAACACACAGGATATATATAATAGACATGTTTCCAAAGATGGGCAAATCGTTAAGATTTGATGAGGCAGCCTGCTTTAGTCAAAGCATAAGATGAATGTATTCATTATGTATTGCAAATATGTACTAATGGAAAAGAAAAAAATCCTTATTATTGAAAAAACTATAATTTTATTTTATTTTTTTTATTTTTTTGGTGGGTACCGGGGGTCAACCTCAGGACCTCGCGTGCCAGCAGGCGCCCGTGCTACTGAGCGATATCACCGGCCCTTTTTTTGTATGTGGGTACCGGGAATCGAACTCAGGACCTTGCGCTTGCCAGGCAGGTGCTTATGCTGCTGAGCCATCTCACCAGCCCTGAAAAAACTATAATATTAGAAAAGACTCTATTGAGAAGTTCTTATGGTCTTACAGTGACGAGAAAGTTCTCACAGGCAGCAATTTCCTGCCCCATAAAGGTATCTTATTTCTGGCTCACGTACACTCATCCTAGCGCCAACTGTAAATTTGCAGTCATGAGTCAGGATACCAGATACCCAAACCCTCAGAGGCTCAAGTCCCCTTATGAAATGGTGCAGTGTCTGCAGAGGACCTACACTGATCTCCCTCGTTCCTAACACAATGAGAACGCTATGCAAACGTTCGTTAAGCTGCTTAGTGAATACTGACAAGCGCAGAAGTCTGTACACCTTCAGCACAGGCCATTTTTTTCCTCCACTGTTTTTGATTTGCAATTGATTGAAACCATAGGTGCAGAACCCACAAATATAGAGGTTCGGCTGTCTATCGTTAATACTCCTTGATCCTCGTTCTGGTGTGAAAAGAAAAAACAGCCTTCTCTTATGGGGCCTTTGTGAAATCTCAATAGCCTCTAAAACAACGCCTCCCTTTCAGTGATGACTAAATTCTGAGTAGAGAAAGATGTAAAGAGAGACAGGGAAGAGGCAGAAGAAAGAACCCCCATGTAGAGAGCTGGCCCTGTGCCTCACATGTGCACCCCCTCTTGGCAACCTGGGGCCCCTACCTAGAACACCCCAAGAGAAGGCGAAGCCAACCCCAGACCCACTGCACGGGCAGTGACTTCCTCCGGGTCTGAGTTGAGATTCCTGGGAGACTCGGGTTTTATCTGTGTTTCTCCAGAACCAACATGAGCGTCTCACCAGACCAAGGAGCCAGGAATATTTGGGTATGTGCTGAGGGAGGTAAGATGGAGATTAGGGTTCAGGGAACAGACGACTTCTGATTTGTGCCAATACCCATACAGCATCAGACAGCCCTGGAGCTTTGCAAAGAGCGCAGCTGCCCCAGTAGATCCTCATGTCTGCAGGACAGGAGGCGAGCACTTAGTATCGTAGCATTGTCTGTGATAATTTCTTGGTTTACTGTTGGATAAATTCCTAAAGTTTTGATTGCAGAGTCAAATTCTTATTATTCATTTATCACAGTTGCCTTTCTGAATGTCATTTCATGCATAGATAGAAAGGTGATGAAGTCGATTCTAGCGCAGTGCCTAAGGCTAAAGCTTTCTCAATCTGCAGACTCATCTGAAAGCAACAACTGGGGATGCTACGGGAACATCCAAACCCTGGATACCCCAGGAGCATCCTGTGGGGTTGGAAGACGTCACGGCCTGACCTACTGTGGTAGTTACATCTCCCCGTCCCCTCTTGCTCTTTTGACGTAGCCCCTGAGCTCCCACTGTGTCCCATACCCAAGCCAAGGAGTGGTGAGAAGAGCACTGGACTGGAATCCAAAGCCCTTGTCAGAGTCCTGGCTCTGCTTCTGCAGCCAAATCACCCAGCTTCCCCGAACCGCCTTTGAAGGGGGGTGGGGGGGGAAGGGGGCGACAGTCTTCACAGCGTTGTGAACTTTGAGCAGCGTCATGGAATGTGAGTACTTCCTAAGCCGTAAGTGCTTAGAAAGTGAGGCCAGCCAGGTGAATGAGTGTCAGTTTTCATTGTTCCTAGCATTCTTGTTAAATAAAGGTTTAAACGTACACGATTTCTTGGTGTCACTTGGGAGTGGAAAGGCGGATGTTTGTAGGCAAAGCCATTGAGAAGGACTCCCAGGACTTCTTGAAGGGCTTAAGGGCCACAGTGTGTGCCCAGCTGGCAGAGGGATGGGCACTGCACATCTTGCTGGGAACACTGTCTGGGGTGCTTAGGAGGGGTCCAGTGGTGCCCATGCCCACAGAATTGCATCAGGAGCCTGGCTGAAGGGCACTAGTGGCATTAGAGGATGTCTGTCTCAGGAGATGCATGGGAGGGACACTGGCTCAAGCTCTCAGGAAGAGAATCTTAATCTCAGGTCAGGAAGTGGCACCAGGGATTTAGGACCAAACCTTGGGCTCCCAGATCTCTCTCTCCTTGTGGCTCCCCTTTTGGTGTAAGTCACCCCAAGCTGCATCTTTTCTCCTGCATTTGCTTTAGGAGTCCGTGCTTCCGAAAGACTGGCTGAAATAGACCTGCCTTACCTGCTGAGATACCAGCCCATCGTGCGGACAGTCGGCCGGAAGTACTGTGTGGATCCCGCAGTGATCGCTGGGGTTCTGTCCCGGGAGTCTCTCCGGGGCAGTGTTCCAATCAACGTGGGGGTTCCGGTCAACGTGGTGCAGGTACCTCTCCGTCAGCCAGTGTCACGTGCGGCCCTTCTGCGGCTGACGCAATTCTAAGGACACATCTGCCTGTTTCTCTTGTTGTTGTTGATGGCACAGTTCCATAGAACACACCACAGGTAGTGCTGCCTGGAGTTTGGGGAGGTTCTCAGTTCTGCCTGAAAGATACCAGCAGCACCATTTCCGCTTGCTTAGAGCCATAATTTCTTTCCAATTAAATAATGCTGCATTTTCAGGATACCAGCCAGGGCACCCTATTCTGGATTTCCAACAAGGCAGTAGCCAGGAGAAAGATTAGAGATGGTATCCCTGCTAAGTTCTTTCCTAGCCATGTGACCTTGAGTAGGTCATTTAACTTCATTGGGTTTCCATTTCCTGATCTATAAAAAATGTCATTTTTTTCATTGCTATGGATCAAACCCAGAGCCTTGCACATGCTAGGCGAGTGCTCTACCACTGAACTATAGCCTTCGCCCCAAAATGCCATCCTTTTAGGATTATTCTGAAGATTCAGTGAAATAATATGAAAAAGTGCCTGGTATCTGGTAGATATGCAACAAATTCTAAGTTCGTTTTCCCTTGTCTCCTTTCCACGCAATTCTTAACTCTGAAGGTTGAGTTCTATTTTTGCACTAACTCTGCCTGGCATAACTTGTTGGGAAGAGGCTTCCAGGAAACTGGTCAGACTCCACTGTCCGATTAACTCTCAGCTGGGTCAGTGACAGCAGAGTTGAGTCTGAGGCTCAATTTTTCCTACTGTATCTCAGACCACTGTTGTTGAGAAAGCTGTGAGTATTACAGTCATTTCTGAAGCTTTTAAGAACATTCATTGCTCAATGGTCCTTAATTGGCTTTGCATGAGTGGTTCCTTGTATGAAACTATAAAGTTCTTTCAAATAACTTATCTCATCGATTTGGGGACCCACAATCCATCCTTGACAAGTGAGGAAATGAACTCACAAGGGGCCAGTCACTGCTGTTAAAATCACCCTGGAAAACGCACAACTGGGACAAAAGACATCTTGTGAGGTCAGGGCTGGCGTCATTACTACTGCCCCCTGCTGGCTCCTTTGTAACATCTGGCTCTTGGGGAAAAGGATGAGGCCACTTCCTTTGAAGATGAAGTAAGAATCCCCTAAATTGAGACATTTCTCCTAAATAATGTGAACCCAGTGTGAGAGTGGAAACCAAAGGGGTACAGGAAGGGTGAGAGGTGCAGTTGGACATCCCGATCACCTCGAAGGAGAATTTACAGATAGTCTTTGTCCAGCCCATTGGGGGAGTTTTGCATTTGCAGCACTGGAGGGCATTGCAAAATGTACCTGCACAAACTCAGTCATCTTCGGTCTCCAAGAGGACCTCTCACCTTTACCCTGAGGCAGCAAGGAAATGACTGCTCATCCCTTCCTTAGCCCAAACGCTGTTACTTTCCTTTTTTTTTTTTCTTTTTTTTTTCTTTTTTTTTGTAGGAACATTTAACAATGAAATCTCTTTACAGATTTTATCTAAAATACCATACTGCACATAATACCGCAGCATTAATTACATGTACAATGTTGCACATCAGATTTCTAGAACATTTTTACCGCAAAGCTGAAATTTTGTACATGTTAACTAGCAATTTGCCATTTCCCTTTCCCCCAGCCTAGCCTAGAACACCATTCTGTTCTTTGCGTCTGCGTGTTTGACTATTTTAGACCCGGGCTATGAGTGAAATCACGTGATATTTGGTTTTTGTCTTCCTGTGACTGGCTTATTTCACCTAGTATGATGTCCTCCAGGGTTATCTATATATTGTCCCTGTTACAGAATGGCCTTTCTTTTCGAGACTGAGCAATACTCCATGGTAGGTATACACCACATTTTCTCTGTTCATTCATCTGTCGAGGACACTTCGTTACTTCTAACGCTTGGCTACCGTGCATAGCTCTACAGTGAACATGGGAGTGCTAATAGTTCTTTGAGATCCTGATTTCAATTATTTTGGATAAATACCTAGAGATGGGGTTGCTAGATCACATGCACTTCTAATTTGAATTTCTGAGGAACTTCCGCACTGCTTCCCAGGGTGGCTGTATCACTTTTCACACCCATCGACAGCACCCAAGGATTCCAATTCCCCCACATCCTCCCTGACAATTGTCTTTTGTGTCTTTGACAGTGGCTTTACTCTTCAATCCCCAAAGATTAAAGATCAAAGGTGGCATTGGTTCCACCAAAGATGGAATGAGAAAAACAGGAGAGGAAAGAAAGACACAGAGCACATGATATGATGTCACTCTCCTCCTGGCTCACCCATTTTCTCCTCTGCCTCTTGGCCTCTAGGACACAAATGTTTTTGCTCCTGCATCCTGGATCAGCGAGCCCCAGGTTTCCCAGATGACTAAGGTTTTGACAAGTAGAATCGAAGAAATCCAGAGGACATTTCCAACCTGGACCCCCACCCAGTACCTGAGAGGTATGTATAACCAACCCCCTTATAGGTCAATTGTTGCACAGGTTGGAATTCATACAGACAAATTTAATACCTTGCTACACATTTACTCAAACCACAATTGCCTCTGCTAGGCAGTCAGGAAAGAGAATCTAAGGGGTTTTTGTTTTTGTTTTTGTTTTTTGCTGAGTATCCTGAAGGCTGGGATTAACCTATCACACGCATTTCAGGTGGACTGTGCGCCTACAGTGGGGGTGCTGGCTTTGTCAGGAGCAGCCAGGACTTGAACTGTGACTTCTGCAATGATGTCCTTGCACGTGCCAAATACTTCAAGAGACATGGCTTCTAGCACTCTGGGTGAAACCCAAGTTCATTATGACACATGAACCCTCAACCGTCATGCAGAGAAAGCTACCAATGCGGCTGCCATTGCGAATCTGAGGTTGACCAGAGAAGGTCATCAAAATAACTATGAATCACATTAAAGGAAGAATTGTTACCTGCATTTTGTGATCTGGTGTGTGTGTGTGTGTGTGTGTGTGTGAATTATGGTCTGTATCTCTTTAATGGTATTTCCAAAATGTGACTTCTAATGTGGATTTCTGTGAAATGAATCCTATACCTCTGTAATTGCCAGATTTAGCATCATTTTTATTCCACTGAACAGATACAAAGAATGTCAGTCAGAGCTGTTGATGGCAATTCAGCTACACAAACTTACTTAGTTACAAAGCCGGTAAGGGATAGGACCATAATGCAAACACAGATGTCTTCCGTTCTAAAGCTCATCTTTTAAAGTTTTCATTTTTGCCAAGGTGGCACGGGTATCTAATTGGATGGTTGCATGCACACGTGCTTCGGTGCACCAGTAGGGGGGTGTCAGGGTGACTGTCCTGGTTTGCCTGTGTCCAGGCAAGATTACAACCATTTAATTTAAAGATCTTGGTTGGGTTTCTTTTCCATTCTAGAATCTGGTTACACTTAAGAAACTAAAACTCTCAAGACAGGACTCTCTGAAATAAGAGAGTTTATTGAGTAATTACAGGTGCTGCAGGGAAGAGGACCAGGTCCTGCACCACCGGAACGGAGGCTGGATGGGAGGTGGGAAAACACTGGCTGTGGACCACAACCCAGAGCTTCCTTTGTTTTGTTTCTTAGTGCACGTTAGTAATACGAAGTGTCAAGGATCATTCTGGGTATTTGGAACCTGCATTTAACATATCTTGATCCTTTTCAAGTCCATTACCCCCTCTCCTTTACCTTCCCCTAACCCTCTTCCCCATCTCTCCTTTATTTTATTCACTTTAGGTTTCTCCTATGAAAGACAACATACCCTATTTAACTTTCCAAGTCTGGCTTATTTCACATAGCATGATAGTCTCTTATTCCATCCATTTTCTTACCAATGACATGGTTTTATTCTTCTTTATGGTTGAATAATATTTCATCGTGTATATATACCACCTTTTTCTTTATCCATTCATCTACTCACCGGCAACAAGGCTGCTTCCAGAGTTTAGCTACCGCAAATTGCACTGCTATCAACATGCGTATGCATGTATACACGTTGTCCTGAATTCTTTCGAGAATGTACCCAGAGAGGTACAGCTGATCAAATGGTACTTCTGTTTTTAGTTTTGGAGAACTCTCCATACTGATTTCCATAGTGGTTGTACAGGTTTATAGTCCCATCAACAGGGTAGGAGGATTCCTTTCTCCTGTGTCCTTGCCAGCATTCAGTGTTTCTTGTACTCTTGATGATAGCTGCTCTGCAGGGGGTAAGGGGTATCTGAAAGCAGGTTTGATTGGCATTTCCTTAATGGCTAAAGATACTAACCATTTTTCATATACTTATTGGCCATTTGTACTTGTTTTGAGAAGTGTCTGTTCAGTTCATTTGCCCATTTTTATTAGGTTATTTCTTGGGGGGGTTAATTTTGTTTTGTTTTGTTTTGTTTGAGACTGGGTCTCGCTATATAGTCCAGGCTGGCCTTGAATTCATTATGTAACCCAGGCTGGCCTCAAACTCACAGCAATCCTCCTGCCTCAGCCTCCTGAGTGCTGGGATTACAGGTGTGCACCACCACATTTGGCTGGGGGTATGTGTGTGTGTGTTTTTTTAAGTACTTTATATATTTCCGATATTAGTTCCCTGGCAGACAAATAGCTAACAATTTTTTTTTCCCATTCTACAGGTTGTTTGTTCACTTTGGTTTTTCCTTTACTGTGTAGAAGCTTTTTAATTTGATGCAATCCCATTTGTTGATTCGTGATATTATTTTTTGTGAAATTGGGAGTCCCGAAGTTGTTAACTGTGCCTCTGGTTTCAAACGTTTCCAAGTTTCCTGCACTGTCTGCCAACAGTTTTCAATCTTCCACAGTGGGCAGCCTATCTTCCCAGCACCATTTGTTAAAGAGGCTGTCTTTTCCCAAGAGTGTTTGTTTTGTTTCGTTTTGTTTTGTTTTTTTCTGTGGGTACCGGGGGTCGAACTCAGGACCTCGCGCACCAGCAGGCGCCCATGCCGCTGAGCGATATCACCGGCTCTTTTTTCATATGTGGGTTCCGGGAGTCGAACTGAGGACCTCGCGCTTGCCAGGCAGGCGCTTATGCCGCTGAGCCATCTCACCGGCCCTGCTTTGGTTTTTTGAGACAGGGTCTTGCTCTGTAGTTGACCCTGGCATTGAACTTACTATGTAGCCCAGGCTGGCCTCAAACTCATGGCGATCCTCCTGCCTCAGCCTCCTAAGTGCTGGGATGACGTGTGTGTGTGCCATCACACCTAGCTTCCAAAGAGCATTTTTATAACAAAAAAATTGGCATCTCCATATTGACTGGAGATGCCACCTCATCACATACTGCGTCCCCGCGTCTCCGGGCCATTGCTGGCCAGCTCCCGTGCCTCCACCTCCCCGCGCCGGCACCGCGTCCCTTTACCTAAGGAGTCTGCTCCTGCTTTCTCGAGCTGGTCCTTCTTCAGCTACTTCCTGCCACTGGTCACTGGGAAGGACTTGAGCTGTTCTCGGTGATCGACAACAAAGTGGATGCCTCCAAATCCACTCACGAGTAATTAATAAATAATAAGTGCGGCCTGTGGTCTCCGTGCAAACCCCGGGACTCGGGTCTTTCGGGGATGAGACGAGGGCAGGCGTGTGAGCCGAGGAGGAGTGCGAGGGAACGGCACGGGGCCGAAGGAGCCCTGGGGACTCCTCCCTCCACACAGAGCCAGCCCAGTTCCCGTTCGCGCTAAAAGTGTCCTCTCAGGGCCGGGGATACAGCTCAGGGGCACCGCGCCTGCCTGGAAAGCGCGAGGTCCTGAGTTCGATTCCCGGTCCCCCTCCACCCTTTCGTGCGCCAGTGCCCTCCACGCTTGCCGCTCACTGAACCCCTCGGGAGGCTCTAAAACTGCGGCAGTCCCCCTCCGGGGGTTCTGACATAACAGGCTGGGGTCTGGCCTGGGCCTGGGACCTTTCTATCCCAGGCTCACAGCCGGGAGACTCTTACGTGGAGCTTCGGTGGAGCATTGTTGCCATTCAGATGCTGCAGGGTCACCTGGAATACACGGATGTGTGTGTAGGGTTTTGTGCAGCTAAAAACCCTGTGTCACGGTGTCTCTAAGCCCTGTGGAGGACAGCGAGCCCTGTCCTGCAGACACTGGGCACAGATAGACCAGCCCATCTCACAGGCACTGAAACAGCCGTGCTCGTCCCTGCAAACAGCCGAGACCGCTGTAATCAAGCAAAGGAATGTGGCCCGTGCCTCCCCTCTGCATGCGAGCGCAGAATCACGCACCGTTCTGTGTTGTGTGGTTTCTCCCCACGGCCTACCGAGCTCTGATGAACTCAAAAGAAAACTTGTTCTTTCTTCTGGAAAAAAAATGGACACATTTATCAACATATAGATAATGGGATGGCTTTTATATTAGAAACCTCAGAGAATAAAACTGGATGGGAGCTAGGGATGTAGCTCAGTGGTGGAGCGCTTGCCTAGCACATGCAAAGCCCTGGGTTTGATCTCTAACACTGCGGAAAAACTTAGGCAGGAATGAGTTGATTTAGGTCTTGAAAGCAGAAGGTGGCATTTCGTTCTCCACTCATGTTCCAAGGGGAGCCAAAAACCAGAAAGAACAAAGTCATGAATAAAAGTTGGCCATCTGATCCAGGCGTGGGGGTGCATACCTGTAATCCCAGCACCCAGGAGGCTGAGGCAGGAGGATCACCATGAGTTCAAGGCCAGTCTGGACTACATAGCAAAACCCTGTCTCACAAAACAAAAACAAACACAAACAAACAAACAAACTTGGGTCTCATTGCAAAAATATTGTATTATGTATATGCAAATATTTCAAAATGGGAAACACCTCTGATTCTAAGCATCCCAGGTAAGGGATATTCAACTTGATAGTGTAATTGCAATATGTTTTGAGTGCATCTCACTGTAAAGGTTTGCGTGGATGGGATATTCAAATGCATATTCAGTTCAGCTAAAGATACACTCATGGAGAATGTCTAAGGACGTTGGAGGCTGTGTCCTGCTTGGGTTACTCCATGTTGCGTAGAGTAGTAGCTTTCAGGCTGTGCTTTACCCTGAGTGACTCCGTGTTATACAACAGCAGAGTGCTCCAATTTGGAGCACAGCTGCTGAGGCAGAATGACATGGTCACGAGTCTGCCCACATAGATAATAGTTCGGACACACCAAATTTTTCAGAAAAAAAACTCCTTGCTGCACAGCACAACCATAAAGCATCCACTGATAAAATAAATCTAGCTGATCAGAACGGCCACCTGTGAACTTAATCAATGAAATCAAGGACACATGGACACAGCTAAGTTGTATCAGAGAAAACAAGGCCCATGAGCTTATCAGACGCACCATGCCGACAGATGTGCCACCTCCTCACCTGGATCATAAACAAGTGTGACCAAAAAATACGGTGATTGTTAAGAATTTTATTATTTATTACAGTAAAAGACACATTGCCATGAATCCTCCTTGAAATCCTCCCCCTCACTGCAAGCCGACTCATCCCATGGTTCTTGCCACTTTCTGAAGCAGTTCTGGAAGTCCTCTTTCCCGAGGGTCTTTAGTTGTGCTGTTGTACCTGCCTCAATGAGGATTCATTTAAAGTGTTTACCTTTCATTGTCATTTTGACTTTGGGGAAGAGCCAGGAGTCTCCCAGTGGGGCCAGATTCAGTGAATAACGTGGCTGAGGACAAACTGTCATGTTTTTATGAACTGCCTTTCTGTTGGGTGGTGCTTGGCATTCATCACACTTCATAGAGTCACCTTGACCTGCCATTTCTTTTTTTTTTTTTTTTTTTTTTAAGAGAAGAAAAAAACAAAACAAATCAAAAGAAGAACAAATTTTCAAAACAACATAATAGGAGGGTAACAATGGTTAATACATTACGTATTACTATCTTTAAGTTAGTTATTCAGGACACCAGACATTAGCATTCAATTGTCCAAACATTATTGGCACAAACCTTACTCTTCAATGAACTAAGTAAAAATGGTAGTGTATCTATCTTAACCATCTTATATATATATATACAATTTTTTTCCCTTTCCCTTCTTTCTTTTCCCTATTCCAGTCTCTCTTTCCTTTTTACCAATTTCTTTTTGATTCACCATATCTATTGTACATTTTGGATCTTATTTACTCTTTCAGTTTCTCATACTAAAGAGATAATACGATGCTTACACATGTGCTTCCGGTTTATTTCACTTATGAGTATTTTCTCGAGTTGCATCCATTTACCTATAAAAGTCTCCAGTTTATCCTTCTTTATGGCTGAATAGTACTCCATTGTATAAAAATACCACATCTTTCTTATCCATTCCTCAGTTGATGGGCATTTGGGTTGTTTCCAAGATCTGGCTATTACAAATTGTGCTGCTATAAACATGGGTGCACGTATATCGCTGTGGTACGATGTTTTTAATTCTTCTGGGAAGATACCCAGAAGGGGAGTAGCTGGGTCAAATGGGACCTCCAACCCTAGCTTTTTGAGGAATCTGCACACTGACTTCCACAGTGGCTGTACCAGTCGACACTCCCACCAACAGTGAAGAAGGGTTCCTTTTTCCCCACAGCCCCTCCAGCATTTGTTATTAGTTGATTTCTTAATAGTAGCCATTCTTTCTGGGGTGAGATGGTATCTCAGTGTTGTTTTAATTTGCATCTCTCGAATGACTAGTGATGTTGCACATTTTTTTGTATATTTGTTTGCCATTAGTATTTCTTCATCTGAGAAATGTGTATTCATCTCAGATGCCCATTTTTGGAGTGGGTCTTTAAATTTGGGAGGTCTGATTTTTTTGAGTTCTTTATATGTTCTCGATAGTAGTCCTTTGTCTGAGGAACAGCTGGCAAACATTTTTTCCCACATTGTGGGTTGTCTCTTCACTCTGTTGGTGGTTTCTCTTGCTGTGCAAAAGCTTTTTAATAAGATGAGATCCCAGTTATTGATTCTTTGGGATAGTTCCCGTGCGGTTGAGTTTTTATTCATAAAGTCTTTGCCTACACCAATGTCTCCAAGGGTTTTACCTATCCTACCTTCCAGCAGATTTAATGTTTCTGTTTTAATATTTAGATCTCTGATCCATTTTGAATTTAGTTTAGTGCATGGTGAAAGATATGGATCTAGTTTTAATCTTCGGCATGTGTAGAGCCAGTTTTTCCAGCACCATTTATTAAAGAGGCTATCTTTCTTCCAGCGAATGTGTTTGGCACCTTTGTCAAAGATAAGGTGGCTTGGCATGTCTGGGGTTGTTTCAGCATCTTCTAATCTGTTCCATTGATCTTCAGTTGACCTGCCATTTCATCGGACCACCTGGTGAATGCACTGGGAACAATAAGCCAGACTCCAGCTTTCGCTCCCAGCTCCACCTCCCTGCATGACACGGCCCCCTCCAACCGCTGGCCATCCAGATTCCAGCTTTGAACCAACCCTAGGGTCCCAGTAGCCCCTAGCGCCTGCTTGGAGAAGCCCTGGCTGGTCTGTGATCTTATCTGGCCACATGTGGTGACCTTTTTACATCTCTATAGACTTCCTTGGTTTTCAGTTCTTCCTCTTAGAATCCTGGAGCCACTACTAACCCTTTCTTAGCCATCCTGTAACCTACACACAGTGTGGAGTGTGGTGTGTGACTTGGGTGTTACAGACATTGGTCATTAAGACTGGCATAAAAGAACCCGTGACTGTCCAGCTCGCTGGCCACCAGTGAATCTTGATTACGTGACTTGATGTGGTTGATGAGGTTGATTACGTGGCTTGTGTCACTCATGGGAAGACACGGTCATGCCTGGTCTGTGTTACTGGCATAGTTCACTTACGACGTGACTTTTACAAGGACAACTGCCCCCAAGAATTGATAGAGCTGTGGGTTCAAATCTGCCTTTATGGAAGTTACTTCATCTCTCTTTGTAAATTCCCCATCTGCACAGTGAGGATTAAATGAAACGATCTCTGTAAAGTGCTGAATACAGACCCTGACGCATGGCAGGAACCCAATAGGTTATAGAAATAAATACTACTATAAAAGATAAATGTGCATTCTTTCAGTAGCAGAAGGCTAAGAAGGAAGCCAGAGTGGGCCGAAGAGGATGTGCTGGGGCAGAAATAGGACGTTCTTCCTCTCTAGTTTCAGTGAGATCCATGATACCCAAGTCCCGCAACCGCCCCCACTGACACTGGGACCCCAGGCAAAGGTTTCTTTTTTTTTTTTTTTTTTGGTGGGTACCAGGGGTCGACCTCAGGACCTCGCGCGCCAACATGCACCAGTGTCGCTGAGCAATATCACCGGCCCCTTTTTCGTATGTGGGTTCCGGGAGTCGAACTCGGGCCTTTGCGCTTGCAAGGCAGGCGCTTACGCCTCTGAGCCATCTCACCGGCCCAGGCAAAGGTTTCTTAACCTGAGTTGGATGCTGTCGTCCCAGGAGCATCATTGCCTAGGAAGAAAATGAAAGAAGGGGCTGGGAATACCATTGTTTTCAGCTTTAAGAGCTGTGGCACTGGGTGGGGGGTGTCAACCTAGAAAAATAATGACAATCATTTTTGCTAGCACTGGTAGTATTTTTTTTTTTATTGGTATGCTTGCAATACGTGCTATTTACACTTGTCTGGGGCAATCGGTACATATACATAGACAACATACTGTGATCCGTGATTCATTCCACATTATAAATGATGAAGAACACGCTCTGGGCAGGCTCACCCTGCCCTTGGGAGGCCTGATTTCTCCCACTTCCTCCACCGCCTCCTGGGGTGAAGGGGCGCCACCTGTCTGTCCTGAAGGCAGCCTCGCCTTCCCCTGCAGATGAAAGACGCCTGCACCGTCTTTTCCCACTCGCTTGTGCACACCTGACTCATCTCTCGCAAATCCCTGTGTGTCAGGGATTGGAGCTCTGCAACCCCTGGGAAAAACCCGTTGCCTGTGTGGTCTCTGAGCGCCTGCTGCTGCCTTCTTCGCAGAAGCTGTCTCGGGACATCTTGTTGGAAACGCTCGGGAGAGAACACTGTTTCTGGCGGCCTCAGAGCCTGATGGAGCAGCACTGGTCATCACGTGTCATTTAGACAGACGCCTAGGGGTTGGGTCCATGGTCTTTTCTAGCGTGAAAATACAGGGCTGAAAACAGCCAAGCATTTAAAAGAGGCTTTTGTTACTCTGACTGTCCCCTCTGTTCCTGTGGGAATCCTGCAGCGTTTGGGTGACGCGTGGTTCTGACACCTCCACCTGAAGACCAGCAAGCCCCAAATGATTCCCCAAACCAACACTGCCTTGCTCATCACCATGAACCTCTCCTGTCACCAGCTTCTCTGTATCGTGTCCCTACTTTCTTTTTTTTTTTTTCGTGGGTAACCGGGGTCGACCTCAGGACCTTGCGCGCCAGCAGGCACCCATGCCACTGAGCGACATCACCGGCCCTTTTTTTGTATGTGGGTTCCGGGAGTTGAACTCGGGCCCTCGCGCTTGCCAGGCAGGCACGTACGCCGCTGAGCCATCTCACCGGCCCTCGTGTCCCTACTTTCTCACCTAAGAGAGAGGTAGAGAAAGAGAGAGAACAAGCTTTAAACCCAACTTATCCTGGCATGTTGGCGCACACCTGAATCCCAGCACTTCGGAGGCTGAGGCAGGAGGATCACTGTGAGTTCAAGGCCAACCTGAACGGCATAGCAAGACTCTGTTTCAAAAACAAACAAACAAAAAAGTTTTAAACCCACCAATTTGCTAATACTAGATGTAGCTTTCTCACCTATAAGATAAAGATAGAATTGTCTACAGCATTCTAACAAATTACTAGAGTACATTAGGGCTGCACTGAGGAAAATGCCCAAGCTGCCTCAGGCGATGGGGCTACGCTGTGAAGAGTCAAGGGAGTGAGTGGACAGCACTGGAACCCGCGTCAGTAGGGGATGAACAGGCAGCATGACTCAATGTCCCCAGGAGAGGCCTCGCTCAGCTCTCGGTGTTTGTCTTCCCGGGATGCAGGACGTCTCCGTCTCTGTGGACAGCACCTCTCCTGCCCACCACGGGACTTGCTGGTTGTGCTCTGGTCCCCTGTCCGCTCCCTGCAGGCTCCTCCTACCTCACGGTCTCTGCTTCTTTCCTTGGTCTTTCTGCTCTGGCTACTCTGTATGTGAGTGACATGCGATCAGAAAGTATGGTGAGTGTTTAAAGTTTTAAAAAGTATTACAGCAAAAGACACATTGCCATTAATCTTCCTCAAAATCCTCCCCCTCACTTCAAAAAACTTATCCCATCATGCTTGCCACATTCTGCAGCAGTTCTGGAAGTCCTCTTTCATGAGGGTCTTTAGTTGTGCTGTCATGGCTGCCTCAGTGTCCTAAATTGATTCAAAACATTTGCCTGTCATGGTCATTTTGACTTTGATGGGAAGAACCAGAAGTTATGCCGCTCCACATCTGGTGAGTAAGTTAGATGAGGATACACGGTGATGTTTTTATGAGCCCACCTTTCTGTTGCATGGCACCCGGCAGCAGCATTCACTGTATTTTTGATCACATCTCAAAAAGACCTTCAGGAAAGAGGGATTCCAGAACTGCTTCAAAAAGTAGCAAAATGATGGCATAAGTGTGTTCAAAGTGAGGGAGAGGATTTTGAGGGGGATTCATGCCAATATATCTTTTACTGTAATAATTATTTTTAATTTAAATATTCAACATGTATGTTGAGTACATCTTATATGTCCCTCACTTTCATTCAAACTGTCCAATCAGAAGCTCATGAATTACTCCCCAGTGCAATCATCCACAGAATTTTCTTAGCTCTTCCTTTTCCCTTGACCCATGAAAATCATTCTTTGAAATGACAATCACACTTGGTACTATGGTTTGAACGTCTACGTCCTCCAAAACTCCTGTTGAAACTTAATTGCTGTTGTAACACTATTAAGAGGTAGAGTGGAGGGGCTGGCTCAGGGTAGGGCACCTCTCAGCATGTCCAAGGCCCTGGGTTCCATCTTTAGGACCAAAAAGAAAAAAAAATTGGGACATTTAGGTGGCGATCAGGCCATGAGGACTGTGCTCTTGTGGGTGGGACTTGTATCACAATGAAGGACGAGGTCGGTCCTTGTTGTCCTCCGCCATGTTACGATTCAGCAAGAAGTGATATCCTGGATGTCACTGCCTACTAATGCGATAGCCACATGGGGCTACTGAGCTCTTGACATGTGGCTTGTTTGAACTGAAATGTGCTGTAAATCTAAGATATGTGAACTTAGCATAAATAGACTTTCATAATGGTTACATGTTGAAATAATATTTTGGACATATTGGGATAAATAAAATATATTATTAAAATTCATCTCAGCTTCTTTCAATGTGGCTAACAGAAAGTTTCTAATTAAGTAGGTGACACACGTTATATTGCCGTTGGACAGCGCTGGTCTAGAAAGTTTGTGAACATAGAATAACAAGCAGGTATCCTTTCCATGGGCCTGAGAGGAGCGTTCTGGAGAAACAGATGGGTGCCAGGCAGTGTCAAAATTTCAGGTGGTCCCTGAATTTCAGGTGGTCAGGAGGATCACAAGTTCAAGGTCAAGGTCAGGCTGTGCTACATCATGAGACTCTGTCTTAAAATAACCTCCCCAAAAACCAACCATTAATGTGGCCCAAGGCTGGACTGGAAAGGGGGCTTTTTGAAGGCAGATAGCAAGTGAGGGAATTAATGCCTGGCTACTGGAAATGACAAAATAATTGAATCCTAGAATTTCAGGGTTAATGAATATCTTATGAATCATCTGATCCAATCAATGATGAAAAGAAAATACCTGGAGTCAGAATTTGAATGCTTGGGTTCTAATCTCCATCCTGTGTTCGATGGGAGGTCTTAGAAAAAAAACACTCCCCTTGTTGTATGTCTAAGGGGGAGATCAAACCTGCTTGACCTTTCTCAGAAGATTAGTTCAATTATTTTAATTTATTTGAAAACCAGCTTAAAATTCCAAAGCACTCTACAAATATAAAACATTAAGTAGATGTCACATCCTATACCATCCTGGCTCAGTCTAGTTCTACAGAGAACGACTGACCATTTTCCAAACGGGTGATAATTTATAGATGTCGAATGATAATTCATAGATACAGATGTTATAGATACAGATGTGCTCCTGTCTACACAGAGAAGAGGGGGTTAAGCCTGAAGCTCACATTTTTCCTCTTCTGTTTTGATTCTTTTTTCTTTCACAATTCCAGCTAGCTGTGGGATGTTTGGATGGGCATCCTGGGACCTGCAAAGTTTAGTTACAGCTGAGCTGAGCGCAGCGGACCCAGAGGAGCTGGAAGACGATGTTTCAGATCAGCCACTCTCTGCCCCACTTGGCCCCTTCCCAACTTGGTTCTTCAGAGACCAAGCAGGGCAACACTGTTCCCTGTGGTCACCAGCCTGTCGTGTCCTGTGTCCCGTGGACCATTTCCCTGTCTGTTATGAATACATGGTCAGGGCTGTCAGGGGCCAGGAGGAGCCAGGGAACAATCCAAGGCCCTGTGACCCCTGAGCTGGCTCAGGAACACTGCTGACTTTGGGTCACATTGGGAGGTGATGGCTGATGGCTGTGATTCCTGAGACCTCCTCTCCGCCTTGCTTGTCCTCGGCTGGGCCCTGGGGAGGCCAGCATTTGCCAGGAGCTCTCTGTGCACCGCAGGATCTGAGCCCAGAGTCTGTCCCTTCTACCCTCGATGTGACCCTGAGAGTACAGACAGTGCTAAGGGGGCCAGTGACTGTCCCAACATCCTAGTCACCAAGGGTGCGGGATCCTGGAAAAGGTCCTTGCAGTTCTTACAAACCCCAGGGAAGCCCCACACGGTACCCACCAGTGGGGTCAGATATAGCCCACTTGTGGAGAACATCCAGGGGAATTACAAACAGCATTTCCCTCTGGCCACTAAATTAAATTAATTTGGGCCGGTGAGATGGCTCAGCGGCGTACACGCTTGCCTGGCAAGCGCGGGGGCCCGAGTTTGACTCCCGGAACCCACATACGAAGAAAGAGCTGGTGACATCGCTCAGCGGCACAGGCACCTGCTGGCGCGCGAGGTCCTGAGGTCAACCCCCGGTACCCACACACACACACAAAAAAAAACAATTAGACCCCACCCCAGAATAAAAGGCCAATCAAAAAATGAGCAAGTAAAACGAACAGACACTTCTCAGAAAAAGTACAAATGACCAATAAACACATGAAGAAGTGGTCCATATCTCTGGTCATTAGAGCAATGCAAATTAAAACAATACTGAGATTTCATTTTACCCCAGAAAGAATGGCCATCATCAAGAAATCAGATGATAACAAATGCTGGTGAGGCTGTAGGGAAAAAGGAACCCTTCTACACTGTTGGTGGGAATTTAAGCTAGTACAACCACTATGGAAATTAGCATGAAGATTCCTCAAAAACTAAAAGTAGAAACTCCATTTCACATGGCTATTCCCCTTCTAGGTATCTTCCCGAAAGAGTTAAAGACAACACATTACAGTGATTCATGCTTACCCAGTTTATAGCAGCACAATTCATAATAGCTGAATCTTGGAAGCAGCCTATATGTCCATCATATAGATGGGTGGATAAAGAAAATGCGGTATTTACACACCATGGGGTACTACTCTGCCATAAGCTTGAGTCATTTGCAGAAAAAAGGATGCAATTTGAGAGCATAATGTTAAGTGAAATAAATCAGATACACAAGTTTCAATATCACATGGTTTCTTTTATGTGAGAAACTAATGTATAAAGGAAGAGTAAAGTAAAAGATAGATCTTAGGAAATAAGGAGACAGATCTTTCTCGAATGGGAAGGGGACCAAGAGCTGGAAGGAAAGGGGAATGGGGAGGGAAAGGGGTGAAAAGGGATGGAGATGTGCTCAGTACGTGTAGTAACTCCACACCAGGGATGGAAACATTAGGCACTGCAAAAAATAAAATAAAAAGCCAGAGGAAACCCTGGCTCCTGCTTCCTCGCTGTGCCCCGCATGTAACCGGGCTGAGGAAGGGTCACCAGAGCTTTGCACACGCAACCCTGGTCTCGCACCCCGGCCTCTGTTGCAGGGGTGTGGTGTCGCCCGGTTCGTGGCTCCTCTGTCCAGCCTCTCCGCGCGCTCTCCCCCAGCGCTCAGTTTGCTCACGTTACTAAGAAGAGCAAGAGAGATCCTTGGGGGTCCAGGTCTCCCAGAAATTGGGACTGCAGGAGGCAGGGCCAGGGCCAAGCAGGGTCGTGACAAAGAGCAAGGAGAGCTGGGTGCAGCTGGCACACACCTTGTCGGTGCAGCTGTGGGTGGAGGGAGGTGAGGCCTCAGAACGTGAGGCGGCACTTGGGGTGTCAGATCCGCTCCACTCCTGAAACCTCCACCCCAGGAATCTCACAGGCTCTCTTGGCAGTCTTCTCTTCAGTCCTCTGGAGCAACTTTTCCACATTTTCTCTGTGTCCTAATTCCGTGTCAGTTTTACTCTCTGCACATGACATGATCTCTTATTTCACAGGGGAACTAGAACCCCGAGAGAATTTTCTCAGTTTGCTCCCATTCACTCGGTATGTCGAACTATGGAACTCTCTGATTTCTCCTTCCTTTTCCTCCTGCTAGAATTCAGACTAACCTATTTTGAAATATGGTTGGATGGCCCAGAGGTGGGCGCTGGGCCAAGGGTAGGTTAAGTGGAGTTCTTCCCTGCTTTGTTTGTTTTTCAGTCCATGTACTACGCAGCTGTCCTGTAATTGTTGGTCCAGTCTGCACACTGGTAATCCTAGTACTCTGGGAGGCTGAGGCAGGAGGATGTAAAATTCAAGCCCTGCCTTAGCAAGACCCTGTCTCAAAATAAAAAATATAAAAGCACTGGGGATATAGCTCTGTGTGAAGTCCCTGGATTCAATCACCAATCCAGGGGAAGAAAAAGCTGCTTGGAACATTCTTGTACTAGTCTTTTGGGAGACATTTGTTTTCAATTCCCTTAGGTGAATGCCTAGGAATGGAATTCATGGGTCATAGGGTAAATGTATGTTTAACTTTATAGGAAACTCCTTAATAGTTCTTCAAAGTAATTATACCATTTTAAATTCCCACCAGCAATGTATATGAGCTCTGGCTCTAGATTCTCACCAACACTCTATACAACTACTCTTTGCTCTTAGCCTTTTTAAAGAGTGTGAAATAGTATGTCGGTGTGGCTTTAATTTGCATTTCCCCAATGTCTAATGGTGTTTAGCAATTTTTTATGTGGTCTTTATTGGCCATTTCTTTTCTGAAATGTTGGTCAAATATGTGACACGGGGAGCATGTGTGCCTATAATCCAAGCTAGGAGGCTGAAGCAGGGAGATCTCTTGAGCCTAGGCATTTGAAGCCAGACTGGGCAACATAATCCTTTCTCAAAAAAGAAAAGAGAAAAATTGGCATCTGAAGATTAATGATGCGATCGTGAAAGGGGTTTCTTCAGCAGTATATGGTAGTTTACTTTTCCCACAGTAGGCTGAATGGGATTCTAATGAGGTGTTGTAAGGGGCTTCCCTCTGCTTCCCATCAGCGATGGGCACCAAAGTGCTTCGGCCCTGCCTTCCGGGGCTGCCCCTTCACCCCGAGCCGCAGATGCTGACCCCACCCACACTTCTCTCAAGGCCACAGTGAGCCCTCGCCTCTTACTGCCTGGCCTAGAAATCAACTCAATTATTTTCCTGAACTGGCAGATAAGTAACCACACAAGTGAATAAATCAACAAGAATCCAAGCCCTGAAGACCCCGGGGGCAACGCACTATGATAATAACCGGTGTGTGTGGGAAGCACGGCGGTTGATGACATGTTCTCCTAGGTAATTTATGTTTATTTTCAAAACAAAGTCGTGGGGCATTATTATCAGCACCACTTTACAGAGGAGGAAAATGACGGCTCGGCGAGGTTACGGGAGCTGTACCTGCTTGTCCTCCGTGGCCCTTCTTCCTGAGACGGGAGGCCAGGGCTGGGACTCACAGGTGACACCGCAGTGGGGACATCCAGTTTCTGCCATCACAGACTCGTGTGTGGGGATGGAGAGGAACTGGGGACACTGGACGCTCTACCTGCAAGGGTGCGGTCCCTGACCAGCTCGGGACCCAGGGCAGCCCACTCTGTGTGGGACCTGAGGAGCCCTTCGTGGACCCCCACCAAAATCTGCTTTCTTGGGCACAAGTCCGTGGCTTCCCTTATCCTTCATCTCTTCCTAGTTAGGGTGGTCCTTCTTCTTTTTTTTGAGTGGGGGGTGGTTTTGGATTTTTGAGACAGGGTCTCACTATGTAGTCCAGGCTGAATTTGAACTCACTGTGTTGCCCAGACTGTCCTCTAACCTGCAGCGATCCTCCTGCCTCAGCCTCCTGAGCGCTGGGATTAGAGGTGTGTGGCACTTCTGGCTACTCTTGGCACTGCAAAATTAAGAACTTCTTTGGGCGGTTCCCCTACTGGCCCCTACTGAGGCAGCCTGGCTGGGAAACCTGTAGCTATAGCTGAGGACGTTTCAATGATGGAGCAATCACCGTCTCCTCTCACACTGTCCTTGTCAATAGGAAAACAACTGGCAACCAGGTCTTTCATTTAAATTCTGGACCTGCCTGTGATGAAGGACTTCTCCTGTTTGCTAATTGCAATATAGAGGAGAAAATGCACGTTGAAAGCCACCCTAAGGCACAGGATTGCTGGGTGGCCATACATTCCTGTAATTCCAGCTACTTGGGAGGCTGAAGCAGGAGGATGGCAAATTCAAGGCCAGCCTGGGCAACTTAGCAAGACCCTGTCTTAAAATTTCAAAAAGTATGAGGCAGGAAGATCGCTGTGAGTTCTAAGCCAGCCTGGGGTATGTGGTGAGTTCAAGACCAGCTTGAACTACATAGTGAGACCCTGTTTCAAAACTTTTTTTAAAGTAAAAAATATACAGGGGCAGTTGTACTTGCTGGTAATCCCAGCACTCTGGGAGGCAGAGGCAGGAAGATTGCCTAATTCAAGCCCAGCCTGGACGATTTAGTGACTTAGTGAGACTCTGTCTCAAAATAAAAAACAAAAAAGTGCTGGGAGTATAGCTCAGTGCTAACACCCTGGGTTCAATCCCCAGTACCACAACAATGAACAAACAAACAAAAAACACATAACTTTTTAAAAGCACAGGATGACTTACTCGGCATTTATGATTTTGATAAGGATTGACATGCAGTTTAAATTTCCTTGAAAAACTGTAACCTAAAGCCAGGCGTGGTAGCTCATGTCTGCCTTCCCTGCACTCCAGAGGCTGAGGCAGGAGGATTGCTGCAAGTTTGAGGCCAGCTTGGCTGCCTAGAAAGACCTGTCTCCATACAAACAAACAAAACAAAACAAAAACTGTAGCCTGGATGGAATTGGAATTTGTGTTTCAGCCTCTCTTTCTCGGCCTTGATACTCAGACAGCCCTCTTCTGAAGGTTGGGGGGGCTTGGCTCACCAACCCCAGTAGATGTTGGAGCTGGAGGAGATCTCTTAGGTCATCTGCTCTTGCCCAGGTTTGTTGCCTGGACCCAGGGAAATGATGCCGAGACCTGTCCCTCACTGCTAAGACAGACGCAGAGCTCAGGCTGCAGACCTGGCCCCTGGCCCTACACGCCAGCGCTGTTCGCACCACGCCTGCTTTTATGAGACCACCCGAGCTGCTGAGCCTGTGAAACTGCACACAGCTGGCTCGGAGTCAACGGCTGAGGACATTCCGGTGTCAGGGTGACTGGAGTCCTTGCCACTACAGTAGGAACCCCAAAGTCATCTTGAGCCTTGCAGAGGCTTCTGGGAATGGCTGTGCTAAAGATGCTTACAGGGGCAGCAACTGGATGGAAGGGACAGGGGACCGGGCATGAAGTTTTGTTTGTATTTATTGATTGATTGACTGATTGATTGATTTTTTTTGAAACAGGATCTCACTGTCTAGTTCAGGCTGACTTTGAATTCACTATGTAGTCCAAGCTGGCCTTGAACTCTGGGTAATCCTCCTGCCTCAGCCTCCCAAGTACTGAGATTACAGGCATGTGCCACCACACTCAGCTGATTTTGGGAAGCCTGGGGATAGATAGAGATGGCCTCCCAGCAATGTCAGTACAACTGATAGGCATAGTCATGCTTGGCATCCCTGCAAAGAGATGGGGAATCATTCAGTGAGTTTATTTTAAATTTAAATCAAGAAATTTCTCAGATTCTTGTAGGACAGAGCTAACTTTATGGGGCTGAGGAGTTGAGAGTGAGGCTTTGCAACAAACCTAGGCGGTGTCCTTTACTGGTGATCTACCGAGCCTGCTGCACAAGTTCAGTGTATCTTAGCCACATTATCGTTATTGATGGAGAAAACAGAAAATGACAAAAAGGCACTATGGATTTACTTTACTCGCCGTTCATCTGTATTTTGCAGTAAATCGCGTTGCAAGTCATTGGCTCAGAGCGCTGGATAGAAGAGCATTGATTATGGAGGTGCGCAGACCCAGTTTCAAACCTGGCTCTGCCCCGTGCTGACTGAGCTGTCCTTGACAGGTCGTGGGACTTATGAGTCTCAGTTTCCTCAAATCTAAAACAGCAACACCTCATTCACGGGGCTACTGGAGAACCAGGTGATATAATGTCCACAGGAAACTGGCATTTGAAGGGTGTCACATTTTCATTTGTTTTCTCACTGAGTAAACAGAATAATTGACATATTTGGAAACAATTATTTAAGTTGCAAAAGGTCTGGACTTTAAGGTCCTCATATGTAGAAGGGCTCAGAGCCCCACTTCTGAAAGCAGGGAGGGAAATAAAATACGCTCTGTGTTCAACAGGGCTTTAAGTGCTTTATTAACACCTAACTTCTCCAGGAACACCAGGGGAGAGTGCCAGCCTCCATGCACTCTCTTTTAACTTTTAATTCTTTCCCTATTCCTCCTTCCTCCTTTCTGGAACTTTCTCACTGCACTTAAGCCTAGACCATCCCTGCCCTGCCTCCCTAAATGCTAAGCTCGAAGCCACTCAAAGGCAGCCTGTGCTGCCAGCAGGAAGGCACATGAGACAGACATGAGTGCTCTGAGACAAGACGAAGACCTGCTTCTGGTGGGCATGTTCTCCTAGGAGCTGCAGCCCTTCCTGGAGCCGGAAAGTCGTTTGACTTGGTGCCTTGGACTTCCAGTCTCCAGGCAGATGTAGGAGGGATTATGTGCAGACTTAGAAACATATCACACTTTTGGAAGGATGCTGGCCAGACTTCTTCCTCTCTGGGAAATGTGCTTTTCCTACTTCAAGAATGTCCTTCTCACTGGGTGTGGTGGCGCAAGCCTATAATCCCACCACTCAGAAGGCTGAGGCAGGAGGATCACCTCAAGTTCAAAGCCAGCCTGGGCTACATAATGAGGTCCAGGCCAGCCTGGACTACATAGTGAGACTCTGCCTCAAAAAACCAAAAAAAAAAAAAAAAAAAAAATAAAAGTCCTAATTTCCTCTTTCTGGGGTTGCACAAGGTGTTTCATCTCTTTGTTTGGGCACGAGCAAGAAGAAACCTGTCTATCTCTGAAGAAATTTCATCCCTGGCCAAACCCTCTTTTCCCACCTGCTCAGAAAGTCTGGACAGGGCTGGTGACATAGCTCAGGGGCATAAGTGCCTGCCTGGCAAGCGTGAGGTCCTGAGTTCGACCCCCGGTACTCACATAAAAAAAAAAAAAAAGAGTCTGGACAACGACCACCCTTGTGGCTACTCCCCGGCTTTGTATTGCTCTTCCAGAGCAGGGACCTGGTCTGTGTCAGGAGCAAGGAGAAAGGCACCAAGTTCATCCATGGAGGTCACACGACATGATAGAATAAGATCATGTGACATGTAGTTTGGGGATCCCATGACATTGGAGTGGGGAACTCCGCATTTCAGGCAAACCACCAACCCAGGAATAAGAGCTGCCTGTATTTCCTGTTAATTTATCTTTTTAAGGGTAATCTTAGTGTTACTGGATGGAGAGTCTCTTCCGGCTTTTTTCCAGGCTTTTGGGGTCCCCAACAGAGAATTGGACAAGACACACAGAAAAGGGAATAAAAGTACACATTTACTGAAGGCAGAAGAGAAGCACGCACTGCAGAGTGACAGTCGACTCATGAACAAGTGCACAGCGTCCCCTAGGATAAGGGAAAGGGCTCTTTTGCCTCCAAAATTCCTCATGTATCTTTCTTTTATGTAAGTGAAGCATGGGGCAGTCCAGCTATCAAACGCTCACTTGACACCAAGCCATACATAACCATCCGATCAAAAAACTCATTTGGCTTCTTGCTACATGTAAATGAAGGATCAGAAATAGTTTCTTTTGATTGGCTGTGCCCACATGCAAATGAAGGATTGAAATGAGCATCTTTTTACTGGTCCAGTGAACAGCACCAGATTTAAAGGAAGGACCAAAGTAGCTAGTGTCTGATTGGTCCAAACTGGCACGCCTCTGATTGGCTCTGTGTACAGTGATGATGGTTCACTGTGTTGGGAGTGACCCTCACCCTGTTGCCCCGTCTTATTAGCACAACTTTAGGTATCCAGAAACAACCCACCAAATAGATGCCTCCAGTGCAACCTGGGGGTCATTAGACTAATTAATTACTTGTGGGTAATAAACACGTCGAGTTCCTTTCATTAAAGGGGCCACCTAAATGCAAAGTATTATTATAATCAGGTCTAATGAGGTCAGTGGTTTTAAAGAGAGGGCTTTAAACCATATATAAAGCTCCCTCACAGACCTTCCGTACAGCAGGAGGGTGAGAGCAGGCAGGTGAGTCTCTGCCGTGTGCAGCCGCCTCCTCGCAGGCTGCTCAGCCCGAGGAGGGGCGCAGCGACCCGGTGACTAATGGATTCTCCAACTGTCGCTCCTGTCACAGGACAAAGACCACCACACTGTAAATCTCTTTTTCTCCGCATCTTGACCCACAGCTTGAGCTACAGAAGACCTTCTCAAAGGCAGCGGGGACGTTTTCTCTGGGAGAGTGCAAACAGGTGAATGCTGGCTTTCTCGTGTTGTGTAAGCCTTATGAGCTGCCTTCTCAATGAAACCGAGAACAGGGCACAGCAAACCTCTCTGAAGTGTGTGTGGGTAACATGAGATATGGATGGGGGGCCGGTGAGATGGCTCAGCGGCACGGGCGCCTGCTGGCGCGCGAGGTCCTGAGGTCGACCCCCGGTACCCACAAAAAAAAAAAAAAAAAAGATATGGATGGGCCGGGTTGGGATGAACTGGGGTGAAATGGGTTGGGAGTTTACACTTTGAACTGGAAGATGGGTAAGCAACATTCGGAAACCAAGTTTTGAAATTAACGAGTTTCTATTTAAAATCAGAGCAGGTCCTGTAGGATAAGATTCACCACCATGTTGCCCTCTGTCGTGCTTGTGGGACTTACTGCTCTCATCGGTGAGTCATTGATGGCTTTTGTCACTGATCACAGCGTGTCAAAAAAGTAAAGCAATGATTCCATGCAATGGAAGAGTGGGCTTTTCTGACCTGCTGGGCCATGAACCAGCTGCTTATTTCTATAAATAAGAGTGTATTCCGCTCACCAAGCAGGTGGCGATATGAGTGGAAATTTAAAATAATAGCAATTGATCTCCGTACCTCCTGTCTGACAGTGCATCCGCTGAGTTCTGAACCTTTGTCCTGTACGAGGGTTGGCAGAAGATCTTCCTATGTGGTTCAGCACTCTCTTTTTTTTTTTTTTTTTTTTTTTTTTGTGGGTACCGGGGGGTCGACCTCAGGACCTCGCACGCCAGCAGGCGCCCGTGCCACTGAGCGATATCACCGGCCCCTTTTTCGTATGTGGGTTCCGGGAGTCGAACTCGGGCCCTCGCGCTTGCCGGGCAGGCGCTTAAGCCACTGAGCCATCTCACCGGCCCAGCACTCTCTTTTTAAACCACTGACCCAAGAGATCTGCAGACCAGTGTCTTGGGAGGCAAGACTATGAAGAGAAAAACCATCAGTGCCAGGCAGTACGTAAGAGCCAAATGGATATATAGAGGAAAAAAATCCACTAGATTTGGGGGATCCTGCTAAGAGGTCCACCCTGGAATGGCTCTCTGGGGAGGATGTAGAGCTGAAGAATGCTCAGTGACTTACTGTGACAAGGGAAGAGCCTGCTGGATGAGAGCAAAGACATCAGAAAAGGACACAGAGGCAGAAACACACAAAAAGCCTTTGGGACAGAGTGAGCAGGTCAGTGTGACCAGAACAGGAAGCTGTGTCTCTAAGGGGAGTGCTGGATGGGCATGGTGGTGTATACCTGTAATCCCAGCACTCAGGAGGCTGAGGCAGGAAGATCACCACGACTTGGAGGCCAGCCTAGGCCACATAGTGAGTTCAAGGCCAGCCTGAACTGTGTAGGAAGATCCTGTTTAAAAAAAAAAAAAAAAAGATGGTGGTGTTGGTGGCTGCAGGCTGGAAACATAAGTTGGTAAAATGATAAGAGACCGTGAAAAAGAAAAGATCAAACCTTCAGCTTAAGAAAAACAAAAAAGCTATTGTAAGCAAGGTCAAGCTGTCCTATTTACGCAGTGATGACTGAGAAGATGTTTCTAAAAGGTTCAATTCTAAATTCAGAAAAGAGAGGCTACCCAAAAGCAGTAATTTCCAGTTACTATGATCAAAAGTAGGGCAAGATATTTCACATTTTTATTCATTTCTAATTGCCAGGTGGTAGCAGTTAGATGGATAGTGAATTAATTATGAGTCTCTGGACCAGCTGTGTACTCCTGAAGGTGGCTGTAACTGTAAAAGGGCTTCTCATGTTAAGCACAGTGTAAATACCAGGAAGTCATTGTTAACACTGTATTGTTTTATTTGCTTTTGTTTTTGCAGTGCTGGGATCAAATCCAGGCTCTTGCCATGCTAGGCAAGTGCTCCACCACTGAGGCACACCCTCAGCCTTATACTGAATTATTTGGGAACTAAGGACGATTTAGGGACAAATGTTCACATACAACTTATGCAGTTGTTCCCCCCAATATTTTTGATACATGAGTGGTCGAATTCCTGGAAGCAGAACCTGCAGAGAAGCAGGGCCAAATGTGCTTCCTACCCACAGTGTGGGCCCACGGGGAGGCTGCCTGTGTGATGGTTTCTAATCCATGGATCTCGTGGAAACCCATACTCCTTAGAGAACATCGAGGCTTTGCGGGTATCTGCTACTTTTATTATCTACGCAGACTTTCTCAGCATCCCCAGTTTACCCGATAGTTTCATTGTTTAACTTTCTGGTCCATTCACAATTCCATTTTTTGCGTGATTGTGGATGGCAAGAACAGGTTGGGCCTGCATTTTTATTTGTTTTGATGAGTTTTGCTTTTTTAAAAAAAAAGCTACATACTTCTAAATCTTTAGTTTTTAATCTTTAGAGTTGTTTTGTTTTCTTTCTAAAATAAATATTACAGGGAAGAATTCCATTTGGGTTCCCCCCCCAAGTTTTGGATTTTAAAAGATTAAAAAATAATTTTTATTAGCACATGTTTGTAGTATGTAATGATTACATTCATCATGGGGAGTGGGTACACGTACCTAACACATCTTAATTATTTTTACATCCATTTGTTATTTGCCTAATTCTAAAATATGCAGTTTCTTTATACTGTTAAACTAATCAGAACTATGACTATGGTAGGTGGGTCAAATCTATTAAAATACAGTTTATGTCACTAAGTAAGAAAATCTTTCATCCTTTCTTTCTTTTCTTTTCTTTCTTTCTGTCTTCTTTCTTTCTTTGTGGTACTGGGGTACAGGGACTTGATCTCATGCTGGGCAAGTGCTCTACCATTGAGCTGCACTCCCAGTCCTGGTAATATTTTTCACATCCAACATTTTAACAAAGTTAGTTTCTTGTAATAAATGTAGGAGCCAGGTATGATGGTGTGTGCCTGTCATTCCCGCCCTTGGGAGGCTGAGGCAGGAGGAGCCATCGTCGCAGGTTCAAGGCCAGCCTGGGTTCCATAGTCAGTTCAAGGCCAGTGAAACCCTGTCTCAAAAAACAAAACAAAACAAAACAAAAACTGCAGCAAATATATCTGAGACCTATATGAACTGATTTCTATAACGCTTTGCATGGTGCTTTAGAATTAAGAGCTGTATTTAAAACACAGCACAACAAAAAGAGTTTGGAGAGGATGGGCAGGATGCACTCCTTTGATGGAAGAGCCGAGAGTGGTAAAAGGGGACTCGAGAAGGATCACGTCTGTGGCCTCAGCCTTTGTGGTTTTTCTTTGTTTGTAGTTTTTTTTTTTTTTTTTTTTTTTTTTTTTTTTTTTTTTTTTTTTTGTGGGTACCAGGGGGACGACCTCAGGACCTCGCGCGCCAACAGGCACCCGTGCCACTGAGCGATATCACCGGCCCCTTTTTTGTATGTGGGTTCCGGGAGTCGAACTCGGGCCCTCGCGCTTGCAAGGCAGGCGCTTACGCCGCTGAGCCATCTCACCGGCTGTTTGTAGTTTTTAATACCAGCTCAAGCAATATTTTCTCACAGGCTTCATGCAAATTAATCCTTCTGCCTCCCAGGCACGAGCAGGGGCTCCTACCCTTTCCCTCACGCCCTGCGGCCTCACCTGCACCCCCGCCTGTACCATGGCTGCTACGGGGACATCATGACCATGGAGACCTCCGGGGTGCGCTGTGACATCACCAACCTGCTCAGCTGCGGTGAGTGGAAAACAGATTAAATGTTCAGACTCCACCTTCCATCAACATCTTTCTTAGGAAGTAACTTAATTATGAAAGAGATTATCATCATAATAATGATATGAAAAAAATAGAATTCAGCTGGGCAGGTTGGTGCATGTCTGTAACCCCAGCACCTTGGGAAGCTGAGGCAGGAGGATTGCAAGTTGGAGCCCAACCTGGGAAACTCAGCAATTTAGCAAGACACTGACTCAAAAAATAAAAACTAACAAAGGGGCTGGGGATGTAGCTCAGTGGTTTGTTATCAGGCCTTGGGCTGCTGGAGTGTCCTAGAGATTTCTAGGTTCTTTCTGTTCCGAATAAGAAACGGAATGAAAGAAGCATAAAGGGTGGCAAAGTTTCACATTTATTAAAGGTGGGAAAAAATCAGGCTCTGCAGGGCAAGTTTGGGCCAAGTAAAAGCAGGAAAAAAAGGGGGGTGGAATATACCCTACCACAGAGGGTGGGCTATCATGAAGAGACAGGATGGCGAAGGCTTAATGGCCATATATTCCCCACCCAAGTGTCGCGTCCAGGTCATTCTATCTAAAACTTGCTCGAGTCTGAGTGCGGGCTTTAGAATTGTTCTGCGCAGCGTCCTGGGATTACTAGGTCATGCCTACTTTCTCAATTAGTTTCAGCCACAGCCTCCCTTCCTGCCTCAGATTCAATCCCCAGTACAAAAAAAAAAAAAAAAAAAAAAAAAAAAAGCATCCTGTTCAACCTAACAAATCATTTCCTTCCATTTCCCCCCATCCTTTTGGTTTGGATATTTGAGACAAGGTCTCACTATGTAGTTCAGGCTGGCCTTGAACTCACTAGGTAACCCAGGCTGGCCTTGAACTCACAGTGATCCTCCTGCCTCAGCCTCCCGGGTGCTGGGATTATAGGCATGCACCACCACGCCCAGCGAATGTCTTAGGCAGGCCTCCGTGCCTTGTACTTCTGCTCCTTGGTGACCCTGGCCTGAACGCTTCTTCCTGATGTTACCCCATAGGAGTGGGTCAGAGCTGGAAGTGCTCCCAGTGACAGAGCTACGAGGTCACACGCCTCTCCAGACAGATCCGAGCGCTGAGGCTCGGCAGGAAGGACAGGCCTCCCTGGCACAGAGCTAGGTGCTGGCAGAGCAAGGTGACAACTCGGATTGGTGGCCCTGGCCTAGAGCTGTCCCAAAGCACAAAGAGGAAATAGAAACAGAGCGGAAATGGCACCTACCAGGAGCCGGGGACCTGTCTGGTCTCTACATCAGGGCTGAGAAGGGCTTCTCAGGATGGTTGTCCAGGCTGTGGGCACCAGTCAGGGGCTGTGGCTAATTTAGTAAATATTTTTTATAAAAGGGCCCTCAGAGCTGGGTGTGGTGGCACATGCCATAATCTCAGTGGTTGGGAGGCTGAGGCAGGAAGATCACCATGAGTTCAAGGCCAGCCTGGACTACATGTAGTGAGACTCTGTCTCAAAAATCAGAAATCCAAAAAAGAAAGAAAGAAAAGAAAAGAAAAAGGGCCCTCTTCCTGAATGGGGGAAGCAGCCTTTTCTCTGTCGCCTTAGGGATCCGTGGATCCGAAATGTTTGCCGACATGGATCTGAACTCCATAAGGCCCTACCAGACTCTGATCAAAGAAGTGGGGCAAAGGTACTGCGTGGACCCTGCACTCATCGCGGCTATCATCTCCAGAGAGAGCCACGGGGGCACCGTCCTGCAGCGTGGCTGGGACCACAGGGGACTGAAGTTTGGCCTGATGCAGGTACTTGGGCTTCATCCTCCCTTCCAGAAGCTCAGCCCCAGCTAGGGACCCAGCTGCAGAGCTGCCAGCCCCTGGGTACAGGGCCTTTGCCATCATCCATCTTGGGATTTCTGTGACACGTCTGATGCTCATGAAAGGGTTATCAGTTTCTCTATCTCTTCTAAAATATTTTAGATAGCCAGGCAAGGTGGCTACACCTGTCATCCCAGCACTCTGGGAGGCTGAGGCAAGAGGATTGCCAAGTTTGAGCCCAGTCTGGATCATTTAGGGACTTAGTGAGACCCTGTCTAAAAATAAAAAATAAAAACCAGGCTTGGGATGTAGCTCATGCAAAGGCCCTGGATTGAATCCTCAATACAAAAAAAAAAAAAAAAAAAGAGTGCTTTGTAGGAACCATAACTACAGTTCTGTAATAAGTAATATGCAATATACTTCAACTGAGAGAACTGTATAGAAAGCAATATTATTACAAGTGTTTCTTGGGGTTCCCGAAGTAGTAAATTTCATCTATGTAAATTGAAACAGTGTAATCAGGCTCTACTTAGACCGATTTTTTTCTTTGGATAAACTGAAGAAAGGATCCAAATTACCTGGATATTTATTTCCAGGATCTATTTTATATTGTGTCTAGAAGCCCAGACTTCAGACTTCTGAGTTAGAAACCAATTTTTATTTGAATTATTTGGAATTTTTTTTTTTTTTTTTTTTACTCCAGATGTCTAGATGTTGGTTGCTAATTGTTTCAAAATCACTTTTGCTCCTCTGGCTTGTCCTGGCCCTCCTCCTTTTCTTGAATATCAGCATGCTTAGCTAAAACTATGCATGTCTGCTTCTCCCAAGCCTTCCTTTCTCTCTTCGCTGTGGATTTTTGGGAGACAAAGGAAAGGCGCTGAGGGCAGCGTCTGTGAGCTCCACCCTGGGAGGAGAAATTCCGAACAGCAGAAAGATGTGTTGCCTTGTTCAGATGCTGATGTTATTCTCTGCATTTTCCAGCTGGATAAAAGTATTCACCCAACCGGTGCCTGGGACAGCAAAGAACACCTTTCGCAGGGTGCGGGGATTCTAGCAGAAAACATTAAGGTGATCCGGAGAAAATTCCCCATGTGGAGCGTGGATCAACACCTCAAAGGTAGGCCGTGTATTTGGTGCTTTGTTAAATGAGCAGTGAAGGAGATGAGGAGGCATCAGATGTGCTCGGAGCCTCCCTGGGCTCGTCCTGCCCAGCATCGGGGCTGAGGAGCAGGAGCAGCGTTACTCTGAGTGGTTCATCTTTGCCAGCCTCCTTACCTTCCTGCAGGGTGTTGGGCTCCCATCGCATCTTCCGTCCGTTATTCAGCCATTGATCGATGCCTTGAGAATTAATGCAATAATCTAAGAGGAGGTTTCCCTTCTTCTTATAGGTTTTCCAAGATGCAAGAAGATGCTAACCATTTCCCAAAGTGTTTGCATAAGATTTCACCCTATGAGCGTTCTCAGGGCTTTGGGTGCTCCGAAAAGTCCAAATGAGAATCTCAACTTGGCAGAACGCAGGCCCCCTCCAGCCCAGCATCTCCAGATGGGAGGAACTCGCTAGCTTCCCACTCTGTTTGCCATTTTTCTGCATTTCTGTGTCTCTGGTGACACCATTAATGTAATGGCAGCCAGAAAACCAGATTGCTTTCCTAGGCTCACTAGCTGAGCCTCTCCACCCCAACCACACCAGCTCCTTCCCTGGCCTCCTGTAGACCCGCAATATGCAGGTATCTTCTCTCTTTCCCATTTCCCAGTCTGCACTCAGAACATTTTCCTCCTTTAATTCTATTTTTTTCCCATCCCCTTTCCCTCTCCTCCCTCCATCTCTTGTTCTCCCATCCATTTGCAAAAGATCTCCCTACTTCCTATTTATCTGTCTTCTGTTTGTGAGTGGGGCTCCTCTTTCTGTATTTTATTTTTTAAAAGCGCACATTGAATGAATGAATGAATGAATGAGTGAGTGAATGAATGAATACATGAGTGATTTCTTGAATAAATGAGATAATGTTACCATCTCAGACTGCAGATTTGCTGCACATCTGGTTCTGCCAGCTCTTGACTACATAAAAAGCAAAAGTGACTCTTGAAGCAGGAAAAACAAAAGAGTTAAAAGGAGAGAGGAAAAAAAAAAAAAAACCCAAATCAGAAGGCTAGTGATCCTCAGGGTAGCATATCCTTTCAGGAAGGGAGGCGGAGGAGGACGTCTGAGCTGGAATATTTGCATCTCATTTCTACCGACAGTTCACATTGAAGTCTAAACCCCTGTGCTTCATTCCAGGTGGTCTCTCTGCCTTTAAGTCAGGAACCGAAGCCATTGCCGCCGTGCAAGATATTGACTCTGACTACGTTAGTGATGTGATTGCCCGAGCTCGATTCTATAGAACCCATGGCTTCTAGGCAAAGCCACACTGGAGGTTATTCGGATGGTTTCTCAGTGAGAGTTTGCTACGAATGTGTTGTACCCAACACTGGTAAAGACAGGATGGAAATTGTGAAAGAAAATTCATGAGAGAAAATGAATTAGAGAAAATGCATTAGAGAAAAAGAAGAATATAAGAGGTGGTGGGGCTGTAGCTTAGTGGGATGCTTGCCTAGCATGTGCAAGGCCCCAGATTTGATCCCTAGCACCACATAAAGAAAGAAGGAAAGAAAGGAAGAAAGAAAGAAAGAAAGAGCAAGCTACCCAGTTCACAATATGGTTCCCATGAATGTACACAGCCAGACATACACTTGCTTCGTAGTCAGTGTGGCTACGATGATGGTGACGTCTACGTATTCCAGCAAGGCCTCACTGTTTTCATGATTTCAGCGCCCGGGTACACCATGGTTTAAATGCCCGCCTAGACCCTTGCTACCACAGTGACTACCGAGAAGTGAAGTGAGCCTGACCTAAGTCTCCTTCCCAGCATCTGCCCAAACCAGAAGGGCTTTGCTTATAAAACTTCATGGCTCATCAGCCAGTCCACCCGCTGGCAAGGGAGGAGCCACGGATGGAATTCCAGCCCCATAAATAACAGCACTGACAGAGTGACCTTCGAGGGATGGATACCACATCCTTCAGGCCCACACCAACCTCCCAGGTCTCCTCTTGTTTGCAGAAGATCCATTCACAGGCTTCTTTTCTCCTGTTTTCAGTACTCACTGCCAAAAACTTTCTTTCTCAGAGGTCTGCTGCCCATAAGACATGGCTGAAGATAAGCATATGGCACCCAGATTAATTATGGTTCTTTGGTCACAAGTGAAAAGTGGACACTTCTGGAAATTTAAAGCAATAAAATTACTGGAAGGCTCACAGAGCCAACCAAGGACATGAAGTGAAACCAGGCAACTCCAGCCAGGTGTGATGGAGCATGCCTGTAATCACAGCACTCAGGAGGCTGAGGCAGAAGGATTGCCACACATTCGAGGCCAATTTGGATTATGTGGGTGAGTGCAAGACAAGCATAAACTATATAGCGCGATAGGGAAATGAAAGAAAGCCCAGAAAGAATGAAAGATAGGGAAATTAAAGAGAAAAGGAACCAGGCAACTTGGGTCTGGGGAACACCAATCAATTAGCCATGTCTTGTAGCTTGAAGTAGCACCCTCACTGCACAAACTCCAAAGATCCCCCTCCCCCATCCACCCATCACTCCCATAGTCCCAGGGAAAGACTGATTGGTTTGACTTAGGTCAAATACACAACTGCCCCTTGGCTACTCTGCTCTTTGGTCTAGCCCAGACTACCTACAATGGAGAGAGAGAATTCTCTAGGGGGAAACGAGTGCCATTTGTGACTCTTATTGCATAGTCAGAACACACAATATGTTGGAGTGTGAGGGTCACAAAGTCTGTGCCAATGTGGCCCCTGCTGGGCTTTTAGCTTTCTTCGGTGGAAAGCTTCAGTGGCTTTCTTCCTGTCACTTCTCTTTCTGAGAAGGAATCAAAATCATAGCCACCACCCAGGAGCCACCTTGGGGAAAGCCGAGTCAACCCTTCTTTGCACAGCAACCTCTCATCCTCACCTGACGATTTGACCCCAGCAGAACCAGGAATCTCTGGTGCCTTGGGAAGAGCCAATGGCCAGCTGGTCTGGCAGCCTGCAGCATAATCATCTTTCGTGGTCAGCTGAAGCCCAGGCTGTATTAGCTTTTAAACATTTTCGATTCTCACTGCTGCATGTGGGCAATGCAGGACATTCTTTACATGTTTGCTTTGCTCAAGAACGATTCCCTCATGCAGGGATGGTTCAATATACGTAAATCAATAAATGTAATACACCATATTAACAGAACCAAAGACAAAAATCATATGATCATCTCAATAGATGCAGAAAAAGCTTTTGACAAAGTCCAGCACCTATTCATGATAAAAACCCTACAGAAAATTGGAATAGATGGTCTTTATCTCAATCTGATAAAAGCTATCTATGACAAACCAACAGCCAATATCATACTAAATGGACAAAAACTGAAAGCTCTCTCTCTAAAATCAGGAACAAGACAAGGATGTACACTGTCCCCACTCTTATTCAACATAGTCCTGGAAACTTTAGCCAGAGCAATTAAGACAAGAAAAAGAAATAAAAGGAATAATGATTGAAAAGGAAGAAGTTAAACTATCATTATTTGCAGATGACATGATACTCTACATAGAAGACCCCAAAAACTCCACTAAAAAATTGCTTGATTTAATAAGCAAATTCAGTAGTGTAGCTGGATACAAAGTCAGTTCTCAAAAATCAATAGCCTTTCTGTACAAAAATAACAAACTTACTGAAAGAGAAATTAGGGAAACCTTTCACAATAACAACCAAAAAAAAATGAAATACCTAGGAATCAACCTCACAAAGGATGTAAAAGACCTCTACACTGAAAACTATAGTACTCTGAAAATGGAGATTGAAGAGGATATCAGAAAATGGAAAGATATCCCTTGCTCCTGGATAGGAAGAACCAATATAGTGAAAATGGCCATACTTCCAAATTGTTATACAGATTTAATGCAATTCCAATCAAAATTCCAACAGCATATCTCACAAAATTAGAGAAAACAATCCGAAAATTCATTTGGAATCAGAAGGGACCTAGAATAGCAAAGGCAATTCTGGGCAACAAAGGCAAGGCAGGGGGCATCACAATCCCTGACTTGAAATTATACTATAAAGCTACTGTAATAAAAACAGTGTGGTACTGGCAAAAAAAAAAAAAAAAAAACAGACCCAAAGATCAATGGAACAGATTAGAAGATGCTGAAACAACTCCAGACATACTAAGCCACCTTATATTTGACAAAGGTGCCAAACACATTCACTGGAAGAAAGATAGCCTCTTTAATAAATGGTGCTGGAAAAACTGGCTCTGCACATGCCGAAGATTAAAATTAGACCCATATCTTTCACCATGCACTAAACTAAATTCAAAATGGATCAGAGATCTAAATATTAAAACAGAAACATTAAATCTGCTGGAAGGTAGGATAGGTAAAACCCTTGAAGACATAGGTGTAGGCAAAGACTTTATGACTAAAACCTCAACCGCACAGGAACTATCACAAAGAATCAACAACTGGGATCTCATCTTATATAAAAAGCTTTTGCACAGCAAGAGAAACCACCAACAGAGTGAAGAGACAACCCACAACGTGGGAAAAAATGTTTGCCAGCTGTTCCTTAGATAAAGGATTACTATCGAGAACATATAAAGAACTCAAAAAAATCAGACCTCCCAAATTTAAAGACTCAATCCAAAAATGGGCATCTGAGATGAATACACATTTCTCAGATGAAGAAATACAAATGGCAAATAAATATACAAAAAAATGTGCAACATCACTAGTCATTTGAGAGATGCAAATTAAAACAACACTGAGATACCATCTCACCCCAGAAAGAATGTCTATTTTCAAGAAATCAACTAATAACAAATGCTGGAGGGGCTGTGGGGAAAAAGGAACCCTTCTCCACTGTTGGTGGGAGTGTCGACTGGTACAGTCACTGTGGAAATCAGTGTGGAGATTCCTCAAAAAACTAGGATTGGAGGTTCCATTCCACCCAGCTATTCCCCTTCTGGGTATCTTCCCAGAAGAATTAAAAACATCGTACCACAGTGATATATGTGTACCCATGTTTACAGCAGCACAATTTGTAATAGCCATTTGGGTTAAATGCCCATCAACTGAGGAACAGATAAAAAAGATGTGGTATTTTTATACAATGGAGTACTACTCAGCCATAAAGAAGGATAAACTGGAGACTTTCATAGGTAAATGGATGCAACTCGAGAAAATACTCACAAGTGAAATTAACCGGACGCACATGTGTAAACATCGTATTGTCTCCCTAGTGTGAGAAACTGAAAGAGTAAGTAAGATCCAAAATGTACAATAGATATGATGAATCCAAAAGAAACTGGTCAAAAGAAAGGAGAGTCTGGGATGGGGGAATGGGGAAAAGAAAGAAGGGAAAAGAAAAAAATTGTATTTGTATATAAGATGGTTAAGATAGATACACTACTAATTTTGCTTAGTTCATTGAAGAGAAGGGTTTATGCCAGTAATGTTTGGACAATTGAATGCTGATATCTTGTACCCTGAGTAACTAATTTAAAGATAACAATACGTAATGTATTAACCATTGTTACCCTCCTATTATGTTGTTTTGAAATTTTGTTCTTTTTTGTTTTGTTTTGTTTTTTCTTCTCTTTGAAAAAAAAAAATAAATAAATGATTCCCTCACAAGCATTCGTGCCACCTCATCACCAGCCCCTTTGACGTCACTATTACAAGGATAAAGTACATCCAGCCAGGACAATTTTCAATTTGAAAAAAAGAACTAGTGCAATGACTCAATCCTTGAATGTACTGTCCTGTTATTCTCATGATGCCAGGAGATATCTGAGTACACTCCATACTCAAGGTGTCTTAGATTGTTTACCCCAGATGCAGGCCCTGAGACAGGAATTTGGGGGCAGGTAGTTAATCTTAGAGGTACCAGGAACCTGGTATGAAGTGGCTTGTGCTACAGAGAAGAAAAGGCAGCTAATAAAACATGCAAATAGTGGGCACCAGGGCTCAACCTTGCAGGAAAGTTATAAGGGTTGGTGCAAAACACATATCTCAGAATTACCCTACACAAGGGACAGGAGCCAGCCTACCTGTGGGGGCGTGGGGTCTATGGTTCTTTGCTACTATTATCTGCCAAGCATGTAGACAGCACAGAGCTCTGCATTTCCAAGATCAGGAGGCCACAGGCACAGAGATGCACATCAGTGAGGATTCCGAAAGGTGCAGGGATACAGGAGGCTACAGGTAGCATCTTCTAGCACCCTAGCAACACAAGGGATGTGTACACTGGGAGGTTGGGACCATCCCTCCAACTTTGCTTGCTTTCAAGCATGACTTCATAACATGGTACGATCATCTGAAAATAACACATGAGTCTCCTATGCCTTGGTTCCATGCCAAGATCCTTCATGCTCTCTTAGAATGACGATTAGATAGAATAGAATGGTCCCAGTCTTCATTATATTCCCATCTCTAGTCCAGCAGCTGATTCCCAGGAACTTAGAGAGCACATTGTTAAAGATGTTAGACTCTGTGTGCCACCATTAAATATTCTGAAACCTCTAGTCATCCTCAGTGTTCTTTATAATTTTTGGCTATATCATCCTTAGGCAGAATGAATTACTCCATAGCTGCACCTGACTGTGGAAAATACCACTTCTTTTAGTTGTGCAAAAGTAGACTCTTCCTGGAGAATGAAAAGATTTTATTAAAAAGGCTATCTTTCCTCCAGTTTATGTTTTTGGCCACTTCGTCAAAGATAAAATAGTTGAATGTCTGTTTTTGTGCCAGTACCATGCTGTTTTTTTTTTTTTTAAATTACAGTAGCTTTGTAATATAATTGGTGTTGGAAAAATTGGCTATTCACACGTAGAGATTGAATCTAGACCCGTATTTCACACCGTGTACTAACCTAAAATCAAAATGGATCAAAGAACTAAATGTTAAAACAGAAACAACCTGTTGGGAGACAAAATATGTAAAACTTTTTTTTTTTTTTTTTTTTTTTTTGAGACAGGGTCTTGCTGTGTAGTTCAGGCTGGCCTTGAACTCATGGTTACCCTTCTGACTCAGCCTTCCAAGTGCTGGGATTACAGGCATGTGCCACCCTGTCCTATAATATAGGTAAAACTCTTGAAGTCTTAGGCATAGGCAAGGATTTTCTGAACAGAACCCTGGTTGCACTGGAGATAGTTCTGAGAATCAACAAATAGGATCATACCAAATTAAAAAGCTTCTGCACAGCAAAAGAAACAACCAACAGGGCCAGTGAGATAGCTCAGAGGCATAAGTGCCTGCCTGGCAAGTGCAAGGTCCTGAGTTCGACTCCCAGTACCCACATACGAAAAAAGGGCCGGTGATATCGCTCAGTGGCATGGGCACCTGCTGGCGCACGAGGTCCTAAGTTCGACCCCCAGTACCCACAAAAAAAAAAAAAAAAAAAAAAAGAAAGAAACAACAGAGTGAAGAGACAACCTACAGAATGGGAAAAAAATTTTTTTTGCCAGCTGTTCCTCAGAGGACTAATATCTAGAACACATAAAGAACTAAAAAAAATTAGACCCCTCAAAATAAAAAACCCAATAAAAAAATGCACATGTTAAATGAACAGACACGTCACAGAAGAAGTACAAATGGCCAATGAACACATGAAGAAATGGTCCATATCTCTGGCCATTAAAGAAATGCAAATTAAAACAACACTGAGATTTCATTTTACCCCAGAAAGAATGACCATCATCAGGAAAAATCAAATAATAACAAATGCTCAGGAGACTGCGAGGAAAAGGAACTCTTCTATATTGTTGGTGGGAAAGTAAACCAGTACAACCACTATGGAAATTAACATGCAGATTCCTCAAAAAACTGAAACTAGAAATTCTGTTTGACCCAGATATTCCCCTTCTAGGTATTTTCCTGAAGACATTGTAGTACAGTGATCCATGCATACCCATGTTTATAGCAGCACAATTCATAATAGCTAAATCTTGGAAGCAGCCTGTATATCGATCAACAGATGAATGGATAAAGAAAATGTGGTATTTACACACAATGTAGTACTACTTTCCTATAAAAATAAACTTCAGTCATTTGTAGGAAAATGGATTCACCTTGAGACCATAATATTAAGCGAAATAAGTCAGACACACAAGCTTCAATATTGCATAGTTTCTCTTATATGAGAAGCTCAAATTATAAATAAAGAGCAAAATAAGATAACTGGAGGCAGAGAGCTCTTTCTCATATGGGAAGGAGATGAAGAGATGGAGGAAGTGGGGATAAGGGATGAGAAAATGAATAAGCTAAAAAAAAAAAAAGAATAAGCTGTGTTATCTACTCCAAGGAGTGTAAACATCCTGTACTGCAAACATGTACTAAGAGATAAAAAAATATAACCAGAGATGGCACCTCACTCAACAAAAGAAAGGAAGCTGTACACAGTGAGTAATGCATATTAATCTAGGTCAATGAAAACTTTTCTTATAAATAATATTAAAGTATTAGTGACATCGGTGAAGCAAGGACAAAAAATGATTATAGTTTTCAATGCAAAATAAATCTAAAAGATATTTCCCTACCTGGACTCATGCATGATTTATATTCTCATCTTTTCTCTCTCTTGGCCATCAACGCCACACACGTCCAGAAACCTGCGAGCTAACAGAACTGTACATTCAGCCTCTGCAGCACCGTGCACAGCAGAAACACGATGTATGTCCCAGCTTCTACACCCGTGACTTCTGATAATGCTCGTAGCACTGATGGTCCAAGTCCTGTGAGGCACTGCTGACTTCTGCTCCGCGATCCCAGGTGGAGGAAAGACCTCTCAGTCAGACAGTGTCCATCCCCTTAATACAGTCAGGTAAAAGGGACAAAACCACTTAACATTAAGACTACTCAAATATACCAATTCTTCTACAAACTTTTTTTTTTTTTTTTTTTGAGACGGGCTCTCTCTATGTAGTTTAGACTGGTCTTGAATTCACTATATAACCCAGACTGATCTTCAACTTGTGGTGATTCTCCTGCCTCAGCCTCCTGAGTGCTGGGATTACAGGCATGCACCACCACACCTGGGTTCTCCTAAAAACTTTTACCTTAATTCCTGTTCCTAACTGGAGCCTTCATTTGGACTTTCTTAACAGTTTTTGGCTTTAGAATACAAGGTAGGGGAAGTATTCCTCAGCCAGACATAATATTTATTCTCCTAAGACATTTGGGTGAGGAGACACAAGTTTATTGAAAGCAGTGGTGGCGAACCTACGGCACGCGTGCTGCAGCGGGCACACAGAGCCCTCTCTGTTGGCACGCGAGCCAAGCCGCCCCAGCCAGGATTTGACAAATCATCAGCATGTGTAGAGCAACAAAGATCACAATAATTGTGCAAAACCATGCCAAATGCAAACTTTTACCTTTCAATAAAAAGCTGTTTGTAGCATTGAAAGCTCTGTTGTGTTTTTAAGACAAAAGGTGTTAAGGTATGAGTTGTTTTTTATAAACTAAAACCTCAGTGTTCAGGTTTAATTGCAGTGTTGGCGCTTTGCAATAAATAAGTGGGTTTTGGGTTGCAGTTTGGGCACTCAGTCTCTATAAGGTTCGCCATCACTGTTCTAAAGCCTTTTAACCCAGGCATTTGTTATAGTAATGGAAATGTTAGTCATAACACAAAAGCTGACTCTTAGGGGACTCTATTATTGGGGGTCCAGCAGAGGCTTTTTTGGCCCGCACACCCTTTATTAGTAGTGCTGTATTTAAACCTTTATTTTTGCAAAAGATCTAAGGGGTGGGGACCAAAATAGAGGGAGGTGGAGGGAGGGGAGTGGAAGGGAATGAAAAAAGATGTGTTATGTACAGGTACCAACTTGCCACAGTGAATGTAATCATTATGTACTGCAAACATGTACTCATAAAAAAATTACTAAAAAGTACAACTACAAATCATCTAAAAACCTGTTTTAACCCCATCAATGTCTATTTTATTCATTTCTTAACATCAAAAAATTTCCACTCGTTTTCCTCTTTCTCTCCTGTCAACATTTGCTTTAGCCACCTTATTAAAGACTATTTGATTTCCACTCAGCTGAGACCAGGCCTGTGATTCTCCCATCTTTCCCCTTTCACTTCTTAATTAACCATCTTTTAATCAGCATCTATAAGGCCCCCAAAGGGAAGCTGAGAGAGAAAATTCAATGAATTTCCCAGACTGTCTGTGGTTTTGGAGCAGTGTGGCTACAAGGGGCATCTGCATTAAAGGGTGCTCGCCACCACAGCGCTTGCCGTGACCTGAGCAGGCGGCTACCCCGGTAATGGTAAAGCCTGTCCCACATAGCGAGTGTAGGAGGCAGCTGTCTTTTTCACCTGTTGTTCTGCTCAGCTTTAGGGAAGAAAAGGAATTCCAGGAAAAGCAGAGCCCCACAGGACTTTTACTTTCCATTATTCAGCAGCAGATTACAATAATTACTTAATATACCATTATATGTATGTTTAGGCATGGACACATATTTAATAAATGCAGAGCTTATACCTATAGCTTTAAAATGTCGGAGGCTCAGGCAGGAGGATCGCTGTGAGTTTGAGATCAGCCTGGGCTCCATAGTGAGACCCTGTCTCGAACAAACCAAAATAAGTAAATAAATAATAAAATGTAACTTATTAGTATGTTAAATATATAATGCCTTATATATATAAAAGGCAGATTTTATCATCTGAATGTGCAGTTTTATTCATAGGCAGAAAATCATATCCATTATCCTATACACATTTGTATTTCTCGATAAATTCTGTACCTAGTATAATTAATTTTATTTATATTATCTTTAAAATGATGAACAAATTTTTTTCTCTAAACAAGAAAAGTAGAGAACAGAAAATGAAGAGTTGTCCAGCCATTCTTCCCCACAAGCACTTATTTCTTATTTTAGTAATTGTGAGGTGAAAATAAATAATATCCAAAGGCATTTTCAGTTTAACTGATTGCCACTCTTAAGAAATAAGGGTAAAATATTTATTCAGTGACCAGTGTTTTGTATCTGATTCTTGTCTAGAAATTGTCCAGACTTTGACAAATACAAGATTTTGATAAATATCTGTACGCAAAGAGAATGAATGACAGGTGGTCAGGCACTAACTTGGACCCTTGAAAATGTTATCATGCTGTGTGGTCAAAAAGCCCGTACTTATCAATCCTCAAATACGGAAAGGGAGGCAGGGATGCCACCTATGTTCGACAAATTATATCACTTTTAGAAAAACAAAGCAATAGTAAGAGTTTTGTTTTTCTACCCTACGGTACCTCTCAGAGAAACAATCTTTATGTCAAGAGCTCCCTAAAATGGTCTGTGCAACTCCAGATTGCCCTTGGCGAAGCTGTGCCAGTTAATAAGCAGACTTGTTAGTCCGCTAATGAGCGGAGATAAAGAAACAAGTGTTTGGCCCAGAAGGGACACAATTGTACAGACCCTAAAAGAATTGCAGAGGTCCTTAAGGATAGTGGGCGGGTAACTTGGTGTCCCCTGAGATTGACCAAAGGCCACTGGTCAACAATCAGAGGCCAGATAAACCAGAGCAGACCAAACAAAGCAATCCGCAGAGACACAGTCGAGACTGGGGAACACATCCTTGGAAGGTTTTGAGATGATGGACAGCACAGGACAAAGGACAGTATCTGAAGAGCCCTTAGCAACTCCGAAGCCCCTACGATGACCGGGTGTCCTTGCAGGCTTGTCCCATAGACTGAAAGGAGATCCCATGATCCCTGCTCCTGGGAGTCACTCATACAATTCCCCTCTTCCTCAAGAGGGCGAGGGGCCTGTGATTTGCTCCTCACCAGGGAAATGCAACAAAGGTGATCGTATTCATGTGGTTACTTAATAGTGCCCACTCACCTTGTTAGAGTCTCTCTTCCATGCTGTTTTTTTTTTGGGGGGGTAGGGCTTTTTTGTGGTACTGGGAATTGAACTTAGGGCCCTCATACTGAGCTACATCCTGGGTGCCCTCCCCCACCTTTAAAATTTGAGATAGGATCTTGCCAAGTTGCCCAGGCTAGGCTTGAACTTCTGTTGCTTCTGCCTCAGCCTCCCAGAATACTGGGATTCCAGCCATGGGCCACCATGCCCAGCTTCAGTAGTAGTTTAAAGAAGGAAATTGACATCAGTCTTACAGCCACAAGGAAATGAATTCCGCCAACCATCTCCAAGTTTGGAAGCAGGTCATTTCGCAGTCAAGGCTCTGGTGAAAAGCCACCCTTGGCAGAGACCTTTCGCAGGCTTGTGAGACCCTAAGCAGACGACCTAGCTAACTGCCCACACTAAGGCCTCGCAGAAGCTGGGCTAATACGTTGGAACAGCAAGGAGCCACATACATGTGGCCACAGAAAGTGGAGGCTCGGATCTGCACCAACAGACAAGAGCCACATCATGATTTTATATACACGAAAGTTTATTATAAAGGTAGAGCAGATATGAGCATAGTCCAGCAGTACATTACCACACAGAGGCAGGAGACCGCATCAAAGATGGAGGAGCTTGCAGGAGACGGAGCCTTCACAGGCGAGAAAATGCCAACACTGTCCACAGCTTGTTAGTTTCTTAAGTACTGTGTTCAGACAAAAGTGGCTTGGTGCCAACAGGCCTGCATGTCTTACAGCAGTATCTTGGGTCTGGCTGAAACCAAGGACGCTCTCACAGCGCGCTCAAGGCTAACTATACGTAACATTTCTCTCCAGGGGAAACAGCCAGTCTCTCTGAAGAAAGGCAGCGGCCAAGGTCATCTCAGCGAACACCTGCATTTCGCCGCCTCTCATCATTTAACCCTTCCTGATACATGTGTGTCTGATTTAATCCGCTACATCTGTGATCAACAGAAAATAAATGCACTGGCCAGGCATGGTACACACCTATAATACCAGCTTTCAGGAGGCTGAGGCAGGAAGAGCATCATGAATTCAAGGACAGCCTGGATTATGTAGGAAGACCGTCTCAAAAAAAATAAAAGAAAGAAGACAAATGCACTGGGGTGTGCCCATATTCTCTAATGGCTTTTTCCTTTTTATAGGTAATTTCCTTTCTAGATGTTCAACTTAACATTTAGATCCCCTCCTCTAGCTGTGGGCTGTTGAGATTAAAATTTACCCATACTTGATTAGCCAATGTACTTTCCACCGATCTACACAATATTAATATCAGTACATTAAGATATGGTGCAAAATTCGCAGGAACTGCTTTTATTTAGGCGTCTTCAGTGACGCAGGAGGAACACATTGTGGTGTGGCATACAGGGCCCTCCCCAGCTAGACCGAGCACGCAGGAGTTAGTGTCCTTTTGTTACCAGGCTCTGGGGTGCTGGGGATGCCTTCTACAGGTGTTTTCTAGGTCCTTTTTATGCTGAACAAAGAACTGGACAAGGGCAAAGGTAGCAAGATTGTACATTTACTGAAGGTAGGAAAAATGCTCTGCCGAGCAACCGTGGGCCAATTAAAAGTTGGAAAAGAAGTTCAGTCTGCAGGGTAAGAGCGACCACTGTGGAAGAGAGAACACACTAGGCAGGAGCTCAGGGGCCACCATCATTTGTATCCCCCGCTTCCGGGGCTGAGGTCCTCTCAAACACCTGCTTGATTCCTGAGAACTGAAGACAGCACTTACTGCACACGTGTCCTGGAACTGTGACTGACAGATCACGCTCACTTGTTCACCAGTTTGCCACACCCTAATCCGCTTAACTCCTCCAGGCCATACACATGCTGGATATTCAATGACTGCTGCATTAATGCTGTAATTTACCTTTTTAGCTGAATGAGATTTATTTCGTGCACTAGCCCATGCCACATCTTAGGTGGTGCTTCTGCCTTAACGTGATACCCCACAACACCAAGACCTATGATAGGATATTGGGACAACAAACAAGGAGCGCGCCAGTGTTGGTGTTGTCTGAGCAGAACTGCGAGAGACAAAGGAGAACCATGGTAAGTGGAAGGCAGAGGTTCCTTGTCAGTATCGGCATCTTCAGTGAGCTGCCACAGGCCGCCCCCATACAGAATCTCCCCTACATCTTACTTCTCCCCATTGGTCGGCGCATCTGAAACAGAGGAACTGGAAATAAAATCATTCTCCCTAAGATTTCTTCCTTTTTCCCCTTTTACATAGCAAGCTAAACTGTTGACATCTGAGCTCAAAACCCATTTTGAGTTCAAAACAGAATGACAATCTGTTTTTTTTTTTTTTTTTTTTCTTTTCTGTAGGAAATGGGGCAACACCTAACATTTTAATTAGGGCACTGATACAGTCACAGTCACAACTTAGAATAATTTGGTTGAAATAGGTGGGATAGCTTAAATAACTGCTTTTAAATAACTCCTAAAATGACTTGTTTCATACCCTTGTTCCCTGAGGAAAAAAATTTCCACAGAGCTAAATATGTTTTGTCCAGGCAGCAGGCAATAATAAAGTTTAGGCCAAATTAGATTTACATTTAGGAAATAAATGTTACTTTGGTGTTAAGTTCAGGGATGATGTGAAGCCGCGTCCACGGCCGCATTCACAGACACGGAGGCAGAGGGGCGTCGGGCCGCATCCCGCGTCCCACATCTCTGGCCGCGCAGAACCCACTGCACGCTGCCGAAGGCGCGGCCGCATCACGCCAGCCTGGCATTTCCCCAACACAGTCCAGAGGTCAAAGAGCCCACTAGGGTGTAGACGGGGTTCGCTCCACGTACTGATGGGGCCCTGTGGAAGGTGCTGGTCAGCAGCTACAGCCCTGGCAAAGGTCTACAGTACTGCCCACCGAGGAGCGCAGGTGGCTTCCGGTCTCACCGCCGGTCCCTCCCGCACCCGCCGCTCTTGCCTGCCCTCTGGGACAGCAGTCAGCCTGGATCCCCACACATCACAAGGGCCCTCGCCAGATGTGACTGCCCAAGTGTGGGCTTTTCAGTGTCCCAAACTGTGAGCCGAAACAACCCTTTTTTCCTTAGAAAGTACGCAGGCTGAGGTCCTTTGCTATAGCAATGCAAAATGGACTGGGAGCCACTCAAAATTTGTGGAATTCACTTACATGAGAAACAACTTCTAAGAAAAGTGGATGACGACTGTTCAGGTTATCAGTGGACCTAAATCTAGATGTTCAAACAATGCCATTCTTACCCATTTTGAGTTAAACTCATAGAGGAAAACGAGAGAACACTAAATTAAGTAATAACCCCCAAACCTCCAAGTCTAAATAGTTAGGAAGGCCCATAGTAGGTTTAGTCAGTAAAAATGATGGACTGAAAATATATTTTAATGAAAACATTTCCTCACCAACTTTACGTTTTTTTTTTTTTTGAGACAGGGTTTCACTGTGTAGCCCAGGCTGGCCTCAAACTCATGGTGATACTCCAGCCTCAGCCTCCTAAATGCTCAGATTACAGGCATGCGTCACCATGCCCAGATTCTCATCAACTTTAAATAAATACAATTTACATTTTTTTTAATATGAAGCTCTGTGGCATCAGGACTGGTTTCCTGCTCCACATGGTGTTTTTTGGTTTGAGTCAAGGTCTCGCTATGTAATTTAGGCTGGCCTTGAACTATGTAGCCTGGGGCTGGCCTTGAACTCACAAGGATCCTCCTGCCTCAGCCTCCTGAGTGCTGGGATTACAGGTGTCTACAGGTTTCAGATGCCACTGCACTACTAATTCCCCAGTGCTCTTGAGGCACGTGTTAGCCATGTTCTCTTCTGTGGGAAGTCCTTGCGGCAGCTTCAGGGGCTGGATTCTGTGACACAAGAAAATGTATTTAGAATAATGCTAGGGAACACATTTTTTTTTTCAAACTGCTGAGATAATAAACAACAAACCTTATCAGATGTTTAACCACTTTCAGTTTTGCATTTACCGAAGGGATATTCTTGTGAACTTGAGGAGTATGTGCCTATGAACAAAAGAAACACTGTCATGGGTTAAGATGCACATGGTTCTGTGTTAAGTGTTAATTGGAGGCTTTTTCTACCTAAATCTAACTTACAATTACAAGTAAGTTCCACTAAGTAGTACATTTAAACATAGGAAATGGGCCGGTGAGATGGCTCAGTGGCTTAAGCGCCTGCCCGGCAAGCGCGAGGGCCCGAGTTCGACTCCCGGAACCCACATACGAAAAAGGGGCCGGTGATATCGCTCAGCGGCACAGGCGCCTACTGGTGCGCGAGGTCCTGAGGTCGACCCCCTGGTACCCACACACAAAAAAAAATAATAAATAAATAAATAAACATAGGAAATATATATCTCAAAATTTAAGTAGTAGAAAATTTAAAGTGAATTTAAACAACACTAAAAAGGATGAAAGTAGTTGCATACTTTTTCTAATCCAAGCATCTTTATTATGTCTTTTTCCCAATACGGACGTCTTTTTGTACTTTTTATTCTAGTAACAACATGCAGTTTGTGAGGGTGCTGTGGGTCCCCACCATATTTTTCATGATCTTCAGGCGAAGGCTGAAAAACCTAGAGGGGGAGAATTAGAAAAAATAAATTTTCAATTTACACACAGTTTCAATGTATCTCATATTTTTTTCTTACACCCCCCCATGTACAAACCACGTAATTATCTCATCCCTAATCCTTATATAATTCCCAGCCTCAAACTGAACATTTCTACCACACTAGTCTGATTACTCAGATAAACGGATTTAAAATTTCGTACTCTAAGAAAAATATCACACAGCCAGGGGTTTTGCTTTGTTTTGTTTTTAACAGGTAGAACAAAGCAGAAGCAGCCAGACGACGCTGAAGAGTGCACGCGCCAGGAGAACGTGCCAGCACGCGGGGGGAGCACCCCCATGTGAAAGCAGAAAATCCAGTGCCTTCAGGGAGTGCAGATTTCAGACTTTTAGACTGGGGTGCTCAGTTGCTAAAAGTTAAATAACTCAAAATCTGAAAAACTCCGAAATCTGAAATTAAGGGTTAAGATGATACATTTTGTTCTGTGTATTTTGCCACAATAAAAAAATGAAGAGGAAGGAAGGAAGGAAGGGAGGGAGGGAGAGAGGGAAGGAGGGAAGGAGGGAGGGAAGGAGGGAGGGAAGGAAGGAAGGAGGGAGGGAAGGAAGGACCCTGCCCCCTCAAAAACTCAGCCTTTGCAAAGCTAAACACAATCTTTACCCTACAGTTCAGCAACTGTGCTCCTGGGTATTCCTCTCATGAGTTGAAAACATGTCCACACAAAGACTTACACACAAGTCCCTGTACAACTTCATTACTGCCCCAAACTGGACGCATTCCAGAGGTCCGCTGGTAGGTGAATGCACAGATAAACTATGTGAATCTATACCATGGCATATTATTCACCAATAAGAATAAAGAAGCTATTAGTTGTGAAAAGACATAAAAGAACCCTAAATGAACACTACTAAGAGAAACCAGCGTCAAAAAATATATTGTATGATTCCAACTATGTGACATTTTGGATAAGGTAAAACTAAAGAAATACTAAAAAGATCAGTGGTTGGCAGGATTTGGGAGTTAGGGTAGTGCACGGGTGATATTCAGGGCAGTGAAACTATTCTGCAATATTCTGTAATATGAATACATGATGCTATGCATTTGTCAAAATCCACAAACTCTACAACGCAAAGAGAGAACCCTACATAAACTGTGGTCTTTAATAATAATGTGTCACTGTTGTTTCAACAACTGTAACAACTGCAACACACCAGCATAAGAAGTCAGTGCCAGTGAAAACTGTACGTTGAGGGGAGAGAATATATTGGAAGTCTCCACACATTCTGATCAATTTTTCTGTAAACCTAAACTACTTGATGAAATAAAGTCTATTAATTAAAAAGCAAACAAACAATGCAAAACAAAATGAAAACTGAAGTCAATACAAGGGTTAGTCTATGTTTTCTAAAAGAAGGACAGGTGTACAAGAATCTAACAGAAAAGGCTGGGAGATTCAAAGTAGCCACGGTGGATAGAGAAAGTGAGAAGTCACAGAGAGCGAGCCTGGGCTGGAAGGCCCGTGGTTTTCCCACGACGATGGTGATATAAAAACACACGCACAGGGGAACCCACAGCAGGAACAGACGGACTCAGAGGTCATGAAAACCCACCCCGTGCAGGCCGGCGGTTCAGGTTAGCAGAACATACTGTGCTTTCTAATATCATCACTTCCCTGAATCCTACTGTTTTCTACATGCTGTACCATCACCAAATATAATTTAATATAAAAGCTTTCAATATACAAAGTGGGTACCTTTTTAGACACAATTTTTTAAAAAACAATAACAAAAAACATTCTTACTTTATCTGGAATTCTTGACTTGGTAAATTTGTGACGAATCCAATCTGTACCCATGAGAGATTCCACACCTTTTGTCACAGCCTAAAATATGATATAAAAAAATTGTTCTTTTAGAACCCTGTTTAGTGCAGAAATCTGTACCCACCTATCTTTAGTTGTCAAGAGTCTGCTCTGAACCAACCTACAATTGTTAAAAGCTTATCTCAGCTCTCAGGCTGAATGAATATATCTCTTCTATCCACTAACGTACTATAAAGATAAAAGTACGCAAGTATATAAACCAGGAGTTGGTTTATTTTTCTGTAAAAGAGCAGATAGTAAATATGTCCAGCTTTGAGCTGTACATCTCTACTGCCAAGACTTGACTCTGCCAATTTAGGGTGAAAGAACTCATACACAATTTTCAAACAAATGAGTGTGGCTGTTTCAATAAAACTTTATTTACAAAAATAAGTGGCAGGCTGGATTTGGCCTGGAAGCCAGGATTTACCAACTTTTGCTCTGGACTGTGTAATAATTCACCTTCAACAAAACAATGTAAAAGAAATCCAAAGCAAGTTTTCTTCCTAGTCCTAACAATGCCTCACTCCTAGTTTTGATCTCTTGTTCCTGCTCTATATTCCTCCAACCCTGTTTTTCTCAGGCTGCCTGGGGGGCTGCAGAGGGGAATTCCCTGCCAAACTTTCACCCCAGGAAAGCGCTGTGTGATGGGCGACTGCCACTCCCCCCATTCCCTTCAGCCTTCCCTGTGTGGCGGAGACAGCATCAACAGCTAGAGATCGGGGAGGTGAAATGGGAAAACACGGTCTTTCACACACTGCAAACTTACCCTCCCAGAGGTCTCCTCAGAACTGAAAGGGGATACTACTGATTTCCTGGGATCCATGCAAAGTTAAGATAATGTGGTATGCATTATTACACTGACAGCAGTAGCAGTAGATTAGGTAGACTAAGCAGCAGTAGATTAAGTGTAGATTAGGCTAATATATTGTTGCACTCTCTAAACAAGGAATAGAAGGAAATGCAGGAAAATTCTAACATCAGTTGTCTCTCGGAGATCGCTTCTCTTCAATCATTTCTCTGTATTTTTCTAATTCTCTGTGATTGAAACATACAATTTTCAGCTGGGCGTGGTGGTGCACACCTGTAATCCCAGCACGCAGGAGGATCACTGCAAATTCGAAGTCAGCCTAGGCTACATACTGAGTTCAAGGCCAGCATGAACTACATAGTGAGACCCTGTCTCAAAAAACAAAACAAGGGCTGGAGAGATGGCTCAGCGGCGTAAGCGCCTGCCTGGCAAGTGTGAGGTCCTGAGTTCGACTCCCAGAACCCACATACAAAAAAGGGGCCCGTGATATCGCTCAGCGGCGCGGGCGCCTGCTGGCACATGAGGTCCTGAGGTCGACCCCCGGTACCCACAAAAAAAATATATATATATAATTTTCATAATTGATGAGAAAAAAGTCCTAAAACTTTTAGGATTACGGCAGACCTAGGGAAATCAACAGTAGCCATTTTTTACTGATATGTTGTCTAGAAAAGAGGTTTTAAGCTTCCAAGTTTTTTGTTTTGTTTTGTTTTGTTTGGAGACAAGGGCTAGCCACGTTGCCCAGGCTGGTCTTGAACTTGTGGGTTCAACTGATGCTCTCACCTTGGCCTACAGGTGTGTGCTACCATGCCTAGCGGTAATTTCAAATCATTAGCGATGAAATAGCAGCTCAACCATAAATAAACAAAATTAACCCCTACATTAAAAAATTAATATACAAAGAAAGGAATCTGTAAAGAATTAGCCTTACGTTTTATAATCAGAGAAAAAAATTGTAAAAATACAGAATTCTTAAAACACTCACCTGTAGCCTGCCTGGGGGCCCTTGAACCACTGAGCGCAAAACCCCTGCCATAGGGTAGTAATTATTTGTCTTCAGAGGCTGTAAGAAGCAGAGAATAGATCCACTGGTGAAATGTTTTGGAAATAGACAGGTTCTCCCCCTTCTCCAGTGCTGCGAAGTAAATCAGCAAGTTAACTGTAAACTCGATTGAAGTTTGACAACAAAATCTTGGAGCTGGGCCCCATGGCACAGGACTATAATCCCACCACTCTGGGAAGCTGAGGCAGGAGGATCACAAGTTTGAGCCCAGTCTGGGCAACTTAGTGACTCAGCGAGACTCTGTCTCAAAATAAAAAATTAAAAATGGCTGAGGAGATAACTCACTGTGAAGGACCTTGGTTCAATCTCCAGTACTGCAAACAAAACAAAACAAATCTTGATTATTTTAATAGTATAAAGGCAATTTTTTTTTCTTTTTCCAGTGGTGGGGATTGAACCCAGGACCTCTATAATGAGCTATATGCCCAGCCTTTTTTTTTTTTTTTTTTTTTTTTTTTTGAGACAGGCTCTTGTTAAGTCGCCCAGGCTGATCTCAATCTCGTGATCCTTAGTCTTAGCCTTCTAGAGTGAAAACACAGGTAAAAAATACAGTACAGGGCCAGTGAGATAGCTCAGTAGCATAAGCGCCTGCCTGGCAAGCACGAGGTCCTGAGTTTGACTCCCGGTACCCACATAAAGGAAAAAAAGGGCCAGTGATATCGCTCAGTGGCACAAGCATCTGCCGGCAAGTGCAAGGTCCTGAGTTCAACTCCCGGTACCCACGTTAAAAAAAAAAAAAAAAAAGAAAGAAATACAGTACAGGGGCCGGTGAGATGGCTCAGCGGCGTAAGCGCCTGCCTTGCAAGTGCGAGGGCCCGAGTTCGACTCCCGGATCCCACATACGAAAAAGGGGCCGGTGATATCGCTCAGTGGCACGGTTGCCTGTTGGCGTACGAGGTCCTGAGGTCGACCCCCCGGTACCCACAAAAAAAAAAAAAAAAAAAAAAAAAAAGAAATACAGTACAAACACAGAAAAAAAAAAAAACGGTACAAACACAGGGGACAAAAAAAAAACTTAGCTACATACCATTTTCTTCCAATGCGTTATAGCCTAGGTTGATTCCACAAAACTGAGAAATGGGAGTTTACTATCTTTTTTTTTTTTTTGATATAAAAATGTTATTTTATAATACTTTTTCCTTGCAAGATAAGCATTATAAACTAACCCAACACATTTGGCTTCATACTTTGTTAAATCTTTCTCTTATAACTTAGATTTCAACAAAATCCTCCAAACTGGCCTTGCCTCCCTTTCCAATGTCTTCCCTAATGTCTTCTTCCCATAACAGAAACAAGTCAGTTCATTAAATATCATCACTCATAATCCCATCGTATAGGAGGCTGAGGCAGGAGGATCTCCATGAGTTCAAGGCCAGCCTGGGCTACAAAGCTAGCCTAAGCTACACAGTTCTCTCTCTCAACAACAACAACAAAAAAAAATCTCAAAACCTTCCAAAGAGCCAGGTTTCTCACTGTTGAAGTCAGAACTCATGTTTAGGTGAATCAGACACTATAGGTATGAAAATCCTTCCAGATACGCACGCATGCAAGGGTCAGCTATTTCAGCTGAGGACCTAAAATCAATAGCACCTAGTACTATACACAGCAAGGAACACACTCAGTACCTAGACCTTGCTTTCTAATAGCCTTCTCAAATAAAAGGAGAGACACTGATAGTGTCTGGAGCCACTAGTAGTGCCAGAAAGTGACTACGCTAAAAAGCAGAATGATGGGAGTATGTGAAAGGGACACAGGGGCCAACTGAGAGAGCACCCAATGGCCAAAGCGAGAAAACTTTACGAAAAAAAAGTTAATGAAGCACTGGCTTACAACCTGAACCAAAAAATACATAGCCCTAAATTCATACTGACTTAAATAAGTGGATAAATGAGAAATGAAACAAATCTGTACAGAATTGCTAATAATTTATGTAGATACTCTCCCCTCAAGGCAGTAGAGCAAAACTAAGCATCCCTTTGGCATGAGCGAGGAGTACAGTAATAGATAAAGGAGAAAACAAGCCAGGTGTGGTGGCACAAACTGTAATCCCAGCACTAGGGAGGCTGAGGCAGGATCACCATGCGTTCAAGGCGAGCCTGGGCTACACAGCAAGAACCTGTCTAAAAAAAAAAGGGGGGAGGTTTACAGAGGAGAAACGGGACAAACACTACCTTGCCCAGGTGATCAAGATTAACATCAACAACGACAAAAGTCAAGCTGATAGTATGGACATATGATAGAAGAATGGCACTTTACCTCTGGTATTTTGCCACTAAACCCCTAATTCTACTGTAAGAGAAAACCTCCAATTGAGTGCCATTGTGCAAAATACTTGCCCAATACCTCCTTAAATATCTAACTACCTCAAAACTGTAATGGTCATAAAAAATAAGACAAGACTGAGAAACTAGGTGAGAGGAATAGGAGAAAATATGATCGTTAAATGTAATATGGCTTCCTGGCAAAAACTAAGGAAGTCTGAAAATATAAGTGTGGACTTTAGTCAATAATGTATCAATATTGGTTCATCGATTCTAACACACATATCATACTAATATATGACATTATCACAAGGGGACAGTGTATGCAGCATATGTAGGAACACTATACTACCTTCACAACTTTTCTAGATAGCTAACATTTTTTTTTAAAGCCTGCAGTGCCTCTTAATTTAATCACAGTGAAAGCCAAAGTCCTTAACCCCAACACCACATTCCTTTGCACACCATTTGCCAACCTTTGTCCCACCACCCAGGAAACCCCAGGCCGGAAATCTAGGCCTTCATTACTAGACAAGCTGATTTCTTACTTGGCCTGAAACTAGCCAAGCAACAGTTCCCTTTAATTGGTGGAACAATCCTGACAGGACTAATCCCCTTATGTCTTTCAATTTTTGTCTCAAACTTCATCTTCTTAATGAGGTCTACCCTGATTACATTATTTAACATTCCGACATGCAATTGTTAGCACTCTCAACCTCTTACTCTATTTTTTTTCCCAACAGCACTTATCATCTTGTAACATAACTTGAGTTTGTCTCCACTTAAAGCATGTCGATTCCATCGGAAAAGGACTTAAACATTTGGTTGTTTTGACCTGGTATATTAACAGATGTATCCTAACTATCTTCCTAAAGTGGCATCTTCGTCATAGCAGGCACTCAATGTATTCTTAATGAATAAAGTTTAATTCACAGATATCAGAACCTGGGTGTCGTACCTATCAGTTAAGCCTTCTACCACTGTATTGCATCCTCAGCCCAAAAATTTTATCTTAGCAAAGTAGAACTTATTTTTCTTAGCCATGTACCTCTTGGACCTTGAAGCAATAACTCTTCTCCAGCACAGCTATAAAAACAGGAAAACACTCATTTTTAAAAATGCCCAGGGCGGGTGAGATGGCTCAGCGGCATAAGCGCCTGCCTGGCAAGTGCGAGGGCCAAGAGTTCGACTCCCAGTACCCACATACGAAAAAAGGGCCAGTGATATCGCTCAGCGGCACGGGGGCCTGCTGGCGCGCGAGGTCCTGAGGTCGACCCCCGGTACCCACAAAAAAAAAAAAATAATAATAAAAAAAAATAAAAATGCCCGTTTAAAAATGCCCGTGATGTGTATATACAACTCTGAAAGGCTGTCAAAAAACATTAACATATCCCTGTATGGTAGGCTGTAAGGGTAATTTTATATCTGATGTTTTTTATTTTGTTTTTACTTTACAGGGGCTATGCACGTGAAGGTTCTTTAAAAAAGCGATTCCTTCTCCTGAAGAAACATGCATTTAATTATACAAGAGGGGAAAAAAAAATCCAGTACACAAATGCAGAACATAAAACTACCCTTGCCAAAAAAAAAAACCCAAGATCTGTGAAGCCACGAAATGTGTCTTCTTTCTCTGAACTCCTAGTGTCTGAAAGGGAATAGACAGTCCTATAACCACCTCTTGGCCAAAAAGGCAGCAGCAGCTTTGGGTAGGTATGATCAAAACATGCTGGCAAAAATCAGTTTTTTGTAAATGGCAAACATTTTTGCTGCCAGCTTCAGAAAGTTTCAGTCTAAAAGGCGACAATTTTAAAATAGGTCAATTTTGCCTTCATTAAAAAAAACAAACAAAAACTGTTACACTGATCCCCAGTGGAAGCCCTCGGTTATGAATAAAGCAGAAGCACAGACAATGCTTAAAAAGCTCACGTGAGTTCCCACTCCCAAGCTGTGCAGCAGGGGCGACTCCGTCTAGAGCTCCAAGAAAGCGGCCCAGGAGTCCTGGAAAAGGACGCAGGATCCGGCCGGTCGATGGCTTTTCGGGAGTCAAAGAGATGGAATTGGAACACGGACCCATTTAGCTAGGTGTGACCCGCCAACTCAGAGTGGAACAGGGGAAACCTATCAGCATGGAGCGGAGAGAAACCAGACACACAGCCTCTTGGAGGAAAACGCAATACTTTCGGCGACTCACTCCCACTCACCAGCGCCCGCTAAATCTCCAGCCCGAACTTCCGCAGGACGGAAGCTGAGGAGGAAGGACCACTGAGCGCAACACTCAAACCCCGCCGTCAGAGCGCGCGCGACGTTTTAGTTCCGAGAGCGGCCCCTTAGTTCCAGCTACAGTCCCGCCCACTCAAGGACTGGGGCGGAGAGCGCAGGCGCAAGCGTGCCACGTGACCACTTCCCGGAAGTACCTTAAGCCCGGCCCACTTTAGCCGGGTCCAAGGTGGAGGGGAGTTGGTGCAATTATGGCTAAGTTCCAGGTGGGGCAGGATCCCGAGAGCAAAGCTGCAATCACTGTGCTGAGCCGGGCGGTGGAACTAGATTCGGAGTCCCGGTACCAGCAGGCCCTAGTGTGTTACCAAGAGGGGATTGATCTGCTCCTGCAGGTTCGGAAAGGTGAGCGGTGAGCCGTGGAGGGGAGGACCAGGGGAAGAGGAGTTGGTTTACCCTGTTTATTGGGTGTAGCGAAACAAAATGATTCTTCCACACCGCCAGGAAGCGGTCACAGCCGAGGGTGGGATACTTTACAGGATAGCTGGGCTGGTTTCTTCTAAATATCTGTAATAGATTGATGTCATTATGAAAGGGGAGGGTCTACTTATAGGTTTTTAAAAGGTTTAATAGACTTAATCATATGCAGTATGTAAGCCTGATAGTTAAGACACTGTTGGATTAGGAAAGTCTGAATATAGAGTGGATAATATTAAAATTATTAATAGGCAGTTTTCCCCAAAAAATTATCCTTAATTTTTAGAGATGCAGACTGAACTGTTTCTGGAAAGAAATATTGTGATGCTTGTAATTCAATTTTACTTAAGCACCCTCCCCCCAAAAAAACCCCAAACTAAAAACAAAAAACAAAGTTGAAAAAACAAAACAAAAAGTTGAGACTGGATATATAATTCAGTGGTAGAGTGCTTGTCTAACATGTCTGAGGCCCTAGATTTATCCTTAGAATATTGAGAAAGCAAAACAAATGTACGATCTTGTTTCATTCTTTAAGTTGTTCCATAAAGCAGAAGTTGTTGGTATTCTGATTCTATAAGGTAGAAAGATAGTTCTCTTTCAAGTTCTGCCACTGGCAGATGGTCAAGCCACAGCTGGAGCGAAAGGCCTCAATGACTGGTGTATCAGCTCCCCAAAACAGAGCCAGGGAGCTGTTGGTCAGGTGGAACATTCCTGTAAAGGATCAAAAGCAGGAGAATCACAAGTTCCAGGGAGGTTATAGAGACAGGTTAAGACCCAAAATGCAATTAATTCTGATACAAGGAGTAAGTATCAGGAGAGATAAGTGCAATGCAGATTTAAACAAGAAAAGTTCAAATGGGGGGAGAAAGGGAGAGGTGATGTTTGATAGAAGCTTTGGGTAAAAAGTAGAACTTCAGAAATCAGAAATAAAAAGGCTTTGTAGTGAAGATGGTGGCCTCCAGGTGGGTGTATGCTGCCCTGCTCCTGCTTTATACCTCTGACCTAGATGCCCAGCGAGGCTACTCCACCTGTGCGGGAGGAGGAGGACATTGGCAACTACAATGATGTGGACATGACACATGTCTTGGAACAGTGGGACAAAGATGATGACACAGGAGGAAGAGATCAGAGCACAAGAGACCCTCAGCACCTGTTGACTTCTCAAAGGCAGACCTGGACAAGCCCAAGAGCATCCTGAAAATAACAAAGAAAGGGAAGACTCTTAGGATATTTGTCACTGCATGGGGGAGCCCCATGGAGAAGGAGATAGGAAATCAGAGCCTATGGCAGGGCAGCCTGTTCAATGCCAACTATGATGGGCAGAGGTTCATCGTGGGATCAGACCAGGCTACCTTCATGCTTTTGGGGGAGCTATGCCTGGGAGATCAAGGACTTTTTGGTCAGTCAAGACAGGTGTGCTGATGTCACTCTGGAGCGACAGGTGGTGCCTGGCAAAGCAGGAGGAGGCAAGGAGAAAAAGCAAGAGAAGGGCAAAAGAAGAAAGGAAGAAAGGGGATCTGAAATCATGGGCCTCGAAGGAAAACAGCTGAGCTGGAGGTCAGCAAGAAGACCTGTGACTGGGCAGTGTGTCTCCTGTGGAGCAAACTAGAGCGCCTTGCTGGTCTCTCAGGCAGGGTGGGTGCTGGAAACCGCAGACCAGGGGACATTCTCATTTCTTCTGCCACAAGACCAGTCTGGTCAGTGCAAAATTACTTCGTAAAGCCTTCACATATGAAGACAGCTTTTCTGGTTAATAGCAGACACTAACAAATTCATGCTTACTACAGAATCACCATCCATGAGAAGCCATGTTGCTTTTTCCCATTTAAATTAACCTGTGGTCATCGACTTCCAGGGTATCACTGCCTCACCTTACCTCTGGTAGCCTGCTGTGTACATGCTTTTGATTTTCTGTTAACCAAAAAGCAGGTTCTGATCAGACCAGCTTTTATTTATTTATTTATTTATTCATTTATTTTTATGTGGGTACCAGGAGTTGAACTCAGGACCTCGCGCTTGCCAGCAGGCGCTTGTGCCGCTGAGCGATATCACCAGCCCCTTTTTTTCCTTTATGTGGGTACTGGGAGTCAAACTCAGGACCATTGTGCTTGCCAGGAAGGCGCTTACGCCGCTGAGCCATCTCACCGGCCCCAGACCAGCTTTTAAAACTCCTGCTTCAAGTCAGACTGTTGTGCCACAGCCACGGTTTTCATCGCAGTGATGGTATAGCGAGTTGTGGTCTAAATGTGTCATCCGGAATCCAGCTGTGTAAACCCCATCTGTGCAGGAAATGCCAAAGCAATGCCATTCGGCAGTCCTAAGTAGTTACTTGGGATGTCACTGACTGAAGTCCCTCTCAGCTGAAGGAACGGTTGCTGTTGGTCAGATTGTGTGGTTTCCTTATTTAGGATAGAGAGAGACCATTGTAAAGTGCGAGCAGAGACCAGCAAAACCCTGAGCAGGCGTGGCAGAAGACACGGCGACCTCATTTACAGTGTTTCCACACATTGGCCTTTGATAAAGTGCCTAAACTTGTGGTGTTTTTGTATGGTACCAACTCGTGCTGCTGGTGGTGAATTTTTGCTGTTCGTATATTGGAGCCAACTCTGAATAAGAGAACATTTGTATACAGACATCATTATTTTGAAATTTAAGTTCTTTGAAAAAAACCTCAGTTGTGGTTTTAAGAGATTAAAAATAACACATGTACATGGTTAGATAGTGTCACTGTTAAAGAATGGTACAAAGTGGAAAGTGTGTCTCTGCCCTGCTGCCAGTACCTTGTCCCTTGTCCCAGTGAAGCTACTGTTCATACTTTGTTTAAAAAGAAAAGAAATTCGGCTAAGATTGTGCTGTTTTACCAAATAAGTAGTTCAGTGTGGTTTAGTGTAGTCATTGGTGAGCTTAGTTTTAAGGTCCTTCAGAAATCTTTCATTTCTAAAGACCAGATGGCAAGTACTTAAATGGAGTGGACATCCAAGAAGGATGTCAGTGAACATAAAAGAGAAACTCATACTTTCTGGAAATTTTAAAGCATAGCAAGGTTGAGGGAAGGTGGATCTTGGGTTTTGTTTTGGCAGGAAAGGGATGAAAAAAGTAGAACGTGTTTAGGAGCAGTAGCAAAGTAACAGCAGAGGTTAAGAAAGAAGATACTGAAGGGTGGCTCTGCAGGAGCTCAGGTGAGGTGTGTGGGAAGAATTATGTGGATGACAGTGATGTCAACAAGCAACATTTATTATTTCCTACGTGCCAGGCAGGCTGTTTTACAGACATCTCAGCCACTCCCTAAGGTACTATTACTGTTTGCATGTTAAAGTTGAAGATGTAGAGAGGTTGAATAATTGGCCAAAGTCACTCAGCTAAAAGTGGAGAAGCAGGTTTTAAATGAAGCAGTCCGACTCTAGGCCCTTTGTTGTGAACCACTATTCATCCTGAATCTTTTGGTAAAGAGTCTGACATGTTGTAAACCTTTCTCACCCTACCAGACTTGGTGCCCCAGAGGTGACATAGTATCAGTGCCCCATTCCTAAACAAAGGTGCTTCATATGCTTAGTTTAGAAATGACGACCCTGGATCAGCAAAATGTGAGCTGGGCGCCTGTATATTGTAGGACTGAGGCAGACCATGCTAAAAAGATAGAAAATTTGTGGGCAACTTGGGACATTGCAAACAATGCTTGAACTAAATAGAAAAACTATTTTGAAACTTGAGAATATGACTGCTTTTAAATTTTATAGGCACCCAAGATCATACTAAGAGATGTTATCTCAGAGAAAAAATTACTCACTACATGGATAGAGCAGAAGACATAAAGAAATATTTGGATCAAGTAAAAGAAGGTAAAAAAGGCTATTTTAAAAAACGTCCAAAGGGGCTGGGGCTAGGCTCCGTGGTAGAGCATTTGCCTAACATGTATGAGGCCCTGGGTTTGATCCCCAGCACCACAAAAAAGTATAGAAAACATGTCCGTAAGCTGCTGTGATTCTGTCCATTCACCAAGTATTTCTGGCTTCCTGTAGAGCTCTGTGTGGTCTGAACTATTTGTGCCTGGGGCTTACAGATTTACTCTGCATTTCTTCTCCCTCTATACAAGAAGTTATTCGCTTTTTCTTTGTTAGGGGGTGGGGTCAGACACCCCTTTGAGCATCCATGAAAGCTCTACATACTGCAGGACTTCGCCATTTTTAAGGAATTTGCAGATCCCCAGAAGTTCTGTGGACCCAGTTGAAGAACTGCTGCAGAGGAATGCTGAATGTGGATCCTGTATTATGTTGTATTTCCCTTTATGAAAGGACTAAACTCATTAAAGTAGCTAAAGGAACTCATGGGACTTCTCTCAGATACTATTGCGAGTCAAAGCATTCTAAGAGTTAAGTATTCCCAATGACAGAGGTGAGGTAGGTATATGTTGTTCCCTGTATATTATTAGCTTCCTATTCATAAGCTTCCAGGTTATGAACATCTGTATAAAGGGGCATTGCCACCTTACTTATACTGTACACTGCTGCTGCTTTCTATGGCCAAAGGTACTGCCACCTGCAGATACTGGTCCCCGGCCCTCAGCTGTTCTTCCTCTCTGTCCTTACTGTGGCCCAACATGTTTTCTCAGTGTTTTAGACAATCTCGTAAGAACTTTGGGTCTCACAGCACAAACCCCCCGAGTCTGCCTGGGCACCTCCCACACACAGAGTTTGGTGCTTTCCCAACCTTCTTGATATAAAAAGCGAACAATTCTGTTACCAGGATTTTGGGACAGCCTAGTTCTTAAGAGCCTGTACTGCAGGACAGCCTACTACATATGTCAAACGCTAGACCATCCTGAGTGCCTTCACATGCTGTCCCTGGAGGAGGAGCCACACCACTGATTTTTAAGCAAAGTATAAAGTGCAAAACCTACAAATTAGGAACTACTTTTAGGGGTCGTATATTTCTTTAAACTTTGACGATCTCTGATAACTTACTCAGTAACTACTCATTTTGAATTAATAAAACCAATGGAATTATCCTGTTGATCCTGTGATATCCCACTCTTTAACTTGAGTTATAAGTTAAAAAATTAATTTATAACTGATCCTGATTAATCACTATTTGTCTTAGTTACTTTTCTCTCGTTACTGAGACAAAATACCCGACACCCAAAATTAAGGAAGGAAAGGTTTATTTAGCTCACAGTTTGTGGAGGTTTCAGTCCACAATCTGCTGGCTCTAAGGCAGGGCGGCATGGCACAGGGGCAACAGTTCAAGGCAGCAGAAAACAGCAAAAGCAGCAAGGGCAAAAAGGAGGAAACAAGCCTCTTTTCCTCCCTTATTTGGTAAGCAGGCTACACGCCCTAGGGCGGGTGTAGCATTCAGACCATCTCCCTGTCCTCTTGCACAGGATGAGGATATTTACAAAGTGAGGACCCTGACCCCCTGCTGAGTCGCTTAAACTTCTAAACTTCTCAAGTTGACACAATGTATCAACCTTTACAATTTAAAAAATAAAACGTTTTAAAAAGTGGTCACTGATTATATATGAAGTTTGTGTTTTGTAGATGGAAAATATCACAAACAAATTAAGATAGAAGAGAATGCAACAGGTTTCGGTTATGAGTCGCTTTTTAAAGAATACCTTAATGGGACAGTCACAGAAGTTTGGATAGAAGATCCTTACATTAGACACACTCATCAGGTAAGTCAAGTGCACTAAAACACAGTGAAATCTTGTTTTACACGTATAGTCAGCCCTCTGTCCGTGAGTCCCACAGGCATAGATTCAACTAAAGATGGAAATTTTTTCTTAAAATTGCATCTATACTGAACACATACTTTTTTCTTGTCATCGTTCACTAACACAGAATAACAACTAGTTGCGTTGTATCAGGAATTACAAGTAATCTAAAGGTGATTTAACAGACACATGTAAATACTGCATTGTTTCTCTGGTGTGAGAAACCGAAAGTGTAAATAAGGACCAAAATGTATAAAAGCTATCGTGAAATAGGAAGAAAATGTTCAAATGGGAAGGGGAACTGGGGGTCGGGGGAGAAGGAAGGGAAAAGAAAAATGAGAAAAGAAGGAAAAAATGGAAACAAAGCTTTTATAAATAAGGAAGGGAAGAGGGGTTGAAGGGAGGGGAGGGGAATGGGGAAAAAAAGGAATTAAGTTATATCATGTAGAGGTACAAATTCCCTACGATGAATGTGATCATTATGTGTACCTAAAATGTACCAATAAACTTAATTAAAAAAAAAAAGGCAATTTAAAGTATTTGGGAGGGTATGTGGAAGCTCTGTGCAAATACTGCACCATTTTCCAAAGGACTTGAGCACCTGTGAGTTGGAGGGAGGGAGGGGTCCTGGAAGCCGGGCCCCGTCAGTGCTGAGGGAAAACTGTACAAGTTAGTCATTATACATCCTGATGTCTTTCAGCTATATAATTTCCTTCGATTTTGCGAGATGCTTACTAAGAAACCATGTAAAGTAAAAACTATTCACCTTCTCACCTCTCTGGATGAAGTAGGTACCTGAAAGAACTTACCTTCTTACTTAGCTTATTAACTTTTTTCAGTTATGAGATGTAGTCCGATCACACAAAACCTGTGCTTCAGCTATATCCATTTCTTTGGGAATTAACTTGTTATCTGATAGCATAGCACATCTTGAGAAAAATGCTGTTGATTTCAGGATGTTGACTTGGATTTGACCATTTTCCTAAACTCTATTTGTTCACATAGTTTGTCAGTTTATTATCTGGGATGGCTATAGTGATCATGCTCTGCACTACTGACGATTTTGTGTCTTTACTAATACTTCCTTTTTTTGTGTCTTTACTAATTTTTAGCAGCATGATAACAGGCATATTTATCTTCATTGGGACTTAAACAGGGATCCCTCTCAATAATTAGGATTTCCAGAATTAAATTAAGCAGTGGGCAGCCACACTTAACTAAACATCATTACTAAAAAAACCTTTAATTAAAGAGACAGGTTGAAGCTGTGTTGTGGTCACGTTAGGAAGAAACTTTTTATAAAGCCACTTTTTTTTTAAACTACTTCACATTCTTGGGTTGCTTCTTTGAGATAATGGACATTAAAAGTAGTATGGAACTTTTAAATTTTAATCCATCTATGATATTCACTGTATAGCATAGGGATAATTTAAAATGTTAGTAACTGAAGCAGCAAATTATATTTTTGCTATTAATAGGGGCATGGGAAAGTACAGCAAAGTAGCGGCCTAGAAGAAATAAAAGAGTCCCTCAGGAATCATGGAGTGCTGTTGGAAATAAAATACTCTTCAATACATGACCGAGAAATTAGGTTTGTGTATAATAATACTTTAATTTTTATGCAGTTGAAATATAGTTTTAAAACTTCTTTTATAAGTGTTATATAATTGCATACAAATATTATGTTTAACTATTAAAATTCAAATAAAGTCTTTTGATTTGTTTTGATTTTTTCTTCTCTTTAAAAAAAAAAAAATTCAAATAAAGCTCAATTTTAGTAAGTTCTCACTTTTTTTTTTTTTTTTTTGTGGGTACCGGGGGGTCGACCTCAGGACCTTGCGTGCCAACAGGCACGCGTGCCGCTGAGCGATATCACCGGCCCCTTTTTCGTATGTGGGATCCGTGAGTCGAACTCGGGCCCTCGCTCTTGCAAGGCAGGCGCTTACGCCGCTGAGCCATCTCACCGGCCCAGTTCTCACTTTTGAGGATTAAAAAAAAGCTTAGCTTACTTTGTCCTATGAATTTATTATTTCCCGAGGAAATAAAATCTGTATGTTGTATCATGTAGAAAGAGGGAGGACCATTCTGCGTACTGCATATAGTGTTACGATTAATTTCACTAGAAAGTGAAGTAATTCATTTTCTAGTGAAATTAATATTTACATAATATAGTTTTCTTTGCTGTGGGTAAGTAAATATTCTGGCAGACAGGAAATAATGCCGAATTGCCAGGCAGGGTGGCGCACGCCTGCAATCCTAGCACTTGTGAGGCTAAGGCAGAAGGATCGTCATGAGTTCAAGGCCAGCCTGAACTACATAATGAGACCCTGTCTCAAAACAAACAAGAAACTCCCCCCAAAACATGCTGAGTCAGTAAGAAAATAGTGCCTGCAGTTATTTTAGAGCTATCTTCCCTTTGTTTAGCAAAGGGGTTTTCCTATGATTATAACAATGGCACTCCCATTTTTAATGAAAACTTAAGCACAAACTAAATACACAAAATAGATGCAAGTTCAATGCTGCTGAGGTTGAAGCAGAGGTCAGGGGCCAGGGCTCCTTGTGATCGCGTTCCCATTCGCTACGGAGGGGAACCCCTGAAACACCACCAGAGTCTCGCTGAATATACTCTGCAGCCACCTGTTAGCACAGTAGGAAGTCTTTATCAACAAGCTGAAATTCAAGAGTAAGTTCTAACTTAATTGCTAAACTGTTAGCTAATCAAATCAGCTGACTCTGGGCCGGTGAGATGGCTCAGCGGCGTAAGCGCCTGCCTTGCAAGCGCGAGGGCCCGAGTTCGACTCCCGGAACCCACATACGAAAAAGGGGCCGGTGATATCGCTCAGTGGCACGGGTGCCTGTTGGCGCGCGAGGTCCTGAGGTCGACCCCCTGGTACCCACAAAAAAAAAAAAAAAAAAATCAGCTGACTCTGTGGCCTTCTTGTTTCATTGAAGACACAGCCCATGATGAGCCCTAGGTCTGATTCAACTCATGCCATTGGGAGAAATGGTTTTCTTTGTTGGTGGAAAATTTTGCTGATACTTAATACACTACAGCTTTAATAACTGTCTCAAAGCTAATACTGTGTACTAATTTCAATAGGTTCAACAATGGATGGATAATTAAGATCGGAAGGGGACTTGATTACTTTAAGAAACCACAGGTAGGATATAATTTTATGAAGAAGTATGTAGCACTATTTTTTTTTTTTTTTTGTGGGTACCGGGGGTCAAACTCAGGACCTCACGTGCCAGCAGGCACCCATGCCGCTGAGCGATATCACCGGCCCTTTTTTCATATGTGGGTACTGGGAGTCAAACTCAGGACCTTGTGCTTGCCAGGCAGGCGCTTATGCCACTGAGCTATCTCACTGGCCCCATGTAGCACTGTTTTGTATCACTTTAGTTTTTGTTTTTTTGAGAAAGGGGGTCTCACTATGTAGCCCAGGCTGGTCTTAAACTCCTTGGGCTCAAAAGTTACCCTCCTACCTCAGCCACCCGAGAAGGTGGGACCACTGGTGCGTCACCATACCTGGATTATTTTTGTGCTGTTTTAAACAATATTCTTTTCTTCCTAGGGTCGTTTTTCTCTTGGATATTGTGATTTTGATTTAAGACCATGTCATGAAACAACAGTGGACATTTTTCACAACAAGCACACACAAAAAATATGATGGTCAGTAGCCTAATTCATATTATGTTATTTCTACTTTAAATGCTGTCTTATTCCATTTTCTGTTGCTATAACGGAATACCACACAATGGCTAATATGAAGAATAGAAGTTGCTTTGGCTCACAGTCCTGGAGGCTGGGAAGTCTTAAGAGCACAGTGTTGGCATCTGGTGCAGGCCTTCTCTCTACACTGTACGTGACAGACAGCATCGTGGGAGAGACAGCAAGCTTGCCAGAGAGCTCGCTTTTATAACGAGCCACGCGTGAGAAGCACAGCCAGTCATATTTCAGAAGTCCCACCTCTTAGCACCGTTATGTTGAGGACCAAGTTTCCAACACATGAACTTTTGGAGAACACATTCAAACCACAGAAGTGAATATTAGATTATTTTTAAAAATTCGAACATATTTTTATAATGTATAAATCTGACAATAAACTTTTTACATTTCTACTAATTTATGACTCCATTGTTCATTTGTGGGAACATTCATAAATATTTTTGTAAATTTGTTACTTAGTAGACTGACAGTGTTTCTTTTCAAAATTCAATGGTTAAATTCAATGTTGACCTTATGGGGAAATTTGATTTGGTTCTCGTCCAAGTCAGTTTGTGACCAGAATGGTGGAGAGAATTAACATTCGTCAACCAAAGTACCACTGTAATTCTGGTTCTTAGACCACATAAATCTACCTCTATAGAGAACCAGCAATCCAGAACCCTCTGGATTTATCCAATTATAAAAATCCTGGCCAAGAGCAGAGGGTGTTAGATCAGTGGCGCAGCGTGTGCTTAGCATATGTGAGGCCCTGGGTCCAGTCCTTAGCACCCTGGCCAAAAAAATTCCAAGAGAGAATTATATTTAAAGAGAAGAGTCCATACATATGTTTTCCACTATGTTATACGTATATATTTGGAGTCCCCAGATCAAATTAGAACACCAGAAGGATACCAAGTACAAGTTTAAATGTATGGAGTTATAGAAGGAAGAAAACTAGAGCAACTAGAAAGACAGTTATAGTCCTGAACAGAAGACAATGTCACTTTTTCCTAAATTATAAATTAGATGACAAAGACTAGCACCAGAAGACTTTCTTGACTAGCTACAAGACATATTAACTACAGCAATTTTTTAAATGTACATAGGCATAGATCTAGCCAAATCAGTGCAACAGAATAAAGAATTCAGAAAATGTGTGTATGGATATTAAATGTATAATAAGGTGTCATTTCAATTTACAAAGTGGACATTCAATAAATGACTGGAAAATAATAATAGGAGATCTCTGCCTTGCTCCACATAAAGAAATAAATCTTAAATGGGTGAAAGAAATAATAAAATGGAAAATCTGGGTTTTTTATTCTAAACTCTTACCAAATGTATAAGAATAACACAAAGATCAGAAAAACTGTCAAGGAAAGGAATAGAGCAAAAGATTTGATCACATAAATATTTAAAACTTGGGTATAAACACCATAAACAAAGTTTGAAAACACACATGGTCAAATTTATAACATAGAGAAAAAGGGTTAATATACCTAAGTATGTAAAGAAGATGGACTGGTTTGCAGCAGTGACTTTGATGTGACCTCCTGTAGCCTCATGGAGGACTTGGTCCTAGAGCAGTATCTCCTGCCCTACTGATCATTCCTGCCAGCACACATCCCCAAGCAGATGCTGCCCTATTTTTGTTCTCCTTCATGAATGAACTTCGTGAAAGAGTCCTCCCAGTACAGTTTTTTCCATTTCCTCACCACTGTTCACACTTCAAGTTCACTCAGTCACTCCACTGAAATTTGTTGAAGTCAACAGTGACCTCCATCTCACCATATGCAGTGGGCACTTTTTAACCTTCATCTCACTTGACCTTTCAGGGTCAGATAGCAAAGGCAGTGAGGCCGGCACTGGCAGTGCCAGTGATGGAGGTGTCTTTGCCACAGCCAGCCCTTGCATCGGGGGCCATTGGCCACTCCCTTTTCAAAACTCAACCTCGGTAAAATACAGCTTTCTCTTCCATCCTTTCAAATACTAGATTTGGAGCTGGTGATGTAGTTCACTGGGAGAGCATTTGTCAATCCCCAGCACAATCATAATAATTCATAATCTCTTTTCTTCAACCCATACTCTCCCTAAGAAATTACACTAGTATTTTTATAAAAGCAACAAAAACTACTACTACTTGATATAAAAGGGTTTATTTAAGGAAATAGGTACTTCTTAGCACCACCACGAGAGCTATACACTGAGATGTGGAGGCTTTGCCATGAAAAATAACCGAGAACTAATCATATGTGACCCTGCTGCCTCCACTGCAAGGGCTGCATATGGCAATGACGCCACTTCTACCACTGGCACTGCCAGTGCTGGCCTCACTGCCTTTGCTATCTGAGAAAGTGAGGCTCCTGGTTAGAGAGGGGTCTCCCCTCTCACGTTCTCTGCCTCACTGGGTCCCAATTCAAAGTCTGCAGCAGGAGCAGCTGGCTGGCTCACCTGCCCATACCCTTGCTTCAAGGGAGGCCAGGAAAGTGCACGTACAACACACAGCACAAGTTTCAGTTTCCACGGGGGACTGTGGGCTGTACTTCCCACCAAGTCTTAGAAGGTGCAACATTCCCCAAACGAGACCAGAGCTACACCGTTAAAACTTCAGATGAATTACAAAAGTCCAAAACTATCTATCTTCATGATCTAAACTACTACTCATACGCTGTCAACTCTCAAATTACCTAATTCTTGGAGCTCCGGCTCAACTGCCCTATGGCGTCTCAGAAGCACACAGCATTTCCAGAACAGTATATGCCAGCTGAACTCCTTCATTCCCTCTGCTTACTCCGATCCATCCAGCTGCTTGCTAAGAAGTCCAGACTCCTCTCTCCCGCGTCCCCACATGCAAACACTGAAAAGTTTGGGGACTCTACCTGGAAAACGCACCTCGAGTCCCTCTGTTCCAGGTGTTCCTTGTTCCTTTTCCTGATAATCCTCTCTCTTGAGGAAAAAAATGGTATGGCACTAAAGCACATCATATCAAGATTTTCATACCTTTCTCAGAAAATAATTTTCACACTTTGCAACAAGTAATGTTTAAGAAATTTGAGAAATCTCTTCAACACGGTTTACATGCTATTTAGTATTTAAGCTGCTAAAGAACAAAAGGACCTACCGATTGAACCTGCCTCAAAGAACAGCTACATTTCAAGTCATGTTTGTCTCAGGAACAACTAAAAAGTAAAGTCCCCATCACTTATGCCACCTGTACTTCGAGATAATTAGTTGTAAGCAAAGCCTTGTGTCCTCGTTCCTGCCGCCCCAAAAAAGGTGGGTCTGGTCTACTTAGATACATGAAAATAATTCATAAAAGGAGGGCTGAAATCAATGTGGTGATGTCCAAATACTGTAGAATGCTGTTTCAGGTAGAGAAGTCTCTAGATCCCTCAACATCCTGAAATGTCTATCTTACAGTGAATTATGTCCCTCCACTACATTCATATGTTGGAGTCCTAACCCTTAGTACATCAAAATGTAACCATATTTGGAGATGAGATCTTTAAAGAGATAACTGAGTTAAAATTTCTTTACAGTGGGCTCTAATCCAGTATGACTGATCCTCTTGTAAAAGGGAAAAATTTGGACACAGATATACAAGAAGAGGAAAGATCATGTGAGGACACAAGAAAGTGGTTGTCCCCAAGCCAAGGAAAGGGTCTCAGTAGAAACCAAACCTGCTGGCACCTTCATTTTGGACTTGAAGCCACCCAGTCTGTGTTATGGAAGCCCTAGGAGCTAACACATATTGCTTTTGTTTCCTTTGTTAACGAGACATGCCTTGAAGACAGGAGTCACAGCATCCCTAATTTTTTTTTTTTTTTTTGTGGGTACCGGGGTCGAACTCAGGACCTTGCGCGCCAGGAGGCGCCCGTGCCGCTGAGCGATATCACCGGCCCTTTTTTCCTATGTGGGTACCGGGAGTCGAACTCAGGACCTCACGCTTGCCAGGCAGGCGTTTATGCCGTTGAGCCATCTCGCCGGCCCAGCATCCCTAATTTTTTTTTTTTTTTTTTTGTGGGTACCGGGGTTGACCTCAGAACCTCGCGCACCAGGAGGCGCCCGTGCCGCTGAGCGATATCACCGGCCCCTTTTTCGTATGTGGGTTCCGGGAGTCGAACTCGGGCCCTCGTGCTTGCCGGGCAGGCGCTTAAGCCGCTGAGCTATCTCACTGGCCCGCATCCCTAATTTTTAACAAGTGCCCAATACACTGTCTGCTGCTTTCCACGGCCATCCCCAATGCGATCCCTTGTCTCTGCTGCTGCAGGAGCCCCGCAGTGGGTGCTTCTCCATCTTGCCTCACACCAACCCATTCTCCACAGACAGGGGACTCATCCTTATTAAAACTGTCTTCTCACTGCACTTGAAATCAAGCTCTACTTTGGCTCAGCAGTCTCCGTATGATCTGGTCCCTGCCTCTCCAACTCCATTTTGCCTGGTTCCTCTGTTCCTTCACTACCATCAAGGAGCCTAGCCCTTTCCCACTTTAGGGCCTTCCCGGATCCTGCGTGTGTGACAAATTGTACTTTCCAAAATTGGCTGCAGTAGAATCCACCATTCTATCTCTTTTTATGAGTTTGAAATTCCTTTCATAGAGTATGTTCCTTTTCCTTGCACTCGGATGTAACTGTGACTACTGAAGTGACCAATGTTACTTCCAAGCCTGGGTCATTGGATTAGCTTTCCATTGCTGGGACAAAATACCTGACATACACAAAGGAGGAGATGTTTGTCTTGACTCACAGTTGCAGAGGTTTCAGTCCATGGTCAGCGGGCTCCAAGGCACCAAAGTCATGGTGGGAGGGTGTAGCGGAGGAAAGCTGCTCAACTCATGCCAACTGGGAAGCAGGGAGCAGGGGAAGAGCCAGGAACTCTATAAAATTCCCCAAATCACCCCTCCATGACCCACCCAGACATATCCTGAAGGGGGATTTACTAAACTCCTAGGCATCTCTCGAGCCAATCAAGATAAAGTGTCACAGTGTTAAAAGAAAATGGCCTCTGCCCTGCTCTCCTGGGTCACTTGCTCTGGGGACCCAGCTGCAAGGCTGTGAGGAATCCAGGGAGTCCAAGTGGAACCAAACCGAAGCTCCGAGCCCATGGTCCCAACTTGAGCTCCCAGCTGCCTGCCACCACCAGTGTGCCAGGCACATGAGCGAGCTTATCTTGGAGATAGGTATTTCTGGCCCAGTTAAAGTGTCATAGCTAAAGCTATGCCGAGCAAAGCCTTGTTCAAATTTATATTTGTGCCAGGCATGGTGCCACACACCTGTAACCCCAGCCCTCAGGAGGCTGAGGCAGGAGGATCATGGTGAGTTCAAGGCCAGAGTTTAAAGCCAGCCTGGACTATATAGTGAGCCCTGTCTCATCCCCCCCCAAAAAATTTGTGTTTGTGAATGATTGTAGTTTTAAGCCACCTCATTTTGGAATGGTTTGTGGCATACCAGTAATTGATATCATCTGGAATACTGTCCTCCCCACCCCACCTCTTTGCACGGATTTCTTATTCTTCAGGTCTCAGTTTAAATAGCATCTTCCTGAGAGCTCCAGCCAGATAGCCCCTATTATTGCCTGTTACTACTGCCTCAACTTTTCCCTCACAGCTTTTCTCATTTTGTGATTATTTACTGATTTGTTAACCTTCTTTTCCTAATAGGACAGAGATTTAATAACTCAGGTCTTCATTTATTAATAGGTAAGACCAACTTTTAAAAGATGAAATGAAAGGAACACATACTATCAGAAAAATAAACGAACACTGTATTATGAAGCTTGTTAGGTATGATAAACTAATTTTACTTTTGTTTTTTTAAAAAGTTTGAAAGCCACTGTATTAAAGTGTCAATTCCTGAGGTTAAGGGCCATTTGTCTTTTATTCACCATGAACAATGAACAACTAGCACAGTGCTGGCACATAGTAGGCACTCAGTAAACACTGCGTAAGTACCAGAGAACTAAGTGTGTGGATGCATGAACTGTAGAAAAGGGAAGGCCCACGGTGATGTCACTCTCTGGTTTGGTAAGGAAAAGATGGAGAAAAAAGTCCTGAGCAGTTTTGGAAAACGGAAGTCACACGTTCATTCACTATGGTTAAGGACCCAGTAAAAGTGGAGACAAATAAAAATGTAACGGCGCAAGGCACAAACACAAACAGGAGAGGACAAATCCGGGTACAACTAGAGGAGGTGGCTTTAAGGAAAGAGGGGCATTTATTCTCTGATTGAATGAAAAGGGCAACGTTGAAATACAGAACATGGGAGCTGGGGGAGCTCACTTCTGAAGGCCTCAAATCTCAACACATTATGAATCAAAGTTTGTGACAAAGTAAAAGTAGTGGAATTCTGAGCTTGAAAAGAGTGGAAATCTTTAGAAATAAGCCACCTCAAGAATGAGAGGAAGTCAGCCAGAGACAAGTTGAATCTTACACCAACAAAAAGATACATTGAAATTATAAATATGAAACCGGGTGAATTTGCATACATATACATACTGCTTACTGTCTAGGTATCGGAGTAGAAAATCAGGGGGAATCCATCCTTCGGAACCCCTGCTCCTGCTTCAGGCTAGCTTTCTATCTTCTACTTTTTCCTCCTTAAAAAAAAAAAAAAAAAAAAAAAAAAAAAAAAGGGGCCGGTGAGATGGCTCAGCGGCGTAAGCGCCTGCCTTGCAAGCGCGAGGGCCCGAGTTCGACTCCCGGAACCCACATACGAAAAAGGGGCCGGTGATATCGCTCAGAGGCACGGGTGCCTGTTGGCACGCGAGGTCCTGAGGTCGAACCCCCGGTACCCACAAAAAAAAAAAAAAAAAAAAAAGGTGACTATGAGCTGGGCATGGTGATACATATATACTTGTAATCCCAACACTAGGGAGGCTGAGGTAGGAGGATTGCTGCGAGGTCAAGTCCAGCCTGGGCTACATTGTGAGACCCTGTCTCAAAAAGAACTACCACACACACACAAAAAAAATTAAAAATAAAAAAATTAAAAAATGTGGCTATGGTAGGTCCAGGGAGAAAAGCAGATAAGAATACTGGTATGAGCCAGGCATGATGGCACACACCTGCAATCCCAGCACTCAGGAGGCTGAGGCAGGAGGATCCCCGAGTTTGAGGACAGCCTGGGCTACAAAGTGAGTTCAAGGCCAGCCTGAATTACATAGCAAGACCCTGTCTCAAAAAAACAAAAACAAAAACAAAAACAAAAACCCCTCAAGAATACTGGTAAGAAATTAGTTTACTTTAAATGATTCAGGTTGGAATAGGAAGGGAAATGAAACTAGGAAAGATTAGGGAAGTATCAACGGCTTAGAAAAGTGTAAGGCTTGATTTAGTAGGAGGGTAGAAAGACAAGAAAATGCAGCTAAAAGGGAGACTTTTAGAGTTAAGATCCAGCGGTAGCAAGAAGCCTAGGTTATATTCCTTAGAAGTAGGAAAAACAAAACCTACCTCTAATATTAGCGTGTCTACAATGGTATGCATCTAAAGGCAATAAAAGAGCAAGGAGCTGAAATATAAATGTGTGCCAGGTGTTCAAACCCCTGAAGAAAGAAGTAACAGTATCCTAGAGGCTGGTAGAAAGTATGGGCAAGGTCAGGTGCTAAAAAAATTCAGATGGGGACAGGTTACTGAAAGAGACTAAGTCTTTTTTCTGAGACACAAGGCATTTAAACATTCTTTATTTTCTCACTGAAACTGTCAGTATAAAGAAAGTTACTTGGAGTCACATTATTCCTTTAATTTTTTCACAGAGAACATTCCATTTGCTATGTAGTTCCTGGTCTTCAGGACATGTTCTGAGTAACATATGTGCTATCATGGTAGTTTCAATTGGGCAAAACTTGCTGCCAGTCAAAGCTGAATTTAATTTATCACATATTTCCAGTGGCAGCCAATGATCAGGTGCGTCAATCTTGCAGACTATGATTCTTCCATTCTTTATGTCTAGAAATACTTTGATTTCCAAATGTGCCTGCTCGCACAACACATTAAAGGTAGTGTTCACACTAAACTTCGGAGTCCTGCCATATATCCACTCCCAAGTTCGTAGTTCTTTGGCTTTGCTATTTATCCCAGGAAACAGCGTCTCATCTGTTGGGTTGATGAGGTTGATGTGATTATCAATTTGATGATAAGCAGCGTACTCTGCCGCAATGGCATTTATCAGTACTTCACAGGTCAGAGCAGGATCTTTTTCCAGAAGGTTTTTTACCATAGCAGGTATGCTGGTAGTGGCATTGCTCTTGATCCCTTGGTATGGGCTCTTCAGCAAAGATGACAAAGAGGTCCTGTCAGTACTACATAACAAGGTGCAATGGTGATAAGCAGTGGTCCTGCCGATCTTAGCAGCGGTTCCTGAGATTTTAAACTGCCCATCAAGTACCAGGTCAAATCTTTTTGTAGCCTGCACATCCAGCTGGGGTTGGACAGCATTTAGAACTCTCACAATTAATTTCAGGTTTTCCATTCTATCATATTTGGTTTTGGTCGTAAAGAAAGTGAGATTGATATTGCCCATGTCATGGTACACCGTTCCTCCTCCACTTAGCCTCCGAGCCAGTTTTATACCTCCTTCTCTCATTAGAGTCAGGTTGCATTCCTGCCAGGGATTCTGATGTCTCCCAATCACAAGAGAGGGAGAGTTCCTCCAGAAGAAAAGAACTGGCTTGCCTTCGAGATTCACATGGTCGTGGATCCAGTCTTCTACAGCTAGATTCTGATAAACATCATTGGAAACAGACTGTAAAATGAGTCCACTTTTTATTGTGTTTTTAAAGCCAGCTGCCTGCACCTTGTGATTACAAAGTAACTGAAAACGATTCTTCATTAAAAATGGGATCAGCATGCCTTTAAAAATGGAAGACAAACAAATTAATTCAATGAGAAAAGGAAAATAAAATTCTATTTTCTAGCTATGGATAACTGGCTACTTATATAAGTACTCAGGTTGCTTTTCTTGCCTTTTATCATTAGTCTTTAGCAACTCTACAAGTGCTCAAAGGAAATAAATGAAGATAAACTTCAAGTAATTTCAGTTGATGTGAAATGAGGGCACAGATATTTTTGAAACAATAAGCATGCATCAGATACATTATGTAATATATCTCAAAGCCAAACAAATTATTTTTAATTCACAAGTAATACACAGTCATTAAGAAAATAACAGATAAGCAAAAATAAAATAAAATAATCCATAATCCCACCCCCCTGAAGATAATCATAATTAACATTTTGGTATGAATAATCCATTTTATTTCTGTGCATGTGTATACACCCAGCACACACTTTTCCCCAGAAAAGTGTAACTGTACTGTTATTTTAGTATTTCATTCTATCTTTTTTTTTAAGATATGGTCTCAGTATTTTGCCCAGGCTGGCCTTGAACTCCTGGGCTCAAGTGATCCTCCTGCCTCAGCCTCCTAAATAGCTCGGACTATAGGCAGTGTCATCACACTCAGCTTATTTAAAATTAAATATATTTTTACCTCAGCTTTAATGACTATGCAATATTTCACTGATAATGTGCCAGTTTGCTCAGTCTCTCTGTCTCTCTTAGGCTGTTTCTAGTTTTTGTGTTATCAACAATGTATCCATGAACATTGCTATGGAAAGAGAGATGTCTTTATGAATTAATTATGTCTTTATAATGTTTTAAAAATAATTCCTATTTGACTTTGGGATATATGATTTATTACTAGGATAACTTTTATTTAGGTCGATATTAAATTAGGATGAACTCCCTAAGGTCAGATGGAGAGAAAATCAGAGTATGTAGATTTATATGGAAAGGCTATGAATAAATTCATTGTTTGGACAGCTTTACAAACTACATATCATCAGTGTTAGTGAAATCTAGGTGGCAAAAAGTTGAAAATACTATCCATGAAAATGAAGTACTTTAACTACTTATTGTCTTTAAATCATTCCATTTTAATTTCATTTCTTGGCACGCTTCTAATTTTCCTTTAGGATAAAGAACTAGGAATAGAGTGGACTGTTTCTTTTTTTTTCTTTTTTTTTTTTTTTTTTTTTTTTTTTTTGTGGGTACCGGGGGGACGACCTCAGGACCTCGCGCGCCAACAGGCACCCGTGCCGCTGAGCGATATCACCGGCCCCTTTTTCGTATGTGGGATCCGGGAGTCGAACTCGGGCCCTCGCGCTTGCAAGGCAGGCGCTTACGCCGCTGAGCCATCTCACCGGCCCTGTTTCTTTTTTTTCTGTTTTGGTTTTTTGAGACAGGGTTATGCTATATAGGTCAGGCTGGCCTTGAACTCAGTATGTAGTCCAGGCTGGTTTCTAATTCATATCAATATTCCTGTCTCAGCCTCTGGAGTGCTGGGATTACAAGTGTACACCACCACGCTTGGCTGAATGGATTTTTATTATCTTTTTTTTTTTTTCAGTTCTGGAGATTAACTCCAGGGTCTTTGCACTGAACTACCTCCTACACCTTTAAAAAAATATTTTTTTAAGACAGGGTCTTGCTAATTTGCTCAGGCTGACCTCGGAACTTTTGATCCTCCTACCTCAGCCTCCCAAAGTGCTGGGATTATAGGCGTGCACCACCATGCCCAGCTCAAGTGGATTATCAGAGTCCATTACTAGGCCAAACTATTTAGTTCAGTAATATCCTAGAAGCATAATTCCTAGGTTAAAGAGTCTCCAGAGTTTTATCACTCTTGACATATTTTATAAATTATGTTAAAGAAGAGTTGAGCCATTTTACACTCCCTCTGTTTAAGAAAGATCTGGAGAGGTTTAACAGAAGCAGAATTACTTGCACTGTGTCTGGAAACCGGATGGTTTTCCAGGTCGATGGGAGTAGCACACTGCTGGCACACACAAGGGCAGACAGTGGTATGACGGTAATGAACGTTCTGGGGGCTCCTTCCTAAGGGACACGGTTGCACTTCCTGTGTCCTCGCTCCCCTGAGGCCCATGCCTGCACTGTCCCAGGAAGTCTCCACACTCAGATTGTATCTTTGGTTAATCTCTTTGTTCTTATATCTGTTTGACTGAGTTCCATAAAGTTCTGTATTCATTCGACAAATATTTATGGAGCATCTACTAGACACAAGGTAGTATGGGGATAGAGAAGAGAGAAAATAAATTCACATACAGTAATACCCCAGTTCATGAAAGCCTCTGTTGGTGAACACTTCAGTTTGAGAACAGAAGCATTTGGCAAAATTTTGCTTCCTTTTGAGAACTCTGCATTGGATGAGGAACACAACTACGGCCATCTTCCCCAGAATTGTGGAACGAATTAAGTCTGTGAATCGAGGTGCCACTGTAATCTTAAAACATTTGGGTTCTAAGGGCAACTGGGATCTACTGAAGTTTCAAGCAGGAAAGGGGTATAAGTTGGCCATTATGCAAGACTGTCCCTGTAGTGTTGAGCACAGATTAAAGAAAGGATAGACTAGGGACACAGAGACACAAAGGGAAATTAATTGAATAAAATAGCAACTGAATAAAGTAGTTCTCCGAGATAGAGAAAATGAAGGTCTCAACTAGAGTGGCAGACAGAGAGACAGGATGGATACGAGAAGATTAAGGAGGTGAACTGCTCCTTCCCTCCAAGCAACTTTCGTTATCTCCACAATCTAGTGGAAGGCACTAAAAAGCAGATAAGACAATGATTTAAATGCAGCGTCATAAGTGTTGTGATAAAAAGCCATCTAACCCTCTACTGAGTGGAAGTAATGCCAAAGCTCAGACATAACAGGGATGTAGAAAAGTACCCAATAAGAATCCATGTGAAGAGTTTAATTCCAGTGGCTGGAACTGATGAGGGCAGGAACAGAAGCTACAAGCAAGAGGGAGATAGGAAAAGTACGGTCAGATGATGAGGAGCCTTCAAATCCATGTTTAATGCTTAAACTTCACCCTGAGGGCCATGAGGGAGGTGCTGAGGAGTTTTAAGCAGCCTGAAGATTGGGTTTATAAGTTAGAGCCATTGGCTAAAGATTTAAGCATGGAGAATCTACAGTACTTGGTGTCTGGGTGAATGAGGGCGAGAGAGGACAGTCAAGGGTTATGTCCTTAAGAGTATGATGATTATGAACTCAGACCAGAATGCCAGCATTCGAATCTCAACTCTCCTTCACCAATTAAATACCTAAAGCAGATTATTGACTTTTCTGTACCCTAGACATCTTATGTATAATATATGCCTAGTGACAGGACTCATAATGTCAGGATTAAATGAGCTAACACAGGTAAAGTGCTTACAGGAGTTCCAGGCACACAGCAAGTACACTGTATGTGTTCTGTACTATCATTCCCTGCTCTCCGGCCTGGCTAATAGGTGGAAAGAGATGCTATTTCCTAGGACAAATCTCACAGGAAGAGGCGGTATGCGTGAAGATATATGGTTCATTTTGACTGTGTTGAACCTGAGTCTATGGTTATCCCGCAGCCAGTGGGACAGAGCTGAATAGATGGTAACTGATGCCATGGGAGGGGACTGGACTGTCCAGAAGATGTTGTGAGTAGACAAAGAGCCTTCAACAAAACCCAAGCAAGAGCAAGCAGCGACACTTAAGAGATACGCAGAAGAAGGAAGGAGAGCTCTCCTCCCCAAAACTGGCAACAGAATGAAGACCCTTAAAACATACGGTATTATGGAAGCTTCCAGGAGATAAGAAGCCAAAAACAGATCAGCACCAAGAAGGTTATCAGTGAAGGAGATGGGTGGAGTGAAGGGAGGCCCAAAAGCTGTGGCAATAGAAGGAATATGTAGTTAGGAGAGGCCTTGAGATGCAAGAGAACTGAGCGTGTTTAGATGCTCACAGGAGTCAGAAGAAAGCAACACTGGTGAAGGGCGTCCTTGAGAAAGTGTCGGTGCTGGGATCCAGAGTTCAGGTAGGGAGGGAATCTTTAACAGAAGGGATTCTCTTCTACTGTTATCCAAAGGAGAAATGGTGACAAACAGGTATGGTGGTGTGTTGGATGCTAACACTGGAAGTGTATACAGAAGTGGAGATTCTCAAAGACCTTGTGACATATCCTTCCCTAAAGTTCAAGTTCTTATTCTTGTTAGTATCCACAGAATGTAGCAGAATAGCTTAAATTTTAAGTCCAGCATAGTGGTACATGCCAGTAATCCCAACACTTGGGAGGCTGAGACAGGAGGATCACAAGTTCAATACCAGCCTTAGTTACACAGAGAGAGCTTTTCACAAAAAACAAAACAGGCTTAAAATTTTAATCCTGGCTCTGCCACTTACTAATTGACTAGCCTTGAGTAAGGAGTCTAACCTCTAGTTGCTTTGTTTGCCTTGGTGCCCATAGAATGGTTGAATTAAATTTGTCATGCATAAACCACTCATGTCTGGTCAATGTGAAATGTGTTGAAATGTTAGATATTACAGGATTCCTCCCTTCACATCTCTTATTTTCCTGTTCATACTGTTCTAGTCATATAACATGTATTCCCTCATGTATACAAGGATTCCTAACCAAGACACACCAAAATGGCATTTTCCTTGATGAATTAGCTGTAGTACACAATACATTGTCCAAAACCAAGATCATGCCAGGGTTCCAGAATTGAGCCAATTCATACATTGATTTACATATCTTAATACTGCTCAAGATATCTCTATACACCCAGCCATTTTGTATATAGTGTTAATGAAACACAACAAAGGTATTAATTTGACAAATTCTGCATCATTCTTGGCACTTGAGATTCATCAGTAAGCCAAATAAATTAAGGTAACAAGAAAAAAGAAAAGGTAGGGCTTAGAAGACAGGTTTGGAACCATGTACGTGAGTAAATTTTCAGTAGGGTTGTTAGGCTAGGCCTCATCAAAATGGCGAAGTGAGCAAAGATAAGAGTAAGGCTGAATGCCTAGCATGTGTCAGAAACCATTCTAGGTATCCGAACTCGTAAAACCAACAAAAGGATCAAGTTATACAATTTCAGTGTCTGATGGTTTGGGCCCTGAGGAAATCACCTCAACTCTTGGGCCACGGAGAGATCCTACATTTAAGCCAGGATGCTGTGTACTCCATCTGGGACAAGTACATCTCCCTTGTTTTATGCTCCTGTCCCGGACAGATCCCTGAATGAATGATACACTCCTTACTTGTCAGGATATAGTTACACCTTTGAAAGACTGGTAAAATTTTGTTTCTTTAATCTCTGTTTTCTCTTATTTACTAGTTTTATGGAAAATAAATATATAAAAAATGTTCAACATCACTGGTCATTCAAGTGATGCAAATTAAAATAACACTGAGATAACATCTCACTCCAGAAAGAATGGCTATTATCAAGAAATCAACCAATAACAAATGCTGGTCAGGCTGCAGAGAAAAAGGAACCCTTCTCTACTGTTGGTGGGAGTGTAGACTGGCACCACTGTGGAAATCCACGTGGAGATTCCTCAAAAAACTAAACTAGAGGTTCCATTTGACCCAGCTATCCCTGTTCTTGGTATCTTCCCAAAAGAATTAAAAGCATCATAACAGCGATATATGCACACCCATGTTTACAGCACACTCACATGCTCTACTTGGAAACAGCCCAAATGCCCATCAACGGATGAGTGGATAAAGATTTTTTTATACAACGGAGTACTACTCTGCCATAAAGAAGGATAAACTTGAGACATTTCTAGGTTTTAAATGGATGCACCTTAAGACCGTAATCATGAGTGAAATAAATTGGACACACGTGTAAATATCACACTGTTTCTCTGGTGTGAGAAACCAAAAGGGTAAATAAGATCCAAAATGTGTAACAGATATTGGAAAATAGGAAGAAAATGTTGAAATGGGAAGGGAAACAAAGGAAGGGGTGGGGAAAAGGAAGGAAGGGCAAAGGAAAAAAAATGGAAACAAAGCTTTTTGTAAATGAGGGGGAGAAGGGTTGAAAGAAGGGGAGACGATTGGGAAAAAAGAATTAAGATATATTATGTACAGATATAAATTCCCTATGGTGAATGTGATCATTAGGCATATCTAAAACATACCAATAAAATTTAAAAATTACTAGTTTTAGTTTTTCCTCAGAGGATATTCTTATTGACACATTCCTGGGGACACTTTGCACTGCCCAACATTCCATCACCAAAACAATCCCCATTCCATCTTTCTAGGCAGGCCCAGCTTTTTTTTTTTTTTTTTTTTTTTTTTTTGCCAGTACTAGGAATTGAACCCTGGGGCGCTCTGCCACTAAGTCTCACCCTCAAACCTGAGACAGGGCCTCATTAAATTGACCAGGCGGGCCTCAAATTTGGAATCTTCCTGCCTCAGCCTCCAGATTAGTTGGGACTACAGGCGTGCCTGGCTCCTCCTTCTTCATAAAACCTTATCAAGACTATTTTGCCACCTCCCTTGCAATACCTTATCCGCAATCTCATCACGGTCGTGTGCGTGTTCTGTTCCCCATTTTTTGCTCCCTGTGGTCGTGCACACAGGTATTTTATGTTGTTCACCCTCGTCCAGGTTCCAGGTCAGCCCTTCCTAACTGTGACAATATCGCGTCCCAGGTGCTGAGGGCCTTCAGCCCTCACCCCGGGGGGGGCCCAAAGTGGCCCGCGCGTGATTCCCGGCCCCAGGGTCTTCAGTCCCCACCCGCCGCCCAATCGTGCACCAGGATCTCAGCCACCCGCTTCACCCCGCATCACCCCAGAGAGATCCACTTCCGGTTTCACCCACCAGTTACTTCCGGTCGCGCGGGGCCTCTAGCCGACAAGTGCTGGAGAAGGTCGCGTCAACCCTAAGCACCCGCATGCTGCGCACGCAGCCTGACCACGCCCATTGTAACCCCTGCGGGCGGAGACTGCGACGGGACACGCCCCCTAATGGTCCGCCCACCCCGCGCCCCAACGCTGACTCCGCCCCCGAGGCCCGGGAGGAGGCGTGGCCGCGCCGGGAGCGCGCCCCGCCTCCCAGTCTCCAGCGCGGTTGCCGGTTCTCGTTGCCCTCCGGGTTTCCCGGTCCTTCAGGGCACAAGACCACGTTTGAGGCAGGGGTGTAAGCCACGTACGAATAAGAGAATAAAGTCCCAATTGCGATGGCGTTCCTCGCGTGACAGCAGAGATACTGGCCGCCTAGCGGCGAAGGTAGGAGAGCACCCAGGGCACTTTTCCCGGAGCAAGTTTAGGGGGAGCCCGGAAACCCCGAGCAGCCCGGCCAGCAGGGCCTCTTCACTAAATATGCGGTCACGGCGCTGGGTCTTCACATATCTCCTCCTCACAGTCCTGCTTTTCCTCCTTGGAAGGTGAGGAAACTCAGATCAGTGTTGAAAGACGGATTGCACGTAAAGGGATGACAAATACTGAAGCCAGAGTTAAGGGACGGCAATAAGAGGAGAGTACACAGATGGCAGTGAGTTGGAATCAGTGGATCATAAAATAGACAGGATGAGGGTAGCGATCACGACACTTGGGTATCCCTCATTGCAGCTGCGGGAACATCCCTGCGGCTCAGCGGATGGGAACTCACCCCAGCAGCCAAAGTAGCAAGGTGATAGTTTCAGCTAGAGATGGCAGTGTAACAAACCGCCTCAAAGGGTAGTGACTTAAAGCAACCATTTGTTATCTTTGAAGAATGATGTGTGCAAGCTGCGTGGTTCCGCTGCCGCTTTCACTCGGGCTAATTCATGTGGTTTCATCAGCAAGAGTTGATGAGCTGGGAGGTCCAAGATGGCCCTTGTTTCCCACTCTGGCAGTTGGTGCTGGCTGGCTGCTGGGGCAGCTCAGTTCAGCCCTAACCTTGGAGGTAGCACCCTAGCCACCTGCTATTGGCCAAAGCAACACGAAAACAAGAGTTAAGGTGGGGGGATAATAGACTCCACCTCCTGAAAAGGGCCCAAAGTATTTGTACAACTCTTTCAGTCTCCTGCAGAACCCAGTCTCTCCTTTAGTTAGGATGGAGACCACCAAGACTTGCCTCTTGGAGTAAGAAGCCTCTGGTGTTTCTAGTTTGGTGATGCTGATACCACAGATAACCAGGACTTCATGTAAGCTACAATATAGACACAGTGACTCATTTATTTATTATTGTTCTTGTGTCTCAGGTCCCTCTGAGTCTCATTCTTGTATTATTTGCATGGAATGGATCCTGTTGAGAATAAATCACAGTAAGAATTTTTCCTAGTAATTAAAATGGCCCGACAGTAGTTACTTTTTTTCTTATATTACATCCTTCTAAATTCCGTTTCTTTGAGATCTGAGGTGGTGCAGTTTATTTTTATTTTTTTCTCTGTAATTTCCTTCTGAGGTGGTTTTAGAGCCCTACTCTCTATTCCTTGCTCTAAGATTTTTGTCCCTTGGCTATTGTTACCCACTCTCCTACTTCACTTTTTCCACTGGAACCTTTCCAGTGACACTCATGCTTCACAGTCCTCCGGTGAATTACTCCTTCCAGCTCTTACCCTGTCTACTCCCCTTCAAAGCAAAGCTTCTTGTAACTCACCACACATCCAATATCTGTTTCCTCCTTCACAATCAACCTACTCCAAGATGGCTTTTGCCTCATTATTCCAGCAGAAGTGCTTTTGCTAACATCACTGGTGGCATTTACGTTGCTAGACTCAATGGACTTTTCAGTCCTCACCCAACTGTCCAGTCGACTGCTCTGCCTGGACAGACTCCTATGGGCAAGCTTCAAATCCACATCTTGATTTTCCTCCAGACTCAGCTGCCTTTGACAGCTGTCTCTACTCTGATCAGCCCCTAAACGCTGGAGTTCCTCAGATGTTTAGCTATCCATATACACTCATTAAGCAATCTCATTTATCCCTATGGGTTTAAATACCATTTTTATAAAAATTCCTATTCTTAGTTCCATATATACAATTACCTTAAAAACTTATGTCCAAAATCTATGTTCTGGAGCTCACTCATTGGCCCAGGAAACCATCATGCATCTGGCCTTTTTTTTTTTTTTAAAACAAAAAACCCCCATCTCTCCCCCTGGATGACCATCATCATCATCATCCACTTGGACAACCATGTGATGCAAAATTACAAATATCACATCCTCAGAGAAACCTTTCTATCTCCCATGATTAAAATCAAGTTTATGCCTCTTATTTTGTCTCTTTGAAGGTTTTAGTTTTTCTTCATAGCACATTACAGTTTAGATCCTATATAATCACTGTATACTACTCTGTCTTCCCTGGTAGACAGACCGAAAGCCCTGTCAAGGCAGTGGCTCTTTTATTCACTCTGCATCTCCAGCACCAGCACAGCACCAGGTTAGGTGAACAATGAATGATTTCTGTATTTTTTTCTTTCCCAAAGAAATATGTTTTGTAAATGATAAAAAGCATGGTCTTGTTCAACAATTTCATGTTTTTTATTCTAAGATCACTAATGTATTTGTTTAGTTTTTGTCTGATTTATAGAGTATTGTTTCCCCTTAAAGATGCCTTTTCCTCTTTTTAATGAATATTAAGGTGATTATGCAATTGGGTATTAGGTGATTAAGTATTAAAGTAGAGAAATATGTTCAAAACACACATAATATGGGTATAGCTTAGTGGTATAGCATGTGCTTACCATGGGTGAGGCCGTGCTTCAATCTCTAGCACCAAAAAAGAAACAACAACCATAGACAATATAAATAGTTACAGGTCATTTCCGGATAAAAAAGGTTTTAACTTCTTCTAACATTACATTATTTGATACTGCTGTTTCAAAGTGCCAGACAGTTTAAAAAAAATATGGCTATCATGGATTTCCTCGTGATAGCCCACTCTGCTTTCTCCAGGGTGTTCTTTTATCTTTTTCCTCTTTTGGAAAAAGAGGAAAATGCTTGCTCTGCAGAGTATTTCTCTCCTACTCTTTTAGTTTTTCAAATAAACTTTGCCACTGTTTAACAAAACAAAACAAAAAACACTAGATTACTTTTACTAAGTTATTGGTGGTACAAAATGGTAGCTTATGTAAGATAAATTATTAAACTTGGAAAGAAGTATTTTCTAACTCTGAAATAGATTCAGTATGGGGAGGAACGTTTTAAAAGAAAGATTTAAAATGTGAAATGCTTTTGAAGATATGCAATTTATTGGTATTTTGCTGAGTTTATCTGCAGTGGTCTTTCACAGAACAGAAATGAAAACTGTAGGAAGGTAAAGTATTCTAAAGCAAAAATCCCTAACTGGAAATGCAACATACAGAAGTGGTGTACCAGAAATACTGTAGTGTGAAATACTAATGACAAATTGCTAGGAAACTTCATTTTTTTAACCACTCATTGAAGAAATCCTTTACAATTACAGTAAAATGTGTTGGTGTCATTCAAATACTGTCACTAAAAATTCTGCTTTTTATCAAGGTTGGAATATAATCCCAGAGAAATTTGCTTTGAATTTTGAAAGGTTTTTTCTCCCTAGCCTGACTGACTGCCTTTTCAGTATGTACCATCAAAAGATGTAGTTTAAGATTCATAAATAGTGAAAAATATAACATGTCTTCCTTCCTTTTGTTAGGTGTTCCTAATGCTGTTCAGGTCTCAATAAACACCTTTTCATTGAAAGCAATTTTTGGTTTCTTTGGTAATGTGTACAAGTTACTTCATTCCACATCTGTCATTTCTGTTCCATCGCTTTCTTTAACATATTCCACTGAGCCCACAACTTTCTCTGAAAGAGATCCTGTGCCAGTCCTTTCAAGTTTTGTAAAGTTCTCTTGGTTTGTGTCTTCTAATCTTATTTTTTTGGTGTTTTGAAATAATCGAGTGACCGGCTCCAAATTGCTTTTCTCAGTCCCCTGCGTTAAGTAATCGTCTACTTTCGAATCCATTTGGATGGTGGACACCCGAGTAGCAGATTTACTAAGCGGAAATCCCATTGGGTAGTTTGAAGATACCTTTTTAAGAAGTAGAAATGTTTCTTCAATTTGATTACTGAAAAACAAAAATAGAGGTAACAAGTGAATACAATAGGAATTTCAACAACTGCATGGCAATATTTGTTTGAAATGTCATGGAAATGCTAAAAATATAAAGGAAAAATTGCCCTTTATCATTCACTGCTTACATTTTCTTTGTGGGAAGGTTTATAGAGTATATCAATTCCCTTGACAGTCTTTTTAAAAAGTAATTTGCAGAATTTACTATTTATCACCTTCCAGCAAATAACAGAACTTCTCTTAGTCTTCTCTGTCATTCTTACTAGCAATAATTTTTAATTCATTATTAATGGTTTAAATAATTACCAAAGGCCAAGCACTCTGCTATGTAGGTGTTCTTCAAAAGCAAAAAAAAAAAAAAAGAAAAAGTCCAATAATGATATGGAACTTGTTGTTAAGGATCCTAATCTGTTGAGAAAAGTAAACATGCAACCTGGAATGAAATTTTGGAGCAGTTTCTAAAGAGGATTGAGGGCTATGTCAGGCGTCACAGTTGGGCTTTGAAAGATGGGCAGGAATTTGTGAGGTGAGTTGATGAGGATGAAAGAAAAGACTGGCCTCCTGGCACAACAAAGACTTCAGAAAACCCGCTAATTATTGGGAGACAGAGAAATACCAATGATGCTCAAGCAGCTACCTGAGATCTGGAGACGACTCCAGAGCTGGCAATGAAAGCACCAGCCTGGTTTCTAGAATGTGTAATTCTTTGATATTCAGCTACTGTGTTTTCTTTTGATAAATTACAGTTCCATACCCAACAACCCCTAATCCTTATACCGAAAATTTCTTTAAAAATATTACAGTACACATTTGTAGTACATAATATTTACATTCTTTGTAGGGAGTTGGTACACGTACATAACACATTTCAATTCCTTTTTTCATCCCCTATCACACTCCCCCTCTCCTTCCATTTCTTGATCCTCTTTTCCTTTGAGAAAATCTGCCTACATCCTATTACCTATTTTCATTTTGCTCTTTAGTTATACTTTGGGTTTCTCATACAATCGTCCTGCCTCAGCCTCTAAAGTGCTGGGATTACAGGCATGTGCCTGCCATCAGGCAGGTCATGTGTGTATGATTTTTTTTCACTTAATATTATGGCATCAATGTGCTTCCTTTTTCCTACACATGACTCGAGTTTATCTTTCTTTATAGGAGAGTAGTACTCCATTGTGTACAAATACCACATTTTCTTTTTCCATTCATCTGTTGGACATATAGGCCACTTCCAAGACTTAGCTATTATGAATTGTGCTGCTAAACATAGGTATGCATGGATCACTATAACATAATGTCTTTAACCTTCTCGGGAAGATACCTAGAAGGGGAACAGCTGGGTCAAATTGAATTTCTAGTTTGTTTTTTGAGGATGTATTACAAATTTCTAAAAACCTCCCTTGAAATTCTGTTTATATTTTGACTAAATATCATTGTTTAATGTGTAACAGAGCCCTTGGCCCACTGTAGTATCAGTACCTTAACCAAATCTCTGAAGAAAGCCAAACATATTTAAACTCTAACTCACTCTCTTTCTCTCCCCCCACCTCCAGTATCTAAGTGTGTGAAATCTACAACGCTTAGCAGTCAATCAAAACTTAGCTGCATGAAAACACACAGAAAACTATAACTTATAACCAGGAGGAATAAAAGTACAAACAAATCCACAAATTATACAGCTGACAGAATTAATATATGAATAACTTAAAACATATTTTATATATATTCCATGTCTGGAACTAAAATCATGAACTAAATCATGAGCATGATATAGTATGAAATGGAAGATTTCTTTTAAAACATCAAATTTCCATAGCTGAAAAATAAATGTTTGACATGAAAACTATGGGTGGGACTAACACTGCCAATGGAAAGATACAGCACTGAAAGGCTGGGGAGGTAGCTTAGTTGTAGGGTACTTGCCTAGCATGTGTGAAGCTTGGGTTCCATCCTCAGCACTGCAAAAATCTATGTATAGATACACATCATATAGAGAAAGATAAGTATCTAGATATACTCATATGTATAAATACAATTACATTTAAATATATATATTTATACAGATGTTTATACATAGATATAATCACATTGATCGGTAGATGTAGATACATGAGGATATCTATATATATAGCGATGGGAACTATCCAATCAAAAAAATGCACAGAGCCTCAGTGAGCTACAGGACAATACCAAGTAGCTCAACATGTGTGTATTTAAAGTCTCTGATTTTTTCTTTTTTGAAGGGAACGAGAGGGGCACAGAAAAAAAAAAAAAAAAAAAAAAAAGAAGCCCAAACAGGTTTTTGTACTTGAAGCCTTTGAAGTGATGGAGAAGCTAAAGGACTAGAAAACCTAGGGTGGAACACTCACCACTCCTTGGGTTTACAGAGATTGAAGGACACTTTCATTTTCTTGGGTTAGGGGAGTAAACCATCAGTCCTTGATAGGAAAAGAGGAAAATTCTTATGCACTCTTTTGGCCTTAAAAAGATATTTTCCTGACATTCTTTCCAAAGAATCTTCAGTTAACATCTAGGTGGCATAGGTAAATGCTTAAAATGTTCTTATTCTTTCCCATTTCCTGTATTAGTAATCCTCCTCCTCCCTCTTCAGGCTTCCACTCCAAGGGACAGAGTTTTGTTTGTTTTGGTTTTGGTGCTGGGCAGTGAATCCCGGGCATCCTGCAGCTCAGCACCTTGCTCTACTACTGGGCCACACCCCAGTCCAACTGAAAGTTTTAAAGTTAGTACATTCTTCTTATTTGTTTTCAGTCATGCTAGATGAGACTCCTCAAAATAATCTGTCTGACAAGGATACCAGATTATACATTATTCTCCCTAACTTTTGAGGATGGTCTTTTGAGAGCCCATGCTTTTTTTGGTACTTATTTTATCAATTGTATTTCAAAGGAAATGTGCCGCTCCCTAGATTTTCTCACCGCTTTAAAATAAGAGAGACAATTTCATTTTCTTGTACTGTATCTAGTTATATTTAGAAAGTATATGGTACATAAAAATAAAGTTGTTTATCCCTGCCAATACCACTTTGTGGAAAAAGTGAATACTCACTGGGAAAAACAGGAATTGTTAGTCTCATCAAACGTGAGCTTACTTTTGAAATGCAAAGGTTTATACCACATCAAGATCGTCAGATGGGCGCTGTGAAACCCTATCTACTGTCATCTATAGGAAAAGACAGGGAGATAAGGTCACCATTGTAGTTCAGAATCTCTTGGGTGAAGACGGGTGGGAGATGTTAAATATTTAGAAACATTTTCAAGCTAGGCTCCAAAATATTGGTAGAATAACGCTGTGCTTATTCTTTTTCACTTAAAAGCTCACTTCAGAGTAACGCAGTTGCTTTTTCTTTTCTTTTCTTTTCTTTTCCTGCATTGGTTAAATTAAGTAGGGCCGGTGAGATGGCTCAGCGGCTTAAGCGCCTGCCCGGCAAGCGCGAGGGCCCGAGTTCGACTCCCGGAACCCACATACGAAAAAGGGGCCGGTGATATCGCTCAGCAGCACGGGCGCCTCCTGGTGCGCGAGGTCCTGAGGTCGACCCCCTGGTACCCACAAAAAAAAAAAAAAAAAAAAAAATTAAGTGAATGTTCCCAGATTGAAGGCTCCTAAGTGAGCAAAGACAAGTTTAAACGGTATTAAACAGGAAAAAGAAATCGATACATTATTAAGCATCGCGTGAGGTGGTGTACCTTTGCTTCGTTAACCATCGCCAGTTTTTCTGGAAAGAGGACTTGGAAGGGGACTGGCTCGTGGAATCTGGGTTTTTACTGTCACCTCCCGCCTCCAGCCTGACGCGACTGCGCAAGGCTGACGGAGGCCTCGGGTCCAAGGGCTCCCCAGACAGGAGGCTGCAGGCGCTCACCGGGACAGGCGGGTCACTGCTGGGAGTCGAGCTGGAGGACCCGACCAGGGAGTGGCCCTCAAAACGAGTTCCTGGCTGTAGCAGAAGCTGTGCCCAAGAGCAGTCGTTCTAATAAACGTGGGTGCATAATGACTTCAGATCCCTAGGAAAAAGCTCAGAGCCATGGCCCCGAAGCAGCAGGTGCGTGCGTGCGGGGTAGGCTGGGGGGGAAGAGACAGCCGTGCGCATGCGCGTTCTAACCAGGTGCCGCCGCCAGGAGGAAGTCGTGAGAAAGGGACTGGGCGCTGGTTACTAGGAGACGGGACGCTAGGGTCGGGTGTCTTAGGCGCTGCGTGGGCGTGCGCCTGCGCGGCGCGGATGGGCCACGAAGAGGCCTCTCCTAGGCGCCCTGTGAGGCGGACAGGTGGACGTACGCGTCGCTACGTGCGTGGCTGCGCGAGCACGGCTTGTAGTCCCCGAGCGAGGGCGGGTCGGGCCAGGTACGCGTGCGCACGGGGCCTGGGGGCGCGCCGGACGGAAGCGGAGCGAAGGCGCCGGGGAGGTGGCGGAAGAGCCCCCCTCAGGTACGGAGGGAGCGTGAGGGCGGGCCCGACGGCGCGCAGGCCGGCGCCAACCGCCCCCGCCTCCCTCCTGCGGGGTCCCGCCTTCCTCCGCCTCCCCGGGGCCGGGCCAGGCGGGCTTAGGGGCGGGCAGGGCGGGGCAAGGGGCGGAGGATGGAGACCCGGCGGGACCTGGACGGACCGCGGTGGCCCGGGCCCGGCAGCCGCAGGGATGAGCGCCGGGGAGGACGGCGGGCCCGGAGCCCCGGAGCTCCAGGTAGACACTTCGGAGGTGCGCGGGGACTGCGGGCGGCCCGGGGTGGCTCTCCGCGGCCGGGGCCGCTGTGAGGGGAGGTGGCGGCCCGCAGGCCCTCCAGGATCCAGCCTCGTCCTCTGTGCCGTTTCTTGGGAGTTCAGGGTTGAGCCCAGTTCCTATGGTGACCGCTTCGCTTCCTGCCGCAGCTCGCCGCTTGGTTGTTGGGGGACTGTTCTGCTTAGAAACGCTCTGGAGTGGAGCCAAGGAACTTGGAAGTCAGAGATTTGGGAGTTCACACTGTCTCCCCCCGACTCCCAGTCTTCCCTTCTGAGTTGTCTTTGTAGACTTTGGGAGGCGAAGGCCCGAGATGATGTAGGCATTTGCATAAAGTACCATATAATTTCAGTAGAAATTGTACACAGGAAAGGCAGGGTAAGCTGGCTTGTTTGAAAAAACTATGAAAGTCTCAGATATAGGTGCTTATAGACTTATAATTAAACACTACATGTGTCCTTTTTTTATTTTCAAATAAAATCAAGGATCCTGGTTTCAGGAAAACATTGCATAGATGAGTGTATCAGCGTTTTTCCTTTTCCATTCCAGGCCTTTTATGTCACGGGATGTTGGCTGTTTTTAATTTCCTTTATTAGTTGTCAACATTTTCAAATATATTTTGTTTAGTTGTAAGGAAATACAAAAATAACAATCCGTTTGTAAGTGGAATGAATAGATTATTTATAAATAAAACAGCATAGTGTCACATTTCTGTATCCAGGATAAAACTGGTTCTCGTTTATGTATTTTAATTGATCAGTGAACTCAGTCCTTCAATCTTAACTATTGGGAAACAGCTAGGAAGCTTATTATATTAATGAAATATTTATTTTAAATCTAAACTTAGGCATTATTTAATGTCAGCTTTCAAAATATATCTCATTTTATTTGCTTTCTGAAGAAAAAAAATCACTGCTTGTAGCCCAGAGTATAATTGGGTGTGGAGATTGGCTGAGCTCTTTTCTGTCTTTTGCAGTTGCTTAGTGTAGTTTGTTGTAAGCTGGCTTGGTTTTAAAACTCTCATCTTGCCCAGACAGAGCAGATGCTGTTGTTCATCCCTTCACGGGTCACATGCCTTTCTCTCCCTAGAGAGAGCCATGTCCTGACTTCTAAGATAGCTACTTCTTTTCTTTTCCTTATAGTTTTACCATCTTTGTATAATGTGAACATGCACTTAATAGTTTGGTTTTGAACTTTATGGAAATAGAATTTTACTAAGTATTCTTTTTGCATCTTGCTTCTTCACTCAACATTGTGTGAGTGTGTTTTTATACATGTTTGCAGTACGTAATGAATACATTAATTTTGGGGAGTTGGAACTTGTACATGACACATCTTAATTCTTTTTATGTTCTCTTCTTCACCCTCCCATCCCCCTCCCTCCACCTCTTGGTCTTCTTCCTCTTTGCAAAAGATCTATCTCCCTGTTTCCTATTGTCTTTTATTTTGGGTTTCTCATATAAGAGAAACCATATGAAATTTAAGCTTGTGAGTCTGATTTATTTCACAACATTAGAATGCACCTTGAATATTGTTTTTTTTTTTTTTTTTTTTTTGTGGGTACCGGGGGGACGACCTCAGGACCTCACGCGCCAACAGGCACCTGTGCCGCTGAGCGATATCACCAGCCCCTTTTTCGTATGTGGGTTCCGGGAGTCGAACTCGGGCCTTCGCGCTTGCAAGGCAGACGCTTGCGCCGCTGAGCCATCTCACCGGCCGAATATTGTTTTTTTAAGATTTATCTTTGTTGCTTGTAATTTGCAGATTTGTGTTCCATTGTTAGAGTATACCACAGTTTATCTACTATTGGTGAACAGTCAAGTTTTTTATTTTTTTTATTTTTATTTTTATTTTTAGTTTCGGACAATTATGAAAGACACTGCTATGAATATTTATTTATTCATTTATTTATTTGAGACAGAATCTCGTTGTGTAATTCAGGTAGGTTTTGAACTCACTATGTAGCCCAGGTTGGCCTCAAACTCGAAGCTATCTTCCTGCCTCAGGCTCCTGAATGCTAGGATTACAAGTGTGTGCTACCACACCCAGCAAATATTCTTATACATACATCCTAGGAGAATCTTTTGAAGTAAACTACTTGTAGGGTAGATCTTACCACGTATTTCACCACAAAATGAAAATTGTACCAGACAGGAAGTTCCTCAAATTTCTACCCCTCATCTAAATCTTCACTTAACCTTGTTTTTTCAGTCTTGTCTCAGAGGACGATGCACACCTAGGTTTCCTCATATTACCTCATTTTCTTTCTCCATCAGTTACATTAACCCATTTTAGGAGTGATTGTTTCTATACTGTTGTGTAGCTGAGGCCAATGGACTTCAGGGAGTTCTTCAGACACCTGTATTTGTAGTTTTCTGTGTACAGATCGAGTATTCCTTATCCAAAATTATCAAGACCACAAGAGTCAGAAGATCACATTTCAAATTTTTTGGGGGGAGTCGAAATATGCATAAATACAATGAGATATTTTGGGGACGGAACCCAAGTTTAAACATGAAATTCATTTAAATTTCATATATATACACCTTAAACATGTGGTGTGAAAGTAATTTTTTTTTCAGTGCTGGGGGTCAAACCCAGTGGCATTCTACCACTGAGCTCCACCCTCAGCCGTTTTTGATTTTTTATTTTGAGATGATCTCACTCAGTTGTCTAGGCTGGGCTCAAGCTTGTGATCCTCCTGTCTCAGCCTCCCAAGTAGCTGGGATTATAGGCATTTACTACTGCACTGACCTGAAAGTAATTTTGAATAATATTTTTGGTGTGCCTACATTTTGATTATGACCATACATGTGAGGTCAGGTGTGAATTTTATTTATTTTTTTGGTATTGAGAATTGAACTCAGGACCTTGCGCTTGCCAGGCAGGCGCTGTGCCACTGAGCTATATCCCCAGTTGAAATTTTTTACTTGTGGCATCTGTCAGCACTCAGAGAGTTTTGGATTTTGGAGTATTTCAGGTTTTGGATTTTTAGATTAGGGACGTTTAACCTGTACTGTATTTGCATTTTTCTGAGAAGAGGACCCAGGGCTTTTGTTTGTTACTAAAAAAAGAAGTCTTTAAAAAGAAGTATCACCCTTTTATTAATTAATTAATTAATTAATTAATTTTTTGAGACAGGGTTTTCTTGCTATGTACTTCAGGCTGGCCTTGACCTCACTAGGTAGTCTAGTCTGGCCTCGAACTTGCCATGATCCTCCTGCCACAGGTTCCTGGGGATTTTTTTTGTTTTTTTGCGGGGTGTATTTTTGGTGTTTTTGAGATAGAATCTCACTAAGTAGTTCAAGCTCACCTTGAACTCACTGTGTAGCCCAGGCTGGCCTCGTACTCGCTATGATCCTTCTGCCTTAGCCTCCTGTTTTTTTTCCTCATAATCACCCTTGTACATTTTTGGTCTTCCTCCAACTTTTGCTCTCTCTTCCTCTTGCAATTATGCTTAAAATTTACATTTTCTATTTCCTTTTTTAAAATCCTCAATCATTCATTAGTCCTTTTCAGGCTTACCTCCCACCCTCCCATATCACTGAAATTGTTTTGTTTAAATAATAAGAATTCATTATTTAGAAAACGTTGGGCCGGTGAGAGAGCTCAGCGGCATAAGCGCCTGCCTGGCGAGCGCAAGGTCCTGAGTTCGATTCTCAGTATCCACATACGAAAAAAAGGGCCGGTGATATCGCTCAGTGGCACAGGTGCCTGCTGGTGCGCGAGGTCCTGAGGTCAACCCCTGGTACCCACAAAAAAAAAAAAAAAAAAAAAAAAAGAAAATGTTTTATTGAGTAACTATGAATATTTTATCGAATAACTATAAAATAAGTGTTTTATTGAGCAACTTTATGGTGGACTTTTTTCAGGCACTAGAGATATTGGAATGACCTGGACTTAGAATGTAGCTCAGCGGTAGAGTGTTGCCTAGCACATGTGAGTTCCTGGGTTGGATCTCTAGCATCCCCGCCCCACAATAAAAGAAAGAAGGGAAAAAAAAAAAAAAAAGAAAACAGGCATCATAGTTACCATACAAGAACTTACATGTCTTGGAGTTTGTATCCTAGTAAAGGGAGAAAAGACAATAAACAAGAGAGCAAATAAGTGATACAGTTTCAAGTAGCAGTAGTGCAAATAGCCTAAACAGTGACTGGGAGAGGAGGCTACTTTAGGAAAGAAGTAGATGAGACTGTCTGACGTTAGAGCCAGATCGCTGAGAGTGAGGAGGAGCCAGCCATGGAAAAGGTTGTGGAGAGAAAGTTCCTAATGGGGAAAGCAAGGGCAGAGGCCTTGAAATGAAATGAGATGGGCATGCATCTTAGTCCACTTGCATTACTGTAACAAAATATCATATACTGGGTGGCTTGTAAGCAACAAAAATTTAATTCCCAGCACTGGAGGTTGGGAAGTTCAGGGTCATGGGACCAGCAGATTCTGTGTCTGGCAAGGTTTTATTTCCTGTATCACTGACACCTTCCAGTTGTTCTCTCACAGGATAGAAGGGGCAAGGGAATTCTCTGGGGCCTTTTTTTTTTTTTTTTTTTTTTTTGGTGGGTACCGGGGGGTCGACCTCAGGACCTCGTGCACCAACAGGCACCCGTGCTGCTGAGCGATATCACCGGCCCCTTTTTCGTATGTGGGATCCGGGAGTCGAACTCGGGCCCTTGCGCGTGCAAGGCAGGCGCTTACGCCACTGAGCCATCTCACCGGCCCTTCTGGGGCCTTTTTTTATAAGGGCAATCCCCTCTCAAGGGTTGCATCTTTTTGTGGGAGGGGTGGGGTGGGGTTTGAACTCAGGGCCTCAGGCATTCTAGACCACTGAGTTACATCCTCAGCCCCTGTACCTCTTAATATGATCACTTTAGGGTTAGGATGTCAACCTATGAGTTGGAGGGGAACAAATATTCAGATCACAGCATCACATTAGAGGAACAAGAAGAAAATGAATATAATTAATGGGTGAACAGAAAGGACAGTATTAGATCTATTAAGTGAAAGCAGGACCAAATCATTTATGGCCTGAAGAAGTTTCCATTTTATTCTGAATCCAGTGGGAGGCCACTAGACTGTTTTAGAGAATTATCTTGTTTTATTTTTTAAAAATTTTAAAATTAGTACATCTATGCAGTACGTAGTAATTATGTTCATCATGGGGAGTTAGTGCATGTACATAACACATCTTAATTCTTTCTTCATTCCCTTCCCCTCTCCATGTCTTGGACTTGGACTTCCCTTTTGCAAAAGATCTATCTCCCTGTTCACCTTTTATTTTGCATATATATATATATAGCTTCTCATATAAGAGAAACCATGCAATATTTAAACTTGTGTTTGATTTATTTCACTTAATATTATAATCTAAAGGTGCATCCGTTTTCTTATTGCTGACCCAAATTTATCCTTTATGGCAGAGTAGTGCTTAGAGTGACTGGTTTGGTTTTAGTGTGGAGATAAGTTGTAGGGGAGAAACAGAAGGAGCAGAAGGACCAGTAGGAGACTGTAGTAATCCAGGTGGGAGATGGTGGTGGCTTGGACTGAGGAGGTGGCAATAAAAACGTACAGAGTGAATGTTTTTAGAATATATTTTGGTGGTGGAACCAACAGGGCTTGTTGATAAATGAGAGTCGGTGTAAAAGAAAACAAATATTACTCCTTAGATTACAACCGCAGGCATATGCACAAATGATGGTGCCATTTGACGTGAGGAAGACTGGGAAAGTCTTGGAGGCAGGGCTGAGAGCAGGCTGCAGGATTTGAGAGGTCTGTTCTAGACTTGTTGAAGGGGCCATTGCTGTGGACATCCAGTAAGAGCAATGCAATGTGTTAAATGCTCTAATAGGGCTATACTGATAGCTTTGGGGAGTGAAGAGTAGATTCTAAGTCTTTTCTGGAGAAGTAGAAGTCAGAAATACTGGGGCCGGTGAGATGGCTCAGTGGTTTAAGTGCCTGCCTTGCAAGCGCGAGGGCCTGAGTTCGACTCCCAGAACCCACATACAAAAAAGGGGCCGGTGATATCGCTCAGTGGCACAGGCGCCTGCTGGCGCGCGAGGTCCTGAGGTCGACCCCCCGGTACCCACAAAAAAAAAAAAAAAAAAAAAGAAATACTTCTTTTTGGTCCTTTTCTGTGTGTTTCCTTACCATGCATGTGCATTACTGATATGATAGTAGTCATGCTGTGCTGTAATTTCTGATTTGTTCTGGACTTCTGTAAACTAAGGTTTGAAATTGAAGATTTTTGTTTTCCATGTTTTTATCCCCATATATTAGCATCATTGGTTCATTCTTGTTTTGGCTATTTATATATATGATTAGTGAATAAATGTGATTATTATAATCTGATAGCATGAACTGAAGCAGTGATAGTTGGAATAGAAGAAATGTACTTGAGAAAATTTTTATTGAAAATACCATTAGGACTTGATAGTTGATTAGATGAGTTAGTGAGAGGAATAAGTAATAGTAAATCATATATATGGTACTTATTATATGCAAGGCACTATTCTAAGTTCTTTACATATATTAACTTAATCCTTGTACAACTCTACGCGGCAGACACTACTAACATCATCCCTAGTTAATATACAAGGCATAGCCAGAGAAATAACACGTCCAAGGTCATACAACTAGGCAACAGAACTAGGATTATGAACATAGGCAATCTAACATCAAAATACATGCTCTTAACCACTATGCTATGTTATTTCTCAATGGAGAATGAAAGTTTCACTTGCATTCTCTGAGATCTGTACAGAAACACCAAGTCCCATTCTAATGGATAGTGATATTAGAAATCACAGGAATTCGGAAGATATTCATATGGCCTGAATGCAAACTGGCAGGCTATGAGTGGTAATTTCAAATATACTCATCCCCCAACCCCCAACAATATTGCTTCCAAAGCTAAAAGATGGGAGGTAGTGGCTCCAACATGCTTGTTCATGATTGTCACATAGATTTCTGGCCTCTTCCTATTTTTAATTCCTAGACTAGCCTAGTAGGTAATTTTGCAGAATCTCCATTTGACTACTCAGCTTACCAAAGAGAAGAAGGAAAAAGTCAAATCTCCTTTGGTACACTGCTCCATTATCAGCCTCAGCAAAATTGTATTGACAGGTTGGTGGAGAGAGTGAGCTTCCAGATATTGCTTGTTCTTAAGATCCTCATAACTTTGTGAAAAAGACATATCCAGAAAAAATAAATAGCTACATAAATTGTTCTGTAATCAATATATTGAAGTCTTAATGAAGAAGTGATTATTATACAATGTTAATAATAGAGAAAACCTGGAAAATTTGGAATTCAACCTGGTCCTTAAAAGTGTAGTTAAATTGAGAAAATTGCTTCTAAGTGTATGTATTAAGAATATATAAAATAGTTTGTCTTGAGAAGAGGGGTTCTTGCAGGTTTCAAGTAAGAGATAAATTTGGAAAGTGAGAATTATGAAGAACTCTGAACGTTGAACAGGTTTATTTTACATTTTAACTAAATAGACCCTTGAAATTCAAACTGAGCTATTTACCAAATAGGGATTGCAGGGCACCTTTTTTTGAAATGCAGAATTTCAGGTCTTCTGTGAATAAAAATCTGCATTTTAGTCAGCTTACCCACTGCTGGGACACAGTACCCAACACACACAACTTAAAAGAAGTGAGTTTTAATTTGGCTCATGGTTCGGGGATTCGGTCCACTGCTAGCTAGTTCCACGGCAGAAATATCATGGCACAAGCACGTGGTGGAGCAGAGCTGCTCAATTCATGGTGGCCAGGAAGTAGAGCAGGATAACAGTGCCAGAGAGGAACCAGCAAGGGACCATATATAGTACCCATGGCCCACACAGACACACCCAGGAGCATGCTATACTAATCTGCAAGGTGATCTTAATCCATTGAAGTTGATATATCAGGATTAACAGTCACAATCCACCCCTTGTCAACTTCACACCCCAAAATATCTCCTTAAACCGTACTTAATCTCCAAATAAAGACAATAGCAGGTTAATTTCACCTAACATGATGCAGCTATCCCACATACAACCAGAAATGTAGTAATTCCTTCCCCAAAGTTTCAACAGTTCCATTTTTTTTCAAATTCTAAGTCCAACTCTCTTCTGAGGCTCAAGGCAAACTGTTAGCCATAAACTTCTGTAAAAGTTAAAAGGAAGTTGCATAATCCCAAGTGTTATTGTGTCTAGATGTCCCCTAAAGCCTCATGCAGTCATAGGTGGGGCTTTTCCGAAGTGGCTGGATCTAAGTGTGTGATGCTAGGATTAAGGGTGTACGACTATTAAATTAGCCCACTGATTGGATTGGCGTAGTTCTGAGTGTGGATCGTGAGAAGGCCTATCCTAGGTGTGAGTGCTGCCCCCTGAGGGCAGGTAGCCTGGATATAAGGGACAGAGATTGCTTGTAGCTTGCTGCTTGCTGCTTTTCTGCCTTCTGCCTGCCATGGACTGTTTCTCCTCTGTGATGCCCCTCTGCCATGCCACCCTGCCTTGGAGTCAGCCAACCTTGAACCGAAACCTTTACAAATTGTGAGCCAAATAAACCTTTTCTTCCTTTAACTTTGGGTGTCCAGTATTTTGTCTCAGCAATAAGAAAAGTAACTAAGACACCAAGGTAAACATGGCACAGGGTAAACATTCCCATTTCAAAAGGGAGGAACGGGGGTGTAGAAAGGAAATCAGAACAAAGCAAGAGCAAAAGCCAGCAGGGCAAACATTAAATCCTATAGCTGCATATGCAGCATCTGGGGCACAAAGTGGTAAATGTGATTTCTAAAGGACTTGGGTGGTCCCATCCCATGGCCTTCCTTTTTTGAGACAAGGTCTGGTTGTGTAGACCAGGCTGGCTTTGAACTCACAGTGATCCTCTTGCGTCAGCCTCTTGAGTGCTGGGATTACAGGAGTGTGCCACCACACCCAGCAACCCCTCTGGCCTTGCTGATTGCAGCTCACAAGGCCTCTCTTTAGGGCCTGCTCCATGACAGATTCACCTTTTCTCAGCCGATGTTCCACATTTCTGGCATCTCTGACTTCGTGAGGTGTCCAGTGCACCACAACGTCCTGTACTGCCCTCTTAGGGGCTCCTTGCCTGGCCTTTGAAATCTTTGGAAACCTGACTCCCACAACTCTTGCATTCCTCATGCCTGTAAAACCAGTATCACATGGGTGATGCCAAGGGCTGCTGTCCATAGAAAGAGTAGCCAGGCTCCATTAGATCATGGATTCAGTGCCTCTTAGGTGCTGGGATGGCTGAGCACAATGAAATGAATCCCAAGGAATCCATTCCCTAGGAGGCCCTTCTCAAGCAGGGGTCCCAGGGATTCTCTCCTCAAAAGAAAGAGTGATGCTTCTGCACCCTTGGGTTCTTGGGGGTCTTGGGGGTCTTGCTGATTCATGAGATGCCTTCAAGGCATCTTTCTTTTCATCCTTCTATAAAGTACTTGTTCTTTTGTTTGTTTTTAATGGCACTAATCTCTTTAGCAGCCACACCTCCTTTGATCCCAACTTTACACATGGTTCTTTCTGGGCCAAAATATAAGTTTTCAAATTTTTCTGCTTTGCCTTTTGTCTCCAATTCTCACTATAAATCTGGCTAAGCAATCAGCAATACCCATGCCACAGCCTGAATGTTAAGCTGTCTTGAAATTACCTTCTCCAGATTAATTAGTCCACTGTCTTTAACCTCAGACTCCCACAAAGTCTCAGGACATGGGGAAAATGTAGACAGACTTCTTGCCAGAGCATAACACAAATGACCTCCAGTCCAAATGCCAGTGGACTTCTTGTCCCAACTGAAACCTCCTGAGGGTTTCAGTTGGGACAGCTGCCCATACTCCTGTTAACATTCTGGACTTCCGAGCTCTGACCAGAATCACCCATCAGGCTCTGTTCATAGCATTCTAGGCCTTCTCTAGCTCCAGACTCCTCCCATAAACCAGTTCCAAAGGCTTCTAAACTACACAGCCAGGTAGGATCACAGCAATGACCTCACTCTTGGTATCAGTTTTCTGTATTAGTCAGCTTTCCTGTCACTGAGACACAATACCTGACATGCACAACTTAAAGGAGAGTTTTAATTTGGCTCAGAGGATTTGAGAGGATTCAGTTCATGGTTGTCTGGCTTCAAGGTAGAAATATCCTGGTAGAAGGACTGGATAGAGAAAAACTGCTCAGTTCATGACATCTGGAAAGCAGAACAGGGGAAAAGTGCCAGAGAAGAATGGGCAAGGGATCATATATAGTACACAAGGCCATTCCGCCATCACCCACCCAGACGTACCCAGGAGAGTGCTCTAGTAATCTGCTAGGTGTTTCTAAATCTAATAAAGTTGACATATGAAAAACTCTAAATGCTAAGCAGCTTTACATTTTAATTAAATGGACCCTTGAAATTCAAACTGAGGTATTAACCAAATTGTGACTGAAGGGCAGCTTCAAAATGCAGAATCTCAGGTCTAATGTGACTAACAATCTACATTTAAACAAGATTCCTTTGTGTGCATTTATGCCGTTAATAGGTTTTATGTAATTGTTCCACACAAATACTGTATCAGTTTGCACTGCTACCAGTGATGTGTAAAGATGCTAAGTTTTATATCCAACTCACTGGTCTTTGCCAAGGTGATGGTTAAAATAGGGTACCTCAGTGTTGCTTTCACTGGTATCCACTCCAAAGTTGAGACTATACATTTCTGTAAATGTCTAAATATTGTTACCAGTTTTTCTATCAGGGTATTTCTTTTCCTTTCTTATTTATAGGAAATATTTATATATTAGGGAATTTAGCCCTTTGCGATATGGGAAAAAACCTTTTTGTTGACATACAATACCAACAGCAGACATACTGCTAATGGTTCCTGTATTAGACAACATAGGCCTAGAGGTACATGGCTTACTTTGCTACTGACTCATATCTCCTTAGAATAATGATAGGATAGAGCATGTCTTTGAAAAGCATGTTTAGTATAGTTAATAGCTATCGGAAATATATCTAAGAATGTTACTGATTTTCAAAGTTTATTGATTATTGTGAAAAATCACAGAGCCATTTAAAATTGAATGCTTCTGTATATTTCCATTCTTTCCATTAGGTCACCACCAAAGAACATCATTCTGGTCTAGGGGCTCCAGTTTCTGAAGCTGAAAAAAACCAGAATACTCTCCAGCTAGAACAAGAAGTGAAAAACCAAGACAAATTCATCTCTACACTGAAATTACAGGTTACTTTTAGTTTACATGTGTATTTCTCTTGAGTTAATTTGGGATGGGACCTACTTTAAAACAAGGAGGTGGAGAATAAATAATTACTGATTCAGAGCTTGTTGAAATCTAATGGGTCTAAAAATCATTAATTTTTACCTTAACCATTTTGATACACATGGATTCAGGGGTAGTAAGTGCAAACTGTGTGCCAATGTTGTATCAGGTGCTTTACAGTACATAATCTTACTTAATCATTTCCAACTTGTGAACTAGTGATGTTATTTCCATTTATATAGATGGGAACTGAAGTTATAAGAGGTTAAATGATTATAACATTCAAATAAGAGCTGATTTCTCTCAACTCCCAGGTTAGCCAGCATTTGAACCCAGTTCTCTGAACTGCAAGTTCAGTGCTGTTTTTGTTCTCCTGGTGCCTAGTATATGGTGTAGCTGTTAAAAAAAAGGCTATTAAAAGGCACTTCTGGGGAGACAGAGTAGACTTACCTTTTCCTATTCCTCCTATTAAATACAGCTAGAAATTCTGAAGATCGTATATATAAAACAAACTTAAGAAAGGTAGATAGAAGTAGGAAAACTAGTTAGGGACCTCAAGACACAAAGAACATGTTAGTGAGTTCCTGTATTTTCTCTTCCTCCATATATCCTAGACAGAGTGCTAGAATAACTGGCACCTGGAAATGGCAATGGGCACAGCCAAAAAAAGACCCCAGAAAAGACATCCCACCCTAGCCAGAGGACTAGGAAAAGGACAGCCTGCACACCAACCCCTGCCTCCCAGTAACAAAGAGCCTGCCCTCCTCAGGTGTCAGGGAAGGCTGAGTGGAGAAACTGGAGTTCCAACCCATGTAGCAGCAATGAGACAGTGTCACACTTTTCTAGCAGCAGCAATGTCATAGGACACCTACTAGAACCTCGGATCCAAAGTGTTATAATACCATATCTCAGTAAAAGAAATTCACTCATCCTCACAGGAATCAGGAATATCTGAGAAAAGACAGAAGCAAACACTGAAATGCAACATAATTATAATATTCTGTCAAGGATTTTAAAGCACTCATGTAAATGCTCAACAAGCAAATATGAGCCCACTTGAAACTAATAAAAAATATGAAGTCTCAGTTGAGAAATAAAAGTTACCAAGGAGAACCAAACTATACGGTAACTGGCCCCAGAAAAATCTCCACACAAATGTTTATATCAGCCTTAATTATAATTGCCCAAACCTAGAAGCAATCAAGATGTCCTTCATTAAGTAAATAGATAACCCAGCTGCAATACATACATACAATGGGATAGTACTCAGTGATAAAAAAAATAAAGAACTATGTATCAAGCCTTGAGAAGGCATGGAGAAAACTTGAAAGAATATTGCAAGGTGAAAGAAAATCTGAAAACGCTACAAACTATGATTATACTTACATGACATTCTGAAGATGAACTATGCAGACTGAAAAAGGAGCATTGGTTTCCAGGGATTTGGGGGGGAGGGGATGAATAGTGGTACATGGGAGTTTTCAGGGCAGTGAAACTATTCTGTGCTATATAGTGATGTTGGATACATGTCATTCTACGTTAAAACCCGCCAAGTGGGCAACACCTAGAGTAAGTCCTAGTGACCTTCATTAAAACAGTGTGGTTCATCAATTTTAAAATTTTTATTTATTTTTTGTTTTGTGGTAGTGGGAATTGAACCCAAGAGCTCTATACCGAGCAACCTCCCCCACCCCCTCTCAGGCATACACCACTATATCTAGCTTCAGTTCATGAATTTTAACAGATATACCACACCAATATAAGATATGAATACTAGGAAAGACTGTGAGGGGGAGGAGGCGGGAGGGATATGTGAGAACTTTAATTTCTGTTTAATTTTTCTGTAAACCTAAAATTTGTTTTTTAAAAAATACTGACAGGACAAAAAATTTCTAAATTGTATATCCAATAAAAGCTTAGCATTGGGGCTGGGGAGATGGCTCAGTGGCGTAAGCACCTGCCTGGCAAGCGCGAGGGCCTGAGTTTGACTCCCGGAACCCACATACGGAAAAAAAAAAAGGGCCGGTGATATTGCTCAGTGGCACGGGCGCCTGCTGGCGCGCGAGGTCCTGAGGTCAACCCCGGTACTCACAAAAAAAAAAAAAAAAAGCTTAGTATCTAATATATATAAAAAACTACCACTCGACCAAAACAAAATAAAACCTTCTAGTTCAAAAATAGGCAAAAGGATAACATGTTAGGCCCTAAGTTAGAGCCCCAACACTGAAAAAATAAAAATAAAAAAGATAAAGGACTTAAATAGATGTTTCTCCAAAAAAGATATATAGGTTGTCAATAAGTGCATGAAAAGATGCTCAGCATCATCAACCATTAAGGAAATGCAAATCAAAACCACTGTGAGGTACCACTTTATACCCATCAGGATGGCTGTGTCAGTATTACAGAAAACAACAAGTGTCGGCGAGGATTTGAAGGAACTAGAACACTTCTACATTGCTGGTGGTAATGTCAAATGGTGCAGGCACAGTGGAAAACAGTATGTCAAAGATAGATAACCATATGATTCAGCTATTCTACCCATAAGTATATACACTAAAGAAGTAAAAGCAGGGAATCAGATACTTCCACACAAATGTTCATAGCCCCATTATTCACAGGAACCCAAAGTTGGAAACAATCCAAATGGCCATTGACAAAAGAATGAATAAACATTATGTGTGACCTTGCACAGTGGTGCAGGCCTGTAGTCCCCGGTACTCAAGAGGCTGGGGCAGAAATTAAATTCCTTGAGCCCAGGAATTTAAGCACAGCATAAGCAGCATAACAAGACTGACTCAGAACAACAGTAGCACCAAAACAACATGTCCTACGTACTTACAGTGGACTATTATGTAACCTTAGGAACAAATGAAATTCCAGCCAGGCCAGGTAGCTCATGCTTGTAGTCTCGGCTAGATAGAGTGCTAAGGCAAGAGGATTGATTGAGCCCAAGTGTTTGAGGCCAGCCTGGGGAACATAGTAAAACTCTGTTCCCTAAAAATAATGAAGTTTGGATACATGCTACAATATGAATGAACTTGGAAGACATTATTCTAAGTAAAATAAGCCAGACATAAAAGAACAAATATTGTTTCTTATTCTATATTTAGAATAGGCAAATTCATAGAGACAGAGCTATTTTTTTAATAAATACAGAGTTTTCTTGGGAATAATGAAAATTCTGGAAATGAAGAGTGGTGATGGTTATACAGCATTGTGAATATATTGCACACTGCTCAGTTGTGTATTCAAAAATAATTTAAATGGTAAATTCTATATATAGTTTACCACATAAAAATGTTTTTAAAATACAGTAACTGAAATCGAAAACCCAGTGTTCTCCAACAATAGTGGAGAGAGGACTGGATCATTGAATGTGAGAATAGAAAAATAGAAATTATCTAATCTGAACAATAGAAAGAAAAATACATTTGATATATATGAATAAAGCCTTGGATCAGGTAGAACTATAGCAAAAGACCTTACATTTGGATTGTCAAAGTGCCAGAAAGAGATACAAGAGAGGGTGGGCTGAGAAAATATTCTAAGAAATCATGGCTGAAAATTCTCCTAATTGGGTGCCAAAGACATAAAACAGATTAAAGTTGAATGAATAACAGGAGCCATCCAGACAAGTGTATGCCAAGACACTTCATAATCAAACTTTGGAAAACTAAGGACAAAAAACAGTTCCTGAAAGCATCAGAGCAACAATGCATTATCTGTAGGGAATACCAAATTCAAAAGGTTACATATTTTAAAAATTTGAAACCATGAAGGTAAGAACAACCAAGAACTTGTCTTTCAAGTTCTAGAAAAAAGAACTGTCAACTCACTGTTCTGTATCAAGGAAAAGTATCCTTGAAAAAAAAGGGGAAAATTAAGACATTCTCAGGTGAGGAAAAACTAAAACTTTGTTGCTTGCAGGGCTATCCTAGAAGAATAGATAAAGGAATTTCTTTAGCCAGAAAGGAAGTGGTATTGGAAGGAATTTTGGAACAGGAAGAAGGAAGGAAGCACAACATATATAGAGAGCAAAACTATAGGTAAATTCAATAGAATTTCCTGTCATTTATTTATATATTTTTTTGTTTTCAAATTTATGTTTGACAGTTGAATGTGTTTCTCCATGCATGTAGGAGAAGATGATTATTTTGTTAATATAGGAAAAGGGACATAAAGGGAGGTAAATTTCCTATACTTTCACTTGAACCGGTAAAATACAGGTATGGTAATTTATGCATGTATAATATAGTGTATGTAAAGCATCCACTGAAAAAAGGTATACAAAGAGGTACACTCAAAACCACTACAGACGAGTCAAATTGGAATTCTGAAAAACTGGAAGAAAAAAACAGGAAGAACTTCTAGGGTAAATGGCAGAATAGAAGTATCCTTCACACAACTTTGCAAGGGGAAAGAGGGCAACAAAGGAGAAAGTATATTCTGGCGAAAAAAGAGGAAGAATTCCAGGAATCAAAAAGATGACAGGAAAATTAAAAAGCATGAAGAAGTAGAAAACAACTCAGAAAAGTACAAAGCAATCTATAGCACCAGCCCCGGCTCGCATTGAGGGCGGGAGGGAAACCCAATGCTGCAAGCACAAGTAAGCCTCGAAAGTGCAGGCGCCCCCCTAGCTCTGGGAGAAAGCCACAGTGCTTACAAGCTTTACATCCAGTACAGGGGCTTGCTTTGATGTTGGTGACTCCTGTATAACCAGCTGGCTTTAGCGAAGAATTACATCGTTTATGTTCTTTTAGAGAGCTTAACCAGAAGCTGCCTTGAGAAGGAGGCTATTGTTAGGGACTAAACTACTGTAAAGATAAGTAAACGTGGAATAGTTACAATTCACTGTCCCTGGATGTTGTGACTGGATGTTGTGGAGATGGGGAGCGTCTGTCACAAACCCCTGAGAAATTTAAACAACTTGTGTGTGGGCTGTGGGGGGCCAGTGGTCAGTGCTCCCACCCTCTGTGGTGAAGAGTGAGACTCGCTGCTTGTGGTTTAGTGCCAGCACTTACACTGCTGAGACTCGGCTGGAAGATTGCTCTGTTTCCATGGTTTCCCCATGTTATGGCTTATATATAGGTGTTCCCCCAAAGCCTCGTGAGCTCATAGATGGGGGGTTTTAGGAGTGACTGGGTCATGGGTGTGTGATACTGAATCAGTCCACTGATTGGTTTAGCACAGTTCGGGGTATGGATGATGGATTTACGGAGAAGGGAAGACCCACCCTGAAAGTGTGTTCGGCACCAACCAATAGGCTTGTAGCCTGGACGGAAGAAAATGGGAAAGGAGAAGGTAGGCTGCTGCTTCATGCCTGCCGTGCCATGAACTGCTTCTCCTCTTCGATGCTCCTCTGCCATGCAGCCTTGCCTTGAAGCCAGCGAACTATAGACTAAAACCTCTACAAACTGTGAGCTAAAATAAATAAACTGTTTCTTCTTTAACTTGTAAGAGTTTGGGGTATTTTTATTCCAGCAATGAGAAAGTAACTAAGCCCATCTTCAACACAGAAGTCAGTGGTTTATGTTTGCTTCCCCCGTTCTCTGGGCATTTGGGGATTTGCTGCCATTTGGACTTTTGCCATGCCCATGGGTGCATAGACTGAGGGCCCCTGGAACATGCCCTGTCCACATACCACCACGGTTCACTGGGGCTTCTGTTGGCTCCAGATTTCACCACACTTCCTACATACACAGACAGAGGGCTTTTGGAGCAATCAGGAGGGTCTTTGGAGCAAGTGATTGCCTGCCTGGCCTACATACCTTGGAAGTACTTTGGGGTTAGTGGCTCATCTGGGTGTGAAATCAGCTTCTGGAGTGAAATCAGCCCTACTGCAGACAACATACCCTTAATCAGCCTGGTGGGAAATTTGAAGCAGGGCTCAGCCTGCATACAGCAGCTGCCTGTTGGTGAGAACTGAGAAGAACTACAATGGGCCTCAGCTGATGCCTCCCTGCCCCCCTCATACCTAGTGGATTCCAGTGTTAGAGGATCTGGAGAGAAGCTTCTTCAATACAAGTACCTTGGCTAGGAGGAATTTGGGGCTTATTATTTTTCCTTTTCTTCTCATTTTTTCTTTTATCTAATTTTATTTACCTACTTTCTTCTTTAATTGTCTTTTTGTCTCTTTTCATCTTTATCACTTTTATCTTTTTTCCCTTTTTCTACCACCTTTTAAAATTACTTTGTAATTATTAATTTTACTTTTCTTAACTTGAAACTTTTTAGTTAATCCTGCATTTTTCCCCCTTTCTTTTCTACTGTTATTGGTGGCGTAGTTGTCGCTGTTAATTGGGTTTTACTATTTTTTCTGTGTCTGGTGTTTTTGTGTTGTTTTTACTGTGGTTTTCTCCTCTGAGTGGTACTGAGTATCAAGCCCTCAAGAAAAGACTGCTTGCTAAGAAGACCCTCCCATAAAACTGGAAGAGATATCCATCCCAGCAGGTACACAGATCTCAACATAGAAACACAAGCAATGAAAAAAATAGGGCATCATGATACCTCCAAAAGCTTGTTAACTCTGCACTAGCCAAATCCAAGGACAATGAAGTGGATGAAATGCTGGAGAAAATATTCAAAACACTGATTTTAAAAATAATCAGTGAATTCAGAGATGATGCAATTTAATAGCCAAAAGAATTAAGGAAGACAAAAGAGGATATAAAAAGCAATTTATTAAAGAGATAGAGGTCCTGGAAAAGAATGAAACAAGTCTTAGAAATGAAAAACTCAGTCAAATAAAAACTTGAAAGCATTACAAGTAGGTTAGATGGAGAAGAAAGAATCCAAGGCTTGAAGACAAAGTTGATTAATTATCATATGCAGACAATAATAAAAATATGAACAGAACATATAAGACCCATGGGACACAATTAAAAGACCAAACGTGTGAATCTTAGATGTAGGAGGAGAGGTATAGGGATAGAAATAGGGATATAGGGTATTAGTGAAATAATGGAAAATCTTCCAAATCACAGGAAAGATATGAAGATGTGGGTATAGGAAGCAGTTAGAACTCTGAGACATGACCAGAAAAGAACCTCTCCACATCATATCATAGTTAAATTGCACAGAGTACAGAACAAAGACAGTATTGAAAGCAGCAACAGAGAAACGCTAAGTCACTTATAAAGGCAAACCCATCAGAAAAACAGATCTCTCAGCAGAAACTCTAAAGGTTAGGAAGGCATGGAATGATGTATTTTAAGCCCTGAAAGACAGTGCCTACAAACTTAGATTACTATCCTTTACGCCTGAAGGACAAATAATGACTTTCCAATATAAGCTTAAACTAAAGGACTTCACGAGCACTAAAGCAGCATTAGAGAAGATACTAAAGGAATCCTACACACAGAAGAAGTAAGATAAATATAATCTTAAGTACAAGAAATCTTACTAGAAGTGTAGACAAAAAATGAGAATCAAGAAAGAATCAAACAATTCAATATACATCAAACCTCTAAGATGCATAAGAGAGAAAGAAATGAACATAGATTATTCAAAACAAGCAGAAGAAAAGCAAAATGATAGGAACCAGTACATACCTTTCAATAATAACCCTGCATGTAAATTGTCTTAATTACCCAATTTAAAAGATGTAGACAACTGTTTACTGTCTGCAAGAAACACACTTGATTGGCTGAGACATACACAGACAGAAAATGAAAGGATGGAAAATGACATTCTAAACAAATTGACTCTGAAAGCAAGCAGGAGTAGCTGCCCTCATATCTAACAAAACAGACTTCAAGCCAAAATCAGAAGAGACAAAATAAGGTCACACATATTGATAAAGGAAACAATTCATCAAGAAGATAAAATGATCATTTATGTATATATGAAGAGAGAGAACCCAGTTTCTCAATTTTAAAAAAAAAAACACTACAGGATGTAAAGGGAGAGATAGGCCCCAGTACAATAATAGTAGATAACTTCAGTATCTCACTCTCACCAGTGGATAGATCATCCAGATAAAAGTCAGCAAAGAAACATCAGAATTAAATTATACTCTAGACCAAATGGACTTAGCACATGCATAGAATGTTCTATCCAACAATAGCAGAATACACATTCATTTCATTAACACATGAAACTTTCCAAAATCATATTTTAGGCCATAAAGTATTAACAAATACAAAAAATAGAAATAGTTTCTTGCATTTTATCACATCATAATGAATGAAAGCAGAAGTCAGCAGTAAGAGGAACTACAAAAATTATATGAACATGTGGAAATTTAAAAATATACTTTTGAGCTGGGCATGGTGGCACATGACTGTAATCCCAGCACTTGGGAGGCTGAGACAGGAGGATTGCTGGGAGTTAGAGGCCAGCCTGGGCTTCATAGTGAGTTCAAGAGCAGCCTTAACTACATAGTGAGACCCTGTCTTAAGAAAACAAAGGGACGATGAGATAGCTCAGTGGCATAAATGCCTGCCTGGCAAGCGCGAGGTCCTGAGTTCGACTCCCGGTACCCACATATGAATAAAGGGCCGGTGATATCGCTCAGCGGCACAGTTCCTGCGGGCACGTGAGGTCCTGAGTTCGACCCCAGTACCCACAAAAAAAAAAAAAAAAAAAAAAAAACACTTTTGAGCCAGGTGTGTTGGCACACCCCTATAGTTCCAGTACTTAGGGGACTGAGGAGGCTGAAGAAGAGGACCACTGTGAGAGGCCAGCTTGGACTACATAGGGAGTTCAAAGGCCAGCCTGAACTGCAGAATGAGACCCCATCTCAAAAAACAAGACATATGTATGTATGTGTGTGTGTATATACATGTATGTATATATATATGTATATACACACACACACATACACACTTTTTTTTTTTAAACACAGTGAACCATTGAAGAGATCATAGGGGAAATAAAAAATAAAAAATGTCCTAGAATGAAATGAAAATGGAAACACAGCATACCAGAACCTGTGGGATACAGTGAAAGCAGTTCTAAGGGAAGTTTGTAGGTATGAGCACTTACATTAGAAAAACATCAAGATCTCAACTTAATGATGCATCAAAAAATCGTTAAAAAGTGACAAACTAAACCCAAAATTAGTGGAAGGGAAAAAACAGTAAAGATCAGAGTAGAAATAAATGAAGTACAGACTAAAAAATTACTAAAGGGATCATTGAAACAGTTGATTGCAAAGGTAAATGAAATTGACAAACCCTTAGCTGAATTAAGCAAGAGAAGCTCCAAATAAATGAAGTCAAACATGAAAAGGGAATATTGAATACTGCTGAAATCCATGGGATCATAAAAGGATATTTTGAAAAATTGCATGCCAATAAATTTGGAAAATTCTAAAAGAAGTTGAAAGCTAGACATGTATGACCTGCCAAAACTGAGCCAAGAGGAGATTAAAAATCTAAATTGATGAATAACAAGCAGTGAGATGCAGGTGAAAATAAAAACTGAGGACCAGATGGATTCACATCTGAGTTCTACCTGACTTTTAAAGAAAACTAGCACCAGTTTCCCTCAAACTATTTCATAAAACAGAAAGAGAACAAATGTTTCCAGACTCATTCTATGAAGTTACTGTTATCCTGATACCAAAATCTGATTAAGCACAATGTTTTAGTTACATTTCTCATTGCTGAGACCAAATACCTGACACCCAAATTTAAAGGAGGAAGGTTTGTTTGGCTCACAGTTTATAGAAGTGTCAGTCCATAGTCAGCTGGCTCCAAGGCAGGGTGGCATGGCAGAGGGGCGTCGCAGAGGAGAAGCAGTCCATGGCAAAGCAGGGCAGGCAGAAGGCAGCGAGCAGCAAGTACAAGAGACCTTAGCAGTTTCTTTCTGTCCCCTTTATACTCTATCCAGGCTACCAGGCTTAGAGCAGTGCCAAACCCATCAATGGACTGATTTGTAACCATACACCCTTACTCCCAGCATCACACACTCTAGATCCAGCCACCTCTGAAAAGCCCCACCTCTGACTGCATGAGGCTTTGGGGGGACATCTAGACACAAGCCATAACACAGCAACGAAATACACCTATAGACCAGTATTCTCCATGAACATAGATGCACAAACCTTCCATAAAATACTTGCAAGTCATAATCACCAGCATATTAAAAAGATCATACAGCATATTCAAGTTTGTCTCATTCCAAGTATTTAAATCAGAAGTAATACAGCACATAAATGGAATCAGGGATGAAAATTCCACCTCAATAAACGAGAAAAGACCTTTGATAAAATCCCACATCTCTTCCTGATTAAAATCCTGAAGAAATTGTGTATACAAGGATCATACCTCAGTGTAATAAAGGGTATATGTGACTAACCTGTAGCCAGTATCATACTAAATGGGAAAAACTGAATGCATTTCTCCTAAAATCAGGAAGGAGTTAAGGATGTCTTCTCACCACTCTCCTTCCTTTCTCTCTCTCTCTCTCTCTGTCCCCCCTTCCTTCCTTCCTTCATTGAGACAAAATTTCACCATGTAGTGCAGTCTGGCCTTGAACTCACTATGTAGTCCAGGCTGGCCTTGAACTTGCAGTGATCCTCCTGCCCTGGGCTTCTGAGTGCTGGAATTACAGGTGTACGGCATTCTTATTCAATACTTGAAACTTTAGCCAGAGCAGTCAGGCAGTGGAAAGAAGGGATAAAAATAGGAATAAAGAAGTCAAAGTACATCCTGTTCTCAGATGATATCCTATACTGAGAAAATCCTAAAAGCGCCACCAAAAGACTCTTAGAACTGATACACAAATTCATCAAACTAACAGGATACAAAATTGCACAAAAATCATCAGCTTTCCTCTACATCAATAATGAACTCGCTGAAAGAGAAACCAACAAGCCAGGAATGGTGGCGCATGCCTGTAATCCCAGCATTCTGGGAGTCTAAGGCAGGAGGACTACAAGTTTAAGCCTAGCTGGGGCAACTTAGTGACTGTCTCAATGTTAAAAAAAGAAAAAGGTCTTGGGATGTAGCTCAGTGTGAAAGTCCTGGGTTCAGTCCTCATTATAACAACAAGGACAACGACAACAACAAAGAATGAATCAGGAGAACAATTCCATATACTGTAGCCTCAACAAAAGAAAACAGAACCCCCCCAAACCTATGACTAAATCTAACCAGGGATGTGAAAGACCTCTATAATGAAAATTATAAAACACTGAAGACAGAAATTGAAGGAGATGCTAGAAGATGACAAAATCTCCTGTGTTAATGTATAAGGAGAATTAATATTTTTAAAATGGTGCTCCACTGAAAGTGTTCTACACATTCAATGCAGTGCCCATCAAAATATCAGTGATCTTCAAGAAACTAGAAAAGGCAGTTCAAAATTCATGTGGAAGCACAAAAGACCCAAATAGACCAATCCTGAACAGAAAGAGTAATGCTGGAAACACTGTGATTTCACACTGTACCACAGAGCCATATCAACAAAAACAGCATGCTATTGGCATAGAAGCAGACATATAGACCAACAGAATAGAACAGAGGTTCATGGAAATAAAGCTGTGCATCTTCAAACAACTGGTTCTCAACAAAGGTGCCAAAAATATTGGTTGGAGAAAAAATAATCTCTTCAGCAAATGATACTGGGAAAACTGGGTATCCAGTTTGACACTAGATCCTTATCTCTCACCCTGTGCAGAAATCAACTATAAATGGGTCAAAGACCTTAATGTAAGACCTGAAACTTTGAAACTACTAGAGGAAAACATAGGAGAGACACTTCACTATATTGGCACAGGAAATAGTTTCCAGAGTATTGCCATATGAGACTACATCAAGTTAAAAAGTTACTGCACAACATGGAAAATGATCAACAGCAAAGAGACAGCTTACAGAATGGGAGAAAATCATTATCTGATAAAAGACTAATATCCAGATCATGTAAAGAACCCCCCCAAAAAATCAAACATCAAAAGAACAAGTATTCCACTTAATAAATGGGCAAATGAGCTGAACAGGCACTTCCAAGAAGTACAAGTCAAATATGTAAATATTAAAACAGAAACACCTAACCTGCTGGAAGATTAAATAAGTAAACTCTCAAAGATATAGACATAGGCACGGACTTCTGAACAGTACCCCAGTTGCACAAGAAATAACTTGAAGAATCAACAAATGGGATTATATCAAATGAAAAAGGTCCATAGCAGGGGAAACAATCAACAGGGTGTAGAGACCTACAGAATGGGAAAATTTTTTTGCCAGGTATTCCTCAGGTAGAGGACTAATTTTCTAGAATATATAAAGATCTCAAAAAATTAGACCCTCCAAATAAAAGACCCAATAAAAAATGGGCAGTTGAAATAAATACATGTCAGAAGAAGTACAACTATCCAGTAAATTAAAAACATGAAAAAACGCTCAACATCTGTGGGCATTAGAAAAATGAAATTTAAAACACTGCAATTCCATCTTACTCCAGAAAGAATGGTTGTCATCAAGAAATCAAATAACAAATGTGGGTGAGGCTGTGAAAAAGGAACACTTCTACATTGTTGGTGGGAATGTAAGCTAGAACAGCCTAAGGAAATCGATACAGAAATTCCTCCAAAAACTAAAAATACCACTTGACTCAGCTGCTGATTCCTCTTCTAGGTATCTTCCTGAAAGTGTTAAAGACATCGTATTACAAAGATACATGCATACCCATATTTAAAGCAGTATAACTCATAATAGCTAAATCTTGGAAACTGCCTTTATGTTCATCAACAGATGAATGGATAAAGAAAATGTAGTATTTGTACACCTTTTCTTTAAAGAGGAATTTGAATCATTTGTAGGAAAATTAATGTACCTTGAGACCATAATGTTAAGTGAAATAAATCAGATATACACTTAAGTATCACATGTTTCTCTTATGTGAGAAACCCAAAGTGTAAATAAGAACAAAATAAAAGATAGATAAAAGGTAACAGGGAGACAGATCTTTTGCAAATGGGAAGGGGACCAAGAGATGGAGTGGGGAAGTAGTGGAAGGGAAGGGTACATAAAAAGAAATAAAATGTCTTATGTACATGTACCAAATTTGCATGATGAATTTAATCATTATGTACTCCAAACATGTGCCTATAAAAGTAAAGAAAAAAGAAAAAGAAGGAGGAGGAGAAAAATTATTATTATTTTTGGCTAACTAATATATGAAAAGATGCTCAACCACTATAGCCATCAGGGAAATGCAAATCAATACTACATTAAGATTCCATCTCACCCTCTTCAGAATGGCTATTATCAAAATAGACAAAAAATGACAAATGTTGACGATGTCAGGGAAAAAGAACCCTTAGAAAGTCTTGGGGGAAATGTAAATTAGTATAGTCACTATGAAAAACAGTATGAACGTTCCTCAAAAAACTACAACTACCTTATGATCCAGCTTTACCATTCCTGGCTATGTATGTGAAGGAAACTAAGTTGCCGTACATAGTAGCTACCTGCCTTCCTGTGTTTACTGTGGCACCATTCACAGTTGTTAGATATGCAATCACAGGTACTCATTAACAGATGAATAGATAAAGAAAATACAGTACATACACACCATGGATTATTATTCATGGATTATTATACACATTTTTTGGATGAAGATGCAGATTCTTTTTTTTTTTTTTTTTTTTGTGGGTACCGGGGGGTCGACCTCAGGACCTCGCGCGCCAGCAGGCACCCGTGCCGCTGAGCGATATCACCGGCCCTTTTTTCGTATGTGGGATCCGGGAGTCGAACTCGGGCTCTCGCGCTTGCCGGGCAGGCACTTACGCCGCTGAGCCATCTCACCGGCCGCAGACTCATATTAATGAAAGAAAAATAGTCTTGTTAAAAGTGGAACTAGAGGAATTGGATATCTCATAGGGCAAATTTGGCTTTAAATTTCCATGAAGCAAAGGCAAAAAGGAAATATTAGTTAAACAATCTATACCCATTGGGGTAAGAACAAACCAAAATAGAAATTTTTTTTCTGAAATTGAAGTCTAAGCTAATCTTTTTCCCTGAGGATTCTCAAAAAAAAAAAGAATTCTGTGACATATGTGTGTAACATTTCAATAATTTCCCTAGAACATGTTTTAAAATGAGTTCAATGAGGTTTCTCATAGCGTGTCTCAGAGCTTAGTGTCCGCCAAAAAAAATTTACACACTTCAAGGAAAGAAAAACTTGTATAAATATTTTAATACTAAATTCCAATGACATCATGAGATTAATACAAGTTACCTTTGACCTCAGCAATTAAAAGAGGTGTTCAAAGTGGTGGCCATCAGCTTGCAGACATTTATTAGTGTGGCGAGCTGCTCCTTGGGTAACCTCGCTCCATTGAGATTGCTGTACCTGCATTTTTCAGTTTCTCCAAGGGCCGGCAGTGTAGTGGGTTTTCTGCAAAAACAACATCCTCTGGGGTCCCCCATATGAGGGTAATACCATCTATTGAAAAAACATCATGTCATTTTTCTTTTCCTGAAGTGTGTATACATTTTTTTGGTGGACTCTGTATATTGGGGGTGGTGGCAAGTCAGGCTGACAGGTGAGTAGGTCTGGGATCACAAATGGCATTTGTTCATCTCGGTTTCACCTGGCTCCCTAAGGTTAAAGGAGTGACTTCAAATTAGCACTTTTGAAGAATTTTTATCAGCATATAGGAGTAGGCCAAAAAAGAAAGTAAGAAGTAGTTCTGAAATTCAGGCCAATTGTGATAAAAGACCCAATTAAGGAAATAGTGCATCTCTAGTTTCCCTTTTTGTTTTAAAAAGAGTCTTCATGGGCCGGTGAGATGGCTCAGCGGCATAAGTGCCTGCGTGGCAAGCGCGAGGTCCTGAGTTCGACTCCCGGAACCCACATACGAAAAAAGGGCCGGTGATATCACTCAGCAGCACGGGCGCCTGCTGGCACGCGAGGTCCTGAGTTCGACCCCCGGTAACCACAAAAAAAAAAAAAAAAAAGAGTCTTCATATTTTTTCTTGTTTCTTCTTTTTGATAATTCACTTTCTAAATCTCCTAAGTTAGTATACCTTACAAAAAATGCCAAAGGAAGTGTTGAATTAAAACAATGATTTATCATGTTTCTTGGTATGTATTTATTTAATATAATACATGGCATTGTAGCATAGTTAAAAATGTTTCACAACTTACAGGATATTCTTTAGTGACAAATCATGTATTTTATTTTATTTTTTTATTTTTTTTTTTTTGTGGGTACCGGGGGTTGAACTCAGGACCTCGTGCACCAGCAGGCGCCCATGCCGCTGAGCGATATCACCGGCCCTTTTTTCGTATGTGGGTTCCGGGAGTCAAACTCAGGACCTCGCGCCTGCCAGGCAGGCGCTTATGCCGCTGAGCTATCTCACCGGCCCCCATGTATTTTATTTTTTAAAGTAAACTTTATTGATTTTGATGTTTTGGAAGAAGATACTGCTGTAGTTAGTTGAAAAAGGCAAGGTTAGGGCAAGACTAATTTTAGAACTCAGAGATTAGGGATTTAGCTATTCCAGATATTCCTTAAAAACTTAGACTGTTCTGATTTGCTTTTTTTTTTTTTTTTTTTTTTTTTTTTTTGGTTTCTTCTATAGGATACCAATGCAATAGGTGCTTGATAAATAATTGATAAATATATGAGGGACAAATACTATGGAAAAGTATTTATGCCATAACTATCTCATAGATATTTTTGTGATTACACTTCACATACTATATTTCCTTAAGTAAGCAAAAATTCTCTTAGGGCAGGTACTGAACCTAAGTTTATGTTTTTGGAAAATAATGTAATTCCTGAAATAATTGGAAAATGGGTCTACTGTATTGTTTTTGTCGTTTTTTTTAAAGGCGTTTGGATACCTTTGTGGTAGAAAAGGCCCTTTTCTTCATCCATTGATGGATACTGGGCTGAAAGGGAAGGCTGTGGTCCTCTATATTGGTTGATTTTATATTTAGCTTAGTCAAGTAAGTTACTGTGTTCAAAAGCACCTTTCTAAAGAGTCAACATATTTTGGTAACAGTAACTAGAAATTTAATTTTAAAGAACTCTTAATAATTACTTAAATTAATTTTAGGAATATGGCCTATTGCAAGTATGAATATTTGGGTACTTTTTGAATAGCTCAGTTAAAAATTAATAGTGCTTAAATTCATTTTTTTTTTTTTTTTTTTTTTTTTTGGTGGGTACCGGGGGAATGACCTCAGGACCTCGCGCGCCAGCAGGCCCTCGTGCCGCTGAGCGATATCACCGGCCCCCTTTTTCGTATGTGGGTTCCGGGAGTCGAACTCGGGCCCTCGCGCTTGCCGGGCAGGCGCTTAAGCCGCTGAGCCATCTCACCGGCCCTTAAATTCATTTTAAGATAAACTGTAAATTATTTTGAAAGATACAGATGTGAAATATACCACTGTGGTTCAGTGTTGGAGTGCTTGTCTAGCATGCAGGAGGCCCTAGTTTAGATCCCCAGCACCACAGTTAATAAACAAGTAACATTTTTACACTTTTAATATATTTTTTGAATAGGTAATAGATTTGCATGGGATAAAATTTAGAAGGCACAAAATGCTACACAGTTAGGTCTCCTTGCCAGGGAAACAAATCTCTCTGATTCCAGTTACCTGGCTGCTGTCCTCAGAAGGAAACTCTTTTAATGCGATTGTTTTCTTTCTAATTGTAACAGATTGAAGATCTCAAACAGACAAATCATGGCTTGGAAGAATATGTTAGGAAACTCTTGGATAGTAAGGAGGTGGTAAGCAGTCAAGTAGATGATTTAACCAGCCACAATGAGCATCTTTGTAAAGAATTGATTAAAATTGACCAGCTAGCAGAGCAACTAGAAGAAGAGAAAAATTTTGTGGTGGATACCGCCGACAAGGAACTCGAAGAAGCAAAGGTACTACTAGATTTACCATGATAAAAATTTTAATTCTACTTTAAACATGTAATTATTAAATACAATGGAAAAAGTGACATTCTCATGCCATTTGGAAACTTTTTAGATTTGTCATTATATCGCAGCCAGCTGTTTGTTATCATTGAAAGCTCTAAAAGATTTGCCATCACTCCCCAAAAAAGTTTTCTGAGTAGTACGTAGTCATTGCATAAGCTTCAAACCACAGGTATGTTCTGTACATAGTGTTGCTTCCCTTCCTCAATTCTCTACAGAGAGTACATTTATTCTCATCTATTTTCACACATGTGACTTACTTTATATTTTATTTCATACTTTTAATTTAGATTTTTACCCAAATTTAAATTTCTATGTAGTTAAATTTGCTAATTCTTTATTGACTTCTTTTTTTTTTTTTTTTTTTTTGTGGGTACCGGGGGTCGACCTCAGGACATCGCGTGCCAGCAGGCACCCGTGCCGCTGAGCAATATCACCGGCCCTTTTTTCGTATGTGGGTACTGGGAGTCGAACTCAGGTCCTCGTGCTTGCCAGGCAGGCGCTTATGCAGCTGAGCTATCTCACCGGCCCCCTTTATTGACTTCTGAGTTGGTTCTTTCTTCAGAAGGCCTTATCATTCCAAGAATTAGAAAAATATTTTCTGAAGTTTTCTTTTAATATATTTTAATAGTCTTAATTTTTAATACTCCCTTAATTTATTTTTCTTCTGGTAGGAAGTAGGGTTGACTAACCCTTTCTTTCCCCACTGATATGAAGTACTATTTTAATGATATTAAGTTCTTCTTTCTCTGTGAATATGTTTCTGAATTTGGTTTCATTGATTTGTTTGTCTTTTATTGCGCCATTGCCGTATTATTTTACTTATTAAAGTTTTAAGATATTTTGATGAACATTTTATTTTATATTTTTTTTTTTATTATTTTTTTTTTTGTGGGTACCAGGGGGACGACCTCAGGACCTCGCGCGCCAACAGGCACCCGTGCCACTGAGCGATATCACCGGCCCCTTTTTCGTATGTGGGTTCCGGGAGTCGAACTCGGGCCCTCGCGCTTGCAAGGCAGGCGCTTACGCCGCTGAGCCATCTCACCGGCCCAACATTTTATTTTTTGATTGAATTTTAATGCTCTGTCATGAAATTTAGAAACTAGGGATTCAAATACAATTATAAAATGAAGACAGTTTCATTTATCATTGCTGCCTAATGACTTACAAGCAGGACACAACCTATACTGAAGTTCTAAATGATAATGTGTGATATTGTCCTTATTGGTGTTGATTTTATTTATCACAAAATTAATAAATTGTGTCTGTAATAAGGTAATTTCCCAAAGCAAATCTTTATTACATGTTTTTTCATAAATGTTCTTTAATGTACTGAGTCCTGTAGCATATGATAAAGCACTTGTTTCATTAAGTTATCAGAGAACCTGTTAGTGAGATATTATTTGTTAAAGTAAATCGAAATGTAAAAGCCCTGTTGATGAACTCTAGGATCATATAGGTTTTTATGCAGTAACCTCTTTTATTTATACTGTGTAAAGGATAAGTCAGTCTAAATTAGTGGAAAGTCAAATACTAATGGAATATTTAAATACATGAAGTGTATTAAGGGCACACTCATCTCTAGCAGCATTGCCCAAAGGGGTCCTTAGGAGAACTACTTAAGAGAGTATGTAATAATGGGTTGTTTTAAACTTGTGAATAATTTACTTTCTACTAAAATATTTGAAGATACTTAAAAGTAGTTTGAATATTTTATTTTTATTTATTTTTATTTATTTTTTTGTACCGGAAATCGAACTCAGGACCTTGCTTGCCAGGTAGGCACTTGTACCATTGAGCTATATCCCCGGCAGTTTGAGTATTTTAAACATTTACATTGTTACTCTCTTAAAGCATAGTTACCCTTGATTCATAGTTTCATGGTAAATGGAGTCAGGCTTTAATCTTAAGTATAAAAATTATCAGATTTAACAGTTTTATGATGTCTTCATTTTCTTCGAGTTAAAGAGTAACTGTACTCTTTCCAAGACTGAGGGAAGCATAGTTGGCTGAACTCCAACGACGACAGTGCCCTTTTTAGATGTCATCCATGCTAAAGAATTGTTTAGTGTTTATATTCTAGAGAGAGGATGAGTACTCTGGCAGGGTGAATTCTCTGCTATTAAAAGGAAACATTTCAGTAATGGAAAACATCTAAAATATACAAGCTAGGATTTACCTAAAATATTAAATTTACAGATGGAAATTTTGTCTGGCTCAGAAGAGTATTTCTAGGAAAGTGAAATGTTGGGTATATTTCAGAATTAAAATGGTATTCAAGCTTTTGAGGAAGAGGTGGGCAGTAGTTTTGGAGAAAGGATGGCTGATCCAGGGAAAACATGAGAAATTTAATAGAGGACAAGTTGGAAACAGGTACTTTGGATTGGTAGAATGCCCTGAAATGAAGAAATCATCAACTCATTAAATTAATTCCAAGGGTAGAAAGGGAATTAGAAATATGTACAACCAACATAGGTACATGCGATATGAACACTAACGTGTCATCATCCCTAAGTCATTGGGTCTGCATTGTAGCCTTATAATCTAAACATTATAGAAGAAATTATAAGATTTTCTTTGCCTAATTTTTGGGATGGAGATTGGAATTAGAATTTCTAATATGATTGCTGAGAAAGAATGCTGGGTTCCTATAGTGTTTGAGATAAATACTCTATATATGTGGAAGTAGGCCAAAGCTGCTGTAAGGTTCTCCTGGAACTGATATAAGTAGTTATGTCAGCTGTCTTGTCGTTGACATACAGTATCTGATACCCACAATTTAAAGGAGGAGGGATTTAATTTGGCTCATGGTTTTGGGGGATTTAGGCTCTGGTCAGCATGACAGAAAGGCATGGCTGCTTAGTTCACGGTGGCCCAGAAGCAGAGCAGGGGAACAGTGGTAGAGAGGAAGCGATGGGTAACCAGACGTAGACCCTCAAGGCCACACCTCCATGGCCCACTGAGACACCAGTGGAAGTGTGCTCCACCAGTCCCAGGGTGGATCCCACAGGCAGTCACGTTGACACTCCACCCTAACTGCTAAAATACATAGTGTTAAATTTATTTGCTGTGTAGAGTTTACTTCTAGTCATATTTCTAAATAAACAGAGTAACTTCTTTCATTAAAATATTTTGAGTATTGTATTATCTATTGCAATGTAAGAAATTACTGCTAAACCTTAATGGTTTCAAACAATAGATATTTATATCTCTGGTTTCATGGGTTGGGAATTCAAGAGGGGCCGAGCTGGGTGGTTCTGGTTCACAGTTCAGCAGAACAAGATAACTAAGAGGATGGCCAGCTGCAGTCATGGCTTGACCAGTACTGGAGATGGCTCCCTGACATGGCGGCCCACTTGGCAGGTGGCCTTCCTGTCTTGCTGAGTGGAGTTCTTTCTAGGGTTGCTTGATGGAGTCTATATGATCAAGAGAGACAAGCAAGGTGGAATCTGCGGGGTCTATTGTGACCAAGTTAAAAAATTAAATACAATCACTTTTACCATAATCTCTTTATTAAAAGTGAGTCATGAAATATAACCCCCATCCCTCAAAGGGAGGAAAATAGGGAGCTCCTTCTGAAGGAGTATTACCATTTTACATGTATCTTAAAACTACCACGGCTGTCTGCCTCCCTTTAGCCTCTCATTGTGAGCTGTTTATTGTTCGTGTCTTAATTAACCATATCTCAGTTAACTATTGGAAAAAAAGAAAAAAGTTTTTTGAGACAGGGTCTTGCTGTTTTGCCCAGTCTGGCCTTAAACTGGCAATCCTCCTGCCTCAGCCTCCTGAGTAGCTGGTATTATAGATGTGCGCCACCATGCCCTGCTTGATTTTTTGAAATGTGAGGAAGCAAAATTCCAATTTTATCATTATTAGTTTCTTCATAAAGTTTGTATTTTTAATTGATATAGAGGCCATTATTGGAATGGATCACTGATATCCTTGTCATTATCATTACTTTTGTATATGATTCAATTAATCAAAAATTATATCAGAGCCTACCATGTGGAAGACAGTGTGAGGCCTATTCGAGTTTGTAAACCACCACCCCATAGACTCCTACACACTCCCTACTCTCTCTCTGCCTCAGTTTTCTTTGTACCTCCTTCCCACTCCTGAGCCCCTTCCCCTTTCTTCACTCTGCTCCAGCCACGGCGGCCCCCTTACTGTCCCTTGGAACTTACCAGACGTTCTTTTTCCTTATCACCTTTGTTATAACTATAGTTTTGGCCTGGAATAGTCTCCTGGATTTTCGTATGATTGATTCCCTCTCTCCTTTAAATCTTTGTCAATGGTCACCTTTCAGTTGGTACTTCTTGATCATTCTGTTTCATATTCCAACCAGTTTCTCCATAAACATTGCCAATATCATTAGCTCTGCTGTTGTCTTGCTAGTGTACTATATGATTTAAGTTTATTTTTAAATTGTCTATTCCAGTTGGAATGTTAGCTCCTCACAGGCAAGGATCTTCAACTGTTTTGTTCACTTTTTTATCTTAAATACCTAGAACAGATATATGAGTGCTCATTGTACATTTTTTCAGTGACATGATCACTATCTGACATCTATTTTTCTGTTGTCTTTTTTTTTCTCTTTTGACTGAAATATAAATTCCAGGAGGGCAGAGGTTTTTACTTTAGTCTTTGCTTTACTCAGCACATATTGCAAGACAGATACATAATAGGCATTCATTAAATAACTGTCAAATAAATGAAAACATTGGGTTGACTTATTTTTTTCATTAATTCTGTTTTCCAGATTGGAGTCAGCAGTATTTTTCTTTCAGTACTGGGGATTGAACCCAGAGCCTGCACACTGAGCTACTTCCCCATCTTACTTATTTCGGTACAGGGTCTTGCTACGTTACCCAGGCTGGCCTTAAAGTTGTGGTCCTCCCTCCACTGCCTCTGCAGTAGCTGGGATAACAGACGTGCCCCACCCCACCCAGCACTTTTATCGTTGTAAAAGTATGGGCTGTGGATGGACTTAGTGGTAGAGAGCTTGCATAGCATGCGCACAGCCCTGGATTTGATCTCAATCATCACACACACACAGAAATAATACGTGTTTATTATAAAAATTTCAGTCCATCAGCAGCTGGGCGTGGTCATGCACGTCTGTAATCCCAGCACTCCGGAGGCTGAGGCAGGGGGATCACCACAAGTTTGAGGCTAGTCTGGCCTATGTAGTGAGTTCAAGTCCAGCCTGAACTATGAAGCGAGACACTGTGTCAAAAATCAAATGAACAAAAAAGAAATGAAAATTTCAGTCCATGAAGTATAATGAAAAAATAAAGTCTACCATGATTACACCTTGCTATACCCAGTCATAATCTATCTTTTTCTATTTACATATTATTGGCTATATTTTATCCATACCTAGAATGTATGCGAATTGACTTATTTTTATTATATGTGCTGCCAAAGCAAGCACTGACTTATGTGTTTATTTATTTATTTGGTACCGGGAACCTAACTCAGGACCTCGCGCTTGCCAGGCAGGTGCTGTGCCACTGAGCTATGTCCCCGGCCCACTAACTTATTTTTTTAAGAAAGTAGCATACTGGGTATTCTCTTTTGCCGAGTTTTTATACTTAATTTAGTATGGACATCTTTGTACATTTTATGTACTAGAACCATTTCCCATTTCTTTTTAGTGTCAATGCAGTAGGATAAATTAAATCATTGAAAATTATTTATTGAAAACGATACATAAATTTATCTAAGCTTTAACCTAAGTTCCAAACAGTAAGGTCAATTAATACTTCATAGACTTAATTATGATGGCTAGAGAAATCTTTTTTTTTTTTTTTTTTAATGTGGTACCGGGAGTCAACCTCAGGACCTTGCGCTTGCCAGGCAGGTGCTTATGCCACTGAGCTATCTCACCGGCCCCCCTAGAGAACTCTTAGAAAAGAAATTTGATTTAAAGAATAAATGAAGACCAATAATTCAAGAAAATTCAAAATTAAAATATAGCAGACAAGACCAAGACAAATTTTAGTTTGGAATAATGAAGGAAAAGTTGATGAATAAAAAACATCTTTCACTAAGCTAATTGCTACCTTTTAACACAAAGCTTTACTGCCTTACATAAAAATTTACTGTCCTTTAGGAACATACAATGCAGATTTATAAGGTAATGGTACTGTAAGACTGGGTATGTTCAGTCACAAAATAGGTCAGAGGAGGAACCAGTCTATTCTAAATGGGTTAATTTTGGGAAACTTCTTTTATTCCAGTCATTCTTTTATGGACTCTATATTAACATTTTCAGAATAATAATTCATGTTAATATTTTGTTCTAGTTCATGGGGTTTTAATTTGGTAAAATATAATCAGTATCTTGTATAGAACATTGTATAATTTAAAGGAACTGCTGTATTTCATTGTAGGTTTTTTTGTTTTACCATCAAAGATGGGTAAACATAAGTAGTAGGTTATATTTTTCTTAAAATTTCACTGTCTTCATGTTTTTATTTTAAAATGTCTTCCTTTTTGATGCTGTTTCCAATTAAATCAGTTTAAGTAAAATCTGTAATAAGAGAAATTGCTTCTCATTTTTCAGATTGAACTTATATACCAACAAAATAATATAACAGTATTGGAAGATACAATAAAAAGGCTTAAATCTGTAAGTACATTTTTCATAAATCTATGTTAAGGAATCATTTGTATTTATTTATTTATTTATTTTTTATATGCGGGTACCGGGAGTTGAACTCAGGACCTCGCGCTTGCCAGGTAGGCGCTTATGCCGCTGAGCTATATCACCAGCCCTCATTTGTATTTAGTAAGCTGTGGAAAAAAATATATAGTATGTGTGTGTGTGTGTGTGTGTGTGTGTGTGCATGCACACTCAGAAAGACAAGTGTTGCGTGTTTCCCCAGATATGCAGACTCTAAAAAAGATGACATGAAAGTAGAAGACTATGAGTAGACAAGGAGGAGGGAAAAAAGGGGAGGAGGAATGTGTGGGGGGATGGGGAAAATTATGCCTTACATCATTAAGAGATTGTGATGTTGACATGAATTTATGACTTGTGTTAGGTCTGGGCAAATTTATGGCATCTGACATTTTTTTAAACCATTTTTCTTCAAAATTATTGAGTAAATTTGGGGGTTCTTTTAGTCAAGAAAAAATAAATCACATCCAGAAATGGTAAAAAAAAATGAAAGTAATTGCTCTTATTTTATTTATTTATTTTTTTGTGGGTACTGGGGGTCGACCTCAGGACCTCACGCGCCAGCAGGTGCCCGTGCCGCTGAGCAATATCACCGGCCCCTTTTTCGTTTGTGGGTTCTGGGAGTCGAACTCAGGACCTCGCGCTTGCCAGGCAGGCGCTTACGCCGCTGAGCCATCTCACCGGCCCTCTGATTGCTTTTAAAAAACTATTCATGAGGGCCGGTGAGATGGCTCAGCGGCGTAAGTGCCTGCCTGGCAAGCGCGAGGTCCTGAGTTCGACTCCAGATACCCACATAAAGGAAAAAAAGGGCTGGTGATATTGCTCAGCGGCACAAGCGCCTGCCGGCAAGCACGAGGTTCTAAGTTCGACTCCCGATACCCACATAAAAAAACAAAAAAACAAAAAACTATTCATGAATAAGTTTTAAATATTCTATTTTTAAAATAAAAAATTTAATATTTTTAAGGATCCTGTTTGTTTTTTTTAGAAAAGGATGCCACAATTTAGCTTGAGATAATGGTCTGATTTTTTCCTCCTTGGCAAGATAATTTTAGAGACTGAAAAAGCACAAAATAAATCTCCTTCTAGACTTGATTCCTTTGTCAAGACTTTAGAAGCAGACAGAGATTACTACAAAAGTGAAGCTCAACATTGGAGAAAAATGCTCAGAAATAGATCTAAAAGCCCAAGACGCCCGTCTCCATCTTCCCGGGTAAGTTCGAAAATGTAAATATTTTGGAGTTTGCTGCTCAAACTCTGACTTTTATACTTTGAGTTACCTACTTTGGAAATAATTCATTTTGATTGGCATGAATTGCTGTGTCGAAGAGGTTGGGAGACAGAGGTCCCTTTGTGGCACAGTGGGTGAGAATGTTGGCTCTTTCAATGTAGTGTAAATGCACAGTGGAGTCCTGCAGCGTACAGCCAGGAGGAAGAGCAGGGTTAGGTCATTTGCAGGTAAATAAATGGAACTGGAGATCATCATGTTAAGTGAAATCAGCCAGACTCAGAAAGACAAGTGTTGCGTGTTTCACCTGATATGCAGACTCTAAAAAAGATGACATGAAAGTAGAAGACTATGAGTAGACAAGGAGGAGGGAAAAAAGGGGAGGAGGAAGGTGTGGGGGGATGGGGAAAATTATGCCTTACATCATTAAGAGATCGTGATGTTGACATGAATTTATTCTAGGTGTCTACTTCATTAAGTGAAACAGCAAGTTACAAAACTGTATACATGTCATAGCCAAGCTTTTTTTTTTTTCAAAATTGCATTTATTTATAGAGATACCAAGAAATCATCTAGAATAATGTTCACTTATCTGTTGTAACTGTCTCCGGGAGTGAGATGCTGAGCATGTTTTTCTTTTTGTTTGAGTGGTTTTTGACTTATGCTACAATAAAATATTTCTAAGTGGAGGAAATTAAGGTTGCTATGAGAATATGGGGTGATGGATATCTTAGTGCCTTAGTTAACTTTCTTTTTCACTGAGGCACAATACCTGAAACTCACAGTTTAAAGGAGGAAAAGTGGGCCGGTGAGATGGCTCAGCGGCTTAAGTGCCTGCCCGGCAAGCGCAAGGGCCCGAGTTCGACTCCCGGATCCCACATACGAAAAAGGGGCCGGTGATATCGCTCAGTGGCACGGGCGCCTGCTGGCGCGCGAGGTCCTGAGGTCGACCCCCTGGTACCCACAAAAAAAAAAAAAAATAAAAAAAAAATAAAGGAGGAAAAGTTTATTTTGGCTCATGTTTCAGTCCATGGTTGGCTGGCTCCGAGGCAGGACAGCTTGGCGCAGGGGAGTGGTGGAGGAGAAGTGCTTACCTCACGGCATCTGGGAAGCAGAGAGTGAAGGGAGGGGCTGGGAAAGGGAGATAAACCCTTCCACGTCACACACCAGTGACCCACCTCTTCTGACCAGGCCGCATCGCCTAACAGGACGTCAGCTGCGTATAGGCCCCCATAATCCAATCACCTTCCAGCGGTCCTGCCTGTGATCCCGGGAGGCTTTAGGGGGACATCTGGATCTAAATTGTAACAGTTAGTTTGTAGTAATCACTTCACAATGTATATATGTCTCAAAATGTCATGTTATACACCTTAAATATATATGATTTTATCTGTCAGTTATACTCAATTAAAAAAAAGAGACACGCTCCTTTAAGAAAAAGGAATATTAGTTCTGTATTCCCAGTATAAGTAGTGTTTAGGCTATAATCAGACAAGTTTGAGCAATTTGGAGTGAAGCTGTTAGGAAGATGATTTTGTTATTTATTTATTCTTCACGATTCCCCTTTATTATATAGTCATATTTAAGTAGAGATCATATACTGCCACCAGTATCAGCTTTTTTGAATACCATATGTTGAAAAGAAAAATTTCAGATTTCTTATATAATAATTGTAGGGTGTCAACTGTGATGTAAAGCTTTTGAAGTCAACAACGAGAGATCGTGAAGAACTTAAATGCATGCTGGAAAAATATGAGCGTCATTTGGCAGAAATTCAGGGTAATGTCAAGGTTCTTACATCTGAGAGAGACAAGACCTTCCTTCTTTATGAACAGGTAAATTGTTTATTCCTTGTCTATGACTAAACAAACAAGTAATGACATTCACTTCTAGATGTATATATTCTTAGCTTATAGATCTATAAAATCAGGAGGCAGGCTCACTTTGTTCTGTGAGCTCACATAGTTCATTGACTTCTGGACTTTGTTGGTAGAGGCTGTTCAGTGAACCTAATTAAAGATTTACTTTGTTTTATAAGCAGTGGGTAATTTATTATTTTTTAGAGCAGGAGAAATATGACCAAAGTAGCATTTTTACAGTTTTAACCTGGTGGCAACTTTTATTTCTCTCTCAGATAATCTTCCTATATTATTCTTGTACAACAATTACTCCTTCAGGAGAATTAGAGGAGGGAGAGACCATGGACTCCTTGGAGGGCTGCTATAGTAGTGCGTGCATGAGACGCGGAGGGACTCATTGAGGGTGCTGTCAGTGGACATGAACACAGGGACACCAAGAGGCATGTAGGGAGACTTGACGAGATTGGAAGGAGGAACAAATTGAATTATCTGAAAGTCTGTCTTGAATTACTGAGAGAATTGTAATAAAAGGAGAAATAAGAAAGTCATTGGTGGTTTGAGGGGAAAATTGTGACTCTGGGGTCGGACGGATGGAGCAAGATGATGGCAATACATTCAGGAAGTAATTGCCTCAGGCAGTTAGAAGTGTGGTATTGGAGTGAGGAGACAGACAGGAGCTGAATGTGTAGTTTAGAAGTCATGGCTTAGAGGTGAGTTTTGAGTCTGCAGAGTAAATGAAATTCTCAATGAGAATGCTTTACCTAAAGGAACAGAGAGGTCAAGATGTAATGTTCAAGAGGTAGAGTGGAGCTTTTTTTTTTTTTGTGGGTACCAGGGGTCAAACTCCCTGCAAGCAGGCACCCATGCCGCTGAGTGATATCACCGGCCCTTTTTTCGTATGTGGGTACCGGGAGTCGAACTCAGGACCTCACGCTTGCCAGGCAGGCGCTTATGCCGCTGAGCTATCTCAAGAGTGGAGCTTTTGAAAGAGATAAAGAACTAAGAAAATGTTACAAGCCCGAGGGAGGAAGGAATCTCAAGAAAAAGGGTGATGAAAACAGCATCAGATGTTGCCAGAATATCAAGAGCAGGAATGGAGGAAAGGCTGTTAGATTTGGTGAGCTCATTAGTTGACGTTCTATGGAGTATGCTGGGGGTGGGAGCCTGGTTACACTGGGATGAGAGAGTGGGTGGTAAAGAACTATTCCAGTGGGTACAGATGGTACTTTTAAAAAAATATACCAGAGGAAGAAGAGACACAGCATAGCCAATGGCACAGCAGGATTAAATGACAGGTTTTCAAGATAAAGGAGCCGTGTAGGTGACAGAGGGTGGGGGAGAAAGAGGCACTATTCAGGGTCAGGCAAATAACTAGAAACCAGGAGATTTTAGAAGGCACTTTAGGAAGTAAGGTCCGGAGTTCTAGTGAAGGCTTAGATGCAGAAATTGGGAATTGATGTGTCTTTCTCTTAAGACTTAGACACCAGCTGAATAGATGGGGACCCAAATCCTGAGAAAAAAAGATAAGGAGAATTCTGCAGCAAAGTAGGTTCTGAAGTCATCTGCAAGTATGCAATAGATTAGGGACCAAGGCGTCACTGAACAAGTGAACAGAGAGCATGTTGTGCTATCACAGTATGATGGGTGTTTCTGTCAGGGCAGAAGTAGCCAGGAAATGCTAATAGCAAACGCACTTGAGGAGAGAAGGGCAAACACTGCGTAATATTCACCACGCCAGTATTCTACCTGAATTGTGGTGTATCCAGATTTTTACCACAAAATAGATAAATGAAGTATACTGAGTATATTTCTTTGTAAACATTCTTTGATGCAATGATTTCTTCCAAATTAATTTTATTTAATATTTTTGATAAATACATTGTAAAGTGAACTTGTTCTTAAATACATTCATTTGCATTTATTTGTATAAACTCATTTGAAAACAAAAGCTACCATTTACTCGTATGCATATTAGTATAGGTTTGCATTGTAACTGGCTAGATATAAGGTGGCTATATTTATGTCTAATTTAAAGCTTGTTTTAAAATTTTATCTATGAATTTAAATAACAGGCACAGGAAGAAATTGCCCGACTTCGACGAGAAATGATGAAAAACTGTAAGTCTCCTAAATCAACAACAGCACATGCTATTCTCCGGCGGGTGGAAACTGAAAGAGATGTAGCCTTCACTGATTTACGAAGAATGACTACAGAGCGAGACAGTCTGAGAGAAAGGTTAAAGGTTTGCAGGAATTTTATCTATCTAAACGTATATGAAACACAAATATAGTGACACCGAAAGCACTCTTTTATTTTTCTTTTTTTAAACAGATTGCTCAAGAGACAGCATTTAACGAGAAAGCCCACTTGGAGCAAAGGATAGAAGAGCTGGAGTGTACAGTTCATAATGTAAAAAAATCACTCTAGGCTACAAAAGCCTCTCAGTGACCTTCTCTCTTCCCTTTTTTTCTGTGTTCAGAGAAGTTCTTTGATTTTTATAAGATAGTGTTTGTAGTCCTAAAATACTTAAGGTGGTATGTATAGTATAAATCATCACTGTTTTACTTGTTTATTTCTTTCTAAAAATATGAGTAAATCTTTTTGTGTGTTTGGTTGCAAAATGTGTTCTTTTAAAAATTATTAGGATGTATTCTCAGGGATTTTAGCAACTTTCTCGTCTCTCTGTTTCATTTAAAATAATATTGCCAAATATAAAGATACCAAGAATTTGAGATGCTGTGGATATATATTTGAGATGTTATGACTATATAAGCAGGATTAAGTGTATTTAACTTCTGTTATCAAGTTTAATTAAATATTTTTATAAATTTATCTGTAGTATTTTGTTACAGTAAGTAAAAAACACTAAACAAGAGAGAGTTTTTGTTTTCATAATCCCACTTATCCCCATAATCTCATTTGTAATTTATTAATGGTGGATAACAAATAAATTCTTTTGTAATTTGAATATGTAGGCTATAGTCAAATTGAACCAGATTGAAAATGTAAACCAATGTACTGTGATGGACTTTATAGAAAAGCTATCCAGTGGCCAGTTTTTATTCCTTACAGAAACATAATACCTTACCCATAACACCTCCCACAGCACTCGGGTCTGACCCGCCACCTCATGTGAAGTTTTCCATAACCCATAGATGGAGTCGAGGGAGGTTGTCTCTGCAGGCAGAAGACTCCTGAGGCTTCTTTAGCGATGGCAGTAACCTTGTCATTCTACTTGTGTAGCTTGATGATGAACGGATGGAGCAAATGTCAAATATGACTTTGATGAAGGAAACCATAACCACTGTGGAAAAAGAAATGAAATCACTAGCAAGAAAGGCAATGGATACTGAAAGTGAACTTGGCAGACAAAAAGCAGAGAATAATTCTTTGAGGTAAACGAAATAACTGTTAAACAGTTTACTGTAACTGATAGCTCTGCTTTTTGTAATATATTTTATAATGAAAAGTTACTTGTTGAATTTAATTTCTAGAAGGATTATTGTGAAGCAGTTTTAGAAACCTCAGGACACATTGAACAGTTTCCCTAAGATCATCATAGACTGGTAATGGTCCACATAACTAGAAAGCATATTTCTAGTAATCTTAACTGTACATTCGCAGAATTCTTCAGGTTTAACTGAAATAGCTTTTAACAAGGCCCTTCTGGATACCAAGCATATTTGAGCTTGTTCAGTTTACTTTATAACCTTAAATTCTGTTCTGGGATGTTAACAATATAAGGAAGGACAGGTTAGAAAAGAGGTAGTTTAGAGCATAATTAAAAGTCATAGCAGAGGCTGGGCGTGGTGGCACACACCTGTAATCCCAGCACTCGGGAGGCTGAAACAGGAGGATAGTTGCGAGTTTGAGGCCAGCCTGAGCTAAAGTGAGTTCAAGGCCAGCCTGAACGACCCTGTCTCAAAAAGACCCCCCCCCCAAAAAAAAAGTCCTAGCAGAGAAACAGGAACATGTAATAGAATTTCTATTAATTGAATGCTAGGTACATTAACTCTTCCCACATACTTGTATGGAAGCAGAAGAAATATCAATTAAAACCAACCTATAGGTAATAAATATGGGAGAATACATTTTTGGACAATTTCTATGTTTGTAGTTTAACTTAGGATCTGTTGATGTGAGGAATAGAGGTTCTATAAATTCAGTAAGGTTGAATTTTAATGGATTTGTGAACATTTGAAAAATAGCATTTCATATTGTCATTTTGTTTTTGTGGTACTGGAGATTGAACCCAGGATCTCATAATGATCTACATCCCTACCCCTTTTTAATTTTTTATTTTGAGTCAGGGTCTCACTAAATTGCCTAGGCTGGGTTCAAACTTGCAATCCTTCCTCAGCCTCTCAGAATGCTGGGATTACAGGAATGCACCATCATATGTGTCTAAAAAATAGTAGTTCATCTGAGCGAAATATATTACTAAGTCTATGGATAATATTTGGTCCTTGTATGAATTCTCAAGAGTCTCTCCTTGATCATTACAGGACCTGTGGTGCACAGGTTGCAATCATTTGTCAGGACAGATAATTATTCAAATTCTTTTCCTTCACTATTAAAAATTTTACTACTTATAAGAATATTGTCAGATCAGGTGAAATGAAAGTAATAATAAAGCAAAACAACAGTAACCAAAAAAACTTACAAAATTGAGAAAATCATAAGGAAAATTTAAATCATTTGTAATTCCATATCCCAGGGAAAAATAATAATATAACCTGTTTCTGACCAGAAATTTGTCTATATATTATGTTAGTTTTTGTGTGACTGAGATTGGCCTGTATAATTTTATATTTGGCCAGTTTCATTTAATTATATACCATAAACACTTTCTCATGTTACTAGAAGTTCTTTTTGTTTTTTTTTAATAGTATAATACTCTAGCACACAGATACATAATAATTTTTTGGATTTTTTGATGCATATTTATTTTAACAGTTTTATTGACATATAATCAGCACACAGTACAGTATGAAAACTTTAAATGAATGCAGTTATACAGCATGAATTGTTTCGAGATGTATTCATGTTATATATATTTAATCATCCTTTGTAATAGCTGAAATAGACATTAGGTTGTATGTTTGTATGGATATAGAAATAGACATTAGGTTGTTTCCAATTTTGGGCTGTAACAAATAAACCTGCTAAGAACATTCCTATGTAAATCTTCTTGTGGATATGTGCTTCCGTTTCCCTTGGAGTGATACATAGGAATAACATGGATAAGTTATATGGTAGATATTTCACTTCTGAATAAACCATTAAACTCTCTCTCTCCCTCTCTTCCTTCCCCTTCTTCCTCTTCCTCTCTCTCTCCCTCTCCTTCTCCTGCTCGCTAGTGGTTGTAGTATAGTGCTTGTGCTATTTTATTTTACATTTGCAGCAGCAGTGATGAGTGTTTCAGTAGTGACTTAGCCTCACCAACATTTGATATGCAGTATCTTAGCTTTACCTTTTCTAATAGATATATATATTATGGTTTTAATTTATCCTTTCCTAATGATTAATGATTTTGAGCATCTGTTCATGTACTTATTTGCTATCTCTGCATCTTTTGTGAGATGTCTGCTCAAATCTTTTATATTACTGAGCTGTTTATACTAATAAAATTGTAAGTTTCCATATTTCATGTATAAAATATTTGTCAGGTATATGTTTTGCAAATGTTTTCTCCCATTCTGTGGCTTGCCTTTGTATTATCTTAACGGTATCTTTTAAAAAAGCAAATGTTTTTAGTGTAATTTATTGACTTTAATAAATTTATAATCCAGTGTTTGATGTTCTTTTAAAGAAATCTTTGTAAAGCCTTAAGTAATTAAGATTTTCTCCCATAGTCACTCTTAGCAGTTTTATGTTTTAGCTCTTACATTTAGATTTATAATCTGTTTCAAGTTAATTTTTGTATGTGCTATAATATGTAAATGGTATTCCACTTTTTTTGCATAAGGATGTTTAATTGTTCCAGGATCATTTGTTGAAAATACTTACCTTTCTTCACTGAATTGCCTTGCACTATGTGGGTCAGTTGTCCATGTATGTCTTCCCTCCCTCTCTTCCTCCCTCCTTTCCTTCCTTCTTTTGTTCCTTCCTTTTTGTGGTTAAAAAAAAAAAGCATGAAATGTACTCCTTAAATCTTTAAGCGTATTGCATGATATTAACTATATAGTAGATCTCTAGAACTTTTGCCTTCTGTACACCTAAGCAATCTACATCCATTGAAGATGGATGCTTCTCCTTCCCCTAGCTCCTGGCAACAACCATTCAACTTTCTGTTTTTGAGTTTGCCTTTTATATGTGGGATATTATACAGTATTTGTCCTTCTATGACTGTCTTGTTTCACCTGTCACACATGTGATGTTCTCAAGGTTCATCCGTGATGTAGCATCTGACAAAATTTCCTTCGTTTTAAAGACTGAATAATATTCCACTGAATGTATACACCACATTTTTTTTATCTCATCTGTTGAAGGACATTTAGATTATTTTCACTTCTTGGCTACTGTGAATAATGCTGACATGAACGTGGGAATGCAGATAATGTCTTTGAGGTCCTGATATCCATTTTTTTAGTGACTTGCAGTGCGTTGCATGTGATGTGTTGCAGTTTCTCCATCCATCCATTGAAGGACGCTTAGGTCGTGTGTCTTGGCTTTTTTGAATAATGCTGCAGTGAACATGGGAGTGCAGATTCCCTTTGAGATGATGATTTTATTTATTTTGAATATATATGTGGAGTTGGTAGATCACGTGGTGGTTGTATTTTTAATTCTTTGAGGCACCTCCCTAAATTGTCCATAATGGTTATATCAGTTTGCATTCTCACTAACAATGTAAGGGTTTCCTTTTTCTCCACATCCTTGTGAAAACTTGCTTTTTGTTACTAGCCAACCTCATGGTGTGAAGCGGTGTCTCATTGTGGGTTTTTTTTTTTTTTTTGTGGGTACCGGGGGTCGATCTCAGGACCTCGCGCACCAGCAGGCGCCCGTGCCGCTGAGCGATATCACCGGCCCTTTTTTCGTATGCGGGTTCCGGGAGTCGAATTCGGGCCCTCGCGCTTGCCAGGCAGGCGCTTATGCCGCTGAGCCATCTCACCGCCCTCATTGTGGTTTTGATTTGCGTTTTCCTGATGTTTAGTGATGTTGAGTACCTTTTCATAGATTTGTTGGCCATTCATATGTCTTCCTTGGAAAAATGGCTGTTTAGGTTTTTACTTTTTTTTTTTTTTTTGGGTACTGGGACTTGAACTCAGGACCTTGTGCTTGCTAGGCAGGTGCTTGTGCCACTGAGCTACATCCCCGGCCCCTTAGCTTATTTTTTAATTGAGTAGTTTATTTTGCTGTTATTGATTTTGTATCCTGCTACTTTGCTGAATTTGTGTATCAGATCTAAAAGCTTTTTGGTGTTTTCATGGGTCTTTTTATATAAAGAATCATATTATCTACAAATAAGGATAATTTGACTTATTTCTCTCCTGTTCATCTCTCTTGTATTTCTTTGTCTTGCCTGATTGCTCTGGCTAAAATTTCAAGTACTATATTTATTGAACAATAGTGGTAAGAGTGGACATCCTTATCTTTTTCCTGATTTTAGAGGGGATATTTTTTAGTTTTTCCCCATTCAGTATGATATTATAGTTTACTTTTATTGTATAGAAATACAATAGATTTAGCTGGGTGTGGCAGCCATGCCTGTAATCCTAGCACTCAGGAGGCTGAGGCAGGAGGTTTCCTATGAGTTCAGGGCAAGCCTGAACTACATAGCAAGACCCTGCCCCCCCAACCCAATAGATTTACATTTTGATTTTGATCCTGCAACTTTATATGAGTTTATTAGTTATAAAAGGGGTTTTTTGGTGAAACCTTTAGAGTTTTCTCTATCATGTCAATTCTAAACAGAAAGATGATGTCATTTCTGAACAGAGACAACTGTCCTTTTTCCTTTCTGCACTGGCTGCCTTTCAGTTTTTCTTGTGTAATTCTCTAGCTAGGACTGCTGTGTTGGAAAGAACTGAAATGGCAATGGCGGTCATCCTCGTTCTGTACCTAATCCGAGGGAAAGCTTTTCACTCCATTACTGAGTGTGTTAGCTGTGGACTTGTGCTATGTGGCATTTAATTTTGCTCTGATCTTTGTATTTCCTTCCTTTTACTAACTTTGGGCTTAGTTTTTTGTTGTTGTTCTGCTTTTAACTTACTTGCGGTGTAGTTATGCTGTTTATTTGAAATCTTTTTCCTTTTTGAGTGTAGATGCTGATCAGTACATAGTTCCTTCTGAGAGCTGCTTTTGCTGCATCCCGTAAATTTTTGTGTAGTTTCTGTTTTTGTTTCAAGATTTTTAAAATTCTCCTTTTGATATCTGTGTTGTCCCATTGGCTGTTCAGAGTATGCTATTTAATTTCCCCATATTTGTGGATTTTCCAGTTATCCCTTTGTTCCTGCTTTCCAATTTCATTCTATTATAGTCAGAAAAAGGCTTGATATGTTTTCAGCCTTCTTAAATTTATTGGGTTTTTTTGTTTGTTTTGTGTCCTAACGTATGGTCTATCTTAAAGTATGTTTTGGATGTGCTTAAGGAAAAGGGGTAATTCTGCTGTCGGATGGAAAGTTATATATTGTTCAGTACATTTGGCATAAAACATAGTCCTTGTTGGATTCCTGTCAGAATAATTATCCATTATTGAAAGTGGTGTATCAAAGTCCCCATCTGTTATGTATTGTTGGTTCTCTCTCCTTCTAAATTTATTAATATTTGCTTTGTATATGTAGGTGCTCTACTATTGAGTGCATTTGTATGTATAACTGCTGTATCTTTTTAGTGAATTGACCAGTTTGTCATTATACAGTGACCTTCTTTGTCTCGTTTTACAGTTTTTGACTTAAAGTCTGTTTTATCTAATGTAAGTATAGCTCCCCCTACTCTTTCTCGGTTTTCCATTTGTATGGAATATCTTTTGCCCTCTGTGTAGGGGTCTGTAGTGAGGACCACTGGTAATTGCCTCATTGGTGAAGTTTCGTGTCCCCTGCAGAGCAGGCCACTGGGGACCATGGTGGCACCCACTACATGGCTGACACTGATAGGCCTTGCCCTCACTTGTTGTAGGCATCTCTCAACGTGTCAGGTGTGCTGATCTCTCCAGATATCCTTCTGAGTGAGTATTCTCCATTTCTTGCTCCTGTCTGTTAGAACAGATTCTTAATTCTGATCCCTTCCTGGAATATTTTCTTTAATAGATGGCTATCTAATTATTTTGAATTTTTTTGTGTGTGTGGCAGGCAAATGCTGGTCTCTGTTCAGCCATCTTGTTGATGTCACTCCTTTTTATTTTTAATTTTTTGAGAGATTTTACTGTCCTCCATAGTGGCTGCACCGATTTACTTTCCCCTAACAGTGTACAAAGCCTCCATTTTTTCCATGTTTGCCAGCATTTGTTACTTGTTTACCTTTGATAGCCATCCTAACAGGCATCAGGTGGTACCTCCCTGCGATTTGCATTTCCCCAGTGGTTAATGATATTAAGCATCTTCTCATATACCCATTGGTCATTTGTATGTCTTCTTTGGCGAATTGTCTGTGCAATCCCTTTATCCATTTCTAAATTGGTAGTTTGTTTTTGTTTTGTTGCTCTTGGGTTTTTTTGTTTGTTTTTTTGCTGTATTTGAATGCATTTTAAAAACGTTTTGGATATTAACACTTCAGCAGGTACATGTTTCCACACATTTCCCCAGTTCTCTAGGTTGTCTTTTTACTCTGTTGATTCTTTTGCTACACAGAAACCTCTTAGTTTCATGTAGTCTCACTTGTCTGTTTTTGGTTTTTGCTTGTGTTTTTGGTGCCATAGCTGAAAAGTAACTTGCAATATTATGAAATATTTTCTCTTTCATTTTCTTCTAGGACTTCTATATTTTTAGCTCTGTTTAATTCCTTAATCCATCTTTAGTTGATTTTTGTATACAGTGCAAGATAAAGGTCTACTTTAACGTCTTCGCCTGTGGATATTTAGTTTTCTAACCACCATTTGTTGAAGAGAATCACCTTATCCCATTGTGTGGTCTTCTTACCTTTGTGCCACACTTCACATCATTGACCACGTATATGTGGGTTTATTTTATGTTAGCACCATGATGTTTTGGTTACTGTAGCAGCCAACATAATATAATTTAAAATCAGGAGGCATGAGGCCTCCAACTTTGTTCTCTCTCAAGATTGTTTTCTGTCTAGCTAACAGTTTGTCAATTTTGGTCCTTGTGGGTTTATTTCTTGATTATCTGTTTTGTTCCATGGGTCTGTTTATATATGTTGATGCCCATAAAATATTTCTGATTATCTTAGGTTTTTTAAAGTCTTCCTATTAGGTAGTATTATCTCCCCAACTTTGTTCTTATTTTTCATTGTTGCGTTGGCTGTTCTAGTTTGTTTGCATCTTATTTCAATTTTAGAATCAATTTTTTAAAATTAAAAAAATCCTGCTGGGAATTTGGTTGGAACTGGGGAGGAATAATAAAAATGTTGACTCTTCCTACTTGTGAACACAGTTTATTTCTTCATTCATTTAAATCTTCAGTTTTCCTCAGCATTTTGTTTCGGAAGTGGTGTGTGTGCGTGCATGTGTGCATGAGTCTGTGTATGTTTGTGCATTTTGCGAGGGATTGAATCCAGGGAATGCTGAGCCACATCCCCAGTCATATTAAGTTTAATGAATTAATTAATTAAGTTTTTTTGAGACAAGTTCTTGCTGTGTAGCCCAGGCTGGCCTCGAACTCATGGCAATCCTCCTGCCTCAGCCTCCTGAGTAGGTGGGATTCAGGTGTATGTCACCATACCCAGTTGATTTGTAGTTTTTAGTATATTGATCTTGCATATCTTTTGTCAGACTTATCCCTGTGTGTTTCATATTTTTATGCTTTATAAAGGAGTTCAAATTTCACTTTCCAGTTATTTGTTGTTAGCATATGAAAATACAATTGTTTTTCAAGATAGACTTTATATTTTAGAAGTTTCAGATTTTCAGAAAAATTGTGATTCATAGCATTCCTGTGTATCTCACACACAATTTTTGCTAGCATTAACATCTTACATTGTTATGGTATATTTATAATAGTTAATAAACCGATACTGATCCATTATTAATAACTCAAGTCCATACTTTGTGCAGATTTTCTTAGTTTTTTCCTAATGTCCTTTTTCTGTTCCAGGGTCCCACCCAGGGTACCAAATTACACTTAGTTGTCATGTATCCTCAGACTTTCCTTGTTTTTGATGACCTTGACAATTTTGAGGAGTACTGATCAGGTATTTTGTAGAATGTCTCTTAACTGGGGTTTGTCTAATGTTTTTCTCATGATTAGACTGAGGTGGTATATTTTTAGGAGAAACATTGCAAAGAGAAAAATGCCGATTTAGGGGTTGCCTATATGAAGGGTATGCACAGACAATGCTATTTAACACTGTTGATTTTGACCTTGATACCTGGCTGAAGTAGTGGTTGACTTTTCATATTTGGGATCACCTCGTGTACAGTCTTTTTGGTTTGGCTTCTTTCACTTAGCAGTATGTGTTTAAGGTTCATCCATGGCTTTTGTACCTTCAGCATTCATTTCTTCTCATTAAATAATATTCCATTGTCAGATGTGTCATATTTTGTTTATCCATGTATTTATGAACGATATTTTGTCTGCTTACATGTTTTTGTTAATTACATTATAAACTTCCACATGCAAATTTTTTAAAAGTAAGTTCAGTAAGCACTTAGGTGCATGATTGCCGGATCATAGGTAAAACGATGTTTAACTTTATAGGCAACCACCAAACTCTCTTCCAAAGTGTGTGTCTACCAAAGATTTATATTTTACTATTGTGATAAATGTATACTGATAAACTGTTATCATTTGCATTTCCTTCTTAATAAATGATGTGGAGCATCTTTTCATATGTTATTTTCCATTTGTATATCTTCTTACAAGCTGCTCATTTAAACCTTGTGCTCATTTTTAAAGTGTTTATTCACTTATTGTTGAGTTTTCAGAGTTCTTTGTGTATTTTGGATGCATTTTCTTATGAGATACATGCTTTGCAATTATAGCCTCCCTGTCTGTGTCTTGTCTTTTCATTCTCTTAATAGTATTTTTTAGAGAGCAAAAATGTTTTAATGAAGTTCTGCTCATCATTTCCTTTCATGGATTGTGCTTTTGGTGTCGTATTTAAAAGCACATCAATCTTTCTCTTGCATTCTCTTCTATAAGTTATATAGTTTTGTATTTACACTTACTGTCAGTGATTTATTTGAAGTTAATTTTGTAAAAGATGTAAGGTGTGTGTCTAGGTTCACTTAATTTATATATGGCCGTCCAAAAATCGTTCTAGCATAATTCGTTGAAAGGGTATTCTTCCTCCACTTAATTGCCTTTACCCCTTTGTCAAACATCATTTGTCTATATTTATGTGCTTTTTTTTCAGTTTTCTATTTGCTTCATTGATGTGTGTCTATTCTCTTTGCCAAACCATGCTGTCTTAATTACTATAGCTTTGAATTAAATCTTGAAACTGGATAAGGTAGGTCTTCAAATTTTGTCTTCTTCGATAGTATATTCTCTCTGCTGAGTCTTTTGCCTTTCCATATAAACTTAAATTACTTTGTTAATATCTACAAAATAGCTTTCTGGAATTTTAATTCAGATCGTATTGAATCTATGAATCACTTTGGGAACAACTGATATCTTTATATTGTATGTTTCAATCAGTGAACATGGAATTTCATTTATTTAGATCTTTGAATCTTTTGTCAGTGTTTTGTAGTTCTGTATTTTAATACTGTATTTAATATGTAAATATAGATACTATATATAGATATATAGATACTGTATATTATCAAAATTTCTAGGCCATTTTAGGTATTTCTTTTTCTTTAAAGAGAAAAAAAAATGATAACAAAATTTCAAAACAAGATAGTAGGACAGTAACAATGGTTAATACATTGTGTATTATTATCTTCAAAGTAGTTGCTCATATTACATGATATATGCATGAAAAATTGATCAAACAAGATAGGCACAAACCTTTCTTTTCAATGAACTAATAGAAATTAATAGTATCACTATTTTTTTTTTTTTTTTTTTGGTGGGTACCGGGGCGTCAACCTCAGGACCTCGTGCTCCAGCAGGTGCCTGTGCCGCTGAGCGATATCACCGGCCCCTTTTTTCGTATGTGGGATCCAGGAGTCGAACTCGGGCCCTCACGCTTGCCAGGCAGGCGCTTACGCCGCTGAGCCATCTCACCGGCCCATCACTATCTTAACTATCATATATATATATATATATATTTTTTTTTTCCTTTTCTCTTCCCTCCTTTCTCCTTTCCCCCATCCTACTTGCTCTTTCCTTTTGAACAGTTTCTTCCCATTTCACAATATCTGTTGTACATTTTGGATCTTATTTACTCTTTCAGCTTCTTACACCAGGAAGACAATATGATGTTTACACTTGTGAGTCTGATTTATTTCACTTATGAGTATGGTCTCAAGTTGCATCCATTCACCTATGAAAGTCTCCAGTTTATCCTTCTTTATAGCTGAGTAGTACTCCATTGTATAAACAGAAGACATCCTTTTTTTTTTTTTTTTTTTTCTTTATGTGGGTATGGGGAACCAAACTCAGGACCTTGTGCTTGCCAGGCAGGCGCTTATGCCGCTGAGCTATATCACTGGCCCAAGACCACATCTTTTTTATCCATTCCTCGGTTGATAGGCATTTGGGTTGTTTCTAATATTTAGCTATTACAAATTGTGCTGCTGTAAATATAGATGCGCATGTATCACTGTGGTATGATGTTTTTAATTCTTCTGGGAAAATACCCAGAAGGGGAATAGCTGGGTGGAATGGGACATCTAATCCTAGTTTTTTTGAGGAATCTCCACATTGATTTCCACAGTGGCTGCACCAGTCTACACTCCCACCAACAGTGGAGAAGTGTTCCTTTTTCCTCACAGCCCCTCCAGCATTTGTTATTGGTTGATTTTTTGATGATAGCCATTCTTTCTGGAGTGAGATGGACTCTCAGTGTTGTTTTAATTTGCATCTCTCAAATGACCATTGATACTGAACATTTTTTCATATATTTATTTGCCATTTGTATTTCTTCATCTGTGAAGTGCATATTCATCTCAGATGCCCATTTTTGGGTTGGGTCTTTGAATTTGGGGGGCCTGATTTTTTTCAATTCTTTATATGTTCTAGATAGAAGTCCTTTGTCTGAGGACAGTTGGCTAAATTTTTTCCCACTCTATGGGTTGTCTTTTCACTCTGTTGTTGATTTCTTTCGATGTGCAAAAGCTTTTTAGTAAGATGAGATCCCAGTTGTTGACTCTTTGGAGTATTTCCCATGCAGTTTGGGTTTTGTTATGAAGTCTCTGTCTACTCCTATATCTTCAAGATTTCTACCTACTTTCTCTTCCAGTAGATTTAGTGTTTCTGTTTTAATATTTAGATCTTTGATCCATTTGGATTTTAGTTTAGTGCATAGTGATAGACACGGGTCTAGTTTTAGTCTTCAGCATGTGGAAAGCCAGTTTTTCCAGCACCATTTATTAAAAAGGCTATCTTTCTTCCAGTGAACACATTTGGCCCCTTTGTCAAAGATAAGGTGGCTGAGTGTGTTTGAAGTTGTATCTGCATCTTCCAATGTTCCGCTGATCCTCAGGTCTGTTTTTTTGCCAGTACCATGCTGATTTTATCACAGTAGCTTTGTAGTATAATTTCAAGTCTGGGATTGTGATGCCTCCTGCTTTGCCTTTGTTGCCCAGAATTGCTTTTGCTATTCTAGGTCTCTTATGGTTCCAAATGAATTTTAGGAATGTTTTCTCTAGTTCTGTGAGGTATACTAATGGTAGTTTGATTGGGATTGCATTAAATCTGTATAACAATTTTGGGAGTATGGCCATTTTTACTATGTTGGTTCTTTCTTCCCAAGAGCAAAGGATCTCTTTCTATTTTCTGATATCCTTTTCGATCTCCTTTTTCAGAGTACTGTAGTTTTCAGTGTAGAGATCTTTTACTTCCTTTGTTAAATTGATTCCAAGTACTCCATTTTTTTTTTATGCTATTGTGAAGGATGTGGTTTCCCTAATTTCTCTTTCAGTCAGTTAGTTATTTGTTTACAGGAATGCTATTGATTTTTGAGTGTTGACTTTGTATCCATCTATGCCACCGAATCTGGTTATTAAATCTAGAAGTCTTTTGGTGGAGTTTTGGGGGTCTTCTATGTAGAGTATCAGGCCATCTAAAAATAATGATAATTTAACTTCTTCCTTTTGTGTCTTTATTCCTGTTATTTCTTTCTCTTGTGTAATTGCTAATGTTTCCAGAGCTATATTGAATGGGAGTGGTGATAGTGGACATCCTTGTCTTGTTCCTGAATTTAGAGAGAAAGCTTTCAGTTTTTGACATTTAGTATGATGTGGGCTGTTGCTTTGTCATAGACGGCTTTTATCAGATTGAGATAAAGACTATTTGTTCCAATTTTCTTTTTTTTTTTTATCATGAATGGGCATTGAACTTTGTCAGACTCTTTTTCTGCATCTGTGATCATATGGTTTTTGTCCTTGGCTCTGTTTGTATGGTATATTACATTTATTGATTTGCATATGTTGAACCATCCCTGCATCCCTGGGATGAATCCTACTTGGTCATGGTGTATAATCTTGATGATTTGCTGCATTCTGTTTGCCAGTATCCTATTGAGGATTTTTGCATCTATGTTCATTAGGGAGATTGGCCTGTAGTTCTCTTTTTCAGTTGGGTACTTCTCTGGTTTTGGTATCAGGGAAATTGTTTCCCTTTCAATTTCATTAAAGAGTTTGACAAGTAATAAGATTAGATCTTCCCTAAATTTCTTGTAGAATTCAGCAGTGAATCCATCAGGACCTGGGCTTTTCTTTATTGGTAAGTTTTTAATTACATTTTCAATTTCATAGACTGCTACTTGGTTATTTAAAATTTTATATATTCTTGAGTCAACTTTGGTAATTCATATATATCTGGGAATCTATCCTTTTTTTTTTTCTGTGTTTTCTGTCTTAGAGTAAAGGTTCTCAAAGAAGATATTGATGATCTAGATTTCTGCAGGATCTGTTGTGATTTCACCCTTTTCATTCCTAATTGCATCAATTTAAGTGTTTCCTTTCCTAACCCTAACCCCAAGTGTCCCAGATTACATGGTCAACCTGGAACCAAATTTTGATTTATCTTTTTTTGAAAATATTACTTTCTTTTTTTCCTCTGTGATAACCTGCAATTCATTTATCTTGTTATTCTTGTTTCCTAGTATTAAGGTTATTCCTGCTTTCTCTTATATGCTAAATGAGCTTGATGTGGTATTATGTTTTTTTTTTTTTTTTTTTTTTTAATGTGGGTACTGGGAGTCGACCTCAGGACCTTGCGCTTGCCAGCAAGCACTTGTGCCACTGAGCAATATTAGCAGCCCTTTTTTTCCTTTATGTGGGTACCGGGAATCAAACTCAGGACCTCGCACTTGCCAGGCAAGCGCTTATGCTGCTGAGCTTTCTCATCGGCCCATATGTATCTTTTTTTAAATGTCCCATTCCTGACTTTGTTTTTTAATTTTTATTTTACTAGTACATGCTTATAGTACATAATGATTACATTCATTGTGGGGAGTTGGTAGATGTACATAATACATCTTAATTCTTTTCAGGTCCCCTTCCTCTGCCTTTCCCCTCCCTTGAATTTAAGAATTCCCAGGGAATACTTATTTCCCTGAGCCTAGCAATAACTGACAATGTCTCTAGTTTGGCCTTTTCACTAATGGTATAGCTGTTAGTGGTTTATTTTGGGAAATCTTAGTCCATTCTCGTGTTGCTAACATCTCTGTAGCCTCGTTTTCTATTTCTAAGTTAAAACCCAAGATCACTGGTACCAAGACAGTCAAACCCCAACCATAACTAATATGTCTTACTGTTCTGATTTGGCCATAGAGGAGTTTCCTTACAAGTTCTTACAAGTGTTGCTGTACATTTAAAGGGTGATTCTTACATTATGTTCAATATGTCTAAATGTTTTGTGGTTAAAGAACTTCTGGATTATGTAGTCTTCCATATGTCAAGAAATTGAAGTCTATTTACATATCTATTGACTGTGATCTCAGTGAGGAAAGGACCAGTGCCAGCCTGATTCACCATAACTTCCTCAACACCTATTGCTTGGTGCATACCAAATACTTAATAATTGGTTTTGGAATGAATGAAATGCTGTTATCACAGATTTGTTTATAAAAGTGAAGACCTGGAATGAATCTAATAATGGGGGACTATATAGTTAAGTAAATTATTATGTTTGCTGGAAAGTAAGTGTATATCATTCATCTAATATTTTTTAGCCAGAAAATAATAATTTGAAAGTCTATAGTAAGACTTAAAAATATTAAAGATTAAGTATAGATGAAAAAAATCAGGATTCAGTTTTGAATTTGTGGTATGTTAGCTTTAAAATATATATAGCAAAAAATACTGAATAGTGAATGCTAACATGCTAATAGTAGTTCATGTTGGAGTAGGGGGTTGAGGATTCTTTTTTATCCTTTATTTTCTAAAACTTTCTATAGGATGCATTCATAAATGAAAATATTAAAAAGTAAACATTAGTGTCCTTAAGTTTTTAGATTTTAGATACACTAAAAGTTGACAAAACATAAAAATTTCAGAATTAGTTTTATGATTAAAATATTTGCAGACTTTTATATGAAAACACAGAAAAAGACCTTTCTGATACTCAGCGACACCTTGCTAAGAAAAAATATGAGCTTCAGCTTACTCAGGAGAAAATTATGTGCTTGGATGAAAAAATTGGTGAGTTTTCTTCTTGATATTACTATTATTATTTTTTTAATCTGGTAGAAAAATAGGTTTCCTTCTCTTCAGTTATAACTGAAATTTGTAAACTGAATTTTTTAGGTAAACTTGGAAGTAGGTCTTTAACATAAGAGTTTATGAGTAAAAAATAATGGAAAATGCAGTTTTCTTTGACAGTAAGATTTTTTTAAACTTAGATTTAGGACCATAGTTAATTAGGATTTAAAATTTGTCAGTGAGGAAATTGCTAAACAGAGCAACACTTCAAATATATGATCACTTTCAAATTTACATATTTTGTATACTATTACAGCTTGCTCATAGTTCTTGTAATGAAGCACCTTTACTGTTTCATTACTTTTGATGTAAAGTATACAAATGTTTGTATAATATCTATGATATTGCTTGGGTTTATAAAAAAATCACCTTTATTAAAATCTTTTCTTTATTCTTTTTACTGGTAATCTGTATGAAAATATGGTCATAACAATTTTCTTGTAAGGTAAAATTTTTTCAGAGCTATGAAAGAGCCTATTTTAAAACACAAATTTTTTTTTTAACATTTTCTGTTATGTAGTTCAATAAATGTGTGACATGAACAGTTAGATAGGTGGAGTTGCTATTTATTGGGACAAAACATATTAAAAGAGAACTATAAAAGGCAATATTGAAGGTGAATTCTTTTTTTAATATTTTGAGACCAAGTAAAGATGTAAGGCAAGGGGCCGGTGAGATAGCTCAGTGGCATAAGCGCCTGCCCAGCAAGCGTGAGGTCCTGAGTTCGACTCCCAGTACTCACATAAAGGAAAAAAAGGGACCGGTGATATCGCTCAGTGGCACAAGCACTGGCTGGCAAGTGCGAGGTCCTGAGGTCGACTCCCAGTACCCACATAAAAGAAAAAAAAAAAAAAAAAAATGTAAGGCGAGCAGTTGAATATATAGGTTTGTATCTCAGAAGAGAAATCTAAGCTAACCAATATATTTTTGGGACACATAAGCATGTAAGTGGTATTTTATTTTTTTATTATTATTATTATTTTATTTTTATTTTTTGTGGGTACCGGGGGTCGACCTCAGGACCTTGCGCAGCAGCAGGCACCCGTGCCGCTGAGCGATATCACCGGCCCTTTTTTCGTATGTGGGATCCGGGAGTTGAACTCAGACCCTCACGCTTGCCAGGCAGGCACTTATGCCACTGAGCCATCTCACCGGCCCATAAGTGGTATTTTAAAACCATGAAATCACCTCGGGAAAATATAGAGAATGAGAAGAGGATCCAGGACCAAGTAAGAAGAACCCAAAGAAGTAGGGAGAAAACCTGGAAGTGAGTGTTATTTTGGAAGGCAAGCGTGTTTTTGAAAGGGAGCGTATGATCAACTGTCAGAAATGAAGGAAAGGCCGGGTGTGGTGGTACATGAACACGGTAATTCCAGGGCTCAGGAGCTGAGGCAGAATTGCTGTGAGTTTGAGGCCAGCCTGAACTACATAGTGAGAACCTGTGGCAAAAACCAAAAAAAGAAAAAACAAAACAAAGCAGAAAAGCTAAAAAACAAAACAAACAAAAACTAAGTGAAATGAGGATTAGACCAAAAATGTTTGAGTGACATTGAGTATTTGAATGCAGTGTTAGATGTGGAAGTTTAGAAATGAATGGAAGTGAAGTAGAGGTGGGAAAGAACAGAAAAGTCTCTTGAGAAGTTTGGCTGTTAAAAGGCAGCAAGAAAATAAAGTGGTAGGAGAATTTTTTTAAGAACTTAATAGATCATTCGTCAGTAGGAATGAACTCAGAAAGCAAAATACCCTAAACGTATGGGTTGCCTTAAAGTCAGTACTGCCTGCAAAGAGGCCTGGTGCATTCTCAAGTGCCATGCCACAGGTGACAGTATGGCCTGAGCGCTCTCAGCACTGCGTCTGACAGCCCTTGCAGGGCTTAACTGCTCAGGTACTATCCAGAGGTCTGGTTTAGCAGAGATGACCTTGTAGAGCACTAGACCGGTGGTTGTCAAACTGGTGTGTGTCATAATCACTGGAAGCTGATAAAGATTCCTGGAGCGAGGGTCCCTGAAGTGGGCAGTATCAGAGCCTTTCTATCTTTACAGTTTCTGTAGGCGATTCTGATACCCTGCAACCTCTGCTCTGGACCAGTGGTTCTCACCTTTCATCATGCATTAGAATCACTGTGGAGTGAAGGGGGGCAGCTTGTTAAAACATAACTGCTGTGCCAACTCCCAGAGTTTCTGATTCATTAGGTCTGGGCTGGGGGCCTGAGAGCTGCCATTTCCCAGGGGATGCTGATGACGCTGGCGGAGAAACTGTAATTTGAAACCACTGTCCCACACCGGTCATTTCAGCTTTCAGCATTGCCATTGGCTTGCCAAGTTCTCATGATAGAGAAAAAAATAGAATCAGGCTCCCTGCGATGATTTTTTTCCCTAGGAGTTTTAGAAAAATTGGAAAAAATCTGAATATTAGAAGACATTTGACTGTAAAGATAAGCTAACTAAATATTTTATTAAGTTTTGTTTCTTAGCAGCTTTATATACAATAGTTGTTCTAGGCTAGAGGGTGGGGAGGGGAAATGAGGGGCCCAAGGCCACAGGTGGTTTTGACTTTCTGCCTCTGTCGTCCATCCACCCGCTCATCCCCAGCACACTGGGAAAGCTGCTTTGAGAACTTACCCTATAGAGCTTTCCTTTACTATTCTAAGTCAAAGATACTGTGCTTTTCTATGTTTGAGCCATTTAGAATTTTATGATTCATTGCAGTTTTTAATCACTAACAACAAAAACCTTTTTTTATTTGGGATACAGTACTTTTATTTTCAGTCATCGAATATAATATAGGGGAACTTTGAAAAGTACTTCAATCTGTTTGAACTGTCTTGATTAAAACAATGCCTTTATGATTATGTATTTAGATAATTTTACAAGGCAAAATATTGCACAGCGAGAAGAAATCAAGATTCTTGGTGCAGCCATCAATGATCTGGCTAAAGAAAAGGAATGCCTGCAAGCATGTTTGGACAAAAAATCTGAGAATATTGCATCCCTTGGAGAGAGTTTGGCAATGAAAGTATGTTTTGAGAACTGTGATGGACAAAAAATGTTTAAATATTAAACCATGGTTTACTTGACTGAATAAAATAATAGTATTTTCTCAAAGTTCTCTTAGGGAGCTGAAAACTTAAATTCTGACTTTGAAATATCTTAAGATAGTCTTAGGAAGTTTGTGTGCATATTCACTAGGTAATATTTTAAATTGATTTTCTGCCATGAATTAGTGGCTAATATTCACTGATAATAGCTAATTCAAATATCAGAATGAAGAAGTGAAACTAATTTCTTCAGATAGTCTAGGAGGTCAAATGTTTTTTCCATTAAAACTGCCTTCGTGATTGAGAACTAGGACCCAGTACTCATTATTCATGAATCTGTCCATCCATTCTTCTAGCAGACATTTTTTGACATGTTCCAGATATTATATTAAAAACTGAGGGTGAGGGCCGGTGAGATAGCTCAGCGGCATAAGCACCCACTTGGCAAGCATGAGGTCCTGAGTTTGACTCCCAGTACCCACATAAAGGAAAAGGCCGGTGATGTCGCTCAGTGGTACAAGTGCCTGCTGGCAAGCGCGAGGTCCTGAATTCGACTTCCAGTACCCACATTAAAAAAACAAACAAACTGAGGGTGAATATAATGGGGAGGGACATAAAGATATTAACATATAGAATATGTTAAGTGCCACAGTGACATACACACAGTGTATTACTAGATTGACAGAAACACACTTGATTCAACCTGTGGGTTGGGTTAAGGGAGGATGAAGATCTAGGAAAAATACCAGAAGTCACAGTGCCTTAGCTTCACTGAAAAGAGTAGAAATAAGCCAGAAAAAGATTTAGGGGAAAGGACAGTGAAAATGTGACCAGACAGGTAAAGGAGTTTACAGGACAATGGTGGCTTTCATGAGAAGGTTTCCTGAGACCTCCTGCCAGTTTAGTGTGGCAGAGAGTAGGTTGCTGAGAGGTAGGTGTGGGAGGGCAAAAGATGAGATGGGACAGAAAAACCAAATGGATATAGAGGATCATTATAATAATGTAAATGAAATGCTATAGTTGATTATTTTAGGACAAATATCTGGGCATTATAAATACACATTAAAAAACAAATTACAGAGGAAATGAAAATAATGACAGGGACACTAGTTACGAGAACAGTGGTGAGACCTGTGTGGGGACAGTGGCAGTCTCGATGGGAGAAGTGCATCTCTTAGGGAGGTCAGATTGACAAAATGTGGGTTCCACGTCAGGAACACATACATAGTTCCTATGCAGGAAGTAGGAAATAAAACATGCCTAGCAAGGAGGATTACTCACATGATGAGTTTAAAAATTGTCTTTGGGACATGTTTAAAATATTCATAGGCTCTTGGGCTTTTAGTGTTAGAAAAGCGAAGTTAATAAATTTGGGATCATGGGCATAATTGAAGCCATTAAAGGGCATGAGATAATAAATACTGGCTTACTTGCTGAAAAGCCTGACTCATTATTTTTTAAAATTTAGGTGGAATTTTTGCTTCTTACATTCAAAACATTTTTGAATAAACACAATTTCCTTTCAAAAGACTAACATTTACAAGAAACACATTTTTTTCACATTTTCCTGAATCTCATTTCTCTGCTATATCTAATACTTCACATTTCTTTCATTCTGCTGAATATACCAATGTTAACTTTCTTTCACAAGGAATACTGACTTTAACTCCATTTCAAAATCAAGGGGCTGGTGAGATGGCTCAGCAGCATAAGCGCCTGCCTGGCAAGCACGAGGGCCTGAGTTCGACTCCCGGAACCCACCTATGAAAAAAGGGCCAGTGATATCGCTCAGTGGCATAGGCGCCTGCTGGCGTGTGAGGTCCTGAGGTCGAGCCCCGGTACCCACCAAAAAAAAAAAAAAATCAAGAACTTTGTATAAGATTTTATGAAAGTAATCGCATTCATCTTCCGAAGGACATAATTTCTAAGGCAGTTATAGAAAATTAAAAGAGATAATGTTCTCTGTAATGGCATTTCAGAACTGAATTAACAGTTTTCCTTCAGTGGAAAGTGGGACTGTTTTATAGTCTAATATGATGATTACAGAAATAAATAAATTTGGAAAAGTCTACATTATAGTAAATAAGTTGATGTTTTACTATTTGCTAACAATTAATGATTGAAAACTGTGTAGCAAGCTGATAGATTTTTGAGTAAGAAAAACCAGAATTATTTGTTTAATCTTCAGTTTTTCTTCTTTCTAAATACATTTATGACCATCCTATCTAAACCGAATTGTAATGATTAACATGAATCTATGTTCCTGGCTGGATGAACGTACTGAGGTTGTAGAAGGAATATTAAATTGCTAATGTTGTAATGGTGGTATTAGGGTCCTGTTAAGAAAAATAAAAAAATAGGTGGGCCGGTGAGATAGCCCAGTGGCATAAGCGCCTGCCTGGCAAGCGCGAGGTCCTGAGTTTGACTCCCGGTACCCACATAAAGGAAAAAAAGGGCTGGTGATATCGCTCAGTGGCACAAGTGCTTGCTTGCAAGCACGAGGTCCTGAGGTCGATGCCCGGTGCCCACATAAAAAAGAAAAAAAAAATTGGTTAAGAAGGTATATTATTAGATTGTGTTGAGTACTTTTGTTTCTCTGATACTTTGCAGTGTTCCTACAGAACCCACTTTCAAGGTAAACGTCTATTAATAAAGGAAAGTCCTTTTAAAGGTTATACAGCGTATTTCAAGCTCAACCAAGTAATGACTTTCAAGAGCACTAGAAGTTCAGTTAGGTTTTTAGAATTTTAAAATGCATCCAATTACATCTTTAGAACATGTAAACATTCTGTTTAGCAGTATTTTCTGTTTGAGTTTTTCCTGCACAAGCTTGTTCTTAAAGAGGTTCAACTTTTTATTAGTGGACATTTTAACTATACTCCAGTATTACAGCCAGATGTAGAATCTGCACCATTCTTTCTACTTCAGAAAAGGAAACCGAAGCTAAAATTACTCTGTAGAGGGAGCACGTGAATAAAGACGGAGAGCACCCGCTAAGCTCTCTCTGTAGAGACAGGCACAGGCCTGACTGGGAAACATGTTTCGCTTTTCAACTTTCACTTGGTTACTGACGGTTTAAAACCCAAAGGGTGAGGTTAAATCTAGTTATTACTTAGTGAAAGGATAATTTTCTTACTATTTTTTTTTTTTTTTTTTTTTTTTTGGTGGGTACCGGGGGGACGACCTCAGGACCTCGCGCGCCAACAGGCACCCGTGCCACTGAGCGATATCACCGGCCCCTTTTTCGTATGTGGGTTCCGGGAGTCGAACTCGGGCCTTCGCGCTTGCAAGGCAGGCGCTTAAGCCGCTGAGCCGTCTCACCGGCCCTTTCTTACTATTTTTTAAAAGGTTAACGTTAACTCTAAGTGTCTGTTCGTGGTTAGACTAGCTCAGGCTCAATGAGAGTTTTAAAAGGAGAAGTGAAAATGGTATTGAAGGCATTACAGATACTCAAACCCACTTCAGCCTTGATGAACTGCTGTTTCTATTCCCCTCCTGTATCTCTGGAAAGGGAGAGTATAGACAGTTATTTTAATGTATCTTTGGCTTAGGACCAGTGCTTCCTCCTCACTATCTCATGCTTATGTATTAATATCTTATAAGTAATTCAATTGGGGCAACTTTTTGAAGATGACATTGCTGACTAATTAAACAGTGTACTCAATCATAGTTATTTTTCTTATAAACTAAATTTAGTTGCATGTGATTCACTTCCCTGGTTTTATCACATGAAGAATATAAGGAAGCAAACAAATCCTATTCATGATGGAAGAGTCCAATACCAAACCACTGATTTCCCTAGAGGAAGGATAAAATGGGGTGATTTGGGGAGTCTTGTATTGCTAGGTGACTGCACAAATCTTTTAACATGTATTTCATATATGATCTTAGATCAGTAGACTTAAGTGTAGCCTTTACTTTAATGAACATAATCTATATTTTTTGTCCAGTCCAAATATTTGCATTGATATAGTAAGCTTTAAAGTGTACTAAAGAAAAATAGGATATGTGTTCAAAGCGAAGTGAAAATCAAAAAGGGAGGGGACGTTTTCTTTTTGTTCATTCAGTTTTGACAGAAATAACAGTTTAAGATAATTTTTATTTAATATTTATATTACTTTTCAAGGAAAAGACCATTTCAGGCATGAAGAATATCATTGCTGAGATGGAACAGGCATCAAGGTAAGGCATTCAACAAATATTTGAGCACTCACTGGGGGCAAAGTACAATGTAAGGTACAAGGAGTAAGAAACAAGGGGCTCAGTGTTATGGGAGAGGTGATCACTCTGTTAGTGTTCACAGGAGGGCTGCGTATGTGTAGGGAACTAAAAGAGAGGATGCTGTTTGCCAAGCAAAATAAAGAGAAGGGCGTTCAAAGTTTTAAAATGGCGAAGAACCGCAAATCATGTTCAAGAGCCTTTTGAACTACAAGTAAGCGAATGTTGCTGCAACCCGAAATGTAAATGAAGGAGCAGGAAGCTAAATAGCTTGAAGAGGCCTGTGTTACAGACCAGTGAAGCTTGGTTTCACCTGATGGGCATAAGAAATCGTTAAAGACTGACTTAAAGAGGGTGTGTGTGTGTGTGTGTGTGTGTGTGGGCATAAGAAATCATTAAAGACTTAAAGAGGGTGTGGGGGGGGCATAAGAAATCGTTAAAGACTTAAAGAGGGGTGTGTGTGTGTGTGTGTGTGTGTGTGTGTGTGTGACAGTGTGACATTATCCAGACAGAGAAGCTGATGGTAAATTGGGCTTTAGGGTGGACAACAGAGGGAATGAGGTGTTTGTGAGGGAAAGACTAGGAAAATGCCAGGTTTCTGGCCAGGAATGAATACTGAATATGACAGAAGTGTGAGGAGAAGGATGATTTTGCCTCTGAACTTTGAGAGCCTTTGAGTCCTCGTTGTAGACAGGCATGAGTCTGAGTGTTAGCAGAGGAGCTGAAGGCTGGAGTTCATGGCTCTGGAGTCATCCAGCTATAGATGGGGTTAGATCCATGGATATGAATGGGGTTTCTCTGAGAGAAAGGCTAGTGTAAGGAGAATCAGGAGGCCAAGGTTTGAGCCCTGAAAAACATTAATTTTTAAGGGGGCAGAAGAAGAGGAATCTACAAAGGAGCCATAACAGCTAGAGGTAGGATGAAGGCCTTCCTATTATTAAACATCAAAAGTTTTGAAATACTTAGCAAATCATTGACTCTTCCATATATTATTTAGTGCCTTTCATAGCAAAATGATAGCAATGTAGAGAAACTAATGTGCTGCCTTTGCAATATTCCTATACATTTAAACCTGTTTAAACGTCCTCAGATGTGTGCATACTAACTGTCCATCTTCTGTCTCGCGAGCATTTCTTATTCTGTTTCAGTAAAATGTCTCTTCTTATGTACTGTTTGATTTGTGGAACAGACAGTCTAGTGAAGCCCTCATTATGTGTGAACAAGACATCTCCAGAATGCGTCGACAACTAGATGACACAAATGATGAGCTGGCTCAGATTGCTAGGGAGAGAGACATCTTGGCTCATGACAATGACAATCTCCAAGAACAGTTTGGCAAAGTTAAACAAGAAAACCAGGTACACTTGTTCCTAGAATCTTTTTCTCCAAGAAAAAAAAATTTCTCCTGGAGCACAACCTTAATTTTATCTTATAGAAAAGCTCAGACAATGAACTAGCCATTTTAAAAAATTTTGTGACAGATATGCCATATAAGTGAAATTCTCGGACTTAAAGTGTTAAATATTGAAAGAAGAAATGGGAATATAATAGATTTGTATTATAGCTTAGAAAGTATTTTTTTTGTAACACAGCAAATTTGCATTTATTTATATAATCAGTTGCATAATTATTTTCAGTTGTAATCTAGAAATTATTAAATATCACAGTGTTTACCAGAGTTCATCATATCTCTCATGGACAATACACTAGTGAACAACATATACCCTTATAAAATACCTGTTATATAACTAAACTGACGGTTTAAATTTCATGGCTTAACATTAGTCACATCCAACACATAGCTACTCACAACCTCAAACCTATGCACCTGATATGTGTAACAATATTTAAAAATAGTTTGCTTATATCTCTCAGATCAGCCACAGCTCCCAAGGTTACCCAAATGGAGTTCTATTTCTTCTGATCAAATCTTTACATACAAATGGCATGTAGTTGATAATATTCTTATACCCCTAAGTGCTAGCAGTGGAATACTGTGAACAAACAGTAATCTCCCTGACTGTATTTTGGAGAAAGTACTTCTTTACTGAGTAATTCAACAAATGAGGATAAAAGCCATCAGAAACATTAAAGAAAAGGGTGAATTTATCTGATGGACTATGTATTATTCTGTTTAATATGGATGGTGCAACATTTCTTGGTCCTCTTTAGCTCTGTGATTTCTTTTAGGAAAATTCTTTTTATAACTTCTCTCTAAGCCAGTATATTTCAGTCTAATCCACAGTTCTTTTCTAGTAACAATATTTTAACTGGAACATTTAAAAAATTCTATTTGGAAACTTTCTTTCCCCCTCAATATTCTTCAGTCCAAATGATTTCCCCTGCTTTGGTATCATTTTCTGTGTTTAGTTTGCATCATAAAACCTGTATTCTTTAACTGTTAAAAATTTTAATTTACATAAACAGCTTTAAAATGCAACACTGTAATTATAAAAAATTCTCTGAGACATTAAAATACTTCATTCATTGATCAGTGGGATTCTGGAATTTAGAAAAAGTACATTTTGTAAAAATGAAAGAACCCTGCTTACAATATGGACTTCAGATAATAATATATCAATGTTAGTTCATTAATTTTGGTAAATGTACCATACAAGATAAAATGCTAGTAAAAGAGGAACATGGGTGTGGGATTTAGCAATTTCTGTAAATCTAAAACTATTCTAAAATAATATTTATTTTTTAAAAAATTAATGCATATCAATAAAAACCAGAAGATAAGAATTTACAGATCTACTTTTGTGTACTCTGTTTACACTAGAGCAATAGGCTAAAGGTGAAAATAACTTGTGTTTACAAAAAACTAGAAATTTAGTTGTTTTTTATTTGTTAAGAAATAGAAGCTTATTATAGAAAATCTTTTTTCTTAAAACAAGTCAAGAAAAAGGGTCATATCTTTATCATCCACAGTCAGTCACTGTTAACACTTGACTTTTTAAAAACTGATTTTCAATGCATTTAACATTTTTAAATACTTTTTTAACATATGCTTTTTAATGTAGCTGAAATGAAAACCACACCACTTTATATGGGGTTGACTATCACTGCCAGGCTGTGTAATTATATGGTTTAACTTCTTTGACTCTTACTACATAATCTGTAAAAAATGGATCCTTAATGAGCGTGTACAAGGACTGATTAAAAATAGTTTGTGTTTAATTTTTAAAAAATTATTACAATGAAAGACACATTGCATTAAGCCCTCTCAAAATACTCCTCCTCACTTCAAATACACTTATCCCATTGTTCTTGCCACTTTCTGAAGCAGTTCTGGAAGACCTCTTTCATGTTTTTACCAAAATATTGTGCAGAGCTGGGGATATAGCTCAGTGGCACAGCACCTGCCTGGCAAGCATGAGGTCACAAGTTCGATTCCCCGTGACCTCCCCCCACAAAAAACTATACAGTGAATGCTGCCATATACCATCCAATGGAAAGGCAATCTTGTAAAAACATTACAGTGTGTCCTCAGCCACCTTATTCACCACATGTGGAACTGGGCCTCTTTTCACTCTTCCCCAAAGTCAAAATGACCTTGAAAGGTAAACATTTTGAATCAATTTAGGACATTGAAGTAGCCACAATAGCAAACTAAAGACACTCATGAAAGAGGTCTTCCAGAACTGCTTCAGAAAGTTGCATAAATGATGGGATAAGTGTTTTTGAAGTGAAGGATAGTATGGGGGGGGATTAATGGCAATGTATCTTTTACTGTAATAAGTTTTTTAAAAATTTAAATATTTAGCAATTATATGATCACACCACATACCTGGAAAGCACTTGCCATAGTGTCCAGCATATCACTCAATAATTGTAGCTATTGTTAGCTTACTGTAACATAAACATTTCCCTGCCTTGTTATAACTCCATAAACACTTTTGATCATCAGAAAGAAAATTGGTAACTTGTATTCCAAATTAGTTTTCCTCTTGGGTCATAGACCTAACATTAGACAAATGGATCCTACTATGGACAATAGATTAAGATCCAGTATTGTAGAAAAGGAGAAACTTTTAAAAATGTATCCATGATACTTTTTTTGAGAAATTGGGATGAGGTATTTTTGTATTTTAGCCTGATTTTTTTTTTTACTTAATATAGGTAGCATTTCTCTCTATTATTAAAAATTACTCCAAACATTCCACTATGTGACTGTATCAGTATGCAGATATATTATTTGCTGCATCATTCAGCTAATGGGAATAAATATTTTTATCACCAATACCTTAATAAACAATGTCTTTCATTAAATGTTACTAGATTTCATCACATTGAGCCGAAGCTTAAGTGGTTCCTTTTTTTTAAATTTAAATTTAATTAAATAGAATGTTTCATATTTTAAAATACAGTAAACCCCCATTTACCTTCACCTGCCTTCAACGTAATCAACATTTTGTCTTTCTTGTTTTTAATGAGCATTTTAAAATGTCTGTTCATGTATCACCGTATAGCTGACCACAGACTTGCTCTTTGCAAATTTATGTTTAGAGTGAACAGTACATGGAAATACCCATTCCTTCTAGAACTCAAGTTTTAAATCTTTTCTAATTTGGCAGGCAAAATAATATTTCTTTGTTTTAATTAGCATATCTTTGGTTACTAGTAATGTTTAATTTTTTTCAAGTATTATCTACTTATGTTTTCATTTTGTGAATTGTTTATTTGGGTCCTTTGATCATTTACCCTTGGGCTTTTGTGTTTCCTCACCATGTTTATTTGAGTCTTATATATTAGGTATGTTAGTTTTATTTATCATATTTATTACAAATATTTAAATTTTAATTTTTGGTGATATTTTTACATACAGGAATTTTTTGTTTGTTGTAATCAAATCTAGCTATCTTTTTTCCATAGGCATTGTCCAAAAAACTGAATGATACACATAACGAACTTAATGACATAAAACAGAAGGTCCAAGATACTAATTTGGAAGTTAACAAGCTGAGGAATATATTAAAGTCTGAAGTATGTATATATATATATATATTTTTTTTTTTTCTCCTTGCTCATAATACCTTAGTTGCTTTCTCTTTGCTGAGACACAATACCTGACACCCACAACTTAAAGGAAAAAAGGTTTACTTTGGCTCACAGTTTGTAGAGGTTTCAGTCCATAGTTGGCTGGCTCCAAGGAAGGGTGGCATGGCGGAGGAGAAAGAGCTCGTGACATGGCAGGCAAGAAGCAAGAAGAAAGATCAAGGGAGGAAGAGGGATATATACCCTTCCAGGCCACATCCCCAGTGACCTACCTCTTTCCACCAAGCTTCACCTCCCAATATCACACCCAGCCATAAACCCCTTAGTGGACTAATACAGTGACGAGAATCACACACCCATGATTCAGTCACCTCCCAAAAGCTCCACCTATGAGCATGAGGCTTTGAGGGAAAATCTAGATATAAACCATAACAATACCCAAGAGTTTTTATAAGAATTAGTTTAGTAATTGATTACACACATCAGAAGAGATGACTCAAGTCTTTCTTTACTACATGGCATATTTTAGTTTTGACAGTGGTAAATTAACTATATATAGACTATCAGCAGTGTCCAGAAAGGTGAGTCAAGAATATGTGCCTTAATTTGCTAAACTTAAACACTGCACACAAACAGAATCTTCCTACCTGGATAACAGACAAAAGGCCACTATCAAGTTGGCCTCTCTTATGTTTGAAAACGGTGGGGTTTTCAGTGATAAACCTGTGACAAAGTGGCTCTGCCTGATTGTGTGGCAGATCAGAACTGATCACCCTGTTATGGGGCCATCTATTTTGTAGGACCAGAGGGCCAATGACTGTCCTTTGTACTTCTCTGTTAGCAACTGTGTGATAGGTAGGTGTACTTATGTGACATCAGATGATCTCACATAGTAACCCTGGAAAAACATAGAGCCTGACCAAGGATGGTGGATTTGCCAATTAGATAAAATAAAATATCTCAGAGTATACATCATGGATTGATCTTCATAACAGGGTATGGTGCTACCTACTTACTGCTCACACCGTAATGGGAAACCACCCCACTTATTTTATTTAACATACCATTTAATATCAGCCCACAAATATATGTTGAACATTTGTTCATAGTGTGCATAGGACTGTTAAGGGCTTCGAGAGTTAAGAGATTCTAAGAACCCCTAATTACAATCCTTGCTTTCAGGCCTTATATAGGCAAAGCAAGTGGTTTCCTACACTTACTGTTTTTAGGGTGCCAATAATGCAATACCCTTTCAAATCAGCCAGATGTGGCTTTTCTTCTCACTAATACCATGGATTTACACAGGCTACTCTCACCCTGTTCCCATCTGTAATTGGTAAGAACACCCAAACACATGAGATAAAGTATTTAAAACACCTAGCAGAGTGAGTCATCTATGAGTAAATATACTCTGGAATAGGTCAGAAAGAAATCAGTGAATATCCAGAAAAGCATTTAATATGTAGTAAGCTTTTAGCCAACATTAGACACTTCCCTTAAATCTCCCTAGTTCATCAGTCACATTACCTGAAATTCCACCATTATAGATTGGAGTATTTAGATTTTAGAATTGTATTTCCAGATATCACACCATCAAGCTTCTCCTAGCTTTTAGCATCTTAGTGTGAGTTTGTTTGTGCGATTGCATTTCACAATACTGGGTGGGTTCAGGTGCCCCCAGGGAGAACAAACCAGGCATCCATTTGGTAGGGAGGCGCATCAAGAAGTGTGCAGTATTTTATTCATTTGGTCAGTGTGCTGGATGAGAGAGGCACCATATAGAGCTGGAGAGGTCGTGAAGGAGGAGTGGAGAGTACCAAAAACAGCTTCGCTTTCTTCGTAATGTTGCCTCTCTCAGGCCCCACGCTGTTCTGGTCTGCATGGGAGGACACAGAAAAGCACAAAATACGGTTTTTGATTACCTAGAGGGAGGAGCACTGGTGACTGAAGGGCAGGAGAGAGGTTTTCTGCAATCCTTTTTCACTTTTTAGTTGGTCACAAACTAAATTTAACATCAGAAAGGTTCCTATCTTGGAGAAATTCAAAATACTGAGGAGACAGTGTATCCACACCCAGCTACATCAACTGTCTGGCAGTTTTAAGCAAATGGCATAAACAGTAAGGTCTACAGGAAGTTAAGGTAAAAGTTGATGTGGGTAAAATTCAATTTGTGTATATTTTACCTGGTAATTACTGAGCAGTTACTCCATGCACAGCTATTATTTTTAGTTCAATCACAGAAAACATACATTAGGTTTCTACTAGCACATCTGGAATATCCGAATCTTGAAAGCCAAGCAAGCAGTTTAGTATACAGTATTAATTTGTTAACAGACTTGGCAAAAATCTTTCATATTAGAAACCACAAGATGGCAATATTAACTGAATTTCTATCAGTTTCTTATAATTAAATAAACAATTCTGAGAACATAAATCTGATTTGAAAGGCTTATAGAGTTGAACATTATTTATTTGCAATTTGGTCATTTTATTTAGTCCAGGATTTCTGATAGAGAAGTGTGGTATTTATTAACAGGTAGCAGTGAAAGAAATCTAGTGCCCTTTTATTTTATTTATTTTTATTTTTTATTTATTTTTTTTGTGGGTACCGGGGTTCGAACTCAGGACCTTGCGCTTGCGAGCAGGCGCTTGTGTCGCTGAGCGATATCACCGGCCCTTTTCTCCTTTGTATGTGGGTACCGGGAGTCGAACTCAGGACCTCACGCTTGCCAGGCAGGCGCTTATGCTGTTGAGCTATCTCACCGGCCCCCTTTTATTAATTACTGGAATTATAGCTGTTTTTTTAGAATAACTTGGCCAAACCATGATACTAAGATGTTTTTTTAAAAATAGCTTAATAATGAGTACTTAGCATAGTATGTTAATTGTGGGGCTAAATTTTTTCTCTAGAAAATTAACTTTAAGCTTGAAAAACTTTGTTCTATATTGTATGTCCAGTTTACACATGAATTCATATAATTTATGAATAGTGTTTATTGGTATAGGTTTGATATTTAACTTGTGAGCGATTTTAGGCAAGTTATTAGAATAACAAGCAAAAGTGAATTCTAGCCCATGATCAGGAAAATTAAGGTTGGGTCTGTGAATGAAAGTCAGGAACCAGACAGGCAATGCTCTAAACCAAGAGGATTCTTAGCAGTTGACACTTCAGCCCCGTATGAATTCAGAAGCTTCGTAGCCTGTACAACCCAGTACGGTGGTGGTGAATGAGGTAGGACGCACAGACACGGAAGACCACAGGTGCAGAAGTCAGACTGGCAAGGAGGCCGTAAGCAGGCATGGGAGAAGGAGGCAATGAGAGTTTTGTTTGAACCCAAGGAAATACAAAAGTATATTTATCCCGTTCCTGAAGATAAGAGTAATTAACTTGACTTAACTTCAATAGGGAGATAACTGAGACTGAGCCGCAGCTGATCCTGATTGAGCTACTTTTTGCTTAATTACAGGATGAGCAGGTTTCTAAAGTGAGCGTATGGATGGGTTTTTTCATAGAGGTTTTAAATAATGCCTAAGATTTGCTTTTCAGGAATCTGAGAACCAGCAAGTAATGGATCAACTCCGAAAAGCCAACGAAGATGCTGAAAACTGGGAAAATAAGGCCCGCCAGTCAGAGGCAGATAACAACACCCTCAAACTGGAACTTATCACTGCTGAAGCAGAGGGTAACAGACTGAAAGAGAAAGTGGATGCCCTCAACAGAGAGGTGGAGCAAGTAGGTCTGGGGTGATGTCTTTATTGTGCATCCAGCATCATGCGTAAACATTTGTTCGGCTTTCCATAAGTTAATATCTAAGCAGATGGTTATATTATTTAAATACACAGTGAATTGTGGCCTTCTAGCCATTCTTGTACCTACTCTGGTTCTCCTCTAGTGGCTTATCTACCCTACAAACAGAATAATCTTTAGTCTTTTTTAAAGTTTGGGACTATTTAAAACTTACAAAATGTGCAAAAAGGGTAATAAAACACACACACATATCGCCATCTGCCAGATGTAAGCACACTGACGTTTGTCATGTTTCCCTCGTACACTCATACCTCTCTGGCTCAAGAAACGGAACATCACAGACACACCTTCTCGTCCTCTCTCCCCTCCCTAACGGCAGTTGGTGTAAGTTTATGTCGGTGTGTCCAACCCTTTACATGTCTTTTTCTGCATATGTCACCCATCTATTGTATACTGTGTTGTTTTGGTTTTAACTTTTCCTTTAAATAATAACTTTCTATTTAAGTGATAACTATAGATACCGATTTGCAACTTTGTCGTGTCTAGTATTTTAATATCTAGTATTTCTAGCATTATGATCGGACAGAATGGCTTGTGTGATACTAAGTGTTTGGCATCTATTAAGACTTGCTTAGTGTCAGGGCGATACTTGATGATAATCTACATGAGCTTAAAAAGCATGTGTACTCACTTATTTTTTAGTGCATGCATATGTATGTGTTACATACAACATATATATGTATGTATTAGATGAGGCTTAATTGTGTTAGTCAATTCTTATAAATCCTTACTAATTTTGAGTTGTTTATATTTCAATTTCTGGAAAAGGTGCCCTAAGATCTTCTTCTATAATTGTAGATTTCTCTGTTTTCCTCTGAATAATTTCTGTCTTTATTTGCTTTGTTTTTGAGGCTACTATATTAGTTTTATACCAGTCCAGTGTTTTTATGTATTTCTGGTAAAAATATTCCTTTTATCATTATGTAATAACTCACTTGAATAACCAACATTTTTGCTTCAAAGTGTGCTTTTATATATTAATGTAACATCAAGTTTGTTTACTTCTTAAGAACTTCTGGTAAATCTAATTTTAAAATCAACTGTATTGAAGTATAATTTACATGAAATAAACTCATTTTAAATATACAATTTAGTGAGTTTTGATAAATAAATAAACTGTACAATTACCACTGCAGTCAGGATGTAGATCGAGGTCCTGAGTTCGACTCCCGGGACCCACATAAAGGAAAAAAAGGGCCGGTGATATCGCTCAGTGGCACAAGCGCCTGCTGGCAAGTGCGAGGTCCTGAGGTCGACGCCCAGTACCCACATTATAAAAAAAAAAAAGATGTAGAACAATTGCATCACCTCCCTAACATTCCCTCAAATCTTTTTACAGTCACCCACCAAATCCCAAATCAGGCAAACCTGATAGTTTCCTGTAAGTACAGATTAGATTAGATTAGTACAGTGTACTTATTTATGACTTGGCTTCTTTCATTTAGCATGTTTTTGAAGTTCATGCATGTTCTATGTTTGTTCATTCCTTTTTATTGCAGAGCATTCTATCGTGTAGCTTTATCATTACTTCATTCATTTGTGGATGGGCATTTAAGTTATGTATTAGTTTGCTAGGGAACCATAAGAAAGGAAGGAAGGGAAAAGGGGAAAAAAAACAATTAAAAAAAGGGATAAAATGGAAACAAAGCTTTGTAAATAGGGACGGGAAGATGGGTTGAAGGGAGGAGAGGGGATTGGGAAGAATAGAGAAATCAAAATTTATATCATGTACAGGTACAAATTCCCTATGATGAATATGATCATTATGTATATCTAAAATGTACCAATAAACTTAATTATATATTTTTTAAAAATCATACTGTACCCACCTCCCCACCAAAAAAGAAATACCACAGGCCAGGTGCCTTCAACAATAGCGATATATTTTCTCACATTTCTGGAGGCTAGAAGTCCAGGATCACAGTGCTGGCATTCTGGGCCTTTCTGCCTGTTCCGCACATGGCTGCCTTTCTTCTGTGCTCGCACACCCTAGGCGTCTGTTGCTCTTTTCTAAGGACATCAGTCATCTTGGGTTAGGGGCCCACCCTTATAACCCCACTTACCCTTCTAGGGGTTGTGTGTGTGTGTGTGTGTGTGTGTGTGTATACTGGAGATAAAACCCAGGGCCTTGCACATGCTCAGCAAAAGCTCTGCTGCTGAGCTATACCCTCGCTCCTTCCCATTTAATCTGAATTAAAATGTCCTCTGTCCAACTTCAGTCATATCATGGGTTAGGGTTTCAATGTGTGAATTTGGAGGGATGCAACATAGTCCATAACAAGTTGTTTTTAGTTTTTGGCCATAAAGAATAAAATTTCTGTGAACATTCTGTTCAAGTCTATGCATGCACCTAAATTTTAATTTTTCTTGGTAAATAACTAGAAATGGAATAGCTGGATTTTAAGGTAATTGTGCTTAACTTTGTAAGAAATTGACAGATTATTTTCTTAAGAGCTTGTGCCACTTGTATGTTATGATAGTTCCACTTATTGTACATCTTCTCCAGTACTTGATATTGTTAATTTTAACTTTCGTTTCCCTCATGACTGATGATGTTGAGCAGCCTTTTACATGCTTCTTTGTCATTAATCAGTCTTCTTTTGTGAAGTATCTGTTCAAACCTGTTGGCTATCTTTTACTGGAATTACAAAGTTGTATGGATTTTTTGAACATTTTACACATTTCTTTGTCAGGTATATATATTTTGTGTATTATATATATTATATAGCAGTGTTAATTTCATTTATTTTTCTCTATTGTTGATTTTCTATTTTATTGATTTTTTTGCTTATTTCTTCACATAATTTGGGTTTAATTTGCTCTTCTTTTCCCATTTTAAGTTAGACATTTAGATCACTGGTTTGAGACCATCTTCCTTTATACTTTCTAAAATTATATATTTTTCTCTACATACTACTTTAGCTGGATCCTACCCATTTTTATGTTACTATTTTTTCTAAAAGCTTTATTGGGAATAACTCACACGCCAGACAACTTACCTGCAGTATGGCTCAGTAGAATTTGTGTGCTCATAGAGTTGTGCCACCAGCACATTTTTTAACATTTTCATGACGTCAAGAAAAAACACTGTGCCCTTTAGCTCTCACCACCAGACCCCGACTTGATCCATCTTTGGTTAATTCTTACATAGTGTAAAGTACATGATGCAAATTCATCCTTTCACGTATTGCTGTCCAGCGGTCCTAGCAGCATTTGTCAAAACGATTTCTTCTTCATTGATCTCAGCACCCTCATCAAAAACTAACAGACTACAGACATATGCATTTATTCTAGGTGCTCAGATCTGTTCCTTTGATCTAAGTGTCCATCTTTTTGCCAGGACCAAGAAGTCATAATTTCTGTTGCTTTGTGGTTAATTTTAAAGTTGGAAAGTGTGAGTCTTCTTGCTTTCTTTTTATTTTTCAAGATTGTTTGGCTGTTCTGCATTTTTTGAGTTTCCATATGAATTTTAAGATTAATAATTTTTGCCTTTTGATTGAATTGCTTAACCAGTTTATATTTAACATTGATATAACTGGATTTACATCTGCCATTTTACTTTTTCCAGATAACATGTCTTATTTTGTTCCTTTATTCCTCATTTACTGTTTCCTTTGGGATTAAGTGAATATTATCTAACAAATTATTTAAATTTCATTAGTGATTTTTCTCACTATGTTTTTTTATTTTTGAGTTACTTCTTTGATGTTTGGCATAAACATCTAATCTTCAGATTTATACCAACTTAATTCCAATGAAGTATAAAAATGTTCCTCATAATAGTTCTAGTCTCTTCCTTCATTTCATTCTGTTATTATTCACATGTGGTGTGTAAGATGTATATAGTCTGCCTTCGTGAATATTCCCTGTGAACTTGAGAGCAATGTATATCCTACTGCTGTCGATGAAGTATTCTATAGAAACGTCAACTATGTCCAATTGATCGGTACTGCTGTGCAGTTCAGCTATATCCTTACTGATTCTCTGCCTCCTGGATCTATCAATTACTGATATCTAAATGTTGCATTGTCTAATAATAACGTAGAATAGTAGATTTGTGTATCTCTCCTTGACATTCCTTTTCATTTTGGTTTACATACGTTGACATACTTTGTTGTTAGGACTATACACTTTCTTTTTTACTTCATGTTAGTAGTACAGAACTGTGATGTTTGTTTGGGGAACTGGTACACGCATGTAACATATCTGGGTCGTTTTCAACCTGTACACTTCCCTCTCCCTTACCTTCCGCCTCCACTGAGCCCCTTCCCCATCTCTAAGAGTAGGGGCATACACTGTAAGTATTATTATGTTCTTTTAGAAAAATTAATTTTTTTATTATTTTACAACACTCTATCTCTGTTAATTTTTCTTGTTCTGAAATCTGCTTTGTCGGAAATTCATATAGCTACTCCAGCTTTCCCTTAATTAGTATTAGCATCTTTACACCAAGCAAGTTTCTTATAGGTAAATATACTTAGACTTTTTTTTTTTTGAGACAGGGTCTCAGTGTGTAGTCCAGGCTGGCCTTGAACTCACGGTGATCCTCCTGCCTCAGTCTCCCGAGTGCTGGGATTACAGGCTTGCTCCACCAACCCTGGCTACTTAGGCCTTTTGCAATCCATCTTGTTAATTTGCATTTTAGTTGGTGTATTTGTAACCATTTTCTATTTATTATCCTGTTCTTGGTTTCTTTTTTTCTTTTCTGGTCTTCAATTCTTTTGTCTTTTATGGTTTTAACTGCGCATTTTATATGATTGAATTCTATTTCTTCTCTGAGGATATTTATTATGCTTGAAAAAAACTTTTTGTAGTTGCTCTGCAACTTGCAGTATAAACTTATATATAATAAAACTCTATTTTCAAATAACACTCTGCTACTTCATGAATAGTGCGGGTACCTTACAGTGAAGTATTTAAAATTCATCACTCATCACCATGCTATCCTTAATTTCACCTATTTATAATATGAAATAATCCAATATATTGTTGCTATTATTTTTAACAAACTGGTATCTGGTACGTCAATTAAGGATAAGAAAAAGATAAGATTTTTATCTTAATTTCTTCTTTCTTTGATACTTTCTTTTTTCTTGAGACAGGGTCTTACTATGCAGTTCAGGCTGGCCTTGAACTCACTATATAGCCCAAGGGGGCCTCAAACTTGCGGAGATCCTCCTGCTTCAGCCTCTCAAGTGCTGGGATTACAGGCGTGCACCACCACACCCAGCCTTGATACTTTATGTAGATCTGAGTATCTGAAAAATTTCTTCGAACACTTCTTTCAGGGTAGTTCTACTAGCAACAGATTTTCTCAATTTTTCTTTGAGGGAATATATCTTCTTAACTTTAGAAAGATAGGTTTTTGGATATAGAATTCTGGGTGGAAGGCTTTTTCCTTCAGTATTTTAAATATTTCACTTTTCTGTCTCGTGTGCATGGTTTCTGAAGGGAAGTCTGATATACTTATTTTTGTTCCTTTTTTCTCCCTTCTGGATTTTTTTCAGGATTTTCTTTGTGTTGATTTTTTGCAGTTTGAGTATGATATGTTTAGGTGTAGCTTTTTAAATATTTATTCTGTTATTCATTTAAGACATTGTCTTTTTCATTTCCAAATATTCTACTTGATTATTTTAAGGCCTTTCACTTCTCATCTTATTTTTCTCTTTAAATCCTTGGTCATAATAAGTGTGTTAGCCAGGCATGGTGGTGCACACCTACAAATCCCAGCACTCAGGAGGCTGAGACAGGAGGATCATCACAAGTTGGAGGCCAACTTAGGCTACATAGTGAGTTCAAGGCCAGCCTGAATTACATAGTGAGACCTTGTCTCAAAAATACATTCATACATATATATATACATACTGAGTGTGTTTATAATAGCTGTTTTAATGTCCTTTTTTGGTTGATATCTGCAATATTTGCTTCTGTATCTATTGACTGATTTTTTTTCTTATTTAGGGATCTCATATTCATAATTTGAGGGTCCAGAAATCTCTGATTGTGTTCTAGACTTTTAAAATTTTATATTATTGAGAGCTGTATTTTTTAAATGTTAGGTTTTATCCTGTCAAGCTTTTAAATTACTTGCTGGTACCAATCTAGATCAGTTTTCTTGTTGCATACTTATTCTCTAGAGGTGTTTTCTTAATATGTATTTGTACATTCATATGTCCTTATTTGGTTGATGTATGATTCCGCCAGTGGTCTGGAAGTTTTATGAGACCACAATTTCTCTTCCAGTTGAATATGCACCTAGGCAGAGTGACTAGAACATAAAATATATTCCATGAATATTGGGGCTTGGGGGAGTGAATGGGTATATGGGTAGAAGGTTGAAGAATGAATAAGAATGAGTGTGGAAGGAAGGGAAGGATGGAGGGAAGAAGACGGGAATGAATTGTGACCAAATAACTTACGCCAGAACAGTTTTTTAGTGCTTTATATTTGCAAAAGCTCTTGTAAAAGCACATAAAAATTTTCACGTTTCAGTTCTGTTATCTTCACATTATAGAAAACAAATACTTCTCTGTAGGTGGCAAGTGCTCTTATGTAAGGCATTTTTCTGAAGGAAAAAAAGTAAAGGGAAAGGAATTATTTTGAACATTTGGAACCATTTATGTAACTTGAATCTCATATTGTGGTTTTGAAAACATGCTCTTATTTCCTATTATTGGATATATGCTTAATTTATACTTGCCTAGAGTCTTTTTCCCTCAGCAGTATGACTGAGTGTTAGATTTATTGGTTCTCATTTTATATAGCATGATTGATATCAACATGCCAGTCAAGAGTTGGGAAATGGGTGAGTGAAACAGTGGCCAACACTGGGACTTTAGCAACAACATTTGTCTTGCAGAATAATTAAGACTATGACAAATACAGGTAAAAGTATAAACCAAATATGTATATCTCAACTAGCCTTGGCACTGGAGACTTTTAGTGGGAAAAGGGTTTTATCTAAGTATATTTTGAAATGATCAGGTGACCACCCTACTCATTGATTTTACTTAAACAGATTTGCAGACTGAGTTTATCTTTCCCAGAGTGTTTTGAACACAGTTATCACCTGTACCATCTACACTTCTTGTGGTCCAAGGTACTAGTGTTAGAAGATTTGCTTCACTTTGCTTTCCTCCTCATGTATAGTAAAAGTGATCTTGTCCTTGCAGCACTTAAATGCAGAAAGGTCGTACAAGTCCCAGATTTCAACTTTACACAAATCTCTTGTAAAGATGGAGGAGGAGCTACAGAAGGTCCAGTTTGAGAAAGTGTCTGCCCTTGCAGATTTGTCTTCCACAAGGGAACTCTGTATTAAACTTGACTCAAGCAAAGAACTTCTTAATCGACAGCTGGTTGCTAAGGATCAAGAAATAGAAATGGTATGTAATACATTTTATGTTTTTGCTTGTTCTTTGAGACAGGGTCTTGCTATGTAGTCAAGGCTGGCCTTGAATTCATGGCAGTCCTCCTGCCTCAGCCTCTAGAGTGCTGGAATTACAGTTGTGTGCCACCATGTCCAGCCATAATACATTTTAAAAGGTTCTTTAAAGATTGCTGTTACTCTTAATATTACTACAATTTTGAAGAAAGTTGTTTTATTTTTATTAAATATTACATTGAGTTATATCTTTCAATTTTAGATTTGTTATTAATTTTTAGATTTTATTTTTAAAGTTCAAGAATTAATTTATGACAATTATGTTCCCGATATTCAAGAATAGACACTTTTTTTTTTTTTTTTTTGTGGGTACCGGGGCGCCGACCTCAGGACCTCGTGCGCCAACAGGCACCCGTGCCGCTGAGCGATATCACCGGCCCCTTTTTTGTATGTGGGTTCTGGGAGTTGAACTCGGGCCATCGCGCTTGCAAGGCAGGCGCTTACGCCGCTGAGCCATCTCACCGGCCCAAGAATAGACACTTTTGAGCATACAATTTGATTTACTTTTAGTGTAAAGAATTATAAAACACGTTGGCATAACACTTAGCAAAGAGCCATGAGTTTGAGGGTTATTCAGCTTAATTACAACCTGAATGGTAGTCTCTTAAGCTAATTTTATTTACTAATTGGCCGGGTTCTTTCAAACTATAATTTAGTTGATTGAATCTGCTTTGTAGCAGACATTTTGCCTGCCACTGGGAATTTAATGTCCAGAAGATGTAAGTTTTGTCCCTCCATCCAAATCCCCTAAGTATTGACACACAAATAATTTGGAATGAACATCACACTAAAAAGAAATACTTATTATCGAAGTTTCATCGAGGGAATTCCTGTTTAGCCTTGGGGTGTCAGATAACGGGGCGTGTGTGGATTCTTGAGTGAACAGTAAGCAACTCGAAGTGACTGATGTGGCTGCATGGCAGGAATTGGCTGGAGGCTGGGTCTGGAGAGATGGAGACCAGACCCTAAAGGGCCATGCATAGCAGCTGCACAGTGAGATTGAAATACCAGCAAATGCTGGTCCTGCCTACATTCATGTCATCACCAAACCCTGTTGGACTTTTCATTTTGTTATCTACTGTTTGATGATGCATTTGAGAATCATGTGTCTAGTTAATTTATAAGAATCTACTAACGTTTTAATGAAATGATACATGCCCAAATTCTCACTCTTCCTTCAGTCATTTTTTATTTTAGAAAGAATTTTTTAATGATAAAAGTAGATGCTTGCTGTAAAAATTGAAACAGTATGTACTTTCATAAAAAATTGTTTTACCTGATATTTTCAAATTGCAAAAGTCCTTACATGTTGTTCTAACAACTGAAATAATATAAAGCTGAAGTACCAGGAGATATAATACCAAAGCTTATAAACATAGCAGACTATGACCAAGTCAGTGTATTCCAGTATCTTTTTAATGTTTTAAAATCATTGCCCTTAAAAAAAATAAAAATAAAAATAAAAATCATTGCCCTTAGCAGGGCTATATATAATGAGTTATGTTAATTTAAAAAATATTTTAAAGATGTTTACTCTAAATTTTGTAGTTTGTCTCCTATTCCCACAGTACAGTACAATTCTTCTAAAATTAATTTATTTCACCAATTTATTTATTTATATATATATCTTTATCTCTTCAATAAGATGTAATCCCAAATGCAAGGGGCGTATTACTTATTTTTGTGCTTCTTCAGCTGTACTGTGTAGAGAGGCGATATTCAAATAATTTTTTTCTAAACTAAATATTTTGTTTTGAGATAATGGCAGATTTCCATCTAATTTAATAAATAATACAGAGCAATTGCATGTGCTCTTTATTTGGTTTTCCTCCGTGGTGATGTCTTGCAAAACTATAGTCTGATATCACAACCAAGATTGATGATTCAAGCAAGAGACAGGACATTTCTATCCCAGCATCCACTGTGTTGCCCTTTGTAGCGTCATTTACATCCCTCCTTAATCCTTTTCAACCATTAATCTGTTCTTTGTTTCTGTAATTTTGTCATTTCAAGAATGTTATATAAATGGAATCACATAATAACCTTTTAGGATTGCCTTTTGCACTCAACATAATTCCATGTAGAGTCCTCCAGGTTGTTGCAAATATCATTGCTCATTCCTTTTCATTGCTGAATCGTATTTCATACTGTTGGCATAGCACTGTTTGTTTAATCATTCACCCACTGAAGATCAGTTAGGTTGTTTCCAATTTGGGGGCAGTACAAGTAGAGTTACAGGTGTGTGTGTGTGTGTGTGTGTGTGTGTGTGTGTGCATGCGCTCGCGTGTGTAAGTCTTCATTTCTCTGTAAATGCCCAGGAATGCGATTTTTAGGTTATATGTTAATTGCATGATTAGTTTTTTTTAAAGAAAGTGCCAGACTGTTTTCCCAGATATCTACTATTTTGCATTCCCGCCAATAAAGTACAAGGTAATCTTGTTTATCTGTATCCCTGCCGGCATTTGATGTTGTCACCATTTTTTATTTGAATCATTCTAGTATGTGTATAGTGGTATATGGTGGTGGCTTTAATATGCATTTCCCTAGTGGCTATTGAGGTGGAAACTCTGTGTAGATATTTACCATCTGTATATCTTCTTTTGTGAAATATCTATATCTTTGGTCTATGTTCTCATTGAATTGTTGCTTCTTTTAGTCTTCACTATAGAGAGTTTTTATGTATTCCAGATACTAGACCTTTATCTGACATGTGGTTTGCATATATCCTCTCTCACTTTAGACCTAGTGATTTTTATACTTTTAACAGGGTCTTTCTCAGAACAAAATTTTAAGTTTAGAGGAATTCTAACTTATGACTTTTGTGGATCATGTTTTTGGTTTTAAGTCTAATAATTCTTTGCATAGTTCTAGATCTCAAATATTTTTCCCTGGTATTGTTCTAAATGTTTTATAGTTTTATTTCTTATACTTGTGTGATCCATTTTGAGTTAAATTTCTACAGAATGTGTAAGGTTTGAGCCGAGGTTTTTGTGTCAGTTGCTCTAGTACAATTTGTCGAAAAAGTTATTGAACAGCAGTACAAGCTGTTGAATTGATTTTGTAACTTCGTGTACAATAAGTTGAGCTTATCTGTGTGGACCAATTTTTTAGTCTTCTGTTCTTTTACCTTGATCTATGTCTGTCCTTCCACCAATACCACATAATCACGATTATGGCAGTTATATACTAACTCTTTAAATCCATCTACTTTATTCTTTTTTGAAATTTCTTTAGCTATTCTAGTTTTTTTGCCTTTCCATGTAAGTATGAAAATTATTTTTCTATATTTATGAAATGAAATGGTGGTGGGGTTTTGGTAGGAGTTCCATTAGCCCTAAATACCAATCTGTGGAGAATTGGCATCTTTACTTTGTTGAGGCTTCCAGTCCATGGACACAGTATGTCTTATATTCTTTTATTAGCTCTGTGTAGTTTTCAGCATATACATTCTGTACATTTCTTATTAGATTTACACCTACAAAATACAAAACATTTTTTCATTTTTATAATTACTTAGTTATTCTAGTTTTAATTTTGCTATCAATGTGTTCATTGCCAGTGTGTAGAAATACAACTAATTTTGAATCTTTATCTTGTACCTTGTGACCTTGCCATCCTCATTTGCCAGTTCTAGGAATTTTTCTGCAGATCTCAAATCACTAATCTAACCTTCCACTTAAGACACTGGGGAAAAAAGCAGCACATTAAACCTAAAGTAATAAGAATAAATGAAATAATAAAAATTAGATAAAAAATTGAGTCACAAGAAAATAATAGAGAATGTTCACCTCAATTGATTCAGAAAAAGCATTTGACAAAAGACACTCAAAACTTGCATGAAAAAGACACTCAAAACTAGGGAGCAGATAGAAACTTCCTCAACTTCATAAAGAGCATTTATGATAAATCTGCAGCAAACACCATCAAATCAATGTTCTACATCTATCTACATAGAGAGAAATGAAGCTGGGTCCCAACCTCATGCCGTACATAATGATAAAATGAATTATAGATCTGTATGTAAGAGTTAAAACTGTAACACCCTAAAGAAGAAAATGCAGAAGTAAGTATTTGTGACCATGGGTTAAGTAGCACCTTCCACAGGTTCATATCAAAAACACAAGAAAAGAGAAGAAAAAAAAAGATCAAATGGACTTCATAAAAAAGAATTTACCCCCCTCTTTTTGCTGCAAATGATATCAACAAGAAAGTGAAACCGTAATGCACAGAATGGGAAAAAGACACTTGCAAATCATGTACTTGATAAGAGATTTGTATTCAAAATGTATAAAGAAGTCTTAGTACTTATAACCCAAATAAAAAGACAAGCAAAGGTGTTAGTAGACATTCCTCTATAGAACAGACACAAATGACCAATCAGCGCTTGTAAAGATACTCAACATCGTTAACAGTCAGGAAAGAGCAAATCAAAACCATAGCATTTCACCACCACTAGGGTGGCTACAATCAAAAAGATGATTAAAGCAAAAAACAAACAAAAAAAGACAAAAAACATTGACAAGGATGTGGAGAAAGTGGAACCTTCATACACCAATGGTGGGAATGTAACACAGTGAGACCATTGTGGAAAACATTTTGGCAGTTTCTCAAATGTTAAAAATAGAATTATCATAAGGCCCAGAAATTCCAATCCTTGCTACCCAAGAGGGATGAAAGCATATGTGTACACAGAAACTTGTATACCAGTGCCATGACAGCTTTGTGTACATAATTACCCGTGTGTAATAACTCAAATACTTTTAATTTATGAGTGATTATTTGTGGTACGTCTGTGCAATAGAATATTAGGCAATAAAAATAACAAACTGCTACTACCAGCTGAACTAATGATGGCTCTTGAAAACATTAGTCTAAGTGAAGAAAGCCTATTAAAAAAGACCACATACACATTGCATGATTCCATTCATATGAAACGCCCAGAATGTGGCAAATCACAGAGACAGAAGTAGATTAAGGATTATTAGGGCCAAGGAGGAGAGGGCAGGTTGAGCGCTAATGGGCGCTGAGTTTCTTTCTTGGATAATGAAGTTCTAACATCACATCGTGGTAATGATTGCACAACTCTGTTAATATATTTAAAATCATTGAATTGTATACTTTAAATAGTGAGCTGTATGGTACTTGAGTTACATGCCATGAAAGCTGTTGCCGAAACAGTGATGTTCCATTCTGCACAACAGAAACCGACAGATTTGCCAGAGTAGTAGACCAGAGGAACATCTGTGTTACACTTTTCAGTGCAACTGAAAGACAGCTATATCCAGATGCATTTTTACTTTTTCTAGATATGTTTTGGATTGTCATGAGAGAGTGGGGAAGCGCTGGAGGGATCTAGAGGTAGATCTCGCCGGGCATATTGATAAGCATCCTGTAATGCGTAGTGCAGCCCCACACCCCAGATAAGTATCCAGCCCAAAAGGTCAGGAGTGTTAAGATAAAAATGTTTAGACTATAAATAGTATCTCATTTTAGTTTATATCTAACTACTAGCAAGGGTAAATATTTTCCATATGATTACTGTTTATTTATTTCATTGTAAATTTTCTGATCATACATTTAGTTCATATTTCTCATCAGTTTGTTCAAGTTTATGAGTAAAGATATGAACTTTTTACTGAGTTTTCTTCCAGTATTTTTCTTTCAAAATTTGGTTAAGTTTATATTAACTATCAAAATGTTAATTTTTTTATATTTTTAAATTTTTTTTGTGGGTACCGGGAGTCGACCTCAGGACCTCGTGCTTGCCAGCAAGCACTTGTGCCGCTGAGCAATATCACTGGCCCTTTTTTTTCCTTTATGTGGGTTCCAGGAGTTAAACTCAGGACCTTGCACTTGCCAGGCAGGCGCTTATGCTGCTGAGCCATATCACCGGCCCCAAAACATTTATTTTTATGTGGTTAAATTTATTTCTGCATTATATCTAGCTTAGGAAGTTCCTCCCCTGTCTACCTAGCTAACTGTCCCTACTTCAATAATTTAATTTTAATTCATTTCTCTTTACTGGAATTTGAAGTTTATCTTTTCACATGTAACTTTTTAATGGATATAGAATTTATTATAAAGTGTAATATGAGATAAGGAATTTTTTTCTAAATAATAATGGCTGGTCTTTTTTCTTTTGAAGATAAATTTGACACAGCATATTTTAGGTCAGGTGGGATCGAAGAATATGGTAAATGTAGAATTTTTTGTGTAATTTATTAGAGTAAAAGACACATTGCCATTGATCCTCACTTTGAACATTAAAATATTCCTCACTTTGAACACACATCTCATTGTTCTTGCTACTTTCTGAAGCAGTTCTAGAAGTCCTCTTTCTTGTCTTTAGTTGTGCTGTTGTAGCTGCTTTAAATCAATGTAAAACATTTACCTTTCGTGGTTAATTTGACTTTGGGGAAGAGCCAGAAGTTGCATGCTGCGAGATCCAGTGGATAAAGTGGATGAGGACACAGTATGGTGTTTTTATTTGACAAAAATTTCCGTAAACATTTTGAATTGATTCAGCACATCAAGGCAGCCATGAAAAGACACTTACACAGAGAACTTCTAGAACTGCTTCAGAAAGTGGCAAGAAGGATGTGATAAGTGTGTTTGAACTGAGGGGGGTAGTATTTTGAGGGGAATTAATGGCCATGTGTCTTTAATTGTAATAGTTGTTTTTTATTTTTATTAAAAATGTTCACTGTAGGCCAGTGAGATAGCTCAGCGGCATAAGCGCCTGCCTGGCAAGTGCGCGGTCCTGAGTTTGACTCCCGGTACCCACATAAAAAGGAAAAAAGGGGCCGGTGATATCGCTCAGCGGCACAGGCGCCTGCTGGCGCACGAGGTCCTGAGGTCGACCCCCGGTACCCACAAAAAAAAAAAAAAAATGTTCACTGTAGTTTTTAGTCTCAGCTCATAATCTTCAGAAGGGAAGTTTTCCACAGGTTTGTACAAGAGAAGGAAAGTATATTTACTTCTTATGTTCCTTGACCGTAGAGCACAATGATATTCCAGAAGGTAGCTAGGCGTTTACAACTTGCCTGACTCAAAGCAGTAGTCACAGACATCACCATATCAGACTTGCAGAAATATATAAAGGAATTTCTGCCGGGTGTGGTGGTGCACGCCTGTAATCCCAGCACTCTCGAGGCTGAGGCAGGAGGATTGTTGTGAGTTCAAGGCCAGCCTGGGCTACAAAGTGAGTTCAAGACCAGCCTGAACTGCGTAGTGAGTCCCTGCCTCAAAAAGACCGAAAAAAAAAAAAAAAAAATCAAAACTGGAAATGGAAATTGGTTGCAGTTTGGGATTAATGAGACTTGACATAAGGAGTTTTCTGATATGATCAGAGGTAAAGTGACAATATGTGTATGTATGCTATGTACGTTAATTAAGAAGGAGACACAGGGCCGGTGATATAGCTCAGCGGCATAAGCGTCTGCCTGGCAAGCGCGATGTCCTGAGTTTGACTCCCGGTACACACATAAAAAAAAAAAAAAGGAGACACAATTTCAAAGAAGTTAAAAGTGGTTGTCAGTTTATAACATGCTACAAAATATTTTAAGTCCCTGATAATGTGAGTTACATGAATGAATGGGAATAAGTCTAGATATGTTCCTATTATTATACAGATGGAGAATGAGTTAGATTCTGCTCGTTCTGAAATAGAACTCCTCAGGAGTCAGATGACAAATGAGAGAATCTCCATGCAGAATCTAGAGGCTTTGCTGGTGGCCAACCGAGACAAAGAATATCAGTCTCAGATAGCACTTCAAGAAAAAGAATCTGAAATTCAGCTTCTTAAAGAACACCTTTGCTTGGCAGAAAATAAAATGTGAGTTGGCTAGCAATATAAGAACGTAAAGTCATATTCTTAATTTTTGGTACTTTATAGATTAGTAGAATTTTAAAACTGGACTCTGGAGAATTTAGCTGCCATAATTTGCCATTAATTAACCTGAGGATCAGAATTATTGTGATTTACTTAAGATTTAGTATCATTATCTATTGTTTTTTCTTATCAGATATTTAAGTTGAACCATCTCTGCTGATTGTTTCCAACGGTTCGGGGTATAATAGAATGTCTTATCTAAAACATTGCCTTTAGAAACCAGAGTGGAAGGAAGTAAGCACTCTGAAACCACCTGGTATTGATACCTGATCTTTCCATTTGTCACATGGTATTTCCTTCATACCTAGGAGCATGTACTGGGTACCTGGAAAAGCTGAGTTCACAAAATTTCAAGTACTTTCTCAGACCATTGATTTTGGCTTTTTCTGCTTGTTGTTTGTTTGTTTGTTTGTTTGTTTAGAATCTTTGGCCCCACTAGCACTTTATTATAAGAACCCTGGCTGGAGATTTGGGTCAGAATATCTGCCTGGATGGTGAATGTTTCCTTTATTAAACTTAGTTCCCTCTTACAAAAACTGCTGGGGTTCCTTAACCTCTATTCTTAGCTGTCCCATCTGTAACACTTTTTTGTCCTCCTTACTCTGCCCTTGCATCTGAGCCTGGGACCTGGGAAAGCATAGAAATCATGGCCTTGGCGGGGCCCTGCACCAGCAGGGTGCGTTTCTCTCAGAAACTGCTCTTGGGTCCTAGCGGCTGTGCCTGAGTCGTTCTGTTCAGTTGTGGTAGCTGGGCTGTTGTGATACCTTCAACTGGTTCTGCAGGATCCCTTTCTCCAGCTGGTAGGAGGAAATCTGCCTAGGGAAGAGTGCCAAAACTCCTACCATCAGGGGTACACTCTGTTTTAGACTGACTGGTACTATCACTTAGAGCTGGCTAGCATGATTAAACTTCTGTGTTCTTAATCTTTAACGTTTAGATTTCAGTAGTCTGTACTCCATCCTAAAAGCAAGCAAAGAGCAGAGAATGTTCTGTGCAAGCAGCATTCGTCTGTCATTATCTTCCTCATGATAGTGTGCCTTATCACGGGGTTTTGACGCATTGTTTAACCTTAAGGAAGATTCTGTTAAATTGAAGAGTTTTATGCTTGTGTTAGTATGTTCATTAAATTTTATTTTAAGTATATATAAAGCACCTGATTGAACTAACATACACAAAACAGAGTGTATATACTAACTGTGGTGCTAGTGAATTCCAGTGTCACCCGATGATACTGTAGTACTGCTTAACAATTATGTAATAATACTTCAAAGTGTTTTCATAAAAAATTATTTGTAGTTAATGGATAATATAGATAGGTATTAACATTATTTATCTATAGATGCCTCATCTATACATAGGGATACTGACACAGAAAATGTTTAAGTAATTGAATGGGGACAAGGATTGTTTAGGCTTTTCAAGGCTTTTCAATTAGCATATTTTAGATGTACTAATAAATCTGTTAATGAAAATCACAATGTGACTTAGATCCACCTAAGAAATCACTGTGAACATGGTTTAATACACTCTTAAGTCACAGTCACATTTTAGATTTAATCAACTGTCATTCTTACCTTCATTTACACAGGGCCATCCAGAGTAGAGATGTGGCCCAGTTCAGAAATGTTGTAACACAACTGGAAGCTGATTTAGACATTACTAAGCGACAACTAGGGACGGAACGTTTTGAAAGGTAAGTTTATTATCTATGCAATATTTAGCCTGAAGTGTTGTTTCACAGGTAATGATAAGTTTTAATTATTTCATGACAGTTAGATTTTGAAGTATGTATTGAGCTACAGTTTTCTGACAGTTTTTTTTTTATGTGGGGACTGGGAGTCGAACTCAGGACCTCACGCTTGCCAGCAGGCTCTTGTGCTGCTGAGCGATATCACCGGCCCTTTTTTTTTCCTTTATGTGGGTACTGGGAGTTGAACTCAGGACCTCGCGCTTGCCAGGCAGGTGCTTACGCCACTAAGCCATATCACCAGCCCCATTCTGACAGTTTTAATAACACCAACCTGCAAAATTTAAAAGTGTCACTATTTTGTTTTAGGGAGAGGGCTGTCCAAGAACTTCGCCGCCAGAATTATTCAAGCAATGCTTATCATTTGAGTTCAATGAAGCCAAATGCAAAATGTCACTCACCGGAACGTGCTCACCATCGATCTCCTGACCGAGGCCTAGATCGATCCCTAGAAGAGTAAGTCCATTAAGGATCCATTCTCTTGGAAATACATAGCAATACATAGAGTGAATATTGGAGAGAATGAGGAAACTCGCTGAGCAGTCTGCCACTAGTCAAGATGCTAGGCAAGATCATTGTTCGATCAGCACCAAAGAGCCCACTGTCCTATGAGACCTCTTTATAGTTGTCCTCTCTCCATCCCCATGAACTGGCAAAATAATTTCTTCTCCATCTCTATAATTTTGTCATTTTGAAGATGCTGTATAAATGGAATTATACACAGAATGTAATCCTTTGGAATGGCCTTCTTTCATTCAGCATGATGCCCATGACGTCCATTCAAATTGTTGAATATATCAGTAGTTCATCCTTTTTTATTGTTGCATAGTATTCTGCAATATTAATATGCCACAGTTTGTGAAAACTAAGTGAAAAAATATATCCATTTTCCTTTAAAGAAGCTGGGAAAAAAAGCTTAAATGCTACAGAAGTAAATGCTAGAATACATTTTTATATCTTCTTAAGTAATTGAGTTAAAATATGAATCTCCCTTATTTTTTTTCTCTTACAGGAATCTTTGCTATAGAGATTTCTGACACGCAAAAAGATTCTTCCCATACTCGGAAAGGTCAAAATTACAGATGGATTTTTTTTTGCTATATGATTGCATTTATCTTTTGAATGCTTGACGATGTTAAATGTATTTATTAATGTTGTGCCTCTGAGTCTCTGTTCTTGTGTGCCATGTCGCAGTGATCGGAGATGAATTATACAAACAAAAGTGCATATGGCTCTCTCTATCCATGCAATAATAGTGAGTGTACAATCTGCTCACTTTATTGGACACTGTTTTGTTAACTATCCGGAGTAAATAAAGAAGCTTAAAAATGAGGGAAAAGTGTTTTTACAAAACTGATTTCCTTTCCTTCCTTGGTATCTCAAATAATTGGTTGGTTAAATATTTTTCCTTTTGATTTATGGTATCATGGCTGGAGAAGTTGTACCAAAACAGCACAGTTTACCAGTAGTGGCCTAGGACCCAATATTACATTTTGGAACCAACCTGACATAAATTCTGTGCCATAATCTGACTTCAAAGCAGCAGAAAATAGGAGTGTGTCAGGATTTTAAATCCATACTGTTGTACCACTCAAAGACAAACATGCATTTTCTATAATTGTGTTTACTCCTACTATTTTTAGAAAAGGTAGGCGATGATATATGTCAAGAATGTAAGATTTTTAAAAATCTGTATTTTTAATGTTTTCTTTGAAACATTAAAGTATTATAGTCAACCTAATTGCTGTTTTATTTTTTCGCTGGGGCGGCTGTATGTAATCTTAAGTAACGTGGTTCCCCCATGTCCCCCCAAATCTCCTAAATCTCTTATCTGTCCATAGATTTTCATTTGATGATATTATAGCCTGAATGCTACTGTATTTTACTGGTATTCTTGCCATTTTAATAAAAATACAAATGCTGTCATTAATAGTATTCATATGATGTAGACAGTTTTGCATTTTATCTAGTGATTATTCAATATGGCTATCATGATATAGGATAGTGCCCTGATTTAGGTCTTGTTGAATCATTAATACTGATATTTTACTATAATTCATGCTATATATTTACTTTAATTCTATTTTTAAAAACCTTCAAGACTGTTGTATGGTTTAAGATGATCATTGCAGATTGGTAAACATAAAGTAAGTAACTTAAAATAAGACGCCCCCTTTATGAACATTTTAAGGAATAATATGTAAAAAAGTAGTTTGTATTAACAGTAAATAAAATACTGACATATATGCAAAATAACCTTTCCTAGGTGACTTTATGATCTTAATACTAGATCATCACAACATTAATTTTACTGTGTTCACCCAAAAGAATTGACAGAGCTGAGTGTCACCTATGATACGCACTGAACACGTTATGTGTAGAAGGCAGTATGTTAGGAGGAGGCATGAAAGAAACAGGAATAAAGTATGTAAGAAAATATTTCCATACTTGATTAAAAGTATACTATGCTTGTGTCATTAATTACAAATACAATACTTAAAAGAAAAATTATATAGTAAGTATAAGGGGCCAACATTATCCAAAGCTAAGAGAAACCTCAATTTTGTTCTGTATTAAAACTTGAAAGAAAAAATTGTTATTAATGTAGTGTTTAAGCACATGTGTTGTTTTAAACGAGATTCTAATTTCTTACTATAAATATTTAATGACCTGCTAATATGGTAGAGACTACCTAATACACAACACCAAAACTGTATTAAAGATTTTCTTTCTTGGATTACAGAGAAAAAAATCTGAAAAACAGCTCTGAGGTCTCAAGATTTATGTTGAAATAAAACGTCTACTCCTGCTGAAGTAAGGGTGTTTTGAAAGAGAATTACTGACCCTCTGAGTAATTTAAATACAGAATCTATTGTATAAAAAGCCTATTTTGAAATTCTGAACACCACCAGAATTCTTGTAGTTTTGTTTTCTTTTTCTTTTCTTTTTTCTTTCTCTTTCCCTTTCCTTTCCTTTATCTGAGCCGTCATCCAGCTTTCTTTCGAAAGTAGAAGCATGAGGATCCATTCCAAAGGTCATCGGCTATAGTTTCAAAAGGAACAGGTATTAATTTTTTTATCTTTAAACTGTTATTACTAGTGTTCATCCCATTATTACAATTTAGCAACAATAAGCATAATGAATTAACTAAATATGTTTTAATAATATCAGCTACATAAAACAAATTGGAATCAATTAAAAATGTTAGTGATGTAAAGAAAAAGTGATGTAAAGAACAAGCAAGAATATGAGTGAAAGCCATGGATTTGAAGTCAATTATGATTTCTAAGCAGTTATTACTTCAGAAGTTATTTGAAATTATGCATCCAATTACTTAAAATATATTTAAAAATATTCTCATAAGAATCTGCTACTTTTTCCTTTCCTGTCTTCCAACACATTTTCTCATTTCTGTGGCCTTTCATAGAATCCCCTCAGCTCCCCAAATGTTGTACTCAAAGTAGCATTCTTGCACAATCAGAAATAGTTACAACTCCATTTATAAGCCTTATTTACCTTGATAAGGTAGAATGATGGTTACCAGTTGAAAAAAAATAAGAATCTCCAAAACCTATGTATTTGTAGTCTTTTCCATAACAGCAATCATAGCAAATCATAGGTTTTTGAACGGCACAAACTCCTATTCAAAGCCAAATCATAAGGTATCAGAATATAACTTCTTAGACTTTTGTTAGCTCAGAACTTTTCAAGTAAAGAAAAAATTCGGGCCTCCTACTGTGAAAAATAAAAAGCTCAAGATAATTGGGCCACTTTTTCAAGCCCCAAAATGTGCTAATTCTTTGCCCCCAACTTGTTTCTGTATAACCAGAATGAGTTAGACTAATTATCTTTAAATTTTCTGAAATTTCCCAATTAAATTTAAGAACACTTAATATTTTCATAAAAGAGAGTTACATTAAAGTTCAAAACATCATTATTGGGGCCGGTGAGATAGCTCAGTGGCATAAGCACCTGCCTGGCAAGCGTGAGGTCCTGAGTTTGACTCCTGGTACCCACATAGGAAAAAAAAGGGCCGGTGATATTGCTCAGGGGCACGGGCGCCCACTGGCGCATGAGGTCCTGAGTTCGACCCCTGGTACCCACCAAAAAAAAAAAGAAAAAATCATTATCTCAAGATTTTATGATCTCCACAAAATACTGAATCTCACTGTCTTTATTAATGTCCTTTGAATTAACTCTATTCAAAAAATATCACTGACAAGATAATACATGATAGGTCAACTTGAACTCATGTTTTGTTTTTCTTTTTGTGGTACTGGAGACTGAACACAGAGCCTTCACACTGAATTAGACCCTCAGCCCAGTTTTATATTTTATTTTGAGTCAAAGTCTCACTAAGTTGCTAAATTCCCCTAGGATCAAACTTGTGATCCTCCTGCTTCAGCCTCCCAGAGTGCTAGGATTACAGGCTTTCAATAAATTCTTTAACTGAAAAGCTATTCCTTCGTTTTTTAAGTAATATGTGCAAGTATTATATTAGTGCATTAGAATTCAGAGAAGGATTTTTTGTGACTGCAGTATCACTGAACCAGAGTGTATTTTTATAATCCTAACATCAGGCCACTTCTTTTAGGTGCTCCTCAATGTTTTATGTTTTAACAGAACTGATAAATTAAGCAACATTTACAATTGCATGATAAGCATCCAATTTAAAATATTCAAGTATGAGCACATAATAATTGGGCACCTTCTGTTAGGCAAGAACAATTCAAAATGCTCATAAATAATAGTTCTTAATCCAGAGTATAGCTTTATGACTCAATTCCAAAGAATCTGACAAACTGTTATTTTTGAGTTTTGAGGCCTAACTTAAATTGGTGGTCATTATATTTATATTATTGTCTTAGTTACTTTTCTCTCATAGCTGAGACAAAATATCCAAAACCCAAAGTTAAAGAGGAAATGTTTATTGAGCTCACAGTTTGTAGAGGTTTCAGTCCATAATTGGCTGGCTCCAAGGCAGGGTGGCATGGCAGAGGGCATCACAGAGGAGAGGAGAAACAGTTCATGGCGGGCAAAAGGTAGCAAAGCAACAAAGGACAAGACAAGCCTCTTTGTGTCCCTTATAGTGTATCTGGGCTACCAGGATTAGGGTGGTCTCAAACCAATCAGTGGGCTGATTTAGTTATCATTTACCCTTAATCCTAGCACCTTTAATCCTGGCATTATACCATGAGTCAGTCACACATTCTAGATTCAGCCACCTCTGAAAAAGCCCCACCTATGACTGCATGAGGCTTTAGGGGTTCATCTAGACACAAGCCATAACACTTAGTTAAATTATTTTGCACTTTTCAAATAGTTCATTTTTTTCTTGTAGAGTTAGCACAATTTTATTATGCTGTTTCATTTGATTTCCTATGATCATAGGTGATTTCTCCAGTATTACAGTATTTATCTCTTTTCTGGCATGGCAGTTTGTCCCTTTGCTTTTTACATATTACAATAAATGACCTTTCTAGTCCACATTACTGAAACAAATTGTGTATCTTTGTGTGCTATAGTGGTAACCTCAAAGCAGTTTTAGTGAATCAGACTTGGGTTGCTCTGTGATAAATGTTATTTAAATAGACACAGTCCTGTCCTTACAGAGTATTATGAAAGGTATTATCAAAGAGCCTACTTGATCATCTATTGATCGGTATATTTTTATAGTGTCTGTGGCATCTGTGAAGTTGTTTAGAGGTGTATTGTAATTATTTATACATCTTCATATGCACTCAAGCAACTTGAAATACATTATCTAATTGATGTCAGTCTGGAACTGCTTTCAATTTTTATCTTTAATGTTGACTTAAATTATTTAATTTTATAACATTTTTGAAATGTTTGCAACTTCTAAATTCAAGAGTTTAGAATGTTGCCAAGCACATAGTAGTTTTCAATAAATGTTAATTGTTATTATACTATCTCCATCATTTATCCCATGGAGAAATTGGAAAGGACACAGAGAACTCCTGTGTTCCCTTTCATTGCTTGTTTAAAATACTTAGGAATAAATTTCTCAAGCATAGCAGAGCTGTGACTCACTAAGAATTCTAGTGTATCTTAAGTTATACATTTTAAATAGGTTTAAATCTTTTTGTGTGCTAGAATATCATAAATGTTCATTGGAGATAAAAACACCCAATAAAAACATTGCAAATCTCTCACAATAGAAAAGCCAATGATTTTGAGTGAAATTCTTATATATTAGTATTGTCTCTTTACCGTGCTTTCCCAGATTTCTTGGCTCAATACAACAGCATTTGCGTGAGGGAGGTCTGGCCAGACTGATGCTTGTAAGCACAGCATGTGAAATATTATTTCCTGAGCTCACATCATTAAATGACATAATGCTGACTGACATGCTGAAAGGTAAGTCCAAATCGGTTGTGCTGTTTTATGTGGAGAAGCGTCTTCTCTGCAACCCCACTTTTTCAATAATATGCTCCATTATTTCCTCCAATGTGTTTTTTGTGGTAAAATGGTCTCACCATGTGATGCCATCCACCATGTTACGGTGCAACAAGAAGGCCCTCACCAGAGGACAGGACCTTTGTATTGGACTTCCAGCCTCCACAACTGTGAGAAATAAATCTCTTTCCTTTACAAATTATCCAGCCAGTGGTATTCTGTCATAACCACAGAAAACACAGTAAGACATCATTCGAGTGAAAAATGATATAGACATTCCAGTTGATTATGGGCTTGATGTAAGCCAATGAAAATGTGGCTCCCTAAAAGTCAATGCTATTGTTTATTAAAGAATGCTCAGTACAAGAATAACTTTGCTGTGATCAATTTGTTTCTATGAGACAGTGCAGGGATGGGTGTTAGCCAGGGATAGAGATTGGCAAGGTAGATAAGGTAGAACAGGAAAGTCAACAAACCAGTAAGTCCTCACTTTCTCTTGATACATTTCAGCTCTTCAGCTGTTAGACTGAAAGATCCACGAAGGCAGAGCCTTGTCCCCTTCACTGCTCTGTCGGCCACGCCGATCACCACACTTCCTAGATCCTGGCTCACTGTCTGTTGTTAGTGTGAACGAATGGGTCTGGAATCCAATGCCTTTACTTCACGTGATTGTACAGATCTCATATCCCAGCAAAATCAGGATACTTGCTGTTTAGAAATATTGCTGCTGTTTTCATACCTTGTGTCTTATTCATGCTAATCCTGATTCCTGGATTGCATTTCTGATCTCTTGCTCATCAAAATCCTACTCAGTTTATGTAAAATCCCCTTCACCAGTTTAACATTTGCTAAATACTTGTTGGGTTCTATTTAATTGGGTTTCACAGATAGGTTCATCGTCAAGTTCAGGAGACAGATGAGCAAGTAGAAAAATAGGTAAATAGTATGATAAAGTGGATGGGGATATAGCTCAGCAGCACATTGCCTGCCTGGCAAGCACAAGGTCATGAGTTCAATTCCTGCTACCAAAAAAAAAAAAAAGTATGATAAAGTATTCACAGTTTGCTCTAAAAGTGTGGAGTAGAGAAGGGATCTTAAGATTAAAGAGAGTTAGAGGAACCTGCAAAGAGCAAGTATTATGTGAGCTGAGTCGTGAAGGATAAAGGAGGAGATCTGTGTTCTAGGAGAAGACACCGGTGCTTGGGAAGCCAGGAGGTCTGAAGGAGTTCAGCAGAGTCTGGGTAAAATGAATAATTCAGTAAAAGTAGAGCAGAAGGCGTGAATCTGGGCTAGGGAGGGAAGAGGTTAGGAAGAGCCTTGTGTGACATGCAAAGGAGTGACAAATTTATCCTGAAAGCCACTGGAAAGTTCACAGAGTTCCACTGTAAAATTTTAACTAGAGGAATGACCTATTCAGTTTTGCATTTTCAAGAGATTGCTATAGATGCGAGGATGGGAGTGGAGACAGACCATTTGAATGGCTATTGCTGCAAGACCTAAAACAAAAATAGTGGGAATGGGGAAGTATGGCAGATTTCAGAGGTACTCAGCAGTTAGGACTTGGTAAGCAATGGGGGGTTTTAAGATCATATTCAAGGTTTCCAGCATAAGCAATTGCAAGAGCTCCAATGCCTAAAAATGAAATATCAAGAAATAGTGACATAGGTACTATTATGTACTTATGTTAGAGACAAGGATTCTAAAATAACCTGCTATAAAAGGTAAAAAAGGTTGCCTTGGGCCGGTGAGATGGCTCAGCGGTGTGAGTGCCTGCCTGGCAAGCCCAAGGGCCCGTGTTCAACTCCCGGAACCCACATAGGAAAAAAGAGCCGATGATATTGCTCAGCGGCACAGGCTCCTGCCTGGCGCGCAAGGTCCTGAGGTCAGCCCCCGGTACCCACAAAAAAAAAAAAAAAAAAAAGGTTGCCTTGGAGGGGGAAAAATGGGTGGGAATGAGGGAGGCTGAGGATTCTTGTCTTAATAACTGATTTGAATCTTAGGTAACTTTTATAAAAGTTAAAATGAATAAATACTGTTCTTGTTTTTATTTGTATTAAGGTAAGAGGTGAAAGGCACATCAATAGCTAGAAAGCTTTTGAAATCTCTAATCTCATAGGGCTTAAATTATCCTTCTCTGACCCTCTCGTTAAAATGTTTACCTTGATAGGTATTTATCATATAATGTCTTATATTGCTCATATTTTTATACATATTTACATTTTCTAATAAATTTTGAATATTTTGAGGGAAGGGAACATGTTTTGTCCATTTCTGTCTTTATCTCCATCCCTCCCCTACTCAAAAAATGCTTTATACATGACAGATAATCTAAACATATGTTAAAATATATGAAATATGTATGAAAATAATATTCATGCATTTTGGCTTTATTTTATCTATAAAACAGAGATACTGCTTCTAAGTTTTTCCATCTCTCACCATGCTGAAAATGTAGGTAGGTGCTTAATAAATATAAGGATGATTCATAGGCACAGTATCAGAGCTCTACATGTGGAACAAAATAACCAGTTTGTGTGTGCCAAAGCTAATTTTTCAAAATAACCTCCATTGTTCTGATATGCTAGGGAAACAAAGTGGAACATAGTTGTATCTTTTCTATCTTTATAACACTTTATTTAATGACCATTTACTTAACAAATGTTCACTGTTTTATTTGTACACATTGCTGTCTGTGATATTTTCTGGTGTTTTTCCAATTCTGATGGGGAGAACATAAACAATTTGTTCCTGTCCCTCAGAACATTTTCTCTGAGTTTCATCTGTTCTTTTCCTTCCAGTTTTCTAGTGGCTTTATTGAGATATTGTTCATATAATTTACATATTTAAAGTGTACAATTCAGTGGTTTGTAGCATATTCACAGAATTGTGCAGCCATCACCACAATCTAATTTTAAAGAATGTTTTTGTCACCAAAGAAGAAATCCTGCATTCATTAATAGGCATGGGTAGTTCTAGTGGCTTTTAGCTAGGTTTATAATGAGAAATAGAAACAAGAAGCTCATTTGGAAAGTTTTCTGTTTCTCCAGAATGGAAGTACCTGAAAAATTGGGCATAGGAGAGCATGGTTGCTGAAAAGATTAGCATTTTTAAAAAAGCCAAGATCCAGGCATGGTGGTGCATGCCTATAATCCCAGCACTCAGGAGGCTGAGGCAGGAAGATCACTGTGAGTTTGAGGCTGGCCTAGGCTACATAGTGAGTTCAAGGCTACCTAGTGAGCCCCTGTCTCAGAATACCAAAAATAAACAGAACTACAGGTACTTTGCACCTGGAGTATAGGTAGGTTGTGTTGGGGGCATCTCAGGAATCGGCAAGATCCCACGTTTCTCAGGATCAAGGATTCAAAGCTGAAAAACTTTGATTTGAAAATAGAGCCCTACAGCAACTTGCATGAAAAGAGCTGCCTAATGAATTTTTGGTTTGCCAGGATTCAGTTCACAGTGCTCAGCCATTCAGGCACTTGGAGGCTTCTACAGCAGTGGTTCTAGGGGGCCCACCTACTGCTGGAGCTGCCCATGGACCTTGGCATCACTTCCATGGTGCTGGTTTTACAGGCATTCAGAATGCAAGAGTTGTGGGGGCAGGGAGGCTTCCACAACTTTTTTTTTTTTCTTTTTTCTGTGGGTACCGGGGTTGACCTCAGGATCTCGCACGCCAGCAGGCGCCTGTGCCGCTGAGCGATATCATTGACCCTTTTTTCCTATGTGGGTTCCGGGAATCGAACTCGGGCCCTCGCACTTGCCAGGCAGGCGCTTACACCACTGAAACTCTTTTTGTAAGAAGATTTTATAAGAAGGCCTGGGAGTCCAGACAATGTGCTTCTGAAGGGCTGGGTATGAAGCTATATGAGAGTGAAGCTGAAAGTCCAGAGGAGACCCCAGGAAGTTGGAGGTGCCAGGAACATGGAACATGTGCTGAGAAAAGCTACGGGCATTGAGTGAAGCCAGTCCAAGAAAGCGGCATGAGAACTGTGACTGGCAATGCCATAGGCATTGAACTTCACAAGCCCTTTCACATCTTGCCACAACTTGCCCCAGGTAGATGCTGGACACAGAACTTACAAGATTGCCCTGCTGGATTTCTATCTTGCTTTGGTCCAATTCCTTTGTATCCCCCTATTTCTCCCTTTTGGAATGGGAATGTTTACCCTGTGCTATTATATGCTGAAAGTGTTTAATTTTCTTTCTGATTTTTACAGGGGCTCGCAGTAAGAGTTTGGCTTGAGTCTCAGAAGAGATTTTGGACTTTTTAGCAATGCTGGAACTGTTAAAATTTCAGCAACTCTTAGAGATGGACTAAATGCATTTTGCATAGAGATGCACATGAGTCTTTGGGAGCCAGGAATGGGATGTTAGGGCTTAGATCAAGCATGACTCCCAGAACTCTTAAGTGATGTGCTCAGAGGAAAGCTTTTGGGAGGTGATTGGGTCATGGGGACACTATGGCTGACATGCTGTTGGGAAGTGGGACCTAGTCTAAAGAGATGGTCTCTTTAGAGCTCCTCTCTCCTCTCTCTGCTTCCTGGACATCACGACATAGCAGCTTTCCTCTGCCTGGTCCACACACTATGTCATTACTACCTTGGTGGCTGCTGAATGTGGACTGAAACTTCTGAAACTATGAGCTTAAATAAATCTTCCTGCTTTAAGTTGTGGATGTCAGGTATTGTGTACCAGGGATGAGAAAGTAACTAAGACAATGTATGATCCTTTTAGTAATCTTCTGTCATATGTTGCTGGATTGGTTTGCTAGGTATTTTTTTGAGATTTGTGTACCTTCATAAATGATAGCGCTCTGTAGGTTTCTTTTACTGTGATGTCTTTGTTTTTAAATAATTAGGTAGGGCCAGTGAGATGGCTCAGCAGCGTAAGCGCCTGCCTGGCAAGCGCGAGGTCCTGAGTTCGACTCCCGGTACCCACATAAAGGAGAAAAAGGGCCGGTGATATCACTCAGTGGCACAAGTGCCTGCTGGCAAGTGCGAGGTCCTGAGTTCGACTCCCAGTACCCACATTAAAATAATAATCATAATCATAATTAGGTAATACTAGCTTCATATAATGAATTGTAAAACATTTCTTTTTTTTTTTATTTTCTGGATGAGTTTATGAAGGATTGGTGTTAATTCTGTATATGTTTGGTTGAATTTACCAGTGAGGCCATCTTTGCCTGGGCTTTTCTTTGTAAAAAGTTTTAAAATTACTAATTTATTAATTTATAAAAATTATTTTATTATTGTAAGTCTATTTTATTTATATTTTTAGTTAATTTTTCGTTTCTATATTTCAATATATTACTTACATCTATTTAGCTTTTCTAGTTCTTGGGTCTGTTTTGGGACTTTGTGTCTTACGAATTTATTTCGTCTAAGTTATCTAATTTTTTGGCATAAATTGCTCATCTTATTCTCCTATATTCTTTAATTTTTTGTAAGCTTGTAAGATTTTTTGTAAGATATCTCCTATTATATTCTGATTTTAGAAATTTGAGTTCTCTGTCTTTATCCAAGTCTAGTTAATGTTATATCAATTTTCTTAATATTTTGAAAAGACTAACTTGTGGATTTGATTTTTTTCTCTATTTCGTGTATTTCCACTATAATTATTTTTGGTTTCTTCCTTCTCCTTGATATAAGTGTAATTTTCCTTTCCCTTTTACATGTTCTTAAAGTGAAATGTCAAGATGCAGATTTGAGATTACAAATATATATGTATATATTTACAGCTATAAATTTCCTCTTAACTACTGTTTTAACTACATACCACAAATTTTTATTTTTTTATTCATCATGAAATATTTTCTAATTGCTCTTGTGATTTCTTCTCTGACTCATTTATTGTTCACCAGTGTTTTATTTAATTTCCAGAATTCCTCAAACTTGCTTCTATTTTTTTAAAATTTCTAACCGCTCTATAGTGGTCAAAGAACATAACATACTTCACATGATTTCAGTCTTTGAAATTTATTCATTTGTTTTTGGCCTAATACATAGTTTATCCTGGAAAATCTTCTATGTACACTTGAGAAATTGTATATTCTACTGTTTTTGTTTGGAGTGTTTTATAGATGTCAATTATATCTTGTTGATTTGTAGTGTTGTTCAAATGTCTTATTTTCTTGTTGATCTTCCACCAGTTGTCCTCTCCATTATTGAAAGTGGAGTATTGAAGTCTCCAAGTATACCGTGAGATATTATTGTTTGTCTTCTAACTGCAAACCTGTCAGTTCTTGCTTCATGTATATTGGGACTTCATAGTTAGGTGCATGTATATGTTTATAATTGTTATGTCTTTTGATGTATTGACCTATGTATAAAATCTCTCTCTTTACCTTTAATAACATTTGTGTGCATTTGTGTGCATGTGTGTGCACATGTGTGTGTGTGTGTGTGTTGCTGGGGGTTGACTCTGAGTCATCATGAATTCTAAGCATGTGCTCTTATACTGAGCTACATCCTCATTCTTCTAGTAGCATTTTTTGTTTTGTCAAATGTATTATATTTCTATATATTCTAGGCCCAATAATAATTATATGCATGTTGTTTTGTATAAATGCTTTTTAAAATCAGTTAAGACAATAAAGGAGAACTTCAGGCATAGTTTTTCATAATTGCCTGTATACTTGCTTTTACTAGAACTCTGATTTTGAGTATATTCGAATTACTCTCTTGCCACTTGCTGTCAGCCTGAAGAACAACTTTAGCATTTCTTATAAAGCTTGTTTCCCATGAACAAATTCTCTCCATTTTTGTGTAACTAGAATGTCTTTTAATTTTTGAGAGGTTAATTTCCAGATATGAGAATCCATGTTGACAGGTTTTTTTCTTTTAGCACTTTAAATAGGCCATCCCACTGATTTCTGACCTTCATTGTTTCTGATGAAAAGTAAGCTGAACCTTTTCCCATGTAACAGCTGAGATATCAGCTGTTAATCTTGTTGGGGTACATAATGGGTCATTTTTCTCTTGCAGTTTTCAAAGTTTCAGCTTCTGCGTTTTGACTGTGATATATCTGGTATGATTTTTTTTGTGTGTTCATACTACTTGCAGATGGTTGAACTTATTTCACATGTATATTAATGTTTTACAACAAATTTATAACTTTTTAACCATTATTTCTTCAAGTATATTTTCTGCTTCATCTTTCTCTCCTGTCTTCCTACATTCTTATTACATATCCATTGCTGAGATGAATGGTATCCCACATTTCTTTGGTATGCCATCTTTCTTTGTTTTTTTCACTGTTTTTCAGATTGCTAACTTTCCATTGATTTTTCTTAAGGTTTGTTGATTCATCTTTCTGCCACCGCAAACCTACCATTGATTCCATCTAGCAATTTTTCATTTTGGTCATTGTACTTTTCAGCAGTAGAATTTCCAACTGGTTCTTTAAAAAAATACTTTCTACCTGTTGTTGATATTCTTTATCTTATAAAACATTGTCATTGTACCCTTTCTAATTCTTTAAAACATGATTTCCTTTAGTTCTTTGAAAGTATCATATCCACTTTGAAGTCTTTGTTTGCTAAGCCCAACTTCTGGGGACCCTAAGTTTTATTACCTTTTTTCCCTCCAGTTGCTCAGTAGTCAAGCTTCTTACACCTCAATTCTGCAAGTCCTGCCTCAGTTGTTTTTCAAATATCTTTTTTTTTTTTTTGTGGGTACCGGGGGGTCGACCTCAGGACCTCGCACACCAACAGGCACCTGTGCCGCTGAGCGATATCACCGGCCCCTTTTTTGTATGTGGGATCCGGGAGTCGAACTCGGGCCCTCGCGCTTGCAAGGCAGGCGCTTACGCCGCTGAGCCATCTCACTGGCCCTCAAATATCTTAATTTACTTTTTAGAATTTAAACTAAACTTTCAGAGTATGTCAGAGTAGATTTTCCTTTTTCTCTTTTTTTGTTTTTTTTTTTGCTTTTTTTCTACAATTGCTGTTGAAAATAAAGGAATATGACAGAGAGTATAGGCCATTGATGAGGGGTAAACAGGTTCAGATCTTAGAAGAGTATTTGCACTTGATGTCCACAAAGATAAAAGGTCCCAATTCATGGATACTACAAGTCCCTTGGACTTTGGACTGAGGGTGGAGATCTCCTCTTCCTCACTCTCAGTAAGAGAAGCAGAGAAGTGTGACATGGGAAGTCAGACAAGGGCTGGGTAGAAGCTGAAGCTGAGAACACCTCTAGAGGCAGCTGATGTCACTGGCGATGATTTCCTTATGAGAAAGACCAGATTTCCAGCTGGTAAGTGAGCACCATTGTTCTCTCTGAGACCTTTCCCTTTCTCAGAGTCTGTGTTCCAGTACTGAGGGAAAACCTATGTCTCTTTTTGTTTTAAATTTTTGGTGCTCTACTTACAGGAAGCTTTGCATCATAGACCTACACATTTAGTAAAATGGAGACCAAATCTCATAAAGCTTCAACAAAAAAAGACAAAAATATATACTTTTATGTTAAGTAAATGAAGAATTATGTTTATTTTGCTTTTAGAGTTAATGGTATACACACACACGCATACACACACACACACTGCACTATTGGGTAAGATGTTTAGGCAAGATAAATATAGTTTCATGTTTTTAAGGTTTAAGAAGAAAAAGTTCATCTTCTGTTTGTTACCTACTTGTATGTGTTTTGTTGAACTCAATTTAAGTTTGTTTTATCACTGCTGAAAAGAGATTACAGTAATTATCAAAACATTTGCATCATCTCTTAGGTTATAGCATCTAATATAACAGAGATGTAAATTTGCAGTATTCTGAGGTAAAAGACTTTAAACTTCACCACCTTATGCCTCCTCAGTTTTCTTAATAGCCTACAGAATCTAAGAGATTGCTGATAAAAGGTCAGTTTCTTTAATGTTTCCATCAAAGTCAGGGCAATTAGAAATAAGCTGTTAAGATTTAAAGCTAAAATGTCCCCTAAAAGTCTCATGTACTCAGGGATGGGGCTTTTGAAAAGTGATTGGATTATGGGGGAATGTACTCATCAATGGGTTAATTCATTGATGAACTCAAAGCTGAATGTGACGTTAGGCAGTGGGATCTGTCAGAAGAGGTGGGTCACTGGGGACCTGCCTTTGGAGGGTACATATCTCTCTGTGGCTCTTTCCTTTTATTTCTGCTTCCTGCTGCCATGGTTTAAGCAGCTTTCCTCCACCATGCCTTTCTACCATGCCATTTTTGCTTTCAAACCAGGCGACCATGCATGGACAAAACGCTCTGAAAAAATAAGCCAAAATAAACCTCTTCTCCTTAGATTGCAGGTGTCGGGTATTTTGTCCCAGCAATAGGACAGTGACTAACACACAAGCCTCACTCAAAGGCAGCTAATTGACTTCATGTGTCCATGTCTGTACTTCAGGATAACAGCACTATACAAGCAGGCCTATGGCTTATATCTAATGGGAATAATAGAATCAGGAAGATGTCTCATGGTTGTTTCTGACTTTATTTTCAAAGGAAAATCTTTTTTACCTGCAGTTATATGTAAGATTACGATGGCATTTGCTTTCATGTAGATCTTCGTATTTTTCTGTTACTGGATTATTGTACTATTTTTCACTAATTCAGGCATCAGCAACTTTCCTATAGATTTCAGTAAATACTTGTTACATGAATGAATGAGTGAGTGGTTTCCCTCAAGACTTGCCTGTAACTAAGCAATCACTGAAATTGCATTCCAGTGCAGTCAGTCCTAACATGTTTCCTGTGCTCTGCCAAATGATTGATAAACTGCATACTTGTACACTGGCAATGTGGACTACTCGGAGGAAGTTCTTCAGTTGCTTTTACATTATTCCACTTCTCTCTGCCCTTGAAAGCTTTTGAAATGTGATTTAAAATATTTTCCTTTGAAAGCACAACATAGCTTTAATAAGTCGATGTAATGATTTATATAATTGCTTATTCAGAAAAAAAGCAGAAAGTGGGTCTTTGCAGAATGGAGGTAAAGGCAGATCTGACGAAGATGGTCACAGCAGGGAGCAAGTCAAGACACTTCCGTAGCTGCCCAGAATTGCACAGTTCAGTCAGGTTAGCCCATGATGAGACAGATCTCTCTGACCATTTTCAGGACTTCTGTTTTAAAAAGGACAGTTAGTCCTGGGTGCCGTAGGCATTAATACACGGACTTTAATACATCTATTGAAGGAAAGCCATATCCAATGCCTTTTAAAAAGCCATTAATTTAATTGATGGCTTACACTACATAGACTGGTGTGTGTGGGTGTGTGTGTGTGTGTGTGTGTGTGAGAGAGAGAGAGAGAGAGATGGGGGGAGGGAGAGGAGAGAATGGAATGTCCATATAAACCCGGAACTTTTAATGGCCTCTTATAAAAAGTTCGACATTAACTGTATTTGTAACTAGAACATTACACTTGCTCTAATAATCGTTTCTTCCAATTCGGTATCTTGATTGAACCTACAGCTATTGCTGTAACTCTTCGGTATCTGAACGTTATAGCCCTCATCGTAACAGCTTTCAAATCTTTCTGCTTACCATAAACCTCAGTTCCTGGTGAAGGTGAACCGTTCTGAGATAGTTTCTCAGCTTTGATGGAATGACTTGTGGTTTTCAACAAGCCCCCATCTAGCAGTCAGTTTGCCTCCAGAGGTTTTGAAATATCTTTGCTGGGGCAAGTGACTAACTCATACACGAAGCAACAGAACAGTATTTTCTTTTGTGGCAACGAATGGCAGATTTATAGACGCTAATTCTAATGAAAAAGAATGGGTAGGAATAATCTATTTGAGAAGTTTCCACTGATCATTAAAACCAGACAGGGCAGACTGTTGTTACCCTCTGGCTGCTTCTCTGTGCTGCCCATTCACTTCATGTGCTGTGTTCATTGTTTAAAAGTTTTCTGGGGTGAAACAGTCATCTCTGGTTCTACAACACGAAGGAAAAGTTTCTCTTTCTTTGGAAAACAAAATCTTTTGACCACAATCTCATAGGATCATAGACCTGACATCTGACATGGCAGATCATTAAGAAATGCTAGAACAAGTCACCTATTGGGATGAGGGGAGAAGTATTTGCTTCTAATTTTCTTTATTTTATTATTAGAAAAACAAAAATAAAATCTTAGCAATATTTCATAGAATGCACTTTATTGTAATTGTTATTATGTAGAAAAGTATACAATATGAATGTTTTATGAACTCAGTGAATTATCATAGAATAACCATAAAACTATCACATTGAGTAAAAGTACGAAACATCAAGTCTCAGGGGTTTCTCTTGTACCTAATCTCAGTTACTAGTCCTATCTCATCTGATAACCAGTGTGCTGATTTCTAAGGTTTATAATTTAGTTTTGCTTACTTGGACATGTAAGTATTATTTCCTTTTTCTCAGTGTTTTATGAAATTTGCACGTGTTGATAAATGCAGCTGTATTTTCAGGTTGTTTCCCTTGTATAGATAAGATGCTACTTATTAATGTTGCCGTTCATGGACATTTGAGTTGTTTTCTGGTTTGGATCCTTGCAACAACAGGACTGTGAATATTCATGGGCATGTCTGTGCGCGTGCACGGGCATACACATCTACAACTGGAATTCCTGGGTTAGAGTGTGTGTGTTTTCAGCTTAGATAACCCTCACTGTTTTCCAAAGTAATTTCACCAATTTACACACCCACTAGCTATACAAGGGATTTCATGTCACTCCACAAGCTTGGTTACTGTCAGTCACTTAAATTTCTGCCATTCTGGTGGGTGTAAAGCAATATTTCACTGTGGTTATAACTTGCATTTTTCTATTGACTAATTTTAATTAGTTGAACACCTTTTTAGATACTTGTTTCCCAGTTGGTATATGTATTTGTGGAGTTCCTATTCAAGTATTTTACCTATTTCTATTGGATTTTCTGTGTTAAATTATAGTTTTTTGTAAGTTATGGATACAAGTCCATTGTTGATAATAGGTGTTGAATGTAACCTTCCATTTGTAGCTAGAATTTTCACTCATTGACCAATGTATTTAATAAACAGAGATTTTAAATTTTAATAATGTCCATTTTATCAATAATTTCCTTTATAGGTATGCTTTTTTGTTGTAAGAACTCTTTCCCTACATTAAGGTCATAATTATATCTCATATTATTTTCTGTGAACTTATTGTCTTCCTTGTCAATTTTAGGGCTATAATCACTTGAAATTGATTTGTATGCATGCTATGAGGTTGAGGTTGAAATTTTTTTTTATTCTATATAAATTTCTAGTTAACTCGATGACACTCATAGGAAAGACTATCTTTTCACCACGGCTGTGCATTACCACCGGGTCCTATCAAGTGTTGAAATATGTGTGGCTTTGTTTCTGGGTGCTCCATGCAATCCTTTGGTCTGTTTATTTATCAGGCAAATAGCTTATTTCTTTCATTACTGTGTCTTTACAATAAAGTGCAGCACAAGTCCATTCAAGGTATCATTCTTGTTCAACAGTGACTTGGCTTTTTTTGCTTTTGCCTTTCCATATAATTTAAAAATAACAGTGAAATTCCATTCTAAATTTATTAAGATTTGTTGTACTTCATCAAAAGTATGGATCCATTTGGGGAAATATCACATATTTATAATATTGAATCTTGTACTTAATGAACATATATCCCCCCTTTTATTTGATTTTTTTCTCAGTAATGTTTCATAGTTTTCTATGTGCAAATGTTACAATACTTGTTACAAGGTATTTGAATTTTTTCAATGCTTTTAAAAATAAGTATGTATCATTTTAAAATTTGAATATTTTAATTCTTGCCAACAGGTAAAACTTTTTATTATACCATTCTAGTGTATATGAAGTGTCTTTGACTTACATTTTTCTAATGATGAACTATGTTGAACATTTTTTAATGTATTTATTAGCCATTTATATGTCTTTGGGGAATTTTCTCTATAAATCTTTTACCCACTTTTAATGAGATTATTTGTCTTTTTATTATTGAGCTATAAGACTTATTTATATATTGTAGGTACAAGTTCCTTATCAAATATATAATTACAGATATTTTGGTTGTCTTCTTACTTTCTTGGTGGTGTATTTGAAATACAAAAGTTTATGATTTTGAACAATTCCAACTTATATTCTCTTCTATCACCTGTGCCTTTAGTGTCATATATAAGAAATCGGTGCCAAGCTGGGCATGGTGGTGCATGCCTGTGATCCCAGCACTTGGGAGGCTGAGGCAGGAGCACTGTGGCAAGTTTGAGGTCAGCCTGTGCTACATAGGGAGTTTGAGGCCAACCTGAACTACACAGTGAGACCCTGTCTCCAAAAAAAAAAAAAAAAAAGTTAAGAAATCAGTGCCTTACCCAAAGATTATATCTACCATCCATCCAGTGAGTTAATATTTTTGTATGATAGGAGGAAAGGATCCAAATTCATTCTTTGAAACATGGATCTCCACTTGTTCTATCAACATCTGTTGGAAGGATTATTCTTTCCCCTCATTGAGCCTTCTTGGCATTGATGAAAATTAACAGAGGGTTTATTTCTGTATTATCAATTCTACTCCCTTAATACATATGCCTGTTCCGTAGCAGTACCACAATGTCTTGATTTCTGTAGCTTTACTATAACTTTCTACTGGGAAGTGTGAGGCTTTCACCTTTGTTCTTCATTTTCGAGATTGTTGGGCTGCTTTTGCATTTCCATATGAGTTTTAGGAGAAGTTTGTCAGTTGCTAAAAAAAGACTGAACTGAGTTTTTGGTGGACATTGCTTTACGTCTGTCAGTTTGGGATGTATTATCATCTTAGTCTGTCTTTTTTTTTTGTGGGTACCAGGGGTCGAACTCAGGACCTTGCGCGCCAGCAGGCGCCCATGCCACTGAGCGATGTCACCATCCCTTTCTTCGTATGTGGGTTTCAGGAGTCGAACTCGGGCCCTCGCGCTTGCCAGGCAGGTGCTTACACCGCTGAGCCATCTCACCGGCGCCCAGTCTGTCTTTTTAAGTCTTAGCCCTTAAGTCTTCTGACCCATGGCCATGAGATAGCTTTTCATTTACTTAGGTTTTCTTTAATTGCCTTCTATAATATTTTGCAGTTTTTGATGTACAAGTCTTATATTTCTGTTGTGAAATTTGAATATGCAGTTTATTATTTTTGATGCTATTGTAAATAGAATTTTCTTAATTTAATTTCAGATTGTTTATTGCTGGTATAAGGGAATACAATTGACTTTTTCACATTGACCTGTGATGTTTGACCCTCCTGAACTTGTTTATTGATTCTAGTACTTTTGGGTGAATTCCTTAGGATTTTCTATCTGCAGAATCATGTATTCTGCAGAATATACTTTTACTTTCAAATCTGGATGTCTTTTATTTCTTTTACTTGATAATTTTTCTGGTTATAAACTCTAGTACAATGTTGAATAGAAGTGATGAGAACAAATATTTTGTTCTACTCTTGATCTTGCAGCGAGAGAGCATTCAGTTTTTCATTACTTAGTAGCTGTAGTTTTATCGCAGAAAAACTTGAGGAAGTTTCCCTTCTAGTTCTAGTTTGTTGTGTGCTTTTATCATGAAAAAGTGTTGGATTTTATCAAATGCTTTTTAAACTTTTTATCTAATATGATGCTTATGTGTCATTTGTCCTTTATTAATATGTTCTTTGCAGTAATTGTTTTGTATATGTTGAACCCATTTTCCATTTCAGGATAAATCTTACTGGGGCATAGTGAAATTTATCCTTTTTGTATGTCGCTGAATTATTTTTCCTACTATTTTATTGAGAATTTTTGCATACTTAACCATAACAAATATTAGTCTATAGTTTTCTTTACTTGTGATGTCTTTTCTATCCAGGGAATACCAGTCTCACAGAAGGAGCTGGGAATTGTCTTTCTAGGAATTTTCCATTTCACTTGGCTTTTCATTTGTTGGTATATGATTATACTGTTCCTTTATAATTATTTTTATTTCCATAAGGGTAATCATGATGGTGCTTTTTTCATTTTTTTATTTTACTTTTATTTTTATTTTATTTATTTATTTATTTTTTTGAGACAGGGTATCACTATGTAGTTCAGGCTGGCCTTGAAATCACTATGTAGCCCAAGCTAGCCTCAAACTCAAAACAGTCCCCCTGCCCTCAGCCTCCCAAGTGCTGGGATTGCAGGTGTGCACCGCCACAACCTGCTTCTTTTTTCATTTCTGATTTTATTTCATGCTTCTTTCCTTTTTTCTTGGTCAGTATAGCTAAAGCTTTGTCAACTTTGTTGATGTTTTCAAAGAATCAACTTTTGTTTTGATTTATGTTTCATCAAAATGGAAATTTTGCAGCTATCATTTCTTCAAAATTTTGTGGTGGTGTTCTTTCCTTCTGTTTATTCCCCATTTGAACTCTATTGAAATGCATGTGAGAACATTTGATATGTACCTCCCTAAGGCTGTGTTTAATTTTTTAAAATCTAATTTCTCTGTGCTTTATTTTGGATAAATTCTTCAAATTCATCCATTTTTTCCCCTTCTGCATTACTTAATTTTCTGTTAAGCCCATCCAGTGAATTTCTTACTTTAAGATAACTGTATTTTTCACTCCTAAAATTTCTCTTTCTCTCTGTCTCTCTGTCTCTCTCTGTCTCTCTGTCTCTCTCAGCAAATGAACACATGGGACAAATAGAAAGAAAATAGCAAGATGATAGATTCAATATAGACGTATACATACATGCAGGCATAGATACATACAAAATAGGTACACACACATAGATCATTCTTCCTTTCTTCTCTTCATTATGTTCATGTTTTTCTTTAAGTGCCTGAATATAGTTATAATATTTGCCTCACTTGTCTGTAAATTATAAATTCTTCATCGTTTTCTATTGACTGATTTTTCTTCTGAGTATAGATCATGTTTTTCTTGGCATGACAAATCTCTTATTGGATGCTGGACAATGTAAATGTTGTCATTGAGGGTCTTGATTATTTTTATCTTCCTTTGAACAGCATTGATCTTTGTTTTGAAAAAGGAAAACATGTTTAAAAGAACATGTTATTTTTTATATGATAGACCTATTAATTTTCCTTCTGCTGGATTAAGAAATATTCTTATTTCTGAAGAAGGAAAATATTGTAAATTTTCTTTGTCTATTTATGGACATTATTCTATAAGTATACATTTATAAATATACTTATAGGTTACACTATAAGTATATTATAAGTATACTTATAGGTTCATAAGTATAGGTTTATATTCTGCTATTGGTTTTTGATTCTCTATAATAGAATTTCTGTTCACCCACTGGAAACTCTTTGCTATACACTCACATAGACTTATAACTCATATATCCATCTATACTAAGAAATTAACAGGAGGTGAGTTTATTATGATAGAAAAACCACTTTCGATTTAAACTAGAAAAACTAGGTCTTGTGGAGTATGGTAGTTGAAAGTGCTGACTTTGAAGTCAGTAGGACTTAAATTTGCCTCCTGGCTGTCTCTATGAAACTGTGTTTCTTCAGTGTCTGTGAGGATAAGCAAAGAGTGAATTGAGAAAATCCAGCAGGACGGTACACGACATGTTGCAAATGCACAATAAAGGGTAGCTATTATTTTAACATGACAACAACTGAACTGTCAATATAGCAGTACTAAAATAACAATACACATAATACAGAACTTTCAAAACGTTGTTCCTCGTCAATCACTCAGGTACCAAGAAGGAATGAAAGTAAAACTATTGTTTTGTTTTGTTTTGCCAAAACTACTGCATGTCTGAATTTGAAATCACATATATTATAAACCGTTCTGTCTTAATCCTAATTAGGAAAATTAAAGTTCAGGAAGTTTTTGAAACTTCCACCAGAGAGACAGCTACTTCAGGGCTAGGTCCAGGACCAGGGCTCTTCTCACATTTAATATTATACCATTTCCATTTCTGGTACCCTTCACAGTTCAGAGAGCCCCTCTTCATCTCCGTGACCTTGCTTTATTCCACACTGCGTCATCCACGTGTGGTGGGAGTAGTTCCCCTACTTTTCTTTGGGGGAGAGCCTTGGAAGATGTTCACATATTTGTCTCAGAATCCCCGTGGTTGTGTGGCAACCTTAAGTTTAAAAAAATTATAGGAAGAAAACAACACAGTTTCTCCCTGTCTTGTCTCACGGCAGGCCATGCACTGATAGTTACAAGAGGAACGGGTTTTGTTGGAGGAGTCTCATGCTGCCTGTCACTTTAACACTAAAGGGCTCAGTAGTGGTTTCATTCTTTCCAGGCGCCTGGAGTTGTTGGTAGTCTACTTGTTTTTAAGCCTCACTTTGGGAAGGAATAGCAGTGTTAGGGTAACTGTTCTGCATGCTTTTGGAGTGAGTCGGTCCTTCACAGGATGAAGAGCAAATCCATTTTTGCCTCCAGAGTTTTTCCTTCCTATTACTTTTCTTTCTTGTAAAGTTATCTTAAAGTAGATAAATGTGGAGACTGCAAAAGAGCAACCCTGTGATTGAACCAAAAAATTCAAAACAACTCATTAGATATTAAAAATTCAAACTTGGGGCTGGGATGGGCTGGGAGACATAGGTTCTTTTTGCACAACTGTTATGTACGAACAATGTAACTGTACGTAAAAATGGAAATAGAAAAGATCACATACCAATATTAGACTGCAGCATTTACATTTTTTAAAGTCTTTAAAATGGGCCAGTGAGAGAGATGGCTCAGCGGCATAAGCGCCTGCCTGGCAAGCACGAGGTCCTGTGTTCGACTCCTGGAACCCACATACGAAAAAAGGGCCGGTGATATCGTTCAGCGGCACGGGCGTCTGCTGGCGCATGAGGTCCTGAGGTCGACCCCCGGTATCTACCAAAAAAAAAAAAAAAAAAAAAGTGCTGATGACCCAAGAACTTTTCCTGAATAGGCTAAGAAAGGAAAGTCCAATTTTGTTTTTACTGCTATACATGGCTCTCTGGCCAGTAGTTGATGGGAAGACATTTCTATGGGAGTGTACCCAGGTCTTTCCTGCCTTTTTGAGCCCACTGGATGAAGGCTTGTTTGGGGTCTGCCTGTTGATCACATAGGTTCCCAGGTCACCAGGTTAACCACTAGATAAGCTGGTTAAAGCACTACTCCCAACGGAAAGGTCCTGGTCTTCACACACGTAAAGTCTATGAGCGTGATCTTCAGTGAACTCCATGAAAAAGTCCAACATCTCTGCCTGTCTCTCATCAGGGTCTCATGTAGAGAGACATTAAATCACTCATAGTTTCCATTTAATGCAGATTCATGAGGTAGATATTCAGCTTTTCGACATTTAGAATCTGGCTGAGCAATGCAGCTGCAAACTGACCCGGCCAGGGCACAGCCCATGTGCTTACATGCCATCAGCTGCATCTCCCACTTCCCACGCTTTTAAGGGTGTATGTGTTTGTTTGCTAGGACTGCCATGAAGTCCCACTGGCTGAGTGAGCAACAGCAAGGTGTCACGGTTCTGGAGACTAGAAGTCCACACGAAGGTGTCAGCAGGGTCACGAGGGAGAAGATGTTCCACAACTCTGGATTCACTTTGCGGGGTTTTCTGGCAGTCTTTGGCATCCCTTGGCTTGCAGACACATTACCCAGACCTCTGCCTTCATGCTCCCATGGCCTCCTCCTTGTGTCTTAGTCTCTTTCCCATCACTGAGACACAATACCTGACACACACGACTTGAAGGAGAGAGGTTTATTTTGACTCATGTTTTCAGTCCATGGTCAGCTGGCTCTAAGCTGGAGCCAGGAACAGGATGGCAGAGAGACATGATGGAGGAAAAGGCACTCCACCCAAGGCAACCAGAAAGCAGAGAGGAAAAGGGAGGAGCCTGGGACAACACGCCCTTCCAGGCCACGCCCCCAGTGACCCACCTCCAACCAGGCCCTGCCTCCAACAACATACTCAGCTATGAACTCATCAGTAGATTCATCCACTGATGAGAATAGCACTCCCATGATGCAATCACCTTCCACACACATAAGGCTTTTGGGGGACATTTTTTTTTAATCTAAACCATAACAGCTTGTGTGTGTGTGTGTGACCAAATTCCCTCCCCGCCCCTTTTTTGTGGTATCAGGGATTGCATCAGTGCTCTTATACTAAGCTACATCCCAGGCCTTCTTATATTTTTTATTTTGGAACCAGGGTCTCACTAGTCACCAAGTTGTGCAGGATGGGTTCAGAATTGCAATCCTCCTGCCTCAGCCTCCCAGAGTCCTGGGATTATAGCTTTGGACCACCACACCTGACAAATTTTCTCTTTTTATAAGGACGCCAATACGAGGGATTAGGGGCCCATCCTAGTCCAGTATGACCTCATCTTAACTAATTACATGTACAGTGACTCTTCCAAATAAGGTCACATTCTAAGGTTCTGGGAATTAGGACTTCAGCATATGAATGGGGTGGGGGGCAAATTCAACCCATAACACTTGCTAGGATAGGTCTAGAGAATGTTAATCCAGGAAAACTCCAGTCTCATTACTAAACTGTGACCCTTCTAGGGTCTCCACTGATGAGCTGTGTGATCCCAAGGACTCTCTCTGGAACTCTTTTCCTCCAAGGCTGTCTCCTTCCCGGATCTCTGCCCTGCAAATTCTAGCTCCCTCAGCCTCCCTGAATTCTGAGCTCCATTTCCTGAGCTCAGCAAGACTGCCAGACTCCTTCCCTCTGCCCACGCAGCCCAGAAATCACCTTCAGGCAGGAAGCCAAGGTGCTCTTAGGAGTCAACTTCTTTATTTCCCTTTCCTCAGAGGTCACAATCCTGTGCTACTAATAGTTAAATGAACATCAAGATTGTATATCTTGTTTTCTTTTTTTCCATAGTTGTTCAACCCTTCCCACACCATTTTCTCAAGGGCAGAAGTTCAGAATAAAGTTTAAAAATTCTCTTTGATTTTGAAACCTGTATTGATGTGAAAGTCACAGTTTTGATTGTTTTTTAGGTCGCTGAATGCAGGGGTGTGCTAACTGCACATCACAGCTCAGCTTAAGACTGGAGAGCAGAACCATCCTCCCAGAGTTCCGCGTCTGCCTAACCACTTCAAGCACAGGCCTCTCTAGCCAGAGCCTGTGTGGGTATTGAGCAAGCAGGCACACTTTGGCTCATTCTGTCCTCAGGCCACAGCAGGAAGGTAAGTCATGGAAGACAAGAGGGAGGCCTCCCTAAACTTCAGGCAACCCCGGAAAAGCATGAGTCCGCCTTGCCATACGCAGCTCACGCAGCTCGCTGGTTGTATTGTTATGCCCCATAGACTGCAAAGAAGGGTCTTCAAGTCTCTGCCAAACATTTGAGCTCAGAAACAACAAACTATCTCACCCCAGTTATTGGAATTTACATTCTCCACAAGGAGGGGCAATTTCTAAGTGCATATCCCTTAGGTGTCTTCCTAAGCGCTTTGGTTAGTCCTATGGGGTCTCAATTCTGGCTTTCTCGTTGACTAGCTACTCCAAATTTGGCAATTTCCCTCTGAGTTTCCCGATTCCAGAAATGGAGATAATGTTTATCGCACAGGTATATTGTGAGGATTAAGCAAGAACATGTGGAGCCACCAAAGTCTTCTATACAGCTGCTTCATGGGAAGCAGCCCGGGCTGGGTGTTGGAAGGAGACTGCCAGAAAGACCTGCACCCCAACAGCTCCTCCCCAGTGCCCTGTCCTGTGCTTTTCACCAATGGTTGTGCATTTTTCTAGGCCTTTCTCTTCAGCATTTTGGAAAATTATATGTGTCCTTATTAAATGGAAAGCATCAGGTCAGTGCTTGTAATTTACCCTTTTGAAGGGATTGGTCTACAAGCATGTTCATTTTCTAGCTGAAGTTTAATAGTGGTGTATTTGAATGAAGGCTAAGGGGTAGGCAAGGGAGCTTTGATTCCCAAAGGCAGGTCTAGGGCATCTGCTGTGTAGGCCTTTGAGCTGCAAGAGGACTTTAAGTGCTCCAAAAACAAGCTCCGTCTACATCTCAGTTTCACAGAGGGTCGCTGCCCCTATGTAGTTCTTCTTAGGCTCAACACTGGTTAGGCAGTAGGCAATTAGATACAAAAACAGTGAAGACTTTCTTATGTACATGAAGTAAACCACAGGCTCCTGGACACTTAGGACGGGAGGGGACGGGGGGGGCGGAATGCATAGCAGTTGCTGAGGGTTACCATGCCAGTGAATGCCTCGCATTACTTCTCAGCGAATCTCAGGGTCTGCCTAAGGCCTCTTGGCTGTCAGGCTGTGGAGACATCATTCTCTCTCCCATTTTTCCATGGAAACAATGAAAAAATTATTCCACATCCTACTTGCACTCCAAACACTATTTTTAGTGTTACCATTTGCTATAGAAACGTTCACTTCGTTCTTTCACCTCACTGTCACAGCATTTCACTGACAGATGAGGAAGAGCTGCTCAAGCAGTTTTCAGAAAAATGTGTGTGTTGAGTATCAAGCAACTGCTTTCTGAACTTGTTTTTGTTTATAACTAAGCCATGAATAAGGAGCTGCCCAAGGACTGATGATTATAAAATGTTTGTGATTTAAAACCTTTTCCTTTTTCATTTATAATCTATCAGATGAATGAGACGCCGCTTCCCTATCCAATGAATAAGAATGCTGCTAATTTGTCCTACCAAGAAGACAGTTGTCTGTCAAACTACCAGAGAGTTGGCAGGCTGCAGAATTGGACCCAGAGATGGGCTATCAACAAAGGAGTGGGCAAGGGGTCCTACACACCCTTCTTGACGTGCAGGTTTGAAGTGGCAACCTTGGGCCAGTCACTGTCTTCGTCCTCCAGAAAAAAGAGATGGAAGATTCTGTTCTCTAAGATCCTCAGCAGATCTAAACTCCCAGATCTGAATTCCAGTCACATAACACATCGTGCTGGGGAGGCAAGACAAGCTCCAGGAAGTGCCATCTAAATGAAAATCGTGAACTGCATTGGGTACCCGAAACACAGCCGTGTGTTCATTGGCAGAGATTATCACTCTTATTCCGTGCCCTACATTTATACTCCCACATTTGTTCTCCTTCCTTCTAAATTAGTCAGTGTAAAGACTTTTAAAAGATTAGCTGGTTTAAAGCCACATTTGCAAAAAGGAGCTATGTGGGCCAGCACATAAATCAGATACATACTTGTTTTATCTCTCTGCCCAAAAGAAAAGTAGTGGTTTAGACTTTTTCTTGATAACCATAATTAGAGTTCTCTTATTTAAACTATTATTCCATATAAACACAGAATAGGCTTTGTTATGGACATTGTTCCAAAATAATCCACAGTCCAGGAAGTGGACTGTATTACCAGAAATAATTAACGGTTAAGCATGGAAGTGCAGAGTTTTACAGAAAACAACATTATTAATGTTTAAAAATAATAAAACTCTCATTTTTAGCTCACCTAACAAAAAGAACACACTTTTAAAGGTAGGAATTAGTAATAAATCCTATAAGGCTTGAGCAGATTAAAATTGAAAATGGTTTTGAGTGACAAGAAAATATTCTCATGGACATTTTTGAAAGGTATTTAAATGGCTGTCCAAGACTCCAAAACCTCAAATTGTCAGTGTTTAGCATTTGTAGAACAACTACAACAGAAGACAGTGCCCTTAGCTAGGAGTCTGAACCCCATGAGAGCAGTTTGAAGTACCATTTCTATTTAAAATATGAAGCTGGTCTGGCCAGCATTCAGCCACAGTGTGTCTAACAGGTCTCCGCTATAAGCTGCCAGCGAGGAAGGTTGGGGAAAGACCAGGGAAATCTAAAAACATCGCTGTGGTAAATTGTCCCACACTTAGGGGCTTAAAACATCTCAATTATTTTACAGTGTTGGAGGTCAGAAGCCTGATATGGATTCTTATTAGGCTAAACTCAAGGTATCTGAAGGATTTTGTTCCTTCTGAGTCTCAAAGGGAGGAATTGTTTTCTTGCCCTTTTGCACTTATGGAGGAGTCCACTTTTCCTTGGCTCGTGGCTCTTTCCTCTACCCTCCAAACCATCAGTACTGAGCTGAGTCCCTCCCCTGCTGCCAAACCTTGGACCCCATCTGTCTCCATCTTCCTTTGAAGGTACCCTTGTGATGCAGTGGCACCCACTCGATGGTCCAGGCAGCACTCTGTTTGGAGGTCAGTTGATTAATGAACTGATTTCCAGAATTGATAACTTCAATTTTCTCTGAAGAAGGAAGCGAAACCATCTGTCCAGAAAGTACGGTAGGAACTGGGAACATGCAACGCACAAGAGCAGTTAGGCTGCTGCTGCCGGGAGTGACCAAATGGGCTGCCCAGGGCGCTGAGAGGATGTCCCCGTGTGCAGCTGGGGCTTTGGAGCCCTCTCAGCCTGTCTCAGTCGGAGCCCAAGGCCTTTTCACATGGTTGACACAGGGATCCCTGTCTGGGTCTCTCCTAAGGAAATAAATGCAGGCAAAAATCACACACCAACAAATTATATACATGGATATTTGTCAAAGAATGTTGTATCATACCCTCAAATTAGAAACAAAGCAGTAGAGAAGCTATAAAAAATTATATATCCACATAATGGAATGTAAGTTAAAACGTATTTTATGACTTCATTATTAACTGGAAAAATACTTGTGATGTATGTAGTTGAAAAAATGAGGATACAAAATGTACATTTACCTTAATCTCAGCTATCTAGAAGACATTTGAGTTTGCAGGTCAGCTCAAATGACTTTTTTATAAAAGGGGGCGAAACTGGCAGGAAAAAAAATGGCAATAGTAACGACCCCTGGAGTTGGAACTGTTGATGTTTCCTCCTTTTTCATTTTATGTACGATTCATTTTTCAGAGAATGATTATAGGCATCGGGGCCCAGTGGGGTCAGGGACTGTACCTATTCGTGGTTTCAAAGTCCGCACGGCTCTGTGCATTTCCTCGGCAGCACAGAAGGGCCTGGCTGTGGGAAGCAGAGCCTGACATAGGATTGGGGTTTCAACCAGAGGCATGACAGAGAACCAAGGGCTCGAGGGACCAGGGGTACCAGGAAGACAGCAGTTGGGTGACAGCCACGGGGACCAGGCTCAGAAGCGCAGAGGCTGGAGAGGGAGGACTCTTGGGATAAGAGCAGTCAGAGCAGAACTTCGGGGAATTAGTGAGAGCAAGACAGGGTGGTAAGAGCTGGGAAGGGAGTGGGTACTGGCTGCAGTTTCACACACTGGAGTAAGTTCAGGACGGTGCAAAGTCATGGTAGAGGGTCACTGACTAATGCATATTTGTCAAGCAGCTACTATATCTCAGCACCGAGCTACCTGCAAGAGATACAGTGATGCTCTCAACAGTCAGAGCCTGCGCTCCTGGAGATCAAACCCTGTGGCGGAATCCAGTCTGAGACCAAAAGGAAACCACTTCAAAGTGTAATAGCTGCTCTACAGAAGAGGGGCAAGAGGGAAATACAGGTCAGGAAATAAAGGAAGTGACATTTCAGCTAAGACCTGAAGGTTGGGAGGGAGTTACTCGGGTAAGGAGGTAAAACCCTCCAGTACTGCAGGTGGCTCAAGTGAAGACCACAAGGCAGGAAAGGGTGTCGAGTGTTCATGGAAACCAGGAGAAGGTCAGTGTGGCTGGAGTCCTGTGAGTGAGGGTGGGACTGAAAGGAGCCCCAGGAGATGGGCAGGGAACAGATGAGGGAACAGAGATCCTCACTGCAGTGAAGCCAGGGAGAAACGACCTGTCCATCTGCATGGTGGCGGAGCATGGGAGGGCTAGAGGCTGACATCTGGGTACTGCTGGACCTCAGCCTATGGGAGCCCCTCAGGGCTGGGGGCTGTGTGGCCTCTGGCAGACCAGCTGGACTGTGCCACCCAGTCTCACTTCGTGGGGATAACCCGCCCACAGTCACGAGAAGGGTGACTTTTTTTTCCTAGCTGTTCCTGGCTGGCCCTTGGGTCCAATCCTCTGAACCCAAGTGAAGACAGGCAGATCTAGTACCTTGTAAAGATGCAAGAGCAGAATCCGGGAAGCAACTCTGTCCTGAGAACACAGTGCCCCCGCCAGCCTGGAATGAGAAGCCGGTCGCCTTCGGTTTAACCCTCCCTGCCCCTTCCTGATGAGCCTCGGGGGGCTAAAGGAGGTTTCAGGAGGGTGGGGACTGGTTTCTGGCTAAATCTCATTAGGGATGCTGCTGCTGCTGCTGTAGGGAATAATTGAGAGAAAAGGAAACATAAATATTTTAAAATGTAAATATGAGCAGTTTCAATATCTTGCTTTCTGATATCCCAGAGGATGCCTCTTCCTGAGGGTGGGAAGGGCTGATTCTTCTTTCTCTGCTAAACCAAAATGCTATTTTCAGTTTGCAGGATTAGATTCCATTTTGACAAAGCCGACCTGCACAGCAAGAGTGCAGGTGGTGGGTTCGAGCCTGGGCTCTGCCCCTGGGCACAGCGCTTGCCCTTTTGTCGCTGAGCTTCCTCATCTACACCCCGAGGATGACAGCAGTATCTCAGCTGTAAAGGGGTAACACAGATTTTAGCTCAAGGGTTCTTCTAGGAAGTGAATGATTTAAACGAGTGGCTATTTGTAAATGGCTTAGAATAGTGCCTGGCTTTCAATTTTTAAAAAATGCATTCCCAGATGAGGTGCGTGCAGTACATTCAGAAGTGGCACCGTCTTCCTCTCTTGTCAGCGAGGTTCTCCTTCTCCGGAAGGGGATTTTGGGGACAGCTACGAGTGGTTTTCTTGAGCTTCCAGAAAACAGCCAACCCGATACTCTTACATTTCATGACTGTCTACGTAGGCTGCGAGATACTGTATGTGGGGTCTGTTTCCGTTGGAGGTTTTGGCAAAGCCTTGCTTGAACATTTTAGGTTTTACTCAACTGGCTTCGAGGTTTGGCCCAAGAGGCACTAAAGAGGGGGAGAGCTTCCTGGACTGTGGGTTAACAGGGCCTGGGAACCCCAGTTCTGGGCAGGAGGGTGAAACTTACAGCGGTGGGGAAGGGACCTTCTCCTTTCCACTTTTTTTGTTTGTTTGTTTGTTTTTTTGTTTTAAAGCAGGAGGGTGCTTTGCTCTACCAGCATTCAGATAATTTTCCATTTCCCTAACCTACTCAGAGTCCCCCCTCCACTTTCTATTTCGGGCATTGACACCATGTTCTCAGCTTTAGCTAATCACCAGAAACCTCTGTTTTCATCTTCTCAAAACCCCCAGGAACTTCAAAGGCCACCCACAGCATACACAAATAAAGCCAGAGGCTTCCGACATTCTGGAAACAAAACGCTTCAGTAGAAATGCAATTTATGGAGTCAATAAACATTTAGTGTTACAACGACACAAAATAAATGTGACTTTGAATGGCAAAAAGCAGACGCTCAAGGTTGGAGAGTGCAGAGTTGCTCGTAGTTGCTCGGTTTAGTTTGAGGTTCTTGAAAAAAGCGAACACATACACACCTAACATCCATTGTCTGCCAGGAGTCACCTGCCCAGTGTGAATGCCGATGTTTAATTTGGGGGCAATGAGATGGAGTCACAATTTTATTTGCACGCCTACCATAGGGCATTTAATTCCTTTAACTATCAAAAGGGTTTTTTAAGTGACCAGTTTGTGTCAAAGGGATTACATCAAAAATTTAAAAGGCAGCTTCCTTTTAAATGCCCTAGGAGATGAGATCTGTCTTCAGCCTCTTTCCGGGCCTCTGGCCCCAATTTCAAGCCCCTTCCCACGTTCCGCGCCTGCCCTGCGGCGGACAGCAGTGCAGCTTGGGCCTCTGGGTCCTCCCTGTCCGCGTCGCAGACCTTCAGACCCACCGCCCCGGGGTGCGGCGCGGGATCCGCGCGGTCCCCCACGCCACAGCGCGGGCATCGCCGCCCATTGAGACTTCGGATGACACCCGAGGGTCACCGACGCTAGCGTTCTCCGGTCGTGGTCCTCCCCTCGCCTGAACGGCTCCTTGCCGGGGAGGGGGCGCAGCTGCCGATGGTGGGTGGGCGAGGGGGAAGCGGTTCTGGGCCATCAGGAGACCAAAGCAGGCGTCGGGGTGTCGGGTCGATTCGCTGAGCGACCACTCACGGTCAGCGCGTTTCCAAGACCGGCTCCCTGAACGGGCCGGCTCCGTCACTGAGGGACCCGGAGCCGCGAGGCCGCGAGCAGGGCGGCTCTCTTCGCACGCTCGCGGGTGTCACCGCAGTGATTCACCTCGAGACGGGGCGGCAGCTTCCCCAGTCAGCCCTCAGACGCTCCGGACCCGCAAGGTCATAAAACGACAGCAGCAATAAAACTTCCACTTTTATTCAGATGCACCTCTCCCTCCCGCGGAGCCCGCTCCCTCTCCGGGTCGCCGGCGCCCCTGGCTCGGGCCGCGGACCCCCTCCCCGAGACGCGCCGGGGACCCCAACCCGCGCGCGCCCGCTCTCCCCGCCCGGCCCGCCGCGGGCTCAGAGTCCGGGGGTCCCAGCTCGGCCCAGAGCCCCGACAGCGCCCCCGCGCGGGCCGGCAGAGGCGGGGCCGCGGGCTGGGCAGGGATCCCCCGCGCGCCCCCGTGCCCGTCCCCGCGGGCGGCGTCCCCGCGAGGTCCCGGGCCCCGGGCGGCGGGGGCGAAGGCGGGCGCGGCCGCCGCGGGGGAGGCGCGCGCGGGGCCGAGCGGAGCGCAGCGAGCGGAGCCGCGCGCCGTCCGCCCCCGCCGAGCCGAGCGCAGCCGAGCCGAGCCGGCCGGCGCTGGGCGGGGAGTGGAGCGCGCCGCGCGCAGGGCCGGCGCCCGCCCGAGGGTTGAGCCTGCGCCCCGGCCCCGCGCCCCGCGCCCCGCGCCCGAGCGGCCGATCCCACGGGTCCGCGAGCCCCGCGACCACCTGCTGCGTGCGTCCCGCCCTCGGCCTCGCGGCTGCGGCTGGGGTCACGCGCGACCCCGCGGGCGGTGCGAGTCCCCGCGCGTCTCGCGAGCCGGCGGCGCGCCGGTGCCAGGTACTGGGGAGGGGGCTGGAGTCGCTGGGCGCCAGGCGCGCGTGGGGCGAGCGTGGGTGGCGCGGGGGACCCGGGCGGGGGCGGCGCGGGCCGGGCCGGGGCAGCGTCTTGATGCGGGGCTGGGGCGGGGGTGACGAGGGCAGAGCCCACGCAGCCGGGGACCCGGGGACCCGGGAGCCGCGCCACCCGCGTGGCGGCCACGTCTGGCCCCGCGGGGCCCGTGGGCCGAGAGGAGCCGGATGCGCGCTCTGCAGGCGCTTGAAGTTTCCCTCCGCGCACTTTGCTGGACTTAACTTCGCGTTGCGAGGCGAAGCCCAGCGGTCTGAGGCGAAAAGAAAACAGGGAGAGTCGGGGCCGAGCAGCAGCGTTGAAATCGTCGGTGTAGGAGCTGTGTGTGCGGAAAATAGTGGACGCATCGTTAACTCCCTTCCTTATGCTTTAGGGAATGATTTATTTAACAGGCTTTGGGCTTTGATTACAAGCCGCCGTGAGGGATGCTGGGTTTGAGCTGAGACATCAACATTTTAATCAACAAATACTGGTGGAGCGGACGCTTCCCAGCAGGCAGGGCTTCCAGGCGCGGTTCGCGTCGTGATCGGAGCTTGAGGAGTGGCTCAGATGAGCTAGCGCTGGGCTTTGGAAATGCAAGCGAAAGGAGCGCCGCCCTCTGAACTGGACCCGGGTATGTACCGGCGGACAGCTGGCGTCGTGTCACTAGTGAACACTTGATTTTGAACCAGTAGATCCAAGGGGGAGACAAGCAGCCGTGCGAGTCACACCTGCCAGGACTGTCTTCAGGTCGCTGCTCCCCGGGGTTGCCTGTGGGTTTCCCTCCTTTCCATCAACACCTGCTCCCAGGGGAGGATGGAGCTGTGGTCATCCTAAGAGCCCCTTGAGGTTGTAAAATTGTGGAGAGAGGAGACGAAGATACCTGGAGACAGTACCCTGGTGCCATCAGGGGTCCCTGCGCTTGAGGGCCGGGGGTGGGGAAAGGGTGTGCTGGGCGGGATTCTGGGCTCAGCCCCAGTGCCATGCTGAGCCATGTTGGAGCGTAAAGCAAGGGGGAAAGATCAGGAATAGGAGCCTGTCTTCTTTATTTCAATTGTGATATTTTGTACATCATGGATTTTTAAAAAATTACCTTTGGTACTTTAAAATACTGCATTAGGACATCTGTCTTACTGAGTTTTTGGCAACCCCTTAAGTTTTGCACCTGCAGGGAGTGTCTCACCCTCATTCCGGACTTGCTCTGCAAGTCACATTTCTAGGCCTCTCGGAGCAGCCCTTTCCTCTTTTAGGGAATACACGAAGTGCACGTGCGCTGCGGCACAGCTGGCCACGTGCGGGAGAGGCACAGGGCATCCTGAAGGGTGGTTTTCCTGTTCTTGTTACCACTCATCTTGGGCTTGTCAAGTCTTTCTGTGTCTCAGTTTGCCATTCAGGGAGATGCGAGTCATGATGGTGCTGTGAGCCAGGCGTGGTGATGCATACCTGTAATTCTGGCACTCGGGAGGCTGAAGCAGGAGGATCACTGTGAGTTCGAGGCCAGCCTGGGATACAAAGTGAGTTCAAGTCCAGCCTGGACTACACAGCGAGACCCTGTCTTAAAAAAAGATAGCCCTGTGGTCTGAAAGTTTGCGTCCCCCCAAACTCTGACATTGAGATGCCTTGGGAGGTGAGGAGACTGGAGGGATCAGCGTGAATGGGATTCACCCTTCATGAATGGGATCAGCGCTGCTACAGAAGAGCCCTGAGTGAGTGTCTCTGCTCCTTTTCTATAGGAGCACACAGTATGAAGGTACAGGCCCTCCCTAGATGCCCCAGGTGCTGGTGCATGGATCTCAAGACTTCTGGTTCACAGAACTGTGAGCAGGAAGTTTCTGCTGTTCGTAAGTCACCTAGTTTATAGCGTTTTGTCATAGCAGCCCGGATGGCCCAAGACAGCCCTCCAGCTCTCGGCTTCCATGAGAGACCCTGTGTGAAAAGGTGCCGGCACCACTGGAGGGTAGGTTTTCCACGACGGCCGGGTGGGCCTGCGTGTGACTTGAGCTTGCAGCCGCTTGCTCATCCTTGGAAGGTAGCACAGGTACGCACTCTTACAATACTCAGGTCGCGTGGAGACCCTTTGGAAGTGTTGGGATCGCAGTAGAGGTGTTTCTGGCCCGGGATTCCTCGTGGAAGTGTACAGAGGTTCTAAGAGGAGCCTAATTTTGCTGCTGCACACAGAGCTGTGGCTCCCTTTTCGGTGAGCACAGTCCTAGCCCAGGATGCTGTTTCTCTCGAGCCTCACTCAGTGGCATTTCAGTCGCCATCTAGATCAAGCAGTTCGGGCCTGGAGAGTCCATCTCCAGATCTCCAGAGCTGCCTCTCCTGATGACCCCTAGCGGGGGCTCCTCTTGAGGCAGGTGGTCCCTGGGCACCAGGAGATGTAAGGAGGGGTGGCTTCTTGCTGGTCGTCTGGTCTTGCTGCGCTCAGTAGGCCCCACTGAGCCTCCTTCCTAGGTTTCCACTGCCTGTTGTCCGGCCAGGGGTTGCCAGGGTGACACACAGCTGGGCACCTGGCTACCGCGTTGGCCCTCAGACCCCTCCCTCAGAGATCTCTTCAGGGTCCCCGCTGGGCATCTGCCAGCCTTCCCAAATGTGACAGAATGGGCCACGGCAGGCAGCTATTTCTGCCACGCGGAACCAGCACTTCCTACAGGAAGTGGAAACTCCTCACACTTCCCACCCCACCCCAAGCCTCTCAGGGGTTTTATTCCCACCCTGACTTCTCCTCCAGGCTGGGTGCAAGGTGGTGGGGGCTCTGTTCCCCCAGGTTCCTCTCCTCCCACAACCAGAAGGACTTTTCCTTGCCTGTGGTGCAGGAATATTTCTTAGGTTGTGTCTTCTGTCCTTGAAATGTTACAGTTTAGAGTAGAGCCGTAGCCTCAAACTTCAGGGCTTTGCTCTTGATATGCAAAAGAACTTAAAAATATTTTTATAGAGGAGGAATAAATCCTGGCATTCTATAGAACAGTAGGGTGACCATAGTTAACAATAATTTGTTGTGTATTTCAAAATGGCTACAAAAAAGATTTTAAATGTTCCCAGCAGAAAGAAAGAAATGCTGGAGGTGGCAGATTATGCTAATTGCCCCGATTTGATCATTACACGTTGTGTACGTGTATGGAGATAATCACATTGTACCCTATAATTATGTGTCAATTAAAAATAATTTAAAAATGTATTTTTATATTGCCCACTTCCCTCCCCACTACCCTGTCCCTGGATTAACCAGGTGCCCTGGCAAGGTGGGAAGGAGGCACGAAGGTCCCTCCTCTTCCCCTCTCTGTGTTTCTGCACAGGCCCACCTAGGTTATGTGCAGTAGACTTTTTAGTTCTTGAAAAAGAGGAAAAAGCCGTAGGATCTGTTGCAGATCAGGCTTGGAGGGAACCAGGAAAGAGCCTCTTGGAAGAAGCATCGGTGGAGGGGGAGACTAGAACTGCTTTCTGCTTGCACTGTACCGACTGAGCCTGGCCCAGTGAACCAGTTCCCTGGGGGTCGGTGTCTTCCACACCCTGTTCTGCTGTTGCATCTTCCTGGTCAGAAAGCCCACTCTATGCTTGGCATTTACTATGAGCAAAGGAGAAGAATGGAGAAGTCCAGGTCATACCCACTGCTTCTGCGTGCTTAGGAGTCAGCTGGAGGCTTGCGTGAGACCTCGGGAAGCCCAAGGCTGTGTCCTGAGTCCTGGGCCTCAGTCATGCCAGCTCATGCTGGGTTCGAAGGTGGAGTGGCCAGGGGACATACTTGGAGGAAGTGGGACTTAAGTAATGTAGACTCGGCCACCTGGGATGTGAGATGAACGAGGACTGCCCGTGAGAAGGAGCCAGGAAGTCCCGGAGCAGCTCTCGAGCCCACCTGTGGGTCACCCTTGGCCAGGGATGAGCTCATCTCTTTCCATGTCAAGACACCTAAAACCCTTACACAGTCATAGTTACCTGTGGGCTGAAAACAGGGGTAGCTGGCGTTCTGACCACCTTCCATTTTCCTAGAGGGAGTGGAGATCAGGTGACTTCCCATTCGCATCCTGTTGTTCTTAGATCTCTGCATCCAGCAATTAATTTCAAACTTTTAGATTAAAGGATCCATAAGGCGGACTCATTTGTGATTTTGAGAAGTTACCCTGAAATGCTTTGTGTTGCTTTTCACACACGCTCTCCCATCATCCTGAGCTCAGTGGGTGGCAAATAAGAGATGCCACATTGGTGCTCTGTGAATTTAGCAGCAAATTGACAGGAAATAATGAGACAGTGTGCACGTATCACCCAGCACCTCCTTACCTGTGTCAGCCACCAAGCTTGTGTGGACCCAGACAACATTCCTGAGGAAATTCCTCCTAGGGAAGGGCGGTCAAATATTTTTCTTATGATTAAGGTATCTGTAACACTACAAAATATTTTGGAAGGCGAAGGGTACGGAGTTTCTGTTTGCTCTGGCCTCTGCCTAGCTCTGGTGTGTGGGACTGCTTTCTAAAGGCATGAAGTGCAAGAACTTCCAGAAAGATTCGCCCACACTTCCGAGGCCCATGCACCGATCTCTCTGTGTTTTTTGCCCCTTGATTCTCAGGTCGGTGGGAGGCGCTTGAACCAAGAAACTACTCTGGAAAGATGCCTGCAGCTGGGCCCTGGGGCTGGTGGAGGACGCTTGCTGTCTTAAAGCAGGTGACCGGGCTGAGGGGTCAGTGGAGCTCTGGTTCCTGCCCTGCTACTTGGAGGCCCTGTGACTGTGGGGATTAGAGGTGGTGGTGTGCACATGTACACAGGACCATGGACAACACTTCCTGAGTTATTTGCAGCTATTCCTCTTCCATCGTCTTTCTTATAAGAAGGCAAAAGGGCATTTATTGTAATTCCTAATTAAGATCGTTCAGTAAAGTTCCCTAAAGGTCCTTTAGCAATCTGATGGTACTTAAGGCATATTTAAGGTGTGGCTATAGTATAAGTGCTTGTCAGTGGAGATGGTGCTAGAGGAGGCCATGCAGGAAATGACCTCGGTGCAATTGGAAATGTACGGCGAGAAGCAAGGGGACAGGCTGGGGTAGGCGAAGGCAGGCCGGACAGGATGTGGCTGGGTGGGGGACCCCCAGCTTTTGTGTCCTGGAGCACAAAGCATTCCCATGTCCCTCCTCTCTCTGTAGCAGCACCACCCTCTGCTAAAATGTGGGGCCAGCCAGACTTCTGAGGGACAGATGGAAGGCACCCTGGGCCAAGGACACACACTTGTTCTGTGGGAGGACGTGGGGACTGTCGTTCCTTGCCACACGTGTGGCTCACCTGTGAGCTTCAGGGGCCACAGAGTCAGCACAGGAGCCACCAATGGGTGACTGAACCGTGGCAGGGTATTTGGTTCCTGCTGTATGTTGAGCCTTGTGTGTATGAACATCGAGCACCTCTTCTGTATTTAGCAGTTCATGAATGTTTGCTACCAGGCTGTGTTGGGTATACTTAGTGCCTCCTGAATATTAGGAATGTCTTGGGCCTCCCATCCCTCCCTGTCTGTGTTTAATACACCCACACTCTACGTAGTATTTATTTGCCTGTACTTATCTTATGACGTCCATTCATCCTACTTGCTGTCTTTTCCTCCAAATTGAATTCCTCAACAAGATCACAAACGCACTTTAAAAAATGATGCTCAAAATCTGTTTCCAGAATGGGTATATATTTGTGAAGCCATTGTCCTATCCAGATGGCTGGGCCGGAGTGGTGGGACCCAGTGGGGGCAGGCTAGGCCTGTGGAGTTTCTGAAGCTGGCTCGCGCCGCTGCAGGTTCAGAAGTGGGTGCTGAGCCGGGTGCACAGGGCTGGTTCCTGCTCTGGGCCCTTCGGGAAAAAGTGACCATGAGAGGCTGCACCTCCCTATTTGCTGCTTTGGGTCTTGGTCTCAACTTTTTACTCTTTTTGGTCTGGTTGTGATTTTGTGGCCAGGCACAGTGTGTACCCGACAGGCGCAAGGACAGGTGTGGTGGGTGTTGGGGCCACACTGTATGTCAGCACATAAGCTCAGCACTGGCCCTCTGGGCTCTCTCTGCTCTGCAGCTGACGTGGGAAAGACGCCCACCCTGCAGCGCCCTCTCCGTCCATAATGCACCCGCTTTTCCAGCCTGGGGTCGCACCCAGCTACTAGTCCTGAGGTTCTGTGATCTTGTTTCAATACCTTAATTATTTGCCATTTTGCCTCCAAAGAAGTGACACCAAGAACTTTTTGTGTGGGTCCTTCCTGCGTGGAAGATTTGGGACTTGGGAGCCGCAGTGCTGATTGCAGTGGCGTGAGGGGGAGAAGCAGCCGGGCTGGTTGGTGGGTCCACCCCACCCTCTGTGGGCCTGAATCTACTCCCTGCAACTTGGGATCATTGCCACAGAAACCAGATTCCATGAAGTTTTGGGTAACTGCTGGGCATCAGCTGCCGGCTTCATTGGAAATAGATTCCTTTAACCCTTACGTGTTAGCCTTCCAGCTGCCCTTGGGGTGAAAATGGGCCTTGATATACAAACACAGCATCGGGAGGGTTGGACCCACCACCGGGCAAAGCTTGGCCAGTGTTCTCTTGTTTTCTTCATGGCCTTCATGCGCAAAGCGGTGTCTGCTAAGTGAGGCTCATCTGGTACCACATTCTTTTTATTTTTAGTTTGTTTGAGTTTTGGGGGCAGGGTCTTGCTGTGTAGCCCAGGGTGGCCTGGCACTCACTGTATAGCCCAGGCTGGGCTCTGACTCACAATGATCCTCCTGCCTCAGCCTCCAGTGCTGGCATTACAGGTGTGAACCACCTCCCCTGGCTTTATCGGGCACCACATTCTGCAACACAGATGACCGAGTGCCTTTTATGGGCCCTCAGTGGAAGGGAACCTGGGTGGGGACTGCACGGCAGGCCTGTGGGTCGGCCGGGCTCTGACCACACTTGTGCTGCGGCTCCCTTCCTCCAGGGTGCTTGCTGGCCGCTCCTTCCGGTGGCACAAAGCCAGGCGCTTGCGGAAGGGACGCTGTCACCATCAGACTTGGGCAGGGTGGCAGCGGATGTCCTGATACCACGTGGAGACACAGCCTTCCGGACATCTGTCTGCGCTCTGCTGAGTGCACACGTGTTCGTGTGTGCACAAAAGTATGTGCAGTCGGCCACGGGTTCTGTATCTGGGAATTCAACCAACCATGAATCAAAAATAATTGTACTGAACATGTACAGACTTCTTTTCTTTTGTCGTAATTCCGTAAACAATGCAGTACAGCAACTATTTACATAGCATTTACATGCTGTTAGGGATTAGAAGTAAACTAGAGATGATTTGAAGTATTCTGGATGTGTGTAGGTTCTATGCAAAAACTACTCCATTGCGTATGAGACTTGAGCATCTGTCAGTTGGGGTATCTTTGAGGGACCCTGGAATCGATCCCGTGCAGGTAATGAGGGACTAATATATTTACTAAAAGAGGTGATGCCCACACTGCTTTGTGAGCTGCCTTTTGAAGACGAATAGCAGGCGTCGAGTCCCTTTTCCCCCTCCCTGGATTACTGGATGTTCCTCTTCCGCTCTCCGGGCTGGAGGAAGTCCATCACGTGGTCAGATCTCCACGTCCTCATCCAAGCCCTCTCCCGGGTGGATGTTTAGTTAGGTTCTTCTCAACCTTTTGCCGCTTGTGAACGTCCTCGTCCGTGCCTGTTGTGCATCGGTCTGGTTGGTTTCTTCCCCATACTACTTCCAGAGTAGACGTCCTGCAGGCATTCAGCGTTCTTCCTTTGATGTGTCCAACCCAAAATAATTCTTTTTCATACCAAAGTTTGTTTTTTTTTTTCCCCTTAAGATGAATTTGTGCTAAGATTTCACACATCTTGGTCAACTGCATCTGTGTCACTCAGGACCCACTCTAATTAGTCTAAGCAGAAGAGAATTCAGGCAGGAAGTTCAGGGCCGACAGAACTGTCGGAAGCTCTGCCCTTGGCCAGACATGCAGGAGGGGTCACAGAGCCACACTGCAGGGTCAGCCCCCCAGGGAGTGGGCGGTGACTCCAGGACACCTTTGCCATCCTCTTCTGCCCCATGCGGGGTCCCCCGTGCTGCTCAGAGGCCATGGGCTGAGGATGAGGGCCAAGGCCTCTGCCACCACCTCCTAGAAAACCAGGTGCTTCTCTCCGAAGCCCCCCTTTCTGCTCACTCTTGGAAGCACAAGCTCAAAGCAGGTGGAAGAGCAAGGCGCAGAGCAAGGCGCAGCCGGTTCTTGCGGATCGACCTGCACACGAGCCAGGAGTCTGGAAGTCAGACCCCCGGGAGACCTGCTCGCAGCCCGAGGGCGCATAGGTTTCGAGGGGAGGGCCCGGCTCTTTTCCCTCGATGTTGGGGAGCCCTTTGCTCTCTTCGCCCCTCTCTCCATGGTGTGTTAATGCTGAGCAGCCCTCCGTTACCGGGCGTGGGTGGGAACAGGAGTTAGCTTACCGCTAAGTTAATAGCCAATTTTTTTCTCATGAGTCATAATAGATCAGCAGTGAGTTTATGAACAGTATTTCTCTTTACCTCTTCAAACAGGCTTTTGTGTGCAATTACTGTGAATTCAGGTGTCTGTGTAGTTCTCAGCTGCCCCTGAACGGATTATTGTGTTTTCTGTTTGGGGAAAGGGTCGCAGTGGGAGGCAACCAGGAGGAGCGATGTTTTTAGCAGCCCAGAGCATGCCAGGGTCGGGGGCGTGTGGGAGACTGTGGTGTGCAGCCCTGACCGTCACCCCCTAGCACCCAGTAAATGTCACCCCTCAGGGATGCTTTATTTAACACCACTTGGTGCTCCCCACCTCGCAGCCTCGGAGGGCCGTGGTGGAGGAGGCTGGCCTCCCTCCCTCCCTTCTGCCCTTCCATCTTTCTTTTCTTCCTTTTCTTTCCTTTCTTCCTTTCTCTTCCTTCCTTTCCTTCTTTCTTTCCTCCCTTCCTTCCTTTGACCTTTCCTTCCTTCTCTCCTCCTTCCCCCTTTCCAGGACTGGGGACAGAGCTTAGGGCCTTGCACATGCTGGGCAAGCGCTCTGCCGCTGAGCCACACCCACAGCCCTTGCCCTGTGTTTCTATGGCACCTTCTCTTTGTGGATTTAAAGTAGGATTTGATTTATATGTATTACAGCTATTTTTCTTTAATTTTTGGAGGTATACACTGGTTGTGTATTATGAAGTAAACTATAATAATTATTTTACCAGCAGTGGTTGCTTTTCTTTCAATTCTTTTAGCTGCATAAAATGAGATTCTTAGGGGGTTTGTGACATATAAATACTGGATAATCCAGGCTGCCTAGTGCCCGATCCCATACCCTAATCTTGTGCTTTAATATAATTAATAAAGTGGGAGTGTGTTTGCGATGAGAAGAGTCTCATTCCAGCCTTGGCCATTGCCGTGGAAGCATCGCAGGACAGAGAAGGAGTTGTGGCGGGGCAGACCTGCCTGCCACACGGCAGACGCTGGTCTGTGTGGTGGGAGGGGAGGGGGTGCCAGGCTGTGCCTTGGGCGGGGCTGGGGAGGGCTCTGCTGCTGTGCGGGAGAACACGCTAGTGGTCTCCCTTTTTTCTGGCTCTTCTCAAAGTGCAGCCCTGGTGGCTAAGCCTGGCTCTCGCATTCTCCAGCTGAGGGGCTCACTCAGTGCCCCCTCGTGGAGAGTGGCATGGGAATGGTGCCATCTCACTGGGATGTCCTCTGGATTAGCTGGGTACTGGTGCCCATAAAGTACTTAGCACAGTGCCAGGCCCAGTGTGAGCACGTGCACTCATCCATTTTCTGCTGTTGTAACTTTATACCTGAGGCCAGGAACTTTTTCAAGAAAAGATGTTTATTTAGCTCACAGTTCTGGAGGTTCCTGGTGCCTGCATCTGCTCAGCTCTGGTGAGGGCCTCTGGCTTCATCACGACACGGCAGGGGGCATCATGGTAGTAGGAGCGTGTGCAAGAGGCAGAGATCACACGGTGAGACAGGAAGTGGGAGAGATTCAGGGGCCAGGCTGAATCTGACCTCATAAATTGGCCAAAGGTGTTCCGGGCACTTAGAGTATATTATAAAGTGTTATCAAAATACACAGTGGATGTTTAAATTTTAAAAATTTGTTACAGTAAGACAAATTGCCATTAATACTCCCCTCAGAATACTCCCCTGTGCTTATCCCATTGTTCTTGCCACTTTCTGCAGCAGTTCTGGAAGTTCTCTTTCATGAAGGTCTTTGTGAGGTATGATAAAAAATAGGGTGAGTGCTGCTGCTGGGTGCTGTCCAGCGGAAAGGCAGAAATGCGATGCTGTGTCCTCCTTACTCACTGGATCTGACCCCTGTGACTTGTGATGCTTCCCCAAAGTGACCATGAAAAGTAAATGGTTTGAATGGATTCAGGACATGAAGGCAGCCACAACAGTGCAACTAAAGACGCCTATGACAGAGGACGTCCAGAACTGCTTCAGAGAGTGGCAAGAACGATGGGATAAGTGTGTTTGAAGAGAGGGGAAGTGTTTCAAGAGGGATGAATGGCAGTGTGTCTTTTACTGTAATAAAATTTTAAAATTGAAACATCCACGGTGTTTTTGACCACACTGCATATGTCCTTGCATATCATTTCTCTAATCAGGAAGTGAAGTGATTATCCCTGTTTCAAGATGAAAAAACTGAAGCTAAGGAAGGCGAAAGTGGCCTGTCTGTCCCCAGCTGTGGACACCTAGGTGAGGCTGAGAGGTGGATGACTGAAGCCACTGAAGGGTTGGGCCAGTCTGGGGTCCAGAGCTGGTGCTGGCAGCCGGGCCTGCTGGTCAGCTCCTAGTTCGCACTGGGTCAGTGGTTCCGTGGCACAAGGGTGGCTGCATCCTAAGTCTGACTCCCTCCTCCATCCCAAGTGAACTGCTCACCATGTGTCAGCACGAGTAACTCAAGGAGCAGATATTTCCCAAACATCATCTGTTCTTGTTTCTCCCCGATTCCTAAATAAATGCTTCTGTTAGAGCATATTGGTATTACAGCAGCTCTTTGCTCTTTTTTTTTTTTTTTTTTTTTTGTGGGTACTGGGGTCGACCTCAGGACCTCGCGCGCCAGCAGGCGCCCGTGCCGCTGAGCGATATCACCAGCCCTTTTTTCGTATGTGGGTTCCAGGAGTCAAACTTGGGCCCTCGCGCTTGCCAGGCAGGCGCTTATGCCGCTGAGCCATCTCACTGGCCCTCTTTGCTCTTCTGATGAGCATAAGTACAGCTTTCAGTACAAAGTTGTAGTTTGGGGTCCTTATTGTCAGCCATACTGAATTCCTGTCAAGGATGTGCTAGTAAAGAGAGAAGGTTTATTTTGGCTCACCCCCTTTGGAGGTTCCAATTCATGACCGATTGACCCACTGCTGTTAGAGACCTCTGATGGAGGTGCTGGATGGCCAGGGTGGGGAGCAAGTGGCCAACAAACGGATTACTTCCTGGCCAGGAAGCAAAGAGGGCAAGAGGGGTGGAGTCCCATGATCCACTTGCAGGACACGCCCCCAATGACCTAAAGACCTCCTGCTGGGCTCCACTTCTTAAAGGTCCCACCACCCCTCAATAGATCCTCCATGGGGATCAGCCCTTCAATAAGGGCCTCAGGGGACACATCCAAACCACAGAAGAGACCATTATCCAGGATGGCATGTGGGTGTTTGGTTTTTTGAAGGCTGATGACTCTCTCCTAAAGTCAGGGTTCCTGGTTTTTCTAAGTATGTGACTTTGAATAATTGGGGGAACCTTTTTGTGACAGTAACTACATCTTCACAATCCATCATTGGGAAAGTAGGTATCCACAGAAAGACACTGAATTTTGAGGCTTGCCTGGGTAACGTGGTACTTTATGAATTACCTCAACATCTGCACATATTTGAAAAACGACCTGAATTATGTATGTGGCATAGTATTGATTCTGTTTCCAGATAGTACTTACACATCCGGCTTTCACACGTCGAGAGCTAAGTATGGGCATTTGGAGGTTTCACACTGTAGCCTCCCAGAGGCGGGCGCCACAGGCTGCCGGTCCTTCTGCGGTTTGCTTTTCCTTCTGGGAACTTAGCTTGCCATTCCCGTTGGTGGAACCAGGGAGCCTGGAGTCCCCAAGCTTCTGCCATTGACACTGCATCTCAGCTATGAGATGAAGTGGAGCTTTCTGCTCCTAAATGTTTTCTTTTTAGAACAAAAATATTTCACTTAAAAAACTGCATGAATGGCCGGTGAGACGGCTCAGCGGCTTAAGCGCCTGCCTTGCAAGCGCGAAGGCCCGAGTTCGACTCCCGGATCCCACATACGAAAAAGGGGCCGGTGATATCGCTCAGCGGCACGGGTGCCTGTTGGCGCGCGAGGTCCTGAGGTCGTCCCCCCGGTACCCACAAAAAAAAAAAAAAAAAAAAAAAAAAAAAAAAACTGCATGAATTACCAGAATATAGTCTCAAAGGAGTAACTAAACATGAACACAAATTTAAAAGATGTAGCGGGCTAAGATAACAACTAGACACCAGTGATTAGTTACCACTCAGCTGTATTTCATTCTGTATTTCATTTCTTTGTAGCTTTCAGGCATTATCACATTCCCGCCAGATTGAGCCACCGTCGTACATGGGTGACTGTTCCACTAGGTGGCTTGTACCGCTGGTGCTACAAATAGATCTAATTTCTTTTATCGGTCTTTTTTACTAATAACATTGATAAAAAGCTGCCCGATGGGACAGTCACGGAGGTACCACTGGTGGTTCAAGCCCCTTGGCAGTGAGACATACGAATCACGGCCCTATTGTGAACGTGTTAGGAACAATCCCAAGCATCAGCCAGGGCCTGACTTCCAAAGGGGCTGAAGGGTCAGAGCCCTGTAGAACTTTAGTGTTAATAGACAGGTTGTCTTGACCAAACAGGGACCTTGGGCTGTTGGGACATGGTGAAACTTTAAGTGTGGGGCCTAGTGGGAGATTTTAGATCATTGGGCGTGTACCCTTGCAAAGGATTGTGGGATCCCAGTCCCTTCCTCTTCTGCTGTGTCTCTCAGATCATGGAGTGAACAGGTGTCCTCTGCCAGTCACTCTCACCATAATGTACTGTGTCATCATGGTCCAGAACAGTGGGGCCAGTTGGTCATAGATGGACTGCAGCCTCCAAAACTGGGAGCCAATATAAACCTTTCTTAATTTTGAGTTGATTTGCCACAGGTACTTCTTCCAGTAATGGAAAGCTGACTGACACAAGTTCCTTTGAGCAAACCTCTCAACTGATGTAGACGGTCCACTGGTGAAAGCTTGATTCTCTTCATCCTGTCCAGTGTCCTTCAGTACACGGCTCTTGAGGGCCCCAGAGAGTGCACAATGTAACAGTAGCTGTGGTTTTATCACCTACATGTGGCGAGGTATTGGGTGAAGGCAGCCAGGTCCCTTGGTGCAGGGTAGGTGGGGTCCCTGGCTTGAGGTGGGTCCTCTGTGGGGAGCATCCAGGGTACCTGCAGGGCTTGTGATGGGACAGTGCTGGCCATCAGACAGGCAAGACACAGTGCTGGGGGCCCATGATTTTAGGGCCACATGAAAGGATTTGAGTTTCTTTTCAAGTCAGAAGGAAGTCATGACCTTTAGATCAAAGAAAATATTTTCATATGTAATAAGAATGTGTACATCTCTGTAAAAATAAAATATGCTTAAAATAAAATGGTAAAATATGCTGTTATCATGTTTTTAAATGGAGGAACGGGCACCTGAAGGCAAAAGTACATGGGGCCCAAGAAAGTCATAATGCCAGCCTGGGTAGGAGTGTGACAGGGGGTCCTTGGGACTCCCTTGGGACTCAGGGGACTGCCTGGCTGTCACAGAGGCAGTAGTGACCCAGCCCGGGGGGCTGAGCTGGTGGCTTTACTTAGTGATACCTGGTGTAGAGGGGACAGGAGGGACCCCAGGCCCTCACCTTGGCCGGACCGTTCATTGGGTGTGGCAGACATTCATTATTCTTGCAAGCCAAGGGCCACATGCTAGCCTAGGATGCCCCTGACTTAGGGATCTCCAAGAAATGGATACTTGGGAATTTTAGCACCTTTGGAATTTTCGCTAAGCTAGAAAAGGATGCATTTCTGAAATACTATATGGGATGTGTTGGACCTTGTCCAGCCTGATCCTTCAGGGGTGACTTCCATCTCCGACTGTGTGTCCTCCTCACAGGTGTGCTGGGGCATCGCGTGATGCACCTCAGGGTGCCGCCGCTGAGCACCAGAGCGTGTGCCCTGCCTTCTTTGCCCATTGGCCCCGTGCCCGCTGCCCTGTATCTGCACCAGCCTCATCCTGCAGGCCAGCTCCGGAGGGCTGGGTGGGGCCATCAACCTAACAGGCTTTGCAGCTGACTGCTGTGCAGCGGGGTGGAGAAGCTCAGCCTTCCCCTTGGGCAGACTTGATTTCCAAGAACAGGGCTCCCACCTTCCCTCAGAAGGGAGCAGCCGGGACCGTGTGGGGGAGATTCCAGGAGTGAGGCTGGCCGGGGCTGGCACGCACCCCCTCCCCTTGCTGGGCAGGAGCACAGACGTGCCTTTGTCCTCAGCTCCTGTCTTCCTGGATTTCTTCTTCCTTTTGGCTCATGGAGCAAGCGAGGAGGAGTGGCTCCTTTGTGACCAGGGTGAACATCGCTGGTTGTCTTGATCCAGTTAGTCAGCGTGCATCGGCTGCAGCTATTTACACAGGGCTGCGACTGCAGGCAGATGCCGAGGGGACACTGTGCCTTCGCAGCATCACCGCATGGGGACACAGGCGTAGCTCTCATCATCCAGTGGGTTAGACATGTGCTGCTGCACAAGATACGGACCTGGCGGCGACTCCTGGATTCAGATTGTGGAGGGAGCTTTTGAGTGGATCTAGAGAGTTCCATCTCTGCGGACAGAGAGCACTGCCAATGGGAAGGTGGCTCTGGTGTGTGAGGATAGATTGAGGGGAGGGCCGTATGAGACAGAGGAGTTTAAAAGCAAGTCGAGGCGGGAAGATCAGGATTCAAGGCCAACCTGAGATTCCATATCAAAATAAATAAAAATAAAGTAGATTGCACCCAAAACTGGGGAGGTCCTACAACCCAGAGGAAGGTGATGGCATTCCTTGGTGGTGACGGCCCTGCAGGGCTGTGGGGTGACCACTCAGTCCAGGATTTGGGACCCTCTGTGCCTGGGTCGATGGAAGTTGCAAGGGTGGTACCCACACGTGAGAGGTGGGCACAGTGCGTTCCTCCGCCTTGATGGTCAGGAAATGTGCCAGGGAAGCGGGTCCAGTCGTGGTAGGATCCAGGGCGCAACCCGAGGGGTGGGGCTCACAGGAAGTATGTGGGACCTGGTGCCACGGCGGGAGGCCTCACAAGCTGCAGTGGTCCACTGGTCCCCAAATAAATCTATAGATTTAATGCAGTTTCTAGCCAGGATTGGGGTGAATAGCCTACCAGATAGTAAAATGTCTTGTAAGTTTATAAAGATTTGAACACTTTGATATCAAGGTGGGAATCGACAGTGTATCCCCGAACAAGCTAGAGTGTTTGGAGAACAATTTTTAATAGATTTAGTTAATATTTAATCATTTGGGAAGGTATCCAATTCCTCACTCATATCAAACCCCATAATAGCATCTAGATGGATTAAATATTAAAAGTAAAAATGAAATAATTAAAGTACTGAAAAGGAAATTCAGGTAAGTCAGCAGTTTTCGATGAGAAACAGTTTTCGGCACATGGTGCCAGAGGCAGACCCACAAAGCTACTTTATTTGAACATCAGGGGTATGGAAAACGTTAGTATGCTTAAAGAGAGAGAGAAAAGAAGTCAACAATTAGATAACAAACTGAAAAAGTGCTCACATATAAGACCAATACTGTACCCGATTCCACGAACAACTCTACTAATCCATGAACAACTCTTCTTATAAACAAGCTTCCCCCAGAGAACGTGGGTAGAGGACGGGAATTAGATCACAAAAGGGGAGATGTGAGTGGCAGTAAAGGTGGAAAAAAATCATATTAATCAAATGGGTGCCCATTAAAATAAGATCAGATGTTGGGTGTGTTTTGTCTGTTTTGGGGCTGATGGTCCACTCAGCGCAGTGAGGGGTGGGGTAGGACTCTCCTGGGCCTTTGAGCGGGAGGTGGAAGCTTTCTGCCACGCACTTTGGCAGTTGTCTCAAAACCTTTAAAAGAATTCCTCCCTTGATCCGGGTAATTCCATTTCTAGGAATCTATCCCAAGGAGACGGCGGAGTCTGCAGCCTGAGATTCCTGTGCAGGGATGTTCCTCGGGATGGTATTTATAAAGGGGAGCATTTGGAAGCCATGTGAATGTCCAGTCCAGGGGAAGGAGTCACTGTGTGTGGAGCGCAGCCAGGCCCCTGGGATGCTTTGGAAGGGTGCTTAGTCACAAGGGAGCGTTGGCATCTAGGGCTAAATGAAGATGGCAGGAAGGACTATGGGTGGGAGCCGCAGGGAGAAAACCTGCGGGGAGGTGGGGAGGGCTGCTTCTGTGCGCACCGGAGGCGGAAGGGATGTGATTGCTTGGGCATAGGCTGGTCTTCATTTTCTTCAGGCTGCCTTTAGCGAGTTTTGATTGAGCAAGGATGAGGTACGACATGCTGTCACTTAGGCAGTGTTGTGTGACAGAGGAGGTTTGGGCGGACTTACAAAGGAGAGGTGCTAATGCTCTGCGCGTTCTTGCTCAGGGTAGTGGGCGCTCCAGTGTCCACGCGATGCTCCAGCTTGTGTCCACGCCCCTACCAGCAGGACTGGCTAAGGGATTCACCCCATTCTCGTCCCCTTCTCTCAGGTCCTGTCTCTTTGTCTTGTTTCCGGTATGCATGAGGAATTGGGGAATCCAAAACCCAACCAAACAAAAAACTCAAGATGTAGAACTTCTAAAATAAAATAAAATTTAGAGCCAGGCATGATTGACATGCCTATAATCCCAGCACTCTGGGAGGCTGAGGCAGGAGGATGGAAAGCTCAAACGCAGTCCAGGCAATCTAGTGATTTAATGAGTTCAAAGGCTCTGGGTTCAATCTCCAGCACTGAAAAAAAAAAAAAAAAAAGGATGTAAAACTTTTTAAAAGAGGGATTTTGTTCTATGTAAAAACAAATTGAAGTCAGGCATGGTGGTGCACCCCTGTGACCATTAATTATGATCTGTCAACTTGACTGGAGTAAGAAATACCTAGCTGATTACTAAAGCACAGTTCTGGGTGTCCCTGTGGGTGATTGACATGTAGGCCAGCAAACTGAGGGGGAAGACCCACCCCGGATGTGAGTGGGACCAACCAATAGGCTTGTAGTCTGGATGAAAGAAGAAAGGAAAGAAGGAAGTGTGCCTGTTTTGAAGAGCTCCATTCAGCTTAAGCAGATGTGTCCTTTGCTGCCATCGCCCTTGAACGTCAGTCTCCAGATCTCTAGTTTCTTCAGCCTTCCAATGCGGACTCACACCAGCAACTCTTCAGTGAGCCTCCGGGCCTCCGACCTTGGACTGGGGCTGCATCTTTGGTCCCTCTTGTTCTGTGGCTCCCATCTTCTTGGGCTGAGCAGCTGCTGGGTCCTCTCGCTCTTCATTGTATAGACAGCCATTGTGGATTCTCCCACCGCTGATCCCGGTAGCCTACCTAATAAATCCCCTAATCAACTTTCGATTGATTCTGTTCCTCTAGAGAACCCTAACTAATACAACCCCTGTAATCCCAGGACTCTGGCAGGAGGATTGCAACTTGGCGCTCAGCCTGGACACCTTAAGATTTAGTAAGACCCTGCCTCTAAATAAAGGGCTGGGGGTGTAGCTCAGCATAAAGGTCCTGGGTTTAAACCTCTGGACCACAAAAAAATTGATTCTTGTGTGTGTAAAGAGAAAAGACTGGAAGGAAGCATATCGAAATGTTATTTGTGATTAGTGCTGGTAGAATTATGTACATTTCATACTTTCTGTATTATTTTCTTATGAATAGCATAGATTATTTTGTTAAAAAAGCTTTATTATGGTATAATTTATATATATATAATTTGCATATATTTAAGGTGCACAGTTTGATAAAGTTTGTCATATAACACACCTGTGAAACCAACACCACAATGAAAGTATTCACCTGTCCATCACCCACAAAAGCTTCTCCCCTCTGTCCTCTTCCTCCATCCTCACATCCCCTTTGAGCAAACTGCTGATCCACTCTTGGTCACTATTCCTGATTTCACATTGCCTAGAATTTTGTATGCATGGACTCTTGCAGTCTGTGTTCTCTTCGGCTTCTTTCTGCCCATAGTTACTTTGTGATGTGTTCGTGTAACTGTGTGTCAACTGCCTATTCCTTCCTATTGCTGAGTAGTATTCCATTGGGTGGATATAGCACAGCTTTTCCAACCCCATGAATAACTTGATAATTAGGAAAAAACCCTGCTTTCTAAGCATACTTAGGGATTGGCCAGTTGTCTTGGAACCCTGGTCCCCTCCATCTGTCCCTCTCTGGAAGTCTGGGCCAGTTTCCAGGCCTGTCAGTGACCCGACCTCAGCAGCCTGGTAAGCTCAGAGGACCACATGCCATATTGGCCGGTCACAAGGCTCTGCCCAGCCTGTGGGTGCTTGCAGATGGGGTGTGTCCGTGTGATAGAGTTTGGGTTGTGGTACCAAGACGTAGTGCGGCTCCACGGCACTTTGAAGCATTGCCCTTATGCTTGGCCTCCTCCAGAGAGTTGAAGAAAGCTTTGTTGAAAGAGCCTGAACTTTGGCCACAAATTGGCATTGACGAATGTTCATGTGCTGCTCCTGCCCTTGCCTGGCAGCCACAAATGACTGGCAGCCCCACCCCCACCAGCAGGCCTCTGTGCAGAGCCTGTCACCCTGCAGCTCTTGTCCTTCGCCTGGAGGAGCTGATGGCCCTCCCTGCTCTGCTCTTGGTGACTTTCACAAAGCCCCTCCCCTCATCTCCCGGAGAAGTAAGAACCCAGGCAGCTCGTCCAGGACTCCAGATGCCCCAGGGTCGGGACAGTGTCGCAATCCACCAATCGCCGGGGTTCCCTGGACCCTGTGGGCAGGGTGCCAGGTGGTGCCATGCTTCCCACTCCGTGCATGGCCCTGTGCATCTTGGGGTTCACAGGCGGTGCTACCTGCATGGTCAGGGAGAATCCGCCATGAGAGCTCTGCCCTCCAGCCAAGTGGCGCCCCAGGCCCGAAGAGGCAATTCAGCGACTACTGGTTTTACTCGGAAATCAGGCAGCTGGGGGCAGCACCTCTCCAGCGCTCCGTCCCCTCTGTCCCGGGGCCTGAGTGTGCTGAGAGCTACGATGTGTTGTCCTTTGCTGCCTTCCCTTGTCACTTCATGCCCGAGTCACACCTAGTCCCTGGGAAGGGGATGCTCACAGCCTGGCTGACCCTTTCCATGTGTCCTTTCTCTCCATGCCAGCCCTTCACCAGAACCACTCCCACTAGCAGAGACTGGTGGCTGTGGACTGGGCAGTGGTGCCAGGGGCGTAGGCCTTCCACTCTGGACCCATCTCCTTGCTCAGCGGGCACCTGCCTCTTCAGGCCCTGCCCACCGGGAGCTCTGGGAGCTCCTGCCCTCGCTGCTCTCCTAGGGGTCCTAGACACTGGGACAGTGCTGTCTAAAATGCCTCCCGGGGTAGGGAGGCTGGCTGCTCGGCCACTCCCAGGGGTGCTGGGGTACCCGTGCCCAGAACCCCCGTGTACAACCTTGTTTCAGCAGAAACGGCGGGAAGGCGCCGTGTGGAGTCAGCTCGGTGAACTGTGAGCCGGCTGCCCTGGGGGCAGGCGAGGCCGGCAGGGCCCAGGGCTCCTCTGCGCCCACAGAGGCTCCTAGTGGTTGAAAAGCCCGAGCACAAGCGGCCTGGCCTGTGTCCAGCCACGTAACCCGAGAGCCACCATCGCCTGTGTAGCCCGAGGGCCCAGGTGGGGTGAGGGTTCTTTGGGAAGCTCCTGCCAGGGGCTGCCCGCTTTGTCCCCGTGTGGCAGTGCCGCCCTGTGCCTGCCCCCGGCAGGGTGGAGCCCAGGGAGTGGGCTGGGAGGGGCCCGCGGGTGGGGGGTAGGCAGGCCCCTTCCTGCGGCTGGAGATAGCCCGGTGTGTGGTCACACTTGTTTATCCACGGTGGCTTCCATGCTACTCGTGGGCGTGAAGTCCGGGCTGCTTGGAAACCTGCTCTGGGATGCTTCACATGGTGCAGGCACAGAGGCTGACTTGAGGGACGTTTTTTGTGGTACTGGGGGTAGAACCCAGGGCTCCCTACCTCTGGACTACATCCCTAGCCCTTTTTAAATTTTGAGACAGTCTTGCTAAGTCCCCCAGGCTGGATCTAAACTTGTGACTCACCTGCCTCAGCCGCCCAGTGCTGGGATTACAGGCACGCATGAGGGAGCTGGAATGCTCATTGGAGCGGCTGGGCTGCAGCCTCACTGTGGAGGGGACCGAGGAGGAGCCTGCTGCTCCTGAAGTTGAGGAATCCCACCCACCTGTCACTGGGCTCCTGGGCTCCTGGACTCTGGCCACCTCCACCCAGCCTGGCTCCTGACCGTAAATGGGGCATGTGGCCAGGCAGCCAGACTATGTGGTCAGGTGGAGACCAAAGCCTGTGCTGTGGAGACAACTTCTGAGCTTGTCAACGGGTCACATGCAGCTGGGTGTGGTGGCACACACCTATAATACTGGCATTCTAGAAGGCTGAGGCAGGAGGATCACAAGTTCAAGCCCAGCCTGGGCAGTTTAATGACTCAGCGAGACCTTGCCTCAAAATTAAAAAAAGAGCTGGGATGTAGCTCAGTGTGAAGGCTCTGGTTTCAATCCCCAGTACCAGGAAAACAAACGATAACAACAAAACAACCAGAGCACATGTTATGCCCGTTGCTGGCTGTGAGGAAGCCGAGGATCAGAGGTGCTAATCCCTCTCCCCAGCTGCGTTCTCCCTGTCATGTTGTACTGAGTCACCAGGGTCACCTGCTACAGGCCAAGGGCTTCCACACAACTCGGTGTATTTAATCCTCCGACAGCCCTGCCGGGCAGGTCTTGCCTGGCTGTGATTCTTGTGGTTGTGGAGACTGAGAGCGTGGAACTCACCTCCCATCCTGCATCTGTTGGGGCTTTTGCTCCAGGATGTACGGACTCGCCCTTGAGGGGCGCGTGGTCCTTAGCGACACAGGGACCTCTTGGCCTGACCCTGTGGCCTGTGACTTGCACCTAGCTGTCTCCCCAGGGCTGGTTCCAAGGGCCCTCCATGGTCTGCCCAGTGTTTGTGGCGTCTGCGTCCCTCCCCACTCTCCATGTGGGCTCCAGCCTTGATCTCCCTGTTCTCAGGCCTCGCCCGGTGTCCCTGCTGCCCAGGGGCCTGCCCACCCGGCCACTGTGCGACAGGCCACAGGCCACCTCGTGGCAGCCTTGCCACTGGCTGTCTCCTCTCTGTCTCCTGCAAGACAGAAGTGACTGGCCTGGTTGTTCCCCTCTAGAGCTCTGCATGTCCCTGTTGCAGGTGGAAAACACAGGTGTCTGAGGTCACCCCCACAGACCAAGGTTTCTTAGGGGAGGGACATTGCCTCCTATCCAGGCCCGTGGAAGAAGAATAACACATGATGGGTGTTGTAAATAGTTTTCAAATCAGGTTGAATGGAACGGTTAGATGCAAATAACCTCCTTCTTTTCTGATTTAATGCATTTTTTGTTTTGTTTTTTGAAACAAGATCTCTCTATGTAGCGTAGGCTGGCCTTGAACTCACTATGTAGCTCAGGCTGGCCTCAGAACTCATGGTGATCCTCCTGCCTCAGCCTCTTGAGTGCTGGGATTATAGGTGCATTTCACCAAGTCTGGCCTTAATGCATTTTATGTTTGAGAACTTGGGCAATGTTGTAAGGCTTCTGCACCTGCTAAAATGGCTCTTTTTTTTTTTTTTTTTTGGTAGGGCCCAAAATGATGATATTTAATTTTATTCATGAGGTTGGATGAAAATAAAAGGAAATTATTTTAATTTCCCTTATATCATTCAAAAATGATATAGACTTGAAAATATGCTTATAAAAGTGCTTTTGATCTTTTTCGAAACGTGCTTGTCACAGTGTTTTTGTCGTTTCTCGCTCTTATTGGTAATAAGTGATTGTGATCATTTACTGAGAATTGGTTGCGTGACACCTGTTTTGCACGTGTGATCATCAGAGTCCCGAAATCTCTGCTTCATAAACAGCCCTCCCGTCTTTTGCAGAAGGAGCTTCCTCAAGGTGAGACCTTACTCCAGCTTGCTGGTGGTTTCGCGTACGCAGATGGCGGGTGCGTCCAGCGCCGTTGTGCCCAGCATTGGTGGTAAAGCGTAGTCACAGCTGGACGTTCAGGGTCTTGCTCTGGGGTTGTGTGCTGTGAGCCTAAGGCTGGGTGTCTGGCAGTCTGTGGAGCTTAGCTTTAGGGTTCGTCCACCAAAGCGATCAGGTGAATGCAGCCACCTCTGGGTCCGACTGTCGTCCCCAGTGCCCAGCAAGTGTCTTGCTGCCGCCACCCCAACCCCTGCTTGGGTGCTCAGCTTGAGTCAGAGCGTGCACTGCGTAGGCCTGCGCAGGTGGCAGCCCAGGTTAGCTTGGCGGCGTCTCAGTAGGGCTGTGGCAGGGAGGGGAGGCTGTGCCAGGCGGGCAGCACAGAGGGGTCAGCTCTCAGGAGCCACCACATGCCTCAGGGTGTGCCCGGAAAGCCTGCTTCATGCCTGGCACACGCCCAGCTGTAGACGAGCAGTGGTTAAAGAACAGGTTTTATGCAGCTACAGCTGGCATGACCTCAGCACACCTGCGACAAAAGTGAGTGCCGGGCAGGCATGACCAGGTCCCACCCAGGAGGGAGTGACGCAGATGGGGCAGGGTTAGCCAGCTCTGCCGGCCGGCGTCTGGTGTCCTCTGCTCTTCGCAAGCTGCTTTTTTGTTAAGAGGAAGAGAATTGTTCGCACAGGCACTTGAATAAGTTGCAGAATGTTTTATTCTGCCTTGTATTTCCTGCTTGCTACAGCCTCTGGCACAGGGGCGTTCCTGGGGACACCAGTAGTTGTCACCAGAGAAAACAGGGAAGCAGCCCTCGTCACTCTGCCCAAGGGCGGGCTCCATGCCTTCCAGGGGTGTGGGCCAGCTGGGCACTTGTAAAGCCACCAAATGAGTCGAGGCATGGGACAGTGCCATATTTAATCACAAATGTATCAGCATTGTTTTGGATAAACAAAACAAAACAAAACAAAAACCCACCTTCTTCAGGGTTCTGGTCTATAGTGTGGGCACAGCGAGGTGCCCTTGTGGTTTTTTGCCGCGTGCAGAGGGATGGGTGTGCTCGGGGTTCTGTGGCTTCAGTCGTGGGCACAGAACAATGGGAAATGGAAAGTCTCGAGGTCCTCACGGAGAGCTGGAGAGTGGGGACAGTGCTTCCCTCCAACTCGTCCCTTCAGTGCCTGGTGCTCTGCACACATCCCGCCCTTTCCACGTCCCTCTGCTGGGACCCAGGCCAGGACTCTGGTACATTTGTGCAAAGGATCCCCTGACTGCAGGAAGCAAGTACCAAGCAGTCCTGTTCTTTGCAAAGCATGGCAGGCACCCACTGGTCTTGTCTGAGCCCCAGACCACCGTGAGGTGGGCAGGGCAGGTGTGAATTTTGAGGGGCCGGAGGTGGACCGGAAGTCCCACGTTGGGAACAGTCTCCGCCGCTCGATTTAGCACCTTGCCCGGTGCCCACTGTGCACCGCTGCTGGGTGTCGTCCCACCAGGATGTGCTGCCTACACCTTCTCAACCTTGCTTTGAAAATCAAAATTTCTTAGATTTTTCTGGTTCCGTGTGCCCAGCGAGCTGTTTGAAACCAGAGTCCTGGTTTCAGGGGGCAGTGACGGGGTCCCTTTCTAGACTCCTGGTGAGGTCATCCAACAGGTAAACAGAGCCAGGCCTGGCAGACCCAGGCAGGTGGCCGGGGGAGCAGCAAAGGGACATCTTCATTCCAATGCCCCTGGCCTCAAGGCAGCTACGTGTTTGAGGGTGGTTGTCACTGTGAGCAGAGCCAACTCTGGTTTTGTGGGTCCCTGGGACAGTGATTTGGACACCGAGAGACTTCTCCGCATGCTTCCCCTGAGAAGGCGCTGCACGCTGCTGTCCTCAGCGGGCGTGTGGGTGTCCCCTGGGTGAGGGGGCCTGGAATCTGTGCCCTGCAAGTAGCGGCTGGGGGTGGGGGAGTGGCCCCAGCTGGAGATGAGGAATGGAAAGATTGTCCCCAGTGCCCTGGAGGAGAGAGAGCGCCACAGGGAAGGAGACAGTGTCCCTGAGGCTCACAGTGTGTCATGGAGCCAGAGGGTTGAGAATCTGTGGGAAACAGCGGTTGCCTCCTTCAGAATGGAAACACCCCCTTTCCGGAGTTGCCGAGCCCCACAGCTCTCCCGGGTCGTCGCCGGCTCTCCCAGCCTGGCCTGGGTCCATGGCTCCTCCCACTGCTAGGCGCTGCGCCCGGACCGGCTCCGTGGGTCACAGGTGGTAAAAGGGATCCGGAGGAAGAGCAGCGTGGCCAGGTGGCCCGGGGCGTGCTCAGGAGGAGGCGCCTCCGGGCCGGATTTCAGGGGCCCTGGAGCCGGCAGGTACAGAATGAGCCTGGAGGGAGGCGGGGAGGGTGTGCGACCTGCAGACAGCACCGTTTGTGTTTGCCGGTTTCACGAACGGGGCTTTGGTGACAGTTCCACGTAACATGGAAACCTTCGGCGCCTCCTCAGGGGTCCTTTCCCTCCTAGTCACCGCTGCTTTCCTCACACACAGCAGCTTTTTCCGCACCTGCTCACCTGTTCCTGTAAGTTATAGGTAGCAGTTAACACACTGCAGCCCTTACCTGTAAATCAGAAGAAAATTGGACCAAAATAAAATAATTTTCCAAACAAACAAGTGTCCTTTGAGAAGCACAGGGAATCTAATGCATGCTGCTGCTGTCCAGGGCTCGGGAACTGCGTGTGGTGCGGGGAACATTTCCTCAGAAGTCGCCGGAAAGCTTTCTGCTGGGCGCCTCTGAATCTTCCCGGAGTCTTCCCAGGAGCCTCTTCCCGGGGAGCTGAGTTTCTGAGATTCACTGATTGAAGTTTAAAACCAGGGCACAGCTCTACTTCTGGTTCTCTTGCTGTTCGCATGTAGCCTTCAAACTTGGGGTGGGATGAGCCAAGTTCCAGGCAGTGGGTGTTTGTGTGTGTGGCCCTCTGAACTGTGCAGACCATCCTGGCCAATTCTACAAGTGACTGTAGCCTCACACCAGGCTGAGAGAAGACAGGTGAGGTTTTAATGATCTGTACACATGGATTTTTAATGGAAAACATGAGGCTTGGCCACTTCTCAAGTGCAGGCCCCAGCCTTGCATGGATTCCGAATGTTGTTGGACTGCCAAGACAGGTGACACCAGAGAGGGGAAGGTCACTGGACTTTAAGCCACCTGGAAACCCGAGTCCCCATCTATTGTGGAAGGCAAGTGGCAGCTTATACCAGGGCAAGGCAGGGACAGCCCTTGAAGGCATTTATCTGCCTGATAGGCATTTGCAATGATAGGCTGAATTTAGCCTTCAGTTTTTGTTTGGGCTGATAAAATCTTTCTGTTCACTTGCAAGCTATTATGTTTACAAGCCTCCCTCAGGCTGCAGGACGGGAGAAGCCATGGTGTCATCTAGCTGAGTGGCCAGGAAGGACTGGCCTCTCCGCCAGCAGGATCCCTCCTTGTGGTACCAGGCACAGGCCTTTGCTAGGAAATAACCTTAGTTGGAGGATTGACTTGTGTCTTCGCTTCCTGTTAACGTAACAAAAATTTGAGAGAATACATTTATGAAGAGGGAAGGTTTATCTAGGCTCATAGTTTTGGAAGTTCTGGTCCAAGATTGGTTGGTAGCTTGTGACCTATTCCTGCCCCAGATGATTTGCAGGTGTCTCAAAGAACTCTGAGATTTAGGGGTGGTCTTAGAGCTCTCCAGGCCAAGCATTTGGGCTCCTCTGTCCTCGTGGCTGGTTTTGCAGACATGGCAGTCTGCTGGTCACAGCTTTGCACATGGAAGGTGTTCCAGAAAAACCATGGGAGGGGGTCCTTTCACCCCAGCTCTCCAAACTGCATGTTTCTGCCTGGTGTCAGGGACGAGGATAGGTTTACCTGAAGGTACACATTTCATTCCTAGTGCCACTTTCCCCAGGAGTTTTAACAGGTGTCAAAACATGAACATTTTCTGCTTTAAGGAAGACTCTCTCATCCATCTTCTGTGTGTGGTCGTAAGGAATGTGGTTCATTTTGCAGTCTTGTCTACACAGTGGCCAGAGTCACCTTTTAAAACATAATCAGACTTCCAACCTCAGACACAGTGGAACAATAAATATTGCATTCACTCTCTTTTCCTCAACAATTATGACATTAGAGAAAATGTACAAAACAACCAGAACACCACCTAGCAGGTCTTCGATGCAGTTGGAAGGATGTGGGGCAAGGTCCATGTTCATGGGTTTCAGTGTGACAGTGCCTTTGAAACGAAGGCAAAGGGAGCAGAGGAGACAGCAGAAGTGGGGAAGCTGAGGCAGCTGGCACTGGTAGAGCAGAGGGCAGGGGAAGAGGGTTCTGAGCAGAGCAGGGATTTGCACCGTCTCCAGTGTCCTCCTGGAGTCTTGCAGAGACTAAGCTGCATTACAAGAGCAAGGCTCTATGGAGCTGGCTGGAGAACAACCGCGCAGTGGGGTCAGAGCGGGTGGTGAGCTGAATAGAAAATCTGGGGGCCACACAGTCCTGGCACTGGGAGTTATGACCTCCCAGAATGAGGAGACCTTGCCCAAGACTTTGAGAATTCACCTGAAACCACAGAAGGGCACCCGTGGGAGGAGGGCTACTGCAGGCTAGCCCTCATAACAAAACTCCCAAGTGAGCTTTAGTAGCTCAAAGATGCTATGCTGTTCAGCCAGCTGTCTGCCGAAATACAACTCAACATTCTTGCAGCATGGTGTTATCTGCAATGCCAGTGTACACTAAAATAATTACTAGACATGAGGACTGTGTGGCCAGTAACAAAGGGAAAAAGGCCAGTCGATACAAACCCATACAGACATGGTCAGTGAACAGATAAGAATTTCAGCAGAGAAATAGAAATTTGAGAAACAGCTAAATGAAAATACCAGACCTGGAAAGTACAATATCTAAAATGAAAAATTTGCTGGATGGATCTCGGTTTGGACGCTAGCAGAATAAAATGTCAGTGTACTTGAAAACACACCAGTAGAAACCATTTCTCCTGAAGTACAGAGTGAACAAATGCTGAGGAAAAAAAAAAATGAAGCCAGTGTGATGGCACATGCCTGTAATCCTAGCAGCCTGGGAGTCTGAGGCAGGAGGATAGCAAGTTTAAACTTGGCCCAGTCAACAGACCCTGTCTCCAAAAAGGGGTGGGGATGTAGTTCAGTGTGTAGGCCTTAGGTTCAGTCCCCAGTACCACAAAAACAAAAAACAAAACAGCAATAGAAAAACTCCCATAGGCTCAGTGAATGAGAGAGGTAATATCAACTGGTCTAACATATGTATAATTGAAACTCTAGGAGACAAGAGATAACGGTAGAAAAATATTTGAGTAATTTTCCCCAAATTTGATGAAAAAAATCTCAACCTACAGATTTCAGAAGCCTCAGGCAACACAATCTCTCTTCCCCGAAATCCATACCTGGGTCCATCAGAATTAAAGTGCTAAAAACCAAAGATTAAAATAGTGTTAGGCAGAAGGAAGGTGGCAGATTGCGTACAGAACAAAAGTTTTAAAAAAAAGTCCAACTTCTCGTTAAAAAATTACAAACCGGTGAGATGGCTCAGCAGCGTAAGCGCTGAGGGCCCGAGCTCGACTCCTGGAACCCACATACAAAAAAAGGGCCGGTGACATCACTCAGCGGCACGGGCGCCTGCTGGTGCGCGAGGTCCTAAGGTCGATCCCCGGTACCCACAAAAAAAAAAAAAAAAAATTAGAAACCAGAAAATAATGGGGTATCTTTAAATTCAGATGTCTTTCAGAAATAACTGTGAAACCAGGCATGTGGCAAATGCCTGAAATTCTAGCACTCAGAGGCTGAGGCAGGAAGTTTGTGAATGTTCAAGGCCAGCCTGGGCTACACAATGAGTTCAAGTCCAGCCTGAACTATATAACGGGACCCTGTCTCCAAACACCAAACCAAACCAAAGCAAACAAAACAAAAACCAGATGAGAGACAAAGGTACTTTCGGATTGACAAAAGGTGACAGAAATTGTTCCCTGCACGGAAATGCCACCAGATAGAACATGGAACCATGTGAAGGGAAAGTGCCAGAAATGGGAAATAATGTGGTAAATAAAAAAAGACTTTGTTTTCTCACTTTTTAGTATTTCTTTAAAAGGCAACTAAAAAATAACAATAAAAAAGGCAACTGGTGGTTTCAATATAACAGCAGTTTATTTTGTAATTTCTAGTGCATGTAGCAATAAAATGTATGACAAGGGACAGGGCAGTTAAGTGAAAGTACACAGAACAGTACAGAAAAGCAATAAGACAAAAGCTAGTTCTTTAAAAAGATCAACACAGTCAGGTAAGTTGGTGCATGCATAATTCCAGCAACTTGGAGGCTGAGTCAGGGGGATTGCTGCCTCAGAAGGATCAATGCCAGCCTGGACACAGCGAATTCAAGGCCTGGGCTATGTAGCAAGACCCTGTCTCTAAAAACAAAAAAACGAAATTCAGTACAAGCCCCTGGGAAGACTATTCAAGTAACAAAAACAGACGAAACCAAATTACAATTATCAGGAATGAAAGAGGGCCATTAGTACACATTGAAAGATAATAATGGGATGTTAATAACTACTGTGTGTCATTAAATTCAGTAAAACTAGTAAATTCTTTAAAAGACAAATTATCAAAATTGACACAAGAAGAAAGTGAAAATTTGAATCACTCCAAATTTGATTTTCCAAAAAAGCCCAATTTGTAGTTAAAAATTTTACCACAAAGAAAAAGTCCAGTGCCTTTCCTGATGAATTATAGAAAAGATTTAAGGAAGAGAGAGCACCAGCCCAACGGAATCTTTCAGAGGCAGAGGAAACACTTCCCAAATAATTTTGGTTTTAATACATAATTTATTACTCTTTTTAATACATAATTTTATCTTTAATATATAATTTTATGTATGTAAACTTAATAAAGATGTAATCAGCAAAACCACAATTTTGAGAAAAGGAAAAGAAGTTACAGACCAATATTTCTCAGGAACACCAGACAATTAAAAACAAAATTCTTACACATTGAACGCAGCAGTATAGAAACAGGACGGTACCTCATGACCAACCTGTGAAATGAGTGAATTTAATTTACTACATTAATTAAATGAAGAACGATATGATCTCTTCGGTGAGTTGATTGGTTGGTTAGTTTTTCGTGGTACTGGGTAGAACCCAAGACTTGGGTGTGTTAGGTGAGCGCTGTACCAGTGAGCTACACCCCGAGCCCTACCTTGCTTTTCTTATTTTTTGTTTGTTTGTTTGTTTGTTTGCAGTACTGGGGATTGAACCCCAAACCTTAGCACTGAGCTACATCCCCAGGCCTTTGTTATTTTTATTTTGAGACAGGGTCTCACTAAGTTGCTCAGGCTGGGCTTGAAGATGTTGCTAGCTTTTCAAGGTGAGTTTGGGAGGCAGGACCTGGAGGACAGAGGTCAGGGCCCGCCGGTGTCGGCCAGGCAGGAGATGATTTCCCGTGTGGGAAGGAAGAGGAGGGGCCCTTCTGGCCCGGCACTCAGAGCCCCAGCTCATTGGATCCTCAACATGGACAAGAAGTAAGGAATAAGTCCGCGTCCGTTTCCATGAAGGCCCAGGCAGAGAGTGACCCCAGGGCTCCCCCATGCTCGTTCCCATATTAGGTGTCGCACCTGGGACCAGGACCCAGGCTAACACTCCAAGGCAGAGTTCTGGGGTGCAGCTCAATGGCAGAGCGCTCACCTCCCATGCATGAGGCCCTGGGTCTCTCAGCAGAGAGACTTCTTGTGTGGAGCGAATCACCCAGGGGAGTGACAGGGACAGAGAGTCGCACAGCAACTGTGGTGCTGTAGGCAGTACTGCTGAAAGTTCCCTGGTGGTTTGTGCCAAGGCGGGATGCGTGAGAGCGGACTTCAAGCAAGGACGGGGGGTCCAGTGAGCTCATTTGGGGTGCATGGGAAGAAGCGGCGTGTGGATTCCTACTGTTGCTTTCAGTGTCTGTTTTCATACCTCCGCCTTCAGGGATCATTTTACTCTGTCCTCGCAGGCTCTGCGACTGACAGGAGCTCGAGTATCGCTGACACCTGCAGTGAGAGTGGCTCAGGGCTCCTTTACATGGGGCCTCATCTCTCTTGGGCAGGTGTCCCCCTGGCACTGAGTGGCTGGGGGACTGAGGTCCAAGAAAGAAGGGCTCTGGCTGTGGCAGCATTCCTGGGACCATTAGAACTTCACGTCCGCGCTGCATCCAGGCCAAAGGATGGTGCTGGAAGCAGTGTTTTTTCTTCATGATTTAGGGGCGCATCCAAAAGAGAAAATTGCAGTCAAGACCAACCTGAAGACAGTGAGGCACGTCAGGAATGCTCAGCGTTCTCAGAGTTAAGGGTTAATCAGAGTACAAATGGTTTTCATTATTGGCATAGTGGAACTTTAGAAAAAAAATTCCTAGTGTATTTGCAGTTGTGTAAAATGTGCCCACTGAGTTGCACAGTTATTTAATAGAATGAAGCATGACATCCATTCTTAGCCTCCCTGAGAAATTATAAATTTATCTTCTTTCTAGATGAGGTTTTGTAAAGCAGGATGGGGAACAAAATGGATTTTAACGAGGGCATTCTTACCAGCCTATGTCCTAGAAGTGGGCATCTGGTCCCTCAGCCCACCCGAGCATGGCCCGTGGCCTCTCCGGGGTGGCAGGATGAGCCCCTCCGTGTAATCCTTGTGTTGAGTCTTATGGTGACTTTGATAATACTTTGTGTCTTGGTCATTTTCCCCATCACTGGGACACAGGACCTGACACCTGCAACTTAAAGGAGGAAGGGTTTATTTAGGCTCATGTTCTAGAAGTTTCAGTCCTTGCCTGCATGGTGGCATGGTGGCAGGGCTTGTGCAGAGGAGAACTGCTAAAGTCATGGCAGCCAGGAAGCAGAGAGAGAAGCTGGGGAGAGAGATAAACCCTTCCAGGCTACGCCCATGGTGACCCACCTCTTCTGGTTCGGACTCCAACTTCTAATGGCAAATCAGCTCTAAGTCCCATAATCCAATCACTTTCCAAAAGCCCTGCCTATAAGTGCACGAGGTTCTGAGGTGACATCTAAATGTAAAATAACAGGTTGAGCATGTCCCCTGAGGGTTCATGTGCTGGCAGGGGTGTCCTCAGTGTACTGATGTTAGGAGGTGTTGGAACCCTTAAGAGGCGTGGCTTGGTGCAAGTTGGTTAGGCCACTGGGAGTGCTGTCCTTGCCCTTGGCAGGGGTTATGGTAGTTCTCATGAGACCTTGGTTCTCACCAGAGTGGATTGTTACAGAAGAGCAGGACTGGCCCCTTCTCACTCTGGCTTTGTCTTGCCACGTGATCCCTCTTGTACACACCCCCACTATGGTGCCACCACCATGAGGATGTCACCAGAGGTCAAACACATGGTACCACCTGACTTTGGACTTTCAGCCTCCAAAGCTGTGGTTTAAATAAGCCTCTTCTTTATACATTACCCAGCCTCAGGTATTTCGTTATAGCAATGGAAAACTGAGTAGTACAGATCTGCACAGCACCAAGGGACGCTGAGGCCAGGGGGGTACTGGTGCTGTCAGTTCACTTGCAGCCCACAGCATGGAGCAAGCAAGCTCTTCCCAGGCCTCTGCATTACTGAAATTTGGTCGCCCATGAGCGTTGGGTTGGCTTCATTCCCATGGAAAATGGAAGTGAGCACTCAGATTATGTGATTGCATGTCCTGTCCCCCAAGACTCTCTGATGTGGGGTGATGCTTCCCACATAGCACTTGAGGTGCCCCCACCCTGAGAGGGGGAGTTTCACTATCTTAGGGTGCCCTCCTAGTGCATGCACTGAATGCTGGGTTTGGGCATTTTCCTAAGATGGTGTGGGAAACTCAGCAGCATGTTTCCTGGCGCACCTTTGCTTGCCTTGGAGCAGTGACCTGTGGGCCAGGCTGTGTCCTCAGGAGGAAGCCTGGAATGTTGACTCCATAGATGTCACTTGGGGCCTCAGAGTCTAGGGTACCTGGACTGTGGCAGTTACTGAGATCTGGCCTTCTCGGGGTGCTTCTGCCGGGTAAGTACACCCCTGGCTGGTGCAAGAGCCTCAGTCCTCCAGCCCTTCTCCATTACCTCCAGGGGTAGTGAGGCCCTAGTGGGAGTGGCGATTCCCCCCAAGCTCATTCAGAACTGCTCTGGAGGCTGAAGCCTGCTTTACAAATTCTGGGTGGGGGATAGTTTTCTCGAAGATCAGAGCAGCTGGACCTGTTACTCAGGAGATCCTTCCTGGGGCCCACATACTTGGGGAGCCCACCTGAGAGTTATAAGGTCCTTTGGTGGGCCTGGCTGCAGTCCTCGAAGAAGGTCCTAATCCAGTCTTAGGGGAGGGTTTTTTTTTCCTGTCTTGGGGGAGAGGGCACCCCTTGCCTATTTCCTGGGTGTGACTTGGTGACCCCTCCTCCATTGGCTGGTGACATTCTGAGAGAGGCCAGCTCACTCCTGTGTCCGTGACCATATCTGTCCCACCACCTTTCATTGATGACTTGACCTCCTTTGTGTCACGTGGGTTGACATCTAAATCTCCCGGCAGGCTGTTTCCAAGCACACGAGGTTGGAGGCTCTCCAGAGCGCTCATCTGGTGGCTCCACTCGCAGATCACTGGAACCTCTTACACCGGAGGACGGCCTTTCGACCGTTCTAGCAGGAGTGGCTCTTCCGTCTCTAAGGTCCCTCCCTCTCAGCTGGTGGCCGGTCATGCCGTAGTGGGCCCTGATTTGTTCTCCAGTGTCTCTCGTGTCCACGTCTCACCTCTTCACCTGGCCCTCGAGTTCCTGGTGAGGAGGGCTGTGTCTGATCCTGACTTGTACGGTTGGGCACAGCGCGTTCCCAGCAAAATGTCATTAACACTCACTGACGCTGGGCCACGTGATGCTCACCCAGACAGGGTCCACTGATCTTTGCCCATCCTGGCCCCAGACCTGGACTCTAACAAAGAGGTCCGGCCCCTGAGTACAAACTGGAGCTTCAAGCCTGTGTGACTCAGGACGTCGGGAAGATTAGGAGGATCCCTTGGGAATGCAGGCTTCGTAGTGTGATGTGACATCTTTATGCATGGTCCTGTCATGCACAGGTGAACATCCTGGGCAAGATGCCTGGTGGGACGTGAGCTGCATCCATGGCCCCTTCTCTGAGGGGGTGATGGTGTGTGCTGAGGGCAACCCTCAGGCCCCATGGACTGGCACCCAGGATGTCTGCTCTGCCCTCCAGGCCTCTGACCTGTAAATTGAGGGAGGCCTTGGACAGGGATCCCGGTTCTCCCAGGTGCCGGAGACAGGCAGAGCTGTGTGCAGCTGTGGCAGGGGCTCCAGGCCGTCGGCCCGGTCAGCATGGTCACTGTTTATTAAGCCTTCTCAGTGGCCAGGCCCTGTGCCAACACAGTGGCATTTAATTCTCAACAGCCCTGCCGAGAAGATGGGTCTATTTTCACAGGTGAGGGGGCTGGAGGACGTGTCCTAGGTCACTCTGCTCTCGGTGGCAGAATCAAGATGGAAACTCAAGCCACAGTGCTCATGAAGCCCCACCTCCTGTGCCCCCAGCCCTGTTACTTGTTGAGTCACTTCCTGTTCTGAGAGTGAAGGGGGTTCAGTGTCCCTTTCTTTGCATCCTCTGCAGTGTCCCTCAGAATTCCTCTGCCCACCAACTGCCCCCATCCCTGAGGATAGAGCCAAGGACCTCATCCTTCACAGACAAGGCCCCATCCCAGCAGCCACACCTGATTTCCTGAGTGCTTTCTGTGGCTTGCTTGCTGGGCCCTACGAGGCTTTTTAGGGGGAGGCTGGGTTTCCTCCCTGGCTGGGCCTGGGCCCCCACATCATGTTCGAGGTGCCGAGATGGGATGGCAGAAGTGTGCTTGGTTCTCTTGGGAGGCTTGCCCACTTGTCTCTTGGGGCAGGAGAGGTGACAGAGAGCAGTGGCACTCATTCAACAGCCCTACCACCTTCCACGTGCATGCATGCACCCACAGTTGACAGGCTCCTGTCTCTGCTCTTTTGTTTTTGCCTACTGCCATGTTACTTTAGGAAGTCAGGAGAGGCAGGCATCGCACAGGGTGTTGTGGGTGGAATCTGTGGCCTGGCTCTGGCTGTAGGGGAGTCCAGGGCACCTCCCTCCCTGAGCCTTCAGTCCAGCCCTGCCTTCTTGCTGGGCTGAGTTCCCAAACCCCCTTCCCTGTACCTTGCCCACAGACCCTCCAGCCTTAGCTCTGCTCTGGCCCTCCCACTTGTTGCTTTCTTTTCCTCCTTAGACACCTGCTTCCACCTCCAGTCCAGTTGGACCACTCTACCTGCTGAGCGCATCTTGCTCTTTGCCACCACTGCCCTGTGCTCAGGTGTCTCCCCTGCCTATTGTGCCACCGTCACCTCCCATCCCTCACCTGTCCATTGTCCTTCAGCTTCTGTCCCCAGAGTTCCAAACCTAAAGTAGTTTCATCCATTGGAGTGTCCATTGGCACCTGCTCCTATTTTGCCTTAAGGAATTTTATTTCTTTCTCTCGTAGCTATATTTAACCTACTATGTCTCTGCCACTGAACCACAAGTTTTTAGAACTTTTACACTTTTTTGCCATACTGAGGTGCTTGTTAAATATTTGTACATTTTTTAAAACAAGAAATGCCTTAAGGTTAAAAGATCATGTCTCACCCTTGTGTTTCCCAGTGGCTAGCATCATGCTGGTCCCCCAGAAGGCCCTTGGGTACTTGTTGATGGACCCACAGAACATCGGAGGCAAGTGGCTGCATAGACTTGCTGGGGTTGGATGAGCTGGGTCACATGATGGCGGTGAATTTCATGTGCTCTACACCATTCTGCCTTGGGGCAGGAGCATTCAACCTGGCAGCTCTTCTATGCACAGGGACCTCTTAGGTTGAATGAAAGAGAAGGTGTTTCTAGTGTCTGCATTTTGGGGGTAGCTATGAACGCTCACTGGGTTATTTCCAGTCACCATGAATGTTATGGTTTAAATCTAAACTGTCCCCCAAAATCTCATGTATTCAGAGTGGGGCTTTCGGAAGGTGATTGGATCATGGGAGCACTGTACTTACCAGTGGATAAAGTTCATAGCTGAAATGTGCTATTAAGAAGTGGGGTCCAAAGAGGCGGGTCACTTGGGGGTGTGACATAGAAAGGCGTATCTTTGTCTCTAGCTCCTCCCTATCCTCTCTGCTTCCTGGCTGCCACGAGTTGCACAGCTTTCCTTTGCCGTACTCTTCCACCATGCCACGTCCGCCTTGGAGCCAGCCAGTTACGGATTGAACCCACGAAAGATGTGAGCCAAAACAAACTTCTCTTCCTTTAAGTTGTGATTGTTGGGTATTTTTCCCCAGTGATGGAAAAGTGACTGATGCGGAAAACTTGTACTAAGTATGGGGTTGTTGCTGTGACTGTACCTGACCATGTGGTTTAGGAGCCTTTGGAACTGATTTATGGAGAAGTTTGGAAAGGTTTGGAAATGTGGGCTAGAAAAGTCCTCAAATGCTGTAAGCAGAGCCTGATGGGTGATTTTGGTTGGAGCTCGGAAGACAGAAATACTGATAGGAATATAGACACTAAAGGCCAGGCTCAGGAGGATTCAGTTGGGAACAAGGACTCCATTGGCAGTTGGACTAGAGATCATGTGTGTTACACCCTGGCAGAAAATTTTGCCCATGTCCTAAGACTTTGTGGGAGACTGAGATTAAGGGTGGTGGACTAATTAATCTGGTGGAGGAAATTTCAAGGCAGCCCAACATTCAGACTTTGGCACGGGTACTGCTGGCTGCTTTTAACCAGATTTATAGTGAGAATTGGGAACAAAAGGCAGAGCAGAAAATTTTGATGAACTTAAATTTTGGCCCAGAAGGGACCACATATAAAGTTGGGGGCAAAAGAAGTATGGTTGCTGAGATGAGTACCATTAAAAAGAACCCAAGTACTTTTATAGGAACAAGAAAAAGGGTGCGTTGAGGGCATTAAGAAATCAGTAAGACCTCACCCATCATAGACTTCAGGGTATAAAAGTATAAACTTTTCATTTGAGAAGAGAATCCCTGGGATGCCTACTCAAGAAGAGCCTTCTAGGGAATTGGTTCCCTGGGATTCATTTCACTATCCAGGCACTCAGGCCCGGCATCCATGGTCCAAGGCAGCCCAGCTACTACTCAAGCTGGCAGGATGACTTTGGTGTCTTCCTGATGGTGCTAGCTTTACCAGCATGCAGAATACAAGAGTTGTGGGGTCAGGAAGGCTTCTACACAGATTTCAAAGGAAGCCCTGGGAGACCAAACAAGGAGCCTGTGAGAGGGCCATGCATGGAGCTGTGGGAATGAAGCCTAAGGTACAGTGGAGTCCCCAGGAAGCTGGAGATGACAGGAACATGGAATTTCTGCCAAGAAAAGCTGTAGGCTGTAAGTGAAGCCAGCCTAAAGGAGAGACCGTGTGGGCTGCAACCAGCAAAGCTATGGGGGGGGCACCCAAGGTCTCTTTAACTTACATCTCACCACTGTGTTCCCCTGACACCAGATGGGGAGTTATAGGACTTATTGTTTTCCCTGCTGGGTTTTTTGGTCCAATTCTTTTTCATTCCCCTATTCTTCCCTTTTGGAATGGGAATGTCTACCCCGTGCCATTATAGCTTGGAATTAGGTAACCTGTTTTTGATTTATACAAAGGTTCACAGTTTAAATCACAGAAGAGACTTCGACTTAGACTTTGGAAAAATGCTGGAATTGTTGAGAGTTTGGGGAAGAGATTATTGTACTTTTGGTTGCATGCAATAAAAATAATAAAAGATAATGCAGTATAATAATAAAATATACAGTAGTTGAATCATGTTAGGTGGAGTTATGACTCTGTGTTTATTTGGGCATTATGGATGATTTAAGGGGGTGTCATGTTATTGGTGAGTGAGATGTGATGGTTAAACTTGATGTCAAATGATTGGCTTGGGAGCCTCCCAGGGAACTGGTGGAACACATTTCTGGGTGTATCTGGAGGTGTGACCTTGGTTACCATGTCTGGTTCCTCACCCCTTCCTCCATGGCTCTGTTCTCCTGGTCTGTTTCCTGGTTGCCATGAACTGAATATCTCCACTCTGTTATGCCCTTCTGCCATGGTGTTTCTCCCTTGGAGCCAGCTGACCATGGACTGAATTCCCTGAAACTGTGGGCCAAATTAAACCTCCCTCCTTTATTTTTTTTTTGTGTGTGTGGGTACCAGGGGTTGAAGTCAGGACCTTGTGCGCCAGCAGGCGCCTGTGCCGCTGAGCGATATCACCGGCCCTTTTTTCGTATGTGGGTACCAGGAGTCGAACTCAGGACCTCACGCTTGCCAGGCAGGCGCTTATGCTGCTGAGCTATCTCACAGGCCCGTCCCCTCTTTTTTAAATTTTAAATTGTACTTTTTTTTTTGAGACAGGATCTTGCTATGCAGGCCAGGCTGGCCTCGAACTCACTAGGTAGCCCAGGCTGACCTCAGACTCATGATACTGAGTACTGGGATTAAGCATGTGCCACCACACTCCGGTAAACCTCTCCTTCTTTAGGTTGTGGGTATCTGGTATTGTGTCCCAGTGACAAGAAAGCTGACTAATATAACAAAGGAGGCTGTTCACTGTGACTCCATCCTAGATTTCGGCCTCTGTCTTCCTCCTTTTAGAAGGAAGTTACCTCCTGGCAGAGGTATGTGCATCCTTCTTCTATTTAAGAAAAAAAGCAAGCCAGATGTTGTAGCTCAGGCCTGTAATCCCAGCACTCTGAGGCAGGAGGATGGCAAGTTCAAGCCTAGCCTGTACAATTTAGCAAGATCCTGTCTCAAAATAAAAAAGAAGGGGTGTGTGTGTGTGTGTGGGTGTAGCTCATTGCAGAAGCTCTGGATTTAATCCCAAGTACTGTACCACAGAAAAGGAGAAACAAAACAACAAAAAGGAAAGGTTGTCTTCCTTGTCATAGGCTTTTGCTGTTCTAGGCCTGAGTATATTGTGCCCTTCTGCCCTTTAGCACAGCGGCAGTATTTCTATCGCTCTTGGCTTTTGGTACCTGGTGACCAGGCAGTGGCCCCTTCCACACATCTGCAAAGGCTCCAGTTTGGCTCTGCACTTCTCTAATGGGACAGAGGAGGCGGCAAGGCCCAGGCTGGTCAGGAAGGCATTCGAGGGCCTGGTGGTCCTGCCGGTCTCTGGATGATATGGGAGCTGCAGGCACTGCGGTAGGGTAGGCAGACAAGGGAAGTGAGAGTTACGTGCTCAGAACTCTCGGAAGCCACCATACCCCTACCAAGTCGGCTTGCTCAGGGCTCTTTAAAGGAGTGTTTATTCTTGACTAATTTTTCACTTTTAGTGTGAAATAGTAGTGACAACAGCAAGAAAACCCCTGGTTTCAGCCAAGAAATCAGATGAGAATTTTGCATTGGCTGCTTCCGTAGTCTTGGTCTCTTCATCTTTATAGTAGCTAAACCCAGATACAATCAACTCTTGATCTGTTAGATATAAATTCCCATTTCATGGACTATACATGGCAAACTGTATACTCATAGCAGCTTCTTTCTGCAGTGGTTTGAGGGTTCCCAACCCACCCACAGATGGGGAGAGCTTAGGGAGCATTGTGATTTTAATAAAACCTGTGCAAAGTGCAGTGAGGGAAGTAAAAAACCGGGTTGTGAGGTGGTCTCAGACTAGCCCCCGTGTGGCCAGGAGGGTGCAGAACTGTGCTGTGTGCTTATGGGCACCCAGTGGGCGTTTGCTCAATCCCTTGTCCAGCCAGAGTGCCATCCAGAGTTGCCCCTACCTCAGGATTCTGTGACTCGCACAGTGCGTGATTGATGTGCAACCCTGGCCCCTTCCTACTGTGAGGAGAACAGTAAGGAAGAATTGCTTAATTGCTGAGGCTTGACCATATCTCTTGTGTTAGATTTGCAAATGTGTAAAATAAAGGCTGCTTTTTAAAATTGGATTACATGGAGTATCCCTACTTTAGGCATTAAAAATGGCTGGAAAAAGTCGTGTCACACAAAGCCTTCTGGGCTTTTGTGTTTTGCTAATGTATTTCGGCAGAAGTCACTTGTTTTCTATATAGTCCGAGTTATGAATTCGATTTGCTGCGATCAGGGCACCTGGGACAGAGGGACAGTGTCTTTGGTTATCTGTGCAAGACAAAATGTAGGTGCTGAAAGGAGCAAGGCTAATATATTTTTAGCAGCGCTGCCAGTGCTTTCATACTTAGTGCCAGTGAGCAAAAGGGACAAAGCACCAATGCACGCAGCAGCTTGGATGCCTCTCAAAAACATCACGCTCAGTGAAAGAAGCCAGTCTCAAAATGTTACATACTGTACGATTCCATTTCTGTGACATTCTGGAAAAGATAGGACACGAGTGATGGAGAACAGATCTGTGGTTGTCAGGGGTGCGGGAGGGGTGGTGCATAGCTCTCAGTGAGCAGGCGGGGGAGGTGTTTTTGGGGGGTGAAGGAACAGTTCTGTACCCATCGCCACCATCCAGGTGGTGGCCACATGACTCTACATGTGTCAAAACTCCCAGAGCTGTACGCCAAAAGCAAGTTAGATTTACTGCGTGATCATTTAAAAATGAAAATAAATAATACCAGAAGGTTTAGCAATGCCTGAGTTGCATAGTTACTGGCAACAGGCATAGATCCCCCATGTCTCCCCGAAAGTCGCCTCATCTGTACTGAGTTTAGAAACATCCCCAGCCCAGGGCTCACTCTGTCGTTCTGCAGATAGCTTCAGGCTCACTCAGGGTTACAATATGGTTTCCTCTGCTATATAAAAATAATCATGGTGTTTGCACCTCTGCTCCAGACCTGTCCTTAAGGAGTCTGCGTGTAGGGTCCCGGCTCAGGGAAATATCGGCCACTCACAGGATGTCTTTTGTTTTGGAAACGTTTGTATGAGTGTTTACATGGATGTGTTTGCTTGTATGAAATTGACTGAGTCAGAACCTTTGCAGCCCTCAACTTGTTCCTTTGAAATATTTTCTGCCCTGAAGATGCGCTCTTATCCTGCACCGTGGCTGAGCCTTTGTTGCTACCCCCAGCGTGGCGGTACCTTTTCTCCACCTTCCGCTCACTTGCTCACCTTTGGAGCTGGGGTCCATCCTTGGTGCCCCTCACCTCATTTCCCAGCCCTAACTCAGGTGCCGTGTCCTGTGTATTTTCTTTTCAGAACAGCCCAGGCCACCGCCCCGGCCCTCCTGCAGCAGCCCCTGCACCCTAGGGGAACTCTTGTTTTGCTCTGTTGGGCTGCATACAAACCACCATAGACTGAGGAAATGAGAAACAACAGAGCTTTATTTCCCAGCATTCTAGAGGCTGGAAGTCCAAGGTCAAAGAGCCAGCAGATTGGGTTCCTACACAGCTGCGTGGTTCACAGATGGCGGTCTTCTCTATAACCTCGTATGGGGCAGGGATCTCGTCAGGGTCTTGAGGACACTGACTGATCTCATACAAAAAGGCACCACCTGCTACCATGACCTAATCACCCCGAAAGGCCCCACTGCCTAACACCATCTCCTTAGGGGCTAGGATTTCAACTTGTGAATTTTGGGGAGGGACATAGAAGCCCTGTAGCCATCAGCATCTTCCTGGCGCTCACATGTGATCATGTGACTGTCCTGCTGAGAAGTTTGTCATGTTCCCATTACCTTTACAGTAGAGTTCACATACCTAAAGATGGCTTCAGTAACCTGAAGTATTTCTCTTCTCTTCTCTCTGTCTTGCTGAGTTCTCTTCCCTGCCCCTAACCTAACCCTCACAACTCTAGTGATATTGAACTTACACTGCATTGGACGGATTATGTCCTCTCTTGCCTCTGGGTCTTTGCATACGCTGTTCCCTGTGCTCAAAATCCTGCCCCACGTCACCATCACATGAGGAATTTGGCAGATTTTCTATGTATCTGTCCATCTTCTGTCCAGTTTTCCTTCCATCTGGGCTAAGCATCCTCCCTTCCTGTCCTCAAAGCCCAGCTGTTCTATTCTGGCACCTGGCACCCTGTGTCATACTGGCCCAAGATCTAGGCTGTAACATCTTTGCAGCTGAGCCTTTTCTCTGCAGTCACTGTTGTGTCCTGGGCACCTAGAACAGTGCCCATAGCTGCAAGGTGCTGAGGACACATTTTATGATGCACGGTTAGAGGTGTCTGTAAAATCATAGAGCCAGTGACCAACAGGAACGTAATAACAACACGTAGGTACCAGTCCTTGTCTCTGCATTGCGTAAGTCTTGTTAGGGAGATGGTAACTGTGAATCATAGTGGTATTGAACCATGCAGCATGGACGCCAAATGCCTTCAAGGCAGAGGAAGGAAGTGGAAAAAATTGGGGCTCCTGGGGGAAGTGTGGAGATTTTTGCTTCAACTCATTCTTTAGCTTGTTTTCTCCTAGTGTGAGATCCACCTCATGGTTCACGCTGCACAGATTGCTGCCCACGCACTAAAGCTGTGCTGAGGGCGCACCCCACAGCCCTCTGTGGGTGACCTCAGGTAGCCCCAAAGTCTTTGTGTCACATCTTGGAGGCACTCACATCTACAGCCATTTTGCATAGCCTCTCTGCCCAGCACCTCTCACCTTCCTGCTGCTTTTGTGTGGTTGGTGGTGTTACTGTGTCTCTGCGCTAGTTAATGTTGAAACACTTCCCACTTCGGCCCCTGGTGACTGTCACTCTCCTACAGAGTGGTTCTGCACTGGATCACTTACAGAGATGTGGCGGGAGGGGAGGGAGGCTCTTCTCACTCCGCTCCCTCCTCCACACCTAAAAAGATAGCTTTCCACCTGAAAAACTGTTTCTTACTGATGGGGACCTATGAGCCAGCCCCACTGGGTGAGGAGGAGGAAGTGTGTTGACTCAAGTCAGGGAGTCGAGAGTGAGGTGTAGGGGTAGCTGAGCAAGGGTGGAGCCTCGCAGAAAGGAGCCTGTGACTCCTTAACCCTAGCTACCCATTGGAGTCACCTGGGGAATGTAACACAGTGTAACTCATCTCCAGGTCATTCATAAGAATCCTTGGAGATGGCTCTGAGGTGACTCACTGTGCAGTCCATGGGAGCTCAGGTGGACAAGGTAGTATTTGCTGATTCAGAGCCTTGGCCGGGCTACCACTAGTGGCCTGAGTTTCCCCAGCATATTAGACAGCTTTCCATTGCTGGGATGCAATACCTGACACCTGCAACTTAAAGGAGAAGGGGGTTTAATTTGGCTCATGGTTTCACAGGGTTCAGTCCGTGGTATTCTGGCTCCAAGGCAGAAACATGGTGGAAGGGCATGGTGGAGCAAAGATGCTTGTTCATGGTGGTCTGGAGGGAGAGCAGGGCAGCAGTGTCAGAGAGGAAGGGGTCAGGGACCAGATGTAGTACCCAAGGTCACGCCTACATCACCCACCCCAACACACCCAGAAGTGTGCTTTTACTAATCTCATAGGTGACTCCCAAGCCAATTAATTTGACAGTTAATCTTAAAATAATTGTCAAGCTCAGAAAAAGACAATGTGTTCAGAATGAGGTCGGAGATAGATTCCAGAGGACTTTTTTCTTTTAATTATCTTTTAATTATATGCATAATTAAAAATGCTACAGAAATACATCAGTGAAAACATGTAATCTCCTTTGCAGAGAGAAGCACCTGTGTATCCTTCCAGGTGATTTCCTCATGTTCATATACAGGATGTGAAAACAGGGCTCCTCCTGGACTCCAGACAGGGGACAGTATTGTGACACTGAGCAGCTCCCCAGCCTATGGTGTGGTGAGGGCAGGTTGGCTCCTGCCTCCCCCAGTCTGCAGAGGAGATGCAGGCACAGATGGAGAGGATTTCTTTGGAGAACGTTGCAGTGAGCCATTTCCTTCTTGGCATGATTGGAGGTTGGGGCAGCACCGGAGCAAGGCCTCCCTGGACTGGTGGTGCTCCTGCCAAAGGCGGGCTCAGTGGGGGCTCCCCACAAGGGAGGAGCAGGCCCAAGGGCTGTAGGGTTTATGGGCCGGCAGCGGGGAGTCCAGGCCCGTGTCACAGAGAGATCGGAGAAGCTATGGCTGTAGACGTCTGCCAAGAGCAGGCCCACAGAGCAATTTAGGGAGAGCACGCAGAAGAAAGCAGTAGTTTCTGCTTTCCCTCTAAGGAGTCCAGCTGAGCATGGGCATATAATCAGTTACAGCGACATGCGCATGTTGGAGTTTGTACTTCCTTGCAAAAAATAGATGATATAGGTCAAGCATCCCTAATCCTGAAATCCAAAATCCCAAATTCTCCAAAATCTGAAACTTTTTGAGCACCAGTATGATGCCACAAATGGAAAATTCCACACCTGACCTCATGTGACGTTTGGCAGTCAACATAGAGGCACACTAAAAATATTGTGTAAAATTACCTTCAGATTATGTGTACATGAAACATAAACTAACTTCATGTTTAGAGTTGGGTCCTTTTCCCAAAATACCTCATTATGCATGTGTAGATATTCCAAAATCCAAAAAACATCTGTAATCTAAAACACTTCTAGTCCCAAGCATTTCAGATAAGTGATAATCAGTCTTACTATGTTTACATGTTTTTCTGCTGATTTTTTTAAAACGTCGTATCATATGAATATTTCTATGACAGCAGATAGATACACCTCTTTTCTTTTAACTACTGCCTAATAGTTAAGCATTTGTCTTAGTTACTTTTCTTGTTGCTGAGACAAAATACCTGACACCAAAACTTAAAGGAGGAAAGGTTTATTTGACTCCCAATTCATAGAGATTTGAGTCCATAGTTGGCTGGTGCCGGGGCAGGGTAGCACTGCAGAGAGGCATTGCAGGGCAGGCAGGCAGAAGGCAGCAAGCAGCAAGCTACAAGTGATAATCAGGACCCTCTTTCTGTCCCTTATATCTTATCCAGCCTACCCACCCTTAGGGCGGATAGCACTCACACTCAGGGTGGGACACGCTTAATCCTACCCAGAACTGTGCCAAACCAATCAGTGGGCTAATTTACACATCCTTGATCCCAGCATCACACATTCTAGATGCAGCCACCTCTGAAAAGCCCCACCTACGACTGCATGAGACTTTGGGGGACATGTAGACACGAATCATAACACCATTCCAATATCAAGGAACATTCACCATATGTCTGATTTTTAATTCAGGCTTGACTTCAGGGAACATACTTGTTCATTTCTCTATATGTGTTTCTGTGAGTATTGCTATAGGATAAATTCCCACACATGGAATTGCTGAATCAAGTGCTGATTAAGATTTTGATGGAAACTGCCAAATGGCTGAGAAAAATGTATCATTTTTAAACTCCTACCAGGAATATATGGGGATGCCCATTTCTTATGCCTCACCAACAATGAGTAATTCCTACCTTTTTAAATTTCCAGAAGTCTGATTGTTATGTTTGGTTATGAGTACCCATTTTTATATGCTTATTGGCCATTTTCTGTCATGTGAATTATTTTTATATATCATATGCTCATTTTTCCATTGAATGGTTTTCATTTTTCATATTGCTTTGTAGGAGCCCTTTATAAATCAAAGATGGATACACACATATACATGCACCTGTTATTTTACATATTGTATGTATTTCCTTCTAACCTCACTCATGCCTTTCGACTGTATTGAAAGACTTCATTGTATAGGAAAGATTTGGAAGAGATTATGTTTTATTACCTACTTTTAGGACAGAAAAAGGAAAGATTTGCATACGGTCTTCCAAATTATGTTCAATTTGGCCAAATAAGACAAAAAAAAGCTCAGAATTGCATCATTATAACTGTATTGGACTGTTTTTGTTTTTATCCCTCCTTACTTTTCAAATAATTGAGATTTATTTCACATACCCCCTAACAAGGTTGTGGACTATCACCAATATCTAATTCCAGAACATTTACATCATCCCAAAAAGAAACTATTAGTAATCTTCTTTAAGCATTTGGTAGAAGCCATCTAGGCATGGGATTTTCATTGTGGTAAGTTTTATTATTCCTAATTCATCTCTTTAGTAACAACTATAGCTCTGTTGATAATTTCTGTTTCTTGTCAAGTCACTTTTGGTAGTTTCTGTGCGTCCAGGGATTTGTCTATTTCATGTAGGCTATCTAGTTTGTTGGCATATAGTTGTTCATAGTATTTCCTCATAATCATTTTTGTTTCTGTAATGCTGGTAGTGATGGCTCCTATTTCATTCTTGATTTGTTTATAATTTGAGCCTTCTGTTACCTTTTTCTTGGTCAGTCTAGCTAAAGGTTTGTCAGTTTTGTTTATCTTATTTTTTAAGGTAGAATATTTGGCTGTTAATTAAAGCTATCTTCTTTAATGCAGACAGTGATAGCTATAAAGTTCCTTATAAGCACTGTTTAAGCTGCAACCCATAAGTTTTGGTATGTCATATTTTTGTTTTGATTAATTTTAAAGTATAATGGGGCCAGTGAGATAGCTCAGCAGCATAAGCGCCTGCCTGGCAAGTGCAAGGTACTGAGTTCAACTCCCAGTACCCCCATACGAGAAAAGGGCTGGTGATATCGCTCAGTGGCACAGGCACCTGCTGGCATGCGAGGTCCTGAGTTCGACCACCAGTACCCACGATAAATAAATAAATAAATAAATAAATAAATAAATAAGTAAAAATTTTAAAGTATTTTCTAATTTCTCATTTGACTCCCTGGTAATTTGGGAGTGTGTTAATTTCCACATATCTGTGAATTTCCTTGTTACTGATTACTAACATTAATTCTGTTGTGGTTGGAAAATATACTTTGTATGATTTAAATATTTTTAAATTTATTGAAACTTATTTCATGGACTAACAAACAGATGGTCTGTTCTGGAGAAAGTTCCATGTGCCCAGTATATTCTGCTGATATTGGGAGAGTAGTTCTTAAATGTATATTAAGTCTCATTTATTTATGGGATAGTTCAAGTGTTCTATTTTTTTGATCTTACATCTAGTTTTTTTTTAATTATGTAAATCGAGTATTGAATATGCCAGTGATTACTGCTCACTTATCTATTTCTACCTTCAATTCTGTCAGTTTTGCTTGATATATTTTGGGTGTCTGTTAATAGATGTATATAATCTTGATTAACTCTTTCATCATTATATAATTTTCCTTTTGTCTCTAGGGATTTTTGTCACAGACAGTATTTTTTTCTGACAGTAGTATAGCCATTGTAGCTGTATTGTGGTTATTGTTTTCATGGTATATCTTTCTTTCCATAGTTTTACTTTCAACCTATTAGTGTCTTCAAATTTAAAGTGTCTCTTGTAGACGGTGTATAGTGAGATCATTTTGTTTTATCCATTTTGTCAATCTCTGCCTATTAATTGGAATATTTAATCCATTTTCATTTAATACAATTATTAAGGGCCAGTGAGATGGCTCAGCAGCATAAGCGCCTGCCCGGCAAGCACGAGGTCCTGAGTTCGACTCCCGGTACCCACATATGAAAAAAGGGCCGGTGATATCGCTCAGTGGCACGGGTGCCTGCTGACACAGGAGGTCCTGAGTTCGACCCCCAGTACCCACACGTACAGAAAAAATAATAATAATGCAATTATTAAGACAGGACATTTTAGTCTTTGGCTTCTGTATACCTTAGTCCTGTCTTCTTTCATCACTTCCTCTGTTGCTACCCCTTGTTGTCCAAACAGATGTTTTCTAGTATACCATCTTCATTCCCTTCTCAGTTCTTCCATGATTTTAAGTGTATTTTCTGAGTACTTGCCCTGGGGTTACAATTTACATCTTAGTTTATAACACTCCAGTTTGTATTAATACCAGTGGAGTTTCAGTAGTATATAAAACTTTGCTGTTATGTAGCTCCATTCTCTCTGTTCTTTTCTGTGGTGTTACTGTCATTCATATTCTACCTTTACATATTATGTACTCAAATTTGTAGTTACAGTTTTACACAGTTTTCTTTTCTTTTTTTTTTTTTTAGTGTGGGTACCGGGCGTCGACCTCAGGACCTCGCACTTGCCAGCAAGCGCTTGTGCCACTGAGCGATATCACCGGCCCTTTTTTTCCTTTATGTGGGTACTGGGAGTCGAACTCAGGACCTCGTGCTTGCCGGGCAGGCGTTTATGCCGCTGAGCTATCTCACCGGCCCCAGTTTTCTTTTAAATTAGAAAAAGAGTTACAAACAAAAATACATTTACTTTTTCTTTCATATTTAACTGTGTAATTACCTTTACTGGTACTATTTTCGTTAATGTCTGTCGCCCATTAGTGTTTCTTGTAAGGCAGATTTCCTGTTAACAGTTTCTCTCCAAGTTTTGTTTACCTGGGAATGTCTTAATCCGTCTTAATTTATCCTTCATTCTTTAAAATCGAAGTGGAATACGTGTAATATAAAAACCACTTTAAAGCAAATAACTCAGTGGCATTTGGTACATTTGCAGTGTTGTACAACCTTCTGGTTCCAGACATCGTCCGAAACATTTTCTTCACTTCAGAGCCAAACATCTATTTAACAGGTGCTCCCCATTCTTTCTGTTGTGACAGGTAGTTTTGTGGGCTCTAATGTTCTTCAGCCACTCTTTTTCTTTCGGCACGTTAGTTTATCTCACTTCCTTCTGCCCTCCATGACTTATCATGAGAAATTTGACACTAATCTTATTGAAGTCCCTTAAATATTGGTGAGGGTTCTCTAGAGGAGCAGAATTAAGAATGTACTGTAAATTACATATAAAAATTATAAAAAGGTGTTATTAGGTAGGCTTACAGGATCTGAGGCAAAATAGTCTCACAGTGGTGATCTGCACACTTGGGAGCCAGAGAATCTAGTAGCTTCTCAGTCCAAGAATCTAGAAGTCAGCTGGGCATCGTGGTGCGTGCCTGTAATCCCAGCACCCAGGAGGCTGAGGCAGGAGGATCGCTGTGAGTTGGAGGCCAGCCTGGGCTACACAGTGAGCTCAAGGCCAGTCTGAACTGCATAGTGAGGCCCTAAGAAAAACAAAACAAAAACAATCTGGAAGCCCCAGAAGAAGAAGGATCAAGAATGCAGTCCCAGTCCCAGACTGTCAACTCCTTGAAGAGTTGCTGGTGTCTGTGTCGATGGCTGAAGAAACGGGAGTCTGATGTCCACAGGTGAAGGCAGTGTCCACAGTGCAGTGGTCATCAGATTCACCTAACACGAGTGATGGCAGTAGCAAAAGATGCACCCACCCAAGCAGCATGGAGCTGGCAACCACTGGCTTCCTCCTCCTTCTGCTTGTGTTCCACCCAAGCTGCAGCCCATTGGACCATGCCGTCCACGTTCAGGACAGTCTCCCCCTCAGTCCTCTGACCCATGTGCCAGTCGTCTCGGGAAGCTCCCCCACAGACACACCTGGAAGTGTGCTTCACTAACCTCAAGCATCTCTCAATCCATTCGAGTTGACAAGCAAGATTGTCATATCTTGTATGTTGTAAATTGCTTCTCTCGTTGCTTTCAAGATTTTCTTCAACTTTGGCTTTGACGGTTTGATTGTGGTGTGTCTAGGCATGAATCTCATTGTGTTTATCCTAATTGGAGTTTCACTGAATTTCTTGCATGTGTGATGTTTTCCCAAATTTTGGTAGTGATCAGCTGTGAGCTTTTCAAATACTCCTTCTCTCTCTCTCTCTCTCTCTCGCTCGCTCTCTCTCTCGCTCGCTCTCTCTCTCTCTCTACTCCACTCCACTGCACGCCTAAGTCTGTCAGTATCCATACTCCTAGGGGTGCACTCAGGAATGTACCACAGATCTTTGAGTCTCTGTTCATTTTTTTATTGTTATTTCTTTCTGTTCTTTAGACTGGTTAATCTCATTTGAACTGTCTTTATAAATTCAGCGAATCATTCTTCAGCCAGTTCAGGTATGCTCTTGAGCTCCCTTAGTAATTTTTTTATAGTTTTCAACTCAAGAATTTCCATCTGTTTTTCTTTTATACTTTGTATCTCTTTATTTCTCTATTTGGTAAGACATCATTTTTGCACTTTATACATGTTTTCTTGATTCTTTGAACCTATTTAACATAATTGATTTAAGTCTAACATTTTGGTATTCCTATGTGTGGACCGTATTTTATATATTTATGTCTTACAAATTTTTGTTGACATTTAAAAAAATATAATGTGGCAAGTTGGGGTGTCAGGTCCTCCCCTTCCTCCCTTCCAAGGGTTTGTTGTTATTGCTATTTGTTGTTGGTAGTTTATTGACTTTTCTGAATGAATTCAATAAAATCTGTATTTAATGTCATGTGTAACCACTGAACTCTGTACTTGGTTAGCTTAGTGATCAGATAATGATTGGACAGAGATTTTCTTAAACATTTGAAACCAGAGTTTGCTGAGAGAATCTATGTGCGTGTTGAGATGTATCTTTCGACACTTCCTGTTTGTATAGAACTGCAAAGTCAGCCAGAGGTGAAGGCTGAGGGCCTTCTCAGATCTTTTCTGAGTATGTATGTGCACAGGCCTACATGTAGTCTTGTAGATTCTCAGGAATATGCTGGGCTTTACGTTTTGTAGTTCACTTGTTTGTCCCAACTGTTTTCGACTGCCTCCGGCAACTGTGAAGTTATATATTTGCCTATAATTGTCTTCCATAAAGACTTCTTGGGAGGGAAAGGACTTTTTATATTGGGTGAGTTCTGACTCAGGTCCAAGTGGATTTTTCCCCTTTGCAAGGAGTCTTTCCAGGGAACCACCACCAACAGGTCAAGTAATGATAACTTTCTGAAAATGGATCTTTGGAGAAGCTTGAGCCCAGTTCTTCCCCCTCCCTTGGCTTCCTGGCTGCTGGTTTATATAAACTAGTAATTGTGAAGCTCTTGGTTTTCAAGGCTATCACGCAGCTACAAAGCAAGAGCATGGAAAATGGTAAGTTAAAATACCACAAAGCTTACTGCTTTTCCTGAGATTCAGCTGTTTCTCTTGAATCATTGCTTCCTGAATTCTTGCCCCAATTTCTAGAATTCTGACAAAGCCAATTCTGATTGTTTTAAAGCCAGTTCTTTTGTTGCCATCATGGGGGAGAGAATTTTTGGAGGTCCTTGTTCTGCCATTTTTTTTTTTTTTTAATATTCTTTTTTTTTTTTTTTTTTTTTTTGTGGGTACCAGGGGGTCGACCTCAGGACCTCGCGCGCTAGCAGTCGCCCGTGCCGCTGAGCGATATCACCGGCCCCTTTTTCGTATGTGGGATCCGGGAGTCGAACTCGGGCCCTCGCGCTTGCCGGGCAGGCGCTTAAGCCGCTGAGCCATCTCACCGGCCCCTGCCATTTTTGCTAATGTCACTTGCTTTTGTTTTATTATTAAAAGTGTTTTGAATCATGTCCAGTGTTTTGTATCATGTTTGATTAGCTAAGAGAGTTCAGTTTTGCCATTTATTCACTCTGTGTCGCGGGGCCAGGTATAGAACCTGTCAACCTCAGTTCCATTCTTCGAAACATTTTTTGATTGTTTGCCAGGCAAGAGCTCCAGTTTTTACTGTCTCTGGGATTCTGAGTTTCTAAAGGTCATATTTTCATCTGCATTTTCTGTTCTTCCTGATGCATTTTTATTGGCTTTATTTTTTCCAGTTCTCTCTATATCTTGTCAATCATATTTTTGTGATAATTATTTCATTCTGGATTGTAAACAGTCTTGCAATAGCATCATCATGGCTCTTGGCTATTATCTATTCCTGCTAAGAAAATTTAAAAATACAGTTGTTATGTATTTCACATTAAAAAAAAAAAAAACTGGGGAAAAATGCAGGCCTCCAGGGAGTCCGGGAGTCGAACACAGGACCTCATGCTTGCCAGGCAGGCGCTTATGTCACTGAGCTATATCACCAGCCCCCAGGGCCTCTTTTGCACCGGCCTCCAACCACCCTGTGACCACCCCCCTTGCTGTTGGCCGTGGATGGAGTGCCCGTGGATCTGCTGTCCCCTGTCCCTCCCAGCACAGGCTGCTCTCCAGCCCCAGATCATTGCCTGTGGGCGGCACTATTTCTGCATCCCAGCGAGTTGGGACGGACAGTCAGAGCAGACCTGCACGGAGGTGGTGTGGGTGGGTCCCCATGTACTGCATTTCGAGAGCTGCCAAAAATACAGTGAACAGTCATCGCTTCCATCCCACATGACATCATCTCATTCGGTCCCAAACAGCATCCTGTGTGACAGGCCTTGCCGTCCCCTTTTGACAGGTGAGCGACTTCCTGGGCCCAGACTAATAGTGACACCAGGACTGCAGTGTAGGCAGCAGGGTGACTGTCAGGCCCAGGCTTATCCCCCTATTTGCACCGTGGAGCTTTATCATTTCTGGCCGTTCTCACTAGGTGCGCCTCATATTTGCATCCTACAAACATATTCTTTCCAAGGTCTTACAGAACCGGTGGTGGCAGCTTGCTGCAGCCCCTTATCAAGCACCTGCTATATGCAGAAGCCCTGGCTGGGCTCCTCAGTGCCTGGGAAGTACAACTTATGGTTTCATTTCTGCTCTGAGCCCCAGGGGTGACACCTGCCAGTCTTAACCTCAGCCAACGCTGTTCTTCCAGCCCTCAGCACTCCGTCGGTGGCACCTGCCTTCTGGGAGGTGGGTGGTGGCCCGGGTATTAGATGGGGTAGATACTGCTGGGCCTCCCGACCATTCATCCAGTCCACCCGGACTCCATCCTCCTGCCGCCTGTGCGCCAGTCACTCGAGACTGGTACTGAACACCCTCACCATTCTTTCTACACAAGCGTCTTGTTGCCACTATCTGTGTCTGCCAGGGTCGGTCGCCCTCTGAGCCCCTTCGCCCTTTCCCACCTGGCGGAAGAAGCGAGGCTGTCAGAGCCCAGGGGGCTCGTGCAGGGAATGGGCCGGAGCTGGGAGTTTTCTCATCCTGCTGCGGCTGAGCTGTTTAAATGTGACTCTGGTGCAAAGCGATGGCGCCTCCCTCTGCTCTGTGTAAACCCACAGCAAACCAACCGTGCGGTACGGAGATCTGCCTCCCAGTTGGCCTCCACCTATCCTGGGTGTCGCTGTCTGAAAGTGTACCGAACCTTTTGTCCGATGGATCTAAACATCGAGCATGACCAAGCCTGTCCAGGCAGCTTCAGAGGCCTCACGTGTTTTGACATTCAGCTCCTGTTTGCTCAGGGAATTAGTTGGGACTCTTTCTTTTTCAGGTAAAGTTTGCAAAGGCTCGTTTAGCTCTTATGAAACCAGAGATGGATTTTGTGGCTTATGTAACTAGGAAGTCACAGACGGCTGGCTTCAGGAATAGCTGGATCCAGGACTCCAAACAAAGTCCCCAGGTATATTTGCTTTTCTCTCTTCATTTCTTGGTGCTCTTTCTTCTATAGCCTCCTCACGAGAAAAGAAATAGTTGCTTTCAATAATTCTTAAAATCCCCGAGCCTCACTCTCCGTGACCTAAACCAGTTAATATGTACTTGTCTCTGAAACAGCCATTCTTGCTGGGGCCCAGAACAGCATGACCAGCATGAGCCTGGCCGCCTCTGTAAGTCCTGTCTTGGGCCACACTGTAGATCAGGTATGGCTTGGGCAGTCCTTCCCGAAGCTCTAGGTGGACACAGTGTCCAGCCCTGCCGGAGGAAGGGCGCTTCTGCTCAGTGGTCGTGAAAGTGGAGCTGCTGCCTTGCCAGCCATGGGAGTGGAATCTGGGGTAATAATCTTCAATCGCTCTCTTTCCTATGAGGCTGCAGCACTCTGCTGTCTTTTATTTGACCCTCAGTGATTCAAAGGAGAAACCCTTTGTTATGCAGATGGTGGCACTGGAAGAGGTACTGGGTGCTCCCCAACCTGCCCCTACTTTGTGTTTTAATCCATCGCCGTGACTGTTCCCAGGCCCTCGCTGGGGACTGGCAGGCATCATGCCCCTTGCCTGGGAGCTCCACGTGCCCAGGTCTGATGCAGCCCAGCCACACCAGCGCCCGGGTCGGGGTGGATCCTGGGCCTCCCTTGGCCTGTAAGAGGCTCCTCTCACAAGCACACTGGGTCAACCTCAAGGGCCCCACTTCTTCCTCCAAGGATGCTCCCCACTTCCTGAGCCTGTACGTCAGTCCTCCCTGCCCCCCGCAGCCACTGCCCTTTGTGCTGCTATTGTCGAGGTGTTGGGGGTCAAACCCAGGGCCCCGCTGAGCTACAGCCCCTGACTGCCTTTCATTACCAACTCTGTTGCCTGGCTTGGGTGAAACACTCATGATGTTCAATCCAGGCTCCATTGAGGGCACAAACAGGTATCATCGAGAAGAGTTCCTGGCATCGCCATTGTGTTTTCACTTAATGGCAGTGGAAACTCTAGAAGTCCCCGGTCACTCATCCTCCCTCCTTGGTCACTTTCCAGTGCGTCAGTCAACAAAGGGACCCTTGCCAGTGTTCCTGTAAGGACTGGAGCAGCATGCCCACTGGCCTTGTAGGACCCTTGCCAAAGAGAGGACCACACAGTCTCCACGTTGCAGTATTTTAATGACTGTGCATTTATTTAGCACCCACTGTGTACTCAGTGGCATAGAATATACGGAAATCACCAAGTTCATTGGTGCTGTCAGAGACTTCATGGTCTAATTGAGGCAGGACAGTTGCAGCCAGAAGACAGTGCAGAGGTCACCTTGTAGTGAATGGTGAGAAACATCTAAATACTGTGCCCACCCCTGTGGAAATATTTAAGAAAACCGGGGTTTGCTCCTTTTTTAGGTCTTGCTGGGATGATGTGGAATATTAGGTGTCTCCGCAGAATGAGCCAGATGTGTTTCCATATTGCTCCGTGGCCTCACGCTCCAGATGTGATGTCTCGGAATTACAAAAGAGGAGGATATTTATGTCGAACCAAGCCAGCCCCCGCACCTGAATCACACAGGGCACTTTGTCAGAGGATCTCACCACGTGGCTCAAATGAAATCAGCTATTTGAGAATTTTTTTTTTCTTAGACATACAGGAGAAAGTTAACCCAGAAAAAACTTTATTAGAAATGAGTGAAGGTTTGTTATCTGGCGGGTGCTCTGCTTGGGTTTAATGAACCTAGACGACGAGGTTTCATTCTGATGTTACCTGATGTCCCATCGATGTGGCAATGTGTCCTGTGGTTGCTGCTTCTGTTTTTAGGGTTTGGTTAGTTACCGGTGTAATTCGTGATGGTCCTTGAGTTCTTCATAACATCACTGTGGGGTATTAAGCAAGAATAGGATGTAACATGGCAGGCACCATTTGTAAAACTTAGTCCTGGAGCGCTCACAGAAAGGGGGTGGGTTTGAAGCCCGCTAACTCATTTCTGAGCATTGTAAACAGCCGGTCTAAGGGATGTAAGTTCTCGTTTGGACTTTGGGGCCATAATTGTTGGGCTTAACTGATGTTGCAGCTGAAAAGAACTTACGAACAGCATGCCTATCTATTCTCCTGGAGGGAAACAACCTGTATGTTCAAAATTTTGCGTGTGATAGAACACCCTTAGAGGCACAGGTGGGCTAAGTGATGCATGGGTAGAGGGTCCCTCAACGTGTTTCCTGCAGTTCTGCGTCCCTGTCCAAGGCCAGTTCAGCTCGGGGACCTGCTCCTGTCTGAGGTCAGAGCACAGCCACAGTGGTTCCTGTGTGTAGGGTGTGTGAGACGGACCTTCCAGGTAGCGGGACCAAGGGAGAAGCCGTCTTCTAGGAAGAGAGGTTCTAGGTGGGTCCGAGCCAGCATGCCTCACCGTTGGCCAAGCTGGCTGCATCTCCTGCGGGTTAGTGCTCTAAATCCCCACTGAGATGGTTTCTCCTCCCGCTCTCATCTTAAAGAGGAGATGGAGACAAACGAGGAAGCCACTGCAAAAGCGCGCGTAGACACGAGCTCCTGATGCCGGCTGCAGAGGGGCAGGGCTTGACACCCATCATTTTGTAGGGTGATGCTCTTCAAAGGAAGGTCTGGGGCAGCAGGTTGCTGTCCTCCGGTAGTGTTAGGAATGCAGACTCTTAGGCCACGGCCAGACTTAGCGAAGTGGCATCAGCGTTGAGCAAGGTTTGGGTAATGGGATGCGTGACCCTTTCAGAAGCACTGCAAAGGCCTCCTCGCCCCTTTGCAGTGCGCTCTCCCATGTGGTAAATATTTTCTTGTGACATGATGTTTAGCGCCTGCAGAGCATCCCCTTCTGTGGCTGTGTCCCAGTGCCATAACTGGTCTCCTGTCGATGTCCTTTAGAATGGTTCCAGGATGCAGTTACAGGGCAGGACTGGATCATCTCCTTAGGCCAGACTGCCCAGAAGGGGAATGGCTAGAGCAGCAGGATGAGGACTTTGAAGGCTTCTGATACACGCTGCCAGGCTGCCAGCCTGAGGATGGAATCTGACCTGTCCCTCAAACCCTTGGCCTGGGTTTCTTAGGAGGCTGCTGCCATAGGGGAAGGGCTCACACTTGGGTGAGATACAAGCCTTGATTTGAGGATCGGATTTGCACTTACTGTTTTGGTGATTTGGGGCCAGTTGCTTAGCCTCACAGATCCTCTGTTTCCTCACGTGCAAAACAGAGATGCATCTTTTGTCTCTCTGCTAGTTGTAAGCGTTAGTTGAGTGTGAATAGAAACCACTGGGACCTGGCTCATTCATTCCAATCCCTGTGAATAAAAGGAGCCTAGAGGCCTGAGGTTACTAAGTGAATTAGCTAGGGTTCTCTAGAGGAATGGGGTCAGTAGAAAACATATGTATAATTACACAGGGGGTTTAGTAGGTGGCTCACAGGGTTGGAGGTGGGAGAGTCCATACTGGCCGTCTGTGCACTGGACAGCCAGAGGATCCAAGAACGGCTCAGTTCAAAAGGATGGAAGCCACAGACCAAGGTGGGTCAGGGATGCAGTCCCAGGCCAAGGTCAAAGGCCTGGAAGCTCCCTGGAGAGTCGGCAGTGCGAGTCTACACTGGAAGGCTGAAGAAACCAAGAGGCCGATGTCCAAAGATGATGGTGAAGACTAGAGCTTTCCAAAATAGGCACCCTTGCTGCTGCTTTGCCTTTTTATTTCTTTCAGGCTACAAGCCTGGGGGTTGGTGCCACCCACATCCAGGCTGGGCCTTCCCCCCTTGGTGGACAGTCTTCACGTCAGTCATCCCTAGACACACCCAGAGCCTGACGAATCTGCTAGGTGGTTCTTACTCAAGTCAAGTTGACATATTACAGTTAACAGTCACACTAGGGCTTCAGTGGTCCCACCAAAACTCATGTTGAACTTTAGCCCCCACTGTTAGGTATTACAGGGTGAGACCAGGTAGGGCTGTTCAGAGGTGAGGGGGTCGTGAGGATTCTGCCATCATGAATGGATTCATCTATTCATGGAGCCATGGTTTAATGGTTATCTTGAGTAGATATGTTATAAAAGCCAGTTTCACTCATTTTTTTGTTTTTGTTTTTGTTTTTGTTTTTCCATCTGGTGCCTTTCACTGCCTTGGGACTCTGCAGCGAGTCCCTTCAACAAGCAGCCCCCAGCATATGTGGCCCCTCAATCTCAGACCCCCCAGCAGAACCACAGGCTGAGTGAACCTTTATTTTTTGTAAGTTACCCATTCTGCAGCATTCAGTTACAGCAACAGAAAATGGACTGGGACAGTGGTCCTATCATGAAGCCCTGAAACTTTTTGCATAAAAGATTTTCTGTTGCACTTTACAAGTTGCACTTTAATATATGCACGTGAGTGTTACTGGCCTTCGCACTTGACTCTCGGATTTCCTGGGATATATACGGGATGGGCCCTGCGAAGAAAGACAAAGAAAGGAGATTCTGAATACTTGGTTAGAACAGAGCAGGTGTAAAGCGTGCGACCTGTGCCTTGGAGAGTGTGCTGGGAGGTGGTGGTGAGGGGTCATGCGTGCACCCCTGGATGTGTGGAGGCCACGCCAAGGTCTCCTCTGGCTTCCCTGCTCTTCAGGGAACCCCTCAGTCTCTGGGCATTCAGCAGTGGAAGCACAGGTGCAACACTGCATCCTCTGCAGTGTTTGTGTCCCTCTGGAATGGAGTCCTGTCGGGGCATTGGGCTGCTCCTTGGTGGGCAGTCACATCCCTGAGAAGGGCATGGCATGCGGCAGAGGTGGCCTCCACGCTCAGCCTGGCTGCTCTGAGCAGGACAGGATTGCCGCGTGGGTTTGTAGAGTTTTGCTTGCTCATGGCCCTTCAATAATCCACACTGCTATGTTGTCCTGTAGGCCCCCAAAACCACCGCCCAGGAGAAAGGGGACTTCCTGCCAGCCTGGTGTCCCTGCCTCCCCAAGAAGGTAAATTGCTGGCAGTAGTGTCCCCCCTTGCCAAGGTCGCAGGAGTGGCCCTGCAAGTTCTAAAAGGTGAATGTGTATGAGCCGCCTAGGAGCTCTGAGCGACTCTTAGTCTCTGAACTCAACACTTGCTTTTGTCGCCATTAAATATATTTGTTACGCTTTCATCCTTAAACTGTAAACCATTTGACTAGAACTCTGTATACAGTGGCATTTTGGGAATGCAAGCTAGCTAGGACTTTTTTAGAACCATTTTCAGGAATCACCATTGCTACCTGCCTGCCCCTGGGTTTTAATAACAGAGTCATGCCCGCTGATTGCCTGGAGCCTCTGTCAACTCTCCTGACGTTGCCTGGAAACTGCTGATGGTAGAGTTGTCAGCCTTGGAATGAACTTGACTCAGGTGGAGTTGCCAGTTGCAGGAGTCTATTATTTTGAAGTGGCAGCTGTGGGTAATCAGAGAGGAGGTCACCAGGCTCCCGGCTTTGTGGACAGGCTGGGGAGCCCAGCCAGGCAGGCTCGGTTGGTGATTTCTCTTGGGTGGGTGGGGCCTGTGCACCTGCCAGGTGCGGTCTCCAGCCTGGAGGGCTGGAAACCCTAGCAGGGCCATAGGAGTGGGGTAAGCAGGTGCCTGGCTAAAAGCAGCATGTAGATGGCTCCAGGAAAGCAGCTTGGGAGACATATCTAGAGCCCAGCATGAAATGATAGGCCATGAAGAGAAATCGAAAGCTAGAAAAGCAGGTGTGTAAGGCAGCGACCGGCATGTCCCCCACTCTCTGCAGAGAACAAGTGGGCATCAGGGGGCCCAGAAGAATGAGAGAGGGGACCTGGGCTTGGTTGTGTTCGGCACAGAACCTGTTTCAGTGTCCGAGCTGTCCTTCCCAGATCTGCCCTTGCTCGCACGCACGGGGAAATACAGCCTCATCCTGACCTCTCCCTTTGCTGGCCTCCACGCTGAGCACAAGAAAACAGTGCAAGTTTGCTTTTTGCCTCAGCCACTCAGCGGCGACTCCAGTCATAGGGAGGCAGGTGACGAGGACTCCAGACCAACTCCCTGAGGAGTCAGGCCACTCCCGCCCTGGCCCTTGGGGCTTGGCGTGGAAGGAGGAAGTGTGTGTCCCTCAGACAGCTCTGAGCCTGCACACCTGCCTGGGGAGCTTGCGGGGCCCCGGGTGCCTGGGATTGGCAGGAGCCCCGCTTCCTCGTGGTCCATGGGTGCTGCTGGGGAAGACGGGGACCAGGGCTCGTGCCCAGCACCCAGTGGTATCCTGAGAGCCTTAGGCCACTCTTCTCCCTGCTGCTAGTTTCCAGGACGATGAGAGAGCCTGAGGCCCACACCGCTTTCAGGAGGATGGCTGCCTTTTCCCAGTGCATCAGGCCTGACCCCAGGTGGGCCCGAGAGCAAGGAGGTGGTGGAGGGGAGCTGCAAGGGAGGGGGATCCCACCGGCTCTGCCAGGGCATGGGTTGCCACCAGCCTTGGGGCTGGAGCTCATGTTCTAACAGGTTTGTGACCTCCTTCCTTACAGACTTTATTCTTTCTCCTTGAATTATGTGAATTCTGGAGCAAAATAATGAGTGTCTTTGTTTCCTTTAAGACATTCACATAGAGAGAGGGAGGGAGCGAAGGGGAAGGGGAGAGAAGAGGACTTGGTAAACAGCGCCTTACTCTTACTGTCTCCTGTGTACCTCGGATCTGCTTGGCAAAGTTGATACATTGGAGTGGAGGGAGGTCAGGGTAAAAGGACACCAGGATTATTACCTAAGGCTCAGCACCAGAGGGCTGACTCTCAACCGACAGACACTGCCCCAGGAGACAGCCCGCCTGAGCTTCTGCCCAGCACAGGCCCGCACTCCGGCAAGCAGCCACCTCGCCCAGCTGTTGGTGACCTTTTCCCTGGGAGCTGTTGGCTCTCAGTGCATTGAGTTCTGTGCACCGTGGCACAGAGGGCGGTAGAGCTGTGGCTTGGTTTAAATTCATTTGCTCAGTGTAAATAAACACACTGTGGGCCTGGTGCCTTGAGTGCAAAATCCCTAGTGTGGCAGCCTCCATCCATCCAGGAGATTGTTAGGTCTGCGTGCCACCTGGACTGGGTGGGGTAGTCGTAGCGAATTGATTCTGGAGGGACCCACCTAGCTCTTGGTGGGAAGAGCTCTTGGTGGTCCACCCCAAGCCTTGCTTTCTTCTTTGGTTGCATGGGGAGTGACACAGCATCTCAAGGATTCCCTGTGAACACAGGGCCTTGTATTGGGTAAAACCCTGTGCCTGTAAAGTCATTATCATCAGTACTTTGTTTTTGGTGGTATTGGGTATCAAATCCAGGGGTTCTGACACTGAGCTACATCCCCAAACCCTTTTTAAAAATTTTTGTTTTGAGACAGAGTCTAAGTTGCCCAAGAGGGAATCCCAGAGTGCTGAGATTACAGGCATGCACCGCTGCACCTAGCTTCATAAAATTTTTTTGACTGATAATTATTCAAATTCAGTGTCTGCTTCTGCCTGTGTTGCATGGGCCAGGTTAGGCTGGGGGTGATACGTCTTCTCGTTAGTAGGCTTTGGAGAGTGTCTTCCTACTAAAAACCAAAACAAACCTCAGCTCTGACCTGACATCCTGCAGAAATGCCGGTCACATATGTAACATTCTAGATAAGAGATTCGTGGTGCATAGAAAAAGGGAGTGTATCTCCTCAGTAAACTCATGCGGTTAAAAGTGACCCAGCCCTTGTAGAACTGTCCCTTGCGCCCGGACTCCAGGGTCCCCTTCGTTGCCTGAGTGCTGAGCAGTCAGCACCAGGTACAGCTTGCTGTGTGAGCTTGAAAGTTTCCAAGTTAAATGCTGTCTTTGTAAGATCCTCCCCAGCCTTAAAATGAATTTATATTTCCCCTGGAATTATGCAAATAGAATTTCTAAAATAAGGTTGTGAAGTTTGAAGCTCCGATGCTTAGCTATTTTTGAAATAATGGTTTTGTAAAAGTCTCTAATAGATTTTTTTTTTACTCTGATAACCTGAAAATGTCTAAACTGATATTTTTCAAATCTCATATGAAAACACTCACTTCTCGATGAGTGACAACAGGTGCTCTTGAGAAAGCTGTCCTGCATTGCTGTCTGAGGCATGCAGTTCACGCAGGGGTGACTGTGGGCCCAGCTGCCTAGGTGAACGCGGGTTTGTGGGTATGCAAGTGTTGGCTGTGTTTGGAGTGCCATGGGCATCCCTCACTAAGTAACTTAATTTGCCCATTTATAAGGACTCTGAATACCCCTAAATCAACTTATGTAAGCGATTTTCAGAAAATAGTAGTTTATCTTATATAAGATCCTATTTATATGCTTGTACATTATGGTGTTTATCTCGTGGGCGGCTGAGTTTGTTGGCTGAATTGTTGAAGCTGTGGTGTCGCTTTGCAAAGAAACAGCCCAGCAAGCTGTCTCTTGCTGTCTCGTCCTCTCTAGATGTCTGCATGTCCCTGCCCTGCCCGTGGCCAGTAGGGAGTCGGAAGTAGGGATCAGGCCCCCAAGCAGGGACCCCCTGTGCACCCGTCTTCCTTTACTCCCAAACCAAGGAGGCCACAAAATCCATGAATGTCACCTTTGTGTGGCCATAGGGTAGGTGATGACTGAAGAAGGACAGTAGGCAAGAAGAACTCAGGCAAAAGAAATGTGACAGTCTAGCAAAGTCTGCTTTTGAAGCAGTCCATCCTTGAGACTTTGGAGTGTTAGGCCGCCTTGGAAATTGTGCATAGGTACTTGGTGCTATGTCACTTTTAACAGGAAGTGCTGTTACCACGGTTCATTCATTCATTCATTTCACATTATTTGAGCAGCTGCCAAATGGCAATCCATGCTGGTGCCTCTTCTCTATCCTCACAGAATTCATTTTCAGTTTCACATACTTAGCAAGAAAGGGCACGGCGCACTTCTCTAGGCCAAGCCTTATTTTTGTTTTTAAAGATAAACCCTAGTTACAGGATACTAGAAAATTTCAACACACCAGCCAATAAGTTCTTTTACTCTCCTTCCTGCTCGCCTTAAAGCTCTTTCACGTAGCAGTTGTGTATTCTCTGCGTTCAGCCCCTTGCTTAGGAGATTTCTCTGCTTGCTTTCTCCAGTATGCAAAATAGATCTGCACCTGGCTCTGCCCTGTCCTTCCCGGCAGATGGACAGAGGAACTTTGTTCAAGCATCTGCTTCAAGGAGCAGGTGGTCATCTGGCACCTTCGAGGAGAGATGATCGATTATGGTGCCATCCGATCGCGATGCCCCTGCCTCTGCAGGGTGGGTACAGCCGTCATGTCCCTCTGTTCTTCCGGATAATAATATCATTAAGCAGCAAGCTGGCACCATTTTTGAACAGCAGTTTCTCACAGGAACTGTGTGAGCATTACACATTCCATTTGCCTCAATAATGTGAAACTTACTTTTGCTAAAAAAAGGAATAGGCAAATCCTGGTGTGACTCACTGGAGAACAATAGTTAAGTCATAATTTATTTTTGTCTCTTTCCCAAGAAAAGGGAAAAACGATGCAATGTATAGGGAATATAAGAAGGGACATCACAGAGGGGAACGGGATCAAAGATCGCACAGGCACACATGCAGTTAGCTGGTGCCTTTTGTGAACGAAGGGTGCAGAGCTCTTGTGGTCTCTTGCAGGAAGGAGACCCTCACTCATCCTGAAGGGGCAGCCGGCCTTCCTGGGGAAGACGAATTGAAACTGAAACTGGAAGGATGAGCAGGAGTAAGACCTAGGAGAGCGGGCAGTATCATGTTCGGGCAGGGGAAGAGCGTGTGCAAAGACCTGGGACTGAAAGGAGCGGGGAGCGGGACTAGGCCTGTATTTCTGCCACTGTATCAGGGCCTCCGGCTGGGGTCCAGCCCACCTTCCCTTCGGGTGGATTTTAGATCCACCTGCGTTGACATTATTCTCATTCCTGCCTGCATCTGCAAGCTTCTGTCCCATGTCCTCGGCTACTTCCTTTAATTCTTGTTTTAGTGGGAGTTTTCTGGAAGCAAATTTTATAGTCTGCTTTTATGAAAATGCCTTTCCTTTATCCTTTTATTTTCCTGATAACACTTCTTTTTCCCCAACAACTTTGTTGACACGTAATGTACATGTCGAACAGTTTACCTGTTTAAAGTATACCGTCGGTGAATGGGTTTTGAGAGTTGTGTACCTATGAACCCAAGTAATTTTAGAACATTTTTATCTCCCCAGAAAGAAACCTAGGGCCTGTTAGGAGTCGCCTCCCACTCTCCTTCTTTCCCCCAGCACCACACTCCCCAACTCTAGGCAACTCCTAAGCTACTGTCTCTATGGATGTGCCTACTCTGGACATTTGATAGAAATGCAGTTGTACAGTGTATAATCTTTTGCAACTGGCTTCTTTCACTTCTCAGAATGAGTTCAAGGTTCATCCAGATCCTAGCATTCTAGGCCACAGCCCTGGTGACCCACCTCTTCCGACCAAACCCCGGCTTTATATCATCACGGACTGATCCAAAAGCCCCTTCTATGAGCAGTGAGGTTTTGGGGGGACATCCATTCCGTCCCTGGCTCCCAAGGACTCATGCATGTCTCTTTCAGCAAAATGCATTCAGTCCATCTCTGAGAGTTGCCAAAGTCCTAACAGTTTCAGCCTTGCTAAAAAGTCCCAGTCCAGAGTCTTCTCTGAGATTTAAGGCAAACTCTCAGCTATAAGCCACTCGAAAAACCAAAAGAAAGTTAGACACTGCCAAGATACCAAGGCGCAGGGTAAGCATTCCTATTCCAAAAGGGAGAGGTAGGGAGATAGGAAGGAATGGGACCAAAACCCAGCAGGGCAAACGTTAAATCGTGTTGTTCCATGTCCAGTACCCTGGGCAAATCGTCGGGAGATGCAACTCCAGAGGGCTCGGGCGGCCCACCCCTAGGACACTGCCCGTGGTTGTAGCCCTCAAGGGCTCTCTTGGGCCAGCTTTGCCGCTCTTTGTGGCTTTCCTCAGACATTCCACATTCCTGGCTTTCCCAGCATCCTGGGGTCTCCAAATCATGTAGAAAACAAAAGGTGGAGTCACAAACCAGTGCTACAATCCTAGCTTTTATGATTTCCACGCATTTACCTTTATTGAGATCGTTATTTCTTCATATTGTAACTGTGGACCCAAGTTCATTGCTTGCTCCTCGAGAAGGCCAGGGACTCAAGGACAAGTTGTTGAGGCAAAGACAAAGATTTATTTCGAAATCTAGCAGACCCAAGATGGAAACTGTCACCAACAAAGACTATCAGAGAGCAGGCACCACGGTAGTTCCAGATTCCAGGGTAGGGACAAATTCGTATCACCCGCTTTTCCAACATATGGGCTGCCCTTACCTGAGTTCACTGGATGTTCTAGCTTCTGTGAACATGAAGAAAAGTTACTGCTTAGAAAGTCTTATGACTCACGTCTATTCCCAGGAATAGTTAATTCTGCAGTTAATTGTTAGGATACAAAAGACATCCTTTCCCCAGAGAACAAGGAAAGATAGCAAGAGACGACTTCTCCTCCACCTGCTGTGCCTCCCCAGGACCAGGGGAGCTGGAGAAAAAGTAGCTCCTTACCCCGCAGGCAGGGAGAGCACATGCACTGGAGAGCAGGTTCCAACCCGTGAGCATCCTCCGTGGGAAGTTTCATCTACAGCCCACTAGCCTGAGGCTGAAAATATAGTGCCCAGCCATGTGACTTCAAAATCAGTGATTTTTTTTTTAAGTAAACTAAGGGTGAGAGGTTTTTCCTTGGTAACAATATGGCTTCAGTTCATGTCCAGTGTCCTTTTCTTTCATCCTGCAGGGCTCCCTAGCATCTCTTCCAGAAGAGCTGTCCTAGGAATGAACTCCCTCAGCTTTGTTTATCCAGGAATGTCTTTGATTTCTTCCTCACTTCTAAAATATTTTATTTTATTTTTTATTAGTACATGTTTGCATTAAATAGTTCAGTACATCTATCGTGGGGAGTTTGTACATATACATAACACATCTTACTTCTTTATTGTCCCCTGCCACCTCTATCCCTCCCTGATCCCTCCAACTCTAGTTCCCCTTCGCATTTGAAAAAGCTCTATTACTATTTTTTCTTTAGTTCTTTTTTAAATCCCTTTTTCCTTTCCTTCCCTTCCCCCTCCATTTCTCATTCCCCTTCCCATTTGAAAATAAATGATCTCCCTACCTTCTGTTACCTATCCTTTGTTTTGCTCTTTATTCATATTTTGAGTTTCTCATATAAGAGAAACCATGCGACATTTAAACTTGTGTCTGATGTATTTCACTTAACATTACGATATTGAGGTGCATTTGTTTACCTATGAATGCCTCAAGTTTATCCTTCTTTATAGCAGAGTAGTACTCCATTGTGTATAAATACCACATTTTCTTTATCCATTCATCTGTTGATGGATACATAGGCTGTTTGCAAAGATTTAGCTATTATAAATTGTGCTGCTGGGTATAGCAGCATATGGGTATGCAAGTATCACTGTAATATGATGACTTTTACTCTTTCAGGAATAGTCCTAGAAGGGGAATAGCTGGGTCGAATGGAATTTCTACTTTTAGTTTTTTGAGGAATCTCCATACTGATTTCCATAGTGATTTACTAGGTTTCATTCCCAGCAGCAATGTAGAAGGGTTCTGTTTTACCTGCAGCCTGGCCAGCATCTGTTATTATTAGATTTTTTTGATGCTCGCCATTCTTTTGGGGTAAGATGGTGTCTCAGTGTCTAATTTGCATTTCTCTAATGGTCAGCAATGTTGACCATTTCTTCATGCATTTATTGGCCATCTGTACTTCTTTTGAGAAGTGTCTATTCACTTCAGTTGCCCATGTTTTGACTGGGTCTTTTATTTTGGAGGGGTTAATTTTTTTTGAGTTCTTTATATATTCTAGATATTAGTCCTCTGTCTGAGGAATAGCTGGCTATTTTTTTTCCCATTCTGTAGATCATCTGTTCACTCTTAGATGTTTCTTTTGCTGTGCAGAAGCTTTTTAGTTTGAGCCCATTAGTTGATTTTTGGTATTATTTCTCGTGCCACTGGGGTTCTGTTCAGAAAGTCCTTGCCTGTCTATGTCTTCAAGAGCTGTACTGATTTTACTGTCCAGCAGATTAAGTGTTTCTGTTTTAACATTTAGATCACTGATCCATTTCGATTTTAGCTCAGTACATGGTGAGAATATGGATCTAGGCCCAGTCTTCTGCGTGTAGATATCCAGTTTTCCCAGCACCATTTGCTAGAGAGGCTATCTTTCCTCCAGTGTGTTTTCAGCCCCTTTCTTTTTTATTTTATTCTGAGACAGGAGCTTGGTATATTGCTCAGGCTAGACTTGAACTTGCAATCTTCCTGCCTCAGCTTTCTGGAGTGCTGGGATTGCTAAAGTCTTTTTTTTTTTTTTTTCTTTAACTCTGCTTTCTCTAAAGTCGACCTTGTGTAGATTAGCCCACCTCTTCTGGCTACATAGGGGAAGGTGAGCTAAAGGTGACTCTTTATGGCTTTTCTGCTACTCTCTGAGGCTAGATGAATTGGTAATTGTCAGTTGTCTTGTTTGTGTGTAAAGCAATGACTATAACAGGCATGGAGCTCTTCCCGCAAAGCCCTCAGTTTCAGGAGGGAGGAGAGCTCACCGGGCATCTCCCAACACGTTCCCATGACATCCTTGGAGAGTATAGTGAAGGAAGGGTACAGGGGGCTATGAAAGAATCCTCGGGGCCCTGACATTGCCTGGAGAGTGAGTGTGGGAGTAGCTGATCTATAGGGAGGGCAACAAAGCTTTCATCCATAATCACACACTTGGGTGCATGCAGCTACCATGCAGATATTTTTCTTTGTATCGTGCAGGTAAATACAATGGGTTGCACTTTTAAAATACCACATTAGGGCTGGGGATGCAGCTCAGTGGCAAAACACTTGCCTAGCATGTGTGAGGCCCTGGGTTCGATCCCCAGTAGTGCAATAAATAAATAAGTAAGTGAATACCATATTAAAATATGTTCTCCTTCATGTGAACTGACTTTCGCAGGATTTTTCTATAGATGCTGCTCTGAGTTTCCTAAGCATGGTGCTCTGCCATGAACTGAGAAGGAGCCAGTTGTCCCAGGGCATGTGGAGAGAGGGAAGGGGTGGCGCCCACATGGAGACTTAAGAAACAAGACTCTCTTGGATTCTCGGGGTACCCAGGTGCACCCCAGTGAGTGCTGTGCAGTGCAGAGGGTGCTTGAGGTGTGTAGCATCCTAGTAAGTTAACTGGAACCGCTGAAGAGGCCCCTCAGGTCCAGCTTTAGTCTAAAGAATCGGGTTTCCTTGTTGTGGACTTGGAGAGGTCGGAACAAAAAGCAGATGCTTGGGGGGGGTGCACTTTGAGCACTGAGTTCCCAAGAGACGTGCTGTCTTGATGCAAGAGGCCAAAGATTCCTGGAGCTCCTGGGTGTCTGCCACCCTGCCCTTCTGATGGTGGCTTCCTCCTCAGCCCAGCAGAGACAATGGTGTTGCATTGTCACCGCTGCTGTGAGGGGGACGCTTGTCCATCTGCGCCCTCTGCAGTCTTTGAGGACTCTGCCCACGTTCCCCCAGGACCAGGGATGTGTTTCCATCAGTTTCTTGGCAACAGTTTGAGTCCACCAGGCTGCGAGGATTGGGGAGATCTGGGGTCGGCTACCCCGTGACTGGTAGCAGTGACTCTAAAGCGGGCCATTGCACCGGACACTGCATTTCCCCTGGGGACGTACTAGTCGTGTGTGCTGCAGATACGTTTGGGCACAGATGGGAACTTCAGGTGCAGCCGGCGCTTGCTGCGTTCTGTGTTCTGGTCCCGTTGAATTAAAGTGTTGTTATCGCCCTTGGTATATGAGGGGCTGCAGCCAGTGCTGGCAGATGTCGGGGTGCAGATTCAACCCCAGGACAGACATCCTAATGTGTAAGTCTTTGCTCTTTCCTCTGCACTGTGGTATGCGTTTATTAGCACGAAGGTGTTCGGAACGTGGAACATGAACAGGTGCCGAAGCCTCCCACGTGAGGTGAACCCCATCTGCTGTCCCTTTGTTCGTCCCTAACTTTTCTGGCATCTGATGGTGCTCCACCTCCATGGGGGAGGGTGGAAGAACCCTCCACCCTCTCCTGAGCCCTCTGCCCTGTGCTGCTTTCTTCATATTTTACATAACATCTTTATTGGACTAAAATTTGCATACCACACAGTTTACAAACTTAAAGTAGAAGATTCAGTAGATTTTAGCCTATTGACAGAGTTGTACAACCATGACCACAATCAAATTTAGATCATTTTTGTTTTCCCAAAACAAAACACTCTACCCAATAGCTGTCATCCCCCAATCTCTCCCCACTAAATCTAGGCAACCACTGAGCTACTGTCTATCTTTGTAGATTTTCCTATTCTGGGATTTTATTTTTTTAATTCAAAATAGACCATGTTCATAGCAACAATAAAGACCTTAACATATCAAAAGAAATGGAAATCCTGCAAAGGAGCTCTCACGCCCTATTAGAGTGAAACTAGAAATCAACAGCAGAAACATACTTAGAATACAATAATTTTTTCCCTTTTTTTCCTATTATCTGTCTTTTTGATTCATACTTTATATATTAACTTTTCATATAAGAGAATCCATGTGATGTTCAAGCTTGTCTGTCTGATTTATTTCATTTAACATTATGGTCTCAAGGTGCATCCATTTTCCTACAAATCCTTCAAGTTTATTTTTCTTTATGACCAAGTAGTACTCCATTGTGTGTAAATACCACATTTTCTTTATCCATTCATCTGTTGATGGACATATAGGCTGCTTCCAAGATTTAACTATCATGAACTGTGCTGCTATAAACATGGGTGTGCATCCATCATTGGGATATGATGTTTTTAACTCTTTGGGGAAGATACCTAAAAATGGAATTCCTATTTTTAGTTTTTTTAGGAATTTCCACACTGATTTCCATAGTGGTTGTATCAGTCTACACTCCCACCAATAATCGAGAAGGGCTCTTTTCTCTCCACAGCCCCACCAGCATTTGTTATTGGCTGATTTATTGATGGCAGCCATTCTTTCTGGGTTGAGACGGAATCTCTGTGTTGTCTTAATTTGCATTTCTCAAATGGTCAGTGACGTTGAACATTTTTTCGTGTATTTGTCAGCCAATTGTATTTCTTCATCTGAGAAGTGTTTGTTCTTTTCAGATGCCTATTTTTTAAATAGATCTTTTCTTGGTCTCATGTTTTTGAGTTCTCTAATATTCTAGGTGTTAGTCCTCTGTCTGAGGGTTACTGGTAAAAACACTCTCCCCATCGCGTATGTTGTCCCTTCATCGCAGTCACATTGTTTGACCCCAGGGAAAGTGACTCTGAGCCTCTGGACCACTCCAGGTTGATGGGGTAGAAACAGGGTACCCTCCTCACGCCTACCCATGGGGCTCCCGCACACTTTCTTGCACGCCCCTGCACACTCGCAGCGCTTCCCAACAGCCACCCTTTCATTTCCCAGAGGTGACTGGACGTTTCTCAGGTCACCTCATGGTTTTTCTACAGTTGTCCTTTTGCAGTAACTTGATGCATCGCAGCAATCCTCAAGGCCCTTCTCTCAGACCTAGATGCCTGTCAGACCAAATAGATTGTCTTCTGGAGGCTCACTCGGCCCCTGAGCCCTGGCCTGATCCCGGGCAGGGTTTCTGAGCAGGCAGAGCCATTTCAGTGAGGGATTCTGTCCTTGAGCCCCTCCGGGGACAGCTCAGGGCTCTCCCTTCACTGTCAGTACCTGAGAGGCAAGGCCACCGTGCTCTTGCCCATCTCTGTGTCCTAGTGGCTCGGAAGACTGGGTGTATGATCAGTCTAAGTGCACAGGCGAAGGTCTGCTTTGCCACCTTGAGCAAGTTAATAAATCACCTAACATAATGGACACAGGGTGATCAAAATATACAGTGACTATGTAAAATTTTTAAAAAATTCATTACAGTGAAAAACACACTGCTGTGAATCCCCCTCAGAACACTCCTTCTTGCTTCAAGCACACTTATCTCATCATTCTTGGCACCTTCTGAAGCGGTTCTGGACGTCCTCTTTTGTGAGTATCTTTATGAGATGTAAAAAATATGACGAATGCTGCTGCTGCTGATTGCCATCCAACGGGGGCTGCTACGAGCATCACGGTGTGTCCTCATCCATTTTATTCACCACATTTGGCACCATGTGGCTTCTGGCTCTTCCCCAAAGTCAAAAAGAGCCCAAAAGGTAAATGCTTTGAATCAATTCAGGACATATAGGCAGCCACAGTAGCACAAGTAAAGACACCCATGAAAGAGGACTTCAGAACTGCTTCAGAAAGTGGCGAGAATAATGGGATGAGCATTTGAAGTGAGGGGAAGTATTTTGAAGAGGATTAATGGCAATGTGTATTTTATTGTAATCATTAAAATTCATATATATTCACTGTATTTTTTAATCATACCACGTATGGCCTCATTTCCAAAGTGAGAACCCTCAAAGTTCTTGAGATAAATGGGACAATTGAGATGATGTACTCTACACTCAGTAAGTAATTTGCAGTTGTGGTTGATTCCACATCCAAGCAATGGAGAGCTCTTGCACTTCCGTCCATTTCAGTGGCAACCTGGTACCCAGGTTAGCAGCTGGTGACTCTTAACCAGCCCTCACCTTTTCACTCTCTTATTCCCCATTTTTTCTTTTTCCATTGCCTCTTGTGCCCCATGCCTGTGGTACCCCCTCCTCCAGTAATGTTACTGAGCAACAGGACAGTAAGGTGTTGGGAGGTTGCTGACTAACTCTGACATTTTGGGGGGGTGAGAAGGGTGCCCTTTCAGAGCACCCAGGTTTTTGGATTGGGTCACCAGCCTGTAACTGTGTTGTCACTCTGCTGTTTGACTGCATTGTCTGTTACTTTGACAGTGAATACAGATAGTGAAAACGAGGCTGTTCTTTCAATCCTAAAACAGTGGTCAAGAATTTGAAAAATACTATTTCTATTCCATCCTCATTTTCTATATAACGATAGCATGAGTGTGAGTCAGATTTGGTGAGGTTCCAACAAAGAGTTTTTGGCAGAGCTGACACAAGACCAGAAGCCAAATTGTATGAAAACTGAGCACTGAAGCTGGCGAAGCTTTGTTTCAGCTTTTAAGGAATTAGCTAGGAAAGAGGACAGACACTCTGACGTTGATATGAACGGAGACCTAAATATTAGTGCCAACTCTGGCACAGGGCCATGTCTGTTTCCTTTCCTCCTCTTTGTATTTACCCCATAATTCTCTTTTATGTGCTATATAAGTTATAAATGTGAATTGCTTAATTAAATATTTGAGCCTCCCTTTTTAAGTGTAAGGATTCATGGTCTCTCCCAGGAAGAAATAGCTTTCTAGATGAACTGTGTGTGTTGTGTATAAGGTGTGATTGAAATATACGGTGAATGTTTAAATTTTATAAATTACCAGAGTACAAGATACATTGCCATGTATCCCCTTCACAATACTCTCCCTCTCTTCAGACACACTTAGCTCAACGTTCTTGCCACTTTCTGCAGCAGTTCTGGAAGTCCTCTTTCCTGAGTGTCTTTAGTTGTGCTGTTGGCCACCTTGATGTCCTGAATTGATTCAGAACGTTCCCTTTCATGGTCATTTTGACTTTGGGGAAGAGCCAGATGTTGCACAGTGCCAGAGGCAGAGAATCAGGTAGATGAGGATACATGTAATGATTTTATGAGTCAGCCTTTCGGTTGCATGGCACTCAGCACCCGCATTCACTGTTTAGTTTTGTTTATCACATTTCATAAAGACACTCATGAGAGAGGACTTTTAGAACTGCTTCAGAGAGTGGCAAGAACAATGCAATAAATGTGTTTGAAGCAAGGGGAAGGATTTTGAGGCTGATAAATGACAATGTGGCTTTTGTTGTAATCATTTTACAAATTTACACATTCATATATTTGGACCACACTTTGTAGATAGAGCGCACTACTTGAGGTCAGCTATGGGAGACAGGGACACGGAATGCTCAGTATCATGCAGCAGAAATACAGACTAGTAAACATGTATTTGATTTCCATGAAGAGTCAGAAATTTTTATTTAGAAAGAAGCCAAATCCGTCTGGGTGAACTGACAATAGCGTCTGGGGTCTTTTGCTTGGAAACAATGTAGGGAGGGGAGAAGTGAAGACAAAGTAAGAGGAACCATATGTTAGGTTCCTCATATGTTCCGTGTTCTTTTATATCTGCTTGGGATTTTTCAAGAAATTCAATGTAAAATATAACATGATGTGGAAGTATTATGTAGCCGTTGAAATCACACCTATCAAGAATTTTAATAAGATAGTATAAATTTAAAAATCAGGAACTTAAACTTCCTAGCGTGTGTGCATGTACACGAAAGAGTTACATAGGAAAAATACTGGAAGGAAATTAAATATTAATTGTGGTTATCCTTGGTTGGCAGGATTATGGGTGATTTTTATTCTGTGTATTTTCTTTTTTTTTTTTTTTTTTTTTTTTTTGTGGGTACCGGGGGGTCGACCTCAGGACCTCACGCGCCAACAGGCACCCGTGCCACTGAGCGATATCACCGGCCCCTTTTTTGTATGTGGGATCCGGGAGTCGAACTCGGGCCCTTGCGCTTGCAAGGCAGGCGCTTACGCCGCTGAGCCATCTCACCGGCCCTATTCTGTGTATTTTCTAAACTTCTACAATAAACAAGAAAAAAACATAATTTCTCACCATTCGAGAAGAACGCTTTGGAAGAAAGAACCTAATCTGCATTGTGTAAACAAGTGAAACATTTGTTTCGGTCCTGTTTTCCATTCAGTTGCCTCGGTTGGTGACTAGTAAAATGCTCACGTGGCTACCGATCTTGTAGCGGTGGATGTTTGGGGCCTGTCCTGTCCAGCACTCTGTCCCTGTCTTTGCAATGGGCAAGGTCATGGGCAGAGCAGTCACCACCGCCATTATATTGCCTGATAGCTTCTGTTCATTGTGGCCCTTTAACTTGAATTTCCTTCCGATTTTAGTGAGCTGGACATGATTTCCACGAGGGTGATGGACATTAAGCTTCGGGAGGCTGCAGAAGGCCTTGGCGAGGACAGTGCAGGTAAGGCCTGGGTTTTCCCTGCGCTGGGAAGAGCATTTGGTCATGCGGCAGGGGGAGAGGCTGACGGAGGGACAGGGCTTTGGGGAGAGGGAGCGTGCAGTCCCCAGCGTGGTCGGACACACCAGGCCCCCTGCACTGTGACGGGTGCGCATACACATTACTCAAGCTACTCGGGGGCAGCATTCCTTTTGTTCTCTGCAAATATAGGGGATTTTAGTATCATTTTCCTCATCCGGGAGGTAAACATGTCTCCATGTTTGATTAAAAGCAAAGGAGAAAGGGCTAAGTGGATTCGTTTATCATCCAAGGTTATCCAGAGGTGTCAGTGGAACAAAGCACAGGAAAGGCAGATCAGCCAGAGAAGTAATTACATCAAGAGAGAGCCTTTGACCTCTCTCCCTGGTGCCTTTTATTCTCCTGCAGGAGGCCTTTGTTATAGCCATTCCTGAGCTGAATTCTAGGCCCATGAATCATTATCTGAGAACACAGTCCAGCAGTTTCCCATTCTGTGATTGGTTCTCTGTTGTCCTCATATTCTATTTATGTCTTCATAGAGTTGTGAAATTGGCATTCAGAAACATCTCTCTCCCCGCAATGTACCTTTCCTCTAGATTAGCCATTTATCCTCCCCTTATTTTGTCAATGAAAGCCTCCAGCTCTCATTTAAAGTCAAAATGTCAATAGTGATTTTCTTTGATTTAGTTCAGGAAGAATAGCTTCCAGTGATATTAAATTCTAGCCCCTAAACACTAGCTTCAGATACTAATTTCAGCAAAGACTTTATTTTATATGTTATAAATAGATTTTCTCGTTACCGTATATTAGAATCACTTTTTCTCTGTCACATTTCAATAGATACCAAATAAACCCAAATATAAAGTAAGTTTTTTTTTTTTTAAGATTAATACTGGGGGAAAAATGGAGTTTCAAATGCCCATTGTGGGACCTTGAATTATTATTGATTTTAAATAAGAAAATAGTTTGAATAAGTATTTAATTATCCTGAAACAACCTCAATAAATGCTCATGTAGGATACTTACAGAGATTACCATGAAAAATCAGTTTTAGAAGGAAAGAAACTAAGTGTTCCCTTTTCCCCCCAAATAATAGTGAGCCTAATGTTTTTGGACCAGCCCTCTCCCACTTGAAATTAAGAATTATCTAGATAAGAAATTCTTTGATAGCACTCAGGAGGCTGAGGCAGGATGATCACTGTGAGTTCAAGGCCAGCCTGGTCTACAAAGTGAGTTCAAGGCCAGCCTGAACTACATAGTAAAACCCTGTCTCAAAAAGGCCAAAAAAGAAAAGGAAAAAATAATTCTTTGAAATATTTTTAAAAATAAAAAGTCATGAGGCCAGAAGTGAGAGAGAAATGGTAGCCCAGAAAGATGAGGAAGCACAAGATCTTTTACCAGTCTTGGAAATTTTAAATTTCAGTTTCATGTCCTCATGGGGTGGAAGGAGAGAGAGAGTCAGGTAACAAAGGACAGGCCCTGTAGCAGGTGGACTGCCAAATAAAAAGCAATAAGCCAGGTGCTCAAGGAGCTACAGAATCTTAGTGGGTGTGAATCAGGGATCAGCCAACCCCGGGTGGATTTGCAGCTTACGTGTGTATCACTTGGGTGATCAGGAAAACTTCAACCCTTGGTTAGTAGAGCACCAACACTGGGTGTAACCCCAGGTGCTCTGCAGAAGCAACAGCCTTCTCTGGAGGGAGGTTCCTTCCATCCGTCTGTTACTGTAGAACATCACACTTTCAGTTCTAAGACAAGCATATACTCAGTGATAACCAAGCATATAAGGGAGTGGGGCGCCATGGACAGGAACCAACATGCTGTGAGTTGAATTCTGTCCCCCTAGAAGTCCTATGCTGAAGTCCCCAGCATCTCAGAATGTGCTCTTATTTGGCAGTTAGGGGGGTCCTGATCCAGTGTGAATGGTGCCCTAATCCAGAGGGGAAACGTCAACGGAGACACGCGTGAAGGGAGAACAGCCTGTGGACGGGGAGTAAAGACGGGGCTGGTGCGTCCACATGCTCAGGGACACCAAGGCTTGCCAGCAAACTGCCAGAAGCTGGGGAGAAGAAACAGAACAGGCTCCTGTGTCACAGGCTCGGAAGGAGCCAGCTGTGCCAACGCCACCTTGATCTTAGCCTTCTAGACTCTGGAGCAACGAGACAGGTCTTATCTGTCGAAGTCGCTGTTTGTGGTGCTGGCAGAGCGACCCTAGGGAACTAATGCATAGCAGTAACAGACACTGAAGGCATAAATACCAGAATGATGAAATGTATGCTATAAAATAAGTGTATATCATTTTTGGAGATAATAAAAGTGATTGAAAATATCTGGAAGTCCCAAGAAACCATAAAAAGCAATATGGCAACCAACCATGGCAATAAGAAAACAAAACAAGAAAGAAAGAAAGAAAGAAAAGAACATAAATACAGAAGGAAGAAGTAAAACTATTGGCAGATGATACGATTCTCAAAAATTTACATGCAAGTATAAAACTCTTAAATTTAGCAGGGTTACAAAATATAAACTCATTAAAAATCAATTGTATTTCTGTACATTAGCAATGAATAATTGAACATTTGAAATATTTTAAAAGCACCAAAAATTTGAAATACTTAGGTTTATATCTAACAAAATAATGCCACAGTATATGCAAATAATTGCTTTAAAATTGAAAAGAGACCTAACTATATGGAGCGAGATACCATGTTTATGGGCCGAAAGATGTGGTGTTGCTAAGATGTTACTTTTCCACAAAGTGAGCTGCAGATGCCGGGTTCAGTACATATAGGTGTAGAGTGTTGTTTAAAGGACTGATATGGAACTCTGGAATGCAGTTAGTTAGATATTTGGAGCAGAAATATCGACCAGTCACCATTTTTTATTTTCGTGAATATTCGTAAACCTTTTACATAGGGAAGAGCCAACTCTAGAGTAACAAAATGAAAAAAGTGTATGGAAGGGTTTGCTTTGAAATAGCCTTCAGGAAGTGGCAAAGGAATTGGCGAATACAAAGCAATCAACGTCCCAGCAGAAATTTTTGCAGATATTGGCAAGCCGATTCTAAAAGTTACGTGAAAAAGCGAAAAACTACAAGAGGTAAAACAACTTTGAAAAAGAACAAAACTGAAGGACTCATAATACCTGATCTCAAGACTTAATATAAACTACTGTAATCAAGAAGGTGAGGTATTGGGAAAAGGGTAGATGCATAGAGATACATAGAACAGAATGGAGTCCAAAAATAGACCCACACAAATATGATCAGTTGATTTTTGGCAAAGTTATAAAAGGTATTCAGTGGAAAAAGGATAACCTTTTCAACAAATTGCACTAGAACAATTGGATACTCATATACAAAAACAATGAATATTTATCTACATCTCACAGATTATATAAAAATTAACCCAAAATATATCATATATTCGTTTACATAAATGTAAAACTCTAAAGCCTTGAAAAGAAAGCATAAGAGAAAATACTTATGACCTAGGCTTAGGTAACAGTTTTTAGATACGGTATCTCAGTCCATAAAAGAAAAAATTGATAAATTGGATTTCATCAACATTTAAGATTTCTCTGTGAAAGCCACTGTTAAGAAAATAAAAATACAAGTTATAAGAAAATATTTGTCAATTACGTTTGATGAAGAATTTCTATACATCATATACTTAAAACTCTCAAAATTCAAAAAGAAAACAAATCTAGTTACAAAATAGGCAGAAAATTTTAAAAGATGCTTTCTCTAAGAAGACACACGGATGCCAAATAAGCATACGAAGAAAAGCTCAACATCTGTAGTGATTAGGTAAATTAAAACTCCAATGAAACACACTCAGCACCTACTAGAATGTCTTAAACAAAACAAAACAAAACAACACCCGGTGACAAGTGCTGGGAGGATGCATTGCTGGCGGGGATACAGAATGGTACAACTACCCTGGAAAATTTTCAGACGTACACAGCCTATGACTCAGCAATCCCACTCCGAGGTATTTACCTAGGAACAATGAAAATTTATGTTTACACAAAAACCTATAGCAGCCAGAATTGCTGGGAACTGAAAAGCCAAGTCTTCTTCAGTGGGTTGAATCTCTACAAAGAAATGCTACTCAGCCATCAAAAGGGACAAAGAACGTGAATGAGCCTGTGCATGAAAAAATCCAACATCAGAAGGCTACGTACTGTCCTACTCGGTGTATATGACATTCTGGAAGAGGCAAAACCAGGAATGGAGAAGATATTGGTGGACACGAGGGCTTAAAGGTGAGGGAAAGGTTTGACTGCAGAAGGGCAGCTCCAGAAAACTTTGGCGATGCTCTGTACAGTTTTGCAACTTGATTGTGGGGATAATTATGCAACCCCATGTATACTAGAGAGAGGGGTGGGGAGCGCACGTGCGGGGAGCAAACCAAAGGCCTCATGCACGCAAAGCATGCACGCTACCGCTGAGCTACACCCCCAGCCCGAAAGTGACTTTTTAATGTAAAAAGAATTTTCTGGAATTGATAAAAAAAAAAAAAGACCCAATCCACAGATTTAAGAAACCCAGTGAATCCCAAAAAGGGTAAATAAAAGGAGGCAATCCATACAGTGTGAAGCTGAAGAAAACCAAGCCCAATTAAAAATCTTAACATCAATCCCAGGAAAGGAAACAAATTACTTTAGAAGGAGCAAAAAGTCAGTTGGTGACTGATTCTTTACTAGTTCAGTAGAACCACAAAGCAGTAAATAGCTTCTCTGTATCCTTAGGAAAAGGAATGCAAACCTGGAATGTTACACCTAGGAAAGATGTTTTTCAGGAATGAGGGAAAAATAAAGGCATTTTATTTTATTTTATTTTATTATTTTTTTAATTTTTCAATTTTTAAATTTTTTTTGTGGGTACCGGGGGGGCGAACTCAGGACCTTGGGCGCCAGCAGGCGCCTGTGCCGCTGAGCGATATCACCGGCCCTTTTTTCCTATGTGGGTTCCGGGAGTCGAACTCAGGACCTCGCGCTTGCCAGGCAGGCGCTTATGCCGCTGAGCTATCTCACCGCAAATAAAGGCATTTTTAGACCAAGAAAATCTTAAGTTTGCCACCCTTAAGCCCTCGGGAGAAAGGATTCTAGAAGAATCTGCTTTCGGGCAGAAGGTGTGGGGCACAAGAAGGAATGAGGAGCAAGGAGCATGACAGACAGCACCACATCGATGGGACTTGGACCAGCGTCTTTATATTTTTTAACAAACAGAGTGAAAACAGTGGGACATAAAAATGGGATTACAGCGTTGAGAGGCCCTCGTATTGACTCGTCATAGAATGCACGACATAGTCAGTGGAGTAACTGCAGACAGAACAGGAACAAAGGTGAGACCTACAGGCTATGAGTGGAGAGAGACCGATGAAAGAAGGATAAATGGAAAAGGTCAGTTAAGAAGACAAGAAAGGATGTTTAGAAAACCACCTTGGACGGTAGACTTTTTATTAATATATCGGTAATTACAGTGAGCATAAGTGGGTCGATTATGTTAGTTGTTCCTCTTAAGAGTTAAAGACTCGGGGGTGGTGAGATGGCTCAGCAGCATAAGCGCTTGCCCAGCATAGCGCGAGGTCCTGAGTTCGACTCCTGGAACCCACATAAAGGAAAAAAAAAAAGGGGCCAGTGATATCGCTTAGTGGCATAAGCGCCTGCTGGCAAGCATGAGGTCCTGAGGTCGACTCCCGGTACCCACATTAAAAAAAAAAAAAAAAGAGTTAAAGACTCTCAGATTCGCTTTCTAACACTCTAAATGTATGAATTTAAATACAAAGATTCAGAAAAGTGAGGGTAATAAAAGGGTACAATAACATACTTTTGGATACTGGACAAAAGGAGATGACAAAACTATATTCATAGTAATCAAAATAAAATTTAAGGCAAAAACAATTAAAGAGGGTCATTTCACAAAAGAATCAACTGGTAAGAAAATAATTTTACATTTCTTGTAAAATAGAAATTGACAACTAAAAGATAAATAAGAAAATCTACAAAGTGGGTTAGTTTCTCTTTCTCTTTCTCTCTCTCTCTCTGAAATTGACAACAAATGTATAAATAAATAATTTGGCAGCAATTAAAATGAAAAGATTTATTCTAATCGACATATATAGAACATGGAAGAAAATACATTATTTTCAAGCATCATAGGAATATTTACAAAAAGTGTCTATATAGCTAGGCATGGTGGTGTACACCTGTAATCCCAGCTCTCAGGAGGCTGAGGCAGGAAGATTGCCATGAGTTTGAAGCTAGTCTGGGCTGTATAGTTCAAGGCCAATCTGGACTATATAGCAAGATCACACCAAAAAATTGTCAATATGATAAGCCATAAAGCAAGTCTACCCAAATTTGAATGGATCAAATCATTAAGAAGCTATTATCTTACCACAATAAAATTAAGCTAGAATTCATTAACAGAAAAATAATTAAGAAAATCCACAAGTGGTTGGAAATGAAGACATACTTTTCTAAATAACCTACAGGTCTAAGAAAACATCATTATGGAAATTACAAAATATTTTCAACCAAGCAATGTTGAAAACACTACCATTGATAATATATACATGCAGCTAAAACAAATTTAGAGGGAAATGTATTGCCTATAAATGTATAAATACAAAAAAAAGTATGCATACAGAGAAAGCCTAAAAATTAGTAAGCTAAGTGTTCTAGAAGTTTTTTAAAAAAATAGCAAAGCGAACCTGAAAAAAGTACAAGAAAGAAAAGAGTAAAGGTGAGAACAGAAATCACTATAATATAAATATCCCATAGAATTAACAAAGCCAGGTTTTTATGGGCATATAGAATCAGCAGACCTCTGCGGCAGTGATCAAGGGGAACAGAGGGGGCGCGGAGTAACCCTGAGGCCCACTCTGACGGTCAGGAGAGGAGGTGTGTAGGTTCGCTCAGCCCTGCAGGGACGCGCACTGATGCGTTCACGGCCCAGAGCCAGGTGGCGTCCTGACCACATGTAGGAACTCTTAGGAGTCTTTGAAAATCATAAACTCTCGGGGACACCCAGCTGTTAGCGGTATGAACATTTTGCGACTGTAAAGCGATTCCCACTGGACATTAAGAAGAACTTAACTTCCCTTTGGGGAGATGCTCCCTCCCCACCGCTGAAGTAATCCTAAGTAATTCCGCACACAAAGGCAGGATCCCATAAACTTCCCAGGGGAGGATTCATGTAAGCAAATAGAAAGATCCCGTCTTATTTTTAGAGGGCTTCCATGCCCAAGGATATTTGCTTAGACGGTGCCTTTAGCCAATTACTTTAGCAGATGCGTTAGCAGATTTCTTGGTGCATTGGCAGCACCCGGGTCACCTCTGATGTCGCACACCCGAGGGGAAGAATGGGCCGCACTGCAGTTGTGGAGCTGTGAGGCCTTGGCTGTGATAGGATCCGCGAATGAGCATGAAGAGCAGATCAGAGAAATGATCACAAAATCACTCCTTCCAAAGGGCTGCACATTCGGACGATCCAGGAAGCATGGAGGGGTGCCGGGCTCAGTCAGCACTCAGCTTCTTCCACTGTGGGACAGCCACCACTTGGCCATTTTTATCATCCAGAGTTGTTAGTTCGTCGTGGTGCTTGGCACTCCAGCCAGCCACCCCTTCCTGTGAGGTTGGCCTCCTCTGATTGTCTTTTGTGCTTTGTCTACACTAGATAAAGCATTTGAAATTTATTTTGAAAATGACTTGAATAACTTGGAGTATATGTACAGTGGAATATTATTCAGCCCCCAAAAAGGGATGGTATCATATCATTTGCGGCAGAATGGATCGAACTGGAAGACGTACACTAAGTGACAGAAGTCAGATGCAGAAAGACAAATACTACATGTAACCTAAAAAATGTGGATCAGAATGTATAACCTGGTTTCTAGAGAGTCGGAAGGGTGGCAGGGAGGGAGGTTAGTTGGCAGGTACCCAGGGACAGACAGAGTAGTAAGTTCTGGTGATCCGCAGCACAGTGCGGGGACTTCGGTTCCCGATGACCTGTTGTACATTCTATGAATAATTAGAAGAGAGGAACCCGAAGGCTCCCAACACACAATAATGATACCGAGATGGAAATGTTAACTACCCTGATGTGGTTGAGATATATTGCATGTATATTTATGCATTGGACTTCATAAATATGTGCAATTATTGTATGTTAATACATTTTTAAAGTTTAAGGTGATTGGAAATGTTAACTACCCTGATTTGACCATTATGCTCTGTACCCAGGTGTCAAATCATCACAGGGTACCCTCTCAATGTGTGTAATTAAAACAATGCTTAATTTTTCTAAAAAAAAGGAAATACTATCGGGTTGTCACACAGCCTTTCCCTCACCGGGACTTTCGCTGATGCCTGGGTACATTTCAGAGATCTCGACTTGATCTCCTGTGCGTGTGTGCCAGGGCTCCACGGCGCGCTTGGCTTGTTTACTTAAATATGCTAAAGACACAGAGGCCGAGATTCGTTTCCGAGCACACGGGAAGAGCGCGCCGGGCACTTCTGAGAGGTCAGAGGGTCAGAGAAGCAAGTGACCAGTCCGAGGACAGAAGCCTGGCTTCCTGCTTCCCGCCCCCGGCACGGGCACGTGTCACATCTGCACACACACACACACGCGTGCGCGCGCTCCTGCTGATTGTTTTGTTTTTTTAAATCTGTGTAGGAAAGAAAAAATCCAAATTCAAAACTTTTAAGAAGTTATTTGGGAAGAAGAAGAGGAAGGAATCACCTTCGTCCACAGGAAGTAGCGCCTGGAAACAAAATCCAGCCAAGAGTGAGGTCATTCCCATCGAGTCCGGGCCGGTGGGCTACGACTCCGAGGACGAACTTGAGTAAGTCACTTCTGCATCCGTCAGGCTTGTGCGCTTACGCCAGAGGGAGGGGACAGGCGGGCGCAAGAAGACCCAAGACTCTGTCCCATGTCCCAGTAACTGCATCCTGGAGCCTTCTCCCATCCTAGCAATTCCGTTAGCGGCCTTTTCATACGAGGGATGTTTGCTGTCGTTTCACACACAAGGATGGAGAAAGTTGGGGAGAGGGGAACCTCACTAGGTAGTTGCTATATGCTAAGTGCTGTACATATTAAAAGTCCAAGCCAGGCGTGGTGGTGCACACCTGTCATCTAAGCACTCTGGGAGGCTGAGGCAGGAGGATCACAAGTTCAAGCCCAACCTAGGCAATGTAGTGAATTAATGAGATTCTGACTCAAAATAATTTTATTTTTTAATATGTGGGTACCGGGAGTCGAACTCAGAATCTTGCGCTTGCCAGGCAGGTGCTTGTGCCGCTGAGCTATATCACTGGCCCTCAAAATAATTTTTTTAAAAAGACTGGGGATGTAGCCCAGTGTAAAGGTCCCACGTTCAATCTCCAGTACAGAAAAATGAAGTCTACTGTAACTGCGGGAAGAGGTACTCTATAGTAGCGTATAAATAATTAAAGTAAGCCATGGAGAAACTGGAGCCTGTCCACCAGCCTACAGCTGAGAGTGGCAGGGTTAGGATATAGGCCTTGGTTTAATTTAACTTGAAACTATCTTGAAGGTGTGGAATACTATACTAGAAAAATACATTTCTCTAAACTGAACACCCAGTAATCTAATAACATTTTCACCGAACAGAGGTGGAACAGAGAGAAAAAGGCTTCCTGTGGTTCAGTCTTATAAAAATTACCCCCAAATCATTAATGTTCCCTGTGACCAAAGAGAAGAGAATCAGGTTTAATGCTTTGCCAACTTTTATGTTTTCTTTTAAACACTGGCCCTCAAATTTGAGGCTAAAATTCTTGAGGGAGCGTGGGCGCCCTTGGGGTTGGGGAACAGTGTTGTTCCCTCCCGTGTCCTTCTCATCTGCTGCCCTGTTTTTACGTTGACCACTTGGTGGCACCAGATGACAAGGACGATTTGATTTTCATTCTTTCATTTTTTTCCTGTTGCCAGCAGGGAGCAGGAGGACTCTCCGTGCTCCTGGTGAGGCGGGGAGGGAATGCACTACACACATTTCTTAGGCAACAAGCGCCAAACCCGCAGCGGGGACCCCCATCCCCATCACCCCACCTCCTCGGGGCACACAGTCCTGTTGTTGCGGAGAGGCCTGGAGTGGCCCCTCCAGCCACCGACAGGTGCACAGCCAAAGGAGAAACGGCCCATCCGCTTGGCCTCTCCTCCTCGCCATAGGAGCCCGGTGAAAGTGGAGCCAGGGCCCTTCTCATCTGCCTGTTGCAGCGCCGAGCAGGCAGCTGGTCTTCAGTGACCGGAAACAGTTTCCCAGGACTGATCAGGAAGATCAGGCGTCAGGTATGATGAGGCCCAGAAAGTAACAGTGACATTTTTGAGAGCAGCGCTGAGGAGGAGACCAGCTCCCAACACTGTTCTTGAGCGTCTAGGAAAGTTCTCGAAGCAGCTTCTCCTCCATGGCCAGGGGCAGAACAGGTCCATGTGGGAAGATGGGTTAGTGCTGGCAAATCAGCAGGGGCCCTGTGCCTAAGCGGTGACACTTCTGCTGCCACCTCCTTCTCCCTCCTATCCCTCCTTCCTCTCCCCTCCCCCTCCTCCCCCTCCCCCTTCTCCTCCTTTTCCCTCTTCTCCTCCTTCTTCTTCTTGCTTTCTTCTATGGCTTTTTGAGACAGGGTCTCACTGCGTAGCTCAGGCTGGCCTCGAACTCACAGGAGTCCTTCTGCCTCAGTCTCCCAAGTGCTGGGATGACAGGCGTGTGCCACTGCCCGGTTTAGGAGCTGATCTAGGCAGAGGCCCAGGATAATCCCTCAGTATATCTTCATTTGTTTTTGTTACTTTTTTTTTCCCCAAATCGGGGATCAAACCCAAGGCCTCAGCCGTGCTAGGCAAGTGCTGTACACTCAGCCCCGGCCCCGGTGATGCTGCTTAAGTGTCTTCATCTCTAACAGTTTCTCCCACCCACCTCCCTTTGTTTCCTGTCGTTGATCTGGTAGAGGATCAGCCCTTTGCCCTGAAGAATGTCGCACGTTCTGGATTCGCTCTCTTGAGATAATTGCACTTGTGCTGCTGTTCTCTCAATGCACTCTCATTTTCCACTTCCTTCACTGCAAAAGAGTGATTTTTCTATTTCCATCTCACTGCACGTTTGCTAGCTGGGTTTCTTCTGTGAGGAACTTTCCCTCCTCAGCTGCCCGGCTGCCCGGAAATACAGTCCGTGCAGGAAAGGCAGGATGGCACTTGCCTCTCCTTTTCTTGATCTGTCCTCAGAGGACTGACCTGGTGCCCGAGCAACTCCCATCAGTGACCAGTGACTTTTGGGTGTTCTTTTCTTTCTCTTGAATATCACTGTGAATGCATTGATCTTTATATATTTGACTTGCTTTCATCTGTAACCATTTTCCCCCTAGTACTGGAGGATTGGAGACAGGGTCTTACTAAATTGCCCAGGCAGGACTCAAACTCGTGATCTTCATGCCTCAGCCCCCCTAGGTGTTGAGAAGTGTGCGCCAGTGTGCCTGGCTTTTATTCATTTTTAAGCTCAAATTGTCCCCCCACCTTGGGCTATCAAGGGTCACTTCCAGTTCATTTCTGGAGTCTGTGGCAAAGCACATGCTCTGAAAGCTCCCTTGCTTTCTGGCATGATGAGAAATCCCAGTCTGTGTTGCACTTTTCCTGGCCCAGACCTGGAAGCAGTGTACGCCTCCCCCTCTTTTCATGGGCTTTGGTTCCTTACGTGAAGTGGTTTCGCTGACCCGTCTGCCTGCCAGGAGTTAGGATTGCTAAATTGCTGTCACTGCTTCTAGACTTCTCTGTGGATGTAGCTTGAAAATATGTTTTATTATTTTTAAGAGAATAATAAGTCATTAATTCACTGGTATTTCTAACTCAAGTTTAATAAGAGAACATTTTTACTTCTTTGACTCTTTCTATTCTTTTTTCTCTTATACCGGAAACCTTAGATTCTAAAGATATTAATTAAATTACCTATATTCTTCATTCTATGGTATAGTAATTTTATTGCCCCCTTCCCCACACAGATATCCCATACTATAAACATTGTTATGTATTACTTTTTAAATCAGGAGTACTATTAATGAAACGGTAGGGTGAAATTTGATATTTGTTTTTGTTGTTCTTAGAATTTATCCTCTCTTGGGGCCGGTGAGATGGCTCAGCGGCGTAAGTGCCTGCCTTGCAAGCGCGAGGGCCCGAGTTCGACTCCCGGAACCCACATACGAAAAATGGGCCGGTGATATCGCTCAGAGGCACGGGTGCCTGTTGGCGCGCGAGGTCCTGAGGTCGACCCCCGGTACCCACAAAAAAAAAAAAAAAAAAAAAAAAAGAATTTATCCTCTCTTGGACGTGGAATGAAAAGTCATTTGGGTGTAGAGTTACAGTCACTGGAAATAATTCCTTTCTCTGTGTAGTTATGTTAACAACCTAATACAAAATTAGGCTTTCCTGTCTCTGTTTTCCAGGTTTAAGATTGTTTTATTTCCCTTTTTGCTTGCTCTTGTCTTTCTTTTACGTAAAATGTTTACATAGCTCCCAAGACAAAATTGTAAATGCCGGCCAGTGAGATGGCTCAGGCCGGTGAGATGGCTCAGCGGCTTAAGCGCCTGCCCAGCAAGTGCGAGGGCCTGAGTTCGACTCCCGGAACCTACATACGAAAAAGGAGCCGGTGATATCGCTCAGCAGCACGGGCGCCTGCTGGCGCACGAGGTCCTGAGGTCGACCCCCGGTACCCACAAAAAAAAAAAAAAAATTGTAAATGCCAAGTACCTCTGTGCCGTTTCCCATCTAGTTCTTTCCTTCTCTCCGAAAGGAGACCCTCCTTATTCATTTGTTACTTATCCTTCTATTTTTATGTTTTAAAATATAAGCAAACACATAAACATACGTAAATGGTATAATCTGTCAAGCCTGCGCCCACGTGGAGATCTTCCTTGCCCGCGTGGTCAGCTGCTGAGTCCTCGGTCAGGTGACGTCCCTGGTTTATTCTGTGGGTCGTTGCCCACTTCAGCACTGCTGAAGTGAGTGCCCTGGTGCACACGGCCTGTGTGTTTTTGCCTCTGTGTCTTTTTGGAGGCCTCCTCCTGCTGTCCTGACTCTGGAGGTGTCTGGCTGTGATCCTGGCTGCCCTAGGGTGTGGCCACAGGCTGTCTGCTGTAGGGGACATGCAGGTGTGTGGGGACCTTGTGTTAAGAGCTGCCGTTGGCTGGGAGAGCCAGGTTTTCACACTGGGCTGATTCCTTCCTTGAAACATGCGGGCAGCCTCTTGGGAACCGTGGGCTCCCGTTTGCAGGCTAGAAAGTGTCATGAAACACAAACACCACCTTTCACCTGCAGTGGGGCACGGCTGCTCCTCGGAGTCCCTAAAGCCCTGTGGAGGTCAGGATGCCTGGGGAGGATGGGGTGGGGTTGGCGGGCACAAGATGCCCCAGGGATGAAGAGGGGGCTTTCCTTCCTTCACCGCTGGTCTCAGTCATCTCCTTCCACCTATTGTTCAGGCTGCTAGGAAAATCTGACAGCGAATTCCCACATCCTCTGAGGGCATTGTATGAATGTCCTGTGGGTTCGGTTCCAAATCAGACCCTTGCGCTGGAGAAGAGGCTGTGACGGTGGTGACCGCAGGACTGGCCATCTCTGCTCCAGGGTGCAGGCACAGAGGTTGGGTCGTACGGATCACAGATTGTGCCGGGTCACCAAAAGAGGATGCGGTCTTGCAGCCATGGATGGTTTGGACCACCTTGGAAGCACTCTTCCATCAGGCAGGTGCAGCCTCCAGCTCACCCAGGAGCTCTGCGTTCACCCACAAACTTTGACCTTCCCTCCTAGCACACCCAGGGCAGGTGTCCACAGAACCCGGCCAGTGCCAGCCCTTTGTCTCTTGTCTTAGACCTCACACCTCTTCAGATCCTGGTTTTTCTACTGATAAAAAGAATTCACACGACCTTTGTTCTCTTAGGAAAATTCCCATCTCTACAGTGCTCCTAACAGTAGCCTGTGACATTTGACAGCAGGGGAATAAACTGAGTCAGAAGGGTCAGAAACTTGTTATGTGACGTGCGTTAACCCACACTCCTGTTTTCACACCAAGTACCCTAAGTCAGTGACAGATGGAGGTGGCCAGAGTCTCACAATAGCTCTTTTTTCCTAGGGAGTCCAGGGGAACTCTGGGCAGCCGGGCCCTGTCGCATGACAGCATTTTCATTCCTGAGGCGGGACAGGACCCTGCTCGGCCTGTGCGGGTGTTTTCCCAAGAAAACGTGTGCGACCGGATTAAAGCCCTGCAGGTAAGTGTTTCCTTGACGGTGTCACACGGTGTATACGTCACCTATCAATCCAGCAGTTTCTAAATGATTCCTGCCTGGTCTGTTGGACACATTTAAAGTGGATTCGAAGGCGCACCACCGCTCTCCCGAGACACGCCACAGTAGCTGCACCTAGAGCTTGACTCGTGCTGGGTGACATCTTAGATGGACACAGAGAGGTGACACCAAGAGAGCTGGTGGTCGCCGCCCTTCCGTTTCTGCTCTCCACACCACACGAGGGTGTTGAAGATACTTCCTGAATGAATGAATGGGAGCAGGGAGGTTTGTTGATAGATGTCATTGGTGGCAACACTCAGAGCAGATGTTCTTTGTGCTAATCTAGTTAAAAATACAATGTCACGTGAAGATGGGGCCACCGCCTCCAGGGGGGCTGCCCATCAAGCGGGCAGAGGACACCGGCATGAGCTCCGAGGACGACGGGCTGCCCCGGAGCCCCCCGGAGATGTCCCTGCTGCACGACGTGGGCTCAGGCACGACCATAAAGGCAAGTGCGCCCTGTGCCACCAGATGTCCCCATCCTCACCTGCCACTGCTGGCAGCTGGAGCTTGGGGTCCCTGTGTGCCCCCCGCCCCTAAGAGTCCATGGGTGAGAAAGGTTGTGTAGCGTGTGGTGGCCCAGGTCACTGGAGCCTCCAGCTGGCCCCTGAGCTACGTTTGCTTTCATTCTTGTAGCAGAAATTCAGGTCTGAACTAGAGATGCAGTTTGGGTAACATTTTTTTGGTGATGGCGGGCCTGACACAGAGCAGATGACCAGACCTAGAATCCCGTTTAGAAAGAGAGCGATGCCTTTGTGTCTGTTCTGTCATCGCGATACAGTCTTGGCTGGAGGAAGACGGGACAGGAAACATACGCCACTTAGCCTGAGCCCCGTGGCTGCGTTGCTGGCCGGGAGAACCTGGCCGGGAGAACCCGTTGGTTTAGGCGGGGTGCGAGGTGTGTTTCTGGTAGACAGGGCAGCAGGAAGAGTTCGTCAAGCAGGAGAGGGGTTTATGACCTCAGCGGGGCGGAGGACAGGGCCACAACTACGTCCCTCCCCGTCAAATCAGGAGGAGGAACCTGAGGAGTGAGCTTTCTCCTGCGTCAACGCCATAGTTCTTGGTGCTGCCATTCTTTTTAAAATGTGATTTTAGGGCCGGTGAGACGGCTCAGCGGCTTAAGCGCCTGCCTTGCAAGCGCGAAGGCCCGAGTTCGACTCCCGGAACCCACATACGAAAAAGGGGCCGGTGATATCGCTCAGCGGCACGGGTGCCTGCTGGCGCGCGAGGTCCTGAGGTCGTCCCCCCGGTACCCACAAAAAAAAAAAAAAAAAAAAAAATGTGATTTTATTACGGCGAACAGTCAGCACCCATGCAGTGTACTCGTACATAAATGACGAAGCAGATGGTCTGTCTCCCCGCGTCGAGAAGCCCTGCTGCAGTGTGGCTCCAACTGGAATTACTTAAGCTGTCTTGACATTTGGAAAGCAAGGAAAGGCCGGGAGTCCACGTTTTACAGCCACACCCCTGCCCCGTGCATCCCAGAAATGTGTTCTGCCCTGGCCTGGCGGTGATGTTGTGGGGTTGCGGATTCTGTGTCGCTGGGAACGATATTCAGTAACTTGGGCACCTTGAAGTCCCCATCGCTCCTAATTTTTGAAAGTAGTTGTGGGCTCCCAAGATGGTGATGTGGCCTGTGTCCAGACCCCATTGGACCGACCCTGCACCCCTTAATACGCTAAAATACCTCCGCGTAGTTTCATTGTCCCTCTCTCGGGAGTACACGTGACCTGGTGTGTCTCAGGCACGTGGTGGGGAGATGTCTGTTGGGAGCTGCCTCCCTGCCGAGCAGCGACTGACTCTCCCTCTTCCAAGCCCATCAGCCTCTGACGCCCATGGCCAGGCCTCTTCTTTGCCTGTAGTTCTCTGCCTGCAGCCAAAACAGGCAGGAAAGAGGAACAGGTACTTTCTGACCCCTTCATTAAAGAGTAAACCCCGCTCCAAAGCCACTCGGTGCTGTGATGTCCAAACTCCACCAGTGGCCGAGGGGAGCCACTCATGCTGGGCTAGGGCTGACCCCATCTTTCACAGCAGCTCCCCATCCTGTATTTTTTATTAAGTTCTGAAGTTTTGTCATTATTGAGTAATATTCACCATCCACTAGCTTCATAGGAAACAAAAATTTGGGGCTTTATATATAAAAACATATATATATATGTATATATATATATATTATATAAAATCTTTGCCATCATGGTTCTGAAGATCCAATCTTTGCATTATGGGTCCAGAAAGTTTTTTTTCTGCACAAGGTGGCCAATGGAGAAGAAAAAAACAATGCAGCCTTTTAAAACATGCTTATATAACACGTGGTGTTTAATATTTAATACAGTGGTGCCTCGAGTCCCAAGAGGATAAGATTGTGGGCTGTGTGATATTTATCTCGTGTGACACCTTCCATTGGCCCACATGTTTGGCAAAGAAACTTAAGATCATTATGGGAAAAAATGTCTTTAATACCAAATATTTGATGACTTAGCCGAGGTAATATTTCCTGACGGAGTAAGTTTTTCAGGAAATGTTTTAAAAATTCATTGCCATGTGAACTAACTGATAGAACAGTGCTTGGTGATTGTGGTTAAGATTATATGCCTAACTGGTCACATTCTAAGTTTCCAGCTATTAGGGTCTTAGCAGGTCTGTCACCTCGTGGAGTCTGTGTCCTCAGAGAGTTTGGGGGAGGATTAAACAAGAGCAGGCTGGCTGATGCCAACCTTCTTTTTGAGGACAAATATAGGAAAGTGGCTCCCACCCAAGGGCACCCTTGAAACTCCTGAACCCCAAGCTGTTTCTCCAGGGGCCTTCGAGCCACATTCTCTACAGTAGAAGGCCATGCATCAGAGTTTTAAATTCCCTGCTTCCAGAATGGTTCAGTGCAGACTTCAGGAGAGGCTGAGTGACTGGGGGCCATCTGTGCAGATGCGGGTGCCCTCTGGGTGCAGCCAGCCCTCCCTTGGAATTGCAAGCCAGAAAGGCCTCAACCCACCCCACCCTGTGTGGTCACATCACTGATCAAAAGCAAAACTCACGATTCTTCTCGGTTGTGTTGTCGGTCTTTCCTGGCCCCGAGAACTCTCAGAATGACCGCAGGGACAGAAGTGAGAGTCCTAAGGCCGGAAGAGTTGAGTTCCCGGGGGTGGAGATCAGCTGTGACATTGGCACAGGGTTTGCAAGGGACAGAGGTCGAGGAAGTTAGGCTCCATGCCAAGGTCTCCCAGACGAGGGGCTGAAGCGGGCCTGAGCCCAAGGCCATCTGCCCGGGTAGTACAGACACAGGGGACCGGGTGGAGGAGGGGCAGGGGTGTGAGGTTTACAGATGGGTGACCGAGGCCCTTGATGTTCTCACCTGTGGACCCTGCATTTGCAGAGCACCTCATCTGACCTGTTCTCATGAGTCTCAGGCCGTGAGGCAGAAAGATATTTCATACTAATTCTCTATACGTGGTTCCTCTAGACAAGGTTAAAAATCAAAGATTCTATATGGTTTTGAAATACACACATCCTGTTTGTGAGCCCCGGGGAGGATGATCCAGGAAAAGTGCCCCTCGCCCAATCTAAGGCAACTTCCTGAGTCACGAGCTACATTGTTGAAGCCAAAGCTACAGACACAAGCGTAGTCATGGCCAGGAGGCCTGCAGTCTCTTTTTAAAGTAGTTTTCTTCCTTTATTCCCATAAGTATCTGGCTGGCTAAGAGAGAGCTAAAATAGATTATATCTACTTCCAACCCATTGTCCCTCATTTGGGCAGCTCGCAGAAAACGAGCTTTAGATTTCCATCAGTCAATAGAAGGCACCTTTATGTGAACAAGGGAAATAAGTGCTTAGTTTGTCCCTTCGCAGGGTTAGTCTCTGAGTTGGGGCCTGTTTTCTTTAAAAAAAAAAAAAAAAAATGTCAACTAAAGGATGCACCCCTGGTCCTGGGGGTCACTGTCAGAGGGTGGCCCTGGTGTCTAGTTTGCTGCCTCTTTTCTGAAGAGACTGTTTTCAGGAGGACTTACTAAATCATTGTGTGATGAACAAAGTTCTGTTCTTAAGTCAAAATGAAAGTGTGACGCTAGTAGTGAGCACCATGCTCAAACAGAAAGGTTGGTCTGTTGGTTGGTGGGTTGGTCAGTTCATCTGAGGATCACAAGGTTGTCCCCAGAGCCCAGCATCTCCCAGATTCTCCCTGTGCACTTCGCCCCTCCTCTGGGCTGAGTGTGCCCAGTGCTTTGCACACACACACACACACACACCCCTTTGTGGGAGAGCCCTCTTAGTCCCTGCTCCGTGGAGGAGCTCACCAGGTTTGGTGGGCTGGTGTCTTTGCACATGGCTCCTTCCCCCAGAGAACACATTTGCTCTTTGCCGACTGTCAGTTCCTCCCGCTGAGGTGTAGACAGTAGCATATCTGGAACTTGCCAGATGGCAACTTCAAGCCACGTTTCTCCAGGAAGATGCAGAGACTTTTTAAAGCGAACAAACAGAGCTCCACCCAGATGGAACGTGGGTGGGGTTTGGCATCTCCTGTGCCCAGTCCCTGAAATCCCACCTCTGGGCCAACCTCTCAGCTTCCAGAGACAGTGCAGGCACCTCTGCCCTGGCACATCGGGCTGGTCTGTTGCACTGGAGAAAGTAGCTGTGAGAGGGAGGGGACAGAGTCCTCCTGCTAGGGGAGCCCCGTCACGTGTTCTCTGCTGTGTCTCAGACCTGGGACACAGGTTTCCAGGGTTTGGCCCAATACTTTGAACTCTTGGTCATTTAGCTTACTTTTTAAAATATTTCCTTTTTATTTTTATTTTATTTTATTTATTTGGGGAATCAAACTCAGGACCAGGAATCAAACTCAGGACCTCATGCTTGCCAGGCAGGCGCTGCACCACTGAGCTAAATCCCCGGCCCTCCTTTTCATTTTTATGAGTGCACAGTAATTTTACAAAATGCTGTGTTTCACTGTGGCACTTGAGACATGCATATGACCTCTTTGGTCATATTCTAGAACGTTCCCTATCGAGATCCAGACTGGACACGTTCCTTCCCAGGTAAACCAGAGACCATGCAGGACACCAGGAAGCGCTGCTTGCGCATTGAGCCATGAAGTTAATGCTTGGTGTGTTTGCTCCTTGTCCTGTGAAGGTCTGCTTAGTGTCCTCGTCCCGGCCGCAGTCTCCAGACCACACGAGCAATGCCACTGTCTCCTCCCGGACCTCAGACAGCAGCCTGGCACCCGTGGCTGACTTCAGCCAGCCCCCGGAGTCCTCCTCCTGCCTGGACAACTCTGCAGCCAAGCACAAGCTCCTGGTTAAGCCGCGCAACCAGCGGTCGAGTAAAATGAGGCGGCTGTCTTCGGTAATCGGGCCTCTTCCTCCGTGCGGGGGGTGTATGGCAGGCTTGGTGCCCCCTGCTCCACTTGTTCCCATCTTCCCTTCCCCCAGAGGCTCTCCCCTCGGCTGGCTTCTTTTCAGCCCTGGGGCCTTAGTGCAGAGTTCCTGTCCCTAGAGAGGTGCACAGTGACCTTTTACTTCCTTCAGAGGACTTGATGCACGCAGGAGTGACCTTCCGAAATGCACGCATTCACTTTGAGCCCTTGACCCCAGCTCTACCTCCGGCCTCCACAGCTGTGCTAGTCACAGAGCTGGCATGCAGTAAATGTTTGTCGAGTGGATGAATGAGTGAACCAGCAAAGGAATGAATGAGTGAATGAACGAGGGAAGAAGCTGAAACACTAAAGTGACTCCTGTCTTGGACAGGAACATGCTTAGTAGCACGAGGACCACACTCCTCTGGGCGTGCTGCCCAGGAGAATCGGCTTGTGGTTCCGGAAGCTGATGACCTGGTTTGTAGGGTACTTTGGCCCCGTGGTGCTAGTGGGTTAGTTGTCCAAGTAGGTTGTCTTCTCTCCTGCCTGATGGGGCCTCTATACCTCAGTCCTGGGAGAATGAGGGTCCAGCTGCCACAGGGAATGACAGTGCCAAGAGACACTCACAGACTAGTGTCCCCCACCCCCTCCTGCCCTTGAGACAGGGCTGTAGGGTCTTGGTGAAGGCCCAGGACAAGCTGGGGACAGTGAGCTGGAGTTCTGGAGAGAGCAAGTTTCTCTGTGCTCATGGTAGGCGCTTTGCAAACTCAGCCAGCAGAGCCAAAGAAGGCGCAAGTAGGGACCCTTGCGTGTGCTCATGCGTCCAGCCCCGTGACAGTCAGAGCTGCATGCCCTGGGGTCTTGACAAGGACGGGGGGCTCCTGCAGGGAAGAGCTGCAGGCACGGGGCAGCCTGTGCTTTTTCCCCTGGGATCTCTTCTGCTTTGGCGGAGATGTGTGACCAGCCACAGCCTCACAGCACAGGGGACAGAGGGAGGAGGTTCATCCTCCAGGTGGAGCACAGCAGCCCCTCTCGTGGTCCCCATGCGAGCTGCAAACTTCTTTCTTGACTTTCGGATTTGACTTCATTGTTGAATCCTATTTTGTAGACTAACAGAAAACCTGACGTAGTCATTTTTGGGAATCCATTCCACATGGTCATAACTCGATTTAAACTCTCTTGTTTCCATGTCTTTCCCCTTCCTTTTCCCCTCTCTGCTCAGTGGTGAGCCGGTGTGGCTACCGTAAATTCTCCCCAGGGGTCACTGCTGTCCCTCCACTCAGCACTGGGTCCCATGTTGTAGGCCTCTGTCCATCGGCATCCACAGCCCTTTGCCCTTCCATCCTGAGGTCCCTCTCTGTGCCTTTGCCCCTCTTGGGGCTCAAGTCGCTTCCAGTTGCTGCCTTCCTACTGCAAGGGTGTGAAGAGCTTCACGTGGTCCCCTCTGCTGCCCTCCTGCCTCTGGGCACATCTGTGGAAGCTTTTTGTCCCTTTGGGCTTCACTAGATAGTGACGTTCTACTTTGCCTTGCTCTTTGATCCCCTGTAGCAGCTGGGACCCCTTTTCCCCTCACTCACTCTCTCATCCCCCTTCCTCCAAGCTCGGACTTCCTCAGCATCTCCATGGTAGTCTCTTCCCAGTCCTGCTGCTGCCCTTGCCTGGCCAGGGATTCTCCAGCTGCGTCGCCAGGAGGTAAACTCCTCCACAACATCAAGGCTCTGAATCTTTTGGAGCTTTGGAGAGAAACAATAAAAGGGGCTCTTGTCTTAAAAACCCCATCTTGCATAGTAAAAGCTTGGCGAACAATATTATGATATTTATTATGAAGTTAAAATACACATTGGAGTGTATTTTGCTGTTCCTACCACAGCAGAGGTTGGGAAAGACAACTTCCGGTTGTGACCTCAGCTGTTTACACTGCTGCCCAGAACCGTGCTATGTGTGGTTCCGGGCGCAGTACAAACAGAACGGTTGCCTCCTTGTCTCACAATACCGGTTGGCCCTCAGTCCAACCCGGGCAGTGCCAGAAGCAGGGAGTGTTGTGACTTTTTTAAGAGTAGCAGTGCCGTGGGATGCCTGGCTACAGGTCTGCAGGCTGCAGAGCTGCCAAATGCAAGACATAGGTCTTAGAGATTGACATCTCCTCTCTGCACCCCCCGCCCCACCTGCTGGGGCCTTGGTTTGATTTGAGTACAGGGCGGAAAATATCACAAGACTGGAGAACATAAGACTTTAAATGAAGCTGAAATATTTGGATTTTATTCTGTAAGCTGTGGTGAGCTGTTGACGATGTTAGCGATGGTATGAATGGTCCTTTAGGGGAACCAGCCTGACTCTGGTAGGAGGGTGTTGACATGGGACACTGACTCAGAGGCAGCACAGAGTCACAGGAAGAGCCCTAAATGGTCACCCAGGCCACCCACTGGCTGTCAGTTTGTCCTCTTGACCCAGGTTTTGACACCTCTGAGCTCCTACTTATCCAAGTGCAAAAAGGGAAAGGTGGTTGCTTCCTCACTGGGGTGAAAGAAGGATTCAATGAAATAAGTGTAGAGCGCAGAGCCTGGCAGGTACTCAGCTGCCATTAGCCTCACTCTGATGAGCAGCATCCACTGATTTTGTGGCTGGCTTACACGAGCTGTAGGTGACCTTTGTCTTGAGGGTCCTCAAGGATGTATGAGCCAGGTATCCAAATAGACTGCTAAGGGAGAGATTAAGAAAGCACACCTGTGTGTGAACGTCATCAGTGTCACCTTAGGGACAAACTGCTTTCAGCCAAAAGCCTTGAGGGAGTCTTCCGCTTCCTAACATTTGTTTTAGCGCTGATCTCTTATCTTCATTTCTGCCAGCGGGCACAGTCAGAATCCCTGAGTGACCTGACCGGCACCCCCGAGGAGGAGGAATACGATGAGAAGCCAGTGCTCGAAGTCAGCACAGAGGAGAATCCCAGCTCTGGGCAACAGGATTTGATGCTGGACAGAGACCCTGAGCCTGGGGGACCTGCTACCTTGCTGCCACCTGGGGGACCCCGTGCCAGACGTGCCCGCCTGCAGCACAGCCCAGCACTCAGTGGGAGTGTGGAGGAGGGGAGCTCCCTCGGGGATGTCCCCTCAAGCCGCCCAGCCACCCCAGAAGTCACTGAGCCTGTGGCAGTCCTAGCTCCCTGCATGGAGCCCCCATCTCTGCCAGAAGGCTCTCTGCATCCCATTCCTGACATCGAAATCCAGGAGGAGGAGCTGCCCATTGTAAGCCTGTGTCCCCCACCCGGGGACAGAGATGAGGAGATGGTTTGTGCTTCTGGAGACATGGAAAGTGCATTGTCTACCAGTGTCCCCACGGTAGACACAGCACCTCACGAGATTGTTACTGCCACCACTTTGGAGACACCCTGTGATCCAGAAGGACCAGACCAAAGCGTCCAGCAGGAGGTGGAACCCACATTGGCAGTGCCCAGCCCCAAGGGAGCTGGGACAGAGCCTGCTGTGGTCCCCGCTCTGAGCCCTCCCGGGCCCAAGAGCTGCCTGAAGCACAGGGCTATGACAGTGGCCGAGGACCTCAGTGTGTCCCCAGCACCCATCTCAGAGTCACCTCTGCAGGAGGCCAGCCCCCATGCCCTGGGCAGCGAGGCTGTGCCCCTGGAGCTCCCCAAGGCTGAGCACACAGAGTCCCCTAAGGGCGGTCCCGAAAGGGGGACTCCAGGACGGAAAAGCGAGCGGGGCGCTGGTGGTGGGGAGCTACGGGGCCTGAAGAAGTTTTCAGTGTCGTCATGCAGGGCACGGCCACGCCCAGGAGGCCCTCGCCTTCCAGGTCCCACTGTCCCTGCTGTCTCCACTGTCTCTGCAATCCGATTGCCCCTGGCGCGCAGTGGCCTGGCCTGGAGGAGCGAGGCGGCCCTCGATGACCTCCACGTGCTTCCTGGGCCCCAGACCCGGAAATCGGACCCTCAGAAACCAGCAGAGCCAGAGTCTCAGGACTCAGGGGACATTGTGGCCACCACACCAGGCACGGGAGAGCCCTGCCCGGCCGCTGAGGAACCACTCACATGTGAGGACAGAAGCCCCTTCCCTGTCAAGCTGCGGTCCACCTCCCTGTCCCTCAAGTACAGAGAGGGACCCTCCCAGGAAGCCAAGGGCATCAAGAGATACAGCGCTGAGGTCAGGTTAGAAAGAGGAGGGCTGGCCCTGCTCCCCAAAGATGAACAGGGTCAAGTTGGGACAGCCTCTGCACTCCGAGGTGCCAGGTCTCCCAATGGCCAGGGAAAGGGGAAGGCGCGGTCCCCTGAGCAGCCCAGCTCCAAGCCACCCCTGCCCAGGAAGCCACTGCTGCAGAGCCTCACCCTGGCCTACCTGCCCGACGCCAGCCCTGGAGAGCCTGAGAAAGCGACCCTGCCCACGGACCCCAAGAAGGACAGCAGAGTGGTGGAGAAGAAGTCCGGGCGCAGAGGAGCTGGTAAGAGCCTCCTAAGAGGTATTGGGAATGGGCCGGGCAAAGGGAAGTCCACGGTGGTTGGGATTTGTTCCTGGATGTCCACAGAGAATGTAAATACTCTTGATGCAAAGGAAATGGAAGAAGAACTGTCAGTGTTCTAAGAGTTGGGGGGCTGGGGGTGCAGTTTAGTGCTAGAGCCCTTGCCCAGCATGACCAAGACTCTAGGTTCAAACCCCAGCATTGCAAAAACAAAAACCAACTCTGATTGAGAATTAGAAACAGTGGCACATGCTATAATCCCAGCACTCTGAGAGGCTGAGACAGGAGGTTCTTAGGTTTGAGCCCAGCCTAGGCAATTTAGTGACTTAGCAAGGACCTGTCTGAAACGGGGGAGGGGGCTGGAGGTGTGGTTCAGTGCCAAGGTGCTGGGCTCAATTCCCAGTACTGGGGGAAAACAAAACAAAACAAAAACAAATGAACAGGGGCCGGTGAGATGGCTCAGCGGCTTAAGCGCCTGCCCGGCAAGCGCGAGGGCCCGAGTTTGACTCCCGGATCCCACATACGAAAAAGGGGCCGGTGATATCGCTCAGCGGCACGGGCGCCTGCTGGCACGCGAGGTCCTGAGGTCGACCCCCCGGTACCCACAAAAAAAAAAAAAAAACAAATGAACAACAAAAAAAGAAAAAAGATTTTGTGTAAGCACTGAGAAGTCAGGTGTGTAGACGTAACGGGAAATGTAAAAAGTGATTTCGCAGCATATTCCCTGAGACACAGCGGGCTGCTCAGCGGATCCGGGATGTGCGTGCTCATCTTGACGCGGTTGGTTCTCCCAGGGCTGAAGCTACTTCTTGGCTAGAAATGAAAGGTCTCACTTCTCTATCAGTGAGAGTCCTCTGACCTTTCCACCCAAGGAAGTTCTTCTTTCCTTGTCCTGACGAGGCTCATGTGGCCCGGCCTCACACGGGAAGCATCTCTGAATGACCGGAGTCACAAGGCTTTGTACAACAGAAGCCTTTCAGAAGGCCGAGGGTCAGTGCTTATTTCCTGTCCCAAAAAAGGAGATCGTGTTAAGAGTGGAGCAGCATGGAAGCGTGTTTACAAACGGCTGTCCTTTAGGTGAGCAAGGACAGACTAGAGGGCTTTTCTCCTTCTCTGACATTTGTCACCTCCAGCGTTTCAGATGAAATGAAACGCTGTTGGAGTGGGGATTTGTGGCGGAAGTGAGGACTCATTCATGACTGGTTTCTTTTATTTATGGAAATCCTGGTGCCAGAAAACAGAGTCTGTACACTGGGGTCATGTGTGTGTGTGACGGGGGTCCTAGAGAGTTTTCCACAGCACATTTTATTTTTAGATATTTCTGGGTATTTTAAGTGGCCCCAGGAGTCCACTTAGCCGCTACATTGTAGGGCAGAGGAAATAGAACTTGGTGGGTGTCTTGGGGGGAATCCTTTACCCTAAGAGGAAGATGCACACAGGAGGAAAAATTAGCATAAACAAAGCCGTGTGAACACAGGTCCAAAGATACTCTAATATTTGCTGCTTCCCAGCTAGGATATTAGTAAACATGAAGAGTCTGAAGTGCTTTGGGTTTCTAAGGCGGCCAAGGATACCAAGAAGTGCCAGGAGCCAGCAGGTACGGCCTTCCTGGTCCCTGGGACCCTTGGCTTAGCCAGGAATTTTTCGCTGCTCGTGCTGCCACACTGTATTGGAATCATCAGCAAGGGACCTGGGACTTGGAGGTGTTCAAGTCCTACCTGATGATCCACTCTGCGAATGTCAAACACATTATTGAAGTGACTGTAGAGTGATTCAGAAAACCATTTGGACAGCTCGAGGCACGTGAAACCCGGACACGAGCGCCAAGCACTTCCATGGCCCAGAACTGAAAATGTCGCTCAAGGGCTTGCAGAGTGAATGGGACTTAGAAGCAGGATTCTCAGGGTCAGAGTCCAAGCTGGAAAAGAAGCTTCCCAGGGCGACATTTGGCCCCTTAATTGTGTATGACCCCCTCAGCCCAGGCTGCGAGGCTGTCTTCACTGTGAAATACCTGGGACTGTCTGTTGCAAACCTTGTGTTTTCTTTTTTCTTTGATTTATGAAATGTGATGCAGCATTTTTTTTAAGAGCTTCGTTAAATAGTAGGAGAGAATTGTCGTGTCCATTGATGAATATTAATAGTCTCTAAGCCACAGAAATAACAGCCAGGTGAATTCCCAAGTGAAAGAAGCTTGGTTACTTTTATGGGCACAGGCAATGATTTTCATCGTAATGTAAAGAGAGGAGGAGCGGAATTACCCACATTCTATTAGGAACCTGCTTTCCCTAGGGGTGGGATTTGAGAGACAAGCGCTCAGACAGGTTGTGGGTGCATCCTGGGCCCACTCTAGACTTTGGGAGTCTGGGGTCTGCCTTGTGCAGACCAAAGCAGGATGTCAGGGTCCCGGATGTTGGGCCCCATCTGTGAGCCAGCCCCTACACCTTCTCCAGACACGGATGTGCTTGTGGTTTAATTCATTATTATTACTTCTGCTTTCATCCTCATGCTTCCAAATTATAGCAGCTGGAGGCAATCCAATTTGTATAAAACATATAGATAATAAAAATTATAAAAGCAATGCTCATCTGTTTTCCAGGAAGACCTAATTACTGCTGTTTATTTCTCGAGGTGGCAGCTACTTTGCCCACAGCTCCCCGATGGGTTGCCATCGCCCCACATCCCTTTCAGGGCATGCATTGTAAACTTAGATTATCGAAGTGTTCCACATGGGTGCACAGTTCTGCCTTGGCAACTTTGGCCCTGGAACTCCTGCTTTCCCCTCCCCCTTCTCTCTCCCTCCTCCTCCTCTCTCCCATGCCCTGTATTCCCTTCTTGAAGAAATGGAGAACACTTCACGGGGAAGGAAAGATGCAAGGGTTGTCGTGATGAACACAGGACCTGGTTTGCCAAAGAGGCTGGGCTTTACAGAGCCAAGCCATCACCAGCTAACCTGGGTCCTTGCTTTAGTGATAATGGAAATTAAAAATAAAGCAACAGTATGCATTTACAGGCAAAACTTTAATTAGAAGGTTAAGAGAAGATAAAGAAGGGGCTCCAGCTTGACTCCAGTACAGATCAGAGGGACCTACCCACAAAAGGAGGGGGAACAGTTCTATGGGGTACTGCGGCAGGCCAGGGTCTGGTCAGTCATTGCTGACTTACTAGTTCAGGTTGAATCCTGGTGGTTGAGGGGTGGCTTGGTTCCCCGCAGAGGGCGTGGGTGGACTCCTCATGGCATAAAGGGCAGTCCCAGTTACGTGAGGCTCTGGAGATTCTGGGTGTAGCTGAATGTTCCTGTAAATCTTTTACCCTGGTGTCTTTATCTTGATGGGTAATGAGATAGGCTAAGGAAATTTATGGCTGATAAGCTTTGTTTTGCCAACGTTTAGACAGATAATCCCTGAAAGGCTAATGTGCCTGTGTGCCAGAGTTTCAAAAAATGAAGGGCAAGCTTTGTTCTACTTTTAGTGAGGCTCAAGTAAAGAGTCATGGGTTTTAGCAAAAACCACTCTTAATGCCCTGATTGTCTTAGAAGAAAACATAAATCATGCTTTCAGTGAATAATACATTAAGGTCCCAGGAGTTTTTCCTTTGTCCTTATGGTGTTTTCTTGGCTGTGTCATGCCTGGCATGACTTGGCATGACTTGGCATGACTCCTGCAAGCCCAGTACCAGCACAAAGAAGACCTCTTTCTAGACCTGGTCCTCACTTGCTTGTCTGCCATTGTAGGTAAGTGACCCAGGGTTATTAGTGTTTGTTGGGATTTATATCCAGAATGTCCCCCCAAGCCCTCACACACTCATAGGCAGGGCTTATAGAAGAGGACTGGGCCATGGGGCACTATTTGTGCAGGACATTACCCATCTTCCTGTTGAGCCGGTCTGTCACAGGCTAAATTCTAGGTCAGGAAGCAGCTTTTTACACACAAGGTAGGAGTGAGAGCAAAGGAGATTGAGTCTTGTGCGGAAGCATTGTAAAGTGTGGAAAGCATACAGGGAAAATTGTCATTCCCGGGCTGTGGGTTATCTCAGTGGTGGAGCACTTGCCTGGCATGCCACAGAGAGAGGGAGAGGGAGAGACAGAATATGAATATGAATTACTCATAGGTCTACTCCAGATGTCACCCCGTTGACCTTTACTTCTATTTTCTTTCTGGCCGTAGGGGTGTAAGATTTATTTTGTACATAGTTGTGGTCATGTTGATATGTTGGAGGGCAGCCAAACATGTTGCCATTCTTAATCTGCAGTGGCCTCCAATCCGAGCTCCTGAACAGTGCTACTGGCCTCTGACCCTCTTTTTCTACACTCTAGTCCTCTTGCCCTCACTCATTTCTGACTCATTCATGTCATTCTTTTGCCTAATATTTAGCACATTCCTACCATTTTCAAGCAATGTATTGGCCCTAGAAGACAGGAGAAGATCAAGCCCCCCGCCCTCAGGAGGTGACTTCAGCAAGGTGGCATCTAGATACCCCGAGGGAACATAGGAATGTGCATCTTGTCTTTGGATGGCAGAGACATTTTTTTTTTTTTTTTTTTTTGTGGGTACCGGGGGGTCGACCTCAGGACCTCGTACGCCAGCAGGCGCCCGTGCCACTGAGCGATATCACCGGCCCCTTTTTCGTATGTGGGTTCCGGGAGTCAAACTCGGGCCCTCGCGCTTGCCGGGCAGGCGCTTAAGCCACTGAGCCATCTCACCGGCCCTGGCAGAGACATTTTTTGGAGGAAATGGACTCAGATTGTCACCCTTCTCTAATGACATAGTAAGATAATGTGCATTTGAGTGTGTGTTTATATCCTACTAAAATATATATCAATATCTCTTGAATTCTTTGTTTTATCATGGTAAGAACAGTCAACATGAAATCTACTCTCTTAACAATTTTTAGATATACAATGTTGACCATAAGTACAACATTGTACAGAAATCTCTAGAACTTACTCATCTTACACTATGGAAATTTTATAGGCAGTGATTGGTAACCCCCATTTCCTCTACCCCCCAGCGCCTGGCAACCCACCATTCTACTCTTTGATTCTACAAATTGGATTATTTTATTTTCCACATATGAATGGGATCATGTAATATTTGTTTCCGTGACTGCCTTATATATCATTGCACATAATGTCCTCAAGATCTATCCATGTTTTGCATATGGCAGAACTTCCTCCCTTCTTGGGGCTAGGTACCATTCCATTGTATGTTTAATACCGCATTTTCTTTATTCATCTATCTGTCTCACGTAAAGGACATTTAGGTTGTTTCCACATCTTAGCAGTTGCGAGGAGTGCTACAGTGAACATGGGAGTGCAGATGTCAGTATGAGGCCCTGATTTCTACTTTTTTTCTTTTGAGACGGTGCCTCCCCTTATTGCCCAGGTTGGGGCAATCTCATGCATTTGAGTCATCCTCCTGCTTCTCTAACCCAAGTAGCTGGGACTACATGCATGTGCCACTATGCCTGGCTCAATTCTTTTGGAGAAATGAACCCACATGTGTATATCCTGAGTTTTTAAAGAAAGCCAGCTGTTCTCACGACTGTCTTTCTTCTTAGCTTTATGCTTCCCTTCTCAATCCCTTACAGAGTGAGTGCTGTCAACCCTCTGGCCTTGGTTTCCCTGTCTTTCCTGCGCTTAACTCCTGTGTGTCCTCTTATCTTTGCATGCCTCCCATTGTAGCAACTGCTCTCCCCACGCAGGACAGGCTGTGGACGCCAGCCTGTTTCCAAATCTCCCTCTCTCCTTGGCTCCTTCAGCCATTGCCATCCGATGGGCACTTCTGACACCTCAGCATTCAAATTCCATGTCCCAACACCTCCCTGACCCTAGTTTTGTTTCTCCTTGATACCCTGTCTTGCCAGACACTCTAGCCAGAAGCCTTAAAAATACTTTTATGTGCTAGGCTTGGTGGTGCAAACCTGTAATCTCCACACTTAGGAGGCTGAGACAAGACATTCTGGGCTACATAGCATAGCCCTGTCTCAAAACCAGAGCAAAACAAACCAACTAAAAGGAATGAGGACTTAGCTCAGGCTTAGGGCACTTGCCTATCATGTGAACAATACCTAAAGTCCTAAAATGCTAGGAAAACCACCTTGGAATCCCAGTGCTTACAAATATACATAATGGGGCTCAGGGTACAGCTCAGTGATAGAGCACTTGCCTGGCATGCACAAGGCCCTCAGTTCAATCCCTGATGCTGCAAATGAATGAATGAATGAATGAATGAATGGACTTGCACTTCCGACGAGATGGGTAAACACACATCACCCATCTCTCGCACTGATACAACTTAAAACCCAAGACAAAATGCATAGAGCGAATCTCGGAGAACTCTGGAAGGTCGATAGGAGCTGGTGGCCTGGGTAGGGGAGATCAGGACATTGGCAATGACTGGACAGTAACTGTGAGCAGAGAAGCAGCACCTGCCACCTGCCTCTGGTGGCACTGACAACCCCTGCGGGCTATGTCTTCTGTACCACCAGCAGCCCCTACAGGAGCAGGAGTGGCAGTCCTGGCCCTGCCCCCGTGAGCCCCTGCAGCCAGGCAGCAAGCCCTTCTTGGTAGCAGCATCCCTGCAGGATGGAGTTCTCATCCTATCTCTGTGCCAGCCAAGTGACAGCAACAAGCTGGAGTCACCCATTCTGATAGCAGTGGCAAAGGTGTCCCTTGTGGGGCAGAGCTCTTGATTCTTGCAGCCCTACCAAAGACAAGGGCTGACAATGAAGTGGCCCACCTCTACCTCTGCTGAAAATGGTGGCATTACCCACTGCAAGGCAGAGCTCCTTTTGTCCTTCCAGCCCTGCTCCAGGGGAGTACTAGCCATCAGGCAACTGATGGGAGGTCAGAGCCCCAGGGGTCCACACCACCCCCAAGAAATCCAGTCCTGAAGTTGCACCCCTCATCAGCACAGGCAGCAGCAACAGTGTCATAGTAGAGGGTCCTGTGGCTCCTTTCTCTTGGAACTGCCAGCTGAGGTCCTGGTCACCAGAGTGTGTTACAGCACAGAGAAGTCAAACCCTGGCTTTCTCTCCATGGAAAGCTAGGGCTATAAATGAGGGAACGGAGAAGTCTAGGGCTATAAATGAGGGAACGGAGCCAGACAGCCTTTGTATGACCTGCTGGGCTCTTCCTGGGCTATGCAGGTACAACAATGAGTAAGTGCAGCAGAGCCTCTGAGGAGACCAAAAAGACCTAATCCCAGTGTAGTATTCAAAATACATAAGATACAAACCGAAGATACGAGAAACAAGACCTGAAAAGTTCTCAGTGAAAAAGGAAATCAACAAATCTGAAAATGGTTCTTTGAAACAGCCAATAAAATTGACAAATCTGTAGCCAGACTGACCAAAAACCCCACAAAACACCAAAATACCCACCTCAGGGAGTATTACTACTGACCCCTAGACATTAAAATGACAATGAAGACATAGTATGAACAGTTGTATGTGTATAAATTTGAGAGATGAGAATAAAGGTCCACTTCCTTGAGAAACACAAACTAGCAAACGTACAAAGAAGAAATAGATTACCTAAATAGTCCTAAATCCATTTAAGAATTTGAATCTTTATTTTAAAACCTCCCAGAAAAGAAAACTCACGTTGTTTAACTGGTGATTTCTGCCAAACATTTAATGAAGAAATAACGCCGGTTACTCACAATCTTATGTGAAAATTGCATAAGAGGAAACAAACACTTCCCATGTCATTCTATGAGGCTAGTGTGGTTATGATACCAGAATTAAACACAATACAGAAAGGTATAGACCGTATCCCTCATTAGTGTAGATACAGAAATCCTTAATAAAATATTATCAAATTGCAGATCACAAGCAAATAGTTCTGGCACATAGGAACATTTATAGACAGAAATACAAACTTTGATGTAAGTCTTACATCATATACAACATTTAACTCAAAAGGAGCTGTGGACTTAAATATGAAATAAAACCATGAAAATAACCCAAGAAATCTTTAGGAAGTAGGGCTGGGCAAAGAGTTTGTAGATTTGCCATCAAAGCATTATCTGTAAAAAATTTTTTTTGATAAATTGGACTTTACTAAAATTAAAAACTTTGACTTTGGAGATGGCATCATTAACAGCTTGGGAAGTCGAACAAGATACTGCAGAAACGGGGAGGTAGGGGAGCAAATCAAAGAGGCCACCGAAAACAGGCATGGTGGCACATTATCTATGACCCTAGCAGTCTGGGAGGCTGAGGCAGGAGGATGGCAACTTTGAGCCCGGCCCAGGCAACTTAGCAATTTAGTAAGACCCTGTCCCAAAGTAAAAAAGGACTATGGATGTAGGTCAGTGTAAAGGCCCTGTGTTCAATCCCCAGTACCACCAACACACACACACACATGCGCGCGCCATTGAGGCCTGCTTCCACAGAGCAGAATGACTTGTCACCCAGCTCTGGCCCTGCCTACCTAGGACAAGGGTGCAACAAGGTGCCTGAAAATGTGCAGCTCATCACCCCTTTCTTGGGCCACTTGTCGTGAGGCTCCTGTTGGGATCTCAGGCCTCTCTGAACCATGGTAGGAAATGGTAGTGGGTTTTCTCCATCCCTCTTGGTGTCTGGACCCCTACACCTCTCCTGCTTCTCTCTACCCATGAGGCTGGCCCCAGAAAACATCTCTGTGAAAGAGTCTGGGGGAACCAGGGACCCTCACCCCTTTGCATTCCTGACAAGGGAGAAGGTGAGAAAGAAGCAGACACAGAATACAAGGAAAGGCTGACACTTGGGGAAGAAAGGCAGGACCGAAAAAGCAAAGAAATGGCTGGTGAAAGATCTTGGCTGTCCGCCTGGCCCAGTGTTTGGTGACACTGCTATTTTGAGTCACCTTATCGCACCGGCAGTGCCTGGTGCAGCTGTGGGGCTCACTTCTGTGGGCGTGCATGTGAACATAGGAACCCATGCACACTTGCACGCACAGATACACGCACAGTACAGCTGCTCTTGATATAAGGAGAGGAAACGTTACCGTTTTACCAAGCTCCACCTCCTCGAGTTGTTTACAAGATTGCATTTCCCATGAGAAAGCTGGAAGAGTGAGTGTGATTGCCTCAGTTCCCCAAGACGTCGGCCTGGGGCCTGGTCCAGGGGGCCCCTAGATCCCCCTCCACTGCAGTTTAAAGTATTTCTCGTGGCTCAAGTGGAATGACCTAAGTGTCGGGCATGAGGAGTTTACAGAAGCATGTCTTGCGCATGGTGTCAAGCGCTGGAGCTGCCTCAACATTCAGCAGCGACCATTCTGCCCCTGATGTAAAACCAGGGCTGGGGAGGAGGCGGTAGCTCAGTGGTAGAGCGCGCACTTGCCTAGATGTGCCAGGCCCCAGGGATAAAATAAAACTGGGATGACATTTTCTCTCCCTGTACACTTATTCTTGACCGAATTGCTCAGAAAACGTTCTTGACTAAGGCGATAAGTTCAGAGGGTGTGATTGGTCGGAGTGTGAAGAAATGATCAAAGGAGAGCAGGAAAAAGTTAGATTTTTAAGGAAAACGACAGAGGCTATGAGGACATATAAAATGGTCATGGAGAGAGCAAGAGATGAGAAATACGGACTATGGTAGACACGCAGCCACCAAGCACCTTCTGTGTGCAGTTACTGGGTTGCAGACAGTTACTGGGTTCTCTGGACAAGGAGTGAAACAAAATGACACTGTGAACGGTGCCACTCTCCACGGAGAGAAGGTTGTGCTTGCCATGGTTAAGTGATAGGAGGACAACGGTGTGTCTTCAGCATCCGAGCAAATCAGGAATTGGGAAGTATGTGCTGGTTCCAAATGACAGGATCCTATTACAGAATTGTTACCTATTTGTGTGTGTGTATTTTTAGCTCCTTCCAGAAAGGGCTCCCTGGGAGGAAGTTAGCTTTAAAATGCACATTGACTTTAGACAGGCAATTGGGTTTCATTTTTTGTAGTTCAGACTAGAGGCGCATAATCCCTTTGATGCATTTTCAGAAAGAAAACAAAGTCCGTTAAAGAAAAGCAGGGGTCTCACTGGAGAGGCCCCCCCGGACCGCCTGTCCCCGGGCCCTGCCACCATGAGCCAAAGCAGTGCCGTATTCTGTGTGTGGGAGGAGCAAAGAGTGAGGCTGAAGGAGTGGGGCTGACTTGCATAATCTCATGCCTTTACCCACAGAGAAGGGTCCGCCTGAGGCTGCAACAGGTCCTGGAGCTGACGGGCAGCCCACGCCACCCTGGATCACCATGGCCCGCCAGAAGCGGCGAGGGGCCCCCGACCAGCCACCGAGCCAGGAAGATAAACCCAGAACGCAGACCCTGAAGTCGGAAATGGGAAAGCAAGCCAAGGCCCCCGAGAGAGCCCAGGTGCTACGAGCTGACCCTTTCCGTTGCTGAGGTTCAGAAGAGGGCAGCTGATCAGTGCCGGGGCTGGGGCTGGGACTGGCGCGATGACCATGCATCCCACACGGGCAGCTCAGACATCAGCACCTGTGGCCGCTGCTGATGGATGGCTGAGCTCAGTGAAACAAAAGCAATTTTGTGCCAAATGAGAGGCTCCGTGGCGGAGCCGTCTGCCTGCTCTTTGCACGTGCTGAGCTTGTTAGGGATGCAGAGAAGCACAGAATCGCTTAGGTGGTGGAGACAGCGCTCTGCTCCCTGCCTCCTAGGCAACGCAGCTCAGCATCTGGAAAAATGGAATGAGGCTAAAATAACTTCTCGCTCAGACACATAGCAGCGATGCTGGCAGCTCCCTCTCAGCTCACTGTGCAGTGATCAGTGAGCCCCACTTGTGCCCCTCGTGCCGGACGCCTGCTGGGGCTCCTTATTCCTCCCCTGGGGATGCATGGCGGGAACCTGGGGTTCCTTTCTGCCCTCTGCACTGTAAATAGCTTTCGCCAGCACAGACAGCTAGAAGCAAGCCAGTCTCCAGCTTCCGGGTCCCCTCAGTAGCCACAGTAATCAGATGATAAATCCATAAGCATGTTTCAGCCTTGTCAGGAAAGCCCGAGCCTGCCCCTGCCTCCCTCCTTTTAACCACAACTCAGTTGCACCCAGACCTGAAGACTCCGTGCAGGCTGGGGGATTTGTAAAAGAAGTGTCAACCCGTTTGGAGCAGTGTGATCATGCCAAGTGTCATAAAAGTCACGAAACCATTTCCAAACCCAATTCATTTAGACTGTCACATGGAATCCCTGCTGTCCAGCATCAGGGGCTAAGGCCATATTTGGGGGACAGGGAAGCCACAATACACACATGGCCAGGATCAGGCTGGGTACTGGTCAGAGCTCCAGCGTTCTGCTGCTGGATGTCAGCAAGGAGACGCACCAGAGCTCACCCAGAAAGTGCCAGCAGCACCGTTCGTCCTGGGAGAGGCCCCTTGTGACTCATGCACCTGCATTGTGTTTGTCTCTCTCCAAGTCTGTGTGGCTGACAGTGTGTGCCTTTCTTGCGTCCCCACAGGAGCCCGTGAAACAGGTTGACTTTGTCCGCAGCAAATCTTTCCTGATGACGCCTGCTAAGCCCATGGTGACCCAGAAGCAGGGGGCCAAGCTGAGCCTCAAGGAGGGGCTGCAGAGGGGAATCTCCCTGTCACATCAGAACTTGGGTATGAGATCGGCCCGTGTTACCAAGCACTGTGGACTCATGGTCCTGGATGGTTCCTGCGGTATTGGTTTGTTTTGTTTGTTTATTTGTTTGTTTCTTTCATTTTTTTGAGACAGGGTCTCACTATGTAGTTCAGGCTGGCCTTGAACTCATTATGTAGAGCAGGCTGGCCTCAAACTCGTGGTAGTTCTCCTGCCTCAGCCTCCCGAGTGCTGGGATTGCAGGTGCGCACCACCACACCTGGCTCTTTTTTGTTGTTGTTGTTGTTTAGAGTTTTGTTTTGTTTTTGCTGTTGTTTGTTTTGTTGTATTACTTGACATGTTGGGTTTTTCCCGCAGTGTTTATTGAGATATAATTCACATGCCACAAAGCCTGCCTGAGTAAGTGTGTAATTCAGTGAGGATGTATTCCGGATGAGTGTCTTATCTACAGAGTGTAGAACCTAAGCTTACATTTCCCTCACACTTAAAAGAAACCTCACAGCCACTTGATGTCAACCCCCGTTCCCACCTCTAGCTCTAGGCAGTCACTAATTTACTTTCTGTCTCTATAGATTTGCATTTTGGGAACATTTCTTATAAATGAAATCATAAAATATCTGTTCTCTTGTATCTAACTCCTTTTGCTGAGCACAGTATGTTCGAGGCTCATTTCTTGTTGGACGTATCGGTATTTTTTTGTAATGTGCTCAAAACTGAAAGGAGTCTCAGACACGCTAAGCACATGCTTGGCTACATCCCCAGCCCTTTCTTGTTTTGTTTTGTTTTTGTTACTAGGGATTGAACTCGGGCTCAAGCATCTACCCATCTACTCTTCTAATGAACTACTCCCCAACCCTTGTATTTCTTGAATTTTATTTATTTTTCACTGGGGTAAAAGGTACACAACAAGGAATTCACCTTTCTATCCATTTTAAGTGGACATTTGAGTAGTATTAAGTTCATTCGCTTGTTGTATGACGTACCCCCAGCGTTCCTGCAGTTCCACTGTATTTCTTAATCTATGCACTGCCAGAACTGTTTAAGTTTCTTGTAACCCTTTTCACCACATAAATTACATATTCTCTGCCTAAGTGTTCTTGACACATTTCCATACTAATGAAGTTTCTATTGGGGAACACAGTTAAGACCTTGGCCCATATTTAGAGAAAGGCAGGAGGCTTACGTGAACACCCACACTCCTATCTCGTGTTTCTGCTTGTCCCCCTGCAGCAGCTCAGGCTGCTGCGATGACAGAGAAGGAATTGCATCAGCTGAAGAGAGCCAGTTATGCCAGTGCAGATCAACCCTCCTGGATGGAACTTGCCAGAAAGAAATCTCAAGCTTGGAGCGACATGCCCCAGATCATAAAATAGGCTGGCAGCGCGCTGTTGAAGAATGTCCACCCCCTGACGGGCCACTTAGTTAAAAACTGCCAGTAAATCATGGCAAACAGACTGAGCAACTTCAGATTGATTTTTATGATAAGCTCGGGGAAGAGGAAGGAACCAAGCAAAGCGAAGAGAACAAACACAGCCATAACCCTGGACCAGAGGGGCCCCAACAAGACTCACGCTGAAAAAATCCAGGAATGAGTCCTTGTGCCCGCGGGCGTGAATGTGAGCTTTTTAGAATTCCCTGGGAAAAGAGGCCCCAGACAAGGCAGAAAATGGAAATGAAGTGTGGATTTATAGATCAGACATCCCAAAAGACCAAAACCGAAGCCATCCCAGGAGCACCCACGTTTGTGCTTCCGCTGAAGATCAGCTTGTGTCTGACCACTGTCTTGCCTGTCCTCTCCTTTCGTGTTTACTACTAGGCATGACATTTGTGATAAAACGGGTGCGTTTCCCAGAGCAGCTATATGACAATCTGATTTCCTGAAGATAGCCACTCTTAAGGAGGAGAGGAAGGAACATGGCAGGGTTCGTTAATCCATAGACTGTATCCAAAAATAATTTTTAAACTTTTCCACTCAGCATCTGTGTCTTCAACCATTGCACAATGCATTGCCTGTTTAATAAAATGTTTCGAACATGCCTCGGTTATGTGTGCAAATGTTATTTCTGCTCACAGAGAACATCCTGCTAGGCGGAGTTAAAGGCACAGTATGAAGTTTTTTGGGTTGGTTGGGCAATTGCAATTTTTTGAGGACCCCCAGTTTTTTTGGTGTCCATTTTTGGAAGACAGAAGATAACGAGTTTTTTTCATGTATGTGGTACAATATAGTAAAAATATAAAATTTCTTAAAAGTTATCATGCTTTAGCATCTGATTCATCTAATCTGCACATTGTTATTGAAAACCAGGCTATGGGTGCAATGTCTACAATGAACCACAAATGCAGAATATGGAGAAGCCAGGCAGACACGTTTATTTGGAATCTCAGAATTGTGTCTCAGTTATATAATATCTCATTACTTTTTGAAAACAGTTTCCGTTTGTTCCTTTAACAAGCCAGTCTCCATGGGAATTGGTACAGCTGGAATCAGAATTGGTACAATCTCATATACTGTAATTTGATTTCATGTGTCCTAAGGGCTGCTACTTTTATTTATTCTTCATCTTCATGAAGATTCTTTTTTCTAGTTTTTAGTACTATACAATTTTATAGAGTCTACCCTTATTGAAAAAGTCCTGGGACAGTTTTTTTCTCCCAACCAAATTGGTTGTGTTAATTACCTTCTGTTAGGGAAGCTCCCAGGTGAATGGGGGGTATCCGTTACAGAAATGGGGGCAGAGAGCAAAACCCATAGAAAGGAGTTCAGCTTCAGTTTTCCCATTAATCATCTAAATGGAAATACCAAGTAGATCAAGTTGTAAAACTGGGAGTCAGCACTGTTTAAACGGGATAGGAATTCAGGGTCTGGAGGAGGAAGAGAAGGCTGCCAGCATTGATCCTAGTTATTCCAGCGAGGAGTGCAGAGAAAAGATCTATGGGAAGGGGGCAAGGTAAGAAGCAGTCCAGAGCAAGGTAAGAAGCAAAGTATTGGAAAGGAAAAAGGATTAATCAGCTGTCCAGGGGAAGGGATCAGCTCAGATGAGAACAGGAGTGGCCACTGGCACTGGACACCCGGAAATCACAGCTGACCTTGACAAGAGCCCTTCGCGTAGAATGTGGGGGCAGAAGTCAGGTAGAGCAGGTCCAAGCCTGTTACTGTGCCAGCTAAAACCAACTTCCAAGAAGTTGCTTGTGAATGAGAGTAGAAGAGACAGCAGTAGCTGAAGGGGTTGTGTGGGCAGCAGTTTTATTTGTTAGAGCGGACATACAAGAGCAAGTTTGTGTGTGGGTGGTAATAAACTTGTAGGAGAGAAGAGAAAACTGCTGACCAGGGCTTTTGGAAGCATGGCTCACCTGTCAGAGGTCCAGGCAAGGGTGAAATGCCCACAGTCATGGGCTGCTATTGTTCCTGGGAACTGGAGCCCCAAGTTTTGGTCCAGCTGATGAGTGATCGCAGTCGCCCACTAGGACACCAACCTGCTCGCATGCTTGCCCTGCTACATGTGGACACAGCCCCTTTCCTAACCTCGATTCAAGTGTCAGTGCTGAGCTTTTGTTCAGGGAGAGGGGTGTGGGTTGTTACTTGGGTGTACAAACTCTGACCTCAGTGACACATTAACTGTGTGTACGTGGTGTGTAACGCCAGGGTCCCCTTTCACCTTGAATTGCTTCACAAAATCCACTTAGATGCCAGCTGATTCTGTGCGTGGGAAGGTCCAGTGCTTTCCCCGTGTCTTGTGAGTCTTCTGTTCTTACACCCCCTTTGCACTTGGGAATCATGCATTAATTGGTGGTTGCTACTGCCTTTCCTCACAACAGGGCCGCCTCTGCAGTCTGCAGAATTCCTGACATTCTTTGTCTCAGACAAGCCTATTAAATATTTGGAAGTGGAATCACAAGGAGGAGATACACCCTAGGACGGATAGCCCTTTCTAGCTTCCTCGTTCGTTAGCGCCAGCCACTGCGGCAGGACAGATTTTCCTTGGTTGTCTCAAGCACTCATTTACTACTCTTCAGGCTTAACAGGGAGCTCTTTGGAACAAAAGGAACCGTCTCGCGGAGAGTTGTGATAAATAAAATTAACTCCACTTCCTTCAAGCCTGTTCTTTAATTAATGGCTCATTCACATGACTCAGACCCCCTAGCACCAACTCAGCAGCCATGTGAATGAAATTTCTTGGGATTGGCTTCTCCAGCCCCAGTCAAGCTGTCAGAAGGTGACGGCCCAGCTGATGCATTGCCTGCAGCCTTGTGAGAGCTCCTAGGCCAAGCTGCCTAGCTGGGCTGCTCCCAAACCCTGGTCCACTGAAACTGTGAAGTAATGTTTGTTATTACTTTAAGCCAGTAAGGTTTTGGGGGTAACTTGTTACACAGCAATAGCTAACTAATGCAACAGGTTTTCATATTCTTTTTCTGGATCTGAAAGTGAAAAGTCCCTACTTGTTTTAAAGTTAATATTTTAGTTGAGCTTTAGAACATAACCCTAAACACAGTACTGAGATAATTTTTTCAACACCTCCCAAATGTAGTCTATAACAGCAGCCTGTCTTGGGCTGGGAATCGGGGATACCTAGAATGTATGTCAAAGTCCTGAGTTCCCCTGGTATGTTAGTCAGGTTTTCGTTCCTGTGACAAAATACCTGAGAAAAACTTAAGTAAAGATTTATTTTGGGTCACAGTTTCCGAGGTTTCAGTGCAAGGCTGGCTGGCTCCAATGCTTTAGGCCTATGTCAAGGCAGAAAAATCATGGCAGAAGAGCAAGGCAAAACAAACCTGCCCACCTTGTGGCATCCAGGAAGCACAGAGAAAAGAGCTGCCCCCAGGGACTCACCTTATTCAAGTAGGGCCCACTGCCCAGTAAGCCCGCGGAGCTATGAATTCAATGGATGAGTCCATTGATGAGGTTAGAGCCCTCATGATCCAGTCACTTCCCAAAAGTCCATTAGTTGGAAACCAAGCCTTCAATGCAGTGAGCCTTCTGGAGGCTGCTTCATATTATTTAAGCCATAACACTTTGCATATGGTGGCATTGTTCCTGGAAGCAGATGGCCAGCAAGGGAGCATAACTCCCACCCCTTCCCCCTCAGCACACACACTACCTATATGTGGCACCCAAGTTCTGGCTGGTGGAATGTGGGTAGAGGTGATGCGCACCCCACATACAAGTCCCTAACTTTCTAGAGAAGATTCAAAGGAGGGAGGACAGCCAGGATGCCAAGCGAGAAAGTCTTCCATGGGAGAGATGGCAGGGAAGGGAGGGCGACATTTGGCTCAGAGACACAGAAAGGAAGTAGGAGAGGTATCTTCAAAAGATGTTTGAAAGAAGAAGGAAGTAATGTATTCCACGGAGAACAAGCCAGAGCTGCAGATGAAAGTTCAAAAGAAGGATAAAGGAGCAAGTGTGTAAACTCCCAGAGTTGTGCAGTGTGGTAAGCTTGCCAGGTCAGGAGCGAGCCCCTCCCATCCAAGGTGAGCAAGCTGAGGGCAGATGGTCTTCACTCTAGGATGCTGGACGGGTCTTTGCCCTTGCAAGATGTTGGGCCCGAAAGGCTCCCCGCCCTGCAGCTATCCGTATCTAGAACTCTACAACATGCAGCATCCTATGGCGGAAACGTTTCACATACGCTCCGCACACTCTTGATTACCAAGAAGAAGTCATCCGGGTAGTAATCGTAACAGGCTTTCATGCAGCGTGTCATTATCCAGTGTGCTTGGAAAGCTTATGACCACACAGAACCAAGTCACAAGATGGGGCCTCCAGCTTCCTCTCTCCAGATGTGCTTGGCAGGAGGAGCGTACAGCGCTACTTCCCAACTCACCCCTGGAACTTCCAGTTGCTCCTATTTATCTCCCATGTGGAGGGGTATATTTATTTATTCCTTGGTAGAGGAAAATAATCTTTAGTGTGCAGGCATTTTAGGCCCAAATAGCAGAAATAATGGAAGCTGAATGCATGTATTTTGGGTAACGCGCAAGTGTTTGGGCAGTGGTTGACATTTGCTTTTTATGCACTGTCCAGCTGCTTTCATACCTTCTCCACTGGGAAATTGTCCTTATTAGCATGGAAATAAAAGGGAGATGTATTGGTGATGCCCGAAGATTATTACGAGCAGGCTGGTTGTCGGGCGTGCTTCAAGAGCTGGTTTATTAACCTCTCCCGAGGCACCCTGCGGTATTTGCAGGGAGGCGAGAGGCCTTGTGGGCTGTGAGCTCCTCCCTGCTGAGCGCCTCATTTGACAGTTGCTGTTACAGTTGCAGAGAACAGAAGTTTCACTTTTAGCCCACTATCCAAAGAAAAACAAGTTGTTCCTGAAAGATTCCCCATGGGGATGAGAATTCTGGTATTGAATTTAGGAAAATGCAGAATTTTCACTGAGACAAAGAAAACTAGAAGCAGATCACTGGGGAGTCCTTTAGATAAAATAAACCCAAACTTTCAGAAACAGAAGCCTTTGCATTTAGATTCTTGATCTTTCTTCCCAAGTTGGGGACAGAGGGAAATGACCAGGTGGGCAGAGTGGTGCACCTGCTGCAAAGTAGGAGCTCAGGTAATGCCTACTGAATGGATGAATAACTAAGGTATTTAGCTACATCAATGATTCCATGTGGGGTCAGTCTAAACAAACACCATTCTGGTCACACACACACACACCCTACTCTCATTCATTCCCTGCCTGTCAGTGCAGACATAAGGATCTCAATGGGAGTAGAGGGGCAGGGGAGAAGGAGAGGAGGTGGGGAGCTTTTGTCGAACTACAAAGACTGTTATTCTGATGCAAGTCAGACCAGAATTACCTGGTGTGGAATACAGCCTTCACACTGGCGTTTCGTGGAGCACGTCCTTGGTGAACGTCCCCCACACACCAGGGAGTGTTGTTCCTGGGCAGAATGGTCCGCCAATGGCGTTAGACCGGACAGTTTGACAGTGTTGCTGGGTCCTTTGCACTTCATTGATCTTTCTGCCTACTTGTCCTTTGCTTATGGAAGAGGAGTATTGAACTCTCCAGCTATAACTGTAGCTATATCTCTTTCTCCCTTCAAATCTATCCGTTTCACGTTGTGTATTTTGAAGTCCCCGTTGTTAGGTACGGTCACACAGGATTGTCGTGTCTTCTCGGAGAACTGACCTCTCTATCACTAAGTAACGTCTTCGTCCTCAATAATCATCCTTGTCCTGACGTTTACTTTAAAATGAAGATAGCTACCCAGGCTTTTCTTTTGATTACTGTTTTCGTGGTACATGTTGGCTGTCCTTAATCTGAAATCCAGAATATTCCAAAATCTGAAACTTTTTGAGTAGAAAATTCCACACCTGACCTCTGATGGTCAAATGTACACAAACTCTTTAATATGCAGAATTATTAAAAATATTGCATAAAATTACCTTCAGGCTATGTGCGTAAGGAATATATGAAACATAAGTGAATTTCATGTTTGGACTTGGGTCCCATTCCCAAGATGTAGCATTATGTATATGCAAATATTCCAGAATCTGAAAAAACAGGAACCCAAAACCCAAACACTTCTATCCCAAACATTTCAGATGAGGAATACTCAACTCGAACATTTTTATTCATCTTTTTCATCTATGTGTGTCTTTATATTTAAAGTGAGATTATCATAAACAGCATATATTTGAAACACCCTTTTTCATTCAGTCTCAGTCATTTAATTACGTGTTTAAACCATTCTCATTTTAAATGATTATTAACACAGTTGGATTAAAATTTACCAGTTTACTGGCTCTTTTCTGTTTGTTCCATTGTGTTTTGTACTTCTTGTCTCTTTTACAGTTTTCTATGGGTTTGAGTGAACAGGGTCTTGCTGTGTTGTCCAAGCTGACCTCACATGAACTTAAGTGATCCTCCTGCCTCAGCCCCCTGAGTAGCTAGGATTATAGGCATGCACATGGAATATTCTAAATAGGTATAGAACTTAGGATTACTAGCATTTTTTTTATTCAGCATTTAAAAAATGTTAAAATGTCTTCCTGCTTGCATGATTTCTGACCAAAGACTCTTACACTGTAATGCTTATTATAGTTCCTTTGTAAATAATATGTTTATTTTCCCTGACTGCCTTCAGTATTTTCACTTTATCATTAAGTTGTAGAAATTTGTATGTAATATGTCTAGGTGTGTCTGTTTATTTGGCTCTGAATTTACACTGTTGTTCACTGGTATTCCTTAGTGTGTCATTTTGTGTCTCACTAATTTTGGAAAATTCTCAGCATTTTTTCTCAAATATTTCTTTTGCTCATTTTCTCCTTCTCCTTCTGGAACTCCTATTATGCTTACGTTAGACTGCTATTTCTGATGTTGTCCTATTTTGAATTTTTTTCTCCTTGCATTTCATTTTGTATATTTTCTATTCCTATCTTCAAGTTCACTGATTTCTTTACTCAGCTCTATCAGTCATACTTACAGTCCTGTTAAAAGCACTTTCCCTCTCTGTTACTGTGTTGTGTTGTGTTTCTAGTAATTCCATTTGATTCTTTCTAATGGTTTCCATTTCTGTGCTGAAATTACTTATCTGGTCTTGGATGCTGTCTACCTTTTCCTTTAGTTCCTTCAACATATTAACCAAAGTCATTATCTGGGATAGTGCCAACATCTGTGTCATGTATGAGTCCTGTTCCAATAATGGTTTCCTCTGATTAAACTGTATTTTTCTTGCCTTTTCACATGCAGTATTTTTGTTTAAGTTGAATGCTGGATCTGTTGAGTAGAACAATAGATATTAAGGTAAATATGTTTTTTTTTCCTGTTTGGAGATCAACCTATCTTTTCTTCTCCTAGTCCTTTAGTGTGAGGAATTGTGTTAATCTAATCAGAAACTGGGCTGATTTGATATTTATCGTTGGTGTTGTCACCTTCAACAAGCTTTATATTCCATTAATTACTGTGTGTTTATGGTGTGGGCTAATTTTCCAGATGATATTTCTGGGTATGTACTCTTCATTTGGTCTTGGGTCTTTCCAGTCCTCCCTAGAGAGACTCTGTCTTGTAGCTCTCCTAGCTGCATTTCACAGTTATTTCTGCTGCAGGCTTGCTGGTTGCATAGAGGAGGGGGATAGATGGGGCATTCTCTGATTTTCTGATTAAGCTTCAGACTTAAGTAGGCACTGTGAATCTGGGTCTCAGATGTGTGAATTTCCCAAACATCCCTGTTCCACCCCAGAGGAGTTTCATCAGTTGTTCTCCTTCTCCAGCTGCAGCAGCTTCTTAGCAGTGACCTCAGTCCAGGGTTTTTGTCCCCCTTATCCTACAGGGAAGATGGAGAATGTGGGTCTGGCCAGTTTGGGCAGTGGCAGCTCCTCCTGTCCCAGCCATACCAAGGCAAAGCTTTCTCGGGATTCTTTCCCAGTCATGGTGTGGGTACTTGGTGCAAATCCTATGGGGAGAGGCCACCATACTGTCCTATTAGCCCACATTCAGCTTTTAGCAATTTGTCAGAAATTTCTAACTGAATCTTTCTGATGGACTCACACAGCATTCAGTAGCCAATGTCCTACATAAGCAAGTACTCCGGTCCTGTTCAACCTTGCAACTTTAGTTCTCTGATAAATGCAAAATCAGTCACTTGATTTTTAATTTGTCTGCTATTTTTTTTTTTTTAATACTAAAGGTGGGAGCAACTCTCTTTTAAGCTGTCTACTTTCCCAAGCTGAAAGGGGAAGTCTACATTGGCATTTTAATTAACACAGTGTACTTCCTCAAAAAATAAACAAACCTGTGTCAGATTTCCAGTTTTTCCTGTTGCATGTGTCAAAATCCGGGCACTGGCAAAATGCCTTTATTAAACAAAAGGAAGCATGTCTGGTAGAGTTAATGCCCTGGGACTCCAGCCTTGACCTTTACATCTTCATTATCACTTCAGATCATGGTGCAGGAAATTGTTTTTGGGGAGCAACAAGTGTTGGTCAGTAAGCTGTTAGCCCTGTGGGCTCCATTCTTGTCCCAGAAATATTCCTGTCTTTACCTCTTTAATCCAATTGTGCTAACACGATTTATTATTTGATGGTTAGGCAATAGCTTCCTATTTATGATCCCTATTTTCTTGGGTTGCTCTTATTTGGATTGCCTTTGATTAAAAAGACCTTACAAGGTTGTCATGAGAAATAAAACAAAACTGACTTTCTAAAATCCTTCTGGAAAGCTAGACAGAAATCTAGGCTCTTTCAGGGGAAAAATTAAGCAGATGGTGAATCATCTTCATCGTTCCAGCATCTTCTCACAGCTTCCATGGTGAATAATCCAGTTCCGGGATCCAGCGCATTGTGATTTTGAGACAATTTGAGAATGAAAAGAAGTTCTATGGAGGTTTTGTTAATTAGAGTTCAAGTTTACAGTAGTCTGAAAATCAGCTCAGAAAAAGGAGTTTTAGACTTTTCCTCCACGTCATTTTTTTTTTTTAAGTCAAAAGAATATATGGAGTTTAAGAAGCAATTGTATTCTATAGCAGAGGTCAACAAACTTTTTTTTTTTAAACCAGATCATAAATATTTTAGGCTTGTGGACCATGCATCTTTGTCAGAATGACTCAACTCTGCATTGTTAACACAAAATCAGGACACATAATACCATGACCGTGACTCTGTTCCAGTAAAACTTTATAAAAAACAACAGCCAACTTGCTGGCCAGGGTTTGCTGACTCATGAGCTACAGAATAATATGTGAAAAATCAAACCCTTACCGTCCAGGTGGTCCGCCCCACTCTCCAGGGTCGCCACACTTTTTTCTACATTCTTTAGGTGGTTACATTCATAATTCCGGATAATATGCTTATAATTACATTCCTTGTTTTGATATTATAGTGCTGGGGATTAGGACCAAAGCCTCATGCATGCTAGGCAAGTACTCCACCATCGAACCCCATTCAAACCCCAATTTCTTGATTTATTAACTTTACATAGCATCTACTGAGTCTCCCTTATGAAATAAGAGAACATCGCCTGACTTACCTGACATCTTCTTTCCCAGCTCCCCAAGATTTGTCTCTGTAGGCATAGTTTTTCTGCTTCTTTGCTTACCTTTATAGCGTTGCTGTTTCTTTCTTCCTTCACAGATGATGTGGGGTGAGGATCTTGTTATCCCTTCGGCACCCACTTTCCTCCCTTACCTTGCCTGACTACTCTCCGTTCCACTGTTATTCCCACAATACCCATGTCATAATGTTTGCATTCTGTTTTGTAAATTAATTAGGTCTTTGGCATTGTGCCAGAAGTTGATTCTAAAAATTGCGTACCAAAAAACAGCATTTGCAATATTGTACTTGTATAAATGTTAGTTGTTGAGGAGTGTTAAAGCCGTGCAGATGGTTTTTTCTGCTACCCCAGCAGACACCCAAGACCACGTCGCATTTCAGCTTTCCATCTTATCCTGTCAGTGCTCTTTTCAACAACGCCTGTTCTCTGCTCCCTTTCTTAGGCCAGCCTGTTCTTCCACTGACGCAATGCGCTCACACAGCACCCTGGGACTTCCGCTTCTTCAGTTCTCTATCTTCCCTAGGAAGCACCCTGGGGTTGCTTGTCTTGGTTCTTCTGGAATCCATTGACTTTCCTCAAGGCTGTCTTGATTCTCTGTTTATGGATGAAAACCAGTCTGACTGATCTGGGGCGGGTGTTGTGGGCACCTCAGCATTTGTGCAGCCCTTCTCTCCCCAAACTCCTCCTCTGGAATGGTAAGGCCAAGTCCATGGATCGGGAAGGTCAGCCAGATAGCTCAATTTTAGGGGAGGTAGGCAGGAAACAGCTACTCCCTCCCACCCCCAACAAAGCCCAAATAAAGAAGATGCTTCCCTGGGATGGGACCCCAACACCCACTGGGGGGCCTAATCCTACGCCACCCACCCCCCCAATGCCATGTCTTTAGAGAGCAGCCATCCTGTTTGGTAATAATCAGAGTTGGCACTAGGGGGTGACTGCCCCCTGGGGCTATCGGTCTACCTTCAGTCCCTCTTCCCTCTAGGCAGTTTTCTTCTTTGCATCTTCAAAGCTTTAGCTGGCTTTGCTGTAGGAATTCAGCATCATCACTGTATCCACTTTCCTCCTCTCGGCGTCCATCAGAATCCGACCTGTGACTGGTTTCCTCTTTCAGCCTCAGCTCTCCGAGTCATTCCATTTTACAGCCCATTCTGCAGCATTCGCGGGAGTGGGAATGAGGCAAGGTATGTGTGTGTCAGCCCTGTACTTTAGCCTGCTTTGTTTTTTAAACCATCAGCTCACTGTCTAAAATACCTGAAGCTATAGAGTACATTTGCCCACTGGTTGAAATACACAAGGTAGTTTTACCTTTGGCAAAAGCTTAATCCAGATAATTTGTATAAATACACACTATGGCTGATCTTAGATGGTTTCACAGAAAACATTGTTTATATTTTTCCATTGGTTGAAAATAAGGAACAGTACTTTTCTTAAAAAAGAGATTTGGACCTGGTAATATAGAGCGGTAGTAGAGCATGTGTTTAGCATACTCAAAGCCCTGAGTTTGAGGATCAGCACTACCAATTATTTTTAAAAAATAAAATAAAATGAGAAAGAGATTTGCTAGTTTGTAAAGGTCTCCCAGACAAGATTTTAGCTGAATTTCCCCTCTTCCCCCAAAGAGCAAATTACTAGACACAGTTCTCCATACCTTGGGGTGTTTGAAAAACTGCGATGAATCCTTGGGGTGGATGTGTCTTCCTCTTCCTCCCCATGTATTGATTTTATTGATTATTTCAACAGCCTGGAAAGCCAAGGGCGATGCCTACAGCTCAAGCTACATTAAGGAGTGAGTGGAACCGCTCTTGTAGGAGTTCTGAGCTCCAGAGCATGCTAGCTTGGGCGGTCCAGGGCCTGACGTCCCCAGCAAAGACTCTGGAAACTCTCTTTAAGGTCAGTCCGCTTCTGGTGACGAAATGGGTGTATTCCAAGCCAGGCCTGTCAGCCTGAAGGGTCCTTTCAGTGGCGGGGTGAGGACAGTCTTTTAGCAGCTGCATGCAGGTAATGAATCCCTCTTAAGTGCCAAAGGGGTTAATCCCTTGACCTTGAGGGATGGAGATCCCTTGGTTCAAGGGGCTGGTGCACAGAGAGAAAAGATGTGAGTCACTGGTTCCAGGAATGGAATATTCCCGATGAAAACCCATCCAGTGCAGCAAGTGCCAATTTTTGCATTTTTAAATTAATTGGATCTCTTTGTAAATCCAAAGGATAAATTAAATAAATGAATTGTCTGAGGCCAATTGATTTATAGTTCTCATTTCCTCCAGAAAGACTCAACCACAGATTTATGACTGCATTTCTGAAGCCACATGACTTCGTGCAGAGGCCTTTTGAGGCCTTTGATGACTGTATGATTATTAGGGTCTTCGTAGGTATACAAATGTGTTATCCACAATACTTCCTTAAGTCCTTTTTACCAAATGCATAAACATGTTGCCAAGAGTGTTACTAAAATAGGAAAGAAACAGAACAGATGCTCCTCTTTATTTTCTATAAAGTGCCACTTACATATCATCCAAATTATACTTGCTCTGCTTGCCTTGGTACAACAGAATTGGACTTCGGACCTCAGGATGGAAACCGCTGCTAGCACTGACACAGGGAACAGCTGGGATCTTTGTTTTCAGAATGCCAAAAAGTGGAGCTGTTTACTGGTTCATTCTGTGACAGTGTAAAATTTATTCCACACGCTGTCCAATCTTGATTTCAGCTACTTTGAGGGGTGTCTTAGTTACTTTCTCCTTGCTGAGAACAATACCTGACACCCAAAATATAAAGGAGGAAAGGTTTATTTTGGCTCACAGTTTGTAGAGGTTTCAGTCCATAGTTAGTGTTATGGCTTATAGCTAGATGTCCCCCCAAAGCCTCATGTGCTTATAGGTGGGGCTTTTGGGAGGCGATTGGATCACGGGCGTGTGATACTGGATGAGTCCACTGATGAGTTTATAGCTGGGTGTGATGTTGGGAGGTGGAGGGAAGAGGCGGGTCCTCCTTCCTTGATGGTTTGCCAACTGACCATGGACTGAAACCTCTATAAACTGTAAGCCAAAAAAATCTCCTTCCTTTAACTTGTAGGTGTCAAGTATTTTGTCCCAGCAACAAGAAAGTAAGACACTTTGGCTGGCTCCAAGGCAGGGCGGCATGGCAGGGCAGAGTTGCTCATGGCAATTCCTACTCATGACAGGAAGCAGAGGTCAGGGGAGGAGGAAATAACGGCGTGTGGAGACAAGAGTGTGGGAAAGACTAGATTTCATTCCACCTACATACAGGTGGGCTGAAATCGGAGTGATAGCAGCAGCTCTGGAGGGGAGGCTAAGTATATATAGGGTTTAGGTTGGGGGTCACAGCATCAAAGAAATGGATGGAATGTTTGAAGTCAAAGCTGCAAGGACAGTCAGGGCAGGTGTGTAGATAGAGCAGGCGTCAGGACGACTGCAGGTCCGGTCCTAAATTTCTTTTTTGTGTGTGTGTGTGGGTACCGGGGGTCGACCTCAGGACCTTGTGCACCAGCAGGCACCCGTGCCGCTGAGCGATATCACCAGCCCTTTTTTCCTATGTGAGTACCGGGAGTCGAACTCAGGACCTTGCGCTTGCCAGGCAGGTGCTTATGCCACTGAGCTATCTCACCAGCCCCTAAATTTCTTTTTTTTTTTTCTGTGGGTACCGGGGGTCAACCTCAGGACCTCGCACGCCAGCAGGCGCCCATGCCGCTGAGCGATATCACCGGCCCCTTTTTCATATGTGGGTTCCGGGAGTCGAACTCGGGCCCTCACGCTTGCCAGGCAGGTGCTTACGCCGCTGAGCCATCTCACCGGTCCCCCCTAAATTTCTTTATGGCCCTTAATTCTTGTTTGCTGAGGGCAGCCTAAATGCCTGTTGTTTGTAGCGGGCAGCATGAAGGTCTCTTTCAAGTCAGGCCTGACACCAGCCACTCCCAAAAACCTATGAGTGAGGGAGGCTTTCAGGGGACATCTACACAAACAATGGCAAGGGGATAAAACCAACGTGACTGGGCCAGGGGGTGCCCATGTAGCTGATTAAACATTATTTCTGGGTGACTCTGGAGGACGTTTCTGGAAGAGATGAGCATTTGGATTGGTTAACAGGGTGAAGATCGCTCTCACCAGTGTAGGTGGGCGTTGGCGTCTATCAAGGACCCGAAGAGAGCACAGATGTGAGAAGGGGGGATGCCCCTCTCTGCCCGAGGGCCGTGGACCTTCTCTTGCCCAGTGCGTCCTGGATCTTGGGTCTTGAATTACACACGGGCTTTCCTAAGTCTCCGGCTTGTGGATGGCAGATGGAGAGGCCTCTCAGCCTCCATAACGGTGTGAACCAATACTCTGTGATCACTCCGCTGCCTGCCTGCCTTTTCTCCCTTCTCTTCTCTTCTCTTCTCTTCTCTTCTCTTCTCTTCTCTTCTCTTCTCTCTTCTCTTCTCTTCTCTCTTCTCTCTTCTCTCCTCTCCCCTCCCCTCCCCTCCCCTCCCCTCCCCTCCCCTCTCCTTTCTCTCCCCCTCTACCTCTCTCTCCTCCATGGTAGTCCCTGGCTTATGACGATTTGACTTATGATTTTTCCATTTCACCATGATGCAAAAGCAATTCTGATTCAGCAGAAACTATACTTCTAAGTTTTAATTTTGATCTTTTCCCAGGCCAGCCACTCTCATGATGCTGCCCAGCCCCCAGTCAGATTTTTTTTTTTTTTTGTGGGGTCGACCTCAGGACCTTGTGCGCCAAGCAGGCGCCCGTGCCGCTGAGCGATATCACCGGCCCTTTTTTCGTATGTGGGTTCCGGGAGTCGAACTCGGGCCCTCGCACTTGCCAGGCAGGCACTTACGCCACTGAGCCATCTTACCGCCCCCCCAGTGAGATATTGATGACTCTTTCAGGCCCAGTGTGTTTTCATTGTGCGCCTTCATGGTGAGCACCGTAACCATCCTGCTTCTCACTTTTAGCACAGACTTCCATAAACTACACGCGGCGTGCAGTTAGGAGGCGGGCTTCGTGGTGGCTGGGTTTGCCCTTCTGTAGACTGACGAACGTGTTCTGGGGCCATGGAAGGCAGGCTAAGCTGTGAGTTGGGTAGGTTGCATGTATTAAATGCAATTTTGACTTGATATTTTCAACTTAATGGTTTTATCAGGACATAATGCCATCGTAAGTAGAACAGTGCATGTGTGGGAGTGCTCACATTGTGTGTGTGTGTGTGTGTGTGTATTTGTATCTCCTGTTGAGTTTTTTTCTCCAGAGAACCCAGACTAATACACTGCCTAACAGTGATGTCTGATGTATTGCGAACACAATGGCCGTCTTGTCTGTCCTCACCCTTTTATTCTGAGACAACACTGCATACTCTAGACTGAGAACGTATCAGCTGTAATTTCCCCCACTGCGGCAGCAGGGGGGTGCACTGCAGCCAGCAAGGAAACGTGAAGGCACCTCCTGTCCAGAGGAGACAGGCTGTGGGGGCAGGAGGGTGTTCCAGGGGCAACGCCATGATGACGTCCGCCTTGAAACAGGAACCGAAACAAGGTCACATGTTTCATGTGACTCGGGGATCACCTCTGCGGTTCTCGGCTGGCTCTGAGAAAGGCTAGAACTCATGCATGCCTGCTCCAGGGTGGACTCCCGCTTAGGAGAGGACTTTGGGGAGGAGATGCCCTATCCCAGCCTATACACAAACTTACGAGTGTGCGCTCACACACACACGTGTACGCACATCCAGTGAACTGTTTTTCTCCAGGATTGTATTTCAGATCCTCTGAGGTCACCCAAGTTTATAAAATACAGTGGTCATGGGCCTTCTCGGGATAAGCTTTTAGAGTCTTTTTTTTTTTTTTTTTTTTTTTGTGGGTACCAGGGGGTCGACCTCAGGGCCTCGCGCGCCAGCAGGCGCCTGTGCCTCTGAGCGACATCACTGGCCCCTTTTTCGTATGTGGGATCCGGGAGTCGAACTCGGGCCCTCGCGCTTGTGGGGCAGGCGCTTAAGCCACTGAGCCATCTCACCGGCCCAAGCTTTTAGAGTCTTCCACCTTCATCGAAACCAAAACACAGCGAGGCATGGTGGTGCCCACCTGTAATCCCGACACTCTGGAGGCTGAGGGAGGAGGGCAATTTAGCAATGTAGTGAGACCCTGTCTCAAAATAAAAAATAATGAAAGGGCTGGAGATGTAGCTCAGTGCAAAGAACTCGGGTTCAATTCCTAGTACCGGGAAAAACAAAACTAAACCAAAACCCCACGGCTCTACAGGTAAGGCACAGAGCCTGCCCCAGGGAGAAGAGTCTGTAATTGCCCCGCCGGGGCTTGGGGCAGAGGAACAGGACAGGTACCTGAAGCGCTCGGCCTCCTGGCCATTCTCCTCTCCAGGTACCCTGCAGGCACCTGGGTGTTGGGCAAGGAACACAACTTAATGAAGAACCGGAATTTCCTGCTTGATTTGAATAACTAACACCTGCTTCCGGGAGCCTGGCCTGTTCTGCTGTCCTTGGCACCTAGCACAGTCCCAGATTGTAATTCGGCAATGAATGTTCTTTCCTGTCACCGCTATTAACTCCCCGGAGGGATGTTGGTGTTTCTCTGGGCAGCCCTATGCCAGCCCTAAATCCCAAAGTCCTGCCAGACAGGAGCCCTGATGCCTCCAGGCAGAGGCAGAGCAGCACGCGGTTGTGCGTAGCCAAGCCATAAACAAGTGCACAATACAAAGGTAGTACTGAAATCGAGCTCAGTGGGTTACAGGCAGGTGTGGCAGCCAGGTGTTTGGCCAAGGTGGGTCTGGGGAAAGCTTCACACAGTGGTCAGGCTTTGAGACCCGTTTGAAATGTGGCTGGAAAAAGTGAGGAGAACGCTGAAGAAAGAAATGGGCACAGGTCCCTGGCACCCTCTGAAAATCCTCCCAGAGTGCACAGTGCCCAGCGTCCCTGGCCAGGACTCGGTGACCAGACGCTTCCAACACCAACGTGGTCAGATGCGCAGTTTCTGGGCCCCAGCAAGCTCATCTCCTAAGTCATCTTCTGGAGAATGATTACTAAATGGCCACCGTGAGCCAGGCACTGGGTGAACAGTGGGGAAACAGCAGAAAATGACGAGGATGTCACTGTCCCCAGCTCCCAGGGCAGAGGAGTCAGACAAGTCCCATGGCAGAGACACCGTGGACGCCCTGGGCAGTGACACAGTGTAATGACTGTGGGACAGATGGGCACAGGACCCCGAGGAGCAGACAGGAGAGGCGCTGCCATGGCCTAAACGCTGGTGTCCCCCCATCTCGGGGTGCTCACACCTAAGGCTCAGTGTGCTGGAATTAAGAAGTGAAATCTGTGGAAGTGATCAGGCCGTGGAGGTGCTGCCTCGTGGATGGGAACGGTGCCCTGAGCAGAGAGGCCCCTGTGAGCTCTCTCCTGCCGTGTGATGGCGCCGCCACCAAACCCTCACAGACACTGAATCTGCTAACGCCTTGGTCTTGGACTTCGGCATGTAGAACTGAGGGGAAATGACCCTCGGCTGTTTATCAGCTGCCCTGGCCATGGTATTTAGCTAAAGCAGCCTAAGAGCTGCATCCACCACCAGGACTCAGGGAGGATGAAAGCTTGGCACTGAGCTTGCGACCCAGCCATGAGGCAGAGTGACTGGGATGAGGGCGTTGTGAGAGAGAATATTCAGGAGTTTAAAATTTACTCTGAAATCCACAAAAGTTACTAAAAACTTCTGTCTTCCTCTACGTGATGTTGCTACCACCACCATGCTAGCAGCTCCCAGCTCTGTCTCCACCGCAGGCCTCCCTCCCTGCCCAGACCTGCTCCCCTGGGACAGCCGCGTGATGTGACAGAGCGAGAAGGCTGTACGCATCTTGCCGTTTCCTGACTGCTGGGGGGAGGGGGATGCTTTTTGTTTTTCTTTTTTTTTTGTGGGTACCGGGGGGTTGACCTCAGGACCTCGCGCACCAGCAGGCGCCCGTGCCACTGAGCGATATCACCGGCCCCTTTTTCGTATGTGGGATCCGGGAGTCGAACTCGGGCCCTCGTGCTTGCAAGGCAGGCGCTTATGCCGCTGAGCCTAGCCTGAGTTTATGGGGGACAGGGAAAAGGGACTAGAAGGCCTCAGGATGGGGACTGGTACCCAGAGGAAGCAACCACATGATACAGAGTTGGGTTAGGACTTTCAGGCCCACCCTTGGGAGGGAAGAGCTGGAGATGGAGTAAAGCACAAGTGTCCAGTGATACAATCTATCACGCCTGTGTAATGGAGCCGCCATAAATCCCCTCAATGACAGGGTTGGGAGAGCTTCCGGTGGGGAGCGCACTGAGGTACTAGTAGGATGGCACATCTGCAGAAGGCATAGAAGCCCCCCAGCCTCCACCCCATACCCTGCCCTAGGCAGCTCTTTTGCCTGACAGTTCCTGAATTTTATCTTTTATAATAAACTGATTTGTACACTGCAGGTAAAGTGTTTTCCTGAGTCCTATGCGCTGTTCTAGCAAATGAAAGTTGCCCCTCGGTGTCCCAGGGGACTTGCTTTTGGACCTCTCCTGCTATGGTGGATCCCAAAGCCCACAGAAGCTCACGTCGCCTTCCATGAGAGGGCAGAGTAACTCAGCACACCCTCACACTTTAAATCATCTCTAGACTACTTGCAGAACCTAATGCAAAGCCAGTGCTGTGTAGAGAGTTGTTACACTGTATTGTTTGGGGAACGATGACAGGAGGAAAAGCCTGTACACACTCAGTACAGACAACCATTGTGGGCATAACTACCTATCACACGAAGGAGACTCTTACAAGAACAAGACGCAGATTAAGCAGTGCTCAGACAGTGCCGGAGAGAGACTGGGGATTTGTGAAATCTCAGGAGGTGACTGCGGGACGTGCCTACATGACACTTAGGCTCAGCATGCAGCAAATTCAAGTTCTGCTCTTTGGAACATCCTAGGAATTTTGAATGCCTGTTTTCCATCTGTGGTTGGCTGAACTAGGGAGGGAGAGATGGGAGCCACTGATTTATAGTTGATTGGTCAGCAGCATGGGGGGCCCATGGCTTGCAGCTCTTCTCTGAGATGGGGCGGTTTTGTGGAACTGAGCCCTCGCCTTGTGTGATCCGATCTGTGTGATCATGTAGATGGTGTCAGAATCGAATTATAGGACACGAGGACACCCAGGTGGTGCCTGGGTAGCTGGAGAATTGGCGGTGTGAGAAAGAGGCCCACACGTTTGGAGTCAGAAGTGTGAGTATAAACAGTTCTAAGTCCCTGTTTCCATTAATGGCTCGTCTCCCTGGGTGCTTCCCCCAGCACCCACAAACCATCTCCCTGCCCCCACGTCCAGCGAGTGTTTGTGTCTGTTGAGCTCATGTCCAAGACTGACTGTCCTGCATCCTGACTGTGAATGCATTCATTTTCTGTCGATCTCCACCGTCACCAACCTGGTCCGAGCCTCCTCCCTGGATCATTCCAGTAGACATCTTTGTTTTGTTTTTTTCCCCTGATACTGGGGATTGAACCTAGCACCCCCACACTGAGCTACATCCCCAGCCCTTTTTGAGACAAGGTCTTGCTAAATGGCTAAGGTGCCCAGGCTGGGCTTGAATTTGAGATCCTCCTGCCTCAACCTCCCAGGGTGCTGGGATTATGGGTGTGCACCACCATGCCCAGCTCCAATAACCTTCCTGAAGCATTGTATACAGTTGTTAGAACCTGGGTCTTTAAAAAAAAAAAAAAGGGCTTCTGAATAAATGGGCATTGAGAGTGGAGAGGAGGTGCTGCTTTGGTGACCCGTTCTTTTGCTTGTTCATTAATGTCACCATACACCGTGTACTCCTGCTCCAGGCAGACATTCAGGACTGAGCTGGTGACAAAGAATGGGGGTCATCCATGCAGAGAAGATGACAGGGAGGCTGGGAGCAGGCTGAAGTTGCCCAGAGAGAGGGCAGAGGGAGAAGAGGCTGAAGCCAGAGCCCCTGCGGGATGGGCAGAGTGGAGGAACGGGCTTCTCTCTGCGGGAGCCAGAGGAGCAGCAGGGGCCCAAGCTCTGGGGGTCCAGGAAGAGGTGGAAGTCAGCGACAAGGAGATGAGAGAGCTCCCAGGCAGAAGCCAGGCGGGGGCGTGGAGGGTGACAAGGGTGAGAGTGGCAAGGGTGGGTGTCGCCTGTAGGAGCGCCAGCTGTTTGATTTGCAGGAATTCTCAGAGCAGGGCATCGAGCCCAGCCAGTTAAAAACTTAAATGATGGAAACTTACAGTTAAATAGGTTATATTAAACAGAGTAATAAATACTGAAGACTCGTCTATTCTTATTTTACTCCATTTTATTGACAGCCACTCTCTTGAGGTTATGTCCGTCCATTGTCTGTGTGGTGGGAATACTTGCTAATATAAAATGATGCCCATCTGCGCATCTCTTCCAACTCTGCATTTAATGCTTTCTCATTGGTAGCTTAAAATTGGCCACGTTTACACTGAAGAAATCAATGATCTGCACGGATCAGAGCTCTTTACCCCTGCAGAGGGGGTTGGTAAGCATTTATCACTGCAGCCCTGGAAAAGTGATTTCAAAGCCCATATGGGAAGAAAGTAATGTTGTCATTTTTGCAAACAGGAAGAAAAAGGCACCAGCAAACACAGTGTGTGGGCTTCATGGCAGGGAAGTAGGAAGCGTTTCTCTGGTGGCTCCCATTTTTCTCTGTTCTACTGAGGATAAAGTGTGTGGGCGCCGGAGGAGAAAGCAGCAACTGAGCCCTAGATCCAAACCAGGAAGGCTAGAGGACAGGAAGTCAGGACCATCCTGGTCCTCCTCTTCCTGCTTTCTGGTGAGAAAGAGGCAGTAAGTGAAGGAACGGAACAGTCGCTGAATTGTGCTGAGCGCCGTGCAGAAGCTGCCAGGACTCTGCGCCGCCAGGGAAGGATGGGGTTCCTTCCCACAGGATGAGGTTGTAAACAGCGAGGGAGGTTGAAGGAGAAAGCTGCTAGAATGGCTTTTGTCTGTCTGAGGTTGAATAAGAGCAGAGAATGACGAGGAACTCTCCCTCCCATCCCTGAGCCCAGACTTCAAGTTTCTCTCCTGGAAGCAGCCACTATGGCCTCTCATGAGCTTCTAGAGATAGGAAGAGCGATGGAAGAGCCAGGGTAAAGACAGCTGCGTACAAAAGGCCCAGGTGAAAAGCTCCTGTAGTGTTCCAATCCGCAGCAGGGCTTCTTAAACTGTCCTTTGCATATGAGTCACCTGGGACCTTTTTGCACTCCTGATTCACATCAGTGGGTCTGGGGTAGGGCTTGAGATTCTAACAAGTCCCAGGTGTTGCTAAGGCTGCTGGCCCCAGGTTTCACTTAGACCAGTTAGGTCCTGGGGGACCATGAGAGACCAGTCTGAGAATGACACAAGAGGACAGACTGGGTGGGGACGGGGCTGGAGAGGTAGGTAGGCGCGCTCAGCCAGGGCAATGGGGACAGCAAGAAGCTTGGGTAATATTCTGCTGTGACAGTGTGACCCGCAGGACTTCGTGCAGACTGGGTTTCAGGGTGGCGTTACATGATCATATTTTCTTCCTAATAGCACTGGCTGCTGGTAAGGCAGGCAGCGGGACAGTAGGGGGACCAGAGATGGGGTGGCTGCACCAGGATGGTGACCAGGATGCACAGAAGTGGGCAGATTTGGGATGTGCTTTGAAGGTAGAACTGAAAGAACTCACTAATGGGTTGGATGCGGGGAGTGGGGGCTGAGGAGGAAGGAAGGACGACTACTCTTGGAGTTTAAACAAGGGAGGGTTTGTTTCACCATTTGCCGAGATGGCAGGGGAGGCGCTGCTGAATCCGCGAAGCCTAAGCAGCCACAGTGGAGAGAGCTGGGTGGCGAGTCTGAGGGTCAGAAGAGGGCCTTGCTCGAGGCCTACCCCGGGAGTTGTGGGCTGGGGTGTGGTAGTGCTAGAGCACGTGCTTAGCACGTGTGAGGCCCTGGGTTGGAGGGAACTGGATGTCATCAGTAGGGGCATTTTTCCCCCCAGTGCTGGTGGTCAAACCCAGAGCCTCCTGCAAGCTAAGCACCTGCGCTACCACCTGCACTCCATCTCCAGCCCAGCTCGGGCACCTTCCCGGCTATGAAGAGGGAGCGGAGATGGAAAGCAGCAGAAGCTGGAGGACAAGCCCTGAGGGAGGCGGATATTCAGGGGCTGGGGAGAAAGACCAAGCAACTGAAGGCGAGAGCTGGAGCCCAGGAAAATCCTTGAAGGGCCAAAGACCCAAAGAATCTGTGTCATTTTAGTATCTCCCCCCGCCATTGACATCATGGACTCATTCTCAGAGAAGGGCCCAGGGTGCTTAGGTCATATTAGCACCTGCTAATTCCCCGCTGCTCAGTGGCCACCTGCTGGAAGCTAAAGGCAAAAGCAGCTGGCACCAAGTCAGCGCCCAGGACCCGGGGAGGTCACTGCCAACCTCTCTGAATTCACCTGTGACTCTGCTGACTTATTCATGGCAGACGCAGTGACCATTTCCTTACAATTTGTTTATTACTATTTTTATTTTCCTTATCGTATTAGATTTCTATGCATGGGAGCCTGTGGGAAACATCTTTGTTTATTAGTGTATACTTCCAAATGAATATTTTATACAGGAACATTTTAAACAGAGGCAGCATAACTCTTAGACTAAAATTTTTATTATCCCTCTTCGCCGGGCTTCCGAGCACTGTGTGAACAATCCTTGAGGGGTGGGCGTCATCAATTATTCATAACTGATAAATTAGCATGGGGGTTGAGTCTCCCCTAAGCATGTTTAACTGTAGAGCGGGCAAGCGCCTCAGCTGCCTCCTGGCTCTTCTGTTCCGGCAGGGGCCCCGAGCATCCTGTGGCAGCTCTGGAGTTAGAGTGAGCCCCTCTCCAGGGAACTCCTGGCGGGGACATGTGACCCCGGTGTTCTCCACAAACTGGGGAAGGAGGCTGCATTTGGAGTTTGTCCCCCTCACCACCTATTAGGGTGTATTGTCCTTCCTTCCCTTCGTATGATCCATTCACAGACCCAGTACCTCAGGCTGTGAGCATATTCAGAAATAGGGCCTTTGTATCTTCCTGAAAGAGTTAAAGACATCCTATTACAGTGATCCTTGCACACCCATGTTTATAGCAGTACAATTCATAATATCTAACTCTTGGAAGTGGCCTATATGTCCATCAATGGATGGGGAAATGTGGTATTTACACACCATGGAGTACTACTCTGCCATAAAGAAGGATAAAATTGAATCATTTGAAGGAAAATGGATGCACCTGGAGACCATAATGTTAAGTGAAATACATCAGACACACAAGCTTAAATGTCCCATGGTTTCTCTTATATGAGAAACCCAAAGTATAAATAAAGAGTAAAATAAAAGATAGATAATAGGAAATAAGGAGATCTTTTGCAAATGAGAAGGGGACCAAGAGATGGGGGGGAGGGGAGGGAGGAGAGGGAAGGGGATGAAAAAAGAATAAAGATGTGTTATGCACATGTCCCAACTTCCCACAGTGGATGTCATCGTTATGTACTGCAGACATGCTGAAACAAATAAATATTACAAAAAAGGAAATAGGGCCTTTAAAAAGGTGCTTGAGTTAAAATGTGGGCCTTAACCCCATTGGACCAGTGTCGTGAAAGTGGGGAGTGGGGACAGGTTCCGATGTCTCAGGGGCAGGAGGAAGACGCTGACTGTGTGTTGGCTCTACAGAGCCCGGAGCGGCGGGCACTGCCCTTGGTATCCCAGGGGGTGTCTGAGGAGGAAACGCCCCCGATCCCCAGTTCCCTGCACTTGCAGAAGCAGCAGGGACAGGGCTCTCGCTTTCCCCATTTAGAGCGGCCTTGGGGACCGACGGATCCAAACAGATGAGTGCCGGCCTCCCGCAATGTGCCACTCTCCGAGTTCTCCTGTCCCCCTCAAATCCTTGGCCCCTTTGCCGGCTTCCTTTGTCTTCTGCTATAGAAAGCACTGGAGTGGGCGGGGAGAAAGCCTGGGAAAGATAGGAAACAGGGTCACCCGCTCCCTTCTAACGGCGAAGAGCTGCGAAGAGCCACTTCGAGAAACCTCAAACCACAAACAGCCTTCAGCTAAAAACCAGTATTGTACATATGTGTCCTTAGGCCAGGAGGCTTAGAAGAGCCCAGTGAGACCTTCTGGTGTCCCTCAAAGCACCCCAAAAGTGTTAACTGCCTGATGGAAGCCAAGGACCGTCTTCCTTTTATCCAGCATCCCATAGCCCGCACCGTCTACACAGAACGCGTCTTCCTGTTAGGCACAGGGACCCTCAGGACCCTCTGCTGTGTCCTTAGTGGACAACACACAGAAGGGATGTGAGCCCTGGGGTCCCTGATCTGCGACTTAACGTGTGTAACCCTGGCTGAGTTGATTATTCTTTCTGTGGCCCAGTTTTCTCACAGATAAAGGGGGTCATAAAGAGAAGTCCCTCGGGGCTGGGTGAGGATTCAGTGAGTTAGTCCATGACCTTTGCGCATGAGAAGCGCATTACTGTCTTAGCGTGATGATTGGCTACGCGAGCCCAGGTTTCTCCATCTACAGTGTAGAGCTATGGATACCTACTTCCTATGATGACTACAAGGATTAGATGAGATTATAAAGGTTATTTTAAGGATCAGATGAACGGTGAGCGTGGAGCATGCAGGAGCTCAGCTGATGGTTGTTCCTGTCCCCCTCCTCCTATTTTAGGGAAAACCAATAATTAAGTTACCCATTTGGCAGGAGTATCCATCGATTGACATCTAAACATGGCCAAGCACCCAGAACAAGCACTGCACGGGTCACAAGTATTGCACAGAACTGTCGAGTAGACAGCGCTCTGTCGTGGCTCCTTTCACTTAGCCTGCTGTTTTCAGGACCTGGTGCTCAAGTAAATAAAAAATGTCCGAAGGACAACATGTACTACTTAGCATAAAGTAGCCTCCGTAAATGCTTACTGAATTGAAGTACAGTTTTTGATTATAAATGATGGCCCTGAGTCATCAAGAAAAGACTACATTACACTCTGCTCACGGCATGATATTCATTTTTTTAAGAAAGCAGAGAAGTGAATGATAGCTTTTTTAAAATTTTCCATTCAGAATAGGTAAAACCTAAGACCAGAGCTGAAAGGTGTCTCAGCCACCGGAAACTTAGCTTTCTAGAGTGATCCGTTCTTGGATGTGTTTGCTGTACCATGGGTTCACTCTGGTGTTTTCTTATTTGTATGGGTTGTGTATTTTGTTTCGTTGTTGTCGTTTGTGGTGCTGGGACTGAAACCAGGTCCTTCATACGGAGCTACATCCCAGCCCTTTATTTTTTATTTTGAGGCAGAGTCTCACTAAGTCATTAAATTGCCCAGGCTAGGCTTGAATTTGCAATCCTCCTGCCTCAGCCTCCCAGAGTGTTGGGATTGCAGGTGGGTGCCACCATGCCTGGCTACACTCCATTTTTATTTGCTTCATCTTTAAAGGTAACTGATGCTATTTATTCTGTACATCTGTATTTCTCACCTCTCGCTCCCTCTCTTGCCCCACCCCTCTTCCATCTTAGTCACTTTTTTGTTAGCTATTTTAACCGTATAATGGGTTGTCTTCTTTATTCACTTATTTGTGTGCCCTCTTCTCTCCTCACTGATGGACATTTTAAATAAACTGTCCCAAGACTGCCCTGGGAAAACACTTTGCGCGATCTCTCTACCGGCACTGTGACCATGTATTCCTGGTTTGCTGAGTGGTTTAAGTGAGATGCGGTTTAAACCCTTGCTGACGTTAAGGTGTATCATGTGAACAGCAGCCTTTAGTTTTTTTTTTTTTTATTTATTTTAAAGAGAAGAAAAAACAAAACAAATCAAAAGAAGAACAAATTTTCAAACAAACATAATAGGAGGGTAACAATGGTCAATACATTACGTATTACTATCTTTAACTTAGTTATTCAGGACACCAGACATTAGCATTCAATTGTCCAAACATTATTGGCACAAACCTTACTCTTCAATGAACTAAGTAAAAATGGTAGTGTATCTATCTTAACCATCTTATATATATATATATACAATTTTTTTCCCTTTCCCTTCTTTCTTTTCCCTATTCCAGTCTCTCTTTCCTTTTGACCAGTTTCTTTTTGATTCACCATGTCTATTGTACATTTTGGATCTTATTTACTCTTTCAATTTCTCATACTAGAGAGATAATACGATGCTTACACATGTGCTTCTGGTTTATTTCACTTATGAGTATTTTCTCGAGTTGCATCCATTTACCTATAAAAGTCTCCAGTTTATCCTTCTTTATGGCTGAATAGTACTCCATTGTATAAAAATACCACATCTTTCTTATCCATTCCTCAGTTGATGGGCATTTGGGTTGTTTCCAAGATCTGGCTATTACAAATTGTGCTGCTATAAACATGGGTGCACATATATCGCTGTGGTACGATGTTTTTAATTCTTCTGGGAAGATGCCCAGAAGGGGAATAGCTGGGTCAAATGGGACCTCCAACCCTAGTTTTCTGAGGAATCTCCACACTGACTTCCACAGTGGCTGTACCAGTCGACACTCCCACCAACAGTGAAGAAGGGTTCCTTTTTCCCCACAGCCCCTCCAGCATTTGTTATTAGTTGATTTCTTAATAGTAGCCATTCTTTCTGGGGTGAGATGGTATCTCAGTGTTGTTTTAATTTGCATCTCTCGAATGACTAGTGATGTTGCACATTTTTTTGTATATTTATTTGCCATTAGTATTTCTTCATCTGAGAAATGTGTATTCATCTCAGATGCCCATTTATGGAGTGGGTCTTTAAATTTGGGAGGTCTGATTTTTTTGAGTTCTTTATATGTTCTCGATAGTAATCCTTTGTCTGAGGAACAGCTGGCAAACATTTTTTCCCACATTGTGGGTTGTCTCTTCACTCTGTTGGTGGTTTCTCTTGCTGTGCAAAAGCTTTTTAATAAGATGAGATCCCAGTTATTGATTCTTTGGGATAGTTCCCGTGCGGTTGAGTTTTTATTCATAAAGTCTTTGCCTACACCAATGTCTCCAAGGGTTTTACCTATCCTACCTTCCAGCAGATTTAATGTTTCTGTTTTAATATTTAGATCTCTGATCCATTTTGAATTTAGTTTAGTGCATGGTGAAAGATATGGATCTAGTTTTAATCTTCGGCATGTGTAGAGCCAGTTTTTCCAGCACCATTTATTAAAGAGGCTATCTTTCTTCCAGCGAATGTGTTTGGCACCTTTGTCAAAGATAAGGTGGCTTAGTATGTCTGGGGTTGTTTCAGCATCTTCTAATCTGTTCCATTGATCTTCAGGTCTGTTTTTTTGCCAGTACCACACTGTTTTTATCACAGTAGCTTTATAGTATAATTTCAAGTCGGGGATAGTGATGCCCCCTGCCTTGCCTTTGTTGCCCAGAATTGCCTTTGCTATTCTAGGTCTCTTCTGATTCCAAATGAATTTTAGGATTGTTTTCTCTAATTCTGTGAGATATGCTGTTGGAATTTTGATTGGAATTGCATTAAATCTGTATAACAATTTTGGAAGTATGGCCATTTTCACTATATTGGTTCTTCCTATCCAGGAGCAAGGGATATCTTTCCATTTTCTGATATCCTCTTCAATCTCCTTTTTCAGAGTACTGTAGTTTTCAGTATAGAGGTCTTTTACATCCTTCGTGAGGTTGATTCCTAGGTATTTCATTTTCTTGGATGTTATTGTGAAAGGTATTGTTTCCCTAATTTCTCTTTCAGTAAGTTTGTTATTTGTGTACAGGAAGTAGCAGCCTTTAGTTTTCCAAACTTAGAACTGATAGAGTTCTACAAATCCAATAGCATTTGCTATTCCCACAGACTACTTCATATTTATTCCAGGGCAGAGTTAAGTCATGACGGACACACAATGACTACGATCAGGTATTTTCCTTTATAAAGATGAAAGAATTATTTTCACCATTTATTTTTAATGACTTTGCTATTTTTCTTAAAGTTACTAAAACAATGGTAATTGTTTAGTTACTCTAAATCCCTAAGGCATCTAATTTGTTGCCAGGGACCTGGCCGAATTCCCCAACTTCCTATACGAGGGGTACCGCGAAGGATGAAATAAGAGACAGGGCAATTTAGTAATGCGTAAGGGGGACTGGGAGGTCAGTGCCTTGGGATGGGCAATGACAAAGACCTCTTCGGCAGGCCCACTATTTATTGAGCACATACACACATTTTTCGGGGGGAGGGGTGTGCTTTTCCTGGAACGGTGGTGATTGCTGTGGGCTGGAAAAATGAACAAAGCATTTTTGCAACAATGAGGAAACCATTTTTTCCCCAACCAAAATTTTCACTACTGCTATTACATTGCTTTAAATATCCTTGTTGTCCTCAGCAGGTCTTACCTTGCCCTGTGAGCGCCACAGAATCATGACCCATTGGGCTTCAGCTGTGACAGGGAGAAAGCAGGACAAGGATGGCCTTGGACGTCCTCTAGACTCAGTTTGTAATCTGTGGTCCCCAACAGTTTGTGCAAATCTTTAGTTTAAATAAATATACAGTAACTGAATTCTTTTCTCTATTTCCATATTATCCTCTGGTTCCTTATTTTTTTATTTTTGTTTTCATTTTTTGAGACAGAGTTTCACTATGTAGTTCAGGCTGGCTGTGAACTCATGATATAGCTCAGGCTGACATCAAACTCATGGCGATTCTCCTGCCTCAGCCTCCCCACTGGTGGGATTACAGGCATGTGCCACCACGCCCAGCTACCAAATTTCTGATTCTGATGTTGAGCTGGAGCCCACCATTGGCAGTAAAGTTTGCTGGCCCAGGTCCAACTTGGGGTGCAGAACTGCCTCCTTGGTGCGCCCCATGTAGTTCTAACTCCTTCCCAGACACGCACAGGAACTGCTTTCAGGATTGGACATGAGGACCCTTGCCTTTCCAGAAAGCTTGTGATTAGTCTCCATCAGGCTGGGCCGTTGGTAGTGGCAGGATGTCTACCTGGTCTAGACCTAGCCCGTCCTTCTCAAAACTTTTCCCCACCTCCTGCTCCTCTCCAGGCACCTTGGGCTCAGGCCTTGACCCCCTCATCCCTTGCCTTTGGTTTGCTGATTCTCCCATGGTGCTCTGCTTCTGCTTGACTGTGATTGGCAGACAGCCAGAAGCCGAGGGCGGAAGTCTAGTCTGCAGCAGTTTCCCTCCGAAGTCTGTGGGCTGACCCAGCGTCTTGCCATTTGGTGTGGGACTTCCTCATTCTTAGAAGGGTGGATGAATGTTTCCCAGCCTCGGGACAGGCCCCTTCTCTGGAAATAATCAGGCACACTTCAGTTTTCTATAGCCCTGCATTCTAATTACCAAAATTAGAAAATTTTATCTAGAGCTCCATAGCAAAATCAATAGAGCCTCTTTTGAAATGCAGTTGATCATTCGGTTGAGCTAGATGGTACAAAAATTATGCATGATAGGGCGGTCAACTGTTACACTCTTTCATAAGAGTAATGTTATAATATATGTCAGAACCACTTAAAAACCCTTAGAGGGCCAGGTGTGGTGACGCACATCTGTAATCCCAGCACTCAGGAGGCTGAGGCTGGTGGATCACCGCAAGTTGAAGGCCAGTCTGGGCTACATAAAGAGACCCTGTCTCAAAACAAAAACAAGGGGGGAAAAAACCCTTAACGGTTGTTCATTCCATTTCTAGGAATTTATCCTAAAGACATCAACAGATATGTACCAACATATGTGTGCAAGAATACAATGCAGCATTCTATATTGAGAAAATTGGGAGAGAGTCTAGTGGTCCAAAAACAATCCTACATAAAACACAGCACACCAATATATGTGATGAAATATTATATGACTATTATGTTTTCAAACAATACTTTTCAAATAAGAGAAATTCTAAAATTTTTGAAGAATCTTTTAAAAGTACATCAGTGAAGAATGGGGTATAATACTTTAGGTAATAATATCCCAATTTTGTGAAAAGAAGGCAAAACATTTGCATGTAAGCATGCTTAAGACAAACAAAAATAAGGCTAACATTTATCTATGGGTTGTATCGGTGATTGAAACAATGTGTAATTCTGTATTTTTCAAATACTCTACAATGAATGTGTTACTTTCTTATTCAGAAAAACAATTGCTATTTGTTGAAATAATACACACCGCAAAATCAAACAAAAACACTAAAAGCCCTTGCCTCGTTTTTTTTGTTTTTTGTTTTTTCTTATGTGGGTACCGGGAGTCGACCTCAGGACCTCGCTCTTGCCAGCAGGCACTTGTGCCACTGAGCGATATCACTGGCCCTTTTTTTCCTTTATGTGGGTGCCGGGAGTCAAACTCAGGACCTCGCGCTTGCCAGGCAGGCGCTTATGCCGCTGAGCCATCTCACCGGCCCTTGTTTTGTTTTTTGAGACAGGGTCTTGCTATGTAGCCCAGGCTGGCCTCAAATTTTCAGTGATCCTCTTGCCTCAACTTCCAGAGTGCTGGGATTACAGGCATGCACCACCACACCCGGCTGTGCCTGCTTTGTTTCTTAACTGTTCACCTTATCCTCACTGACACAGGAAAAAGGGGAACTAATATTTATGGTGCTAAGAATTGAAATGGTTTCCGTAACCATGTGGAAACCACGTATCTCTTCCACTTCAAAGATAAGGAAACAAAATAACATACACACAAAATGGTGGGAAAAGCAAGATGTGAGTTTAGGGCAGTGATGACGAACCTTTTAGAGCTTTCGATGATAATAAACAGGTGGCTGCGGCACGTGCATAGGTTCACCACTACTGGTTTAGGGAATGGGTTCCTAACGCAGGTTCATCGCACTTCTGTGCTGTTGCCAGTGGTCATTTATGTTTGATCTGGTCTGGTCTGGTTTGGTTTGGTCTGGTTCGGTTTGGTTTGGTTTGGTTTGAGACAGGATCTTCCTGTGTTGTCTCGGCTGCTTTCGAACTCCTGGGCTGGAGCAATCCTCCCGCCTCTGTCTCCTGAGTAGCTGGGACTAATGGTGTGCCCGGCCATGCCCAGCCATATTTTAAAATGGCACCTTGGGGCCGGTGAGATGGCTCAGTGGCGTAAGCGCCTGCCTTGCAAGCGCGAGGGCCCGAGTTCGACTCCCGGATCCCACATACGGAAAAGGGGCCGGTGATATCGCTCAGCGGCACGGGCGCCTGTTGGCGCGCGAGGTCCTGAGGTCGACCCCCTGGTACCCACAAAAAAATAAAAAATAAAATAAAATAAAATAAAATAAAATAAAATGGCACCTGGGCTTTCTCATTTACTCAGAACAAAGATTCCTCTTACTACGAGGGAAACCGTGTTTGATTGAGAGTTAGAGGCTGGGGTTGTGGAGCCCTTGCCTAGCAAGCATCAAGGCGCAGGGTTCAAGATCCAGCACCATAAAACCAACAAACTTTCCTTTAGTAACAGATACTTGACTTCCTATAAAATTTCCATTCTAGCCAATTTTTGTTAGCTAAGATTTTGCCTAACTAGTAGCAACTCTTTGAATAATTATACTAAAAATATTGTCTTGTTGGTGTGAATAAAATTGAACAACTATGATTGTCCAAACAAGCTGGGACTGGCATTTTTTGCGCCTGTTTCATTATTTGGGTGTAGTCATCATTGTAAACAGGTGTCTGAAACATAAATCTTGGCCTGATGTGGTTGAAGGAGCTGTCATTTTCCCAGTCCCTCACAGACGATGCTTCTTGCTGGTCCACTTGAATTCTGCCTGACAGGTTGCAGGAAGCCTCAGGTGGGGACTGCCTAGGCCTTGAACCCCACCATGTCGGCTGGGCACTAAGGCACATGTCCACAATCCTGGATACTCAGGAGGCTGAGGCAGGAGGATCCCTTAACCCAGGAATTCAAGACCAGCCTGGGCAATATAATGTGACCAGTCTCACAAAAATGGGAAAAGAAAAAGGAATATCACCTTTTACTCCAAGGCCAATGTGGTTGAGAAATCAGCCTTTAATGATCCATGGCTCCTGGAACTGAGATACAACTTCTAATTATGTCTCAAGTGCGATGTCGTTATTTGTGTAGGCAGACACCCAGCGCTGTGTAACAGTGAGCCCTGTATCCTGCTTACCTGTTATCCTGTGACCAGGAAAATCTGAGCAGGCACCTGAGTTGAGAAAACCCCAACCGATATCATTTACATTTTATGACAAGGCAAATAAGCAATTTTCCCAAGGCCATAGGACACTGGGCACGCGTCACACTCTCGATGGTTCTCACACCCTTGATGCTACTCCTACACTCGGCTATTGAGCACTTGCAGTGTGGCAGGTCCAAATTCTAAAGCGTGAGTGAGTCCAAACTCTAAGTGTAAAGCAATGCCCTGGACTTCAAAGACTTAAGTCAGAAGAAAAAAAACATAAAATATCTCTTGTGTTTGTTTTTGAGACAGGGCTTTGCTAAGTTGCTCAAGCTGGCCTTGGACATGTGATCCTCCTGCCTCCGCCTCCTGAGTGCCGGGATTACAAAACAAAACAGATGAGGGCATATGGTAAGAAAAGGACCAGTTCTGACTCCTGTTCATACATCCCCTCCTCTCTTAGAGTCTAGGGGACTTTGAGAGACAAAGACAAGAACACAAGAAGAATTTGGAACAGTTATCGTAGTGGTAAATTCATATCTAATTTTGAAAATTATAATTGGCATAAATGCTATGCACCATATAAGGACAGATGAAAAGTAGAAGGAACAGAAAAGAATATGGAAAACAAATAGAAGTTAGAGTCCCTTCCTGTGAAAAACTACATTTATGTAAGTAAACCAGCAATATCAGAGATCATAAACAGCCACACTGAAATGGACCAGGAGTGAGTTATTCAGCCCAACATTTCAAAAATCAGATTTCTGCACAAAAATCTGAGAATCTGACTTCCTGTGACCTGAGGGTTCACAATGCCAGGTACATCCTTGCAAGGTGAGAGCCTGCTGGGGTCAGGCAGGGGCTTTCCCTGCAGATGGTGTGGGTTGTTATCTGGACCCAATCTCCAGCCCCCTCCATCTCCTCACTTGTCATCTACATAACTGGGCCCTGCATGAATTTGTCACTTGCAATCCTGCCCCCTACAATGAAATTAGAGGACTGTAGTGCAAACTCCACAAATGACTACTTATTACACGGCATCCACATGTTCTTTGTGGAAAGAGGTGTAGCATGAGTCAGTTCCATAAATTGTCTTCAGTTGTTCACTGGGCTGACTACTGTTGAACTCAGCGATTGAACAAGGAAACCTAATTGTCGTGGCCAACTAGGTGCCCATCGAAGATGCGGGGTCGCACCTGGAGAGGAAGAGCCAGTTCTAGGATGGGTGTTGGCCATGTGCACAGCTGCCCAGCCCTGGAGTCGCAGAGGGGAGCTCTGGGTCCCGCCGTGAGGTCAGCCTTCCTCAGAAGTGTGGATGGAGGGGTCCATGAATAATTCGCATCACAAGCAGATTGATGCTCAGTGAGCCTCAAGGGGAATGAATTACCTCGCACACATTTCCTGCCTAAATGTCAGTGTATGTGCGCTGGCGCCTGGGACGAGCTTATGAATAGGTGCTTTCTCTGATGCCTCTGCTTTGGGCAAGGCGTTTTCAGGATGTTGGCTCCAGTTTCTAATGTCTGACTTGCTACTTATAACCTGGACATTGTGAGATGATAAATATAAATAACTCATGACTAAAACCGTGCGTCTCCTAAAGAGGAGACTGGATGGAAATAGAACAAAGGTTCTAATGTATCTGGACAATGCTGGAGAAGGGGAGGAGGCTGGTGTTGTGATGAGGAGAAGGCCGGGAAGGAGTGCGAACTTGCAGCCCACCTCGGGGCTCGGGACCTGTTTCTGCACAGCGGGCCTCTGAGACAGCCAGGCTACCGCTGCAATAAGCTGATACTGCAGTAAAGTGAGTCACACAAATCTTTTGGTTTTCCAGTGCACATAAAATTTAGGTTGACACTGTACAATTGTCTATTAAGTGTGCAGCGGTATTATATCTAGAAAGAAAACAATGTGGACATTTTAATTTAAAAATACTTTATAGGACTAGGGGTGTAGCTCAACAGTAGAACATTTGCCTAGCATGAACAAGGCCTTGGGTTCAATCCCAACACCACAAAACAAAAATCACTTTATTGCTAAAAAAAAAATGTTAATGGTCATCAAAGCTGCTGGATGGTGTCAATGGAGTTGCTTGATGCAAGATTGCCACAAAACTTATTTTCAAGAACTGCGTTATCTGTGAGGTGCTATACCAGGAGGTATGACTGCGTTCTCACTATTAATGTCACTTGACAGATAAAGAAACAGTTCTGTGATGTTGCTGCCCAATAGAAATATAATTCAAGCCATGCTTGTAGCTTAAAATTTTGGCCAGGCATGGTGGCACATGCCTGTAATCCCAGCACTAGAGAAACTGAGGCAGGAGGACTGCCATGAGTTTGAGGGCAGCCTGGACTACATAGTGAGCTCAAGGACAGCCTGAACTACATAGCAAGTCCCTGTCTCAATAAATAAATAAATAAAATTTTGTAGCAACCCCAAGCTGGGGATGTAGCTCAGTGGTAGAATGTTTGCCTGTCATACACAAGGCCCTGGGTTCCATCCCAAGCACCACAAAAATAAATAAATCTAGTTTTCTAGTAGTAGCTACCTTTTTAAAAAGGCAAAAATAGAAAAGATGAAATGAACTTGAATGATATATTTTCTTTAACTCAATTTATCAAAAAGAAATATTTAAATATGTAGTTAACGCAAAATACTACTAATGAGATATTAACTAGGTATGGAGGCAAGAACCCATAATGCCAGCTACTGTGCAGGCTGAGTCGGGAGGATCACAAGTTCAAGGCCAGCCTGAGCAACTTAGCAAGGCCCTCTCTCAAAAACAAACACATGAAATATCTTATATTCTCATAAGATATTTTACTCTGTAAGGCAGGTAAGGCAAGGATAGGCTGATTGGTGCTGGCATTTTTAATCTCTAGTTTTCAAGGGTGATTATTTTCCAGCTAGGTCTTATTTGGGGGGAAACATTGTATGTACCACATTTGTTTTATTCACTCATCCATTGATGGGCACTTAGATGACTTCTGTATCTTTGCTATTGTGAATAATGCTGCAATAAATATGGGAGTGCAAATATTTCTTTGACGCACTGAGTGTGTTTCCTTTGGAAATATGCCCAGTAACAGGATTGATGGATCATATGGTAATTGTGTCTTTACTATTCTGAGAAATCTTCATCCTGCCTTCTGTAGTGACTGTACTAATTGACACTCCCACCAATAGTGTAGCAGGGCCCCACTGTGTTTCTCCACTTCTTTATTGATATTCTGGAGTCAAAATTTGGGGAACTACAATAATATTTTAATAAATGTTAATACATGTTTTGGGACTTGAAAGATGACAGCTGCATTTTCAGGAAATAGATTGAGAAACAATCAGTGAGGCAACACATTGCACCTATGCACTCACCCAGACAAGCTGCTGGAAGTCACCACGTTTGTGCACTCATGGACCGGACCAAGGGTGGACGTGACACTGAGGGAGGCTGGTGGAGAACCGGGGTCTGCCGTAGGTCTACGTATGGGAAGAACAAAATCCTTCCTATAAAATATTCTAACTGTGGTGGATGAAATATGTGATACAGAGCGCAGAGCCCTAGCATTGTCCTGAGTCCCAGCCTCGTGTACGGACTTCATTCTTTAAGGGGGCGGCCACCTAGTCTTGGAGCTTGTAGGGCTTCCTTAGGTATCTGTGGCTAGTGACTCTCAATAAAGACATTGTCATTTCTCTTTTGGAAATTTGGAAATTTCTCATTTTGCCCCCTAATCCTCACTTTTTGGGATTTGATGTACAAGGTGAGATCACCATATATGGTGAATGTTTAAATTTTTAAAATGTGTTACAGTAAAAGAGACACGGCCATTAAGCCCCATCAAATACTCCCCTTTGCTTTGAACACACTTATCCCATGGTTCTTGCCAGTTGCTGAAGTAGCTCTGGAAGTCCTCTTTCATGTCTTTATGAGGTATGTTCAAGAGTATGGTGAATGCTGCTGCTGAGTTCCATGCAATGTAATGGCAGGCTCATAAAAACTTGACAGCATGTCCTTATCCACTTTATTCACTAGATCTGGCACTGTGCAACCTCTGGCTCTTCCCCAAGGTCAAAATGACCATAAAAGGTAAATGTTTTGAATTCATCCAGGATGTTGCAGTAACCATGACAGTGCAACTAAAGCCACTTATGAAAGAGGACTTCCAAAATGCTTCAGAAAGTGGCAAGAAATACGAGATAATTGTGTTTGATGAGAGCGAGAATAGTTTGAGAGGGATTCATGAAAATGTGTTTTTTAGTATAATAAGTTAAATTTTAAAAAGTATTCAGTATACTTTCCAGTCATACCATGTATTCCAAAGTTGTGTTTTGCCCCTGTGTTTTGTCTTAGGTGACACACACATTTTGTTTGGGATCCCCCAAGTTGACTATCTTCAGAGAACATATCCCACACTTTGGGCATGTTGTCTCTCCCTAGATTCCATCAGAGTGAGCTACGCTTTTGTTGCCCCACAGTTTGTAACTGGGCTTCACCTAGCACCCTTAAGTTCTAGTTAGGGCACACCAGATGGTCTACATTTTTGATGCAGGGTATGCCTTGGTGCTTCAGATTTTGTATTCTGAGCACACCCTGCTTCCCAGTCCTGTGATCTGAGGTGTATTTTATATCCTCCAGAGCATGATGCATGTCCATTGCTGTCTCCCTGGGTGCATCTCCCACTGTGCAGTGATTGAGGTTGTGGCTGATTTTTAACAAGCTCTAGTCCCGAAGTAGCCATATAGAAAAACATCATCCCGTGACTTGATACTTTGAAAATAAAATCTAAATCTTCCTACAGAGAATATGCTGCCTCCTATTGTTTTGCCATCTGGTGCTCCACCTTGGCATTGCTTCCCCTCCTGCCCATCCTGTCCCCATGGTAACTTTGGAGCAGGCTGTTTGAAGATCTGCCACCTGGCCAGGTCAACTGGTATAACCCTGGGCACCTGCCTGGAGCCAGCGTTCACAATGCCTTTGCCACACCTCACTCCCAGGCCATAACTGAGTGACCCAAGGGTAGGGTCTTGTCCCACACTGGGCTAATCAGCCTCTTTCCCTGGAAATGAGGAATGGTGTTTGCACAGTGTGTAGGCAGAGGCAGGTCTAAGCGAGAAGAGTGAGGCCACACTGGGGAGAGGCAGAGCTGAGAGACGAAGGGATCCCAGGAGTGTCTGGATCCAGCTGGTTGGGAGGTCATCTTCCTCCCTTTACTCTCATGGCTTCTAACCTAAACATTCTCTTTTTTTCTGAGTTTCCTTCTAGGGTTCTGTCTCTTGCAACCAAAGTTGTCCTAACTATTACAGTGAAGTCAGATAATGTGCTGCCAATGTAAAGTTATATATACAGTGAGAGCATCTCATGCCAGGGGTGTGTTCCTCAAGACCCTTTGTCATTGATTCTGGATGGATATTGCTGTTTCCCAGCTAAGGCAGTGCTGCCAGGTGTAATTACCATAAATACAGTGTATAGTTTACTTGTTCTTTCAAGCACTGACTGTGTCAAAGATTGTAGGGGTGTTTTTCTTTCCTTCTTTCTTCTGAAAGTATTTTAAACTTGAGGGTGGGGAGAAGATTTTTGATGATTATAAAAATTTGCAAAAATTATTCCACATCTTTCCTCTCAGAAGAGTCAAGATTTAGCTTTTCTGGATATTGCTAGACAGTTTTTCAAAGCCATTGTATTAATTATCCTCCCACTGGCAGTGTAGATTTCTGGTTACTGTGTCTTTTTAGCATCTTTTGGTACTGTCGGTCTTCTTCATTTTAGTCATTTTATACTTAGTGGCTAGGTAGTGGTATCACATAGTTTTAATTTGCATTTTCCTAATGACCAGGGAGCTGGAGAAGTTTATGGATGGCCATTTGGATATTGTATTTCATAGAGGGCCTGTTCAAGCCTTTTGCCTATCTTGTTGAGCTGATTCTATCATACTTATCGATTGAGGTGCGTTATATATTCTGGTTGTGGCTTTGGTTGGGTATAGGTATTGTAAATATCTTCTCCCATGCATGGCTTCCCCTTTTGTTCTTTTACCATTGTCTTTTGCAGAATGGAAGTATTTTATTTTAATTAAAACAAAAACCTTCCAATTTTTTCCTTTATGGTGAGTACTTTTTTATACTTTGTTGAAGAAACCATTCCCCTAAGGCCATGAAATTATTTTCCTCCATTTGTTTCTATGAGTTTGATCGCTTTACTGGGTCTGGTTTGGTCATCTGTCTCCCCACTGCCCCACGTATGAATTCTGTGTGTTATCTTGCGTGCCCCATGTCTGCGCTCTTCATTATCATGCTAGTGAGAAGTACACTGGTTACCTGGGATTACACAATTCTTGGTGAAGGAAGATCATATCTATGACGCATTTGCATTTGGCTGAAAGTAACAAAAACTAGAAAGCCGTGGCTTAAACAAAGTAGGGCAGTTGTTCTCAAATTTACTGCACACAGAATCATCTGGAAGCTTTGAAAAACTGCATTTCAGGGCTTCACACCATAGCGATTCAACTTAATGTTAGATCGAGGTAACAATAATTTATAAAGTTCCTCTGGTGAGTCCATGGGGCAGCCAGAGGTGGAAACCACTGATTAGAGGTTTGTTTTCCTTTAACTTAGCAAGAAATCTGAAGTTAGGCAATTCAAGGTGGGAGTGGCAGTTTGATAAAGCGTTAAGGACCCAGGTTCTTCCTGCCACTAAGCTGGGCTATCTCTTTGCTTTCTTAGTCCTAAAATAACTGCTAAAACCCCAGGCGTCAGAGCCATATTCTACAGGACAAGGAAGAGGAAGAGCCAAGGGTAAAAACCACACCTAACAAGTTCTGCTTAATTATTAATGACAGGGACTTCATCACATTGTCAGTCGTGTCCACAAGGTTAGATTGGGAAATGTATTTATGGCATTAGGTGCCTTGCCATTCTCCAAAAGTTAGGATTCTGTTAGTAAAGAAAAATGGAAAGTTGATACTGGGCAGACGACCATTTCTGCCACTAAGGTATTTGTTAAACAAAAAACAATAGATGCCCATTAAAGAGCGTTTCTTTTTGTCTTAGCCTGCTTGGGGCTACTATATTGGGATGTCATAAACCGAGTAGCTTATAAACAACAGAAATCGTGCATAGCTCCGGAGGATGGGAAGTCCAAGCTGAAAAGCACTGGCAGATTCCATGTCTGGTGACAGCTCCCTCCCTGGCCACTTTTCACCGTGTCCTCACACTGTGGAAGGGGTGGGGACCTCTCTGGGATCTCTTGTAAGGGCAACAACCCCATTCACAGGGGCTTCACTCTCATGACCTAAAGTCCTGCCAGCAAATACCATCGCCTTGGTGTCAGGGCTTCAACACGGAAATTCGGAGGGGACATAAACATGTGGACCATGCCATCTTCAAATCTGAAATACCTTCAGTATACAGGAGAAACTTGTATGCCATGCAGTCTAATTATGAATAAAACAACAAGGTATTTTCTAAGGAGATCAAAGCATATTTAGTCTCCTGTTTCCATATGTCTTATTGGAAATGAGGTCTTCATCATAAAGAAGTATATTTCTTTTCTTACTTCATATTTTATTTTCTTTTTTTTTTTTTTTTGGTGGGTACTGGGGGTCGAACTCAGGACCTCACACTTGCCAGGCAGGCGCTTATGCCGCTGAGTTATCTCACTGGCCCTCCATATTTCATTTTCAATTCCTAAGTCCCTTATAATTTAAAACCATATTTTTCTTAATTGTATGAGGACAAAGAAGCAAGAATGTTCATGCTGTTTTGAGGAACAGTGCATGTGAGGTACTGTTGCAGGGTGGAATGCAATGCATTAGCTGCAGGCTTTGGAGCTCACCCTTCCTGGTGGGTCAGGTGCTTCTCCACCCTCCTCCCAACAGCCCTTCTCTGCAATAAAACATGACCTTTTTTTTTTTTTGTACCGGGAATCAAACTCAGGACCTTGCACTTGCCAGGCAGGCGCTGTGCCACTGAGCTGTATGGGAACCAGCGGCTGATTAACATACAAGGCAAAAGAGCACTGGAGGCTAAGCCTGAGATCCAAGCTGCAGCCACTGTGTGCAGGAGGCTAGGTACCACCCAGATGGGGAAGCGGGGAGGATGTATTAGGCTGTTTTCTGCTGCTCTAACAAAATACTGGAGGCTGGATAATGTACAAAGTAGAGTTGATTTAGCTCGCAGTTCTGGAGACTGAAGACTGATATTGGGTGGTGCTATTTGGCCTTGGGCAAAGACCTCATGGGGAGTCACATGGTAAGATAGGAAGCCAGAGACCAGGGGGAAGGGGCTAGACCCACTTCTTTTAGTGCTATAAAAACCAGGGTCCCATAAGAGCTAGGTTAGTGCCTTCTGAAAGTGGTGCCCCGCAGGACATCATCGCCTCCCACTAGGCCCCGCCTCTTAAAGGAACACAACACCTCTTAACCCTGCCACACTAGGGGCCAAGCTTTCAACTGGGGACCAGTGGGATGAGCCACATCCAGACTACAGCAGAGGAGAGGTGAGAGATGGACCCTCACATGCGCAGAGAAAGACAGCTCACTGGGCTATTCCGTGTCGGATACTCTCTACAGTGCGGACCGTTGGATCCAGATGCAGCAGGTAGCTCTGATCTGGATGCGGGAATGAGCACTGAAGTGAAAATGGGGAATCCTCTGGGAGAAAGGACAGGGTGCTCGAGGAGCAAAGAGGACCTGACTTCAGGGTCATTGATGTGGCAGGGCAGGAAGAGGCTAAAGGCCGAGAGGAACCAAGTGAGAGCTGGGGCATGTCACCTAGGAGGGGCACAGCCCAGCGAGGTGCCCGTAGAGCTCTGTGCTCCTGGCAGGGAAATCTAGACTCTGAAGAAAGTCAGGCTTGGGAGCTCATCGGTCCTGTGAACAAACGTCCATTTTGCCAGCAGAAAGATGCAAGTAGAATTCCCCCATCAAACTCCCACCTGCATTTCAGTGAGATCCAAACAGGAGGCTTTCCGTCGTCGCATACATATACTATACTTTTCTTTTTTACGAAGTTAGAATTAGCTGTGTTTATTTTGTTTTGCTTGTTTGTTTTTGCAGTGATGTTTTATTTGTTCTTTTTCTTTAAACAGGATAGCCAAAGATACAGACAGTATTCAATAAAATAAAGTAGGTAAAACAAATTCTAAGAGACTGTAATGCGACATGCTACATTTAAACTAATTTTATTCTTTCTTGCCTTGGGATGAGGAGTAGATCATTCAGTCAGAACACACAGTAAAAACAGTGTCTCATCGTGTACCACTTTTAAACTACAATAATGACCTACCTCAATTATTTCTATGCACACGAGTCTGGTATGATAATTTTTTTAAAATAAACACAAGAATTCTAGGAGCATATTTGTAATAAGGTAATTCCTAATTTTTCTTTGTAGGTAGATCAAGCACCTCTGAAATACAAATTCCTGTACACAATGAGTACCTTATTTCACATGAACACTTTGGTACATGGAGACAACCTTGGGAGAAGTTGATGGGACATCTTCAGCTAGGTAGGTGACACACCATAGTGCCAAATGCATGAAGGGTAGCTGCAAATAAACTTTTTAAAACTAACTTCATTTCTATCATGAAGTACAGAAAACATACTGCTTTGGTAAAATAAATAAGATGTGATATATCAACACTTCACTCATACCAGAACACATAGTGAGGATGAAAGGGTTTTAGAGTAGTTTCCTACGGTGGTCGCTGGCTGAACACAAGTGACACCATGAAGCACTATGGGTCATGGGAGTTTTGCCACACGCTTTTGTTACCTTGAGGTACATAACACATGTGTACCAAATTCGGCATTCACTTTCAATGGCTACTGGTATGGTGTGTTTTAAGAAATGTGCACTGTATGAAAAATTTGAAAATACTAATAAAGAAAAATGTTTTAGGAAAAGATAGATATTTCCATACAGTTCTCTACAGTCTCACTGTGTACATTTCATGGCAAGAGTTTTGTTCGTGTACACAGACCACTGTTCCAGGACAGAGTGTGTTTACTGGGCTTAGCGCATTTCTTTTGTCCCTTCCCATATTGCATTATTTGCTTCATTCTTTTTTGTGTGCAAACAACATACCAGGTAAAATGAAAATGATCTCACATGTAGAAAAAAAGTCTGGATTTTTAAAAACTGAGAATTGATAAAATCCTTACTAAAGGACACCATCTCATTCAAGTAAAAAAAAAATGATTTAAACACTGGTAATAAAAAGGACAGGAACACAGAGAGGAATGTGCATGTATTAGGATGCTGCTTTAGGTCCTAGGGGGCACATGGGGACACCTTCAGTGCAGATGGACTTCGGAGGACCCCACGGGCTGTGCATGGACTCCAGCTGCTTGTTAAGCAGGAACTCTCACTGCGGTTCAAAAACCCTTCCCTGCTTCCTCTCTCCCAAAGCTTCCTGTCCTTGCTCAGCTCGGTTTCTAGCAGGTCAGTATCCTCTGTCCTGCTGAAGAATCTGTCCAAGTAACTCGTGTGTTTTCCTACTCAACCTGCTGGTCCTCCCTGACCTTGCAGCAGGACTGGTCGATGAGGTCCTGGGATGACCAATACAGCGCTTCCAGCTGAGCCACATTGGCCAGGCCTTTCTCTGCTTCTCTGGGCTTACTGAGTTGGAGGTCAAGTTTTTCAGTTCTAGCTGGGACACGGAACTATTCAGCTCACTTAATTTGTCCACAACACCAGTGGGCTTGTGCTGTGCACTGAACTGAATACTTCCCGTGATAAAGGAATCAAAATCAAACCCTTGATTCTTTTCCCTATCCTTCTCCGCCAGCTTCTGGGACGCTTCCTCAAGTGCTGGCTGTGCCTCAACTAACTGCCCCTGTCACAGTTTGACTAGCTTGCCTTTCTTAGCAGATTTCTCTTTGCTTTGTTCTTTCCAACTGGAAAGATCTATAATAAGTTTGGGCTCATAGTGGTGGTTAACTTCACTCTCCCTCCAAACCAAGTCACCTAAGTGTGACAGTGACCTTGTTTTGTAGTTACGGGGTGGCCACACTGCAGTCACAGCACTTATTTTCACTGTGATGAAAACTGCCATCAAGGCTCAGTGGAGCAATTGGTATCAAAAGCAGGATCTTCCAGGTACTTCCCTTGGTCTCCATCCAAGGAGTTTTGAGGATCCACTTGTCCTTTATCAGTGACATTAGACAGGGCTCTTGGGTCAAGCCGAACTTCATTGATATCAAAGTTGTTGTGTACAGGCCGATCCTGTTCAGAAAACCGACAATTGTGGGATCTTTCCCAGTTATAAATGTGACTGAGTTTCATCCCAGAGCAAAATATCACCAACTTCATCCTGCATATGAAAGGATAGGGTGAGATGGGCTCATCCACTGGAAAAGCATGCATGCTCGCCTGTGGGTGAGACAGGGTTGCCTCCGCTGTCAACTGGTCCACAGGTTAAGAGTTGGCACCTGCTCCCGGAAGTCCAGGGCACAGAACCCTCGCAGCTCTCCACCTAGTTCAGCAATGCCACACACCCACCCGTAGCCCAGATCCGGGAGGGGAGTTGGGAGCAAATGGAGTCAGAGCCAGGAAAACGGGGCTCTTTCTGGGGGTGCAGAAGAGCAGAGAAGCGAACCCTCACCGAAGGGCCAGGTCAGAAAGAGGGAAGTGAGAATAGAAGGTTTGAGTTCCCCTTAGACTGTGTGCAGAGTCTGAGGGAAAAATGGACACACCTAATCTAATTGTGTTTTATATGTTGACTGTAACTTGCTTTTTTAAAAACTGAACATCAAGCCACACATGAAGGCACAAGCCTGTAATCCTAGGGCTTGGGAGGCTGAGGCAGGAGGATTGCTGCAAGTTCAAGGCCAGCCTGGGCTACATAGTGAGTTCAAGGCCAGCCTGAACTGCACAGCGAGACTCTGTCTCAAAAAAACAAAACAAAACAAAACAAAACAAAAAACTGAACATCATGTGATTGCCACAGAGTGTGGACGGGTCTGGGGTAGAACAGACTTGCCCCGAGGGTGGGAGAGAGAACGCAGCCTCCCAGGCTGATGGGGCCACTTCCTACCCCAGGCTCCCCTGCCACCCTAAGCCTTTTCTAGTCATCTTTTGTCCCATCTGAAGGGGTGGAAGTTCCTAGAAAGGACACACACTAGCCCAAGAGTCACAACGGCTCAGACAGCACAAAAACGAGACAGACGCAGAAGGTGGGAAAGGACACCTGTCTTCAGCATTCCCTTCCGCCGCTGCTCCTGAATGCCTCCGACTCCAGTCTTACTCCTGTCTGCCTCACGCTGGCTTGAGAGAGGCTCGTTCACAAAACGTCAAACTGAGGAGGCCTCAGGCTTCAGTAGCTCCCTAGGCCATGCTGCTATTGTGTGAATGTGGTTTGTCCACATGCACACACACACACGCATGCTCGTGCACACACACGTGCACACACACACACATGCACGCACGCATGCACACACGGGCGATTTCAGTACCCAGAGCCTTATGTGAATGCCGTTAAGAGATAGGACACTTAATCCCACTATGGCGGTTAGAGGTGGAGCCTTTGGGGGGTGATTGGATTGGATTAGGTTGTTAGGGTGCAGTCCCGTGATTGAATCCTGGCGGCTTTGTAGGGAGAGAGCGCACACAGGTAGAGACACGCGCAGTACGCGACACAGCTCAGAGCAGCCTTCAGCAGAGCCTGTGCCACACTGTTTAGACCTGGTGCCTCCAGAACGGTGAGCTAAAATGAGCCTCTGCTCCTCATAAAGTAGCCTGTCTGGGGAATTTTGTCACAGTAGTGAAAAGCTGACTAATATCGCGGTTCATTTTGTTTATAAAATAGGACATGAAAACTGGGCTTCTACAAGTACTTGAATATGATTCTTATAATAGGTAATATAGTAATTAGTATATTTATGTAATTAAAATAATATATACTGTATTAATGTGATAGAATATACATTTTATTATTAGTATTAATGTAGGATATATATTAATATAATAGTAATATATAACACATTACTGTGCGGCACATATATTAATAACATGTAAGCCATATATTCATATGTAACTGGGATGCTGAATGGAAAGTCTGGGATTCAAGCCAGGTTTGAGGACTCAATCCCTTGGTTCACATTTAAGACAATGGTTGCCAGGAACCTGGCCAAGATCCCCAACTGCCTGTACGAGGGGTATGGCGAAGGATGAAGTAAGAGACAGAGCAATTTAGTAATGCCCAACGGGGGGCTGGGAGGGCAGTGCCTCAGGAAGGGTAAAGACAAAGACACTCCAGCTCACCACTATTTTATTAGCCAGTGCGTGGGGAGGGGTAGTGAGTGATTCCAGAACAGTAGTGGCGACTACAGTGGGCTAGTACAAGAACCAAGCATTCTTGCAAGGATGAGACAAGGGCCAATAAGGAAACTGTTTTTTCCCCAGGTGAAACTTTTACTACTGCTACTACATTGCTTTACCTTGCCCTGTGAGCGCGGCAGCACCCCGAGCAGTAGGGCTTCAGCTGTGACGGGAGAAAGCGGAGAGTTTCCACGTTCCAGTCTGGCTTACAGGGCAGGACAAGGGTGGCCTCAGGTGTCCTCTGGACTCAATTTATAATTTGTGGTCCCCAACAATTGTAACTAGGAGAGTTTCACAAAATTTGGAAGATGAGGTCCCAAAGCAAGGTACGGCTAGAAAATGTATTCCATCTCATCTTCCTGTTATTTTAAAAAAGGGGAAAGCATGAGAGTCAGAATTCCAGTTTCTTTTGCAAAAGCAGAGGATGTGGCTCCTCTGGGCTTCCATTCCCAGGAGTGGTCATTGGCTGGAGCTGCGTGGCAGCTGTCTCTTTGGACAAGATGGGTGCTGGCCTGTCACCCAGTCCCCAAGGCTCTCTGCTGTTCCCCTGATTGTGGGGGGAGCTGTCATTTAACCTTGTGCTCTAGCTTTGATGATCTGTGTACATCCAGGAACAGGTCTTTGTCACCGTTGGTGTGTGCTGTCCCTTCAGAAGCACTCACTCTGTCACAAAGCGAAACCCCTAAATGGAAGGAACAAGCCATAATGGAGAGCTTGTGTTCAGGTATGAGAGAAGCCCCAAGGAATTTGGGGGATTTTGTCTGGGATTGCTGTAGTGTCCCTCATCACACCCATATAAATAACTGCATATTCTGCATACTATCAAATCTAAGCCTGGAACTGTTCTGCATATGAAAAGCCATGTTTTTATATTTTCCTTAAGTCATTTAATTCAATTTTACAAATAGAACTGGCCTCAAATTGTAACCTGTCTTCAAGCCAAATGCACAAGATGATCATTGGGTAGTAATAATTTCTCTCTCTCCTGTTTACAAGTTTTAACATTGCCCAGAAAAACTGTAACTGTTTTGGGAGAGGTGGTTATTTAGAAAAATGTGTTTTTCGTTTCTCGGCCTATGTGTAGGGCCATTTAGGGAATAACTATGTTTGCACAGGCAGGTTTTTTCTTTTTTTTGTGCAAAGTTGTTTCTGCAAAAGACACACATTTAGTGTTTTCATATTACTGCATCCCGGCAAAATGAAATACCATTCAGAAGTGAAAGCAACTTCAGCTTCTGTGCTGAGAGCTTCAATATTAAAAAGAAGTGGATGCACCCCTTCGAAGACCAGGACCAGCACAGCGCGGCTCCAGTCCCCGGTATATAGACTGTGTGTTTTTCTTAGGATTCAAGATGATTCCGCTAAAGTGATCCAGTCTTGTTTCCTCAAGAGATGAAGGGGAGAGCTACTTTTCCTCTGCATTTCTCCTTTGATCATTCCTTCATGCATGGATCAAATGATTAAAAGCATTAATTAAGCACTCATGTGCCAGGCCTCATCAGCACCATCCTCTGGGTATAGATAGTGTAAGACCCAAGAGGAGAAAGAAAGGAAGAGCCGCGCTAAGTGGCAGAAAGGACCAGGCAAACTGCCAGGCCTACAGGGGCTGCAGCCCGAGAGCAGGCCAGGGCCACTCACCCCTCACTTGAACTTAGTTCCAGCATGCAGCCTCGCTCCGGCTGTCTCCCTCCTCTCTCACTACACCTTTCCTCTGTCTCCTCCCTCCAGCTCCTTTGGGTGCAGTAGGCAGACTCCAAACATTGGGTTCCAGTCTTAGTTGTCACCTAGCCATGCCATGACCTAGGCCAAGCCGCTCTGTGCTGCTGTGGGTAATCATTTCCTCTAATGGAAAAGAAGGTACTTGACCAGAGAGACTTAAGGTGCCTCCTAGCTCCAAGAGTCCTCAATTCTAGGCCTAAAATATTAGCAGATTTTTTAGCTCTCCTACGGAATGATTTGCCCTGAAGCAACAGTGGTGTCGAACTTAGCCTATGTCTGAAATGATCCAGTACATAAGTAAAATACATATCTGAAAGCTTTCCACAATTGTGTTTAGTTCCTGTAAAACTCCTTGTACTCTTTTTTTAAACTTTGCAGTGGCTGGAAGTAGCCAGCATCATAATTAAGAACACAGACTCCAGCAAATTGCCTAGGCTGCATCCCAGCTCCGGTACTTCCTAATTGTGCAAATTTACGTAAATTACATAGTTAGCTTCTCTTGCCTAAGTTTTCTCATCTGTAAAACAGGTGAAATGAGAGTCCCCAACCTCTTCGGTTGTAAAAATGAAATGAATTAATACGTATAATGTTTTTAGTGTGATACTTGGCAAAGTGTAAACACAGCTAGTTTTACTATTATTTTATTTTCATCCACAATTACAGAAAAATAGTAGAGGCCTCAGGAATGGTTAGAAAGATCCAAAGTGAGTGCTCAGTAAGAAGATATAGGCAGTTATGGGGAGATTCATGATTCATCAATTAGATCCCCTTCTCCTTGTTTGGAATATTTCTTATCTTAAAAACAAAACCGGAAAGCTTTCACATCACTCTGCAGAAGCATAGCTCAAACTCGCTCAAACTGTTTTCACCTCCTGCCACCCACACATCCTTGACAAATTGTCATGTGACCTTTAAAGCCAACACCGTGTCACTGGCATGGTTCTCAAGAAGGTGACCAGCGACTGGATTAAGTAAACACCATTGCTTCTATGTTCCCTCCATCGCTCTCCACCTTGCTTGTGTCACCTGACTCTTCTTTTAGGCTCTCATGTTCCTTTCCCGCTCTGCCAGAGAGAAACATCAGACGTGCGTCTCCCAACAATCCGATTCAGCCGAGCCAGCGTTGAAGTCCTCTTCCTTCTAGGCTCCTTCAGGTAATCACTACTTTTGTTTGGCACCAGCCCTGGCACTGGGCTCAAAATCTCAGCGCCGCGTCTGCCTCCTTCTCTTCTCTGCCTCCTCAACAGTCAGGACTGATGAGCTCCTCTCACCCACAGTGGGGGGCTGTCCCCCAGATCTCCTGACCCGCAGCTCTGACCAGATCATTCTCCAAAGAGCTCGGGATTCTCATTATTTACTGAACATAGTCCACATGCTTCACGTTAGCACAGGTGCTTCTTACACTGTGAAAAAGAACAACAAAAAAAGAAACAGACCCCTGACCCCACCTCCCTGCAACCTCATTTCTTGCCACCCTCCTGCCCCTATGCCTGCACCCTGGGCACAATAAAGAGCTGTGTGTACCGCATTGTGCTTGGACCCAGCACAAGGAAACCAGTCAGTAGATATTTGTTGAACAGGAAAGGAATATGATACATAATCAAGTAGTGACTGTAATGAATACCAACGTCCATGGGAAGAAACTTCCTAAACGTTTGTTCTCTGCAGAGGCCAGGGTGATGACTTTTCCTTTTGTGCTTGGGAGATGAGGAAATTGGCACATGGACTTTTACCATGACATTGAAGCGTTGAACTGAAAGGAGAAATTATTCCAAGTTTCTGGGTGGACAGTACTTTCCCTAAGGTGAAAGTCTTTTTATGGGAGGACAATGAAACAATAAAACATAAAGATTATAAAGATGATTAGGGAACTTAATTTTTTCTACTCTTATCAGATTTTTCTAATAAAAATCCAGTTCTCATTTGAGGTGAGTTCTTTTCGGCACTTTCCCAATACAATTCCAATTTATTTTTCTATTAGCAGGGAAAAGTTCTTATATTTTTTCCCTTATAAGCCTAGAGTGCCAAATCCACATCGTGCTAGAAGTTTCAGAGTTCAACCCCCCAATACTTTCACCTCTCTGTGATTGCTAAATGAGCACATAAAGATGGCTGGTGAGATAGGATGCAGGTTAGAAAATGAGAAAAATAATAAAAAGTAATATCGTGTAAGTGGTGCCAATACATGCTGAAAGAGGATTTATGTGTGTGATCTGATCATTTATAGCATTTTGGCTTTTGGTAAAATGAATGGAATGGGGGTATTATAATCACGATTACTAGAAATAGATCACATTTTGTCCTCTACATGACAGTTTTAGACACTGTATTGGCAAGTCGCACACTTATCAGACCTTGGCCTCTTAGGATCTCTGGCTGCCTTGATGAGTTTTGCAAGTGTGGCCTCTCTACCCCTTCACTCCATGCTCCGTGTCTGAAATTTGAGTTTAAAATGAAATCAAGTATAATTACCTACTTTTCTCAACGAATGGGTGGCAGGAATATGGAAGAACAACACTAACACACACCACGGATAATGTAAAAGGTGTGTGTATACCTGTGATTCTAGAATGCTTTTATTGTTTGCTTTTGAATCTGCATATGTGACATTATAAAAGCTCACAGTCCTTCATGAAAAAAAAAATCAAGTCCGACTGTGTAGAGCAGGCAACTTTCCTAACTCCCGGCCCCTTGACACTGTTTACCCGACAGAGTCCTGTGGTGCTGAGTCTCGAGATGTACAGGAATCCAAGCAGCAATGTCCTGATAAATTCAAGTCCGCCTGTCCCTGTCCTACGGTAGCAAGTGTCCCACAGGAACTCAGTTCCAAGAACGGCTCCAGCGACTGCCTCACTGTGTCCTCCGCTTCCCTTCGATCACCGCTACTTCCCCTTGCTTTGGCTCATGTCTGCCACCTCTCCTTGTCCTGCCCGCAGCTTTCTCTGGGTTCTCTCTCTGCCTCCTCCACCCTCTGTGCTTCTGCTTTTGCCCCGGTGATGAATGATACTATGTGACTTTGTCTCAAAGGCCATCAGAAGTGAGAACCGATGAGATCTATTGGTCCCAGTCCAGGTGACATCTTCCCTGTGGGAAAGGGTCCAAGTGTTACGGCTTTGTATCGTTCTCTTCGGGATAACCACGTGTGCTCACAAAGAGAGCTCTGATTATCTGACCATGTGTCTGTGTACGCTTTGATTAATAACAGGAAAATGACACTCAATAAATCTGCCCATCTGGTATGTAAAAGCTTCGGGTAATGGAGTCCACAGGAGGAAAAGCAACGGGAACAAAGGGTTCTTGGTGGTGAAAGGATGGAGCAACCGTTGCATTGGTGAAATAAGTCCATATAGGAAATCAGGGTAAGCTGCCAGAAGACGCCTGTGCCCCAAGAAGGACAAGGAACCCAGCTGGTGCAAGACTCAGGTTCTTCCAGAAAGAGGCCTCTGTGTATGATTCAGCTGTGTTCAGGTCGTGCCTCACCTCTCTTAAAATGGTTCTTCTGCTCCATAAGTGGGAAGGACTTGCTGACAGCCCTATCACCTCTAGGATGAGATCTGAACATTGCTCTTCTGTTCTATTCCCATACAGAGCTAGAAGCAGGTCACTGTCATGATGCTCATCTTCAGTGAGCATTTGTCAAGTGTATAAAACAAATTGCGGTTGAAAAGGCTTTTAAAGATTTTTTTAAAGTAGGTTTACCATGTACTCTTATCTTGGAAGATTTTACTTATACGTCTAAGATTTTTGGAGAGCATTCTTGATTTCTAACACCATATCTGTCTTCCTAGACTCCTTATATGGATGTGGGCTTGAAAGAGTCTGTTGAATGGAGTGTTCATAATTCTAGAAGATTCTTTCTCTGAAGAGACACCTTAGTTTTCACTATAGTTCACTTTTTTTTTTTTTTTTTTTTTTGTGGGTACCGGGGGTTCGACCTCAGGACCTCGCGCGCCAACAGGCACCCGTGCCTCTGAGCGATATCACCGGCCCCTTTTTCGTATGTGGGTTCCGGGAGTCGAACTCGGGCCCTCGCGCTTGCAAGGCAGGCGCTTACGCCGCTGAGCCATCTCACCAGCCCCTATAGTTCACTTCTAAAGTGATATGTCATTTTCCTTTGCCTCTGAGGCATTAATATTAGAACATTCAGTCTTGTCCTGAAGAGACCTCTTTCTCCTTTATTGTATCTTAAGCCTTGTGATTTTAATCCTATACCATTTCAAAATTTGACTTAGGAGGCAAAACCAAAACAGTGAGCAAATATTTATTAGTGCTTTTAGCAGAGATATATAGGTTGGGAATGATGTAGCTGCTCAGTAAACCTTTTTTTTTTTTGTGGGTACCAGGGGTCGACCTCAGGACCTCATGCGCCAGCAGGCGCCCGTGCTGCTGAGCGATATCACCGACCCTTTTTTCGTATGTGGGTTCCGGGAGTCGAACTCGGGCCCTCGCGCTTGCCAGGCAGCCGCTTACGCCGTGGAGCCATCTCACCAGCCCATCAGTAAATTTTTTTGATGACCTTTATATGACTCTTTTTAATTTTTATTCAGGTAAAAATATTATAGCAACTGTAGCTAGGGCCAATGACATAGGACTTCCTGTATCCAATTTGTCCCTTTTCCATATATTTTATGTTGAAATATTCACATCTGAATATTTTTATGCCTTTATATTCTTTATCATGTACAGTACTTCATCTTAAAATATTCACCATTGAATATTTTTATTATAATGCTGCTTCTCTGTTCAGAAATCTTCAGTGGTGTCCTCTTACCCAAGGCTGAGGTACAAATTTTCCTGCATGGCATCTGTGGCCTGCCATGTTTCCCATGATGCCTCTGTTCATGCCTTCCATCTTGGCCAGGCCATCTTGCTTAGGTGCCTGGAATACTAGGAATGTACTACTCTCTTTGTGACCTTTGTGACCCTGTGTACATGTGCTCCTTCTTTTGTAATGCTTATCTCCTTCTCCCCTACATCTGTCCAAATCCTACTCCAGTTCTTGAAGGCTCAGATCAAATCTTTCTCCTCCCACAAACTCCTGTTTCATTCTGTAGGTGAGCATTTGTAGAAAGGCTCCCAAGTGTGTAGGAGACATTGATGAATATGACAGTCCCTGCCCTTGGGCAGTGTAACAGCTGGATGAAGGAGCCAGATGAATCAGCAGGTAAACACACTGTGCTGCCCAGCCCTTTTCATATATTAAAATGCAGAGAAAATGATCGTGTTCATCATGGCACCCTGGACTGCTTGTATCTGGAGGGTTCCACCCCCCCCAGGTCCCACTGAGCCACTTCAAAGTCTGGGGCGCTCTCAAGCTTGTCCTCCCTCCAGCCTATGTGTAGCACACCAGCCTGCAAACTCAGAAAGATACTATGTGAGAAATGCACTGGTAGGAGTAGGGGCCTTGGGTGTGGGTGAAGGAGGGTTTCCTGGGGTGCTGACATCAAGCTGGGCTTTGAAGGATGTTAGCTGGCCCTAAAAGGGGTTGGGGTAGGGATGACAGCAAGGCGTCTGCCAGAGGCAACTGCGTGTGCCACTGCGTGGGGGAGAGAGCACAGCTCAGCTCATGGCCGGCACGAGACAGGAGGGTCCCGAGTGTTCTTTTGTGTCTTTCAAAGTGCTGGCCACATCATGAGGGCTCCGTACAACACCACTGTTTGATAGAAAAGTCCCTACAAGTGACAGTGTCATGCCAGCTGCTACAAGACTCTGGGTGGTCTCTTTGAGGAGCAATGGGAATGGGAGAGGTGTGTTCTAGAGCGTGTGTGAGTCGCACTTGAGCTGGAAGATCCAACAGGCTACAGTCCCCAGTCCCTCATCTTCCCAGGACAGATCTTTTTGTTTAGCTTGAAAGAATGCCAAGCTTTTTTTTTTTTTTTTTTATTCTGACACCCAGATGGTTGTTTACCCATCACCTCTAGCCTTCTCGCAGGCTGCCTTTCCACAGCCTGCCCCGTGCTGCCAGGGTTGGCCGGCTGCATTCCCGGCTGCACCACCAGCCGGATTTCTATTAGGTTCTGCAAGGGGGCACTGTTGGAGATGGAAGCCAAAGGAAGGAGGGGGCTTCCTGCTTCTGCCTCCCTCCTCACGAATGTGGCAGTCGCTGCAGGTGTCAGCCACAGCTGCAAGAGCAGCGGGGGTGGGGCAGTTCCTGCCCACAGCTATGCGAGCTCTCAGAAGCAACAGCGGTGGTTCCTGAGAGGTGCACCCACAGATGCAAGCTCGGGGGCGCCAGCCAGGGCCCTTAGCAACTGCTGGTCCCTGGGAGTCCATCCTGCTTCCTCTTTGTGTCTCAGGTCCTTTCTTTCTTCATTGTGTCTTTTCAGCTTAGTACCTTTGTAACCAAGCCCCTGTAAGACATTCCCTCAGTCCAAATGTCTAAAAGAAAATCTCTTCCTCCTTTCCATATCTGTCCTCCTCCTCTGCTCCATCTTCCACTTCTCCTTCTCCTTCCTCTCCATCCTCTCCTCCGTTCCCCACTCTTCCTCTCCTCCCTCTTCTTCCTCCTCCGCCTTTTCCTAACCAGACTCTGACTAATACACTTACTTGTAGCGGGAAAGTTCAGTTGCTCTAAAACAAGGTAAAGACACACCTGAGGCATGAAAAGGTAGAATACATTCCATTGTCCAGATGCCCATAACTCCAGGATTGATGGTCATGGTCTGGGGTGCATTATGTGAATAAAGGTTTTTATTCTATTTGCAATGCATTGATAGCGTATCTGCAGTTGAACTGCTGAAATTGGTTTCATACATGGGTGAATTTCAGATGCACGGCTGTTGATCCAGCATCATTTACAAGCACCAAATTCACAAAGGAAGAAAAAGAAAAAAAAAAAAAATCCTCAAAGCTCTGTAATTCTCTGGCACACAGTTCTCTTCCACTGTGTCTTCTGAGTGTACATCAAATATAATAAAAACAAGTGAGTCGGCTTTAATGGTGTGGCTAAGTCACTTACAAGGGAAGGACAATCCCTCCAAGCTTCTTAAACCATCTTGGCAGAGATTTTTGCTGCCTCAAGGCATCGCTGATTGTTCTAACAGTGCAAGGAAGGCAGCCCATTCCCAGCAAGATAGTTGGATTCTCTTATATTTTAGGGTTTTCTTGGGGGGAAAAAATTAGTACACGTATGTAAACACCACTGGTCACAGCACTTACACAGGTCTTAACATTCCATCCCTAGTAGCCAAGCAATCTGGCTTTTACCTGAATAACCTGATCGATACATCTGCCCTGATGATGGGAATGCGAAATAGGAAAGGTGTATTTCAAAGGCATCTTTGATGAGCGAAAGTGTGGAGAGGAAGAATAAAAATTAAAAATAAAAGTAATTGAGGTCTCTGCTAAATTCATCTGTCCTTCACCTGGATAAGCCTTAATGTCCACATGTGAAATGTGGTTGGTTGTTTCTCCTTAATTTCTTGGGTCTCATGTGCCCTATTTGGTTACACAACAGAAATAATTTTTACACTGAGTCTGAAACACTGTAGCTAACAAAGGGTTAATAGTCCTTTACGGCCCATCTTGGTCCTGGGCCTGCTATAGTTTCTAGATGAAAGCAATAAAATGTACTACTTAGCAATTAGCAATGTACCACCTTGACATACTGTAGGAAAAAGCCAGGAGCCAGCCAGGTGTGGTGCTGCCTACCTGTAACTCTAGAGCTCTGGAGGCTGAGGCAAGAGGATTTAAATTCAAGGCCAGCCTGGTTACACAGTGAGTTCAAGGCTAGCCTAAACTACACATCGAGACCTGGTATAAAAAAACCAAAAACAAACAAAATAGGAGATGGGTCGGGGTGTACATGCTGTCACTAACTGGAGCTACTCAGGAGGCTGAGGCAGGTGGATTGAAGGTTTGAGGCCAGACTGGACAACTTAGCAAGACTTCCGGCTCACAACAACAGCGAATAAAGAAACAAGCCAGGGAGAACCTGCTCATGTGATTCCTCTTGAAGCTCAGGCATTGAAAAAAGATTGCACTTGAGCAGGTAGCCACGACACTCAAATCCATCTATAAATACTCATAAATGATGCAAGTTTCATTATTTATGCACGGAGGGAGGTGGGGTCGAAAAGAACCAGAGATTCTGTGCTTGATTTCTTGGAAGCTGATTGATGTAGGCATGGCATCATGGGCAACCAACTACTCGCCATCAAAGAGATAAAAGGAAAAGATTCATTTCCTGTGTGTGGTCTGTTTTTAGCTCAAATGTCACTTCCAGGAAGTCTTTTCTGCCCAGAGAATCTGATTAATGGCCCCATCCTATCTGCTTTCCCAGCCCTGCGTGGCACTGCCCGGTGGTTTAATTACTTACCTCCTTCTCCCACTAGTCTGTGTGCACTTCATGGTGAGGCACCAGCTGCCTCTGCAGTCACAGCCACTCAGAAATATTTGTGGGATAATGAAAATATTTGTGCAGAGACACCAGCTTTCTTGGGGACATATTATAGAATGGTGAAGTTACAGGCAGAACTTCTTGGCTACAATCCCACCAGCAGTGTGAAACAAAGGTCCAGAGAAGGCAAAAAGAGAAACTATAGAAGTAGACAAGAAAAAAAGTGATAGATAAGGCAAATCATCATGAAAAACATACAAAAGAATTCATTGGAACTCGGTAGAGTCTGGCTTGACTGTCTTTGATTGTTAATTAAACAGTGATCACAGAAGTAGTTGGAAAATTCAAGATTATGTGCTCTTGCAGAATTAAGATGAATCATTAATGCTCAGCCGTACTGGGGAGGCGCATATTCCATGGGATTCCAATTTCTCAGGGCAACTATCTGAAATCCACACCTTCGCCAGCAACAATGTGAATGGTTTGACACAAGTGTAACTGTAACAAGATTTCTTAGAAAACTGCCAGTTGGAGTAGCCACAAAGTATCACAAATGTCCCCAAAGCAAGGCAGTTGTGTTATTTATGTTTGCTTTTTGTTTTCTGTGAATTTTACCACTCACCAGAGTCCAGGAGGGAATAAGCAGTTGAGTTTGTAACTGAAGCCTGTCTTTCCCTACTTTTCTTCTCCTCTGAGGTATGTCTGTCCTTACAGCATGTCTGTGACCACTTTCACTTCCTTCCTCCAAGAGAGAAAGTAGAAGGGAGTGCATTTTAAAAATATTCATCCACTCAACAAAATTTTGCCATTGCTCAAGCTGAGAGCAGAGAGAGAGAGCGTTAAGAGTTCTGTAAGGGTCTAGAATTCTGGTTTGAGTTCTGATGTGGTCACTTACTATTTGTCTAAATTACTATTTCTATCTTCCAAATGACTTAATTTCTCAGGGCCTCAGTTTTTTCCTCTATGAAACAGGGAGAATAGCTACTTGTGCTGGTTGGCCTTTTGGCCAATCCTGTGGAAATGGCTTGAGAGTCTGTCTGTCTCTCTTTCAATAACAATATTTTCTTCATCTGCCAGAAGCAGTTTGTATGTCACTATACCAGCACTGTAGAGCAAAGCCTGGGATCATGTATCCCAGGAGCTATTTTAGACATAACATGTCCAACAATGTATCAAAAATTGTGTCCCGGAATGGCCTCGGTCTTTTTATTTTTTTTTTTATTTTTTATTTTTTGTGGGTACCGGGGGTCGACCTCAGAACCTCACGTGCCAGCAGGTGCCCGTGCGGCTGAGCAATGTCACCGGCCATTTTTTCATATGTGGGTTCAGGGAGTTGAACTGGGGTCCTCACGCTTGCCAGGCAGGCGCTCACGCCTCTGAGCCATCTCACTGGCTCCCTGGCCTCAGTCTTTATTGCTTACATCTGTCATGAAATCTGTGGCCAGCTTTCTCCCTGGCAATGTCTTTGTCACAGAACACAGGAAACCTGCCTCCACATCCGCCAAAGTAGAGAGCAGAGTTGTCACTGGGTATCATAGTCGCCATTCTCAAGTTGTGTCCACAGTGGAGAAACGTTTCTGTCTGACCCCTCTAAATCAGTGGGAGACATGGGAAGAGGGTGTCATGTGTCTCTTCGTGCGCTTTTCAGTTTAACAGCCATGGAGAGAAACCTGACCATGGGAGAGCTGAAAAACCTATGTATGTCATAGCTGATTATTAATTATTGTAATCTTGAGGCAACGATAAAGCAATAAAGGATTTTTGTTGGGGGAAAAACCCCTCATTCTGCTTGATGTTGTTGGCGTTTTCAATGTTTGAATTACAGCTCTTTTTTTTTTTTTTTTGTGGGTACCGGAGGTCGACCTCAGGACCTCGCACGCCAGCAGGCGCCCGTGCCGCTGAGCGATATCACCGGCCCTTTTTTCGTATGTGGGTTCTGGGAGTCGAACCCGGGCCCTTGTGCTTGCCCTGCCGGCGCTTACGCCGCTGAGCCATCTCACTGGCCCCAGCTTTCTGAGAAGGATCTGTTTATTACCTTGGGAGCTTATCAGGAACAAGGCTCTCTTTCATGTTTGGTCCTTTGATTCCTTGTAAATATTACCTTGCAGGGTTGATGTAAAGATTTCTGTACCAGTGAAGAGATCAGTGAAGTTTGAATCCAGGTCTATCACTTTAGCAGCTGTGTGACCTTGGGTAAACTCTTTAATCTGAGCTCCAGTTTCTTAATATACAAAACAGGGATTGGAATATGACGTGATGCAATTAAGATTTTACCACTGTGCTTGGTATATGGCAAGTACACAGGCATGGATACTAAGAGTAGTAGGGGCAGCCCACCCAGGCTTTCTGTAGTTATCCATCTGGTTCTAAAGTAACCTCGAACTTTATGAAACGGTGATAGATTAGGACATGGGGCCCAGGAGGAAGGAGCAGAAGAGCGTGGCGTAGTGGAGAAATCGGGGACATGGGCACACGAACAACGTGCATTTAAATCCTGCTTATATTTGTCCTTCTAGAGGCGTCCCTGCGTCCCCGTCGCCTCCTCGCTAGGTCGGGGACGACGACTCCCATCGCTGGGGACGGTCGGTGAGACGCCTGGGATCGCGGGGCCTTGGAGGCGATTCCTGGGTTAGGCCGGGACTTGTCACCGGGACTGCTGCCCAGGCAGGACAGCACGGGGACAGCACCGGGGGAGGAGGCCGGGGCTGAGGCAGCCCCGGGGTGGTCGGGCCGCGCACCGAGGCGTAGGCCGAGGTCTCACCCGGGCCTTTGTTGGCAGCCAGGGCGGATTAAAGCCAGATGTGGCAGCAGGGAGAGCCCGGACCCGGAGCCCGCAGCGCCACTCCGGACCTCGCTGTGACATTAAATGCGGGGGGGGGCGAATTATATAGTCTGCGCTACGGCGCCCCCTAAGTGACAGGCGCGCGAGCCACTGGTGAAGGCCGTCAGACGCGCGGGGCGGGACGCGCAGGCGGCGGGGGCCAATGGCTGAAGGGGTCGCGGGCGGGGCCGGGGCGGGGGCGGGACCTCGGCGGGGAGGGCGGGGCGGCCGGCGGCGGAGGCCACAGCAGCGTTGCCCGCGGCCGCGGCAGGAGCTCGGCATCGGCTGCAGGTGAGGGGCTCGGGGCAGCGGCGGCGCGCGGCGGCCCGGGGTGGGGGCGCGCAGGGCGGCTGCGCGGAGGGGCGCGGGGCCGAGGGGCGGTGCCGGCGGCGGGCGCTGCGGCGCGGGATTGCGGGAGTCCACCTGCTGGTGACGGAGCCTCCGCGCCGGGCCGGGCCGGAGCGCGCACGCCGAGCGCAGTTCCCTCGGGCGCGGGCGCGGGCCGGGCCGGGGGCGGGGCGGCCCCCTAGCCGTGCTCCTCGCCGCCGCAGCCCCGCGCTCTCCCAGTGGCCGCCCCGCGCCCGGCGTGGTCGCGGCGCTCGCGCACTTTGCGGGAAAGTGGAGCGAAGTGTGCATCTCCAGGGCTGCGGAGCCAGGGGCTTGCGGAGCCCGCAGCGCAGGTGGGATGGGGGCTGCTCCGCCCTGGGGCTCGGGTGGTGCACCCGAGGCTGCGAGTTTCCCAGCGGAGTGGAGACCTGATCGGTGGAGTCTGAAATTGCCCCTAGCCCCGCTCCGGGCCTCAGTTTCCCCCATCCAGAGAAGCTGTGCTTGGGATCCTAGGCTGGGTCCACTGCGCGGTGCCGCTAGGTGTGCCCGGTGACATCTGGAAGGCGTGCGTTCCGGAGCTGGCAGCCGCGCCACTCGCACGCCAGCTTGCTTTTATATCTCGCAACATTGTTTCTCTGGAACCCTTTCAATGCTTACATCCCAGTTGCCAAAACCAAGTAGGCACAATGTGTATGTTCTTGGTGCTTTCCTTACATTTTGCGGTTGTGCTTTGGCTGTGGGATGAGTCCTTGGATAAAAGATAAAGAATAGCAAAGTCGTTGGTTTGAAGGTAGACTCTAAATTTAGAATCAAAGGATTTGCCTTTATATGATGGATGTTTCTTTTACTGACTGTCTAAAAAATAGTTTTACTGGCAGATTATGGTGAATAGGTTTCTTTAAGTCACAAGTGTAAATCCAAAAAATGCACCAGACGATGAAATTATGTAAACTGTATTGAAGAGAAACATCGGTACTTTATAAGCGGGAAGTATGAATTGTAACATAATTGTGTGCAGAGTTATATAGGCTTACGTCATGCTTTTCCTTGGTTGTGGATGTCGTAGATCGAGCCTTGTATTCTTCAGGCACCCTGTTTGTCTGGGATGCTGATTAAGGAATATGCCAAATGTTCAGCAAAGTGTTCTCAGAGCCGTGGAGCACACTGACTATTTCAGAGAGCGCTGTAAAATGAAGGTTTTGTACCTAATAAGAAGAATCTAAGGATGTTAAGATACACGATTAAGTCTGTTAACAAAACAGATTTTTCAAATGAGCTCTAGAGTTGAATGTCCCATTCATCTTTAGCAGGATGAAGAAATGCTTAGTAATTGTAACCATTATCTTTTTTTGTTGTTTGAAGATGTATTAAGTGTATAAGTCTTGGAGAGTTCTAAGGAGCTAGATTAGAGTGTTTGCAACTGTGAGCATTGATAAAAATGTGGGTCGGCTGTGTCCAGCAAGCCAGCCTATCAGGTGTCTCTCCCGATTGAGCAGCGCGTAGCTCCCTGCTTTTGCTCTCGTCTGGAGATTTTATTCACTTGTGTGCAGTTAAGCTTCATTAGTTTAGAAACCCTAATTAAAAATGTATGACTACATTCTTGCCGAGTAAAATGCTCTCCTATTTTTCTTGTTAAAATTTAGGTCTTATTAACAGAATTCATTATAAGTATCTTCAAACCAAAGTTTGCTAACTTCCGGGATGAGTATTTAATATTCATTATGCTTTTCATGTATTATGGGTAGTATATTATCGTCTAATTTGATTTTAGAGTTTATTTTACTTTCCTCTATGCATTTATACTGAAGTTATACCTTTTTTTTTGTATTTTGTAAAATTGTTTTAAAATATCCTTAGTTCCCCATTGTTAATTGAATGTTTAATAAGGCAAATTTATTTATTTTTTATTTTTTTGTGGGTACCGGGGGTCGACCTCAGGACTTCGCGTGCCAGCAGGCGCCCGTGCCACTGAGCGATATCACCGGCCCTTTTTTCATATGTGGGTACCAGGAGTCGAACTCAGGACCTCGCACTTGCCAGGCAGGCGCTTATGCCGCTGAGCCATCTCACTAGCCCAATAAGGCAAATTTAAAAAAAAGGCAAATTCAATAAAGTATGGCTAAGTACATAGCAACTGAAAGTTATAAGCATTTTTATGTCACACTGGGATTAAAATCCTAAATTATATAATTCACTAAGTTACCACTTTCTTTTCAATATTCTCATGGTGCTGGGGATTGAACATGGAGCCCTTGTACTGAGCTATAGCCCCAGCCCCTTTTTAAACTTGTTTTGAGATAGGGTCTTGCTGTGTTACCCAGGCTGGGCTTGAACTTAGATATTTTCCTGCCTCAGCCTTCCAATGTGCTGGGATTACAGGCATGTACCACACCTGGCTCTCTTTTATAATTAGGTTTGGGGGCACTTATTTATTTAAGACAATGTATTAGACACTAAACAGAATTTTAAATTATATGCCTTTCTTTTTTTGCCTTGAAGTTTTTATTTTTGGTAGTGGTGATGGGGATTCCCCAGGGAGTGCTGCTGAGCTATAACCCTAGCCTTTTAAATTTTAATTAATTTATTTTTAATTTTGAGACAAGAACTTGGGATTCTCCTGCCTCAGCTTTTTGAGTAGCTGGGATTACAGGCATGTACCATCGTGCCTGGCTAGCATTTTAATTCTTAAACTGCAAAAATGTGCATGTTTAATACTAAGTTATCTTAACTAAGGAAGGTGAATACATTTGGTCTTAGCAATGGTAACTTTAAGTGAAAACTTCTTTGGTGCTTCTTATGCTCGGGTAGTAAGAGCGGGCAGTGTAGTAGGAGTTCAGAGTTCCTAAAATGGAAATGAGAGCTGCTGGCCAAAGAGGGTAATAGGTACCCTTTGTTGGGAGTTCCAGGGGTGGGGCAGAGGATTAGCCAAAGGCTGCAGGAAGTGAGAAATTTGTTTATAGTTATATGTTTAGACTTTAAAAATTCCTGTGAATTTTGCCACTTACCCCTTAATAGGCCCATCTGTTATACCTTAACAGACATATTCAGCAAAAGGCTGAATTTAAGGGGCAAAAGGTTGTGGTAAGACCTTGAACCTTGGAGTCATGCAAATTAGTTTTCTCTCTGGGTGAATTTCCTTGTGTGTAAAATGATATTAATAATGCCGGCCTCATAGGATTATCTGTGAAGGTTTAAGCCACATAATGGACCCAGCACGTGGGGAGCACTCCACGAGTTGCAGTGGCCATCATCATCATATTATCACTGTGCCCTCGTGATCTTTTATTACCAGTGGGGATTTCTAGTCCTGTTCGGTAGTAAGAAGTAGCTAAAGCAGTAGTTTCTGAGTCACCTGCAGAGGGCTCCTTTCATCAGCCAGCTCTTCACCGAGACAGTTGTCCCTTGGGTTTGTTAGCAGTTTTAGATGTGCATTAACTCATCCCACTAGAGTGTCATTAGTATATTGCCAAGAGCTGCTTGTGGTCCGCTTGAGGCCACCAGGAATCAGTGCGGACTTCTCATTGCTGGACCTGCTTCAAGGTAATGAGACCAGTTACACATGGAGTGGACTGAACCACTGGCCCACCACATTTGTTTTATTTTAGTTTTAAACACAGTTAATATTTATCAAGAACCTAGTATGTGCTGGGTACTATGCTAAGTACTTCTGATGGCCTCATTTCTTTCCATTTTCTCAGCAGTTTTGGTAGCTGGATGGTGACCTGCCAGATTTCCTGCGTTAAAACAATGCCTAGTCCTGGGCCTTGGCTGATAGGGGATGGGCTGGGTTGCTTCTTTTGTGGTGCTGGGGATTGAACCTAGGGCCTTTGCATTCAGCTACATCCCCAGCCCTTTTTTATATTTTTAGACAAGGGTTCACTCATTTGCTCAGGCTGGACTGGAACTCGGGATCCTTTTGTTTCACCCTCCCAGACTGCTGGGATTACAAGCATTCACCACCACGCAAGGCAGCTCCATTTTCTAAATGCATAAATGTCCCTAGTGTACGTCTGGGTTAATCACTGGGAAAACTGAGATTACTTCATGATGATGATAAATAGCAATAGTGATACTAACCTTTTTACCATTTATGATTATATGCGAAAGACAAGACAAGACAGGTGTTTTCTCATTTTATAGAAAAGCTTTGACATCAAGATAAGGGACATCCCAGGAATCACAGAAGTAATGTCAGCGCTGGATCTAGGACCAGGGTCTTTTCACTCTTATATATTGTATTCTGTCAACTTACTTTCCTTTTTTTTTTCTTTTTTCTTCTTTTTTTTTTTTTTTTTTTTTTTTTTGGTTTCGTTAAATGTTTCTTGTTATTGTGCAATAGGAATACTGGGGTGGGCCAGGGATATAGCTCAGCAGTACCGCGCCTGCCTGGCAAGTGCGAGGTCGTGAGCTTGATACCCAGTACCCAAAACAAAAAATGGAATACTGGGGCGAGGGAAGAGTGTTACTGAGGAAACATTGTGTGATTATTAGAGTTACCATCTTGGAATCTGTGAGCCCTACAACTTCTCTCTTTAAATGAATAAAACTTCTCTTTTTACAGACAACACCAGCAAGGAGGAAATGAAGTTTGAAGCTTTTTTTCCTTGCAGGGAAGGACCTTATAATCCTAGTATATTAAATGAGTAATTTAGATATAGGGATAATCTTCACAGATACACTTTAGTCCTGCCAAAAGTCTCTTTCTAACGGTGAATAATAAAGAAAGAAATCTATGCTTTGCATTACTGAGCAAATTTTTCTTTCTCTGCCCTCCTCCCATAGGAGGAAAACAGCCGGAGACATCAGCCTTCGAAGCCTGCAGAGACAGTCCTGAGCAGCGATCGTGAGTAGGAGCTCTGAAATGAACCTCTCACACTGATTGCTTTTGTTGTCTGGGAGCCAGGAGTACTGGGTTCTGCTGACTTCAGGCTGAAGAGAAAACAGTCCTGATCGTCATCACAAACCTCTGAACCAGTGTGATGATGAAATGAGATGAGGCTCCGCAATGGAACTGTAGCCACGGCTTTAGCATTTTTCACTTCATTCCTTACTTTATCCTGGTACACGACCTGGCAAAATGGGAAAGGTAAGGAAAATGTCTCCGGCAATGTGCATGAAATGCAGTGTGCTTTTTGCTTGGCAAATAATGCATAAGTGCTTAGGTTAAATATCTTAGCAACCTGCCTGTTGCATTCTCTCTGCTGGCAGTTTCTTTTGACGCAAAAACAAAATGATAGTCTTAGACAGAACAGACAGAATTTCTAATTTCTTTTTTTTTTTTTGGTGGGTACCGGGGGGTCGACCTCAGGACCTCGCGCACCAGGAGGTGCCTGTGCCGCTGAGCGATATCACCGGCCCCTTTTTCGTATGTGGGTTCCGGGAGTCGAACTCGGGCCCTCGCGCTTGCCGGGCAGGCGCTTAAGCCACTGAGCCATCTCACCGGCCCCAGAATTTCTAATTTCAATGGGGTTTGTTTTGTTTTCAGTGTCTTACAGTTGCACTCGGAGAAATAGATACTGATCAGTGGTTTATATTATACTTGACAGCCAAGTTGAATAACAAAGACTTTTCTTTGGCATTTTTAAACTAATCATCATAAATGTTTAATAAGCTTTCTTGTACTGGGTGTTGTATAACACTTAAAAAGACATAATCAGTGCCTTCATGAAATTTACATGCCAATTATGCTAATGTTTGGTGCTGTGTAGTTAATGATTTAAACTGCATGCCTTGACCGATTCCTCCTTAGGCAAAAGTGTTTACAAGGGGGCAAGGAGAAATTCTGATTGGAATAATTTTTTTCAACGTGTGTTTAGATTATTGAACTGTGTTTTTTTTGTGTGTGTGGGTACCAGGGGCTGACCTCAGGACCTCGCGCGCCAGCGGGCGCCCATGCCGCTGAGCAATATCACCGGCCCATTTTTCGTATGTGGGTTCCAGGAGTCAAACTCGGGCCCTCGCGCTTGCCAGGCAGGTGCTTACGCTGCTGAGCCATCTCACCGGCCCTGAACTGTGTTTTGATGGGAAGTCATCTGTTTATTGATTGGAATTATATTCAGGGAAATGCATTTCTTTGTCTTTTTTTTTTTTTTGGAGGTGAAAATATGTGGAGTAAATTCATTTTACCTCTTTTCCTTAACCTGAGAAATGGCAAGAAGGGTGGAGGAAGAAAGGAGGTGTGCATATTTATTTTGATTAACTCAAGTTAGAGTAATTGTCACGTGGGCTATTTGAAGATGCCATTGCTGAACTCACGGTATTGAGTCATATGAAGACAACCGGAAAGATTGTTCATGACCCAATTTTGTTCTGATCCAAATATTAGGTAACAGATCTCTGTGGGTGCACATATATTTTATACATATGTATTTTCTACACATGCGCATCTCTGTATAAAATGAGCAGATGCAAAGCTGGGCGTGGTGATACATGCCTATAATCCCAGGACTCTGGGAGGCTGAGGCAGGAGGATAGAAAGTTCAAGCCCAGCCTGGGTGATTATCGAGACCATGTCTCAAAACATTAAAAAAGGGGCTGGGGATGTAGCTCAATATGACTGCCCTGGGTTTAGTAATCAATAAAATAAACAGATGTAAATGAACGGCATATGCTTGGTGATGTAAGCAAGTATAATCTTTTCCCACTCTCTTTAAGTTGGGCTCTAATCTTAGAGGAAAAAAAAAACAAGTAAAAATTTTGCTAAAGGCAAATTCTTTGTGTAGAAATATATACTCTTTAAATTTCAGTTTCTAATTGTACCAAATGAGAAGACTTAATCAGGAAGAATCTTGAATAGTTATTTAATCAAACTTTTGATCATCCCTGACATAAACTAAACAAATGGTTGCTGTTAAAAATCTACTTATGGGCTGGTGAGATGGTTCAGCGGCATAAGCGCTTGCCTGGCAAGCGCGAGGGCCCGAGTTCGACTCCCGGAACCCACATACAAAACAAGGGCCGGTGATATCGCTCAGCAGCACGGGCGCCTGCTGGCGCGCGAGGTCCTGAGGTCGACCCCCGGTACCCACGAAAAAAAAAAAATCTACTTATGATATAAAAGAATCGACCGTAATGGAAGTATGTGGGTTTTTTCTTATTGGGAAACTTAGTATTGTAGTCATGGAGAAACTTGATCCTTCTCATTGGGTCTTATTTAAAAGATTTAAGATTTTGGAGACTTCACGCCATCGATTTTGGGCATTAGAAGTATTATTATTTTTCTTATTCAGCTGACTTTAGCTTCAGAATTAATTCAAAGGAGGTAAAGATTGGCCGTGTAGTGTTAGACACACGCGGAGCCGGCTGGTTCTCCGACCTTCGCCCTTTGGACATCCCCGGGGTCTCCGCGCACTCTCTCTCCGCTGTTCTCCTGCTTACTGGTCTGTCCGCACTCTCAGGGCTCAGCACCGCCTCCTGTTTCATTCATGTGAAATCCCGTTTTGAATTGCTCTCGTTTATGTAACCACTCTGTCGAGCATTTGGGTTCTTTCTAGATAGTTCAGGCCATCAGCCTGGGTTTTCCAAGGCAGCCTGATTTTTGATATTTGAGTCTAGTGTACCCATAAACCACGCGCTCTAGTTTTTATTTGAAAATATGATTAAATGCATAACCTTTGACATTGGTAGACTAGTATTACCTCCTGTCCTGCTGCCCCATATTGGGTATTGAACTCAGGGCATTTGTACTGAGCTATTCCCCCACCTCTTTTTTATCTTTTATTTTAAGACAGTGTCTTGCATAGTCACTAAATTGCTCAGGCTGGGCTCAAGCTTGCACTCTTCCTGCCTCAGCCTTTCAGAGTGCTGGGATTACAGGTGTGTGCCACCATGTGTGGCTTGGACGAATAGTTTTTATTTTTTCACTCATTCACTGGTCTCTTACACATAACCATCCTGTGTCTAGCACTGTGCTATACGCTATGGATATGAAAGGAAATAAGAAACTTCTTGATTTTGAGCAGGGACTGTCAGGAAAGGTTCTATATGAACAAATACGATGGCATCAGCTAGAATGAGACAGAGGCAATCACTGTGTGCTTGTCCTGTTCTAAGCATGTTGTGTGTATTACCTCATTTAATTCTTATAACTCTGGGAAATAATGCTTCCTTCCTGTAGATGAGGAAATCAAGGCGGAGTGATGGAGACACTTCACAGGATCGCGCATTAAGATGTAGGGTTGAAGTTTTCACTCACCAGGCTGATTGATTGGAGAGCTTGTGCTTTACCTACTGGTCCACTGCACAGAGAAGCAGAGAGGGAGGCTGCTGATTCTTCTGGTGCTCCCGGAGGGGGCGAAACTTGAAGGATTAATGTGAAGCCAGGGCAGGCAGAGTAGGGGACGCTTCGCGTCTCAGGTGCAGGGAGCTGTGTGAGCAGCTACAAGGAAATGAGTTGAGCATGCTTTGCAATTTCGAGGTGCTCATTCTGCCCACACACAGGATCCTGAGGTGTCACAAGGTTCAGCTGGTCATCATAGTGTAGTTCCTAGAAGTGCTAGTTTGTCATAGTCTTCATTCACCACTTGCAAGAGTAAGAGCTGGTCCATGAGACCAACCTAGGTTGAGAGGACGCCATGAGCTGCCAGGGAAACTGGGGTTCAGGGCAGGGGCCAGTTTCAGCGGGGCATTCAGGATTCTCACGGAAAAATAAGGCCAGCTTTTAGTTACATGGAATGGCAGGTCGTGAACGTGGTGGGCGGGCATTATGAGAGCGGGACGGGAATAGTCACGTTCTCCCTCGCCAGTGGGCGTCACCTCCTCAGGCCAGGTGCGATCCAGAACCCCGTAGCGCTGGTTCAGCACCGTCAATGCTGTGTGTGACCCAGCGCTTGGTGCTTCATACACATTTAATAATCAGTGTATGAATGATTCCTTCAGCAAAAAATAAAAAAGTATTTAAAAATGTTTGAACTGACTTCATCGAGCTGTGATTTATGTGCTATACCATTCAGCCGTTTACAGCGTATTACTCAGTGCGTGTTGGTGTCTTCGCAGGTGTGTGCGTCTGTCACCCTGACACAGTCAGCGTCAGAGCGTCTTCCCTGCACCCTTCTGCTGTTAGTGTCCTGCTTCTCACACGCCTCCCCCTGCCCCGGCGCTCGCTGTTAGTCTGCCCTCCATCACTGTAGGTCTCCCTGTTCCAAGCTTCCATTTAAATGCCGTTGTGTAGTGTGTGGTCCTCATGGCTTCTTTCACTCAGCATCGTGTTTCCAAGGTTCATCCACATTGTGGCGTGTGCCAGTACTTCACTCCTTTTCACAGCTGACTAATTTTCCCTTACATGGGTGCACTGCATTTGTCCTTCCATTTATCCACAGGACATTTGAGCTCTTTCTCCCTTTGGCTCTTATGCTGTAAACATCCATGGACACGTTTCTGTGTGGATGTATGTTTTCATTTCTCTTCGGTTTTACTGAGGGGTGGTATTGCTGGGTTATATGGGCACTCTGTGTAATCAATTGAGGGCCAGCCAGACTGTTTTCCTAAGTGGCTGAACCATTATACATTCTTTTACTTTATTTATGTCTTTGAGTTATAGTATGTCTCCTGTGGACAACATATAATTGGACCATGCTTTTTAAATCCAGTCTGATAATCTCTGCCTCTTGATTTGTCTGTTTATCCATTCATAATTAATGTTATTGATGTAGTTGGATGTATTTCTGCTGTCTTACTCTTGTAATGTCTCATGTCTTTTTTGTTTCTCAGTTCATGCTTTATTGCTTTGTTTTGCATTTACTGATTTCTAATGTAACATTTTAATTTCATTAATGACTTTCTTTGTTTTTTCTTTTCTTTTTTTTTTTTTTTTTGTGGGTACCAGGGGTTGACCTCAGGACCTCACGCGCCAGTAGGCGCCTGTGCCTCTGAGCGATATCACCGGCCCCTTTTTCATATGTGGGTACCGGGAGTCAAACTCGGGCCCTCGTGCTTGCCAGGCTTACGCCACTGAGCCATCTCACCGGCCCAGTTTTTTATTTTCTAAGCTTATAAGAATCAGCTTTAGATTTATAGTAGTTTCATTCTAGTAATATATAGAAATATTAACTCCTATATAGCTGTATTCCCTTTTCCCCTTGTGGTGTATATATTTACATCTATTAATGTTACAAACCTTACAATGTATTGTTATAATTATGATTTTACCATCTGTCATTTCTTTAGCTTGTTACAGTTTTATTTCCACATACTTCCTTTGTGCTGTTATTGGCAATTATATTACTCATATATTTCTATATGTTATAAATCCTGCAGTGTGTTTATATATGTATGTATAATTTTATACACTTTTAAAATCAGCTAATAGGAAAATATGCACGTTTATAGTGTCTTCTTGTAGTTACATAATTGCTTGCGTACTGTGTGTCTGTGTGAACCTAGGGCCTAGGGCATTCTAAGCTACATCCCAAACCCTTTTTAAATTAATTAATTTCTTTCTTTCTTTCTTTCTTTCTTTCTTTCTTTCTTTCTTTCTTTCTTTCTTTTTTGTGGGTACTGGGGGTCGAACTCAGGACCTCGCGCGCCAGCAGATGCCCGTGCCGCTGAGCGATATCACCGGCCCTTTTTTCGTATGTGGGTACCAGGAGTTGAACTCAGGACCTCGTGCTTGCCAGGCAGGCGCTTATGCCGCTGAGCTATCTCACTGGCCCCTTAAATTTCATTTTGAGACAGAATCTCACTAAGTTGTCCAGGCTGGCCTCAAACGTGTGCTCTTCCTGCTTCAGCGTCCTGAATAGCAGGGATTACTGGCATGAACCACTCCACTTGGCCTTTGCATGGCTTTCAGTTACCATCTGGGATCGCTTTTTGAAGAACTCCCCATGGTGTTTCTTACATGGTCTGCTAGCAGTGACTTCCCTCAGTCTTTGTTTATTTTGGAAAGTTTCTATTTCACCTTCACTTTTGAAAGACAGTTTTCCTGGGAGTAGAATTTTTGGTTGACAGTGTTTCGAGTCTTTGTGTTACCCTGCTGCCTCCCGGCTTCTACTATTTCTGTGGAGAAGCCAGCTATTAATCTTATTTGGGCTCCTTGTAAGAAACCTTGTAAGCATACATCACTTCTCTCTTGTTGCTTTTGAGGTTTTCTTGTGATTACCGTTTTTACCACTGTGTGTCTGTGGGTCTCTGTGTTTATCCTGCCTAGAGTTTGTTGAGCTCCTTAGATGGATAGGTTATTGTTTTCAAAAAAATTTGGGAAATAGTCCTGATTTCTCTGAATATTTTTTCTTTATATTAGTTTTTTCCTGTTGATGTTCCCACTACACAGTTTGGTGTGCTAAATGCTCTCCCATACATCTTTGAGGCTTTGTTAATTTTTCTTCATTCTTTTCTCTCTTCTTCAGTTTACATAACCTCTATTGATCTATCATCAAGTTCACTAGTTCTTTCTTCTGCCAAATCTATTGTTCAAGCTGCGTTAGTCAGGGTTCTTCAGAGAAACAGACTGTGTATTCTGACATAGTCGTCAGCTTTCCATCATCGTGAAAAAATATCTGAGATTAACTAATAAGGAGGGAAGGTTTATTTTGGCTCACAGTTGTGGAAGTTCAGTCCATGGTCACTTGGCCACATTTCATTTGGGACTGTGGTGGTACTTTACATTAAATTGGGGAACACGTGGCAGAGGAGACCTGTTCACCTCATGTGGCCAGAACACAGAGAAGATGGAGCTTGGGTCTCAGAACCCCTTCAAGGGCAACCTCAAAGGACCCTTTTTCTGCCAGGATCCGCCTCCGAGAGGATCTGTTAGCTCCCAATAGTGCTGTAGGCTGGGGACTATGCCTTTCACATGTGGCATTGGGGAATATTAACAGTTGAGATGATGCTGAGGAGATACAGGAATTGGCTTCTGTCACTGTGGAGGCCCAGAAGTTCATGATCCACCACCTGTAAGCTGGAGAACCAAGACGCTGGTTGTATAATTGAGTCTAAACACCTAAGGACCAGGGGAGTGAAAGGGGTAAGTCCTTATTCAAGTCTGAAGGCTCAGGAGCCAGCAAAAGGTGACGTCTGAGGGCAGGATGAGAGGAACAGGGTTGCTCTGTCTCCACCATTTTGATCTCTTCAGGCCCTCGATATATTGGGTGATGCCCACCCACACCGCTGAGGGAGACCTTCCTTCCTTAGTCTACCAATTCAGCTGCTTCTCTCTTCCAGAAACACCCTCATGGACACACCCGGAAGTGATGTTTTACCAGCAATCTGGGCCAGTCAGGTGATGCAAAATTACCATTCCATAAGGCTCTAGAGTGAACTCTCTTTACTTTTCAGCTCTGTAATTTCCATTTGCTTTTTTCTTAAAATTGCTATCTTCTGTCTCTTTATCCTATGCTTTTTTTGGTTTTGTTTGTTTGTTTGTTTTTGGCAGTACCAGGGATTGAGTTCAGAGCCTCCACACTGAGCTACATCCCCAGCCCCTTTTTATTTTCTGTTTTGAAACAGGGCCTTGCTAAGTTATCAGATCATCCAGGTTGGGCTTGAACTTGCAATCCTCCTGCCTCAGCCTTCCAGAGTGCTGGGCTTACAGGGCATGCACCGCCACATCAGCTTTCTTTAGTTCTGTAAGCTTTTTTTTTTTTTTTTTTTCTCCTGGACCATACTCTTGAATCTGCCATCCAGTTGTACTCCCAGGCAGTTTCCCATTGCCCGCTTTTTTTTCTGGGGTCAACTTCCTGTTTTTTGTGCATCTCATACTTTTTTTGCTGGATACTGGACATTTTACATAATATATATTTTAGTAGCTCCTCCTCCTCCTGGGACCCTCAGAGGTTACTGTTACTTGCTTACTTGTTTAGTTATTTGCTGGATATTCAATTGTAGGTCCCAGTGTTAGGCGTGCAGTGTCGCTATTGGTGAGGCATAGTTGTGGGGTGCCCACGGTCCTTGTAAGGGTTGGGGCTTTCTTCCATCCTGATTTGTTGTTTACAGTAGTGCCTGGGATGTAAATACAGACTCATCAAATTGCGGTTCCTTTGGAAACAGTTTCTGAGGTCAGTGATGTCTGGCCCAGCCCGGGAGGGCTCACCTGGTTGCCATCACCTCCCGTTCTCTCCTGCAAAGTAGCCAGCTCTTCGCCCTCCTGTGTCTTCATTTGATCCCCGATTCATCCCATTCCCTTCACTACGTACGACCTCTGCTTTGCAAGGGGACTTGGGCCTGAACTTCTCCGATATCTGTTGCAAAAGATGCCAGTTCCTGGGGGAAGAGTTGAGCTTTGTTATGGCTCCAGGCACAGTTCCGTGAGCCAGGGCCCTGGAGTTGGGAGTGGGCAGGGTGACAGGCATCTCTCAGAGTAACTCTCAGCTCCAGGAGCTCAGCACTGCATGGGCAGGGCTTCCTGTGCTGCTTCTGCCTCTCTGCATATAGAACCACTGCCTTTGCACCCCTAGGAGAGCTGTCAAGGCCCTGGCATTCTTCGTGAGCTGTGCCCAGGGTAGAGCCTTTATTCCACTGTAGGTTGGGGAGACAAGGGAACCTGCAGCTCTCAACAACTCTCACCTGGGACTATAGCCCCAGGCAGCTGGGGGCATGAGAAGAAAAGCTACAGCCCTGCCTCTGCCAGGGTGAAACCCCCAGCTTGGAGGTGGGCAGCCAGAGAGCCCTGTACTCTTGCCCGTAGCAGGTGGAGTGGGATTTCTACCTCACTGCTTTGGAAGTGGTGTGCAAGGGAGTAGTCTTGGTTTCCATGCTGGGCTGGCACCTTTCTTCCTGAATTTTCATGGATTCGCTCTGCTGTTTCTTCATTTGCTGTTTGCCCTTAGGCAGTTTCCAGATGGACTAAGTGGGATTTTGCATAATAATCGTCCCCAGTTTTACTGGAGAGTGGGTCCGCGGAGCTCCTGTTGCCTGTCATACTGGAAGTGGAGCTCCAAAAATATTTTTTAAATGCCTTACTCATTACCATAGTTCAGCAAATCTAATGTGCTGTCAGTCTGAAAGCGCACCGTGATTTTGAAGTTATGCTAAATGGGCAAAGCTGTTGCTACTTAAACTATGATGACACATGGAAGACTCACCTTGACCTAAGCTGTGGAAGAAAATGTGCATCTTAAAATTGATAGATGATGGTATATTTACAGAGAAAACAGCGCGTGAGAAGATCAGGCATCATATTCTGCTAGCTATCACAGTGTAAATGTTAAAACGTTTTATTGGAAACTGGCTCTTATTTGTAAACAAAGAAGTGAACAAAAGGTTTTGGATGGTTTTTCCTCACAGGATAAAGTGGAGTTGGATATAAGAATGTTCACTAGGACCCGGAGCCTGGCGTTATCACTGAGGCTCACTGACGTGGTCTGCTTGTGTCCGTGGGGTATCAGCTGTGTTCTGGGTGCTGTGCGGGGCTGGGATGCACTAGCAAAGAGCCCCTCTGATTGTGGGAGAGGCAGGAGAGAGCTGATATACAAGTAATAAGTAGAAACTTGATAAATGTGTTTTAAAATTATTTTAGTTTGACATAATTTTAGCTTGACAATAAATTTGCAAAAACAGTACAGAGTTCCTTTATGCTCTCCATCTAGCTTCCCCCGTGTCATCATTTACATAACCAGAGCACAGCTTTCTGAACCCTGCAGTGAACTTTGACACCGAGCTTAGCTAACCAGCAGACCTTACGTGAATTTTACCGGGTGTCCCGCTTGTGTCCTTTCGTTCCAGCCCAGGACCCCACATGGCATTCAGCTGTCCTGGCCTCTGTTTCTTCCCCTATAGGAGATACTCCCACAGTCTTTGTTCTCTCCTCGGCACGTTTGCGGAGACCTGGACACCTGTTTTGTGGATTGCCCTTTACTTTGCTTGCTGATTGCTTGTGGTTAGATGGAGGAAATGAATTTTTGCACAGTCCTACACACTCCTGACATCTCCTATGCCCCGTCTTGACATCGTTCCTGGGCACACTTACTTTGATCACTGGGTGAAGGCGGTGCCATTTGTATGTTTGCCTTTGCAGTTAATGGCATCTTGTGGAGGCATGCTTTAAAACTGAGCCACGTTCCTGTTTCTCATCATATGTCTCCCGGCAAATTTTAACCTGTATTGATGAGCTCCGCCCACAGCGATCATTCAGTGTGCTGTTTGCCAAGTGTGACTTTCTGTTTCCATCATCCCTTCCATAGCTACTGATTGAAACTCTGCTGTGAGGCAGGATGTCTTTTGTCCCTAATTTCTGTCTTTTTCTTTATAGAAGTACGGATTCCTGAACACTGGGTTAACCATGAGTTCTAGTCCTTTGTGGTCATTAATATGTTGTTTAAATGATCCCAGAGCTGGCCATTGAGAGCTCGCTCAAGTAGACAGACATCTGTGTCTTTTGATGTGCTGCTAATTTTTTTTTTTTTTCAAATTGAGTGAGGTGAAATTCACATAACCCAGAATTGACCACTTCCAAGTGCATGGTTCAGTGGCATTTAGGACACTGACAGTGTGCTGCAGCCACGACGTGTGTCCGGTCCCCACTGTCCGTTGAGCGAGTTTGTACTTTTGGTGCGGTGAGATGCCCCAGGCTTCTTACGTTTCCCTGCTCCATCCTGGAAGCAGCCACTTCTCCGGGGAGCCTCAGGTGCCCTTGGAGCATGGAGTCTCGGTTTGCCAGGGTACGTGGTGTCGGGCCCTGCAGCCCCTCTCAGTGGACAGCAAGGCAATGTCTGTGTGTGTACGTGTCTCTATTTCCCTACTCACCTGTTTATCTCACAGCGGCAGGAACCACACGTCCACGGTGACCCCTCTGATTGTAACGAAATGCTGCAGTGCTCAGGGGAATGTCCCTTCTTCCTGTCACTGCTGTCACCGACAGCGCAAAACATGGCTCTTATATCCCTTATGCCCAATCCCAGTATGTACACACACTGGTCAGAATTGCTAGCCCACGTGAAAAGTCAATTTGCTACAGTCGATATTTGACCACAGTTTTTTAAAATATTTAGCCTCATAATAGGTAGTCAACTACTGTTGTCCAGAGTTATTTATTTTTAAAAATCTTAACAGTTCCTCTTCTGTGTGATTGTTACTCAACTTATAATACAGATAGGTCCATTTATTACTGTTTCTATGGCATTCTGGGTTTCCCCTATGTCTTGTTTAATTGCAGTTATTTACATTTTAGATCTGTGAAACATGATCTTTGTTCTGAGTCAGAAGTGTAAAAAAGGCATACTGAGAGAAGTATCTTCTCCATTTCCAGCCCTTCCTACCCACACCCTGTCTATCTCTCATACATATTCAGTATCCCTATTTTTTGGTTTATCTTTCTTGGGTTTCTTGTTGCACAAATTAAGGAGATACCTGAACATTTCCTTATATCCTCCCTTTTCTTTCTTTTGTTTAGGGTAGTATACTGTGCCTTTTCCACTTAGCAAGATATCCTGGAAACCACTCCATATGCATTTATAGAGATTGTCATCATCATCTGTTTGTTTTATAGCTGCATAGTACTCCACTGTGTAGATTTGTAGTTTATTCAACCACTTTTCTCTCAAGGGGGGCTTATGCTTTTAGTCATGTATCCATTAAAAAAACACATAACATTTTAGTGCTTATCTTTCTCTAAACATTGTGCTGGGCCTTGGGTAAAGGAGCTCTAGTTCACATTTTTTTTTTTTAATGTGGGTACTGGGAGTCGAACTCAGGACCTCGCACTTGCCAGGCAGGTGTTTATGCCGCTGAGCTATCTCACTGGCCCCTCACTTTTTTTTTTTTTTTTTTTTTTTTTGTGGGTACTGGGGGTCGACCTCAGGACCTCGCACACCAGCAGGTGCCCATGCCGCTGAGGGATATCACCGGCCCCTTTTTCGTATGTGGGTTCCGGGAGTCGAACTCGGGCCCTCGCGCTTGCTAGGCAGGCGCTTACGCCGCTGAGCCATCTCACCAGCCCTCACATTTTTTTTAATAAAGTTTAATTTTAGCTTAAATTTCTGTGGGAAATCAAGAACTTAATTTTTGAAAGAAAACTTTAGTTGCCATTTATGTTGTAACTAACATCAAAGTCTGGAGATAGAATTGATTTAATTAACATTTGGATTTAAATAACTTATACAAGGAAAGTAGAGCCTGTATCTTTTTTGCTAAAGTCTATTTTGTTTGCCTATTAAGCTTAGTGTTGTTTTCAAAACCTAAAGATAAAACGTAGGTCACTTTTTTAAAAACTCTGTTCTTTATTTTCCCATCGGGGAGCTAGAAAGTAACAGCAAATTGCAGGGAGTGTTCATTTAAAAAAAAATGTTTATTTTTCCAGTTTAAAAAGTAGTAAACGTTCACAAGCCAGGTTTTTAAATTTTTTTGTCCTCCACAGCTGAGCTGATACGATAGGATTTTCTAGCCAAGAGGCCGGGGAGTTGGCTGTGTTTCTGAGCAGGTTTAGACATTTGTTGTCTTCAGAAAACTTTTTCTTTCCATCTAGGAAGTGTAGCACCCACATAAAATGCACAAACCCTAACTGTGCTGCTCTGCGAGTTGCCACAAGCTGTGGAAGTGGGGCCTCGCAGCCCTCCTGGCTTTGGGGGTGCGCTGGTGCACAGTTCTTGGACCGTTTTACCTAGAAGTCGCTGGGTTAGAAACTTTGCTTTTAAAAGAGTTTTTCCTCACGCTGCTGCTCTGAAGGAAGCCGTTTGCTTCTCCTCCCTGCTCGCCTTTCCCCTGAAGTACAGGCGCTGTCTGTCTGTCTGTCTGTGCTTGCGTGAAGAGTTGGGAAGCCGAAGATGATGGAGACAAAAGCTGCCTGTTGTGGGCGGTGGCCAGGCAGGGATGCGCAAGCTGCCCCCTGCGTGCCTTGGGAGTTGTTCTGAAGGTAAGGACTTAGAGGGAGAAAGTGTCCCTGGGAAGAATAGAGAAACTCCAGTGTGGGCAAGGGGCAGAGGACGGAATGGCACATGCTCCTGGACCTGAGGGCTTCGGCCTGATGGACCCAAGGCCCAAATGCACGAAGAATGGAAGAGGAACAGAGGAGACCAGGGGCATGGTTGTGTGTGTGGGGTGGGGACCCAGAAGCTCTGTTAGCTCTAAGAGCAGGTACGATGGCAATGAAAGTAACGGGAGATCCAAAGGGCTGTGGTGGAGATGGGGTCATTATCTTATCTTTTTTATCGTAATTTTATTTTCCTGGTACTGAGGATTGAATGCAGGGCCTTCACATTGATCTACATCCTCAGCCCCTCTTTTTTTTTTTTTTTTTTGTGGGTACCAGGGGTCGACCTCAGGACCTCGTGCGCCAGCAGGCGCCCGTGCCGCTGAGGGATATCACCGGCCCCTTTTTCGTATGTGGGTTCCGGGAGTCGAACTCGGGCCCTTGCGCTTGCCAGGCAGGCGCTTAAGCCGCTGAGCCATCTCACCGGCCCTCCAGCCCCTCTTAAAACTTATTTTGAGACAGGATCTCTCTAAGTTGCCCAGGCTGGGCTCAAATTTATGATCCTCCTGCCTCAGCCTCCTAGAGTGCTGGGATGACAGGTGTCTGTCACAACTCTGGGCTTCAACCTTTTTTTATTTTTTAAAGTTTTCTTTTTTACTACTATTTACAAAATAGACTTATACCTACTAAATATGTTGCTGGTTATTTTTTGGTGGTGATGGTGGGTGGTTTTTGTTTTGTATTTTTGGTAGTGGGGGTGGAACCCAGGGGCACTGTTCCACAAGCTATATTCCCAGCTGTTTGTTTTTAGTTTTTTAATTTTGAAACAATGTCATGTGAAGTCGCCCAGGCAGGACTTGAACTTGCCATCCTCCTGCCTCAGCCGCCTTCTGCGCTGGGATTATAGGCAGGCACCAGAGTGCAGGATGCTTCTTTTCTTTTAATGATTACATTGTCATAGCTTGGCTACTAGGGTCCCTTAGGTGTTTTCTTTGTCTCTTTAGTGTTCTTCCAGACATCCTCGAACTCATTTGTGCTTTCTTGTTCTGCTTCCACAGTTCCAGACTCATTCTATCAGAAAATGAATACTTCATTGTACCTTACAGGTCCTGGTGTCTTTCCATGTGGATTAGAGTAGAGACCAGAATTTCTGTCTGAAATGGGCTCATCAGACACAGTGCTACTAGAAAAATTATTGTTGCTCCTAGGAAATGGTGGTTGGTTGGCTTTCCCAGTGCTTGACTTTTAACCTATCACATTGCTGCACCTGGTTTTCCCTTACAATGCTTTCACTGACCAGATTTTGTCCTGTGTGATGAGCCCCAGCTCACTCGAGGGACTTTCAGTAGACTGGAGTTTTGTAGGGAAACTTGGCAGCACGGGGCTTGTTAGGTAGAGGAGGCTGTGTACCTGGGGATGGAGTTCACCAGCTCCTGTATCTCTTCTTTCCCACAGCGGCAGAGGGCCAGTCCTTTCTTGAACTCACCTCTTTGTGTGTCCTGGCGTCTGTGTAGAAAGCTTATGTTGACCATGTGGCAGTCAAATTTTTTTTCCAGAAAATTTCTGCGTCAGTTATGGAACAAGGACATGAAGGTTCCAGGAACAGTAGTAGTCCTAAACTGAATGTCTGGTGTAGAGATTTCCTTTCTATTGTGCTGTCCCTTCTTTCAGTTGGCAGCAGGGAAGCTAAAACTTGACCTTCAAGACTTATGGTGTTGTTTATTTTTATTGGTGCCTCATAATTTGCCTTTATCTCAAGTTGTCTGTTTTGGGGTTTTGTGTTTGTGTTTTTGTTTTTGAGACAGGGTCTCACTATGTAGTTCAGGCTGGCCTTGGACTCACTATGTAGCCCAGGCTGGCCTCAAACTCCAGGGGGTCCTCCTGCCTCAGCCTCCTGAGTGCTGGGATTACATGCCTGGCAAGTTGTCTTTTTTGTAACTGCAGCTGTCCCCCAAATCACTTACTCATTTGTTTTTCTCTTTGTTACTTCCCATCTGTAGTCAAGTCCCATTTGTTTGCAAGCAGGGAAATGGTGGAACTGATCAGATCTCTGTGACCCGTGTGCATGTGGCCCTTGTTGCCCTTCAGGCGACACAGGACTGTAGTTTGCAAACTGAAATCCCGCATGGGGCTGGACTTGGGAGCAAGGAAGGGTGCTGTCTGGGGCCTTCCTGTGCCGCATGCTCGCTGTGAGCGCTCATAGTGGCTTTGGGAAGGAGGCATTTGTGTCCCGTGATGGAATCCCACTGTCTGAGGCACCTGGACAGAGACAGGGCCTGGGCCAGGTGTGCCTGACGATCCGGCTTGTTCATCTGCTCCTGCTCTCAGCAGCTGCCGTGGACTCCAGCGGAAATGTCAGGTTGTCTGTCACCTAGTGGGCCTTATTTATATGCTTTGGCCAAAACCTTTTGCTTTCTTAGCTCAGTATTTAAGCAGTATTTAATTGTGTAGCCTTATTTATTCTGTGGTGCTGGGATCACACCCAGGGCCTCATCCATACTGGGCAACTACCACCGAACCACCCCCACCCCGTCCTCTAGCCCTGCTTGTGTTGCAAGAACAAAAAAGTACACAGTTCTAATGGAAGAAATTTAGCAAATCCAATTTAACTCAATCATTTGTAGATTGAAAAAAAAAAATCAGTTCATGCTATCGTTTGTTGAAGGGTACTTAAGCCATGCAAAAGATCAGTTGTTCCCTGGAAGTAGAAGGGTCAGCATCGCGGTCGCTGGTATTAATCTCCGTGACGGCAGGGGATCTTTGTTTCCTACTGAGCGCCCCAGTCACGGTGTCGTCTTAGCGAAATGTGTGCCAAAATTTAGGGTAGGTAGGAGCCCCCCTACTCCCGAATCACAGGACACTAGGTTTTAGGATTTTAGATGTATTGTTCTGATACATAAACAAGAAGTCTAAAATCTCATGGCTTGTGATTAAAAGAAAATATTATGAGTAGCTATATCAAATTGAGTAAACCACATTAATCTTCCCAGTTTCCTTTTATTGTGGACCGGAATAGGAGCCCGTGGGCAGGCCCTGGACACCGAGTAATTCACGGGAGCTGCCGCGACCGCGTGTGATTTTGGTCTATTTCAGCGTTGACGCAGGGAAACCCCAGGCAGCTGGCAAAACATTCGCAGGTGGTTAGAGAACGTGGGTGTGCAGGGTGGGACTTAGGGGCTTTGAACCTGTTTCTGAGGGGGTCGTGGAAAGTGTGGGTTTGGGGTTTTGGGAGGCCGGAAGGCCGGGCTGCCTGTGGAGTCACAGCATTTGGTCCCTGGTTCGGAGGGCAGGGCAGCCGGTGTGTTCCCCCTTTTAGGAGCTCTTCAGAGCTCTGTTTTCCTGAGGAATTACAGCAGTTTTCTGCACTTACTTTTTTTTTTTTTTTTTGTACTTTACTTTCATTTTGGGAAAGCCATTTAGCTCTCTCGAGACTTTGTTATTTCACAGTTTTCCTCCTCGTTTCACTATTGATCATGGAGGAATTACAAACGGGGGAGAAGTCTTGAAGACATAATGTAGGCAAACAGGATTTGTTTTTTAAGGACAAGAAGGTGAATACTGCAAATTACAGAGCAGCTGTACTAGGATGGAGTCAAAATGAGCTTTGTAAGGGCAGAGGCTGTGTCTCCTTACCTAGCCCTTTGACACAATTTAAATGTGTACAAAAAAGTACAGTAAATAATATAGAAACACCGGTACTTTCATTACTCAGATCTTTCGTATTTACTCCTAGTTCTTTATACTTTTCTGCTTGCTTCTTGCTTGCTTGCTTTTTCTTTGTTTTTTTGAATCGCACTGGGGATTGAACCCAGGGTCTTCACACTGAGCTACATCCCCTTCTCTTTCTTATTGTTTATTTTGAAACAGGGAGTTGCTCAGGTTTGGCTTGAACTTGAGCTCCTCCTGCCTCAGCCTCCCAGAGTGCTGGGATTACAGGCATGTACTACCATGCTTGGCTTCTTTTCTTTTCTTTTCTTTTTTATGTGGGTACCGGCAGTCGACCTCAGGACCTGGCGCTTGCCAGAAAGCTCTTGTGCTGCTGAGCAATATCACCGGCCCTTTTTTTCCTTTATGTGGGTTCCGGGAGTCGAACTCAGGACCTCATACTTGCCGGGCAGGCACTTATGCCGCTGAACTATCTCACTGGCCCTTCTTTTCATTTTTAATAAATAAATCATGGCAGATTTACCTAAAATCTGTCACCTATTTTTCACATTTGTTCCTCTCAATTGCATCATGTCCATGTACTCAGGGTTTTTTGTGGTACTAGGGATTGAACCCAGGGCCTTGGGTGTGCTAAGCAAGTGCTCTACCACAGAGCTACACCCCCTTTTACATTTTTTTTTATCTAAAGACAGGATCTTGTTAGGTTGCAGGGCTGACCTCAAGCTTCTGATTTTCCTGCTTAAGCCTGCTGAGTCGCTGGAATTACAGGCATGTACCACCATGCCCAGCTTCCTAGTTCATTTTTTTACATCTTGATTTATGTGTGTGACTATTCATAAACTGTATGTTTATGTGTGTGTATATACTTTTGTGTGTTAAAAAATTTTGCACAAATAGTATTGTGCTGTATGTATTCTGTGTCTTGCTTTCTGCTTTTTCTTAGATTATTGTGGCATTTTGGGGGAGAGTTGCACCCTGGAGGTGCCCCTCTGCTGTTTTCTCTGCCAGCCCTCGGTGGCCGCTTTTTACACCGTTCTGGTCTCCAGTTCCTAGTGGGATTCTGGCTCACAGTCCTCCACACCGGGTATTTGGTAACATTTTCATCCTTGTTCGTTCCGAAGCTTGTCTTCTGAGGTTTAAGTCATGGTGCAGAAGAGTAGGCTTGGCTTTTTTGTCTCATCGTGTGCATGGTGGGCTACATTTTGGACCCAGTTTTACACCCTCTGTATTACTATTTTTCTCAGTCTGTTCACTATCCACATCGTATTCATCGTGTTCCAGGTTTGCATACACTCAGTTCTTTGTGTCTTGTGATAGGAATTTTATTGTTAGTTGATTTCAGAAAGTTCAGACTCCTGGTGGCCACCTACTCAGATACTTGACTTTAAGTCATTTTAATGGACATTACTTTCTCTCTTCTACAGTTAAGGCAGTCATGTAATTGCCTGTCAGCCAGGGCACTTGAGGAGAAAGGAACGCTCTCAGCAGTCCCACTTGGGTGGCAGTTGTAAGTCGCAACTGTCCTTCGCAAAGCCATGGATGTAGTTGGGTGCCTGTTGGTGAAAAGGGTGACAGTGGTGGGGAAGGAGTCCGTCTTCAGACCGAACCGGCAACCCGGACACGCTTTTGAACTAACTCAGTCCTGCGGGGAGGTGCCGCTCTAGGTGACCTGGAGCTGTCATCCAGCGTGTCTGGGACCTCGGTACTGAGAGGGTGTGTGATGCAGAGCGCTGACCACACACGTGAAACCGGCCGCGTTGCAGTCAATGCTTCCTGGTGACTCTGAGCAGCAGGGAGAGGGCACACATCCCCCGCGGGGCGCAGTTTTGCTGAGGCTGTAGTGAGAGAAAGTTATCTTTCAGCCTGCGATGATGTGCTAGAGGCTCGAGAAGCCACCTTCTTCAGGGAAAGGGGCTGTGCCCCTTCTGACCAGATTGGTTCCGAGAGTCAAGGTGACTTGGGTCTCGTTATCTGAAAACCAGGAACAACAAAGGATAATGGGAACTCCAGGTGGCCTGCCATTGCCCTGCTGAGGAAGTTTCTTCCTTGTGCCTCTGGTGTCCCTAGAGGTGGTCTCCAGAAGTGAATCCACTGTAGTGGAGTCACCCAACGTGGACTTTGTTGGTCTTGGTACCTAAACTACGTACTGAATAAGGATTTGGGTCCTGAGGGAAACCTACAGTAAAGCCCCTGTTATAGAGTGTCAGTGGTCGTTGTCACAGTGCTCACGACACAGGAGCTTTTCACATTTGATTTTCTCTCTCCAGCTCAGATGATTTACCCCTTCATTGGTCTTTAGTGAGCATGTACTGTGTGCTGTTACTTTAGACAGTGCTGGTGTGGTGGTAAACAAGATAGGTGACATTCTTGCTGACATAGAGCCTATTTATAGAGATGCTAAGGAAGAGAGGCTTACATAATAGTAGTTGGACAGCTAAATAGGCTAAGTTATTTCAGAGAGCGATGGATACTGAGAAAACAAGCGTGGTGAAGAGGGAGGTAGGAATGAGGGCTGTTTAGATGCAGTGATAGTCGGAGAGAGGCCCCTCTGAGTAGAACAGAAGCCTGGGTAGGAAGCAGCCAGGGAAGAGGCGTGAGGAGGAGCGCCTGCAGCAGACCACCAGTCTGAAAGTCCCGAGCAGGAGCGAGCATTGCACACTGAAAGAGCACACAGGAAGTCAGTGTGGTGAGGGCAGAGAGTATGGGAGGAGGGAGAGCTGGAGGCGTGGGTAAGGGTCAGATGACAGTGGCCTAGAGGACTTTATTCCACAGCAGGAAGCTTTGGGGAAGTTTGATGCTTAGAGTGAGGAGGCAGAGTGACACTAGGGAGACTCCAGTAGAAGGCTTTTCCGTTAGGCGAGACCCTCACTGATGTGGCCTAGGGTGGTAGTGGGTGGATTCCACCAGTGTTTTCAGGGTAGACCTGACTGGGTGTGCTGCGGATCCAAGAGGAGGCGAAGGGACTAGAGGGATCAAGGATGGTTCTTAGGCTTTGGTCTGAGAAGCTGAGGGGATGGTGGGGCCATTTATTAAAACCAGGAAGGTGAGAGAAGAATAGGTCTCAGAGGCAGACATCAGGAATTTTGCCATCAAAAAATAAGTGGTGAGTGTTTAAATTAAAATTTATTACGGTAAAAGACACATTGGCATTAATCCTCCTCGAATATTCCCTCTTGCTTAACATTCTTATCCCACTGTTCTTGCCACTTTCTGAAGCAGTTTATGTTCACGGCAGTTCCTGGCGAATAAAAACACGACATGTGCTTCCTGATCCACCTTATTCAGCAGATCTGGTACCGCGTGACTTCTGGCTTTTCCCCAAAGTCAAAATGACTGTGGAAAGTAGACTTTGAGGCAGGCACATCGTGACACTGAGGCAGCCTCGACAGCACGAATAATGACACTCATGGAAGAGGACTTCAGAATTGTCAGATGCGGTAGCGGAGATGTAAGCTGTGATGTTGTTGGTGTGTGGATGGAGTCATCACCTTGGGGATGGAGGAGGTGACTTAGAGGGCCGAGCACACCCTGTCCCTGAGCGGTCAGGTAGAGGGGAAGCAACTAGTGAAGTAGGAAGACTGTTAGGAAACGGTCGCCGCAGGAGTCCGTTGAGGGAAGTGTTTCGAGACGGCGGAAAGTGCTGTGTTAGGCGGTGCTGCTGAGGAGCTGTGCAAGAGGACTGCAGGTCAGTTTTCTGTATAGCTCTCAGTGTCTCGTCCTGACGCGTCAGTAGTCCTCACGTGCTAGCTGCTCCTGTCGTCTGCGTCTCTTCAGCCTTTGTGTTCAGTATTAGCCCGAAAGTGTTGACCTTCTTTGCTCTTGCTATAACCACGACCACAGCGATCCCACCGAGCCTCTTTGCTGCCATCCTTCCTGTTTCCCAGGTTCTGGCTTAAGTGCCTCAGCGCTCCCACAATGGCTCTCTGTCCCTTTGACTCTCGTGGCAGCTACCAGCCTGTGTGTCATGGGGGCTCCATGACAGCCAAGAGCAGCAGTGTGAACCCTGAGCAGAAGCCCCCCGCCAGCCTTCTGTCCTGGCCCCTGCCAGGTGTTGGCATCATGCTCTCTCTCCACGTACTTTCCCCTGGCACCTGACACTCAGCACCCCTGAGTTCTGTAGTCATCAATTTCTTGTGATTATTTTATTTTATTTTTTTGTATCCTAGTAGGCAAAGTTGATCTCCTCTGTTTTCTTTGTCCTTCAGTTAAAGCATATTATTGGTAGCTATTTGTGTGTTGTAGGTTTTTAAAATTAATTTTTTTATTAAAGTGGAATATATTCATGGTTTAAAAATCTGGTTAACACTGAAGATTAATTTTGTATTATAAAAGAGTCTCCAGCTTCATTGCTCTGTACGCTTCCAGTCTCATTCCCTACAAGGAGCTATTTTCAACTCCTTGGGCTACTGTAGTTTCATGTTTCTAATTGTCCTAGTTACTTTTCTTGGTGCTGAGACCAAAAACCCACCCCACAAGTTAAAGGAGGAAGCTCACGGTTTAGTTTGCTCACAGTTTGTGGAGGTTTCTGTCCATAGTCGGCTGGCTCCAAAGCAGGGTGACATTGCAGAGGGGCATTGCAGAGGAGAAAAGGTTCATGGTGGGCAGAAGGTAGCAAAACAAGCAAAAGGGGCAATGAGGACTGCATAAGGCTTTGGGGAGACATTTAGGCACAAGCCATAACATTAACTTACATACATACAGTGCTTATTTCTTTCTTCTTTTTTCTTTTTCAATTTAGACGTTACTTCTGGGCTTCCCATTGTTGGAGAAAGTTTACGTCTTTTTCTTTCTTTCCTTCTCATTTTTTTAATAGAGCATCAGTATAATTTTTAGCTAAATCACTATTCTATATTTGTATTATATATAATATAAATATATTTGTAATGTATTATATTTGTAAATACATTTGTAAATGTATTATATTTGTACCTTACCTTACTGTACAACTTTTTGTTTTTCCTGGCATTAATGATTGTCTTTCTTTCCTTATAAAATTTTCTGTTCTTTTTTTTTTTCAATTGAGTCTTCAGATATGTCATATATCTGCCAGTTCTTTCCAAATGCTTTAGTACGCCAGATAACTTACTGATTTTATTTCCTTTCCAGTTAGTTTCCTCTGGAAGCCCTGTCCTCATCCATCTGGACCGGGTGTCCTTCCAGCCTCCTGCAGAGGTGTTGCTCTGGGACTGCCCTTCACACCATCCTGAGGTGCCCATGCTCTCTGTTTTGGGGTCCCCTGTTTACTGGGTCCTAGTTTCTTAATCTTTCACTTTGCTGGAGGATATTCTCCAGTAGCTTCCTAAATAGATGTACGTCCAAATATTTTAAAATTCTAGATTCTCATTTTGTTGATGTCTGGGTAAAGAATTTTAGTTTGAAAATGTGTTTCTTTTGCATTTTTTTTTTATGTGGGTTCTGGGAGTCGAACTCAGGACCTTGCCAGACAGGCGCTTATGCCACTGAGCCATCTCCCTGGCCCTCTTTTGCGTTTTTAAGTCGTGTCTTCCCTGTCTTCTAGCAGCACTTATCTGTGAGAAGCCATTGAGTCACATGTTCTTTCTGTTCTCCCCTTTAGAAACTTTATTTTTCTGGTGGTGGGGATCAAACCCAGGGCCTTGAGCATGCTAGGCAAGTGCTCTACCACTGAGCTACATCCTCAATTCTTTCTTATTTTATTTTAAGTCAGGGTGTCCCTAAATTGCCCAAATTGGTCTAGAACTTGTAATCCTCCTGCCTCGGCCTCCCGAGTAGCTGGGGTTACTGGCGTGTGTTACCATGCCCAGCACTGTCAGTAACTTGCTTCTGTGGTCCAGCCACCCATGCGCTGACTACCCTCTGAACCTAGAAGGTAGTGGGAAGATTTTTACTAAGAACTAACTTTTGATTTTATTGATTTTTCTTTGTAGATCAAACTGGGAGAAACTAGTGTCACAAAATACCTGTTTAGATCTTTGATTTCTTTCAGCAGAGTTTTGAAGTTTTCCATACATATCTTGTTAGATTTATATCTAAGGTGCTAAGCTAAATGATATTCTGTTTTAAGCTTTAAATTCTAGTTGTTCATTGTTAATATACAAGAATACAACTGGTTTTTGTATATTAATTGTATTAGTCAGTCTTCCTGTTGCTGAGACAAAATACCCAACACCTGCAATTCAAAGGAGGGCTTTATTTGTCTCACAGTTTCAGAGGGTTCAGTCCATGGTTGGCTGGTTCCAAGGCAGAAATGGCATAGCAGAAGAGCTTGGTAGAAAAATGCTGCTGGACTTAACTCATGGCAGCCAGGAAACAGGGAGAGAGGAAAGGTCTGAGGACAGGAAAACAGGCTTCCAGGTCATGCCCCTAGTGACCCACCTCTTCCAGGCAGGCCCCACCTCTTAACAGCAGAGTCAGGTGTGAGCTCATCAGCGGGTTAATGCACTCACAAGTAAGTACAGTGACCCTATGACAGTCACTTCCCAAAGCCCCATCTCTGAACACATGAAACTTTTGGGGGACATTTTAGATCTAAACCATACCATTAGCCTTGTATGCTAACAACCTTGCTATTATTGCTTATTAGTTCCAGGAGGCTTTGGTTGTTGATTCTCTGGGATTTTCTACATAAACAAGTCATCTGCAAAGACAGTTTCATTTCTTCCTTCCTGGTCTATGTACCTTTTATTTCCTTTTCTTATTTTATTGCATTAGCTAGAACTTCTAGTATGATATTGAATAGGAGTGGTGAAAGCAGATATCCTTGCCTTGTTTCTGATCTCAGTGGGAAAATCTCCAGTTTCTCACCAGTAAGTGTGATGTTACCCGTGCGGCATTGATTGACATTTTACCAAGTTAAGGAAGAACCCTCTGATCCTGGTGTGTGGAAGGTCATTCCTCCTCCATACACTTCTTTTTTGTTTTTTTAATGTGGGTACCAGGAGTTGACCTCAGGACCTTGCGCTTGCTGGGCAAGCGCTTGTGCCGCTGAGCGATATCACCGGCCCTTTTTTTCCTTTATGTGGATTCCAGGAGTCGAACTCAGGACCTCGCGCTTGCCAGGCAGGCGCTTACACCGCTGAGCCATCTCACCGGCCCCCTGCACACTTCTTTTTTTCCCTGCTGCTAATCTCTCTCCTTCTGGGTGCACCTGATATCTCATACCTGCTATCTCATACTTCATCAATCTTTGTTTTCTCTCTTCTTCAGATTGCATAGTTTCTATTAATCTAGCTTGAAGTTGATTGATTCCTCTGTTCTGCTGTCTGAAGTCTGCTGAGCCTCTCTAGTGAACTTTTTGTTTTAGTGCTGTAACAAGTCCAGAATTTCCATTTCATTTTATATTTGCACTCTTTATTTTTCCTATTGAGTCAGTTTCATCACACTTTCCCTTAATTCCTTAAACATGGTTTTATTTAGTTCTTTTAACATATTTATAGTTGCCATTTTACAGTCTTCCTCTGCTAAATCCAGCATCTGGGAACACACAGGGACCGTTTCTAGGGACTGCTTGTTTTCCCCCGTAAGTGTGGGCCACGCTTAAATTTTTCCCCTCCCGTCTTGCATTGCTCTGTGGAGTTGTGTATTTTAGATAATGTACTGAGCTAGCTCTGCGTTCTTTCCTTGTCTCCTGAAGATGGTGGTGGTGGTGGCTTGGGTTTGGATTTGTTTTTATCCTGAAGCCTGGTTTCCTAGAGGAGTCGCACCAGGGTCTGCGTAGCACGGTGGTCAGCAGGGGAGGGTGGAGCTTGTAGTCGAATACGGCGCGATGAAGACTCCGTTCTCTGTGGATGGAGATGCACAGACTTGGGCGAGGGCAGGCACACTCTGGGCTGTTTTCATACCTGCCCAGCCTGAATTTCCTCTGGTTTCTTTTGCTCTCCTGTGTGTTTGCAGGCTTCTGTCGGGCGGATTGGGCCTGCTCTGGTCTCTGCTGCACAAGCTCATAGCCTCAGCAAGTCTGGGATTTGTGAAGAGCTGTCTGTTCCTGGGACTCCTGTGAATGGCTGGGTGGCGTGCCATTCCCCGCCCCCCCAACAGAGCAGTAGCCTGGGGCTGGCGGAGATGCTGGCCCTTGTGTTTGTGTCACTCTGCCATTGCTACTTGGACTGGCAAAGGCCCAAGCCAGATGAGTCCCCTCTGGCAGCAGCAGTAGTGAGGCTCTGGCTATCAAGACCTGCCCCACCCTTGCTGACTTTCTGAACTGGCAGAACTGGGGACAAGGACTGCTACAGGCAAGAAAGCCCTAAACTTGGTGCTATTCAGGCTAGCAGTCTTTATGAATAAACACTTATCAGTCCGTTGAGTGTGGTTGATTTTCAGAGCGCTGAAATGGTTGCTTTTGACTCTGCTGACCAGCTTTAGCGTTGCTTTTTGAGGAGAGGATCTGGGGCCCCACTGTTATGCCAGGAGTTAGAAGTCCCCTGGGCAGTTTTTGAATGTTCCCACAGGGCCGGGGATGTAGCTCAACGGTACAGCGCCTGCCTAGCAAGCATGAGGCCCTGAGTTCAATTCCTGGTACCTAAAAAAAAAAAAAAACAAAAAACAAAAAACTAAAAACAAAACAAAAAAAACCCCCAAAAACCCAGCTGAATGTTCCCCAGACAACTTTGATGAGCACCCCAGCTGAGAACCATTATCCCAGGCTTCCTTCACCTCTACTCTTTCTCTCTTTCTCTCGGCATAGTAAGGCTTTTGCCCAGTTGACTCTTTTTAAAAATTAATTTTATTGGTATACTTTAGATACACATAATAGCACTCATCATAGGGGATTTGTACCCATACACACTGTATCTTGATTCTTCTTTCTTCCGCAATCCCCTTCCCTCCCTTCAACCCCTCTTCCCTTCTTATTTACAAAAGCTTTGTTCCCATTTTTTCCCAGTTGACTTTCTAAACAAGAACACTTTTATGTCTGAGATATTATAAGCAAGCGCCCAATTTTTACAAAAGGCCTAAGGAGGGGCTAGAGCATAGACCTTCAGTCTGCCGAGTTGGCCAGCAGCCTTTCTTGTTTATATATTACAGCTGACAGTTTTAGCCCTTGGACTTGGGAGGGCATCATTTTATGTTCAGCTTTGTTGGCTAGCATCCATTTCCTAGAAGAGCCTCCTAATCTAATTTTTCTGAGTTTTAAAGCTGCTTAAGCATGTGTTCTGCTCAGGGGTTGTCTAGAATCTATGCTTGATGTGTTCCTAACTTTGCAAGGAAATTACTCATGGCTGATGTATTAGAGGAGACTAAATTGAGAACATTGGGTTATTACAGAACATTAGCTAACTGAGTTTTAAAGACTGCCAATCAGATTTTGGAGATAGGAGTAATTACCCGGCTCTAGACCCACTGTACGATGAAGTACACGGATAAAGGTGCATTGTATTAAAACAGCAGTGGACAAGCACAGCGTAAAAGAGTCTCATTGATCAGTCATAATAGAATGCAAATACATGAAAATCTTAAAGTGCCAATGACCTAAATCCAGGGGCTGGATCGATGTTAGCATTTTGGGTATTTTGTCTTTTGGTTTTTTGGATCAGTGGTTCTTGAAGAGTAATCTCAGGGGACTCGGGATCTCTAGGACCCTTTCAAGAGGTTCATGAAGTCAAGGCTATTTTTATAATAATGCTGAGATGTTATTTGGTTATTTGGCTTTTTTGTTTTCCTTAAAAAAATAGCAGCAGAGATGAGAATTCAGCTGTTTTCAGTTAAGCCAGTCATTAAAAAGACTTGAGCAAATGTCATTCTTTTTTTCTAATCTTTTTACTTTGGAATTTATCCTAACATGTATTGTACTAAGTTAAGTGAATTTTAAATATTTTAGAAGTTTGTTGGTTATAATTTTTAGTATGGTGAATGTTGATGATATAATTCACATAAATAAAGGGTCTTTGAGGTCAATTAATTTGACTAGTATAAAGCGGTTCTGAGACCGAGAAGTATGAGTACCATTTAATGTATACATACATATCTCCTTTAAAAATGTAATTAAAGTTGGGTGAGGTGGTGTGTGCCTGTCATCTCAGCACTCTGGGAGGCTGAGGCAGGAAGATTGCTAGTTTGAGCTAAATCTGGGCACCTTAGGCACTTAGCCCTGTCTCAAAAAAATAGAAAGAAGGCTGAAGATGTAACTCAGTGTAAAGGCCCTGGGTTCAATCCCTAATCACCACCCCTCAAAGTAACTGATACCACACTGTGCATGCTGTATATAGGTTACTGTATATATCACACATGTATATTACTATATATATCACAAATGTTTCCCATGTGTGAATTTTTGTGGCCACATAATATTGAATTATATAATTACCATAATTAGCCTAACCTTATAAATAATGCTACAATTATTTTTGTGCATATTACTGATCAATTTTTAATAATTTTTACTATTTAAAATGAGTCGACTTAGTTGACCAATTGCTAGTAATTGCTTGGCATGCTGCAAGGCATTGACATTTAGGGGGAAAGTAAAGAGAGAGGCTACACTGTGATTCTAGCTGTGCAGGAAAGAGTTAACCTAGCAGAGCTGAGGCGCCTGTGATCGGAAAGTCCGGGCTGCAGGCTGGCCTTGGCTGGTGTCTGGCAACCTGGCCGGTAAACACTGATGTGAGACTTTCCCTACATGGTCTGAGTGGCTCTTGTGTCTAAACTGTTTGCTCAGGCCGTGTGGTTCGTCTGAACACCTGCTTGCTTTCTTGGAATCTGGAATTTCGGTTCGTGCGAGCTGAAGGCTGCCTCCATGACTAGACCCCACGAACAGCCTTGGGCTTTGGGTCTCTAATAAGTTTCCCTGGCGGACAACGTTTCACACACGTTGTCAAAACCCCTGGAGGAGTTGGATGTGTCCTGTGTGACCGCACCTCTCCGTGACTCTTGGAAGCCTGTGCCCGGTTTCCTCTAGACGTGCATCCGTGCGGCTTTTCCCTTTGCAGTTACCACGCTCTGCCTGAGTCGGCCGTGAATCTTAGTAAATCACTGAGCCTGGGCGTGGTCTTGGGGACTCCAACGCTGGAGGGCCTTCGGCTGAGAGGGAAAAATAGGCCTGTAGTGCACAAGACACAGAGGAGCTAAACGTGGACGGAGGTCAGAGTTTCCAGGGAAGCGCCATAGAGCATTTTGAAGGATGAGTAGAATTTCCTGAAATTAGAGAAGGGTGAGTCCCGTAATCAGATAGCACGAGCTGAGGGTGAGGGTATACACAGCGTTTCCAGAGCTCCCGTCTCGTTGAAGCAAGAAATGATCCTGGAGGGGGCCGGTGAGATGGCTCAGTGGCATAAGCACCTGCCTGGCAAGTGCGAGGTCCTGAGTTCGACTCCCTGTACCCACATTAAAAAAAAAAAAAATGATCCTGGGTGACACTAGCGATCCTGTCGGTACTTTAGCAGGGAATCATTTAAGGGTTTCTATCTTGGAAAATACTGTGCGCAGAGAATACTGAAGGGGAAGACAAGAAACACAGAGAATGATTATGTTCTTTCCATCCAGGTAAGGAATAAAATGAGGGTTGTAGTGACATCTGTGTGGGGAAGAAAGGGTAGATGCGCATCAAGGTAGGCAAATAAGATGGGCTCTCAAAGGATATTAAAACATAAGGGAAAAACATCAGAGAAGTAGATGGGTGAGGCCTTAGGAATTTTTAAGAGGTGTACTCACTCTACATATGGCAAGTTCAGTGTGTATATTATGTAGCAGCTGCAACCTGTGATATCTAGAGGAGGACTGGCCTCTGTCCCCTGACCTCCCTAGAGGAGGACCTGGAGTTGGCTTCACAGTGCAGATGACCTTTTAGGAGCTGTTGGAGAGAACCGAGCCATGAACATTTGCCGCATTGATTCTTCCACCCTTAGACACACAGTTCTAAAGACTAGAAACCCCAAACGTTGGGGTTATTTATTCATATCGAAAGTAATTTAAAAAATACAGAAGATAAAGGGATAGTGACAGCTTTACTATAAATTTTAATAAGAATTTAGATATTGCAAAGCCATATTTTTACTCCATGCACTTCTGGGCAATGTCTTTCGACCACAACAAGCTGCTCATTAACTGTCAGGTATGAACCTGAGACACAGCCTACTTGTAAATTCCAATGCCAGATTTCAGATGTATCTTTTTTTTTTTTTTTTTGTGGGTACCGGGGGGTCGACCTCAAGACCTCACGCGCCAACAGGCACCCGTGCCGCTGAGCGATATCACCGGCCCCTTTTTCGTATGTGGGATCCGGGAGTCGAACTCGGGCCCTCGCGCTTGCAAGGCAGGCGCTTACGCCGCTGAGCCATCTCACCGGCTCAGATGTATCTTGAATAGGTTCTGACTTAACCATTTCTTCTAGTTCTTCTGCACTTGTATCATCGAAACAAAACTTTGAAAACTGACAGTTCATAATTCTGTTGAAGGCCGGATGGCTATCTTTGCTCCACAACCGCAAAAAAAAAAAAAAAAAAAAAAAAAATTTTCATTATTAGACTTACAAATACCAATTAGAATGATGAATGAAATTTTTTCTTTTTACACCATGTCTTTCGAGTCACTTTTATATCCACATCAGCCATTAGCATTTGTCTGCTTGTGAACCTATCCAGTAGATCTTTTTCCATAAATTCATGAGCAGGTGAAAGAATACTACCACAGGTCCTTTTAGCAACACAAGATGTTCGGAGTTCTTAGGACAAACATTGGGAAGAAGTCCTTCCAGGTGAATGACTAACAATGAAAGTGGCATATTTCCATTTTTACCTTTAAATTATTGTTAATTCATTGGTTCATTTTTGCTTGGGCTTCTTAAAACCTATTTAAAAAAGAATTATAGAGTTACGGGAAGCTGTAAGATTGCAGCAAGAGATACAGCATAATCATCACCTATCTTTCCCTGGTGAGTTATGTATGTATCATGTACAGTGTCAGAATCAGGAAGTGCACATTGGTGTGATGGGCATGCATAACGCTGCGCCACTTTGTCACACGTACGGACCCTGTAACATCACTGCAGGGCCAGCTCATTGCCACAATCTCCCCTGTGCTGCTTTTTCAGAGTCACTCCGACCCTCCCACCACTACCATTTCTAACTCCTGCAACCGCTGACCTGGTGTCTGTCACAGTGATTTTGCCATTTAAGAAATATAATGTCCATGGAATCCTACAGTGTGCTAGAGCTGACGTTTTTCACCTAACCTGGTGCCCTTGAGGTCCACCCAAACTGTTGAGTGCTTCTGTCTCTTCTCTTCCCCTCCCCCTTCTCTCCCCCTTCCTCTTCCTCCTTCCTGAGTTTTCTGTGATTCTGGGGATTGAATTCAAGGCCTTTGCTTTCAGCTACATCCCCAGCCCTTTTTAATTTTTTAAATTTTGAGACAGGCTCTCACTAAGTCACTAAATTGCCCAGGCTGGGCTCAAACTTGTAATCTTCCTGCCTCAGCCTCCCAGAGTGTGGGGTTACAGACAGCACACCCATTGGTGTGTCCCTTTCATGGTGTGGGTGTCAGTCTTTGAGGTAAGCATATATGCTGTATAATTGGATTGCATGTGTGTATAGGTTTGCCAGTGACAAATCCATTAGTTTTTCTTCTAATGAGAATTAGCTTGATTTTACCTTTATTCCCCAAGGATATTTTGTCATAAATGGGATTTGAGGCTGATAGTTTTCTTTTAGTACTTGACAAATGTCGTACCCCTTACTTTGGCTCCGTGGGTTGTGACAGGAAACTGTCATTCACATTGTGTTTTTCCTGGTAGGTAATATGTCATTGCTCTCCGAACACTTTCAAGACTTTTGTGTTTCTAGTTTTCTAAGGTTCAGTTATGTTGTGTCTTGACATGGGTTTCTTGGAGTTTATCCTTTTGGGGTTTGCTCAGCTTCTTGAATTTTTATGTATGTTTGTGTCTTGTGCCCAATTTGGGAAATTCTAGCCATTATTTCTTCTAGTTCTTTCCCCACCCCACCCTCTTTTCCGTTCCTTCTGGGATGCTGTGATAGGAATTTTGGGTCTCAGACCTTTTGCATAGTTCCAAAGGTCCTGAGGCTCTGTTATCCCTCCCCAGTCTATATTCTGTGTGTTTTAGGTTAATTCCAGTTGTCTTCAGTTAGGCTCACTAATGCTTTCCTCTGTCCTATTAATCTTCTGTCGAGACTGTCTTTTCTGCAATGTCCATTTGTTTCTTTGTATCTTCTATTTCTCCACTTAGAGTTTCTATTGTTTTACTTGTTTAATTGCCCACTGAAACTCCTTTTTGATGGCTGCTTTCAATTCCTTATCAAATTTCAGTGCTGGAGTCATCTTGATGTTGATATCTGTTAATTTTTTTCTTATGCATGTTGACATTTTTCTGGCTCTCTTTCTGACAAGTGACTGTCAGTCGTATCCAGGGCCTTTTTTGGGTGTTCTGAGACTCTGGATCTTACTTAAATTGTCTGTCTCGCTGGACCCTTCTAGACCTTCTAGGAGGATAAATGGGGAGGGTGCTTCTCATTACTGCTAGGTGGGGATGGGAGAGAAATCTGGGGTCCGGCCTGGCCTGTGCTGGTCCCCAGCCAGGAGGGGTCCCAGGTGCCCTCAGTCTTGTCCGATACCGGCCCAATATTTGTGTGGGGGATGGCGAGGGAGGTGGGTGTTGTCACAGTTGGATGGGTGAAGTGTAGGCTCCTTCCCTGACCATTGCTGGTGGGGAGCGCCTGGGACCAGGGTTTTCTTCATGTCGCGTGCTGGAATAGAGCAGTAATCATGTAAAAGGTTTCTGCGGTCCCTTCCGTTCCTTCAGTTGCAGGCACCAGGCTTTTCTTGGGTGCTGTTCGTGTTCTTAGAGTGCTGACTGCCCCAGTACCCTGTCCAGGAGGTATGAGGTGAAAAGACATTCTGGGGACTTAGTGAGATCCTGTCTCAAAATGTAAAAAATTAAAAAGGGCTAGGCATATAGCTGAATGCAAAGGCCCTGAATTCAATAGCCATAATCATGGAAAACTCAGAAAGGGGGAAGGAGAAGGGAGAGGTGGCGGGGGAGGGGGAGCGAAGAGACAGGCCGCTAGATGGAAGCACTTAAATTTGGGCGGAGGTCAAGGGAACTAGATGTCACGGTAAACAGGCTGGGCTCTGTCCGCACCTCCTCATGCGATGAGAAGTCAGCCGCGGGAGGATGAGACTGCAGCTCGGTCTTAAGACCATCGTCTCGGCCAGACCCTCATTGGTTTTTGTTTTTGTTTTTGCCTCCTTTAAGTATGAGGTGTCTTTGGGTTATAGGTCCCTTTTATACAGCAATAGTTTCTGTTGAATTCCCACAGTTAAGTGAGAGACTTTAGTCTAGAAACATCCATTGGTATTGGATTTGGTATCTGGAGTGATTTTTGTCTGGTGGCAGAAGCCAGACAGGTGGGCTATTTAAACTGTTGTATGGGAGGAAAAAATCCTCAGCCTCAGTCATTAGAAACAAAGAAAGAACAAGTAACAAAGGAAGGAAAGAAGAAAGAGAGAAAGGAGACCAGGATATTGTGCGGTGTATGACAGGAACAAAAATAATAGGAAAGAAGGAAGAGCTGAGAGAACAGAGTTTATGGTTTTGCAAATGAGAAGTCCAGAAAAGAAACAGAGACTCAAAGGATCTTGCTGAAAACCCTCTTGGTCACTTTTGTCATCGCTGAGATGCAACACTTGACACCCACAGGTTAAAGGAGGAGAGGGTTATTTTGGCTCACAGTTTCAGACGTCCCAGTCCATGCATGGTCGGTCAGCTCCAAAGAAAAACCCCGCAAGGTGCAAGGGCTTGGGAGAGGAAAGCTGCTCACCTCCTGGGAGGAGCTGGGGACAGTCCACCCTTCCTTCCGGGCCACACCCCCGGGATGCCCCCCCAGCCAGGCCCCGCCTCCTGGCGGCTCCAGCAGCCTCTCATCCACTCTCCACACGCAGGAGAGTGGGGCAATGTTTCAGACCTAAACCGTAACACTGCTGGGAGGGAAAGGTGGACATTAAGGAACAAGAGGAAAGGGAAGCGAGAGAAGGTGAAAGCAGCCACAAAATGTTAACTAGATGTGGCTAAGGAGATGCAGTAAGAGAACTCCGTGCTTGTTGGTGTAGCGATTCCACAGTGTATGATTGGTTTATCGGCATTCATTTTTATCTAAAAATGGGTTCTAATGTAAATTAAATGGCGTGTCTTGAATCCTTCATAGGAACATACATGGCCTTAGAGCTTTTAGAATAAAAATGTTTTTCTTAAATTTTCTTGTGAGAATGAAACACTTATGAAACAATGGCTGCTGCTAAGTTTACTAAAGGAAACTAGTTTATAACCATCTATAATTTTTATTACAAATTCCTTATGGTTGTTGAATTTTTTATTTTTTTATTTTTTTGTGTGTGTGTGGGTACTGGGAGTCGAACTCAGGACTTCGTGTGCCAGCAGGCGCCCGTGCTGCTGAGCGGTATCATCTGTCCTTTTTTCGTATGTGGGTACCGGGAGTCGAACTCAGGACCTCGTGCTTGTTAGGCAGGTGCTTATGCCACTGAGCTATCTCACCGGCCTGGTTGTTGAATTTTTAAAAACCAGGTTGTGACCATTTTTTAAAAGTGAAGAATCATTATAAACATTTACCTATGTATCCTCTACCTGGTCTTGTCCTAAGGTATCCAACCTACTGTGTTTTCCCCCTCATTTCACTACGATAATGGAATTTGGGATTTTAGAGCTTGCCCCTTCCCCAAGGGAAATCAAAGACAATGGCTTCGTCTATTTAGATGGAGAATATCTTCCTGAGGAAGCGCGTGTTATAGGTATGTGCAGCATCATTTATCTGCCTTAGGGTATTGTGCTTTATAAGGTCACTTGATAGATTTTAACTTATTAAACCTCTACCTGGAAGTTTATTGTGAATTGCACTGTTAATGATTATGTGACTTAGGGGACACTTTAGAGAACTAGTGATTGTGTTCCAGCAAACTTTTCACTCTTAGCGCTCGCAAGTTAGGACCCTGTTTTGCAAGCATAGTGAACACAGATGGAAGAAGACAGATGAGTTATATTCTTTGTTTTAATTGAAGTGTAGGAGTCTGTATATCCGTGAGCCCCATTTCCCCTTTTGAACATGGAAGGGTCTCTTTAGAATCTATGCTCACGTGACGGGTCCTGACCAGAGTGCTCTGGAAGCAGGGAATGAGATTGGTGATTCTCCGTGATTTCTCGTACCTCTTAGAGCTTTGAAGTAGGTGTCCACTGCGTACTTGGAAACCCCTCTGCCCCAAATGTAGCTCTTGAGTTGTGTTCCTGCACCTATTAGCAAACCCCTCCTGTGCCTGGATCCTCTAACATGTGGGCCACAGGGAAGGAGGAGGAGGGGCTGGGAGAGCAGAACTCCGTAAATTCAGGTTGCCTGTGTCTAGACTTTGAGAAGGAGCTTGGCCCCCTGTGAGCTTCTCAGTGGTGGTCCTTGGACCAGCAGCACCTTGATTACCTGCAAGCATCGAGGATCCACACCGCCTCACACCTCCGAGTCGGCTTCTCTGGAGGAAGAGTCCAGAATTCTGACCCCAAACTGGGTTCCCCCACCCCCAGAATTATGAAACCAGTGACAATACCGAACATCAGTTGAGCAGTGAAGATGACTTTTATTCTTGGCCCAGAGTAAAAGTGGGAGACAAAACTCACCCATCAGTTTCTCAGTTCCTTGGGGGTTAAGAGGTTCTAGATATTGGGGCAAAGAAATGGGGGGGTAGATAAAGGAAGGGGAGGGTTGTTCACGTGGGAATAAGTGGAGAGTTTTGAGGTGCCGCCTGTGTTTGCTCCTTTTATTGTGCTTTCTGGTCCTTGTCACAGCAGTTATTGCCATTGTGATTGGGGGTGTCGTTAGCATGCAGATGGGATTACTCTAAAGTCGAGCCCAGCCCTGAAGCTAGCCCCCCCATACCCTCTGTCTGGGGTAGAAAGTCAGTGAGCTCAGACTAGGTAGGACGAGATTAGGGCAGGGTGACTTTCAGCTGGCTTTAATTTTTTTTCTTTTTTTTCTGCGATACTGGGGATTGAACCCAGGGCTTGAACTACATCCCCAGCCCTTCTTTTTAGTTTATTTTTTTAATTTTTGAGACAGGGTCTCATTAAATTACTAACTTGCCTAGGCTGGACTTGAGCTTGCATTCCTCCTTCAGCCTCTGGAGTGCTGGGATTGAGGCTGGGGAAACAGACGCCTGGTTTGTCGTGTTTGGCCTCCCTTCTACTTAGAATCGTCTGTCTTTCCAGTTCCTGTTCTCTCAGCATTTTTCATCTGGACTCAAGCATACTGTCTTTCGGCTTTTCTAGGCTTCCATTCTTCTAAATGTCCTTCTCAACTCAGCTCTTGTGTTGTTTTCCCTTTTTTTTTTTTTTTTTTTTTAATGTGGGTACTGGGAGTCGAACTCAGGACCTCACGCTTGCCAGGCAGGCGCTTATGCCGCTGAGCTATCTCACTGGCCTGTGTTTTTTTCTTTGTTTTAGAGGTTTGTAAGTGGGAAATCACCCCCATTTTCATCCAGATGAAATTCTATTTTAACTTGGTTGTGTAAAAATGATAACTGTAAAAAAGAGTGAAATAAAACATTTTCTCAAAGGCAGTGACAATTCCTAAAAAATACAGCTTGTTGGATTTTGGAATCTCTTTGCCAAAGGAGTTTTTCAGTTGTATCTTTTTCACTTAATATTACTCTGTGTGAAAAAGTTCAGTGATGCATTGAAGGAGGGGTGAACCAGATGCCTGGCTGATGGACATTTTCTTCAGCTTCAGAATTTTATTGTTTTATCCTAAAATTTTAAAAATTAAAACATAGGGCCCGTGAGATGGCTCAGTGGCATGAGCGCCTGCCTGGCAAGTGCGAGGTCCTGAGTTCGACTCCCGGTACCCACATACAAAGGAAAAAAAAAAGGGCCAGTGATATCGCTCAGCGGCACAAGCGCCTGCTCGCAAGCGGGAGGCCCTGAGTTCGACCCCCGGTACCCACAAAAAAAATTAAAACATAAAAAATGGGTTTAATTTTAATGTCAGTGCATAGAATTCAGTAGTATCCCCCATATCTTGCTAATAAAAAGGTACTGTTGTTTGAAAAAAGTAGTTTTCTATTCTGTTTTTTTTTTTTGTGGGTACCGGGGGTCAACCTCAGGACCTCGCGTGCCAGCAGGCGCCCGTGCTGCTGAGTGATATCACCGGCCCTTTTTTCGTATGCGGGTACCGGGAGTCGAACTCGGGCCCTCGTGCTTGCCAGGCAGGCGCTTATGCCACTGAGCCATCTCACTGGCCCTCTATTCTGTTTTTGATGTACTACACAGTGGGTGTTATTAGTGCTTTTGTGTTAGTGTTATTGATCAGTTTTTAAATTGTCCAGCCCAGAGCTGTTATTTAAATTGTTGAACCATATGAAATGGCTATTTTTGCAAAAAAACAAAAAAAAATCAATTTTATATTTTGGAATTTTTGTGCTTTAAAACCTTAGCTTCACAAGACATGATTTGCATTTTTGTCTAATCTGAGTATATCATTTTCCACAATTAAAAACAGGTTCCATTTATAATAAAAAACAAAACAATAAGTACTGCTGGATGATTCCCAGGAAGAGGGTAGAAATCCCTGTGTTTCTAGCAGTGGCCCCCAGATGTTTCTGGAATCAAATGTCCAGGTCACTTGAAAGGACCAGAATTCAGGGGGCAGGAGTTGCGGGAAGGAATGGGGTTTATTAAGAGCTGGCCCCAAGAAGATGGAGAGGCCGGCTCCTCAAAGCACTGTCTGGGGTGGGGTGCACTGGGCACAGAGGCCGAGCTGGGCACTGTCCTCCCTAGACCCTCCCCAGGCTCGGGGAGCGGCCTGCTGTGGCTTCCTGAGGATGCCTGTTCCGGAGGGACCTGGATCTCAAGGAAGATCCGGTGCTCACATCGACCCCAGGTGGGGCAGCTTTTCCCCCTGAAGAGTGGGGCAGGGCAGAAGTGGGGGATGAAGGACAATTTCAAGGAGGCCTTGTTATACAGAGAAGCTGATGCAGATGATGGAAGCAGAGGTTGGCATTTTACTGCTAACGTTGAAAATGGGGAATTGTCAGGCACATCATTGCTTTTGAGGATTTTTATGTGTACGATGTTGAGGTTTGAACGGAATGCAGGGAGCTGGCACTGTGTTCTCAAGAGAGGAGTCTAGTGTTACGGGAAATGTGAATGGGGGAAATTATAGGAAACTTCTAGAAAGCCGAGTTGGCCTTCTAGATGGAGGGTGAGTGTGTCCTGCTGCTGTGGAAACTTTCAGTATGGAGAATGGAGTGGAACAAAGGGCGGAAGTGAGCTGGGTGGGAAGCAGCCTGTCTGGAGCATTTTCACAGCCATGGGTCGTGGAGTAAGAAAGAATATGCCTGACCTTACCCCTAGTCCCTGGGCCAAGCGATCTCTAAATGACTTTCTGGAAGTACGTCAAGTTCCCCTCACAGCCTCGGGGTGTTTTGGAGTCGGGGATCTTCCTCTACAGGTGTTGGTGCTTCTTCTTCTTCTTGGTGAAACTGGCCCCTCAGGGAGGCTGGTTTAAGACAAAAAAAAAAAAAAAAAAGTGCTGAACCAGGCCTAGTGGTGCACACCTGGCATTGCAGCACTCAGAGAGGCTGAGGCAGGAGGATCACAAACTCACCCTCAGCCTGGGCAGTTCAGCAACTTAGCATGACTCTATTTCAAATAAAAATGTAAAAGGACTAGGGATGTAGCTCAGTAGGAAGGCCCTGGGCTCAATCCCCAGTACCACAAATGCACACACACACGCACATGCACCAAGAAAATGGAGGTAGGGACAGAGACCGCCCCAGACCGTATCCCTCCCTCCCACCCGAAGCTGCCGAAAGACTGAGCTGTGTCTGCTATCTAGTCCTGCTTAACCTGTTGAAAACTTTTCATTAAAAATCAAGAAGAATTGTAAGGATGGTGCCAATCACTTCTCTACACGTTTCACCTACGGTGAACATGTTGCCTTTATCATCTTTGTAATTCTAGGGTTTTTTTTTTCCCTTTTCAGAAGCCTCTGAGAGTGAACTGCAGCAGTCATGCCTCCTCACCCCTACATAATTTAGTGTTTATTTTCTAAGTGCCAGGGCCTTCCCTGTTACCATAGTAGAGTGTCAGGTTCAGGAAACGTAACATCAGCACTGCGTGATCCGTTCTCTAGTTAGATTCTGCTATTTATCCAGCGGTGTTCTTTTTTTTTTTTTTTTTTTTTTTGTGGGTACCGGGGTGCCGACCTCAGGACCTCGCGCGCCAGCAGGCGCCCGTGCCGCTGAGCGATATCACCGGCCCCTTTTTCGTATGTGGGTCCCGGGAGTCGAACTCGGGCCCTCGCGCCTGCCGGGCAGGCGGTTAAGCCGCTGAGCCATCTCACCGGCCCTCCAGCGGTGTTCTTGATAGTACTTCTTCGTGTTTTTTTTTTTTTTTTTTGGTCGTAATTGAGTCCAGGACGACTGGCCGTTTGTTTTGTAGTTAGTTGTCTTAGTCCGGGGCATTTCCTTAGCCTTCATCTTTGATGACCTTGACGTTGTTGAAGTGGGAGCCACGAGTTGATGTGTCAGCCCCCTGGTTCGGATGTGTCTGCTGTTTCCTCGAGATCAGAATCTCTTGAGATTCCTCGAGATGGTGCAGTTTTGGCAGGAGCACCGCACAGGAGCGGGGTTCTCCATGCCCCACCTCAGGGGGTGCGCGATCTCCGTGAACTCGGGTCACTCCCCTCAGATGACCTCTCTGCCAGCTTTCTCCACTGTGAGATTAGCGTTGTCCCCTTTATAAAAAATGAGTACTTTGGGGAGACACTTTGAGATACTTATATATCTTGCTTGTCATCAGACTTTTATCTCCTAGTTGCAGCATCCATATTTGAGGCTGGCTTGAATCAGATCTTGCTAGTATGATTGCAGAATGGCAATTTCCTGTCGTTCCTCCTACGTTTATCAGGTGGCATCCTCCTGTAAGAAACACTTTCCCCTCATCTGTTAGGTTTTATTTCTTTATTGATATGGACTCATGGATTCTTATTTTATTCAGCAGGTCATAATCCATTACTGTCAGTATTTGTGCTGGCATTTAAATCATCCCTTAGTACTTTAAAAATGTTATTCTGGATGAATTTTAGAATCACACATCAAACATTCCTCCCTCCAAATTATTTCTTTCGAAAGGCATTGAATAAGTTTATTGTTTAGGGTAGAATTTAATCTTTTTACAAGATTGAGTCTTCCTTTTATTTTTTTTTTCCTGAGCTGAGTTCTTAAGAAGTATATGGCCCAAGCTGGTCTCCTGGGCAACTTCTGGCTCAAGGGATCCTCCTGTTTCAGCCTCCCACCAAGAATCTGGGACTACAGTGTGTAGCATTGCACCTGGTTCTTTGTAGTTTTGTATTTGTGAGTAGTAACATCTTACTTTTCTTTCCATGTGAACTTACATGGGCCATGCACGTACACTAGCAAACTGCATCAAACCACACCACCCAGGGCAGTACTAGAACGTGGCTGGCAACCTGAGGCTCCCTGTGCGCTCTGTCCAGTCACCACCCCTTCTGCTTCCCTCCTCCTGAAGCCCACGGACCTAGGGGAAGCTTTCCGGTAGGCTCATGGTATACCTAGCTCATTGAGTTTTTAGGAATCAGGAATTTGGCCAACATCTGGCTCAGAGAAATCTTTGCAGAATCAGAAGTAGAGAGGAAGCATTGAGCCTATAGAAATGAGTGGTAATGTTATAAAGTATGCTACACTCATTCTATCAGTATATATCATTGGCTTTGCCTTGTCTGGTTGACACAAATATGGTCCTTATAATTGTACCATTGGAGAAATGTTAGTGTTATGCTTGAAGTGTTAATGTTAACAAATTTTACTGTTTCAATGAAAATTCCTACTGTTAACATGTGTTTTTTTTGGGGGGGTGTTTTGAGACAGGGTCTTGCTACGTAGCCTAGGCGGGCCTTGAACTCACAGCAATCCTCCAGCCTCAGCCTCCTGAGCGCACTCTTACAGTTTTGTTTGGATTTTTTTTGAAAATGTATTAAGGACTTTTTTTATTTTTGCCTCTAGAAAAACTAATTGCTTATCAACGAGAATTTCTTGCTTTAAAAGAACGTCTTCGAATAGCTGAACACAGAATCTCCCAGCGCTCGTCTGAGTTAAGTACCATCGTGCAACAATTCCGGCGTGTAGGTGCAGAAACAAATGGAAGTAAGGATGCATTGCATAAATTTTCAGGTACAAATGATACTGTGTATGTATTATAAAAAACACATTTTCTAGAGGCTATGTGGAGTAAGCTACTTGGAAGTCATGTAGAGCGATTATCAGCCAGCATTCGTTAACACTCTTCAGAGAGAAAAATCAGCACACCAAACTTTCTGTTCTGGTAAATTATAAAATAATTTTTATTAGTTGCTAAATTTGATTTTAAAAGAATACTAGAAGTTAAATTTCAGTTATATAAACTCCACTGACAGTCGTGAAGAACTTTCAGAATGAGAGTAAAGCTTAACTTTTTGCTGATGGCTTTTTAATGCTGTAACTCGTGCATAGACTTCAGGCGGCCTTCGGAGAAGTCTGTGCTATTTGGAGCAATCCGTGCTCTTTCATCTGAATTATACTGAGGAAGATACATGGTTGTGTAATGGATATTTGGGGGTATCTGTCCTGGTCCCCTTCTCTGAGGACATCTGGTCAGAGTAAGATGAATGCCAGTTACCTTCTCTCTGTTTTTGTGATCTTCTCATTCTGATAATTAAATTCATATATGGTTGTAATTAAGGTGCCTTCAGATCTACACGATCTTTCTAGATTAATATATTTTTTAAATTCTAAAAAAATCCAGAAACATGAATTTCTCTAATCTGGAGCTCCACTATATTGCCTTATTTTTAAGGTTTTATGGTGCTAATTTCCCCTCCTGATGACAAATTTATATTATGTCACAATAATATCTAAACTTATGGAATGATGTAGATAACAAACAAACAAAACGCACCCAGAAGCATGGCACCAAGTGATTCCTGTTAGGACTTTTTGTTTCCTTCCAGTCCTTTTTTTTCCCATGCATTTTTTTCTTCAAAATGTTTACTCTTGAAATTATACCATGAGCATTTTTACTGTGTCATTAAATACACTTCAAAATGCTATTTTTAGTAGCTGTAATCACCCAGTCAGTCATATACCATAATAAACATTTTTTTTACACGTAGTCAAATGAGTTTTCCCTGGGTTGTTTTGCCTCTCAACTTATAACCCTGTGATAAATATCTTTGTATATGAATCGATTACATTTTTGTTAGCCCTTATTTTCATTAGGTAGTGACTTTTTCAAAACCAGTGTATGTTTTGATGACTGTTGATTTTCAAACATCATGGAACCATTCCTAGAACAAGATAAAAAAACAAACAAACAAACAAAAAACTACTAAACATTCGTTGAATACATAAAAGCTATTTTTTTTTCCACTAATACTGAGGATTGAACCCAAGGCTTTCTCACTTGACTACATTCACTGTCCCTGCCCTTTTAAATTTTTTATTTTAAGATGGGATCCTGCTGAGTTTCCCAGGCTGGACTTGAATTTGTAACCCTGCTGCCTCAGCTTCCCAGCATGCTGGGATTGCGGGCATGTACCACCATGCCTGGCAAAGGCTAGATTGTTGGAAATTAGTAGTAGGACTGAATTTTTAGGGCTTTTGATGCTGTTCTAAGTAACTGAGACATTTATTGCATTATCACCAATATTTGCTATTTAATCTGCTAATTTGATAGGTGAAAATGGCATATTAAAATTTGTATTTCTTTACTCATAGAATTAAAGTTTCGTTTCTTGTGTGACAGTGATTTGTATTTTTTGGTGAGTTCATTCATCACTTTCTTGTTTTCTGAGATAGGGTCTTGCTATGTAGTCCAGGCTGCCCTCAAACATGTGATCCTCCTGCCTCAGCCTCAAAGATGCTGGGTATATTTTAAAAGGAGTTGAGGGTACAAGTCCTTACTCATAGCTTCCTTATCTCAAAGGTTAAATCTTACTTTAATGACATTTAAAAACAATATTGCATAATTGAACCAAGTGTTTGGTTTTTGTTGTTTTTTTCCCTCTACCCTATGCTGAGGATCGAACCCAGGACCTAACCTATGCTGGGCAAGTGCTCTACCATTGAGCTACTCCCCAGTCCCAAGACTATTTATTATTATTATTTTTTTTTTGTGGGTACCGGGGGGTCGACCTCAGGACCTCGCACGCCAGCAGGCGCCCGTGCCGCTGAGCGATATCACCGGCCCCTTTTTCATATGTGGGTTCCGGGAGTTGAACTTGGGGCCTTGCGCTTGCCAGGCAGGTGCGTAGGCTGCTGAGCCATCTCACCGGCCCCCCCAAGACTATTTAAACATTTTTTATTTAAAAAAAAATTTTTCTGTACTAGGGATTGAACCTAGGACCTCAAGCTAGGTGAACACTCCGCTACTGAGCTACATCTCCAGCCTTTTTTATTTCTGATTTTTTTAAATTTTGATACACGGTCTTGCTAAGTTGCCACAGCTGACCACTAACTCAGTGCTCCTGCCTCAAGCCCCTGAGTAGCTGGGGTTACGTGTGCACACCTGGCTAAACTAAGTTTTATTTCATAACACATTACATGCTTTATTGGTTCCTCAAAAAAAAAAACCTGAAACCATTGGAAGGTTATGATCTACACTGAATATTTTCAACTTGTCCTGTTTCAATTCAGTGTTTCAGAAAACAGACCTTCCATGGAGAACGTTGGTAAGACGTTAACGGATGAGGGAGGTGGCCGGCGGTCGGGGTGCGTGCGTCAGCACGTGGTCCCGGGGGACAGTGCGCTGGTGTCCGCGCAGCTGGCCTGAGCCCTGAGGCTTCTCAGAGGCGCGGAATTCGCGCTGCACCGCGTCCTCGCACCACGGCTGGGAGATGGATCATGCCAGGGTCCTCTGCGTCTTAAATGCAGGGCTCATTCACCAAAGCGTAGTAGGAAAGGACGTTCTGTGAATGTTTACTGTTTATAAAACCAGCAGCTTCTACGAGGTAAAGTGTTCCTGTGGATTAATTAGACTTTTGCATTTCAGATACGACTCTAAAGCTGCTAAAAGAGTTAACAAGCAAAAAAGCTCTTCAAGTGCCAAGTATTTATTATCATTTGCCTCACCTACTGCAAAATGAAGGAAGCCTTCAGCCCGCCGTGCAGATAGGCAGCGGGAGAACAGGAGGTACGTTGATGTCGTGGCTGTGCCACGGGTCTGACTTGTGACTTGGTGTGCGATGGTGACCATTAGACATCTGGCAGCTCAAAGGAGAAAGGTCCTTTCTTTTTCTATGCTCAGTAACTTGGAACTCACTCCAATCCCCAGGTTAGTCCTGGGGACAGCACGCTCGTGTCCGTTCAGCGGGCCTGAGCTCTGAAAGGAGTGGGGCGTTTTTCTCCACAGACTGGAATAATACTGCAGAAGATCGAGATCGAGAGAGGTCTAGTTCAGGGAGCCAAGTGGTTGAACCTTTGTCATTTTTCTATTTTAAAATTTGTGAAGTAGAGGGTGGTTTCTCTCCCTTGTATCTCATTTCAGTGTTAATAGTTCTCACAGCCACGCCGGGAAGGCTTTGTCTTTGTCCATCCTACTTTTTCGTACAGAGATGTAAATAGTCACTCTTATTTAACTTTTCACGCCATCATAGAAATACTGTAGTTTGCTACCTTTTTCTTATATACCCATAAGATAATTTATATTTTTTCCCTCCTTTGTCATAGCCACCAAGTCCTCGAATTTTCCTTAGGGGACCTGTTTATAACTCTTGTACTTTTTACTCCTTCATTTTGACTTCACTATCCTCTTTTAGGGTAGATTTTATTTTTAGATTTATTTAATTTTTTGAAAAGACAGAGTGTCCTTATGTTGGCCAGGCTGATCTTGAACTCCTGGGCTCAAGTGATCCTCCTGCCTCAGCCTCCCAAGAACTTCAGGTGCACTGTACCTGGCTCTTTGTGGATTTTGGAATGCAGACTAAAATATTTTGTTCCCTTACAAGCCATAAGTGAGACAAATGATTACTTCATAGATATTGAAGTTGGTTAATATTTTTGAAAAGCTGCTTTTAGTCTGCTTTTGACTCAGGAGCAATCTTAACCATTTTCCTGTCTTTTGGTTTTTGGTTGCATTTTCTCGTATTTCTTAATCTGTACTTGTAAGATCTTACATTCGTCTGGTTTTTAGTTCTGCTGTGTTTCTATTTTACTGATCATTTAAAATAACATGCTATCTTCCTAAAGAGGTAGCAACTTTTTTTTTTTTTTTTTTTGGTACTGGGGAGTGAACCTAGGACCTTCACACTGAGCTACATCTCCAGCCCTTTGTGAATTTTTATTTTGAGACAAGGTCTTGTTAAGTCACTGAATTGCTCAGGCTGGGTTTGAACTTGTGATCCTTCTGCCTCAGCCTCCTGTAGTACCGGGGATGGTAGGCGAATGCCACCATACCTGGCTGGAGGTGGTAAGTCTTAAAGTATCACATTCAGACTAGTTTATTCTTCCATTTTTTTATTGATCCAAGAAACATTTATTGAGGCCAGGCATTCCACAGATGCTAGGTGCATAGACTCACAAGATGTGTAGGAACTCTAAATTATTTTCTTTAGAACACTGACTTATTTTTAATACCAATATTACATCTCTCCTTTTAATAGTATTTAGGCAAGATGCCTTAGCCAGTTGTGGTTTTATTGGCTTAGACTATATCTTCACTAATAAGAATAGCAAATGAAAACAAAATAGAAGTGATTTTAAAGTCGTTTAAAACTTTCAAGGTATTGCCTGGCATGGTGGCGCATGCCTGTAATCCCAGCACTGGGGAGGCTGAGGCAGGAGGATCACCAAGAGTTCAAGGTCAGCCTGAACTACACAGCAAAGACCCTCTCTCAAAAGGACTCACGTTCTTTAGATCAAACAAAGCTTGCCTGCTAAAGATTCTGTTCTATCCAGGCTGATGAATGAGGGAGCAGTGGCGCCTTCCTCAGGCTAGAGAGGGAGAGCCCTGATCCAGGGAGGGGCTGGAATTCTCGCCTCAGTAGAAAACGCTGCCTTCCCACTGACCAGCGCCACCTGTGTCCCACACAGTTTACTTAGGCAGAGGACAAACACAGCAATTACAGAGGGGTAGATGGGCAACTGCTCCTCCAAGCAGCCCACACAGGTCAGGATCAGTACCATGGGTGACCCAATCCTCAGGGAAACTGCGTCTGCAGAGCGGAGTGTGATTTGAAAACAGAACATAGCCAACGTATTTTCGGAGGAATGGGAGAGGACGGCTTACCCATGAAACAATGACCTTGAAAAGATCAGGTAGAAACCTTTGTCTTTTTTATTTCGACGATTATATTTAAAATTCCAGTCTAGATGGCCCGATTAAGAGCAGACACAAAAGGTCACATTAGTGATTGGAAAGGTGGAGCTGTGGGGTTCTTCTAGCAGGCAGCATGAAGTGCATAAGAATGGAAGGGGGAGAGAAGTCGGCACCAGAATATCCGAGCGATCGGTCTTTCAGGAGAGAGCAAAGAGCTGAGGGAAGGAAGTAATCAAATACCAGAAGAAAATATATCTGAGTTGAAGAAGCACCCAGCTCTTCAGAATAAGGGCCCCTCAGTGCAGAGTTGGGCTGAAAAAGGGCGAGTTGGGTGGTGCCCTGATTTGGAAGCACCCTGCTTGTGGGGGACAGCAGGTGAGGTCCAAGTCCCTGGGCACCTGCCATGTGCCAGGCCCCTTGCTAGGGACTTTGGTTTACAGGATTCAGCATGGGTCCTAGCCTTGAGGAGCTTCTCACTGGTGCAGGAGACATGCATTAGTCAAATAATCACGCAGATCCTTGTATAATTACAATATCAGTTAGTGATGTAAAGGATGCTTTGAGAGCCTGTGAAAGAGCCATGTGCCCTAATTAAAGAGTATAGGGAAGTTTTACATAATACAGTGGACTATGTCGTTTACTAATGCAGGTGGGTGCATTAGCCTCCTACTGCTGCTGTAACAAATTACTAGGAACTCAATGAGGTAAAACAACATAAATTTGTTATCTTACAGTTTTGGAGAAGTCCTAAAATTAAGGCGTCGTCAGGCATGTGTTCCTCTTGGAAGCTCCAGGGTGAATCCATTCCCTTGTCCTTTCCAGCTTCCATAGGGCGCCTACATTGTTTTGTGGGCCTTTCCTTCATCTTCCAAGCGTAGTGTCTTCCAATTGCTCTGACTGCAACCCTCTTGCTTCTGTGGTTACATCCCCGCTTCTCTCACCCTGGCTCCTCGCCTTCCCTTCTTCAGCCCCTGTGGTTACGGTGAGCGCACCAGCTAATCCTGATCAGTCTTCGCATTTCAACACACCCTGTGAGGGAACATGTTCAGGTTCCAGGATTTAGGGCATGGCCATCTTTGTTAGGTCATTATTCTGTCACAGTGGGAGAAAAGAGTATTCCAGAAAACCAGAAGAGCACCATAGCCATCTTGTGATGGAAGGGAGCATGGAATATTCTAGAAGATGAAAGTAGCATTTCACCCTGGAGGTGAAGTGTAGAGTGAGGAAAGCAAGGAACAAGGTGAGGCTAGAAATGTAAGTTGGGGCCAAGCAGTGAAGGGCCTTTCAGACCAGTTGTAAGGTTTTGGTTTGTGTCCTAAGAGCAGTAGGAAGCCACTAAAGGGTTTTCAGAAGGACTTGCAAGGATAACTTGATGAGATTTGAATTTTGCAAAGGTCATGTTTCCTGCAGTAGGAAGAATGGTTGAAGGTATGTGAAGAAGAGCAGATGTGGAAGATCAGATAAGAGGCTGTTTGTTTTAGTGATCATTGGGAGAGGATGAACTTGGATTAAGTAGAAGAGATGAAAGAAAGGTGGATTCAGGCGTTGTTGGGAATATTTGGGAACATAGAGAAGAAAACCTAGTGGGCTGAGTGGATTCGTGGACTGAGGTTGAGGGAGAGGTCGAGGATAAGTCCTAGGTTTCTGGATGGCCTAAGTGGATGCGTGGTGGGCAGGTAGGCGGCAGATATTTTCTGTGTTGGTTTGCAAGAGAGGATCATGTATGACATTTGGATATGGTAAGTTTCTAGGTGATTTTGACACATTGCAGTGAAGATAACAGCTCACTGCATATTAAGATCTGGGACTCTAAGACGAGATGCGAGTTAGATTTAATTTTATGCATCATTGTTCATGGATGCATGGTTGCTGAAGACGTGTGTGAGTGAGATTAACTTGGACCCAGGGCCGAACATTGAAAGTTCCCCCGAATTTAATTTCCACAAAAGAGAAAGATGAAGCCAGGGAAGATCGAGACAGTGAAGGGGCACCAAGGAAGTAGAATCTGAATATTATCTTGGAATATAAGGAAAGGAATGAGGAATAGATGACTAAAGTCAAGTCATAAGGGAACATGACAGGTTAAAAATATTTGACTATCAACAAATATTTAAAAAGGAACATAATTTAGTTATAACTGCAGGTAAACTAATTAAAGATTGAGAATGTCAAATCAAGATTGTTCCTAAATTTTTCTTGATTTTAAAGGAAATATGTAGTAGAACTTGAAAACCTCCTAGGAAAGTGAAAGAAAACAGAAATAGCAACAGTTGCTATCTGTCAGGTCATAAACACATGAGGTAGGGGCCTTATCAATCTTAAGATTGTATTTCAGATTGTCTGGTACGTAATAAATATTACATACAACCAGTTAATACTTGAGTTGGAAATATTGAACAGTTCAGGAAACAAAATACTTAGCCAACTGTTTGGTTCTGTTTCTGTTTGGTTTCTTCCTTCTCTGTAAAAGGATCATATTCTTCACTTTGCTGACATGTGAGATATGATTAAAATATATGGTGAATGTTTAAATTAGAAATTGATTACAGCAAAAACCACATTGCCATGAATGTCCCTCAAAATACTCCTCCTCCAAACATGCTTATCCCATCATTTTTGCCACTTTCTGAAGCAGTTCTGGAAGTCCTCTTTCCTCGGGGTCTTTACAAGGTGTGGTAAATATGGCGAATGCTGCCAAGTGCCATCCGGTGGAAAGTCAGGCTCATAAAAAACATTATAATGTGTCCTCATCCATCTTACTGGATCTGGCTCCATGAAACTTCTCGTTCTTCCCCCAAAACCAAATGACTGTGAAAGGGAAATGTTTTGAATTGACTCAGGACATTGAGGCAGCTGCAACAGCACAACTCAAGGCGGGAAAGAGGACTTCCAGAAGTGCTTCAGAAAGTAGCAAGAATGATGGAATAAGGGTGTTCAAAGTGAGGCAGAGTATTTTAGGATTAATGGCAATGTAACTTTTATTGTAATAAAAGTTTAAAACATTGTAATAAAAGTTTTTTAAACATTCACTGTATTTTTCGATCACACCTTACATTGCCCCTGAAATCCAATCCCTTAGGATACAAGTATTTCTTAGACTCACAGAAGATTTTTTTGTCACACAAGAACAGGCTGGATTATACCGTGGTACCTAACAACCCCCAAATCTCAGTGGTTTCCATAACAAATGTTAATGTTTTTTACCTAATAGAAGCCCTTCATGGGTGAGAGGGCTTCCTCCTGCCTCCTCACCGATCAGCCGCTCCGGGATCCAGGCTGACAAGGCAGTCGCCATTGAGTGTAACCGGCTGCCCTGCCGAGGAGAAAGGAACACCCTGAAGGCTTCAGGCTGCACACAGAAGCGCCCACCCCACAGGCCACACGTGGTTACACATGGCTGTCCTCGCTAGTCACATTACTGTCCCCACTCTCCCTAAGCAGAAGGGGACCAAGCAGTGCAGTTTTGCCATGGGCTCAGAAGGCAGGGAAAACCACCTATTTCATGGTCATTCTGTGAATACCATAATTACTCCAATTCCATAAGTTTGGTCAAAATTAGTACTTTCATTTTCAGTGCTTTCGGAGTCTTTTGAGTGTCTTGGTTTGAACTAAAGAATTTAAATTTCAGCATCAAAACAGAGTGTATTTGAGAATAAAGTAGTTTATTTTTTAAACGTGCCATCTAAACAAAAGCGAGATAAAAGAGAAATGAAAAACCCCAACAGTGTGGTAGAGAATAGAGAATTTGCATTATTACTTTAGACCACATTTGTTTGCGTACTGTGGAACAGTGTGTTTTGCTTTTTTTTAAACAAAGTCTTTGAACTTCATATGAGTTAGCACAGCCTAGGAACGCTTCATATCATAGTTACTCTACTTTTAACCTATATTCTGAAGCTTGTGTGTGTGCGCATGCGTGTGTGTGTGTGATGCTTGGGGTGGAACCTAGGGCCTCGTAAATGCGAGGTGAGCCTTTACCACTGAGTACATCCCCAGCTTGAAACAGTTCAAATTTAAATTCTGAGGTATATTAAAGTATATGGAAATCTGCTTCCAGGATAACTCATCCTCTTTTAGCATCACAAGGTAACATGGTCAAAATGGAAATCTAAATTTGGCACCCTCTCCCCCTCAGATGTGTCGCTCTGAGTAAGAGACACCTCCTTTCCTGCCTGCTTCCTGAGTCGTCCTCGACCCTGGCCCTAGCTTGCCTCTTCCCAGCTGCAGCCCATCGGGGGCAGCGTCTCCAATCAGTCCCAAGCTCATTCCTCATCTCCACCTCTTCAGACTTCCTACTTTAAACCCCCATCTCCTGTAATTAGTGCTGTAACTTCCTAACTGATCTTCCCAAAAATGTTGCTGCTCTTAAAACAATGCTCTGACTTTCTACAAAATTTGGTAACCCCTTAAAATTATGAATCAGATAATGTCGCTCCTTAGATGCCATCCTTAGATGGCTTTCTCCTGTACTGAGAATTCAAACTAGGTTTGTGATTTGTGACCTAACCCCTGACTAATCTGAATGTAGGCTTATTCTGCTTCAGGTACATTCTCTTCCTGCAACTTATCGTGTCAAGAGCGTTATGCCCACAGGGCCCTGCTGTTTCCTCTTCTAAAATATTCTTCCTCAGCTCTTTTCATTGTTTGTTACCAGCTGAGCTGGTAGCAGAAAGGCCTTCTGTGGCCACAGTCTGTAGAGCCACCCCCTCCCAATTCATCGCTCTTTCTTATATGACCTCTTTTAAATTTGTATAGTGCACATCATTCTCTAGGATTACACTGTTGATTTATGCCCTCACTTCTACATAGACCCATGAGAGCAGGGGTCTTATTTATATTATTCCCCACTATATGTCCAACACCTAGAGCAGAGCCTTGCATTTAATAGATGTGCATAACTGTGTGCAGAACCAATAGAGCAGGTTCCTTTTTGAGTCACTGGTAACCCTTCCTTCCTAAAAGAAAAGAGCGGGCATGGCCTAGAACCTTGCGGGCAGCCCCCTCAACCCTTGGTACCTTAGTATTTTTGTTTGCAAAATCATGATTGTAGATGAATTGATTTGTGATCTTCAAACTTCCTTCCAGCTTTAGAATTTAATGAATTCTTTTATAGCATCTCCCATAAATTGTTCCATAATTAAGATTAAATTATTTTTAACATTTGGAAAATATTTACCTCTCTACTGACATATAGCACATAGAATACTAAGACTTTAGGTTAAATTTTTAAAAACTCATTTTGAAATACTGTCAGTTCTATAAGAGGAGACGCTTTATAGGAGCAGATGTAAAATCCACATTGTGCCTAAATTGTTCCCTAATATATTAATCATGTGGGAACAGATTTGCATTCAGAACAAGCAATATAGTAGAATTGATGGTCATTTTAGACCTGCAGTATATAAAGTTTCCTTATATTCTCAAGGAGTGTCCTCAAGTATTCATACAACCATAGTACGGCGATCAAAACCTAGAGATGAACATAGACGTGAGGATACTAACTAACCCGAGCTCTTATTCAGACGTTGCCATTTTCATCATTATTTTTCTGCTTCAGCATCCAACTCAGGATTCCATATGTCATTTAATTGTCATGTTTCCTTAGCCTTTTGTAACCTGGAACAGTTCTTCATTCTTTGTCTTCCATGACCTTGACCCTTGAAAGAGCTCTGGCTGGTTATTTTGTGGACTCTCCCCCAGTTTGGGTCCAAACAGATCCAAACTGGTCCTGGCGAAGTTGAGGTCACGTATTTTTGGCAAGGAAACCTCAGAAGTGATATTTTACCTTTCTCAGTGCGTCGTGTCCTTGGAGTTGATATGTAAGACATTATTTTTTAGATATGTTTATTTCTAAGTTTTGTTGTATAATAAAATTTGCTGTTTATAGCACTCATTTTCAGCATGAAGTTTAATCTCTTTTATTTTTATCTGTCTTCTGATGTTGCATATTTTTAATAGGTAAGCTATGTGGAAGAGACAGTATTTTAGGTATGCCCTTTGTAGCCTTTGATTATTTTTCTTTCTAAAATTGAAATAGAATCCCTCCAATGTTCCTATCAGTTTAAGAAGGTGTAATACTTTTGAAGTAGCAGTGTTTTTCTGTGTTGTCCTGTCACATATTTTTATGTAATTACTATATTATTTTGTTTCAGTTTCAATAGTAATGGGAATTCCCACAGTGAAGAGAGAAGTTAAATCTTACCTCATAGAAACTCTTCATTCCCTTATTGGTAATCTCTATCCTGAAGAGAAGTTGGACTGCGTTATAGTAGTCTTCATAGGAGAGGTAATTATTCCACTTTTTTTAAATAATACATAAACAAAGAGTTGAAGCCATAATTGAATATTTGGGAATGCTTTTATGAGCACTTGAAAATGTGGTGAGTAAAGGTTAGGTAATAAAAACTGTCTGATGGTTTACTGTAAATCCAGTGTGCTGTGTTTGCCTTAACTTCCCTTCTGCATTTACAAACCAGAAACGGTAATCCGTGATGTCAGTAGGATAACGTTATACACGTAGATCTTAAAGAACGAATCCCCATTTCTAGCTCTGAGGCCTAAGTTTGGAGATTTGCACTGATGTTGTTTCTTTGGGAGTCCTGAAACCTAAAAAGGGTTTAGCCAGGACTAGGGCTTTATCATCTCTTTATTCTCTCCACCCTTCCCTGTCCGCCCAGCATGTGACCATCATCATCCCTAGAGCAGTAGAAAATCACGTGAGTGAGAAAGACATTTCTTGTATTTTAGTCTTCCAGAAAGATCTAGGAAAAATAATAAATCTTGAGCAAGATTTTCTTAACTCACAGGAAGCAACTCCTTTATAGTATTTCCTTAATCGTCACATTCTGAAAGATCTAGGACATAATCTAGTTCTGGCCTTCTGATTCCCACTTTTTCAGGGTTCTCATCTCTTTTCAAATGGTAATGGTCTTAATGTTTTTCTTTATACCTGCATACTGTTCAAAACAATCACGTAAGCCCTACCTGTCATTCCTGCATGCAGAGAAAATTACAATTAATTTTATGTACCTTAACAGTTTGTATCTTAAGATAGTTTTCCTATGGCTTGTATATATATGAATAGATTATTCTGTGTGTATTTTAATGTCATGAACACTTTTCTATGCCAAAATAATCAAATATCATTTTATGCCCATGAAATATTCCATTGTACGTTTTAAACATAATTAAAAATTTTTTTTATTGACAGGCTGTTTCTAAGTTCCTACAGTTAGCAACAGTGCATTTAAGTATTTCCATAAATAAATTACTGTGTGCTTGTATTCTGGCTCAGTTTGTAATTATTAAAATATACATGGCCAAAATGGCCTGCAGAAGTTGAATTGTTTCTCTTCCAAAGAACTTGTTTCTCTGTTTTTTTAATTTTTATTTATTTATTTTTTGATCAGTTTGATGGGTGAAAAATAATGCTTTGCTTTTGTTTAATTTGGACTTCTTTACTGTGTGGAGTTAAATGTTGCTTTTTTGACTGTATGCATTTGTGATTATTTTTATTACCTTTGCTCATTGTCTTAGGTTTTGTGTTTTGATTTGCAAGAAATTTTCATATATGAGGGGAATTAACCAAAATATCTTGTTTGGTTTATTATGTCAACTTGTGGTGCTTTTTGTCTTTTATAGAATTTTTACATTTTAAGTAATCACATTTGTCAGACACTTATCATATACCAACAGAAGCAGGTACAACTTCTTTGGAAAGTTACTTGGCAGTAGATACTCAAATTTAAAGTGTATACTGTAACTCAATGTTCTGCTTCCAAAAACTGATCCAGTGGAAACATTTGCAAGTAGTAGAGAAATACATTAAAATATAGACACACGTTTATATAGCTTTTACAATATATTCATAAAATATATATGGAAAACAGAGTATTAGAATATGCTCGAAACTATTAATGGCAGGTATCTTGAGAGTGGAGATTATGAAGTGATGTTATTTTCTATTGTATACAGTTTTGTAAAATCAGTATTTACTTACCATGAGAATATATTAATGTTTCATCAGAAAAAGGCATTAAAGCTACAAAAAATGAACCATGTGTACGTACTTGAAAAATAGAGAACAGCGCACACACAGATTTGAGACCCTCTCGCTTTGGCTGTGCTTGGGGCCACTGAGGTACGGTGCCATCAGGTTGGGAGCTGGGGAACCTGTGTTTGGGGCTGGGTTCTGCCACTTGCTGCCCTGTTTCTTCATCTCTGTGACGAGAATGATACCATTGCCCCTTTTGAGCTCAGCATTGTTACAGGGAGGCACGGTGACATCACACGTGGAGAGGCGTGCACTGAAAATGCCACGCATGTGACAGCAGCGCTCCTGTCTCTGCAGGATCCTTTGGCAGCGTTTCTCTGTGTATCCACATAAAATTTCAATTAAGAACATGTGTCTTGAACAAAAGGATAAAAGAGTTCACTGACTCGCTTTTGGCAATGAAAAGTTACTCATCACTGTATTTGATTCTACCTTGATTGCAGTTTTCTCAGTGTCCTGAGTCTGGGGTCCCTTTGACACTAGTAACAAGCGCGTGTTCTGTGGCTTCGACCTGGATCTACACGTGGGCTGGTTTCTGGATCTAGATCTCCAGTTCTTCCTGAGCCCTCGTTTCAACCCGCTCACTTGATAACATTTGAATGATTTGTGGGCAACACTTAATCTTTCCGTAACTTGGTGAATCTGGCCTTCCCAGACCGCGTCTCTTCCGGGGCTCCTGCCTGCTGTGTACGGTGTCACCGGACCTGTGCTGCAGCCATCCTGCTCCCAGGCAGTGTGCGGATCTCGTGTGTCCTCGGTTCTGTTTGTTATTCCAGAGTCTGCAGCTTAGCTTCTTCCTTTCCTTTTCCTCTTCATCCTTCAAGTCCCAGCTCGTCACTTTCTGTGAAGGCATCTCCTGCCTCCCGTTTGAAATTTAAGCCAGGCAAACAGAAATAGATCTTTTGGAAACATTTTCAAGTAAATTAGGAGTTTTTATAAAGGCATGCGTTATCTCTGGTCCATTTCCACGTGAGAAAATGAAGGATGAAAAAACAAGTGGAGAACGCGTGGACAATCAAGGGTTATCATCCTTGTTTCTTCCTTATGTCACTTTCTGTTCTTTGTATTTTTTTTTTTTTTTTTTTCTTAAAAGGGAAGGACCATAAGATGCCCCTCTGGGAGGAGAGGAGAGACAGAAAAGTAATTATTAGCTGTACTTTTGCTCTTTGTTCCTCTCTGGCCATTTCACCATTACGGGCCCCCTGGGCATATGATGAGACGCTTTTAGAACATGCAAAGTTTCAAGCAGTTGACTCATTGCATTATTTGAAAGTTCACTGATTGCGTTCTGAATCTCCCAAGGGGTTTGTGGAGTAAGTTCTAGCCGCCCTGAGGGGTCCTGGGTTGACTATAAGTGTGGTGTTCAGATTGTACCGTTCCTGAGTTTATTTTTATTTAGGGTTTAATTATAGTTTTTGTATTCTGATGATTCTTTGTTGCCTGTATGCCACATTTTATGTAGTTTATGCTTTTATATATTTCTTATATTATTATTTATATTTATCACTCATGATCATTTTTGCAAAGTATTTCCCTGGAGTGTGCTCCTGATTTTGGCAAAACACGTTTTTACTGCTGCATTCTTATAGTTGGAGGATCCTCGTCTCACTTACTCTTAGTGGGATAAAGTGCCTCTTTCTTGCTCTGGAAACTAAAAATGCTAAATATTTGCTTTACCAGCTCAGGTATGTGACCTGGTCTCAGCCACCTGCATCTTCTTATCTGGACTTTGGAATGGGGCTACATTATTTTGTGGCAGCACAGAAAACCCAAAAGAATGAATGGGCAACTTACTAGAAATAGCAGGTAATTTACCAGAGTGGCTGGATATAGGATCGATAAATATTTCTGTGTGCCAGTAACAAGATAAAAGAAAACATGAGGAGGCCAGGATTGTGGACAGCAACTCAGGTCACACCCAGGTGGTGGCAGTGTCCTTCCAGAAGCCATGGGGCAAGTGCAGAGGCATCCGGGGGGGGGGGGGTTGACAAGCTGTGGCCCTCGATGCTCTGTGATCTTCGGCTGTGACCCAGCCTTACTTCCACTCCTTCCTTGCCTGGATCCTTGGCAAAACCGGAAGTTCTAGGAGTCCATCCCCTATCCTCCATCATCTTTCAGTAAATCATTTTTCTGACTAATCTGCCAGAGTCCATCTCTGATCCTGACTGATACAGATTGTATATTTTTCAAAAACACCTGAATTTTATGTAACTACCACCAAACTGAATGGTCAATCAAAGGGATGCAGGAGTATATGGCTAGATGGAAAGAGGCAAAATGAGTTTTCAAGGTGGGTTTCAGGCACAATATACCCTGAACCATGATCAGCCGATGGTGCTCGCAACAGCCGCGACGTCTCTGGGAACTGGGAAGAGAACCTTAGGTAGTGCGTCTCCGCGTCACGCTGTCTGCTCAGTGTAGCTGCAGAGCCCTTGTTTCATTTTAAAGTTCCTAACTGTGGAATTCAAGTTGAGCTTCTAGAATGATGTAACCGGCTTATCATGTTAGAAGTATATCCCCGGTGAGTTTAGACAATTTCCAGCTTCGTGGAGTTTTTAGTGTGTGTGAAAACAATTGTGTCTTCTCTCTTTAAAATTTATTTTTGTTTATTTATTTTATATTACTAGGGATTGAATTGAGGCCTTCACACTGAGCTACAAAATACCTAGTCCCTTTTATTTTATTTATTTTGAGACAGGGTCTCACTAAGTCACTAAGTTGCCCAGGCTGGACTCAAACTTGTCAGCCTCTTGCCTCAGCCTCCCAGGGTGCCGGAATTGTACTACCCAGCCCAGCTGCAGTCTTTTTACTATTATACGCATTCTGCTTTATGTTTTACAGTAAGAATGCCTGAGGCCTTTGCCATGCCTTCTTTACTTTATTTGACTAAAATTGGTTTAAGAGGGCATAGTTATCCAGCCTATGATAGGCAGAAATTTACAAAGCAGGTAAATTTATAAATGAATACAGAAGTTGAATAGCTAGACAGAACCTATCAAACTACTGTGGCATGTTTAGTTTTCATTTCTTTTTTCTGTTGTATATTTTATCAATATTTGGAAAAACTATTTACTATGTATTTAATTTTTGGATAGTTAATCCGATCACATGATTTGCATGTTACATGTATGTGGGGTGGACATGGAAGTCTCCCTTCCGCTGTCTCCTACTCACAGGACTTAATTTCTCCACAGGCTGCGGCTGTGGCTGGCTGTGGTACCTGCTTAGCTATGTATTTAGTGGCCCTGGTTCTGTATACCATATTTCCCCGAAAATAAGACCGGATCCTATGTTATTTTTTGCTCCACAAGATGCAATAGGGCTTATTTTCAGGATGTCTTATTTTTTCATGTACAACAATCTACATATATTCATGTACAAAAATCTACATTTTGCCTTAGTCTTCCAAGTGTTGGGATGACAGGTGTGTGTCACCACACCCGGCCGGTTCTTCTGTTTTTAGTCTTTTTTTTTTTTTTTTTTTGTGGGTACCGGGGGGTCAACCTCAGGACCTCGCGCGCCAGCAGGCGCCTGTGCCGCTGAGCGATATCACCAGCCCCTTTTTCGTATGTGGGTTCCGGGAGTCGAACTCGGGCCTTCGCGCTTGCTGGGCAGGCGCTTAAGCCGCTGAGCCATCTCAACGGCCCTGTTTTTAGTCTTACAGTATCCAAAGTACTGTTTTCCAAAATTGTTTGGATTGGTTCTTGCCTGCCCACACTTCAATGTGGTTATTTTATTTATTGTTAATGGACTTAAATTTGTTACTGTTTACCATTTTGACTTATTTCCAACTTTTAATGGGGGGGCTATGTAAAACATTACGCTGCTTCTAAAAGTAAACTATATAAAAAGGTTCATTCAAAAGATCTGTTATTCCCCCTTCATTCATTCTACCCCATCTCTGGCTTGGTTATTTATATATAACTGTGTGGCATTTTTGAGTAGAGAACATTGTCCATACAGTGCCAACTTCAGTTACTGTTTTCTTGTGGCTTAGGAAATAGTTTTTGTGAGTAATCTGTGTGCACTTAAAAATAAGATATTTTCTGTCTACAGAGTTCATATGTCAGTGGTGTGTACCCCATTGTATTTTAGCTTCCTGTGTTCTTTTCCTGCTTGATTTGTTATGACTGAGAGGTGATTAAACATCATCTACCTGAAATACTTTTATTTTTCCTTTGTAGGTTTGTTTTCACAAAGGATAATGGTATCTGATGCATAGATACTTATGAGTTACCTCAGTTGTCAATGTCAGGCGCCTTTGTGCGTTGTGTTAGTTTTGGGATGGCCTGAATTCACCCTCACGGATGAGCACACAGTGACCTGTGCTGGCTTTGGTCTGCTTCGTCTGGTGTTTCTTTGCCCTTCCCTTCATTTCCTTTCCTTTCTACATCATTTAAAAAGTATTTTTTATTTACAGCCTGTCTTTGGATTTTGCTTAGTGACTTAACTGGAAAGACTTTTGTTTTGGAGATAGGTTGAGATTTTTAAATACCTGTTGTTATGACTGACAGTTATTTGGTCTTAGTCCTGTAATCTAATGTGATATTCTCTCTAGTTCTTAAAGGATTTTTCATTTTGTGTTTTCTGTTTGGTCTCATTTTTTGTTTTATTTTTCTGATATTGTTAAAGTTTACATTTTTATACTAGTGATCACCTTTTATAACTGTATCTTTCTGCACAGCCTTCGGGTAACCTTCTGTTTTCTCACATGGTATCTATGGAAAATGATGCAGTTATGGCAGACAGTGAAGTTGGTATATTTCCTCTTTTCTTCTCCTTCCCTCTTCCTCCCCTCCTCCTTCCCTCCTGCTTTGTTTGCCAATTGTATTATCTTGTGTAGTGTTCGCCATTGTAATGACAAATAGGCTGAGTAGTGTATTACTTGTTACACTGTCTTAGGTACTATGCCTTGACTTAGAATATTACAGATGAAAGGTTCACGAGAGCAGTTTTCCTGGAGTGTGATGGTTAATCTTGACTGTCAACTGGATTGGCTTGAAAGTTGCCTAGGAAGATTAGTAAACACACTTCTGGGTGTGTCCCTGGGTGGCTCATGGGGCATGACCTTGGGGACTATATTTGGCCCCTGGATCCTTCCTCTCTGGCTCTTATCCTGTCTCCCTGCTTCCTGGCTGCATGAGTGAGCAGCTTTCCTCCTCCATGCCCTTCTGCCATGGTGTTTCTACCTTGCCACAAGCTTAATAAAACAAATGGAGCCAGCTGACCATGGAATGACACCTCTGAAACCATGAGCCCGAATAAACATTTATTCCTTTCAGTTGTTTTAGCTGGGTATTTTGTCACCGCAACTAAAAGCTCATTAACACACCCTTGAGGTCCAGTATGGGCAAACACATTCTCTTCTACCTATAAACCTTGCCTGGACGTCAAAACCCTCTGTTCCCTATCCTTCCTGTATCCAGATGCTGGTGCTGAATTAGTCTCATAACCTTCTACTTCTCTCCCTCCTTCATGGAAGAAACCGTATTTTACCTTGTTGCTCTAGTGATTCTTTTGCTGTCCTTAAAGGCTAGTCATTCTGCTGTACTATGTCTTAATTTCAACCAGTAGGGGTCATATTTTTCTGGCACATAGTATGCTCTTAAGTATATGAAGTTAAATCTTCTTTAATTCCATGAAATTAATTAATTTCAAGAATTAATTTCCAGTAGTATTTTTTTATTATGAAAAACTTAAAACTTCCAGTAAAGTTGCAAGAACTTTACAGAAAATACCCATACACATACTATCTAGATTCTACTGTTAAGGTTTTAGTATTTTTGTTCATCGTATTTCCATTTACCTGTCCATCTTTTCATTCATCATTAATCCATTTTATTTGTATACCTTCTTTTATGAAGTGCCTTTCAGATATTTTCCCCATTTCTTAAATTTTTTCTTCTTCAGTTATCAGAGTTCTTTGTGTATATTGAATACATTCTTGTCCACTATATATTTGTGAATATTTCTCCCAGTCTGTAGATACCTCCTGCTGTCATTTCCCTCATACTGTCTTGATGAGCAGTTTTTAATTTAGATGATATCCAATTTATCTTTTGCAATTATCGTTCTCTTGACCTAAATAAACACTTTCTTTTCTTCTCTCTTCTCTTCTTTTTTCTTTTTTTCTTTTCTTTTCTTTTTTTTTTTTTTTTCCAAGACAGGGTCTCCTTGTGTAGCCCAGGCTGGTGTCGAACTCACAGTGATTCCTTCTGCCTCAGCCTCCTGAGTGCTGGAATTACAGGCGTGTACCACCATGCCCGGCAGCAAACCCTTTCTTATTACCTCCATACCATGAAGATTTTCTCCTCTGAAGACTTTATGCTTTAGTTTTCATGTTAGGGCTCTGATGCAGCTGGAATTAGTTCATTCTTAGTAAGGTGTAAGGAGTGTTCAAGTTCAGTTCTTCCTGTAGATATCCAGTTGCTCCAGTGTCCTTTGTCGGGTACACCTTCCCACTGGGTCGCGGCATGCCTTTGAAATCTCAGTGACGTGCATGTGTGTGGGTCTTGGCTGTTTTCTTCTGCTGATTCAGGGCTTGCTCCTCATGCAGCACTCAGGCTCTTGGTTCCCGAAGCTTCGTATTAAATACTGACATCAGGCGAAGTCCTCCAATCTTGCTCCTTTCAGCATTGCTTTAGATATTTTAGCGCCTTTGATATTTCTGTACACATTTTAGAATCACTACAATAATTTATAATATTTGGCTTCGCTACATAGTAACAACTGCTCCAATTGTGTGTGGTGTTTTGCTCTAAGTTAATGGGGAAATGTTTGGTCGGGATTTGTCATCTGTTGTGTTTATGGGGCGAGAGTGTGTTTTGTTCACAGGTTCTGCTGGGTCTCTCCTCACCCCTTTCTTGTTGAGCAGTTGCTGCCCGGGTTCCTTTCTTATGAATCATCACAGAAGGAGGTGGGTTTCAGGTTACTCGTTTGCAGGAGGATGAGACAGAGAACTGTTCCAGACTAAGTGTTTTTTGTTTTTATTTTTATTTTTAAACAAAGATTAACTTTCTTTCTGCCCCAGAGCCGGGGCACTTCCCGCTAGTCCAGCTAGTCTGTGCGGTTCCTCTCACTACCTCTGGTTATTGGAACCAGGCTATGTCCCTTTTGAGGTTGAGAATTTTAGTTGTTAGTATTTTGAAATGAAATTTGCCACTTTTTGTGTCTGGTTCTCATTGATGAGTGTGCTATTTCCAGGAAGGAAATGAGAAAAACTGAACTTCTCATAAGTGGTTTAATCTTTTTTGAGTGGGGGAGTCGGGTTTACCTCCTGGATGACTTTGAACCTTTTTCTACTCTGAAGCAGCAAGGAGAGCAATAAACTCAGAAACGGTGGCCCTCGCTATGCTTCTGCTCCCCGCCTACTAGTTTTATTCCTTAATAAAGGCAAAAGTGCAGATTTCATGTTAAGTGTTCTTTTACTCACTGAACTGGTGTTTACTGAATTATTAAAATGAGGAAGGTACTAGAAATTCAATACTCTTTCAATTCCATTAGCTAATAAATGATGCTCCTAAAAACCTTTAAAAATTTGATAACAGATGATTCTCCTAAATTGAAATCTAGCAGTACATAAGAATATTGTTTTTTTTTTTATCCAATTGGCATTTTTTGTTTTGAAAAAAATATACTTGTGTATTGCTATACACTCAACCTATTCTTGCGTGTTATGCTACGTAGTCTCCTGTCTTCCTTGTCCCACTCCCAGCCCTGGACCCTTCCTCATTTCCTCCTCTGCTTGAGACCTTTTTACTGTAGCTGACAGGCTGGCAAGGAAAGTAGAAAAACTTCCTGTGACTGTCATTTGTTTTCTATTGCATTAATTTCCACTTGTGTGTGTGTGTGTGTGTGTGTGTGTGTTTTACTGGGTACCGAACCCCAGGCCTTAATACTAAACTACACCCTCCCCCTTGAGACAGGGTTGATAAATTGCCCAGGCCCAAGCATAATCTTAATTGTTGTCTTCTTCCTGCTTGCTTTTAGTTTTACCCTTTCTAGATCTATAAGGTGAATGTTTAGGCGATTGGTTGGAGATATTTTTTTCTTATAGGCAATTTAAAAAGCTATAAATGTTCCTCAAAATACCACGTTAGCTGCATTCCATGACAATACGTCATGTTTTAATTTTCATTAACATGAAATATGTTCTAAATCCCCTTTTAATTTCTTCTTTTACCCATGGGTTATTGAGAAATGTGTTTTTACATTTTTATCTGTTTAAGGAGTCCCCAAATTTCCTTCCGTCATCGATATCTAATTGAACTCTGTTGTACTTACAGAACATAGTCTATATGATTGCGGCCCTTTAAGTTGACCAGACTTGTTAGTGGGACTTGTATGGTCTGTCCTGGACAGTATTTCTTGTGTACTTAAAAAGAATGGATTTTGTTACCTAGTGGGGTATTCTTCCTACAGATGTCTATTATTGTAGTGTTCAAGTCTTCTTATACTTGCTTATTATAGTCTTTCAAGTCATTAATTGCTTCATTCTTGGTTTTAAGTTATAAATTACTGTCTTGGTGAATCAATAGTACTTTTCCCTGTAATTATTAAAAGGTAGATTTTAACATGTTTATTTATACATTGGTTATAAGTCATACAAATGACTAGCAAAATATAATATATATATATATATATATATATATATATATTCTGTAAAATTTGCTTGTGATTGAACAATATTTACTCAGTGTTTCAAGGGTTAGGCATAGCACTGAATAAATTTAACAAAACCTTTTTCCATCGAAACTTGTGCCGTAGAGAATGGCAGAAAACTCCCGCAGTGTGCAGTGTGTTAGATGGTGGTAAGCACCGTCGAGGGTTAACCTGGTACGGGAGAAAAGGCGTCCACGGCTGACCGGGAGGGTGTGTCAGGGTAGTTAGGGCCCCGGGGCAGGGCCTGAGGGGTGCAGAGTGGCATTATGTGCAGAGGAGCTGTGTACGCAAAGGCCCTGGCGGAGCATATTGCTGGGCACAGTTTACAAAATAGCAAGGAAAGGCCTCTGAGTCTGGAGCAGAGTTGGTGAGGGGCTCAGCGGCAGGAGGCAGGCAGGGAACGTGAGCAAGGTCTCCTGGGGTGCTGCGGGTGGCTGGAAGAACTTTGCGTTTGCTCTCAGTCAAGGAGGATGGTACACTTTTTATTAAGGGCCAACGGTAAGCATTTTAGACTTTGCAGGCTGTTCAGTCTCTGCTATTTTAGCCTGAAAATAGCCTTGGGTGGTAATAAGTGAATGGGTGGGGTTGTGGTCTAGTGAAATTTTAGTTTTGAATAACAGGCAGTGTTGTTTTGCCAAACCTTGCTGTATTTACAAAAGAAAGTGATTTCAGTGTTTCAAATGGAGAAGACACTTGAGTTATTTTTTAAAAGACGCTTTACAAGCACCTTTTTATTTTGAAATAATTTTAGATTTAGAGAAAAGTTGTGAAAATTACAGTGTTCCCTTCCCTCGGTTGCTGTGAAGCTAACAGCTTATGCATCTGTAATACAGTTACCACAACCAGGAAATTAACACAGGCGTACTACTCTCAACAATGGACTTTATTCAGATTTCCAGTTTTCCCACTTAGTCATCTTCCTGCTCCTTCGCCCATTAGAGAAAATCCTACATTGCGTATCTAATGGTTCTGCATCCTCAATTTCCCCGTTTGTGAAGGCGCCTCAGTGTTTTCTTGTCATGAAGTTAGGCACTTTTGATGAGCTCTGGTCAGTTCTTTTGTAAAATGTTCCAACTTGCATTTGTCTGTCTCATGATGACATTGGCAAGAATAACATGATTTACCTTCTGAGATGAGCCCACGGGCTGCTTTGGTGAGGGCAGAAGCGAGAAGAACTCTTGGAAAACTTGTCGTAATCCAGGTGAGCCTTTGTCTGGGATGATTTTCGTGGAGGTGGTCAGAAGTAGTACATTTATGAACTTATTCTGGCTTGAGTGAGTTCTGATAAAAAAAAATTCTAGAGAATCATTGCTATAGCATCAGTGTATTGTTTAGGAGAAGGAAAGGCTATGACAGATGTATTGCAAATGAAGAAGTAGTCTTTTTTTTCTTTTTGTGTAGCCCTTTAACTTCCTCTTTCTTACTTTTATTATCTTTCAACATTTGACCATTTTATTTATTTATTTATTTATTTATTTTTTTTTTTTTTTTGTGGGTACTAGGGGGTCGACCTCAGGACCTCACGTGCCAACAGGCACCCGTGCTGCTGAGCGATATCACCGGCCCCTTTTTCGTATGTGGGTTCCGGGAGTCGAGCTCGGGCCCTCGCGCTTGCAAGGCAGGCGCTTACGCCGCTGAGCCATCTCACCGGCTCTGACCATTTTAGAAACTAGTAAAGCTAGCTAAAATACTGTGATATTTGGTTGTCTGTCTTGGTGCATCCATGTTTAACTTTAAGTATAAAATCAAGCAGAAGGTGAGTAGTAACAGCTTTTTCTTGGATCCCAGGGAAATAAAATTTATTACAAGCTACCGGTACTATTCTGGCGTACGCCTGACTGGTTCCTTATTATGTAAAGTGGCGTCTGTGGACAGCCATGATGGAGTTAGCAAGAACTGGATTTATCTTCTCAGTATAAACCGGACAAAATACATACGTTGGCTGTTCTCAGACACTGGACGGCAGACCACACGGTAGGTGGCGGCCTGAGAGAAAGAAATGTCATGAGTCCTGTGATCGCCCTGACTTTCTGCCTGGTGACACTTTCCATACCGCAGCGTGGAAAGGAAATTCGAAAGAGCAGCTGGGAATCAAGAGAGCTCTAGAGAGGAGAGCGGTACACGGGAGATGGCACTTTCGAGTCGTTGCTGTGTCGGGCCACACAGGCCTAGGGGAGGCCCCAAGTGGCTTCCTGGAGCTGGAAGCAGCAGGGTTCCCAGTGCTCCGGTTGGATGGGATCTGATGACCACAGGGGCAGATCTTTGGTGACCACTATTGTGATATTGCACTCTGTCCCTCACCTCAGACCCTTTAATATTTATCTTATTTAGGGGCTCTGACATCGTGCATATATGTATTTACTATCATTATATGATTGACTCCTTCATTACATAATGGCCTCTTTGTCTCTTTTTAGCTTAAAATCTATTTTGTCCAATATAAATATAGCTACCTTGGCTCTCTTTTGATTTGCCTTGGCATGGGCTATCTTTTCTATCCCTTCACTTTCAGTCCGTACGTGCCCTGAAAAGCCATGAGTCTCTTGTAGGAAACAAAGTTGGGTCTTTTTTGCATTGTTGCTAATATATTCAGTGTCTTTTTACTGGAGAACTTAATCAATTTATGTTTGAGGTACTTAATGACAGGTTAGGATCTATTAGTGTCATTTGCTAATAGTTTTCTGGTTGTTTTCTAGATTCTTCCTTTCTTTCTTGCTGGGTGTGTTTGTGTGTGAAGGGGGTTGATGTAGGAGTATGCTTTGAGTACTTTCTATTTTTGTTTTAGGATTTTTGTAATGATTTTACTTTGTGGCTACCATGAAGCTTACACAGATCATCTTATACTTGTAACAACCTATTTCAAGCTGGTAACAATTTAACTTTAATTCTATACTTTATTCTTTTTCCTACATTCTATGCTTTTGATAAAAGAATTTATATCATTTTATAATGTATATCTCTTGACAGTTTATCTTAGCTATAATTATTAATAACGTACTAGGGATAAAATTGCTCTATATACCATTATTACAGTCCTGGAGTAGTCTAATATGGCCATTTTACTTACACCATTGTGTTTTGTGCTTTTGTGTGTTTTATATTATTAACTAGAGGTCTTTTGTTTCAATTTAAAGACACCCTTTCATAATTCTTGTAAGATGATGAACTCCTCTTGCTTTTGTTTGTCTGGGAAAGTTTTTATTTCTCTATTTTCTCTCTTTCTCTCCACCCTCCCCTCCCCTTCCCTTCCCTCCGTTTCTCTCTCTCACTCTCTCTCTACCTCCCTCCCTCTCTCCCCTTTCTTCCCTCCTGCATACACATACTTTCTCTCCTTCCTCCTTTCCTTCCTTCCATCTTACTGTGGATGAACCCAGGGCCTCATGCATGCTAGGCAAGGAGTCTAACAGTAAGCTATATCTCCAGTTATTCATTTCTGAAAGACAGCTTTGCTTGATAAAATATTCTTAATTGGAAGTTTTTTCCTTTGGCACTCTGAATATATCATTCTACTCTACAGGGTTTCTGCTGAGAAAGCCACTGATAGTTGTATTGAACTCCTGTGTATGTGATATGTTTCTCATCTCTTTCTGCTCTCAGATTTTCTTCTTTGTCTTTGATTTTTTTTGTGTCTTATCCTCTTTGGGTTGAATTTTATTGGAACACTCCGTGCTTCTAGTACCTGGATGTTCCTCAGATTAGGGACGTTTTTAGCCATTTCTTTAAATATACCTTGTGGCCTTTGTTCTGCAATTTGTATTATGTGAAAGTTTGATCTCTTCATGATCTCCTATAATTCATATAGGCTTTTTTCACTCTTTTTCTCTTTTTTGTCCTTTTGTTCTCTGGACTGGGTAATTTCACAGTTCTGCATCCTCGCTCACTGATTCATTTTCCTGCTTGGAGGAGTCGGCTGTTGTGGGTTTCTGTTAAATTTTTTACTTCAATCATTGTATTCTTCATTTTTAGGATTTCTGTTTGGTTCTTTATTGTTGTTTCTATTTCTTTTTCAAACTTCTCTCTTTTTAATGTATTGTTTTCCAAATTTCATTTAATTTTCTGTCTGTATGTTCTTGGGATTCATTGAACTACCTTAAGTGAATTATTCTGAATTCTTTTTCTATCATTTCATAGATCTTCATTTCTTTAGGGCCCATAATTGGAGTCTATTAGCTTTGAGCTTTTTGGTTTTGCTTAGTTGAATGGAATGATTCCCTGATTAGTTGTAATCCTGTGTCCTCATGTTGCTTTGTGTGCACTGGAGGAGGCATCACCCTCTATAGCCTTTCTAGATGTTCTTTGGGAGAGTTAAACCTTTACTGTTAGGTCTGATCAGTGATTCTGAAAGGGCCAGCTGGCTGGCAAGCCTGGACAGGCAGAGTTGCTGTGAATTCTCTAGCTGGATGTGCTGCTGCCTGATGATGTGATGGCTCTGGTCAGGCTGGTCACAGGATATAGTCCCTGGCCAGGCATTTCCACTATTTGCAATCTCCAGCTGGGCAGGGCTGTGGGCTGGGCTAGGTTAGGTGAAGTTGCCACTCAAATTAGTTGGAGTAAGTGGCTGTACTCCTTAGAAATCCACAGTTGAGGATTGCTAGCCTATCAAAGTGGTACCATGGGATTGGATTTTGCTTGACCTCCTGCTCTAACTGCAAGTTTCTCTGGAATGTTGGAGTCTCCCTGCCTAGCTAGGCATAGTCTTTGAGGGGGCCATTGGGCGTTTTGAGTCTAAGTGGAAAAATATTTCTCAGTAGCACACTGCATCTGTCACTGCTAGCGCTCACCACTTAGAGTTTGGATGTTTCAAGGGAAGTGGAAATAATCTTTGTGCTCAGTTTTCCTAGTGACAATCGAAAACAGACAATTGAAAATAAAAACTTAGAAATCTGCATACTGTATTATTAATATTTAATGGAATTGAGTATAATGGATACAGAAATGCAAATCCAACAAGTCATCTGAAAATGTAATGTAATGTTTTCAATGCATGTTTCACCATTTAACTTTGAGTTCGGAATTAAAGTTAAAAATACAAAGACACAAATGTACATTTAATTTTTTTTCTCTCCCAGACAGATATTGATTATGTACACAGCGTTGTGGCCAACCTGGAAAAAGAGTAAGTCCTTTTTTATTGTGGGAATGGGACTGTTTTAGTTGCTATTTTCACTTTGCTCTTCACTGAAAGAAAGTGCCTTCCTTTACAGTTCATTTCTCTGTGGAGTTCATTGTTCATTACCTGCCATTGTCTTTGTCATTGTATAATGTAGGTGCACACAAATCCAGTTATCCAGGGGGATAAATTGGTTTATTTCACTGTAGAAAAGATTTAAATATCCTATGTATACAACACTATCATAGTCTTTATTGTTGAAGGCAGTGAATGTAACATAGTTATATAAGATCATTTAAAACTTTTCACCCTCTGTTTACCGAGCAAAAGTGTTTCTGCTGTCAGGGTAGAAAATCATGCAGCTGTTTCAGACCCCCGTGCTGAACTGTGTCTAAATCAGCTCTGCTCTGTGAAGTTTGAATACTGGTTTACCGTGAGCAGGACACATAGCAGATAACAGAAGGAAGTTTAGGAAATTTCACATATTAGCACTTTTGGCAATATTGGCTTAGTACTTTTGATAGTGATATTATAAGAATTAGTCGCCATACAGCTTTCTTCATCGAATTGTGCCTGATTTTGCCCCTAAAAGGTAGATGTGTTTATTATTATTATTATTATTTTCAGTATTGGGGATTGAACCCAGGGCCTTCACTGAGCTACATGGTTAGCTCTTTCTTATTTGTAAGATAGGATCTTGCTAAATCTGTTTGCTCAGGCTGGGCTTGAATTTGTGATCCTCTTGCCTCAGCCTCCCAGAGCGCTGGGATCATGGGTGTGTGCCACCAGGCCAAGCTAAAGACATTCTTTCTCTTTTTTCTTTTTTTTTTTTTTTGTGGGTACCGGGGGGTCGACCTCAGGACCTCGCGCGCCAACAGGCACCCGTGCCGCTGAGCGATATCACCGGCCCCTTTTTCGTATGTGGGATCCAGGAGTCGAACTCGGGCCCTCGCGCTTGCCAGGCAGGCGCTTATGCCGCTGAGCCATCTCACCGGCCCGACATTCTTTCTCTTTAAAAAGAAAAGCAAGGGCCGGTGAGATGGCTCAGCGGCTTAAGCGCCTGCCCGGCAAGCGCGAGGGCCCGAGTTCGACTCCCGGATCCCACATACAAAAAAGGGGCCGGTGATATCGCTCAGCGGCACGGGCGCCTGCTGGCGCGCGAGGTCCTGAGGTCGACCCCCCGGTACCCACAAAAAAAAAAAAAAAAAAAGCAAAAATTGTTGTCCTGCTCTGGGTTTAACATGTTTCTGCCAGCTTGAACTTGCAAAAGAAACTCCAGTACATTTGATTCGGCCTGCACTGATGTAAGAAGTTTAGAAAAGGGTTTGCAGCCTCCACACGCCTGATGTTTTGGGCTAGATGATTCTGTCCGTGCAGAGTGGAATGTTTAATGCGACCCGTGGTGTCTAACTAGAGAGGAGCGCCGTTGCCCACGGTGGAGATCCCGAGATGTCTCCAACCATGAACCCCTGGGGCGAACAACTAACGCTTCCTGAAAATAGCGGACCTTTGAATTTTGCGTAAATCATGTGTTTAGATCTACACACAAATTCATTTGTTTCCTTTTCTTTAATTCCTCATTTTCTGTGAGACTGTGATTTATTATTAAAGTTCTGATTCCTTTAAGGAATGTAATGCTTGCGCTTTGCCTAGGTTTTTATACTGCTCTAAGGATAACAGCATCTTTTGCTGTTTTTTAAAAGCATTATAAAAGAAATAAGCCAAAAATCTCATGCTACCAGGGAAATCACCGTTTTCTGGTAAATAAAGTCAGTGATGAGCTACTTCATTTAACACATTGTGACCATGACATTGAATCTTTACACGTTTACCGATGTTTTCATGTTAAATATATGGTAAAATGAACATTAAGAGAAGTAAACGACGCAGCTACCCTCTCTCCCGTAGATTTTCTAAAGAGATCAGTTCCGGCTTGGTGGAAGTCATTTCACCCCCCGAAAGCTACTACCCTGACCTGACAAACTTGAAGGAGACATTTGGGGACTCTCAAGAAAGAGTGAGGTAATAACAGTCTCATAAAAGTAGCTCTTGTTTATCAAAGTTTAGGAAATTTAGGACTGAACTGGAGAAATATTCTAGGCAGTCGCCTTAAGCTCAGGCCAGCTCATAAGACACATTCTCTGGAGTTTTCTCGGTAGGCAGGACAGCTTAGTAGGGGCTTTTCTTTTATTGTGTTTCTCTTAAACTGGCTTTTAGAACCTCTTAATGCAAATTTAAATATGTTGCTATTTTTCTTATCTAGCTGTATGCAAAACACATTCCTAGACACAGAATAGTGCTCTCTTAAGTATCATTTTGTTCTCTTTCCTCCCTCCCTAACTCCTTCCTCCCTTCCTGCATCCCTTTTTTCTCTCACAGTACTGGGAATTGAATCCAGGGCCTTCACACTGAGCTACACCCCCCACCCCCTTGGAGACAGGGGAATCACTGAATCACTAAATTGTCTAGGCTGGGCTCAAACTTGTGATCCTCCTGCCTCAGCCTCTCAGAGTGCTGGGATTAGAGGCAGGCAGCACCATGCCCAGCCCCCAAAGTATAATTTTCAAAGCACTAGTTCAGCGAGACATTAATTAAGATTTTATTGAAAAAAGGGCCTGTGTTGAAAGAAGTTTGGAAAATATTGGATTCAAGTTTTTCTCTCCACCAATGTCCTCTGTGCTGGATGTGTTAGCACTTCTAATACACTAATAGGAGTGCGCCTCTGAGTGGAGGCTGCATCCGGTGCTTCCCAAACTTGATTGACCTGAGGCTTGGTTTCTCAGGAATACATTTTGGTAAAGGCTTCATTAGGGAAAAGTGAATTTGCTTTGCCACTGTGTGTGTGTGTGTGTGTGTGTGTGTTTGCACGCGTGTGTGTGTGACAGACACTGGAGTTTGTGCAGCTGAGTTTATTTGCTACATTTGCATCTGGTCTCTGACCTATGTTTGAAAACCCTTTCAGATGGAGAACGAAGCAGAACCTAGATTACTGTTTTCTAATGATGTATGCTCAGGAAAAGGGCATGTATTACATTCAGGTAAGCATTCTCCTTTCATGGCTTTCACACTTCTAAAGAAAAATACTAGCAAGGGCGTATTTTCACTAAAACAGGAAGTTTCAAGAGCACAAACACACATCAGATCTACAGCTCAGAGGACTGGGGCCTCCCTGGTGACGACAGGTGGCTCTGAGCCTCCCTCGTCTCCGTCTGCTGGTCCCCGGCTCCCTCAGGGTGGCCAGGCATGCAGCCCGTGCGTCTTTCATCTTCTCCTTCACCTTCTTCTCTGCTGTTTAAAACGAACTAAGATGTAATTATTTCTCAAATTTTAAAGGGTTTCCATGTAATTTTTCAGTGGTCTCATGGTAGAGTAATTGTTTTGTAGGCTGTAGTACACTCACATTTATAACGAAGATGATAAAATTGACCGCTAATCCTAATGGTGTAACTCTTAGTATTATGGCCCTGATGCTGTCCATGTAGAATGATCCTGTGAGGTTGTGGGCTTTGGGTTAGCCAGGTAGGCAACAGCTTGAAGAATTCCAGGAAACTCTTATTTCTCAATTTCTCCAAATCTCAGTGATGTAAGCTTGAATTCTACACCTGGAATTTCATATCTTTAACCAAGAGAGTTTATCCCTTGTTCAAAATGTGAATACCCCTTAGAAGTAGAGCACATCAATGCTGCCAACTTTTGTTTTTGTCACTGTGTTTATTAGAGTCCTTTTTTCTGATACAGGGACTCACTACATCACTAAGTTGCCCATGCTGGGCCTGAACTTGGCGATCCTCCTGTCTCGGTCTCCCAGAATTCTGGGATTACAGGGCTGTGCCACCAGGCCCTAGATTCTTTTCTAAGAGGAAGTGTTGATGAGGGTGGCAAGAAAGATTCTGGGTTCCTGGATCGGAAAGGAAATGGTTATACAGCTATGGGATGGTGGTGATGGGAGAGGACAGCAGGAAAGCATGGTAAAGCTTCCCATGGTAAAGCAGATAAATCAAGGTCAGGCATTGTTCCTTGGACATCTGACCTAGGTTTCTGTGTTAGCTTTCTATTACCAGAACAAAAACCTGGGGTCAACTAATGAGAAAAGGTTTACTCAGGCTCACAGTTCCAGAGGTCTCAGTCCATGGTTGTGTGGTCCCATGTCTGCTGGATCTGTGACGAGGCCGCACATTGTGGTGTGAGCCTGTAGAGGGACAGAGCTGCTCACCTCGTGCCAAGGATGGAAGAGGACAGAAGAGGGCACTGCGGTCTCACTGTGCCCTTCCAGGCGTGCCCTCAGTGACCTGATGACCTCTACTGAAAGGTGCTTCACTGGGGACCAGGCCTTTAACCCAGGAGCTTTTCGGGGACGTTCAGGATGCAGACTGAAGCAGCCAGCAACATTCACTGTATCCATAGGATGGGAACTGTCCGTGATGACTACAGTGAGGAACGGAAAAACATCGTGTGTAACAGTGTGTGTTTTGTATGTAAACACGTGATCCTCTAGTTTTATGTGGCACATTGTCTTTACCCTTCAAAGTCTTATTTTAATATCTGGATAATAAGGAAAGCATTTTATTTTTGCATATCCCAATATTATTGTTGAGCCAATATATAAATAGATACATTACACTTAAGAACTTGTGTAGAGAACTTGAAAGTGCAGTTGTGTCACTGTAGAAATTTGGTTTCACTTTCTCTCCTGGGAGAGAATGAATGGAAACTGGGTGCTTTCTTGCGGCACAAAGGAAGGATAGGGGTTGGGAAATTAAGGACAGGGCGTGGATAAGGAAGAGGGTGGTGAGGAGAACTTTCCTTAAGCAGGGCCAGCCTGCAGCCTTGAAGGACAGCAGCAACGAGCTTGTGTTCATTGTAGCTTATCACATGCTGACCCTGTTCTTTATGATTTACGTGTTTCACCTTGTAAATCATTTAATACAATACCCCTTTTTATTATAAAAATCACATAACATTAAATTTACCATCTTAACTATTTCATTGTGCAGTTCAGTAGTGTTAAATATATTTAACATTGTTGTGCAACAGATCTCTACAATGTTTTCATTTTGCAAAATTGAAACGCTGTGCCCATTTAACATTCCTGTCCTTCCTACCACCTCTCCTGTGTCCTTAGTTACCATCCTGTACCTTATGTTTCTATGATTTTGACTATTTTAGATATTTTATATAAGTGGAAACATACATTATTGGTCCATTCATAACTGGTGTATTTTGCTTATAATATCCTCAAGGTTCATCTGTGTAGTAGGGCATGACATGTTCCTTTTTTAAAGCTGCATACTATTCCATTGTATTGTTATACCACATTTTCTTTTCTTTCTTTCTTTCTTTCTTTTTTTGGTACCAGGAATCGAACTCAGGACCTCATGCTTGCCAGGCAGGTACTGTGCTGCTGAGCTATATCCCCAGCCCCACATTTTCTTATGAATTCATATATTGATAGACATGCAGTTACTCCCAGTTCTTGCCTGTTGTGAATAATGCTGTGATGAACACGATGTACACATGAAGTACACACACCTCTCTGAGATCTGCCTGCAATACTTTGGATAGATGCCTAGGAGGGGGTTTTTGATCAGGTAGTGCTATTTCCGATGTTCTGAGGAGCCTTCATACTGTTTTTCACAGTGGTTGTGCCATTTTACACTCCTGCCAACCACGCAGATGTTCCATTTTCTCTGCCTTCTTGTCAACACTTGTTAATTTTTGGTTTTTTAGTAGAGGTCTTCGCAGTGGGTGTGGCGTGACCTCTGATAGTGGTTTTGATTCTCATTTATGATTCTTGATGTTGGACATCATTTCATATGCTCATTTGCCATGTGTGTCTTCTTTAGAGAAATGTATAAGTGCTTTGCCTGTTTTTCTTTCTTTTTCTTTTCTTTTTTCTTGCACTACTGGGGAATGAACCCAGGGCCTTCTCACCGAGCTGCATCCCCAGCCCTTGAATTTTATTTTTTTAAATTTCAAGACAGGGTTTTGCCAAGTTGCTAAATTCCCCCAGCAGGGCTCAAATTTGTGATCCTTCTGCCTCAGCCTCCCAGAGTGCTGAGATTACAGGAATGTGCCCCATACCTGGCTCCCATTTTTCACTTGGGTTATTTAATTTGTTGTTATATTTTCTCCAGTTCTGTACATTGCCTTTTCACTGTATTGTTTCCTTTGATGCATAAAAGTTTCCAAGTTTAATGTAGCTCTCGTTTATTTTTGCTTTTGTTATCTATGCTTTTGGTGTACTATTCATGACATCATCACCAAATCCAATATTCTGAAACTTTTCTTCTAGGAGTTTTATACTTTTATCTCTTTGGGTCAGATCTTTAGTATATTTCAGTTAATTTTTGTATATGGTGTAAAGTATGCATCTGCCTTTATTTGTTGCGTATGAATATCCAGTTTTCCTAGCATCATTTATTGAAGAGACTGTCCTTTTTCCACTGTATATTTTTGGCATCCTTTTGGAAAATCGTTGCACCATATGTGCAGCAGTTTATTTCCAGGCTCCCTACTCTATCTGATTGGCCCATGCATCTGTCCTTATACCAATACCACAATGAATGGATTTGTAGTATGTTGGAAATGTGAGGCCTCCAACTTTATTCTTTTTTAGAATTGTTTGACTCCTTGTGTTCCTTGAGATTCTGTATGATTGTTTGGAAAGTACAGGAATTTTGGTAGAAATTGCATTAAATATGTAGATCACTTTGGGCAGTGTTGACATTTTAGTATTAATTCAACATGCATGAGCACTGTTCAAAAATTGTTTTTATCAATTTCGTTAATTGTAAAAATAATCTTGTTTGCCTTTTGTATTTTGTTGATTTTTAATAGTGATATATTTTGATTCTCTTTTCATTCGATTCCTTTTGTGTATATTCTGTAGATGTTTGTGATATGATTGCAGTTATGTAAAGCATCTTAAAGTGATGTCTATTTAAAATTGAGAGTAATTTAATTCATTCCCATAAGAATTCTCTACATTTTTACAGTTCTTTGTCTTCGCTTTTTGTTACTGATGACACAGTTACCTCTTTTTATATTACATATCCATTAATGTACATTTATAATTTTCTTTTATGCTTTTGGTTTTTAAAATTCTATACCAGATTTAAAAGTGGTTTATGCACCTGTATTACTTTACTACAGGATTCTACATTGGTATATTTACAGATAACAGAGTTTTGGGTATTTATTTATTTTTTTTTTTGTATGATTGTTTTGTTCCTCTTTCCTTTCACTTCAAGTTGAAGGTCTCCAGGAATAAGGTGGTGACACTCAACTCACAGAACTTCTATGTGGGAAAGTCTTAATTTCTCTTTTATTTTTGAATGACAGCTTTGCCAGGCATAGTGTTCTTGGTTCATAGGTTCTTTTGGTTTTAGCGTTTTGAATATACCATCCTACTCCCTTGTAGCCTGGAAACTTTCTCCTGAGAAATCTGCGATAATCTTATAGGAACTCCCTTGTGTGTGATGGGTCCCTTTCTGTTGCTGCTTCTGAGATTTTTTTCTTGATCTGAAACTTTGACAGCTTAATTATCATATTTCTTGATATAGATCCCTTTAGATTTGTCATAATGGAATTCTTTGAGCTTCTTGAATTTGTGTGTCCATTTTTCTTTCTAAATTGGGTAAGTTTTCAGCTTTATTTCTTTAAACAGACTTTTTTTTCTTCTTGAAGTCTTATAGTATGTGTGTTATGTTGCTCTATGGTGTCTGTAGGGCCCTTGGGCTGTCTTCATTTTTCTCAGCTGCACCATTAATTTTGAAAGTTCTGTCTTCCTGTTTGCTGATTCTTTTTTCTGCCTGGCCAGACCTGCTGTTCAGTCCGTCTAGTGAAATTTCCATTCAGGTTTTGTGTTCTTTGGTTCTAGTTTTTGTGATTCGTCTTCATATTTTTAATCTCTTTGTATTATTTTCACTTTATTCATGTTTCATTTTCCTGATTTTGTTCACTTGTTTGTGCTCTTTTTTTTAACTCACCAAGTCTCGTGACAGTTATTTTGAATTCTGTAGTAATCATGTATCCGATTTTAGGGAGTTAAGACTGGAGATTTAATTTCCCTTGAATATGCCATATTTTTGTTTCGTTGGTCTTTTTTGTTGGGATTGTTGGCATTTCGGTGTTTGAAAAGCCAGCCACCTTGCTCATCTTTGTAGTCTGGCGTACTCAGGGACTTCTTCCGCTCGTCCTAGGTGCTCCCCCTGGTGTCTGTCTGCAGTACTGTGGCCTCTCTGAGTTGTAGTAGGCAATAATGCTGGTGCTCCCCCTAGCGGCTGTCCGTGGTACTGCAGCCTCTGCTAATTGGTGCTTGTTCTTGGCCCCAACTGGATGCTCTGTTGGTGTCCCTGCTTTCATTTAGACACGACAGGAACCAGTCCTTCAGGATGCGGCCCAGAAAGTCAAAGCCATTGGATGTGTGTCCACTCCTTTGTCTCCCCAGGGAGAGGTCAGGCATCAGGTGTTTCTTTCCAGTCGCATTGTACCATGTCCCGGTGAGGGACTCTGGCTTTTTAGTGTGCTGTTATTTAATCCCTGCTCTGTGGGGAAAGGAGGATCTGGGTTTTCCTCTTCCACCACGTGTAAAATAACCCTCTTAACAATGATAGGATCTCACTCTAGGGTACTATCTGATAGCCCATTTTGTTGTCACTTAATGTTGGCAATCCCATTAAATCCCAGTAAATGTAGGTTGGTATAATTTTGATCATTTCTTGGAGTACCATTCGTTGTTCAGATATTATAATTACTTTATTGTTGGTTGTTTTGTTTCTTACAGCTTCTGCTGTTTCAAAAATGAATTCAATAAACATTCTTAGAACTATTTTATTTGCCCAAAAATTGAGCCTTAAGGAAAGGAGGAGTTGCTTTATATTTATGTCTTTTTTTTTTTTTTAATGTGGGTACCGGGAGTCAAACTCAGGACCTCGCGCTTGCCAGGCAGGTGCTTATGCCGTTGAGCCATCTCACCGGCCCTATATTTATGTCTTTATAACCTTACATTATGTACAATTCTGTGAATGGGTTCCTTATGAGCTGTGAAGTTTTATTAAGAAAACATTTTGGCCTTTAAAGGTCCTCAGATTATGCTAGTTTTGAATGTTTGTAAGGGAATGAGGTCACTTGGGAAAATCTGGGGACGACTAGGGCGAGGGGTGAGGAAACATGGGAATGTATCCCAGACTTCCTCTTGGTCCCCCGGAGACGTGGCTTCACCGTTGCATTGTGGGAGATGGGTCAGACCCAAGACTTAGAAAGGGTGCTTTGAAAAAGGCGGTAGGGCCCGGGGTTAATTCAGGACAACAAAGATGCACACCTAAAGGGAAAAGCAAAGTGCCTTCTGTCCTAGTGTCATGCCTGTGGCTTGGGTGAGGTTTCCACTGACAGAGTCAGGCAGATTCATAAAGGGCCCTATTGCCAACGACTTGGAGTGAAGACAGTGTCTCCTGGCCACCGTGAGACAGTCCGGGCACTTCTGGGGGAACTGTGGGTGACACACGTGTTGGGCGGCTCCAGATGATAGCAGCTCGCCCTGCCGCCCCCACCCCGCCTTGTACGCGCCCACGGAGCCGTCTTATGGTTTCAGCACACTGATGACTTTTTCCCTAGGTCAGTTATTTTCTTAGAGTTTTCGAGGGGTAATTTTCTAATTCCCTAACCTCTAATGCTCTTTGAAGCTTTCTTCTGTAAAGAATTTCCCTTCCTTAACTGTTTGCTTACCTTGAAAAGCAGTTTATAAGGAAAAGGCGGAATAAATGCTTGCTTCTTTCTCTTTCCTTATTAATGTGTAAAGCTGGTACCCTGGCAGTCCCCAGTGATAGCCATTTTAAAGATATCATCATAAACTCGTCAGGTTTATTTGCTTGTTTGTTGAGACAGGGTAGTTCAGGCTGCCTTGAACTCACTATGTAGCCCAGGGTGGTCTCAAACTCTTGGTGATCCTCCTGTTTCAGCCTCCAGAGTGCTGGCATTGCAGGTATGCACCACCACAGCTAGCTGAACTTGTGGATTTTTAAAATATAGTTGATTTGTGTCAGTCCTTTCCATTGTTACTCGTACTGAGAATTAGTACATCATGATCCAGTGGGAACCTCTTCACATTGGCCCTTGCATTCTTTTTGTGTAAGTCCTACTTGTCGATTGCGTCTTTGCTGACTGGTGTGCAGGTCGTACACCTTTCCCGTCCACCTCTGGAATCTGTCACTTGTCCCAGGAGCCTGCCCCTCATGGGTGGGTGGTGTGTAAGGCCATCTCCAGCACCTGAGATGCTCAATTTTGTCATGTTGTCTTGGCTTCCAGGACTTTCAGCAAGGAAAAGGGTATTTTGTTTTTTTAGAGAAAAAAACTCCACGCATTTCTATTGGTATTTCCAATTCAGATACAAGATTATAGGGGTTTTACTTAACTGGTTTTTAATTTATACTCGTATTCTCTCTTACACTGAAACTCTTGGTTTTTAATAACTTGATCCTGATAACACACTTCTTTTACCCTGCAGTGTACCTTGAACTGCAGAGAGTCAGTAGCAGTCTCGCCAACAGACAACTGCCACACAAGCGTGAACACTGCTTTCCCCGTCGAGTGGATCCCGCGGTGATTTACTCGTATAAGCAGAGTGCCGTGTGCGAAAGCCACTGAGTGGCATGCTCTCCTTTGTGACCATGCCACCAACTCTATACCAGATGGGGCCCTTTTGTTTCAATTTGCATTCCATTATTAGGTCTTATTTTTTTCCTTTTTAGTTACATAAAACAGCATTCGAAAATTGAAACTTACATAAAAGACGCATTTACAGAAATCTCACTTTTATCCCTGGTCCACTCATCCCGTTTCCTGCCTCCCCCATGGATAACGGCCCTTAGTTTAGTGTCTCCTTCCACTTTTAAAAAATTTAAGCAAATATGCATGGGGGCATTTGCATACTTCAGGCAGTATTTGCGTCTTGCTTTTTGGCTTCCCTCTGTGAATGAGCAGTCACCGAGGGCCGTGTCAGGCTTGCAGCGTGGCCCCTGCTGGGACCAAACCCTGCATCAGGGAAGGGTTGGGGTCACGAAGCCCCTGCACTGCGAGCTCCCCGCTGCGCCTCAGCAGCTGACTGGTTCAGCAGTGGTCCGTCCACGCCATGGGACACTGAGCAACTAGAAGAAACAAACTCAGCATACCACACCCCAGATCTCAAGGGGATTATTCTGTTTAGAAGCCAATCTCTAGGACTTATGTGCTGCAAGATCCACTTCTGCAACATACTTAAAATGACAGAATCATGGAGATGGACCACAGTCCCCAGTCGCCAGAGGTCAGGATGCTAAGGAAGCGAGGAGGTGGCTGGCTGTGGCGCGGAAGGGCCCTGTGGCTCTGCAGAGCTCTCCTGTCTTTGCTGTGGATCAGGTTGCTCACATCTACACGTGCAGAAAAACCACACACACGCACACACACACACACACGCGGCTCATCGTAGTAAACCTTGTGGCATTTGCACAATGGCAGGGAACTCTACCCCAGCCAGGTTCCCAGCAGCGACACTGTCCTGCCGTTATGTTGGAGGGTGTCCCACTGGTGGAGGGTAAAGACGGACGCTGATGAGTGGTGAGAGCAGAACAAAGCGGTTTTTCTGATTTAATACACCACATGTGACTTTAAGGACATGTGGTAAACGAGCGCACTACATTCCGAGTGGACTTTAACCTCGCCTGGTGCTGGCTTGGGTCACCTTCCCTTTTGGCATGGTCAGTGAGTGTGTGTGTGGGCAGCTTCTTCGGAAAGCCGGGGGATGCCGCGCGGCCCTGCACCTTGTCCCGCTGTCTCCCACCTCCCCCAAGGTCTGGGCCTGCAGCGGGTCTTTCCCTGTTCACTGACGGCCCTGGCGCAGGCCACATCTGGAGCGTCCCGGCTCCGTGAGTGGTAGGCAAGCCCGTCGGTGTGTCTTTGTTCACCGATGGCCCCGGCGCAGGCCACATCTGGAGCGTCCCGGCTCCGTGAGTGGTAGGCAAGCCCGTCGGTGTCTTTGCAGACTGCTGCTGCTGCTGCTTCCCTGGCAGGAGGAGGAAAGCACGCGGGGGTTTAGTAGGTGAATAATTGGACACTAAAATAAAAATTACCTAGGTAATGAGAAGTGATACAGTGAAATTAAGACAAGGAAAGCTCTCTTAAGACATTAAAATCCTCTTGCTTTAAAATGAGACCAGAGGGACCGGTGATATAGCTCAGCCGCATAAGCGCCTGCCTGGCAAGCGTGAGGTCCTGAGTTCGACTCCCGGTACCCACATATAAAAAAAAAAAAAAATGAGACCAGAGGAGGCTCTGGGGAGGAGCCTCTGCCTGCTCAGGGCCCTGACCTGTCCCCTCCCTGGTGGCCTAGAAGAAAGGCCAAGCACAGGTGCACAGGGTACGGGCAGGGTTGGGGATAGCTGGCACTGGGCCAATTGCCAGGCTTCCCGGGTATTTTGTAGGTGTCTTTTGAAATGGGCAAAGGGAATTCTTGGGGCTCCATCCTGCAGAAATGAAATAGTCACACGCAGGTATAGGAACCAACATGTACCTGACTGTGAGCCGGAGATCTGAGGGCATTGTAGGACATCCTTACCTTGGCATTGCGCATCTGTTGTCACATTGGCATGTCCAACCTGCCACCTGTTCTTATTGTTTTGTTTTTCACTACTGGGGACTGAACCCAGGGCCCGTGCAATGAGCAGCATCACGGAGTTACCCAGGTTGGGATTGAACTTGGTGATCCTCCTGCCTCAGCCTCCTAGAGTGGGATTATGGATGTGTGCCAACATGCCAGGGTGCCCTGTTTTTAAAAACATTATAATAAAAATATTTTAAAAAGAAGTTTTGTCACTCATATATATTAACAATATTACATATTATATATGTGGTCTTGTCGTTCATGTATATTAACTATACTACATATTATATATGTGGTTTTGTCGCTCATGTATATTAACTATATTACATATCGTATATGTGGCCCAAGGCAATTCCTCTTCACTCAGATGAGGGCTACCTCCCAACACACACACACACACACACACACACACACACACACACACACAAACAGGGGCCGCAATACGGGTTGGACATGCCTAGGATGGATGTGTAACCTGAAAGAGTTAGAAGAGTTGCTATATTAAGAGGAAACTGCCAGTTTCATAGTGTGAACCTCTTTTCTAAAAAGGTAGGGGGGTGGCGCAGGAGCGCTTACCCAGCATGTGCAAGGCTCTGGGGTCAGTGGGCAGCACTGCGAGAGACAAAAAGCAACCCTCTCCTGTGTGGAGAGCGCAGTGGGCACCCTGTACTCCTGTGTGGGTCCCCACACACTGTGCGGTGGACATGGAAGGCGTCGCAAGGGCGCACACCCAACTTTGCCATTGCTCACCTCTGCCAGCCTGGCTGAGACAGAGGAGGAGTAATTCATGAACACTCTTGTTATTTCTCACGGTAAGGGAATGGTTCGGTTGTCCTGCAGCATAGCTTTCATTTTACTTTTCCCTGTTTCCTTTCCATAATGTTTATTTTTATATTTTCATTGTTTTCTTGATTTTCTTCATGAAAGTGTGCTTGAGTTTCTCTATAATAGGTACTTTCTGTGTCTTTTTTCCTCTTTTTTGATTAACATGTTTATTTAATTTTTCTCTAGCTGGAGGATGATATCATTGTCAAACAGAATTATTTTAATACTATCAAAAATTTTGCCCTTCAACTTTCTTCTGAGGAATGGATGATTCTGGAGTTTTCCCAGCTGGGCTTCATTGGTAAGAAAAGCTTCAGACCTATGTGCTTTTCAAAAATAACTGACTCTCCGAATCTTAAACCGTTTGCTGTTTTTGTCATTAGTTGTGTTTTTCCTGTGGAAGTGGATTGTTCTTAAGAAAATTGCACTTAGGGAAAGCTCTTTGTGTGGAGCAATGGACAACAACCCAAGAGAGACCTTGGTGACCCTGAGGGATGGGATCACTCTGGAGATGTCCGCAGCCCAACTAGGGCCCCGGAGGAAGTCCGGTTTCTTCTGACCACAGCAGTTCCTCCATTACGCAGGGCGGGGATTCTTTCAGGAAGAACACCACAGAAAGATTGCTCCTGTGAATCCCTGTTACTCTCAGGCAGGGCCTGAACTTCTCATTCTTTGATTATTTTTTATTCACTTCTGTCTTTTATTAACTACTATTTGGGGTGCTCCTTTTAAAGTCTTTTTTGGGGGCTGATGTTCCTGAATTAGCCAATGGAAAAGAATGAACAAGTTTACAAGTTAAAAAAAAAACCACTCAGGTGACATTTCACTTCCTAGGGTACTTTTAAAAATGTTGCTGGACGTTCTGGTGCACACCTATAATCAGAACTAGGGAGGCTGGGGAAGGAGGATCACCATGAGTTAAAGGCCAGCCTGGGCTACATAGTGAGACACTGTCTCAAAAACTATGCACACACAAAAAAGTTAAAAATTAGAGGCTGAACCACTGACCTCATTGAACTCAAAACTTATTTTAAACCAGGTGTGTAGTGCAAACCTGTAATCCCAGCACTCTGGGAGGCTGAGGCAGGAGGATCCAAAGTGCAAGCCCTGCCTGGGCAATTTATTGAGACCTTACCTCTAAATAAAAAATAAAAAGGTCTGAGGGTGTAGGTCAGTTTGAAGACCTTGGGTTCAATCTCCAGAACCACAAAAAACAAAACAAAAACTGATTTTAAAATTTAAAAAACGTTTTTACTTGTGAAGTTTCAGTGAAAGAAAATTTAGGAGTTTTTGCATTTATTGGTTTATGTACACATTTGCATTTATTGAGAGGATCTGTTTATCTATATATGCCTCTCATGTTTTTTTTTTTTTTTTTTTTTTTTTTTTTTTTGTGGGTACCGGGGGCCGACCTCAGGACCTCGCGCGCCAGCAGGCGCCCGTGCCGCTGAGCGATATCACCGGCCCTTTTTCGTATGTGGGTTCCGGGAGTCGAACTCGGGCCTTCGCGCTTGCAAGGCAGGCGCTTACGCCACTGAGCCATCTCACCGGCCCTCATGTTCCTTTTTTTAAGTGGAAAGCATTTTAGTAAGGCATGCAAGAAAAATCTGACTGGGCCTGCGAGCCCCATGAGCCCACAGCTGCACAATAGACTTTTGAGTCAGCGTGAGGCCTTCGCTGCTTCTGCTTCTCCCTCCAGCAAGCGAATGTGTGGCTAACCAGGTCCACCTGTCATTCATGAGGATTTAGCGTTGAAAGTGCAATTGTCAGTGCATTTGGGGCACTGACTTATTTAAGCTAACCTTATTTAAGCTGTTTTGATGATTGGCTTCTTCGTTATTACAGCTCTTGACTGTGAATATCTTTCCAGGTAAAATGTTCCAGGCGCCGGACCTTACTTTGATCGTGGAGTTCATATTTATGTTCTATAAGGAGAAGCCCATTGACTGGCTGCTCGACCACATCCTCTGGGTGAAAGTCTGCAACCCCGAGAAAGACGCAGTAAGTTAATTCCTTCCTTATGGGGTAGAGGGAGCGTCTCTCCTCTATTTCACTTAGGAAAGTGGCTTTTCCAGAGCCACCTTTTGCCCACAAACACTTAATCAAGGTAGCAGAGAAAATGGCTTTCCATTTGCTGCTTCGAGTGCTCATCATCTTCCCTGAGCTGCCACAGGTGCCCAGCTCAGGAGGCGTCTTCAGGAAAATCCCTGAGAGCCGGGTAGCCCATTGCCGGAGCGCGCCATCTCGGTGTGGCTGCTCTGTGTCACCAGCATCTGTGGCTTTGGGATCTGCTGCTGTTGGCTGTAGATAACTGCAGCCCTGTCCTGCAGGGTGTTTCAGTGTTTTGCAAATATTTGGGGAAAATATTAGGCTCTAAGCCATCTAGGAACAGGAAGAAAGATGGATGTACCGTTTTATGTCCAAACAACAACAAAAAGTCGAAGTCTGTCTCATGTATTATTTTCAAGAAACGAAGCTATTTGGTAACCCTCAGGCGGAGAAGGCAGGGAAGTAAGAGAATGATTTTTGCCTGATCATTCGGACAGCAAGTTATTTCCAAAGAAATCTTAGTGTAAAGCAATTAGATATATTTCCTTGTTCCATTTGAATTGTACTTCTGGGGGAAAAATACAACTTTTTATTTATTTGGTGTGAACATAAAATATATATGTGTGAATTCTTAATGATGGTCAATTTTGACACATAGTAATGAATAAACATTTAAGCATATGGGTTAAATTATTATAGGGTTAAATTATCATGTGTTGTAATAAGCATTTATATAATTTGGCTTCATGATTTTATTATATTTTCTAGAGTGGTATGATTGTCCTATCTGCCGGTGAGATTTCAGATTCTCCCCCGTAGTGTCTGTGAGCTGTCACTACATTCTCTGTTTAAAAACAACAATCAGGGGCCGGTGAGATGGCTCAGCGGCGTAAGCGCCTGCCTTGCAAGCGCGAGGGCCCGAGTTCGACTCCCGGATCCCACATACGAAAAAGGGGCCGGTGATATTGCTCAGCAGCACGGGTGCCTGTTGGCGCGCGAGGTCCTGAGGTCGACCCCCCGGTACCCACAAAAAAAAAAAAAAAAAAAAAAAAAAAACAACAATCAGGGGCTGGTGAGATGGCTCAGCGGTGTACGCGCCTGCCTGGCAAGCGCGAGGGCCCGAGTTCGACTCCCGGAACCCACATATGAAAAAAGGGCCAGTGATATCGCTCAGCGGCACGGGCGCCTGCTGGCATGCGAGGTCCTGAGGTCGACCCCCAGTACCCACAAAAAAAAAAAAAAAAATAAAAACAACAATCAAAAACTCCAAACAGTACATTCTTAAAGCAAATCAGGGAACACAGCAAAATAGAATATATGCATAGTTTTCAACAGTACTTGACCATATAAATTGATTTGAACAAATAATTTTAAGCCTAAACCCTTACATGTATTTTTTGGAGACTTACAGGAATTTGTACTGTAGGACGCAAAGAAGTTACTGTCATCTTTAGTCTCCTGATGCTTACACTTGCCTATAATTTGTCCTATGGGCTTTATCTATTGTGTGGTAAGACTGTAAAATGATCCTGTGTGGTCAAAACCTGATAGTGAAAATTAAAACAGCAAAAGCCTTTTAAAATCATCCGTAGACCTGAGTGCCCAGCCTTTTGGACAGTCCCTGCGTTCCTTCACTCCTCCTTGATCTGTGCTTTTCTGTGGCCCTTGGGTCTTCAGCTGCTTCCTTTAAGCTGTTAAGGAGGTAGCCACCGATCCTTGCCAGGCGCCTGAACAGTCTGTCTTAGGCAATGGCGTGGGAAATGCCTCAGGTCACCTACAGATCTTCCTAAGCTGCACCATCCTTCCGGGGCTCCTCAGGCCTGAATGCCCTGTTGCCTCTGCAATGATGGGCTCTGTCCCAGACTCTGATGTCACTTCCTGTCTCCCTTCTCCATTTCCGCTTTTCCTCTCCTCCTCTGACTGATCTTCCTCTTCACTCTCCCTCCTTTTCCTTTCCCCCCCTCACCTCCTTCTATTTGTGTAAATAAAACGTACCGTTTCCCCTCTATGCTGGTGATTAAATGCTGATGACATATAATCCTATACAAATTAGGCATTTTAGCTCCCAATTATTGGATGTCTTCCAAAGGGGAAATACCTTAAAAATATGTCTTTTTCATTGTCTTTTTGGCCCCAAACTTATATAAGCCATTGAAAATGAAGAGTTTGAAAAGTGTGTCCAGCTAGCCCTGGGTCTCCTGAAGCGTGACCGGCGCCTGCACGGGATGGGCATCGTGTGTGAGCCCCAAGCGCCGGGCGGTGGAAACTAGGTGTCCCGTGACTGTGTCAAGGCAGATTCGTCCATGGGCCTTTTACCATCGCTTGCCTCACATTTTCAAATTACATTTATGCACCAAAATGTGTTTTTTACTATTTGCCAATTCTTTGTTATGTTATCTAATTTAATTTAAATATCTGGCAATTTGAATGTTTGAACCAAACCGCTATAGTTTGTGTATTTTAGTATTAAATGTCAAATCTATATTGACATATCATGAAGGATGGTTGAAATTAAATCCTCCCCTCTTCTGTGGCTTAATGCCTCAGAAATTTTCAATTTCCAGATGATGGCTGTTGATTAAGAAGATAGCAAATCTCTTAATGCCTCATGATTTGGAATTATTACTTGTATTTCCTCATTTTTTCCAGATAAGGACAAGATTTCACTTTATTATGCAACAATAACATGATTTTTTTTTTTTTAACTATTTAGAAACATTGTGATAGACAGAAAGCCAATCTGCGAATTCGCTTCAGACCTTCCCTTTTCCAACATGTTGGGCTCCATTCATCACTGTCTGGGAAAATTCAGAAACTCACGGTTGGTGTTTTAATTTTATTTTCTCATGGATGTACAATTTGTTATTTAGTGTGTAATTTTTCTTCTTAAATATAAATTGTATGTTATTTAATAGCATACGTATCTTTTTTTCTAGGATAAAGACTACATGAAACCATTACTTCTCAAAATCCATGTAAATCCACCTGCAGAGGTATCAACTTCCTTGAAGGTTTACCAGGGGCACACACTGGAGAAAACTTATATGGGGGAAGATTTCTTCTGGGCTATAACCCCAAATGCTGGAGACTACATCTTGTTTAAATTTGATAAGCCAGTCAATGTAGAAAGGTTGGTGACTATTGAAATATATTTGCTCTTAGAATTTAGACATCTTGTTCTTGGTGTGATCTGTGGTAGAATGTTTTTTGTGCCTAACAGATGTGAGGAGACAATGGGTTGCAAACGTTGGATTATAAAATTTAAGGTGTAATGTCATCATTTAACCTATTTGGTAAATTCTGTAGGTATTTCTGGACTTATATTTAGCGCACTTTTTAAATACTTTTATTTAAAACTTTCTCAAAATCTCAGATTAGTTTTCATGTCCTTATTCTGGAATATCCCTTAAAATTTGACTGAGTTAGTTGATTAACTCACCAATTTGGTTAAAATGAAAAATTAAGCATACTATGACTGTTCTGAGTCAGTGGTTTTGCAAATACTGAATTATTTTTAGTATACCGTGGAAGAATTTACAGTCCTTTTATGTTTTGCAGCATTCACTTTCATTTTACAAAATTTAGTACTTTTTCTCCCTTTTTTAAACTTTAGTAATCATGATTCCTTCAACCCTTCAGTTTTGGGTGTGTATCCCAGACTGCCCATGGCATACTTAATAAAACGTAGCTCTCTATTCTGTGACATATATGGGAACATCCAGTGGTCTTTTGTATGTCGATCTCGTATCCTGCTACCTTGCTCTACTTAATAGTTTTAGGAATTCTTTTGTAAATTTTCGAGACTGTTTTACTCAATCTTGTCATCTGCAAATAAGGAGAATTTTATTTCTTTTGTTCCAGTCTGTGCCTTTTCTTTCCTTTTCTTACCTTACTATCTAGGTTAGAACTTTCAGTACCATGTGGAATAGGAGTGGTGAGAGGGCATCCTTTCTTTGTGCTTGATCTTAGGGAGAAATATTATTCTGTGTTTGGCCATGAACTGTGCAGCTAGCTGTAGGGTTTTACGCATGCTTATTATGAAACTGAAGAAATTGCCACTCTGTGCCCTAGGTTTTTGGAGTGAGTCTTGAATTTTGTCAAATTCATTGTCTGTATCAGTTGACATGAACATATGATTTTTCTTTAGTTTGTTAATATGGTTGACATTGATTTTTTCTTTTTTAGTATCAAGCCAGCTCAGTCTCCCTAGAATACACTCAGTAACGATGTACAACTTTTTTTTTTTTTTTTTTTTTTTGTGGGTACCGGGGGGTCGACCTCAGGACCTCACATGCCAGCAGACGCCCGTGCCGCTGAGCGATATCACCGGCCCTTTTTTCGTATGTGGGATCCAAGAGTCAAACTCAGGACCTTGCGCTTGCCAGGCAGGCGCTTATGCCGCTGAGCCATCTCACCAGCCCTGTACAACTATTTTTATGTATTGTTGACTCTATATGCAAACATTTTGTAATTTTGTGTCCATATGTATAAGGGGTATTGGTTTATAATTTTCATTTTTTTTGTATTTTATTTGGATTGGCGTCAGGTTGTTTTTTAAAATGAATTGGAGAGAGTCTCCTTCTATTTTTTGGAAGAGATTGTGTAGAATTGGTGTTCGTTCTTTAAATATCTTACAGAATTCTCCAGTGACATCTGGAGATGTGGTTCTGAAGATTTCTTTTGGGGAAGTTTTTAAATTACAAATTTAATTGTCTTTTTTCTTTTTTTAAAATGAAAACCATTTCTGTGAAGGTGGGGGAAGGGGAGAGGGAGAGACAGAAGAGACATGGCGGACGGCTACTCTGGATGAGTAGGGAGTGTTTGAAAGTGAATAACTCATGGATTTCTTGCAAATTTAATTTTCTTAATGGTTGTAGGGCTGTTCAAATTATTGGCATTATGTCTTCCAGTACTTCAGCCCCAACCCCTTCCCCCTTCTGAGACTCCAAAGTCCCTCAGGTTCCTAAGGCTCTCTTCAATTTTTTTTCTTAATCTGTTCTCTCTCCATTCTCCAAATCGAGCAGTTTTTCTTGTTCCACCCTCACACTCATTGTCACCACCCCCCTCCGCTTTGCTGTTGAGCCCATCCCTTGAGTTTCTGCTTTGGTTGTTTGTGGTTGTAAAATTTCCACTTGGGTCTTTACACCTTCTATTTCTTGGAGACTTTCTGATATTTCACTTGTTTCAAACATGTTTATACTTCCTTGTTGAAGCATTTTTATGATGGCTCTTTAGAATTTTTTTTCCAGGTAATTCTGGCATCTCTGACATCTTCAGGTTAATGTTTGTTGATTATCTTTTTTTTTTTTTTTTTACTCAATTGAGTCGTTTCTTGGTTTTGTATACTGAGCAGTTCTTTCGTGCTAAAGCCTGGGCATTGTGGGTGTGACGTCATGAGACTCTGCGTCTTTAGTCCTTCTGTGTTAGCGGGCTTCCTTGATGTGGCTCCTGGTGGGGGAGAGGCACTGCCATCACCTTTCTTCCAGGCTGGGGAGAGGTGGCTCTCTGCTTATCCTTTGTTGACACCAGAAGAGGCCCCCTCTTTCTGCTGGATGGGGCGGGGGTGCTGGCCCCCACCTGACCTCTGTGACACCAACATTACTGCTTGCCCTGTGTTGCCCAGTGACATCGCCCCATGGGAAAGAAGGTCTCCACTCCCCATCCAGCCTGAGGTGACACAACTGCGGGGGGATTGGAGCGTGTCTCACAGCCCAGTGCGTGTAGCTGTGGCAGCTCCTCGCTCAGCCTTTGCAGATGTGGGTCAGGGTGGGCCACACTGTTTTTCTGTGGTGTTGGCTGGTGAGGAGCAGCGATTGTCTAAAACTTTTTTCCTTTTCTGATCTTTGGGCTCCACTGAACAGTCCTGGTGGAGGCCCTGACACCTGTTCCTGTGGGCATTTCCAGGTGACCGCTGTCTCCAGCCCCAAGTCTAAAATGTATGAGGTGAAAGAAAATTTCAGAACTCATCACCATTTTGTTCCTTGGATTCCAAAGTCCTTAGCCAGTCTTTCTTCTCTCAATCTTCCATAATCTTTACTTTCCCCCTTCAGTACTGAGGTGAAAGAAAATTTCAGAACTCATCACCATTTTGTTCCTTGGATTCCAAAGTCCTTAGCCAGTCTTTCTTCTCTTAATCTTCCATAATCTTTTCTTTCCCCCTTCAGTACTGGGGAGTGAACTGAGGCCTTCTCATTGAGCTCCATCCTCGGCCCTTTTTTTTATTATTTATTTATTTTTTGAGATAGAGTTTCACTAAGTTGCTCAGGCTCAAACCTGTGGTCCTCCTACCTCAGCCTCCCGGAAGCGGAAGTTCCCATGAGCGCTTTACTTCCATGGTTGGGAGAAGGAGATATAGGGGTGGGTCAGATATGCTATTAAAGAGTCTGCTGAAGACCTTCTATATTAGAAGTCAAAAAAATTTTTACAACAATACTTTCATTTTTAAACTTCTCTAAGATTATATGAGAATACAACTGTAGATTGGGGTCACATTTCTGGTAGAACACATTTCTTCGAAAGTTATAATAGCTATGAATTTTCCCAAAAGTTTATGGAAACACCCTTCCTAGGACAGAGAAAGGGAATCACTTTTTGATTCCCACAATTATTTATTTGTTCAGAGGGGGGAAAAAACCAAACTTGTATTTCTCAGTATAGATATGAAATGTTTTATTTTCTGACACTGTGTTCATGACACAAATTAAAAGTATGAGGAGAAAAGCCACAACCTCATGGACACCATTGTGACCACATTGGCACATTTTTTCTGGGTGTCTCTGCACACTTTCTACTTTGGCTCGTAGGCCGTATGTGATTTTCCAGTGTACTCTGTCGTGAGCGTTTCGAGGACCCCGTGATTACTTTAATGGCATTCTTCCAGGTGGTGGTGAAGTTCTCACTGAACAGTCACAGGGTGCACAGCGCTGACTCTGTCCAAACTCCAGATTATATCGTGCACTCTCCTCTCCACAGTGGCCTGCCTGGCCCTGTGCTTTGACCTCGTTAGCCGAGGGAGAGTGAATGCTCTGTTGTCCTGTGGCCCAGCCTCCAAGTCAAGCGAGCCTTCCCAAAATGTTGGAAGTAATTTCTGGTGCAGGGTAGAAAGAGCTCTTCTCAGGGTGTTCATATCACGTGTGATTTTTGCCACGCATACCCTACTGTCACACGCACTTGGCTGAGTGTTTGAAACACGAGGGTGCTTTGCACCAGTTGCTATGAATTCCTTGGTACAGTCCTGTGCGGTGGGTGAAGGTTTTGGGGTTGGACAGAGGAGACTCAGGCGTGGGAGGCTCATGAAACTGGCCAGAGGTGAAGCTCTTGTAATGAAGGACCCAGGTCTTTCTAACTCCTAAGCCTGAACTTTCAGCTAGTTAATGTAACTAAATTTAAAGCAGCTTTACATTGACACAAATGTTGTCGCTCCTCTCTGGTTCACGCTCTTTCCACACTACACTGAAGCATTGGTTTTTAGAGTGTCGAAATGCAAGCGCTTCATACTCCACACCCAGAGAGTGTTCTAGATTTATCACAGTGCATCCCGTAATTAGTTATCCTTCAAATGGTTTTCAGTAGTGACTAATAGAACTATTCAGCTGTTTGGAGGAAGTGAATTTAGTTTCATTCTACTGCTACCAAAAGGATTCGCGGAGGTCCCAGGGAAGGCCCTCCCTCGTGCAGGTGCGCAGCACTCGTAGGTGCTATACTTTGGGCTGCTGCCAGCCAGTGGTGTTTGTACCTAAAGCATTGCAATCAGTGACATGAAACCGTTGTCATTTTCTGGAGTCTGTCAAGGCTGAGGTTACGTTAAGCAGCAGCCACGCTGAGCTGCTGCGGGGTCGCGGGTCCGTGGGTCCGTGTGATCTGAGTCCTGGGTGATTTGAGCTGCTGGAGTTGAGGTCATTTCCTGCATCCTGGTGAAACCAAGTCTGACAGTATTTTTGTGTCCTTGTGTCCAGTTACTTGTTCCACAGTGGCAACCAGGAGCACCCAGGAGACATCCTGCTGAACACAACTGTGGACGTTTTGCCTTTAAAGGTACTGCTGTCCCTTCACTGTCCCTCCCCTAAGAGCCAACCCTAGGGGACTTGGTTTGAAGCCTCTTGATGAGATGAAAGAAAAGCCTACTTCTTCGTAGGACTCTACCCATGGGTAATATTAATTTTTTTGAAGTACAGTGTACCTGTATATTGGCCCATTTTCCTTATTCATAGAAATGGCCTTCATTTTGTTTTCTGTTGGGAAACAATGGGAAATTTGTGCTAAAAACAAATCATTATTTTGCTTTAATGTTTACTTGCTATTTGTATTTTGAGCCCCAGAGTACTATGTAAGTATTTAATACCTGTTGATAAATGCACAAAATTTTATTGATCTATAAAGAATGCTTAGGTTTCTTTCATGTTAATACAGTGCCTTACCTCTGTATTTATTTTTCTGTATGTTTTTCAATAGGAAATGATATTTTGTTAGATTGACTTACTGTCTCATTTTCCAACCACCATTATATTGTGCACAAATTCAGATGATCATTTAAAAAACTTCCATTGATAAGTGGCAGCTCAGTTTTCTTTTTAGAGATAGCTGGGCCACAAATGCCCCTTTCATTTATATTTTAAGATGTATTAATAAGATAAATGTTTTAAAAGAATTACTTGTAAAATTAATATTTTTGTTTTATTTTAGAGCAAAGATTTGGAAATAAGCAAAGAAACCAAAGACAAACGATTGGAAGATGGCTATTTCAGGATAGGTAACATCTACTTGAGTAAAATATCCTTTCTTTTTCTGGACTTATTCCTAAAGTAATTTTAAATGCTTTTCAGACATTAAGCACCTTGAGGGTCACAGTTCCCAGTGTGCTCCTGGTTTTGTTTGTTTCCGTGTGTCACCCTCACCCCCAGGAGCTGTGATGAGAGTTCATTCACCGGCTCCTTGTCCTCCTCTATCTGCCCTGTCCTTGTCGTCATTCATGGCGGGGTGGCCCTCAGCTGCCTCGCGCTCTCTGTCTCTCCCTGGGTGGATTCCAGATGCCACAATCTGCACTTTGGTCCTTGCACCCCACCCTAGCATCCCTCTGTGTCTCAATGCCCACTGACATTGGTGGCCACCTGGTACGTCCTGTGAGCATCCATAACACAGGTGTTCTTTATTGGCCAACACGATTTGCTGCCCTTGCCCATGTAGCTGCTTGACCCAGCCTTGGGAGTCATGCAAATGGCCCCTCCCTGCCTGTGAGGGTCCTGAGTCACCTTGTGAGGGTGCCATGTGCCCTCTGTCTTCAGGGAGGGGACCGCATTGAGCTGTGTCCGGGCCACTGCAGTTAGCACCGTGAAGTGTAAAGATAGCAGCATGGACCTGGGCAGACATCTTGGTGACGTTCTGTTATCGGGTTCCTTAGCTCCCACCCACCTTCATGTCTTGTGATCTCCTCTTTTCCTTTCTCCAGTCCTGAGCTACTGTCCCTTTGTGCAGCCACATTTCTAGCCATTTTCTCTGCTGAATCACTGTTATTTTTCCTCCTGATCAATGCTCTGGTGTCCTTCGTGTTAGCTTTCTGCCACTGTGACAAAACACCTAAGTAAATCAACTTCAAAAGTGGAAAGGTTTATTTGGCTCACAGTTTTGGAGGTTTCTGTCCATGGTTGGCTGGCCCATTGCTTTTGGGCCTGTGGCAGAGGGATCTGCTCGCCACCTGGTGACTGGGAAGCAAAAAGAGCCAGGAAAGGGCCATGGTCCCAATATTCCCTCTAGGCCTCCAGGGGCCTCGGAAAGGCTCTGGGTCTTTGGGGGCCATTCCAGATCCAAATTGGATCCACATCTGTAAATCTCCCAGTGTAGCTGCCCCTCCTCTGTCCTTTGGCCCATGCTACAGGCACTGTAATTAGGGCTTACGGGACTCAGCTCTGCCCCTGTGCTTGCCCTGGGATTCTGATTCAGTGAGTGAGTGTGCATTTTCTCTTCATTCAAACAAATTCATGCTTTTCTTAGTAGTAAAAAGAGTAGGTAAGTTAACCTGCAGGTCCGCGGGACAGATGTATTTTCCTGGCTTGCTCTGGAGCAGCTTCTGCGTGGGGTCAGGTGTTCAGCTGTTGCTGGACAGCGTGCCTGACGACCCTGCTGACTCCCTGTAGTCTTTCTTGGTGGATGGGGGAGGCGTTTTTGTGTTTGCACGGTCTCTTAGCCGATCGCTAGAAATGCACATAAAATTAGCTGAGTACCCAAGACATTTATTACCCCTATTGTCTATCAGCTGTGTAAGTTCTAAGAACATGTTCTAGATTATCAAAGTAGCATGGGAAACGGAGACATCTAGATGAACTAGCTCTGCGGTAACTTGAAGATAATGACCACCCGCACTGTCGACTCATCAGCACTGAGACCTGGAGGAGAACTTGAGGATTGTCCCCCCTGAGGACCTCGTGCGACTAACACGCTCAAAGGAAATGAGGATTCTGCTCCCTCGAGTACCTCGTAGTAGAAGAGGGTGTGAAAGGCTCCAGTGACCCCTCCCTAGCAAAACAGCTATAGTTAGTGAAAATTATTTTTTTTAAAACACCAGCTATGGACTTAAAAGCCCTAAAGATTATCCCAAGGGAATACAGCAAATGGAGGCGCGTCGATTCAGAAGAACTGCTAAATCTCAGCAGTGACCCTGAGGCTGCAGCGTTTGGGCGATGATCTGCCCCATTGGCCACGCCACCTGAGCCCAGGGAGATGGGAGCGGAGAAGCCAAGAACCAGGCCCTTTCTCCAGGTTTCCTCGCCCAGCTCTGCTGGTAGAGCGAGGCTTCCAGGCTCCACCAACCTCCATTCCTAAGACACAAAGGCCGGCACAGCAGGGCAAGGATGCTGGGCGTGGGCACTGTCACCCAGCTCACCTGCCCCAGTGCACGGGGAGAGGGAGGCCAAGAAAACTGGGTGCTGCTGCCACAACTGGTGCTCTGCTCGTAAAGCGGTGTCACTCTGGGAGAAGGGGCTGCTGTTCCTGCCAGCTACTGAGCCGTGGTGGGGAGGGTTGCGCCAGGGAGGAAAGGCAGGACAGAAGCACTGGAAGCCCTGTGGCTCTTCCTCAGGGCCTGACCTGCATGAAGCGGAGCTTGAGAAGTTCCACTCTAAGGGTGCTGTGGAGCGCAGTGGAGGGCGGCAGCTGCACAGAGCCCAGCCGGAAGCGTAACAGGGAGACCCCGGGAGACCCTGGGAGACGGGTAGCTCCTGCGAGCCCTCTTGGGTGGGAAGAGCCACAGAGAAGGGCCCTGCCTCGGATCCTGATTGAATTGGATCAGCTACTGGCTGCAGGCGTTGTTGAACACGGTAGTCCGGTGGCAGGGTGTGGGTTGAGGTGGGGTAGGTGTGCAGAGTGTCACTGTCTGGTGAGAGAAACTCCGGGTGAAAGTTAGGAGAGGGAAGAAGACCCTTCTTCAGAGAAGAGTGGACAAGGTCACTCTGTAATTTCCTCCTTCACCGTTGCTCTTCCCTAGCTTTTAGTACTTACTTACCAGACTGTGGGGTCAAGGACAAATGCTAATTTGCAACGAGAATAAGTGCACATGGGTCCAGATACTGTAGGGACCAAGGCCCTCTCCCTCCTCCGGGCTTCCTGCCAACTGCTCCCTGGTGGCCGGACCTGTAACGTTTTCTGCTCTTTCAGAAATATCCTGTGCCCAATGAAAAATATTTGAGTACACACCAATGGTAACAGTCTGTGTCCCTGTTCTGCCTCTTGTTTTCTCACCAGACAGAATACACAAATTCAGAACATGAACGTTTTGGTTTCCAATCTGCATGTACCTTATCCTGCTGTTAGCCTGTTAAATATACTCATAAATAGACATAATTTAACAGACAAGAATGAGCAGACTGAAACCCCTGACCCACTGCCTGGTTTTGAGTGGTTTGTGAGCTAAGAATGTTATAAGAATTGTTTTCAGTTTTAAATGGTTGGAAAAAAATAATACATTGTGACATGTAAGATTAAGCTTCGGTTTTCAGCATCCAGTTTTATTCTGGCACAGCCACGCTGCCTTGCTTATGCACTGTCTGTGTGTGCTTTCATGTCACAGCAGGGGTGAGTGGCTGCAGGAGGGGTCAGGGTCGTGCTCTCCTGGCTTCATGCTGCTGCTCATGCCCTGCAAGTCGCAATGACCTATCTGTAATTTGACAGAGTTGCGAGTGTCGCAGTTGCCACCATAGTGTGACTTTTTAAATTACCAGTGCTTATTCATCATGTCAAAACAGAAAGAGAAGACTTTCAATGTGCTTTTTAACTCAGTGGAATGTGGTTGGTTTTTCAAAATTGGGTGTCAAATCATTGTGGTTATTGTGCAGTTATGTTACTATCGGTGTGTGTTTCTACACTGAGCCCTCACACTAGTATTCCCCACTTGGAAAAATTAGAAAGTTTAAAATGGAATATCTCATCACAGCAGAAGTTTTTCACTAAAGTTAAAAATGGAAACAAAGCTATTAAAAGTGAGTTTCTAAGTGGCTTATTAACCAAGCAAGAAAACATGAGTTAATTGAATCATGTTTAATTGCAGAGAAAAATAAGCTCATTTAAGATGAGGAGGCCATCAGCAACAACTGCTTGAAGAGTTGAAGACGCTGGCAGCAATATCAGTAGTCAAGAAGCAAAGTAAATTCTTACGAGCAGTCTCCCTGGCTCTTGAGCTGACAGATGTCACTGATACTGCTCAGTGCTTGCTTGGAGTCAACGCCAAGGTCGAACTGACTGAATAGTTGGCCCCATGAGTAGTCTGTTTGTAACAACTACAGACGGGAATATTTTCACGCAGGTTAAGAAAGTACAAATTCAGGCTGGGTACAGTGGCACATGCCTGAATCCCAGCTACTCAGGAGGCTGAGGCAGGAGGATTATGAGTTAGAGCCCAGCCTGGGCAATGTAACCAGACCCTGGCTCAACAACAGCAGCAATAAAGCATCACAGGTTTATTACAAACGGAAGCAGAATCGGCTGAGATGTGTTGCAGTGAAATGGTAGAAATGGTGCATTGATTTACAAAGCATGTGAAAATATATGGTATTTAAAGACTTATGGTTATTTTATTATTCATCAGCCAGGTACTTTGCAGAAAATCTTTACATTTGTCATATATTGTTGAACCGAAGTGTCAACAGTGAACTGTATTTGCTTTCATGAACTTAGCCATTATCAGCTCTGAGAATTTTTGCCACATGTCGGAACTGAATATTCTGACTAGTCCTACCACAGAATGGTGCAGTGGCTTAGCAGTGGTAAAGTTTTACTATGGTTGTTTTAGACTTGGGACCAAGATTGCAATTTTTGCGGAAGAGAAAAATGATTTTGCCCTCAATCATTATCATCACTTTGAAAATTGGTTTATGCTGCAGACTTGTTAATGTGTCTTCAGGAATTCAACCTAAAATTACAAGATAGAACAGTGCTTGTATGTAAAACTTACATTGCAGTCATTTTGGTGAGAGCAACATGGAACTATTGAGTAAGAGCTCTTTATACCCTTCTTATGCTGTCAGAAGTTAGGAGGCAAAATTTTCATCCTACACAAATTCACAGTAGATAGAGTCTACCACAAAATGTATACACATTTCAGGAAAAGAAAAACTTGTATAAATATTTTAATGCACATCAGACACTGACTCCTGCCTGACAAGTTGACTGCTTTGTCCATGTGTATGTTCGGATTTTCATGATGTCTGAGGAAATTTAGTATTAAAATATTTATACAGGTTTTTCTTTTCCCAAAGCATATATATATTTTTGTGATGGACTCTTATTTTTCAAGCCAAAACTGCAGTTCCATCAGCAATTTTGCACCTCAGTGCAAATAAAAAGAATTTTCCACACTTCAGAACCTACCTGTGTGTGGGGGGGGGCTTACATGTAACCTTCAGTTTGAAATGATTCATCTGTAATGTAATAATTAATATACTAGAAAGTGAATCAAAAAGAAAAATCTAATAGAATTCCATAAATAACTTTGATGAATGTGTGCCACTAAAAATCCTCTATTTGTGATTTAACATTAGGGTTTGGTAGTACCTAGGCTGTGTGGAAGGACATTCCAAAGGTAAAATACGTGAAGTAGCATCATAGATAAGCATCAACAGATGAACATGTGCACTGAGTTTTGATAATAGAGAAACATTAATTTTGAAATCATTTGAATGAAGTCCCAAGAAAATAGTTGTATTCTCTTTATTATACTTCTATTACAGAAAATTGTACTTATTACTAGATGGTGAATTTCATCAATAAAGAATTTGTGAGAATTTGTTTTCTCTTTTTGTATGTAAGCATCTACCTAGCATCCTTAATCTTCCTCTTGGTCCACAAAGACTGCCCTTTATGGAAAAGTTCGCCAACTCTTGGCTTAGAGAAATTGAGTCCAAAAAGAACCATTTTCTTATCACTTTCCTGACAGCATTTTATTACTTTGTTTTAAGGGGTATAGTATTCCTTATAGCAAGAAAAATTTGATAAGAAACACATAACCTTATCACCTTTTATAGACGTTCTTGGGCCTTGTTCCTGTAGGAGAGCTTTTTCTTTAAAGCTCATTATTTTTAATGGAGTTTTGTGTGGGAACTACAGAGAGAGGGCACCAGTTCTTACTCCTAGATGTGCCGTGGAGAGGGTACGTGTGGACTGAGCCCAGCACAAGGCAGAGCACCGTGCGTGTGCACGGTTTAATCGCTGACGTTTGGGACTGCTGACCTAACCCTCCGAGCAGTCAGCCTGAGTGACAGTACAGATTATATTTCGGTAACTTTGAATAAGTCACAATTTACCAAAATCCTGTAGGTCATTGATGCAAGAACAAATATATTTCTGTTTGTTTTTAAAATTTAGAGTGAGCATGTAGGTCTAGCTCTGCCTAATAAAGTAGGTTGCCTCTGTTTTTAAGCATGCACTATTTCATGGAAAAGTAAAAGCTGAATGAAAGTGGAAAAGGGAAAAGTCATTTATCCCATTTAGATATCTACTAGAAATACTTGGTGTATTCCTTCCCTGCCTTAAATCAATGATTTAATATGTGTTTATCTCAGACTGTCCAATAAGTACTATTTTTGTTTTGAAGGAAAATTTGAGAACGGTGTGGCAGAAGGAATGGTGGACGCTAGTCTAAATCCCATTGCAGCCTTTCGACTTTCAGTTATTCAGAATTCTGCGGTGTGGGCCATTCTTAATGAGGTAAGAACATATTAAATCAGTGAAGTCCCTTAGGTACTACTTTATTTTGTTACATTTTCATTTAGCATTTAAAACCTTTTTGAAATTGAGAATTAATGACCTTACACATTTCATTATTTTGCATTTCAGATTCATATTAAAAAAATCACCAATTGACCATCTAAGAAATCAACACATTTTTCCTCTGAATCTGTCAATTAAAGATAATTAAGCATGTACTTTTTTTTTTTTTAAACTTGAACACTACCTCTTGTGAAATCTACTGTAGATAAGATGATTGTCATTTCCACTTGGAAAGTAAATCACCCATGGATAACTGTATTCATTTGAAGTTACACTGTCCTCCAATTTTAACTTGACTCAGACATTTTACAATTATGACAGCCTGTTAATATGACTTGTACTATTTTGGTATTATACTAATACATAAGAGTTGTACATATTGTTACATTCCTTAAATTTGAGAAAAAATAATGTTAAATACATTTTATGAAGGGGGTACTTTTGAAGTTCATTTATTTTACTATTATAGACCCTCTTTTATAGATTATCAGGGATTATATATATATATATAAATATATAAATATACATACAAATGTTATGGAGTTAATTTATTAGAAACACTTAAGAAGTACATATTTTTGTGCAGTAAATTTTGGAATCGATACTTTTTTTGAAAATGTTACCTTTTTAAGTTCTTTCTATATTTTTTCTTTGAAAATGCAAACATTACAAATCAATGCCATTTTTCAAATGCACTGCCATTTAAGATTGACTATAGATGGATTTCTTAACTGAAGTACTTTTCTAATCATAGCGACTCTGAACAAAATATTTTCAAAGGCATTTAGCATTCTTTAAAGCCAAGATTTTAAAGAACAACGTCCTTCTTGAGGGTTCTCTTACTGTACTGTGTATGATGCGCAGCCACAGGAAATCAGTGTGGTGGATTTCAGCGTGCAGGTGTGACGCATTCGACCCAAATCACCAGCGAGTCGATGCCTAATGTTTCCTCTGGGTGAAGATGAGAAACTCTTCTTTCCTTTTTAATCTTTGTCTTTAATTCATGAGTTAGATGCATTCTGTCCTTTTGATCCTTTTATATCTGCTCTCATTTTCTGAGTTCTGACAAAATGTTTTCTATGTAATATTCTTGTATGAGTCATAATGGGTATAATTTTAAAGAAAAAAAATTGTAATATTGATTTTTGGTGAAAGGTATTGTAGCAGTTGTTTTTCCAGAATGATTTATTCTACTGCATTGCATTGTGAACTTGCAAGTAAATCATGTGTCCAAAATGAGCATTTATTACTCTTAATACACCCAATTCCAAATATTACTATATCAAGAAAGAATTTTGCAGCACAGTGCCTGCCTGGCAAGCGCAAGGTCCTGAGTTCGATTCCCAGCACCAAAAAAATAAAAAGGCTTTCATCAGCCTCAGCAATCAGTGATCTTTACAAAGTAAAGGTGTGAACTGGGCATCAGTTCCCAGCCAGTCCGCTCGGACACCCCAGTGGGCTGCTGTAGAGACTCACGCTCCGGGCTGAGTAGCCCCGGCGCAGGCCTGCGCTGTGGTGTCCAGCCTGGAGGAACTTTTTCGGTTACCCAGCGTGCACAGCACATAGCACCAAGGAATATCATTTTCTGGGCAGTGGTACGAAGGGGGAAAGGTAGGAGACGCTGACATAGTACAGTTGACACTCTGTTGTAATTGTTTTTACTTTTCATGGTTGGAAAATCCACGATGATGTCAATAATGATTTTTATATGTAGCAAAGTCCAGTTAGAATTTTTCATTGGGGGTTTAAATCATCTCATTTTCTTTACTTTTTATTTTCTTCTCCAGTTTCCTTAGCTCAGTGCCCACAAGCAAATTTCTTCAAAAGGAGGTATAACCCTTTGTTATAAAATGTTGGTCCCGGCTTTTAGCACGTTAGATTACTGCTGAAACGACTGAGTAGCAGAAGGTAGACATCTGCAGATGGGTCTAGGCGTCCCCTTGAGTTCGTGGCTCCTCAGTAGCCAACTGTGACTTAAGGAAAAAACACTACACTCTGAAAATAGAGGGAGTGTGTGTAGCTGACAAACTCAGAGCGCCCGAGGGCAGCCTGTGATTGGTGCTGCTCGGTCACTGTGGCAGGCGCTGTGGGACCTGTGTTAGTTGCTCCCTGTGTTCATCCCATCCAACACTAGGCAGTCAGCGGCAGCCATGGTGTCCCCAAGCAAGAAGGTGTCACGGGAGCCCCTCAGGGTAGAGCTGGGGCAGAGTGGGAGGTGAAGAGTGCCTGGAACTGGAAGAAGATAAATACACCAAACCACCTTTACCAAAGCAGTGAATGAGAAAAATGTCACATGCTGGACTAATTATGTGTGTCAAAGGGCATAGTTTAGCATCTGGTGTGTATTTCAGAATAAACTATTCAGACTTTTTTTTTTTTTTTTTTTTTTGTGGGTACCGGGGGGTCGACCTCAGGACCTCGCGCGCCAGCAGGCGCCCGTGCCTCTGAGCGATATCACCGGCCCCTTTTTCGTATGTGGGATCCGGGAGTCGAACTCGGGCCCTCGCGCTTGCAAGGCAGGCGCTTATGCCGCTGAGCCGTCTCACCGGCCCCCCTTTTTCGTATGTGGGTTCCGGGAGTCAAACTCGGGCTGTCGCGCTTGCAAGGCAGGCGTTTACGCCGCTGAGCCATCTCACCGGCCCACTATTCAGACTCTTGGGCAGTGCTGGCCTATACAACAGCCACTAGACACATGGTGGCTATTTAAAAAGTAAAAAGAATTTACTTTTGCATTTGCACTAGCTACATTTCAAGTATTCAGTGGCCACATGTAGCTAGTGACCACCAAATTGGACACCAGAGATGCAGATCATTTCCTTCCTTGCAGGAAATTTTGTTGGATGGTACTGTGTCGAGAGTGCTGATGTGATACTTTAGAAGCCAGAATTCATTAATGAGGTTAAAGCAGACACGAATATATTATAATGCAAATGAGTATTAGGGGGCAAGGTCCAAGATGTCTTAGTTCTGTTAGACTCGTGTGTTCTTCGCATGCATGGTATCATACCATGCAGTCAAGAGATAGTGACTGAAAACGTTAGAAAATGTTAATGTAAACATGTAGCATGTGGGCTAGACATGTAGGTATGTATTCAGCCATTAGAGATGTCTTTAAACAAAGGGACTCTGGCTTTTCAAATCAGTGGCTGCACTGTAAAGAATTAGAAGGTGTGATTATTTAAAAAGCCATCAGCAAAGTTGTAAAGGCTTCTTTTAAATCTTTAATAATAAGGAAAAAAAAATTGTCTCCAAACAACGCTGTCTCAAAGAAAAGTTCGGATATATGCAAACAGCATATTGGAGATCGTTCCAGTTAAGAGCAGTGTGTATCCTGCTAAGGCAGGGTCAGAACAGTGACCCCCACCTCACCCCATGACCGTGTGTACAGAATTCCCTCCCCGAGCACGGCTGGGACTGTGCGGTCCATGATTATGCTGTGTTGTACAGAGCAGAGGGGAGATGACGGGGGTCACTAATCCAGTGTCAGCCCTTTCAAAGCAGTCTCCTCAGAGGATGGCTCAGAACACCATTGCTGGTTTAAAGGGGAAGGGGCTGCATGAGAAGGAATAGAGAGGCTCTGGCTGCCAGGCAGGAAAATGGGCCTGCAGCCTTGTAGCCACGGGAACCAAGTGCAGGCACAGGCTCATCCATAGGCTGAGAAGCGGGTTTGACTTCAGAGCCCAGCCTGGCCGGCGCTGGGCGTCCAGTTTTGTGAGCCTGAACAGCACTCAGTCTGCTTGGACTTTGGACCTGCAGCCCTGAAGTGACCGGGCAGTGTTCTGAGCTGCCAGATTTGTGATTTGTTGTTCTGCAGCAATAGAAAATGAACATACTACGTCTTTGAAAGCAGTAGAGAAGTCTTCACCTTGATTCCTGATCATACGCTGGATTTTAATTTTGATAAACGCATGGGTAGAATCTTCACTAGCATCCTATTCCTGGGCTTCAGCTCGAATGTTCTCTGCCAGAAATCTGAGTCATTAGCAGGTTCTTAGTAAAAGAGCCGTAGCATTTTGCCAGTATCTTACGAAAGCTGCAGGAATGAGACTGTGGGACTGTAAGGAATGTTTTTTCCTCCATGAGGTGTTCATACTGATCTAGAGATTGCTCCGAAGTATACAAAGAATGATGAACAGTGGTATTTTAGATAAGACACCAAATTAGAAAAAACTTCTGCCTTTATGTAGAGTTTAGATAATTTGTATGAGGGACTTGCTTTTAAAATCAGTTTATCTAACACAGATCAAACTCTATTTGTGCTAACCAAATTTTTGTACTTTGATGTTTTCCAAAATACCTCTCTGCTTCTAAGCTGTTGCTAATGAAGTTTGTTTTTATTTTGGTTTATCCATTAATTTTTGTGCTCATTTTTACTACATTGCCACAGCCTTGATGTAAGACCAACAGAGCTAAATGAAATAAAATTAGAAGCCATTAGACTGTCAAAAGATCGCAAATTTGTGTCACAATCATCTCTTCACATTGTAAGGGAACATAGATATCCAATCCAGTCTCCTTATAGAAAAGGAAACTTTCCCAAACTATATACCAATATTTATAGTATGTAAATTTTAATAGTGGTAAAGTTTTAAATTATTCTTAACTGATATATGCTATGACAACTAGTATGCTTATTTTATTTAATGCATGTGAATACACAATGCTAAAAAGACAACAGTATTATTTTTTTTAAACAGCAAACAAATCAAGGATTTTGTTATAGGTATCCTTACATCATCACCACTAGCTAAATAAACACTTCTTACCTGAAACACTCCTTTCTCCAGTTTTTGGGCACTAAGTAGATCTTTGTCAAAGAATAAAGAGGAAAGGAGCTGGCACTTGATCACGTGCTTAGACTGAGAGGAAGGTGACCTTATTTAAGACAGCAAAGGTAGCATTGAGGGGAAGCACTTGCAGAGTGTGGGTCCACTTTTGTTAACAATACAGTAAAATGTAAAGAACAGCGGTGCTAAAACTGGTCTGAAATGAGGATTGTTCCTCGTGGGGAATATTTTAATACTCCTGGACAGGGAGGTTATCTTGTATCACTTGCTTTCAGTAGTTTCATTGTATTAGTCATTAGCAAAGTGTCCTAGAATCAAAGGTTCAGTACGTCAGTTCGGTTAGCATTCCATTACTTTTCTGAAATGCTCTGTGTTTGCCCCAACTTGGTGAAAATACCTTTGAAGACATATTTTCTGAGCCTTAAAAACGGCTGATATCGACAGTACTGTAAGATGCACTGCCAGCAGATTTGATACTTTCATTTCAGTAGACACAGTACGTTTTCTAAGGAAGATTTAGAATCTGCTAAGCCTAACGATGATGTTTCACTTGTGGAATGAGAACTAAAGCGTGCACGTTCCGCACACGCCCTCTGCGAAGGCTCTCCTGCGTCGGGGGGATTCTGGGGCAGCCCCTGGAGAAGCGGCCAGAGGGTCTCTGCCAGGCTGTACCGGATTTTTCTTCCCAAATGTACATATTTTCCTTAAAATGTGTTCATGGGTTGGACAGTTAATATATTTAGGAATTCTTTAGGTACCTGTTGGATTTTTAAAGGAAGATTATTTTCCAGTTTGCTGCTATAATTGAAATCCTAAGAACTGGTCCTGTTGACTGTGCCTTTCATCCCTGTTTCCGTGCCACCGCCGTTCACGTGTATTTGAAATAAAGAACTTTGAAAAGCCACGTCGAGTTGAAGGTTCCTTCTAATAAAGCTAGGTGGAACTGGATGTGTGGTTTTCTAAAAAAAAAATTTTGTTTGGAATTGATATAATAGTTGCTCTATTTCCAGTTACAAACAAGAGTAGATACTGTACTGTACTTGGGGTCGGGATGCGTTCTGGGAAGTCTTTAGACGAACAGCTGTTAAGCCCGTGACCGTCAGGGCTTACACGGGAGTCTGCATATTACACATACACGAGCTAGTTCCCACCGGCCACTCTGCCCTAATGTATTGTGGGGTTTGTCCTTTGTTGTTTTTTCCCCATTAAAAAAATGGAGGCCTCTTGTACAGTGGCTCCTGTGAGTTACCCTACAGGTTAGGGAGGTGAGCTGGGATCCCCAGCCCCGTGTTTAGACATGGGGAGACTCGGCACCTTGTCAGTAAGAGGTATGTGATTATTACCACATTCTCTCAAAATAATAAAAAGCTTCACATTTCTATTTCCCCAGGCCCTTAGCATTTTATATATAGCTCTGAGTATAAATACTACAAATATGCATGCTTTAGTTAAAAAATATTTATTATAGAAATGTACATTAGTCTTAAGGAATGCACTTGTCAACAGTGTTAACACATCTCCTCAAATTGTAAACTTTACATCTTTAAGATATCTACAGGGCGTTTATTTACAGGTTTCAGAGGAACCCCCTCCCCCCTGCTGTTGCCACGGTTACGACGGAACCCCCCCCCCCAGGCTTCCCTCACTTCACTCTGTACTTGTAGAAAGAACACAGCGTGCGAGTGAAGTTCCACCCCAGCGCCAGCGCCAGCCCGTACAGCAGGACGAGGGGTGCGAACGGGTAGAGAAGAATCACTGTGTTCTTCAAAAAAGGCAGTGCTGGAAAAGAAACCAGATCGATTTATAAAAAAGGAAACAGGACTAATAAGTGACCATTCTGTAAGATGGCTCTCCAACGTCCTTCCGTGTGCCTCCTCCTCACTTAGGGCCGAGAGGCGGCGGAGCAGCTGCTGGAGGGCGGGCTGAGTGGGAGTGAAGCGGGACTAAGGGGCTGGGGAAGCGCTGAGTGCGACTGCTGCGGAAGCCTTGTTTTTACTTTTTGGTGCTGGGTATTAAACCCAAGGCCTCACACATGCTAGGCAGGCACTCTACCAATAAGCCACATTCCCAGGCTTTTGTTATTTTGAGACACGGCCTCCCTGAACTGCCCGGGCTGGCATTTCAGGTGTGTGCCACCGTGCCCAGCCTCAGAAGCCTATCTTAAAATACAGAAAAAGGACATTTCAGGAAAGAATGAATTTATAGCTGACATTACCCAGTGCAAAAAACATTACACCCAAGCTTTAGGAAAAAACTAAAAGCTGTTTTACAAAAACCTAAACCCAAGTACCCATGTTCTTACCCACTGTTACCTAGTGGGCCCCTGTCCCACACAGTCTGACCCAGACCCTAAGTGGAGACCAGCTGCACTCAAAGCGCTCCGCACGGTCGCAGCGTCACGGAGTCCACGTGGAGAACCCACAGTTCTGCAGCGTGGCGCTGATCACAACTTCAAAATTCACTAGATGCCGGAATATTAAAAAACCCCACACATCTCTCCCCTGGACTAGAAAAGGACTCGATGCCCCAAGCAAAAAGCAAGGGTATTTGATGAGGGGGATTAAGGGTCCCTGGCTAAGGGGTGGAGTGGACACAAGTGACCAGAGGAGCTGCCAGAGGTGAGATCTGTTTATCCTCACAGTGAGGTGCCCACCACAGGGGTAACAGGAAAGGGAAGGCTGTGTGTGTGTGGGTGTGGACACACATCTATACACACGTGCGGTGTGTATTATATATAAAATATGTAATGCTGAGAAATCTTAGGAATAAGAGTGTTCTTCGATCATATTAAGAAAGACGAACTGAAAGCAGGATTTAAGAGCAAATTTGAAAATATGTCCTGAGGTCAGCAAGTTGGGCTTGACCCGTGAGCGCTTCAGAACCAACACAGCGATCACAAGAATTAAAAGTGAGCAGAGCCCGCTGCCGGGAGGTGTCAGACGTCAGCCCGTGCACTTGTGACCCCCGCGTCAGGCCCACCCTTTCCTCACTCCATTCCGGGGTTAGTAACTAGGAACCTGGGAGAGAAGGAAAAGCAAAACGGCCCTGGATTCCCGCATCACGCGGAGATGATCAGAATGATTCAGCGCGGCTCCCTAAAATTACGCAACGCTGTACATCAGATACACCACTTTCTAGCTGTGTGACCACGGGCAGGTTACTTCATCCTTCACTTGAAAAACAGTGAATAAACCTGACTCATAAAATTGTGAGGAGAAGTAAATGAGAGAGTCCCTGCACAGCGCCCGTCAGGCGGACTTTCAGTACCAGACCTAGTACCAGACCAGTGCTTCCTCTCCCCGACAGGTTCTCAGTCAACCCGAGCTCTAAGGACACTTACCACTGTATCCTAGGAAGGTCACGTAGATGTAATAGCCAACCGCAATCAACCACAGGGTATTTCCAACTAAACACCCAATAAAGGAGTCTGTTAGGATGACATCTGCCAGAAGAAACGCAACAGTGAGCCTCTCTCCGTACACGCATCTGATACACTTGGGGAAGTTACTGCTACTCACGGTTGATGAAGAACAGCTGGATAAAATGCAGGATGACTAGGAGTGGGTAAAAAGCATTCAGGTGCACGTCAAAGGCATAGCCCCACTCCACGTCGTAGTCTCTGCTCTGGCGTTTCACCAAGTACTTGTTAGAGATGAACCTGAGGAGCAAAATGCACATTTCTTTCACAACACAATAAACCCACCAATCCCACCTTCCACGGACCCGGCACCGTCTAACCTCCAGAGGGCGGCAGCGAGGCCTCTGCCTTCTGGAGACCATGGGTAAGTGAAGTAAATCAGATGTGTGAGTTTAAACAGCACGTGGTTTCTCTTGAGGACCCCAAAATATGAGAGCAAAACAAAAGGTAATAGGAAGTGGGGGGGGTCTTTTCCAAATGAGAAGGGCAATGAGATGGGGGAAGGGAGGAGGACGGGAAAAGGGATTAATAAAAGGAGGATTAAAAAAATGAAAATCGAACTTTTGCAAAAGGGAAGGAGAGAAGAGTTGGAAGGAACAGGGAGGATGGGAGGGGAAGGAGAGAAGTGCTATGTACACGTACAAATGCCCCACGATAAATATAATCATGTACTGCAAACGTGGACAAATAAAAACTTTTTTTTAAAATGAGGACAGTTAGAAAAATCTCTGCCTTCCACTGTGGGGGAGAAGACTGGCCGGAACGTAACTGGAGGTCAGACGGTACATGCAATGCGGTCTTAAAACATGAAGGTCGTGAAGTAACACTGGGTGAGGACCTAAGAGTGGGGCGGTGCCTGTTCTCTCAGGATGAGCAAGCGCAGCAGGCCCGTGAGCAAGATCTGGAGTGGGCAATGTAGTCAGGCAGGAAACACAGAGCCAGATCTTAAGGGGCCTCTGGCCATTTAAAAACTTCTTGCTTTTACTCTTGGTAAAGAGAAAAGCCACTGTGGAGCTGCAAGAAGTATCTGACGAATGTTATGACCTGGTCTCCCTCATGGCCTCGCTGAGAGCAGACTCGGGGACAGGAGCGAAGCAGCCGGCCTGGAGGGTGGAGGGGAGCGTGGGAGCCTGGGACGGACCTGTTATGTTGCAGGTGCCTATCCGTGTACAGTAAGGAGCTGCACATGAAGCCCACAGTCCAAAGGCCAAGTCCACACTGGAGAGAAAAACTCGTCAGTTCATCAGTTGCCGTAATCTCTGGGAGGCTGAGGCAGGAAGACTGCAAATTCGAGCCCAGCCTAGACAATGCAGTGACTTAGCAAGACCGTATCTCAAAATTCAGAAAAGGGCTGGGGATGTAGCCCAGTGCAAATGCCCTGGTTCCATTTGTAAACAAAACAAAAATCTCACTAGTGTGTAGATGATATTTAAAGCCAGGCCAGCGACTGATGTCACCAAAGGAATAAACAGCAGATGTGTTCAAGGTCTGTAACGTGTGTCAACCTCCCCTTAAAAGGTGAGGAAAGGAGGATAAAACAAGGGAAGGGGCCAGCAGCACGTCTGGCCATGCAACAGCTGCTCAGGCGTCCGGCGCTGCTACAGCACGGCCTACTAGTGTGACACAGTGATGAATGAACACCATATCCAGGGACAGAAAGGCGGCTCTTCAAAGAAAAGCCAAAACTGGTCGCTTATTATAAACCTATCTGGAGAAAGTCATGTGTCGTTGCGTTTCAATTCAAGGATACAATTAAGAAAATGCTCTTCCCACAGTGGAGATAAAAACAGAAGACAAAGAAACAGAGCATGAGATAGCATAATAAACAGTCCTGCACTTAGTCATCTAAAAATGTCAAAATAATACTGCTTCACCTGGACACCACAACTTACCAAAACGTTCTCTCAGCCAAGAACACGCGAATTGAAAGTCTACAGAACGAGGGCGATAAGCCAGGCACAGACAGACAGCACCAAGTGTTCTCAGAAGTGAAAGAACAGCTGATCTCGTGGAAGGAGAGAAAAGTGGCCCCTAGCAGGTAGGAAGGGTGGGGACAACAGAGGGATGTGGATAAAGGGTATCCAAGCACAGACACAGGAGGACTAAGTTCTAGTGTCCCGCGGCATGGCAGGCTGACTGTAGTTTACAATTTATTACACATTTTATAAAGAACTCGAAATTCAAGAGTTGCCAAAAACAAAGCCCATAAATGTTTAAGGAGACAGAAATGCTAACGGCCTTGACTTGCTCACTGCACACCGTGCACATGGACTCATCTGCAGCAGCCTGTCCTCGGCTCCCCGGGAGGCCCCTTCCGGCAGCCACTGCCCCCCCGGCCATCCCTTCAGTGGGCGCGAAGGCCACTTGGGCTTCCCCACCCACCTGCATGTTACTGGCACCCTTCACAGCCCATCTTGGCCACACTGCTGCGTCCTCTGCCCCAGTGTCCTGTGACCTTTGTTTCCGCTAACACTCCATGAGCTCCCAGGCTCAGCACTAAGCCCCGAACTTGCAGGCTCTGCCAAAAGAGGCCCCGCCACTGCCGCCTCCCATCCCACCCTCGCCAAGTCCTGCTGTGACAGGCGCTCTCACTGGACTCGCCTCTGCCTCTGTGCTTGTCACCGCCTCACTATCTGGGTGTCCCCTGCTCTTCCTCAGGCTCCTGCAGTTCCACCTGCTCTGCCCCCTTCTCCACCACACGAAGATTTCCTTACTGCACAGCCTCTGAGCGCCGCTGCTCTGCCCTCCTCCAGCCGCATGTGCGGTATTCTGTTTTCTGAACTGCTCTAAAGCCAACTTCTCTCATCTTTTCCCCACTCAGTGTCACCCTCTGCCCCAGACCTAGCGTGCTGCTCCTCACTTTTATGCCTCCTCACTCGCTCATCCTGCTGCCCAAAATCCTCTCTCTCCCTAAAATGCCGCCTGACGTTAGTTCGTGTGGCGCTTCTGAGATGATCGAATTTACACGGAATCCTCACATGATGCACAGTACAACCTGGATTTTCAAAAACAGTATGTTAAACCCTTGTCTACTTAACAGAAACCCTGAGACAGACTCCTGCTGAAGGTGCAGCGCTCCAGGATGACGTAGGCTCTGTGGCCACCAGGGTCACCACATCCCAGCACAATGCTTGCTACAAACTGAACTAGTCCTCTGAAAGCCTTACTTCTTCAACTTTTTTCATGTACGATGCCTTCCCCATGGCTACCTTGACAGTGAATATGTGATGTACGGCTGTTAGCAGTACTGATTTTAGATTAATGGTGCACAACACTTAACACCGAGCACACACAACCTGCACTTTCTCAGTCGAAGTTACAAAGAATAATCAAAGGTTGGTCTCATTAGAGATTACAGTCTTGTTTAAAATATTAATAGCTACCATATACTGAGCACTTAACATGTGCCAGGTACTTATCAGACCACAATGCTCTACAGAAACCTGACAAAACGATCATCAACTCCATTTGACAAAAGAGGAGACCGAGTCTAGAGTTATGCAAATGACTGTGCAACTGCACCTGGGTCACTCGGGGACTAAAACCTTCCAAGTTTCCTGGATATGCACTGACCATGATGCCCGCTCGAGGACTGGCGACACGGACTGCCCTGAGCCTGCAGGCCAGTCCACAGCAGCACGTTCCCTGGGAGAAAAGGCCAAATGGGAGATTTACCCTAGGTCCACTGCTGGTGGTCAGTCAATCCCAGACAAAGACCGGAAGCCCTTTTACTAAAACCTCGTGTGTGTGTGTGTTTCTCAGCAGGAAGGAACTAGTGTTTTTTTAAAAATTCTTTTTCCAGTGTATTTCATCTAATAGCAAAGATTCAAAGTAAGATTCTATAAAGTAATCCTCTAGATCTAGTGGCTCTGAGCGTTACAGAACACTTCCCTACATCTGGAGCTGTCCCCACTGACAAAGGCAGAAAATGGTGCCATCACACAACTTAAACAGAATTGATAAATGCATCACATTTTTGTAAAACCAGGGATTTTGTTAATATAATTTTTTTTTGTGGGTACCAGGGGTTGACTCAGGACCTTGCGCGCCAGCAGGCGCCCGTGCCACTGAGTGACATCACCGGCCCTTTCTTCGTTTGTGGGTTCCGGGAGTCGAACTCAGGATCTTGCACTTGCCAGGCAGGCACTTATGCTGCTGAGCCATCTCACCAGCCCAATATGATATAATTATTATTTCTATTATTGGCCACATTGATAATACAGAGCACCCCTTAAGAGAATTTCCTGATAGTGGTACCAACACAGGAAGCCAAGTTATAACCCTTTGGCAGCAAAACTAATCATTTCAGTTACTTTATCTTGGTTTCAATTTCCATCAGCTACTGTATCTCTGAAAGAAACAAATACATGCTCTACAGTATCTAAAAAACCAAAGTTAGTGGTACTCACCACATTAAGGTTGATATCAGAAGGCCAACGCCCACACAGTCTATGAATACTACCCACAGGAGAAGTTTTATTGTCTCAAAAAATCCCATGTCCAGCACAAAACCAAATCCTACAGTGGACACTGAAAGAAAGATTTACAAGATTTACTCAGGAATTGTGCTAGGTTCTGGGGCTACAAGACACATTCCTTGATGTTATGGTTTAAATCTTAAATGTCCCCTGAAGGCCTATGTCCTAGAGGTTTGGCTGCCAGCCTGTGGTGCTACCTGAAGGGGATGGAACCTTTAGGAGGTAGGGCCTAGTGGAAGGTAGTTAGATTCCTGAGGGTGTGCCCTGGAAAGGGATTATCAGTACCCCTCCTCCCAAGCCCTTCCCCCCATCTCTCCACCACCCACCATCATGAGGTAAACAGCTCTGCTGCATCACAAACTCCCCACCATATTGTTCTGCCTCACCACAGGCCCACAACAGGCTAATGACCATGGACTGAAATCTCTAAACCAGGAGCAAAAATAAACACTTCCTCCTTTTAGATTATCTCAGATATTTTGTTCCAGTGATGGAAAGCTAATACACTTGGCCACCAGATTCCCATACAGACACTGAAATAAAACTCCAACTGATGTAGAAATGCAAACCACTTTGGAATGCAGATCTGTGAAACTTACTGAGCAGGGCTCTTGCCATGGTAATTCACCATGGTAGCCCTGGCATTCAGAACAGTGCTGGCATAAAAAAAGACCACACACATTTGAAATCCAGTTAAGGTGAAATACACCCTACACATTTCAAAACCTTACATAGTTTAACAGATGACTGGCACCCATTCAATACACTCCTGCTTTTCAAGTTCACATCAATACTTTTAGAACTCTCAGAATTTGCCTAATTGTGAAATGCAATTTCCAATCTTGATATTCCTTTTCACGGCAAGAAGGAATTCGGATACCAGTTTGCAGTAGCTAAAAGACATAGAGTAAATCTGCTTTTCAAATCCTGAAGTAGTAATTTAATTTACTCTGGCATCTGCTTGGAATATGGAAGAATACATCTCTTTCTTATGAGATTTTTGATTTTCAAGAAAAACAGTTACAAATAACCCCAAATTCAGACCCACAACACATTACATATCAAAAGCTCCTCCAAATGACAAGCCTACTCTGAAACTGTCAACTCTTTTCTTCGACTCTGGGAGATAAATAAACTAAGACTTACCACAGAGCCAGATACTTAACAGGACCAAGAAAGCAGGGTCATCTCTGGCCCACTGGTCCTTTGTCTGCTTCCTGTAATGAAAGTTTCTATAAACCCTCTGTGGGGAAGTGAACAGGTAGAGCATCTGCCAGGCAGCAAACTCAAAATCCATCTGCCGAAAACGAAAAAGCCTCCGGAGGTATTTGTAGCGCTTTGCTCCAGCCGTGTGTCTTGCTGCATCCCTGGAACTCAAGACTCCATTCCCATGCATTGAGGAATTCACTGAAGTACTTGGTAACATCTTCCTAGATAGAAGAAAAAGATTCCTTTTACACATAATCCGAAGCAACTTGTTGGCTTCGCGCAACCCCTCTTCAGAGTTATTAAGCAGGGAAGGAGGTCACTTTATGTTTTTTATCCTTCTCTGAGGGGTCAGGGGTCAAACGTGAACCGGGCCCAGGGTGCGGCGCGTCTTGGGGCTGGAAAACTGCCGATTGCAGTTCTGGCTAGGGCAGCGCCATGCCCTCAGAACCATCTAACAACATTTAATCACGATCCACGCGCTTCTCACACTTCATCTCGCTCTATCCTCAGCCCTCCCAGGCAGCTAATGTTAGTAAAGGAGGAGCAAAGAGGCACAGGGAGGCAAAGTGAGCTTCCTATAGGCGCGATTGTGACGCCGCCGAGATTGGAACTCTGGCCCAAAATTCCAATTTTTAAATCACCAAGCCTTTAAGCCTTTAAGTCGATTCGAAAGCAATGTTATTCACACAGGTCCATCAGCGCATGGCCAGCAAGCTCCTCGTTCATTAGAATGTGATACAAAAACAAAGCAAAACTCCACAGTGCTTTACCCCCAGAACAGTCCGCCTGGAGGAACGACAGCGTGGGAATCCAGTCCAGCTGGTTCGAAGGCGGGCGAGCGCAGGTCAATGCCCGAGCCGCACGCCCACGGCCCTGTGCCCTACTCCACTCCGCAGGTTTCCCGGACGCCAGCGGCGCCTTGCCCCGCCCTACCCAGGTGCCTCCCCTTTACCCTGGAGCTTCCGGTGCGGCTGTCAGGTTTAGCAAATAAAAACACAGTCCGCCCAGTTACACCGGAATTTCGAACAAGAATGAATCCTATGCAATATTTCGGACACCCTTATATTAAAAGTGATTACTTTATCCGTCACTCTAATGTAAGTGAGAGTCCTTGATTTTATCCAGCAGCTCGACCGTGGGCCCAGCGCCCCAGGGGCCGGCCGCGGGAATGGTCGCGGCCCAGCCGCCGTGACGCCCGGCCACGAACTGCCGGAGGAAAGGTCCCCCGCGCGAACACGAGTCGCACGCGGGCGGAGAAGCCGTCAGCTCTCACCTGGGGCTCTGGGGTGGCCTCGACCCAGAGCTACTCTGCCGCCACTGCCCAGATGCCGAGCCCAGCCGCGGCCGGGCCCACTCGCCTTCCCGCTACGTAGCCGGCGCTCGGGGCGCGCCTCCTTACGTCACGTATACCCGATTCCGTCGCGCGCGCGCGATGCGTCTCGGGACTCGTAGTCCTTCCGCCCGACAGCCGGGGACCTACCGGAAGTGACCTGACTCTTCCGGTGTCTTCGGCGGCGGGCGTCGTTCGCCCCCAGCCAGGAGGTAGCTGTTGAGGACCGAGAGGGTCGAGGCGGCGCGGGCGGGAGGCGTCGTCATGCCCCGTTATTACGAGGACAAGCCGGAGGGCGGCGCGTGCGCGGGTCTGAAGGAGGACCTGGGGGCCTGTCTGCTGCAGTCGGACTGTGTGCTCCAGGTAGCGAGGCCGGGCGCTCCGGGTGGTGACCGCGCCTGCACCCAGGAGGCAGGGCTCGGCAGGGGTCTCGCTGTCGGCCTGTGGTGGCCGTCGAGACCTGGGTGCAAGTCACAACGTCAGCTACTGAACTCTGGCAGATCCCTGAGCTTTCGCAGCCTCCATTCCTTCTGGCGTTCAATAGGAGATAACCATACCCACCCCGTCGGGTTTTTGTAAATATTAAACCATTTCGGTTCAAGAAACATTTATTGAACGCTGGCAGTCTGGTAAACACTGGCAGTCTGCTAAATACTGGAGACACAGGGAGAGTAAGAGCTTTCTTGAGCGTGTTAAGAGATGAGAATGTACAGAAAGAATTGTTAAGAGTGCCATAAACCTGACCTGGCACGGGTATGGGCTAGCAGTTTCTTCTCTGTTCACTTGGCCTGAAGCTGTTCTATATTTGTCTTGTGTTGGTTTTACAGTAATTTGTTTCTTGAGTTGAAGTGCTTTACATTCTCAGGTGTTAAGTTGTACATTTTCACCATTCTGTACCCCCCGCCTTCCCTTGCTGCAGTTTCGGGGCTTCTCAGCCCTCCACCTGACTGCTGTGAGACACACTGAAGTTCAAACTTGACCTGGGACTCAGGTTTTTGAGCTCAAGTAAAGCACACAAGTGTCTATTCCTTACAAAGGCCTGATGAGAGGGCAGTCAGCTATATGCAGTTTCTGCATTTGAGGGTGTAGTTTCAAAAAACTGCTTGCATTTCAAAAAAATGACTACTGCCCCCAAATGGATGGCCAGCCTCTGTCAGTGTTTCTACTGAATCACGATTTATGGCTGGTAAAGTGATTTTAGCAGTTAGACTCAACTCCCAGCGTCTAGTAAAACTTCAGAGTTGTTATAAAAATGAGATTTATCAAATCCAACTTCTTTATACGGATGAGAAAACTGAGATGCCTCTGGTTTCAGACTCCCATATCCAGGGATGTTTTCAATTTGCTGCTTTATTCATTGGTGCCCATGTTCAGCACGATCCTAGTAAATGCCTATTCAGTGGCAGGCATGGTGCCAGGCACTGGTGATACGAAAATGAATTTTAGGGCCGGTGAGATGGCTCAGCGGCTTAAGCGCCTGCCCGGCAAGCGCAACGGCCCGAGTTCGACTCCCGGATCCCACATACGAAAAAGGGGCCGGTGATATCGCTCAGCGGCACGGGTGCCTGCTGGCGCGCGAGGTCCTGAGGTCGACCCCCCGGTACCCACAAAAAAACAAAAAAAGAAAATGAATTTTACTTCTGACCTAAACTTTTACTGATGGGAGACATAGACATGTACGGGATTCAATTCCAATAATAAGGCCTTTATAAGCCATTTAGTAAATATTTGTTTAGAGTCTAGGGGAAAAAATTGAGTCCAATTTAGAGCAACTGATTGTACTTCAGAAGTTGGAAACTTCTCAAAGGAGGTGACCTTTGAGCCTGAGACTTAAAGGTTGAATAATAGTTTATCAAATAAAGGAGTGGTGACTCTTATGATCGGGGAGAATCTGCAAAAGCAAGTGTAGAGGCATGGAGATGTGCGGGCCCAGAGAGGGTCCTGCAGGGCCTGGAGCATGGAGACTGTGACTGGAGGTTGAGAGGAAAGTTGCAGTTTCTCTGAAGGTCCCTGTGTGTCAGAGGAGGAGCTGGGATTTCTTTCGCCACCAGGAACACCCCAGAGGCGAGCAGTGGGAGAGAAGAAAACAGAGTAGGCTCAAAGAAGGAAACTGCGAGTGGAGGACAGTACTAGGGGCAAGAATAATGTTTTTTGTTTTGTTTTGTTTTTGCAGTGATTGAACGAACACATTTCCAAGCGCCAACACTCTCAAAGAACAAATACAGTACTGATGAGCGGGATACCTTTTGTCATGTAGAAAGTGGAAAGCTTTAGGCAGAGATTACGAATGACCAGGACACCTGGTCCAGGCTTGCTCCCTGGACCTCCCATTACATGGCCTTACTGATGCTGAATGTGGCCCACCAGAAGAAGCTGATGTTTATAAACAGTCTTTCAGCCTGAAGTGCATTTGTAGTTTGTGTTCATCCTTGATGGTGATGTCAGCTAGTGTGAAAGGGCAGTGGTGAGGCAAAGTATCGAGCTTTGTGAGTCAAGACAACCCACTGTCTTCTTGGGTGGCATCATGGCTACACCTGCAAACCATTCTGCACTAGGATTCTTAGGCCAAGGGAAGCTCCTGAGGTCTGGGTCTGCTCTGGGTGGAGACTTGGTTCCTTAGCTTCTGGAATAAAGAAGTTACTCTGATCATCAGGCACATGGATGGTATAGTCTCCCTCCTCGCCAGTCTTTAACTCACCTGAAACCTGCAGGAAAAAGGCCAACATACACGAGTATTTAGTTCTAGGTGAGATAGTCAAGGAACTGTAGGGACCCGGAGAAACTCAGGGTAATGATGATAAAAGTGTAGGTCCCAGAGATGAAGTGAAAAGGCAGGTCATCTCTGAGGTAGACTTCTGAGAGAGTTTTATGACTCCTGGGGATCAGAAAGGCTTGACTGATAGACTGCTGACTTCAGAATCACCTACAGGTGGGGCAGGAGAGCTTGAAAGTAGATTTCACTGCTGTCCCCACAATCCAATGAGTTAAATGTCTACTGTGTTGGTTCTTGGGCACAGCCATTTTTGGGAGCGCTGGCTGATTTTGATTTCAGAAGGCAAAAAGGCTTGGAAGCATATTAGGATATAGATATGAGTGGCTTAAACAAGGTAGAGTTCTTGCCTTTACTCTTACATCATTATGAATAGAGCCTTGGTGGCTTCCCTGTCTTCTATGGACCCATACACTGCTGATCTGATGGCCCTAGGTACTGTGATGGGAAACAGGATGTTGCTGTCTTACTCGTGGTCTGAGATAGCCTTGCTACCACATCATCAGGCTTTATAGTCTTACGAATTAAAGTGGGAGAAAGGGGGACGCCTCTCTCCACTAAGCACTAACCTTTTTTTATTTAACCCTGATTCTTTGCACATTTCCCAAACAGTCCAGTATCTAGAACTAAGTCACAGGGACTAGCTCACAGAAATCTAAGTCATAGAAATCTAGCTCAGCCATGTGCGTGATGAAGAAGGAAGGGTGGCTACTGAGAGACAAGGGGCAGTCTCACTGGGAGTGGTGGTGGGGGTGAGGCACCATTTCTCTCTCAGCTTTAGTGCATCCTGATGGATCTTTCCGCCAGGCAGCTGGCAGTAGAAGCTGAAAGCTTATGAAAATGGTAGCATGTTAGACACAGCTTGGGGAAGCATCAGCTTATATAGTTACAGCCTTTTGCCTGCCCCCATAACTTTCCTGTGGGTAGCTTACCCCATCAGCAGCAGTGCTCAGTTTCAGGAGGAACGGAGTAGCGCAAGGAAGCTAACTGCGGCACTCCACTCGTGAGTCACTGATGTCAATGACAACTGAAATATGGGACCCAGACTAGAAAGAGGCCAAGATTCCTAGGAACAGGAACACCATAGGCATGGTACTCGGGAGCTTTCTTCATAGTGAAAGCTAGGAAAGTATGACTGTTACTGCCGAAGAAAGGTTTGGGGACTAGGTCCCCAGGCTGGGCTGGAGAATCAGTTTCCTCGAAAGGAAAACCATGGCTGCACAGCAGGTAAAATGGGGTTACATTTTCCTGGAGGTGATCCTCAGCCTCCCCCATGAGCATCTGTGTGAAGCGTTTCCTACCACCACTAACAAGGTTCAGGTTTTAGGGTGCCTGAGTGACAATTTTCACCCATAAGGAGCTAAAGACACCAGTTTCTACATTTTTGTATAAGCATATTAAAGAAAGTGTTCCACTGAAACCAGTGTTTTCAAAAACTCAAGAGCGCCCTTAAAGTGCCCAAAGGTTATTTTACAGTTTTTCATTGTAAGCCTTTTCTCTTTAAACAGCAACAGTCAAAACAAATCAAGAACTACTTTTTATATAACTTTTTCTCTTTAGTAGAACTTTTTAGAAGGACAGTTGTTTTGTACTCTGGGAGGAAACTTCCCAGGTATTTATACTGTTCTGTGTCACAGGAAGGAAAATCCCCGCGGGAGTGCTTGAAGGAAGGACACTGCAAAGCTCTGAAATACTCATTTTTTGAGTGTAAAAGATCAATGGTAAGTGTTTAAAAGATTTTAAAAAGCTTATGTTAACAATTAGCTACACAGGGTTAAATATGCAGGTGACTTAATAATCATAACTAGGTTGCAGTGGTATAGTTTGGAAAAAGGGTATAGACAATGGCTCTTACTCCAGGGAGTTAAAACATTAGGTGGCATTCACAAAGACCCCTCACTGATGGTTATTACCTGCTCAGGATGCAGACCACGGCTGTGCTGACCTTCACAAGGTCCAAGAAGTGTGAGAATGAAACCCCAGTTAGTAGAAGTGGGTCAGAGTTGACGGCGGCCACCATGAGCTCAGGTCACTTGGTGTTACACTCCGACCCGTACTGTGCAGGCTGAAGGTGTGTGCACTTCTGTCCAGGTGGCTAGAAAAATGTATACGTTTGAATTTTGGAGGGATGAATTGTGGAAGGAGGCCCTAAGAAAACATTACTAATCTCTTGGGTTCAAGTGACAGTTCTCTGCCATATTTTCCTGTCATTTAACATAGAGGAAGATTTTTCTTCCCTTGCTTCACATAGTTTTGTTACCCATGTACAATGAAACCTTTAGATTTGCCAGTAATTTCAAAGCATGTGTAGCTCTTTGACAAGTCAGAAGGAACAGTTAGGGTAAGGGATTATAGTGAGTTGTACCACACAAACCTATCTAATGACTGAATTTACAGTAAACTCCCTGAAATTATTTGCCTAAAGGTTATTCTTTGATCTCCAAAAATATTAAGAAATTACAGCTTTTCACAAGTCACCTACCTTCTGCAGAAATTTGAAACAATCCTGAATAAAAAGTGGAAGTGCTCTTCTTCTTCCGCACTTCGCTTCCTGTGACATTAGAAAGAGCACCCAGGGACCTCCTTGTGGACTCCAGCAGGTCCTACACTTTCCCCAAGGCCGAGTCCCGACTGTCCTCAGAGTGGGTGCAGTCACGCCGTGCTTAACAGTTGCCACTCACACAGGCTTAGCAGTACCAGAAACACAGTGACTTAAATTGTAGGTAATTTTGCTTACCGTTTCAGACAGGGTAAGTCCTACTGAAGGTGGATGGCAAGTTTAAATCTGCTGTTCTCTTACAGTTCCCGTTTAAAGAGTCATTTTTCAAACATGGCTTTTAGGTAGTTTGTGTTATGTTCAGATGAGTTAAGTGTATGGCTGTCTCACATAGCTATGTTGGACTCACTGCCAGGCGCATCTCCAAAAGAATTCCTTCCTGTGGAATTTCTGGGCATGACACTGCCTTCTACGCAGTCTGGCCTTATGCTTGACTGTCTTAGTTACCTTTCTCGTTACTGAGACAAAATACCCGACACCCAAAGTTAAGGGAGGAAAGGTTTATTTAGCTCACAGTTTGTAGAGGTTTCAGTCCATAATAGGCTGGCCCCAAGGCAGGGTGGCACATGGCAGAGGGCAACAGTTAATGGCAGCAGAAGACAGCAAAAGCAACAAGAGGAAGCCTACAGACAAGCCTTTTTCTGTCCCTTACACTGTAGGCAGGCTACCCACCCTAGGGCGGGTGTAGCACTCACACCCTTAATCCCAGCATTAGACCATGAATCAATCACAAACTCTGAATTCAGCCGCCTCTGAAAAGCTCCCCCTTCCCATGACCACGTGAGGCTTTGGGGGAAACATCCAGACACAAGCCTAACACTGACTTCAGAAGCCTCCACTGTCCTGGCCACCGTGAGGAAGTGGCTGCACTCAGGTTTACGTCAAGAAATGTACCATCTGCCTAGAAGGGAACTCACTTTAAGGGCTTTCAACTCCAAGACGACTTGTGTGTTACTTAATGTTTTTAAGGTCTCTTCCCCTTTCTCTATTCCCATTTAAAGATTTCAAATATATCTGAATATTAACCTAAATAAAACTTAGTTGGAATATTAGGTTTTTGAGAAAAAACTACACGTTGAGTGTTCAAAGGAAAAATTACTTTGGGTTCTACTTGAGAAGAAAATCCTTATTGATCACCCTTAACTGGAACTATTGTTTTTAAAGCCATTTTTATTACTTTTTTATTACTGTTTTTTTCTAGGTGGCTCTGAGAACTGATTTTGTTGGAAACTGGTTTACTTCTTTCATGTGTGACTGACACCTCTTAACAAACTTGTGTTTAATTATATTATACCAAATTTGATTAAATTGTACATTTATTTTCAGTTGGATGCCAGATCAAGATTCAGAGGAAGAAAAGGATATTGATACCATTCTGCTGAAGGCAAGATAAAAACCAACAAGGGATTTTCTCTGGTCATTAACACAGAAAAGCCAATAATATTTGCTGTGTCTATTTGGTTGGATCCATTTTCTCCATACAACACTGGAAAAAAAACAGATGAATTCTGTTTTTTAATCTTTATAAATGTTTCTCCTGCTCTACATTATTTTTAGAGGATCAATTTAGTTGAACAGTTTTGAGGACTGTCCTAAAGCACAAGGAATGGTAAGGTTACTTTCATACTTGACTGTTTAACCAAATTACACAGATTGTACATCGGGAAGCTGCTGACGGGACTGACAGCCAATAATGCAAAGCCTGTCCAGACGAGGTTTATTGGAAAAGTTGAGGATAAAACTTTCTTTTACTCAGTTTTGTCCTGTTTGGTTCTAAAATAAACTGTTTGATTCCTTGGAGTGGAAATGCTTCATTTGTACCAATTCACTGAAGTACCGACCTCAAAACTTTAAAACTCTCCCCTGGCATAGCTGGGTGCCAGGCCTAGATGATACTTCCATCTCTCAGCCTGGCCCTCTCCACATAACGAGCTGGTATCAGCCGTAAGCCCACAGCCTTAACATCTTGAGATTCAAAAGGGAGAAAGCAAACTTCCCTTACCAGGGTCCACAAATCAGATCATACTGAGGGACCTGGGTCTCCCCTGGCTCGCCTGTCCTGGCACACAATCACCGGCACCTGATCTTGGCCAGGCCTGGGTCCTGCGCACTGTGACTGATAACAACCACAGGAATCACACTGGATGAGTGACTGGCTACACCTAAAGTGGGAAGTGGAGTGAACTGCAACAAGACACTCACTGTAGACAGCAAAGGTGAAAAACAGGAAGTGCTGGAAAAGTTTAAAGTTTAGGCTTTTTTTTTTTTTTTTTTGCTCTGCTATATGGTTTGAGTCCAGGGCTTTGTGCAGGCAGGGCCAAGTGCTGTACTAAGCTGTACCTCCAGCCCTAAAATCACAGTAATTTTATTCTGATCACAGAATACAGTAGAGCCAAATAGGAATCCAAGTTCCCAGCTTTATTTTTGGCATTGAAGATCAATGAGCCATGGTGGCTCCACAGTGGAGTTCAAGCAATCAAGTATTGCTCACTTTAGGTTCATGTAAAGTGAGAATCCCTAGGATATCACTGAGGTCTGCTGTGTTTACTGCTTTTCACAGGGAAGGGAAATGACGGGTTTCTTCAATAACTATTGTATACCTATTTAAGTGCTACAACTTTTTTGGGGGGGTGCTGGGTATTGAACCAATGGCCTTGCATATGCCAGGCAAGCAATGTTAACATCGAACCAAATTTCTAGGCCCGAGTGCTACAACTTTGTACAGTAACTCTGGTAAACTCTCTAAAATGTATTTATAAAGCCCTGTCTTGTTTAGTTATAGCTTTATTGAGCCTTTATTGGAGAAAGTCACATACCCCAAAATTCACCCTTAAAGTATACACTTAAGTATTTTTGCTGTATCCACAGGGGGAGCAAGCATCACAATTCCAAGATGTCTTCATCCCCCCAAGGGATGAAGGGATGAAAACCCACCAACGGTCTCTCACTCTTCCCCTCCACTCCTGACAACCGCTAGTATACTTTCTGTCTCTACAGGGTTGCCTGCTCTGGGCTTGTTATATAAATGAAACTGGAGTATGTGGCATTTTGTGACTGGCTTCTTTCACTTCCCATGTTGTCAAAGTTCATCAACGTGTAACATCTATGTACTTTGTCACTTCTAATGTTCTATAGTATAAACATACCATAATCAGTTTATTTGCTCATCAGTTCATTAACTTTGCATTGCCTCTACTGTGGTGCTATTACGGATAATCTATGAACATATGTAAACAAGCTTTGCATGGACACATTGTATTTCTCAATTATAAACCTAAGAGTAGATTATAGGATTGTATGGTGATGCCACCTGTGGTAGACTGACAGCTGGTGGTCAACTTGTCACACCCAGCTGAACTGAATCAGTATGGTAGTGGGTGCGGAGGGCCCACCTGAGGACTGTTGCCAACAACATAAAAAGAACTGGAGAGGAAGAGGGATGCTGTTGGTTCTCCTCAAGGAACTTGTCGCACTGGCTTTTCTGATAGGAACTTGGCTGTTCTCATCGTCGGAGGAGCTCGGGACCTCGTTGTCGCTGAGGATGGCTGTGGTACTTTTCGGGGGAGCTCTGGTCCTTACTCTGAGTGTCGCTTCCTGGCTCCAGTGCAGATCCCTCAGCCTGCCGGCACAGGTCCTTCATCCCGCTGGCGCAGACTTCCTGGCTTCACCACTGACCTTTGGGCCTTTCAAGTTTAGATCCTTGATACAGACTTGCATGAGACATTGTCGCGGGCCCTGGGCCTCCAGTTAGACTCATGAGGGCATTGCCATGGGCTTTAGGTCTTCAGCTGTTCGCGTGAGGGCATCGCCATGGGCTCTAGCTCTTCAGCTGGACGCGTGCAGGACATTGCTGTGGGGTCCAGGCCCTCAGCTAGATTCTTTGGGTCTTCAGTGTGTGGACAGATTTCCTGTACTCTTTTGACTCTTTGGGTGACTACTATAAAATAATCCTATAAATTATGTGTCCTCTATTAAATTGTTTTCCTTGAAAACCCTGACTATAACCCACCTTCAATATTTTGATGACTGTCAAAATTTTCCAGAGAGGCTATACCACCATTTGATGTTCCCAAGAACAATGTGAGGGTTCCAGTATCCACATCATCTCCAGTAGTAATTGTTTTGATTACAGCCATTCTTACTGGGTATCCAATGATATCTAATTGGGATTTTGATTTGCATTTTCCTAGTAGCTAATGATTTGAGCACATTTCCTGTGTTTATTGGCCAGGTGTATGTCATGTTTAGAGAAATGCCTATTCAGGTCCTCGTCCAGTTTTCAGGTGGGTTGTCTTTTTATTGCTGACTTACAAGGTTTTTGTGCGTGTGTGGTCCTGGAGATTGAACCCAGAGTGTTGGTGCACAAGCGCTGTCCCACTGAGCTACATTCCCAGCCCTTTTAAAATTTTATTTAAAAACATGGTCTTGCTAAGTTTTTCTAGGCTGACCTCAAACTTGGGATCCTCCTATCTCAGCTTCCTGAGTGCTGGGGTTATAGGCATGCGCCACCATGCCTGACATAATTTTTTTGTGATACACAAAAACACACATAACAAAATTTGGCATCTTAACCATTTTTAAGTGTACAGTTCAGTTGAGTGCATTCATACTGTTACCCAATCTCCTCTCCAGGCTCCTGAACTGTTCATTCACTTGCACAGTGGAAATGCCTCATCAAACAACTCCCCCACCCCACTCAGGGCACCCCCATATCCCCAGCACCACCATTCCACTCTCTGTGAACCTGAGCACTTTTCTGTGATTTTTACCTCCTTGGTTAAGTTTATTCCTAAGTATTCCATTCTTTTGATGGAACTGTAATTTCCTTTTCAGATTCCTTATTGAATGGTGGGTTTTTAACATGAGTACGAGTGCCTTAGGTGGGCAGCATAATATCTGTCCCTTTTTGACTAATTTATTTCACCTAGTAAAATGTCCTCGAGGTTCTGCCATGTTGTAGCATATATCAGAATTCCCTCCCTTTTTAAGGCCAAATAATATTCCAGTGCATGTATCTAGTTGACTTGTCCATGGATTTCTTCCACCTTTGAGTTTCTGTGAATAATGCTGCTATGAATATGGATGTACAAATATTCCCGAGACCCTGCTTTCAACCGTGCGCATGTACCCATCAGCAGAACTGCTGGGTCGTATGGTCATTCTGTTTAACTTTTTAAGGAACTAATATACTTTTCCATAGTAGCCACAGCAGTTTACATTCTGTCAACAGGATGAGCATCAACTAGAGAAAGACAGGTACACCCAACTCCATAATCTTTACAGCTTCTGTATCTTTACCACTCCTGTATCCTCCTCCCCATAAAGGAAGTCAACAGACAGCCAACAAACAGGTCGAAGACATTTCTACGCATGACAGGGCTTAAAATATCACATATTAAAAGCACTGATATGAAAAAGACCAACGCAGTCACAAAGACAAGTATCAGCAAAGGTATTAGACGTGTCTGATGCTAACCAAAGGAATGGGAAGTGAAATGAGATGCCATTTCCAGGGTCAATGGGAAGGAAGGGAAAGGCACCTGCTGCAGCCAGGGGGTGTAAATTCCTGGAGTATTACCTTAATATTAAGTTACAAAGTCAGGAACATTCCAGTTTTCCTTTAATGCAGATAAGTTCCACTACCAGGAACTGAGCCAAAGGATCACTGGGCACCTGTGCCATGAATGAGACTGCACTTGGCAAGTCCCACGAGGGCCAGGCTGCCCACAGGCACGCTGCAACCCTGTTTATGGATGGAGAAAGAGCTGTACTTCCTGCCACACACCTCCCAGCCATCTCACGAGGAACCTACCGTTGTTGTCCACACTTTGCTCAGAGAGGTCAAGCAACTTGCTCCAAGTCACCAGCCAGTGGGTGGTAGAACCTAGATGGGAGCTGGGACTGTCTACTCCAATGTTCATGCTCCTCACCCACACCCCACTGTCCCTCTGCTTCAAATTAAGTGACAAGAAGGCTTACAAGCATTAGTCTTGCAGGGGCCCATGCTTACCAGTGTGTAGAACGCGGTGCCCAGCAGGGATGTGCCAGGCGGCGCTGGCCATCCAGCTTGTGCCTCCAACGTGAGCAATGACCAGGCAAGACCCAGCTTAATGTTCTTGTCAGTGATTTATTATCTGTCATTCTAAAGACTACCACATTTACAGCATACATGGCTTTGAATGAGCTAAGAATATATAAAACAGTAACAATATGTTTATATATTAATACTGCCCAAAACAAATAAATAAAAGTATTTTAACACACTAGCTTGGCAAGTACAATTGTGTGGGGACAAACTGTATTATACAATATTTTTACATCTTTAAAGGAAACTGAAGGCGACTGTGCTGCAGGAGCGCTGACAGAGTCCACACCACCTTCCCACTGTCCCTGCATCATGACGTTTCTTTTCTAATTGGGCGAGGGGGAAAGTGGACGGAACCCGTAACATGGCCGTCCTGATATGGCAGGAAGCTTAGGGTCCTCCAGGTGGACCCGAGGAGCTGGGTCCACCTGAGGCTGACCAGTGTGTCCCCAATGCCACCAGGAGCCAGTCGCACGCTTTCAGAGAATACACTGAAGACAGAATCTTTCTACACGATTGGCCAAGTCTTAAGAGTTTTATGGTGACCCACAACAAACCAAAAATTGGAAAAATAATCCATATTAAGGTGCCCCATGCAAAACTGCTGACAGATGAGTCAACACTTGGTGTATTCCCTTTATGAATGCAGATATTTAATGTTCTTTGGACAAAAAAAGGTCAGGAAATAATATGAATAACATTTAATTTAAAAAATAAAAGTTTTTGAAAGGTAGTAATGTTAAAATAGAAAAAGATGGTACTAAACAAGCGAAATGGTTGCAGAGGTGACAGGCTACATGAGCCATATTGAGAACGAACTGCATCTGACCAGGGACTGACCAAGGGGAAGATCTGACACCACTAGGCTTGGTGGACAAGAGTTTCTCTGCCACTTGCCCTCCATGGTGAACCCATCAATGAGGGAGGGTCAGTGAGCTGTCACCATCCCTCATTAAAGTGTCTCCTCCCAGCAGGCATCAGGTGACAGCAGACCGTTTGCACACTGTCTTCTGGGTAGGAAGGGGTCTTGGTCAGTCACCCAGTTCCACCCCTACCGGATGCTCACCTACTCTGTGTCCTTGCCAAGGACTGGTCCTGCCTGTGCTTCACTCCAGGCCCAAGTTTGTAAGTGTTTCTAAAGGAGCCAAAAGAATATTATCTAGAATTCTATGTATTTCCAATGTGTTTACAAATCATTAGAATCAGCATCGTTTATACGTGCCACATATACTTCTTTTATAGCCTTTTAGATAATATGTAAACATAATCACGATAAAAAAAAATTGCTAAAACATGAAACTCCTAAGGAGGAAATATCTCTGCTATGTGCAGATAAGACTCATCATCACTTCATAAAAGATGACCACACCATTTTCTATGAAATTCCAAAGATTCCTGGCCCATAAACCTCTCTCAAAATCTCATTTGAAGAGAGAACTCTGACTGTTTCTCAACAGTCATATAACAGAATGAGAAGAGGAATGTCACAATTATTGCAAACCTAAAAATAAGCCACTTTCATCAGACATTCAAACATGATTGTACTGTCCTGTAGAAAAAGATCTATCGGCAATCCCACAAAAGAACTTTTGTTCTGAAAATATTTAGGTTTCCACTATCTCTACACAGTCACAGATTCCCCACGGAAGTATTGTCTCAGCCATCAGCCACGTCATGTTTGTGGTCCTTCAGGACAGAACTTGCAGGGAGGAAGGAGAAACTCTGAGAATGGGGGGACCTACACGTGGCGCTTAGGAGCAGAGAGCACACAGAGACCGCGCTGCTGGCTCTGCACTCAAGGGGACACCCTGTGCTGGAACTCCTGTGGGACAGAAAGAGGCGTGGCTCCGGTGTGCGGCTCCTCTGCGGGGGTCACCTTCGCACTGAGGCTTAGCTCAGGGCGACTGCTCAGCCTCTCAACTTTGGGTTTTGTGGGGGGCAGCAGGTAATTCATTAGGAATGAGTCCCCCCAGCTTGAGTCAACAGTGATCAGCCTGCCTGGGATCCAACTGTTTCACAGATGACTTACTGTTCCACAGTCAGAATTTCAAAAAGTAGATCGTAAGGCAGTGCTCACTTTTGAGTTACTCAGTAGAAAAATAAGTTAGGTGAGTAGTGCCTAAGTGGGAGTTTGAAAAAGTCCTCTGGCATTTCAGACAGAGCTAGCTGGATTCTTAGGTGACTACCAGTGCTAGCTGTGGTGACAGCTGAAGGCTACTTAAATGGGTATAGTTATTATCCGCGCTACTGAGCCAACAGTACCTCCTATGGATTCCAACAGAAAGAACATGCTCCATAGACTCTTCAGTGAAATATTTTTTAAAAACCACAAAAATAAAAAGCCAATTCTTCTGGTCTTCTCGAAGAATTCATATATAACACTAGAGGGCACCCACATTTATGAGGTTACAGCTATTTAGAGGAAACTGTGTGTTCATGTTTCAACTTTTCCGTAAGTCCCTTCGGGAGGCCTGTAATGCCTGGGGAAAGCCTTCAGCTGCAGGGAATTAAATGCATATTTGCGACTTCCAACATTCTTCATTGTATTTTCTCTTCGACAACCCTCACTGGGGAAAAAACAAGCACAAGAAATGACAGCAGTAAAAAAGGAAAAAAAAGAAAAGACTTAAACTAAAATGAAATGAACTGATTATTTTCATAGCATTAAAAATGATTCATTTAAACAGGTGCGGGACTCATTTACAACAAATACACACATAGGACGGCGGTTTCTAAACAAGCAAGTAAGAAGCACAGAGATGAATGCAAGCCATATGGGGCCGTACATTTGGGATTTCCAAAAGCGGCGCTGTATCTAAGTGGAAGCGCATTTCCTTAAATTGATGATTTCATTTATCTGCAGTCTAGTAATTTCAGACTGTATCATAAATTGTGGCTCAAAGGTTCTGCGACATAGCAAATTAAGTGGAAAGAGAATTACTACTACTCTTACCAAAGTGTTTAAAGAGCTGCACTTTTGTTTACAGCGAGCACTATAATCACATTGAACTCAAAATGCTGATTTTCCTTAAAGAATTCAATTGTAGAAAAGCCATGTGGCTGAGGAGGCAGTTCTCACATCCATCTCCACTTAGGCGACAGCTCTTTCGGCTCAAAGCAATCCCTCAGGCCCAGGCACTGTCTGCGTGACTATCAGGGCTGGGGCCTTGTGAAGAAGTGAGCCGACTGCCCTCATTAGGGCCACCTCTTGCACAAGTGCCACCAAGCCAGTGAGAGCCCACAGGTGCCCTTCCCTAGAGAAATCACTACCACATCATCCCCTGCTGCAAGTGATGGAGGTTGTCATAGCAACTCTGTGGCAAAACGCAGGGTACCCAGGAGCATGAACAGGCAGGTGGGTCTCACACTCTCAGTGGGAGCCTCCGGGGAGTTCTCTGGGAAATGTTCTGATGTAGACAAAATATACAGGCAAAAGTGATTTTGGATACAAACACCTTCCCACAGCACCGTGTAACTTCGTGTCTGTGTACTGTTCTAAGACTAGCAATGAACTCTAGTTATCAAGTTCAGTATAAAATCCCCCTTATGAGATGTGAAATTTGCAGTTACCAAGAAACAGAGATTTTAAAAAAATATTTTGAACTGTATGAAGACCATTACGCTTAAAAAATGTCAGTGGCAACTGCTCAAGCCTTTCCAAGTGAAAACCACAGTCCCATTATCAAGAACGTGTAAAATACTTTCTGGTAAGACAGTAGTTTTATTCAAAAGTTAAGCTCAGGTAGCTTAGGAAAGTGTCCGCCTGGTGGCTATTAACGAATGCAGTGACTCCGACGCACACTTTTGTGTCCTGGAGCCTCTCATCCACATCTGGATGTGTCACCTGAGCTGAGCATGTAGGTCATGTGAGTCAAACATTCAGTAATCAGATAAAACTATAATTCTATTTAAAGCAGAACATACAGGTTCCTATACACAATCTGTGGAAGCGCTCACATTAACAGACTTTCAGATATGGCTTCTCTGTTTCTACCGAAATGTACAAACTTCTCAGAAAGCAGCTGGCACTACTAGGGTCTGCCAAACTCCCTTGAGGAGTGAGGAAGAACCACCTGTATTTGCATATGAAAGGAGCTGACACCTGGTTTAGCTGACTGCATACATGAGATGTGAAACTATCATCAAGATTATATTTCCAATTTAGTTTCTAAATCAAACTGTTTCTCACAAATGTTGGCATTTATAAAATCTGGCTACAGCCTCTGTGCTGCTACTGGGTGACGTATGGGTCTCCATGAGCTGTCACTCAGCTTGGGAACACATCTACAGAGGTGAGAGGGAGCTCTGGTGACCCCTGGCTTCTGCTGCTGTGGAGGCCAGCAAGAGAGATGCAGTTATTCCGAGGTGATCTGATGATTTTTTTTTAATTGCATCAGAATTACTTATTTTCAAGGATATCCATTTTTGAAATGGAAATTCAAATGCAATCCCTAACTGACACCTAATTTTAAGGAGGCCTCTGGATTTCCTCTTTGGGGGCTCTCCCATTCTGGAACCCACCTGGGGGCCTTGGTGGCTTGGCCACCCTGCAGCAGACTGGGGAGTTGCTTTGCGGAGGGACAATGTTTCAAGTGGAGAACTTGAAACAACCAGGGCAGTCACCAGTGACCATCACACTGACTGAAAGAACTCGGAAGGCCACCCACCAGAAAGCGCTCCTGAGCACGGCTTCTCTAACCTCAGACAGCAGTCTGCACGCTGCAGTGCTAGGGCGGATGACATCACGCCGCCTCCGCACTGAAACTGCCTGGGCACCAAACAGCACAGCTCCCCTCCCGTGCAGCCCCTCCCGCCCGTTTCACCCTGCCTGGTTCTTGCCAAAGCAGACAATATTCTGAACATGCATCGGGCCTCATTCATGAGCTGAAGCCTGTGGTGATGTTAAAATTCAGCAAAAAGGGCCTCTATGCTGAGTTTTTCTTAGATATTTTTAAAAAAAGAAAACCAAAAGCCACCTGCTGCCTGGACTGACTGACTGCAGGGACAGAGCAGTGTATGGCCTTTGCCCAGCCCCTGGAGCAGAGAAACAAAGGGCCCAGGCTTCTTGCCCTCTGTTCCACTTCTCTCTCAACCCAATGGCCAGCTCACACAGGACAAGAGGGCGTTGCTGGCATCCTGACAGGTGCCAATCGGGCCACGGTGTCCTGGAGGCGCCCTGAGGAGGGCTCCTCTGGCTACCTCAGCTTCCCTCTGCTGTGTGGTGGGGTCCTGAGAGGGGACCCTGCCCAGTACCATAGGGCACTCAGGGGACTTGGGGAGGGAGGGTGCTGTCTGGTGAGACGGCCTCCCTCATCCTGTGTGTGGTCCCCGCCTGGCCACCACCCCCATGGAGGTGGGCGTGTGCCGGGACTGCCACCATGGGCATCAGGAACTTGTCACCTGGAGCAGAGGCTGTGGGCTCTTATTCTTTTTCAAATAAGGCAAACAAAATGGTCCCCAAGAATTGAAGCACACACCTCGGAGTGTAAGAGGGCAAGCTTCCAAGTTTGGGCAGGGCACGGTCCAGAGCACAGTCAGCTGGCTGTCAGGGAGACTCCGCTGAAAGCTTGCTCTAAAGAGACCGGGGCACTCAGCGACAGGGTGGTGATGCCTGCTCAGGGCTCCTGCAGTGCTGGAGCGGTCTAGGGAGGAAGGGTCCCTGGGGTGCGTGAAGGACGGCCTTACACTGCAGAATTCACTGTTTCAGTTTGGCACTTGTCATTCTTTGCTGACTGCTTCTGTGATTCCTAGAACCCCTCCTCTGCACTGATGCCAAGTTGGGTAAGGTCTGGAAGTCTTGGAGAGAGAACGGAGAGGTCAGACTGTGGTGGAATGGGCTTGCATGCATGTGCGTGTCGGGATTCTGGAAAAGCCAGATTCTCTAATTCACTTGTTTTTCTAGACTTGTGAAAAGAAATCCACTTCATAAGATATGGTAGAGGCTGGTGAGATGGCTCAGCGGCGTAAGCACCTGCCTGGCAGGCGTGAGGTCCTGAGGTCGAACCCCGGTACCCACAGAAAAAAAAAAAAAAAGGTATACAGGGAACCAATTAGAAATTGAAAATAGAAGCAGCATATAATACAACCTGAGAGGCGCAGAGAGGCCACTCGTCTTATTCGGGGTGTGCAGCATCCCCCACTTTACTTGGTCACCTTTACGGGCATACAGTTACTCTCTGCCACAAACGAAGGCTCAGGTTACAATCACCCATGTTAGGGACATTACTATGCTAAAACGAAGAGTTACAATAGCAGGAATTAAAGTAACTCTTACGACACAACTATCCAAAAGCTAAACCTCATTTTTTGGTAATTGTTCTTTCACTTTTTTTTTTTTGGTTGTTGTTGTTCATTATTAACTCTATGTGATTAGTAAGACAGGGATGTATGGACTTTAATCTGGAATTATAGATGTATTTTTTTAAACAAAAATGCTATGTCAAGGAAAGTAAGTGGATGTAACTTAATGTCCTTTTGTTACAATATGCATTAATTCCTGGAATCAGTGAAACGATCCTTGGAGTTAACCTGCAGTCACATGCAAAATGTTATCTTTATGTGCCCGCCTTTAGACAATGTGCTACTCTAGTCATGGCTGTGTCATCCCCAACTGGAAATAAGCAAGGAAATGGTATGATTCTGCAAACTGTTTGCTACTATAATCCAGGGACTATGCTTTAAAATGAAAGCAGAAAGTACATGTCCTATTAAATAGGCTGAATCTAGTGAGTCAGTTATAAAGCATCTGTCTTTTTCATTTTTCTTCAAAAGGGAAGGGTAAGATGAGCAGTACACTTAAAGAATAGTATCAAATATACAAATTCTTTTCAGACAGAATTCCCTTCTCTTGGAAACAGGGCACATGAGATGTACAGGTAATAAATAGCTTTACATCAGAAGGTTAGAGATTTGGTACAAATCATTCCAGGCCAGCTAAATAAAGTGGTAACAGCACCGCACTGTAAGAACATGTTATAAGCACTGAAGACGCTGCATGATTGAAATGAACAAGTCCTCTTGGCGAGATAATTTGGCAGGTATTTACAGTTCAGAAGAACAAAACATCAAACTGTAAGGCATGAGATATTTCTTGGCAGACCACTCTTTGACACCTTCCTTCTGTCCAGTTAGGTACACGGTGGCTGAACATATTCGGGCACTTTTGTTTTTTCTCGTGATTCATTAATTTTTCAGAATGATACTCATTTGCAACGCAATTTGGTCACCAGGTAGGCTATGCTCAGAAAGAGCCACACAATCAGTAAATTGGGGCTCAGAGCTAATAAAGGAATGGAACAGAGGAGGCTGGGGTCTAGCCTTAAGTCCCGGATGGGCACCAGGCCGCTCAAGTTCTTCTGGGTGACTACCTCCCGTGTTCCAATGCTGTGAAAAGGAAAAAGTGCAGGAGAAAGGAAAAGAAAAAAGGAAAGGGAAGAAAGAAAAAAGAGAGACACACGCGATGGATTTTATCCAAAAGTATGGGGAAAAAAGAACCAAATGATAAGATTAAAAAAAAAGGAATGAAGCCACAAAAGAAAGAAAAAAAAATGGTATGCAGAGAAGGGTGTGAAAGAAGACCAAAACAAAACAAGCACAGTCACAGGAAAAAAAGGAGAGAAAGAGAAGTGAAAATAAGAAAAAAATACTGCAGTCCACTGCAAATAAACACATGTAGGTTGGAGAATGGTTTTCCATGTTCACTGTCTCTCAGCTGGCCAAGCAGAGCCCCACGCCGCCCGCCGGCCCCACATGCTGCAGCCGGGCGTCTTGGAGAAGCAAGCTGAACATGAAGAACCATGGGCTTGACCTTCTCACAGATGCCCGAGCGTGGCTGCCACAATGGAGGTGGCCAAGCTGCCTCTTGATGCACCACACAAACGAAAACCATTTACCCCAGGAATCCGCCCGGTGCACAGTCCTCCCTGGACAGCTGTGGGCGTCAGGCTGAGCAGTGGCAGGGCCTGAGCAATGGTGTCCCGGACAAAGTGCTGCTCTCTGTATAAGGTGGCCCCACAATCTTATGCTGGGCACTTAGGCTTTCCCCCCTTTGGGCATGAAAGAAGAAACGTCCTGGAGCCCCGTGCAGCTCAGAGGTGGAGCCTGTGGTGAGGCCTGGAGTTCGGTCCCCAGCACCCCCTCACTCAAAAAAAAAAAAAGGAAAGGGAAAAAAAATGCACTGAGGTGGTCCCTAGAACCACCCGACTCTGTAACCTCATCCATGTTCACAAGTAGCGACAGCGACACGGAGTCAGAGGTTGCAGGACACCCAGTCCCGGGTCCCAGGCAGCAGTGAAGGACCCACTGGAGATGGGTAGGAGGTGGTCCAGGGAACCTGGGAGCTCTGGCGGCCTTGCCGGTCTGTGCTGTTCTGAGAGGAGACACTTCCCAAGCTGGCATCCTGTGTGCTGGCATCAGAGCACATGGCTCGTCCCAGAGACATGTCTGGTGGTGCCACCCTGGGGCTGGGGATGAGCCCTGGCAGAGCTATTTAGGCCCCTGAAATTGCCAACTGCTACAGATCAGGGCTTCTCTACAGCGAGCTGATTGCTGAACATTCACAGCCACTGCTCCCCTGTGCTTCCAGGAGTTGGGGCGCCAGCTTTGCCCCACCCTGTGCCACTTGCCTGCTCTGTTTTCCACCTGGTGAGATGAAGCGAGAAAGGAAGGGGACCACCACGTCCTCCTGCACTCAGGGACAGGTGCCACTCACACTGCCTCCTCAGGGGCCTCGGGTGGAAGGCAGGTGCTGCCTGGGGCCTGTGGCTGGCTAAGGATCTGTCATCTCCAGCAAGCATGAAGGCAGGGGGAGGGTGGGGGATGGACGGGAACCACGGCCTGAAGGGTGGCTTGCTAATTTACACTAAAATTGCTACAAAGCCTGACAAAGGTGTACCATTTATAACCTAAGAAATCAATCTGGCAAATGGTAGGAAAATATCTAAGGATATTCACTCACCATTGATTAAAATTCTCAAAAATCATATGCCACTTAAATACTCAATAAAAAACTTAAAAAAATTATGATATGTTAAAAGTAATAAGGCCTAGGCAGGGTATGGTGCACACCTGTAATCCCAGCACTCGGAAGGCTGAGACTGGAGGATTACTGTGCATTCGAGGCCAGCCTGGGCTACACAGTGAGTTCAAGGCCAGCCTGAACCACACAGTGAGACCCTATCTCAAAAAGATAAAAGAAAAAGGGGTGGGGGCCTATATTCACTAGCCTAAAACACTCAAAATAGCTATAAGGAAAAAGTAGGCTAAAACAATGGCAGAATGGTACCTGCAAGTGCATTTGTGTGTGGATGTGGGTATCGCACGTCAGTCAGGCACTGGTTAAATGACGTGTGGATTAACCACACTCACGGCCGCACGTACGTACCTAAGTATGGCATGTATGTGCCTCTGGAAGAATATGTACAAAATACTGACATGGCTCTGCAACTGCAGGAATAGAGGCTTCATCTGCAGAGAGGTGACGCTTGTGTTAAAGGACAGAGAGAGAGCACAACCAGTGCAGGGGCTTACCTATATTTTCTAGTTTCCCCACTAGGAATATCCATTACTTATGTGATTAAAGTTACGAAGAGTGCTTCGTGTGTCGTAACAGTTGTAGCAGCTCCTCTGGGAGCTCAGTGGCAGTGTGTGCTTACCATGCTTGCGGCCCTGGGTGCCATACCCGGCACAAAACAAAACACCTCGAGACAAAACAAACAAAACCCTTCCCCCAGAACAACAAAAAGCCGTCCTGCACACAAAGCCCCGGTGAGCTAGGGGCAGGCGCATGGATGGCCCTGCAGTCACGCTGGGTCTCTCTGGAGCCACTTTACCCCGGCCTCTGGTAGCCTGGTGGTCCTTTATTGCTGACCAGCCCTCATCTGGTTTTGATCTTTGCTTCCCCAACCACAACAAGGCCCCTCTCACCACGGTGCAGCTGGCTGGGTGCAGGCGTGACTGCCACTTAAGGACAGGGTCTCGGTGGACAAGGGAGCCTGCAGGGTGCGAGGGCCCCTGGGGGAAGCCCTGGGTCAGTGGCCGAGAGCAGCGTGTTTCAGTCTCCACTGCTTGGGCCAAAGGGATTGAGGAGGAGGAACTTCAACAGAGAGGTTTGGGAGAAGTCAGGGAGACAAAGCAGGGACAAGGTGATGCCGTTTCTACAAAACACTGATATCAAGAGGCAGAAGCTCACGCATCGCTTTCGTGCATTATTGTGAGAAGGTCGAATGGCAGAAACATACAGAAAGGATAAGAGAATTGAACACTTTAAAGAATTTGGTGAGAGGACAAATGATAGACATTCAGTAGAAGTGACCACTGGAAACGAGACTCTAACAGCACTGGTGACTACACCGAAGGAGACAGGAAAGCCAGGTTTCTTATCCTTTCTTTTGGTATGTGAGGGAGGGGCTGCCCAGCAGTGCTTGAAACAAGCCATCGATCAAGGTGGACAGTTTGAGTTCTGGGTTTCATTCTGCAAACACGCCTGCTGCCTCAGAATCAGGACGTCATTAGGGTGAGGTGGCCAGGGCACACTGACAGCTATCACCACGAGACACTCACTGGACACTTTGCTCACAGAAGCAAATGGTGCCCCTGCTAGAGAAGAAGCGGAGCAAACCAGTGCAACCTGCAGACGCGTCTCCTCACTAGAGTCTGGAAATGACACCACGTGGTGTGCGCATCCGCCGTGGGGACGGCTGGTGCTGCCCCAGCTAGGCAGGCAGCCCAGGTACTGGGTAGCTCCCCATTTACTGCCTGGCCCCAGCCACCCTGCTGCTCTGCATTTCAGCGCAGTCCTACTTGGAAAGACTGCTGGCTCTCCCTTGCCCTGTCGGATGCTCCCTGAATCGGGCTGGGCCAGCACTTTCCCTATGGTCAGACTCCTGTGCCTGGCCCCACCTGCACCGGCTCATCTGCAGTTTACACGGGCAGGTGCACAGCGGCAGGCAGCGGGCAGGGCACTCACCTGCGCATGCACTCCAGGGCCTGGGTGAAGACCTGCGGGGCCATGCCGTGCTCGTGCTGCAGGATCAGGCACTGCTCCAGCGTCACTGACATGGCTGTGCGGTCCTTGGCACTCTTGCAGCTGGTGAACCGGACCCCGTTAAGGCGGCGGCAGATCTGCCAATGGGAAATGCGCTGTGCTTAGGAGGGGGACTCTGCAGGGGAGCACCTCCCCACAGGCCTGGCGGGGACACGGGGCAGGAACTCCACACCCAGCCCCAGCCTGGCTCTGCCTCCCTCCCCACTCTGTTCTCTGCCGAGCTGTAATGGAAACTGAGTCGCCTACAAGACCCTGCCCTTGGGGGCTTCGTGGCCCAGGGGGCTTGCATCACCCCTGCCATCTGTGCCTCGGCTAAGGGACTCTCCTCCCAGGTCCAGCCTGCCTGGTGCCACTGCTCCTCACTGATGCGGTGGCCTGGCACTGCTGCCACACCCACCTGTCACCCAGGAGATGCCCAGGGTTCGTGGGCAGTGTGCCCATCCAAGGGGCTCTGAGCCTCGTACCTCTGATCTATGCTTCTTTGCCTTGGGGCTCTGCTGGGGACAAGAGTCACAGGACTAAGGGGCCACTGCTCAGGGTTCTGGCTGTGCCACCCTCTGGACTGTGAGAAAGCTTTGCTCCACATTTGTTGTTCACAAAGGCACTGTGACAGAGACTGTCATAGCAGGCAAGTTGTATGGTTACATGTTTAACGCTTCCCCTCAAAAATGAAGTAAAAATGTTAGAGGTGTGCCTCTGCCCTGTCCCTACCTGCCACCCTGAGGCTGGGCCCAGCTTCAAAAAGCATGCCACATAAGACCCCAAACCAAGAATACTTGAAAAGTGAGGCCTGTGAAACCCGCTGAGGCTTCTGTCACTTGGTGCTCTGTCGTTACTAAAAACTCAAAGGGCAGCCTGGGCAAAAAGGGGAGAGGGCCAGACCAAGCCACCCCACGTTCCACGTGGTGAAGCCATACAGCCGGGGCATGCAGAAGGGGGAAGAAGAGATTATACAGGGAGGAGAATGTCCACACCTCAAAGTGCCACTGACAGAAAGGTCACAGCAGCCACTGCTGGTGGCAATCCACAGTGTGGAGGGTGTGCAAACAGAGTGACGTTATGAAGACAGGCTCTCTGACAGAGAAGAGCCTCCAAGCATGGGGCAGCTGAGGATGGCTGAGGACGGCTGCTGCTGGGAAGAGCCTGCAGCTTGCAGAAATATTTCCTGACACCGAGGACAGTGCTGTGTGGGCTGAGCTACTCGGGGAAGCTGGGAGAATGGCCGCCACCTGCTACCTGGGCCCTGGGACTTGGGCAGGGCCCGGGGCGGGTGGGCACAGCTGCACCAAGTCCTGCCTGTGCCTCCTCCATCCCCTCTGCTCAGGCCCAGGCAGAGGATGAAGACCAGTGGGGCCCCAAGTCCCAGCACAGTAAAGGTCATGCTGCTGCGGACATGAATCAAGCTTGTCCCCTCATCAGGGGCAAGCAAGGAAACTGCCCGGATACCCAGGCTCAGTCTGCAGTGTAAGTACTCGGGGAAACAAAGAAATCAGAGGGGCAGGGAGGATAAGGATTGTTTGAACTGATTTGCAGGGCACCGTGGTCTCCCTTTGGACCTATTTACAACGGCTGCAGGCAGTAAGCTTCAGCTGGTATCGACTGTGCATGTCCCTGAAGGTGACACTCACTGGCTAGTGAGTGCCCCATGGATTGACGGTCCAGTTCACCAGAATCCAGGCAGCCCTGTGCAGTGAGCTCACAGGCAGCATCCAGCACCTCCCCAGTCTCTTATCCCATCCAGTGATTTCTCCGGTGCCCTTAGGGAGCAATCTCTCTCCACCTGGCTGAGATTGTGATTTGTCATTGCTTCTGTTAGGCTGGCTGGCCGCAGGTGGGCTACAAGCTTCTTCCTTACTAGAACCAGTACCTCGGCAGCTTGCCAGAGAATGTCCACGTTCTTATTCTTCCGGGCGTGGACGTTCTGACCCAGAAACCGCAGCAGCTCTGGCAGGCAGGTCTGACTCCGGGACCGAGGTAGACCTGGAAGGGCAGAGGCATCAGGGGGAGCGGGAGCCGCAGCCAGCATGTGGCAGCCAGGAAGTGGTGCCTGAGCGTGGGAGCCACCCAAGCACACCGCGAAGGAGACGGTGAAGTGACCAGTTCAGAGCCGAAGTTGGGAGGGGAGGCATTAGCAACTGGACAGGCTACTAGGGCAGTGAGCCCTTAATTTCTATCACTGCTAGTTGCTTCATCCCTTTCAGCTCTTCTCATGGGGTGCACAGTGGACACTGAATCACTGAGAAGCTTCTTGTAAGTATCCATGCCAAGGGAGGGAGGTGGGAAGCGGCAGGACAAGCCGTCCAGCCTCCCAAGCCTCTGCCAGGAACGGAGGACACTTTGGCAGTGGGTCTCGACCTCTGAGGGCCTGGAAACCTTAGGGGATCCGGAAAGCACAGCCTTCTCCAGGGGGACCCCAGCCACCCCTCGAGGAACACGTGTATCCCTGCTCTCTCCACGGCCTTCCCAGGCCGGGAGATGGTAACATTCATCCCTCACTCTCCAGCCTCAGCTTCCGGGAGCCACCGAAGGGGTGGTTCTCCTGCCTGCCCTGCCCAGATCAGCACCAGGGGAGAGTCAGAGGGAAACGAGCTCTCATCCAATGTCTCGCAGCCTCCTCTGGCTACCAGCAGCCTGTGGTCCCTCCTCCAGTCCAACCAGCATGCTCTGCTGGGTGACCCTGGAAAGAAACAGCGGACCCCTTCCTCTTCCCAACTGAACACTGACAATGAAAAACTTGTCTGGCCCCAAGACCCTGGGCCGCAGTCCCTCCAAACAGGACAGCTTCCTCCACTGTCCAAGCAACCCTTTCTCCATCCGCACACGGCACTGACCCGGCCTTGCAAGATGTTGTGGGATTTGAAACATGTGCAGGTGCTCAGAGACGCTCACACAGATGCTCACAGAGCTACTGCTTTACCACCAATTCTAAGGCTAAGGTCCTCCGCGCCTTCCAAGAGGAGGCAGAGGAGGCCCAGCAGCACGTTCCCCTCCCTCTCTGGAGCCTCACTCCAGGGCGGACAGGTCTCCTCCAGGCAGGGCCAAGTCTCACTGACCCTCTGTCCTGCTGCACTTTATACAGGGCAGGCGCTCAGTGAACGTGCTGTGCTGGACTCAGAAGCTCATACTAGCAAAGGCTGTGCCATGCAGCCCGGGTTCCTCCCTGAGTTCTGAGGCTGCCATAGCCCTGTCTGTAGCATTTTCACTGGGCACAGAGTCATGCATCAGTGAACAACTGCTGTATCTAAGGGACACAACAGGGGCCCTCTTGCCCCAAACACCCAGCAAGATCTTCCCAGCATTTCCTCTCCAAGTGCCATGGAGCTTATGAGCTCCATGAGCTGCACGGGCAGCTCATACAATAAGCTTCTCTGCGTGGGGCTCAAGCCAAGCAGAGTCTGGGCAGGGGAACAGCTGCTCTGTGTGTGTGTGTGTGTGTGTGTGTGTGTGCGCATGCGTGTGTGTGTCACGGAAGGGACAGCTCACACGTGTATGCACACAGCAGGGCAAGCACAAGCATCCAAAGTGACAAGAGGACAAGCAGGTGAACCCACTGCAAGTGGAGGAATACTTACAATCCTCAGGCAAAACTTCCTTAAACTGCTCGAAGTAGGAATTTAACCGCACCAAGCTCTCCACGTTGATGACTTCTTGTAAAGATGTATCCCCAAACCTTGGGAGGGTAAGGGGACACTGTTAGTTGGCTTGTGCCACTTTCCTGACACACAGAGTTGCAGGAATGCTAACAATGGCGATTCTTTAATCATGCACATCCAAATGTTAAGGACCTTTCCCCTCCTGAAGCCATCTCTACAGTGCTGGGACCAGCTTAAATGCACTTGTGGGCAGCAACCACGCAGAATTACAGGTGCACCTAAGGCATTTTCAGAGCACGGTGCATGCCAGACCCAGAGAGCGAGAGGCCTGTGTGGTGCTGCACAGGACTCCAGCACACAGTCACTTGGCTTGGAGTGCCACTGTCTTCCTGTCCCCAAGGCACTGAGGAGAGGGGACAGCAGCGGGATGTGAAGATTGAGGACACCGCCCTGGACTCAAATCTGAAGTCACCCTGTCTGCTGAACAGACACACCTGACCACTGTCCCCCTAGACTGCCCGAGGCCCTCGCTCCTCCTCACAGGCTGTAATCAGTCTGTGGCAAGTGCCTGAGGGAGGAGGTGTGGACACCACCTTCAAGGAAGAGGGTCACTAAACGAGGCAGACTCTCAAGTCCAAGACCTGGGTCCCCACCCAGGCCTCCACTTCCCTGCTGCATGACCTCCCTCAGCATCAGCCCCTTTCTGTTGTTGTTTTGTGGTGCTGGGCAGGGCCCTGCATATGCCAGGCAAGTGCTCCAACACTAAGCTACACCCCTGAGCCTTGTGATTTCACTTTATTCTGAGACAGGGTCTTACTAAGTTACCCAGGCTGGGCTCCATCTCTTGATCCTCTTGCCTCAGCCTCCCGAGCAGCTGGGATTACAGGTATCTGCCGTCATGCCCAGCTGGCATTGGCATCTCTATGGTCCTATGATGTTCCTCAGAGGGCAGGACTCGTTCTCCCTCTGGGCACTTGTTCCCTTAGGGGCCGTCACTGTCCTGGGCCGATGGCTCCCCCTGCCACCGTAGGCTCTGCCCAGCAAACCCAGCTCTCCTGCATGCTAGCAGTAAATAAACCAACCCCTCCCACACTGTGCTCCAAGTCTGCTGGCCCCTTCCCTGCCTCGACAGGGCATGCAGGACAGATTCTCACGTACTCATTGAAGGTTCTTACAGGCTACACACATGCAACTTGCTCCTTCCACACCACTCCACACGCATGAGCACACAGGCACGTACACCCCACATGCATGCACACACAGGACTCTGCTCTGCTGCATGCCAAGTGATCCTGGAGGAGCTGACATGGCACAAGCCCTCAGGGTCAAAGCCTGACTCTTGATTGGACCCATGAGGCCGTGCTGACCTCCCTGCCAACCCCTGCTCAGATCCTGGTGCCCCCAGGCCCCATGGGTTTCTCCTAACACATGCCTCTGCTCAGCCTTCTTGGCCTGGGACACCAGGCTCTCCTCCTCCCTCATCTGGCTCACTCCTACTCCTACTCCAAAGCCCACTTTAGGGGCTTTGTAGATCATTTGCCTTGCATGTGTGAGGGCCTAGGTTCAATCCTTAGCACCACAAAAAAATCTTTTTTGGACAATAAAAATAAATAACCCACTGCACACACCACCTATGCCCTCCTTCACAGACCCTCTCTCAGGCCACACTAGGTCCCCTACTCAGCACTCTGACTCCCTGCTTTCCCTCCATCATGGCACCACCTTCCTCTCTCCCACCAGCCCAAGTCTCTGAGAACGGAGACTGCATCTGGGGCATTTTGGTGTGGTCATCAGTGCTGGGCAGATGGCTGAGCTGAACGACCTCCGGGAGGTAGGATGACAAAGCTTGCCCAGTACAGGACCAAGAGAGGGCGAACAAGCACACCCCTGCTGTGCCCAAGGCCGCGTCAGCACGCAGCCCCAGAGACACAGGCGCACACACCTCTCGGCCAGGGTCTGCTGCTCATTGATGCCCACGTTGAAGAGGACGGGCTGCACGCGCAGCAGCATGCCGCTCTGGATCTCCCGGGGCAGGGTGTCGAAGAGCGGGCCTGGCAGGGGGATCCGCACGTTAAACCCATCGCTGGAGGAGAGCAAGACAGGAAGGGCAGCGTGAACCCAGATATGAGGGCAGGATGGGCCAAGGCCCGAGACCCAGGGCAGCCCTTGGGGTCTGTGACGTCCCAGTCAGACCTTTGAGCAGGTGGAATTACAGTAGGGGGCTGCAGCCAGTGTTTTTAACAGAATGAAACAGAGTAAAAATAAAACAGAAGCGTGCGCCCCATGAGATAGACGTAAATGAAGAACACTGCTCTGGTGCACAGATTTTTAGGTAAACATTTCTACCGATTTCCTGTGATGACGGGCAGCATGTCAGCTGATGCGTTGGAAGTGGCCTGTGTGACTTTAAAGGTCACGTTCCTCAAGTCCGTGATTCCAAGGCTCATGTCCTCCAGCATGGCCAGTTCCTCACCTGGACACAGAGAGGGAAGGAGGCTGTCAGGCGGCGGGCTCCCTTTTCTCCCCATGGATGGCGCGGACTGGAAGGGTGCAGGTGCAGATGGGCTCTTGAGCCCCCAAACACTACTCTCACCCCACACCCGCATTACAGAGGCAACCGGTGGAAACAGGTGCCAGCCTCCTCAGCCCTTCGTGCCAAGCACCAGACCGACTGTGGGAGAAATGCACAGGGTAGAGAAAGCAACAATGCCAGCTCTTCAAGACTGAGATGAGAAATCACGGGGCAGCTTTGTTGTAGTGACACCCTTCTGCCACACAGGGCTGGACATCGACTCTGTGTCCTAGAAGGCCAAGGCTCACAAATACCGTCGGCAATGGTCCATCTCACCCCCTCACAAGAAATAAACAGGAAGCAAGGCTAGGGCGAAGACAGCCTCTCTGGAGGATGGTCTGGAAATAGCTGTTACATTTTAAAACATTCCCCCCTTCGACCCAGTGACTCTTCCTCCCCTAACAAGGGCTGCAGGACAGGCTCGCAAGTACCTTCTGTGTACAGGGTCACTACACAAAGGTTCAGTAGGATCAATTCAGAAACAACCCGACTGCCTTACAGGAAGTGCCTGGTTACACAATCACCATCCCTCCTCCACTAGAAAGCTCTTCAAGATACGTATCAGAGCAGGGCAGCCACAAAGGCTGCGTGTGCACCGCACAGGACTCCATCTGGGTCCTATGTTCACTTCAGTATCAGAGAGGGAAGGCGGGATTGGGCTCTCACCGTAGGTGCTCAGTAGGCTCTCGAACTGGGCCAGCAGCCCGATGGTGTAGAGCTGCCGCAGGAAGCCATCATCGTGCAGGCAGTTCCGCAGCTTGATGATGAAGCCGCAGATGAGGGCTGTCAGCTGCGGAGGCAGGGGACGAACAGTGTGGGCAGTGGTGGGCGGCTCATGTGAACCTCCTCCCTGAGTTTCTGCTGCTTAGAGGGGGGGTCAGCAGAGCCTCTTGCACACTGGGGGTGTGGTGTGGGGCTGGACAGCAGGGGGCGCTCTAGCATTGGGGTCACAGTGGGCAGAGGCCATGGATGGACACGAGATGCTCTGAGCTTGCCATGCTGTCACTCTTGAAGGTGGGCTTGGTTTGGGCCCAGCTTCCAACCTGACCTGGCTGGCATTATTCCTGGGCTAGAACCTTCTGGAAGCCTAGAGTAATTCCCCACAGAGAAGGGCTGTCCACTCAAGCTTCATACCACCTCTGGCTGAAGACTAAGTTAGTCATAGTAGGGGTGTTCCGTGAGAGGGTATAGGCCGCCAGGCTGGGGCCAGAGAATACAGAGAACCACCCCAACCAGGGAGCACTACTTGCATTACTGACTCCCTTACTGGTATCTTCTAACTTGTGACATTCACTAAAAGATAACAGAAATCATCAAAACAGCTTCTCTATGAGGTAAACTTAAAAATAACAGGCAGGAGGCAAAATGGCCACCTGTGGTTTACGCAAGTGAAGGGAGAGGGTGACGGGCCCCGAGCCTGCTCCTTCCAAGGTACGAGGAGTTCATAGCCACCCTCGCAGTCCTCCAGGGCCTTACGGTTTGGCAGAAGACCACATCGCGGCGGTACTGCAGGCTCAGGTAGGAGGCTATGGTGGGGGCGCTGTCCTGCATGAGCAGGAAAACCATGGCTTTCTTGGCCTTGTCGCTCATCATGGCCACACAGTCGGTGAGGGTGGTCAGCAGCGGGTAGAGGGCCTCGCTCCATTCACCTGGGCACAAGCGAGGGAGTCGTCATGATTAGAAAGAAAGGGTTTAGGAATTAGGTTCTGTTAAGTCAGCAAGTCACCTGTCGCCCAGCCCCTGTCCTCCCTTTTCCCCTCCACCCCATCTGTATCTTCTGACCCTGCCTGGCCCCAAGTCTGCCAGGAGCCAACCCTGACTCTAGCCCTCCAGCCACAGTCTCTCCATTAACCTCAAACATGAAATCTACTTGGGTGCCTCCAGCACAGGCCTGGTCACCTGAAATACCGGGGCCCTCGCCTCCATACTCAGCACTCTGCCTGTTCAGGAAGACAGCAGAAAGCTTTGAATGTCACAAGGCCAAAGAAGGATTCTTTCAGCAGAGGCCAATCGACCTCCGCAGCACAAGGCTCCTCGACCGGGACAGAGAAGGACACCACAAGAGGTCCTCTGTTATCTCCCTTTTCCTGACCTGGTAAGAAGCAGAGACTTTGTCCTTTGTGGGCAAAGGACCCACTCTGCTGCTGCTGGCCTTGTGCGCCACTGTGTTAATTTCTCACTTTCCATGCTGTCGGTGTGTCCCCTCCTTCTGCACTCCCTGTCCAGTGCCACCTCGCTGCCCAGTAAGGAAATTTGGACCCTGTACCAAAACAACTTTTCAAAAATAAAACCTCAGGGGAGACAAACAGGGTGAGGGGTATCTTTGGCTTTGGTTCTTTTCTATTTAGAGAAGGCATTAAAAAAGAGAAGCCATGCCCTCATCCATTATATTTTTAACAGGTTAGTAAGCCCAGAAATAGGCCTTTGCTCACCCCTGCCTGGGAGCACACTACCTCAAACCTGGCTCCAGCCTGGGGGACACCCAGCAGCACACACCCTCAGGATGGGTGTGAGTCACAGCAGGCCCTGGGCCACGGCATCACACCACCAGCGGGTGACCTCCACCTTCGAGGAGAGAAGACAACCGTGGCTCTGCTCTCACAACTGTCCAGTTAGCACGGCTGGGAAACCGATCTGGAGGAGCGCCCGGAAGGGGCGAAGCGAAGTGGGAAGGGAAGCGCCTACACTCGGTCTGGTTAGCATGGAGTAAGTACGTGGAACAGCTAAAAGGCTGGAAATGACCTAACTGGGTAACGAGGCCCACTGTACGCAGACAAGGATTTATATCCATAATGGAAAAAAGCAGGCTTAAATTTAGAAAGTCTACAGCAGAAAGGTCTTAGCAAATAAGTCATGGTGACAAAGAACACTGGACTGAGAAGCGGAAAATGTGAGTCCCGGGCTAGTGCCACTGAGCGAGGCCCTCAACCCCTCAGCCACATGGGGCCTTTTCAGGAAGATGGAGCACAGCACTAAGCAAGAGCCTGACTTCTTTCTCCTCCTACAATTCTCAAGTTTCTGTTTCATTAAAGAACTCTGGTGAATGCCTGACAATTACATTCAGCACCTATCAAAGTGGCCAAAATGGCGTGGGGTTTTACTAGTGAAATAGTCTGGGGAAAGGTAGGCCAGGCAGTCCCTCAAACTATTCTTCACTACGAAGTAAATGCACTTAGGGCACATGTTACCAACTTTATTTGGCTCTTCCAGTTCATACACATACACAATGAATATGTAAATCATGGTTACTTAACCTGAAAATGATCAGAATGTACAAGTACTACAGTCTTCCTGAACTCAGCCAAACCTTTCCATACAACTTTTTTACTTTGCCCACTTCTCTATAAACAAAATTCATGTCAGAATGAGTTTGTTTTGATACATCAGAAAAAAGAACAACAACAAAACTGGAGTATAGGAAGAATGGCTGCGAGGACAAAATATGCTGGGAAACTGGGGTGGGTAGGGAGACTGGGGTGATGTCTGCCCAGAGGGGCTCGGAGTCCAACAGGGCAGTGGTCACTGTCTACCAACACCTTCAGCTATTCTAATTCTCTGTCCTCACTGAATCCACAGACAAGGAACAGCGAGGTTGGGCTTCCCAGATACACACAGAGAACTGCATTTATACTCGTCGGACTGACTCCAAGCTCCATGCTATTTCTACTAGGTCAGCCTGCCTCTGCTGGGGAGGAAAAGTAATGCATTTTTCCAATCTGAGGGAAAATTCATAATAAATATTTCAAATAAGAAAACATGATTTATACCCAGGCCAAAGTGTCTGAGATGCTGATGCTGGTGAAGGGTTTACAATCTGCTTCCTTTGGTGAGAAAGTCTTGCTATTAAAAACAAGCAACTCAACTAAGCAATGTCCCAAGGAATGCAGGTGGTCCACTCTTTGGGACAACCTCCTTACCAGCCTACAACATTTGCTGACTAGCAGTCAACTCATGAAACACAAACACCCTACTTTAGATAACTTTAAAGGGCTCTTTCAAATCCACATGCTACATTTTTTTTTTTTTTTCCTGATTAGTAGGGAAGGGAGTGCGGGAGAGAGAGTGTGTTTTAAGCCACTCTAAATATTTAAACATAGCTCTACAGGATCTCCTGACAGAGGACCATTTTAGTCTATTTGACATCAACTGTGGAAAAGCCACCAGTGCTTCTGGAAATGACACAGTTGACATAAAGCAAAGAGAGTTCAACAAGCCAGGCACTGAATATGTATTGACTTCATTTTGGCTCTACTAATGTCAGGAAACCCCAAGTGGAGCAGAGTCCCCGAGCTGCAGTGGGGTGGGCTCCCTGCCACCCTCTCTCCTGGTCCTCACTATGGACTCACACTGCCTCTGGCCTGGAGAGCTGAGGACGGGGAGCCCAGGGACAGACAAAGGCAGGGGTAAGGCCTGCCCTGAGCAAGGCCATAGGGAAGAAGAGACCAAGGTTGACCGTCTGTGCGTACACCAAGGCTCAGTGACTGTGGAGGAAGAGATTGGAGACAGAGAGAACTAGAAGAGTGTGATGTGTCCAGTCAGATTAGCTGGCCGACAAGCTGGTCCCAAGTGGGGTTCTGGGGTTGCTGCCAGGAGCCACTGTGGGAATCACAGTGCTGTGTGAGCAGACCTGAGGGAACGGCTTGGTGAATCCTGCCACGGCTGGTTTGCTGTACTCGCAACAGAAGGCAGGTGTCCCGCCATCTTACATTTCTACCCACTCAGCAATATGCAGTCATCAAACTGATCACGTAGCTGATTTTTGGAGTTTAAGAAAAAACAAACAAGCCATATTATTTGGGGGCACATGCACACTCTGGAGAACCACAAGCCATATCCAGGAAGCTCATTATGAACTAGATCAGGGATTGGCATACATTTTCCATAAAGGGTGAGACAGTAAATATCTCAGGCTCTGAAGGCCATAGGGTCTCTGTCACTACTAACTCTGGTACTGCCACACAAAGGCAGCCACCCAGGATACGTGAACAGGTGGGAGTGACTGGTTTCCCATAAAATAATATTTGCAAAAGCAAGCTGAGGACAGGATCTAGCTCAGCACTGCAGTTCGCCAACCCCTGAACTAGAACCATGAACACTGGATTTTACATGCAAATGCGGGAAGGAAATTCCACTTCTAATTGCCACTGAGGCCCACTGCCATGTCTGGTAAGAATTGCAGAGCCCCATCAAGACTCTGAGAGATGTTACATGATTATAAACACCACGGGCTTCTGGTGGACTCCTATGATTTGACTGTCTTCAGGGCTTTGCTCACATGTTCAGGTTAATGCACAGGAAGTATTCACAAATGTGAAGGTCACCTACCCAAGGAAGCCCAATACACTCATTAACGCTAATCACCTGAAAAGGTTTTAGGATGTAAGAGTTGAAAGAGAGAGAGAGAGAGAGAGAACAAAACAAAACAAAAATAAAACCAAACCACATGGTATTCTGCTTTTGGCCACCATTCTCTTAGCCCCACTGGTCCCTCACCGAACCTTACAACAAAGATGTCCTAAAATATTTCCCCAACTGTGGGAATAGAAGGTCATCTTGGATAATTTAGCTACAAATGCTACCCAAGTATTACCAAGACATCAGCGGAGCCTGGAACGGAAATCACGTACCTGGGCTGGACTCTTCAGGAGGGGGGCTGCAATCTGCACAGAAATGGAGGGCAACAGGGATGATTAAGGAGCAGACACAGATCAAACACAGCAATCACTCTTACAGCAGCTGCAGCAGCAGCTCGCAGTAAGGCACTAACCACATGGAGAAGAGGGTGGGGGCCTCCTTCCCCGAAGTTTCACGAAGGCACCAGGCTGCTCTGAGGCAGCAGAGCCTCTCAGTAGTGTGCACAACACTGACTTGTCAGCATTGACATTCATGTTGCTAATATTTCAACATAAAATGTTCTCCAGGATGAGTGATCCAACACATTACGATGTGATACATGCCACACACAAAAGCACCCACATCAATGACATGGGAGTGATGGAGACCCACGTTAGCTCACGACATCAAATGAGAGAGGCTGACCAACAATGCCAGCGTCCCCCGTGGGAGCCGTGGCCCTGAGGTACTGGGCAGGCCTGGGTTCAAGACAGACCGCTGAGACTGTGATGTTAAGACCCAGTAACAGACCCCAGGCCAGTCTTTAAGATGTCACTAAATGTAGAAGTTGTATGGCTTGGGGGAGGTCTCCAGGTAGGACTCCCTTCCAGTTCTTCAAAGAATATATTTCACTCCTACTTAGCTACAACTGGGCTATTCATTTCAGCTCACATTTCCCTTAAAAACTCTAAAATTCCTAGTTAACTGGTGTGCCATCTGAGAGACACCGAGTCTGAGAAGGAATCACGGGGTAAACATTCACGTACACTATGTCTGAACCTGTCAGTTAAGGAAAGCCTTCAGGGTATTGAAACAGGCGATTCTGGATTCCCAAGACCAGCCAGAACCAGCTTCGGGGAGTCATGTACAGCCTGGATTGGGATGAAGGGGGCGGCAAGAGGTCCTTGCTCTCTAGTTATACTTGGACATGGCCTAGAGGAACAGACAGTGCAAAGTCCTCCGTAAGGGGCAGAGCTCGACCTCCCTGTCAGAATCCAAGTACCCTGGGACCACCAGGCTAACACAGAGAGGAGTCCAGCGGGGAGGGGTGAGCGGGGAGTGATTCCAAGCCTCTGGCCTGCTAGTCAGAGTCCTCAGGGCTTGGAGAGATACACGCCTGCCTCCTGGAACCCCTCCTCCAGGACTCCACATCTATGAATGGGGAGCAAGGTCTAGGTGCCTCTCTGTTGGAAGCTTCCAGGGTAACCCCCAAAAAGCAGGGTTGGGACCATTTCTGTTGCTTCATCTGGGATCAAATCCACTTGCTAAATTTATGTTCCAGCCAAAGAGAGAGAAGGGGTCGCTCTGGTACTTCTGGACCAGTAGCTTCTAACTTGTCTTGGGTCATGGGGTCCTTCGAGATCTGATGATGACCGTGGGCTTTCTCTCTGTGCGCACGCAAATTTCAGCCTGATCTTAGGGGCACATGAACCTGGTGTGCATCTACAGACACCAGGTTAACAAATCCCGCGGTGGGGTCTGAGTGACTCTTGGGTGTGAGAATAGGGAGTACACTGTATGTGTGAAGAAGGCAATGGAAACTGCCAATCCTGGCGGCAGCAGTGGGGTACTGGGCAGAGGGGGTCCTGGGAGGGTGTGAGGCACTGGTGGAGAAAGACGGAGGGGAGAGCAGCGTGGGGGTCTCTGCAGCTCTAGCTGGCCAAGTCTTCTCAGTGTCCCCCTTGGGTCTTGGCCCCAGTTGGCCCCACCTGCCGGGCAGGGCCCTGCTCGGTTCTCAGGACAGTGAGCCAAAGGCAGGAAAGCCAAGGAACCAGACAGGCAGAGAAGTGATGAGGCTTTCGGGGTCACAGAGTTGTGCTCATTTAATAAAGAAGTCGGTGTGACCGTGACCTGCTCACGTGGCCGAGATGACTGCTCCTAACCTGAACAGAGTGGAAAGTCCCCATGGAGCCGAGCTCTGCAGGCGGACAAGTAAGCCGCCAAAACAGCTCCTGGGTAATTCTTCCTGGTCCTCCTGATCACGGTGGGGCCCGAAGGGCTTCCCGGCTATGCTAGTGACTAAGCTAGGGACACCGCGCGGCTCTTTAGTGGCATGGGGGCGCTTCGGCTTCTGCGTACTGAACAGCAGAGTGAGGCTCCCTCATGCACGCTTTACGCGGCCACTCCTACAACAAAGCTGATGCCGATGGCATACAGATACAAGTCAAACCCTAAGTAACACAAATAAACGTCATTTAAATAACCATGAAACTGAATTTGAATGGGTCTAATTTAAACAATACAAGATGTGCCTGGAAGAAAATGACATGTAACTTATGGATATGCAGCACATCTGATTACACAAACTAGCTCCTGAATTTAAAAAAATCCAATAAATTACTTTTTATACCTACAGAAAAAATTAAAAATTACAAATAAGTCATATATACATATATATCTTGAGTTACACTCCCAGCCCCTACAAACAAGATAATATTAAATATTAAAGAGAAATAAACTTTCAGAAAATTTTAAAAAGAAACAACTTACATTGGAAAACAAACAAACAAAAAGAAAGAAGAACACGATAGAGACAAGCAGCTCCATGAATGGGCCACAGTCTGGAGATGTTACATGGACAACATGAAGACCACGAAAACGGGCTCCATGGGACAATGCCCAGGAAACAGACTGCAGGAGCTACAGAGGCCACGGCCCTCACACAGGGAAGGACCTACCAAGAGGCTCCGACAAAGGAGCACGGTTCTGCTGTGGGTAGGAGTTGCCCAGTTGCGAATTTAATGGCCCTGACCCTGGTGCATCCTGGCCTTACTTAACCATGGCGCACAGCTCCCCGAGGAGAACAAAGAGGCAGAAGCTGTCTGGTCCCAAAACTCCTCCGACTCCAACAGGAAAAGGCAGGTGGCACTGGAGAGGCCAGGACCCAGGACCCACTTGTTTAGAAAGCGCGCAGTCCCCAGCTCTAAGGCTACTGCAGGGCAGAGTGTGAGCGCGCCCCGAGCCTCCGCGCGAAGGCTGCTCTGAAACGCGCTGTCGCGTGGCACTGTCCTACCACGTCCTGAAGGCCTCCCACGAAGGGTGGTGCTGAACAGAAGGAACACAGTCCTCCCGAGGCCCAGGAATCTGACTGAGTTACAAGTCTCCCAGCAGCAAGGCTCCTATAGGCAAGAACGTGCCCAGCTAATGACGACCAACTTTGGGCAAATCTGCGGGGCCTGCTCATACCCCTCATCCAGCCCGGTCGCTGCAAGACTCACCTTTCCCCCCATTCCACCGGTTCCTAATGCAAAGAGCACCACATTGGAGGGATCTGCATCCCAGCCTCCTTCGGGTTCCCAGGTTGGTTTACAAACCTGAAAAGCCTAGGAGCCCTGCCGGTACTGCCGCGGCGGCGTGACCCTGGAGGGCCCCACAAGTCTGCCTTCGGCGGGGATGCAGATTCACACATGGGCTCCAGTTGCACGTGGGACAATGGGAGGGGGACTCCCTCCCTCCGGCCCCTGCTCCCTGCCCTGGGTCACCCCCGCTCGGCCCGCCGGCCCTCCCTGCAGTCTGCCTGGAGTCAGAGACACAGACGAACAGATGTGACACAGCGCGGGGTGGAGGCAGCGTGGGAAGTGTAGATGCATACGCACGTGTGCTCAGGTGAGGATGGCATGCAGCGGTGGGCATGGAGGAAGGGCATGGCGAGGAGGGGGCATCGCAGAAGGGATCTTCCGGTCTGATCCAGTAGGCGTGGCTGTCACGGTTACCTTTCTTGCTGGTGCAGCTGCCCGCACAGGGGAAGACGTCCTCACAGCCCTCGCCGTGCAGACGCTCCTTCTGCAGCAGCTTGTCCACCCGCTGGATGATGCACTCCAGGCTCTTGTCCACGTTCAGCCACACTTTCTCCTTCCAAAGCAACGGGGCCCGGGTGGGTCAGCTCTCCTGGTGGGAAACCAGGACAGAACACAAACCACCCCCTCCACTGACCCCACCCGAGGCTGCCTGCTCATTAAAGCATCACAAGATAGAACAGATTCCTAATTCCCATCAAAGTTGTATTGGCTTTTTAATGACCAACGATGTCCTATGGTCACTGAGTTGAAAGTTTGAGAGATGTTTACTGGTAACCCTGGAGGACAGCCAGCCGTCCAATGTCACCAGAAGGGTCTGAGGGCACTAAAAGCTGGTCTCTCTTCTCCCCGCACTGCTGCAGGCTGCCTTCAGCCACCACACAGACCATACCAAGGGCCTCTTGGCTGGGAGGGAATGGAAACAGCTGGTCAACAGGATGAGGAGCTGGAGAAGAGGGTGCTGGGAGTGACCTGTGCAAATCTGCACAGGCCACCAGATGTCAGAGCTGGGGGACCACTTCGTTGCGGTGAGTAGTTCAGAGCTGCCCAAAGCAATGCCTCTCGGCAGTAGCCTCAACAAAGGACAGCAAGAAGCTGTTCGATGGGTCCTTCCTTCAAGAGATGCAAACACTCTCTTCAGGGCCCACAATGTGAGGAACAGCAATGTGACAGACACAGTGTCCGGGCTAGCAGCTCCAGCCCGAGCTCCCCAATCTCCAAAAATGCATACAGCCCCGAGGGTGGACAGCGAGCCCAGTGCCGAGGAGAGGCTGGGCTGGTTGCAGGCAGCCAGGGACTTGACCGTACGGCTGGCGGGAAGAGCAGAGTAGGCTCCAGCATGGCAGGGCCCTGGGAGAAAACCACCTCCTTGCCAAGCAGGGTGGCAGCCGGTCCAGCCCAGCACCACCCTGCTCCCCATTTGTACACAATGGCCCGCAGTCTCCTTCCCTCAGCAAGTGGCCCAAGAGCTACCTGGGAAGGAACCCTGGGCCTTGTGTAACCTCTTAGGGCCCAGCCCTCAGGCACCCCGTGGGAAGGCCTGCAGCAGGCTCTGTAGTTCTCACCCCAAGCTCAGCGGCAGGATGACAGCGCAGGGAGCAGACTCACCCACTCCTCCTCATGCCAGTCCACCTGCAGGGAAGACCGGCTGTTCCTCCCCGTCCACCTGGCCATGAGGGTGTCCTGGTCGTTCCGAAGCATCACCTGCTCCTCCTCAGTTGAGGTGGGGGAGGCCTTGGAGGCGATGTAGTCAGGCCGCGCAGCATTCAGCCCATGAATGGAGTTGGCCAGCAGCTTGCAGTCGCAGACAGTGACCAGCTGCCGGGTCTGCCGGAACACAGAGGTCAGAGCTGCGGGGCCTGCCTTCTCTTGCAGCAGTAGATGGCTGAGGCCCGGCAATTCTGTCTTCCCTCTACTCCACGGTGCCAAGCAGCTAGAGAGCTGCACCCTTCAGGACGTCTGAGAGCAAAGGCTCTACATGACCTGCTAGGGCTGAGTCTTAGCAAGAACTTCCCGCCATGCTGGAGAATGCAAGAAAACATTCTCGGACCCGGCCTGCCCTCGACCCTGCCTGCTACAGCGGATCTACTCTCCCGGTCCTGCTGCTGTCTGAACCCATATGAGGGACGTAACACACTACGGTCAGCAACGGCAGGCCACACCTAGCAAAGCAAGAGAGGACGTGCAACCACAATCTGTGTGTGTGTGTGTGTTCATCAGAGACAGAGAAAGAGAGGGCAATGAGAAATATATTCTTCACAAAGTCTGATGTATCCACTCCCTCGGTGTGGTGTAACGTTTACACATTTTCTAGTCAGGATTGAGTTATGATTAATTAGAACTGGTTTACTGATTACATTCAAGCCAGTAAAGTTATATTGATCTTTTCTTATGCTTGTGTAAACTTCTTTTTTAAAAATTCAACTACAATAGAAATGTGGCCAAAAAAAAAAGTGCTGATTAGGCCATCACTAAGAAAGCTGTGGACTATATCAGCGCCAGGAAAGCAGCCCAGGGACTTGCTGAGAACACATCTGCACAAAGCACCTGACAGGAAGCTCCGCCCTGGGCTCATCCAGCTCTGCGACCACAAGAAAATAAACTACCAAACCTCCCCGGGCTTTTGTAGGAAGTGGACCTAAAGAGAGGCCTTTAAGGTCATCCCAATGTCACTCTTCGAGGTAGGCTCCAGGGACACCTCGGCTGCCCTGTGATGTCCAGCAGCTTCCAGAAACCCAAAGGAACCCCCCACCTCGCACCACATGCTGCACAGCGCCCCTCCTACCTTGTCTGCCAAGATGGCAAGAGTCCTCTCCAGGCCAGTGGCTGACCTGTCCTTGGCTGCCCTTGAGAGCCGCTCTGCGTAGTAACTAACTTGGGTTTTCAGGGTGTTGATCTGGGCAATGATCTCCTTGGCTCTGCCGATGTCCTGTGGTATGTAGATGATGGACTGGCAGCTAGACGATGTACTAAAAAGGACAGGAACAGGTCTAAGGGTCCTCATGAGTCTGAAGACGATGCAACCCCACCCCAGCCCGCAGCTAAGCCTAAAACGAAGAACACTTTGCGTCCTGGGCTAGTCCAGTCGTGGACAGGCAGAAGGAGACCTGGGCCGATCTTTCTTATCTACATGGTGGAAGCATAAAATGTGAAAGCAGGACGAAGTCTTTTCTCTCTGTACGTGTCTGCATTTTCACCAAGCACACCTTGGCAGACATTAAAATATCACCTCAATAACCTCCCAAATGCTTAAGATGGTCTAAGAACTTCTTCTACCAACTTAAAAGCAGTTCTTAAGTAGACACTTGGGTCGGCTTATATCAGAAGAAGTCAAATTATCCCACTGAAGGGAGAGACTAGGGTGGGTCCTAGACTTTGCCAAAATACAAAATAAAACAAAGAAAATCTGCAAAACCTATGTTTTCATTTGACCAATCAGAACTTCAAACTTTCTGAGAACAGACCCACAGTTCTCCCTTGTGTGTGCGACCCTAGCGAGTCTTCAGGATGCTTCTTGTCTCCCCTGTGCCTGGGCTTTCCTCCTTTGAAAACTAACACTGCACAAGAGGAAGAGGAATGGAAAAGGCGCTGCCAGTGGCAAGATCCTAGCACCTTCATGGCTTTGAAAGCCTGGCTCTTCCTCCTTTCCGCCTCCTCTCTGGGCGCCTGCTCCATATGCTCAGCTGTGTGGAGCTGGCCTTGCATGTGTGGTCCTCCTCAGTGGCAACGATAAACCGCATGTCTTTTAGTTCAGACTCCAGTCGTTTCAACGTTATAAATTAGTTTTCAGACCATCTGAGGAGGCCGAGGAAGGCAAGAGGTACAAGTTGCCAAGGCAGAGGTCTCCTAAAGTCTGGGGCTGTAAGTTCTGGGTGGAATCATCTCTCTCCCCTCTTAGAAAGAGGGGCCCTCAGTGGCTCCCAAAAGGCCACCCTTTGAGTTCTGGGGACAAAGAAGAAAGTGGAACACAGGGAGTGCCCTCAGGACACTCTCTATCATGTCCCCTGGAAATGAAGGTCAGCTGGCGCTTTCCAGGGAAACCTGGAAGAGCAGGTCACCAAGAAACTGCCACTGCCCCTTCTGCTGCTGGACTACAGAGCAAGCATGCAAACACCACAAACCAAAGCACCCAGAAGGATACGGCACCACCACAAGCCCACAATCAACAAAAAATGATGGGTTTGCCAGAAGCCCATGCAGTGGATGGCAACCGAGGCTGCGCGGCACCAGGAGTCATTCCACAGCGCCATGTGCACACAACTGCTTTCCAATCTGCAATCACTCTTCCAAATGAATAGCAGCCGTTTAAGACAATTTAGTCCTGAAAATACATCTCAAAACAGAAATTTTTAAAAAGCTATTCTTCCCAGGCCCTCAATATGAAATTCGTACGGTATATAGGCCTCCTGTGTATGTATGTGGTGGTGTAGTCTTCGACCCATACATACCCACCCGAAGCCCAAGAGGAAAACACCCCCATCACCCTGCGCTCTGAGAAGTCATGTTCTAACAACAGCCCCTGGGACAGAGGCATGGAAGTCTGTGGGAGGGTGAGAGGGGCCAATGTCAAAGAGCAGGTCAGGAGTGACCGGGCGTATACAAGCATGCGCTCAATCACCTAGCCTCAGAGGCAGTGGCCGTGGGCAGAGGCACTGGGTACAGACATCCTGCTGCTTTGCAACACGCCCCCCGAAAGCCTTAACTTTAGGGAAGGGGCCTCTAGGTGCCACTAAGTGCCTTGGGCTCCCAGCTCTTGCTGGGACAGCCTGGTGGTGGCCCCACCTCGGGCCCACTGACACAGACCTACATAGAGCGGGGGTGGCAGCAGACCTGAAGGTGCCAGGAGAGTGCGGGGGTGCAGTGTTCTGGGAGGGCTGGGGGCGGATGAGTGGACATGAAGACCAGGGCTGCCTCTGCAGGGCCTGAGCTCCTGAGAAGCTGGGTCCCACAGGGAAAAAAGACCGAGGTGCTGGGTGCTGTGTGATTTAGTCCTCACAGCCGCCAGGCAGGAAGGCTCCTCGCCAGTCTCAGGAATGTCTTGTGTATGGGGAAGATGAGGGTGGTGGGGTGGGGTCACCAGGCCCAGGCTGGGCTCTGAAAGGTTTCATCTTCTCAGTTAAGAGGAAACCTGAAGAACTTTCTAGATCAGTTTTACTTAAGACCCCTGGGTTGGGACTTAGCAAGGGCAGTGGGATCTTTGGCTGTGTCCTGCCACTCATTCCCATCTCTCAGATTCAACCCCTAGTCCTTCACTCATCCTGCTAAGGGAAAGGCCAGGCCTTCAATGGGGCCCAGTGAAGAAAAGGTGAGAGGTAGCCTGCAGGGGCCCCTTCCAGAGGCTGTGAGTCCCCCTAGGGGAGGCAGGAGCAGCAGCACCTCTCTCCAGGTGGCCTCCGGCTCCCTCAGCACCCACAGGGGAAGGGGCCTCAGCTGGGGTGTGTGTGGAGCTGGCAGATGCTCCCAGAAGTGCCTTGACACCTCAGGCAGGGCTCGGCTGTGGCCCAAGGGTCAGGGTCACTAGCTCCAGGTGACGACATTTCCCAAGGCAGCAGGTACCTTGGAATGAAATGACACTGCAGAGCTCCTGTTCTGGGACTGGGTCTATGGAGGGGAGCCCTGTAAAAGTGACCCTAGTAACACTTATAAAAATCCACACAAATCGATAACATGAAAATGGAAGCTGGCTTCATTTGTACACAAGGTGAGGGTGAAGTGAAAGCTGAAAAGCCTCAATGTACTTGTAAAAGAAGACAGAAAGGGGTCACACTGCAGGGTGATGTGAGACCCCAGCAGGCAGGGCTCCTGCTGGGTGCGGGCTCTTCCGCAGCCTCAGGGAAACAGCACTGGGCCCTGCCGCAGAGTCAGTGCAGCGATAGATGCTGCCAGGTTGGCCAGGCGAAGAGCAGACTGCAGACTGGCTATTCATTATCAAAGAACATTGCAGTTGGAAGGGAGAGCTCGTCTACGAGGCAGAGAGCTCAGAACCACTTGGCCCTGGGATGCAGCACCTCCCGGGCAGGCTAGGACGGCACGAGAGCGACACCCAACAGACACTCTCTGCACAGACAGAAAACTCACCAACACTCCTCAAAACTGCTAAAGAAAAGAACCGAAATGAAGTATTAGCAGTCAGCAGATATAAATGCAAAACAAAAAATTTAAAAAGCCAAGTGACTTTTTGTCAGAACACTTCAGGTTACTCGCTGAGGCCCCAACTGTGGCAGGACTAAACTTAGGAGCCCCGTGGCTTCTTCCGTAGAGCAACCTCACTGCCTGTGCTCGGGCCCAGGAGACACCTGCACTCGAAGGAAAGCGCGACTGGAGAAAAACCTTGTGTGCAAGGGATTTTATAACATTCATGGGAAATTAAGTCAATTGTGTGTATATCTGAAATACACTAAAGGAGCATTTTGGGAAGTGAGAAGTTCTGAAGTTAACATGCAGACTAATCAGGTGTCAATACTCCAACCTCCCTGGGACAGGGACAGCCAGGTGGCCACTCTTGGCTGGCCTCACAGAGGGAGTGAGATTCCCTTGTCAGGGCCCCCACATCATCTCCGGTCACACACGCGTTCTCCACACGGCAACATGCAATAGCACACACACGCTTTCTGCCGGCTGTGCAGAGCTGCGGTGGCCGCAGAAAGCTGCGTCCTCTTCCTATTCCCCAAGGGACTCCTGGGGACAGTGAGTACTGAGGCAAGTCTGGTCCCCTCATCTGTCTGCACAGAGCAGTGCCCTTGGTGGGGAGGATCAAGGTCAAGCAGGCTCTGGGGGGCCTCCCCGCCACTGCCCAAATCCCCTTGCTGACCCAGCCCTTCTTGCTTCTACTCCTCATACCCAGGACTCTCGGGGCCTCGGGCAGCCACTGCGCACACCTCTCCCAGTGCACTCGCTTCTGCTCCCTGCTCAGCCACCGGCTTCCCTGCGTCAGTGATGCTCTGATCACCTCCCTGACCCACCTGGCTATGGACTGACCAGTGATCTAACCTTTAAGCCTTTCACCTGTGATGACGTCCACAGGCAATTTTCTCACTGTGTCCTGACTCCAGGTCACAGCAGCACAGCTGGGCAATGGCCCTCTGGCTCTCTTCCACCCATCTGCACCCGATCACCTCGTGGGGCTCTCTGGATGTTCCCTGGGTCTTTGCTTCACCTTTTCCTCAAACTGTCCCAATCTCAATGGTAAGTCTGAACCTTCCAACACCGCAGTCTGCAGAGACGCTTCCATCAACACTCAGCCTGCTTCCTCCTAGCCCACAAACCTCTCTGCAATCCTCTTGTCCCTTCTGAGTGAACTGGCTGGTCCTACCCCTTCATCTGCTCCAGACCATCCCTCCACCATGCTCTCATCTTCCTTACCTCATTCACCTGCATCTTCCCTCCCAGCCTCACCTCAACACATGCTCAGGTCCTAATTCTCCCCAACCTAAGACTTCCATGCTACTTCCTCTACCTCATGGTCTGCCCAAGGATCTCACAGGGCCATCTACACTCATCACCTTCACCTCTTACACTTGTACCCCTCGATCTATTTACACTGTGCCTGCTGACATTCTGGAAGATCGCCAAGGAATGCCTCCTGCGTGGCCAATGCAACAGCTGAGATTCATGGCTCTCTCCCACCCAGGCTGGGTCGAAGCCCTGCTCCATGCTCAGTTGCACCCAAAATGGTGGCTGCTAGCTTATTTGCTCCCAGGCAAGGCCCTCATCTCCCCACAGCCAGGCCTACATCTGTCAGGCCTGTGTCCCTGGTTACCACCATAAAGCAGGCTGGCAACGAGGCCAGCTCTCAGCTTCAGCTCCTTTTCTTCTCTGCAGCTGTCATGGCCTCATCTGAAACATCTCTCCCTGCCCTGCCTGCTTGGGAGCTTCCTGCTCCAGACAGTAGCTCCCTGCAGCTTCCCAGGCCTTCTCAACACTGAGAATGCTTCCCACTGCTGCCCTTTAGGAAATACACGGTGTGCTCTTGGCTTTATGGTTCTGCTGCTCAACAGACTGGCCGGGGACTCTAGAGGAAGCAGAGCCAGCAGAGTTCGCACAAGGCTGTGGGCTGAAGCATCACTCAAAGGTAGGTCACGGGGTGCTGCTCATTTTGAAGGGACAGGACCACTCCTGAGGTGCCCTCATCATCCAGCAGCTCAGTCACACACACACAGAGCGGCACAGCGTCCATAACGCAGCTCCTCCTGCCACGCAGCAGCAGACCGGATGCTTAGACGATTTTGCAATCATATTTTGACTGTTGTTTTTTTAAACTGGGAAACATCAGACGGCTGTACAAGGACCACAAACCCCTCCTTCTACTTACTGTTTCTTAGTCTCTTCAAATTTGTGCAGCTTTTTGCGGAGACCTCCTGACTTAAAACCTTGGCAGTGCGCCGCTGGTGCTCCGATGGTGACGATGTCATAGTTCTGATCTGAATGACAGAAAGCTCTCCTCCATTACTCTGGGCTCAGGCCTGTGGACAAGCCAGCTACAGGGATATGCACACCACTCTGGGATGCTGCCCCTGCAGCCCATCTCCAAGAAGCTTCTGGTTCCCTTGATCCCACAAGCTGGGCTGTCAGAGTATCTTAGCAAAGAGCGCTGCTCTGGGCCTCCAGGTTTAGCCAGAAGGGCTGCAGGAAGCTCCTCCCAACACTCGTTCCCTTCCCTCCTGGAAAAGGAAATTGGAGGGAAGGGTTTGGGTTCTTTACAAAGATCTCTTGAAGGTCCTTAGGCTATTTCTTCTCTGAGCCACCTAGCAGCACAGCATACAGGGAAACTGGGGAAGATGTGGGGCAGCTCAAGGACCAAGGATCCAGGGAGAAAAGAAATGGAACATGATTCAGCAAGAGAGAAAAAGAGGTACCTGATCCTCCATCATCTTGAACTCTCATCCTTTGTATGTGCAGGTTTGTAGGAACAAATTCTAACTTTTTATCTGCTTTCAAACTGCTTGCTTTAAACGAGGGACCTAAGAAATACAATATGAGAAAACAAAGGTCTCACCCTGTGTCATGAACAACAAGTAGAAAAATAGTACTCTGGTGCTGCACCTGCATATAAGGTGTGGCGATGGTGGCCTAGAAAACCTCGAGCCATTCACGAGCACACTGACTTTGCAGATGTGGGGTTGAGGGCAGCTCGCCAGCCAAGAGCCTTGCTCAGGCTGCTTAGGCCATGAAAGGAGCCAGGGAAGACCAGCTTCAGCAGGCTGCAGTCCAAGGAGGCCGTGCCCTCTGGGACTCAGCTCACAACGCAGAGACCTAACACACAGATGTGATCTCGCAGCGTGCTATCAGCACCACTATGAAAAGCAAATGAGTTCATGCCACAGACTGCTGTCCCAGCCTAGAGATTGCTATCTCCCAAGATCTCCGCAGCTGGTCTGACTCGAGCATCTCAGTTCTGGGAAGTGAGGAGAAGGTCCGCTTAGCACCACAGGGCCATCAAGGTGAACAAGTGCAACGCAGCACTGATTCCAGCCCCAAGGACACAGTCTGACAAGGACCCTTGTGTGTGCGTGGCTGGTTAGAGAAGCTAACGTTAAATGGTGATCAGAGGAGTAGAAGAAATAAACAGTCCATCTAGTGCACACTGCTGGCGTGCAGATCGCGGGCCAGCAGCTGTACGCTCTGCATTTTGCCACAGGAATTAACTCCCTAGATGCTGATGCTGATGCTCATGCTGTGGCCCTCAGACCAGCAGCACGGGTGTCCTACAATTCGGAGAAATGCAGAATCCCAGACTTGCTTTTTAAACAGATTCTCAGCTGACATTTGAGAAGCTCTGTTCTGGAAAACTCAAGGTTGCGTGGGTGCCGCACTTTCCCAGGTAGCATCTGTTCAGCATAGGTAGGTGCCTAGTTCCTCAGGCAAATGCTGCCGTTTCTCAGGGGTGCAATTAGACCAGTTCTTTAGGCTCAAACCTAACCCGTGCAGACCTGTATTTGGTCTCACCCAAGTTTATGGACAGGTCCATACGTTCCACGTCAAAAATACATTAAGGACTTAATAATTTTCCTTAAACCCTGAAATAAAATTATGTAGTGGAAAAGAAGGGAAGACAGAGAATAATTTGAAATGCTAAAGCAATAAATAAAATAATGAAAAGCCAATATGTTTTTTCAATTTGGAAGAAAAGGGAAACGAGTTGAGAACAGTCTTCTGAATCTACCCTGAGAACATTTTGAAAATCAGACAGCATCTTTTAAGAATAAATGGTGCAGGGCTGGGGTGTGGCTCAGTAGAGCAGCTGCCTGCCTGGCATGCACAAGGCCTAGATTCAATCCCCAGCACCACAAAAATGAAAGAAGATTCCACTCTGACAATTTACAAGTTCAACTAAAGTAACACTGAATACTGAAACCAGAAAATCTAGAAAACTGCTTTGTCTAAAGGTAATTATATGTCTTAATCCTTTCAGATGCCTCAGTGGTATCAGACCAAGGATGAAGAAATGACATGAACCAGTCGTAATTCTCTTTCCCCCAAATTTCATCCTATGTGGTTGTTTAGGCAGATGACACCACAGAAAGATTTTCCCTGCAATTCACTGATATCTTTTTAATTAGGATCTGAAAAGCCCACATTTGAAAGAATTCTACCTATATGGAATTATTTTTAAAACCCCACTCAAGAGTGTCAGCATGACTGCAAGTGGCTTGGGTCCCAATCTCTGGCTGGGAAAGTGGGGGTCCGGGTGCCTCACGAGGGCAGGATTGTACCCACCTTTGTACTGATGGAGGTCAGTTAGGTTCTCCTGGTACGTGAGGATGACGGTCTGGTACTGGGTGACAATCTGGCGCCGGAGGCTCTCCCAGCAAGGGGACAGCTCCCCCAACTCCTCCAGCTCACAGACTCTGCAAGGGAGACACACACGTGAGATGTGGGGGTCCAGGGGTAGGGGTCCCTACCAAGAGGTCAGAAGGTGCAGGGAAAGGGTACTGATGCCCAGAGAAAGCCAGGCAGTGGTTACACTGTCAGCCTGAAGGGCAACTTGGGGACAGGGGACAGACAGCTGCACGTCAGGTGGACCAATGAGCACATGGGGAGTGGGCAGAGAAGCTTTTGTAGGAGTGCAAACAAGTGTTCAAGGGAAACTAAGTAGAGGTGGGGACAAGGGGAAAGGCTGTCAAGGAGTGGCTGTGTCATGGTGCCCCGAAGACCCTGCTGCCAGCACACAGCCACAGGCGTGGCCTGCCCCCGACTGGGCAGGATGACGTGTGACCCTGCAGAACAGACGACTGGAGGTCTGAGTCACGGCCCCAAGGCCGTCTCTCCTTGGGGGCTGTCAAGACAGTGCCTCCTCGCCTGCCACGTTCCCCAAGTGCGGCCTTCCTGCCCGCTGTGCCCAGGAACACAGCTGCAGACAGGAAAGCTGCTCGGCCAGAGCTGGCTCCTCAGCAGTGGGGCTCCTGGAGCTCAGGCTGCGGTCATCGGCCTCTTCTGTCTCATGTCATCCTTTCTGGGTTGGGACAATGACCACAAGGATCTGGCCCCCTTGGCTATTCTCCTCTTCACTGCCTCCATAAGTGTGGAGCTGTCTGACACCGAAAGCGCTTCATGGAGTCAGCCCAGGCCTGGCTTTGGCCTTGGCTACTCTGTGTGCTTGACGGGCGCATGGGGAAGAAGTGGGGAAGGGAGGAGGAGGAGGAGGTGGAGAGGGGAAAGAGGAATTGTTACCCCCAGAAAAATACAGCTGAGCAAGTGTGCAAGAGATGAAATATGAATTCTAAGCTCAGCTCAGGAATAACAGCAACACGATCATAACAGCACGTGATGGATCTTTGAAAAAGGAGACCATATTAGGAAAATGGGGACTGAGGAAGCACAAAAGCCTAAACTCCTCATCCCAGAAAATCAGCACCTAATGCCTGACAATGACTAATGAAGATAGGAGGACTCTCAGCACATATTTAGAAATACCCGAAACACTCAAACCACTAAAAGCGACTGCTTCTGTAGAGCAAGTAGAGGACCCCCTATATTCCTTTGGGGAGGAAAATGCTCATTTTACAAAGTTTTTAGGAATCTACTAAATTCTCTTTTAAAACTTTAGCCATTTTATTACTATTAAAATAGCAAAACTGACACAGAAAAGCACCCAGTGTGGGCAGAGCCATGGTGGAACCGAGGTCTGTGAGCCCTGCCAGTCACTGGCCAGCTGGCCACCCTCTCCTCATTGTTCTCCCTGTGCTTCTGGTGTCAACTTAATGTTGCTATTTCCCAGAGGCCAGGCCTGATCATCCCTGGTGCCCACGCTGAGCACCATGCCCAGCATGCAGCTATTGTTAATAACAACTAAAACAACAACAAAGACAACGATGACAATGTCAGTTGAGCTAAAGTGCCCGTTCAAGGAATGAGCTCTTTGAGGCTGAAACACAGATAACGGGACGGCCTATCATAATTAACAATTAAAAATATGAAAGGTGAAGATACATGGAAAAGTACATTGTAGCTATGTAAATATATGCAAATATGGGCAAAACTGGAAGGAAATTTTTAAAAATTAAAGTTATTAAATACATGCAAATAGACAAGACAAATAACAAAATATTAAAAGTGGGTGAATTTAGGTGGAAGACATCTGCATATTCACTGCATTATTCTTGCTATTTCTCTAAATTTTTTCAAGATAAAAATGAAAATAGCTGTATTAGAACAGTGAAGTTCTGTTCGCCTTGTTTTCTTACACACTTCTGTTACAACGTGCTAATAGTTAACATCATTTTAGGACAAGAGTAGAAATGGCAGCCTGGGTCAGACGAGACAAATCTGTAGGTCTGAGTCACCTCTCAGGCCTCTGCCTGGGGCCCGGAGTTGAGACCCTCAGTCCAGAGCACCTGGATGGGTCATGGTCAGTCTCTGGAGCCCTTCTCTGTGGCCCTGGCCTTGGAAACCACTGGTCAGCGATGACCAAAGAACGAGCAGCTTTTCCCCACTTCCTGAAGGACAACTAAGAGCGGGAAGAAAAGGGAACGGAAGGAAGGGCGATGTGCTGGGCACACCTCTGGGGCTTCACGCCCTAACCTGTGGAATCCTCACTCTGCCATGGGGCAGATGGAGAAGGCCAGGTTACAATCCAGCCAAGCGTCTGCCACATCTCAAAAAGGAAGGGCCGAATGTCACAGGAGATGCCTCACCTGGCTGCGTCTTCTTCCAGCAGGAGCTTCACAAACTGTCGGGGCACGTGCAGGGACAGCACGCTCTCCGCCATCTGCTCCAGGATCCGCAGGTGGTTGCCATCAGTGGTTGGGAAGCGGTACATGCGGCAGATAGCGCCGCCAAACACTGAGGCGCGAGGACAGGAGACACAGGCAGCGGTTGAGCTGGCCCTGACCTGCCCCACGGGTCCTGTCTTCTCCACAGAGATAAAACACTCAGGACAGACCCCAAGTGACTAAGCCTGAAGGATCCACCCCCGTGACATTAAATCTCCTCATTCCAGAAGATGTAAAGGGCAAGGGGCTGGGGCGGGGAAGGTCAGTGTCAGTCACTAAACCCGATGTGAAACGGGAAAGAGAGAGGAGGAAGAGCCCTTTCCTAGAGGAATTATGCTGTAGAAAGCTGGCAGAGTGAGGAGCCAGGTGGGGGCTATCACGGCGTGGCTGTGACGGTGACAGCGGGTGGGAAGTGAAGGGTGATCACGGCTGCGGAGACACGCACGAGAGTGCCGAGGGTTGAGAAAACTGTTTACCTGATTTTAGTAAAGTGTCTTTTCGCAATGAAGCATATTTGGATCGGATTCCCAAGGCCTCGGTCAAGCTCTCATCAACGGGCAGCACCATCTAACGACGTGGACAGAAAAGCACAAGGGAACCGCGACTCAGATGACGCCGGTGCACTCTGAAGAAATGGGGGCCTCAGACATCACAGGAGCTCTCTCAACTGAACACACACCGAGAACTCCGCGGTGAAAACATGAGCCGAGCCATGCACGCACGAAGGCCCTGTACACAGAGCAGCCCCAGCACACCTAGCTCTCTCCCTGCGCTTCTGCTTAGTCATCGCACCTTGTGCTTCAGGCTCCCGGTGCGCAAAGTGAGAGAGACGGACAGATGGCACCAAGGAATATTCTCAGAGCTGGTGCTCAGGGCTTATTTTGGGCACAATGAGATTTTGCGATGACTGCTCAGCAGTGTTGGGACGCTAAATGAGAATGCTCGCTCGGAAGCACAGGGGTGTCTGGTGAGACCGTGACCGGGAGCTGCACGCGGGGCAGTGTGTGAGGGGCCTGTGGGGCACCAGTGTGTCTGAGAGAGACGGTTGTCACTAACATCTGATGGCCTGCATCTTACCTGCCTCTTCACCCCCAGCCTTGGGCCATTTTTGCCCTCTGGCTCCTGCCTTAGAGGTGGTCGGCATGGGGGAGCAGAGCAGGCTCTCGCGCAGCAGGGCCTTGCAGGCTGGGCCAGAAGCCCTTTCTTCCGACCCGGAGCCTTACCCGGCATGACAAGGGGTGGGGCATCAAGCAGCAGGCCCTGTCCTTTGCTGAGCAGAGGCTAAGTAAGTCCCTGTGGACAGGTCTTCCTCCTCTTTCTGAGAGACGGGAGGACGGTGGCCTACTCACCCGCCCGTTGACGGTGTCCAGAGAGCGAGTCACCGGGGGCCGCTGGTCTGACTTCTCCTCCATCTGCCAGCCGATCACGGTGATGTTACCCACACGGTCACTCTCTGCGGACCTGCCACAAGCAGTGTGCTTTGCTGAATGGGGCTGTGACCGCCTTTCTGCTTAAAAGCAAACCTCAGCTTTCCTGGGTCATCAGGGGTCCCCGGAATGGCAAGGCCCAGCCACAGGTCAGTCTGTCACCATTCTCGGTTATGCGCCACTCTGGGGAAGGCAGAAAAGGAAACCTCGGGGCACGGGAGAGGGCCGCATCTGACGGGTGGTGTGGAGGCACCTGGCGAAGGTGGGGGGCTTCCCTGAGGTGCAGCCAGCCCCTGGGCTCACCCTGCCGAGGTGACGGGCCGATCTCAGAGCCAGGGCTCAACATTACCTTTTTTTTTTTTTTTTTTTTTTTTTTGTGGGTACCGGGGGGTCGACCTCAGGACCTCGCGTGCCAGCAGGCGCCCGTGCCGCTGAGCGATATCACCGGCCCCTTTTTTGTATGTGGGTTCCGGGAGTCGAACTCGGGCCCTCGCGCTTGCCAGGCAGGCGCTTATGCCGCTGAGCCATCTCACCGGCCCAAGATTACCTTTTCTTGACACCAGGTCCCTCTCTGCTCCTTCCCACCCACCCTCAATCTTTGATTAGTTCCAAAGCCTAGGCCTGGATTCCAAAACCACCGAAGATTTCCTTAAGTCCCTGAATCCTGAGGTGATACAGCGCACGCCACTGCGGCCCTGGTTAGCCTCACCTCTAAGACCCCTCGGGGGCTGACAATGGCGTGTGCCCATCTGGGGAGCCCCGGCATTTTATGATGCCTGACTTAGTCCAGTTCTAAATCTGTATGTGGCCGCACATACTGAGCATTTCCTTTGTGACATTCACTGTTCTCTTGCCTGGAAAAACCCTTCCCTGTGTTATCCATCCAACAGTCATCTTTGGAAAAGGAGAATGTTCATTTCTTACACTAATCTCTGACCCAACTAGATTGAATGCTGGATAGATCACCTAAATAGTCCTTCTCAAGCAGACTTTTCCCTCACATGACTCCTCCCTCTCATTTTACCTAAGATTCTTTCTTTCCCTTGAATCAAGTTCTCCATTCACATTAAGGACTGCTGGCAGAGCTCTCGTCCTGTCTGCAGATGGGACAGCCACATCCGACCTTGTCGTTACTTGTGGTAGCTCCCAAATGTTCCCGTATTGCAGGGACTAAATCTTCTTTGTTTGCTATTTTGAACTATTTTCTAAGACAATAAGTTTCCCATTTTTACATCATTCTGAATAAAGAACAACATGCCAGGTTTGGGTGGGACTTGTTTCTAAAATGAACCTGGGAAGTGTGGACATCTTTCACTCCTCCCCAGGGATATGGTGCAGGCTTCCCCTTCACTCATTCGTTCCCTCAGCAAATATTTACTGAGTACCAGACACTGTTCTAGGCCACTGGGATGCAGCGATGAAGGCAAGCAGAGAAAAATCCTTCCTGCCTGGAAGGTCGCAGTCTACTGGGGAAGGGACAGAGTGTAGACAACTACACTTAAAATCATTAGATAATACTTACATATATGTATATACACACGCCTCCTATGGGCAGCGCACAGCTCCATCCTGATGGGCTGAGGGGTTCACACTGCGTCACCTCATGGACACCCTTCCCCCTCAGAGGCCAGGTGTTCTCTCAGAACAGGAAATGGCCCTTTCCCACTCTGTCCCTGGACCTCACAACTCCAGATCCCTTCAAAGGAAAAAGATTAAATACCAACCTTAGTGTTAGATGCAACCTATGATGTCTGTCCTGGAGCAGATCTTTGACAACGAATGTTCCAGAGCCCAGTAAATACATCTGAGGAGGAGGAGGACAGGAGAGAGCATGAGTGTGCTAGTCTGGCCCCTGGTGCCCACAACACACCTCACCCCGCCTTGGGAGCCCAAGACAGAGGTGGCTCAGAAAGAAGCTCCCAAAGACAAATACGAGTTTAAACACGAGTTAATTCGTGAGCCAGGGTGAAATCAATCTTGCGCTCACCTCTCAGTTGAATGATTAACCGTAAAAAGGGAAGAAAACCCAGGGACCACAACCTGTTACTCAACTGTTCCCTGAGATCTATCTTTGACATCATATACAGATAGTTTGATTTGTGTCATCTGATTGATAAGTGAGTCCTGAAAGAAGGCAATGCTGCTTAGGAAGATAGGATTGTTGGTTCCCTAGAACAGAAAAGAAAAAAAAATAATGGTTTTTGAAAAACACGAACATTTTCACAATGAGAAACTAACATTTTTACTGACTTGGATCAACACATATGCTAATGGCACTTAAATGATGATACAACCAAAAAACTGCTTTCCAAAAGAGGAAAATGTATGCTGACGTAGACCATTACAGATCCAGATACAACAATCAGGCCTGTTGCACAAGCTGTGCCTGGGGCTCATTTCTAAGGGTTTCACATTCAGGAGGAGGACTTTTCTAAAGGCGAAACCAGTTCGGTGTCCACATGCGTTCCTAGCATTACCACTTCAGGTATATTGTGTATGTGGACCTGCTACTTTGGGCTGTCCTTTAAGACACACAAACAGGCAGGCAAAAGAGGAAATGAATGGCTTATATTATTATTTCTAGACTCCTATATTTGGAATAATTGAAATCTGGCTTTTTAAAGCTATTCTTTTCAGGAGCAGCTGCTAGCTTCCATATCACAGGTGGTTATTTCCTGGCAGTTTAGCCCTGCCCTCATAGCCCCAGCAGATCATGTGCTTTCTCTCAAGCCATAGTTAACTGTCTCCGCCAAGCCTTTACTGGCCGGCTTGTGCCTGCTGTGGTGCCTGGGCCTCCGGCTTGTCCTCCTTCCAGCTGCAGATCTACCCCTCAGTGCCTGCTGGACAGCCTGGGCCCCTGCAGTCTCGTCTCATCATCTAGCACTGTGCTCAAAAGACTGAAAGAGCGGCCTGTCTTATAAAATGTAAAATCACTTTGAGAGGCTGTTTCTATGTAAAATTATGCCTCATTATATCTTTATATAAAAATGTAAAAACATAAAAATAATATAAATGCAGTTTGATAGTTCATATTACAAATAAAGCCCTGTAGAATCTCATACCAGCAACTCCTACACTTCGTGTTATAACTTACATAATGTTCTCACTATCTAAAAGGATTTTGTAAAATTCTGTGAATGTATATCAATTAATCTAAAGAGTAAACATATAACACAAAACTCAAAAGGAGGGCTGGGGATATAGCTCAGTGGCATAGTGCCTGCCTGGAAAGCACGAGGTTGTCAGTTCGATTCCTGGTACCAAAAAAAAAAAAAAAAAAAACTCAAAAGGATGTAAAAATAAAAACCAACAAAAATAGGGTTATGCCCAGCAAGGGGTTGGTTAGTAGTTAACTCATCCAAACTCTGGTTACTGAGCACAATTCTCTACAACTAGCAGCCAAATGCAAGTGGTAGGGAAGAATTAATTCCTACCTCTTCAAATGCAACCAACCTTTAGCATCACTACTCAACGACCTCCATCCAGTATTAATCAGTTATAGTAAAGGATGTGGCAAATGTAAATGCCACTCATACGAATGACAGAAAATTACAACTCACAACTGAATACTGAAACCTGCAACGACTCACATAAATACAATGAACAGCAGCTATGAGCACTCAGGAACCAAGCAACCTTCCCATCAGGGCCACAGGCACCATGCGAGTGTCCCGGGTCCCTCCGAGGGGAGGGACAGAAGCACCCACCTCGATGATCTCCGTCTGTGCGTGCTTCGTCCAGAAGGCCTGAGGAGGGGTGGTGACGCTCACTGCTACAAAACTATTTGGTTTCCGATCTAGCGATGGGGTATGCAGCTCACTGCAAGCTACGGAATCAAGAGAGGAAAGAAATGAATCCTTTAAAACCAAGCTCTAGTCAGTTACAAACAAACCCAGAGAAAGCACAGACACTTAAAGGAATAAGATGGTCACATTGCTGCTGTCATGGGGAGATGATTTTTTTAAATTTTTAAAACCTGAAAATTTAAAAATTCTCATTCCTCCTCCCCGCTCCCACGTACAAGGCAACAAGGCCTTTACTGCAGCAGATGGCCATGCCGAAGGCAGCTTCTGCGTCTGTGGTCTGGACACGGAGCCGAAAGTCTCGCATGGGATCGCCTATGTGCACCTACAGAGGGACCTCAGTAACTAACAGCTCCAGCCAGCCAAGCCAAGGGGCAACGGAGCCCACAAAGTACAAGCCGCAGCTCCGCAAGCCTGCGCCCTGTGACCCTGCAGCTAACCGTAAGCTTCCGGTGCTGCATGTGCTTGGTGTGGGAGGGGTGACTGCTGGATAGAATTCAAATTCTATAGCAATATAAAGCATTCTTTTAAAAGTTGCTGCTCATTTATTCTCCTTAAAGACTCATATCAAGTGCAAGATTATTAAAAATGTTACTTTTCAGAACTTAAGATATCTAATAGAACCATTTCAGTTAGAAAAACGTGTCATATTAAGCATTTTGAAATAGATTACAAGTCTCAGAAAATTCCATCATGGAAAATGACCCAGAGGACAAATTATCACATTTCTCTAAGTCTGACAAGTTCTCTGATATAAGATTCCCTATGAAAGGAAAACAAGCCCCACTGGCGTTAAACTATGATATGCTATTGACAGTCGGACACTTCTTATTAACAAGATATTAAAATATAAAAAAGGGTGCATCTTGGAAATGATAAGCTATACAGCAAATCAAAGCTCAACACAAGTAAAAATAACTAGGTTGGTCTAGAAATGTAAATGCTCAGTTGTGCCACCTTTAAAATTAAGAATAGAAAACATTAAAATTTATTGACTTGGTTTTTTGAGAAGAAAAAAATTCTAGAGATGGATGGCTCTCTGCCTGACAATGTCAACGGTACTGCCACTCAACGGTATACTTACAAAGGCTAAAATGGTACATTTTATGGAATGTAGAGTCTATCACAATTAAAAAAAATATATATTATCAACCTTAATTAAAAAATGTGTTCTCGGGGGCCAGTGAGATGGCTCAGCGGCGTAAGCGCCTGCCTGGCAAGCGCGAGGGCCCGAGTTCGACTCCCGGAACCCACATATGTAAAAAGGGCCAGTGATATCGCTCAGCAGCACGGGCGCCTGCTGGCGCGCAAGGTCCTGAGTTCAATCCCTGGAACCCACAAAAAAAAAAAAAAAAGTTCTCATGCCCACAACAGGTGAGACAAATATACAGGAAAAGCAAGAAAAGGAGGAGGAATAGGAGGGACAGAAGACACTAACAGAGATAAAAGAAATGGGGGGGGTGGTATTAGGAAAATACAAAGACAGGAGAGGAGGAACAAATTCAGTAGGGCAGGGGAGAGCTATGCCTTGCTATGTTTTGAGGTGAGTTTAGCCGAAAGGGTTTATTCATCATGTTCACTTGGAACAAGTTACTGGCGGTCGCTGTCCTCTGGAACGAGTTACTGGAGGTCGCCGTCTTCTGGAATGAGTCGCAGTGATGCCACCGCACACAGTCCACACTGCTCTTTTTGGTTCTAACCACACCTTTCCTGCCATTAGTATCGTCCCACCAGCTATCCCTTTTGTTGGCACACGCATCCGGGGGGGTGTTTATCCTGTTTCATAGTCGCTATTCACTTAGCTGTGCCTCCGTCTTCCCTCCAGACCCCTTGCCTCGTGGTTTGGGTTTCCGATCGTTCCCACACCTGAGAACGTCCCTCTGGAATCCTCTGCCTTCTACTGAGGACCACCGCTCAGTGCCCTTTACACTGACGTCGGCTGTGACCCGTTCTTTGGTGTTTATGGTTTGAAAAATGTCTTTACTGGGCCCAAGTCTTAAAGGATATTTTCTCTAGGTAGCTATTTTCTCTGAGACCTTTAAATATACTGTCTTTGGGTTTCTATTTTTTCTGCTATGAAGTCAGCCGTCAGTGTAAATACTGCTCCTTTGAGCACTCTGGGCGTGTGTGCGTGTGTGCATGCATGTGCACATTTTCAGGCAGCTCTTATGATCTTCCCATTGAGCCTGGCTTTCCACAGTTTTACTCTGATGTATCTAGGGATATTTCCATTTATTCTGCGACTTGGTGTACTTTATCACCTTGGGAGAAATGCTCAGCTCTAAATACTACCCCTTGCCCTTCTCTCTTTATATGTGAGTCACAAATGTGTGCTACATATTCACTGGGTTTTTTTTTTGCTTCTGTTTTATTTTTTCCATTATTTTATGGAAGAAAGGTAAAACAAAATTTCATAACAAAATAATAGGAGAATAACAATAGTTAATACATTACATGTTGTTATCTTTAAAGTAGTTGCTCAAGGTACAAGGTATGGACATAAAAATTTCTCCACTCAATGTTAGCACAAACCTTCCTTTTTAATGAACTAAGAGACACTAATAGTATAACTGACCTGCATTTTTTTCCCTTTTCCCTACTGTCCTTTCCCCTTTCACCCATACTAGTTCCTTTTTCCTTTTGAACAATTTCTTCCCATTTCACAATATTGTACATTTTAGAACTTATTTACTCTTTCAGTTTCTCACACCAGGGAGACAATATGATGTTTACACATGTGAGTCTGATTTATTTCACTTATGAGTATGGTCTCGAGTTGCATCCATTTACCTATAAAAGTCTCTAGTTTATCCTTCTTTATGGTTGAGTAGTACTCCACTGTATAAAAAGACCACATCTTTTTTATCCATTCCTCACAGTTACTCTATTTTTTAATTCTACAATGTCCACTTGGTTCTTTTACGGTTTTCTAACTATCGAATGAGGTATTCAATAATGTCTTTATTCTACTTCAACAAAATGTTATGGACTGAATGCTTGTAGGGGGGCCCCCATTTATATGTTAAAATCCTGATCCCCAAGGCAATGGGACCACGTTAGGAGGTGGGGCTGTTGGGAGGGAGACATTTGCTGGCATCTTGACCTTGGACTTCCAGCCTCCAGAACTGTAAGAAAGAAGATGCCATGTTGAAGCCACCAGTCTATGATACTCGGCTACAGCTGCCCAAACTCAAAAACAGAATCAACACAGTTAACACCTGTGTGTCTTAACTCTAAGTCTGGAGCCCCATGGATCTGTTTCTATTGTTTATTATTTGTTTGTGTCTCTTGCCATGTTTCTAAGAATTCACGAATTTACGCTGCACGTCATATTTTTAAAATTGTAGAAATGATCTGAGGTCTGGGCAGATGCCGTCTTTCTCAGAGAAGCCCGGCGACTGCTTCTGCCTGGTTCCAGGAAGCACAGTACTCTTGGGTACCTTCGCTTCCTCTCAGGCACTGAGTGGGCCTGTGGGGCCTGTGCACATCTGGTTCTGGTTCCCTTTGCTTGACGAAGTGCAAAGTGTTCTGCTGGTCACCCTTCCCCTTGGGGACCCAGGGTGAAGACCCTGTCAAAAATCACTGCTCAGCCTCTGGACCTCAGGCCTGGCTCTCAGGAGTCACTGGGATCCTCCATCTCCAACCCCCATCCTTTTAATTCTCTGGAGACCTGGACAAGATGGGTCACAGATTTTGCTCCTTTTTTCCGGTTGTCCTTGATGGTAAGAGTCTAACTTTATGGTGTTTCTTCCCCTCTCGTTTAGAAGCAGGTAAAATGTTTTTCTTTATCCTTGTAATTTAGAAGTTTCACAAGGAGATGCTTGGCAATTGGTGGAACATGCTCACTCTGAGGTCCACCCTTCTCTCAGGAAAGGATTTTTGCTTTTTATTTGATCTGATTGACTGATTTCACAGTACCGGGGACTGAACCCAGGATCTTCATACTGAGCCACATTCCTGGCCTTCTTTTATCTTTGAGACAGGGTCTCATTAAGTCACTAAGTTGCCCAAGCTGGGTTTGAACTTGTGATCGTCCTGTCTCAACCTCCCAGACTACTGGGGTTACAGGAGTACACCACCACACCCAGGTAGGAAAGGATTCTTCTGCTATTAGTGGCCTGCTGCTCCTGTTTCTGTCTCTTTTCTTCAGGGTCTCATAGCAATCAACTATTACAATGCCACATATTGTTGTATCTCTTCACTCAAAATCTCTGCTACTTGGTAATTTTTGCATTGCCAGATAATCCTTCATTTATTTGCTTTAGGGATTCATGACAGTTTTCAGCAATGTACCACTGATTTTTTTTTTTTTTTTTTTGTGGGTACCGGGGGGTTGACCTCAGGACCTCACGCGCCAACAGGCACCCGTGCTGCTGAGCGATATCACCGGCCCCTTTTTCGTATGTGGGATCCAGGAGTCGAACTCGGGCCCTCGCACTTGCAAGGCAGGCGCTTACGCCGCTGAGCCATCTCACCGGCCCTGTACCACTGATTTTTTAAAAAATGTTTTCTATTAAGAGATGAAGGGGGGAAACAATGGCTAGAAACGTCCTGCATTGATGGAAACATACCTAAGAAGCCCAATTTTATAATATTATAAAATTCACCTTCCTGGAGTGTACAATTCAGTGACTTATAAGGTATTTACAGAGTTGTGCATCTATTACACTATCTACTTCCTTAACATTGTCATCGCTTCAAAAGAAAAAATCCATACCGATGACGATCATTCACCTTCTTTCTTCCCTCGCCCCCTGGAAAGCACTAAGTTCTTTCTGTATAGATCTGTCGAATCTGGACATTTTGTATAAATGGAACGATACAGTATGTGCCCTTTTGTGCCCCGCTTTTTCCATCCGGCGTATGCTGTCAAGGCTCGCTCATGCTACAGCAAGCATCGGTACTCCCTTGCTTTTTAGCAATGAATCATAAACATCCCACATGCTGTTTACCCATTCCTCAGCTGGTGAATACACTGGTTGTTTCTGAAGTTTGATTATTACAAATAATGTCATGAATAACTGTGTCCAAGTTTTTTGTATAAACATGTATCTCATTCCTTTTGTATGTGAAAGCCATTTTTGCAGGACATGGAATTCTTGACTATCTTTTTCCTTCAGGATTTTGAATACACCATCCCACTATCTTCTGAACTCCACTGTTCCTAGTGAGAAATATGCTATTACTCTCTTCCTGGCGAAGCCTTGTACATAGTAAGTCATGTCTCTCTTGCTTTTTAAATTGTGTCTTTGGCTTTCAACTGCTTAATTATGGTATGTCTAGGTGTGGATCTTGCTTTGAGTTTATCCTACTTGGAAGTCACTGAGCTTCTTAGATGTTTTCCATCAAATGCAGGAAGTTTCTGGCCATCATTTTTTCAAATATTCTTTCTCTCCTTCCTCTTTCCTCTTGTTCTGGGACTCGTTCAATCTATATTGGGACACTTCATGGTGTTCCACAGGTCCCTCCGCGCTGTTCATGTTTCTTCATCTTTTTTCCCCCTCAGGCTGGATCATCCCAGTTGACCCATCTTTGCATGTTTGGTGATTCTTACTTTTGCTGCCTGCAACTGAGCCCCTTAATGAATTTTTCAATTCAGTTGTACTTCTGAACTCCAGAACGTGTCATTCTTTATGATGTCCATCTCTTCACTGATATTCTCTATTTGGTGAGACATTGCTCCTATACATTCATTTAATTCTCTAGATATGGTTTCCTTTAGTTCTTTGAACATATTTACAATAGTGTGGGCTTTCAATCTTTGTCTAGTAGGTCAAACATCTATTCCTCGTCAGAGACAGTTTCTATTGACTATGAAGTTTTCGTTTTTAAATTTCCCTGTGTATGAGACATACTTTCTTGGCTTTTTTGCATACTTCATTTCTTTGTTTAAACCCCAATATTTAAAATTATATAATGTAGTAACTCTGGAAATCAGATTTTTCCCCCCTCCTCAGGGTTTGTTGTTGCTGCCTGTTGGTCAATCACTCTCCTCATCCTACTGTGTGAAGTAACACTCTGTCACGTGTGGCCACTGAAGTGAATGCTTGATTAGCTTAGTGGTCAGAAAGAGCTGGACCGAGATCTCCTTAACCACCAGGAACCACAGACCTCTGATGTGGCTTCTGCTGAGGTTCTCTGCGTGGACCCTGGAGCACATCTTCGATGCTCGGGCAGGCAGTGTAAAACTCTCTGTCCTCACTTTCTTGCACAGAGCCTCTAGGTGACCGCTTACAGCCTTCTCAGGTCTCACCTGAGTGTGCACAGCTCTGGCTGCTGGGAATAGGTCAGAGCTCCTCAAAGCTCACTGGGGATGTTTCATTCCCCAGCTTTCCCTTTTAGGGTTTTTTGGTTTTTGTTTTTGTCAGCTTTTTGCTCCAAATGTTAGACTACCTCAGGCAGCTGCCACTGGGTTCTTTTTTGGTGGCAGTGAGGGGACTGAATCAAGGTCTCACACGTGCTAACCAGATGCTCTACCACGGAGCTACGCGCCCAGCCACAGCCACTGTTTTGTTTTGTTTTGTTTTTTTATGTGGGTAGCGGGAGTCGACCTCAGGACCTCGTGCTTGCCAGCAGACGCTTGTGCCACTGAGCGATATCACCGGCCCTTTTTTTCCTTTATGTGGGTTCCGGGAGTCTAACTCAGGACCTCGTGCTTGCCAGGCAGGCGCTTATGCCACTGAACCATCTCACTGGCCCCCTACTGATTGTTTTTAACAGACACTCTCAGGAAAAGGCTGTTCCCACTAGGTAAATTATGAATTAAGTCAAACAAAGCCAAACCCCACAAGCGGTGTTTTTCAGGGAACTGCCAGACGGGCAGATAATCATAGTTCTCTGAGAATGGGGCCTCACAGGATCTCTGACCTCATTCTGTGCCCCCTCGACTTCTCAGCTACTGGTTTTCACCACGACTTCAGGTGGCCAAAGTCTGGGAAGACTGATGGCACTTTAAGGGCTGAAGGGCCCACAGCCACCTTCTGAACATGCGTTTTACAAGTGACTCTCTTGGCCTTCCCCCACCCAGCCTAAGTCTCACTCCATGCCTACTGATTAGCTTGGTGACACCGGTCCCGTGAAGCAGCCCACAGCCACGTCTTCTGTGTATCACATGTGTCCCTCATTTCCAATCAATCTCCGATACCTATGCCTTGTCTCTCTATCCAGATAACCTGTAATCCCAGCCCAATGTATGCTAAATAAATGCTTCTAAAATAAAGGGGTAAAACATATTTCAAGTGCGTATCATTTGACCCAGCAATTCCAAATCCAAGAGTTTATCCTAAGAAAGTAATCAGCAAAATGTATGAAAGACCTAGATAAAAGTGTGTTCACTGTGGTGGTCCTTAACAGTGGCAAACTGGAAAGAACATAATGCCCAAACAAGAGAAGACTGGTTAAAATAAGCAGTCCAACCATGCAACACGCTCCATGTGGGCACTGGAAATAATGAGGCGGAACCCGTATCTATTAACCTGGGAAGATGCCGGTGACATTTCCTTACACGAAAGAACTGTCAGGAATATTGGGGTGACTTTCTTCTAAATGATTCCATCACCTCCACCACCAAACTCATTAAAAATTTCCATACAGCACTCTGTGAGAGTTAAAATAAAAATGTATACCAAAATTTCCAACTGATGATCTCTCTCAATAGGGTTTTCTTTTCTTCTAGCACTTCCTGCATTTAAAGTTTTATAAAAAACACAAACGGGGGGCCGGTGAGATGGCTCAGCGGCATAAGCGCCTGCTTGGCAAGCGCGAGGGCCCGAGTTCAACTCCCAGATCCCACATACGAAAAAAGGGCCGGTTATATCGCTCAGCGGCACGGATGCCTGCTGGTCCGCGAGGTCCTGAGGTCGACCCCCGGTACCCACACACACACATAAAAAAAGCAAATGTAAGTTTGTTTGTTTTTGGAGATAGGGTCTTGTTATGTAGTCCAGGCTGGCCTTGAACTCACTGCATAGCCCAGGCTGGCCTCAAACTCATAGCAATCCTTCTGCCTCAGCCTCCTGAGTGCTTAGATTACAGGCATGTGCCACTCCACCTGGGGCCACACATATATGTAATTTTTTTTTTTTTTTGCAGTGGCAAAGTTTATTTGAAAAAGTAAAAGTGAAGAATGAGAGAGAAACTAGCTCTGCAGAGTGAGCTTGGGCCGAGTAAAAGAGGAGAAAGCGAGATGAAAGAACACCCTGGAGGAAGCAGGTGGGGCTAGCACGAGGAGAAGCCATGGCAGCCTAATTTTTTAAATTTTAAACTTTTATATTTTTCTTTTAAAAGTCAATATATTTGCCCACTCATTCTGTTCTTGCTAACTTTTTAAAAAAAACAACTATGGTAAAATCCAGTTCACAAAATCATTCTCACCTTTTTAAGTGGTTTTATCATCCAAATGTCTAAGTAACATAACTGTATTGCTGCTCTTGATTTGCCAGATTCAGAAATGTTTTGATTTCTATTACAGGGATGAGGATTTTTAATTTAATGACACAACTCTCATCCTCCAGACGCAATCACTTTAGCTCAGCTTTTTGCTAAATTCGCATTCTGCACAATTAAAGTTCAGCACATATTACTCACAGAGAGCCATGTGGGGTTTCTTTCACCTCTCTCTAGTGTGAACCCTATTTTTCTGGATACCATCTCATCTTTTTTCTCAATTTATTCCCTCTTTTTTTTTTTTTTTTTTGTGGGTACCAGGGGGACGACCTCAGGACCTCGCGCGCCAACAGGCACCCGTGCCGCTGAGCGATATCACCGGCCCCTTTTTCGTATGTGGGATCCGGGAGTCGAACTCGGGCCTTCGCGCTTGCAAGGCAGGCGCTTACGCTGCTGAGCCATCTCACCGGCCCATTATTCCCTCTTTTGGGTGGAGCCCATCCTTCATAATTCCAAAAAAAGCATACAGGGGAAGTAAATTTGAGACTGTAGAGGCCAAACCAATTCCTTCCTACCCTCACATTCTATTGATAGTCTGCTGGGCCAGAAAACTGTAGCCTGAAAATATAACTAAAGGTGTTGCCTCTCTGTGTCTCAAAGTTTTCGATGTCACTGAGAAGTCCCGCACCAATTTCATTCCTGGTTCTTGGACAGCACTTGTTCTCTCCTCCAGGAGTTTTTGTGGTCTTCATTTTATTTCCTTTTTCTGAAATTTCACCATCATGTGCATATTTCTAAGTCTTTTTCGATCACTATGCTAAGCCGTGGTAGGCATTTTTAACCTAAAAACACCTTCTTCAGTTCTGAGAGAGTGCTTGCATTATTTCTTGGTAATATCCTGCCTGGATTCTTTTTTCTCTTTTAAATATTCGGCCTCCTGGATTGACTAATTGTCCATGTCCATTTCTTTTCCATTTTCTATTTCGCTTTTAAAATTTTACTTTGTGGGAGAATTCCTTGAATAACTTCTAAATTTTATGGAATTTCTGAATTGTATCTGTCATATTTAAAGTTTCTAAGATTGCCTTTATTCTTTAATTGCTTTTTTCTTACGGAATCTTTTTCTTGTGTACACAGATGCATGGGCTTCTCTTTGGCATATAAATTACAGTTTCTTTGGCATTTTTCTCTACTTCTACATCTCTCTTTCTTCCAAAGTTCTATTTTTCTGCTTCTTTTTCTTTCCTGTTATAGGCTTTCTACAGAGGTCTGGTGGTCTTCATCTGTTTTATTGGTTTTCTAACCAATTTTAATGTGTAATCTGTATATACCACACACTATTTTGTATGTACCATCCCGAGTGTTGGTAAGCATCTACGTCCATATAACCACTGCCACAGTTAGGAAACTGATCATTTCCGCCCCCCGAAAGCCTCCTTCCCTTCGCAGTCCACCCACACCCCAGGTCTAACAACCACTCACCTGCTTGCTAGCTCTACCGCTCAGTCCTCCTGAGCTTCACGCAGCTGAAACCATATAGCACGCGGCCTTCTGTGTGTCACTTCTCTCCTTACACTAACTCTGCGATAAGCCCCTGCTCTGCCTCCTGAGCGTCACAGTGCCTTTGACAATGCTCTGCCTTGGTCCCCTCCACTCACAGACACTCAGGTGTGGTCGCTTCTCTCTATTCCCTAGTCCCCCATCTGTCCCTTTCTCCAAGGTGACACTTTTGGGTTCCAAAACTCACTGCCTGGAGTTTGTGTTCCTGTTTCTTATCTATCTTAATGCTGCAGATGATTTAAGATAAGAGGGTATTTGGGGGCCGGTGAGATGGCTCAGCGGCTTAAGCGCCTGCCCGGCAAGCGCGAGGGCCCGAGTTCGACTCCCGGAACCCACATACGAAAAAGGGGCCGGTGATATCGCTCAGCAACATGGGCGCCTGCTGGTGCGCGAGGTCCTGAGGTCGACCCCCCGGTACCCACAAAAAAAAATAAATAAATAAATAAAATAAGAGGGTATTTGGAAACATTCACCCTCCCGTCAAAATCCAAAGTTCCTGGGTCAGTTTTGTGTTTTGTAAAAGGCAGTGAAGTCCTGAGGTGGGCAGGCAGCAGAGCTGCGGGCTGCTTTTCCAGGCCTCACATCCCAGCACTGTCACAGCGCTCATCACGTGCCACAGATCGGCCCCAGCCTCGGCTGGGAACGCTCCAAGCTTGTTTAGGAAGACTGAATCTGAAAAGGGAACACTGCTGCAGTTTAATATCAACCTGACAATCATGCACGTATACTTTCATGGGTTTTGTGATTGTCCAAGTCATTTTGGGGGTAAGAGAGCTTAACTGCTTTGATCATCTTGTCTCTCAAACCAGTATAACAGAGCCCGTGGGAAAACTGGTTCAGTGAGGTCAAGTGGTAGGCATAAAGCCACACAGCTGGTTTGTCGCAGTCAGAACTAGAATCCTGGTCATCCGACTCCCAGAGGGGCCTCTTTTACATCATACCACCTCCTGGACATCGTTGCCAGGCCACTGACCCATGATGATGACCACCAAGGGCTTGGAGAAAAGGAGAGAAGCCACAGAAGCAGTGGACTCTGAAGGAGAAGCATCTCTGGTTGATGCCACCCAGTCCTCCACCCTCCGGGGTAAGTCATGGTAATGCCACACTTCCCTGCCCAGGGCCCTGCACTTCCGAATCCATTTTTAGTACATTCTTTCATCCGAGCACAGTGAGGAGCCAGAGTTTAGTTTTTACTCCTGCCCTCTGCCAGCGAGGGAGGAGGGGGTTGGACCACCTCTGCAGCGGCCTTGGGGTGGGCTCGCCTCCCTGTCCCCTGGCATCCCCAGCCACTGCAGGACTGCAGCGACACACGCGGACAGGAGGACAGGCCCCTGCTGAGCAGACAGAGCCCTGTCTGGGTTCCTTCCTACCCACAGGAAGTTCCTGGCCTCTTCTCAGAACCGTCTCAGCAACAAGAAATTCTTGAAGACAAATCCATGCCAGTGGGAGGGTTTTGTTGTTCTGTAGTTGTGACTTTTTTTTATTCTTGTCTTTTTGAGACAGGGTCTCACTATGCAGTTCAGGTTGGCCTTGAACTCACTTTGTAGCCCAGGCTGGCCTCGAGCCTGCAGCAATCCTCCTGCCTCAGCCTCCCAAGTGCTAGGAAGACAGGCATGCGCCACCAAGCTCAGCCTTAAGTGACTTTTTAAAAACAGAATAATAATAATGGTAATGGTAATGATACTGATAATAATAAAAAGATACCTACCTAAACTGAACTCTAAAATGGGCTCATCTGGATCTTGTATATTTCCTGAATAGGAAAGAAATGACAGATAAAATACCCTTCATAAACCTTTCCTTGCTTTTAGATTTAATAAAACAAAACAAAACAAAACAAAAAACAAACAAACAAAAACAAAACCTCCAGGCCGGTGAGATAGCTCAGCGGCATAAGCGCCTGCTCGGCAAGTGCGAGGTCCTGAGTTCGACTCCCGGTACCCACATAAAGGAAAAAAAGAGCCGGTGATATCGCTCGGTGGCACAAGAGCTTGCTGGCAAGTGCGAGGTCCTGAGTTCAAACCCCAGTACCCACATAAAAAAACAAAAAAAAACAAAAAACCTCCATTGTACTTGTTCCCTCCCCCAACCCTAAACTATTATAGATGAATTCTTCATTTTCTAAACATTTTGCCTTAGCGATTCCAAAGACAACTCAGACCCCAAGACCAAAACACCCTCCTCCACAGTCCTGCAAGCCCTTTACCGTGGCCGGACACTGGCCAGACAGCACTGTGCACCTTCCCATGTCACCTCCCGGCAGGTGAGCCCTGGATGAGCCACCCAAGGTGCAAAACGGAGGCAACCATGTGGCAGCAGAAGTAGTCCCCAGGAAGCAGCTGCCTTCCCCTGCCAAGCGCCTACTTCACCCGAAGGACGCCATGCCAGGCATCCTCCCTCACCCCAGGAGGCAGCCTGCCCACCCGGCACCACTCCAGCCCTGTGAGGCTCACCTGCGAGGGAGAGGCCCAGCATGTCGGCCGCCACGTCAATGGTGGAAGCCCGCTGCATGGCACGGGCCCTGGCACCATGGCGAGGGCTGTGCTCTCTTGCTGTCATGATGTCATTGGTGAGGGTGTGCTTCTTGTTCCTGGGTCAGACCACACCTGACTCCCTGGGAAGCAGGTCACCAAGCCCTAGTGTCCTACGGTGGCAGTAGCTCTGAGAAATAGGAGCAAAGAAACCGGAAGACAGCTGCAGTGAGGAACGGCGTTGGAATGTCTGCTGCGCTCAGCCTCTTTTAGTCACTTCTTCCTCCCTGTGCCCCAACACAACAGTGTGCCCATGGATCCCAAAGAGAAACCACCTGCTCTTCAGAAAACCGTGCCACACTAAACGGTGGTCTCAACGCAATCACAAAATATGACTTTTGAGATTATTCTTGTTACTGTATTATGCTTTTCTGTTGGCAGGGGTCAGAGAATCTTCACGACCTTAAATCAGTTTGCCACAACCTCCAATAGGACAGAGCTGGTGAAGAAGTCGGCAGAGACAAAACCTGCGTGTGTCTCTAACCTGCTTTCTCCTTCCCGGAGCCACGTAGACTTCCTGTGTGCCGTGGTCTCGGGCTCTCCTTCACCTAACGGAAGGGGAAGGCGTGGGGCTGAGTCAGCGAGGCCACCCTGGTGCAGCACAGAGCCCAGGTTCCGCTCTCAGAAACAGGTGAAGCAGCTGTTGTAGGTTTGTCCAACCCCGTGTGCTCCAATTCCTGGTGGCTCTAGAAGAACCAACCCTTCTAAGTTAAAACAGTTATACTAACCCATAAGTCTGGTTAAAAACACCCTCTCAAGATCTCCCTATATCCAGGGATACCCCAACTTCCCAAGGGTGTCTACCCTCTTTGCCTGAAGGAGCCCGGCTTCCACACATGAGTTAATTCACCAACGACTCACTGGACATGTTTGTGCTCAGGCCACGTGGCATTTCTTCATAGACGCATCTCCGAATCCATCATCTAAAAACAGAAAAGGACAGACTTGATGAGCTGACCCACCATGGGGATCCCGAGAAAATGATGCTAGAAAGGTGGGGCACCGAAAGCTATTCCATGTTTACTGCTACTCACTGCAATCCAACTTTCGGCTCAAAAACCTAAGTTTTGCTCAAACTCCAGAGAATGAGAAAGAAAAAATGCGCAGTCCCCTTCCCCTCCAGGAGTGATCTGGCGGGGCAGTGTGGGCCTGCCCTGAAGAGCCAAGCAGGCAGCTGAGTGTGTGTGGTGCAGGGAAAACGAGGAGATGCGAACGGGAGTCCCCACTTTCCGGCTCACAAGGCACAGGCCCCTGGAGAAGACACTGGGCCCTGCTGAGTGATGCTTTTTGGTGTCAAAGATGAGGCTAGCTGTACCCATCACATAGGGCTGTGGTTGAAAACCAAGCATGTAAGAACAGGAGAGGGCCCCACAGACTCCACTGAGCCCCCATGTCTGGTCCCCAGGCTCCTTCCTGCAGAAGGGAACCCCAGGCCCCACTCAGTCCTGGTGCTGCTGTGGGGCTGTCAGAGCAAGGCCAGCTCATGAGTCACTTGGGAGGGCCAGGCTCTGGGAACTGGAGATCAAGAGCTATTTAGGCAGACTCAATTTCTCTGGTAGTTGGGGCCTATCACTCCCACTGGGGGCACCCAGGGGCTTCTGGCCTGAGCACCTCAGCAGCAAGGGCCATGGCCTGGCAGGGGAGCCAAAGAATTCTGAAGGGGAAGACTCACTGTTTTGCCAATGTCAAAAGGCAAATAAGGGCTGGGGATGTAACTCAGGGGTACAGCACTTGCCCAGTGTGTCAGGCCCTGCATTTGACCCCTTGTGTGTGCATGGGTGAACATGCGCATGCACACATGGTAGAGAAGTAAAAAAGTAACAATGAGAGCTGGGGGTCCTGACACACATTTGTAATCCCACACAGAGGCTGAGGTAGGAGGAACACTGCAAGACCAAGGCCAGCCGGGGGCTACATAGTTCAAGGCCCGCCTGAACTACACAGTGAAACCCTGTCTCAAAAAAAAAAAAAAAAGTAACAATGAGAATGGTAAAACCGAGAAGTACCTACGGTATTAAACTTTGCATTTTACAGTAATGCTGGTATGAATGAACAAAAACTCACTAACAATGCAAGTGGCAAATAGTATGAACTCACGAAGGAGGAAGATACATGGTAAAAGGGGTCAAACTCTAATAAATGAATCAATGCTGAATGTACTTATCTTCACCCAAATTAGTTTCCCAAAGGAGGTCCAGCCGTTCTTCTACTGAAAATACACAACGCCAGGGGAAACTGTATAGGGCTGTCCTATTTTTCTGACAACACTCAAGAATGGTAAAAGCACTTCAAAGGACAACTTATCAAACTTTATAAACAAAACAATAACAGCATTTGTAAACACTAACAAAATGCTTGTCAGCAAACCTGAACATGAGAAAGACTTCAGCATGAAGATGTTTACTGCACACTTCTGACTACAGACCAGAAGCAGTCTGAATGCCCAGCTTACAGGTAAGTTATGTCTGGGGACATCCTTGAGACAAACAATTTACCCAGCTGTTACAAGGACAATAAAGCCAATTAACACACGAAAATTCAACCTCACTAGTCATCTGGGAAACTCAAAGTGAAACCATGAGATCTCCCTCAGGCACTAGAAGGGGGAATGAGAAAGGCAGACGAGGCTAAGCGCTGGCGAGGATGCGGCACAGTACAGGAACACACTCTGCCGGGGGAAGAGGCGGTGCGCCCACCCCGAGCCCCAGCACCCCACCCGGGCTGCACAGAGGCCCGCTCAGTGATTTGGGGTACGACTCGGGTTGCAAGAGCTAAAAGAAACACACATTCATGTCCACTTAGAGAAAAGGAAAGAGTCTCTGCAGAGCGACGGTCACAACAGCGAGGCAATCCCAGCTCCCCCAGCGGTGGAACGGACGGAACGACGGGGAGGAATCTCCGACCCGAGATCAAGGGCAGAGCCGGCAGCCCGAGCCTGCTCCCGGCAGGTCCAGCGGCGCGAGGCACAGGCACGCGCCTGTGTGTGACTTCGGCACTGGGAAAGAGCTCCTGCCTCTTGAGCTGTTTCCCAGAGAGTTCCCAGCATCTCCTCTTGGTAGAGAATGCACCCGTGAGCACCCTCACTTGGCACACTGGAGACATGTCACCTGATGGGGGCCACATCTGCACCCCAACTTCTTGTCAGCCACAGGGGCTCCCAAACCTATCCACTCTGATTCCCCCCCCCACTCTACCTGCCCACCCTTCCCTCAGGAAGGTGGCTATCATTAGCATCACAAGGACTGTGGAGACAGAAATGCTTAAGGGGAGAGGGGCATCTACAGACTAATTTTATACTAGTTCATAGGCCAGGAAAACTTCTAGGTCAGAAAGACCCGAGAAGCCACTTCACCATTTCTGGGGGCATTTAATTAGAATCTGCAATTTAAGTCATTAAGGCCCAGAACGCAAAGCTAATTTGCACAGCTGATCGCGATCTCCCCATTTAGTCTCATTAATTTAAGAAAATTCACCAAGGATGCCTGTATTCCCAAGGTCGCTGATTTTCCTCCCAGCTCCATTTGAAGACCAGAGCTCATTAGAAAAAGGAAAAACTGCATTTAAATCAAGGAGGACAGAGAGTGAGGGGAGTTGTCAGGGGCTGGAATTTCTTCCTAAGGGCAAAATGGAGCAACGCCTCATGAAACTCACTGCTCTCTCCCCATCTGTGGAGAATAGGGCCCCTGTAACAGGAAGACCTGAAGGTCCATTGCACTATGGTCCCTCCCTGCCCAGAGGGCAGGGCTGGGCCAGGGTGGCAAGGAGAATGTTAGTGAGACAGAGAGAGGTGTAAGATGTGAACAGGGAATGGGATTTCAAGGACTTTCCTGCATCCCCATCTCGGAGCATGTCTTGGAGCGCGCATCCCAGACTCCTTTGTTCATCATTTGCCTTCTTCCCCTCTTATCACTCAGAAGTGCAGCTGCCGCTTGTGCCCTATTGGGTGGCAACTTCGAAGTCCTGTTGGCTCCCAACTCATTCATCACCGGGACTCCAGAGTCAGACCAGCCAGGTTCAAGTCCATCTCAGTAGTGTTTTTGCTGTTGGCTCTGAACAGTGACTTCACCTCCTTCACAGTCCTGCCAGCTTCCTGCCTCAGGGTGACCAGCCGACGGCAGGCTTGGCTCCAGGAGAAGCAGCACGGCCAGTGCAGGCTCAGCACACCCACTGCCTCCCTCTGCAGCTCTGTTCTGCTCCCGGCACCTGCCGACGTCCGTCACAGCACCGATCCAAGCAGGTAGTTCACTTTCCTCTCTCAAACAGAAGGGAAGGGGCACAAACTGTCTGGAAATTTTATCTTTTAAACAAAGTAAACAGTGTCTCCCTTCATAAAAAGCAAGGAATGCTGCCTGCCTGAAAGGATCAGGCAGTAAGCGGGAACAAAGGCCAGATGCCCCAGGCACAAGAACAAGGGCAGAGGGGACCCAGGCCCTTCTTATGCCCCTCCTGCTCTGGCCCCAGGCCCAGCAGGCCCCTGGCTCTCTAGTCCACAGAAGGCTCTCCACACCAGCCCTCTGCAGTTGGACCCTTGGATCCACCTACAAAGCCCAGAGTGGGCTCGAGTCCAACTACTTGCCCAGTTGTGCCACTACAATCCCTCCTCCTCTATAGGTAACCATGCAAAAGCAATCCCGCTTCTCTCAGCCTGTCTCACCAGCTGCCTCATGGGAATAGCACCTGCCTCACCAGGACACACCGAGGAGCAAGCACTTATGTAAAGAAACACCTAGAACACCCGCTTAGAGCCTGGTGCCCGGCTGCTGGCCAGGCCAGTTCTCTCCTGCTCTTTTCCTATCCTCCCCCAACCCCGCTCATACTGGGGCTCTAGGAGCCAGAAGGCCTTTGCCAACAGCCACGTCTTCTCTCCAGTCTTCACTAACTCCTCCAAATAGAGCTCTTCACCAAGGTACAATAGCACTTGGCCTGAGTTGTAGTTTACAGTGTCCCTGTTTTCTAAACCAAAAATTAAACCTGAAGGGTACTGTTGGGAAGAAACATGAACAGAGGGTTCACAGAGGCAGACGGCTTTACGGGGGTTTGGGGGACCTGGGCACTGGCATCACACCGGTGGGGAGACAGAGCTGGCACCTGGCGATGCACTGCAAACCGTGTGACTTTCTACGAGGCAGCATCTCTGTGCGTCAGTTTCCTCGATTGTCAAATAAGGAAATGACTGCTGTTGGAAGAATTCATGGCCCTCCAGTCAGGGAGGGGTAAAAGGAGACCCCAGTTTGCTAGCGAAGTGGGGTGGATGTCCTGAGAGGCCCCAGTCATCATTCCCTCAGAGCCAGGGCCCAGCTCTCGCCACTGCCCGCGCCCTGTATTTGCACAGAGCCTCGGTTGAGAGGGCAGAGAGGGTTGCAATGAGCAAAACTCTGACTCAATGCAAAACACCAGCCTAGCCTGGCTGGTGCTGAAGAGCAGGAAAGTAAAGTGCTTTAGAAAATTAAGCACAGGAAGGCAAGAAAGTACTAGATATTTGCATTCCTTCTCACCCACAGACACAAACAACCCCACCCAAGGCCCCCTTGGTTTGTGTCCCTGGGAGACGGTCAGCCATTTACCTACCTCCTGCTTCCCATTCCGCCAAGCTCTGTTCCCTGCCAGCGACAGTGAACACAAGCAGCGGCAGTGAGTTCACCCCATTTAATTAACTGGTACACCTCATTAGTTTAATGGATATAGCAAGAGATACACCTGAATCCAGACACAAATGGACATCAACGCAGGACATCAGTCATCTTGTGTTATGGTCCAAATGGGTCCCCCAGATTTGTATGCTGAAAGTTAATGATCAATGCAATGGTATTAACAGGGGGGCCTGCAGGAGGCGATCAGCTCAGGAGGACTCCCCGCTTGGGGATGGGATGTGTGTCTCACAAAAAGCTGGGAGGAACCTTATGTCTTCCACCACGAGAGGACACAAGGCGGCCCTGACCACACCCCAAATGCAGCAGTTGAATCCTGGCCTTAGTAATACAAAGACGAACAGGGAGGCTTCCTCGGCAGCTATGTCACAAGAAGTGTCATGGAAGTGTAATGGTGGTGGCCGAACACCTTGGGAAACCTTCGCCTGCGGAGGGCTAGCTGGCTGCTCCTCTCCAGGCAGGGAACCCCCGCCCCATGCTAGCACCCAGGATTCTGGGGGCTTCTGCTTGGGGTGAATCAACCCAGTGTTCTTATACACACACACCCGCCCCACGCACCAAGCTTCACTCGCCATTTGAATGTCATGTAAGTTTCCTAGCACCACAAAGACAATGGCAACCCTGTCTTGAGCCCCACAAGGCCACTGCCAGGACGCCTGTGGAGACAATGTCCACAGTGTTGGCGCTGTTTTTCTCTCTCCTACAACTGTCAATGACTTCGACTAGTCTCATTTCTTGCTCCATTGTCAACCCAGCCACTCGAAACCCTCACATAATTAACTGAAAGTTTGCCTGTATATTGCCAGGAAGGCCTTCCATTAGTGCCAAAGAAATTTCCAAATCGGTGTATAAAACAGGACTGAGGAAACCATCCAGTATTTATCAACTCCCTCGTCAGTGAAGACATGTGATGCCCAGAGGACCAAGAGCAAAGGTAGTAAGGTCACTGTCTTCCCCATGACCTGCAGGTCAGCTTTTCTCTGAGCAGGTGTCAATAAAGGCCCTACTAGCCAATGAAGGAAGGTACTGTCACACACACCCAGATGCGGCACAGCCTGGTTCTAGGAGATGCATCTAAAAGACCGCAGAGCATGAACCCACCCTGGCTACTCTGCAGCAGCTGGGTGGGGGGGCTCTAAACTCCAGTAGAAGGCTGGCTGTGCCTTGTTCTTTGCCTGACGCAGACCCTTCTCTTCCTTTTTCTTCTTCCACCCAAATCCACAGTTGGAAGGCCTATCCTGGTATCCTGACCCAAAGGGCCACTGGACACTGGGCCCTACTTCCAGATACCAGGTGGCCTTCACCTCGAGCTCACCTCACTCCTCCTCCTTTGAGAGTGGCCACTGCTGCTCACGCCTCCTCAGGACAACAGCACAAGGAGGGGGCACCCTCCTGGGCAGTGGCCTGGTCCCAGCCACAGCAATGCCCTATATCTTGTCATATACACCATGCCCCAATTCCCTGGGGTTCAAAGAGCTGTCATGGTGAGGGAAGGTTCTGGGTACTCTTGCTATCCTTGCCAAAACATCACACATACATAGCACTGCCCCCTTATCTGTGGTTTCAGTTACCCACAGTCAACTATGGTCTCAAAATATTAAATGGAATAGTCCAGAAATAAATAATTTGTAAGTTTTAAATTGCATGCCATCCTCACTAGCAAGATGGAATCTCACACTGTCCCACTCCATCGTGTCTGGAATGTGACTCGCCCCTCTGTCCAGTGCATCCCATGGTCTACAGAACCTGCCTGACAATCATGTAGGGGCCATCTCAACTACAAGGTCCCCCGCATGGTGCTGCAGTGCAGATAGCCAAGTAACCCCTATTTTACTTAGTATAGTCATTGTCCTATTTATTACAATATCCTGTTTTATTTTTATAATTGGCTATTGTTATCTTTTGCTTTGTGTACTTTATTTATTTTTATTTTTAAAAACATTTTACATCCACTTTTCTTCTTTCCTCTTCACATATAGAACTTCTCCATACGTGTTTCTTGCAGCTATAACATCACTTTATGTTGACTAGGTACCATCTTAACTCCTAAATCTTTGTTGGCCTCAAAATATGAGTTAACCAGTATTAAATCCATAAAATATTTACACTGCACAGCACACTAAGCTTTAAACACTTGGCAATTAAGCCACATTTAAAAGAGGACAAGACCCCCACCCCAAGGCTCGGAATGAGGTGTTCACTGGTCCCTGTCTGGTGACTGCACACTGGTTCAAAGGGCAGCAGAGGCGACTGGCAGTTACTTCAGAGGACACTGAACGCCGCGATCTGGAAACACATCATGTTGTTGCCCCAGCGTCATGTACCATGCCACCTGTCTCCTAGGTGGTCCGTAATTCTAGAATGGCAGACCCAGCTGATAGAGACAACACAGCATTTATTCTGCGGACTATGCCTACTTAATTAATTAAACTGTTTCATAGGCATGCACATCAAGGAAAAAACAGTGTGTGTAGGGTTTGGTATTATCCATGGTTTCAGGATCCACTACAGGCTTTAGAAGATATCCCAAGGATAGGGGTAAGTACTACTGACAAACAGCCAGAACTCGTGCCAACTCAGGGTAAAGAAACCCAACTCAGATGAGCTTAAGCAGAAGGAGACATCTGTCACCAAGGTCCTGGCTGACTTAGAAAACTGGAACAGGAACACCTGGACTTGCCCATGGACTCACCCACGTTCATCACTCTCGCCTCCCTCTGCAGGTGATCCAGTGCACATGTGCGCATGAGCCACATCACTGGTTGTATTTCAGCTCCTGCCAAGGAGAGGAATCCGCAGGCTCAGCTCAAGCCAAGCGCCCCTGGCTGGAGGGCTGGGATCACTACAACATGAGCTGGAGTGGAGAGTTCCCACAAAGGGATGCGGAGGCTAGACACAATCCCTTCAAATCATCACAACTGTTAGTGGCCAAATGAGATTGCCCTATGGCAAGTATTTCTTAAATTATAAAGAGAAACATCAAAGAACTCCTAGGGCTAACCAGACTTTTTTAACTAGACAGAATCAGACTCTTTTTGCTTAGAGCTTTTAAACTATGTAAGACTAAAAAAGGTCTATAAATTAAACACAAAGAAAATCCCAACACAAATGAATTCAGAATTATATTAATGTGATGGACGAGGCTGCTGTACAGAAACAATCACAAGAACATGAGCTTCACTGACTCCAGAAAGCCCCTCTGCCACAATCCCTACTCCATCCCTGCCCAGCCTGAGGCCACTTTAGAGTCCACTCAATGGTGGCTGGCAGCCACCATTCTCCAAATGACAAGCTGTCAGGCAGCCCAGAGGAGCAGATCTCCTGCACCTGACACTTCACCACATCATTCTTTTCCTTTGAATGAAATGAAGAGTTTTAGAACAAAACACGGCTTGCTGTGTCAAAACACAACTCTGACAATGCTGGGTACTTCTCTCAGACCTGCCCGGCTTTGGGTGGGGTGCCCCCACTGTGGGCCACTGTAGGTGGCAAACTCAAGATGGCACTCACCTTGCCTTCCTCCAGTGAAGAGCAGTCAGAACTGTGTTCACGCCATCGTGTGCTTCCAGGGCTTAACCAGCAGCTGCTGGTGGTACATGTGAAGGATCAAGTTTTCCAACCCACAGGAAAGGGTTAGAGAGGAGGAACTGCCAAGCCTGTGATGACTTCCAGACACCTGGCTGCCCCATCTGGTCTCGATGGAGAGACACACCCTGTCCGGAGACCACCTCGGGCACCCTAACTCGGGAGGAAGTGCAAGTGTGAGCAGCCATGAGTCTGCAGATGCAGCACGCTGCTTGGTCCTCTCGCTGCACCGCTGGGTGATATTCTGCATGCATTCTTGAGTGACACCTGGGGGGCCAAGCTCACCATGATAGAAGGGTTCCCTCAAGGTCATGGCTACAGAAGAAAGCTGGGACCTAAAACAGGCCTTACTGGTCCAGTGTTCTTTCCCATATGTAAAACAGACCACATAGTGCTAATAAAAGGAACAGTCCTTTACACTTCTTGAGTTCCTTGCTTTTTAAGCACATTCACACACACACACACACACACACACACACAATTTTTTTTTTAATATTACACCTGTGTTTATTGGAGTATTATTTTCTTCCCTCCACCCCTTCCAGGACATCCTGGAAGGAAACATTTCCAATTCAAGACACACTAAACACTATTTTCCTCCAGTCATCTTTACAAGTGTCCCCTCTGGCTACACAAGAGGTGACCCCATCCCCAGCCTTCACATAAGCAGCAAAGACACCAAAAGGAAAGGTTCCTTCCAGAGAGGCAAAAGAGGAATGCAGGATGTGAGCAGTGTCTCTGTGTCATTCATGTGTGATTTCCTTTTCCTAAGCTGAAATTAAAGTCCTTGAAAAAATACTGTCAATATATTTGTCAAAAATGTTTCAAAATAAATTTTTTAAAAAACAAAACTTTGTGAACAAGACAGAGGAACAGACCTGGCCAATAATACTATTATTAAAGTAAAACAGCAAAAACGCTGTGTATTTCTGATGCTGGAGCCAGTGCTTATGGAAGTACTGCATGAAAAATGGTATTTCAGGAAGAAAATAGAATGAGCAAATCATGTAGTTCTAGGCTGGGTTTCTGTGGTGACAGGCTGGCCCTAAAGGCAGGACCACTCTGCTCTTTTTGTATGAGTACTTGTGAGTTCTTCTCTTTCCTGTTCCTACCAGGTTTTATTCACTCACTGGAAGAAGTCCTGATTTGGCAAATGAAGAACATGTCGAGGTGTTTCGAGGAATAGTCACCGCACCATCACTGGTGACATACATTCCATTCTTTAAGGACAAAGCATGCATTGCCCCTCCCCTTACAAAAACTCCCACATCTTCCTTTGGGTTTATCCAAGGAAGCCTCACAGGCAAAGTGAACCAGCTCACACTTGGGCCGTGCCAGCTACGTAAAAACGGCGGACCAATGTGGAAACAGGTGAGGCCTGGACCAAAGTCAGCCTAGACACGCAAATAACCTAAAGACCTGACCAGTCCTTTTCCCCAAACCCAAAAGCAAGGTTCATCTTGTCAGAGGAGCTGAATATCCCTGTGGCCTCCCAGAAAGTTTAGACAGGTCCAAGCTGTTATGTTTGGGTCTTAAATGACCCTCAAAGGCTCACAAGCGAATGGCTGGGTCACAAGCCTGTGGTGCTATTGGGAGAAAGTGGATCCTTGAGGAGGTTTCCTGGAGGCCGGGCAGGAGGAGGTGAGGTCATCATGTGTTGTCCTTGATAGGACTATGGGAAGTCCAGCCCCTTCCTCTCTTTGCTTCCTGGCTGCAACAAAGTGAACAGGTTTCTTCTGCCCTGTGCTTCACCATAGGCCCAAAAGCAATGGTCCAATGATCACAGATTGAAACCATGATCCAAAACAAAGTTGTTTATCTCGGGCATCTGTCACAGCAATGGAAAAGTAGCCACAACACAGTCTTGATGCTGCATGTGCCTTTTCTGAATGAGAAACTGAATCCATGCTCCAGTTTATACTGGGTCACTGAAACCACAAAGCCAGGCCTTGGTTTTGTTTACTTGACAGTGAATTATTAGTGCAGTACTTTAACATCTGGGCAACCTTCAAAAGTCCATGCTAAGGGAGCTTGGGGAAAACAAAGGGAAGATGCAGCTGCTAACAAACCTGATAAGATGGTCTCTGGCTTGCTGCAAACACTGGCGTCTACGCACTGCAGGACCCTGTGCAAAATTTCAGCTCCAGGCAAACCCAGGCAGCCCAGCCCCTCACCTTGCTCCTGCTGATCCCCTCCCATCCTTCCACACCTTCAGCAGCAGGGCCTGTGGGCCAAAGAGGCACCTGCAGATTCACTCCAAATGTTTCCTTCTAGACAGCCACTGACAGAGTACAAGTAATAAAAATTCAAAAGCTCTCTGTGCTTGAGATGACTGGAGTTGGGTGGGCTCTCTTTTTTTTTATAATCACTAAGAAAGCTTATTTTCTAATTCACAAGTGTCAAAGTTGACTTCCCGAGAAAATATGGCATTATCTAAGTAGCAACAAAATTCTACAAAGGGCTCTAAACACAAAGCAACACCCAGAGATCAATGAAATGCAGGGAAGAAAAGTTATTTTTGGAACAAGGCAGGAAGCCACGGCCTTCAAGTGGCGAGCACGAACCAACTGCTTCTAGCTTCTTCACCACAAACTAAAATTAAGGAGCGGTGGCTCGGTCCTCCAGGTACCTTGGCAATAGAAAGTGAGCCTGATACCTTGCATGCTTTACAACATGTAGATCTCTGGAAAGCGGTACATTAACTGCTGGCTTTAGCTATAAACATGGACTATCATGTTAACTATTCACTGCTGGGTGGAACACAACTCACTCCAGTGCTCCATACCCTCATAACAAAGGAAGACAGGGAAGGGAAAAGGAAGGAGGAAGGGGAAAATGGGAAGGGAAAAGGAAGGAGGAAGAGGAAAATGCGAAGGAGGAGGAGGAGGGAGAGGAGGGCAGCAGTCTAGATCTTTACACAGGACATCTCTGGAGAGAGGAATCTAGAGCTTCGGCCACTTAGCTGTGCTGTCGGTTTGGCTGATGCTGTATGGGGGTGAAGGACCCTTCCGGGGGTCTCTCCCATGGTAACCTGGCCACAGCTTTTACTGAGAAGCTGGCAGTGACAGGAATGATGAAAACCCACAAAGAAAAAGCAATTTTGGGAACAGAGCGATGAGCAGTGCCTTTGAGGCCCCGCAGCTTTGGGGATTGCTCCAAAGTCGCCCACCAGCACTACAGCGGAGTGGTTTCAGCTGGGCAGGGAGGGGCACCCTCGGGCTCCACAGGGACATCTTCCTCCTGGGCACATGGTGCTTCTCCTCAACCACCAGTGCAAGCCAGGCCAACAGAGGAGGGACTGGGGTAAAGGACAGGGAGCAGCTCTGGGGGCTCTGAAGGAAGTGCCGTTTCTGGCTTCAGCTGGCAGGCCCAGCTCAAAGGCTGGCAACACGCTCTGACGGGGTGTCCACAGAAGCCCGAAATCTGGAACCACAGTTATCCGTTCATCTGTTCAACCGGTGCCAAGCCAGGCACTTACGGGGGCGCACAGCTGAGTCAGAAGTGATCCCCGCCTCAAGGACCCCAATGGTGAAGTAAAATATTCAGATAAGACAAAAGCTAAGAGAAAATGAAACACCTGCGCAGGGCTATTAAGGAGATGAGGAAGGAGCCTGAAAATTGGCTGAAGATGATCTAAGCGAGCCGCAGACAAATCTGACTTCAAAAGGTACAGACGCACTCAGGGAAAAGCATTAACTAAAAGACTAGAAGAATCCAGTGTTTTAAGGGACGAAGAGAATGGGGCTGGACGGCCAGGACAGGGTGGGTTCTGGGGAGTTTTTAATATCAGACCCTAGATCTGGGCTTCAGCTTGTAGGCAACAAAGAATGCTCTAGGTCTAGTGGTGTTCAAATAGAGCACAGTTCAAATACATCTGAGAAGTGTTGGTATTCTCTTAGAACTCTCCTACAGGGCTTTTAGGACAAACCTCTTGCTCCCTTGTTACAAACCTGGGAGGACCCTGCCTACAAGGATTATGGTGGGCATCACTTCTCACCAAGGGTGCAAAGAGTGGCAGCCCCAGCTCAGGCCTGGTAAGGCTGGGCCAGGATGGCACCCACCAAGGGATGGACAGGCAACATTCACAGCCAACACACACAGGGCAACTCTTCATCCCATGGGGGCTTCAAGGGGCTCCAAAAATCAGTTTGGCATCAGCACAACTAAACCTAAAGTCAGGTGACACTAGCTCTGAAGGATGCACTGACTCTGCAAATGCAAAATCTAGGAACAAATAACTAAAGAAATGCAAAACCCAACTACAACTAAAGAAACTACAAGCACCTGGTAATTCAAAAGCCAAGCAATTCCAGGTCTTTAGCCAAAACCTTACAATGGGGCCATCTTTTGCCCTTGAGCTGGGATTCCTAGATGACATCATCCTGGGCACCACAGCAGTGGTGTTTCTTAAGAAAGTTGCCAGAACTATCTTGTTTTTTCCACTTTGGTATTGTTCCAGAAAGATTCCTAGGATGCTTATACTTTGTTTTCAAAGAGAATGTGAACGAGTAGGATATCTGTGTAATCATAAGAAAGATGCCAAAAGGTACTTTCACCATTATTTCTTTTTCTCCAAAAAAGAAATAATGCAGCTTAATTCTGAAATGGAGAGATGGCACGGAGCACAAAGGCCCCCACAAAGTGTCTCCCTGTCACATATCATATGTAAAATTACCACCATCAAGAGGAGTGACATGAAGGCTAATTAAAACCTCTACTTGTGCTCTTACATTTTTTTTAATATAAATTCTTGGCAGTCAGATAATAAAGAGATCGGGAAAATATGCCTTCAAAATTTATTTTTTAGAATTGATCTCATCTCCCACGGCAAGAAACTTGTAGAAAAGCTAAAAATGGGAAGCCAGCATGTAGAGGTTCATCTCCTAAGCCCCTCCAGCGTCCTTCCTCCTTACCAACTTCTGGGCCTGCCTCCAGGCCAGGACACTGAAGAGGGCAGGATGGGCAGGCCTCCACCAAACGGAACGTCCCCCTTCTCTGGAGAACTCCGCCGCCCAGGAGAAAGCAGCTGCTGCCTAACACCCTCACCTATCAACGGCCCGCCAGTGAGAACTGGGCTCTTGGAGGGGAGCTGCATACCGTAGGACAGGCGTGAGCACATTCACTCCATTCCAGAGCGCTGCGTGGGACGGACGGCACTGACGGGTGAGTCAGAGATGCGCTGCACAGGTCCAAAGACCGAAACGGCAACGCAGCTGAAACCCTCGCATCACCGCTCAGCTCGGCAGCACAGGGTACCCATTTCATCAGCCCAAGCGAGGGGCAGAGAAATGTGAGGGGCACAGACGACACCAAGTCAGAGCCCCTGGACTCCTGGCCTGGTTCAGGGATTAACTTAACCACCTTGTCTCAGGCAAATCACAAAACTGTGCATTCAGTGCCCCGCCCCGTAGATGTGGCTCCCTTCTCCCCACACCTCCCCTCCCTCCCCTGATGTACTGTGCCATGCTGGCAGGGTGCCCAATACAATACCAACTGTGTTTACCTTATTTTGTCATTTGCTTCTCACAACAAAGCCTGCCCACCGCAGGGAAATCTTTGCTCCTCATCTCAGGGAGGACACCACACTCAGAGAACAGGTTGTCTTGTCACCAGTCATACTGTACACAACCAGTAATAGAAGGACTCTGATTTCTATGCTGCCATCTCCCCGAGTTGGCATGAATACTGAAGATTTCCTGAACTGCAGCCCCTCAGGGAGTCATCACTTCTACCATGACCTTGTGAAGGTCAACCAAGCTTAGAAACTTAACTGCTTTCCTAAAGAAGGAATCTTCTCCTTGTGTCCTTGCAGTTCACAAGAGCATGACCAAAGACATTCCGTGTGGGGAGGGACGAGGGACTCTACTTTCTGCTCAATTTTGCTGTGAACCTAAAACATAATGTTTATTTTAAAGATAAATAATAAAATATAATGTTTAGTACCTAAAAGAAAAAAAGAGAAAGACTTTCTGATACTAATTCCAAAAGGGTTTTTAGCTGCTCTACCCTAGACAGTTCAGAAAAGGAGAGAAATTAGTCATAAAAAAGCCTCTAAACATATCAGTAGTTCAGCCTTTTAAGGCCTAAATTCTAAAGCTCCACATTCATCAGATTACTTGGGGCAACATTCAGAAAAGCCTTCAAATTTCAAATGAAGTCCAATAAATGTAACATTCTGTAAATCTTAAACGAGCAGCACGAGATCAAACCCTATGCCCAAAGAAAGGGCTATGCAGACAAAGTGCTGGGCAGTTGTAAAAACACCCCTATGACCTGACACCACTGTTTGGGATGTGGGTGGGGGATCAGGAATGGCTCAAAATCCAAAGCGAATCCAACACTTCTTGGGTCTCTGCAGCATGTGGCCCTACTCCCATGCATCACGGTGTGCACCAGCCAGACCCCACAGCAGCTCAACGGGGGCCTCTGTCACCAGGCTGGGGGTTAACGGGGGAGAGAGAAAAGCATCCCGCAAACAGCATTGTATTTATAATTATCTTTCACACCTCCACCTCTATAATTTTGACTGTGGCTGTTTTCCTAGCTCCCTGGGGCAGACCTTGGCACTAACGCTTGTGGGTACTGCACAAGAACACCGAGACTCCACATACAACGTGTATTACGACGCTCAGTCTGCCATAATGCCACAGCCTGGGGGACCTAAACCACAGACACTCATCTTCTCGTACTTCTGGAGGCTGGGAAGTGCACGATGAAGGTGCTGGCTGATTCTGTCGCTGCTGAGAAAGAGCGCCCTCCCTTGCCAGCAGACAGCGCCTTCCGGCTGTGTCCTCACGCTGTCTTCCCCCGTGTGCTTCTTTCTCTGTTTCTCCTCATAAGGATACCAGTACCATCGGGTTAGAGCCCCATTCTACCTCTACCTCTTTACAGATGCTGACTCCGGGTATAGTCACACTGGGGTCAGGGCTTCGACGTCCGTAACAATGTGCCTTACTCTGATGCACGACCACGCAAGTCCATCAGCCGAGTTGGTGCGTGCTGCCAGCAGAAGGCTGAGGACCAGAGGAGCCCTGTCTCTGCACGGGGGTGCAGCCCTGCACAGGAGACAGAGAAACAATTCCTCTTCTCCCCTCCTCATATCTGACTGAAAAAGGGTTGGAGAGGAAGCACGGCTTTGTCAAGCACTTTGCAGTCATTATCTGACTGAGTGCTCCGGGTAACGTGGAAATCCAGCGACAGGAGGGAAAGGAGACCAGCTCCAGCTCACAAAGCGAACAGCAGCAGAACCAGGACACCCAGCCCAGACAGTAAACTCCTGGCCCCAAGTGTCTCCCTCAAGGCACAGCTGCTCCCTTTGCCTTTACAACCCCAGGTCAGGTGTGCATGTGTCCCGAGTGCAACACTGAAAACACGCCTCTGAAAGTAGACCCGGCATAGAACAGATGGTGAGGCCTTCACCTGCAAGCCTGATGGAATTTCTTCTCAAGTAGAACCAAAAAACAGGGCAATATTTTAACAGTTTAGGTCCCTATAAGAAAAACCCTTTGAGGGTGTCAAGCACGCAGACTTCTCTGCCTTCTTGCTCCTCTGTGCTCTACGTAATGCTTTTCTTTGCATTACATGGACACTTTCCAGCATAACTTCTCATCCCTTCACCCTGTTATCCCACACTCCTCCTATGCAGTTCTACTCCCACTCTGGTTTTCTTCTATCACTGCTATACATATTATATCTAAGTATATTGCAAACTGCAACATATACTGTCGTAATTATTACTTTATATAATTTTGTCTCTAAAGAAGAGAAGAGAGCAAGGCTAAAGCTACAGTCAGTTACACAGTATTAGCCTTCTTTGGTACCATGGCTGCTTCTCTTCATTTTTCCTGGGCTTCTCTTCATTTTCCTACTCTGCTACAGCTTTGCTCCCATCTGCCTCCTTTTTACTGTAACAGCCAGATATATTATCCCCTAAGAGTGCTGGGCCCACAACATAATCATAATCATATTATTTTATAAAACTGCTTTTTCAACTCAGTTTAAAAACAAAAGAATTATAAATTCATAATGTCTTTTGTAATTACATGATTACCTTTAGTGGCACTGTTTGTTTTCTCATCTGAATTTAAAATACTGTCTATGATCATTTGCTTTGTGCCTAAATAAATTCTCCCACTGACCCCCCCCCCTTTTTTTTGCTTTTGTTTCTGTTTTGTAAGTCTGGGCGTGTTTTTATTTCACCTCCCTCCTTCCCCTTCCCTCCCTCTCCCCTCTCCCATAAGCTTGAAGGTCCCCAGAACTCTTCTTATAAGGTCAATACGTTTGGGGGCTTCAGCGTGTTCCCTTTACAGCCCACACTTCCTACCTGACAGAAGTCTCTGGGCTGCTGCTCTGGAGGTGGGGGCAGGGACGGTGGCCTGCTGCTCTGACTGACACTTTCACTTCATATACAGGGTGCCTGGTGGGGGTCTTTTCAGCTTGACCTCAAGCAAGCTGGACGCCAGATGGCACCGGAGGCCCCCATATTCTCAGCCAGGATACAGCATCTATCATAAATTAGGGCTGGACACAATCTCACCTCTGCGCCCTGGAGCTCTGAGGATGGGGGTGAGAAATCCCACCAGCCCGCCCCTCCCGGGGTTACCCTACCTGTCCCCTCAACCATGGCAGGTCAGAGTGTGGCTTTTATTGTGCTACACAGGGCAGCAGATTTGGGGTGGGAGAAGTGGGTGACATCTCAAGTACCACCAACTCCTGCTGTCCTTACTGAGAGTTGGTAGATTTTTCATGAACAGACCTTTCTTCGCTTGCTGTATGCCTTAGGACACGTCCTAGATATTTTAATTCAGTGTTTTCCTAAAATAATTTTCTCTAGTTACTACTGTTTCACTGAGGAGTGGCTCCATAGCGTTCCTACCACCACCATTCCAGAGGCAGATGTCAATAAAATTTTTTCTTAATTTCTTTATTCTTGGTCACCCAAATAGTACATGCAAAATTATTTTTGGCCTAACATTCCATGTTAAGGAAGCTGGCAGCAACCAGCAGAATAGAAACCGTATACATTATATGAGGAAATTTCTCCCCAGCAGAAGTCATGCCTTTAAATATACTGTACATTATTTTTGTTAAAAATAACGGTACCCAGATATAAATTCTACTTAGCAAGTAATTTGTAAAATGTGAGGAAAATTTGCCATCATGAGAGGGGTGTGATCACAGATCAACAGCAGCTAGACAGGCAGATAAGTCACACATCCCTTCCGAGCAAATCCCCCTCAAGCAGCAAATTTACACACTGGGGGCTCATTTCATTCCAGGTCGCTCCCCTGAGAAAGCCAAAAGGGTTGCAATCAACATCCAGAAGAAATGTGGTGCTCAACCCTCCCGATAAACAGCTGGCCCAGGTAGCCAGGCCTGGAGGAGAAAGGGGTCAGCAACGTGCACCTGGAGGTCGCCATGTGTTGGCCAGCCCCCAAAGGCAGCAGATGGTATTCTCAGAATCCAGTCGAGGAGGGAGCTGGGAATTCACAGATAGCCGCTGTCTTAGTCACTTTCTCATCTCTGGGACAAAATATCCAATACCCACAACTTAAAGAAGGAGAGGTTTATTCGAGCTCACGTTTTTAGTCATGGTTGGCCAGCTCCAAGGCAGAAAGGCACCATAGAAGGGTCTTGCAGAGGAAAGTTCTACGCACCACGGCGGCCAGGAAGAGAGAAATGAGGAGCCGGGGAAGGAGATAACAGCCTTCCAGCAACCTGCCACCCCCTACCAGGGCCCACCTCCCAACTGCAAGCCAGCTATGGAACCCATAATCCAAACACCCTCCAAAAGCCTGGCCTGTTGAGTACATGAGGTTCCTGGGGGGCATCTAGACATAGACCATAATGCCAGCCAACCATTTCCATCTGATAGGCAGCTGTTGGGGCTGGGGGCATCCTCAGGCTGAAGTTCCAGCATAAAGCCATTGCCCCATAACATCACGGGAGAGACCAGAGAAACTGGCTCCAATGCCAGTTCTACCCTGCCGTGCAGGAGCTGCAGAAATGGACTGGGCCCTGGATCCCCTCTAGGACCAGAACCCATGTCTATAAAATGGGACTCCTTGACACACAAAGCCCAGAGTCAGTACTTAACAAACTTATAGCTGCTGTTATTCTGGACAGGAACAAGACTGGGCTCTAAATCCTGCCGGGGTCTGTCCAGATGGAAAACTAATGCCAGAAGGTCCAGGGTTATGCTCCATGTACAGGCCTCTTGGGTACCTATTCCAAGTCAGCTCCTGACTGTGCCCGCTCTCATGACCACACCAAACCAGTCATCCCTGAAGGGCCCAGGATCTCCAGATCCCTGTCCTCACAGCCCTCTGCGATCTCCAGATCCCTGTCCTCACAGCCCTCTGAGATCTCCAGACCAGCTGAGGGTAGGACAGACTCTGTGGGTAACAACCGGGCCTGAAGCACTGGCCCTCCCGCAACAGTGTATCACCAGGGCCAATGCCTCCAACCAAAGATGCTGCAATACGGAAAGCTCTGGCAGCTGCTCCTGGCCAGTGAGATGTAATGTGGATGGCAATTTTTTAAAAGCAAACCACACTAGGAGAACTATTCCCCGACTTTAGGGACTATCCTGAACATGAAACTTCCGATAGTTAAAAGAGAGCACAGGTCCAACCCCGCCCCTGACCAGTGTGTACCTGAGGGGCTCTTGCCTGGGGCGCCACTGCCTGCTCCTCTGTGATGTGGGGAAGATGAGCACAGCCCAGGGGTGTGACAGGGGGCCTCTGCTGGGGATGCCTAGGGCTGCCTGCTTAAATATTAAGTACACTGAGCTTGCTATTCCTTTTCAGTTTTCACACCTGCCCAGAGGATGGGCTCACTCTCTCCACCTGCCATCAGGTTATCAACTTGCAATGTTCTTATCAAGTGAAATGTGCTGCTCCTTCTTGGCTGGGGTTTGCAAACCAGACGCGCGCGCGCGTGTGTGTGTGTGTGCGCGCGCGCACGTGCGCGCTCTGGGTGTTACTGTGCCACCGGGTCAGAGAGCAGCTCACTTTCAGGAGAGGCATTTGCTGAAAATAGAATCCTGTTCCAAACTCAGAAAATTTAGCCACCCCACTGCTGTACCCACTGTGTGCAAATCCTCCTCTCCGGAAGCAGGCAAGGCTCACTCCACAACTTTTGGAAATACAATTTGTTTTTGGTTAACTGGGTCTCTGCTACAATTAGATACAAATAGAACTTACTGTTCCTACTATTGTCTGACCCAGTTTGGATTTTGATGTGTTTTTTCCTCCATCAACAAAGAAATGTAACCTCATTTCATTTTCCCCCACTGTAGTTTTTTTTTTCATTAAGAAGCTATCATTAAAATGCTTATTTCCTTTTGAACGTGTTTTGTTTTCTAAGCAGAAAGAGTTCTCACACTGTAAAATAATTTTGGAAAACAGACCTCTCTCTCAATCTGTTAGGACACCAAATGATGAACTGATCAAGCCCCAGCTGTTACTTGGCCAAATGTAGATACAGCCTCTCCTCCCCTCTGGCCATGGCCAGCGACGGGGAGGACACAGCTGTCCTAGATTCTGACCTCGTGCACACGGGAGCCCTGAGCCCACAGGCGGGTGGTGATTCTAGGGCAAGGAGATGCAACATCCTAGTTTCGAACAGCACGAGACAGGAAGGCAGGCATCCCTGCGAGGACAGGTAAGGGGTCGGGACGGACGCAGACACAGGCACCTCCAGAGGCACCTCACGTGCTAACCAGGGGGTGGCAGACTCCTCATCAGAAACCCCACGCCCCATCGGCCTGCCCAACCGTGACTCCACAGCACAGGCCTTGGGGTGAAGACGCCATCCTCGCATGTGGACGGCTTCGTCTTCACATGGAGTTCCTTTCTGCAGAATCAGGTGCTGTTCTGAACCTTCTCCTCTGGAGAGATTCCCATGTGACAAGTAGCAGGGTCAGAAAAAGGAAGCCAGCAGATAAATCCAGGCCTTTGGTGGCGATTCCCAACTTCCTGGGAGGTCTGCCTGCTCTGTCCCCTATCTTTCCCATCTTTGCAAATGGCACTACCATTTCCCAGGAGGGCATGTCAAAGGTATGGGTCTTCCCTTCTTCTAGCAGCCCCTGCTCCACCCCAACCATGGCAAGTCCTAGCGATACACCCAGAACTGGGCCACCTCTCGCCATGGCCACAGCTCCCACGTCAACCCCGGCCCATCTTAGGAGGTTTCAAGATGAGGATGAGCTCCACCAACCTGGGCCTTTCCAGGCTATGCACCTCCCCTCCACAAGCACACGGATCCTAAGATGTTAATTCCCTGTGGATGTAGAAGATGGAAAACAGACTTTGAAAGCTGTAGAGGGGCGGATGTATAAATCCTACATAAATACCAACTCACCAAAGCACAAAAACTTAGACTGAATAGTTAACCCCGTCTCCTAGTCCTTTCCCTGAACTACTTACTGTCTCAAGCAGCCTCTTTCTCTAAGGAGCTCCCACTTACGTCAGGCTACGGAGCTCAATACTACTGCCTTTGATGAAGAGCCTCCGCCGGACTGGGAGAGCAATGATAGTACTCATTCATTCAAGGCCTGTGTGCTGCACCTCAACCTCGAGCCACTATAAGTCTTTTTTTTTTTTTTTTTTTTTTTTTTGTGGGTACCAGGGGTCGAACTCAGGACCTCGCGCGCCAGCAGGTGCCCGTGCCGCTGAGCGATATCACCGGCCCTCGAGCCACTATAGAGAGGATTTCATGGATAGCACTCAGAATAAAGTACACACCACATCTGCAACTATAAGACTGTGTGCAGAGCCTAAGAAAGGGATATAAAATTGGCAGATGGACAGCGGTTTGAGTTACTCCCCGCTGCTATCGCAATGTAGATGTTTTGCTCTTGTTGTTCAGATGAGTGCACAAAAATTGAAATTATAATAACTTTAGCTACTTGATACTGAGGTCTTGGTTTTTAAGACTATACTCCAATAAAAGAGATGCGTATTCTTGGAAGAGATAGCTCATTTTAGGTCTGAGACAGGAAATATGTAAGACAGCAGAGACCCTCTTACAGTGTCAAGTAAAGAAGTGCCTTAAAACAAACAAAAAACAAAAAAAACCCCAAGAATGATGAAGCATGTCAAAGAGACAAGGGATCAACTGAAAGAGCTCCCAGCAGCCAAGATGAGACATTCAGGCAGTGAAATAAGCTAGTACTGGGTTGTAACCCACAGAATGAAATAAATAGCCCTAAGTCCACACTGCTATAAATGACTAAGTGTGGGAGGAAAGACAAGTACATAGTTATTCCTCCCTCGAAGAGGCGAAGCGTAACTGTAACTCCCACTCACCTCCGTGTAGACTGCGTGTAGTGATTCCCTCCGAAGGACACAGTGCGGAAGGGTGTGGGTGTGACTTTACAGCACAGACACCTGACAAACTCCACCTCAGCCAGCGAGCAAGTCATGGTGACAGCATGTCCTCTTCATGGGGTACGATGAGGACACGTCCCTTTGCGGTCATCTCCCTCAAGCTCACAACCGCAGTCTAGGGATGTTAAAACACATGAGACGAAGCCAAATTGAAAGGCATCCAAAAATGCCTGAACATTTCTCCTCAAAACTGTCAGGGTTATCAAAAACAAGAAATGGTCACCACCAGGAGAAGCTGAAGGAGACCTGACAAATAAATGGAATGTGGTGGCCTGGATTGGATCCGGTGACAGAAACAGTACATTAAGTAAAAAGCGGCACAAGTAGTAGATGTATCACACTTTCATTTTCTACTGGACCGTGTTTCACTGAACATGGATCCTTTACAATAGGATTCTCATTTTGGTAACATGGAGGACATATCCACTCTCAGTGTTCGGCCCCTCCCCACAGTGCCCCGCTGTGCTCCCCAGCCCTTCCTGGGCTAATTCCTCCTCTGCAGCGTCCTCCAGATGTCACTGGACACCTCACCCCTCCCTAGTCTTGCAGCATCCTGTGCACACCTGGCTCCTCCATCCCCCAGTCACCTGAAAACCAGCACAGCCCGGACTTTGGGCTCACAAGGGCAGTGGAAATGAAGCTCCAGCGGCCTGACACACAGGCAGAAAGGGGGAGCCAAGAAAAGGCTATACAGGACAGCGGTGGGGGGGGGTCCAGATCTGGGACCCCAGCTGGGCATCCTGAGCCCCCAGGCCTTTCAGGAATCTGAAGGCCACAGTCTTGGTGCTGCCAGACCCATCCCCACACATGCAGGAGCCATCAGGAGGGACAGGACCTCAGAGACAGGTGCCTGGGTCTCTCAGCTGACCAACATAAACTGGAGTGACAAGGGAGTGACAAGAGTGGAGAGGACAGCACAGTCCTAAGGGCAAGGAGGCGAGGACTCCAAGACCACTCCCTCTAGAGGCCTCTAGGTCTCCTGGGAGAACCAGCTGTTCCAGAGAGTGGGAGGAGGTAGGGAGGCAGCAAGGGGACAGGAGTGTCTTGATGCAAAAGTAAGGGCTTAGAGAGGAGGGTGGAGGAACACATGGACTTCCAGGGGTGCTGGGCACAGCCAATTTCTTCACCTTGGGTGGCCACACAACATCTCCCTGTCCATCTCCTATGGGAGCAGAGTGGCCAACAGAAAGGTGGGACGGGGCCTAGATAAGAAAGGACAGCAGCCAACTCAGGTCACCATCTTCATGGCTCCTGGGCCACATGAATGACAATGTGTAAAGCCGCAGGGATGCTGGACAGACAGTCTGCTTGAAGGAAGCAAGCCACGGGGCAGAATGGACACAGACCAGCCTGTCCTGCCTGCTGGCAGCATCCACATCTGTCAGGAAAGCAGGGCAAGAGGAAGGATGAGACAAGGACGGTGCTGATCCACCGAGAGGCGGCCCCACAGCACCCCACCTGGCCCTGGCCACATGTACCAACTGGGCAGCTGTGCACACACAAGCCCGTTTTGAGAAATGGCTACTTCTGACCACGGCCTCACAAGACTGAAAGTGAGAATCAGTAAGCAGCATTGGCTTCCTGTCCCCGGCACAGAACCTATGAAGGATGGGTCACAAAATATAGAGTGAAATAGATGGAAATAAGGAAACGCAAATTCAGGGTAATGTAACGTCGGAGAAGGCGGGGAGGAGTATGTAGTTTCAATTGTACTCATAACAAAAATATCTCAGGCTACGTTATTCTTATTGTTTTTCACATCAAGTTTGGCATGGTAAACATTTTTATCACTATAAAGTATAGTTAAGGCACAGAGAGCAGCTTCCCCTCCTCCAGGGATTCGGCAAAGCCCAACTGACCGGCGAAATCGAATGCTTAGAAATCTCTCCCCAGCACAAGGCTGCCTGCTTGCACTGGATCATGGGAAGCTGTAACAAATACATTCCCTCTCCATCAATGTCTTCCTGAGGATTCATGTAAGTAGCATCATTTTATGAGGAGAACTGGGTCACTGAATCCTTATACCTAAAACCACTTCAGACAGGTAAAGCCTGTGCCAACCGTAAGCCAAACGCAGCTCCCTAAAGGAACCAGCAAACTGAGAGGCGACAGGATTATCCAGGGGCCGCTGGCGATCAGAAGAGACAAGAGTGAGTGCAGGAGAGCTCTGCCTATGAGGAGAGGCACGTTTTGTATGTGCCAAGTGACCGAGCTGATGCTGGGATAGCAGACGCCGGCAGGCTTTAAGGAAAGCACACAGTTTCTTTCTCTCCAGGTCAGAGTCAGACAACCTCACCCCACTCAGAGGTGACAACAGGCTCACAATGTTCCCCCACCCTCCTGCTTTCTTCCCCACTCTCCATGGGGCCAGGGCTTACCCTGAGGGACACTCAACAACACCCTGGACCTTGGGATGGATGTGCCAGCTACAGGGAAATGCTACAGGTGCTGTGGTTAACTTCTGTTTTGTCAGGACATCACTCCAAAGAGAGCTGGAGTGGAAAGGTAACCCACAGGTGAACTTGCAGCACACCTGTGTGACCCAGGGTCAGTCCCCAGGCACTTTTACTCTCGGGGCCTCCTTTCCTTCCCTTGCACAGTGGCAATGGGCTGCTGCTTGGTAGCGGGCAGGGGGCCCCTGCAGTGGCAGCCTGACTGGCATGTGATGATGGGCACTGGTGGCACCACTCCGCCCTCCTGGCTTGGAAGGCCCAAGGAGTGCGATGGTCCCCAGCGGCCTGCTCACTCTCCCCAGGCAGGTGCAGGGTGAGAGTGGTGCAGAAACGTGGATCTGGGGGTGGCAGCCAGCAACAAGGAGGGCTGGCTGCAGAGTGAGTACTCTGGTGGGCCGGGGGTGGAGATGGGGCACCTTCTGCCTGGCTAGGGCTGCTGCCTGGATATGAGACAGCGTGTGTGCAAACGCACTGGAGCTGGCTGGGCGCCTCAGTCATTCGCTCCTTTGTCTGAGGGGCCACCAACAAACACCTGGGACCACAGGAGAGAGAAGAGACCCAAACGACAGCAAATCCAGGCTCAGCCCTGGGGCTCAGCACGGGGCTTACAGTGCAGGGACGTTCCTAATGAGGTAAAAAGACATGGCAGTCCTTTCTACAGCAAAAAGCATTACATCGTGCCACGGGCACAAATGACAAGGTACCAGATAAAAATCTACAGAAGTCACTCCACCTCTCCCCAAGATGATTCCCTCCTCTGCAGACCAGAAATGAGTAATGATAGCCCCATCAAGTAGCCTACGATTAATACATTGATCCTTGACAAACCCCTGGCACAAGGCCCAGCACCCGTCAAATGCCCGGTGAGCCACCTCTCAGGAGTGATCTCCCATGTGCCCAAGCAGGAGCCCTGCAGAAACAGAACGAAAGGCTTTAGGTCTCAGCAGAAGCCGAGTGCAGCTCTGGGGGCTGGCAAGGAAGGCAGTGGCTAGGGGACACCACACCTGTGCTGCTACAGGGACGCAGGGGCAGTGACCTTGGGCAGCACTCCCTGGAGACTGCTCCTCGTCCCAGGGGGCTGTCTGGAGACAGTTTCTAAGGTTTGAGAAGACAGCACCACAGGAAAGGCTTTCTAACAAGTCACATACTGGGGGTCTAGGGACCAGTTTTAGAAATGCGCACAGCCCACAAGATAGCCGGTACCCTGGCAGGCGCCCTAGGCAGGGACCAGCCCAGGCCGGACACATCAGGCTCCCAAGACCACCCTGGGAACCAACTCAATCCAAGCTGGCCGCCTAGGAACCAAGGAGACCACTGGGCTGAGTCTTCCTTGTAAGTGACTGCCCTCTCCGGGCAGGGAACACATCTGTTGCTATCTTAGTTACCCCAAATGCCATTTGCGGTTGTTATTTGTTTCCGAGAAGATGGTACATGTCGGCTTCTCCGAAGCTGTTCGCATATCAGATCGTCACTGGGACCCCTACTGACAACACTGTCCATTCGGGTTCCTGCCATTCAATCGCCCTTTCTGCGTCACAAGCACTGTGGGCTACGTGCTACAGCGGGGGTCTGTGCTTCCTGGCACCCATGAGAAAATCCTTAAGCAGCCTACACTACTGATTCACGAACAGCAGGGTCACAATTCCGGTTCCCAGGCCGGGACGAGCTGGTTCAAACCCGGGATCCCATGCACAGACGCCCCAACCATACTACACCCTGACCTGCGAGGTCCCTACAACTAGAACTGGCCTGTGATTATCACGGAACAGCAGCCAGCCCCATACGGTCCTGAGGACCTCGGTCAACTCGCAGAAGTGAAGTACTGTACCTGGGACATCCCACACACAGGAGGCACACACAGGAACCCTGTCTGGAGCACGGCAGATCCCCATCAGCAGCACCCTGCCAGATCCAGGACCCCCGCCCCATGGGCCTACAATCAATGAGCAGTGACTGAATTTGCCCGGTTTTTGGCAGGTGATAAAAATGAGCTAATCACTTGAGTGGGGAGTGGCTCAGGAACAGGCAGGACACAATGGGACTGCTGCACCCTCCTCCTCAGTCCCATTCTACCTTCCACGCTTACCCACTTCACTGCCTAACTTCACGCCCTCCCCTCCCCAACTGAGGCCGGTAGCCTCTTCTCAGACACACTGGTAACCATCAAAGGACCACAGAGACCACCATGGTTTGTTGCAAAGAGTGAGGAAAGGCAGTCTCACCCGCCCACATGGCTTCCCCACCTAGCGTCGGCTAGGAAGCAGGTGTGGTCTGCCCCTCCCTGCCTGGGCACTAACTGGAGTGCAGCTCTAGGGGATCTGGAGAGAACATGGCAAGGCTATGGCACTGGCTCAGCCTCTCCTGCCCTGGACTCCCTCAAGCTCCTGACAAAGGACCTGGTCCTGATCTGCCAGACAAGTATCAAGGAACAGAAGGCTGTTGTCAAAGCTCCCTGGACACAGAGAGGTCAGTCCCTGGCCTCCAACAAGGAGTCCTCCTCCATCCTACTCAAGCTGAGGCCTTTGCCAAGTATAGCCTGTGTGCCAGGCCTGCCTGGGGCTGTGATCCAGGAGGGAGGGAGGGGGAGGACACCAAGGCTTAAACACAGTGTGGCTGAGGCAGAGAAAGGAAACACCTGCAAATTAAAATGTACACTCTACTCTAGCTTTAAACACATCCCTCTCAGACAGCAGGGTCCAAAATAGCACCTCCTATTTTAGGGAGTTCAAACTCAGCTCCCACAAATAGACTCCAGGTTTGGGGGTCAGGACTGCACGGTAACAGAAGTTACAGGGTGCAGGGACTGTAGACAGCATGTAACCCAACTCCCACCCCAGCCCTATTTTGAGGACCAGGACACTGAGGCCCTCCGAGGTAATGCGGCTGCTCACAGCCCTAACTTGAAGGCCGTCTTCTTGGCTTCTGACCCCTGCCCTGCAGCTCGACTCCCATGGGGGCCCAGCTGCCCCACTTAAGTCTCTCCTCCCTCTTGCAAGCGTGGTTTTCTGGCAGGAAGAGACAGGCATGAGTCGGCTCGGGATGGAGGGAGAACCCTTCTCAAGCTCCTTGGGCTCCTGACCTCTGGGTTGAACAAGGACAGCCACAACTGGGGGCCTGAGTCTTTCGTGGTCTTGCTCTCTCTGAGAGGTCAGTCCCCACAAGGCCAGTGCTGACAGGTCCTAGGGACACCAAGCAGGACAGAGGTGATCACAACAAAAACAGGCCTAGACTGGAAACGGAGACCTTGGTTAACCCCTGCCGTCGGGCTAGTCTGGGAACACAGTGTCTGAGACCTGGGAGAAAGCAGTCGTGAAGCTGCTGCTGGTGCAGTCACCTGCTGTGTCCTGGACTACTGGCCATGGCTTCCCCAACCTAGGCAGAAAAATCAGAGTGGGCCACCAGGCCTGCTCAGGACAGAGGGCCAAGAGCGTGCCTGAGGCGGGCAGTTCAGCCTCACACAGCCTCAGTTAGGAGCACAGTCTGTAGCCAGGTCACTTGGGTTCCAATCCTGCACTGCCACACACCAAGTTATCCCCAGCCAGGGTAACGCCTTTAAGCTGCTGCTCCTCAGTGTCCCCTCTGTGCAATGGGCACCAGAAGCATCCATCTCATGGGGTGGCTATAAAAGCTAGACAATTTAATCACTGTAAATGTACTCCGCACGCAGAAACGCTAGGTAGGTGTTTGCTATTATTACTGACACTACAGCTAAGCCAATCTGACGGTCCCCAGACCTTAGGGGCTCTTCGATCCAACATAAAAAGGAACTCTGGAAACACATCAGTGGGTCAGCCAGGAAGGGGCTGTAAGTACCCAGGGAACAGGGAAAATTTACAGCAGGAAAGAGGCCTGGATGAAGGCCCATTATCTATTAAAAGTACAAACTTAGCCTCCTGTCCTCCCGAGCCAGGAAGAGAGGGGTTGGAGGGCCCTTTGAGCATATCTAGAAGCCAGGACGCCAGGCAAGGCAATCCTGACCGTCCCGAGGTGGTGGTGTGCCAGGGAAAACCTCCTGGCTAACAGCAAACTCAGAGTGGCTCCCCCCCTGGCAGGGCTCTGCCCCACACCCAGTGAGCCTCTGAGACTCTAGGCTAGGGACAGGAATACAAACGGTTGGAAAGAGAATGGGTGTTAGAGTCTCTGCCCCAAGCACAGGCCCACCCCCAGCAGGCGAGGGTCCCCACTCCAAGGAGCTCCTGCACTGGCCCTCCTGTGGGCCAGAAGCCACCACCACTCCTCAAAGTGGAGCTGGGTTTCAGATCAACTGAAAAGCCACTCAGTGTCAGTTTGACAAACGCACTAGCCTACGTGTCCTGGCAACACTGGACCCAAAGCTAGGAGTCACCAACGCCTAAGAAGCAAAATGCAAATTCTAGGAACGCAAACTTTAATAAAGTTTCTACAACATGATTTTTCAGTATCCTGTGAACCATTTCTTTTTTTTTTAATGGAAAAAAGGTAAAACAAAATTTCATAATAAAATAATAGGAGAATAACAATCGTCAATACATTACATATTATTATCTTTAAAGTAGTTGCCCAATGTACAAGATATGGGCATAAAAATTTCTCCAATCAATATTAGCACAAATCTTCCTTTTTAATGAACTAAGAGACACTAATAATATAACTGACTTGCATTTTTTCCCTTTTCCCTTCTGTCCTTTACCTTTATACCCATCTTAGTTCCTTTTTCCTTTTGAACAATGTCTTCCCATTTCACAATATCTATTGTACATTTTAGACCTTATTTACTCTTTCAGTTTCTCACACTAGGGAGACAACATGATGTTTACACGTGTGAATCTGATTTATTTCACTTATGAGTAAGGTCTCGAGTTGTATCCATTTACCTATAAATGTCTCAAGTTTATCATTCTTTATGGCTGAGTAGTACCCCATTGTATAAAAATACCACATCTTTTTTATCCATTCCTCAGTTGATGGGCATCTGGGTTGTTTCCAAGATTTAGCTATTACAAATTGTGTTGCTATAAACACGGGTGCACATATATCACTGTGGCATGATGTTTTTAATTCTTCTGGGGAGACACCCAGAAGGGGAATAGCTAGGTTAAATGGGACCTCTAATCCTAGTTTTTTGAGGAATCTTCACACTGATTTCCACAGTGGTTGCACCAGTCGACACTCCCACCAACAGTGGAGAAGCGTTCCTTTTTCCCCACAGCCCCTCCAGCATTTGTTATTGGTTGATTTCTTGATGACAGCCATTCTTTCTGGGGTGAGGCGGAATCTCGGTGTTGTTTTAATTTGCATATCTCGAATGACCGTGATGTTGAACATTTTTTCGTACATTTATCTGCCATTTGTATTTCTTCATCTGAGAAGTGGGCATTTATCTCAGATGCCCACTTTTGGGTTGGGTCTTTGAATTTGGGGGGCCTGATTTTTTCAAATTCTTTATATGTTCTAGATAGAAGTCCTTTGTCTGAGGACAGTTGGCTAAAATTCTTTCCCACTCTGTGGGTTGTCTTTTCACACTGTTGATTTCTTTTGCTGTGCAAAAGCTTTTTAGTAAGATGAGATCCCCGTTGTTGATTCTTCGAAGTATTTCCTGTGCAGTCTGGGTTTTGTTCATGAAGTCTCTGCCTACCCCTATGTCTTCAAGATTTCTACCTACTTACTCTTCCAGTAGATTCAGTGTTTCTGTTTTAATATTTAGATCCTTGATCCATTTTGACTTTAGTTTAGTGCATGCTGATAGACATGGGTCTAGTTTCCTAATTAAACTCTTCAAAATTTTTTTAGATTAAAAACTTTTCAGGTGGCAAGCCTGACTCATTTCATTAAGGAGAAAAACAGGCAAAATCTTACTGCGAAGAGAACTTGTTATCAACAAAGCTTTGTGTTTTCAGTAAGATTCTGCCATCAAATCTTAACTACCTGCAGGTAGATTAAACATCTGTGGATTAGCCCTGGTGAACAAATGTGAAGAAAGTATATTTGTTAGTGAAAAAATTTAAAATAAAAACCACTATAACCACTTCACACTGTTATGTGGAATTACTGGCAACCAGGGGGACACACAGCCCCCACCCACCCCGCCAGAGGCCTGTGCTTCTCCACTGCAGGGTGCTGCTGCCCTCGGCCTGGCCCCAGGCATGGGAAGCAGGATGGGGTGGGCTACAGAGCTCCACCCTTCCCACGTAGCCCAAGGCCACCAGGGTCAATCCTGGCTACTAGGGCCTCATGCGGGCTACTGATGCCTGAAGCATAAAATAAAAAGTTCGATGTGCTGCTAAATTTCCCATGTCATTTTAAGCAGATTAAATTTATTTTGTACCATATTCTCGCTCCTATTGTGTTACCTATGATTTTGCTTTATCCAAGGCCTCTGCTGCCTCTACTCCCTCATCTGTCATCCTATTGGCAAAGAACTGAGCTTAAAACAGCTGGAGAGGGCCGGTGAGATGGCTCAGCAGCTTAAGCGCCTGCCTGGCAAGCGCGAGGGCCCGAGTTCGACTCCCGGAACCCACATACGAAAAAGGGGCCGGTGATATCGCTCAGTGGCACGGGCGCCTGCTGGCGCACGAGGTCCTGAGGTCGACCCCCCGGTACCCACAAAAAAAAAAACATAAAATAAAAAAAATAAAAATAAATAAAAATACACCTGAATGATAATTATCTTTAAAAAAAAAAAAAAAAAAAAAAAAAAAAACAGCTGGAGAGATGACTTAGGTACTTGAAATGCAGCATGATTTTTTTTTTTTTTAATTTGTTTTTAGCTCTACTGGGGATTTAACCCAGGGCCTTCTCACTGAGCTACATCCCCAGCCCTTTTTTATTATTTTGAGAAAGGGTCATGCTAAGTTTCGAAATTGCCTGCCCTGGCCTCCCAGAGTGCTGGGATTACCAGCCTGTGCCCAAATCGGAGTACAGCACAGGGTTTTGTTTTGGTTTTTTTGGTACCGGCAATCGAATTCAGGACCTTGAGCTTGCCAGGTAGGCACAGTGCTATATCCCTGGCCCCAGCACAGTATTTTAAAGGGCTCTCTTGACTCGTAAACCTGAGGGGTTGACGCCCTGTCCACGGCGCTCTGAGCACAAACAGGGTGCAGCACACGGGTCACCAGGCTGGCCCTTCTGGCCCATCTACCTGTCCCAGCTCCCTGTGCACCACACCCACAGGCTATTTCTTAAGGTACCCGGAGGTGACTCTCCATGCTTGGCTCAGGTTGTCCCCTCTGCCTGCAATGCCCTGCCTGTTCTTGTCTGCTTGACCATTCCCATGGTGTGGGGGCTAATCCTGACTGTCAGCTTGATTGCAAATTAGCAAAGCGAATCTCTGGGTGTGCCATGAGGGTGTTTCTAGAAGACAACTGACCTAGGGGAGAGCAAACTGAGGGGGCAGACCGCTCTGAATGTGGGTGGCACCGTCCAACAGAGTGGGAGCCCAGATGGGACAAAGGCAGGAGGACGCTGCGAACACTGGCTCTCCAGCTGCCTCTCCTTTCTGCTTACCATAAGGTGAGGGCAGCTTTGCTCCACCACGATGTGTCTGCCTCACCACAGGCCTAACAGCACAGCTCACCCAAAAGAAACACTTCCTCCTTTAAGTTGCTTTTCTCAGGTATTTTGTCACAGCAAGGAAAGCTAATGCAGACTTTGTACCAATTTCAACAGCAATTCGTCGGTGAAGCTTCCTTCTTGTCCAGACAGGAATAAACCCCCTCTGCTCTTTGTGACACAGTCACCTCTGTGGCCGTAAGGGAAAAAAGACTTTTAATTCCCTGTAAATCCTTGTCTCCCAGCTCCTTAGCAGAAGGGACTAAATCATCGCTGGTATGAACACTTCAGCACTGAGCGCAAACCTGGGCCATTAAAGGAGACTCAAAGAAGCTGCTCCTAAATGATCACAAGAAAGCAGATCAATTTTGTATCCCCACCGCCCCAGAAGGGTTTGGTGCATAAGTAAGATTATTTTAAAGTGCCTTTTACAGTAACATCGATTGTTTAGAAAGAGAGAGACCGGGGCCGGTGAGATAGCTCAGCGGCATAAGCACCTGCCCGGCAAGCGCGAGGTCCTGAGTTCGACTCCCAGTATCCACATAAAGGAAAAAGGGTCGGTGATATCGCTCAGCGGCACAAGCTGCTGGCAAGCGTGACGTCCTGAGTTCAACTCCTGGTACCCACATTAAAAAAAAACAAAAAGAGGGGCCGGGGAGATGGCTCAGCGGCATAAGCGCCTGCCTTGCAAGCGCGAGGGCCTGAGTTCGACTCCCGGATCCCACACGAAAAAGGGGCCGGTGATATCGCTCAGCGGCACAGGTGCCTGTTGGCGCGTGAGGTCCTGAGGTCGACCCCCCGGTACCCACAAAAAAAAAAAAAAAGAGAGAGAGAGAGAAAGAACTATGAGTATGAAATGAAACTGATCTTCCTGCACCTCCCTTAGGCTGAGGTGATCACAAGGTGCGCAGAGGCTGCAGGATGTCGGGGTGACGGCAGCTGGTTGGATGGTCTGCTGACTCCCAGTGTCACAGTACACTAACCAGCTGGGTCCGAGCTTGGTCTGGGTCTCATCTGTCACTGGCCTGGCAGGAGTCCCTGGAGAGGTCACAACATGACAATGCCTACAGGGTGAAGAGCTCGCCACCTGCAGGGCTCCTCGGAGCACAGGTGAAACCTACAGCTAAGGCATTTCCACCACCACAAAGAAGGTGAAACAGCAAAGCAGAAACAAACTAACTGGAAATGCTTCAAAGACATCCTTCTGTGTGTCAATCAGGGGCTGGGAGAGAGCCTCACCAGATGCACCATGGACACCAAAGCCCTCACCACAGGCACCTCCACTGCCCTCCCCGCCCCTGCCGGGCATCCCACACGGCTCCCAGAGGAAATGAGGCCCCAGCCTGGCCTCCAGATCCAGCTCTGGCTCTAGCTGAAGATGGAGACGTGGGTGAGGCCTCAGTTCCCGCTTCTGAAACAGAAGGAGCTCCAAACCTAACCATCACTTCCCCCTTCCTTCAGCTGCTTCCGGCTGAGGACTTCTGGATTCGAAGGTCCACCACAGACCAGCATAAGCCCAGGCTAGGGCTGTAGGAGGTGACACAACGTGATCCTTGGCCTCTCCCTCAGGAAGGCATCATCCAGAGGACAGAGGAGCCCATGAGGAAAAGCTGTTCAAGGGAGACACGTCTTCAGCTGATGTGGCCAGAGTGGCCTGGCTCCTTGGACTCTTGCTACGGACTCATCTCCTCCTGTGGACGTGGGCAGTGCACTCCCCCCGAGGGTTGGACTCCTCCATTCCCACCCACCCCACAGTCCCCAGAGCGCTGGGGCAGGGCCGGTGCTAGGGACGGCAGAGAACATCTGCTGGGGGATCTGTCACTTTAGCCCTGCCAGGGGCCTGTAGCAAATCCACAAACAAGGTCAACAATATTGTGGGACACTCAACATTTACGGGATACTAAATAAATAAGGGAAAAGAAGGCTTTCAGAGCAGCAGGGTCAGCACATCCACTCCTGCAGTCCACTTAGCAGACAAGGGCCTGGCTCCTGGTGCTGGGCTGAGCCCCCTGTTCCAGGGCAGCTCACATTCCCCCCGCCAGCAAGTAGGTTGCACAGTTTTGCAGCAATATTCCACACACAAGCAGATACCAGAGAAACCTCAGGTGTAACTTCGAACACACACTCCCACCTGTTATGTATTTTAATTCTGTATTTTCTCTAATAGCTTAGTGATACCGCCAAGTTTTAAAATTAAAAAAAAAAAAAACTTCTGAAAACTCAAAAAAATTTTAACCCCAAAGGGTCATCCGTTCTTTTCTCCAACACAGAATAAAAAATAATAATAATAATGATAACAATAAGGAACTGATATTTCCCAAAGAATTCAGGTCAGGACGTCATTCACCGTAGCTGTCCACAGCGGAGCCACAGACATGAACATACATGCATGCACACACTCACACTCACACACAGGCCGGCCTCTGACACCACTAAAACTATTTTAATGTGACCTCAAATCAAAAAAGCTTGGCCCGAGCCATTCTGCTTTCTGCAACTACAGGTAAGTAAAGTTGTTACAAAATAAAACCACATGAAAACCTATTCAAGAGGGGAGTGAACCAAATGTCACTGAGGCAGCCCAAGAAGTGACCGCCCAACTGGCCACCACTTCCTCCTCGGCTCCTGGTGCCAGAGTTCTGCCATCAAAGCTCCCCACAAGGGGCCCAAGAGCAGTGGGCCTTGCCTCCTAGTGCAAGGGTCAGAGGCGACTCAGGGATGCGGACCATACCCTCCACCCTCCACGGGCTCAGAACAGAACAGGCAGACCTTCCATGCAGCAGGGGCTTGGTGTCATTCAGGCCTCCAGCCAGGAAGGCACCAGGTGACACAGCTGCTCTTGCACTCCCCAGGGCATGAGCAGGGCCGGATCTGCACTCCTGAAAGGGCTCATCTCAAGAAGTAAAGAAGGGCCAGTGAGATGGCTCAGCAGCATAAGCGCCTGCCTGGCAAGCACGAGGTCCTGAGTTCGACTCCCAGAACCCACATATGAAAAAAGGGCTGGTGATATCGCTCAGCAGCACAGGCGTCTGCTGGCGTGCAAGGTCCTGAGTTTGATCCCCGGTACCCAAAAAAAAAAAAAAAAAAAAAGAAGTAAAGAAGAGGAAAAGAAAGGAAAAAAGGGAAAGCTGGGCAATGTCCTCATAGAAGCCATCAGTCCTCTGTGCTGCTCCAGCTTGATTCTGACCCTGTCAGGGTCAGTGAATAGCCTTACAGCCTCAGCTTCAATGTCTGAGAGGAACATGGACTCCAACTCCAAGTCCAAGCATGGCCTGGCAAAACTGGTGAATTAGGAAGACCATCTCTCACAACAAAAATCAAAAAAAGGCTGAGGATACAGCTCAGTGCAAAGGCCCCAGGTTCAATCCGCACTGGGGGACGGGGGGAGGGGGGTTGTAAATCCTAAGCTCTTAATGAAAAATAAAGTAGCTGTTATTACCAAGGAGAAAGTGGGGCTTCTCCCACAGTGGTCCCTTTCCCTGGACCCCCTTTCTTGTGCTGGACAGGCGGCTGCACCACATACCCAAGGTGGCAAGGCCCTGGCCAGCTCACTCAGGATTTCTGCTGCAAACACAGCCACTGCTCTGCAAAGGGTGAATGGCTGCCTGGGCATCGAGACCTGGCGTGGGTCCCATCCCATGCCAACATCGTGGTTTGATAATGACAGCAACCAAGAGATGGCAACCAAGCTGCCACAGTCGGGACTGCTGGGGGAGGATGGGGAGGGGCGGAGGCTTGCCATGTTCATCACAGCCACCAGGGTGGGCCTGGTAAGAAGGCAACACTTGAGCCACGACTACAGAACTTCGAGAGCACGTGAGCCATGAGAAGGAAGAGATGCCACGCAGAAGGACCAGGCTGGGGCGGAGGAGAGAGTGGCAGGGAGGACGTGGAAGCTCTGTGAGGTCAGGGTTGGGGTAGAGACAAGCGGCATCAGGGGTTTCAGAAGAGAGCAGGAAATCACAGTTCGCACAGGTCAGCAAACTGCAGTTCAGGGGCCAAATCCCACCCACTGCCTGTTTGGTAAACTGAAGTTTTACCAGAACACAGCCATCTGTTTACACGCTGTCTGTGAGCGCCTGTGCACCACCGCAGCAGAGCTGAGGAGAGCTGCGACAGAGACGATACAGCCCACACAGGCGGAAAGGTAATTAGCTGGCTCTTTATGAAAAAGCGGACTGCCCCTGCTCTAAGAGAGCACAGAAATACACTTCGAGGGCCAAGCACTCCCGGCGGCTCACTGGCGCTTGGAGGTCGTAATTCCGGCGCCCATAACCATGGTGGTGCGTGCTCTAGCTGGCCGCGTGCCACTGCACTGAGAAGCGGTAGAACCAGGGCTGTGGTTCTATCAGGTAGGACCATGAAGGGAGAGGGGCCAGGGAGGTCTTCTGCAGCTGGCCCTTTCCTATCAGTCACAACGAGGCCTCTGTTGCCATGAAACCCTCCCTCGTGCCCTGCGTCTCATCTTCACGGCCTCTGGGAGGCGGTGGGCACTAAGGCTCACGTTCAGTGAACGGCGCACAGCTACGTGGTCGGTCTGGATGGGGAGCCACGTTCTGAACCTCTACAGCCCATCACTCTCCACTCTGGCTGTAACATGGCAACACCTAACGGGAAAGGGATAAGTGCTGCCGCTCTCCACCCCACGTTACAGTGATTAGCCTTGGGAGGGGTGGTGAGCCTGGGTTTCTGTTTCCCAAAGCCCCAGGGTGGAGATGGCGGCCAGGGTGGAGAAAGTTGCAACCCTGCTCTCACCTTCTGGCTCTCCCACCCCCAACCACCGCTTTCCCAGGCTGTTTGCCTGGCTCATCCCTGCTCTGGTTGACGCTATCCCAGCCATGACCTTGGGAGGCCTCCTGGCTTGGGTTCTCTCTGGTTCTCATTGTCAGCCACGAGCTCTGCATCTGGCCTCAGCTGGAGCCGGGGCCCCACTGTGAACCACAGCCACGGGGCTTAGAGACTGCCATCCTTCACCCAGACAGTGTGCTATTTCTCCTTCCCAAACTCAAGCCTCCCTGGGCGCAAGATGAACAGAACCTCCAAAGAAGATAATCTGCCGGTCTCGGGACCAGAAATGCTACTCACCAGCCACACACTGCACAGCTTCACTCAGGCTTGGGTTTTACTCCCCTTCCTTTCTTTATTTCCCTCCTATATTAGTCATCCTTCTGTTGCTGGGACAAAATACCTGACACGTAACCTAAAGGAGAAAAGGTTTACTTTGCCTCGTGGTTTCAGAGGCTTCAGCCCACAGTCGGCTGGTCTGTTATTTTGGGCCTGTGGTGAAGCAGAACCTTCACGGCAGGAGGGTGTGGCGGAAGAAAGCTGCTCACCTCATGGCAGCCGGAAAACAGAAAGAGGGAAAAAACCAGAGAGAGAAGAGGGCCATGGACAAGAACGTACCCTTCCAGGTTATGCCCCAGTGACCTATTCCTCTAACCAGGCCCTGCCTCCTAATCGCACATAAACTCAGCGTCGAACTCATCAGGGTTAATCCACCTAGAAGGTTACAGCCCCGTGATCTAAGCACCTTCCCAAAGCCCCACCTCTGAACACATGAGCCTGCAGGGGACTCTGTCAATCTAAAACAGAACATCTCCTCTGGTGGCACCTTTAAATTTTTGTTTTCCTCATTGAGACAGCAAAATTGGGGTGGCTAAGGATCTCACCCTCTTACTGTTAAACTTCAACGTTTCACAATTATTCCACTGAGACTTACCTGGAGTTATTTATTATCTGTTAAACTAGACCATGGTTCTCACTGCTTTGGAAAGCTAAGTACCGTAAATAATCGTAAAGTTCAGATCTGGAATTCCACATAGGTGAGGTTGAATTTATGGGCAGTTCAACCAACAGGCTGTATTCTAAAAGCCCATTTAGAGGTTATCAGGAGCTGGGTGTGGTGGCACACACCTGTAATCCCAGAATCCAGGATTATACCCAAGTGTGAGACGAGTACTTACAGAGAGACATGGAAAAAGGGCTCTCATAAAAAAGAAGAGATAGACATTGTCACCTGTGGGTCCCCTCCTCTCACCCCTGGGGTTTGATGGCTGGTCCATCCCTGGACGAGCCCTACTCGGCATGTGGACTTTGTGTCTGAAAAGACCTCTGACTCCTGCTGAACCTCCAGGCTCATGTCTGTAAGACGGGACAGGCACTTGCCATTCAGGGTGCTCAGAGGATTCCAGGAAGTGGCACAGCACAGCAACCAGCACCCAGTGAGGCTTCAAAACACTGGGGACTGGGATCTGTGACAGGGAATGTCTGTCACCCTTTTAAGCCGCAGGCCCTGGCATACAGTGAATGCTCCAAAGAGTTAGCTTAAAACGCATGGTGAGGGAAGGTCCCTTCCTAAGTCACTGCAGGGAGGGTAGGACACAAAGAGAGGACAGCAAGGCAGACAGGGCAGGTCTGGGCACATGGCCAGCACCAGAGGGAGTCTGAAGCCCCAATGCCAAGCCACTGCCCCTATCGGCTAGGCAGACACCAGCACTGAACCAGGAGCAGCCACAGGCTACCAGGAGCAAGTGTGCGGCACAAAGACAGAGGAGGCAGGCTCTGCACTCTCGGCAAGGAGGTAATGGGACCTCCCAGCTCCTCAGGGCCCTGAAAGCCAGCAACTGAGGGACTTCAGTGACCTACGACCACCACCTGAGGGACCTCAGTGACCTATGACCACCACCTGAGGGACCTCAGTGACCTGTAACCACAAGCTGAGGCAGTAAGAGATAAAAAAGATGAGCTGAAGAGACAGAACAGATTGGGAACATGAACTAGTATGAATTTTCATCAAGTTGTTCATAATATATAAATATACAATATGTACATATTCATAATTGAAGACTATTTATCTTCCCACTATATCTTCAGTTCCAAATTTTATGATTTTTTATAATCTTTGTCCTGACTCTCACAGCCAGGCAGGAATTCTACTAGATGGCCTGGGAATAGACATTCAACACGAGTGAAGAGCCAGGCACGATGGGACAGCCCTGTACTTCAGCTACACCAGAGGCTGAGGAAGGCGCATCATAAAGGGAGGAGCCTGGGCAACACGGCAAGACCCTACCTCAAAATAAAAAATAAAATGGCTAGGGATGTAGCTCAGTGATGGACCCTCCCCCACCGCCGGGTTCAACCCCAGGGACCACAAAAAGTAAATAAACGCACTGATTCTTTCCGGCAGGATCACTGTCTATCCTGTGAGTCACCTGGCCTTGCCCATGTGACTTCTGGGCTGGGAGAAGAACTCAAAGGAAATGAGAGCCCCACAAAGACTTCTGCTGGGCCACCCCTGCCCACCATTAAACCCATGTCACCCTGCCTAATTTTCACTATGGCCTGAAGGTTCTTCATGGTCAGTGCAGGAATGAGGCGGCGGCAGCTGTCCAACGCCACTTGGCCCGAGTGAAGCTATGATTCACTCGTTCAACAACCCTGTCCCTGGCAGGGCACAACCATTGCCTCTAACCCCAAAACTCTCATGTTCTTCAGATCAGTGTAACAACACAGGAAAATGACAGGGGCTTATCTGTTTATCAAGGGAATGCCCAGCAATATCACAACATCCTACCCAAAAGGGACGAGAGAGGAAAGAGAATGGCTTCTGCTCAGTCTCAGCATCTCGCATCTACTGTACGCTGGACAGGACAGTCCTCATGAGGCTGCTGTGAGGTGTGGTAGGTCAAATAACACCCCCCACCCACGTCTGTGTTCTAATCCCAGGAGCTTGTGAGCTACTTTTTTTTTTTTTTTTTCCCAGTACTGGGGATTGAACCCAAGGCCTCTGCACTGAACTACATCTCCAGCCCTTTTTTATTTTTATTTTGAAACAGTGTCTCACTAAATTGCCCAGGCTGGCCTCAAACTTGTGATCTTCCTGCCTCAGTCTTCCAAAGTGCCGGGATTACCAGCACATGCCACCACACCTGACTTGTGAGCTATCTTTTATGGCAAAGAGAGTCCAGATGATTGAACTGAGGATCTCAAAGTGCGGGGATTATTTCAGATTATCCTGGTAGGCCTCAATGCCATCACAAATGTTTTTACAAAAAAGAAGGCTGAAAGAGATTCCAGAGAGAAGAGAACAAGGTCATATGACAGAAGCACAGGTAAACAGTCACGAAGTCATGGAGCTGACTTTGAAGATGGCAGAAGGAAGACAGTGCACTTAGGGTGGAGTGTCAATTTAAGACTCCTCTTGGGATCTGCCTGGGGGATTGGTGGTGCACACCTCTGGGTGTGTTTGGGTGGGTCATGGAGGCATGGCTTTGGCATCTATGTTGGTCCCCAGCCCCTTCTTTCTGGCACCTGTTCCCTGTTCTGCTTCCCAGCTACCATGCACTGAGCATCTTTGCTCAGCCATGACCTTTCACCATGATGTTTCTGCCTTCAAGTGCCCTGACCATGGACTGACCCCTTAAAACATGAGTCAAATTAAACCACTCCTCCTTTAAGCTGTCCGTGTCAGGTATTGTGTCCAGCAACAGGAAAGCTGACTACTATAGGAACCATGAGCTAAGGAATACAGGCAGCCACCAAGCCACAAGGGGTAAGGGATAGATTTTTTCCCTAAAGCTCCCAGAGAGAACATGGCCTTCCCAATACCTCAATCCACCCACTGACACCCATTCTGGACTCTCATCTTCCAGAAGAGAAGCAAACACATTTCTGTTATTTTAAACTGCCAAGTTTGCTAAGCAGCCACAGGAAGTGAAGGCAGGACACTAAATGGGAAGCTAGTTTGATGCAATCAGCACACTGCCTGGCACAAGGAGAAACTCTCAAAATCCTAAGTAGTGAAGGGCAGGTCCTGCCACCCTCTCCGGACCACAGTGGAAAACTACAGCCTCATGCTGTAGAACAAGCTCTGTGCCCTCCTCACAAGAGCCCCTTCACGTAGGTTGTCTCGCTTGATTCTGTCCTAAAAAGGAGTGAGGCTGTCCAAGGACTCACAGCTCATCCCATATAAACGTGATTTTGCCACAAGCATCTGTCCTAAACATCCAATACAATTAATTCCAGTATCTCATGGAAGGACCTGTGCCAAGATCTCACGAAGACAGCGGGCTGTGAGCAGGACCACTCACTTGAATACACATGGCACAAACCCTTCTCAGCTGAAGGAGAAGCTGGCACCAGCTTCCTGATGTGGGATCTGCAAGCTCCGCCCTGCCAGGGCCCAAATGGGCAAAGGGCAGACTGGCAAGCAAAGAGTGCTAGGGCTGACCCTCCAAACTGCTTCTCGGCAGTTTTCTTCATGCAAGGTCCTTCCCTCTCCTCCAAATACCTCTTCTGATTTCTTCAGCCCTTGCTCCATGTGCTCAGCTCTCCATTTCCCTTCTTGAGGATGAGTCCAAGTGTCAAAACCCACTATGTCCAATAATTCCACTTCCTCCAAGTTCTTATCCTCAGCCTCCCCGTGCAGACTGCCTTCCTCCGGGTTCCTTCACAGACAAGGACCCACAACCCTGGTGGCCACTCCGCTCTACCCTCCTCTAACCCCACTGGTTTCGGTGTCAGGGCTGTGCTGTCCCCAGAGCCCAGCCACTCTGACTCCACCCTCTTCCCCAGCCTGCACATGATTTGGTGATTGTCTCTTCCACCAAGCCACTGCAGCCACAAAGGGCCCAGGGTGGAGCCTCAAAACCTCAAGAGCATTTCAGAGAAAAATGAACAGAAAGCAGCATCCTATTCCCCTTCTAGAAGCCACCAAATGCCAGCCCTCTGAGCTGGCTCCTTTGCACTCACTCTTCTCTGGCTTCCTACCAGGACTAGGTTCATTCAGGGGAGACCTGGGGCCACAACTAGGTAGTTCTCATGACCAGGGATGGAAGGTGACAGCGGGTATGCATGGAGTGAGCCATGGCCAGAGCAAGAAGGGACACCTCAGGACTCCTCAGCCACTGGCAGTGCATACAGCTGATCCCAGGCCAGTGCCTACAGTCTGCCAGGCCTTCGCCTGCACACAGAGCCACATGGCTTTGCTGTCCTATCCCCCATAGGAGCCTCGCACCTGTGACTCTCTGTGGGAGGTTATCCTACACTGCTCTCTGGCACATCTCCAGGGCCAGCTCACCAACAGTGGCCTTCCCTGTGCCCCCTAACTACTTGCTATATGTGTGAATGAGAATGGGCACATGTGCTCTGGGAGCCCCTCCATCCCAGTCCTTAGGGACAGACCTCACAGCAGTCTTCTGTCTCCATGACTGCCCCAGGTGACCTAACTTCACATACTCTATCTGGGATAAAGCACAATGCCACCTTGGAGACCAGAAGCTTAAGATAACCATTCCACACAGCTCTACAAACATTTACAATGCCTTTGCCCAGGCTGTCCCTTCTGGCACACCAGGAGGGCACAGCCAGAGCCCCCTGGGCCAGGCAGCATCAGAACTGGAAGCCCATGCATTTCTGGTCTAGGCTGTTAGATGGGTCCCTCCAGGAAACCACCTGCCCTCACCCCCATGGCTTGGCCCTGCGGGGGAGCAGGCAGAGGACAGCCCCTCAGGGTCACTGCTCTTGAAGGTGGGATCAAGGGCAGCCTCCATGAGCCTCATTCAGGATGCAAGGGGTTAGTTTACAAGATCTATGCACAACTAGAAGATAATATTTTAAAGATGTATTACGAATAGTATCTAATATTAGCTGCTCTCCACCATCCGAAGAAAAAGTTATGAGCCATTTCACAATTACATGGGGAGGCGCTTCCAAATGTCATCTAAGCCTGTCTGCTCCTTCCAGCGGCCAGTGTGAGACTCAATCCTGCCAGAGCCCAGTCCCAGAAAAGGGGGGTGGGGCACGACTCTTTCAAGGAGCGGAGAGACAGTACAGGCTGGAAGAGCGTAACACGCATCCAGCGCACAGCCTGGCAGGGGCAGGGCGCATGTCTGGACAATAGAATGCAACACCCCTTAGGTTCCAGTGACAGACAGGGAGAAAGCCAGGTGCGCAGTGAGTGTGCAGCATGACCCCGGGATGCCCCAATGTTTTATGATGCATATATGCACCTGCTAGCACATGCGCAGAGTATCTTGAGAAGCTCATGGCACCGGTGTCCCCAGGGAGGGAATCTGGGTGGCTGAGGCTGGGGCAGGAGACAGACTTTATCATGTTTGCTGTACCTTAAAATTTTTAAGCCATGAAAATGTTGCCTATTAGAAAGGATAGGGCTGGTGGGATGGCTCAGCAGCGTAAGTGCCTGCCTGGCAAGCGTGAGGTCCTGAGTTCGACTCCCGGTACCCACATATGAAAAAAGAGCCGGTGATATTGCTCAGCGGCACAGGCGCCTGCTGGCACACGAGGTCCTGAGGTCGACCCCTGGTACGCACAAAAAAAAAAAAAAAAAAAAAAAAAAAGATAAAATAAAAATAGAATGTTACCAAATTTGTCCAATCAAGCTAAGCACAGAGAGGGTTTGAGAATTTCCACCAAGTGACATTAGTGCGGAGCCACTAATAAGAGGGGGTACAGGATGTCAAAGGGCCTTTCTCTGGGGCAGTGTCCCCCCATGGTGAGAGGATCAAAGGGAGGGCCACCACCCTGTCACTGAGCACCTCCCCTGCTCTCCGCCCTTCACTGCTGCGGCTCCTTCTGGGTCCCCTTCCCCTGCCACATTGCCGCATTAACTGGCTCACAAAGCCCAGGCTCCAAGACACACAGTCCTGGGACCTCAGAGACAGAGGATGGTTTAGCAGAGTCACAAGACAAGCCCTCCCTCATCACCTCTCACGACCAGACAACCTGTCCCAGACACCACGGCCAGCAGGATTCCTCCTGTCTGCACCGCGCCCACCTCTCAGGAAGGCCACACCACCAAAAGAAGAGCACAGCTGCGAGGTGCCCAGCCAGCTGTGTCACGGGAGGGAGAGCCCCAAGGGCAGCTAATCACTGCTGCCTCCAGGAACCAGGTTTCTGGGGTTCTCTATACCCCAGTGCTTCCTCTTTCTAGCAGCTGACACACTGCTTCTCGGGGGCCTTGGAGAGTGCAGAACATTCCTCCTCAGTGCTGGCTTTCATTTCTATCACTCCACGGACATGGCTTCACCTCCAACAATGTGGGCACCAGGGATGCCCTACTCGGTGCTTGGCACTGCGGCCACCTACACTGGGATCCATCGCCACACAGGACTCAGTGTGCTGTGGCACCCCAGTGTGCAGAGACATCCTGAGTGGGAACAGGAATCTAAATCCTGGCCCTAAAATCCCCAAAACTGGGTGGTTAGAGCACAGGTATGGTTATAAAAAATGTTACAATCCAAGAAGGATCTCCTCAAACCATGAAAGGACTAGAGAACGGCTTTTGTCATTCAAAATAATATTAAAGATGTAAGCAAAACAATTTAAAGTCTGAGGGCCCTCCAGGGTGTGATGAATGAAGTCCCAAACCTGGCAAAGGGCCCGCCCAGCCTCTCCCAAGCCTCTTCCCCTTGTTGCCCCAGTCTTCCCCCCGCTGTCTTCCCAGAGAAACTGAGGTTTTCTTGCTAATTATGGCCATGACACAGAGGCTCTGTTTATTCATTCATGCCACAGACACCGATTATACACCTATTTTATGCCAGGCACTGTGGGACACTCTGAAGATACAAAGAAAACTGAGCTATTGTCCCTGTCTTGAAGGACACTTAAGTTTTCTGACGCCCCAGATCCACAGTGCTCACAGGGCACGTCCCCAGGGAACACTGGCGATCTTCTCGCATGTGCGTGCCATTGTGGGACACCGCACTCCCTACGAAGCGCAGTGCAGCAGAAGCAACATCATGAGTGAACTCCCCGGGCCCTTAAGGAATTACTGGTAAGGAGTCACACGCCAAGGAAGTCGGGGTGCAAGGGCTCCCAAAGCTGGGCACAGGTGAGCCAGTCACTCAGTACTGCCCACCAGCCCTTCGGGGTGCCCCTGGCAGATCACTGCACTTTTGTGTTACCTTTTGGCCTTCCAGCACTGACCCTCATCCTGCTGATAACAGTTCTCTGAATCCCACTAGGAAAACTGTGCTGTGCACCTCCTCTCAGACTTGGACCAGGCACGCAGAGTGCCGACTCCACCAGCGGCAGCAACTGCTGGGCTCAAGGCAGGCATGCTCCCCCGGGTCAGTCCAGACCTGCGCCACCCAGCCTGTCACCCAAGGGAGCAATGGTCCCACGGACAAAGCCCTGCCTGAGAGCTCTGTGATCCTGACGTTCTACCGTGTGCTGTGCCTCCTGGGTGCTCCAATCACACTTGTGCCAAAAGTCACTAAAAATCAAAAGTTTAGGGTGGTCGCCATCATGAATTCAGATGCTTCCCAAGCACCTATGATGTGTGTCTCTGACATGACCAGGGCCAGTGGCCACAAAGTGTGCTGAGAGCCTCTTCCACTGTGGGCCAAGATTTTGAAAACTTCCACCTCCTGTGCCCTTCTCCCCCTGCTAGACTCTATCAATGGGGCCTCCCCCTTTAAGAGTTCAAGAGGAAAGATGGAAACCAGATCCACTTCCACCTGGCCTTGGCCTTTCTGCATCTGTGCTGCATACTTAAATATCCCAATAGCCTTTATTTGCTCTAAAAAAAAAAAAAAAAAAAAAAAATACAGCATCTATTTACCAGGGCCAGCAGCCCCCAGTACACCAGAGAAAGGGGGAGGTGAGTCCAAGCAACACACAGACCTGCACGCCAGTGAGGGGAGAGGGAAGGTATTCCCGTGAATTTAGAGAGAAGCTCCTTTCAGCAAAATATTTCTCTCCCAGAATGAGGAAAATGATATGTTTTTACTGGGAAAGAAATGGCTAGCAAAACAAACATCAGAAGCTAATCAGTAGCTCAGGCATGGTAGGCAGCAACTACTGATACTGGAATACCAAGAAAGATCTTGTGTTCATTCGTAGCCAGTTAGTAGCCACTCCCAGGGTACAGAAAGTGAGAAAGGGCTATTTGATGATTGAACCTATTTTAGAAGTTAAAAAAAAAATTCAGAGGCTGGCAAAAGTAGTTATTACAGATTAGCAAAGTTTCCTCATTAGCTTTGAAAAGAGAGCCAGAAAGTTGCTTGTTTGAGAAGCATGAATTTGGGGAGTGTTTCCCTACCAGGATTCTTGAGAAATGCACATCTCTCCCAGAATAGCAGGGGCTTCCAGCCAGTGCAGAGCAGAGCATGGCTCCTGCAGGGAGCTGGCTTCCGGGCTGCTGCTGAACCGTGGGTGGTACCTGTGTGTCTTCACTGGGTTGGGGTGGGAGGCAGTGACCGGAGTAGCTGGCCTGGTCACAAGGGACCAGGAAGGCCAAACCTCTCCCAATCCATTCGTGTTCCTGGGTCTGACAACCCTCTACCAGAAAGACCACCTTCTGACTTCAGGAACTGCTAGCATTTATACGCTTCTTAAAAGGCAAACATCCCAAAAAGACACATTTGACTTCACTGCCCTCTAGAATAAACTGGCAGTTAGACTCCTTCCCTCTGACAGAGTGGACATGTGGAGCTGCCCTCCTGAAAGGAAACTCCAGATGACGTGGGGTAGAGGCGGGATGGAGGTGCGATCCTTATTTCAACTGGGGAGGTGGCCCTCTCCACACTCAGGGAACAGAACTGTCTGTGGGGCCTCAGAGCGAGCCAAGAGGAGTCGACTTGTCTGGAGGCCACAAGAAGAAGCTGTCTCCCTGTGGATCCCTCCACTCTGGGGCCCCTCTTGGCTTAGGGTATCTCATCCCTGGGCCCTTACCTAGACCTTTATCTCTGCCTGAAATCCTCCCAGCCCACGCAGCCCCTTCCCTTCTAAACACATTTCACACAGGTCCAGAAAAAACCTGAAGGAGTTTGAGCTTGAGTCCAAGTTTGTTTGCTTGCTCACTCTCTCTCTTTCTGTCTCTGTCTCTTTCTCTTTCTGTCTCTCTCACTCAGCTGTACTGAGTGGGATCGAACACAGGGCCTTTGCACTGAGTTACACCCCCAGCCCCTTTGTTTTTATTTTGAGACAGGGTCTTGCTAAGTCACTAAACTGCTCAGGCTGGGCTCCAACCTTTCTGCAATCTTCCTGCAATGGGATCTTTCATTTGGTTTTTTGTCTGTTTGTTTGTGTGCAGTGCTAGGGATCAAGCACAGGACTTCACTCATTCTACGTAAGTGCTCTTACCACTGAGCTACACCCCCAGCCCAAGCCTGGTGTTTGGAAAGCCCACAAGCTGGCTATGCCTCAAGCCACTATTTTGGAGATGAGGCCCTGGACTTCACCAATGACAGGACATAGGCTCTGAGTGCCCACTTTCAGGCCCAGGACAGGAAAGACAAATGCCTATCTTGACCCACCCTCTTTTCTTCAGTTTCTTCTGTTATGTGCAGCCATATCTAATTCCAAAAATCTCATCATTCCCCACTTATATCCAATGGCACAGAAAGTCAGCATCCTCAAATGCTGAGAAGTAGGGATAAGGAAGGATACTCTTGGATGTAAGCTTGGTAAGACCCATTTTTCCAGAAGGCATTTTCAAATTTACCCTGGGCTCCAGGTTAGGGTGAGTACATTCTCATAGGATCTTTTAAGCATAATGAGATTCACTTTGTTGTAAAGGGTTATTTTATAAAATAGTAATACAGTCAACAGTTATAATCCTAAAAAGTCTAGTCAACCCTACTTTTGCCTGTCTGAGCAGCAAGTGCAAACAGCTTTCATGTACCAAATTCCTGTTTACTGCCCCAAACATTTACTAGCTTGCCTTGCATATAGAGTGCAGAGAAAACTAGGTTACGAGGTAAAAATAGGCCGTGTTTTTATTACAGTAAGTCCACTAAGTTAGGCTCACCATCTAAGCCATGGACTGCTAGTTGCCACAACAAACGGCAATGCAGCCCTTCCCAGTTTATGACACAGCCAACCTGCGTGTATGTGACAGGATCACATCCTGTGATACCCAGTTTCAAGGAACGACAGCGATTACTGCCCTGGAGTCTGCAACATCTCGTCTAATCCTGTTTGGAATGAGTCACCTCCACTACAGCCCACAGCCCCCTGTGCTATGGAGGGGCTGAGTCCGTGCTGGCCACTGTAAGGAAGACAGATCTGCACACCAAACAGGGCGGCCTGCCTGGACAAGGCATTACTATCTGGGGCACACAGAGAGAGGGCCCACAGTCGAGCCCCCACGCAAAAGGCCAGCATCACCCCCCAGGAGAAACTGACTGAGACTCCCTTGAAAACCTAGATGTTTCTTACCCATCACGTTGGTATCAGAGCCATTTCCACTGGAACTGCTGCCACCAACAATCCTTTCTCTTGGAGTCCACAACCCACCCACAAAAGGCCCTCACTACTTCACAACCCCCCACTGCTTACCTTCTCTCTTGACCAAAGAGGTTAACATCTACCCTGGGAAAGATATATGCCTAATTAAAGAATGATTAAATAATAAAGTTGGCTCAAAAGAAAAGACCTTCCTCCCCGCAACAAAATTATTCAAAACACTATGCACGGGGCCGGTGAGATAGCTCAGCAGCATAAGCGCCTGCCTGGCAAGCGCGAGGTCCTGAGTTCGACTCCCGGAACCCACATAAAAAGGAAAAAAGGGCCGGTGATATCGCTCAGCGGCACAAGCGCTTGCTGGCAAGCGTGAGGTCCTGAGTTTGACCCCCAGTACCCACATTAAAAAACAACAACAACAACAAAAAACGCTATGCACCTCACAGGCTCCTAGAACAACACCTCAAAACACTGCCTTGGGCATTGGCCAGGTGAGCACTACCCAGCAGGATGGGTTCCTGTTCTTGTGCACTCTGGTGTTTCAGGAGGAAGGCACATGACTGAAGACGGTGACCGCTGTTAGAAATAAAAGTATCCCTGAAATGTGTTTATAGCTTCTTACAGACTCCTCTTGAAAGGACAGCACTCACAGAAGTGCTTTTTAATTGGCTTACGCTGTTAACTGATAATTTTAAATCCATATATTCTTTTGCAGCAAGTCATGAATGGCTAATAGGAAATAAAATAGGTCATTAAAATAACAATGACATTCTTCACAGAAATTGAAAAACACTCATAAAATGTGTATGGAACCACAAAGATCCCAAATAGCCAAAGCAATCCTGAGCAAAAAGAACGATGTTGGAGGCCTCATACTACATGATTTCAAAACACACTACAAAGCTATAGTAACCAAAACAGTATGGTACCAGCATAAAGACAGATGCATGGACCAATGGAACAGAATACAGGACCAAGAAATAAACCCACGTATTTACAGCCAGCTGATTTTCTACAAAGGCAGCAAGAACATAACTGGAGAAAGGTAAGTTTCTTCAACAAATGGTGCTGGGAAAACTGGATATCCATATACAGAGGAAAGGAATAGACCCTTATCTCTCACCATATTAAATAATCAACTCAAAATGGATCAGAGACTTAAATGTAAGACCTAAATCTACTAAATTACAAGGAGAAAATAGGAAATCATTCAGAACATTGGCCTGGACAAAAAACAAAACAAAACAAAAACTTTTAGATATAACCCTAAAAGCATTAGCAACAGAAGCAAAAATTGACAAATGGAGTTAAATCAAACTAAAAAGCTTCAGTACAGCAAAGGAAATACTCGACAGAGTGAAGGACAATCTACAGGAGAAAATACCTACAAACTACTGGACAAGAGATTAATATCTATAATACCTAAGGAACTCAAGTAACAGTAAAATAATAAATAACTTGATTTTAAAAACAGGCAAAGACCAGAACAGACATTTCTCAAAAGAGGATGTATAAATGACCAACAAGCATATGAAAAATGCTCAACATCACTAATCATAAGGGAAATGCAAATCAAAACCACAATATGATCCTGTCTCACCCAAATGAATGGCTATTATCAAAAAGAAAAAGACAAAAAATATGCCTGCAATCCTAGCACTTGGGAGGCTGAGTTGGGAGGATCACTTGAGCCTAGGAGCTCAAGAACAGCGAGGGCAACATAGCAAGACCTCTGCCTAAACAACAACCAAAAAAAGACAAAAAGATAACAAATGCTGGCAAGGATAGGGAGAAAGGAGAAGAGAGAACTCACATACTTTCATGCACTGTTGGGTGACAATGTAAACTAGTACAGTCCTTAAGGAGGCTTCCCAAAAACAAGAATTAGAACTACCGTCTGATCCAGCAGTCCCACTACGTACAGGGTGTACACATTCAAAGGAACTGACATTGAGCTGTCAAAGAGATACCTGCACTTTCATGTTTATTACAGCACTATGCACAATAGCCAAGATGGGAATTATCCTAAGCATCCATCGACAGATGAATGGATGAAGAAAATGTTATATGCACATACACACAATAGGATAAACATGTGCCATTTTTTGCAACATAGATGGAATTGGAGGATATTATGTTGAGCCAGGCACAGAAAATTACTGCTTATTCTTACTTATACAGTATCTGGAAGCAAGCTGATTTCAAAGTAGCAGCAAATAGAGCCTGGGAAGAGTTGGTGAGAGGCAAAGAGAGGCTGGTTAATGGGTACAGTTGGGATAGGATGAGTAGTTAGTAATTTCTAATGTTCAGAGCACAGTAAGATAAACATGATTGACGACAATTGAATATTTCAAAATAATTAACACAGAAGACTTTAAATGTTCCCAACAGAAAGAAATGATAAATGTCTGAGGGGATAAATACGCAATTACTCTGACCTGATCATTCCATTGTATATATGTTCTGAAATGTCATACTGTACCCACGCATATGTACTGTGTCAATTAAAAATAGAAAATAATAAAAAATAGGCCAAAAAGAAGGAAAAAGTAGGTCACAGAGGTAAGTGGAGATGTCTCCACATCAGGAAAGGACGTCAAGCCACCAGGAAGGAAACAGTCCAGAGCGGAACCAGACGACAAGTGCACATGCACTACTAGGGGAAAGCATGCTAGAATAAAGGCGTCTCCATCCATCTATGGGAAAACGCCGGGGATTTGGTCTCAACGTGAACCTGTAGGGTGCTGGGGCACTGTCTGCAAAGGGCCCCTGAGAAAGGCTGTGGGGCTGGAGACCCAGGGAAAGGCTCTGCGTGCTGCACCCGGTCCAGGAGGAGCCAGGTCTGTGGGGCGTGCTGGCAGCTTCCCTCTCCACCACACCCTCGGCACTCAGGGTCTCTGACACTAAGTAGTTTCTTCTACTCTAGAAAACCACTGCTGAATCACTGCGGAGGGGGCAGAAAGTGAAAGGAGAAAGAGGCAGGATTTCCAAGGCAACAGATTAGGGAAGCAGCGCTTCCCTAAATAGGCACTGTGTGTGCAAGTGTGTCAAGCCCATGCCAGCTAGATGGAGAACGCACACTTTACCCGTGCAGCCCCCCAGCACTACCCCACCCCCATCCTGCCATCGGAGGGGCTGTGATGGGGGCACTCAGGAAGGGAATCACCGTCCCTGTGTGAGCACGGAAGCAGGCTCGGGTCCAGGCACAACCACACCAAGTCACTGGGATGGTGGGGCAAACCCTGAAGGAGCCAGCCAGCTTCTCCCTCCTACCTGGGTGGGCAGGCTATCAGCAGGGTGTTTCCCCTAAGGCCAACCCATTCACCTGCACCCCTCTCCACTTCCAAACCAGGGGAGTCATGATTGCATGATTCCGGGGTATCCTGACATTCTTGGCACCCAGCCCCGTGCTAACTGGGCTCCATCAGTCATTCCATTTCACCACTATTTGATTACCATCTAATCATGTCATGTGATCATTTCATCTGACATTTGTATATGTAGAACACAGTCAAAGCAATGAATAAGAATTGTGAAAATACTCCACATTCCCTCACACACAATCACAGGTGACTTTCTTTAAAAACAAAATACATAAAAGACTGGGTCGGTGACCACCCCACTGAGAGCTGGTGGAGCCCAGGCTCCTCCCACTTCCTTCTCTCACCCCCACCCACATCCTTCTCTCTGACCTTTGCTGGCCTTCCCTGCCTCTCAGTACCTCCCCTTTCTGCAACCCAGACTTCCCCAAGTCCCCCGCACAGTGGTTGAGATGGGGTGGACTCCAGCCCTGGGAACACGCAGCAGCAGGGCACTGTGGGAACAAACGATTACCAAGATGGTGAAATCGAGTAGGAGGCCACAGCATCCCCACCCGCACTGGTCCGGCGCTCTGTGGCTCACAGGTCTCTCCTGCTTAGATTAATCTCCTCACCCCCAGAGCCAGGCCCTTTCCCACCTTACAGTTGAGAAAGCTGATGCAGGTTCACACCCAGCACTTTTTCTTCCTATAATCCACCTTGTCCTCTCTTCTAAAAAGCACACAGACACAACGAACTCCTACCTCTGCTTTGCGACTCAAACCAGACTGACGTGCATTACACAACACATCTCCCACCAGCCTCTGAGTCAGCTGAGGAGACACAGGGGCTGCCCTGCCACTGCCGAGGCACAAAGGGACCCAGGGGAATCACAGGCAGCCACGGTTTCTCTGGGGCTCAAACAAGCAGCTCTCTGTCTTCTTCCACAGGTAACAAGCCGATCCCCCAGGTTAGACAGACAGAGGGCTCGCAGGCATCCTCAGGCAAACTTCAAACCTAACAAATCAACACACCCCTCTGCCATCGGAGTGGCCATGCTAAGGACCCCGAGATCATCAGAAGGGTCTGGTCCAGGTGGCCAAAGGCCTGACAACAAACCAGAGTGCGAGCAGAAGGTTCTTGATGCTGCCCTCCAGTCCACGCCATTCTTAGGCCCCACTCGTCTCGGATCTGTGGTTCTCAGTTTACAGGGTTCACAGACACCCTGGTTCTGATGAAGGAAAAGACCTCAAGCGCACACACGCCCAGTGTTCCCCCTCCTCACAACAGGTTAGGATCCCCTACACTTGGCCCTAGGGTTTGACACAGCTTGACCAAAACCCACAGTAAGAAACATTTACATCAGTCCATTACCCCAAATATACCACACACAAATGAATAAATGTTTAAAAAAAAAAAAAAAACCCTATCCTTCCATTGGATACCTGCAATCTCATCTCCAAAAGAAAAGAAGAGAAAAACCTTTTAGAATGCTGGCTGCGCCCTCAAATTGATTTCACGACCCCACCGCCCTTCTAAAAGCACAGCTGTGGACCCGGCTCCACCTGTCCCCTCCTCACACCTCCCTCCTCCTCACCCACACTAATGGGGCCACAGCTCAGCATGAGTCTGTATCTCAACAGCACCTCAGGTGTGGAGATGAACCTTTAAACCTTGGGAAGTCAAGAAATCTACAAATCTCTCACTCACTGGCTTCAGAAAAAGTGTGGCACAGTGGGCCAGTTACACATGGTGCTGGCTATTTTACTGCACCCAAATGTAAAGTGGAAGGAGCTACACTTGTGAAAAGGGGGGGGGGGACAAAAAACAGGTCACATTAGACAAAGTCAGAGGACGCTGCCAGCCACCACTGAAACCCTTGGGCTGGCCCCGGCCAATTCCTGAAACACCTCTCAAGCCCCTGCTAATTGCACTGCTCTCTGATTTCATGCTGACTGAGCACAGAGTGGCAGAGCGTGCAAACCCTCCCCACCTGAGCACGCTCCGGGAATGTCCTGGAAGGGCGCGTCAGAAGAGCGAGCCTGCACGCCAGCCGGCCTCGGGCCAGCCCAGTGATGCCCGGCCTGCCGGACAGAGACAGGCCCCAGGGCGGGGGAGCTGCACAGGCTGCTGCTTTAGCACAGAGTCCCCTGGAGTCCCCTCACAGGGGCCGGGAAACTTGGCTGGCAAATGAGCTGGGGCATGGGGCAGGGGAGACCAAGGCGAGCAGAGCAACCCTCAGACACTCACCAGGCGGCTTAGCCTTCACTCTGTGGGCCGACCACCCAACGCCCGCCCTCCCTTCTCCCTACCCCGGAAACTTCTTTCCTGCCTTGTTAGAGCAGGTTTCGGGGCCCTTTCCTGGGGTTCGGACTCAGTAGGCTGGGCAGGGCCTGAGACACTGCATTTCTAGCAAGTGGGGCCCGCAACTGGGGAACACGCCTATGCCATCAGCATGCAGCACCTGTCGCAGCGTCATGCACTGGTCCAGGGAAGGCACGTGGCCCTCTGCTCCCACAGATCAGAGGAAAGGACCAGTGTACGCCCCAACTGGGAACGCAGCTGTTCATCTCCTTCCCTGCTCCTGCAGGACAGGAACAAGGAAGCACACGGTCCTACTGACCCTAACACTCATCTTGTAATCATGAGGACGCTGCCCCTACAGTGCACCAACAGTGACAGCTGGAGAGAGGAGAGAAGAGCCTAAGTCCCTGGTAAAATTGCTGAACTCACTGATTCACTAAGACTCCAGTTCTCTGCGATGATAAACCTCACTGTTTCTTTCACAGCCAAAAGCATCCCAACTGGCACACCCCCAGCCCAGGGAGATCCTTAGATTGGGCATCCCTGTTTTCTTCTAGAACGCTGTTCCCGGGAACACCTAAATATACTTGCCTAAAGACACTTCTTTTGCATTTTCAGAATTTATGTACCTACATCACCTTTCTTTAAAATCCAAGCTGATGGGTTAGAGTACTCACCATTTAAAGATGAAACCTACACATGAGGCAAAGAGAAGCATTCCACTCCCAAGAGTGAATTAATCTAATCAGCTTCCATCACAGCAGCTTGTACCAGCTGCAGGAGGGCTCTGGTGGGGGGGCAAACAGGGGACAAGGGGTTTCAGGAGTCCTCAGAGTCCTGCCTAGTGAGGAGAGTCAATCATGCAGAACCCAGGGCCCTGGCTTCCCTATCCCCATATAGGTTATGACAAAAGGGATGGTTAAGAGATTAAACTTGCAGGGAAAAGGATGATCTAATCCCAAGCTCCTCACTGCCCCACGTCCTCCAGACGTAGACTCATCCTCAGGGCTCACATTCCCATGGTTACCAGGCACCAGGCACTGCTCTAAGCACTGCTATGTATGAACTCATTTCACACCCCGACAAGCCTTTGCAACGCCACCACCACCAGTCCAGTTTTTCAGATGAGAAAACTGGGCACAGGAAAATTAATCTTCTTGCCCAATGTCACATAGCTTCTTAGAGGCTCTCAAGAAGTTCAGCTCCACAGCCCACAAGAGTTCCAGGAATAAAATCAATGCTTTTGAAAGATATATATGCTCAGCATGTGGGACTGAGTAAAGAAGTTCTTGACACTGAAAAGAGAAGTTCAAAATACTGAAAACAGAAGCTGTTGATATGGAGGAGTCTGAGTAATTAATTTTCATGCATATCCTGATGTATAAAGTAAACCATTTATTTTCAAATCCTGTGTAGCTATGTGATTTAATGGAAATGGCAGCAGATCTACACAGACCTGGGTTGGAATCCAACCTCTTTTAACTACCCTCGGGCGAGTGCCCTAACCACACCTCACAACTTTCTCCTCAGTGACACAGCTCACTCCTGGACAGGACCTCTCAGAGGATGCCGAAGGACACCTGGCCTGGGCCTGGCACGCAGGGGATGCTCAGAAACATCAGGTTCCTTCTCCCTCAGTATAAACAATCCGCCATATTTAAAGGAGCCTTCTAAGACTGCCAAGACTAAAGTCCAAAGTTACAGTAACTTCCCTAATCTAGAGAGATAACAGAAAACAACCTAGTAAGGAAGAAATGGACACAGGATATGAACAGGTAATTCTCAGATGCTGTTAGTGTGAAAAAGTCTTCAATATTTTCGGCAATTTGTGAAATGTAATTAAAACGATGGTGTCTTCTTTGCCCATCAGACTGGTAAAATCAACAAGATATATGTACATCAGAAAAAGAAAACCTTGTATAAATATTTTAATACTAAATTTATGGAGACATCATGAGATGAATACAAGTTACCTTTGGCCTCTACAATTGCTTGAGGAGCTCAAGGTGGTGGCCATGAGCTTCCAGACATTTATTAGTACAGCGAACTGCTGAAGTGTGTATTTTTGTTGTTGTTGCTGTTGTTTGTTTGTTTGTTTTGGTACCGGGGATCAAACTCACGACCTCACGCTTGCCAGGCAGGTGCTGTACCGCTGAGCTATATCCCCGGCCCATATTTTTTTGGCGGACTCTGTATTCTGCTCAACATTGGCCAAGTCAAATAGAAATAGACATTTTCACTCACTATTGGAAGGAGTACAAAGTGATAAAGCCTCTTGGGGGGCAATTTGGAAATACAGTATTTTAAATTTAAAATTAGTCTTTATCCCAGAAAATTCTACTTCCAGAGACCTAGACGACTAAATTATACGTGATGGTTAACAGTGATGTCGCTCATGCCTCACTATTTTTAGGGCAGAAAATCAGAAACAACCTAAACATCCATCAGTAAGAGAGTGTCAAATTATATGGTACATTCATACTCTGGAATGTAGATCCAACCCTCCAAAAGGCGAACACTGTGTCAGTACATACAGATATCTGGAACATAACATTAATTTTGAACTACATCCCCAGTGACCCCTAAGTTTTTGAGACAGATCTTGCTAAATTGCCCCGGCTAGGCTGGAACTTGAGATCCTTCTGCCTCTGCCTCCGCCTCCCAAGTACTGGGATTACAGGAAATGTGCCACCATGCCCAGCTATCTTGGTTCTCAACACCATTCCCCACTAAAAGGGAGAAACGGCTAATTCCAGGGCTGGGGCAAGGAAAGTATAGCTGAGTCTTGAAGTGTCAGCAAGAAAAGAAGTCCTCACAGAATGACAGGAAAATGTCAGAAAGATGTAAGTAAGGGCAAGCTGGGAGGGGCTCCCACTCGCCACATCCAGAACAGTTCGAGCCATAACATGAGTACTGAGAGTAACAGGCAATAACCTACTAAGTAAAGCAAGAATTCATGAATCCAGAGATGCAAATCACAAAGTAAATAAGGAAGAAAGGAAAGTCCTTCTCTTCAGTACTATTCCAGCTAGTAAATGTAGAAGGAAATACGGAATTAGAAAATCACCATCTGCCAACTATCATAATAATTGATTCAGATAAGAAGCATCAATGGGTTCTAAAACAAGTGGGTAAAAGAATGAGGGCGGTATATTTACAGTCTCCCATTCTCTCCCTATGAGATACACACTGATCACAATGGGAAAAAATGGAAAGTCTCCAATGAGGCAGACACTCTTCTAACCAAGTGATCAAAGTTAATAAGCCAGCAAATGGAACTAATGGACACACTAACAAGACGGGGCATCAAGCCTGTGCTACTTCTGCCGGAAGTAGATAACCTGAATCTAATCATGAGGAAACCCAAATTAAGGGGCACTATATAAAAAAACAGCTGGCAGTCTTCAAGTGTTCCATATTAAAGGAGACTACAGAGATGGAACAACTTAATGCAACAAAAGAGCTAGGATTTTCTTTTGCTATAAAGGACATTATGGGGGCAATTGGCAAGATTTGGATAAGACCTGTACATGAAATAACAGCATTCTATCAAAGCTTATTTCCTAATTTTTTAAAAAATAATTGTACCTTCAGTATATAAGAAAATGTCATTGCTTTTAGGAAATGCACAGCAAAGTACTTAGAGGTGAAAGGGCACTGAGTCTGCAACTATTAAACACGGTAGTTTGTAAAAAAGTAACCATGCATGAATATGAGAAGGATAAAGGAAAGAGAGCAAAATCTCCATATCAGGAGAACGTGTATAAAGAGTACCTAAGAAGCCTTTATTCTTGCAACTTTTGTGCCAGTCTGAAATCATATCAAAATACATAAAGAATTAGGGCAGCAAGGTGTGCACCAGGTAAATTCCTGGGGATCAGGTTCACAATGGGTATTTCCTTAAAAGCACACAGCAGAAATGAAGCAAGCCTGTGTGAGAGTTAATATTTGTCTCCCCACGGAGCTTCTGCACCAGGACAATGAAAAAAAAAAAAAAAAAAAAAAAACAGCTGTGATGAAGGATTTCTCAAGACCAGCTCATTAATCAAGTCCTACAAAAGCAGCACCAACAGAACCAAGCCTCCATCACTGCAGATCTATGCTATTTTTTCCTCAGTGAAAGTCTAAACCTCCTGCCACCACTGAGTAGCTGATGATGGTATGGAACTTTTCTAGAATATGTAAGCTAAAGAGAAGTTTTTCATTAAGAAGTTAAAACAGGAAAAAACAGTCTTGGTGGAAAGTCTCCCCCTCCACACTGCCTTACTGAAACTTGCCATGCTAAGCCATGGGGTGGGGGTGGGGGCGAGTTGGCCCCTCGGAACCCACCAGGGCCATTTTACTTTGCATTCACAAAGATGCTGGCTGAGAATGCTCCTAGGTGGACAGCTGAGGGTCCTGCCGGGCCAACAGTTCTCCACCACACACGCGCCATTTTTCTGGTGTTCTAACACTGATGAAAAGCTCTCGTCTAAATTATTTCCTTAACATTTTTTTAACGCTAATATTCATTTTAATGGCAATGTTACAAAATGTCCAGTTTCCAAAACAACGGGATAAACTATAATGTCTGACTGGGCTCTAAATCACCCCAGTTTACCTGAGCAGATAAACACTCTGAGATGGAAGATGCCGAAGGGAAAGTAAGTAGCTAGGTAAACAAGTCGGTACAATTAATTCTGTTGCAGAGCTAGAGAGAAATACGGCCATCTTTTCTCTTTGGATCTGTCCATCATCCACTCCTTCAAGACCTGTCTTTGAGTCAAACCCTCGCAGGAACTCTGGCTCGTTGCTACGGAGCGTGTTTACAAGACATTACAGGGAACAGGCCTTGTGAGGTTCCGAGGCCACCCCTGGGACAGCATCATGGTCCCCCGACACCATCCCTCCAACAGAACCACGGCGGTGACCTCCTCACGTGGGCACCACCTTTCAGCTCTCTTCAGAGAAACCAATAAACAACCTTCCAAGAGTAAACATTTCAACAAAGAACCTCCAACACAAAGGTCCCAGCCTAGATCCAAAGAACAAAATTCCTGTGGAAGACAGGCTGTTTCCAACCGAAGAAAAATCACTCTTCATTGAAGGACAACCTAGAGCGATTTGAGACCAACAGCATCTAGATTTCAAAACAAACTCAGCAAAAAAGATCCTGTGTTCACTTTTTAGAGATGCAAACATTGAGAACTGGACTCAGCCAGTAAGAGAACCAGAATTCACACCCAGGGCAGCCTGCTCTGTCCCCAGCCCTACCAGGTGCCCAGGGTCCACACAACCCACTGTGACAGGGGACAAACCACACAGGATTTCACTGCAACATCCCAACCCCCACCATTCCCTCGTTCCCACGGTTTAGACACCCGGAAAGGTAGGTGACAAATCACATTATACTCTTAGGCAGTTTCCCAACACAAAACACATTCAGCGGCAAAGCAAAAGACGCGAAGATGGGCTTTACAACGGCCTATATACTTCCTTCTCACCCAGGAACCCATCATTATGTAATGTCAGAGGGCAGGCGATAAGGGGCGGCCGGGAGGCCGAGCTCCCTTCCTTCGCCCACAAAGATATAAATTCACGTTTGACATTTTGAGTGTCTCAGCCTTGCATGGCGTACACCTTCATCACCGGCTTCTCAAAGGACGGCCACGGACGGAGCCCTGCAAATCTCTTGGGTCTCCCTTCCCTGACGTGCACAGCGAGAAAAAATACAACATAAAAAAGCAAAGATGAGAGGAATGTGGTCGGGGAGCAGGGGCCGGCGGAAAAGGGAAGGAGTCGCGGGGACGGCGCCCCGATCGCCTACCCTGGGTGCCTTCGATTCTCACCCGCTTACGCGCACCGTACACCCGAGGCCTTCGGCGTCTGAGGCACTGGGTCGGCCCCGGGGGTCTGCGGTGCTCGCCGACGCCACCGCGGCGGACCGCTAGGCTGTGCATTTCCATGACAACCGCCGGCGCCCGCCGCGCCCGCCCAGCAGGTCCCGGCCGCGCCGGCCGCGCCCCCCGCACCCCCGGTCCGCCCGGGTCCCCGCCCGCCGTCCCCGCCCGGCCCGGCCCTGCCCACCGACCTGGCGCACCGGCCGCGGCGTCCCGTCCTCCGTCCCCCAGGCCAGACACCCGGGCCCCGCCGCAACAGCGTCGCCGCCCGGCCGCGGAGTCGCCGGCTGCAGGCCTCGCTTCAGGTGCTGGTCCTCCTGCCCCGGCCCCTGGCCGCGAACTCGCCGCCCGCACGCTCCCCGAGCCCCGCCGGTGCCCCCGCCGCCGCCGCCGGCGTCCCCACCGCTCCAGACGCCGCGCGCGGCCCCCGCCCCGACCCCGCCCCCTCGCCGCGCATGCGCGCCCGCGAGCACCGGCCGCCGCGCGCCAGGTTCCCGGGCTACGTCCTCTTCCCCGAGGCTGCAGAGCGCCTTCTGCTCCCGCCCTGCTCTGTGACTGCGTCGCCTGCAGAGTCCTGAACCTCTGGACCTGAGGTTCTTAGTCCCTGACACGACCCGAAAGAAGCAAGTCCCTTAGAAGAGCCGTGGCTCGGTGACGCGCCTAGGCCATTTGGTCCCGGGGTGCACATGTAATCACTTCCTGGGAGACGTTTAGCCACCCGAACATTCCGACCAGAAACAGCAAAACAGCTACTGTAGACTCCCAACAGATTCCTTACTATTCTCACCGAAAATTCTATTTTTCCATGGCAAAACAAAATAGAGGTTTTGGAAGAAATTTTTGACTTTAATATGACTTTAAATATTTCTGCTTGAGCAAGGGTAAATATCTACTGGACTGAACATAGAGTTGCTTTATGTTTGAATCTATATTTTATCAAAAAAAACTTTCTCCTTATTTCTTCAATAAAAACTATTTCAATTCAGTAAACCACAATACTTCTCTGAGTTCACATTTCGGGTATAAAAACAAGTGTTTATAATTTACTTTAAAAAGGAAGGCTATTAATCTGTTAGAAATGAAAATTAAGAATTCTCTGAATTTATTTAAAATTAGGTCTGTGTCACCAAAATTCAAGTGCTGACAATAGTCTGGAATAAAAATAAAAATATAAGTCTAGTTTTTAGTTTTTCTTTTCCAACTTTTATTTCTTTTCTGAAAAGCAATTTATTTATAAAACACTTGCCATTTACTATCTCTTCGGATAAATGGAAGGAAATGCTAGAACCTTGACTCTAGTACAAAATTAAAGCCAAGAAAATCTAACATGCTTGTAGAAATGCAAAAAATATATTCATATTTTATTTTCTAAAATTACTGTGGCTGGTATGCTCATTTGCCTGTGACAGCCTGTTTTCTTCTTCTTTTTTTTCCCCCCAGCAAAATTGCCAATAGAGCCCCTTTCACTCTCAAAAGTGTCCTGTTCAGATGATAGATTTTATGGCCAGAGTATTTATAACCCAGCTAAAAGAACTTTTAAATCAGTAACTTTAAAAAACCAGAGAGAGAAATTTAAATTATAAACATTTAAAAACAGCCATCATGGCCAGTGGCATAGCTCAGCAGCATAAGAGCCTGCCTGGCAAGCGCGAGGTCCTGAGTTCGACTCCCGGTACCCACATACAAAGGAAAAAAGGGCCAGTGATATCGCTCAGTGGCATGGGCGCCTGCTGGCAAGTGCAAGGTCCTGAGGTAGACTCCCGGTACCCACATAAAAAAATAAATAAATAAAAATAAAAATAAAAACGGCCATCAGTCTAATTTCAACTTTCATTCACTTAGCACAATGACAAACACTGAATGATGATCAGACTTCCAACAGTATTTGTCACTTGACTGTTGCATAATTCTCATAGTCTTAAAAGATCCATCACGTTTCCCCTGTGGCAAAGAACAGACCCTAAATGCCACTGTAGAATGAAAATTATCAAGGGAAAGGGGACTTAGGTTTGTTGGTAAATGTAGCGCTATGCATTCCCTCCACATCACAACGCTATAGAAGAAAGTATCCTAGGAGTGTGCTGGTGGTACAGTATCCCAGGACGTCAGAAGGTTTTGACATGGGGTCACCAACCATTGGCCTCAGCATTTTCTAGAATGTGCTAGAAATGCAGATTCTCAGACCTCACCCTAGACCTACTGAATGAGCACTTCTTTTTTTTTTTTTTTTTTGTGGGTACCGGGGGGTCGACCTCAGGACCTCGCACGCCAACAGGCGCCCGTGCCGCTGAGCGATATCACCGGCCCCTTTTTCGTATGTGGGATCCGGGAGTCGAACTCGGGCCCTTGCGCTTGCAAGGCAGGCGCTTACGCCGCTGAGCCATCTCACCAGCCCCTGAGTGAGCACTTCTGAAAGAGGATCAGTCTGTATTTTAAGAAGCTTTCTGGGAGGAAAAAAAAAAAAAACAGGGAGGAATGCGAGGTGTTGGAGGCCAACCTGGGCTACATAGTGAGTTCAAGGCCATGGAGGCTAGCGTGAACTCCAAAGTGAGACATCCTCTCAAAAAGAGGAGGAGGAGGAGGAGAAGAGGAGAAACCTTCTGGGGATTCTGATAAGCTTACTGACTTAAAACAATTCATATGCAATAAGTAGGCTGACTTAGATAATCTTTATACAATTAATATTTTTAATAGCTGAACTATGTTGTTTTTAGAACTAGAACCACCCAGTGTAAGAGCTTCTCTTCAGGCTATCAACACGATATACACATGGTTTTCTTAGAGAACATATGTGGCCTTGCAAACAGCTCTCCAGCCACAGTAGCTATGAAAAAGCAGCAGCAGCTTAGCTGAAGCCCTATGGAGTATAGGTAGAATTTACTCCAAAGTGATAGATTTTCGAAGGGTGAGTGGAATACACCTTCAAACATGAAGTGGGCAAGTGTCAAAGTGGCAAGTGGCCTTGAATGAGGTCTCAAACTATATTTGTATGATTAACTGGGTCTTTCAAGTACTGTAATATCCTTTCCTTCCTCCAAGGTCATTGATCTTGTATAAATAAAATGGGCTGTTTTTACCTACGTTAGAGGAAAGTAAGTCCTAAGTCCACGTTTACTCCTTAGCTGGATGTCTCCCATTAAGTTTGGGACCTTGAAGTTTTTCTGACCTCTCACCCATTATCTGGACTTAGTAGGGCCCTGGGCCTCATTAGCATCCTTAAAGGATATTACAGTCTCAGTCTCGTGAGCTAAAGTTTAAAACCACAAGATTGTGTTGATTTTATCTGTAGCTAATGATTTAAAAAGTAAAGGGGGAAAAATCACGTCTTCTTTGCTTTCCAAGTAGCCCCCAGTTCCTTGTCTTCAGCCTGCTAATGACTAATGCCCTGCCTAACAGCTGGAAGTGTTCCTGGGTGGATGTCCCTTGGGGCTTCTTTCCAGGTTCTTGGTGTCACACAGAGTGGAGGACCACCTGGACGGCTCTCCTTAAAAGAAGAGCAATTATCTCCATTTTGGCTAAACCTGGCCCTATTTCCATGTACTGATATGTGCAGAGCTGGCTAGGACTTTTCTTTATCCCTTCAATTGGCTTTAAGCAATGCAAATCGGTCCAGCCGAGGTGCTGATGTAGTCTTCGAAGCAAGGCAACAGGTTAGTTGCTCGGCCCCTGTGGCTCCCAAAATACATGTGTGAGCCAGGCGGGATGGAGAGCCACACTCCACGGTGTTGGCTGGGATTGAGCCTCGAGAAAGAGGCTATGACTTCCCAGGGCATAGAAGATTACACATCAGAGCTGAAGCACCGACCCCAAAACATTAGATATTATCTTGAATTGTGTTATGCAGATTACTCCTTCTGCGTGTCCTTCCCTCTGCATATTGCAAAGGTGATTTCAGGCCACCTACCTAACCCAGCTTACAGCCCTCACGGACTTCCTGCCATTCTCACTGTCACTCTTCCCTGAGCCACTCCCCTCCTCAAGAATTAATAAGACCCGGGTTTGGCCCTGGGTCGAGGCCTTTATTCCAGTAACCAACACCTTGGCTGAATTTAGAACCCCCTTGGCTCCCCATAGCTATAAATATGCCTTAGTGTCTTTATTCTCACTGTGGGTTGCACTGGAAGTGGAAGATTGAAATTAACTCACTAGAATTCCAATAACTTTTCCATGGGATTATAAATATAAACTTCCCAGACCGTGACAAGGACTGGGAAGGGCTCTCTATAACACAGATTTAAACTGTCCTCTTAGAAGACTCATTTGGCTTCCTGCCAGATGAAAATGAAGAATTGGAGATAGCATTTTTCTGACTGGTCTGCAGTGCTCAGCCTGATGTTGTTTTGAGTTCCATGTTCTGTCTTTTCTTTTTAGGAAACATCTCACTCAACCTGTTAGCCATGGGTTTTTATGATCTTTGACACATTCCACCCAGTTAATCTGGTTTGCCCCAGCCTGGATCTCCCTCAGAGGGATAAAGGGGACTTGGAGCATTTCAAAAAGCCCTATCCCAGAAGCTTATCTCTGTTTGACTTGTCTGGTAGCTGCCTGGAAAAGCTTCAGTCTCAGGATCTTTAATTGGAATGACTAAGAGTATTCTTTGTACAAATTGCCCTATCCACCAGGCATTTGTTTAAAACAATCAGCAGCAATTGTTTATTGTTGCAGCTGCCTGAAGTAGTGACACTTTTTGGAACTATCAAGAGGCTAACTAAAAAACCTCAAAGGAGCCAGGGGTAACAGTGCATACCTACAATTCCAGCACTCAGGAAGCTGAGGCTGGAGGACTGCTTCAAGTTCAAGGCTAGCCTGGGCTACACGATAAGTTCCAGGCCAGCCTGATCTACATAGTGAGAACTTACCTCAAAATAAATGAATAAATAAATAAAGGTAAGTATGAGAACGATATCTCACCAAAACAAGAGTATAGGTAAAAATACAGGAATTATATTTTTTTACAAACTCTATAATTGAAAAGTGTAATAATTAAAACAAAAAATCCATTGCAGGGGCACAACTGCAGAATTGAGCCAGCAGATTACTCAGTTGATATTTCATAGCCTGAAGACCACATAGAAAATACAATGAAGAAAAGTCAACAGAGCCTGAAAGATCTGCGGGATTACTGATAAGCAGACCAAGTACATGTAATAGGGGTTCCAAAAGGAGAGGGCTGGGGAGAGTGAAAGAAAAATATGTAAGGAAAATTACCACAGGTGAGGGGGGTCCTGGATAGGTTTCTAGGTTCTTGTGCACAATGAACAAAGAATTGGATGTGGCATGTGACAGTAAGGAAAAAGAAGCATAGTTTTATTCAGCTGACAGCATGAGTAGGCTTGAGCTGGTGGAAAGGAGAGTGGCACGAGCACCGAATGTGTTGGGTTTAAGAATTTAAAATATTACATCAGGTCGAGGGTGCCTCTCTTTGGGTCTTCCAGGATGTGATTGACACTGTGACCGAAAGGGTGCTGAGTTGTGTCAGCTGTGTCTACTGCACGAGTCCATTCACATAATTCATTCTGTTACGCTTGGACATATGAGATGCAGTACATATGCACGGACCTTTAATAAACTCCAAATGAAGAAAGGTTACTATCGGTCCTGCAGGAGAATCTGGGCATGCATTCTGGTTTGGGATTTTGGAATATTCTGGGGATCTTTGTTTTTCTGCCTCTGGGTTGTAAGTCTTAGGATAAAGATGGAGGGGTTGGCACCAGGCTGTTGCTCAGGTTTATGTGACTGGAGAGGGGTGGCCCCATGGCCCCAGTTGTACTATCTCTATTAGAAATAATAACTAAATCTCCCCAAATTTGATGAAAAATATAATCTACAAATCCAAGAATATCAATTAACTCCAACTAGAATGAACTCAAGGAAATCTACACCCGGACACATCCTAATCAAACTATCAAAAGCCAAAGATGGAGTCTTAAAAGGAGTAGGAAAGAAGCAGCTGAACACATAGAAGGGATCCCCAGCGAAATCAGCAGCTGGTTTTTCATAAGCCACAGAACATAGGGCCCCATCTCAGATCTATTGAACACTGGCTGAGCTTAATAAGATCCCACGGTGACCCCCGTGCACACTGAGGTCTGAGGAACGATGCTGTGCTGCTATGCACAGGCCCAACTTTTTGCTTACAGTGCATTTATTTCATTTCTTGTTCACCATGTTTTGCTTTCCTTTTAAGGGGTATCATAATGACACTTTCTTTTCCAGCTAAAATGGGCCATCTGGTTCAAAGCAGGCTAAGACTAAGCAGGGATGAGAAGAAATGAGATGAGATGAGGTGAGATGAGATGGTGCAGTAGGTTCCCCAGTGTGAAAGGAAGAGGGGAGGCCTTGTTGGCCTTGGAAAGATGGAAGCATTTCTTACCCCTCTGAGAATCTTCATGTGGAAGGTCTTTGAAATGGGTTATCTACTTTCTGATTTTTTGTTCCTTTTGTTTTTTTTTTGTTTTTTGTTTTTAGACAGGGTCTCTTTGTTAGGTCAGGCTGGCCTTGAACTCAATACGTAGCTCAGTCTAGCCTCAAACTCTTGATGATTCTCCTGCCTCAGCCTCCTGAGTGTTGGGATTACAGGCATGTGCCACCATGGCTGTCTGGGATGGGCTACTTTGGAAGGACAAATCCTGTTTTTGATATTGCCAGTTCCTTGGAGATGGCCTAGGTATGCTAGAGGAATCCTGTGGCCTTGTGTGCTAGTACCCTGGGGCAGATCTGGTTAGCAGGGGGCACATGGGCAGTGGTACCTTTCTAGCAGGACAAATAAAGCAGCCTTGTTTGCATAATGCTTCTGGGATCAAGGAACAGTGGGGTGATTTAAGGGCCAACCTGTTGGGAATCATAGGTTACCCGCAAATATAACTTTTTTTTTGGAACCAGGAATCGAACTCAGGACCTTGCACTTGCCAGGCAGGTGCTGTGCTGCTGAGCTATATCTCTGGCTCCACAAATATAATTTTTAAATTTCCATTAACTTCAAAAATCCAGCCTAATTCTTTGTGAGGTGCTTTAAACTCCATTGGCGGTAATCTGCAGCAAGAGGCACAGTTTACATCTCAGTCAAACACACGTGGATGTGTTTAACAAACACAATTTCCTTGGAACAATACTTTGAAGAATGGTGCCAATTGCAGCCTGTTATTTTCTATTGTGTTCCCTTAAAGTTTGTCATTTGATTGATTTCATGACTCAGGAATGGATTACAGCCTACAATTTAAAAAAAAAATGTTTTCCACGAAATCATAGTAAATTTGCAAGAAAAGCAGTTGGACACATTCTGCTTGGACATACAAAGTCAACCCAACTCCATTTGGCACAATTTAGCTTGGTGGTTAAATACGTGGCTTCTGGAATCCCTAGTGAACTTCAAAGCTTCATGCTCTAGACAAGGACTTCATCTTCCAAGCCTCAATTTCCCATCTGAAAATAGGTATAATTAAAGCTCCCCCTGTCTCTCCCCTACCTTAACTCACCTTGGCTATCTCATAGGTGGCAAAACTGACCCAAGGTATTATGTACAGTGATGGATGGCATCATCCTCAGAGCCTGGGGACAAGGACAGCACCCTTAAGACCACTGCACTTCAGGAAGCAGATTTGGAAACCACATATATACATATAGCTCTTCCTTGCTGGCGTGGGAAGTAAACTGCTTCCTTCCATCGTAAAAGGCAGAATATTCAAAGAGCTTTCTCGAAGTGTTGACACAAAAACTACATATATTTAATGTCTACAATTTGATGAGTTTGTACATATGCATACTTATACCTGTGATACCATTGCCACAATCAAAATAGTAAATATGTCTATCACCTCCAAGAGTTTTTGGTGACCCATTTTATTTTATTTTATTTTTTATTTTTTTGTGAGTACCGGGGGGTCGACCTCAGGACCTCACGCGCCAGCAGGCGCCCGTGCCGCTGAGCGATATCACCGGCCCCTTTTTCGTATGTGGGTTCCGGGAGTCGAACTCGGGCCCTCGTGCTTGCCGGGCAGGCGCTTACGCCGCTGAGCCATCTCACCGGCCCCCATTTTATTTTTTTTTATTTATTTATTTTTTGTGGGTACCGGGGGGTCGACCTCAGGACCTCGTGCGCCAGCAGGCGCCCGTGCCGCTGAGCGATATCACCGGCCCCTTTTTCATATGTGGGATCTGGGAGTCGAACTCGGGCCCTCGCGCTTGCCGGGCAGGCGCTTAAGCCGCTGAGCCATCTCACCGGCCCTGGTGACCCATTTTAAAAAAAGACTTGTTATATTTACATGAAGTAAATCAAAGGCAGATATTATAAAAAGGTAGAAACACACAGCAAATGGAATTGACTTTACACAGTGAAGATTTATTTCTCACTCAAATCATAGTCTTAGGGGCTGCAGCGAGGGCTTAGAGGTCCAAGCTTTTCAATGCCAGGCCTGCAAGGTCACTGGAAATGAGGAGGATGGAACAAGTACACTCAGACATTTCCACCACTTCCGCTCACCTCCACTGGCCAGGGCTGGTCAGGTCTCAGCCTAACTGCAAGACTGGCTGAGAGGTAGTGTGGGCGAGATGAGTGTGTGCTCAATACCTAGCCACAGACACGAGTGGGGAGGGAAGGTGATGTGACCATTGCCACCATCATCAAAAGCCATACCAGCCACAGACAGGCAAAAACAGCAAGGAATTCATTTATCAATGATTGGATAATAAATCCCACAATGTCAGCACCATGCTTACTTTGCCACCTTGACTTAATTACTGAAAACAGCCTTGCCACCATTCTTGAAAGCTAGAGAAGACCTGATCCCCCCATTCTACCTGGGAAGATCTGTTTTTGAATCATGCTTTCTACACAGGGAGAGGCCCTGGGAGGAGACACCTGCATAGCTCAGCTCAACCCTTCTCCTGGAAAACCATTCCCACAACTGCCAGAAGTGCCCATCCCTTGGTGATTAGCCTAATTTTATATACTGCAATCACATCACACAAGATTACTCTCCTCAACAGCATTTGGTAAAGATGAGGGCTGGGCTTAAACTACAAAAGCATCAGGATTGCCACTGAATCTGTGACTACCAATTTCTGTTAACAGTTTAGGTTTTGCATAACCACTGGAAATGGATGGAAGAATCGAATCATTCTGCTAAAGCAGAACCAGTCATGTGGGCCTAGGGTTTACCATGGCTGCCTCAACCATGGAGAGCTGTGAGGAGAACCCACACACTTCAGTGACTGTACTAGAAACCCTGGGAAACCATCACGTAAACGACTTCGCATGTGTCATTCGTGAGTGTCTGATTATAGGCAATTTCACGGGAATAGAAGATTTCTATTAATGTATAAATCAAAATTTAATTTTTTTTTTTGTGTGTGTGGGTACCGGGGGTCGACCTCAGGACCTCGCATGCCAGCAGGCACCCATGCCACTGAGCGATATCACTGGCCCTTTTTTTGTATGTGGGTTCCGGGAGTCGAACTCAGGACCTCATTCTTGCCAGGTAGGCGCTTATGCCGCTGAGCCATCTCACTGGCCCCAAAATTTAATTTTAATACGTGAAAGTATATATGAAGTTTCAAAGAATTTCCGAAGACCATTTTGGGATTCTCATCTCACAATGGTCTCAGTGAAATAGAACTTGGATTATTTCAAAGAAACTGTCAAAAAGAGCTTTGAAGTTTCTATATCCTGCTCTTTCGAGATAGACTCCTCATCAAAAAGAAAAGTTTATGCTCAACCAAAGCCATCACAGTCCAGTTTAGGGATCCTGCAGTCTTGAATGTTGCTGCACATTTGAAGGCGATGAGCCACATTCATCCGGCTTCCGGAACCAGGAGAAACGCATTTCTGTCAACAAACCACACAGCTGATGGCATTTTGTAACAGCTTTTCCAAAGGACTAAAGCGCTGTGTGTAGAACGGTCACACTCCCTCTTGATAGTCCATCATTTTAATGTTTCCATACACGTTTCCCTAGAGATCTACTCCTCTCTTTTCGTGATGAAATTTAGCAAATACAGCCTTACAGCAAAGCAGTAAAACAGAGAACTGAGAGAATGAAGGGTAACAAACACCGGGACTCTGACCAGGACAGAGATGAAAGGACTAGATCTATTCACTACAGGTTCTAGGGGCCTGGTCCAGCATTCTATCTTTCTCATATCTCTTTTATATATATATAAAAGAGATATAAATATATAAATATATATATATAATATTTTTTTCTTTTATGTGCTTACCGGGAACCAAACTCAGGACCTTGCACTTGCCAGGCAGGCGCTTGTACTGCTGAGCTATATCACCAGCCCCGCTTTTATATTTTTTCATAAATAATTTAATGACAAAAGTAATGCACGTGTTTTTTTAAAAAATCCTGGAAGTTATAGATAAGCTAAAAAAGGACAAAAATAAAGATCGTTCATAGCTCTACCCCAAGATAATGGTGTTAAGGATTTAGTGTGTGTGTATCTTTTCACATTTTGCCCATTGTACCTACATCTTTTAGAATGAAAGACAGGTAGCATGAGACTGAGCACAGAAGAACTTTTCAAGGTCATTGTCTTAGTATGTTTTGTGGTACTGTAGCAGAATATCTGAGACTGCATAATTTAAAAAGAACAGAGCTTTTCCTGTGCTTAGTGGCACATGGCTGTAGCCCCAGCTACTTGGGAGGCTGAGGTGGGAGGATGGCTTGAGGCCGGGAATTTAAGACTAGCCTAGCAATATAGTGAGACTCCTTCTCAAAAAACAAACAAAATCTGGGTGTGGTAGCCCAGCCTTTTGGAAGTTGAGGCAGGAGGATCACAAAGTTTGAATCTATCCTGGGGAACTTAGTGACTTAGTAAGAGGCTTGTCTCAAATAAGAATAAAAAGGGCTGGAAATGTAGCTCAGTGCAAAAGCCCTAGTTTATTTCTTGCGGTTCCGGAGTAGAGGCTGGAAGTCCAAGGGGCCCACATCTGGACATCTGGTGAGGGCCTTCTTGCTACAATGGGGTAGAAAAGCAAGAGCTGTGGGCTCCATCTGCATCTCCTCCTGCATCTTCTCACCCTCCCCCCAGCCTGTGGACTTGCCTTTCACTCGAAATAAGCGAGGCTCACCTTACGGGCAAATTTCCTACGCAGTGAGATTTTTAGTTGAAAATGATACTAACCTTATAAATATTTGATCTAAGTTCTGAGTTCTGATCTGAGCAGTTCGTAAAGAACAAAAATAAATGACAAGGATGGAACTCCGTTACCGCACAGTAGGAGTCTAACTTCAGATATAGAGGTGAATAGACTCCTCCCCCAAAAGGAGTATTTTTAAAAGCCAAATGCATTTCTGAAGCTGAAATAAGCACCTCTCTCTGTGCACCTCAACCAGCCGCCGGGGTCCTGTGGAAAGGGTACTGCGCTGTGAAGGTGACCCCAGACACTAACGGCGTTTCGTGTGAGGACACCCGACACTCAGTGTCCTTGGCCCAGTGGCAACTGCAAAACCCATGGCAGTGATCACTCAGAAGCAGCCACTTATAGGTTCTTTTTCTTTCCATCAAAAGCATGCTTTTAGGGCCGGCGAGATGGCTCAGCGGCATAAGCGCCTGCCTGGCAAGCCCGAGGTCCTGAGTTCGACTCCCGGAACCCACATAAAGGAAAAAAAGGGCCGGTGATATTGCTCAGCGGCACAAGCGCTTGCTGGCAAGCGCGACGTCCTGAGATTGACTTCCGGTACCCACATAAAAAAAAAAAAAAGCGTGCTTTTAATGTTCTTGGGAAAATTGGGTCCATTCTAAATGCCACGGCAACATTTGTCATGGGACCAATGGCCACCAGAGTTACCTACAAACATGTGAGTCACGATCCTCTTTCTCTTGGCAGGATCAGGGACAGGCAGATTGGAGGAGCCTTGGGACCTGGCTGATCCAACACAGGCTCTGTGGCAGGAACAGGGATATGATAACTTCTATAATAGGGTAACAGTGAGGTCACCCTAACTTCATTGACCCCAGAGCCCTGAACACAGTGCCCTTGGTCAACATAACATAGAAAACATGAAACCACTTGTTAATTTAACTTCTGCAAGTCCGACTGTCTCAGTCTGGGCGTGAGTAGGAGAGGAGGAATAAGGGAAATGGAGACATGCTTCCTTCCTCTCTCAGATCCCGGCAATGCTTAAATCCATTGTTTAAAACGGCATCATATTGGCACATCCTCCTGGACTTCAAATCACCTCTCAATTATTTATAATAACTAAAGCATTGTAAAGTGCTATATAAATAATTGTTACTGGGAATAATGACAAGAAACAATAGTTCATTGCAGATGCATTTCTTCCCTAAATACTTTCTCTGGGAGGTTGGTTGAATCCACAGAGGCAGAACTGAGGAATGAAGAGTCGACTGTGACTGGAGTAATGTGGCAACTCTGCCCACATTTCCACCGCTGCGGGGAGGTTAGCAGTTCACCACGTTGATAGCAAGCGCCCTCACTCCAGGGCAAACATTATTTTTTAGGTTGATATATTTTAGGGTTCTCTAGAGGAACAGAATCAGTAGGAAATGTACATATGTACTCATGCTAAAAGGATTTATTAGGTAGGCTAACAGGATCCGTGGCAGGAGCGTCCACAATGGCCCTCTGCACTCTGGACAGCCAGAAGACCCTGTTACTGCTCAGGCCAAGAAGCTGGAAGACGCACACCAAGAGGGACCAAGGATGCAACATCAGCCTGAGGCTGAAAGGCCTAGAAGCTCCCTGGAGAGTTGCTGGTGTGCACGGGTGTTGAAATGCTGAAGAATCTGGAGTCTGATGTCCATAAGCAATGCTGTTAGCGAAAGATGCACCTGTTCACACAGAATGGAGCTTTTCAAGTGCAGGCTGACTTCCTCCTGCTTCCCTTCATTCCATCCATGTGGCAAGACCAATAGGATGGTGCTGCCCACAGTCGGGGTGGGGCTTGCCCCCTCAGTGTGTGGCCTATGTACCAGTCATCCCTTGAAACACTCCATAGATGCACCCAGAAGTCTGCTTTAGAAATCTTCTAGGCATCTCTTAATCCAGTCAAACTGACACTCTTATATGAACAATGATGCTAAACGTCAAGCCCGTCTTTAAAATGATGAAATGTAAATTACTCAATAAAATAGAAAATTTGAATTTCTAGTCACAGTCAGGAACTTAAAATCATTAAGACACATACATTGGACACAACACAGATGCACACTTTGCTCTTGTGAAAACAAAATTCTTTGGCAGTTTTAATGCTGATACGTCCCACTGTGTCTATCTCTTTTTCCGTAGACTTGATCACGATTGCCAGTCCTCGTCATAACATTTTAAACCTTAAGGGATTTGTCGGAACTTTGAGACTCTAGATTCTCCCCTGGCAACTGACACTGGCAACATTAAACACGAGCTCAGCAATGGCTCCGGTAAGTGACTGCCCCACATAGGCTGCAACAGTCCAGTGGGCGTCTAACGGGGACTTCTGATTATGGACCTGCATCCCCCTTGTAATGGGAAAGGGAATAACCCTCAGCAGCCCCCGTCCAGATGAGACTTGCACCTCCCCCTGCTGCAAATTGCTGTAATGTACAGACCGTGCGGGAACAAGACCCTCTGCTGCCATCTGCTGGAAAACTATCATAATAAGTACCCCAAACAGCACAGGCTGCAGGGAGAATGCCCAGGATGCCTCCTCGGGAGAGGCGCTATTGGGCAAAGCACAGCAGAGGCAACCATCTGTGTTCTACCCCTGAATATGGCCACTAAAAACGTTAAAGCCAGCTCCTTCCCCTGGTCTCCAGCGAAGAAGTAAACAGTCTGCTCCACTGAAGGGAATACTGGCCTCGCGGGACCCAGCAGAGTGGAGACTACGCCAGAGGACGATTCAGGAGATTCCCTAGGGTGCTTTTAACGGGCTTTCCCCTACCCAGCACTTACACGTGGTGTGATTTTGTTCCCTCGCAGGTTTCATCAGCAGAAAATATGACTGACTCTAATATATTGTATATGAAATAGTTTCAAATTGGGGCACAAGTGTGAAAGGAAGTGGCTGGGTATGGATTTTGAGGGTTTTTTCCAGTTAATTTTAGTTGGTACAGACAACAAGAGGTCTATTCAGAGATTGGGTTTGTTTCCCAGAGTGTGTAGCAGTTGTCCTGGGAAGCAACTGCTTAATCAAGGGTCCCAGTTCCCGTGGACCCGGACGTGACAAGTTTTCACCGACGGAAGGATGCGCGATGTAGGTCTCTCCTTGGCTAAGGTGACTGTGGAGCCACAGTGCCTTCTCCATCTCTCCAGCCTGGTCTGCAGGCTGCCTGCCAAGCTCTGAGATAGATGCCAGGGAGGGGACAGTGCCAGAAGTGGCCCCTGCCAGCCGGGAGCCACCGCACTGCACCGTGACAGAGTAGGAAATGTGCTGCATGAAGCCACCAACACTGGGAGTTCATTCATTACAGCGGCTACTGTTACCTTCACGGATATGATTTGCTGTTCATTGATACATTTCATCTGCCAACGCGTTGAACCAAGGAGCAGAAGTCGCATTTACTGGCATGGGGGAAAGTGAAAAAAATTGAAGCTGTTAACTATTTTCCTGCAAAGTTTGCTCTTCCCAAATTTCAGAGCAAAGTATTAGTGTAGTTCACACAGGTATCCCATGAGAATGTGGTTTGGATAGTTTTGGGGAATTTTTTTTTTTTTTTTTTTTTTTTTTTGGAGACAGGGTCTTGCTATGTAGCCCAGACTGGCCCCAAACTCATGATGATCCTCCTGCCTCAGCCTCCCCAGAGATGGGATTGCAGGTGCATGCCATTATGCCGGGCTGGTTTGGATAGTTTTTGGAAGGCCACTTTCTGTTTCCTCTTTCAGAACTGAATCTGTGGTGTTGAGCATGGGTAATGACAGGTAAACCCGCCTTGGCCACGCCTCTCCCTGACCATCCTTATTGCAGGTGTTTGCCTGCTTGCCTGATCCAGGTGTAGCATGTGAGGGCCTGTAACGTCTCCAGAGCCCTCTTTGGTATAAAGATCACCACATTGCAGGGATGAGGCAGTGGGGAAGAAGTACCACGCACACTAGAATCTAAATGGGATTTTCACTATCATCCCAGCTCAGTATCACCATATTTAGGGGCCCAAGTGTTTATAGTACAGCCTGGCTGCTTGCTGCTCAGAACCTGGTTTCTCCTTGTCTACTGCTGACCCAGGAAATTCTCCAGCTTACTTCTTTCGGTTTAGCCTATGGTTGGTGCACCAGGGCAGGGTTTCACTCTTTGTTAATTTATTAAACCTCTGTCATTAGATTCAAAATCAATAGCCATGGTGGTGGTCATATTCAGATCATCTTATACTCTCCAGCGTGACTTCCCACTCACATAGGGTTTGACACCACTACACCAAGGCGACCACCTTAGTACAGATGTCTACTCTTCACTTTGTTTTAATTTATAGACACCTAACCTAAGTATTTAAATGCACTGAGGGAAACTTGTTTTCTAATTTTATTACAACAAACTCTGCTGGAAACCACTGAAAAGCACATTACTAATTAAAGAAGGCTCTGGGATTTAGGATCCTAAATTTTATACACTTAGGGGAGAGTTTTTTAAAAAACAAATTAAAAATTTAAGACCATGAACTAAAGTATATAGTAATTAGAGTGAGAAAAATCACAATATCGAAAAATTACACATTGAAAATGTTCATCATAAAAATAGAAAACGATATTTATTAGTACTTTAGGAGTCAACCGGCTGATTCAACCATTTTTTGGTTTTCTAGTCACTTCTACATATATAAAACCAATTTTAATATGAGTTTTTGTGGGGACAAACCACATCCACATGGCAGAAGGACCAAGGACTGGTGGGTGATCCCAGAGTGCCTTGGGCCCTCGACTTTCTGAGTTCCTGTCTCTTCACAACTCCAAATTGTCAGTATCTTCAGGCTCTTATCCTAACCCACAATTTCTTTCTTTCTTTCTTTCTTTCTTTCTTTCTTTCTTTCTTTCTTTCTTTCTTTCTTTTTTTTTAGGAGACAATGAAATTTTTTTTTATTGTGAGACCAAAGCACTAGGAAAAATATATCACAGCAAACAGGCAGGCTACATTATCATTTCAAGTAATAAATTGGTAAAAAGACAACACATCCCATATTCAAAAGATAGGGAGCCATGCTGGGGCAAGAACACTGCATGTTGCAAAGCCCCCAGGCAAAAATGGTGCTTGGTAAAGGAGTCACAGCTCTGGTTGCTTACTTTTTGACCCAGCTGCCAGAGATCATCTCAGTAAGGTGCTGTTAATTCAGGAGGTGAAGTAAATAATGCTGGGTTTAGGCTTTTATTCTTTTCTGTTCTATAAAAACCAATTTCTCCAAGTTCGGCACTTCACAACTCTCTTAACTAGCCAACGGTTCCTATTTCACTGTTTACCCGGAGTCAAAACTTTCTACCCTTCAGGGGAAAAATGTCACTGCAAGATTGTAGAGATTCCTCAAAAAGCTAGGATTGGAGATCCCATTCCACCTAGCTATTCCCCTTCTCGGTATCTTCCCAGAAAAGTTAAAAACATCATACCACAGCGATATATGTGCACCCATGTTTATAGCAGCACAATCTGTAATAGCTAAATCTTGGAAACAACCCAAATGCCCATTAACCAAGGAATGGATAGAAAAGATGTTGTCTTTTTATACAATGGAATACTACTCAGCCATAAAGAAGGATAAACTTGAGACTTTTGTAGGTAAATGGATGCAACTTGAGACCATACTCATAAGTGAAATAAATCAGACTCATATGTGTAAACATTGTATTGTCTCCCTCGTGTGAGAAACTGAAAGAGTAAATAAGTTCTAAAATGTACAATAGATATTGTGAAATGGGAAGAAGTGGTTCAAAAGGAAACAGAAACTAAGATGGGTGAAAGGGGAAAGGACAGTAGGGAAAAGGGAAAAAATACAATTCAGTTATACTATTAATGTCTCTTAGTTCATTAGAAAGGAAGGTTTGTGTTAATATCAATTGGAGAAATTTTTATGCCCATATCTTGTACCCTGAGCAACTAGTTTAAAGATAACAATATGTAATGTATTGACGATTGTTATTCTCCTATTATTTTGTTATGAAATTTTGTTTTACCTTTTTTCCATTAAAAAAAAGACAGAGGATTAAAAAAAAAAAAAAAAAAAAAAAGATTGTCCTATTAACTGCCACAAAAAGCCCGAGGGGCCCATCAAACAGGGAAGGAAGCTCTGCCTTCCACACAGTGTGTTGGTCTCCAGGTTGGAAAATGTAGTGTAAGAATTTCAAGAAATACACATCTGTATCTTGATGGCTAGAAAAGGGTATACACAGGGAGCCTTTCAGAGTTCTTATCTACTCTCCCTCTCTACTCCACATCTTAAATCCAATTCATGCCCTTGCACATAAAAAAAATAAAACAAGCAAAATGAAGATATGAACCCTCCCCCTCTTTATTTTGAGACAAAGTCTTGGTATGTAGTTTGTGCCGGCCTTAAGCTCACTATGTAGCCTAGGCTGGCCTTGAATTCAAGGCAATTCTCCTGCCTCAGCCTTCCAAATACTGAGATTATAGGCAAAGCTACACCACCAGGTTAAAGGTAGCTTGGAAGAATCTGTCAACCTGCTGGTATCTGTGTCTTAGGAAGAATCTAGGACCTTGGAGGGCTCTCGATTGGTAGGAGGGAGATCTCTACTGCCAGGATAAAGTCTTGCCACATTAAATTTAGGCTATAACACACTCTCTTGTTCTATCTTTGACCCAAACTTTAGCACCATTTTTTTCTTCCCATTTCACTTTCTGGCATCCAAACAAAGAGGAACCAGGGTCCAGAGGCAAATGTAGTATGTCTTAAACTTGCTGTCATCCTTAGTTTCTTCATTCATAAATTTTACTTAAAAGACTAAGGTTTCCATTCTTCTTTTTAAATAGATTCCTGCCCTCAGCCCCAGTGGCTGCTGGCAAAGACTTTTATTTCCCAGTGGACGAGAGACTCCATCCTCGGTCATAGCTGGAATGAGGTTCACGTGGTCACCCGCACACTTGACCATGCAACTGTCCAGGTGCCATTTCACTTGAAGCTTCTTATTCCCTGCATCCACCAAATCTTCGGCTTTGTTGTTGCAAATGCATCGTGCACCGGGCCAGGTGGTCCTGGAACTTTTCCAACTCATTGGTCACCAAGGCCTGGGCCTGAGCTAGAGGTGCATGGCAGCGCTCAATGCACTGATGCACCTGCTGCGTGGATGCCTGGCTGTCTTCACGGCAGTTGGCACTGCATCGGAGCACGAGACCTAGCTTCTCACAGATGTTCTTCCTCTCTGCACTCTTCACCATGGAGTCCACCACCTCTCCCACCAGGAGCTGCTCTGCTTCACCATAGTGACCCGTGCTGCGCCGTGCTGGCACCCCCATCCCTACCCCACAATTTCCACCCGGAGTGTCTTCGGCTTTCACTCCCCACTGCTGAGGGCCTTATGATTAAGGTTTTTGTTTCAAATCCTTGAGGGTGTGGACCTGATTGGTCCAGCTGGTCATTCTCATAGAGCAAGGCTGCACGCAGGTCAGTATCTTTGGGTAAAGTGTCCACCCTTGATGCAATCAGGCTGGTGAAGGGGCACCATGTTGGGGGCAACCATGGCCACCGAAGCTGCCTCTGCATGGCAGAGAGGGAGGGCAGTTTCCTCTAGGAGAGGCTGTCTATGTAAACCAACACAAGTTCACCGGATTCTAATCCAAGACCGTACAGTTCATCCTGGTCCCATCACCTCATTTGTAACTTCTTTCTCTGATTGTCACAAACTTGGCTCCCATTTTATCCATTCATTCATAGTGTGCATGTCATTTCAAACTTAATAGTTTGTATTTCCAAGTAAAACAAATTTGCAGCTAGAACACAGTGCTCTTGTAATTGCACATTTGCCTTGAGCCTTACTTTCCAAAGCACCGTTTATAAAAGTTAGGTCATAATTTTACCCAGCATCCTTCAGTAAGGTTATATCAGTGATGGCAAACCTTCTAGAGCTTTCAGTGATAACAAACAGCTGGCTGCAGCACATGTGCCATAGATTCGCCACCACTGGGTTATACTATTATTTGTAATTGTTAGATTCTTTCGTTAAAATCTTCTTTCCATCCTGGGATTGTCCTATATCCTGGTTGATATCTTTAAATTTGGCTTTATTAAAGTTTACTTTTTATAATGTATAGTTCTATGAGTTTGGACAAACTGATAGAGTCATGTATCCACCACCCTAGTTCCATAAAACCAATCCTGTCCCTCTAAAAATTCCCATTTCCCCTTTGTAATCAACCATGTGCCCTCTCCCACCTCCCCCAGTCACTGAGCCACTTTCCACCATGATAGTGTTACCTCTTCCAGGATTTCCTATCAACAAGATCTTTTCTCATGAATCAGTTGCAGTATGTGACATTAATAATAATGTTTTAAAAAATGTGTCTGAGGAAAGTTAGCAGGTTCTTTCAATAGATGTAATGATTGGCTGAGGAAATTTATATTTTTGCATGAAGAACAGTGCCTAGCATACAGGAGGCGCCTAATAAATGCTCTCTTCCCTTCTCCCCATCCTGTCTTTTCTTGGGGATTTCTGCTTTCTCAAGTGGAAAAAGCTTCAGGACAAAGGAAAGAAGCCTTGATAGTGCGCTGTCAGGGATCAGTCACTGGAGGGAGGGTCATTTACTAAGGACACCTGGTCTCCACCACCTGTTCCAGGTACGTAGAAGATGGAAGATATTCTGATGGTCAAATTCAAAGTCCTGGCAGGACTGGCAACAAGGAGCCAACTGGGGGAGGCTGCAAGGCAGAGGGAGGGAGAGGGACGTTCTTCTTCCTGTGTGCCTGATGTTCTGGTTGTGCAGTGCTGGCAGCCACAGTGACTCTTGGTTCCAGCCTCCTTTTGGGACTCCAAGGACCATTATCACCACGCAGTGCACCTCCTCAGATACTGTCCGAATTCCTACCCTCACTAACCTGAGTTTCTGAATTATCAGTAATGGCTGGCAGCGCCTCGGCCTCCAAGGTCTGGGTTCCAGCTCTTGGGGCTGCTCCTCCGAGCACCTTGTCCCTTGTTCTCCAGTTTTTGGGGTAGATGGTTACTTCTTGTACTCACCCTCCCTGCATAACCTGAGTGTCCTTTTCTGCTCATTCATCAGCACTGACATGGTCAATTCCCGCTAGTAAATTCTCTTTGATAGAAGACCAGCGTGATTTTTCTCTTTCCTTCATCCCTGGATTCTGCTATTTGGGTTCTTCTTTTGGATGTTCAATACAACTTTGCAGTAACACTTGTACGTGTCTCTGGATGTATGTGAGCACGCTGCCTCACCTACTTCCGGCTGTGTCTCCTCCCATGGAGTATGTACCCTCCCTGGCTCATCAGCAGGGAAACCATGGCCCTAGAAACACAGTCGGGGGCGGAATCTTCCCTCACAACAAAAGCCAAAGCAGGAGCGATTAATAGGTTTTAATCCAGGTCTTAATCCTGTGCAGATATGAATCCAAGCATCATTAATAGTTAAGGCTTCAAAACATATGCATTTTGAGAAAACATGGCTAGCTACATTTCACTCATCATATAAGCTTGGATCTATGACTTGATAGACCTTCTAACCCACTTTACAAAGTTGAAATGGTCCAGTGACCCACAATAAACAGTCAGATGAACAACTGAAATTGCAGCACCTCATGTATGAACTACGTTAGGGCTCAAGCATGTAGATATGGATTATGACATCAGGCCACAGAGACTTCAAAAGCAAAGTGGGGTATTTTACCTAATGAGAAGAAGGGAGGAGGAGGAGGAAGAGGGAGGCAGGCAGAGGGGAAGAGAGGGAGAGTGGGAAGGGAAGGAGGGAGCGAGGGAGGGAGACAGGAAGGAAAAGAAAAAGATTCATCTTTGTGTAATTTGCAACATGTATTTAAGTGATTGTTGGAACCCTGAGGTCATAATTTGCAAATATAGAATCCAAATATACGAATCTGTCATAAAATAGTAATGGGATTCTATTTACTGGATTAAAAAAAAAGCTAGCTTCTGATGTCTATAAGCTTCCATCTACCTAGGAGATTTGCCTTCGTACATAACCCCAAGTGCGGTTGAGGCTGCTTTAAGAACAAAGGGAAGCTGGATGTGGTGGCACATGCCTGTCATCCCAGCACTGGGGAGGCTGAGGCAGGAGGATTACTGCAAGTTCGAGGCCAGCCTGGGCTACAAAGTGAGTTCAAGGCCAGCCTGAACTGCATAGCGAAACCCTGTCTCAAAAAAATAGTTTTACAAGAATGAAGGAGCAGTTTGCAAAGATCTAGCCTATGGCTCTCATCTTTGAGAAGTCCTAGTTGTCAGCTATCTTATTGACTTAGGACATCCTTCTGACTTCCAACCCACAAGGCTGTCCCTGAACATAGTTTTCTTTGAGCTAGAATAGGTCACGCCAGGTTGTGATGTAGCAGGCCATCCTGGTAGTGGTAGCTGGTTCTAGCCTCCTTTAGGGATGCCCAGGAGCACTCTGACGAGGAAATGCCCCTCCTCACATGGTGTCCAAATTCCTGGGTTTGCAAACTTCTCCAAGTTCCCAAATGATCAATAACAGCCAGCAGCACCCCCTCACCTAAGGTCTGACCTCTGGGACAGGGACAGAGGCTGTCTTTGAGTCCCTTTGTTCGTCTCCTAACTGAAATGCTTTGTTCTATGAAGCAGATGGTGCTGTCTCAGGGGTTCGATGGCAGGGAGTCTAGATTCGCGTCACCGACTTGAAGGGCCACGGGGTGGCTTCTCTTCATCCCACACTATCTGCCACAGCGCTACCAAAGGCCCAGGTTTCTGGGGTCCCAGAGGGCACGGGGAAGATGCCTGACTCCGAGACGTATCCCAGCCTGTCTTGCATAAGGGTGAATGTGAGTTACTACCTTGTTCTTTTGGCTTCTTGTTATCTTTTCATAACCAGAGGGTGGTGGAGTAAGGCTGGGGAGGGGAGAGAAAAGGCTGACTATATTTTTCTATATATAAGAGAATTAGGTTAAAAAGCCTGACAATCTCCTCATAGATTCCATTAAAAAAAATGGTCTAGCTGCAGTGGTGCACACCTGTAGTTCCAGCTTCATAGGAGGCTGATACAGGAGGATCACTTGAGCCCAGGAGTTTGAGATCAGCCTGACCAATGTAGCAAGACTCTGTCTAAAAATAAAACAAACAACCCCCCCCCAAAAAAAAAAAAAACAGAGTCCCACACATGCACATACTTGGTTTGGGGACACTTCACACTTTCCAAAGCCCTGCCTCATGCAGCCTTTAATGTGGACCTCATAATAACCTGGCACTAGCCAGGCCTGGTCATGCATGCCTGTAATCCCAGCACTCTGAGAGGCTGAGGCAGGAGGATTGCAAGTTTGAGTCCAGACTGGGCAATTTAGTGAGACTCTGTCTAAGAATAAAAACTAAAAGATGGGCTGGAGATGCAGCTTATTGTGAAGGCCCTGGATTCAATGCCCAGTACTAGAAAGAAAGGAAAGAAAGAAAAGGAAAGAAGGAAGGAAGAAAGGAAGGAAGGAAGGTAGGAAGGAAGGAAGGAAGGAAGGAAGGAAGGAAGGAAGGAAGAAAGAAAGAAAGAAAGAAAGAAAGAAAGAAAGAAAGAAAGAAAGAAAGAAAGAAAGAGAAAGATCTGCAAGTGACAAAATAACCTGGCAATTCCCTGGGGCCAGATCATGAGTCCCATTTTCTAGATGAGGAAACGGGGCTGCTTCTGGCAGTCACACAGCTTGCAAGGGAGCTGGGCTGGAAGCGGGGCCGAGCCCTGTGCCACACAGCTGCAGATGGTAGCATTGTGCAGACAGCTGGCTGTGCGAAGCAGGAACAGGCGACAGACACGTGCTTTTTCACTGTTGCTCGTCCTCCGTCTCGGCAGCACCCCCGGGGGCCTGGGTGACCGCCAGGCCGCTCCCGCAGACCCGCGCCTGGCTCTCCAGCTGGCTGAGGCGCTGCTTCACTTTCATCTGCGTGGAGTTGTACTCAGCCAGCAGTCGCGCAAACCTGGTCTGCAGGGCATCCAGGGAGGACTCCAAGTACTCCACCTTCTCCTCGATGTCCTTGGGGTCCTGCCCAGCCTTGGCCAGGTCCTCATCAATCAGATTGTCCTTCATCAGGATCTGCCGGCCCTTCTCCTCCAGGGCCTTCTTGGCCTCAGGGTATTCGGTGAGCGCCTCCATCAGGTCATCCTTGGAAAGGCAGAAGAGGTCCGAGTAGCCGATGCTCCTGATGTTGGCGGTCCTGCGGTTGCCCGACTTGCTCCCCTTGATGTTTAAGATGCTGATCTCCCCAAAGTAACTGCCATCACCGAGGACCACAAACTGGGTGACCCCATCGTCGGCCACCACAGCCAGCTTGCCCTCCTTGATGATGTACATCTCCCTCCCGATGTCCCCCTTCTTGCAGATGTAGTCCCCAGGGCTGAACACGGTGGGCCGCAGCTTGAGCACCAGCTCCACCAGCAGCCCTGCCTCGCAGTCCTGGAAGAGGCGCACCTTCTTCAGTGTGTCCAGGTGCACGCTGATGGCGATCTCAGCCTTTAGCTTGTCCGGGAGGCTCTTGAGCACCTCCTTCTCATCCACTGTTTTCCTGTTGGCCCACAGATAGTCAAACCACCGGATAACCCGTGTCTCCAAGTCCTTGGTTACCTTGCGGAACTGCATGTACTGCTTGATGGAGTCGATCTTGGCCTGGAACTCTGCCCTTGAAGCGTTCATGTTTGAGATCATGGAGCCCACGTTGCCCACGATGGTGGCAAAGATCAGAACGCCCACTAAGAAGTCTATGACCACGAAGAGATACTCTTCGTCTTTCACAGGGGGTGGGGTCTCCCCAATGGTGGTCAGCGTCAAGGTGGACCAGTAGAGACTGTAAATGTACTTCCTGGAGAGGCGCCCATACTCTGGCTTGGAGATGTTTGGGTAGACCCAGGAGTCTGTCCCAAAACCAATGGACTTGGAAATGGCGAAGTAGATGCAGGCATTCCAGTGGATGATGATGAGGATGTACAGGACCAAGTTCCCAATCCTGAACATATTGGGGTAATTGGTCCTTGTCTCTGTGCGGTCAAAGAATTCAAAGAGCCGGGAAAACTTCAGTAGGCGGTTGAATCTCAGTTCTGGGTAGTTCACACCCAACTTTAAATAAGCCAGGTCTGTGGGGACCAGGGACAACACATCCAGCTTGAAGTGCAAGGTCTTTGTGTAATGTTTCCACAGCCTCTTCACATCCTGGACCATCAAGCCTTGTTCAAGGAAACCTGAAGGAGAAGAAGGTCCCGGGGTCATCAGAGAGCCTGTTTTTGACTATGGCCACAGAAAGATACTTTGCATCCTGATACACAGCTCACAACGATACACATTAACGGAAAGAGTTTCAAGAAACAGCACCCTTGCTACAGGAAATTCACTCTGATGTTTTTCTTCTATGAATTTCTCATTTATTCACTCTTTCAAAAGATAGACCAAGTGGGTGGGTAACTTTGAAAATAGGTTAGGTATTAGATGATAGCAAATAAGGAGTACTAAATCTTAAAAGATAAATGGAGGGCCAGGGATATAGCTCAGCAGCACAAGCGCCTGCCTGGCAAGCACACGGTCCTGAGTTCGATTCCTGGTACAAAAAAAAAGATAAATGGAAATTTTACATATATATTTATTTATTAAAAGGGGCCTTTTATTTATTTTTTATTTTATTTTTTGTGGGTACCGGGGGTCAACCTCAGGACCTCACGTGCCAGCAGGTGCCCGTGCTGCTGAGCGATGTCACCGGCTCCTTTTTTGTATGTGGGTTCATGGGAGTTGAACTCGGGCCCTCGCGCTTGCCGGGCAGGCGCTTACGCCGCTGGGCCATCTCACCGGCCCAAAGGGGCCTTTCAAAGTTAAGAGATACATTCTAGCATGCTCACTGCCTGGGATTTGCTTGAAAATGTGCTGGACCTGAACCCACGACTTGAACCCAGAGGTCTAGGGCCACACCCTGGGTAGGACCGCCCCTACAGTGAAAACGGAAAGTTTGCTGGCACATTCAGTATAAGCGACACCCTACTTCCAGCCCCCATTCCTCAGGCTGTTATTTTGTTACACAATCCTTCTTTGGTAACTGTGAGGGGATTGGTTTCAGGCTCCTCCTCAAATCCTCAAAATTAAGTCTCTTGTATAAAATAGTATAGTATCTGATTACAAGCTATGCACATCCTGGCACACACATTATTTTAGTGGTACTGGGGATTGAACCCAGGGCCTTTGCACTGAGTTACATCCGTAGCCCTTTTAAAATTTTTTATGGTGAGACACAGTCTTGCAAAATCTTTAAACTGCCCAGGCTAGGTTCAAACTTGAGATCTTCTTGCCTCAGCCTTCTTGTATACTTTAAATCATCTCTAGGTTACTTATAATACTAATACAATGTAAGTGCTATGTAAATAGTGTTATGTTTGGAATAAGAAGAAAAAAAGCTTTTACATGTTCGGTACAGGCACAATTTTTCCCAAATATTTCTAGTTCACAGCTGGTTGGATCTGTACATGTGTTTATTAAGCAAGTAGGTGGTCACGGAGCACTCCTTGTGCCTTGGCCCTCTTGGCCAGTTCTTTAAGATTCCTCTCTCAATTCTGATGATTTGTTCCCATGGACTATGATCCAGTGGCAACTTGGTTACGACGCCTCCGCTTCCCGTACCTTCCTGTTGACTCTGGGGTTGCCGAGGGGACTATCAAGCACGGGAAGGTGTGGAGTTGCCGAGAGCGGGTGTCTTGCCCCACCCAAGCTTGGCTAGATCAGGGACAGCCAGCCCAGTCAGCCCTCTCGCTCATGTCTGCATGTGCTACGGTGCCACAGCAGAGGTCGTCAGGCTGGCAGCCACCCACGTGCACCTCATGCCGTGCACTGGAAGTCTCCTAAATTGTGCTGGGCACCCATGTGGAAGCAGAGGCACCAGCCTGGCACGGCTGAGTGGTGAATGTAGACTTCGGGCAAATCACACAGGAGCTCTGGCCTTGGCTTCCTAATTGGTAAGACGGGAACGATCATGCCTGCACTCTTTGCCTCATGCAGTAGTTTTTTTTTTTTTTTTTTTTTTTTTTTGTGGTGTTGGGGATTGAACCCAGGCCCCATATATACTAGGCAAGTGCTCTACCACTGAGTTATACCCCCGTCTCTTTTTAAATTTTATTTTGAGACAGGGTCTTGCCAGATTGCCCCGGCTGGGCTTGAACTTACGATCTTCCTGCCTCCCCTTCCCGAGTAGCTGGGATTGCATGCGTGCTCCACCACGCCCGGCTCGTGCAGCGGTTCTAATAAGCAAGCAAGATGTGGCTGAAATGCCGTGTGTACCACAAAGCCCTGCCGAGGTCTGCTGCTGTGATGTGGGGGGGTTCACATTGACAAGCACGGCCCAATTTCTGGTTCAAAAAGCTCGGAAAAGACAAGCAGGGCCTCCACCTGCAGAGGTGATATTTTTGTGCAAATTAGATAAAGGTGCCCACAGATGAGTTTATGGCTGACTTGATGATAAGAGGTGGGGTCTGGTTGGAAGAGGTGAGCCACTGGGGCGTGGTCTGAATGGGTTTACCTTTTCCCTGCTCCTCCCTTCTCTCTCTCTGCTTCCTGTCTGCCATGTCGCACATGAGCGACACTCTTCTGCCACACCCCTCTGCCATGCCGCCCTGCCTCAGAGCCACAGGACTGTGGACTGAAACCTCTACAAACTGCAAGCCAAATAAGCCTTTCCTCCTTTAACTTGTGGGTGTCAGGTATTGTGTCTCAGATGAGAGAGAAACTAGGACAGTTCAACTTGTTCAAGGTCATTGTGCTCACTGGGAGCACAGAGCCCCGGGCCCAGGCATCCTGACGCCTGCTCAGGTCCTGTCCAAGGTTCAGTGCTGGGGGCTGAGACAACAGCACCCACCCTTTGACTGGAGCATTCCCAGCCCAGCCTGGACTCTCACGGCCAAAGTTAGATAGCGTCAATCAGCCATTCTGGACCTCCTTGAGCACTTCCTGTGGTCCCCCTACTGAGGACCCGCGGCCTGGCAGAGAAGTCGTCAGGCCTGGGGCACACTCACCTGTCCGGGCTCGCACCAGCATGTCCACACCATAGAGGACATCTGCCGAGTAGTCCAGGGTCAGCCACAGCATCAGGTGCTCGGACTGAAGCTCGTCAAAGCAGGCCCTAAACAAGCCAAGCGTGAGCATGAGGAGCGTGGCCATCACATGCATGGCTCCTTTCATGCAGTAACAGCCCTGCCTATGTGGTGTCACCCAAGCACAGTCATCCCAGGATTCACTGTTCAGACTTAGAGGTGGGTCACTAGGGGCGTGACCTGGAAGGGTCTTTCTTCCTCCCTGGCTCCTCCCTTTGCTCTCTGCTTCCTGGCCGCCACGATGTGAGCAGCTTCTCTTCGCCAGACCCTTCTGCTATGCCCTTCCTGCCTTGGCACCTGCTGACTATGGACTGAAAACGTAAGCCAAAGTAAACCTCTTCTTCTTCGAGTTGTGGGTGTCAGATATTTTGTCCCAGTGATGGGAAAGTAACAAAAGCAGTCTCAGAGTGCCTAAGAAGAGCCAGAGTGAACAGTGAACTACAAGACCCCAGGAGGTCTGGCATCCCTAGGCCTCTCCGATGGAGCCAGGTAAAGGGGCCAAGGACTTTCTGGAGTCAAATTCTAATAAACATGAGAATTTTTGAGAGATTCACAGAATCTCAGACACTTGAACAAGCCAGTAAATATTTTCTGCCTGTTACTTCTGTATGCTCATGATTTTGTACAGATAGCACCCCCAAAATCCCCTTCCACCCTCACCAGAGTGGTAGTGTGCTCCATAGCCCACCCTACAGTTTGCTCAGCCACCCCAAATCTCCCACCTGTGCTTAGAAGAGCAGCTGCTCCCCCCTGCATCCCCAGAGCCCAGCTTATACTCAGGGAGCCCACTCGTTAGGAAAGGCTCCCCTTTCTCTCATTTTTCATCTGCCCTGCCAACCCTCTCCTTGGGTGGGAAGGGTGGAAAGAGTGGGAAACTGCCTTTCCTCCAATCATCCCAAAAGACTCCCTTTACACTTGGATTGTGTTATGGTTTGGATCTTAAATGTCTCTAATGGCTCATATGCTGAAGACTTGGTTGCCAACCTCTGGTGCCCTTGGAAGGTGGTGGAAGCCTCAGGAGATGGGGCCCACTGGGAGAAGTTACATCATTGGAGGTGTGTCCTGGGAGGGGCTACTGGGACTCTGGCCTCTTTCTGTCTCTTCCTTATCTGGGTGTCATGATGTGAGCAGCTTTGCTCCCCACCATGATGCACTGCCTCTCCACAGGCCCAAAGCGATGGAACCAGCAGACCATGGACTGAAACCTCTGAATCATGAGCCAAAATAAAACTTTCCTCCTTTTAAATTGTTCAACTCAAGTATTTTGTCACCACAGAGATGTGAAAGTGATTAACAAAGGTAGTGTCAGGGCTCCTCTGCATGTCTGCCACTTAGCACAATCAGGAATGCCCCCAAATTCACTGCACACCCCCTAGGGCAGTGACTCTCCATCTTGCACACCTGCTCAGAAATATCCCACTCTCTACTCTCAAAAGAGATGGAGTCACCCCTGCATCCTGGTCTCACGTGGTGGCTCAGGAAAGCCCCCAAAACACCCCTCACCCTTGCGGAGCTATGTCAGGTCAGTCCTGGGGTGTGCTTAGGAGACCCCAGGCCCCTTTGCTTTCAGAAGCACCGAGCCTTGGGGCCAGTGAGATGGCTCAGTGGCGTAAATGCCTGCCTGGCAAGTGCGAGGGTCTGAGTTCAACTCCCGGAACCCACATACGAAAAAAGGGGCCGGTGATATCGCTCAGCGGCACGGGTGCCTGCTGGCGTGCGAGGTCCTGAGGTCGACCCCCAGTACCCACAAAAAAAAAAAAAAAGAAGCACCAAGCCTGCCTCTGCCCCCTTGTCCTGTGGGCCTGCTCCCTCTGGTGTCCCCACGCTGTAGGTTGGCACAGGAAAGCCCAAGTCCCCCGCTTTCCCTCAGAGAAGCGCCATGTGGCCCCACATTCCCAAACAGCCAGCTTCCCAGGAAGGGCCCTGACCCCGCCCCATGCTTCTCAGACAGCAGCTGCTCACCCTCCCCGCGCTTCCCACCTGCAGCTCACGTGGGAGAGTTCTGCGGCCTCAGCAGATCTTCAGAGGAACAACTGCGGCCTCTAAATCCCAGAAGTACATGCTCGCCTAGAAATATCTGTTATGTCCACATCTACCCTCCAAAGGGTTGCAGCCTGCTTAGAAAAGCCCCACCACCCAAGCTTACCCTCAGAGAACAGCGCCTCCCCTGCACCCCTCCACTGCACATGCTCAGAAATGCCCCAGGCATTTCTGATGAAATACTGATTCCCAGGCCCACCCTGTCCCCTCCTAAGAGCAGCCACTCGCCTGTCCCCTCTGCAGATGACTCACAGAGGACTCAAAGCACCAGAATCCTGCCTTCTAGCTCGAGCCCAGCTCCCCTCCAAGGGCTCAGAGCACTTGAAGAGTCCTCTCTGGGAACCCGCTGCTCTTACAGATGGAGAAACTGAGGCACCAGAGCTGTATGGTGGCTACAAGGGGACCAGAATGCTGGACTCCTGGGTGAGACTCAGAGTTCCATCTTCTAGGCCTGGCTGTCCCTGCCCCAGCCCCTTCCACCCAGCCCTACACCACCTGCACACAAGCAGACACCAGTTATAGAAGACCGGGAGGGCGATGACAGTCAGCCAGCGGTAGTAGAGGTTGCTGGAGGGGTCCACCACCATGGCGTCCTTCTTCTTTCTGGAAACCAGACATACAGACAGTGCGAGCTGGGGAAAGCCTACAGCTCTGGAAGCTTTACAGACTTGCACTCAGCGACCTGAGGGCAGTTTCAGGTGGACCCTTGAGAAGTGGCTGTGCACAACAGGGTCCTCTCAGTCTCAGGGGTCACTCGGGGCATCCCGGAATGGGAAGACAGGCTGGGAGCCAGGGTGGATTCCAGAGGTCCTCCCCTCCCAGCTCAACTCCTCCGGAAATCATATAATCATGGAATGACATTCCCATGTGCTCTGTGGCAGCACCCTTGTCATTCAGGAGGCTGGGCATGAAGACGCCATGTGGCAGTATCACTGAGGGATGCTGAGGGAGCAACGGAACCAGCCGGGGGAGGTTTGTGAAAATGCTGATTCCCAGGGGCCCACCCATGACCCAGCAGGAGTAGGGGCTGGGAATGTGCATTTAAGCATGGTCCCCATGTTTCTGAAGCAGTTCCTCTCAGCTGACCTTGGACACTCTGGAGTACACCCCTGGGAACCCTCTCACCTTGCTCACTACATTTATGCTGACATGAGGTTATGGATTTCATTATGGCTACCCATTATATATTGAGAAATTAGTGGTTCAGCCTAATGTTCTACAATTTCTGATCTGTTTTCATGAGCTCTTGGGAGATCATGAACAGACCGAGACCAAAGACATTTGGTGGTAATGAGCAATAAACCCAAATCTACATGTCGAGGGTGGAAAAGCCACATGGACTTTTGGAAACCACAGGTCAAACTCTTTGATTGTATGTGGGTAGGTTGTTCTCAAAACCTTCTCTGGACCAAAGGACAACCTGAGTCTTGAGAAAGCCAGTGAGTAGAAGAGAAGCGAAGTTCACATAAACAGGGACGGGTTTGTAATGCACACACAGAAGATCCCTGACTTAGGTGGTTTGACTTAGGATTTTTTTTTTTTTTAACTTTGCAATGGTGGGAAAGTGATGTGCATTCAGTAGGAGCCTTACCTTGAATTTTGAGTTTGGACCTTTTTCCTGGTTAGCCATATGCCACCCAATTCTCTGCACTGGGCAGTGGCAGCGATCGCTCTGTTGTCATTCAGAATGTACACTTTGTGTTGGAGGATCTTGCCCAACTGTGGCTGATATAAGTGCTCTGAACACTTTTGTGGCAGGCTAGACTGAGTTATGGCATTTGGTAGGCTCCTGTACTCCATATGTTTTTTTATTTACGGCATAATAAGATGTTGTACCGAGACAGAGCCCCACGGTAAGTCGAGGAGCATCTTTAGCCGCAAATCTGAGTCATGCGGCCTGCAGAGGAGGCCGCGTGCAGATGCACGCTCAGACATCGCTGGGCGGTGTAGTTGCCCCACCCAGGGGTGCAGATGGCCCTGCTCACACAGGTGCCCCTTCGGGAAGCTTTCCTCTGCTTCCTCTTCTTCACTGGGTGCCTTTGAAGAGTTAGGCCTCATTAAGAGCTTATTTAACAGTTATAAAAGCTCAGGAGGCAGGCGTTGTCAACCCATCGAACAGTTGAGGAAACCAAGGTGAAAGGTAAAAGATTCGGCCTGTCACGTGGGGAGCTCACTGGAATCACCCTTGGGCCCCTCTGATTTCAGTCTCCCCCACTCGGGAGGAAGGCACAGGTTGAGAGAGAAATGTCTGTTCGCTAAACGATCATTGGAAAAGATCGGTATGCTTTGACCGAGCACTTCCTAAGGAAAGAGTCGAGGGTACATGCGCACATGCATGGAGAACAATCACCACCACTCTTCACGGTAATCAGAACATCTAAGCAAGGTAATCAGGCGGCAGCAGAAGCTCTATCATGAACAAGAGAATTCTGCCGGGCCGCTTCAAACAATGCCGGGAACAGTGACATGGGAAGATGGCTCCTAATATTCTCTGTTACAAAGAGGACTGCAGAAGAGTTTCTAGCCATAGTTGAGTTTGTTTTCTGTTGCTGCCAAAGCAAAAGATCACAGATTTAAGTTGAAAAAAAAAAATTTTTTTTTTTGGTACCGGAAATCGAACTCAGGGTCTCGCACTTGCCAGGCAAGCACTATGCAGCTGAGCTATGTCTGTGGCCCCCTTGATCACAAATTTAGTGGCTTAGAAATCCATTCTCCTACAGACCTCCAGGTCGGAGGTCCAGGATGGGTCTCACCTCAAAATCAAGCAGAGCTGTGACCCTTTCTGGAGGCCCTAGGGGGGAATCTGCTTCCTGCCCGTTTGGATTATTGGCAGGGTTCAGCTTCTGGTCACTGTAGGAGAGAGGTCCCCATTTTCTCGAGGCTGTAATGTGAGGCCTCTTCCTATTTTTCAGGTGCTGCTGCACTTCTTGGTTTGAGGCACTCTTTCTCCATCTTCAAACCCAGTAATGATGGTCAAGTCTCCCTTACACTATGAATCGCCTCTCCTCCTTCTGCCTCATCTTTCTGACCCACTCTGCCTCCACCATCTCTTGCTTTAAGGATGTATGTGATTACCTCAGGCCTACCCTAATGATCCGGGATATCTACCCATCTTGCATTTGAAGTCTCCTTTCCCATATAAGGTAGCTGATCCACAGGTTCCAGTAATTAGAACAATAGACTTTAATTTTGTTGTGATTTTGTCTTTTGACAGCGCAGAAGAATAAGTTGTTAATCAGATTGTTAAATGAGAAGAGCTGAAACAGCCACCCAGCCTCTGTCCTCTTGAATTTACAGCACACGACCTGGCCACTGGTGTCGTAATGTCAAGTCACCAGCAGAGGGCGCCATCCACAAGCTTACCAGGCGCACAAAGCCCTGTACAGTTTAATTACACCTGGGCTTGCTTGCTATAGCCAGGCTTTACCGCCCTGGGTTTGGGCCATTGCTAAGGCTACCATCTAGTGTCCCTGAATCTACCTAGATCTTCCAGAAGGAATTTACACAGAGCTGCAGAATGATGCTGGTTTTGGTTGGGAACTGCTTGATCCAAGAGGAAGTTATTCAGGACCTAAGGAATTAAGTCAAAATGCCAGAAATATGGTACAAGAGTAGAGGAAGATGTCCAGAGAGGATTATTTTCCCTATTTTCTGCACCCAGATCTCTCCATGTTGGGACAGTTCCCACTTTTGTCCATTGGTCTGTGTGTGGACCTATGACCTGAGCCCCTCTGGAAAGCTTTATGTGTCCGGGGCAGCCAGCACTCCCCACTCACATCCTTGCCCATGTCCCGGGGACCCCCAGAACCTCTGCCTGCATTTCTAGTCCCCAGAGTCTCATCCTGGCCGGGAGACTCAATACCAAGCTTTCAAGGGTGGCTACTGTCAGGCTGGCCCTAAGTCAAGCAGGTATCACAGTTGCTATTATTTTGTAGATGAAATCATTTCATTTTTCTTGACTGATGGCATTTGAGTTTCTGGATTTGACGTCCAAATTTACGCAAACAAAATACACACTTCCTTTTTGGCAGGAAACAGAAAAATGTTCTGGGAAACAAAAAGGGAAATTAAAAAAGGCCTGGGCATATTCTTTGGTCAACCGGAAGTCAAAAAACTGTCATTTCTTGCTGATGTGAATGGTTTTTCTCTAACCTCCAGGGAAGACTCCTCTCTCTCCCCATGGTACTCCACGGAGAAGTGTGCGGCTGCGCACACACTAATGCGCCTGAGCGCCTCACGTGTGCACACACACACCCCAGGCTCGCGGGCAGCTCTTGTGGGATACTCATCTGCCGGCTCAGCCGTGGTGACAGGAAGTAATCGCAGCAGGGCAGCCCTTCCTGCTTTCTGGAAATATTTAAACTTGCTCTGGTGATGCCCTCTAGATTGGCCCGAGCTGGCCCCAGGATAAGGGCCCTTCCCTGGCACCTGGGGGCTTGCAGCGGTGGACGGCAGTGCATCCGCACCAGCGAGGAGATTCCCAGGTTGGCGCCCTCAGACATACGGGGATTTGGGATGATGAATAAAGCTTAAAGCGTTTATCTGCTGAGGTCCTTTTGCTTTATAGATGAGAAACACAAGTCAAAAACGAAATCCCCCAAGAAGCCATGCAGACCTGGTGCCCTCCCATCTGTCCTTGGGGAAGGGGTGGATTTCCGATGAAAGGGACAGGAGTCTGGAAAAGTCTACTGGTACTTGGGGTGGGTGGGAAGCGAGAGGACCTAAGGGAGGAGGTAAAGTCGGCTCCTGCAGGGAGGAGGTGACCCTGGGGACAGGGAAGGAGCGGGCTGTGCGAGCTCGTACTTACTCCTCCTCCTTGTTGTTGCAGGCATTGGTATTGTTTCTGGCCAGTGGCCAGGCACTGCGGGGGGGGGGAGCAGAAAGAAAGCAGCACGGGAGCCATTAGTTCCTCAGGACCCTGTCCCCAGGTGATCATCCCAGTACCCCTCCCCTTCCTCCCCAGCCAACACAGCATTGTTATCCTCAGGGACAAAGACTTTCTGGGATGGGTCGGCCATGGGGAAAGCCTGGGGGGAAGAGAGGATGAACTGAGGCTCAAGGAAGCCTCTGAACAACTGACAGCTGATGGGTTCAACACCACCCAGCGTCCAGGCCTCAAGTTCACTCCACTTCCGGGTTTAATCTACCTGCCCTCTGCTCCCACCCCTTCATGAACCACACAACTCTGGGACCTGCCAACCCCATGCCCATGAGAACCTGCGGGTGGGGGTGGGGTGGGGCTGGCGTTGCCCAGGCTGAATGCTGGGAGCCAACTCTCCCAGAGCCGCCTGCGTTTGGCAGGGGAGGCCTTAGCGACCGTCCCAGGGCTCCACGCTGCTGGTTTAAGCAAGCCAGGTGCCCCCAGAGCCAGAGGGTTGCTTGTCCACCCAAGGTCACTGCAGGTGGCTCGCAGGGACCATGGGGACGAGGGCCAGTGGCTGATGACACTGCAGCCTGACTCTCTGGGACTTTTTAGGATGCAACACCTCCAGCTGGTGCTGTTTGGGCTACTTCCGCTCATCCTGCCCAACCCCCCTCCCCACCCAAGATGTGCGCATTTATGGGTCGGTTCTGCTCATCTTAAGATCCCCCCTCCAGGGGGTGTAGCTGACTGTACACACTCCTGTGTCTTAATCTGACAAGGCCAAACCCACACGGAGAACTAACACCGTGTCCGCATACACTTTGTTTTGCATCTAGCACTTGGCCTCCAAAAATTCAAAGTCTTCCTCCTCCTCCAGGAAGCCTCCCTGACTGATCAGCTACCAGCTTGCACCATCTCATTTAGCAGACCACCCTGAGTCTTCAGTGAGTGGCCAGGGGTGTCTGTGGTATAGTTAAAACCTGTCCCGAACGTGACCCTCCGGTCATCTGGTCACACTGGGAAGTGAATAAAGAAGGTAACACCATTAAATCTAAGATTGTAGGAAGATGATGTGATCGATTTAGCTGAGGAAGACTTTGCCCTACACAAATGGAACCAGTCTAGCTGCGTGCTCAAAAACCTCTTTTTCCTCCCCTTCCCCACCTTCTCTTCCTCCTGACCCGTCTTTCTGTCTCAGCGGTGAACAGCACATGAGCCTTGCACTGGTGGAGCTCCCCGAAGGTCTGGGGTGCTGGACCCGGGAACCTGGGACCACCCCACACTCAGCAATGTAGGTCCTCCCATCTCCTTCCCGTGGCCTGGGGAGCCCAAGGGACTATGACCTAGTCCACGGGGAACCTTGACTCCTAGCTGGGGACTGTGCCCCTTTTCCTGGGTAGAGCAGGCTGAACCTGGATTCCCTACACTAGTCCTTAGCAAGAAATGACCCCAGACCCTCAGATCTATCTTTAGAATGTGTACACATTTCACCATCTTCTGCGTGACCTGTGGTGACAGCTTAGCCCCTTTCTCTCCCACAAACACAGACGTGATGCGACCGGGGGGGGGTCTGGAGAGATCTGTCCGGCTCCCCAAGCCTTCATCACTGTCATCCTCATCGCATGTCCACCGAGGAGCCCCGAACTCAAGCCGTTGTCCTCACTGACACAAGGACAGACGATGTTCTCTCCAGCCAAGCTCATCGTGGCTGCCTATTCTGCAACAATCATGCTTCCACCACACAAATTTCATCCAAAAGAGGCTTCTCAACCTGTTATTTCCTTTATTTAAGAAGCCACCTGCTTGTGAAGCCAGGGGAAGGCTATCTTCACGACTGACCTCTCTCCTTTAGAACCTTGGTGACAGCTGAGTCAACCCAGGGTGGCCCCGTGGTCTCTCCCCCATCTCAGCAGGTGGGGGTCTTCTCAAGACCAAGGGAGGCTGGGAGCCTGTGTGTGCGTGTGTGTGTACACGAGGAAGAGGAGGAGGAAGAGGAGGGAAAAGTGAAAGAAAAAGAGAAAGAGGAGGAAGAGGAAGAGAAGGAAGAGAAGGAGGAGGAGGAGGAGGAGGAGCACAGAGCACTAACCCCATGGGGCAGGTTCATCTCGCAGCTGGCCGTGGACCATGCAAGAAGCGGCCCAGAGGCCTTTGCTCTGCAATCCTCCCGCAAAAAGCAACCTCCCACCCCCTCTCCCGCCCACCTGCCCACCCCTCCCCCACCCAGTGGCTCTTACCCTGATTTGGGCCGTGGATAATTTCCCTCAAAAACTAAACCACCCTTGGGCCGGTGAGACGGCTCAGCGGCTTAAGCGCCTGCCTTGCAAGCGCGAAGGCCCGAGTTCGACTCCTGGAACCCACATACGAAAAAGGGGCCGGTGATATCGCTCAGTGGCACGGGCGCCTGCTGGCGCGCGAGGTCCTGAGGTCGTCCCCCCGGTACCCACAAAAAAAAAAAAAAAAAAAAAAAAAAAAACTAAACCACCCTGTGGACCCTCTCTCTGGAAAAACACGTGTACATTTGCGCATAAAGTGTGGGTGCCATTTAGGTACCCCTGAGACTCTTGGTGCAAAAGGCCCTGCTTTCTGACAAGATGGGTCACAGGGCAATGTGGCCTGGGGGTCCTTGCCAGAGAGGTTGGGCTGGCAGCAACCCCAATGAGCTCGGGGAGCTCATGCAGGAGGGGTTAGTGGTCACATCAGCCTGGCACCTGGTTCAAAGGCCTACTCTCTTGCGGGGCTTCTTGGACTCAGAGTGGGAGACATCACAGCCCGCAGAGACACCCAAGGACAGATCTTCGAGGAATGGCTCTGGGGCCACCAAGGGGCATCTGAGTTGGACCAGCGACGCAGAGCTTCCTGTCCATGTGGCCGGAGCTGGCAGCCCTTTTCCCCTCTGCTTCCTTACCCTCTGCCTCTGTCTGGTGGCTCCTGGCTGCCCACACTGGACCGGGCACTGCTTTTGCGGCAGGACACCTCCTGGAGCTCGGCTCCGTGGAAACGCTCCAGAAAAGAGTCAGGTCTCTGGTCCTCGTGGTGCAAGTGCCTGGCAGCCCATGAGCGCAGGGAGGTGATGAGGCGCGACAACCTGGGAGGTGACAGATGGCAGTGGTCAGAGGAGCAAGGACAGGGAAAGCCACTCTCTGATCTCCAGGGGCCGCAGAGGTGACCAGTGGGGCCTGGGCTGGGGGCCTGAGGCTTAGGCTTGTGTCCCACTCTGTAGAGGCCTTTTATTCCCTTCCCCCTGCCTCCCCGATAAGGGACACTATCTTTTTATTACGGCTTTGTCCTTGTAACTCTGCAAGGACCTGATCCTCAAATGAGGCCGTAGCAAGCTCTTCTACTCGTCCTTCCTTGCTATAACCACTAAGTGCAGGAATGACAAAAACAATACAATTTTCAGATGGTCACATTTAGAGCGAGGTTTAAAGGACAAACATCCACCTAGAACATAGACTCTTTCCCCAGTGCTCGTTCTATCAAGCTTTTCTCACACAAATCCCAGTTCTCTCCCCAGGCTTGCGTAGAAGTTGCTTGGCAACTTATCCAGGACCCCCCCCCCCCCAGAGAGCACGCCTGGTCCCCAGAGCTCATCTGAGCCGGAGCTGTCCTTTGCTGGAGGCTCCTCTACACCCGCCTCTCCTGTCTGCCGGAGGGGACGGGAGAGACCCAACCCTGTCCTTGCTTGACAACTACAGGGCCCCTCAAGTAAAGTCAGCAACCTGGAACGTAGTCGCAAACGGTCACACACCTTACCCCTCGTCACATGCTGGTGTCCTTAGCTAAAGGGTTCTATCAAGGCAAAATGCATGCATGGAACCCCTCCACCCCCAAATTGTGGAACTGGGGGGTGGGAGGGGTGAAGATGATCACAGTATGTTATGTACGTGTACAAAGTTGCCTGGAATAACCAATAAAAATGAGTGAAAACCAAACATCCTACACAGCTCTGCTGCGAGCTGCTGCGTAGACATTTTGGGGTGCCCGCCCCAACCTCTGAGCCCAGACACTCCCCACTTCCTCTCTCTGCTGAGACAGCAGAACCAAGGTCCTTCTCTCTCCTCCAGCCTCACCAGCAGGGTCCGAGCTGACGACGGACCCACTGCAGTCCCTTGAGCCTCTGCACCCTTAGGAGCCATGGGGCTGGGTGAACCTATTTCAGCCTGCGCCTGCTGCTACCTGTGTGAGCAGAGAAAGCCCGAAGTGGGGAGACACGTGGAAAAACCAGAGACTTAGGAAGCTCCAAGAGAAAATGAGGGAGCAGATCGCTGCTTCCCTTGCCCCGGCCCTGCACCCCACAGCTGCCACCACAAGTCTCTGTTGTTAGCGTGTCCCAGCGCCCGGCCGCAGCCCTGCCTCCGCCCTTTCACCCGGAGCTCATTGGAAGATGCTCTCTCCTGGCAAGCAAAAGCCTTAATCCCCACAGCATTGTGTTAGCAAAACAACGCTGAAATCACTTAAATGCCCGGCTCGTTAATAAATCATGGCAGAGTAGCATCCTCCACCGTGGAAAATATGATGAATAAATAACTGAGGACATTTTGGGTGATAATCTTAGATAGAACAGATGGATACATGCCTAGGTAAAACTATGGCACTGGTAACAGAACATGGTGCAAGGGGAGAACGAGCCCGATGTCGGTCGAGTGCCTGTCATGTGTGGGTGCCTGCCGGGTCTTCCCACCTTCACTGTTGGCTTTTTTCTGAATTCCCCCAGCCTCGAGCAAGTACTCCAATGTCTATTTTTATTCAAGCCATTTCAGATCAAGGCAGTTTTTCCTCAGACTCCTCTGCGCTCAGAGCACCTGCCCGAGAGCAAGGTAACCACGTGCTGGTGGGCGCAGGCTGCCGTGCTTCTCCAAATCTGCACCCCCGCGCCCCACCCAGCATGGTTTCCGGAGATGTTTCCACCTTCCTTCTGCCTCGGTCTCCCCTTCCCAAACTGAAGGCTGGGGCTGGTGGTTACCTGGCTGGCCCTGGGCCGGTGAAGGAGCCTCGCCTGGGTCCTGCAGGTCCTCCGGTCTCCATGGCAATCCCTCGCTGCGGGGCGGACGGTGTGTCCTCACAAGGCGCGCGGGCCCTGGGAAATCCAATGTGCAGCATGCGAAATTGATTTCAAGCTCATCCGCCTCCTGGACACAATCAGGAGTGAGATGGACAGATGCCCTGCTTCTGAGGGAACCAGCTGCCGCAGATCCTCAAGCCAGGGACCCCCATTTCTGTGCAGTTCCAGCAGACCCAGACTGTTGGGGTACATGTAACTCTTTTCTGTGGCACAGGGGATTGAACCCAGGGCCTTTGCACTGAGCTATGTTCTCAGCTCCTCCACACCTTTTTGAAATTTTTTGAGACAAGACTAAGTTGCTCATGTTGGGCTTGACATTTTGACCCTCCTGCCTCAGCCTCCCAGAGTACTAGGATTACAGGTGTGCACCATCCTGCCTGGCTCTGTGACCCTTTCTTCATAGTGAGTAGGAGGAATGAGCAGCAAACATTGACATGGTCCCTATTTGAGCATGAGTGGGGGTGGGGGTTTCCAGTACCTGACATCTTGAGCCATAGCAACTATTTCCATAGCAGGAATCCAGAGTGCAGATTTTGGTCCAACACATCTTTGCCTGCTGAAATCCTACCTGCGATCAGATGGCTCCCTCCTGGAAGCCTGCCCCAGCCTCCTGTCCCACTGCGTGTGTGCTGTGGTCCCATTTCCTGGGCTGTTCCGTGTGCTTGTCTGGCTGCCCTCTGCAGCCCTCTGGCTAGGGGGAGGGCCCCAGATCCCTGCACGGAATTGGCCTAACCCTCCAGACACAGTATGATTATTTTCTGGAGTGCAGAACCCTTGCCTCTGTCTCCTGCAAAGCAGAGGGAAAGTGCAGTGACCTCACCTGTGTAATTGGGGGTAAAAAGCATGTGCACAGCTAGGACAGGTGTGACAGCAGTAGAGAGCCTGGTGCCCATGGGACTGCTTGGAATAAGACCAGAGGCACATTTGGGAGTTGCTTCCTTTCTTTTAAAACCTCCTAAGGCAGAACTTGATCAGCTTGATGAAAAGGAGCCCAGCATCGGCCCCTGGGGATTTGTACTTCATTCTGCCAGTCGTGAGGAGCCTGGGGAAGGCAAATTAATTCCAGCACGTGGCCTATTCCAGCCTAATCAGCTTTCTTAACAAGGTGGTTGAAGCAGGAGGCAAGAATTAACTTTAGGGCAAAGCTCCAGTCTCTCTCGCTGAGTGATTAGAAGCCAGAGTCCTTGAATTCCAGGTGCTGAGCTGCAGTGCCTCCTTTCAACAGCAACCCTGCTGTCTCCACAGCAGGGAGCTCACCACCATCCCCTGCCCTGCCTAGGTCACTTTGGACAGCCCTGACTGAGTGTCAGCAGCTTCATCTTCCACGAGGCCACCTTCAGAGGGACCTGGGCCACATCTGGTTTTCCAGGCAAGACCCCCGCTCACCCAGCCAGTGCCCCCAGGGTTTAAGATTCTTCCTCAGCACAGTGTTTTCCTGGGAGCAGAATTCTGAGTTCTTGCTGGGCTGGCCAGTGACATGGAGGCCACTTGCTGTCACTGGGGACAAGCTGGGACGTCTTTGTTGGTTTTGGTGGTCACCAGCTACCAATGGTTCAATGCAGCTGCTACTGAACCATTTGGCTTGAACTCGCGCCTGTGTGCTGAGGTTTTGGAATTGAGAACTGGGCTTTCCCACTTATCTGCATTCCCTGATGCTGTGGAATGGAGAAGAATCATGCTTGCCTTTCCTCCCAGCCCCATCTCAACCACATACCGTTCACTGATGGCTCAGTGTACGGCAGCTGCATACTCATTACCGCTCAATCCACACACCACCACCTAGTAAGAGAGGAAACGAAGTCCAGAGAGGATGAGAACTTCCCTGACATCACAAGGCCAAATGGCAAAGCTAAGACTTCAGTGAAATTCCATCGCATCTCAAAACCTGCTCTCATCCACTCCATGAAACTGCCCTTTGTATTCTCAAATATAGTACAGATTAAAACAAAAGCTAATTGTAGCTGGCTGAAGACTGAGCCCTGTGGCGTCCCACCAGAGCTGTCATTCTGGTCAGCCTGGCTGCATGATGTGGCCTTGTCTCTATATTTCCAGAGCACTGATTGACTTCTTCCCTTGTACCCTTAAGGGATGATTCCCATCTCATCTGTGAACACATAAGAGGCCCTGTTGGGGGTCCTGCTGCAGTCTGGAAGCTACATTTCCTATGCGCTCCTGATATTCTATACCTCAGAGGTGGGACGTACATTTCAAGGGACCAAGGTCAGTTACAGGAGGAGGTGGCTGGGAGACAAATTAGTCCATCTCTTAAGTCCTTGGATCTGAGCAGCGGCAACGGCAGGGTTGTTGGTGGCAGCTGACTGTTGGGCTGGGACTGTCACACTGTGTGTGCCTGGGAGACCCAGAGGCAATCCCAAGGATGGAGGTATCCTGTCCCTGCCAGCGGCCCAGCATTTCTGCCTACTCTGGTTTTTGTTCCTCACAGAAGGGCACATCCTGACACCAGATTTATTCAAGTTCGCGGCAAAGGAATCAGTGTTCATGGCATCAAAGATGGTGGGCAGGTGAGGAGGGCAAGACCCACTCCGATTCCAAAGCAAACCTGTGGCTGGCAGTGGTGAGAGCCACTGCATGTAGATCATGTGACAATCACAGGGAAGTAGTAGTGGGGAGCCGGGAGGATGAGTTCAAATCCCTACTGCAGCACCAGTCAGCTGTGGGTCAGTGGCCTGGTCACTTTGCTCTCAGAACCAAAGCATCCTGACCTTCATAAGGCAATAAGGAAAAAATTGACAGTTTCATCTTGATCTCAGCATTGTTCAAACACCAATCCAGAGAGGCACACTTACCCCTGAAGGACAGGGATTGCTTTCTATGACATAAGTTCAGGGGACAACAGGAGGCCTTTTCTTCCCCATGTGTCGTCTCCGCAATTGTTTCTTATGGCCTGAAATTCTGCCGAATCAATGTCTTTCTTTTAGCTTCAGAGTCTTACTTACTTTCGTTGAATGCCTAGAGGTATTTATAGACAAAACCCAATTACTGTCGTGCACCGCATGAAGTCATTTCAGTCACCAATGAACCACATCAGTGACAGTGGTCCCGTGAGATTATAATGGAATTGAAAAATCTCTATCACTAATTTCTATCTTACTATTGTCTCGCACTGATCACATCATGATGAAATTGCCTAGCAATGGATTTCTCAGAAAGTGTCCCTACCATGAAGCAATGCATGAATATAGTGAGCTCTTGGAGAAGCGGACTTCACCAAGCAGGTGGAGCGGAGATGGAACAAGAGGAGAGGAACTGAGTGTCTCAGGTGACATATGAGGCCTCAAGGAGACACAGGTGCTGAACAATGGAAGACATTTTTGGCAATCAGTGCAAGAATGGGGAGCTGGGCGCTTCCAGGGAAACAGAGGCAGGGGAGTCCGAGGCCAGGCCCTGTCCTGCCTATAGCTGGCAGAGGGGCCGGGGCATGGCCTTGGCTGGACTTCAGTCTCTGTAGGTTGAGCAGACCAGGCCAGGACCTCTGAAGCTGCCCCTCCTTGCACAGGGTTGGGTTCAAGTGGTGAAGATGCTTCGAGGCTCCTGGCGTTAGCGTCAGCTAGGACAAGACCAAGTGGCGCAGCACCGTACCGTGCAGCGCCTCTTCTGAGAGAGAGGTGGGTTTCACCTTGCAGTGCTCAGCTTCTAAGTTTATTTGTAGAGAGGAGTTCATGTTGGCAAGGTGATGGCTTCTTTTGTCCTTTTTCACTGGGTGAGGTCAGAGCCTCCCATGAGAACCGTAGCTGGTAATTAACTTCTCACTACAGAGCATCTGGTGACTTTGTCCAGTGACTTTGGGGACACAAGAGTAAACCGAGGTGACCTTTCAGCACCAGGCCGGAGAATATGACATTTTCTTTTCTTTTCCTCTTCTCAAGGCCCAAGGAGCTTGAATGATTGGAATCTGCTGCCATTGGCCACATGTGACTGGCAATGGAAGCCAACACATTTTTAAGTCTTTGGTCTGGGAGAAGCAGCTCAAAATGGTTTTCTCTAGTGATAATGGCTTTGGGCTCCTCTCAGGAAGTAGCACAGCAAAAGCCTCTTCTATAGGACACAACCGCCTATGCCCAGGAGCTCACTCAGAACAGCTGCACCGGAAGAGGCTCGGGCTTCTGGGGCCCTCTCTTCGTGCCGCAGTTCTCAGTAGCATATTCTTAATTCTTTCTCTATTGCATTATCTTCAAAAGTATGCCAGACAGCTCCTAGATAATTGAGTCAAATAAGCAGGACTAAGCAGAAAAGATAAGCAACACATTTGTATTTCTGGTATTTTCAGGGTCTGAAATTTTCTTATTCAAAGGAAGCGTTTTTATCCTTCTTTATGACTTTCCCTGGGAAGATAACTCCAATGATTTAATAAGGAGAAAAAGAAAACTGGGCCTCCAATTTGGTGAAAGACAGGGGTGTGGTGTGGGCAGAAATGCCTCAGGGAACCTGGATATGGCAGCTCCTTCATCCGGGGGACACTTAGCAAAGGGACCCACAGCACATGGCTCCAGCTGGCTTCTTTTTTTTTTTTTTTTTATATGCGGGTATCAGGAGTCAAACTCAGGACCTTGCGCTTGCCAGGCAGGCGCTTATGCCGCTGAGCTATCTCACTGGCCCCTCCAGCTGGCTTCTTGATATCATTAAACAGTGCTTAATACTGCAGTACACAAAGTCGCAAAGTCTAGTTATTTATCCCAAAAGCATTCTTTTCTTTTTTCTCTTCTTCCTCTCTTCCTTTCTCCTTCCTTCCTTCTTTTTTGCTTCCCACCTTCCTTCCCTTCTTTCTTGTCTTAGTTTTTGTTGTATGAGACAGGGTCTCACTAAGTAGCCCTTGAACTCGCAATCCTCCTGCTTCAGCCTCTTGAGTGCTGGGGTTACAGACCCTGAATCTTTTTTTTTTTTAATGGGCAAGAATTTCAAGGCAAAGATGTGTTTTGTCCAAACAGCATATCTCTCCTTGCTGCCTTCTCTGCCCTAGGGAATCTGGATGATCCGCCAAGAGCTTGACTCTTGCTCCTCCAGGCCAAAGGGGACAATGGGAAAAGGTCCATTTGACTTGAAAGGACCCTGACCCTGGCAGCTTTTGTGCTTCTCCCACTTGGCCCGAGTCCAGAAGCCTGGCATCACTGCTGGGCCTGCACTGGGGCTCTTTCTCCCCTGACAGCCAGCACTCTCAAAGCTCCCCTTCAAGGGCCTTTAGTAGCTTGTTATGTGGAAGAAACTATAAATGCATACCAAGGTTTTGGCAGAGGTAAGTGTTCTAACTGTCCTTTTTTCTTTTAAGTGAGGGACAATGCTTTCGCCTGCAGAACTAGTCCCTAGCAGCAGGACACAGCCATTTACAAAAGGCCAGTTAGAGGAACATGTTTGGGTAGGATGGCTTTTTCTGATGCCTCCAAAGTCACAGGCAACTTCCTGGGGTCCCAGCCCCAGGTTATAATGGTTGGAAGAAATAAATATCCGTTGGCTACTCTGAGGTTTTCTTCCCTTGGCCTGAATCTCAGAAGGTGGGGAGCAAGGGCTGCATAAATTTGCAATAATGGGAACTCAATCTCTTTGGGATTATTGACCATTCCTTACTTGTGGTGTTTGCTGAGGTACTGGGAACAAGAACAAGACAGGCAGAGAAAAACACAGATGTGCATCTGAGAGAGGAAGTGCTGAATGTGGGTGAGTGAGGAGACATGGTGAATGAGGAGTGTGGGGGTGCAGGGCTGTCACTGCATTTGGGGACCATCAGGTAATATCCATTTATGTTTCATAGCAGGGAGAAAATTTCAATTCTATATAACAACGTTAATATTGGAAAGAAAGTTTCTCATGGTTCAACTCAATTGTCTCATTGAGAATTTAAGAATCATAAAAAGGTGGGCCCATGTGCACCACACAGATAATCTCTTGTGTCCTTACCGTCACACCAGCAGCGGGGGAAAGAATGCTATTCTATTTTACAGGTGGAGGGAGGTCAAGCTCTATTAGTAATTTAGAAGTGGCATTCAAGGCCCCTGATTTCCATATGGCTGCCAGAGTCAGGATGTCATTGATGTGGCTAATGGCTTGGCTGGCAAAGGGCTACCCATTCCCCATACAGGCCCAAGAGCATGGCCTGAATCCTGATGCTGCCCTGCAAGTGAAGGTCACAGCTTAAACTACATCCTTCATGCCCAGGGCAGGGGCTGGAGCAGAGAGAGTTCAGGACATTTTTTAGGCACACAGGGCGAAGTGTGGCAGCCTGGAGATATTTTTATAGTAGTTGCATCTGCAACGATGGGGTGACCACCCCAGTCACCAATTCGTGGCCGGCAATACTAAGGCAGTCTTTCCCCGGAGTCTAGATCTGCTCTGGAGTTAACTTGTGACAGGCACACAACCAAAAACCCATGTTACCTGCTGAGGCTGTTTTCAGCACGATTAAGATCTCTGTCCATGGTCTTCACTCTGGCTGAGGAAGGGTGGAGGTATTGGGTGTTGACCTTGGCCATCTTCTTGCTTATCACATTTACCCCAAGGTGGTGGCTAAAACGTGGGCACAAAGCAGATGCACAGTTAGGACAGGGAGGTGACTTCGAAGCTGTGTCCTGTGGACAAAGGCTGTTCCACGTGGTTCCTCCAGGCAAGCTCTGGCCCACACGCCCTCCTCCATGCCCTCCTGTAGCTCCTGCCAGCTGAATTTTTGTTGCTGGTCTCTGGGCTTCTCTTTCATGCCTTTGTGGATGAGGCCATGCCTGGGAGCTGTCCAGAGTTTGGTGCTGAAAGGAATAGCCAAGCAGATATTTGAGGTAAGGAAGCCAGTACCTGGCGGTACTTGGGTATGAATCTAGGGAGTGCTGAGCTGCATCCCCAGAACCTTTTTATTTTTTGTTTTCAGGCAGGGTCTTCCTAAATTGTCCAGGCCAGCCTCAAACTTGCCATCCTCCTGACTCAGCCTGATGAGTAGCTGTATTACAGGTCAGTGTCACCACGCCAGGGCTCATTTCCTTACTTTTAATCTCATAATTTGGCATATTTAGTAGCTCTCCTGAATTCTGTTTTGAAACAAAGTGTGAAAAAAAAATAAGAATACTGACATTCAGAAAACCTTTATAAAAAATGTTAAACCCAATTATACTTTATCTCATTTAATCCCCACAGTAGCCTCATAAGGCATTTGTGACTTTTTCCTTATTTATAGATGGCCAAGTTGAGACTCTGAGATGCCCAGTAGATAGGTTGTCCAATAGATAAAACTTTTTTTTTTTTTTTTTTTTGGGTACCGGGGGGTCGACCTCAGGACCTCGTGCGCCAGCAGGCGCCCGTGCCGCTGAGCGATATCACCGGCCCCTTTTTCATATGTGGGTTCCGGGAGTTGAACTCGGGCCCTCGCGCTTGCCGGGCAGGTGCTTAAGCCACTGAGCTATCTCACTGGCCCTAATAGATAAAACTTAACAGCGTGGCCCTTTCTTTGTGCCAGAAATCTGGCCCTGAATGCTTTCCTTTCAACAAACCCTGCAAGGTGTCCCTAGGGTTGAGGAGAAAGGGAGCTGACACTAGGGCATGGCTGGTGTGACTGACCAGTTCTGTGACTTCCAGACAACTCTTCCACCTGGAAAATAAGTCTGAGAATGTTTTCATTAAACTTCATTAAAGTAATCTAGCAAGGCTCTCTGGAGTGACCACATGGCTTAAGTGTGTCAAATGTCAGTAGAGACTACTCCAGAGAAAGATGGCAATTTCTATACATGGCCCAATGGCTCACTCTGGAACCAAATTAATTCCACATCTAGAGGGAAATCAGTGTAAGGAATTTGGGGCACTGCCCCAGAGCAGCCCCATGGAGGACCCTGCTCTCCACAGTCCTCACATCCCAGATCACTCAAGTACAGCTGTCAGCTCAGCTGGATCCTGACCCAACTCTGTTGCTTGAGATAGCTCAAGTCTACCAAGGTCCTTATGAAGGTATATTTGTCACACAGGAGGGTGGGGTGTGTTTGATTTAACAGTGTCCCAGCTTGTTCCATGTAATGGTCATCTCTGGCTCTCTGCTTTCTGGCCATCTTCCAGTGCAGCTATTACTATGGCAACAAGAGGAATGCTGGGTAATCCTGTAGCACCTTGCTCCTTGCTTTAGCTCTTCTGTGGATTGTTCATCCTCTGCCCTGTGTCCCCCAGCATAATGTGCTCAAATCACATTGGCCATTCTGACACAAGTGCACACCCAGGAGTGCCAGAGAATCAGCACCCTTCAGGTAACCACCCTCAACTAGGTGAAGCAGAACTCAGAAGGTGTTGTATTAGTCAGCCTTTTGTCACTGTGATGCAATACCTGAGGAAAACAACCTAAAGGAGTAAAGGTGTATTTTGCTCATGGTTTCAGAGATTTCAGTCCATGGTTGTCTGGCTCCATTGGTGCTGCTTGTAGTGAGGCAGAGCATCATGGTGAATGGGTGTGGTGGAGCATGGCTGCTCATCTCATAGCAGCCAGGAAACAAAGAGAGCAAAGAAGGGCCAGGGATGAGATACGCCCTTCCAGGGCACTCCCCCAGTGATGCACTTCCTCCAGCTAGGCCCCGCCCCCTACACCCTCCATTACCTCCTACTAATCCATGCAATCATGAACCCGTCAGCGGACTAATCCATTGGGTCCAATGGAACAGGGCCCCCATGATCTAGTCCCCAAATCCCACCTCTGAACATTGCTGCACTGGGGACCAAGCCTTCCACACCAGACCCTTTGGAGGACATTTCAGATCCCAACCATAATGGGTGTACTCTCTCCCTTGTAAGGTACATTCTACAGGCTCCTTGGAGAAAACCTAGCTGACTAGAGTGGTGTACATTTGATGATGTACATTGGGTTTGCTTCCTCTTCTTAACTTTCGCCTTTTTCCAAGACTATTATGCCTCTCCCTTAAATCAGTTCCCAAATCAGCAACCTGTGTGCATGCCCTTGTCCAGGCTCCAGCTCGTTTCTGTTTTGGGGAGGGGCTTATCAGAGCTGAGGTTGTTTAATTACTAGATATTAAAACACATGCCCCTTCAAGGCTTAGGGGCAGATTTGATTTCTCTCTTGTTTTTTTTTTTTTTTTTTTTTTGTACACCAGGAGCTCTCTACCACTGAGCTAAATCCTCAGCCCTTTAAAACATATATTTATTTTGAGATAGGGTCTCACTAAGTTGCTAAATTGCCCAGACTGGAATTGAACTTGTGATCTTCTACTTCTGCCTCCCTCAGTGCTAGGATTTTACTGCCTTCTGCCTACTTCAGTGCCAGGTATGCACCACTGTACCTGGCCTAATTTCTCTTTTAATTCTGTATTCTTTGGAGTTGAACAGAGCAAAATGTACATCATTAAGAAGAAATGTGAGTGTAAGATTATTCGTAAGATCCTCCCATTTTGTCTTAAGTCATAAATGGTTGTATTTAAAAACATGTATGTATAAAAGAATCAGGGTGTGAATAAGGTCTATATATTCTGATTGGTTAATAATATTCATTCATATTTGTTAATCCAAGGTTTTTTGCCTATGTCCCCTGTTTCCTTTTGTGGCGGAACTTTGTCTTGTAGTTTCCTACGGTGTAGGAATTCATCTTTAAAACACAGTGTGGATTCCAACTTTAAAATACTTCCTATATACTGGTGATTGTACCCACAGGGCTCGTCAATTTGTATTCCTTCTTTGTGTTTTGGTGAGATTGTTTCACAGCGGGGCGCTATGTTCTTCCTTCAGAAGGTCCATGATACCTGAAGATGTTTCTTTGGGTGATGTTAGCAGCCTTGATGACCATTACCTAGCTCCATCAACTCACTGGAGGATGTAAATTGGTGGTAATCTATCATTTCTTCCTCAGTTAGCTAAGACATTTTTAAAAAAGATTTCAAGTCATTAATTACTTGGTTGATCAGTGGTAGAGTTCCTAAAAGAAAGGCAAGATAAATACTCGATTCTTTCCCTTTACCAGTTGTTATGTCATGACACCTCAAGAAAGTACAAAACGGCCCAACAGGTTTTCAAATCTCCTGGCCGCGGATAAACTCTAGAACTCACAAAGGAGCTCAGGAAATCACGATCAGCGACGCTGAGGCTGTTGAAAGTGAAAGCTGCTGCCCAGGGTGAAGCATTTGTGTCCAATGCTCTTAATCCCCAGGGTCCCTGGGAGGTCGTAGTGACGCTGATTTTGCAAATGAAGAAAGGGAGGTTTGGGTCTTCGCTCCACATGCTGGTTTGTTTTGTTTTGTTTACCATGTCCACTGCAGGAGGTTAGAAATACACAAATACAATTTTAATTTCCAAGAACAGAAAGAAAATGCATCCTGGCCGCCCTGAAGGTGACCCCCACTGGCCTGAGGTAGATTTGCGAGCCTCTCCCAAGCGAATGTGTTTTCTAGGACCTGACTGGGAATGAACAACACAGCACACCACTGCCTTACACGATTAAATCAGATGTGTCCTCCTCCCCCAAGCCTTTTTATTGACTCTTTGCCAGTACATCCCAGGCACTGTCTCGGCCCTGAGGATTATGAATACCGGTTTCTGCCTTTGAGTGCACAAGATGCAGGAGGTGGGAACAGGTGTGTAACCCACCTGGGAGTACGGTAGTGTGAGAGGTGTGGAAACTGAGGTGGAAGCAGGATGGAGTTGCAATATGGATTAGGGAGGAAGCCCCAGCTCTGTCTCAGGGAACGCGGGGGAGGCTTCCCAGGTGAGAAACAATTGCACAGTTTCTTCAACCTTAACCACCTGTGAGTCATTGTGTTGCACACCTTTAGGGATTTGAATTGAGACTTTTACACTGTGGTGTTCATCTTTGTCTTGTCATTGGCCTGGACACCTGATTAGGGTAGGCACTTAATGCAGCTCTCGTGTGTTCCAGGTTTTCTTGTATTTTTCTTGTTCCTTTACTAACTCCAAAAGCCTTGCAGGCAAAACTTATTTCCTTTTTCTTAAATATTTTATTTTCCAGATATCCAGCACATACAGATAGTAGGTAATAAAAATGTGTGAGTTGGGTGTGGTGGCAAATGCTTGTAATCTCAGCATTCTGAGAGGCTGAGGCAGGAGGATTACAACTTTAGCCCAGACTGGGCAATTTAGCAACTTAGTGAGATCATGTTTCAAAAAAATGAAAAAAAAAAAAAAGGCCTTGGGATCTAGCTCAGTACCAAGGCCCTGAATTCAATCCCCAGTAAAACACACACACACACACACACACACACACACACACACACGTAAATTTATGTGTGGCATAAGTGGAGAAGGAGCTGTGTAACACGTGGTATTCACTGGGCACTTACTCTCTGACTGGTTCTGTTCTTTCCGTTCTAATAACTTAAAATGCATCCTAACTCATTCGATCTTTACAATGGTCCCATGAATGAGCCACATTAGAAATTTCCACCCCACTTGAAAATGGTCAGGTATTCATGACGGAGAAAGCAGATAAGCAACAAATAGGATCAAAACACATGAAGCCTTTTGCTCTCACTAAACTGCTTCTGGAAAACACCTTTCTTCTCACTCATGATGAATAAATAACCCTTTATACTCATTAAATATTGCTCCTACCCTGTCCTCTTTTTTCTGTGTGTGGTATAAACATGAAAACACCTCCCGACCCACTTTGTTATCATTTTCCAAGCCTTGAATGCCGTGGAAACATCAGAGGTGTTATAGGCCAGAATATCTACTCGTACATCCAGCCACTGGGCGTCTTTCGGAATGACCATCGTCCTTGTGATGAGACTGAGAATCAGGGAGGCATCGCGACTGGACACAGAGCTACAACAAATAAGCCCGAGCCCAACCAGGGCAGAGGCCAGATCCTTGATGGACGGACAGGCACACGGGCGGCCGCCTCGCATCCTCTGGCTCGGGCTGGTCACTTTCACCACTTGGGGTCTTCATCTTCTTAAAAGTCATTATCTCCCTGGGCTTCACCTGCTCCAAGGAACTCAACCTTCTCAGCATTGCCCTGGGCAAACGCGATCAGTAAACTACCAGTAAATGTGAGGTTGGCTGGTCTCACTTTGTGAAATTAAACGTCAAACGAACCAGTCACTCGCGAGGTCTGCCCACCTTGGAACCACTCCTACAGCACCCTGCGAACGGCCTTTCTCTTCCTCCCCTTCCCACCTGAGAACCACAGGGTGGAAGGGAAATTCACCAGTGCTGGACCACTCACTCACACTGAGTCCACGCAGCCCACGGCACAGCTGCGACTACCCCCAGTGACAAGGGCCGTGTGCGCTCAAGCAACGCAGGTGTAGGTCAAGGAAAAACCCTGAAACTTTTGTTTAAGGCAAATCATTCTTGAAAGACACTTAAACAAGTGGTCTTATTTAATCATGTTTAAAAGACAGTAAACGTGGTCTTGAAGAAGATGTCAATGGAAAGACGTGTCTTGCTCATAGATAGGATATAAATATCCATCAACTGATGAATGGATAAGCAGATGCGGCATAGCCATGCAATGGAATGTTACCTGCAATGCCAATGCTGTGAAATCGCACGGCAGACTGATCCACAAAGGCAGAGAGCAGGGTAATCATCGCCTGGTACAGGGGAGGGCGGAGTGACCCTGGATAAAGGATTGCTTTTGAGGGATTGAAAAGTTCTGAAACTATGTTGTGATGGGCAGAGCTGTGAATATATTAAATGGAGCAATGTACTTTATTTTATTTTATTTGTTTTTTTGAGACAAGGTCTTGCTATGTAGTTCAGGCTGGCCTTGAACTCACTTTGTAGCCCAAGCTGGCCTCAAACTCATGGCGATCCTCCGGCCTCAGCCTCCCAAGTGCTGGGATTATAGGCATGCACCACCATGCCCGGCTCTAAAGCAATGTACTTTAAATGGGTGATTTTTATGGCATTTGAATTACATCTTTAAAAGGAAATAATATCAAATCTAAAATTAAAACACTTTGAAATGCAAAACTCACAATATTTACTGTAAGGAACTGACAAAATAGAGTATGATAATGAAATGTCAAAATAGCACATCCATTATTATCATCACAGTGACTATTTTTTTTTTTTTAAGACAGGTTCTTGCTCTGTAATTCAGGTTGGCCTTGCACTCGTTATATAGCCCAGGTTGGCCTTGAACTACTGGCAATTCTCCTGCCTCAGCCTTCTAAGTGCTGGGATTACAGGCATGTGCCAACATGCCCAGGCTTATAATGACATTTTTTAGGACTTTTGTTGTGTGTCTCTGCTCTACAACCTTTTTTTTTCTTTCTTTTCTTTTTTTTTTTTTTTTTTTAGATAGGGTCTCGCTACGTATCTTGGGCTGGTCTTGAACTCATTACATAGCCCAGGCTGACCTCAAACTCGTGCTAATCTTCCTGCCTCAGCCTCAGAAGTGCTGGGATCACAGGCATGCGCCACCATACCTGGTTGCTGTACAACTTTTTATAAGTTCAGCTCATTTACTGCTCACAGTAACCCTATGAGGAGTCTATTTCTATCTTTATTTTACAGAGAGGCAAACTGAGGTATGCAGTTCACACCCAGGACAATCTAATTAGCCAGGATTAACCTAATTGTAGTCCTCCAGGCTTAATCCCTTGCCTCTCAAGAAAAAGGCCAATTTCTGGGACCAGTAAGTATCACAGCTTCTCTACCTGCCCCAGAAAGGTCCCAAAGGGCACCTCAGGTGTTTCACAATGAGTGTGTATCCAGCTGTGCTCAGGGCTGAGCTAGGAGATGAAGAGGAGAGGCGGAGGTCAGAATCCTGTTCCTCCTTCTCTGCAGAATGCAGTGTAGACTATCTCAAACCCAGGAAGGAGCCTGCGCCAAAAGTCTGAGTTAGGAGATTGAGTCTTGTTTCCCAAAGAAATTTCATGGCTGGAAAAATCTCATGGCTTCCTTGTCTAACCTCTATGCATGGTATAACACAAGCAAATGGGAGCTTCTTAAGGCCAGCTGCAAATTTTCAATTCCTGCCTGGGAAGAAAAATGAACAGAAAGGGGTTTGGGGTGGAAGAGAATGCATGGAAATTGGACTGAGATGATCAATTATGTTACTCAACCAAGAAAGCAGAGGCCTGCCTCATGCCTAGAAAGTGTCTTCTACAGGGCTGATGCAGAATTAACAGGACTCAGGCTTTTTAGGTCTGAGTGCACTCAGTTTTGAAATTAATGCTTTGCAATAAGATTCAGCTGTTTGGGTTGAGATTTCACGAGGATGAAACTTCATTCCTGATCTTGCCAGAGCTGGGGAATAAAAATTTCTGCAGCCAACCCTATAGACGCTCTTTCCAGAACTGGCTGTTCTTCCTGCCCCAACATTCTGGGCCAGCAAGGCCAGGCCAGGGACCGCCCCTCCTTCTTCAAGCATTAACTTCACCAGGCTTGGTGGCAAGCACAGGGGGTGAGGTGGGGTTTTTCTTTGTAACTTCTGGGGTGTGATTATGAAAGTAATCCTTTGCCATCATAGGAAATGATAAGATGGTCACATCTAACGTTGAGCATTTGCCACCGGCCAGGCACTACAGGAAGGAGTTTGCTTCGGTTACCTCATTCAATCCCCCAACAACCCAAGGAAGTGGGTTTATTGCTTTCAACTTACATGTGAAGAAGCTGAGATTCAGAACGATTAAATCACTTATTCAAAGTCACCCAGTGGCAGAGCTGGGGAATGAAGCCCTGTTTAACCCCTACACTGCATTATTATAATTCAAGGTGATATATGTGAATCCCATAGAGGATAAAAGAAGGGAAGAGATTTCCTTGGTGCAAAACTGTCCTGTATGTCACCACCACCTCTCCTGGAAGTACTCCAAAACATGGCTTCCTCCTTGACTTGGTTAATGCCATGAGTGATACCCAAAGCCAACTGGTCACCCAGCTACCTGGGTGCACTTTCACTACCCACCCTCTTCCTGCCCCCCCATCATCACCAAGTCCTGTCAGTTACAGCACCAATGAGCCAACCCTTCCTTCTGTCCTCTCCCACCCACTCACTCGTTAAGAAATGGGCTGATATTAATCAAGGGCCAGGGGGTCTGCCAGGCAGGGGGTTTTTCCTGGTGAACCAAACTGAGGCAGCATCTGGCCTCTTCCAGCTGTGTCCCAACCTTTGTCCAGGCCATGACCCCTCTCCTAGGACTGTTGAAATAACCCTTTTCTCATCTTGCATCTTCAGTCTCTCATGTCTGTGCTCTATCCAATGCCTGGAACTTAGGAGGAGTGGAATGAAAGAATGAGAGAATGAATGAGCCTTCCAGCGCAACCCAGGGTCTCTCTGAAAGATAGTTCAAATCATGTCCCTCTCCTCAGAAACTTGCAGAACCTGCTTATTTTCTTCGGGTTACTGTCCCCATTTCTTAGTGTGACACCCAAGGCTTTTCACATCCTGGGTCACGTCAGCTCCAAGGGGGTGTTCCATCTAAACCAAATTCCTCACCCTTTGGAGTGTCATGAATTTTCTTCTGCCACCTATTGGCAGGGAGTGCTCTCCAAAATTCGTCCTGTGCTTCCTGTATTTCCCAGCCTCCTCTGCTCTGGCCAGATGTGGGCTGAGGGATGAGCTCTGGCCAGTGACTGCTCCCCAAACCCCATAATCTCAAATGTTGCTTGAGTCAGGGGCTAAGCAGCAGAGATGTTCCAGTCTGTGACCCCAGCAGGGCCCGTCCTCTTCTCATGAATCCTCACATCCTTACTCCTGCTGGTCCTGCCTGGAGAGAGCTTTTCCTCTTTCCTAAGCAGTTGACTTCAAGTTTAACTCTGATATAACTTCTTGTGGGACCCCCTCCTTGGCTAGGAGTCAGTCCCTCCCTCCTCTCTACTCTCAGGGTGGTTGTCACTTTTTATTTATTTATTTATTTATTTATTTATTTATTTATTTATTTATTGTGGGTACTGGGGGTCGACCTCAGGACCTCGTGCACCAGCAGGCGCCCATGCCGCTGAGTGATATCACCGGCCCCTTTTTTCGTATGTGGGTTCCAGGAGTTGAACTCGGGCCCTCGCGCTTGCCGGGCAGGCGCTTACGCCGCTGAGCCAACTCACCGGCCCCAGTTGTCACTTTTATTTCAGTCTAGAGGACAGGCTGACTCACCAGTGCTTTAAGTGGTCTCCTACACTACTGTGTGAGGCCCCAGAAGGCAGGGACTATGCCTCTTTAATTTAATTCTGTTTCTCCCACTGGATTTAGCTTCATGCTTTGTACTCAAGAGTAGCCAGTGTGCAACTGATATGAATTAGGTCAGAGGGAAAACCACTTACACCCTGACCCCAGTGTATGTAATAGGGAGGTAGAGAAAAGAGTTTGGCCCATCTCAGCCTTGAAGTCTGGGTGGTTGGTGGGAGACGAGGAAGGGTTTCAGGAGAGGAGAATGCAGTGGAGGGGGGGAGGGAAAGGAGGGAAACTGCCAGAGAAAGGCTCTAGAACCTGGTCATCACTACCCTTCCCTCACTTCTGCAGGCAGATCTAGAGAAGAGCCTGGGTGGCTCCTAGCTGTTTACATCCTGGGTACCATAGCGATGGGAGAGTAGTCACCATGGCAACCCATTATTAACCCTCACAGCCACCGCCGGCAGATTACAAGTGAGGACTGAAAAGGCATAAACACAGGCCCATCAAAGGCAAGGGACGCCTGCTGTCCTGGCCAAAGTCCCGGAGAAATTGATCGAAATCCTGTGTCAGTCACCGGAAAGCTGTACCATTCACCCCAGCCCATGATCTCTCACTTAGGGGCTGTGAACCTCAAAGCACGCAGCAGATGGTGACCCCACACCCAAACAGTGATCTCAGTGCTCGTTTTATGAATGAAAGTGTGAGTTAGAAGACAGATTGCCCATAGAGAATGTCGAGGGTGGGGGTCTGAGCTGCCCGATGTGGGATGGCGACTGGGGGGCTACTCCCCGGAGGTTTAGGTACCGGGGTCTGTGCTGTGGACCCCAGCCTCACCCCTATAAGAGATGCTGTGGAGAGTGTCTGCCATCAGGCTGTCTAGCTTCCCACGAGGTTGCCCAGGCAGAGGGGGTTGCCCGTCAGAGGAACCCGGTTCACTGCCAAATAGGGTGGAAGGGCCTCCAGGCCCCTCTGCTCTCGTTTCCTTCCTCCCCAGCCACACGCCGCCGTCCCTAGTCAGAAACCCTCTCAGAGGGAAGGAGTTTAAACCACCGACAACTACACAATGCAGCGTGATTCCAAGGGAGAAAAAGGAAACCGTCCTCCGCTTCCCACTCCCCAGCCCCAGCCCAGCCCCAGCCCCGGGTGGCCCGAGCTCAAAGGCCGGTGAGCTCGGCCACCTGGGGGTCTCAGGGATGGGCTGGGGCTGAGTTGCTGAGCTCCAGAGGAGCCTGAGGACAGAGAGCCAGGCGTGAGTCCGATTATCGGATTGCAAAGGATGAGAGAGCCTTCTGCCCTTTCATGGTCCCCTGGCGCTAAGCACCGACAGCCAAGGCTGGGGGTGTGATTTTATCATTAAAAAAGAAAGTGCTCACTCCTCAGAAGAATTTTAACTGCCTCCTCATCGGTCCACCTGTCTTAGGATCTCCAGGATGAATAGGGTCCGGCCGAGAAAGCCCCGGTGTGCCCCGACGCCCAAGTCGTAGACGTTTTGCCCCAGAGCAGCAGCGGATGTTTGGGGAGCCGCCGCACGACGCCTGGAGCGAGGGGCGAGGGCAGCGGTGGAGCCCCTTCTCCAACCAGCGGCAGAGGGGGCGCGGCCTCTGGGCTCGGCGCGGCGGGAAGAGGCGTCGGCGGGTCGGGGGCGCGCGGTTGGACCCCTTCCCGTGCCAGCTGCCGCCGCCCCGACGGCTCAGCAGGCTCAGTCAGCGCGGCTGCGGGGCGTGAGTAAAAAGGGGTGCGGTGGAATTGGGGGGCACAGAGGAGGGTTCTTGTCCTTTGAGCCAGACTGGAGGGGGGTGGGGTGCCAGACGTGGGAGCGGAGGCCGCAGCCCGCCCTGGCTTCCCTGCGCTCCTTCCCGCCGGGTCTCGGCCCGTTTCAGCACCGGAGCTGCGGACAGCGCCATCCCGCCAGAGCCCGGTTCCCCGCGCAGCTCCGCAGTCCAGCTCCGGCCACGACCCAGCTTCCAGCGCCCCAACCGCTCAGTCCAGGGGCCCCCAGATCCTTACCCCGTCGAAGCTGGAGCTCCTCCGTGCGCCTCGGTCTGCCGAGGCGTCTGCTTCTCGCTCTCTCCTGGCTCTGGGCAGCGCTCCGGCCTCTCTGCCTCCTCCACCCCCTCCGCCCCAGGACCCTCCTCTGGGGACAGAGCCGGAAGGAAGAAGGAAGGAGCCCGTCGCCTTCCCCTGTCTCTGAAAGTCAGGTGAGGCGCTGCAGCCTCAAAGCCGGTCTCCGAAGAGGCAGAAGCCACCTCTTCATAACCCCATCCCCAAGGGAAGAGGGGACGAACCGGAAGCAAGAAAGCAACTAAGTCCCTCTGTCAACTTTGGACTCTATCCTGACCAGTAGCCCCTTAGACTCCTTCCTGGGATATTTTACCAGGCGGGTAATCTACGCTGGAGGAGGACACAACAGATATCTGGGAGTTTGGAGGTGAGGAGATCACACACACACACACACACACACACTAGGTGTGATTAAAAAAAGGCAGTGAATGTTTAATATAAAAAGTTTTTACAGTAAAAGACATATTGCTATTAAATCTCCTCAAAATACTCCCCCTCGCTTCAAACACACTGATCCCACCATTCTTGCCACTTTCTGCAGCACTTCTAGGAGTCCTCCTTTGTGAGTGTCTTTAGTTACACCGTTGTGGTGACTTGATGTCCTGAATCAGCTCAAGACATGTACCTTTCATGGTCATTTCGACTTTGGGGAAGGGTCAGAAGTTGCTCGGTGCCACATCTGGTGAATAAGGTGGGTGAAGACACACTGTAGTGTGTTTATGAGATTGCATTTCTGTTGGATGGCACTTGGCAGCAGCATTCACCATATTTTTTACCAAACCTCACAAAGACCCTTAGAAAGAGGACTTCCAGAACTGCTTCAGAAAGTGGCAAGAATGATAGGGTATGTGTGTTCAAAGCAAGGGGGGAATGTTTTTTAGGGGTACTCATGGCAATGTGTCTTTTTCTGTATAAAATTTAAACATTCACCATATATTTTGATCACACTGTGTGTTTACAATCTTAGGATTCTCTTTGGGATAATGCATATTCTCACAGAATTTTTCTTTCCTTCTATCAGACAAGACTAGACTCCCTGAGCTAAAAATTAAAACCCACTAATCCAGTTAGTCTTCATGTCTCTCTATTGAAGCCAAAAATTTAAACTTTTTGGAGAAAATAACTTCATGCAATAACACTTCCACATTTCTCTAAAGAAGTTGGAGGAGAAGAGAATTCTTATTTTGCTATCTGGATTTTTGGAAGGAACCTGAAATGAATTCAATGCGAGAGAAAACATAATTTACAAGACTCTGCCTTATCAAGATCTTTAGTGTCCTTATTCCAGAGAATCTCCAACCTGTCTCAGCTATTGAGTGCAATTATTTAGTCTTTATTGTCAGGAAATGCTTCGTTTCCTCTAATCCCAGTAATTTGTGCTACACGAGAAAGCTGTTTTCTGTTGGCTTGTCCTCGGGGAAGACTGGAAACAGATGGTTATTTTCTGTCTGTTGTCCAGAAACATTTCAGGGCTCCAAAAGAATCTTAAATCCTGATTTTGGAGAAAGTAGTGGTTATCATGAGATGATTTTAAGGCATCACCCTGAAAAGTAAAAATTCTCTTTGGGCTTAGTTTCTGAAATGACAGCATCTCTAAAATGGGGTGGGCAGTGGGTGGGTACAAGACTGACCATGACGTGGAGAAGTGCTGAGTCCAAGAAGCGAGACATTTGGTGCAGGACTGGGCACCTACTCAATCCTTAGGAAATGATTTGTGTGACAATAGTTATCCCTGAAGAACTTTGGGTGCCTGAAAGGTAGGAATGGATGCACTGAGATTGGGAATGAGTAGAAAGAGCCTGAATTGAGGTTCTGTGGGAAGAGCATATTTCTCACCCAGCAGGAGCCAGGGACCCTGGTGAGACCAGTTCTACCCACCTGTGAGTTAGGTGCCAGGGAAATGAAAGGATAGATGCTAACCACGCCCAGAGGGAAAGGATCTGATCCTGAACAAGCACGTGTGTGGCTTAGGGCACCCCATTAATATGTAGCCTCCTTTTTGAAATTTAGAATAAACATGTTGGCCTATGTTGTCTTTTGGAATTTGCTTTTATCAATCAATATTGTGGGTAAGAGTTAGTGATGTTGCGTGTAGCTATTCATTCAAATTCACATGTAAATGTATAATTTGTTATTCTGTATGCCTAGTGTAGATGTTTTTTGAAAAAACAGAGACGGGACTAAATTTTTGCTATTCTGATGGTAGAAATCTCTCAGTCCAGGCAAGTTTTAGATTTAGTGATGATCTCACATTTATAGGTTAGGGTGGAAAGACACATTGTGCCCAGAGGTGGGCAACAGGGCAGCTATTTCTGCTGGGGACCATATGGTGCCCAGTGAGTGGAAGAACACGTAGTCTGATAAGGAAATAAGCCAGACCAAAAGCAGTGTACACAGAGAAGCCCAATTACCAGCAAGGTCTTGCTCTGGCAGATGGTCTAGATCCTTGGCAAATGACAAGACAGTTTCTAGGAATGCTTGCGGGAAATAAAGTATATATGAGGAGGCAGGTTCCGTTTATGTGAGAAGCGGTGTAAGTCAGCATCCCCCACAGGAATTCTCTCAGTCAGTGCAAGTGCAAGGTTGGTTGGGTGGGTGGGGGGAGGGCCCTAAGGTGGGGAGAAGCTATTGTTTCCAGTCTTTAAAATTCTACCCGAAGATCCTTAAAGGCCTGAGGAGCACAGTAGAGCATGGGGTTTAATCTACTTTGTCCTGTGGGGAGCCCCTCCCCACCTTCAGCTCAGCTAGCAGGCAGGGCACAGGTGGAGGAGCTCCGCCAGGTCCCAGTATCAGCTTCCTCACGCTGCCCAGATCCCCAGGGTCTGAGCATCAGTGCCTGAAATCCACTTCCAAAACAGACCCACTTTCACACTCTGATCCTTTTAAAATGCAAATAACTCCAGGAGACAGTCTATGGTACAGAATCAAAAAGTCCTGCTAAGAAAGATTGAGGAGGGCATTTGATGGAACAGCGAGGGTGGGGTGGTATGGACATCATGGCACGGAGTGGGTAGAATCAGATGGACAGGGGCCCAGATGACAAGACACTGAACACTCAGGGTGACTGTCACCCCCATCTTGAGCAAGCCCAGAAAATCACCTGCACTTCCCTCTAAGACTAAATCCTTTGTTTTCTACCCACAGGAGGACAATCACCTTTGCTACGGTTAAAGCTGGCAAATGTGTAGTGGATGCAAGGCTGTTTTAGTGGCTTGCCATGTGAATGCGACCACCAGGGCTCCATTAATGGGCAAGACATGCGCTGGGGCTCAGTACTGCCTGGCTCACCTTGTCACATGGCCTGGGGTAAGCATGGAGTCGCCTGTGTATTTTACAACGTGAACTCAGGAAATATGGTGCCTAAAGCATGTGTGTCAAGATCTCAAAAAAACTTGAGCACCTTTAAAGATGTGCTGAATTGGGGCTGGTGAGATAGCTCAGCAGCATAAGCGCCTGCCTGGCAAGCGCGAGGTCCTGAGTTCGACTCCCGGAACCCACATACGAAATAAGGGCCGGTGATATCGCTCAGCGGCACGGGCGCCTACTGGTGCGCGAGGTCCTGAGTTCGACCCCTGGTACCCAAAAAAAAAAAAAAAAAAAAAAAGATGTGCTGAATAGATAGACTAAGAAAAGATGTAACAGGGGCAAAAGCAAGGTCAGCATCAGGGGAACAAAGCCAGCCTATCATGTTGCAGTAGCTTCCAGTGATTTTTGGTCACAGCCAAATGATTCATCACTGGCCACAATCACAGCTAAATGGATTACATAATTAATAGAATGATTTACACAACTGTGGATTTTTAAAAATGCACATTTAATTCATTTCCCATTTCCACTCATTTACATAAATTCATACATAGAATCTTCTATTTGTTTGTGGTTATTTCCTTAGGTTATAGTCTCAGCAGTAGAATTACTCTAAGGATAAAAACATCTGAATTCAAGAGAAGTTCTAGCAATGTCTATGAATATCAATCATTTACCAGTTCCACTATATATATATATATATTTTTACCAGCACCTATTTTATTTTTTAAATTTAATGCATATATTGTACCCCATTGCAATTTTAATTTGCATCTCAATAAGAGATATTAAAGTTGGACATTTTCTTATGTCTGTTTCTTACTTGTGTTTCCTTTTTGTGATTCATCTATTCAAGTCCTTTGCCCACTTACATTAACATTTTGATGTTTTTCTTTTCAATTTTCATGAGATTTTTGTGTGAGACTGATGGGGACTTTTTCCATTTTATTTTATGAGAATATTTCCCTCAGTCTACTTGCCTTTCTGAGTTCGGATAATATTTATTCTAGTGACTTGCAAACATTTCCTGGTGAGGTTCATGCAGTTCATTGAAAGCCTAGAAATGCATAATTCCACTAGATATGTGAGGTCTTTTTTTGGTGGTCTTGTATGATTTGATTTTTAATACAATTTAGTATTCTTTAATACAATTGGGCTTATTCTGTAGAAGGTCTAAACAATTTTACTTCAAAGCTCTTTGACTTTAAACAAAGGTAAATTTAATGTGAGATTTAGGGTTTCTATCTTAAAAAAAAAAAAAGATCCACTCCTCATTTTTCTTCCAGAATCTTCTAAAAGAATTTGGGTCATGTTTTTAATAGCTTGGGACACCCCATTCCTCAACCATGCTCTGTTGGTTGCCAATTTGTTGTTTCTTAGCTTCAGATTTACCCTTTGACACCTGCTCCGCAGGAAAGGACACACTGTCCTCAAGTATTTCTTCTTTACAATGTTAGTTTCTCACCAGGGGATGCCAGGAGGGTGCCGTGACACTGAAGCACAAAGGGGCTCCTCTGTTCCTGGGGTGGCGTCACTGGTGAGCATCACAGGCATGAGATGTCCAGCGCTGTGCCACCCCGTGCTGGGCTGCCAGGCACGGCTCCTTGAAGGTCCCGCAGCTGCAGCCTGGCCTGGCTCCCACCTTTCGGCAGCTCTTGCAGCACAGCCTCCCACCTGTGCCTGTGCGCATCCAAATCCCTCTGCTTCCCTAGGTCCCCTTCTCCCAGCTTGTCTCCTGTCGCCTTCTGGAGCTGGGACCCTTCCATCGCAGACATTTGAGCTCCAAGTCTCCTAGTCATACTGGTGTACCCCCGCCCCAAGCTTGTAGGCCAGCACTGGCTGTGATGCCTTGAACACTGCTTGATCTCTGGGTGAGTTGCTTCCTGGCTTCTCACTGACCAGCTCTGGCCTGGGCGAACCTGAGACCCTCCCTGCCATCTGCTGGGCTGCCACTCCCCTGCTCCAGCCAGGTCCAGTGCTAGCCTTGGGGAAAATCTCCATTCCAAGCCTGTCCTTTCTTGGGCACTCGCGTTCAGCCCTAGGTGCCAGGAAGAGTTCTCTTACATTTTCTAGTTATCTTTATTTATTTATTTATTTTTATTTTAAAGAGAAAAAACAATAAAAACAATGGTACAGAATTTCAGAACAAGCTAATAGGGGATTAACGATGGTTAATACATTGCGTATTATCTTCAAAGTAGTTGCTCAGATTACAAGATATAGACATGAAAAATTGATCAGTCAATATAAGCACAAACTGTTCTTTTCAGTGAAATAAAAGAAATTAGTAATAAAATTATCCTAGCTATCTTATATATATATATATATATATATATATATATATATATATATACATTTTTTTCCTTTTCCCTTCCTTCTTTTCTCTTTTCCCCCATCCCAGTTTCTCTTTCCATTTGAGCATTTTCTTCCCCTTTCACAATATCTATTGTACATTTTGGATCTTACTTACTCTTTCAGTTTCTTACACTAGGGAGACAATTCGATGTTTACACATGCAAGTCTGATTTATTTCGCTTATGAGTATGGTCTCAAGTTGCATCCACTTACCTATAAAAGTCTCCCGTTTACCTTTCTTTATAGCTGAGTAGTACTCCATTACATAAAAATACCACATCTCTTTTGTGCATTCCTCAGTTGATGGGCATTTGCATTGTTTCTAAGATTTAGCTATTATAAATTATGCTGCTATAAACATGGGCGCACATATATTGCGGTGGTATGATGTTTTTAATTCTTCTGGGAAAATACCCAGAAGGGGAACAGCTGGGTCAAATGGGACCTCTAATACTAGTTTTTTGAGGAATCTCCACACTGATTTCCACAATGGTTGCACCAGTCTACACTCCCACCAACAGTGGACAAGTGTTCCTTTTTCCCCACAGCCCCTCCAGCATTTGATATTGGTTGATTTCTTGATGATAGCTATTTTTTCTGGAGTGAGATGGAATCTTAGTGTTGTTTTAATTTGCATCTCTTGAATGAGCAGTGATATTGAACTTTTTTCATGCATTTACTTGCCATTTGTATTTCTTCATCTGAGAGGTGTGTATTCATCTCAGATGCCCATTTTTGGATTGGGTCTTTGAAATTGGGAGGCCTGTTTTTTTCAATTCTTTATATGTTCAAGATAGAACTCCTTTGTCTGAGGGACAGGTGGCTAAAACTTTTTCCACTCTGTGGATTTCCTTTTCACTGTGTTGGTGATTTCTTTTGATGTGCAAAAGCTTTTTAATAAGATGAGATCCCAGTTGTTGATTCATTGAGGCATTTCCTGTGCAGTTTGGGTTTTGTTCATGAAGTCTCTGCCTATGCCTATGGCTTCAAGATTTCTACCTACTTTCTCTTCCAGTAGATTCAGTGTTTCTGTTTTAGTATTTAGATCCTTGATCCATTTTGACTTTAGTTTAGTGCATGGTGGTAGACATGGGTCTAGTTTTAGTCTTCGGCATGTGAAAAGCCAGTTTTTCCAGCAGCATTTATTAAAGAGGCTGTCTTTCTTCCAGTGAACACATTTGGCCCCTTTGTCAAAGATAAGGTGGCTGAGTGTGTTTGTAGTTGTGTCTGCATCTTCTAATCTGTTCCACTGATCCTCAGGTCTGTTTTTTTGTCAGTACCATGCTGATTTTATCACAGTGGCTTTGTAGTATAAATTCAAGTCAGGGATTGTGATGCCTCCTGCCTTGCCTTTGTTGCCCGGGATTGCCTTTGCTATTCTAGATCTCTTCTGATTCCAAATGAATTTTAAGAATGTTTTCTCTAGTTCTGTGAGGTATGCTAATGGTATTTTGATCGGGATTGCATTAAATCTGTATAACAATTTTGGGAGTATGGCCATTTTCACAATGTTGGTTCTTCCCATCCATGAGCAAGGAATATCTTTCCATTTTCTGATATCCTCTTCTGATATCCTTTTTCAGAGTACTGTAATTTTCAAGGTATAGGTCTTTTACTTCCTTTGTTAGATTGATTCCTCAGTATTTCATATTTTTGGATGCTATTGTGAAGGGTGTGGTTTCCCTAATTTCTCTCTCAGTGAGTGTGTTGTTTGTATACAGGAATGGTATTGATTTTTGAGTGTTGACTTTGTATCCAGCTATGCTACTGAATTTGCTTATTAAATCTAGAGGTCTTTTGGTGGAGTTTTTGAGATCTTCTATGTAGAGTATCATGTCATCCCAAATAATGATAATTTGACTTCTTCCTTTCCTATCCTTATTCCTTTTGTTTCTCTCTCTTGTCTAATTGCTCTGGCTAGTGTTTCTGGAACTATATTGTATAGGAGTGGTGATAATGGACATCCTTGTCTTGTTCCTGATTTTAGAGTGAAAGCTTTCAGTCTTTGTCTATTTAGTATGATGTTGGCTATTGGTTTGTTATAGATGGCTTTTATCAGATTGAAGTCAAGACCATCTATTCCGACTTCCTGTAAGGTTTTTATCATGAATGAGTGCTGGGCTTTGTCAAAAGCTTTTTCTGCATGTATTGAGATGATCATGTGATTTTTGTCTTTGGCTCTGTTGTTAAGGTGTATTATGTTTATTGATTTGCCTATGTTGAAACATCCCTGCATTCCTGGGATGAATACCACTTGGTCATGGTGCATAATCTTCTTGATGATTTGCTGCTGCATTCTGTTTGCTAGTATCTCATTGAGGGTTTTTGCATCTATGCTCATTAGGGAGATTGGCCTGTAGTTGTCTTTTTTGGTTGGGTCTTTCTCTGGTTTTGGTATCAGGGTAATACTTGCCTCCAGGAATGAGTTAGGGAGAATTGCTTCCCTTTCAATTTCATTAAAGAGTTTGAGGAGTATTAAATCTTCTCTAAATTTCTTGTAGAATTCAGCCACGAATCCATCAGGACCTGGGCTTTTCTGGTAAGTTTTTAATTATGTTTTCAATTTCATTTACTAATATTGGGTTATTCAGGATTTTTATAACTTCTTGATTCAGCTTTGGTAATTCATATGTTTCTAGGAATCTGTCCATTTCTTCTGTGTTTTCTATGAGAGTAAAGATTTTTGAAGTAGGTATTGATGATCTTCTAAATTTCCACAGGATCTGTAGTGATTTCACCCTTTTCATTCCTCATTGCATGAATTTGAGTTTTTTCTTGACTTGTTTTGATAAGGTTGGCTAGGGGTTTATCAATTTTATTTATTCTTTCAAAGAACCAACTCTTCAATTCATTAACTCTTTGTATTGTTTTCTTAGTCTTAATTGCATTTATTTCTGCTCCGATCTTTATAATTTCCTGCCTTGTATGGGCTTTGGGCTTGACTTGCTCTTCTTTTTCTAGAAGCTTGAGGTGCAGCATTAAGTTGTTTATTTGTGCTTGTTCTGTTTTCCTGATGTGAGAATTCACTGCTATAAATTTCCCTCTTAGGACTGCTTTCATTGTGTCCCACAGGCTCTGGTATGTTGTATTTGCATTTTTGTTTGACTGTAGATATTGTTTAATTTCTTCTTCAATTTCATCTGTGACCCATTGGTTGTTCAGGAGGGTGTTATTTAATTTCCATATGTTTATGGAGTTTTTGCAGTTTCTTTTACCATTAATTTCCAATTTCATTGCACTATAGTCAGATAATATGCATGGGATAACTTCATTGCCTTTGCACTTAAGCATGTTCTGTGGGCTAATATATGGTCTATTTTAGAGAACGTCCCATGTGCAGCTGAGAAGAATGTGTATTCTGATGTTGTTGGGTGGAACACTCTGTAAACATCTACTAAGTCCATTTGTCCACAGGTTTGGCTCAGTTCTGTTATTTCTTTGCTGATTTTTTGTCTAGTAGATCTATCTCTTTTTGACAATTAAGGTCCCCCATTACAATTATGTTATTGCTTATTTGATTTTTCATGTCTATTAATATTTTTCTTATATAGTTGGGTGCTCCCGTATTTGGTGCATACATATTTATGACTGTTATCTCTTCCTCTTGAATTTTTCACCTATCTAGTGTGTAGTGATGTTCTTTATCTCTTTTGATCATTCTTGGTTTGAAGTTCACGTTGTCTGCAAACAGAATAGCTACCCCTGCTTTTTTCTGGGTTCCTGTTGCATGGAGTATTGTTTTCCATCCTTTAACTTTCAGTCTATGAGTTTATTTTTGAGTTAAATGTTTTTCTTACACACAGCATATTGTTGGATCTTGTTTCTTGATCCATTCCACCAATCTGTTTGTTTTGATTGGTGAATTGAAGCCATTTACATTGATGGTTATAACTTATATGTATTGGCTTATCTTTGTCATGGTATTTTATTCCTGTTTGTGCCCAGCTTTTCCTCTCCATTTAATTGCTTGGCCTGCCTGGTGGTTTCTTTCTGATGTTCTTGGAATTGTGGTCATTTTTATCTCTGTCTAGAATATCTTTCAGTACCCTTTGTAGTGCTGGTTTGGTGATCATGAATTTCTTCAGTTGTTCTTTATCATGGAAGTATCTTATTTGTCCATTAAATTTTGAAAGACAGTTTTGCAGGGTACATCAATCTGGGTTGGAAGTTGTTTTCTTTTAGGACTTGAAATATTTCACTCCAAGCTCTTCTTGACTTGAGGGTTGCTATTGAGAAGTCTGCCGTGATTATGATGGGCTTTCCTTTTAGGTGATCAGTCTCTTTTCTCTAACAGCTTTTAATATTCTATTCTTGTGCTGAATTTCTGGGATCTTGATTATTGTATGTCTGGGTGCAGATTTATTTTGGTCATAGCTAATTGGAGTTCCATATGCTTCATTATCCGTATGTCAGATTCATTTCCCATGCTTGGGAAATTTTCTGCTATTACTTCTGCAAATAGCTTTTTATGTCATTTGTGTTAGCTCCTGCTTTTTCACTAACACCAATTATTCTCACTTTTTTTTGCATCATCTTGCAGCTGTTGAATTGTTATTTCCTGATCTTTTGTTATTTTCAAGAGATCTTTCCTTTCATGATTGCTAGCTGAGATCCTGTCTTCAAGGTCTCACACTCTGCCTTCAGTTTTGTTCAAGCGGTTTTGCCAGCTTTCAATGGAATTTTTAATTTTCTTGATATCTATTTGAATCTGTTTCATGCATTCTGTTTCTTTCCTATATTCATCATTCATGGTTTTCATCCTCTTCCTATCATCATCTATTTTTTTAATCTATCTCTGCTCTAGATTTGCTGAGCTATTCCTTTATAAATGTTAACATTTCTTTTTTTACCTAGGAGATTATTTTCAATTTGATTTCCTCTATAGCCTCATGGATTTGTTTCTTTACTTTGCTTCTATCATTTCAGGAATGTCAGGTGTTGGTCTTCCATTTTCCTCTATCTCATTGTCTCCAGGACTTGTTCTGGTTGGGTTGGAGGTCTGAGGTTGCGTTTTGCTTCTGCGTCTTGTCATTTTCTATTTCAAAAGTTTTTATTTTGTTTTCTGTGTTGATCCTTGTAAGTTTTTGCAGTAGGTAGCTTTATCACTAGTATCAAGGCCTCTCTAGGCAGGGTTTGTTCTTCAGGATGTCTTCTGTGTGTAGGAGGTTCTTGGTTTGTGTCTGTCCCAAGATCCTACCTTTCCAATTAATTAAGAGTGAGATGTTGGTATCTGTTTGGCTTGGTCCCCAGTCCTTTGTTGCTGGGGTGTGGTGAGGTTATTACCCCAGAACTTCCCAGTATTGTTACAGAAGTGAGAACAACTGATTAAAACAGATATGACATCCTAGCTAAGGTAGTATAATTAGTACTGACAATAGCATCAAGCACAATTTAGAAGCTGAAAAACTGTGCTATTAATTTTGTACCTTTAACCATAGAAGCAAAATCCATAGTTATATAACAGAACCGATCGTAAATTGGGAGCTTGTATGCAAAGTGTTTCTCCTCGGTAGAGTGGTTTTACATTGTGGCGGGGAAATTTAAGAAGGATAGTGGATAGAACAGAGGTAACTGAAAAGAATTAAAGTAGCAGCCAGGCTGGAGGACAAAGTATGATCACGCAAGCTTTGGGAAACTAGAGAAGAGGGCAGAAGAGAAAGAATGAAGGAGTAAGCAAGGGATTATTGGAGTTGACCAAAAAATTAGACAGACTCTTCATTCATATGAAAATGTGATTAAGTCTAGAGAGGTAAATTGAGGAAAGGGAGAAAGAAGATGAAGAGATTAGAACAAAAATATAGGTAAAAAACAAAAACAAAAACAAAAAAGAAAACAACAACAACAACAAAAACAAAAAAAAGGAATGGGAAACAAACCACAAACCAGGAAGAAAAATACATAAAATAAAAAAACAAAATTCTTCCGGTGTCCAACGAGAGTCCAAAACTACTGGATAACACCGCCAAGCCTGCAGCAGAGTTTGTGCTGAATTTGAGGCTGATCTCGGCCTCCAGATGTGGTGTCCTGCGGTCAGAGTCTTCAGCCAGTACTTTCTGTGTGTCCCTTAGCAGCCTCCCACTCCTTACCCTGTTTCTCTTGGCGGCGTCTCTCTCCCAGTTGCTGTGCTGTTTTCAGACAGAGACGGGGCTGTTCCCAGTCCGGTACACCTTTGGCTCCTCCTGGTTCTTGCTCAGCCTTCTGTGTTCCTCTTCCACCGGCGAGTCTCTGTCCTCTCAGGTAGTTTGTTGAAGGGTGGGGTGGGATGCTGTGATATGGTCTGGTCCTCTGCTCCTGCTGCTGCAGTCCAAGGCTGCTCAGTCCCAGTTCTTACTCCTCTCCCGAGGTGGGTGCTAACTTCCCATTTGTTGCTTTACAAGTTCTGCTGCCACCGTCACCCACCTCTGCCGTAGTCTGTAACTTCCTCGGGTGAGATGGCAGGGTGCTGTGGGCTGCCTTTCTGCTCCTGTGCCTGGCTGTGTGGGGACAGCCTGGGGCTGCACAGTCCTGAGGTGCAAGGCTGTTTAATTCCCCTCACCTCTCTAACCACAGGTCACGGGGAGGGGTTAGTTGTTCCATTTGCTACTCATGCACTGCTGTAGTCTTTAATCATGTTCCCGCCAGTTCCAGTTAGCGCTGTGGTGCACAAAAGGAACAAGAAGAAGAGACAGAAGAAAAGGAAAAGAAAGGAAAGAAAAGAAAAAAAAGGACAGGAAAAAAACAAAAAAAAAGGAAAACTGGTTGATGGTCAGGGAGGAAGTGGTTCATGTCGGCAGAATTTACCGCTGGACTGTAGCGTTTTCTGTTTGGAGGAAGGCAGAAGAGGCAGAGGACCTTATATACCAAATCTATCCTGTATGGCTTGTTTTAGCCACATTATTTTAGTATATCCTTTTTTTTTCTCTCTCTCTCTTAAGATTCCAAGTATGTTGGGCAGACATTCCAATCCGGCGACCCACCAGCAGCCAGGTGGCTTGCTGACCATTTTATTAAGTCCTTTATCTATGTTTGGCTTGATCTGTTAATCTCTTATGTCAGGTGGATTCTAATTTCAGGGCGTATGTCCCTCCTCTTTCTTCCAATTACCTGTGTTTTAGTTGAATTTCTCTGAGTAGCTCTGAACGAGGCTCCTCCTCTTTTCAGCCATGTTGAATCTCCCTAGTTATCTTTTCTTAAAAACTCATAGTTTAATAATTTTGATAGTAACCTCTTTTATATTGATCTAAATCACTGTATGATTTCTATCTCTTGGTTAGGTCCAAAGTGATACACACACTAGCAACCAGTGTACCCTCTGTATTTTTTATTTAGTGAAAGGGTCAGATAGCTTTTCTTAAAAGGCCAGATAGGAAGTAGTTGAAGCTTTCAGGATCTATGGTTTCTGTCACTGAGTTCAATGGCTATTCATGTTTTTAAAAATCTCTGCAAATTAATAATAAAAGGGAACGTTCTCAGCTTCATAAAATCATCTCAGTAATGCGTGCAGTTAATATTGTGCCTAATTTGAAGACTGAGATCAGGAACAAGGCAAAAAGTTCACTTTCAACACTTTCTAAAAAAATAGGTACATGTTTGCAGTACCAATTGGTACATAATGAACGCATTCCTCGTGGGGAGTTGGTACGTGTGCATAACACATCTTAATTCCTTTTATATCCCCTTCCCCTTCCTCTCCTCCACCCTCCATCTTTTGCCCCCCTTTCCATTTGCGAAAGATCTCTTTCTCTGTTTCCTATTATTATTGTTATGGTTTGTGTCTAGATGTCCCCCCAAAGCCTCATGCAGTCATGGGCACAGGCTTCTAGAGTTTGCGATTGATTCATGGTACAATGCTGGGATTAAGGGTGTGAGTGCTGCACCCGCCCTGGGGCAGGTAGCCTGCATACAATACAAGGAAAGGAAAGAGTTTTGCTCCAAGCTCCTCCCTTTCTGCTTTTGTTGTTTTGCTGTTTTCTGTCACCTTCAACTGTTGCCCTTCTGCCATGCCACCCTGCCTTGGAGCCAGCTGATTATGGACTGAAACCTCCACCAACTGTGAGCTAAATAAACCTTTCCTTCCTTAATTTTGGGTGTTGGGTATTTTGACTCAGCAACAAGAAAAAAGTAACTAAGATACTTATCTTTTATTTTGCTCCTTAATTTATTTATACTTTGAGTCTCTCATGTAAGAGAAACCATGCGATATTTACGCATTTTCAACCTTCCTATTCACCATCATACTGAAAGTTCTGGTGAGTGCTAGACAGAGGAAAAAGAAAAGAAAAACAAGGCATAAAGATGACAAAAAGGTAAGTGTCATTATTTGAAGATATGATTGTACTTGTTGAAAACCCTTTGTAATCTACAAAAATACAGAACTAAGAAGTAAAATGAACAAGACTGCAGTACACAGTTAATATACAAAACTCAATTGTACTGTACTGTAACAATAAACAACAGCAAATGAAATTTTAAAAGTACCATTTACATAGCATCAAATACATCAGTTACTTAGGAATAAATCCAGCATTCCGTACATGATAGAAAACATTGCTAAAAGGCCTAAAGAAGTGGAAAGATATACCATGCTACAGTATCTGCTTATGAAACCTCTATGATTTAAAGATATTTCCATCAAATTGATCTATTGATTCTAAGTAATCCCTATCAAATTCCAACAGGCTCTTTTGAAGAAATTGGATTCTGTATTATTATATAAATTGAAGGATTTACACTACCTGATTTTAAGACTTATGATAAATCTACAATAATCGAAAAAGAAGCTACATGGGTGAAAAATTTATACATGGAAAGTGACCAATGCCATTTGTAGTCAAAATACTATTTATAAATTTGAAATGCAAATTAAACTACAGGGAGATAGCTCTGCTCAGCCACCAGAATGAGATTTAAAAAATCTGACAGCACGAAGACTGGAGATGACGTAGAACAGCACGTGTATCGCTGGTGGAAGTCGAAGACGGTACAAGTAATTTGGAGAAGTACTTGACAATTTATCATCCAGTTCAATGAATACGTACCACATGAGCCTGCTTGTCCATTCTTGGGGATATTTTCCCCTAAGAAAAATGAAAACATCTGTCATCAAAATGGATTATGCATAAATGTTTACAGTAGCTTTATTTATAACAGCTCCAGACTGGAAGTACCCAGATGTCCATGAATAGATAAATGGATGAGTAGATGGTGATTTACTCAAACATGGGACACTTCTCAGATGAGAAGGAAGGATACCTGATTACATGACAATAGGGATGAGTCTCGAAACATTATGTTGGGCAGATAAGCCAGACTTGAAAGTGTGCACACTCTTATGAATGATTATATTGATTGAGTGAACCCAGGGCCTTCACACTGAGCTATATCCCTAGTCCTTTTAAAATTTTTTATTTTGAGTCAGGGACCTGCTAAATCACTATTCCCAGGCAGGTCTTGAACTTGCAATCCTCCTGCCTCAGCCTCCCAGAGCACTGGTGTTACAGGTGGGTGTTACCCACAACACCCAGCATATGATTCCATTTATGTGAGTCCTAGAAGAGGCTAAGCTAATGTAGACTGGGGAGAAGATCAGGTAGGTGGAATGAGAATGGGGTGCTGGGGTGTCTTTGGTGCCTGTGGGTGAAGGGTGGGGATTTATCCCCAGAGTCTGGTCTCAAATTTTCCCTTTCCATGATGACTTTCCTGGGGTGTTATTATGCTCTGGGAGTCATGCATGGCCTATTTCTCCAATTAAATTTCATTATAAATGTTGGCAACACCAACCTTCAAGGAGCTCAGACTGTAAATCTAACAGTCCTCCTGGACCCTCTATTTCTTTTATAAACTACATCCACTCCAGTAGCAGAATTCACCTGTCAACCTTCAAAGGTAAACCCACACTCTGTTCACTTCTTGCCACCTCCGTTATTACCCTTTTGTTCCAAGTAATTTTCATGTGTCACTGGATCACTGCAATCACTTCCTAAATTGCTACTCCCACCCTGTCCCTCCATTAGCTTCTTAATCTTCAAACAACCAGGCTGACTTCTGCCCCAGGGCCTTTGCACTTGCTCTTCCCTCTGGCTGACACAGCCATTCATGTGGCTCCCTTTTTCCTTCACATCCCCGCTCCTATATCTCTTTCTCAAGGAGGCTGTGTTAGTCAGCTTTCCTGTCACTGGGACAAAATATCTGACACCTGCAACTCACAGGAGGAGAGGTTTATTTTGGCATACAGTTTTCAGAGGTTTCAGTCTCTGCTTGGCTGGCTTCAAGGCAGAAGTGGCATGGTGGAAAGGCATGGTAGAGAAGAGCTGCTCAACCCATGGCTGCTGGGATGCAGAGAGAGAGAGCGAGAGTGAGAGTGAAAGAGGGAGAGAGAGAGAAAGAGAGAGAGAGACTGTGAATTCACCAATGAATTAACCCACTGAGGAGTGCAGGGCCCTCCTTATCCAATTACCTTCTGAAGGCGCACCGCTGAACACATGAGAATTTGGGGGGACGATCTAGATAGCAACCATAACAAAGGCACTTTCTGGATACCTTGCTTGAAGTGTCCAACCCTCTCCCATCCCACCCAGCCCCTCCATCTCCCCATCCTGCTTCAATTTTCTCATTAGCACCGATCTTCATCTGACTGCACATATTTTATTTCCTGTCACCCCCACTGCTTATTATTAGAACTCCTAGAGCCTGGAATAAAGTCAAGCACATCGCTGTAACTCGATGATTACTAGCTAAATGTTGAATCCGAGCCTTGGCTACTGAGCTCTGGGATGGCAAGGGAATGGGGTTCTTTTCCATCCCATGGAGGATGGAGATAAAATATGTCAGACAATGGTACGATTTCAGCGAATGCCAATCTGTGAGGAGCTCGGTTCCCCGTCCACGCATACGCTCTGTAGTTGTTTCTCCCTCTGCAGATGTTCACTGCTGTGCCTCTTTCACTGCTGGATTTAAAGTTCCCTGGGGGACAGGGACCTGGTCAATTCAGGCAATGGTCGTAATGAGGTGGATCTACGAACCAGGGTTTGAAAGCTGCTGTTGAGAGGGAAGTGGTTCGTTTTGACCCTGCTGCCTGATAAAGAGCACAAGAAGCCAGGGACGCCTGGAATTTCCAGCCCTAGCCTGGGGCTCAGCTGTCAAAGAGAAGGTTTCCAGGGACCATGACTCAGGCCCTCTGAGAGGGCTCACACAGTTTATTATGCATCAGCCCCAGTGACATTTAAATCACGCAGATGTGTCCTGCTTATCTGTGAATGGACACAGCATACGCATATGCAGTGACACAGAGCGTGAACGATATATTTTAGAGGAGATGAGGGTCTTGTACATTTCCGTTTGTCTCTTTGTCAAGTGTGGCTTTTGAATTTTTCTTCTCCATTTGAATTCTGAGTTCTCACCAAGTGGATATAAAAAGGAATTTTCTGCAGCAACTCCTTCTTTTCTTCTTCCATTTCTTCCACATTTTCTGCCCTCAGTCACTACCCTTTCTTATTCCTTTCCCCTTCTCCTTTCCACTTGCCCGTGCTGGCTGTTCTCCTCCACTTCCCTTGGGGACAGGGTGTCACCTCCATTCTCTCCTGCCCTGTGTGAGCTCACATTTTGTGTTGTGTGGCCCCATGATGCTTCTTTTTAGGAACCCAATGGGTGGCCAGAAGCAACATCAGGCTTGGCATCTCTGCCTTCATTGAAAAAACCTCTTTTATTACCTTAACACTGTGGGTCAAATCCCTTCTCTGCTCTGCCTATGGACAAGTGCATCATTTAGGGACTGTCTGTCTAAAGGTTGGCAAAACTGATGAGCCCAAAATTTCATAACCTGTCTCATCCACCTTCAAGACTGAAGTCACCAAGACAAGAGATTTACAGGGATGTTCAGCCATGTCCAGAAGTCGCCATTGCCTTGAACTGATGGTCCCCTTGGCAGAGGGAGAGTGACCCAAGCAGAGGCAATCATCCATGGAGACTGAATCCCTGCCCCCCAAGCAATAAAGACTTCTCCCTAAGCTGTCAGCAAAACAGAACCGCAGAGAACTCAGCACATCTAGAAAACCTGGTCTCATTCTTTGGGAAAGGGGCCAGTCTGGAGCTCCTCCTCAGAGTGCGCCCCCTCCAGCTGCTCAAGCTGGACTCTTCTCCTTATTTCCTCTTCCTTTCCTTGTGAAGGAGCCACTTTGATCTCTGTCAGCTCCTCAAGCTAAAGTCCCTTACCATTTTCTCTTACTTTCTAGTTCCAGTTTTTCTCCCCTACAGCTTCATGCCCATTTTAATTTCCATTATTACTGATGCAAAGACCCATGCTAATTGATGAGTTTTGTTTTGTATCGATGTCGAAGAAGACAGGAAGAGGGTCATGGGAGGCAGACTAGAAGATTCTTTAGGGGTCATTGGCTACAGGAAGCCTCCTCCTCCACTACTGACCCCATCATCAAACCCGCCCACTGAACAGGTAAGGAAATTGAGACTAGCTCAAGGTCAAAGGGATTTTTTTTGTGTGTGTTTTTGAAACAGGGTCTTGCTATGTAGTTCAGGCTGACCTTGACCTTGCTATGTAGCCCAGGCTGGCCTCAAATTTGAGGAATCCTCCTGTCTCAGCCTCCTGAGAGCTGGATATACAGGTGTGTGCCACCATGCCTGGCTTTGGGATAATTTGAACTATACCCACCAGTGACTGACTTTTTTGGTCCAAGTTTTACTGCCTTTCCAGCTAGATCTCCTGCTCTATCTGGCCCCTGGCCCCTGGCCCCTTGATATGATGGCTGAGAATGGTGACTCTGGAGGTGTGCATTATGCCTCAAATCTACGGACAGGAAAGCCCAGAACTTTATCCCCACAGCAGCCCTGTGACACAGGTGTGGTGTTCCCTCCGGTGCCCAGAGGATTTTCTCAATGGACCATAAGCCAGAGAGTCAAGAAGCAAAACAGCTTGGAGTCTCCCGGGACCTGCCCAGCGCTGCTTGGGGCTGAGACCTGATGGGGAGAAGAGGAGTGGGTGGGTGTAGCTCCTCCCCAGTCGCCTGTTTAGGTTCTGCTGCCCCAAGTATGATTTGCTGAGATCCCGCGCAGGAGCTTTGTGGAATATGTAGGCCAGGCACTACCCTCCCCAGGTCCCTGAATTCCAATCTCTGGGAGAGGCCTGGGGTTCTGCAGTGTCACTGAGGCCATTCATAGACACAGTAGACAAACCTCCGCTGTAGGTGGCTCCCAGTATCATCAGGGACAGTTTCAAGGACCCCCATGGGCACCCAAATCTTTTATATAAAATGGGATGGTATTGGTGTACAACCTATGGACATCTCCTCATGATATAGGACCTTGAAATGATATAGGGGAAATAAATGTAACCCCCAACCTGCTAGATGTCCAATATGCCAAGTTCGTGTTCTCCAAAATCCAAGAATGAATTCTGAGGAACAATGGAGGTTAAGAGCAGGAAATTTTATTGAGACAGAGGCAGCTCCTGCCTGAGAGAGACAGGAGGGGACCCAGAAAATGGGTTGCCAATGAGCCCACTTCTCAAAGGAAGTTGTATAGAGCAAAATCACAAAGTGGGTACAAAATCACGAAGTGGATACAATGTGGTACAAACCTATGACCAAATAATATTACAGGTATAGTCGCTTAGGTAATACTGATCCAGTGAGGAAGCAAGTCACATAGCAAGTGTACAGGGAAAGAACAAGGACCTTTTGGGAAGAGATGAGTCAGGAGGTCGTGGTCACCCACCCGGGAGGCTGATGCCTATCTAGACCTTATCGGACCAGGTAATATCGATTATAGTATATTGTTTATCCCTTGGGGAGGTATGTAGGCCTGGTCATTTTGTCTTTATCTTGAGGCCTGGCCTTTAATAGTCACAGTTGCAATGTGTTCTTATCTTCTGCACTGACTCCTTCGAGGGCCTCGCCCTGTCTGACTGCCTGTAGTACTTCTACCTAACTTAGCCGTCTATAATACTCCTACGCTTTAAATCATCTATGTGAGTAGCTGTCACACTGTACTTTTTAGGGAGTAATGACAAGGGAGAAAGATCTGCGCATGTTCAGTAGAGATGCGGTTCTGAGTGTGGTTGCATCTGTGGGCGCGGAAGCTGGGGATCCGGAAGAGGAAGGGCTGTGGCCGCCCCTGCCAGGGTCTGCTCAGGTGCGCAGGAAAGGAGAGCGCGCAGGCGCGGCCCACGTGTGAGGAGCATCATTGCGGATTCCTGGCAGGAGACGAATCATCACGTCCTGAAGCGGAGAAAAGTGCCGGAAGTCCTCTGCTAGCGTGGACAGCTTTCCTCCGCGGTGCTACCAAAAACCTCTGGGGCGAGGTGGAAAACCCCCCTGCCCTTCCCAGCAGACTGTGTGAATCCACAGGGTGGCAGCGTCACTTTGAAAACAAATTTGTACTCCGACGTGAACGTGCTTAACGAGCGCTACTGAACTGTACATTCATACACGGTAAGGTGTAAATGTGTATTTTTTACCACAATTGATAAAGCAGAAACGGCTACCTAAGGAGCAGAGCCAGGTACCAAGGACGAAGTGGGGCGGGGGCCCGTGCGGGGTGCAGGCCCCGCGAGCCCCACCTTGCGGGCTGCAGGACCCTCGAGGCCTCCCCGCGGGTCCAGAGTCACGCACAGTGAGCACGGACCACTCGCGCAGCGGGCTGAGGGAACTCGATACGTTTTTTAGGATCTCAGTCACAGAATACAGCAAAAAAGGCGTTTCTCTGATGGGTGAAAGGTACATGATAAATATAGTCACAGAGATGTGGAGAAGCAGGGAGAGGCAGGGTTTTATTCAGTTAACCCCCAAAGCAGACGCAGGACTGCAAAGCCCCCGATGAGCATCTTCTATGTAAAGCAAAGGGAAGGGCCCGCTGTCACGGACCGCAATCGCCTCCACGCGACGCGTTCACAGCGCCACCTAGCGTCCGAGCGCGCGGCGGGACGGGGAGCCCAGCCGAGGGGCGCGCAGAGCCTTTCCTGGTCACCAGCCCGATTTCCCCGTGACCGCAGTGTGCAGCCGTCCTTCGCGCGCGAAGAGTCACTCATACGTCTGCTTTTAGAATCTTCCCCATTAAAAAATTTGTCTTTTATCACTGAGTCGTAGGAGTTATTTTGGCAGATTTTCTCATCAGATACTTTTTCCCAGCCTGTGGTTTGCCTACTCATTTTCTTGTTAGTATCTTTTCTTGTGAGTATCCTTAGAGTTTTGATGAAGACAAAGTTATAAATTTTTAAAAATTTTTATGTTTATTGCGTTTTGTAACATGGAAAGAAACATTAACCTATTCCTATGTCCATCAAGAGTTTACCCCAGGGCCGGTGATATCGCTCAGGGGCACAAGCACTTGCTGGCAAGCGCAAGGTCCTGAGGTCGACTCCTGGTACCCCCCCCCAAAAAAAAGAGTTTACCCCATGTTCTAGATATGTGGTAGATTTTGCTTTCACATTTAGGTCTATGACCCATTTCAAGTTAACTTTTATTTATGGTTTGCTGACTTACTGATATTTATTTTCCCAGTATGGATATCCAGCTTTTCCAGTTATCATTTGTTGAAAATATTTTCTTTTCCCTATCTAAATGTCTTGGTGATTTTGTTGAAAATCAATTGACCATTCAAAGTCAACCCAAAAGGGCTGGTGAGATGGCTCAGCGGCGTAAGCGCCTGCCTGGTAAGCGCAAGGGCCGGAGTTCGACTCCCTGAACCCACATACGAAAAAAGGGCCGGTGATATCGCTCAGTGGCACGGGCGCCTGCTGGTGCACGAGGTCCTGAGGTCGACCCCCGGTACCCACAAAAACAAAACAAAACAAAACAAAGTCAACCCAAAAGTGTGGATCCAGTTTTGGACTCTTCCATTCCATTGATCTATACAGCTATCCTTTGGCCAGTACCACACTGTACTGTTTATTGTAGCTTTAAAGTAAGCCTTGAGATCAAGTAAGTTCAGTAACCCCACTTTGTTGTGCTTCATAAAGATGCTTTGAAAATTCTAGTTCATTTACACATATATGTATATAATGTGTATTAGCGTAACATTCGTTTCCATCAAAAAGCATGTGGATGCCAGGTGGGGGTGCACAGCTGTGAGGCTGAAGTAGAAGGATCACAAGTTTGAGGCCAATCTGGGAAACTTAGTATTATTGAGCTACTTTTCTTATGATTGTTGAGAAAAATAAATTAAAATCCACACTATGTAAAATGCAGAAATCCTATGGGTTATTCAGCATTCTGTCATTGTGACAAAGTGCTTGAGATAAATAATTTATGAGGAGGAAAGGTTTATTTTGGCCAATGGTTTTGGAAGTTTTGGTCCATGGTTGGCTGGCCCTGTTGGCTTTGAGCCTGAGGCAAGACAGAACATTGCCCTCATCTGATCTAATACCTGGATCATTGTGGGGTGACTGGCTTGTGACCTCTCCTCTAGAAACGGTATTACATTTTCATGGCCACATATTAAATGATATAAAATTTTATTACAGACCTCAGACACGTTAGGGTGTAGGGACACTCTGGATTCTGTTACCTCCCTTAGAAGACCTGATACTTTTGTTTTAGCAGACAGTTACCTTTGCTGAACTGAACTGAAACACTCTGTGTCTTGGGTAGCAGCTCAAGTTTCAGTTTAGTTCTGTTCGCCTCAGCTGATCCGCCTGCTATCTGTCTGTTCGTGTGGGATTAGAGACCCGGGCAGAGTTCATACACAAACCCGGGGCTTCCCTGTCTCTGCGTGCCTCCTGCTGGTATTTTTCCTGCACTTTGCAGCAGTTACAATCTCCTCAAACACCATTTTCTGGCTTTGCAGGCCAGAAAGATGACAAGTTTTCATTGAGAGATTAAGCCTACACAAAGTGGAACTTACCATGTCTTGTGTCAGCCTGCCCTCAAGCTGAAGTATGTAATAAAACAGGATCTGTCGCTTTGGTCACTCTCTGGAGTCTCTGGGGGTTTTGCGTTTTGTCCAGAGTTTGTAGTTACCAGTCAGAGGGCTCTGTGTTAGGAGTTTACTCAAACTGGAAATAAAACTCCTCTCACGTTTATGTCGAAGACCGATTGCACTGGCGATACAATTCTTTGTTGATGGGTTTAAAAAAATTTCCCTGTACTTTGTCCTGCTATCTAATTCTAATGCATGATGGACTCTGTAGTTTTTGTTGTGAAGTCATCCACAATCTTGCCATTGTTCCCTTGAATGGAATATATTATTCTTTTCTGGCTGCTTATCTGCTTTTTAGCAGTTTGACTTACGATGCGCTTTGGAGCAGTTCTCTTTGTGTTTATCATGCTTAGGGTCCCATAGGCTTCTGGGATTATTAATGTCTTCTGCTGCATTTTTCAGTCATTGTGTCTCTAAATATGTTTATTTTTCTCTTTCTATGTCTCATCTAGGGCTCTAATTATATATCTTTTGAAATGCTTGAACTCACCTCATAGATCTCTGAGGTTCTTTTTACTTCAATATTTTCTCTTTGCTCGTTTTTAAGTTTTCTTAGCCTGTCTGCAAACAATTCTAACCTCTTCCATTTGTAGCCTTTGGAGAATCGACTCTCCTCCAGCTTCTCTCTTCTCCTGAGCATGTCATTGGTCCTTTAGTTAATTTAAAAATATTTTATTCAGATCTCAAAATTATGAATTAAAAGGATTTGCATGACCACCTCACACTGGCACATTATTAAAAGTACTGTAAGTGTAGTTTTAGTTTTTATTTCTCTTATCATGAGTGAAGTTAAACTTTTTTTCAATTTTTAGGTCTATTCTTATGTCTTTGTGAATTGTTCATGTCTTTTGCCTACTTTTTAAAATTTTTTTTTTGCCATGGGTTCCAGTCATGTTTTTCTTTGAATTTTTAAGAGTTCTTTGTATTTTAGAGCCATCAGCCCTTTGTATGATACATCATACAAATACTTTTGGTTTGTCATTGTGTTTTGACTTTGCTTATGGTGTTTTGGTAATGCATTTTAAAACACATTTTTTTAAAATGTAGCTAAGCTTTAAAATTTTTTATTGCATCCGGGTTTTGAGTCGTAGTTAAAAAGCTTTCTCTACACCCATGTGTTGGAGGAATTCTCTTGTTTTAGTGCTCGTTTGCTTTTACGTTTGTTTTTACATTTAGGACTTGCATCCATTTGGAATTTATTCTTGTGTGTGGTGTAAGGCATGGACCTGATGTTTCCCCCAAGTAGCTGTCAGTTATTCTAGTACCAGTTATTAAAAAGTTTCAGTGATCTGTCGCCTTTGTAATATACTAAATTTCCATATATTATGCAGATATATCTTTTTCTGGACTCTTTTATTTTTAAAAATTTTATTGGGCCGGTGAGACGGCTCAGCGGCTTAAGCGCCTGCCTTGCAAGCGCGAAGGCCCGAGTTCGACTCCCGGATCCCACATACGAAAAAGGGGCCGGTGATATCGCTCAGCGGCACAGGTGCCTGTTGGCGCGCGAGGTCCTGAGGTCGTCCCCCCGGTACCCACCAAAAAAAAAAAAAATTTTATTGATTTATCTTTCATGGTATTGGGAACTGAACCCAGGGCCTTCACACTGAGCTACATCCCAGCCCTTTTTCATTTTGTTTTATTTTATTTTTTATTTAGAGACAGGATCTCACTAAGTCTCTTGAAGTCCTCCTGCCTCAGCCTCCCAGAGTGCTGAGATTACCCATGTACGCCACCACACTTGGCTTCTGGAGCTCTCTTTTAGGCCCCAGTCCACTTGTCTTTTTTTTTTTTTTTTTTGTGGGTACCGGGGGGTCGACCTCAGGACCTCGCGTGCCAGCAGGCGCCCGTGCCACTGGGCAATATCACCGGCCCTTTTTTCATATGTGGGTTCCGGGAGTCGAACTCGGGCCCTCGCGCTTGCCAGGCAGGCGCTTACGCCGCTGAGCCATCTCACCGGCCCCGCATTTGTCTTTTCTTGTGTTAGCACTGCACTATTGTAACAGTAGAGATGCTATTATGTTTTAATATGTTAGCTAAGTCTCTCCTCATGGCTGTTATTTTTTGGTATATTTTTAGCTTCTCTCTCACAGGTTTATTTTTCCATATGAACTTTACTGCCAACTTTTCAAATATCAAAGTATTCATTGTTTTATTTGGAATATATTACCTCAATTGGTGAAATCAGAAAGAACTATCATTCCAACGAGTTGAGCCATCACACCTAAAACAAGCATAAGCTGAAGTCTACTTGTGTGTCTTTTAGGAGTGTTTAAATTTTAGTTTTTATTTTTGGTACTGGGGATTGAACCCAGGTCCCTCACACAGAGCTACATCTCCAGGCTTTTTAATTTTGAGACAACGTTCCACTAAGTTGCCCAGACTGGGCTCAAAGTTACAATCTTCCTGCGCCAGCCTTGCAGATTATAGGTGTGTGCCAATATGCCTGGCTCAAGCATATTTCTTTTCTTTTTTTTTATGTGGGTGCCAGGAGTTGACCTCAGGACCTCGTGCTTGCCAGCAAGCGCTTGTGCCACTGAGCGATATCACTGGCCCTTTTTTTCCTTTATGTGGGTACCGGGAGTCGAACTCAGGACCTCGCACTTGCCGGGCAGGCGCTTATGCCGCTGAGCTATCTCACCGGCCCTCATATTTCTTTTTAAGTTTATTCTAGCTATGGTCCATCCCTATTATTCCCAGATTCCATAGAAAGTAAGGTATTTTAAAGCAGAAACATTCATTAAACAAGGTTATGTATTGATCGGTCGATGAAAATACTGTGACCAGAGATTTGTGGGAATTTATCTTTGCATTTTCCCGAGGGGCAATGATTCAGTATTTGGTGATAGAAGCAACTTGATAGAGCGTAACTATTGCAAATAATGAGAATCAATTGTATTTTTCTCTTTTGCTATTGTAACTGAGGATTTTTCTGTCACTAAATCCTTTAATGGGTTATTACTTGTGTATACTGATTTCTGCATATAAATTCATGTCCTCCATCTCACTGAACTCTTCTAGTTTGGATTAGTCTCACAGATTCTCTCAGGGTTATCAGGCATACCCTTTGTGCAAATATACTTTGATTTTGTCTTTTTCAATTCTCATTCCCCTAGGGCATTTCTCTGGTTTCACAGTATTTGCTCCAACCTGCCCTCTTATTTTGCAAGGACAGTTTGTCACCTGTGGGAACGGCTCTGAGTCAGTCACAGCCAAGGTCATTACCCTCCAACTTCTGGAGCTGAATAAAATGTGGGGGTGATAGAGGCAAGTGCCCCTTGATCTTATCCACCATGCTTTTGGTCACCTATTCTTTTCTGGACACCTGTCCTTTTCCTCTGAAGAGCTTCTCTCTCTCAAGGACTCCCCCTGGCCCATCCTGTACTGTTCTTTTCTTTTTCACATGTAATTTTTTTATGAGTCCGCGTTTGCAGTACATAATGATTACATCTACCGTGGGGAGTGGGTACATGGACGTAAAACAACTTCATTCTTTTTTTGTCCCCTACCCCTTCCACCCCTCCCTGTTCTGACTCTTGGTCTCTTTCCCCTTGGCAAAAGCTCTATTTCCATTTTTCTTCAGTTCTTTCCTTCCCCTTCCTCCCCTTCCATCTCTTATTTCCCTTCCCACTTGAAAAAGATTTCCCTATTTCCTATTATTTATCTTTTATTGTGCTCTTTATTTATATTTTGAGTTTCTCATGTAAGAGAAACCGTGTGATATTTAAACTTGTGTATCTGATTTATTTCACTTATGGTCTCAAGGTGCCTCCATTTACCTACAGACGCTTCAAGTGAACCCTTCTTTATGGCAGAGTAGTGCTCCATTGTGTATAAATACAGTACCACATTTTCTTTATCCATCCAGGCACAGAGGATATTTCCAAGATTTAGCTATTATGAATTAATCAATATCTCTGGCTGTTAGAGAAATTAAAATGACACTGAGATTCCACCTTACTCCAGAAAGAATGGCCATCATTAAGAAATCAAATACAACAAATGCTGGCAAGGAAATATTTTGTGGGGAAAAAGGAGCCCGTCTCCATTGTTGGTGGGAAGTAAACTGCTGCAACCACTATGGAAATCAGTATGGAGATTCCTCAAAAACTAAAGCTAGACATTCCATTTGACCCAGCTGTTCCCCTTCTAGGTATCTTCCTGAAGGAGCTAAAAACATCACACTACAGTGATCCATTCACACCTGTGTTTACAGCATCCCACATAGTTCTTATCCCTCCAGATGTTTCTGCCCCTGGCTTGTGACTTAGGCCAATTATATATGGCAGCCATAACATCTGGATACATATCTGATACTGTTTTGTTTCCAGATGGGACTCCTTTTATTACTTCTTGTGTGTGCCAAAAATGCAGGTTTATTCAGTGAAAAATCAAGCACACAAATCACCTGGGGCAATGCATCGAGGGCTGTTGAGGGTGAATGGAAATGCACGCCATGGCTACCATTACTCTGCAGAGTAATTACTGTCAGGTTTCAGTAGTGAGAAAAGAATGCCTTTTATAGAGTTACCATAGCTGGGACTGTTCAAAATCTATGTCATTTCTCAGTTAATTTCTTCTGACTTTTCTCCTGAGTAAGGCTTGTATTTTCCTGCTTCTGTGCATGCTTGTCTCCAGGCCGGTCTTTGCTTGGAAGCCAGGCTTTGTGAATTTCACCTTGCTGGATGATGGGTATTTTTCCTTTCCTAGAAGTATTCCTGAGGTTTCTTCAGGGGCACAGTTGTTTGGAAACCACTTGACCCTTCCAGGTCTTGCCTTTAGCTTTGTTAGTCTAAACTGCACTTAGTCTAAGGCAGTTTTCTCTCATATGGAGCAAACCCCTTCAGAGTGTACCACCTGATGCCCTGAGTAATGAGGGTTTCACTCTGTCTGGAGGAAACGGGAACTCTCCCCAGCCTTACAGGAACTCTACTCCTTCTGAGTGGTCCTTTCTCTGGCCTTGAGTAATTTCCCCCAGCCGTGCTGCTCAGTACTAAGCTGAAGACCCGCAGGGGCCCTGCGCTGTCATCTCTTGGTAGCTCTCTCCTCTTCAGTGGTCCACCCTGCAAACTCTAGCTGCCTCAGCCTCCTCAGAATCCCAGCCCCATCTCCTCAACTCAGAGCTGTGAGGCGCCCCCTCCCTGTGGTGCAGTCCAGAGTCTCCAGGGAGCAACCTGGCGCACTAGCCCACCTCACCTCCTGTGCCTCTCCGAGTTCACTGACCTTCACTGCCTGACGGCTAGAGTTTTGGAAACTTGTGCTCCATGCATCCTGTCAGGTGCTTTGGTTGCTTTAGGTGGCAGAGCAAATCTAGTGTCTGTTATTCTATATTGGCCAGAAGTGGAAGGATACCGTTGTAATGGCAGTTTTCCCCTTCTCATTGACCTGGGCATTGCCATCAAACATAGCATGTAAACCAGTGGTGGTGAACGCGTGCCACTGCGGGCTATTTGTATCACTGAAAGCTCTAAAAGGTTCACCATCACAGATGTAAACTAAGTCATTGAACACATCATGGGTCGTCATGTAAGACCAATATGATCATGTTATATCCATGTGTTCTTATCCCTCCACATCCCCCCCACCAGACAATAGTGATTGGTCCAATAAGAAAGTAGAGATAAAGAGAGAAAGAGATGGAATATATAGAGAAAACACCTTGTAAGTGTCTGATGGCATCTTGCTGGAGCCTGGCACTCTGTCACACTCAGCTGCTTGGCGATGACTGAATGAACCCATGCAGGCTCACACGCATGCGTGATGAATGGCTGTGCCCAGCTGCACCAATGAGAGGTTTCTTCCCTGCTCCACTGTTCTTTCCTGTGTAGGACACATAGCCCACACCCTTCAGACCCCCTCCAGGATGCAGCTCTCCTTAGCAGAGGATTGTCCCACAGCCTCCCTGCTGGGAAGTCAGCTCTGAGTTTTGGGGGACACCACACACTGTCCCTACCTTTCTTTGGTCATCTCCTCACTCCTGATTCCTTCTTCACCGCATTTCTATTTTTATCTTGATTCTGAGCTGACATTTCTTAGTTTTCATATTTTTGGAAGTGGATTCCTCCTCTAATTTCTTATGATGACCCCTAGCTCTCAGAAATGTGAATATGACCTTTAATTAGGTTCTGAATTTTTAGAATATTAGAACTCTTACCCTATCTTTACTGTTTGCCAAAAGCCTCCAAATATGTCTCTTATTAATATTCTGTACTTTATTTTTATCTACCCTTGAATTTGGCAGAGCTATTTCAGTTTTGAAATCAGTGAACAGAACTGAGTACTTTTATATGGCATTGCTAAAATGTGTTCAAAGAAAACAGTGACAATGCACCAGCCCAACAGTTTTAAAATGTTTCCAATGTAAGAGTTTTTATTCTGCTTCTGTGCTCAATTCGAGGAACCTACAACAGACTACAGACAGAAATGGTTAGGAAGGCTCTGTCAGAATGTCTGAAACGGTAACATAGACAATGCTTAGGGTTGCAGATCTCAGGCAAGTTGAGGACAAAATCCCTAATTCAGTTGGGGTCATCAAGTTAAAACAAGACCACAGGCTTGGGTCCTAAGAGCCCTGACTTCCAAAGACTTTGACAGCACTGTCAAGATGGAACCTCTGAGTGTGGAGCGTGTACCAGGGGTTGAGATGTTTGGTCAGGATGGGAAGAAAGGGGGTACAGAAAGGTCAGGGAAAGCCAGGAGTGATACCCCCCAACAGGGAGGAGAACCAGGTGGGTGGAGGGGGGGGGACCTGGGCCTTTGCTGCCCATGGGGAGGCAGAGGCGGGCTGAGGGGCGGCCTTACCTCAGCGGAGGGGCTCGTCCCGCAGTGTTGGCCACTGAGGTCTGAGCAGCCCTGGAGGAATGCTGGTTCTGTCAACTTAGTTGCCACTAGACCGCTTTAAGGTTTCTCAGCAGCGGTTCTCCACCCTTTGTGCCGTGGGTGGCTCCCAGGGGACAGGGTGGGGCCGCTGGAGGTGGAGGTGTGGTGACGGTGCGGCCAGGCTGGCTGAGTCCTAGACTCCCGGCCAAGGGCCTTCTCTGGGGAAGTGGATGTCAGTGTCAGTCGGGAGGCTTGGACCCAGCCTGGCCTGGAAACCGGGGTGACTGCACCTGCCCTCTTCTTGGGAGAGACCTCAGGGTACTCTGGGGATGCACAGTGGCGTGCCCCCGCCACCCTCCTTGGGCTTGGGGGGTATGCTGGGGTGGCGTTCTTGGGACCTGGTGCCGTGGGAAGTGCTGTCTGAGTCTGAGGACGCCATCTCCTGCAGAGGTGGCCTGTTGGTGGCTTTCTTTTTCTTCCTTCTAGGATTCTCCTGTTTTGGTTCTTTGAAATCCCCAGTGTCAACTTCTTTCACTGACCAGAGCGGGAAAGTAGAGTTCTTCACCTCTTTGTCCTCCCTAGAGAGCGAACGAGAGAGAGAGAGAGAGAGAGAGAGGTCAGGGATGCCCTGGTTTTGACAGCCGCTGTGTCACTGCACTGTCCAAGCGTGCCCCACGAGGATTTTGAGGCTCCTTGTCCACCATCCTCTTTTCCATGGAAAGGAACCTGGTGTCCCAATACTTTGAGCTGCACTGAATTCCCCTCTGTTCACCTCCACAGCCTCTGTTCTGTGGGGGCCTCACACCAAACACAGCACCTAACTGTTTGGACTCGGGTCTGGCCAAGTCAGTGAAGGAATTACCCAAGGAGGTCAGGTGGGCGCCATGACAGTCCCAGTCACCCCTGAGCTGGAGCTTGTGTGACAGAAACCTTCTCCCACAGCCAGGCTCCTTTAATGACGCGATTCAAGGTGTACCAAGCACCTTCCATTTCATTGAAAAAACTTAGGCATGACTATGAAGTCACACAGCCAGATTTATTATTTGGAAAATGTACCAGACGAAGCTTATTACTTATCCAGAAGGGTTGTCCTTCAAGGAAGGCATCTTGGGAACACCATGACCCGTTCCAGCTGTGTCACCAAGGCCCACTGTTTCCGGAACTCACCTTTCACAGAGCCTTCTGGGTCGCATGGTGTTAAGCCTTATTTTGCCCTTGTATCCACTATCAGCCACCTTCATCATTGCCCTGCCTTCACTATGAATAATTTTTAGTTTTGTTTTATTTCTACTCTAACTTTAGATCATTGCTTCTTCTAGAAGATGCCAGGTAAAAGATAATAAACTGGGAAAAGATTTTTATTTATTTCTGAAAATTCCATCCTTCAAATCCCTCCTCAGTGGATGAAGATTCACCACACCTGATCGTTTTCAAAGTCGGGCTCACAGACCCAGGAGAAAATTCTCAAGAGATTTGAAAGATGGCTTGCACAGTAGCAGTAACACTGGAGAAAGGCTTTCCGGGAGGTCAGAGATAAATCATCTTTAAATACGAGGCTGGCCATGTGTGGATGTGGACACTCTCTGCTGCCAGGTGCTTCGAGAGGTGTGGAAATTTCACTTCAAGGCTGTATTTGGTTCTCCTGCCCTGTGGGAGCTGTGACCGTATCCACCTCGCTCCCCTCAGCTAAGCTGATGCGTCCTGGTTCCCTTCCTGAGGTTTCTGTATTCACCATGTGTGAGGATTGGTCACAGTCTGTATCCTATAACCTCTCAGAAAGAAGAGCAATACGAAGGGGAGTGGGGAGCAGGGTCTTCTAGACTTACTGAAAGCGCGCAGAGAATAAGGAGGTGGAGGAGCCTGCCTCCTCGCCCGAAGGGACCCAGGAAGGGGGACCACAGAGGTGGCTGTGGTACAGGCTCAGTGGGGGATGGGTTGCACAGGCAAGTTATGGGCCACCTGGGTAATGGAATGTTAGGCAGGCAAAACTGAAGCAAGAAAGCTGGTGTGATGGCTCAGGCCTGTAATCCCAGCACTCAGGAGGCTGAGGCAGCAGGACAAGTTTGAGGCCAGCCTGGGCTACATAGTGAGATTCTGTCTCAACCAAAATAAAACAACAACAAAAAGAAATGTGGGCTGGGGGCTGGTGAGATAGCTCAGCGGCATAAGCGCCTGCCTGGCAAGCGCGAGGTCCTGAGTTCGACTCCCAGTACCCACATAAAAAAAAAAAAAAAAGAAATGTGGGCTTATGCTCATGGGAAGAAGCAAACATTATTAAGTGCGGAAAAAAGTCACAAAACAGAAAGCGTACATTTTCAGTTTTGTTATTGAAGGCTGTGGATATGTAAGAATCACCAGAAACCTTGGCATTGATAAGCATCCTTTATCATAAATGCTTGGCACTAAGAGTGTTTAGATTTCAGATTTTGGAATATTTGCTTATACATAACGAGACACCTTGCGGGTAGGACCCAAGTCTGCATGTAGAGTTCATTTGTGTTCTGTCTGCTCCTTATTCACACAGCCCGGAGGGGGTGATATTACACAATAGTTTTAGTGTGCCTATATTTTTATAGCAATGTGCCTATATTTTTATATTTTAAGGGCTTTGTTTTTATAGCCTTTAAAAAGGCCAAAACTTTTAGTTTGCAGGGAAATACAAGATGCATGTAAACATAAAATATAAAACAAAACAACCCTAAATTTTACAGTCTAGGATGCCAAGGTAGAGCATCTCTACAGAAGACCCCCATCGAAGTGATAAAGGGCACCTGGACAGTGGCAGACCAAGAGGCTGGTCCTTTCCCCGAGGACATTGTGTTTTTGTAATGAGATCTTTTAAAAATCCACTGTTAAAAATAGCAGAAACACAATCAAGTGTGGTGGCGCATACCTGTAATCCCAGCTACTTGGGAGGCCGAGGCAGGAGGATCACAAGTTGGAGCCCAGCCTGGGCAAATTAGTGAGACCCTGTCTTAAAATGAAAAGGGCTAGGGGTGCCAGAAACACAGAGATAGTTTAGCATTTTTTTCTTTTTTTGTGTGGGTACTGGGGGTCGACCTCAGGACCTCGCGCGCCAGCAGGCGCCTGTGCTGCTGAGCAATATCACAGGCCCTTTTTTCGTATGCAGGTACCAGGAGTTGAACTCAGGCCCTCGCGCTTGCCAGGCAGGCGCTTACACCGCTGAGCCATCTCACCGGCCCAGTTTAGCATATTTTAACACACACAGTGATTACACGGCAGTTAATGTTCTTTTCTTCAGTTTCTTTGCCGAGGTAAAAACCAGGAGGAAGGGCTCTTCCTGACCCCATGCAGCCCACTGAGAGCTGGGCAGGATGAGTGGACACCATGGGCGATTCTCTCCGGTTCTGGAGCTGAGTGATGTCTACTGGGTCCCTTCCAACCACGCAGTCCTCACACCAGTGTTTCAGGGGTGTGGCAGGTTCCTTCCCTCCCTTCCATCCTTCCTTCTTTTTTTCCTTCCTTCCTTCCTCCCTCTTTCTTTTTTCTTTCCCCTTTCCTCTTTTCTTTCCTTCCTTCCTTCCCTTTCCTCTTTCCTTTCTCCTTCTTCCTTCCTTCCTCTTCTCTTTCCTCTTTTCTCTTTTTCTTTACTTTTTCTTTCTTTCTTTTTCTCAAATAGGATCTTGCTATGTTGCCCACATTAGCCTCCAACTCCTGATCTACAGAGACCCTCCTGCTTCATCTTCCCGAGTTCCAGGATTATAGGCTTGCACCACTGTGCTCATCTCGTGTGCCTGTATTTTGACTCTGATCCATCACGAGGTCAAGTGTGTTATTCTCCACTGTTGGTGCTTAGAAAGTTTCAGATTTTGGGACACGTCAGATTTTGAATTTTCAGAGTGGGATGCTTGCCCTGTGATATGACAAACAGGGGTGCATGCTGGGGTGGGAGCAGGGTTCATGGCTCTGCATCTTCACATGGTCCGCTTCTGAGAAGAAAGTGTGCGCACCTGCTCCCCGTCTCCTGGGGCCACACCCACCCCCTTCATTTGCTGGTTACCCCAGGCCTCTACTCTGCAAGGGTCCCTGTGTGCAAGGCTATCTTAGGGGACTTCTGGGGCTGGCGCCGAGCAGATGTCTGAGGACTGGGCAGGCTCTGAGGTTTAACAACTCAACCAGCAGATCCGAAAAGGATGGCACTGGCTCTGAGGGTTGGCCCATCACTATGACCCCTGGTGTCCCCTGTGCCTAGTGCTAGGGCCCACACTGAGCTTCCTGAGAGTAGGCAGTGACGGCTGCCCTCAAGGATGACACAGGACAGCACACTTGCAGGCAGGGCTTTCGCTGATCTGCTTGTTTTGCTGGGCTGTCCTGCATGACAGGAAACCGGCTCCTAATCCACCCAGAAGGGACCGAGGGGGTGAACCACACACAGAAGCTTAGCGATTTCAAGGGAAGCATCGTCAGCAGATACCGGGGAGATGAAACCTCTGATCACCACGGTAACATCGGGGGCACTGCTGGGAAGACACTGGGAGGCCACACCTTACAGTGAAGAGGGAGCTAAACAGTGTGGGATCAGCACTTCCAGGGGACACGTGGAAATCAGGGACTTCACTTCATAATGACAGCCTGAAGACTTGGGGAGCTGGCCATAGACCCAGCAGAGCACGTCTTTCCCACAGCCTCCTACGTGAACACAACTCCAGGCCACACGGTGCCCACAGAGAGCAAGGGCAGAACATTCCTAGCTCAGGGTCTCAGGGCCTGATAATTTCCTTCACACGTCCCTAGGCCTTTCTGGGGCACAAAGCCAGTCACTCATCCCACTCGGCTCTCCTGAGATCATGTTTGCAATGGTGTTAATATTTTATTATTATTTTTTATTTTAAAGTGAAAAAACAAAACAGTGATACAAAATTTCTAAACAAGATAGTAGGAGAGTAACAATGGTTAATACATTGCATATTGTTACCTTCAAAGTAGTTGCTCAGATTATAAAATATAGACATAAAAATTGATCAAACAATATAAGCACAAACCATTCTTTTCAACGAACTAGTAGAAATTAGTAGTATAACTATCTTAACTATCTTCTGTATATATATATATTTTTTTCCTTTTCCCTTCCTTCTTTTCTCCTTTCTCCCATCCCAGTTTCTCTTTCCTTTTGAAAAGTTTCTTCCCATTTCCCAATGTCTATTGTTCATTTTGGATCTTACTTACTCTTTCAGCTTCTTACACTAGGAAGACAATACGATGTTTACGCATGCAAGTCTGACTTATTTCACTTATGAGTATGGTCTCAAGTTGTATCCATTTACCTATAGAAGTCTCAAGTTTATCCTTCTTTATAGCTGAGTAGTACTCCATTGTATAAAAATACCACATCTTTTTTATCCATTCCTTGGTTGATGGGCATTTGGGTTATTTCCAAGATTTAGCTATTACAAACTGTGCTGCTATAAACATGGGTACACATATATCGCTGTGGTATGATGTTTTTAATTTTTCTGGGAAAATACCCAGAAGGGGAATAGCTGGGTCAAATGGGACCTCCAATCCTGGTTTTTTGAGGAATCTCCACACCGATTTCCACAGTGGTTGCACCAGTCTACACTCCCACCAACAGTGGAGAAGGGTTCCTTTTTCCCCACAGCCCCTCCAGCACTTTTTTTTTTGTGGGTACTGGGGGTCAACCTCAGGACTTTGCGCGCCAGTAGGCACCCGTGCCACTGAGTGATATCACTGGCCCCTTTTTTGTATGTGGGTTCTGGGAGCTGAACTCAGGACCTTGCACTTGCCAAGCAGGCGCTTATGCTGCTGAGCCATCTCACCAGTCCCAGCATTTGTTATTGGTTGATTTCTTGATAATAGCCATTCTTTCTGGGGTGAGATGGAATCTCAGTGTTGTTTTAATGTGCATCTCTTGAATGACCAGTGATGTTGAACATTTTTTCATATATTTATTTGCTGTTCGTATTTCATTTTAGAAGTGTGTATTCATCTCAGATGCCCATTTTTGGATTGGGTCTTTGAAACTGGGGCAGTCTGACTTTTTTCAATTCTTTATATGTTCTAGATAGAACAAAGGTCTGAGGGATAGTTGGCTAAAATTTTTTCCCACTTGGTGGAATTTCTTTTCACTCTGTTGGTGATTTCTTTTGATGTGCAAAAGCTTTTTAATAAGATGAGATCCCAGTTGTTGACTCATTGAGGCATTTCCCGTGCAGTTTGGGTTTTGTTCATGAACTCTCTGCCTACGCCTATGGCTTCAAGATTTCTACCTACTTTCTCTTCCAGTAGATTCAGCGTTTCTGCTTTAATATTTAGATCCTTGATCCATTTTGACTTTAATTTAGGGCATGGTGATAGACATGGGTCTAGTTTTAGTCTTTGGCATGTGCAGAGCCAGTTTTTCCAGCACCATTTATTAAAGAGGCTGTCTTTCTTCCAGTGAACACATTTGGCCCCTTTGTCAAAGATAAGGTGGCTGAGTGTGTTTGTAGTTGTGTCTGCATCTTCCAATCTGTTCCACTGATCGTCAGGTCTGTTTTTTTGCCAGTACCATGCTGATTTTAACACAGTAGAGCTTTGTAGTATAATTTCAAGTCAGGGATTGTGATGCCTCCTGCCTTGCCTTTGTTGCCCAGGATTGCCTTTGCTATTCTAGGTCTCTTCTGATTCCAAATGAATTTTAAGAATGTTTTCTCTAGTTCTGTGAGGTATGCTAATGGTATTTTGATCGGGATTGCATAAAATCTGTATAACAATTTTGGGAGTATGGCCATTTTTACAATGTTGGTTCTTCCCATCCATGAGCAAGGAATATCTTTCCATTTTCTGATATCCTCTTCTGATATCTTTTTTCAGAATACTGTAATTTTCAATGTATAGGTCTTTTACTTCCTTCGTTAGGTTGATTCCTAAGTATTTCATATTTTTGGATGCTATTGTGAAGGGTGTGGTTTCCCTAATTTCTCTCTCAGTGAGTTTGTTGTGTACAGGAAGGCTACTGATTTTTGAGTGTTGATTTTGTATCCAGCTACACTACTGAATTTGCTTATTAAATCTAGAAGTCTTTTGGTGGAGTTTTTGAGATCTTCTATGTAGAGTATCATGTCATCCCAAATAATGATAATTTGACTTCTTCCTTTCCTATCCTTATTCCTTTTGTTTCTTTTTCTTTCTCTTTTTTTTTTTTTGTGGGTACCAGGGGTCGACCTCAGGACCTCATGCACCAGCAGGTGCCCGTGCCGCTGAGCAATATAATATCACTGGCCCTTTTTTCGTATGTGGGTTCTGGGAGTCAAACTCAGGACCTCGCGCTTGCCAGGCAGGCGCTTATGCCACTGAGCCATCTCACCGGCTCTTGTCTAATTGCTCTGGCTAATGTTTCCAGAACTATATTGAATAGGAGTGGTGATAGGGGACATCCTTGTCTTGTTCCTGATTTTAGAGTGAAAGCTTTCAGTTTTTGTCCATTTAGTATGATGTTGGCTGTTGGTTTGTTATAGATGGCTTTTATCAGATTGAGGTAAAGATCGTCTATTCCAATTTTCTGTAGGGTTTTTATCATGCATGAGTGTTGGACTTTGTCAAAAGCTTTTTCTGCATGTATTGAGATGATCATGTGATTTTTGTCTTTGGCTCTGTTGATATGCTGTATTACATTTACTGATTTGCGTACGTTGCACCATCCCTGCATTATTGGTGTTAATATTTTAAAAACAAATCTCAGTCCCTCCAAGAGGAGTCTTCTTAAGGTGGTGTCTTGGAGGTTACTTTGCCGAAGCCTTGAAGGTTGGGTGGATTCCAGCTCTTTGGGAGGCTTTTCTGTTAGGTGCACAGCACCAGGTGTGTGGGGCCTGTTCAGGCTGCCAGGGGCCCAGCCCATGCAGGCCTGAGGATGGCTGGTGGAGGTGGTTAGTTCCCTTCAGCAGAGAAAGCCAGATGCTGGAGTGTCAAACCCACCAGGCGCCTTCCAGGCAGCAGCTAGAAGCCACAGCTCTCTGATGGGAATGGGACTAGGGGAGGCAGCCAGAGAGGAGCCTGGTCTCTGAGTCCCCTGCCCGGGAAAAGATGGAGAATGCCAAACGGGGTGTCTCCTCCTGGAGAATGCCTGGGTGAAGGCAGGACGAGACTGGAGGAAATGAGAGCTCCTGACCTGTAGCAGAGCTGAGAAGTACCCGCAAGTGGGAGTCACTACAGCTTGGAACAGATAGAGGCATGGTGGATGAAGGACAAGAAGCCAGAGATAACCAGAAGTTAACTGTTGGGTAGAATGATACATTGAGGCAAGAAAAGTTGAAATGGGAGGTATGTGGGGAACTATGGCTTTGTATTTGATGTGCTGAATCGTGATTCTGTGCACTCAGGTAGAAATATCCGCTGAGTGACTGGAGATAATGCAATTCCCACCATGTGCTGAACACCCAAGGGACATTCCCAATCCTAGTCTTAGGACAAGGAGAAACTCTGAGATGATAAATCATCTTCTCAGAGGCACAAAACCAAGTGACAGTGGGGCTAGACATGAACTAAATCTTAGTTTCCGGTGTCCTTTTTGTTGTAGGTGTCCACCATTGCTGCCTGAAGAAAGAGCCACCATTACAACCATCTGGGAAGCATCCAGAAAGACTCACTGCAGGTCCCACTCTTGGGGCCTGTATTCCTGAGGCAAGAGCCCATGAGAACAGTCTGTTTGGAGGAGAAGATATGCGGTCCTTAGTGTAAATAGTCACGGAAGCAACGGTGAGGGTGAAGTCAGGCAGGGAGAAACCCAGAGACAGCCATGACAAACCTCAAGAGCAGGTTCGGGGAGGAAGGAGAGGTTGACAGTGTCAAATACAAACTGAAGAGCAAGCACGGTCCGGATGGGCAGACCTCATTGGCTTGGGTGTGGGACACGTGCTGAGCAGGTTCTGTGGAAATCCTTCTTGCAGAGGGGCCAGGGTGGAAGCTGATGCCTGAGGCTCAGGGAGTGAATGGGAGGCAAGAGAGTCCACCTACCTGTACAGAGACAAGTGGAGAAGAGGAGAAAGGTGCTGGACCACCGTGGAGCCAGGGAGGTTTCTGTGTTTAGGAGTGTGTGTGCGTGCATGTGTGTAAATGGAGGGGATCCCAGTTTCTTCTTGGGTGAAGGCCTCAGTGGAGAGGAGCTATGGAGAAATAATAGAAGAATCCAGCGGTAATGGAGAGACCTCCAGACCCTAGCGGCCAGCTCAGCCTTGGACGAGAAGAGAGGCACTAATGCTCTGGTATCATGGAGAAAGACGAAGAGTCCCACAGGCCCAGAGGTGGGGAGGAGAAGTGGAGCGAGGGTGGCCGAAGGTCTCTGGAAGAAGCCAGAAGGTTGGCTCCTGAAATCAACCCATAAACTCTAAGTGAAACTGGAAGGCATTTCCTGGATCTTTTGCCACAGCCTTTGCTTAAACTCTGCATTTATCTTCCTTTATATGCTTTTGACTCCAAGGTTCGGGCTCCATGACTCCAACACTGATACCCTTTTTTGGCCCGTGGGTTTGGGTTTGGCTTGCTCTTAGGCCTTAACTTTTTCCTATTTACTTTTCATGAATCCACCTTTAGGGCTCTCAGCCATCCTACTGCTGAGATGAAAATTTGTTCTCCCCACCGAGGCCCCTGGAGACCACTGCCCACCCCCACCCACACACCCAGCATGGCCAGCACCTCACTTCTGGCTTCCAACATGGGAGGGGCAGGTGGGTAATTGCTCCCACTGCCACTTCATTAGGAGGCCTGGAACCCTTAGACATAAAGGGGAGCGCCTGCTTCATATTCACAACAGCATTGAATACTTTTCTGAAGGGCCAGCAAATAATATGGAATTTGAAATTAGGACCAGATGGAGGAACACACAGCAGGTAAAATGTGTGACATCAGAGGGAAAATAATCACCAAACGATATTTTCAGTAGGAAGTCGGCCACCTTGGCTTTTCTCTTCTAATATTCAGAGATCTTGGATCTCAACTCAGAAATAGGCCAAAGGTTCAAAGAGATGTTAGCATTCCAGGGGTAAAAATTGGGTGCACTTACACTTTGGGATCCTCCTTATTTGGGAGTGACTTTATATGAGAGCAAGAGAGAGCATATTTGTTTTGGCTGATCTTTATAAGTGCACTTCGAGGGCAAAATTCCTGTAATAAAACCAAAAGAGTTTACTCAATTTAAATTTAAAAAGTCCACAATTCAGCAATCATTTTATTGTAGCTCAAACCATTATAATAAGCACCAGTCATTGTCCTATTCAGGGTGACACTTGAAGAGCAGGCTAAATTCAGAGTCTCACTGGATAATTATTTGCTGAATGAAAGTCACTATTGAGTCTTACCTGTCATTTCTTCAAATTCTAGGTCAGTTGCCAAGTCTACCCATGTAAGATGCACATGTACACACACACGTACACACGCCTTCATGTAAGTACCTCCTTCCTATCTTTATTCAGCCTTGGCCATCTCTTTTCTGACAATGTCACCATTACCTTTTGCCAAATGCCCCAGCAGGTCTCCAGAATCCTTATCAGAACTATCTCCAGTGTCCTTTCCCTGCCCGTGACACTCTGGCCTCTAGGGACGCCTGTGGGTCAACTCCTAGGTCCCTCCCTGGGCTTTGAGGCTTTTCCTCAGGGATCCTGGGCCAACCTCCTCCTCACTCCCTGCACCCTGGGGCACACCTGGGGACACCTCTTCAGATGCCCCTGGTTTGTAGATATACCAGAGCAGTGCTGCATACCAGGGACACTTCCTCTTGCTCCATCCTTTCTTCCTGCTGCATGTCCCTAAGGGGCGTTCCCTGAGTTGATGGAAGATAATTTCTTCACATGAGCATGGGGCACTAACAGTTCCCCCCTCACAGTGGGCTGAGGGTTCAATCGCTCACTACCGTAAAGTGCTTGGATTAGTACCTGTGGCACACAGGAAGGGCTTAATAAAGTCAGCCGTGCTACTTGTATTTTGCTCTTCTAGCTATTTTGCTTGCCAACCCACATGTTAGGTGGCCATCAAGGCAGTGCCATTTTCCATTAGAAATGTCATTCATTCAGGTAACTTAAATGAACAAACTAACAAAAAACCACTGTGATAATCTCTCTATCAGGGGTTTTATGGGGCATGGTGCAAAGAGGAATAAGCGGGGTCCCTGCCTGTAAGGGTTGGGAGATTGGAGAGGAAGCCAGTGTGGCAGGAGGGATGGATGGCGAGAACTCTGAGGTATCCGGCAGGAAGTTACAAGCAGGCAAATGTTTAGGGTGACAGGCACTTCCTGTGGAAAGGAGATGAGGAGGGGAGTCCAGGAGGTGGTAAACGTCTGGAGTTTTGGAAAGGCCCACTGTGTTCAGGAAGTCTAGCTCATATGAGACCATGCTGGGGCCACGCGGTGACTCTCCTTGAGGGTGACAGAAGGGTGTGTGGGAATGTCAAGCAGACAAATGACATAATCCGAGTTGCAAACTGCTAGGGAATGTTTCTAAAACAGACAAACATACGGAGAAATACACAATGAAAGCAGGATTTCTTAAAACACAGAGGGCAGTTCATAAAGAAGAGAGTGGCTACAGTTAACCATATTCAAATTTAGTTTCTTTGTCACCAAAGATCCCAAAATTAAAACACAAATAAAAGACTGAGAAAAGAAAATTGGCTGCCTATATCACCGAGAATTACTATGCAGAAGTCACAGAAACCCTCCGTAAATCAATGAAAAGACAAACAACAGAAAACACAGATGCTTAACAAATGTCTGCCTGGTGAGCGAATCAACCAGACATGATAAACTTAACCAAATCATCCTCACGCACTGGCTGTGAGGAGTAAGAAGGGAAAAGCTCAAGAGTGGTGCTGCCAACTATGGCAGCGACCTCATCACTACCACCACCACCTAATACCTGTGTGTCAGCCACGCAGATCTTTTACCTATATTTTCTTTGAGCCTCACAACCACTCTGGAAGATAAAGATGAAAAAAACTGCCCAGGTCAGACAACCAATAAAGAGCGGGGTAAGTGAGTACTCAGTGGATCCAAATGCAGGTCTTTTTAACGGTACAGCTGGGCTCTTTCCAGCTGGCTCCACTCCTGTGTCCCTCATTGTCACCAAACCCTGCCACCCCCGAGGGTGTTTCCTAAGCAGGGGTGCAATAGGGAACCAGGTGGTAGCACCCCTGACGGAGGGAGCGGAGGACGAGGAAGGCTCCTGGGGGGAAGGCATACCCCACCTTTGCCCCTTGACTTTGAGATGCCTGTGGGTCATCAGGAGGGAGCTGCCTGGGTGGACCCTGCTAGAAATGCAGGGTTGGAGCTCAGCTCTGTCTTGCCCAGAACAGAGGAGTTGTCTGAGGATGGAGCTTATCCCAGGAGACAGACTATGAGGTGGTAGAGGGGGCCAGGGCCGGAGGGGCCCAGGAGATGCCCATATATGCAGGGCTTGCACAGGAGCCTGGGGCAGGAGTGAGAGGACAGAAGTGGGAGAGAGTGGTGCCCCAAGGACCAGGAGCAAGCCTGCCCAGCTGTCCAATGCAAAGCACAGTTTGGCCACGAGCACAAAGACTGCCTGACACAGGAGAGAGGGGCCATGATGGTACCCGTGGGGGCAGAGCCTGTAGGACTGACCCAAACCCCAGGCAGTGGATGGGCAGGGAGGAAGTAGACACAGCTGGGGAAATCAGTCTTGGAACATCTGGGGGTGCCAGAAAAGAGCAAGGCACTGGCCCATGGACAGCCACTTTCTGCCTAGTGGAAAAGTCCTTTCTAAACTAAGTGTACTTACTCTTCGGTTGTTACACTTCAGGACCGTGTAGAATTTTTCTGAGCCCACACTTGGATTTGGAAGTGCTATGACAATGGCAGGGACATAGAAGTCAAATCCTTCAGGTATCACAATTTTGGCAAACACATAGTCTCCAACCTGTAGAGGGGAATACATTTCATAGCAGATTTCACTCATCGACCTCAAAGACCATGTTTCTAAAAGCTTGTTTCAAAGCAACCCCAGGCATATACCAATGCTAAAATTCAAATACAGATTTTTTTTCTCAGTTAAGAAAGAGTTCTAGAATTCCCTGGAATTCACCTGGAATTCTATGATCAGTTTGGGGAAGCCCCATTTTGGTAGTAGGACTTTGGCAACTGACAAGGTCCTGGGGGCAGCTGGTAGATGATGAGGGTCTGGAAACCAATCCTACAAAGACTGGTTGAAGGAACTGATCTGGGGGAGTGGAGTTTGACATAAAGAGATTTGAACAGCGTCTTTACGTATCAAAAGGGCTGTCACCCAGACAAAGGAGAGGTTTGGTTAACACTGCTCCAAAGCATACACCTGGGATGCATGGGTCCAAGGTGTGAAGAGATAACTTGCAGCAGGAGGAGAAGCTTGCAAAGGGGCCAGTAAAGAGTGCAGGCATTTGTCAGCTGTCCTGGAAAGGTGCACAGAGCTGCACTGTGGGTCTGACCAGGAAAGAAAGAACAGACCACCAGGTCTCCCTCAGGTGATTCCTCCTCTGCGCCTCTCTTCTGGACTCTGCAAGGCCATCTCTCTACTCCCAGACACCTACACCTTAGAGAACTTATGAGCTGCGGCTCAGCGGTGAGACGCACACCGGGCTAATGTGCACTGCAGCCTCACGGGCTGATGGCAGCTTGAAAACTACCACGTCAAGGACAGTGCTACCTCTATCCTTGTTATTAGTATAATGTAATGGAATCTTTTGCACTAAAAGCTTCAAGAGCACCAGCAGCCACAGCAACTGCCTCCTCCCACTGTCTCCTGTCTTGCAGAGTGACAAGTGCCACAAGGTGTGATGTCAGCCAATCTGCAGTTGTGAGTGGCACACATAAGAGGGAGTTGGCAGATCACAGTCACACCCCACGATGGGTCCCAGAAGCAGAGGCCGCTGTGGTTTCTGCCCAAACACAAGCTCCCTGCAGGAGCCCGTCTGGGTTCAGCAAAGGGCCTCAGAGCAGCCCTGCCATTCTGTTATTCTGAACCCTTGGAGGGTGCAAAGGAGCCCATAACAGATTGTGGAGCAGGTACCTGCAGCAGTGGGCAGGGCATGGCGCCCCCAACAGGCGTGATGAAGGAGGTGGGCACAACCTTGGTGTCCCCGTACCTGAAGCTCACCAGTGCATGGGTGCGGCTCAAACACTTCTTCACAACCCCTGGAAGGAATCAAAGACAACAAACTATACATACAGCAATGCCCATTCCCTTAGGTTTGCGCCATCTGTTGTCTGCAGTGAGTTGCAACACTGACCACTGAAATTAGTGCCCCTTTGAGGTCCCTAGGAAATGATGTTGGGGACTGACTGATGCTTCTTGGGCTTGAACAGTGCAAAGGGACAAAGCACCCTGCCCTGGTTTGAACTCCTGAGACGCCAGGGAAACAAGAGGAGCTTGTTCATCCAGTGTCCCCAGCATCCATCCAGTACGGGTGTGGAAGGCCCACCTGAGGATTGTTGCCAACAGCACACAAGGAGATGCTATGGAGGGGAAGATGGTGTGCTGTTGATTCTCCTGGAGAAGCATGTCGCTCTGGTTTTCCTGACATGAACTCAGCTATTCTCATCGTCAGAGGAGCGCGGGTCCTCACTGTCGCTGAGGATGGCTGCGGTTCTCTTCGGGGGAGCTCTGGTCCTTACTTGGAGCGTCGCTTCCTGGCTCCAGTGCAGAGCCCTCAGCCTGCTGGCACAGAGCCTTCATCCCGCTGGCGCAGACTTTCTAGCTTCCGCCACTGACCTCTGGGTCTTCCCAGAGCAAGTCCTTGGTACAGATTTGCATGAGACATTGCCGTGGGCTCTAGGCCTCCAGCTGGACTTGAGCAGGACACTGCACTGATCTAGGCCCTCAGCTGGATTCTTTGTGTCTCTAGTGTGCGGACAGATTTCTGTATTTGACTTTTTGGGTGAATATTATAACATAATCCTATAAATTATGTGTCCTGTATTAAATCCATACCCTTGTGAACCCTGGCTACAACAGCTGTCGTTGTTCTAAATACCACTTGGAAAGACGGGGAAACTGAGGCACAGAAAACTGAGAGACTCCAGTCCAGTGGCTAGTAGAGGACAGGGGCAGAATTCAAGTAAACGAAAGCTTAGGGGTTTCTGAGCCAGTATGTCACAGGCGAGGAGCAAGCGAGTATTCAGTCTCCCCTTGCACTTTGTTCCTACAGCAGAGGGCAGAAATCACCACGAATTTCCTGCACTAAAATGCTTCTTGTCACTGAACAACAGAAAGGATGACCCACTTCCCACAAACGATGACCTAATAAGGCTTTGAAGGTGTCTTCCTCCTTGCCTGCCACCATCCAGACAAGCCAGGCTGTCACTTGTCACTTCCATTCTGTCCGAGGTAGCCGTTTCCTCACCTGGATGAGCCGCTCTGACCCTGCAGCAGTGTTGGCCACCTGAAAATTGATGGGTCCTAGCTCATATGGAGGCTGCTTAGTTCATGGTGATGGTCCAACATGGAGGAGAGCTTATCATGCACTCTCTTCTTCCTGCTCCAGCAGGAAGTACCTCCCCTCACCTCGCACGCAGGCGGAACATCCGCCAATCCCTCTTTGCAACGTCACTTTGCCCGCCCCCTACGCTCCGCCTTTAAACAAGCCCCATAAATACTTTGCTTCTCAGCCAGCCCCTCTGAGGGTCCTATGCACTCTACTGCTGCCTTCCCGCGCTCCTGCATTAAAGGCTTCTCTCAACCTTTTCTTTGTCTTTACTCGCACCAGACCTAACAAAAATCCCTGAAAGCCGTGATCTGGGAGGCGCTGGCAACAGCCAACCCGCCGGCTCCGCTTCAGTGAAGACCTTGACTCTGGCAGTGAACATCCGGGTCCAGGGATGCCTAGGATTCCAGGCAACAGTTACAGAGTCACCGGTGAATGTCGCGTCTGTGCCCAGCATAATTCTTTTTGGACTTCTGTTTCATAAGAGGGAAAAGAGCAACTCCAGAGTGGCCAGGGTCATTAATGGAGGCAGATGGGTGTCATTGCACCTCTGATGGAATGTCACCTGAGTGGTATTACTCAGGTAGGATTAGGACCAAGAATGCAAAGCTGAGTCTAATCTAACCCAAACTGAGGAGTAGCCTATAAAATAATGGCCTCATATTTACCTCTCCGAGTGGCTTTATTATTTTTATACCCTCCAGGTTCCAGCTGGAGTCTATTTTATGTCTCCGGGCATTTTATATATCACCTCCAGCTCTTCAAAGATATTTTTTCCACTATCCACAAAGCCCCTCACATGCCTCCACTGCCTGTGGAACTGCGCTCTCCCGTCCTCCAGAATCACATCCCGCGGGAAGTCTCGGTGAAGCCCCCTGGTTCTGTGCTCCTGGCTTCTTTCTCTTCCTCTAATACGCCATGCACACTCCAGCTCCAGGCCTTCCCACTTAGAACTCTACTCCCCTCAAAACTTTATGGTGCACCCCTCTTCTGTAAGTCCTTATTCATATGTCATCTTCCTCAGGAACTCTTCACTAACTACCATATTTGGATCACAACCAAATGTACTCTCAGCCACCTTTGTGGCTTGACTGTTCTCATTAGCACTGGACCTGAAACACTGTGTATTTTTATTGTCTATCTGGTTGCTTGGCTGTGTCCCTTAGTAAGATGTACCCTCCACGAAGACAAGAATTCACGTATGTACTCACTACATTACACTGGCACTTTCAGGATATTATATACTAGAACATATTAGGTGTATAATAAAAATCTGTTTACTAAGCAAATGAAAGATAAATACATTTTTCTTTCTTTCTTTGCCTCAATACGAGGAGAAAGCCCATCGTTGTTTCATCTGAGAAGCAGTATCCTTAGTGTAGCTCATGAAATGTCAGTATTCTAGGGATCGTACAGGTTGAGACCTCTGGTCCCCAGTACTAAATTATATAACAAAGAAATCTCAGACCTGGAAAATAAAAGCCGTTTTCATCACATCTTGCAATAACCGTCTGGCCTTTGAGGTGATCTACTTTTTTTGATTTGATTTTCTTTGTTGGACTTCCTTGAGGTTTCTGCTGCTGAAAGAGACAAACAGTAATAATGGTTTAGGAAAAAGACAGTGTGGGTAGTGAAAAGTCATAAGCATCGGGTATCCTGGGATTCTCTCCTGAGCATTGAAGAATCACAGAACCTACACATACTATGACACTTACTTTGGAATACTCTCTGTTCTAGATTAATTAAAAATTACCCTTTGAGTAGGGGTGATTTTTGCTCTCCACAATTTTTCTACTTATCTCAAGGTGAAAAGAGAATTAGATAACTAACTAAAGAAAAAGGAAAATAAAGAAAAATTATATATACAAGTAGAATCCTTGAAATTCTATCACAGCCTCAAAGCTGGAAAGCAAACACTAGTTCAGAACCACAACCTCTGCTGCTGTCTTTTAGAACTGCAAGATATAAATGGGTCCTGCAACAGAGGAGTTGGTAATTAGTTAACAAATGAGAGGGAGAGAGAGAGAGAGAGAGAGGGAGAGGGAGAGGGAGAGGGAGAGGGAGAGAGAGAGAGAAACCCGGACAAGCAGTGCCTTACAGAAACATCATGCCCCACCTCACCTCTTCAGGACAAAGAAAACCCTTTTAATCATGTCTGTCTGGATTTAAAATGTCCCCTAAAACTCATGGGCTAAAGGAGCGGGTTTTGGGGAAGTGACAGGATCATGAGGGTTCTAACTCCATCAAGTGCATTAATCCATCAATGAGATAATAATTTAATGGCATATTGGGAGGTAATGGAAACTGGAGGTAGGACCTAGTTAGAGGGAGTAGACCAGGGTCATGACCTTGGGGACTATATCTGGTCCCTACCCCCTTTTTCTCTGGCTCTGTGGTGCTCTTTCTTTCTCTCTTTCTGCTTCCTGGCCACATGAGGTGAGCAGTTTTCCTCTGCCATAGCCCTCCATCATGATGTTTCTGCCTCATCACAGGCCTAAAAGCAATGGAGTCAGCGAACCATGGACTGAAACCTCTGGAACTGTTAGTGAAAATGAACCTTTTCTACTTTAAGTTGTTTTTCCTGGGTATTTTGTCACAGTGATGGAAAGCCGACTAATACACAATCTTACAAAGAAGAAAGAAGCTCATGGGCTGATATTGGTGAACGTGTGGATTATGTTTGTTTCTCCTCCCTAGAAGAGGTACTAGAAGGCAACGGGCAGGGCTTTCAAAGTTCTGAGAGAAAGTAACTTTTGATGTAGAATTCTAAACCTTAGTAAACTGTCAATTAAATTAAGGGAAAAGATCAAAACAGTTCTAGTCATATCTCTAAGCAGAAGTTTTTCCCTCCCATTCATCCCACATTAGAAAATTACTTGAAAATGGACTTCAGCAACAAGAAAGAGTAAAACCAGGAAGTCAGGGATTGAAGATTATTATGAAATCTGATAAATCTAGAAATATAGGTAGGCATATTAGATAAAATATCACAAATGTAACTAATGGAACAAATAATAATATAAATATCCAATATAGGATCAAGAGCAGCAGGGTGTGATTAGAGTAAGACAATTGCTTTTTTCATATAGTGGAATAAAATATTGTTTAAATATGACAAACCCTGCGATAAAGGAATAACAGAGTTTGAACACAAGAACTAGAAACAAACATTTCATAGTATCTGGTTCTGGGGTTACAATTGGGATGGCAGAGAAAGGATACTTATCATTAGGATGAGTTCTTTTATGTTATTTATGTTGTTATCATATGAAAATACAATGATAAAAATTAAATGTTAAGTGAAAATCTCAGGAAATAGCCTGAGGTGAGGATGTGTTTATTCTTTCTATGAATGAATCAAATCCTGGACTCACCTACTCTTATGGCTTGTATCGAGATGTCTCCCCAAAGCCTCATGTTTATAGGTGGGGCTTTTCAGAGCTGGCTGGATCTAGGGCATGTAATACTGGGATTAAGGGTGTGTGGTACAAATTAATCCACTGATTGGAATTAGCATATTTCTGGGTGGCATCACCCCAAAAAAAGGCTGGTAGCCTTCATGAGATAAAAGGGAAAGGAAGGCTTGCTGCTTCTGCTTGCTGCTTTGCTGTCTTTTACCTGCCACACCATGAGCTGTTTCTCCTCTGTGATGCCCCTCTGCCATGCCACCCTGTCTTGGAGCCAGATGACTATGGACTGAAACCTCTGCAAACTGTGAGCTGAAATAAATCTTTCCTTCTTTAACTTGTGGGTATTTTATCTCAGCAATGAGAAAACTAAGACACCCATGAAGTGCACATGTGCAGAAAAGACTCAAAGCAACACAGCAAAAACTTCAAAAATTGAACTACAATTTACATCACGGCACACATCTCAGCCTACTAAACTATACTCTGAGTGATTCAGGCACAGGGCAAGCTCAAAATGAATAGCACAGCCTTTTAAAACTGAACTGGCATGGGAACCCCTGCTTATAGACGTCTAAAGTTTACCAAATATGGTGAAAACAAAAAAAATTCTCCAGGAAACTTAACTCTAGAATCTTGAAACATAATATTCAAAATGCCCATTGTCTAATAAAAAATACAACATAAGAAAAATCACGAAAATATGGCCAATTCTCAAGGTAAAAGGCAATCAATAGATTCTAATATTGAAATGACCCAGATGTTACCATTAACATTTCAAAACAGCAATTATAACCATAGCTCATGAGGTAAATGCAAATACTCTTGAAATGAATGGCCAGGCAGTATTTTCCCAGCAGAGAAATAGAAACTATAACACTGGCAATTTTAGAAGTGAAAATATAATATCTACTCAATAGCAGAACTGGTACAACAGAGGAAAAAAGCAGTGTACATGAAGACAAATCAATAGAAAATATTCAGTTTGAAGAAAATAGAGAACAAAGATTTAAGAAAACAAACAATGTCTTTTTCTGTTTTAGATAACCCCTTGAAGGTCCAGCTCAGTTATAACCTTTCTGGGAAGACTCACCTCCAAGAAATTTCATAAAAAACACTTTGAAAAGATGGTTTTGCTATTTCCAAATGGCACTACATGAATAAAAGCTGGAGTGAATATCTTGACTATGCATACTACACAAAGAAACCAGTAGTGTCATTTTGATTTATGAAGTTCAACTCTAAAGTTCTATTTCTGATTATTCTTATGAATAATCATTAAAAGAAAGGCTCAATTTCTGTTAATTTCTTCCCCTAAAATTCCCAAAGCCTTCATTCTGTCAATTAGAATAGTCATTATTTCTAATTCCCAAACAATATGAGAATCAATGCTATTGTAAAGTATATTACAAATGAATTGCCAGAAAAATGAAATAACATAGACTTATAGGAACTTTGAATTGTAGGTAAAAATCTATTGACGGAATCTGATAACAAATAGTACATCAGTTGGGAAAGAAGTCAAGAATTCAAAGTCACACCTAATTGGTGGTGTTTATCATATTTTTCATCCAGTGTCTCCATGCCTGATCTCAAGGCATCCCAAAAGGTCCAAAGTTAGCATCAGGGTGCAGACAGAAAGCTCTAAGCGAAGCCCCCTACTTCTAACTTAACAGGAAAAGGAACTTCTAACAGAATTTAGAAATTTCCCTCTTTTTTTTCTCACGCCCTAGTCACCAAGCTATCCTGTGACAGTGGCAATAATGTTGACAATATGAGTCAAGATGAACCAAAATGCTGAAGGAGAGAGAAATCTTGCTTTTTTTTTTTTTAATGTAGGTACCGGGAGTCGAACTCAGGACCTCGCACTTGCCAGCAGGCGCTTGTGCCGCTGAGCACTATCACCAGCCCTCTTTTTTCCTTTATGTGGGTACCAGGAGTTGAACTCAGGACCTCGTGCTTGCCAGGCAGGCGCTTATGCCACTGAGCCATCTCACCGGCCTGGAAATCTTATTTTGAGTTGTGGGACTGTGTCCAAAGAAAGTGAGATAAACCCTATTGTTTGCCTCACTCCCTTCCCCTTTTGGCCCTAGATGTAAGCACAATAAGTAGAAGCATGTGATGGAGCTGGGTTAAAAACAAGCAAACAAAGACAGTGTTGGCTGAAGAACTGCAAAGAAGAGCCCTTGGAAACCAGAAACTACTGGGAAGGTCACTTATATTAGAAAAGGGAGGGTGAAGTATTCCTTCAGTAACAAAACAAGGATATCACAAGAGAAGGAAACTACAGATCTATATACTTCATGCTTCCGCAAGATAATATTAGCAAATAAATCCAGGAATATATAAGAAGGATTGTAGACAATGGCCAAGTAGGATTTATTCTAGGAAGGCAAAGCTGGTTTACTATGCATATGAATAGAACAAAGACTATCAGTAATGTAAGGCACCATCTTAGTAGAGTAAGGGATAAAGCATGGAGAAGGAGAATGCGTCAAAATGCCTTTTCATGATAAAATATCTCTCAACAAATCTGGAATAGAAGGAAAAATTTTCAACTTTATGAAAGGCATCTATGAAAAGCCTACAGCAAATCTGGTATTTAATGATGGAAGACTGGATGGTTTTTCCTTAAGATCAGAAACAAAGCGTGGCACTCTTGTCACTTTTGTTAACTTTGTATGGAGAAAAACAAGTCCTTCGAGACTGGAAAGGAATAAGTAAAATCTTTACTCATAAATGATAAGATCTAAATGTGGAAAACCCTAGGGAATCCACCCCAAAGCAACTTGAATTAAAGGTATCATGTTACAAGATAAATGTATAAAAGTTGTTTTTTTTCTGTACTATCAAAGAGCAATCTGAACATTAAGAAATATTTCTATTTATTTATTTATTTATTTTGTTTTTTGGTACCGGGAATCAAACTCACGACCTCGCACTTGCCAGGCAGGTGCTGTGCCACTGAGCCATATCCCTGGCCCAAAATTTCTATTTGTAATAGCATTAAAACAAATGTAATATTTAGGAATAAAGGCATCAAATTAAATGAAAGATGTATACACTGAAAACTAAAAAACATCACGAGAAATCAAAGATCTAATAACTAGAGTGAAACACTATGCTCATGGGTTAGAAGACCTGATATTAAGATAGCCATTTTTCCCAGACTGGTCTACCGATTCCTTATAATTCAGATCAAAATCCCAGCAAATTTTTTTCTGTATCTCTTTTTATTTCATTCTGTTTCTCCTTCCTTCCTTTTTTTCCCCCCAGAACTTGAGTTCACCCTAAAATTTACACATAGATGCAGAGGAGCCAGACAATCCAAAAACAATTTTGAAAAAGAACACATTTAGGATACAATGCAGGCATTTATGTATAAAATATACAGAAATGGCTGATTTGTAGACAGACATTGATTAATGGCCACAGAGATCTGGGGGCGAGACCAGAGACTGGCATGAGAAGTCTTTTGGGATGAAGATAATATTGTAAAACTCAATTGTTGTGGTGGGTGACAACTCTGTCAATTGTATTAAAAATTACGGAATTGAAATAGGTGAATTTTGTGGCATGTGAATTATACTTCTACAAATCTGGGTTTTTTTTTTTTTTTTTTCCAAGGTAAAAATAGGTGGCCATTTATTTCTGGTTTGCTCCACATCACTGCTTACAGTATTTTGCACTGCGCCGAATGGGTGAATGAGCACAGAAATTTCCGAGTTTACATTGAGCCACATTCCCAGCCTTGAATCTATTTTTGACTCAAAAGAAACCAAACCAGCCTTTCCTTTCAAATTGCTATGCTGCAGAAATGGAGGGTTTTCTTTTTTAGATTTCTCTTCATTTTTATTTTATCATTAACTTATTAGTTATTGGGTTTCTTCATGAAATTAGTTCTCCATAGTCATTTGGCAATTCTCTCATTGCAGACCATCAGACATCCCTCTTTTGTGGGAAACAGAGTTCAATATGCGGTGTTTTCACAGCCATGGTGATGGTACATTTTTGAGTGTTATGGCTGTGTTACTATGTCATGTATTTGCAGGGCTATCGTTATATCGTAAAGTATTCAGCGCATACTTTATGAGCTTATAAAGGAAGACTTAAGGGAGTCTCTAATTTATGGGGCAATTGACTATAAAAATTTAAATAACTTCAGGTAGTGTGAGCACCATTCGCTCCTGGGTCATTACTCATTTTCAATATAGTTTGGGTTCTGGAAATAACTGGGTTCATTTCCATGGTGCCCTGATATGACTGGGTTCTGCTGTGGCCATCTATCACTCAGATCTGTTTGGAGATGCCTTTCAGGTTCATTAAAAGAAGTGGAAATATGATTTATTTCCTCAGCGATGAACATTTAGATACAGGTCTTCAGAAGTGAGGAATTGGTAAGCAAAGGACTCAAGGTCTCTTCAAGGATTCATGGGATATTCCAAGGCTTCAGACCCATTGCCTGTAGCCCCTGAAGCCATGGACAAAAATGTGTGATGAATGCTGCTTTTTTATGATATTCACATTTGGACGGATTTTGCTTGGGCCGCTCCCTTCCCTGGAAATTTGTGCTTTTACTGAGGCCATCAGTGTGTCTAAGAGAACAGTCTAGGATCATTAGTGGATGCTGAAGGCTACCTGCTTACCTGGGCTTTACCAGAGGAGATTCAGAATGACATGCTGCAGGCTGGAAATGGCCTCAGAGGGAGAAACATGGACCACGAGACAGGGGAAATAGCACTGAGTGCTGCTGATCTTGGTGCATGACTTCAGGCTGTATCTCTTAGCTTTCCTATGCTTCGGTTTCTACATATGCGTAATGAGAGGGCAAAATGATCTAACATCCTTTCTTTCCATCTTTCTGTCCAGATGGACCTGAATCTGCACTCCTGGGAACTGTCAGGGTGTGTGTATACAAGGACAGGGACACAAGTGTGCTGCCCTTGTTTGCAATTTCCGCGAAGTGAAGGGAATGCACCAGCCAGAAGAGTAGCACAAATTTCTCATGCTCCTCCTCCAGAAAGGTGCCTACACTATCATTTTCTACAGTTGGCAACTCAGTGAAAGACTCCATGTATTCTAATAACTGAAAGAACGTAGGATCTGGAACATGCCAAGTTAAAACAGTCATTGCCTGAAACCTCACCTTTGTGTAAAGTTAACTCATAAAACCACTTTGCTTTCTGCCACTAATGTTCTGTCAAAGACCAAGTAGCCAGAGAGGTGTTGTTGGTCACTGAGGCCATGAAATAGCGTCTCAGCCTCCAGACAATTAACAACCTGTGATTCCACAATCAGGTCCACATTGATTCCAGAAAGGTATTTTCCCCATTTAGATTTCATCCATGTGACAAGTTGCTTAATAGAACCTACGCCTAGATACATAAAGGCTTTGCTTAAAATTCTAAATGAATACAATCACGTGATTTATTTCACTTTTATCTCTGGATTCCAAATATTGATTCTCTCAATGTCCTGGCTAGAAGCCAACCAATAAGATCACTCTTTACATTTTCATAACAGGTTAGAGGTAAAAGTTTGTGAAGTCAGTTGCCAAAAATAATCAGAACTTCCCTTCCACCACTAAATGAAGGGTAGCAATGTAGAGTGCCCTGGCAATCATTTTAACACTGAAAATGTCTGAATGGCAAAAAGTATCACTGCCCTTCAAATCATTCACACACCTGTGAGTTGCCCTGAAGGACCAGGAGAAAACCAAAAGACTTTGTACCAGTCACTCACATTTACTGTGTTTTTGCTTCAAACTGTTCTTACTATTGGCAAGAATTCATTTCTGGTTGATTTCGCGGCATGTAGCTTTATGGGAAGAGCCATTGACCGTGGCCTCTGTAATGATGCCTTTGTATCACAGCATCATCAATTCAACCCCACCGCCAACAAAGCAGTTTCTGAAACCAAACAAGTCTATTGACCTCACAGTGTCACAGTGGTTGGTCCCACAGAAACAGAATATGGGCTTCTCAGGATAGAGAGACAGCTGATCAGGGCAGCTAGACTCATAAGCCCTCCAGCCAGACTACTGACATCCTTGTTCCACAAAGATGATATTCAGCTGCTGTGGAATCTTGCCAAACACTTCAGAGCCACCGTACAACAACCACACTGAAGAGCATCCTCTGGAGCCATTGCTTTTCTGCCATAGCTCACTGTCACACAAAGCAACAACTGCAAATAAACCACTGGGTTTAAGCAGGAAAGCCATGGAGGATGAGAGAATCAGTAGTGGCTGATAGAGAAATGCTCACACTAGAATAAGCTGACCTATGGTATCTCCATGCCCAGGCTCAGGAGGTAGAGACAAGCCAGTTGCAGTACAGTGGGCAGATGCATAACAACTCTTGTAGGAGAGGTGCCACCCACTGGGTAATTGGGTTGAGCCCTGTCTACACAATACAGACACCCCAACCCACTTCTTTGCCAGATTCGGTTACTAAGTGACGGACAGCAAGGCCCCCACTTGGGGTTGCCACTCTCTTTCCACTTCATGATCATGCTGTTGGGTTTTCATTTTAAGGTCATGCTCTTGGGTTTTCATTGGTGGAGACAGGGAAGCCACTAAATGCTTGATGCTTTAAAATTTAACATCATCGAAGAACAGGAGATTGATCTTTTGCAAAAGGGAATGGGACTAGAGATAGAGGGAGGGGGGAGGAGGAGAAAAAGAGATGAAAAGAACTAAGATGCATCATGTACATGTAGCAACTCCCATCGATGGATGTGATCATCATGTACCGTGAACATGTCTTAATAAAAATTTTTAAAAATTTAAATCCCATTTAATGAGCACCATGCTCCAACATTCGGTATAGAACACACTTTTACAATTTAGCAACTAGTCTTTAGCTCAAAAATTGTTTAAAAAAACTACTACTCAGTATATTTTTCCTGCCCCAAATCTTTGAACTCCACCACACAGTCTCCAAACTGTTTCAGCAGCAGCTCCAACATGCTTCCCTTTGCAGGTTTTGTCTTTATGGTCTAAAGTCTTCGATTGCTGTGATCACCATAACATATGTAGGGCGTGGTATGTTTTGACTTTTATTCTCTCCAGGGTCCCCAATTATGTGGGTAGAACATTTGCAAACTGTCTCTGTGAGTGATTCAACTTCCTTCCAAGCCTTAGTGATCAGGACAAGGTCAGGTTGGACCATTTTCTGCTTGTTAACAGAGGGCAAATATTATGCCAAAGAAATGAAGCTCTGGGAAGAATTTCCAAGGAAGATGTTAAGTCCCCTTGCAAGTTTCCCACAAGTGCAGAGCAGCTCAGGGCTGGAGCTCATGCATAGCTGGCCACACTGCTCATGAGTCCCATTTAAGCAGGGTTGCTACCTCCACCCCTTGCAGTTGTCTTGGGCACTTAGCCTCACTTTAAAAACCAGAGGGAGGAGGGCAAGTCCTGTGTGGAGTTACTTCTTTTCCCGTCTCTTCAGGGAAGAGTGTAGCTTTGGAAAACAGTGTAAAAAACACAAGGCCCCAGGTTCCATGTGTTCCCCACCTCCCCCACAGGGGCTATTTTCTGAGTTGATCCCAGGGCCCCCCAGCTGTCTGGTCTTAAATTCATCCTAGTGAGTGATGCTCTGTGGTGAGTGACGGCTCCTTAAGATGTACAAGATTTAGCTGAATCTTGGAAGCAGCCCAAATGTCCATTAATAGATGAATGGGGAAAGCAAATATGATATTTATACACAATGGAGCACTACTCTGCCATAAAGAAGCATAAGTCTGAGTCACTTGTAGGAAAATGGATGCACCTTGAGACCATAATTTTGAGTGAAATAAATCAGCCACACAAGCTTAAATATCACATGGTTTCTCTTATATGAGGAAACCCAAAATATAAATAAATTAATGAGCAAAATAAAAGATAGATAATAGGAAACAGGGAGATACATCTTTTGCAAGTGGGAAGGGGACCAAGAAATGGAGGGGGAGGGGCAGGGAAGAGGATGTGAAAAGAATTAAGGTGTGTTATGTACGTGTACCAACTCCCCATGAGGAGTGTAATCATGATGTATGGTAAGCACGTACTCATAAAAATAAAAATTAAAAGAAAAAGATATGTAGGAACCACCACAGGGATGAAGCCTAGGGCAGGAGACAGCCCTTCTTCCCCTCCTGACGCCATTGCAGGGCCGGACTACGGAGGAAGCGACCATTCAGAAAGTGAGATTTCTAATCAAATGCTAATGGCAACTTCGAAGGCGTTTATGAAAAGATGAATATCCCCTGATTGCTTTTTAGGGAAAAACTAAAGAGAGAAAAACTCAAAATGTCTTAAATGATGAATACTGGAAGTCGTAGAAGCTCTGGGGATTTGTAGTCGGGATGTTACTGATACGGTCTCGTCTGCCGCTCCACAGATGAACGGAAGCCGCACGCTGGAGCCATGTGTGCGTCACTGCCTGACGTGTGGACCACCGCCGGCTTTATATGCTACTGAACTTGAACACCTCCCGCAAGACTGGTGTACAAGTGAACTCTGGCCTTTAAGAAAACTTTTCAAGATATCTATGCTCTGGGCTGGTTGTTCTGCTTCTACTCGCCATGCCCACTAAATGCATTCTCTGCTTTCCTGCTCTGTGTCCCCATGGCTGCCCCCAAGTTCTATACCCCCTTATTTTCCTAGCTGGCTGGCTTCTGGTTGGGGGCTGGCTGGCTTCCAGGAGGGGGGCAGACAACGTGAGGCATTGGCAGAGATCAAAAGGCAAGAGGAGGAGAAAGACCAGGGAAGTGGTTTCCTGCCCCTTGCTGCTCTTTGTCTCCGGGCTTCCTCCGCCCCTGCTGGTAGACTCGTTTCTCCCTAACGGGGCTATTTCCTTCCACTCGCTCAACGACTTCCTGTTACTGCTAGTCTCGGGGTGTCTCCATATCCTGTTACCGCCTTAGACCTGCTTCCACCTGTGAATGGTCCCTTCAAGAAGTTTCCCCACGTGTGTTGACTGATGGGGTTCTGCTTCCTGCCTGGGCCCTCCTGATAAGCCCCCCCCCCCAGTTCTCTTCCTCCAGGCCGGGAGGAAGTGATTGTGCTCAGACCCATTTAGGGCGCCCGGGCAGAATTCATGCTCGGAACAGAGGCAAACGTAGAGGTGGCAGAGCGCTGAGGTCCACCCAGCTGGAGTCTCTGGTGGGGATTTAGCCAGGCTTTAGAAAACCTGGCTGTGGCTTTTGTCATCTCCAGGATTTTTTGGGCTGATACTCACTTTTCCACCCCTGAGAAGTAGACTAGTAGATTTTTCAGATGATACAGTCTGTTTTTCCTCCCTTCCTTTCATTTCTCCCAGTCGCTGCGCTCTGGAGCAGGCTCCCCTTAAATCTGCAGCTGACTGTGGTGCAATTGTGAGACGGGCTGCATTTTCTCCGGCATCCTCTGGGGTCCTTCCCGCGCTAAGATTTCGGCTCCATCCTGGCCGTGCAACCTGCTACCAGCCTTCCGGGCCCATCTGGGGTCCCTTTCCGTATAACTCGCCATTGTAGTGCTGTCTGGGGACAGTGTGGCCTGGATGTGCACCTGTCAATCCTTCTGGGACGGCAGTGTCATCAATGCACAGCTCAGACCTGTGAGCCTCCTTTTCTGTACCCAAGGAGGCCTCGCTCTACCTGAGGGCTCGTCTCCTCATGGGATGAGAAGGGCGGCTCGGGGGGTAAAGTGTGATATCCCTTTCCCCTTAAAGAGGGAATCAGGAAAATGATAGAAGTATGGGCTACGATGCAAGAATGGCAATTGGTCCAATTCCTGTTTCAGAACGAAGATGACAACTGTATATATTATCACTTAATTTTACCTAACTCAAAGAAATTTTCCTCTAAGCCTCCCCGTGACATCATCCTGTATGCACAATGTCAAAGTCACAACCAACACAATGTTCTCCAGTCCAAATGGCCTCTCTGCTCTTCATTCTCCCAGTCCCACCTCACCCAGCCTCACCACAACCCTTCTTTTTCTTTTTTTTAATATGGGTACCGGGAATCCACCTCGCTCTTGCCAGGCAGGCGCTTATGCTGCTGAGCCATATCACCGGCCCCTTTTTCTTTTTTTAATTTTTATTTTAAAGAGAAAAAAAATAGAACAAAATTTCAAAACAACATAATAGGAGGGTAACAATGGTTAATACACTGCGTATTGCTATCTTTAAATTAGTTACTCAGAGTACAAGATATCGGCATTTAATTGTCCAAACAATATTAGCACAAACCTTTCTTTTCAATGAACTAAGAGAAATTAGTAGTATACCTATCTTAACTATCTTTTAAATATATATATATATACATATATATATATATATATATATTTTTTTTTTTTTTTTTGCTTTTCCCTTCCTTCTTTTCTCCATTCCCCATCCCAGTTTCTCTTTCCTGTTGAACAGTTTCTTCCCATTTTACAATATCTATTGTACATTTTGGAACTTATTTACTCTCTCAGCTTCTCACACGAGTGAGACAATGTGATGTTTACACATGTGCATCAGGTTTATTTCAGTTATTAGTATGGTCTTGGGTTGCATCCATTTACTTATAAAAGTCTCAAGTTTATCCTTCTTTATGGCTGAGTAGTACTCCATTGTATAAAAAGACCACATCTTTTTTATCCATTCCTCAGTTGATGGGCATTTGGGTTGTTTCCAAGATCTACCTATTACAAACTGTGCTGCTATAAACATGGGTACACATATATTACTATGGTATGATGTTTTTAATTCTTCTGGGAAAATACCCTGAAGGGGAATAGCTGGGTGGAATGGGACCTCTAATCCTAGTTTTTTGAGGAATCTCCACACTGATTTCCACAGTGGTTGCACCAGTCTACACTCCCACCAACAGTGGACAAGAGTTCATTTTTCCCCACAGCCCCTCTAGCATTTGTTATTAGTTGATTTCTTGATAATAGCCATTCTTTCTGGGGTGAGATGCTATCTCAGTGTTGTTTTAATTTGCATCTCTTGAATGATCAGTGATGGTGAACATTTTTTCATATATTTTTTATTTGCTGTTTGTATTTCTTCAACTGAGAAGTGTGTATTCATCTCAGATGCCCATTTTTGGATTGGGCCTTTAAATTTGGGAGGTCTGATTTTTTTTTAGTTCTTTATATGTTCTCAATAGTAATCCTTTGAGGAAAAGCTGGCAAACATTTTTTCCCACATTGTGGGTTGTCTCTTCACTCTGTTGGTGGTTTCTCTTGCTGTGCAAAAGCTTTTTAATAAGATGTGATCCCAGTTGTTGATTCTTTGTGATAGTTCCTGTGCGATTGGGGTTTTAGTCATAAAGTCTTTGCCTACACCAATGTCTGAGAGTTTTACCTATTCTATCTTCCAGCAGATTTAATGTTTCTGTTTTAATATTTAGATCTTTAATCCATTTCGAGTTTAGTTTAGTGCATGGTGAAAGATATGGGTCCAATTTTAATCTTTAGCATGTGTATAGCCAGTTTTTTCAGCACCATTTATTAAAGAGGCTATCTTTCTCCCAGTGAATGTGTTTGGCATCTTTGTCAAAGATAAGGTAGCTTAGTATGTCTGGAGTTCTTTCTGCATCTTCTGATCTGTTCCATTGATCTTCGGGTCTATTTTTTGCCAGTACTGCACTGTTTTTATCACAGTAGCTTCATAGTATAATTTCAAGTCAGGGATTGTGATGCCCCCTGCCTTGCCTTTGTTGCCTAGTATTGCATTTACTATTCTAGGTCTCTTCTGGTTCCAAATGAGTTTTAGAATTGTTTTCTCTAATTCTGTGAGATATGTTGTTGTAATTTTGATGGCAATTGTATTAAATCTGTATAACAATTTTGGAAGTATGGCCATTTGCACTATATTGGTTCTTCTTACCCAAGAGCAAGGGATATCTTTCCATTTTCTGATATCCTCTTCAATCTCCTTTTCCAGAGTACTATAGTTTTCAATGTAGAGGTTTTTACATCCTTTGTTAGACTGATTCCTATGTATTTCATTTTTTTGGATGCTATCGTGAAAGGTGTTGTTACCCTAATTTCTCTTTTAGTGAGTTTGTTACTCGTGTACAGGAAGGTTATTGATTTTTGAGTCTTGACTTTGTATCCAGCTGTGCTACTGAATTTGCTTATTAAATTGAGCAGTTTTTTAGTGGAGGTTTTGGGGTCTTCTATATAGAGTATCATGTCATCTGCGAATAGTAATAATTTAACTTCTTCCTTTCCTATTGTTATTCCTTTTATGTCTTTCTCTTGTCTAATTGCTCTGGCTGGAGTTTCCAGGACTATGTTGAATAAGAGTGGACACACTGGACATCCTTGTCTTGTTCCTAATTGTAGAGAAAAAACTTTCAGTTTTTGTCCATTTAGTATAATATTGGCTGTTGGTTTGTCATAGATGGCTTTTATCAGATTGAGATAAAGACCATCTATTCCAACTTTCTGTTGGGTTTTTATCATGAATGGGTGCTGGACTTTGTCAAAAAGCTTTTTCTGCATCTATTGAGATGATCATATGATGTTTGTCCTTGGCTCTGTTAATATGATATATTACATTTATTGATTTACGTATGTTGAACCATCCCTGCATCCCTGGGATGAATCCAACTTGGTCATGGTGTATAACCTTCTTGGTGATTTGCTGCATTTTATTTGCCAGTATCTTATTGAGGATTTTTGCATCTATGTTCATTAGTGAGATTGGCCTGTAGTTCGCTTTCTTGGTTGGGCCCTTCTCTGGTTTTGGTATCAGGGTAATGCTTTCAAGAATGAATTTGGGAGTGTTGCTTCCCTTTCAATTTCATTAAAGAGTCTGAGAAATAGTGGTCTTAGGTCTCCTCTAAATTTCTTGTAGAATTCAGCAGTGAATCCATCAGGGCCTGGGCTTTTCTTTGTTGGGAGATTTTTAAATACATCTTCAATTTCATTGACTGATATTGGTTTATTTAGGATTTTTATATCTTCTTGATTCAGCTTTGGTAATTCATACGTATGTAGGAATCTGTCCATTTCTCCTGCATTTTCCATCTTATTAGAATACAAGTTTTCAAAGTAGGTGTAGATGATTGTCTGGGTTTCTGCAGGGTCCATTGTGATTTCACCCTTTTCATTCCTAATTGTATGGATTTGAGTCTTTTCTTTCCTTTTTTTGATAAGGTTGGATAAGGGTTTGTTAATTTTATTTAATCTTTCAAAAACCAACTCTTTGATTCATTGATTCTTTGTATTTTTCTTTTTTTTAGTCTCCAATGCATTAATTTCTGCTCTGGTTTTTATAATTTCTTCCCTTGTACGAGCTTTTGGCTCTTCTTTTTCTAGAAGTTTGAGGTTCACCATTAAGTTGTTTATTTGCACGTGCTATATTTTCCTGATATGGGTATTTACTGCTATAAATTTCCCTCTTAGGACTGCTTTCATTGTGTCCCATAAGTTCCAGTATGTTGTACTGTCATTATCATTCAATTATAGAGAGTGTCTAATTTCTTCTTTAATTTCATCTGTGACCCATTATTTGTTCAGGAGGTTGCTATTTATTTTCCATGTGTTTAGGAAGTTCTTATGGCTTCTTTTGCCATTGATTTCCAATTTCATTGCACTATGGTCTGATAATATGCGTGGGATAATTTCAATTTCTTTGCATTTACTTAAGCAGATTCTATGAGCTAGTATGTGGTCTATTTTGGAGAACATCCTGTGTGCAGCTGAGCAGAATGTGTATTCTTTTTTTTTTTTTTTTTTTGTGGGTACCGGGGGGTCGACCTCAGGACCTCGCGCGCCAACAGGCGCCCGTGCCGCTGAGCGATATCACCGGCCCCTTTTCCGTATGTGGGATCCGGGAGTCGAACTCGGGCCCTCGCGCTTGCAAGGCAGGCGCTTATGCCGCTGAGCCATCTCACCGGCCCCAGAATGTGTATTCTGATGTTGTGGAGTGGAACACTCTGTAGACATCTACTAAGTCCATTTGTTTAAAAGTTTGGTTCAGTTCTAATATTTCATTGTTGATTTTTTGTCTAGTTGATCTTTTTGTGACAGTGGGGTATTGAGATCCCCCAATATAATTGTATTAGTGCTTATTTAATTTTTCATGCCCATTAATACTTGTTTTATATAGTTGGGTGCACTGGTTTTTGTTGCATATATATTTATAATTGTTATCTCTTCCTCCTGGATTGTTCCCTTTACAAGGATGTAGTGACCTTCTTTATCTCTCTGAATCAGTCTTGGCTTGAAATTCACTTTGTCTGCAAAAAGAATAGCTACCCCTGCTTTTTTCTGGGTTCCTGTGGCATGGAGTATTGTTTTCCATCCTTTGACTTTCAGTCTATGAATTTCTTTCTGAATTAAATGTGTTTCTCATATGCAGCACATTGTTGGATCTTGCTTCTTGATCCATTCTGCCAGTCTGTGTCTTTTGATTGGTGAATTGAGACCATTAACATTGATGGTTAAAACTGATATGTATTGACTTATCCTTGTCATGTTATTTTCCTGTTGTTGGCTCCCCCTCTTTTTTTTTTCCCCCTCCCTCCATTTAATTGTTTGCCTTGCCCAGTGGATTCCTTCTGTTGGGGTTCATGGAGTTGCAGTCCTTGTTATCTCTTTCTAGAATGTCCTTCAGAACATTTTGGAGTGCTGGTTTGGTGGTCATAAATTTCCTCAGACGTTCTTTGTCATAGAAGTATTTTATTTCTCCATCAGTTTTGAAAGATAGTTTTGTGGGTACAGCAATCTGGGTTGAAGGTTATTTTCCTTTAGAACTTGAAATACTTCACCCCAAGCTTTTCTTGACTTGAGGGTTTGTGCTGAGAAGTTAGCTGTGATTCTGATGGGCTTTCCTTTATAGGTAATTTGTTTCTTTTCCCTAACAGCTTTTAAGATTCTACTCTTGGGGCCAGTGAGATGGCTCAGTGGCATAAGCGCCTGCCTGGCAAGTGTGAGGTCCTGAGTTCAACCCCGGCACCCACATATGAAAAAAGGGCCGGTGATATTGCTCAGCTGCATGGGCACCTGCTGGCGTGTGAGGTCCTGAGGTCGACCCCCGGTACCCACAAAAAAAAAAAAAAAAAAAAAAAAAAGATTCTACTCTTGTGTTGAATTTCTGGAATCTTTTTTTTTTTTTTGTGGGTACCGGGGGGTCGACCTCAGGACCTCGCGCGCCAACAGGCACCCGTGCCGCTGAGCGATATCACCGGCCCCTTTTTCGTATGTGGGATCCGGGAGTTGAACTCGGGCCCTCGCGCTTGCAAGGCAGGCACTTAAGCCACTGAGCCATCTCACTGGCCCGAATTTCTGGAATCTTGACTATGATATGCCTGGCTGAAGATTTTTTTTTTTGATCATGGCTAATTGGAGTTCTATATGCCTCATTTACCTGTATATCAAATTCCTTTTCCCTACCAGGGAAGTTTTCTGCCAAAATGTCTGTGAACAGTTTTTTTTTTTAATTTCATTTATGCTATCTCTTGCTTTTTCATTGACTCCAATCAATCTTAAGTCATTCTTCTTTGCCTCGTCTAGCAGCTGCTGTATTGATTTCTCATGGTCCCTTGCTATTTTTAAGAAATCTTTCTTTTCATGATCACTAAATGCAAGCCTGTCTTCTCTATCTGAGATCCTGTCCTCACACTGACTTAATCTGCTGCGAATAATTTCAATGGAATTTTTATTCTCCTGGATATCTGCTTGAATCTGCCTTATGGATTCCATTTCTTTCCTGCTGAGCATTCATGGCTTCCACAATTTTCTTAAGCTTATCTGTTTTTTTGTCTGTATCTGCTCGAGAGTCCCTAAGCATGGTCTTCATTGTGGACATCATCTCTGCAACTATCTGAGAAACTATTTCTGATTTGATTTTTTCCAGAGCTGCATTCAATTGCTTTGTTGTTACCACTTCAGAGATGCCAGGTGGGTGGCTTTCAGATTGTCCCACCTCATTGGCCTGAGTTTGCCTTTGGTGAACTGAATGTGTGGGGTTGCATCTTATTTAAGTGTCTTCTCATTTTCTTTTCTTTCTTTAGTTTAATCCTAGGGTGATGCTTGTAAATTGCCTATGGTAGGTTGTTTTATTACTAGTATTTAAAACCCTTAAGAGATGACTACTTCTCCGAGGTATCTTCCAGGTGTAGCTTGTTTTTGGGTTTTGAGTCTGTTGCAAGATCCTACCTCTTCAATTTATTGGAGATGAGAAGTTGCTGCCTGTTTGGCCCAGTCCTTGGTTCTTTGGCACTGTGCCACAGTATTTTCTATGACCCTTAGTCAATCTCAGTCATGGAATACCAGGAAGAACAGCTGTTTAGAACAATTATGTCACTTTTGGCTATAGTGGTACCAAAACATCAAACACAGCCTAGAAAATGACAGACTGAGCTAACCAGTTATTTGCCACTTTTAACCATATAAACTAGATTTGTGGTTATATAACAAAATCTAAAACAAATCAGAAAATTATATGCAGTAAACAAGTCCTTAATATGTCAATTTTACTCTCAGGGGTTAAAATTTAAAATGAGTTAAGGAGAAAATAAAGAAGTGGAAGAAGAGGAAGGAATTTGAAGTAAGGTTGGAGGACAAAGAGGGATCACGCTAACTTTGGGAAACTGGTGCAGAAGACTGGAGGGAAAGAGAAAAGGAAGGGATAAAAGTAAAAAGAACAGAACCACAACCACAAAGAGGCTAGAAACTCCGTTTACACTCATATAAAAACAAGATCAAACAGTGAAGGGGAAAAAAAAAAAAACCAACCACCACCACCACAACAAAAACCAAACAAGAGAGAGTGAAAAAAAAAAAGAAAGAAAGAAAGAAAAAAGTTCACTTCCAGCTTTGTCTTTGCTGTCTCTGGTAGATACCGTGTGAAGACAGAGTCCCATTCCGTGCGGATCTGTCCCAGCAAGCCAGCAGCAGCTTTTTGGTGGGGTAGTGGATAATCTCAGCGAGCCTGCACCCTCTGGCCGAGACCAGACTCATTCGGCTGCAGCCGTCAATGCACCTTCTGGGGCCTGAACCTGGCTGGGAGCAGTAGGTGGAGCCGCAGCCGCCCTGAGTTCCACTGCCCCACCCCCCCACGATGGCTCCAGGCCAATCGCTGTCTCGCACGGGACGGCTGAGCCTCAGCACTCTGCCAGCCATTGCAGTCCTTCACGTCCATTGCTCCCCTGCACCGCTGCGTCTCTCCATGGAGGGCCCTGGGTCACCAGCAGTCACCATGCGTCCGCAGGTTTGAACCGCTCCTGTCGCACCGCCAGCTACCTCCTTCTTTGTTGAAGTTTCTCTCTTCACTCTCTCTGTGGGCTTCGAATCATGCTTCAGATCCTTCCTGGGTCCAGGAGACCCACTTCCCTCCTTCTTGTCTTCCTCGAGTTGCTATATTCCAGCGTCTGGATGGCAACTCCTAGAGATGCTCTCTCTCTGCTGCTCACCACCGCCATCTTGGTCCTCCTCCCACAACCCTTCTTGTGTGTATTTCCCTGACACTCTTTTTCTGCCGGATAGCCTTTCATGGAGCAGAGCGTCTGATCCACCAATCCTAAGGGTCACAGACTCCAAGTTCCTCACCGGTCATGGCTTTGAGAAGTCCACGAACTGATCCAGCTGTATGCGTACATTTCCAATGCCTCCTTTAGAGTTTCTTACCACTTACAAATTACAAGTGATTTTCTGCTTTCACATTTCCCAAAGTGGTCAATGAGAAGGATGTGGAGAAGTCTTGGGATCTTTCCAGGTATGGATTCTATAGGATTTGCTTGGGGGAACAACCTGTATTTGCCAAGACAATGTTCAGGACAGTATATCCGTGTGGCTCTAGACCAGGTTTTCAGGGAGAATATGGAAGTTTAATGATGATTCACAGATGTCCTTCATTGTTCAGCTTTGAGGGCTTAGGATTGGCCAGTGAGGGTGAAATCTGCAATCACGCCAACAAGGTTTTAGTGAAAACTTAACAAGTTTTTAATTTTAAGTTTTTAGTGAAAATTTCTCCTTTCATTATGTGGCCAGTGAGCCGAGCTTCTGTCTCCAGGGGCACTGTAAAGTCAGTGGATCATGGTTGTGGGGGAAAGTGCGACTCAGGCAAGCATGATGGAATGCGCCCTGTGCAGGATGTGGGCAGAGAGGGTGAGAAGAGCAGTTCTCACCTCAGGCTGGACCCAAGCCAGCCAGGAACTGACAGTGGAAGCCCAAGGGTAAGGAGAAAGCCAGGCTTGCTGCACCTGGCATCTGTAGCCATGCGTCCTTCGCACCTCTGGACTTCATGGTCAAAAGAATCACAAATCTGTCCCAAACTCAGGAGCCAATGGAGCAGGTATGTCAGGTGCCAGCATCACTCCTGAGAAGGTATCAGGAAGCCTTAGACATCCAAACTCCACAGTGCGTCCTGGAATGGGCCGAATACAGAGGCCATAGCCTTCCGAGCACACGTGGGCACTGCTGATTGGATTCCTGCCCAAAGGAACTTTGATAAATGTCTGCTACACATTTTAATAACTAATAGGGGATCTTAGTGATTAACAGAAAGCTTCTTCCTTTCTAGTTTACAATCATTGATCAAAATCTTTGGCTTTTGCTAAAAGAATTTAAAATGAGGTTATACTTATATATGAATGAGTAAAAATGAATAGCATCAGCAATGAGTTCTTCACCCCAGGATCTTAAAAAACCTTACAATATGGCCTTGCGGTCCCGAGCTTTGCTCCCACCAAAGCTTTTCACTTTGAGGTTGACCTGAAATCAAATGAGTGAGGCATAGAAAAATGGAATAAAAAAATCTCAGAATATATCACACATTCCTCGTAAAAAGAAGAAACCATAAAATCTTCCACTTCGAAGACTATGCTAAGGGTGGAAGAAACTCTGAAGACAATGCTTCCCCCGCTCATTTCATGCAGACAGTTGTCCTGAGCACATGGGACTTGCCCCAAGGAGATAAGGGGGGCTTTGGACATCCTGTGTGGGGACAGGACAGTGAAGGGACAGCCTCAGCCCCTGACCAAGGAGGAGGCAGCAGTAGACCCAGGAGACCCTTGCCCTGTGGCTTCTGCCACACTTGCCTCACATCCTCACTGTTCTCCTCCTGGCCTTTCCCACGAAGACCTGGCAACGAAAGCACTGATTTTCTCCACTTTCGCCCACTTGCTACAGACTTGTTTCTGTTCCCACAATTCCACTGACATTCTTCCGGCTAACATCACTAATGAGCTCCCTCCTGGCAAATCAGACGGCTTTCAGACACCATTCTGTAGGACTCCAGAACCCTCCATAATAACTTTAATGGTGGATCATGTATGTGGAATGCATTTGTTGTTGGCTCTTAATGCTCCCCGTTGTCCTAAGCACATGACGTGCTTGGTCTTACAACCATTTTTGGTTTTCTATCTCAGATATGAGGATACTCTGAGGACTGGAGGGCATGAGTAAGGCCACACGACTCAAAAGTGGCAGAGCTGAGATTTGCCTCCGATCTGCCTGACTCCACAGCCAGGGCATCATAGCTCTCTACCCTGCAGCTCCTGCTTCTCTATCTTCTCCATCTTAGTCCCTTCCATTGTCTCTTCTTTCTCTCAGCACCAACTTCAAATGACTCCAAGTCAGTCCGTCACTCAGCCCTCTCTCCTGAGCTTCCTGCATTTGACTGCTGGTTTTCCCACCTGGATGCCCTGCAGACTCTAAGAACCTAGAGGACTGAAAGCAAATAACCTTTTCCTAATAATCTACCCTTCCTCTCATTATGCCTCTTCCTCTCTGGTCTTTCACGTATTTACCGAAATATCCATGCCAACTGCTATTTCCAGCTGTGGGAGTACCTAGAACACAACGGGCCAATGCTTGATCTGGTGGAGAAGACGGCCATAAACTCATGAGTATATCATGTCAGGTAGTGAAATGAGCTGTGAGGGAAACAAAAATGAGATAAAGGTGACAGAATGACAGGGTGATGAGATGGGCTGGCCAGGGAACGCCTGCCTCCCTGAGGCACAGGGGTCGGGGAAATGGTTAATACCGACTCTGTCCCTTGAGTTGTCCAAAACAAGACATTTTGTGGGCCTCTTCAGCTTTGTCCTCTGGCTCACTCCATGTACCCAACCTCTCAACAACTCAGGTCTCTTTGACCTCTCCCCTCCCCATTGATGCTTTTTGGCTCAAGGACTCAACACCCCTGACAGAGGGTTGCACATGATTTTTATCTCCATCCACACTGGGCCTTGCCTTGCTGCCAAGATAATCTTTCTAAGACACATTGTGTCAATGTCTTTCACCTCCTGGAAACCCCTCCCTGGCATCCATTTCCTACAGGCCAAAGTCCCTGATGCCACTGTCTCTTCCCAGTGTGTCCCTGGCCACACCCTGGGTGAACATCCCACCTTCCTTTCCATCTCTCAGCCTCTGTAAAGGCTGTTTCTTTCACTGGGAATGTTTCTCACACCCCAACCCCCAATTCCTACACATACGAATTTGGCCAACAGGGTCTCAGCTCTCAGGGACGTTATGTTCTAGTCTGCTCTGTTCTAATATGTCTCCTCCACTCGGCTGTGCACATCCCATGCACACTGTATTGAATACATAGTGTCACCTTGGGAGACCCCAAGGAGAGAAGGAGCTGGGCTACTCCCTGCCCGGGAGTACCTGCACCATGCAGAATCTTACCTAATAAGGCATTCAGATAATAAATTCTTTTTCCTTTTTAGAAATTTGCTTTATTATTAATGCTAATAATAATAATAATTGCTAACACTTATACGGGGTTTTCAATACCAAGTACTCAGAATGGTTGTTTTATCCTCATAAGAATTCTAGGAGGCAGGAACTGTTAGTACTCCTGTTTCACACATAAGAAAAGGAGTTTAAGGGAGTTCAGCAACCAGCCAGGATTTCCTAGAAATAAGGTGGTAGATCTGAGCTTAGACCTGGCCTCTGGTCAAAATCTAGGCTTTTAATCATTACATTATACTTCTATTTAGTTTTGTTTTTCAATTAAAAGATGCGTTCTTTAAAAAATAAGAACATGTTAAAATCAAATGGCTTTTCTCTTTTGATTAAAAAAAGTTCTGAGACCCACTATAACTCTCAGAAATCAGTATGGTGGAGGATGAGAGATAGAGAGGGGAGGACAGTGTAGAGGTAGTGATGACTTGGGACAGGCAGGCAGGGAGGAAATACCTACCTCTGCTGGTACCTGGCTCACACAGTTCTTCTTGGAAGCCTCCTGGAGTTCCATGGCCTGCTGGATGTACATTTTCCCAGCTAGGATCTCATTTTCCAGCAGTGACAGCTCTTCCAGTGAAATGGGCCAATTTGACCGCTCTAATGCCTTGTTTAGAGCTGCCTTGTTTTCCAAATACTGCATTGGTTTGATTGCATCTAACCTAAAAAAGAAAGAGCAAATGACCATAATAGAAAAAAATATGGTGAGGTAGTATTTTTGTTGAATGTTGAACATCAGAGGTCAAATGACAGTCACAGCCACACTCTCTGGTCCATCTGGACTTTGGTAGCTGAGACAGATTAAAAACAGCCATCTTTGTGGATTATAGTTGGCACTTTTACCCATGACCTCATGTGATGATCTCTTTTGAAATTCTTGAATCTAGTGAAAACACGTAGCATTGAGAAGAGTGCTTAATGTAGAAAGACACTGATACATAAGGAAATCTCTATCAAGCCACTGGCTGACCACAGAGATAATAGAACAGAGCCTTCTTTGAGTACACACAAGAAATTCTGGGCCGGTGAGATGGCTCAGCGGTTTAAGCGCCTGCGCGGCAAGCGCGAGGGCCCGAGTTCGACTCCCGGAACCCACATACGAAAAAGGGGCCGGTGATATCGCTCAGTGGCACGGGCGCCTGCTGGCGCGCGAGGTCCTGAGGTCGACCCCCTGGTACCCACAAAAAAAAAAAAAAAAAAAGAAATTCTGTTTCTGTAGAAATAGTTTTGAAAAGCACTAAAAAGACAACTGTAGCCTTCATTAATGACAGCAACTGATGAAGAGAGAGAAGATTCTGATTTTCCAAGGTTCCACACTGTAATAGCAAAAATGTTCAATTCAACCCCCCCAAATTCCAAATTTGCATACAAAGACACAGGAAATGTCCCATGCAGGACAAAATTTGTAGAAGAAAACTGATGCTGGATTTACTAGACAAAGATTTTAAAGTAACTGTCTTAAATACACTCAAAAATGTGAAGGAAACCATAAGCAGAAAACTAAAGGAAACAGGAAGATGTATGAACAACTAGAGAATAGAAATCATGAATGGAAGCAAATAGAAATATTGGAGCTGAAAAGTACAATAGCTGAAATGAAAAACTCACTCAATAGCAGGTTTAAAGCAGGCAGAAGAATGAATCAGTGAAATTACAGGTAGGTCAACTGTCACTATTAAGTCTGAGAAGCAGAAAGAATAACAGAATGAAGAAAGGTGAACAGAGTCTAAGGAAACTTCGGGATACCCTGAACTTAACTTACCAGCAAAAACATTTTAGGAATCCCAAAAGGTGACAAGAGAAAGGGGTAAAATACTTGAAGAAATAATGGCTGAAAGCACCCTGAATTTGATGAAAGATGTAAATTTACACATCCAAGAAGTTCAGCAAACATTAAGTAAGATAAATTCAGAGAGCTATACCAGCACACATTATAATCAAACTGTTGAAAGACAAAGAAAAAGAGAGACTTTTGAAAGAACCAAGACAAAAGGCACTTGTCATGAGTAAGGAATCCTAAGGAAGAACAACATTTGATTTCTCATCACCAGCTATGGAGGCCAAAAGGAAATGGGATGATAGATTTAGTATACTGAAAGAAAACACTGTCAACCAAGAATTACATATGATAAAATGATCCTTCAAAAATGAATGAGAGGGGCTGGTGAGATAGCTCAACGGCATAAGCGCCTGTCCGGCAAGTGCGAGGTCCTGAGTTTGACTCCCAGATCCCACATAAAGGAAAAAAAGGGCCGGTGATATCGCTCAGCAGCACAAGCACTTGCTGGCCAGCACAAGGTCCTGAGGTCGACTCCTGGTACCCATATTAAAAAAAAAAAAAAAAGAATGAGAAAATAAGACATTCCCAGATAAATAAAAGTGAAGGGACTCACTACTAATAGACTTGTTCACAAGAATACCTAAAAGAACTTTTCATGCTGAAATAGGAGGATATTAGAGGGTAATTCTAAACCATAAGAAGAAATACATATGACTGGTAAAGATAACAACATAGAAAAATATCAAAGCTAGTATTCTTGTATCTTGGTACATAACAGCTCTTTCTGTATATTTTTTGTATTGTATATTATATTACATTATTATTATATTGTATATTATATTATGTATTGTATATTACATAAAAGGCAAGTGCACAAAATATAACCACAAATCTATGTTAATGGGCACACAATATAAAAGATGTAATCCATGACCATAAATAGGTAAATGGAGGGGTTAAAGTTAAAGAGGGATGGAGTTAATGTCTGTCTGCTGTTGAAATGAATTCGACATCAATTCCCATTAGATTACTATACATTTATGATGTTAACTGCAATCTCTATGACAACCACTAAGAAAATGGTTGAAGAGTATGTAGGAAATGAACAATGATCAAAAAAGTATGTAAGAAAAAAATCAAGCAAGAAGAAGAGAAAGTGAGGAACAGAAATATATGACATATACAAAACAAAGCACAGAGGCAGACCTAAGCCTTCCATTATCATTAATCATTTTAAATAAGGTTAACTCACCAATTAATAGACAAAAATTGACAGAATAAAAAAAACAACCAACCGTATGCTGATGAAAAGAGACTCTCTTTAGAACCAAAGACACAAATAGATTGCAAATGAAAGGATGGAAACCTGGGTATGGTGGTGCACTCCTATAATCCCAACACTGGGGGAGGCTGAGGCAGGAGGATCACTGCAAGTTTAAGGCCAGCCTGAACTACACAGCAAGACCCTGTCTCCAAAGGAAAAAAGAGGAGAAGAAAAGAAAAAAGAAAAGATGGAAAAAGATATTCTATGCAATGGTTATCAAAAGACAGCTGAAGCGGCTACACTATTATTGGGAAAAATAGATTTTAAGTCTAAATTGTTATAAGAAGCAAAGGACAACATCTACTGATAAGTTATCAAATCATCAGGAAGATCTAGAAATTATTAAGATATATACATCTACTATTACAGCCCCAGTTATGGCTTGTATTTTGATGTCTCCCAAAGCCTCATGTGCTTATAGGTGGGGCTTTTCAGAGGTGGCTGGATCTAGGGTGTGTGAACTTGGATTAAGGGTGTGTGATCACTAAATTAGTTCACTGATTGGTTTATCATAATCCTGCATGTGGATAATGGGGAGGCCCACGCTGGGTGTGGGTGGCACCACCCAAAAGACTTGTAGCTTGGATGGGATAAAAGGGAAAGGCAGGCTAGCTACTGCTACTGCTGCTGCTGCTGTTGCTGCCTCCTGCCTGCCCTGCCATGGACTGTTTCTACTTGTCAATGCCCCTGTACCATGCCACCCTGCCTTGGCTATGGAATGAAACCTTTACAAACTGTGATCCAAAATAAACTTTTCCTCCTCTAACTTTGGGTGTTGGGTATTTTGTCTCAGTAACGAGAAAAGTAAATAAGCCCCCCAATAAAGCAAATTTTGGCACGATTATAGGGAGAAATAGACACTTGTACAAAACTAGCTGGAACACTCCACCTTTAGTCATGAATACAGCATTCTAACAAAAGATCAAAAAGGGAAAAAGAGGACTAGAAAACACTATAAGTAAATCAGGCAATAGACATATACTGAACATCTCAACAACAGCAGAATATAATTCGTAACATATTTAACTTTCCCAGGACAGACCATTATGCTTTGACAGCAACTGTCAAAGTATCCTAGAAGACCCCACTCCATACATAAAACTTCACTAAAAATTGCCAACAACCTAAATGTAGGAGCTAAAACTATAAACAGAAGAAAACATAGTGGTACTACTTCATGGCTTCATACCTGGCAATGGATTCTTAGATTTGACACCAACGACATGAACAACAAAAGAAAAAATGATGAACTGACTTTCCTAAAATTAAAAACTTTTGGGCATCAAAGGACATTATCATGAATGTAAAAATACAATCTATAAAATAGGAGGAAATGTGGGCAACTCATGTATCTGGTAAGTGCCTAGTATCCAAAAGGCAACTCAACTACAAAAACACAACTCAATTTAAAAATGGACAATGGACTTGAAAGAATATTTCCAAAGATAGAGAAATCGACAAGAGCATGCAAGATGTTCATCATCACTGGTCATTAGAAAATGTGTATCAGGACCACATTGGGATAGCACTTCACACCACGAGGGTGACTTTACTTTTAACTTTTTGACCATGACATAGTAAGCTTCACACAAAACATTCATCTTAAAATTCTACATTGTTAAATATTAACCAATAAATGTCCTGGCAACCACACCAATCATGTTAGAAAAGGAAGTATTATTCAGCCACCATAACAAAAAGTATAATTAAGTTATGTGTTGACATGAGGAAGTAATTCTTCCATGGAAATGATTTAAAGCAAACATGTCATTTTCTACAGATCTGTGTAGAGGAGCCTCTAAACTGTTCCTCAGAGAAGCTGAACCCCTTGTACATTGCTGGTGGCACACGAAGTATCGCATTCCCTGTGGCAGCAGTTTGGAGGCCCCCCAAAAGTCAAGCATAGATTTACCGCATGACCAGCAAATCCACTTCCAGTTATACATTCATGATAAATGAAGACCAATGTTCACACAGAACAAATACAAATATAGCAACAGTATTCAAAATAGCCAAAAAGTAGACAACCCAAGTGACCATCAATGAAGGAATAAATTTTTAAAAAGTAATATATTGTGCATGTGTGCATGTGTGTGTGTGCATGTGTGTGTGCGTGTGTGTGTGTGTGTTCAGGACCTCCTGGAAGTTCCACATATATATATAGCTGATACATACTACAAGTTGGGTGAACTTTGAAAACATTAAGTTTTCACATTAAATAAAAGAAGCCAGACATGAAAGGTGTCACATGTTACATGATTCCTCTCATGTAATGGGCAAATTCCAGAAGGGCGAATTCATAGAAATCAGACTAGTGGTTATCAGGGTCCAGGGAAGAGGAAAGTGGGGACAGTTGCTTTATGGATGCAAGGTAGTTTTTATTGGGTGGTGAAAACATTTCGAACCTAGAAGGGGGGTGTTTGCGTAACATTTGAATACTCTAAACCCCACTGAACTGGACACTCAACGTGGTTAATTTTGCTTACGTGAATTTCATTGGAGTAAAAAATTGTAAGAAGAAATGGGATGACTTACTTTTCTTTTTCCTCTTCAGGTAATGCTTGCCAAACAATTTTATTCAAGCGCCTGTTAAATAAAAAAAGCAATGACAATTTAGAAGCAATACTTCATTTCATGGCAAAAGGCTGGCTCAAGGCTCTAAGAGGCACTGCAGGGGGTGCCCAGGCCAAACACCAGAACTCTCAAACTACACCCCTGTCATCTGCTTGGAGATTGGACAGGAGCATCTCATGCTCTCAGCATCACTGTAGAAGCCTCATGGCTTTGTGGCAGTTGTGTTAAATATCAAAATAAGCGCAGTCAAAAATATGGTCTTCATCATCTCTGCCTTAAGAAGTTTCTAGGCTGAGAATGATATAATCCCATGCTTGTAATCCCAGAACTTGGGAGGCTGACACAGGAGGATTGCAAATTCAAAGCCAACCTGGGCTACATAAGACCTTGTTTCCAAGGAAGTGGGGCTCAGAGAACATGGTTCAGGTAGAAGTGTTATCCTGCCCCACAGTCATCGAAAGCCTGGGCAGAACAGAGCAAGGGGGTCTGAAGTGAGGGAAGAGCACAGAAGATACCAGAAGAGCCCAAGCCCACTGCTGGCTCAGCTTCTTCTCTTCTTGGCTGTGATGGGGCGGTACCGGACTATTCCGTCAAGTGGGCAGAATAATTGAATCCCCTCCCGCGTAGCTATGAAGAGCCCGAGCCAGCCTGCACACGGCACACTGGACTGTGTTAGACACAGGTAAATGTTCTGTAAGCGAAGGGGACAGAATTGGAAGAAGCCAGCTCAGTGCTTCTGCCCCACTTGAAGTTTTTGGTTCTTTGGGGCCTATTTGGAAATTAGGTTTCTTGAAGCACGTGGTTCTATGATTTATTGAAAGTCATAGTAAGCATTTTTGCTTTTGTGTGTTTTCTTTAAAAATTCTATTCAGAATCTTTTTAGATCCAGACTTGAAGGTGGACTCAGTGTTCCGGGGGGCTGGGTAAAGCAACACAGAGCAACACAGGTCTGGGGTTCAAAGCTCGGTGTCCACCCCACTTTGCTGCTGTGGGCTCTTTGACAAACGGCTTCCTTGTGGGAAAAACAAGGAAAACGCCACCTGTCCTCCACATCGAGAGCAGGAAGTCAGAGGTATAGGTATGGTACAGGAAGAACTCAATGTGTATGAAGAAGGGCAAGACCTGGAAGCCCAGAGAAAGGTTTCGTGTATGTGGGTCTAATTAGCTAGCACTTGTCTTGGTGTTTTTGAGATAGGTTTCACTACATAGTTCAGGATGACCTTGAACTCACTATGTAGCCCAGGCTGGCCTTGAACTCCTGGCAGTCCTCCTGTCTCAGCCTCCTGAGTGCTGGGATTACAGGCATGTGCCACTACATCTGGGAAACTGAGTACCTCTTATGTGAAACTCTTGGAACCAGAAATGTTTTGGATTTTGGGCTTTTGTGTATTTTGAAATATATTTGCACTTATATAATGAGATATAATCTCTCTCACAATCCTCACACCAGGGGTGCGAGATGGGTTCAGTAGATGAGCACTCAAAGGCTCACAAATGTCACGTCCTTGCCCAGAGTAGGCACGAGGGCCAAGATGAAGCCCACAAGGGCTGTCTGACATCCAAGCTCCAGCTGGCAGCCTTTTTATCACAGGCTCTCACAAGCCAGGCAATTACAGACCCGAAATATGTGGATTATTCAAGCAAACCACATTAGAGTTGGAATGGTATTAGTATATTACACTTGGCAAACCTGAATTTGAAAACTTCCACGACTAAACTGGAATTATATCGAATTTGAATTAAATTCAAATAATCCAACATACAGAAGCCTGGGAGGAATAAATGAAGGAGGAAACGAGGTTGGCCAACCCAGGTCTTGGAGCTGGCATCCAGAGGAATAGGGACAGTCACCAAGCCACACAGGACTGTGCAGTAGCTGTGAGGGCTCCACGGGCCACATACAAGGTAGGGAGATAGGGACTCCTCAGAGGCCTCCCTGAGGAGCCCACTTGCTTAAGGGGACTCCTGCCCGGAAGCATCATACCCACGGAGAAGGATGAGCCTAGGAACAGCTCGTCCTGCCTGTGACAAAGACGGAGGGCAGGTTAAGACCCCAAGAAATACAGGCGGAGCATCCCTAACCCAAAAACCCCAAATCCAAAACTTTTTCAGTGTCAGAAAATTCCACTCCATGAAAGTTTTCTCATGCACAAAATTATTTAAAATACTGTGTAAAATTACCTCCAGCCTACGTGTAAAAGATGTATATAAAACATAAATGAATTTTGTGTTAGATATCCCATCCCCAAGATATCTCATTTTATATATTTGCAAATGTTCCAAAATCCAGAATCTGAAACACTTCCGTTACAAGTGTTCTGGATAAGGGATTCTCAACCTGCGACCACATCAGACAGCCACATTTCCCAAGGAGGGCAGAGGAAGAGCCTCAAGTGGAAGGGGATTTGGAGAGGCCTGTGCCGGGCTTGGTGGGGAAGACCTTCCAGGGGTCATGGTCGCTCCTGTAGGCAGGAGCCAGGCCTTAAGCTTGTTTTGAACACGCACTAAAGCTACTGAAAAATGACAACAGACATATAAATGCTGACCTGGGCACATGTTATGGCTTGTGTCTAGATGTCCCCCCAAAGCCTCATGCGGTCACAGGTGGGGCTTTTTCAGAGGTGGCTGGATCTAGAGTGTGTGATGCTAGGATTGATCCATGGGGCAATGCTAGGCTCAAGGGTGCTAGGATTAAGGGTGTGAGTGCTACCCGTCCTGAGTAGCCCGGATAAGATAAAAGGAGCAGAAAGACGCTGTTAAAGTCCCTTGCTTGCTTGCTTTTGCTGTCTTCTGCTTGCCACGAACTAGTTCTCCTCTGTGATGCCCTCTGCCAAGCCACCCTGCCCTGGAGTCAGCCAATGATAGACTGAAACCTCTACAAACCGTAGCTAAATATACCTTTCCCCTTTTAACTTTGGGTGTCAGGTATTTTGTCTCAGCAAAAAGAAAAGTAACTAAGACAGCACCTGGTTCACTTTTGTACTTTGTTTCATTTTCCCTCTTGTATGGTAGTAAATAAAACCTGAGGGCAGGCTCCACAACTGAGGGGCTTGCCTGAAGAAGCAGGGCTCGCTGGAAATTTAATTAAGCATTTCGAGCTGAGGATTAATTCCGTGCTGGGCTGGAGGTGATGAGGGCCGCGGCAAGGAGATGACTCGGTCGCCTGCTCTGAGAGGAATGGCTCTTGTCTCTTCACGGACACAGGGACTATTCAAGGGCATCATTTTCACTGCAGTCAACTCGATGACCATTACGAATTTGATACAAAATTTAAATAATAATGTGCCCTTATACAGTCATTCCTCAGTATCCATGGAGAGAATTGGTTCCAGGAACAACCCCTCCTGCTTCCCCAACACCAAAGTCCGCAGATGCGCCAGTCCTTTACGTAAAACGGTGCAGACTGTGCGCATGGCCCGCACACGTTCTCCTGCAGACCTCTCCAGGTTACTGATAATGTCTAAGACAGCGTCAATGCTATGCAAATTAGTTGCTGTGCTGGGTTGTTTAGGGAATCGCAATGGGAAAATAAAATCTGTACATGTTCAGTACAGACGCGGTTTTTTTCCTGAATATATTCCATCTGTGCTGGCTGAATGAGCACTGGCAAAAGCCAGGGATAGGGAAAGCTAACGGCGTTGGCTTTGTTAGTTCATCACTGTGGCGTTTTATTAGTCACTTTACTGAACGTTAGAGGCCACCATGATCAAATTCGCTGCGCTGAAAGGGAAATTTTAGAGATTTCATGGAAACACGAGATTTGTAGAGTCTGGAAAAGGAAGATGGATTCTTTCAGACTCTGTGGGAAATATTCAGGTAAAGAACTTAATGAGGGAGTCCCTGTGTCAGCCGTTCCTGTTGATACTGGTGTTGAAAAGTTTCTCAATGGCTGCTTTCGAGAAGAAAAATCTAAGCTAAAATGAGAAAACAAAGTAAAACAAACAAATGCCACATCTGTGAAAGAGCAGTTGGGAATAATACTCACCTTTCATAGGACTTGATGGCCTGTTCCACTTTCTGCTTGTAGAGATTGAGTTTGACTCCTTGGGGGTTAATTAATGTCATCTTATTTGTGTCCTTGCATACATGTGCCACAGGGAACACCTACAGGTCAGTACCAAGGGGAAGAAAAGTGTCACTTGAGGGGTGAACATGCGCCTTCAGCAGTGTTATCTACACAGCTATGGAATGTTTTTCTATGAAATCGATACATTATAAATGCAGAAAAGTTAGAAAACGTAGTAAATCACAAAGAAAAAATAAGAATCCAAGATGCTAACCTTTTCCTTCCAGTTTTAAAAACAATATATTTTAAAAGTCATCACCATGACCATAGGTACACACAAACCAAAACACAACAAAAACTCCAAAACTGTCTCAGAAAACTCAGAATTGAATAACATCTTCAGAACCCTCTGTCAGGTGAGTAATAAGAAATAGGAGCCCATAAGTATATATAATTATGTGTTTATAAACTTTTTAAAAAGAAATACCATATTAAGCACCACATGGAAAAAAAAAAGAAAAAGAAATCAGGATCTTATTGTTGCTTCTTTTAAATTACTAGTTGGGCCTAAACATCTTTTATAGGTAATATATCTTACATTTTCCTTTCTTTTGAGACTATCTGATTATACTTATATCTTTGGGGCATTTTCTTTATCTTTTTTGTTTTTGAGGTACTAGGGATTGAATCCAGGATCTTAGGATAGCCAAGTGCTCTACCACTGAGCTACGCACCCAGAATATCTTTTTAAAAACTCTCAGACAGTCTTGTTAAATTGCCCGGGCTGGCCTCAAACTTGACATCCTCCTGCCTCAGACCCTTAGTATGTGGGATGACAGGTGTGTGCTGCCACACGCGGCTTTCCCTTATTAACACACAAGAGATTCTTACACATGACAAGGCTTAGTGGCCGATGAAACCACATACTACCAGAATGACAGAAAGAATCTTCTTTTGATTTCTTCTGTCTCTACCCAGTGCTTATTTCTGGGTCTCAAGATACTTCTGATTTCATGTCAGGCATTTCCTAGGGGGGAAAATGGCAAACTTATTGCTGGTTTGGTAGAACTGTTTCCCCAATTCTTTATTTTGTTTTGTTTTGTTTTTTTTGAGACAGGGTCTTGCTACGTAGGTCAGGCTGGCCTTGAACTCACTATGTAGCCCAGGCTGTCTCTGAACTAGCGGCGATCCTCCTGCCTCAGCCTCCCGAGTGCTGGGGTTACAGGGATGTGCCACCATACCCAGCTTTCCTGATTCTTTTAGGACCATTTTGATGTGAAAGGCTATAGGTAGCGTCTCCAGGTATTCTGTACAAGATTTATAGTTGAATTCAGTGGGAGAAACAGGGTAAATTATGCTCACCCCATCTTTCTGATAATCAGAACCTGCCATAATTCTTTTGTTCCCAACTTTGCTTTTTTTTTTTTTTTGTGGGTACTGGGAGTCGACCTCAGGGCCTCACGCTTGCCAGCAAGCACTTGTGCCTCTGAGCGATATCACTGGCCCTTTTTTCCTTTATGTGGGTACTGGGAGTTGAACTCAGGACCTTGCGCTTGCCAGGCAGGCCTTATGCCGCTGAGCTATCTCACCGGCACCCAACTTTGCTTTTTGTGTTTGCTTTGGCAGCACATATACCAACTCTGCTTTCATCTTAATTGTATCCATAATTTTATGCTTACCTATTTGCATATCACGTGTCTCTCCCTAGTAGAATGTAAGTTACTTAAAGTGCAGGAGCTCCGTTTTATTCATGTTGTAAGCCTACTGCTTAGCACAGTACCTGGCACACAGTGCGCCCACGACATACATTTGCTCATAAATGAATAAATATATGTTCATCAAAAGGAATATTTCATACTGTAACATTTAAATAAAAAAGCCTAACAAGAAAATACTAAGCTATACTATTACTGTTTCAAAATTTTATATGATTCCAACCATAAGGAACATACAGGCCTTTTGGAAATGTGGGAAATTACTTCTCAGGAGTAAACATTTTACTTTCAATCAAGATGACATAGTTCATGCTTTTATGTTCCCCTGGCCTCCAAAATCATACACAAAGTTTATTGTGTTGTTAGAAAATAATGGAAGAAAGAAAGAAAAATGATGCATGGCTGGCAAATAGATTTGTAGACAGAAAGGCAGACCAGCAGTGTGAACCAGTGAGCAAGGGCGAAGCCCTGGGCTGCGGGCTGGGTGCCCAAGGACAGCGGGGCTGTGGGGCTCGCTCAAGTCCTGAAGAGCAAGGAGACCATGAGCGCTGGTCAGAAACAGGACTGAAGCCTGGGAGGGTACGAGTCCCTCTCACTCTTGAGAGGCAACTGCAACCCAGAAGGAGAAAGGTAAAAGCAGATTTTAAGTCCTGTTAAAATGAGCCAGTATATCAAAATTCCCAAGGACAGTAGGCTTAGTGATGGACACCTGTAATCCCAGCCGTTCTGGAGGCCGAGGCAGGAGGATTGTGACCTTAAGGCCAGCCTGGGGTAACATAGCAAGACCCTGTCTCAAAATTAAAAAAAAAATTTTAAAGAAAGAGCTGGGGGTGTAGCTCAGTGCTAGAGCACTTGCCTAGCATGCATGAAGCCCTTGGTTCAATCTCCAGTACTGCAAAAAAGGTACAGACACATACACACTACCAAAAATGACAGCTGAATAATCAATAATCAAAATTTCAATTCACTTAAGAAGTTAATTTTATGAACAATCTAATGATAATTTTAATTGTCAAAATTACTTATGATTAGGCTGTCAAAAGATGTAAAAGTACAAGAATTTATTAAAGGGCCATAAGAAGTGGATAAAAAAACAATTAAAATTTTATTTTAGAAAAAAAGACATTAGAATCAAAACAAAAAAATCTTAATAGAATGAATTCTAAACTAGACATGTTAATAATTTAAATAAACACTGGTGAATTGGGTAAGAGTATTAAGGACTTTTCCCAGAATATAGCATAGAGAGACAAAAGGAATAGACATACAGTACATAGATAATGATAGATAAAGAGATTGAGAAACTTCAATATGTATTTGTAAAATTTCAAAAGAATAGAATTTCAATAGAAAGATTATTAGATCAGCAACCTTTGAAGATGAGCTCTGAGGTTTTGCAAGATGGTGGCTTTAACCCTCAGGTCAGTTGTTACGAATTAATGATCGGTGCTGTCGAAGTGAAGCCGAATTATAGAGGGCCTGGGTGTGGCCTCAGGCTCTGTGTCTGAAGGTCAGCAGAGATCAACAGCAGTTCAAAGGTCTGTACCCCTGGGGCGCTCTGCAGCCCAAGGTTCCGCTGCCAATCTGTCTGAGGTCTGATTAACAAAGGTCTTCCACCTCCCTATTTACTGTTAGAATAAATGCTACTCCATATTGATTTTCCCCTTGATTCTGTATAAAGTTTTAAACCTACTGAACAATATTTTAGTAATTTTGTATTAAGAATATTAAAACACACCTGAAAATTCAAGCTGACATTTACCTCTAGGAAAGGAGGGGATAGAATGAGATTTAAAAAAAAAGTGTTTAAGAATCCTTAACTATGTAATGTTTTATTTATTTTTAGCAATATCTAAAAACATAAACATTAGGTTTAAAACTATCAACAGTAGTTACCTCTAAAAATTGGCGTTTTTGTGACAAGTGAGGTAGGCAGGATTTTTTTTTTTTTTAGTGTTTTTGTTTCAGCAGTGCTGGGGATGGAACCCAGGCCTTGCACACACTAGGCAAGCGCCCTAGCTATACCTCTGGCCCGACTATGTACTTAGTTTCTAAAACACTACATATATTAATTTTATAATTAAACCATCAAGAGCCAAAAACAAAAAACAAAACTAAAAACAAAACAAAACAAAACAAAAACAAAACCAACCAAACAAAACCAAAGGCAAAGATTTAGACAACCAAAGAGAAACAAATAAAGTTAAAAGTCTGCCTAGTCCAACCCAGCTTCAGCAGGTGGCTTCTAAGTCGTCCTCCTCAAAGAGAAGGGACCAGGACAATGGTTAAAAGTGGGAGGACTGGGCTTTGAAACCGAAGCTTACATAAGTGAAAAAAAAAATCATCTCTCAAAATAGAGCTAGTATATGTCACATAAACTTTCAGCGGAAAAAAATAACCTCAACAAATGAAACACACTTTTTTTCTTTAGAAGTCTATAAAGAGCTCTCCCAGTTTGCCAACTTCTGGCTTTACTGCAAATCAATACTGCAAAATATTTAGCAACACGATACATCTCATCAGGAGCAGTTTGGCTCCCGACTTGGCAATGCACTCAGAGGAAAAATCCTCGCACGTCTACTTCCCTCTCTCGTGGACTTGGCTCTCACGCCTTGCCTGGCCATCGTGGCCTCGCGTGGCAGCTCAGGCCGGGCTCGGGCGCAGCTCGCTCCCTCCCGCGCGCAGGTGTGGGGAAGGACCAACTCATGCTCCACGCCTGCAGTCCGCGGCCTTAGTTTTTACACCATGGCGGATGCGTGGAGGTCAGGGGAGGTGTTCTCTTTGTGACGTCACCTGGAGTGAGGCAGTGAGGTCACAAGGGCGTCCCCAGGGCTGGGGCTCAGAACCCTGCTCGCCCAGCTTCTGCAAGGAGCCGGCGGGAGGGAGGGGAGGTTTCAGCAGCAGCCGAGGGCTCTGCTCAAGAGCATAAAAGCCCCCGACCACCTTTGCAACGGCTCACTTATTACGTTTATAAGGCAGCGAGGGGCCTTTTGAACAGTGTTTGATAGCAAAAGGGAGCCTGAAGATATTACCTACCTTCATTCTCTTGCAGCTGACCTAGATCTAGGCCTTACCAAACTGATATTAATAATCACACCCCTGGGACAAAATTTTAACTATGAAAGAGGAAGAGCTAGAAGTGTGTGTGTGTGTGTGTGTGTGTGTGTGCGCGCGCGTGTGTTGGGGAGGGAGAATCACCATAAAGGCAGAAGTGCTGGAATTCATGGAAAAGCCAATTTAGGCTGATTACTTTACAATTTTTCCCCACTACTAGATGAAATACCCTGAAAAAACCACTGAACTCAAGAATAGCTTTATCAATAATGACAGTAGTATTTATTCTTAGTCTACTGGGCACTAGGCATTTTTTCTTTACATATTTTCTCAATCTTTCTATAGACAAATGCATTTAATTACAGTTTGTGTTATATGACATTCCTCTCCACCAAACTCTGTAGTTCTGTATTCCCTTTTCTAAAAAACTTAAATTTTTTTTTTATTAGTACATGTTTGCAGTACGTTATGTTTACATTCCTTGTATGGAGTTGGTAGAAGTACATAACATATCCTAATTCTTTTTTCATCCCCTTTCCCTCTCCTCTTTTCCCCTCCCTCTATCTCTTGGTCCCCTCCCCATTCGAGAAAAATCTATCTCCCTACTTCCTATTATTGATCTTTTATTTTGTTCTTTATTTATATTTTGGGTTTCTCATATAAGAGAAACCATGTGATATTTAAGCTTGCGTGTCTGATTTATTTCACTTAACATTATGGTCTCAAGGTGCATCCATTTTCCTACCAATGACTGAAATTTATCTTTCTTTATGCCAAAGTACTACTCCATGGTATATAAATACCATATTTTCGTTATCCATTTATCTGTTGATGGACATAGAAAATTCATCCCAAGATGATCATTAAAAGGATAATGTTCAGAACATATAGTAAATGAAGAACAGAAGAATATATAACTATACTTAGAGCTATTGTTAAAGTAGAACAGGTAAATAATTGACTACATTTCAGGAGCATTGAAAAGTAATCAGAACATTTTGAAACAGAGAAAATGACATCAAACTAGTGTTTATATATTTATTGTTCATACCTCACTGAACTCACAGATTTCACTGTTTTTCAACTAACTCAGTTCTTCCAATAGCTATCCCAAAGCCTACTACCACATTGGCCAAAGAGAAGTTCTTATTAGATTTATGAAATGAAGATGTAAACGCTGTGCAAATCCCACATGAATACATCTTTGAATATGGATAAAATGGCTTTATCAGAGAAATGTTGTGGGGTTTTTTTGTTTTGTTTTTGGTACCAGGAATCGAACTCAGGACCTTGCACTTGCCAGGCAGGCGCTGTGCAGCTGAGCTACATCCCCGGCCACTGCAAAGGCTTTATCAACAGTGCAGTTATACAAGCTGCTGAGTGCTGAAGCTTAAACATCTGCTTTCCAGACTGAAACATCTGCAGGCTCCAATGAGCAATGTGAAGACAGGGCCACACAATGAACTGGGAATGTGTGGTGGCAAGAAGAGCACTGTCAGAACCTTAAAGACATGTTCCTACTTTGTAGACGACATCTCACATTTTTAAATAGAGGAACACGTACTGGCATTGAATGATGTCCTCGGTAGATGGCAGAGTAAAAATGCAGATACAAAACAGTGTGTTCAGTTTGATATCACTGCGGTAAAAGCAAAACCAATAAACAAAGGTTATATATGTAGTCAAAAAGATCTGGTCAGATAATCAGCAGAGACTCGTCCCTGGTGGAATTATAACTCTATTGCTTCTTTCTTTTTTGCTTACCTATATTTTCTAGTCTTTCTGTTAAAAAGCTTTTCAATTAACATACAGCTTCATGTTCAACACTACCATATTTGAAAGCAACAAACTATCATAGCGTTAACAGCATCCAGAACCTCTTTGCACCTGATTTCCTTGTCAGCTAAATGATGAACAGTCACCTTGTGGATTACTGTACGTTTTAGATGAGATAATTTAGCGCTATTAAATGCTTCACTCAGAAACTCATATGTGATGAGGGTTTGTCACAGATCAGGACCTTGCCATGGTCCTTCCAGAGTAAATGACAGAGCTGCGGTACAAATCCACAAAAGCTAGAACCCAGAGTAGGACAAAGCAGGAAGCTCGAGATATTGCAAAAGACACAGTGAACATGGTGGTGATGATGATGATGATGACAACAGATAATGATATGGACTCTAATACTGCCGTCTAATCTTCCCAAATTATTTCATTTTTTTCAAAGCAGTTGGGACTAAAGAGCTTTGAATCCTAGACTCACCAAATGGCTAAAGCAGTCTTATTCTATATATGACCTGGTGATGAATTAATCTTTTTGAAAGAGCTGAGATAAAATTATCTGGCCCATTTCACATGTTATAATGAAGCGTTGCTAGGGCAACTTCTCTGCTCAATACTTTATTTCCAAGGTGACAGATTTGATGCTGGTCCAGGAAACTGAAAACCAAAACAGCATTGTATCCTAGAAGAAGAAAGAGCCCATGCATAAGTGATGAATGGAACAAAGAGCTGGGGACAAAAGCAAACACTCCTTCATAATTTTACCCAGACAAATGTGGCCGCGTGTGGAACAGAGGAAAAAGAGTCAATTAAAACTCTCCAGTGAAGTGGGTTACGATGCAAGCATGTTTCCTTTTCAGCTCCATTCAACTGTCTACTTTTTCAGAAAATGTTAGGTCCAAATCTCAAAAAGCTATAAACCTTATGAGGTAGGAGATATTTTAGATCATTGTATTACTATTCTTTCCATGTATAGCTGAGGGTCTGTTCTAGTCAGAAAATATTACAGAATAAAAGATACAAATACAACACATTTGGAATTTGCTTTCTTGGTTATTTTGGATATATGGATAGCAAACATTATTTATGACTATGGACACCTTGCTGTGACATAGATCTCAAAACCTTTTCCTCCTGTGTATCTACAACATTGTACCTTTCGATCAGCAAGTCCTTGTGCCTCCACCTTGCTCCTCTAGGCTGTGCTAAACATTATTTTTTTCTCAGCTTCCATGAGGTCAACTTTTTTAGATTACACATACCAGTCAGCTTATGTAGTATTACCACCAAAAAAAAAGAAAAAAAAATAGGCAAGCCAAGTGATAGATATGTTAACTGGATTGATTTAATCATGCCATATTTTATGCATATGCAGTGAAAATAGGGTGAATACTTAAATTTTTAAAAATATGTTACAGGAAAAGACACGTTGTCGTTAATCCTCCTCAAAATCCTCCCCCTCACTTATAACACACTTCTCCTCCCATCATTCTTGCCACTTTCTGAAGCAGTTCTGGAGTCCTCTTTTATGAGTGTCTTTAGTTGCGCTGTCATGGCTGCTGTGATGTCTTGAGTTCGTTCAAAATGTTTACCTTTCATGGTCATCTTGACTTTGGGGAAGTCTGAAGTCACACTATGACAGATATGGTGGATTAGATGAGGACACACTGTCATGTTTTCACAAGCTTGCCTTTCTTTTGGATGGAACTGGGTAATAGCATTCACTGTAGTTTTGATCACACCTTGCAAAGACACTCACGAAAGAGGACTTCCAGAACTGCTTCAGAAAGTGGCATGAAGGGGGTGATATGTGTATTTGAAGCAAGAGGGAATATTGATTAATAGCAACGTGTCTTTTACTGTAATAAATCTGAAAAATTTGAACGCTTTCCATGTTTTCATCACCCCTCCTACACCAAAACATCCTTGTACCCCATAAAATATGTATAATTATGATCTGTCAATAAAAAATAAAATAAATTTAAGAAGTTAAAGATACAAAATGTGCTTTGAAGGTGAAACTGAAATGTAGTGCAGTATATTTCTGTCACCGTCAGGATTCCAGTTCTTCCCATTAATGAAGGGCATGGGTGTGCAGGTCAGGGCGTCACTTGCCCACAGGTTTGTGAGGAGGGTTTACAGTGGCGCAAAAGCACAGTGCCCACAGAATGCACTGGCAGATGCCCACCCCTCTCCTTGGCTCTGCTTCCTAGAGGCAGGAGAGCAGAGTGTTATGAACAGCAGGGCTCTCTCTTCCTCCTCAGTAGTCCAGACTGGGTCTCGAGGCTGCCCTGATGTTCCTCCCTTGGCCCTCACTGTCCGCTACTGTGGGCTTGACTTCCACCTGCCTAGGACCCTCCCCTGCCTGGGGAGGCCTCCCTGCTGCTGGGGGCCTCCCTGCCTGGACCTTGTCCCCAACCTCTAATGACAAACTCTCCCTGCCCCTCAAGATGCCCCACAGCTCCCCAGTGCACGGGTCCCTCCTCCCCCACCCTCGCCCGACTCCTCCCTTCCCCAGGCCTGAATGGGACGCCACAGGCCAATGAGCTTTCTCTGATGGGTGCTGCCCAGCCACCTCATTTCACTAGAACTTCTCGTTTGTATTTTCTTTCCTCTCCAAGACTGTCAGTTGTGCCTGGGTAGGAATACTGTCATGCATCCTAGAATTCAGCGAAGATGTACGGTCAGCACCTAGTAATTGAGGACAATTTCTGTAACGAAAGCCAACATTTAGTGAGCACCTGCGAAGCCCTGTCCATCACGTGCGTTACTTCTTCCGATCCTGTAACGAGCAGGGAGCAGATGCATTATTATCCCCAGGGTGCAGGTACCTGGCATCAATCCCGAAGAACACACCTCTGAATGCTGGGCTGAGTTACTAAGTTTACCTCTGCGCAGCAGCCAGAGAGGGAGGGGGAAATCCAATAAGGATTCTATGTCTGCATTCTACTTTGAGGATTTTCGAAGCATTTCTACACTCATTGTACTAATGATTCTCAGTAAGTGTTACTCTAGTTCCCTTTAGGAATGGGGCATTATTATACACTGGCTGTGCAGATATAAACTAGTGGAAATGTAAAATCGATTTAGAGAATGGTTTGGATTTAGCGATCAAATTTAAAATGTATATACCCTTCAGGTCCAGCAGTCCCACTTGAGGGCATCTCTTCCAAATATGGAGTTGTATGTGTGCGCCCCCCGCCAATCTATGGGCAAGGAAACCTGGTACAGGATTGTTTATAAAAGAGGGAAGGACACTATGTATCGATCGGTAATAAGGAAGAACCTTACAACTAATGTGAGAGGCACCCATGTATATATCCTTGCAAAAAGGTCTCTAAGACACAATTTCTAAAAGATAAAATGGCAAATTCACCTGATAGTATTGTCTTATTTTATGTTCATTAAAATATATGTGTGTTATGCTTATACATATGCATGTATGTATGTGGGTGTAGGAAAAGGATTAAAATGAAATCCACAAAACTATTCCTATGTTTCCTTCCTGGATGAAAATTTTGTGCAAGAAGTGTCCACACCTAAGACCCAAAATGTACAATAGATATTGTAAAATGGGAAGAAACCGCTCAAAAGGAAAGAGAAACTGGGATGAGGGAATGGAGAAAAGAAGGAAGGGAAAAGCAAAAAAAGAAAAAAAAAGTGTCCACATCTTCCTCTAAAGACTTATATAGGCTCAATTACCACACACAAAGAAGTATTCATACATCACTCATCAAGTAAAAATAAAACAATTAAAAGTTAAGGTCCTTTTATATTTTCACCATTATATCATTTGTTTTTAGTTCTGCTTTCCTTAATATTTGTCAGCATATAATTCATATATGTAAAAAATTAAAAGTAGTAGCATGAAAGTTAAAAAGTATGTAAGTAAAAAACAAATATTACCAGCAATCTCACTACCCAGCTAAACAGTCAACATTTTGGGAGGCTGAGGCAGGAGGATGGGAAGTTTGAGGCCACAATCAGCAACTTAGCGACTTAGCAAGACCCTGTCTCAAAACAAAAAATAAAATAGGGGTGGGGATATAGCTCAGTGTGAAGGCCCTGGGTTTAACCTCCATGCGGGGGTGGGGAGAGTGTTATATATGTCTATATCATACATATACATACATATATATAAAATCAAATTTCTAACACGCTTATATATGGAGTTTTGTACTTCAATTTTTTAATTCAGAATGATACCAAGGACTTTCCTCCATATTATTACTTTTCCTTCAGAAATGTGATATTTAATGAATGTATGACATTCCATTATATGAATGTACCTACCGGGTATTTAGGTTGACTTCAAGTTTCTCTTGTTAAATATAAAACAGCAATAATTGTTTTCTGCATACATCTGTCAGCATTTCTGGTTACAGTATTTCCTTACACAGATTCCCAGTAATGGATCTACTGGGTTCAATGTTATAAACTCCTAAGGCTTCTGAACAAACTGCAACAACGTTGCACCAATTTAAATTCCCATTATCAAGATATAAAGTTTCCCGTTTTATTCCATCTTTGTCATTACTGTTCATTAGTATTTCCTAAACTTGCTAATTTTATGGGAGAAGGGGATGCCTGATTGATTTCCAATTTGCATTTTTTCTAAGTCATATATTTGGCTACCATTGAAATTAAATATTTTTTTGTTTTGTTTTGTAGTTTTGACTCTCCCCACCCGTTCTCCCTAGATTGTCCACTGGGTTATTTATCATTTTCTTACTTTTTTGTGGTATCAGTGAGTCTGCATATGTGTCTACACTGGACACTGATTTACACATATGCACCCACTTACACTGACACACACACGTATTTAAGATACTACTATATTCTTAAGATACTGATATGCACATATTTAAGACACTATTCTAAGATATTATTCTTTTTTTTTTTTTTTTTGTGGGTACCGGGGGTCGACCTCAGGACCTCAGGTGCCAGCAGGCTCCCGTGCCACTGAGCGATATCACCGGCCCTTTCTTCGTATGTGGGTTCTGGGAGTCGAATTCGGGCCCTCGCGCTTGCCAGGCAGGCGCTTACGCTGCTGAGCCATCTCACCGGCCCTAAGATACTATTCTTATTCATCATATATGTTATGGATGTTTTTCAACATTTAAAAAATGTATTCAGTCTCTAAATCTTTCCTTCCTTCGATTACATGCTTATACTTCCCTACCCAATTGTATTTATTTTTTGAAAAATTTACTTTTCAATGTATCTCAAGTTGTTGGAAGGTTTAAAAGGAGGAATTATAAGCCCGTGAACATTTAATTTCCAGGCAGAAGTCACTAAATATATTTTGTTCCAAATAAAACTCAAGAGTATTAATATAACAAATGCACAGAATACAAAGAAACTGTCACCAAGCTTTCTAGAACAAATAAATGAGTTGTCCAGCTTCTCTTTTGCTCCTGAAACCCTGAGGGGAAGTTGGCAAGAATGAGGCTAAATAACGACATGTGGGCTCCAGAGTAAGAGCCTGTGACATCAATGGGATGCATGTCAACCTCCATAGTTGTAATTATTTAAATGTGACTAATGAAAAACAACATCAGCTCATCTGCTTCATCCAAACACGTCAAATCTCAGCTATTTCAAGGCCCTTAGACAAGACCTTTTCTTTTCAAAAGATTTTTCTGCATGATTTTTTTCAATTTTCTTATTCCAGAAACTTTCAAATATATATAAAGCAGAAAAAGAGTTCAAAAAGCCCCCTCCCAATATCGTTATGATCTAGAGTTAACAATTATCTACTCATGGCCAATCTGTTTCATCTACTCCCCCGACCCAAGCATCAAGATTATGTTGAAGGAAATCCCAGACATCTTACCAATTTTTCTGTAAATACTGCAGCATTCAAAAGGTCTTTAAAAGATAATTGTCTCCACTTGGTGACTATACGGCCAGATATGCTGTGACTGAAATCATTAGCTGCTGTTTTATTTGCCAGGAAGGTGCAGGTCTTCCTGGTCACATTTCTTTCACGTTCCTCGTCCCACTGCAACCTGGCTGCTCTGAGGAACTGCTCTTACTAAGACCACGACCGCCTTGTTGCCAGATTCCTTGGTAACCTTCTAGTACAACTGTGCTTGGGGACGTGGCCCAGGCCCTCTTCTACCTGCTGCAGGTACCAGAATCTGCAGATGCCCCAGTCCCGTCTATAAAGTGCCGTGGTCTCTGCTCATAACCTATGTGCATCCTCCCGTGTGTTTTAAATCATCTGCACGGTACTCACTGTACCTAATGCAACGGGAAGGCCCGGCAGACAATAGTTACACTGCATTGGTTAGGGAATAACCACAAGAAGGGGAAAGGTCTGTGCGTGTTTGGCACAGATGCAGCGTTTTTTCTGTATATTTTCAATCTGAGATTGGTTGAATCCATGGATACAGAACCTGCAGGTACCAAGGGCCAGCTATACCCACTCGGCCTTCCTCCACATCTGGCCCTTCCTCCACATCTGGCCCTTCCTCCACATCTAGCCCTTCCAAGAGGGTGAAGGACAAACTGTCTCACTGGGCCTCCTCCTCTGATTTGGGTGACATTCACCCCCAAGTCTGATGCAGACTTTTTGGACATTCCTGCCGCACCACACTTCCGCCCAACAGCAGTGAGCCACCAACTGCCAACGAAGGCCAGTTTCTTTGGCTTAACCAGAATTCTAAGAGCCTCTCTTTCCCTGTTACTACCTTCACAAATAATTTCCTCCAATGGCTGAAATACATTTCTGTTACAACTGCACAAGAGATTGAAACAGGTTGCTTTTTATTTGAGCAGAAAGTAAAATAAATCCCTCCAGCAGGGACACAGGGACAATCCAATTACCTCGTCAAAGACCTTGGAGACAACAAGCTTATCCAGGATGGGGACGTAGGTGGGGGTGTGGGGCACTGCTGCCACCGACAAGGCGTCCATGAGGGTGAGTTTCTTGGCCATCAGGCCATGGGTCTGGAGCCAGTTTGCCGAGGACATCTCCGAAGAGCTAGGAGCACACGACTATGGGTTTATACCACTTACCACTTGGTTGGTAACAAACAAAACATATCAAAGTTGTCCTTGCAAATTAAAGCACTCACTCGTCATCATAAGCTTGGCTCCCGTCTCTAGTCCATCTTTCTGACAAATCATCATCTGGAAACTCGCTCGTCAGCAGGGCACTCAGCTCTGTGGAAAGAGAAGAGGCAGCCGTGTACTTTCCTCTTTTATGAGGTCTGTACCAAAACGCAAAAGGGTCACACTGGCTCAGTCCAGTTGTGACTGAAGCCTTCTGAGTGGACCATTTTTTAGACACCGTATCTGATCTGTCAGTGGGCTCTTGGACAAGATGCCCTTGGGATTTACCTACAGACCAAGGCACGGGTGAATATGGTACTGTGCTATCATTGTTTTGCTCATCTTCTTCACCCCAGGTCCACTGAGATCTCTATCCCTGCAAGAATCAGACATACTCATTCTCTCTGTGTCCGGAAAACGTATTTTAAATGTTCCATAAAAATACCATGAAAGAGGGCCGGTGAAATGGCTCAGCGGCATAAGCGCCTGCCTTGCAAGTGCGAGGGCCCAAGTTCAACTCCCAGATCCCACATACGAAAAAGGGGCCGGTGATATCGCTCAGCGGCATGGGCGCCTGCTGGCGCGCGAGGTCCTGAGGTCGACCCCCAGTACCCACAAAAAAAAAAAACAAAACCATGAAAGAATGGCTGTTTAGTGTTGATCTCATTAGACATCTTGTACTTATAGAGGAGAGACTTTATCGGCACTTAGATGGCTGTTGGTTCATTTTGTGGTTCCTCAGCTCTACATGGAAAGCCAAAGACTCGGTTTAGTTGTAAGCTCTAATTTTAAAATTAATATTTAGGATTTTAAATGTACATCCTTATATAACATTGGATTTAAAAATGGGAAGGAATATTATTGCCGTTGAACAAGCAGCACTTAGAGGGAGGGGTGCTCAGGTATGACCTGATTGAGAAATCATATCCTATTCATATCCTAAGAAAGACCACCCTATTCACCATACAATGAAACCTTAAGGATGTGTGTGTAACGGCAGGCTAATTGAAAGTGAGGGGCAGGGCCGGTGAGATGGCTCAGTGGCTTAAGCGCCTGCCCGGCAAGCGCGAAGGCCCGAGTTCGACTCCCGGAACCCACACACGAAAAAGGGGCCGGTGATATCGCTCAGCGGCACGGGCGCCTGCTGGTGCACGAGGTCCTGAGGTCGACCCCCGGTACCCACAAAAAAAAAAAAAAGTGGGGGCAGACCCACACAGGCAGCCCCGCAGGAAAGGGGCTTGATTACCTGTGATGAGTACCTTTGTCACTTTTGCTTCCTACTATCTGGGGGATTGTGTGCATGTGTGTGTGTGTGTGTGTGTGTGTGTGTGATTTATTTTTCATCAACTATTTGAAATATAGAGAAATACTATAAGACTTCAACTTTTAAAATTTATTATTTTAAGAATAATACATTTATCAATGATAATAAATATTGAATGGACAAGTTATATTTCCCTCACATTTAGCCAAAGTCTGAAATTTGGACCAAAAGTGGCTCATCAGATGGGGCCACCTGTGAATGACGAGAAGAAAATGAATCTGCTCTGAAGTACAAGAGTTTCCAATCGAAAGCCGAGAGTGACAGCAGGCATGAGCACTGGCCCCGGAGTCACATCAACTGCGTGTGTTAAACGCCCAAGCACAGGTAGCAAAAGTCCCGTCCCCAAACCCATGCACTCCCGTGGTGGCCTGCTTTACAAGGACTCTTTGCACAGGAAGTAACCTGGGAGCATTTAAAATACGATTTGTTTCCCCCAAACATCTCTACCCAGATCCTTCCAGAATAGGGACACTGGGCAAAGAAAGCCAGAGAGAGGGATCCCCTGGGGCTTGCCTTTGTCACTCAGAGCAGAGCTCCAGGTGCTGGAGGTGGAGAGGCTATCCTTCCTGTGTCTGAAGGCTGAGCTCTTAAGGGTGGACATCTGGCTTCTGAGGAGGCTGGTTTTGGTTGATTCTGTTGGTAACAGAAGGAGAGATGTTAAAGGAATTTGGGACGGAAGGAGAGACTTCTTTAGATACAACTATTTCATTCGATCTGTGAAACAAGAATGCAATTTAGTTTCCCAGCCTGAGAGGATGGGGACGCTGCCACAAAGCGAATGCTGTGTTGCTTCCTTGCTCCAAATTCAACTTGTGCCCCTCTTGAGAAGAAATCCACTTCCGAGCTCAAGGAGGTTGTCAAGGAGGTTGTCCTTGCAGTTGTAGGACCAAGGTCCCTACTTCCTTGGTGGCCCTAGCCGAGGGGCCTCTCTCATCTCCTAAGTCTCCTGCATCATTTCCAATGTGGCCCTATCATCTTCAAGCCAGCAACGGTGCACTGAATTCCTCTCAGGGCTCAAACCTCCCTGGCTTTCTTTTCTGCCGCCAGCTAGAGAAAGCTCCTCCTTTTTAGGGATTCTGTTACACTCTCCTATAAGAAAGTAGGTCACTGGTGTGAAGATTAGCTAGTGATCTGCAAACTCTCTACCTTTCGTACAGAAGAGTGACACCAGTGATCCCTCCACGCAAGCAAGCGGGAGTGTGTTATGTGATAGTCATTGCTTTTCTAGGCAAAAGCAGGAGAGCTCGGTCTCGGCTGCTCTGTAACCAGGAGTTTAAAAAGATAAATTTTCTTGGGAATTATGTGTGTGATCAAAAGAGATCAATGGCGGACACAAGAGAGCTGAGTGCCTGTGGTGATCACAGCGGCAGGTCACCTTGACCAAAGTCACGAGATGAAAACAAGCAGACACACAAGTGTGTCAAAAGCAAATGTAATGTAGCTCCCAAAGTCCCTAAGCATAAAAACTGTACTAGTCCCAACCCTGCAAATACTGAATAAAAACATATTCATCTGAAAGTAGGTTCCAGCATTTAACTACGCTGTAAACTCTGTCTAGTCATTCACCACATTTCAGCACTCTTGTACATTAAAAATGGAAGTAAAATAAAAATTCAGCACATAGTTGCCTGTCAATACCAAGGATCCCAATCTAAGGGAAATATTGAAAGTGACAAAGGCCATTAAAATGCTTGGGACAACTGGCAAACAGCAGCTCTAGTGCAACATGGGTTTCCTGTGGGAGGCAGGGAGGACTGGCAAAAGGCCTGCAGACACAACAGTGGCCTGGCCTATCAGTCCCCATGGACCTAGGATGCTCCTCCCATGCGCAGAGACTTCAGGAGCAGGCAGCAATCACGCAAGAGGGACTGGGGTACAGCAAGTGGCCCATTCTGGAAAATCTGTGGGTCCCTGTGAGCTCAAAGTCTCTCCTCCTGCCTAGAGACAGGGGCACCCAGGAGGCAGCCCTGGGAGAAGCCCCCACAACCCTCCCCTAGCATTCTGGCCTGAGACCTCTGCAGGGACCAGTGGAAGCTCCAGGGACATCAGAAAAATAAGCACCAAAATAGAACCACAAAGGCTATGAAAATTAAATTGCCATTGGAATCATAGCCTAAAAAGCAGGCCAAGGCCCACATGCTGAATTTAAACAGAGTGACTACATCCCCAAACAGAAGATTTAAACAAATTCCAGATCCCTAATATAGAGAAAATGTCCAGGAGGCTATAAAAAAAAAAAAAATCACACATCTAATTAAGAACTAAGAACATCACACATTAAAAAAAGAAAAAGAAAAGAAAAGAAAAGAACTGAATGATTTCAACAGCAAGATGAGTCTGAAGTTAGAATTATCTGACAAGGATTTCAAATGATCAATTATGAATTCTCTGAAAAATAAAAAATCAAACTGATAAAACTTCTAGCAAGACTGAAGAGAAAAAGAAGACAGACACAAAGTACTATTATCAAGAATGAAATGGGGGGGCCGGTGAGATAGCTCAGTAGCATAAGTGCCTGACCGGCAAGTGCGAGGTCCTGAGTTAGACTCCCGGTACCCACATAAAGGAAAAAAAGGGCCAGTGATATCGCTCAGTGGCACAAGCGCTTGCTGGCAAGCGCAAGGTCCTGAGGTTGACTCCCAGTACCCACATTAAAAAATAAAAAAATAAATAAAGAATGAAATAGGGGACATTACTACAGGTCTTGAAGGCACTGAAAAGTTAAAGAAAGACAGCAAACATATTAACTCATAAGCTCATAATTTAAACTTGTATTAACTCATTAATTCATATATTAAGTCTCATAAATTTGACATACTAGAAAAAAGATGGACCAATTCCTCAAAAACCACAAATTCCCCAAACTCAAACACAATAAAGTAGGTAATAATGTTGAAACCATTATATAAATCGAATTCTTAAGAAAAACATCTTGAAGGGGCCGGTGAGATGGCTCAGCGGCATAAGCGCCTGCCTGGCAAGCGCGAGGGCCCGAGTTCGACTCCCGGAGCCCACATACGAAAAAAGGGCTGGTGATATCGCTCAGCAGCATGGGCGCCTGCTGGCATGCGAGGTCCTGAGGTCGACCCCCAGCACCCACAAAAAAAAAAAAAAAAAAGAAAAACATCTTGAAAAAGAAATCTCTAGGCCCAAGTGGCTCCATGATAATTTTGCCAAACATCCAAAAAAAATGACATCAATGTACAGGAAAAGAGCAGTGGTAACTTCCCCACTCATTTGATGAGGACAGTATTAGCTTGACACCATAACTGGAATTACTTTCATGTACTTTGTTACAAAACTTTTCAACACAATGTTGGCAAATGGAATCTAGCAAGATAGTAAAATATTATACATGGAGACTAAGCAGGAAGTACTCAAGATATGCAAGGCCGCTTTGACCTTGGAAATCAATGGAATCGACTGTATCAATAGACTGAAGAAGAAAAATCACGCATCAATTGACATAGAAAAAGGATTTGACAAAACCTAACACCCATCTTATAACAAAAGCATTCAGAAAGCGAAGAATGTGGAGAATTTCCTCAATTTGATAAACAGCATGTGCAAAGACATACAGCTAAAATCATAGTTAAGGATGCAATTGACACAAATGACCTAAGTGTACAGATTTAAGTGTATAGGCAGCCAGGCACACAAGACACACACTTTTTACCTGTACAAATGATGACAGGTAAAACTGGGGTAATTTGCATAAGACCTGTGGATTGTTTCAGTGTTAATATCCTGGTTTCAATATTGCAATACTATTTTGTAAGATACCAGCACTGGACAAGGTAGGATGCAGGATGGATCTATGGGATCGTGTGAATATACGATTACCTTAATAAAAATTTCAATTAAAAAACCTTGCAGGGGGCTGGGGATATAGCTTAGCAGGAGAGCACTTACCTGGAACGCTCAAAGTCTTGTTGTTGCCAGTACAGCAACAACAACGACGACCACAAACCAGACTTAGGGCTTTAAGAAAATACCGTGGGAGTTTGGTTTTACTCTATCTTTTGCACTGAAGAAAAGCAGTAGAGTCAAGCCATTTTATCACTGATACCTGCATGGAGGACTTTCTTTTTCTGCATCTTTTGATTTGACAGGTCCCAGGGTACTTTTGACATATTTGGATGTGAGGTTTGTGTTGATTCAACATCACATTGAGGTTTTGCACCTTTTTCTGCGGTTGAAACCAAAGAAGAGATTTCCTTTCGATGCCTATTTTGATGTGGATAAAAAGTAATCAAAAACAAAAAGAAACAAAACAAAACAAAACAAAAAAGGGAGAGAAAAAAGAAAATTTCCATCAAGAAGAAAGAGTTAAGGTAATGCATTTCTGCTGAACATTGCAAACTTAAAGAAATAAGCCCTCCTCTATTTGGTTAATATAAAAATAGGTATTTGTCCCTGCCTCAGGCAGAAGAGTGGGTGGGAGTCAGATGTGGCCTCCATCTTGGGTCTGTTCCTTCCCGGACGTGTGACTTTAGTGAAGGCACTCGATCCCCCTAGCTTCTTCATTTTCCTTATCTACACCTGAGGCAAAAAAGTCACCTGTGCACCAACCGCGTGGGCGTGACGGGATGGTTCATGGGAGGGAGAGCTGGGTGTAAACACAGAAGGATTACAGAAACCCACGTTGCTAACCCCAGAGTCAACCAGCAACCCTGATAAAAGCCAGTGAAGGGAAGCTCCTGCTTCAAACCTCCGGGGCAAGCAAGAGACCCCTGCAGAGCATTCTGGAGGAGCAGTAGGCCAGGAGGGATCAGGAAATCTCAGCACTTGCGCTGGCATTTCTGTCTTTGGAGCTCTGAACACAGCGGCCACAGACAGGAATGTTTTGAGGACAATCTCCTGCTCCAACACTGTGAAGTCTGCGCTCCTCCTCCTCCAGCCCCTCCAACTCACGCCTACCACAGTCGTCCACGGAGCACCCTCGCCTTATGTGACCGTGTGACCGGATCCACACGGTGCCTCCTGTGGCACATGACTCAAGGTTACGTTCACTTGTGCAGCCCTGTCCCCTGGTGAAGGATTTATTCTCGATAAATGGAAAAGGTTTGGGGGACTGTTAAATATTTCCCTCTCTTGGGAAACTAGGAAAAGGCAGTTTGGTGTTGACCATAGCTGAGTGGCAGAATTAAATTTTCCTAAGCTGGTTAGATTAAGAGAAAGAACCGATCGTGCACAGTACCTCTGCAAAGTGTTACAGCGCTTTACTCTTCCCTGATGTTAACTAAGCCACAGCACTCATGTGCCAGGCACACCCCCTTTAACCCAGCTCGTGGCCTCTCCCTACCATTATCCCCATGTTCTATGTAGATGAGGAAACTGAGGCTCAGCAAGGTTACATAACTTGTCCAAACACCTAACAGATGGAACACTAGGACATTTCTCTGCTTCCTCCAGCTCTCAAAAAAGAAAAAAGAAAATAAAAAAAGAAAAGACTGTATCCATTTCTCAATCAAATAGTGGACACAGTCCACTGAGCAATTCAACTTCTAAGAGATAGCTGGGCATTTTGTCCTGAGATTTTAAGTCTGATTAAACAAGAAGAAAAAGATAATTGATTTACTATCAATTAGTATAGGTATAAGTATAGAGAAGGTAATTTACATTTAAGTGAAGTTCATTTATTTGATTCTTAGTTTTACTTGTCCTAATTTCCTAAGTTTAGAAACGGTATCTGTGTAAATGTATCCTAAATATTTAAAAATTAATGCTGTGAAAGGGTGTGGCAGTGTGTGTCTGTAATCCCAGTACTGAGGAGGCTGAGGCAAGAGGGTTGCCAGCCTAGTTCCAGGCCAGCCTAGGCTACACAGTGAGTTCAAGACCAGCCTAAACTACATAGTGAGACCCTGTCTCAATTAACAAAAACAAACAAACAAACAAAGCTGACAATAGTGCTATGTGAATATTTCACTGAGAGAAAGCTCCCATGATGTTTCAGAAAGGAGAGGGTCCAGGAGATCAAGCAAGGGTCTGAGGGGACCCGGCTGTGGGTCACACGCTGGCACACTCACTTGCTGTCGCTTTCCTTCTCTCCATTGTACCACCAGTCCATCATCACAGACTCAGAATAAAGGTTCTGCATCTTCTCCAGGTCGCTGTACCCCTGCTCCATTTCCTGAAGCAAAAGCATTAGGTCTCCATTCTGCCGAAATGGAAGGTGAATAAATTATGAAGTTGTGTGAAAGAGTGCAAATTTCAAACACTTTTAACAGAAAACCAACAGTATTGGAAAAAAATCTCAAGAATTTCATGGGACTCATTCCATTTCTAGCCAACTTTACGAACATACAAAGCACCTACGATAAGCTGAACACATATAAAGTTTACCACTAGGGAAGCTCAGAAATTCACACTTGTGAAATCATTATCATCAAGGTAACAAACACATGTCTGTAACCCCCAAGAAGTTTCCTGACCCCCATTGTAAACGTTCTTCCTTCCATAAACCTCTTTTCCTAATACCCAAGGAATTACTGAGCATTCTGCCACTTTAGTTTCAAATTTTTAGAATTTTATATAAATGGAATCATATAGTAAATATATGGCTTCCTTCACTCATAATTATTTTGCGATTCACCTGTTGTAATGTGAATTAACGGTTCATTCATTTTGTTGATGAGTACTATTCTATTGTACGCTACATATCAGTTTCTATTTAAGGGTTCACATTTGATGGGTAGTTATTTCCAGGCTTGGGGCACTGCAGGTAAAGCTATGAATATTTATGCCCAAGTTTTCATTTGGACATCTGTTTCCATTTCTCTCGGGTAAGCTAGAGTGGGATGCTTAGGTCATACAAATGGTGATACCAAACCTTCACAGAAACTACCAGACTGTTTTCCACAATTGCTGTACAGTTTACATTCCCACCAGTAATGTATGAGAGTTCCAGGTCTTCCACATCCATGCACACATTTGCACATTTTAATTTTAGCCATGCTTAGATCTGTGTTAACAATATCTAATCATGGTTTAATGCATGTCTCTAATGACTAAAGATGCTAATGATGTAGGGCATCTTTTCATGTTCTTTTTTTTTTTTTTGTGGGTACCGGGGGGTCGACCTCAGGACCTCGCGCGCCAACAGGCGCCCGTGCCACTGAGCGATATCACCGGCCCCTTTTTCATATGCGGGTTCCGGGAGTCGAACTCGGGCCCTCGCGCTTGCCAGGCAGGCGCCTACGCCGCTGAGCCATCTCACCGGCCCTCTTTTCATGTTCTTATTTGCCATGCATATATCTTTTTTTGGCAGTGTCTAAGTCTTTTGTCCACATTTTGAGTTGTTTTCATTATTGGGACTTGAGAAATCTTTATATATTCTGGATACAAGTCTTTTATTAGGTATAATACAATTTGAGAATATTTTGTCCCAGTGCACAGCTTTTCTATTCATTATTAGAGCATTATCATTTAAGAGAAAAAGGTTTAATTTTTTAAAAAAAGGTTTAATTTTAATTAATTCTAATTTATCAACTTATTTTTCTTAGGATGATACATTTGATATACTATCTTTAAAAATCTTTGTCTCACAAAAGGTTTTTCATATATTCTCCTCTAGAGAGAGAAAAACATAGGCTTTACATTTACATCCATGAACCATCTTAAGTTAATTTTTGAATATGTTGTGAAGTATAAAGAAAAATTATTTATTTGCTTACAAATATCCATTTGTTCCAACACTATTTGTTAGGAGGGGTGGACTATCCTTTCTCAAGTAAATTGCTTTTGTCCTTTTGTTGAAAATTTGTTACCCTGCATGCCAGTCTATTTCTGATTTTTCTAATTCTGTTTTGTTGATCTGTGGGTCTTTTCACTAATACCACACCTTCTTCATTACTGTTGCTTTAAGATAAGTGTTGAAATCAGGTAGCGTTGGTCTCCCAAGTCTGTTCTTTTTCAAAGTCTTCTTGGCTACCCTAAATCCTTTGCATTTTCATAGACTCAATTTGTCAATTTTTATTTTTACAAAGCCAGCTGGGATTTTAATGGGGATTGTGTTTGAGTCAACAGATCAATTGGGAGAGAACAAACAACTTAATACTATCAAGTTTTCTACCCATACACAAAATATATGTCTCAGCAATATTTTATAGTGCTCTGTATACAGGCCTTTCACATATTTTGACAGACATACCCCTACATGATTCATGTGTTTGATTCTATTGTCAATGATTTTATTTCACTTTTCAATTGTTCTTTGCTAATGTGTAGAAACAAAATTCATTTTTAAATATTTTCCCTAGCGATTTACAGTCTTGATAAATTCAATAGGTTCCACTACGTCTTTGTGTATTTCATTGGGTTTCTACATAAATGATCGTGTTGAATGAAAATAAAGACAGTTTCACTTCATTCTTTCCAATTTTGATGCTTTTCCCCTGCTTTTTTGTTGTTTTAACTAGAACTTCCATTATGGCGTTGAACAGGAATGGGGAGAACAGACTGTCTTGTAATTTTTCTGATATTAAGAGGAAGAATATAATATTTTACCTTTAAAGTATGGCGTTGGCCATCAGTTTTTTTCATAGCTGCTCACTATCAGACTAAGTCCATTCTATTCATACCTTGCTGAAGCTTTTATTAGAAACGTATGTTGGTTTTTTTAAATTATAATTATTCATTCATTGTACAAATTAATGGATTCATGAGACATTCCCAATCACACAGGTATCCTGCTTTGTTCGAATCCACTCTCCCTAATCCCTTCTCTCTTGCCTTCCTCCCCATTCTCTTCTCCTTCCGCATTAGTCCTTCTACTTTCCGATCCTCCCCCTGCTCTTTTGTAGTTTCCGCCCACATAAAAAAAACATACAGTACTTGTCCCTCTGTGTCTGGCTTTGTTGCTTAACACGATGACTTCCAGTTCCATCCATCTTCCTGCAAATGATATGACTTCAATCTTTTTTTTTTTTTTTTGTGGGTACCGGGGGTCGACCTCAGGACCTCGTGCTCCAGCAGGCGCCCATGCCGCTGAGCGATATCACCGGCCCCTTTTTCGTATGTGGGTTCCGGGAGTCGAACTCGGGCCCTCGCGCTTGCCAGGCAGGTGCCTAGGCCGCTGAGCCATCTCACCGGACCCGATGACTTCAATCTTTAAGGTTAAGTAATACTCTCTTGTGTATGTACCATATTTTCTTTATCCATTCATCTGTCGATGGGTATCGAGGCTGATTCCATAGCTTAGAATTGTGAATATTGCCACGGTAAATATGGGTGTGCAAGTATCTCTTTTGTATGCTGATTTTATTTCCTTCAGTTATACACCCAGCAGTGGGATAGCTGGATCATGTTTCAGTTTTAGTTTGTTGAGGAAACTCCACACTGTTTTGCATAGTGGATGTAGTTTTTTTTTTTTTTTTTTTTTTTTTTTTGGTTTTTTTTTTGTGGGTACTGGGCGTCGAACTCAGGACCTCGCACTTGCCAGGCAGGCACTTACGCTGCTGAGCCATCTCACCGGCCCTGAATGTAGGTTTTTTTTTTTTTTTTTTTTTTTTTGTGGGTACCGGGGGGTCGACCTCAGGACCTTGCGCACCAGCAGGCGCCCGTGCCGCTGAGCGATATCACCGGCCCCTTTTTTGTATGTGGGTTCCGGGAGTCGAACTTGGGCCCTTGCGCTTGCGGGGCAGGCGCTTAAGCCGCTGAGCCATCTCACCGGCCCCTGAATGTAGTTTTTAAAAAGTTTTCTCTGCATTCATTGAAAAGATGTTATTTATTGATTGATTGATTGATTTAGTCTTTTTGAGACAAGGTCTTGCTATGCAGCTCAGGCAGCCCTTGAATTCACTCCGTAGCCCAGTTTGGTCTCAAACTCACAGCAATCCTCCTGCCTCAGACTCCCGAGTGCTGGCATTAAAGGTGTGCACCACCACACCCGGCCGAAATTATTTTAAACTTTTAAAAAAGTATGTTAATATGGTGAGGTATGTGTTGATTTTCAAATGTTAAAACAGCCTTGGATTTCTGGGATAAATAAATCTACATAACTTGGTCATGATATTTCATTTGCACTAATCAAGACAGTATGGCTTGGGGGGATAGACACATAGAACAGTTATAGAAATAGATCTGATATATATATATATTTTTTAAAGTTTTTATTTATTTATTTTTTTTTTTTTGTGGGTACCGGGGGGTCGACCTCAGGACCTCGTGCGCCAGCAGGCGCCCGTGCCGCTGAACGATATCACCGGCCCCTTTTTTGTATGTGGGATCCGGGAGTCGAACTCGGGCCCTCGCACTTGCCAGGCAGGCGATTAAGCCGCTGAGCCATCTCACCAGCCCGATCTGATATATTTTTAAAGTATTATTGACTTTGATTTGTTAAATTTTGTTTGGAATTTTTGCACCTATATGCATGAGGGATATTAGCCAATAAATTTCTTTCCTTATAATGTTTTTGTGAAGTATCGGTATCAGGTTAGTGTTAGCCTCATAGAATAAGTTGCAAATTTAATTTCTTTAACAGATGTAGGATTACTTTGGTTTTATGTGAACATAAATGTTCCTTCTTTGAAATACATGTCCAAGAGACCAGGTATTTATTGGGTCATACAGTAATGACATTTTTTTGTTTTTAAGGAAACTGTCAACTGTTTTCCAGAGTGCCTGGGCATTTTCCTTTCCCACCGGCAGAGAGCAAGTGATCCAGCGTCTCTTCCGTCTTGTCAGCACTCCGTGTTGTCACAATGTTAAACTTCAGCCCTCCTGCTGGTGTGTGGTGATACCCCGCGGCAGTTTAGTTTGCACTCCTCCACGGCTAATGACATTAAAGCTCTTTTCACAGGTTATTTGCCATCTGCAGGTCCTCTGTAACTAATCTACCACCTGTGACTGGCTCAGTGAAAAGCCTGCATGTGTTTTGCCTATTTCTGATTGGACACTTTGCTTTTTCCTATTGAGTTCTGAGAGTTCTTCATACATACTATATCGTAGAGCTTTGTCTGACATGACATTTTGCACATACTTTCTCCAATTCTGTAGCTTGTCTTCTCATTCTCTTAACAGGGTCTCTCACAGAGCAAAAGCTTTTAATTTTGATGAGGTCCAATACATTAATCTTTTCATTTATGAATCTTTCTTTCGGTATCAAGACTAAAAATTCTTCACTGGGCCCTAGGTCCTCATAATTTTTTTCCCACATTTTTTTCTAGAAGTTTTATTGCTTTATGTTTTCTATAAGTTTTATAGCTTTATGTTTTACATTTAAATCCATGATCTGTTCTGATTACTATTTGCATGAGGTGTGAAGTTTAAATTGAGGTTCATTATTTCGTATATGGATGTCCAATTGCCCCAACCGTGTGTTGAAATGGCTATCTTTCCTCCCCTGAATCGCCTTTGCTCCTTCATCAGAGTCAGGTGGGCGCGCCATGTGGTTATATTTCTATAACTGCTCTATGGGTCTATGTGTTTATCCCCCAAGCCGTAGTGTCTTGATTAGTGCAAATATATACTAAGCCCTCACATTCAGTATAGTGATTTTCCCTCTTATTCTACGTCTATACTTTCCTGCTTCTTTGTATCCCTGGTAATATTTGATTGAATGCCTGACACTGTCGTTTTTACTTTTGGGGGTGGTGGATATTTTTGTTTTCTATAATTCTTTTGGGGGTTTATCCTCGGATGCCGTTAAGTTAGTGGAAAATGATATATATGAAGATTCCTGGACTGCTATCCTACAGCTTTATTTAGTACTCCAAAGGGAGACCTAGAATCCACACTTTAACAAGTGCCTTAGCTCAGGGTGATCCTTGGACCACATTTGAGGAACACTGGTACATTCGTTATTCCTTTGCTCAACTGGGTTTTCTTCGGTTACAGTTTTCCCAGCTAAGGTACTGCCTGCCCTTGGATCTCCACCTGTAATGCATGAATGAATGAATGAATGAACACTCGCTTAGCCCTTCAAGCTCTTACCTGAACAGCCTCTTGAGGAATGGGGTCCTTGCAACCGAATTTGTAAGAATGGAACTTCCCACCAGTCACAGAAGCAAGCTCTCTCAGGAAGTCATTAGCAAGCTCGTCATTGTAATTGAAGGAGATGGTATAAACAGGGATTTTCTGAAATGCTTTGACTTGCTCTATCACCATTTCATGTGGCTGAAATGATAAGGAGATGAGAAAAGGAGGAAGAGAAAGAAAAATAATAAAACATGAAAACCCTTAGTATTTTCCACAGACAGTGAAATTCTGAAATAGTAATTCCTTATCAGTGGTGAGCAGCTTTTTAAATGTGTTGATTCACTGTAATAAACAAACCCTAACAGATAGTGAGAGTACAAAGACCAATATGCTATGGCTCTCAGAGAATTCACATTTTAGTGGGGAAAAGAAGCTAGGAGAAAGATTTGCTTAACTGAATTGCTCTGTTTTAAATGCACTTGAGCTTAGAGTCCAAACACTGTTCAAGTGTTTAAGGCCACTTAAAGTACTGAGGTCAAAACTCCTGGGCAGAACATCCCAGACATCTGGATTTTACAGAGTGGAGTCCCTGGGTTCTCAACATGACTTCCAAAGCATCTCCACCAAAAGAGGAATTGTCGGTTCCTGATATGCTGTGGTCAACCTGCTGCCCACGGACAGTGAAAGAAGAGATGTTTATTAAAAACCCTCCCATGTGTTGGATATTCAATTCCCCAGTTAATCTTCACAACCATCTCATGAGGTAGTTTTGGAAGGAATGTTAGTGGCCTAACTAGTATTCATTCCTCTCTGTCTTTTACTAGCAAAGCCCTGGTTTTCTTTTCATGGCCCAGTTAGTGTGCCCAGTTAAGTATACACACACACACACATACACATACACACACGTGGCAATGAAAATACATAAACATACTTAAAACTCACCTTCTGAGATGTTTTAGTAGTTAGGGCTGGTCATGTGACCCAGTACTGGCCAATGAGAGGTAGGCAGAAGTTCCTAATGAAGGGTCCCCTTCCTCCAATAAGAAGACTAAAGACTTGCAAAAAGGAGGGAGGGCTAATGTGCTTCCCCTTCTTCCTCCCTGGAAAATGGACACTGTCCTCCAGGAGAGCAGCCTTGTGGAGGCCAGGAGGATGGAAGTCATGTACAAAAATGGTGGAGCAAGAAGCCTGTTTTCTTGGATACGTCCTTGAGTAGCTGTATAAACTAAGCTAGCTACCACTGGACACCTATGGAAACAAACCCTTCAGTTTTCAGCCAACACTTGTGTGCGCTTCTGCCTTTTCTCCAGTAACATGTACTTCTAACCGACATAGTAAGTATACACTCCATTTAAACATGGCGAAACTAAGCCTCACCCACATTTAAGTTTCCCAAGGTCACTTAGCTCTTAAGTGGTAGGATTCATACTCCATTTTTTGGTACTAGAAGCAATGCTAGATGATTTATTCTCCGGTGTGCACTAAAGACCATCTCTTGATAAGAATTAATTCTCAGAAAACATTACTTGACTTTTAGGAAAGCAGAGTTTTCCTGCCATCTTCCTCCCCCCCACCACAGTTCAGCTGGGAGAAACTGTCCTCAATTGTCCTGGTCCCTCTCCCTCAGATTGCTGGCTCCTTCAGCCAGTTTCTATCCTCTACCCGTGGTTCCTGCCCTTTGACCTTTAACCTTTCCATATGTATTTTTCCACAGAGCCCTGGGAAGACAGGATGATGAGGGAGAGGGAACTCTGGACCCACCACTGGCTGGCCTTGGACACATGGCACATTCCCTGGGGAGGCCACTGGATAAATGTCCCCTAGGATCTGGACTTGTCTCAGCCATCACTTACACACAGCCTTAGTCTCTCTATCTGGCTCCAGCTCAAGTCTGTCCTTCCCCACCGGCTCTTCTCCCTGCCCATCAGACAGTTTCCTAACCCAACACCAACCCAATCTAGCTGAAGGGCTGACCCCATGCTTCTTGCCAATGGTGAGAACAGAGCAGAGACCTCTGCCGCTGCATCCCCTTCTTCAACTCATCTTCCCTTGCTGAGTACACATGTGAGACACAAGGAACTGTGTCACAGTCCTTTAGAATGCTGCTATTATGAGTCTTGTTTCTTACCAAGGACTCCGGCCCTTTCCCTTCAACCCTTGGTCTTTACTAAAGAGAACTAGATTCTGTTAATTTGATAGACACAGTATCAGCCAGGAACAATGCCTGTATACAGCTGAGATATTTGGGAAAGGAAATAAAAAGAACATTGACTTAGGAACAACTGTATGGGTGCCAGGAAGCATGGGTAGCATTTCCACCTTCTCATATATTCCTTGGTATTACAGTATGTACCTGTCTGTTGCTGCCAGCAGCACTCAGCCCGTAAAAGGTGCTCAGTAAATATCTGTGGATTGCCTTCCTGGGAACATCAACTCATTTACCCCTCATAGCAACCCTCTGAGGCAGGAGGACTAGCTCTAAGCCACAGGTTAGAGGACGCTTGCAAGTTATTCAGGTGGGCAGTGCTGGGGGTGAGCTTCTAAGTGATTTCCATCATTCTAGAGCTACAAAGCTACAAACAGTGTGAGCACACGAGAGACCGCTAAGTGTGTCATTGGAAGTGCCCCGCCTGCACCCAGCCCCAGGGAGAGCTACAGCAGCGTGACCTTGCAGCACCCTTTGTGGTGCTGGAGAGCTGGGAGAGGGTGTGGGTGCTTCTTGATTGCAGAGCAAGCTCCATCTTCCTGCCCCTGAGGGTTCCTCTAGCTGGTTTACATCCTCAGAGATGCAAAAAAGGAACTCAGGCTGATGCCAACCTCTCACTACGCAGCTTGACTGGCCCTGACTCTCCAACCTCCTCTTCCAGGAGTGCCTGTGGGCTGTGGAGCTCAGGCCCTGTCCAGCTCCTGTGCAACAGCAAAGCAGAGCACCCCTTAGGGGCTCCCCACAGAGGCTACCAGCTCTCTGCAGTCCCTAGCTAAGTCCACGCAGCACAGATGTACAGCCAGAGCCCCTGCCACCATGGACATCAATGTGGAGCAGCAAGGGTGTGATCCTCAGTCCTTAGCATGGCCAGGAGGACACCTGCTGGTGCAAGACGATCACTGTGCGTCTCCCCATCCCTGGCCCTCACAGACCCCACTTTAGGCGCTGTCCAGTAGTTCTTGTCTGGAGCAAACAGCTTCATCATGTGTTTTCCTGATTCCTACTAGGCCGAGTGCCTAACTTTGAAGAAATCCCAAAATGACCCCAGCCAAAGCTGAGCTGGGCTCCTCCCAGCAGAGCCCCACCCACAGGCCCAGGCAGGTTCTCCAACCCAAGAGCGCCTGTCTAATGCGAATCTGATTACATTTTAATGGAGACTGATATTTATAGAAGCTTAATTCTAAAGACTTGATTAATTTTAAAGAGTTGTATCATTTTATCCCATGGGCCTGACCATTTTCATAAGCAAACAGTCTGCTGGTGTCTGTGTAACCAAAATCAGAAGGGCATCTTTGTGTATTCTTCCAAGTAGAAAATTCTGCAGAATACTCTGAATAGTAGCTTTGGCCTTACACATTCAGTTCCTTCAAAGTTGGTAAAAATTCAAAAACAAATGCAGACTGAGTGGTATGCATAATATCATCGACACAGAACATGAATATCTAATATCCGTTTGCTTTCTTGAGAGAATCCTAGGGATAATGCATAATAAATAAGTGCATGTGTGAAAAGGCAGGTATGAATATAAAAATTCTTCAGAGTTTATAAATTATATTTTGAGTATTTTACATATTTCTGACTCCCACCATTATCCATATGCTTGGCTCTTCTTTTTTACATGGACCACAGAGAGAGAATCTAGCAAAAGGTAATGATCTTTAGAAAAATGCATGATTTTATTTTATATATACTCTTGGGGGATTCTGTGATGGCCTTTAGATCACGAATCCTCAGCACACTGCTGGTAGAAGCATCACTTGCTACATTTCCTTGGGGAGTTATTTGGCAGTATCTATCAAAATGTATCCTTTTGCCTGAATCTACTTACACACATGCAAAATGATATATATATATACAGTTTCTGTCACAATATTATGTGTAATAGAACAATTGGGAACAACCTAAATGCCAATCTTTGGAGGACTATTTAAATTATACAATAGCTATGTGACAGAACTATAAAAAATAAATTATGGAACAACCATGTGATGGAAACTATATGAGGGAACTCTTTCTGAAGTGATATGAAGCAATCTTCAAGGTGTATTGTTTGATAAACAATGGTGCAGAATCATGTGTATAATATACTAACATTTGTACTCTTTCTTCTTTTCTTTTCTTTTGAACATGGTTTTACTATGTTGCCCAGGCTGGTCTACAACTCCTGATTCTCCTGCCTCAGTTTCCCAAGTAGCTGGGATTAAAGGTGTGCACCACTGAACCTAGATCATTTGTACTTTTTCTTTAGAAGAATAACATCAGTTGCCTCCTAGCTGGTAGACATGAGTTAGAGGAAAATTTTTCTCTTTGTCCTTTTATACCATTTTTATTTGGACCACATGAATGTATTACTATTCGAAAATAAAATTAAGCTAATTTTTTTTATTTTTATTTTTTATATGGGTACCGGGAGTCAAACTCAGGACCTCGCGCTTGCCAGCAGGCACTTATGCCGCTGAGCCATATCACCGGGCTTTTTTTTCCTTTATGTGGGTACCAGGAGTCGAACTCAGTACCTCCCGCTTGCCAGGCAGGGGCTTATGCCACTGAGCCATATCACCAGCCCAGGTAAAAGTTTTACTACATCTGTACAACGGATATGACATATTCATTGAGAATGATGCCTCTAAAATATTTCTCAAGACTTGCAAAAATGTACATGATATATTAGACAAAAAAGTAGAACACAAAATTGAATTATGTGTAGTTGAAATTTATCTTTTTATGCATAACTGTTTTCTAAATTGCCTATAGTGTAAACAATTTTAAAAATAAGAGTTTATTAAAAAGAAAATGACGCTCTGTCCAGATGACTCTCAAATTGGAATCTCCAGCCTACATCTTTCCCAAACCGATTCAGCCCCCTATTTCCAGACATCTACAGCTACAAGTGCACAAACACAGCTCCCTCCGCCAGCACCCCACCCCTGCTTGCTCCTTGAAACGTAAATTTAAATTCATTGACAACAATCATCATAAATCAGAAAACAATCATCTTGATTCCTTTCTGCTCTGCTCCCTCCTACTCACCCCCGTTCTCTGCCCCCAAACTGGTCACCACATCCTCCTGGCGCTACTTCCGGTCCTGGTGACGCTACTTCCGGGGATGCTACTTCCGGCGACGCGCGCCCTTTGAAAGCGGCGTTGAAGGACCTTGACAACCTCCCCAAACTCAGCGCTAGCTCCTTAGCCCTGACCTTCGTCCCTTGCTGCTTCTGCCTCGGCCTCTTTCTCTGAGCACCCCACGTATTGCCACACCTCTGTCCCCTCTGCCCAGAACTCCATTTATATCCTCTGATCATAATTTCCCTCCTGTCCACACACGGCTCAAATGTCCCCCGCCCGTGGGACCTTCCCCTCTTCTCTCCATCTCTTACAGCAGAATTCATCTCTCTGTTCCTGGACACAACACTGGCACCCCGGTCCCCAGACTGTATCGGAGTTAACTGTGTATGGCTAACACATTCGCCTAAGCACAAACTGGCCTCCGGCAGGGATGAGCTGTTATTCATCCCTGCAGCCTCAGATCTTGGAACCACACAGGGAGCTCAAGAGACGCACAATAAACTGCTTCTGAATAGAAAATACAGTGAGGTTGATAGGAAAACCATTCAAAATGAAATTTCACTTTACGTACTACTGTACTTCTCTGCCATAAATCTAATGCTGTGGTAAAAATCCATTTGCATTATTATTTAATCCTTGAACCATCTGAAGCAGGACATTTTAGAATATTTGCCCAGTCATCTGCATAGATAAACATCTTACAAGGAAGGATTCAAGTTGATACTAACTCACTTTCAAGGTTAATTTACATTGTGCTGGCCTGAAAATCCTTGTATTTATTTGATGCCTGGAGCACTAGTCTTTCATTCACAAAGCTCAAAAGAAGCTGAACAGACTCTCCAGAACCTTTCAAATATTTCCCAGCCAGGCTAAACAAAACAAAGAACATTTCCCTAGAAAGGCATGCTTTTGTTTAAATGAGCACTAAGCTAAAATTAGGGACAAAACCAGGACATTCTTCAGTGACATGTTTAGATTCTGAGTCCTTTCAAAGGAAAGAAATCTAAAACAATCTCCTCACTTAGTTTGTAGTAAGGCATACACCAGTCTTCATGGAAGGCAGATGTCTCCTGGGGTTGGTCTGCAGGCCTATTCCTGTGGGTCACATTCTTTGTCACATAAATACTCCCTGGAGTTTTGGTAGACAAAGGAATTTCTCCGTGGTTTTTCTCACCTTAGTTCTGGATTCTCTAGCCCAAGGAATAATCTCAACAGCTCCCCCAACCCCCCGTCCCGGACTGAAGATTGAACCCAGGGACTAAGCACTGAGCTACATCCACGGCCCGTTTTTATTTTGAGACAGGGGCTCACAAAGTCACTAGGTTGCCCAGGTGGGGCTCAAATTTGCAATCCTGCCTCAGCCTCTGGGAGTGCTAGGATTACATGTATGTGTCACCACATCTGGCCCAACAGCTTCTCGATGGCAGTTGTAAAAGGTCAGCATTCACTTTCAAAGGATTGGTGAGCCCCTCTCTTTCCCAACTTCAAAAATCGGTACCTGATCAGGTCTCCCGTCCGTCAAAAGGTAGATGACCTGTGTTTCGTGATCAGCAAAAGCCATCTGCAGGGCCTGCAGCGTGTTTGTGGAGCTTCCAACCTGTGGGAAAAAAGAGATATGCAAAGATCTCACCAACAAGTAGTATGTATTTCCTGCTTTAAAAAAGGAGGAAAAGGACTTGTGAAATAAAAGAAAAATTAAAGTTATATTGAGATAATGTTTTAAACCTAGTGATTTCAAAAAACCAAATCCCTAGGTGTATTATCAATATCTCTGTTTAGATAGTCCAAGGACTGCCAGAAGCCAGGACTGTGGATTTCCTATCTTGATGACAGAGGTCTTAATGCAATTTTATCTGTGTGTGTCTAACTCAGTTACTGCTCACCCAGCTGTCAACAGAGCTTAAATATGCAGCCTGAATATACCCTGGTGGAGAGCATGTTTATTTCAAACCAGGATTTATTCAGGACACCAAACATTCAGCAAACACAAGTGTGGTATTGTTAGTATCTAACATAACCTGAACCGATGCAGGTTCTGGTGAAATATATATTGCAAGTACATGGACATATCAGCTAGGTCTCTAATGAATGTATGGTGGGAAGTGAGAGACTCTAAATGTCCTACTTTACATATGACAGGAATAAACAAACACACAGAGTTGACACTCCATATCTGTGGGTTCCATATCTGTAGATTAAACAAACCCTGGGTTGAAAAATATTTGGAGAAAAATCACATCTGCACTGGCATGTACAGACTTTTTTCCTTGTCATTATTCCCTAAACAAATATAGTATAGCAATTGTTTACATAGCATTTGCATTCTACTGGTATGGTTAGTCGTCTAGAGGTGGGATGGGCCCATGTTATACACAAACACTACGCCATTTTCTCCAAGAGATTCATCTGTGAAGTTAGGGATCAGCAGTGGGTCCTGGAACCAATCAATCTCCATGGATACTGAGGGAAACTATGCCAGTCAAAATCAGAATCAAGCAAGGGGACTAAGTTATGGCTCATTCTCTCATCTACACAACACATTAATCACAACACCATCCAACTCTTCATGTAAAAAAGAGCAGTATACATATTATATATTGATAATGATATTGATAATGACCAAGGGAAAATAATGATAGATTTTTAGCAAACTTTCCAATCATATTAAATACTTATAAATTAAAAAATCTCTTGAATGCTTTATCAATACAGAAATAGATTTTCAGATAAATGTAAATTCACTGGAATGCACTTCCCTTAATATGCGAAAGCAATTCTTACCAAGACGCTATCAGTCAGATTGATAGGACTTTGAGATTTCCAAGAGCCTCTGCCCTCAGATCTGGTATCTCAGTCCAGATTCAATTGTAAGCAAAAACCAAACAAACAAACAAACAAAAAAACAGTGGTTGACTTAAGCAGAAAGGAGTTTACAAAAGGGTCCTTGGACTGGCTGACAGCATGACCCAGCTTCAGGAGAACCTGGGTTGGGACCACACACTGGGAAGGACGTCCCCGATCCTGCCGCAGACCTGCCCATGGAGGTCCCGCTACGGCTCTGCTGCTGAGCACCAGATGCTGCGGCTTGCCTCACCAACACTGGGAGTATCAGACATGAGATGGGAGCCAGCAGCCCTTTGCCTCCAACACCCAGGAGCCACATCAGTGTGTACCTGCCACCACTGCCATGGTTCTCCCTGCAGGCTGGTCACCCGGAGTCACGCTCGCTTCAAAGGCCAGGAGGTTAATCTGATTGATGCTACCTGCATCACATGACTCATACCTTCTCTGAACTTCCATAGGGTAAACAGGCTCTGCCTCCCATACCAAGAATCAGGAGAGAAGGGAGAGTGATGATCAGCACATGCCCAAGCCCTTCCTAAGACATCTCATCTCCGAAGACTCTCCAATCCCCGCAGATATGTTCTCCATTAACAGCTTCTCTTCATGGACCTGGGGGTGTAACTCAGTGGTAGAGCATGCACAAGGTCCTGGGTCCATCCCTAGCACCGTGAAAGAAAAGTTTCTCAGGCCTAGACCTGAGTAGGCAGTTCTGTGCCCTGACTCACACAGTTGCTCTCACCCACATCTCCTTCATGTGGCTTCACTCCCTTTCATTTCAGGTATTTAGTAAAGACCCATGTCCCATGTACCAGGCATTTTGCTAGGTGTGAAATATAACTACAAAAGCAGACCAAACTCTGTGTTTTCAATGGGGGATTCACAGGACAGTGTTAGAAGGTGGACAACCACTGCCAGCACTGTGCGAAAGCTGCCACAGATCATGCCCGGCACAGGGCATCTCTTGCTCTAGCTGAGTGGGTAAAGACATCTCATGGTGGAGATGGCTGGGAAGACTAGGAAGGATGAGCAGGGTGGGTAGACACACATAGAGAGGATGACGGGTAATGTTCACAATTCAGCAAGTAATTCTACACTTAAGGCTCATATGACAAGAGAAAGTGGAAGAATGATGGTGGTGCTGATGATCATAAAAACACCTACTGAGTGTGTATTGGGCTAAGTACGTACTTTTCCTGCATTTTTACCCTGTAGCATAAGGAGACACAACCTCAGAAATGTCAGTTTCCATGTCCCCAGAAGGTCACCCAGCAACAGGCAGCCTTCCACCCGGCAGACAATACCAGTGGAATCTTATGGGAGCTCCCAAAGCATGAGACTGAGAAAACTAAACTGTCACAGGAATGAAAGCCACAATTGTGAACCTAAACACAGCGACTGCCTGCTGAATGACAAGATTCAAAAGGGATTAAAGAGTCTTCTAACATAACAATTAAAATGTCAAAGGTACAATAAAAAAGTCACTCATCATACCGAGAACCAGAAATACCACTTTTGGATGAGAAATGAAATCAACTAATGCCAATAACAGAAGAGCCTCAGAGATCCCCGGGAGAATAAAGAAGATCTAATACCTGACCACGAGAGTTTTAGAAAAGAGAGGATAAAGAATGAGGAGCTTTAAAAATATTCAAGAAATGTTAGTTTAAGAATCCCCAACTTTGGTGAAACATATAGAAGTCACCTTCAAAAGCTGAAAAAAGTCCAAATAGGATAAACCAAAGAAATCCACACCAAAACACAGTGTATTTAAATTTCTGAAAACTAAAGGCAAAGACAAATCCTAAAAATGGGCAAAGAGAAATAACATCATGGTACCTATAAAAGAACACCAACTCAGATGACAGGAGTTTCTCATTTGAAACTACAGAGACCAGAAGGGAGTGGCATGGGATGTTTCAAGTGCTGAAAGAAATGAAAAGCCAGCCAGGAATCACATGCCTGGTGAAAATATGCTCACCAGATATAGGAGGGTTGGAGAAGGAAAACTATGAGAAACTATTATTAGGAAACCTGTCCTTAAAGAGTGATTAATAGAAGCTCTACAAATAGAAAACAAGAATAAAAGAAGGATTGGACTTTCAGAAAGGAATCAAGAATAATGGAATGGGTAAATGTGGGTTTAAGCACAGTAGACAATCCTTAACTTCATGAGTTTCTTACATCATGTTTCATGATTGATGTGAAAGTGTAACATGATCTAATATGGTATATAATATACATGAGGGAAATACTTTAAACAGTGAGGGTAAAGGAACCTGAACAGAAGTAAGGTCTGTACACTGAATTGAGGGGAAAAAAATCAATATCAGCACACTGTGACAAGTCAGTCCTCTTTGTGAGTGTCTTTATGAGGTGCAATCAAAATATTGAGTGCCATCCAACAGAAAGGCAGGCTTGCAAAAACATGACAGTGTGTTCTTATCTACCTATTCACCAGATCTGGCATTATACAACTTCTGGCTCTCTCCAAAGTAAAAATGATCATGAAAGGTAAATATTTTGAATCATTCAGGACACTGAGGCAGCCATGACAGTGCAACAAAAGATATGAAAGACGACTTCCAGAACCGCTTCGGAAAGTAGCAAGAACGATAGGATAAGTGTGGTTTAAAGGGGGGGGGCTGTTTTGAGGGGAATTAGTGACCCTCTGTCTTTTACTGTAATAACTTTAAAATTTAAACATTATCATATTTTTTGAGCATACCTCATAGGCAGGTTGAAAGTGAAAGAATGAAAAGATGTAGTAAGCAAACACTTATCTTTGGGAAGCAGGATTAACTATATTAATATCACCTAAAATAGATTTTAAGGCATTACTAGGGACAGAAAAGACATTACATGATGGCATAAGATTTAGTCCACCAAGAACATAACAATCCTAACTGTACGTACCGAACAACAGAGCTTCAAAATAAATGGAACAAAATCTGATGCAGCTAAAAAGAAAAATAGATAAATAAATAATCATGGTTGGGGACTTCAATATCCCACTCTTAATGGTTGACAAAACAGCAAACATATAGAAGAAGTGAAAAATGCCATCAACTAGCCAGATCTAATTGTCACTCAGAATACGCTGCTTGACAACTGAATACATATTCTTTTTTTTAAATTAACATTTACATAAATAGATCATATCTTGAATCACATGGAACACGTTAGCAAATGTACAAGAATCAAAGTCATATAGGCTATATCCAGTAACAGGACACTGAAGTTACCAAACACTTGTAAATTAAAGAACATGATTTAAATAACCCAGGCTCAAAAGGAAATGCTACTGAGCACTCGGCTGGGACGTAGCTCAATGGTAAGAACTCAGCCTTAGCATGGAAGAGGCCCTGAGTTCAATCCCCAGCAGAGAGGGAAAGGGAGACAGAGATGGAGAGGGAGAGGCAGAGAGAAATCACAAAGACATAAAAAGTTAAGTAGAACTAAATTAAAATTAAACAAAACATAGTCAATTTGTGAAATGCAACTAACAGTAGTAATAGGGAGATTTGTGGCATTAAAAACTTATGTTAGGAAAAAGGAAGCATCTTGGAACAATATTCTGTTTCTAACGTAAGAAAAAGAAAGCAAAATGTATTCAAAGCAAGCAGAAGGAAGGAAATAAAGATGAGTAGAAATCAATGAAATACAAAAGGCAAAACAGAGAAACTTACTGACACAAAAGAATTGTTAAAAAAAAAATCAGTAAAATCCACAACCTCTAGCAAAATTCACAAGATAAGGAGAGAAGACACATATAGCTAACATCAAGGGTTATCACATCTGTTGCTATCACTGACAGGATAATAAGAGAATATCCTGAGAAAATTTATGCTTACAAATTTGACAGTTTAGAAGAAATGGAACAGTTTCTCAAAAATCACAAATGATCAAAATTCCATTAAGAGAAAAACAGATAATCTGAATATTCCTATACCTATTACAGAAATTAAATTTGTAATTTTAAAGCCCCTCAAAAGAAATCTCTAGGCTCTTACTGGAGAATTCTGTGAAACATTCAAAGAATTAACACAAATTTTACACAATCTACTCCAAACGAAAAGGAAATACTTTTCAGCTTACTTTATAGAGCCACTATTACCCTGATATACAAACCAAACAAAGACAGCGCACACACACAAACACACATACACACACACCCCAGACCAACGTATCTCATGAACTTAGACGCAAAAATGTTCAACAATATCTCAGCAATTTTAAGCCAGCAGTATGTAAAATTAGTAATATACCATGACCGAGTAGGATTTGTTCATGCGTGCAGAACAGGTTCAAAATTCAAAAATTAATCAATATACTATATTATATCAACAGGTTAATGAAGAAAAATCATATAAGCATATCAACTTGCACTGAAAAGGATTTGACAAAATTCAACAGCCATTCAGTATAAAAACTCAGGACATAGGGATAGAATGGAACTTTTTCAGTCTCATAAAGAGCATGTTCAAAAAACCTGTAGTTAACATCACACTGAGTGATCAAAGACTGAGTTCTCTTTCTTTATGACTGGAAAAAAGGTAAGTGTGTCTGCTCTCATGATACTTACCCAGAATACTAGTGGAAGTTCTATCCACAGAAATAAAGCAAAGAAATAAAACTCAAAGAGATTAGGAAAAATCTCTCTACCTCTATATCTATCTATCTATCTATCTATCTATCTATCTATCTATCTATCTATCTATCTATCTATCTATCTAACTCTCTATCTATCTCTCTATCTCTCTGTCTCTCTGTCTCTATCTCTATCTCTATCTCTATCTCTATCTCTATCCTTGCAGACTACTTGATTGTATACTTAGAAAATCCCAAGAAAGGTATCAAATCAAGAACAAAACAATCCCCAAACAAAACCCACAACTCTTAGAATACATAAGCCTAGTAAGAGTGAAAAATACAAAATCAACACACAAAAATCAATTGCATTTCTATATACCGACAATGAACAAGTGGAGACCAAAATAAAATGCAGTTACATTTACAGTTGCTCTAAAGAAAATGAGATAATTAGCATATGCTTAATCAAACATGTACAAGATCTGTATGCTGAAATTACAAAATGCTGATGAAAGAAATCAAGGAATCCTACATACTTGGAAAGACATACTGTATTCATTGATTGGAAGAATCAATACAAATATGTCAATTCTTCCTAACTGGATGGATAGGTTTAATACAATTAATATCAGTAAAGTTTTTAAAAGACATACAGAAGCTTGCTTCAAAATCTTATATTGAAAATATAGTCCCTAGAATAACCAAGACAGTTCTGAAAAAGAAATGTAAAGTGGTAATTTACAGGGGAGGAGTGATATTTCCAGATATTAAGCTTGCTATGCAGCCGCAGTTATCAGACAGTCTGGTCCTACGGGACACATAAACACATATAACAGTAAAACAAGACAGACTATCCAGACAGAGACCCACGGGCACACCTGACAAAGGAACAGAAGCAACTCAGTGGAGAAGGGACAGAGTAACTGAACACCCAGTTCCAAAAAAGGCCTCGGCCTAAATCTCACATCTTATACAAACATTAATTCAAAATAGACCACAGACTTCATCAAATCAAAACATTCTAGAAAAAAGCACAGGATAAAAGTCTTTATGATCAAGGACTAGGAAGAATCTTTAGCTTGAACTGGATAAAAATAGTTATAAAGTAGATCAAAATTTGTGGGAAGCTGAAGCAGTAGAGGAGGGGCATGTAATTTTAAATTCTTGGATCAAAAAGAACGAGGTCTAATTTAAAAAACCAACCAAGCAGAAGGAGGGAAATAATGAAGACAAGACTAGAAATCAATGAAACTGAGAACATTTTTAAAAAATTAGAGTCAATAAAACCAAAAGCAGTTTCTTTGGGAAAACAAAACAAAACAAAACAACAATAAAATCAGAAGGGGAAAAACAGCTACAACCACCTTCACCCTACTACCACTATAAACTCTTCAAATAGCTGATAAAAAAGGGAGACAAAAATAATCAGGATCACAAATGAATAAAGAAACATTACTGTAGACTTTACAAAGATGAAAAGAATGATAAAGGAATATTATAAATGATAATACAGTATTATAAACTATGCTCTAAAATCAACCTTTTGTAAACAGTGGACCACTTCCTTCTTTAAAAACGAGTAAAACTAGCTCAGACTGATACAAATAACCTCAATACTCACATATTTATTAAACAAGTTGAACTCATATTTTAAAAACTTCCACCAAAGAAAAATCAAGGCCCCGGTGGTTTCACTGGTAAAGTCTACCAATCACTTAAAGAAAAAGCAAAATGAAACAAAACAAAACACCAATTCTATACAATGTCTTCCAGAAAAAAAGAAGAGTGAACATTTCCCAGCCCATATTATGAGGCCAGCATTCTCTAATACAAAAATTAGATGACACATTCCAAGAAAAGAAATCTACAGACAAGCATTTCTCATGAACATAGACACAAAAATCCTCCACAAGATATTTTGCAAATTTAATGCAAAATATATGAAATATATAATGCATCATGAGCAAGTACAACTTATCTCAAGAATGCAAGGTCAAGTCAATATTCCAAAATAAAGAAATCAGCGTAACTCACCATATGTACAGACTACATGGATTAGTCAATCGATACTGAAAGTACATTTGACAAAATTCAATATTCACAATGCTAACAATTCTCAGCAAAGCAAGTATAGAAAAGAACTTGATAACATGCATCTATAATACACACACACACACACGCACACACACACAAAAACACCACATGTGCACAGACACAAAACACAAGCCCTCTCTTCAGCGAGGTACTTAATGGTGAAAGACTGAGGGCTTTGCCTCTAAGATTAGGCATGAGGCAAGGAGGGCCTCTCCTATCACTCCCTTGAACATCATACAGAAAATCCTAGCCAGTGCACTGAAGCAAATAAAAGACATAAAGGCTATACAAGTTGAACGGGAAACAATAAAATCAGCTCTACTCACTGACAACAATTTTGAAAATCCCAAGTAATCTATGACAAAGCTCCTAGAATGAGTAAGTGAATTTACTAAGATCAAAAAAATACAAGGTCAGTGTACAAAAAGCAATTACAGTGAAATTTAAAATTTAAATGTATGAATGAATTAATCAAATGAGGAAAAGGGAAACCTTTATAGAAGACTCTGACAAAATAAATATAAGAGAAAGAAAATAGAAAATCACCACTAGCTTTGTCACTGGGACAAAATATCCAGCAGCCACAACTTAAAAGAGGAAGGTTTGGGGCCGGTGAGATGGCTCAGTGGCATACGCGCCTGCCTGTCAAGAGCGAGGGCCCGAGTTCGACTCCCGGAACCCACATATGAAAAAGGGGCCGGTGATATCGCTCAGTGGCACGGGCGCCTGCTGGCGCACGAGGTCCTGAGGTCGACCCCCCGGTACCCACAAAAAAAAAAAAAAAAGAGGAAGGTTTATTTTGGCTTATGATGGTTAGAGGATTCATACCACAGTCAGATGGCTCTAAGCAGAATGGCGGAAGGGTCTAGCGGAAGAGAACTGCTCACCTCATGAGGTACAGGAAGCAGAGAATGAAGGGAGGAGCTGGGAAGGGAGATAAACCCCCCGGGACTCACCTCCTCTGACAAGACTCTATCTCCTAACGGTGTATTCAGCTACTGTACTCATCAATGGAGGAAGACACTGGTGACTGTGGCACCTTCCACACACAGGAGAATTGGGAAGGGCATTTTAGCTCTAAACCATAGCACCCACTATTCGGGTTATGTTGAAAAGATGGTAAAAGTGTTGGGGGAAAGCCAGACTGAGCGAACCCAGGAAAGATGATCAAGACTTGGTGACTGTTTTTCATTACCTCCCCCAACACCCTCTGCTCAGACTCCACCGCCAAAACCCAGCAGGCGCTGCTCTAGGGATCCCTTCCGGGCCTCGAGAATGGCTACACATCCTGCTCCCGACACCCGCGCAGAGCAAGTGCAGAACGCTATAATTTGTCGAGTTGATTACTGCACCAAACTTGCCAAAGAGTAACAGGAGAATTTAGTCTTATTGTTGTTTTAATTTATTTCCATTAACGAATGAAATAATCTGTGTTAATGGTGTATAACATGATGTCTTGATACCAGCAAACATTGTGAAATGATTAAACTAATCTAATTAACATACATACATTATATATATATATATATATATATATATATATATATACTCTCTCCATATGTGTGTGAACATTCAGAGTTTGCTCTACTAGTGATTTTCAAATATGCAGTAGGTTATTGTTATTCTAGTTACTGTGCTGTGGAGTGGATCGCCAAGACTTATTCTTCCTCCTTCTACTCAAACCCGTTCAGCAGCCTTTCCCCACTCCTCCTGGCCCTCAGGCCCCAGCTCCTTATAATCATCACCATTCTATTCTCTGCTTCAATTAATTTGACTTTTTGAATGTCACACACAGGTGAGATAATGTAGTATTTGACTTTCTGTACTGGATTATTTCACTTAACAGAATGTCCTCCAGGTTTGTCCAGGTAGGTGCAAATAACAAAGATTTTAAAGGCTGTATTGTATTCATATATATATCTATATATCTATATATACATATCTACATAGGTATATACATATGTATATATACATATACACATCTATATCTGCATATATAGATGTATATATGTACTACATTTTTAACTGATCATCTTGAAGGTGAATTTTGTTTTTTAACTCTTATTAGTATATGTGTAAAGCACACAGTGATTGCATTCATTGTGGGGAATTGGTACATGTTCAGACACACCTCAATTCTTTTTTTCCCCTTGCTGTCCACCCCCATTTAAAAAGATTTTCCTTTTTTGCCACCATCAGATTTATTTAAGTTTCTTATAAGTTAATTACCATAAACAGCGAGAATAACAGGCCAAAACCATATAAAACAATCATACTAAATCAAGGTACACTTTTAGGTACATTGTCCACTATGGATTACAATAACTTTTTTTCTCTTTCTTTTTTTCCTATTGTCTGTCCTTTATTTTGCGTCTTATCTATATACTGGGTTTCTCATATAAGAGAAATTGTATGATATTTAAGCTTGTGTGTCTGATACACTTCACTTAATATTATGGTCTCAAGGTACACCCATTTTTCTACAAAAGGCTCAGGTTTATCCTTCTTTATGGCACAGTAGTATTCCATTGAATATAAACACATTTCCATTCATCAGTTGATATTCATATAGGTTGCTTCTAAGATTTAGCTATTATGAATTATGCAGTAATATGATGTATTTAACTTTTTCAGGAAGATACTTAGAAGGGGAATAGCTGGGTCAAATGGAATTTCTAGTTTTAATGTTTTAAGGAATCTCCACACTGATTTCCACAGTGGTTGTACCAGTCTACACTCCCACCAACAGTGGAGAAGGCCTCATTTTTCCCCATGGCCTCTCCAGAATTTGTCACTGGTTGATTTCTTGATGAAGGCATTCTTTCTGGAGTGAGATGGAATCTCAATGTTGTTTTAGTTTGCATTTCTTAAATGACCAGTGATGCTGAACATTTTTTCATGTATTTATTGGTCATTTGTACTTCTTCTGAGAAGTGTCTATATATTTCAGGTACCCATCTATTGATTTGAGTCTTTAATGAAAATGAATTTTGGACATTCAGCAAGAGAGCAAAGGAGCATCAATGAAGATTATTAAAGGCAGCAGAATTACACTTTACAAAACTATTTCAGTTACGGTTTTAGCCAAATGGCTAGACTCTAAATAGATGGTTGATTCTATTCATTAGTAATTTTTATATAGAGCAGAATACATTAATCATTTTATCCAATGAGATTACATGTATAATACCTTGTTGTCACAAGACCTGAATTGTGAGCCCTGAATTAACAAGATCTTTCCCGTTGTCACTAGTTTGTAAAAAGACAGAAGCTATGTCAAAGTAACTTCAATGATTAATCCCTGTAATACAACAAATTGGGTATGGATTTAGTACTCTTTCCAAGGATAAGGTGGCCAGTTAGGTAAAACTGTATTAGTATCTTACAGGTACTAATATTTCTCATAGAACATATTTCCTCCTCTCATTTTTAAAAACAAGTCCTGAGGGAACCCTGCTGCATCTCAAAGGCCCTGCTTTGGTTAGCATTCAGATCTCCCTGCTAATGTCTATTGGTGAGTTCCTGTCAAATCTGGGGTCCTAAAATCTGGGAGTAAACTATTTTACAGATATTTGTAATCTCTGTTTGATTTTTTAACAACTCAACCTCAATTTTAGTGTCTTTCAAACATTTGGGATGCTACATAGCTCTAGAGAACTTTAAAATTAAGATAAGTTCAAGACAAGAGAAAATTTAGGAAAAGAGAAACTTTCCAGTTGTATATATAAGTGCTGTGAAAGTCTCCAAGGAAAATGCAGGGCTGAGAAATTATTTCCCCCTTTCACTACAGCCTGCTGCCCTGTCTCTCTTCTTACTTTCAGTTGTAAACTCTCGGACCACACTGTCTATCTCCACAAGTTCATTACTTTTGAACAAAGTCTACCGTTAAGAATATAGATCCTTTGAAATAATAATGAAGTGTCAGATGGGACAACTTTGCATGTCTGAGTACAAAAATATTACACTGTGACATCTATTTTTACCCAGTGGCTGAGCCATGGATGGTTCTTGAAATAGAGTGAAGGGGACCCTTCATTCCCATTGCCTCTGCATCCAACGATTCAACCAACGGTGGATGGGAAATATTTGGGGAAAAATATGTCTGTACTGAACACATGCAGACTTTTTCTTCTTGCCATTTTTCCTTAAATAATATGGTATGACACCCATTTACATAGCATTTATATTGTATTAGGCATAATAAGTCATCTTGAGTGATTTAAGCATACTGAAAATGTGTGTAGCTTCTATATAAAATGGCCATTTTATATAAGGGACTTGGACAGCCATGGATTTTATTATCCTGGGGGTGAGGTGGTCCTGGAACAAATACCCCTCAGATACTGAAGAATGGCTGTGCTGAAGGACAAAGATTTATCTAAATTTTAAGATACTGGGTCCTGACATTAGATTAATGTGACCTAATCAGCTGGGTCTAACCCATGGCCCATGGTTCCACATACCTGGCTTGCCTAGGCCATGATGTGCAAAGAAGAAATGTCTTGGGATGTATATAAAATATATAATATAGCCAATGCATGTAAGGAACAAAATTTCCTTTTAAAATATTTTGTATTACAATATAGGGGTGTACAACCCATGGCCGCAGGCTGGGGTGTGAAAGTAGTGCTGCCCTTGGATCTCAGAACATTTCTTAAAATTTCTATCCTGTGAATAAATTTAGCGCACAGGTGAAAAACTCAGGCTGCTTCTCCCCAGTTTAGTCTCCACTTTACCTTAATCTCTCTAATCCAGGACTCAGCCTGTTCCAAATTATCTTCATTAACGTCAGCAAGTTTGTTCCGCCAAGCAACTGCCTGGCCATCAAATGTCACAAAATTGAATTTGCTTTTATATTTCAGCTGTTCCTGTAAGAGACAATTATTATTTAACCATAAAACCACTCAAATGTAAGAAAAGCTCAGGACAGCTCACAGCTTGACACTTTCTAATCACTAGAATATCTACTCTCAGTGTTAGAAGCTAAGAATTATGTTCAGTGGCAAAAATCATTTCTAGTACAAAAGGCATTTAAATAAAATTTATAGTAGTTCAGATGTAAGACATTTACAAATGTATATAGGAATGTATAAATATATATTATGTGACATACATATAGGTCACGTAATGTGTAAACTATATATAATGTGACATTAAATGCTGCCTTTATGCTGATATTAACAGTGCTCTGGATAAGCACACTAAATACAATGTGCCTAAGGAACAGAAATCCAAAATATCATCATTTTAGTCGCCATCTTTCCAGAAAGGCAATTATTTGGTTAAAGACCTATTCACTTGCCACCCGTTAGCCCACATTTCTCCAGTAGAAGTTTATCAAATTAAAAACTGTGTTTTGTGTTTCTCATGCGTTTCCCACTCTGATTTCTGTGGCTGACACCTCAATCCAACTGATGCGTGGCAGGACCGGGACACCCACTTATAGTGGTAGAAACTGGGCTTGGGAAGCCACAACCACCTGCTCAGGCCCCACAGCTCAGAGGCAGCACAGGTTGACAGAAAACCCGGAGCTTCTACTCATCCATCTAGGCTCCTCCTGGGCATCAGTTCTGGGGCCAGTCTACACAGCATCCCTAACAAACACTGGCAGATGAAATGAGAATGCCAAGATAAGAAATATCTGGAAAACTATGGAAGCTTCTGTACACCAGATTTCAGGATACAGAACACTTGAAGCAATAAATAGAAACATCCCCTTGAAAGCCCACGTGTGACAGAAAGGACCGAACAGGGGATCTCTGCAAAAGAGATCCGATGATTTGCTAAGTGGCAAAGGGGAGATTTTCCTGAATTGGGTTCTTATGGATTGTTTTTAGTGCAAAGCTTCCCTGTCCACTGCTCGTAACTATTATAGACAATGATTTCTGGGGTTGCATTTATGACACACAGGCCCTGAGTGCACAACGCTGACAGTTCCGTCCGACCTGCATAAACCCAATGATCTCGTCCTTCACCACGTCCAGTTTGCTCTTCATCGAGTGAGATGTGTCGATGAGGACGTAGATGCAGTCTTCACACACTTTCCCAAAGAGGACTTGGCTCCTGTCCTGCAGCCACTTAATCCTAGGCGTGAAGAAGTTTCAGAGTGAATGGTTAGTGCCTTTGGTCACAGATCATCTTCCTAGAACTTAATGATACATCTGCAGAGGCCAGAGCCGCACTACATATTGTTTATACCCCATATTCCACGAGTGGATTATTCACTTTGCGGTCTTCTGTAGAAAGCCCTGCATTTGGGCTGGCTCTCTTATCAGCACCTTTCACTACCTTCCATCAATCAGAGTGAAGCCTAAGTTAATCTATATGACACAAAGATAAATCCAACGTGGATGCCAAAGCCAGAAGTACGTTACTTCTAGTCATCTGCTCTGTGGAGGCCTCAGCTATGGTTTCCAACCATTCACTCTTCTAATCCTTCTGGGGATGGTCAAGTAGTGAAGACGGCACATTCTAGAAGCTCTTGTGGAGCTTGTGGACAGTGTCAAGCAACTCCAAGCCTGGTGACAACCTTGTGCCAGGTGCTGTGTTCATAGGACTGTTTCTGCAGCCCATGCTTGAGTGCCCAGCACAGGATGCCAAGGAAGCACATGGCTGCAAGGCAAGCTGGGGGAGAGGACAGAGAAAAGATCTGAAATTGAGCTCAGGGTTCAGCAAGACCTGGCCAACTAGAATTTGTAGGGCAAAATGCTGAAGAGGTGGTTACTGCACAGAAGGGTAAAGAGAGAGAGGAGCGAGGAAGTGGAGAGAGAGAGAGATGGAAGAAGGAGGAGGAGAAAGGAGAGGACAGGAGAGGGGAGAGGAGAGAGATGGAGGAGAGGGGAGAAGAGAAGAGAATAGAGATAAAGTGAGAGAGAAGGAGAGAGAACTTGCTCCAGAAATCTGAGGAAAGGGGCCCATGAGATTCTGGCCAAGTGATGATGGAGGCATGACTTCGAAGAAACTACTGAAGCCAAGGAACAAATCACCGAAAAGGAGTAAGTTGATCAGTTCCTCTGAGCTCACGAAGGCTGTGAACAACTTATCTTCCAGCGGAGCTGGGGAAACTGCTTAAAACATGGGGATGAAATAGAATCCTGACAAGAGTAGGATTAGCAGTGGATCAAATGAGCCTTAGCATAAAGGCTACCCTAGACCTATGCTAACACGACCTAAAAGCAAGACTTAGAGAGTCAACCTGATTCCACGTAACTTAACTGAGATGGAGAACACACATAAAATATACAACGAGGTCCAGCACCTAACAATATAAAATTCAACTTTCAGGCATCCAATCAAAAACCAACAGACCTGCAAATAAGCAGGGAAACATGATCCAAAATCAGAAAAGAAATTGATCAATAGAAAAAAATGGAGGATATAAAAAAAGACTCAAATGGAACTTCTGCAAATATATGATATCTGAAATGAAAAATATACAGTATGAACAGTAAATTAGGCACTAGAAGAAAAGATCAGGAAAAGTTTTAAAAAGACATAGCAGTAGGAAATAATACAAAATGGAACAGAGATAAAAGACTCAGAAATTCAAGTGACTAAGTAGCTCATGGGACAATATCAGGGAATCTTGATGAGTAATTAGAGTCTGTGAAGGAAAGGGAAGGAGGAAACAAAATTTTGAAATTCCCTATCATTGTTTTTCTCTTTCAAATAAAAAAAAAGACATTTGGAAAAATGTAGTCAAAATGTTTCTAATTTTCACGAAAGCAATACATCTACAAATAGAAGGTCAAAGGACAAAAAAAAAAAAAAAAAAGAGCAAAATGAAGAAAACCACATCAAGGTACATCATAAAATTGATGAAATCCAGTGATAAAAAGAAAAATCTTAAAAGCAGCCAGACACAGAAAAATACACATTGCATGTAGAGGAACAAACCTAAGAATAACAAAGGCCTTTTAATCATAAATCACACAAACCAAGCTAGAGGGCAGAGTGAAAGAGTTTCTAAATAATGAAAGATAAAATTTTTAAAATAGAATTTCATGGGTAGCAAAAGTATCTTTTAAAAAATAAAGATAAATTAAAGAGTTTTCCAGACTAAAACAGCTGGCACTATTCATCACTAACATCATGTATTATAAGAAATACCAGTGGACTTTCTTTAGGCAGAAATAAAACAATATCAAATGGGAACTTGGGTCTATAAAAGGAGTAAAGAGTAACAGAAATATCAAGTGTGTGGCTGAATATAAAATATACCCATTCTAGTTTTTAAGATAATGGACTATTTGTAATGTGATGTTCATAGCATACATAGGAGTAAAGTCCAGGATAACAATGGAAAAGAGAAGGGGGGGAAAGGAAATTGTAAGATTCTTAAAATATACATGAAGTGATAAAATATTATTTGCAGGTAGACTGGGATAGATTAAAGATGAATATTGTGAATGCTAAATAGTCACACATCAAAACAAAACAAATCAAAGAGGTAGGGTATATGAGACAATAGTGGAGATAAAAAGGAATCATAAAAATACTCAAAAGAAGGCACAAAAAAGCAAAAAGAGAGCAATCTACAACCATTTGGAAAAGAAACTATATGTTTTTAATAACTCTTTGGTCAAAGAACAAATGACAGGAGAAGTTAGAAAACATTCTGCAGTGATCGAAAATGAAATACAGAGTATCAGGGGCTGGTGAGATGGCTCAGTGACATAAGCGCCTGCCTGGCAAGCGCAAGGTCCTGAGTTCAACTCCCAGTACCCACGTAAAGGAAAAAAAAGGGCTGGTGATATCGCTCAGCAGCACAAGCGCCTGCTGGCAAGCGCAAGGTCCTGAGTTCGACTCCTGGTACCCACATTAAAAAAAAAAGAAAGAAAGAAGTACAGCATATCAAAATTTGTGAGAGGTAGTTAAAGAATACTCACAGGGAAATTTATAAAATTAAATGCTTATAAAGAAAGCTCTCAAATCAATGATCTAAGCTTCTACCTTAAGAAACTTAAACCCAAAGTAAGGAGAAAGAAGGAAATAATAAAGGTAAGAGTAGAATTCAATGGTGCAGAAAGAACAAAACTATATGTCTATATTTGTATCTACATCTATATTTATATCCAGTGAAATCAAAAGCTGATTCTTTGAAAAGATCAGTAAAATGCATAACCTCCCGCAAGTCCGATTAGAAAATAAAGATGATCTAAATTACCAATACCAGCTGTATGTGCATTTAAAGAATTAAAATCATATTTAAAAACCTTCCCACAAAGAAAAAAACTCTGGGCTCAGATGGCTTCACTGGTGAATTCTACCAAACACCTAAGGGAGACGCGATACCAATTCTTTACAAAGTCTTCAAAAAATGGGAGAGGGGAGAAAACTTCCAACAATCCCTGACAACTGGAGGAGGAAAGAGAGGAGGGACCTGGAGGTGGCCAGGTGGCGTGTTCTTCAAGCACGTCTAGCTCAGATTCGAAACCCAAATTACTCCCTCCAAGGAGTCAGCTCCCAAACCATAAGTAGAGGAGACTTCAGACACAGGGACTGGGTTTTTAGAGGCTGGGCTCTGCGGGTAAATACCTGTCAGATGGGCATCTGCAACCTGTGGCTATATAATAGAAAGCACAGGAGGAAGGAGGGAGCCCTATTCTCAAATGACTATTGCAGGCTAGAACTGGTTGAAACTCATCAGATTTAGTATCTGATCTAATCCATAAAACAAGCTGATAGGGCCAGTGAGATGGCTCAGCGGCGTAAGCACCTGCCTGGCAAGCGTGAGGTCCTGAGTTCGACTCCTGGTACCCACATAAAAGAAAGAAAAAGGGCCGGTGATATCGCTCAGCGGCATAAGCGCCTGCCTGGCAAGCATGAGGTCCTGAGGTTGACTCCTGGTACCCACACAAAAAAAACAAAAAACAAAAAACAAAACAAAAAAACCTGATAAATAGCATTACTTTCCCTACTTTATAAATGAGGAAATGGATGCACAAAGACATTGGCTAATTTGCCTAGTGTCACACAGCAAGTGGCAGAGGCGGGATTAGGATCCAGCTTTATCTGACCTCAGAGCCCACATACCTGAATAGATTTAGTCTTCTAGGAAAAAACTGCCCACTGGCCTCTGGGCAGTGAAGTGTTGAGGTAGCTCATCCTCACAGGGCCAACCCTGAGGTCACAGTGTTAGTACCCCAGGTTCAGGAGCATGATAGCTTTTAAGACCCAACAACACTGTGAGGGATGACATGAAGTTACTTTAAATTTATTTCATGTACACACATACATATGTATATGGATATATGGATATACGCTTTAATCATTTTCTAGTATTTCTTGCAATAGTTACTTCAAGAGCCCAGAGGACAAATGTAATAGAGTCTGCAAGATACATGTGAGCCACAAAAAATCCAAAGCATGATCGGAAGCTTTCCTGAGCCTCCAGTGAAGTGTAGCCAATGTGATGACTACATCTTGTTTGCTGTTTTGTTAGAATCTGCACTGGCATCCAGGCAGCTGGTCTCTGAATTCAAATATGCCCCTTGGTTGATAACAAGGCCATCCGATGGCAACCTTGACTGAGTGTTTATTGGCCATTTCTCTTAGTTGAGCTTTTACCAAGAGATCAAATAGGCTGGCATTTCAAGAGCACCTATATCAGTTGTTCCCTCCTGTAAATACACTGACCTCCTTTGGATTCTGGCCAGGGCCATATGTATTTTCTCACTGTACCACTTGTACTTCCCCCTGGTGATGTTGACATGGACCAAGCTCCCATCCTTCCACGGAGCGTGGACAAACTTGCTGCAATATTTTGCATGGACTGTCTTCATGTTGGTCTCCTAGGGAAAGCGGAAAAAGGCCGTTCAGGAACTAAAGAAGAAGAGTCTCTAGGATGGCACTCCGTCCTTGCCTTATACAGCTCTTGGCACTCGTTCCCACTCTAAGATCATTCAATTCCTGCTCCGTAGGGAGCCCTGTGCTAGGTGTGGACAGTGGTCAGAAAAACAGGTGTGATCCCATCCATGCCCCAGAGATTCTAGCAGGAGGCAAACAGAGAAGGAGGAAGGGAGGGAGGGGGAGAGAGAGAGAGAAACAGAACATCCTGGCAAAGAGGAAGGCACTCAGAGCATGGAGGGTCCAGGAGACCACTCTGGAGGTGGCACCTGAATCTCACACATACCTTTTTCTTTGTTATTCCCAGCTGCAGATAGAGCAAAGTAGCCAAGAACCCCATGCGAGACCTAAGCATCTTCTTCCGGGACACACAGAACTGGTCCAAGGACAGAGGCTCCCCGCAAGGAGCACTGCCATCGGGTCTGCTGCTACTCCTTGCCAGGAGCTCCTCTAGGCTCCAGGAATACAATCCATAAACAAAGACCCCAAACCCTGCCTGCGTGGAGCTCACGCTAATAGGAGAAGGGCCATGAGGGGAAACAAAGCAGAACAGGGCAGATGATGTCAAATGCCATGGGGAAAAATAAGAAAAGGAAGGAAAACACAGAAAGCTGAGGAAAAGGAGACAAGTTAACCCTAAAATATAAGCCGAGTCCTGAAGGGAAGGAGTGCAGCCATGTGGAGATGAGTTACCTAACCTCTCATAGGCCCTGGAACCTCATTTGCTTGTGTAAAATGCGAGTGCACATTTTTACCCTCCGCATAAAGCATAAAGTCATCCCACAAATCCTAACTTTTGACTTGTGACACCAATATTCACAACACAGAAAAGGTACCATCTACTGGGCATCTCCTAAGAGCCAGGTATATGCTCATACACGCAATTCTTACTTTCCACTTTACAACACCCATTTTACAGAAACGAAGAAGGGGGCTATCAAACCTCAGCCAATGAAGCCTTTTCAGTCATTTATTTCTCAATAGAAACAGCTTTTCTGGATCTGTACCTATAAACCAGTTTTTATAGTTAAAAATTTTGGTGGGGTCCAGTCCAATAGAATCCTGGGGGAGCCTAAACAATCTACATATTTAACAGGTGAAGTTTCTCCCTATTTTATACACAAAATAATTTTAGGGGTAAATCCAGTTTGGGACCTGTAGTCTTAAATACTAAATGTAAAATTTTCCCTTTTTATCAGTATTTGTGAAAGATAATAGCTGTACTATATAATTCTCAAACTTTACCATATTATTATTCATTAGCACAAGAAATGTGAGGTAAAATACCCTTTTATATGTCAGATTCTTCAAACTGACCCTGTAAAATTTAATTTACAGTAGTCAAAGAGTAAAGAAATCAGTGTGAGCTAGCTCTGGGCCTGCTGCTTTTTCATGAGTCTGTGGTAAGCTATGCCCAAATTGACAAAGATTAATGTTTTTAAATACCCAGGGTCTAATGTATTTTTAAAATGAAAATTTAGTTATGTGTGACTTCCTGAACGTTACTGAATAATGTCTACAGAACTAGAGAAGAGTGCTGGGGGAGGAAACCCACAAATGAGATTTGCCCTGCACTATGGCAATCGCTCTGCATCCTAGGATACGCCGAGAAACAAGTCTTGGGTCAATTCTGCATTTTTCTAATTCAATTTTTATATTGCCCTCCTGCAGTTCCTCATGAATACGCGGCAGTTAGAAGGCAAGAACACAACGTAGGGAGAGAGGGCCTGCGGAGCTCCGTGGGCAGCCAGCGCAAGAATGGCCAAGGGCCCTGGAGTTTCCTCTCTGTTGGATCCACAGACCTCTCAGTAATGATCCCGACACTGAACTCCAGCCTTCGAGAATAAATACATCAACTGCCACTGCGTCTGGGAAGATGCTAGGCTCCTCGCCCACTCTCTCCACAGGTCTGCTCTGGGATATGCATTTTGGCTCTTATTTTATATCACCTGGACTTCACCATCTCCTTTCGTTTTGTTTTTTTTGAGACGGTCTCACTATGTAGTTCAGGGTGGCCTTGAACTCACCATGTAGCCCACACAGGCCTTCGTCTCATGGCGCCCCTCTTGCCTCAGTCTCCCAATGCTGGAATTATAAGCACACATCTCCAAGCCTGGCATTTGCCACCTCCTGAAAGAGTTTTCCTTTGGCTTTACAAATCCAGAATACTCATTTTATCCTGATTTTCTGTTTCATATCGTGACATTGCTCAGTCTTTCTGCACCTCCAATGTCTTGTGGTGTCTGTTCTACACATGGATGCTTGTCAAAGTACAGCCCTGGGCCAGCAGCTGCAGTGTGGCACGGGAACGGCTTAAATGTGGAGTGTGCCCACCATGCTGAGCTTGGTGCCTGGCGTGGCTGTGTTGGGAGCCGGCTTCTTTAAGAGATGACTAGGTCTTTAGGAGGGCTGAAACTTTATCTTTCAGGACAGAGTTAGGTCTCTCTGAACTGGATCAGTTACCCTCAGAGCCTCTCTCTCTCTCTCTCTCTCTCTCTCTCTCTCTCTCATTCTTATGTTCTTCTATCCAAGCCCATTTTCCTCTCACTTTTTGGCCATGAGTTGGTGCAGCATGAGGTCCTTACCAGAAGCCAAATAGATGCTAGCACCAGGCTTTTTGACCTCCGGAAGTGTGAGCTACATCAACATCTTTTCTTTATAAATTTCCCATCCTCAGATATTTTGTCATAGCAACACAGAATGGACTAAGGTACTATTCATGCAAAGCTGGGGCCTCACTTCAGACCTCCTGATGAGTGTCTGTGATTCTGGAGTTTAGAAGCCCCTGTGGTGGAGCATTATCCTTCCACGGGGAGTCGGTCAGGCACAACGAGAAGCTCTGTGCCATGAGACCCATCGGCACAAGGGAACTACAGCTTTCAAGGTTTTCAGTAGATGTGGCATCCACTGCCATCACCCTTTGGAGAACCTAATTTTACTTTAACTGGGAATCTACTGCATGCTGATGGGTGCTTGTTAAAATAATGTGCCTTTAAGACAGTGATAATTCAAGAGGGCCTGATCAGAAATGCCTGATCTTGGAATATTCACCAGCAGTTTCTCCCTTCTATTCACCATGGGGAAAAGGGCCTCTCTTTTGACATAATGTTGAGTAATTCAAGGAATCATAATGCCTGGATTTCTACAGGCCCAGCCGATAGCTTCTATATTACTCACATCCAGTGTTATGGCTCAGCAATGGCGTCAGTGTGTCCCCCAAAGTTTTGTGCCTAGAGGTAGCTGATCTTGTGCCTAGTGGAAGGTTGGGGATGGTGCCTCAGAGGGAGATTCATTCTGGTCATGCAGAGTGAATGAGTTCTCACAAGAGCCACACCAGGCCATGCACTCAGTCCCCTTTTGCACATGACCAGTTCTCTTTCTGCTTTTATGCTATGTTGTCACTCAGTCAGGGGACCCTCACCAAAGACCAACAGATGGGGTGGCCTGATCTTAGACTTTCTACTCCCAAAACTGGGACCTAAATAAACCTTTTTTCTTTATAAACTACCCAGGCTCTGGTAGTTTGTTATAGTGACACAAAACAGACTAGAAACCACTTCCAGATTTGATCTCCACTCCCATGGGTAGCATTTAAAGAATAAGGTACAAAGCAGAAGGAAGACCTGATGTTCCTCCCCGCTGCCTTTCGGTGTGGGCCCACCCTTGGCTTCTGATCTGAGGGAGGCCTCACCCACCCAGGCCGTCCAGGCAAGGCCCCTCCCAGGTTCAGTCCACCTACCGCGCTGGTCTGCACAGACTCGTCCTCAGGCTTGGCTTTTATATCAACGACTCCATCAGCATGGCGGAAGGAGCAGTCAGCAAGGACATCATAAAATGCCAGCTTCTGGGCCTTCAAGCCGTATTTCTGCAGCCACTTCTCAGAGTCCCAGGTGTCTTCTGGATTTGACTCGTTCTGGACAGATGTTGCTCCTGGCTCTGTTTTGGGGATCACAGTTCATCAGCCATTCATAGTCACGTCACACTCCCAACCTCATGTTGACCAAGCTGGGGCATGGTCTCCATTAGCTCACAGAGGTTCTGCTTCATTTCAGGAAAAGCAGGACTGGCAAGGGGTTAGTTCACAGCACTGGGCAGCAGGAATTTACTTTTCCCCTCATTTCCTTCTATATGTAAATTGCCTAGCCCATGCCTGCATGGAGTTGGATCATAGACCAAAGCTGTGAGTAAGAAGAGCATTAAATTCAAGGTCAGAAGCTCTCGGTTCAAGTCCTGACCCTGTCACCTACAAGCTTGGTCCGTTGAGTGAGTCACCCCATTTGACCTCTCTGAGCTTAGGCAGACAGCTTCACTGCAGATGGAAGATCATGTCTGCTTGGCCTTCCTCAGGATAAGGTAGCAATTTGGTGGGAAGAGCCATGCCAAAGTGCTCTATAATGGGGGGGAAGAGAAGTAGGGCACGCAACCTGGAGACGTGAAGTCGCTCAGCCTGCAAAGGCCGGTGGGCTGCTCCCCACGAAGTTCCTTGTTATTTGGTGAATTTATTGCTCTTCAGAGCCCAACCCTCAGCTCTACAAACACAGAAACATTATCCATCAGTTCAGGTGCCCAGAGCTGTACTGGGGACAGTTCACCTCCGGTTCATAGATGAAGGCAGAACCCAGAATGCTGATTGCCCAAGTACAGTATTCTCAACCTTCAGCACATTCCTCGATGTTTGCCAGAGGTCACCAGCACGGTCATGCCCTCTGCAGGCCATTGGTACCAGGAGCCCTCAGAGGGACGGAAATCTGCAGATGCTTAATTCCCTTGAATAAAATGGTGTGGTATTTACATAGAATTTATGCACATTCTCCTATATGCTTTTAAAAATCTCTAGATGACTTATATCTAATACAACATAAATTCTGTGTAAACAGTTGTTGTATTGTTTAGGGCATAATTATAAAAAAAAAAGTGTACATCTTCAATGCAGATACAATTTTCCCCAAATATTTTCTTTTTTTTTTTTTTTTTTTGTGGGTACCGGGAACCGAACTCAGGACCTTGCACTTACCAGGCAAGTGCTTATGCCACTGAGCTATATCACTGGCCCCCCAAATATTTTCAATCCCTATTTGGTTGAATCCTCAGATGTGAAACCTGATGATACAGAACACTGACTGTAATTAAAAACTAGCAATCAATATTAGGAAAATAAAAGATTACCCACTTACCTTTACTGTATTTAAGGGCTACATAATTAGAATAAGATGTACAGAGATAAAACTCTTTAGAGCCAATTATTTCTCTATAATATGTAAAACTGCCCATTAGTGCTTCCTGTGAGCCATATCCTTGCATTTTAACAGAATGTCTTTGAAAGAATCCATCTGAAACCTACGGGAGCCGGAACCTATCGAAGAAACTTGTTTCTGCTTTTGAACTTTAAGCCAACACGGCATCAGAACCCGCCCTAAGCATCACGCAGAATGGCAGCAGGCGGTTTCCAAGGAGTCCTATGGGGTCCTCCCAACCTTCCTTCCGGGGGGCTCAGGGCAGAGCCCCCACAGCTTCTCCTCCCTGAGGTTCTCTGGAAAGCTCTCCTGCGTCCAAGGAAGCTGTTTCTGTCAGGGAGAAACCTTTCTGTGACTACGATTCCTCAGTTATTGTTAATTACTAAGTCTTCCCTTTCTCCCTTTTTCCTGGTCAATAAGTGAGCTGTAGCAGTAGGAAGCAAATTTTTATTCCGTTGTTTCCATGATAACACACACCTGCTCACACGTTTCTGATCTATCCTGGATGAAAGAAAAAGACAAGAGCCTTTTATGAAGTATAAGTTCAAGTTGGCCACAAAAGAGCTTCCTAAAAACGCACTGGAACCAATCCTACAAGGTTCTCAAAGAGCCAGAGACCAACATCTAACTCTTAGCTTCCCCCAGGACCCGGCAGTGCAGCCTCGGGAGGACACAGCTCAGGCTCCCATTTACCATCTGAAAAGGGGGTTCAGGTAAAAACCCCCAAACACCTTGCACCTCCCTAAAGGAAAGAAGGGGCGGCCAATCGATCAAAAACAAAGAGCTCGGTGCTCCAAAGCTGAAGAAAGCCGGAAAGAAGTGAAATCTTCCGTTTCAGTGCTAATGACACCAATTAGCGGCTGAGCCTCGTTTTCCCCAGGAGGGGAGGGGGAGGGGCATCATCTGTTCATTAGCATCGCTTCGTAGGGGTCCTTTCCAGTCCCCTGCAGTCATTTTAATTAAAAGTGTTACATGGATTCTCACCTACAGAGCCTTCATTTACTGTAGAGGTGTGAGCTCGCAGCTTTCCCATTTCGCTTGCTAGCTCGACAGATTGCTAAAGATTTTCTTTCACTGATGAGCAAGGGAAGCAAATGGCAGAGCACATCTACACCCCCAGAATTTATTTGCCTGGTGCTGTCCATCCTACTTATCAATCTCAGAACAGTTTTCAAGGAATAAGCCATTCTGGCCAATGCTTTTTTAAATCATCACTGCTATAGACAGGGCTACAAGCAAAATGATAAACTTTGCATAATTTAGCAATATCCACTCTTTCCCTCCACCCCTTGCCCCCATCTTCAAAATCCAGCTCCCCAAAGGCTCCCAACCACCAGGGATTTACCATCCCCATAACTGCCCTCCCCCATCCTCCTCCACTGAAAATTATGTCTGGCACCTCATTCCTGCCATGCCAGGTTACTGTGCCATTCAAAAGAACTATCAGTGAATGAATAAACTAGATCCATAGAATGATGTTTGCACAGTGGGCCCCACAAACACTGTCTCCACTGCTTGCCAGGGGCTGCGACTCAGAAAGGGGCTCCTTAGGCAAAATGTCTGGGGAGTGTGAAATACAGTTTCAAGGGGTTCTTCATCACAGTTCCTGCCTAAGCCTCTCTTCTGAAAATGCGCAAGCCGGCTCACTACAAGCAGAATCTCGGAGCTATTTGGTCCCAGTCTTTCTGAGCAGGACCACATGGAGCGCTTGGGTTTTATAGAGCACAGCTAAATATATATTATCCAACACCCCTATTAATCACAGTTGTCCTGATACCCTGAACAAACCCTTGGCCACCATAGGAAAAGGATGCTGTGGATTAGTTGAAAAAGAAGGTGGAAGAAAGAAAAGGAGGGAGAGAGAAAGGAAGGAAGGAAGGAAGGGAGGAAGGGGAGGAAAGAATGAAGCAAGGAAGGAGGTGAGAAGGAAAACAGAATTGAGGACAGCTGGGAAGGGAGGAGAAAGACAGCAACTATCAGCAAAAGAAATCTGGGTCCCTCCTGGTGGAGATGTGGGTGAGGTTTCAGCCATGCTGAACCAGCACAGCAGATGGTGGCTGAGGGGCTATGGGTACTCCGAAGGTGAGATGAAGCCTGTCTTGCTCTGAGGCTCACGGGACAAGTGGTGACAGAATGGGATGAGAGAGCACCTGGCCCCTGAGCAGATACACAGCGTCTGCTGAACCTGTTGTCTGGTGTTTTCTGTGCTGAGCCTACGAGCCCGGTATGGCAGGGGTACCAGGCCAGGAGGATGAGAGAGACAGAGGACGGAACCCAGGTGACAGCCTATAGGACGAGTCCACTGTGGAGACTGAGGCAAACGTTCTTAGGAGCGACCCGGGGCTGCCTGCGTGACAGCCAAAGCCCAGTGACAGGCCCGGAATCGAATGTCAAGTCTGTAACTGGGTCCAAATGGGCAGCTTTAGAGTCTGTCACGTAATCTTGGGGAAGCCCTTGAGAGTTTATAACCATTAACTTCATGGGAGAATGGGAAAGAGTTCTAGTGAATTCTAGGCTCCTTTTCCCATGGAATATTGTAAAATCATATTTACTTCCGTCTTGTACTGCTTGTAAAATCAAAGTAAAATCTCTATTGTAATGAAGGGCTCTGTGGCTTACCCAACTGTTTATAAATCAGTGGGAAAATGATTGTAACCCTGAGTGTCCCTAATTCCTGTCATCTTCAGGGGGTGGAGGGGAAGAGAGAGAAAGGAAATAAAAAGTGGTAAAACGAAGCAGGTGTAGAGATAAAAATCATAAAACACCAATAATGAAAAGAACATAGGAACACGAAGAGAAGCTCACGCCCTCTCAAAGACATGGTTCTACATTTCTCTCACTTTCTCTTCTGCCTCATAGTTCTCAAAGAAAGAAACTTTAAAAATACTTAGATGTAGGCTGTGAATGAGGCAGCTGCAGGAAGAATTTCTGAACTCTTCAACACCTGTAGCCGATTGCTGAGAAATAGAAATGATAGTCATTTTAGTTTAGTGATAAACCTACATGAAGACAAAAAGAATCCACAAAGCGGGTGTGGACAGCCAAAGAATTACAAAAGCCACATTTTAGTGTGTATGCATCTAAGGGGGTATTTAAAATAAATTGATTATAGTTGAGGATCAATGAGGTAGGTGTCAAATTTTGCCCTGCACAATTTTCTTTTAAAATAGCCATAACATGGCAAGATAAACACAGACCATTTCAAGATGTTTGGTACAAAATGGAACAACTGAGATGAGGAAATGATGAGAGATTAACAGAGTTCGGAAAATTTAGACTGAAAGGCCTGAAATTCCCATGGTAAATAGTGAGAATACAGTTATTAGTCTTTTTATTATTGAATTGTAAGAGTCTTTGGATGTACAACCTTATCAGCTACATAATTTGCAAATATTTTCATTCTGTGGGCTGTCCTTTTACTTTCTTGATAGTGTCTAGTGAAGCATAAAACTTTGTAAATTTTTCAAAGTCCAATATATCTATTTTTTCCTTGGTTCTTTCTTTAACTGTCACAAGCAAGAAACGATTGCCAACATAACATCATGAACATTTGCACTTTGGTTTTCATCTAAAATTTTCATCTGGATTTTATCTCTTAAACTGAGGTCTTTGATCTATTTTGAGTTAAATTTTTGTTTATGGTGTGAGGTAGGGGTCCAGCTACATTCTTTGGGTGTTGATATCCAACTGTCCCTGCAGCATTTATTGACAGATTATTCTTTCCCCCTTGAAATGTCTTGGCACCCTTGTCAAGAATCAATTGACAATAAATGTGTGGGTCTACTTCTGTCAACCTATTCATTTGTTCTATACATCCAGCCTAGTCTAGACCAATAATTCACTGTCTTCATTACTGTCACTTTGTAATAGATTTTGAAAATAGGAAGTGTACGTCTTCCAATGTTGTTATTTTCAAAGACTTTGTGGCTATTCTGTGCCCCTGGCATTTCCATATGAATTTAGGAACAGCTTGTAAATTTCTGCCAAAAATCCAGGTGGGATTTTGTAAGGGTCATGTTGAATGTATAGGTCAATCTGGGACCTTCTTAACAGGAGTAGGTCTTCATGAACATGGATATTGTTCCATTTTTTTATGGCCTATTAATTTCAATGGTGTTCTGTAAATATTTTTAGTGTACTAGTCTTATACTTCTTATGTTAAATTTATTCCTAATATTTGCTTTTTTATTTTTTTATTTTTTTATTTTTGTGGGTACCAGGGGGTCGACCTCAGGACCTCGCGTGCCAGCAGGCGCCCGTGCTGCTGAGCGATATCACCGGCCCCTTTTTTTTTTCGTATGTGGGTTCCGGGAGTCCAACTCGGGCCCTCGCGCTTGCCGGGCAGGCGCTTAAGCCGCTGAGCCATCTCACCGGCCCCTGCTTTTTTATTTTAATCTTTTGATGCTATTATAAATAGAATTGTCTTCTTAATTTTATTTTCAGATTGTCCATTGCTATTATATAGAAATATAATTGATTATTTATTGATCTTCTATCCTGCAACAAGGCTGAACTCATTTATTAGCTCTAAAAGCTTCTTTGCGGAACCCTTAAGAGTTTCTGTGTACACAATTATGTCATCCACAAATAGACATACTTCTTACTTTCCAGTATAGATACTTCTACTTCTTTCTCTTTCCTAGTTGTACTGGCTTAGATATTTAGTGGCTAGTCAGTGAAGTAGCAATAGCAGGCATCCTTATATTTGTCCTGATATTGGAGGGAAAGCTGTAAGTCTTTTGCCACAAGTATGATGGTGGCAGTAGGTATTTCAGAAATCTTCTTTATCAGGCTGAGGAGGCTGTCTCATTTTCTCAGTATCTTGAGGGTTTGTTTTTTTTTTTTTTTTCCTTTTAATCATGATAGCTGTTAGATTGGGTCAAGAGATTTTCCTGTACCTATTGAGATGTGGTTTCTGATCTTTATTCTATCAGTATGGTATGTGATATTAATTGATTCTCTATGTTGACTCAGCTTGCATTCCTGGTATAAATCCCACTGGGTCAAGTTGGGTAATTTTTTTCTAAATACAATAATATTTCATTTGCTAGTACTTTGCTGAGATTTTTTTGCCTCTATATGCATGAAAATATTGTAGTTTTCTTTTCTTATATTATCTTTGTCTTTGGTATTTAGGTTACACTGGTTTCATGGATTGAGTTAGAAAGTATTCCCTCCTGTCTGTGTTTTCAAAGACTTTGTGAAGAATTTGTATCAATTCTTCTTTGAATGCTTAAAAGAACTCAAGGTGAAGCCATCCACTGAGGTCTTTATGGAGCAGATTTTTCTTTTTATTACTAAGTTTCTTATGACAGAATTCTCTGTAGAATCTACATTTCTTCTTGAGTCAGTTTTGGTAGTTTGGGTTTTTCTAGGAGTTTTTCCCTTTCATCTAGGCCATCTCACTTGTAAGCATGCAATTAATACAATTATTCAAAATAACTTCATAATAATTTTCATTTCTGAGTGGCTTGTAGTCAGGCCTTGTCTTTCATTCTTTCATTCCTGATTTTAGTAATGTAAGTCAGTCTCTCCCCTCTCTTTTCTCTCTCTCTCTCTCCTCTCTGTTAATCTCTAGTTAAGGATTTGTCAATTTTTGTTAATCTTTTAAAGAACTAAAATTTGATAAGATTTCATTTATCTCTATTGCTTTTAGTCCCAATTTACATATTCTCTAATCTTTATCACTTCCTTCCACTTGTTTTCAGTTTAGTTTGCTCTTCTAATTTCTTAGGGGAGAAGATTAAATCATTGACTTGTAATCTTCTTTTTTAAAATAGGTGTTTATAGAAATAAACTTCTTTTTAAGCACTACCTTAGCTGCATCTCTGCCATTCAGTTGACATGTTAAACCCACTTACACTCAATGTAATAAATGATAGGATTTATGTCTGCTATTCTGCTATTTTTTTTCCAGCATATCTTTTTAATTTATATAAGTGCCTTCTTTTGTGTTAAATATCTATTTTCTAGTTTACCATTTTAATTCTCTTGGCATTTCTTTTACTATTTTCTTCAATAATTTTCTTAGTAGCTTCTTTGGAGATAATAATTAATGTTTTAATTTATCACAGTCTAGTTCATATTGTTATCAGCTTCAATGGTACAGTCACTTGGTGATGGATACCTTCTGAGAAATGCATTGTTAGACAATTTCATCATTTTGTGAACATTCACAAGTGTAGTTACGCAAACCTAGACGATATAGCTTACTACATGCCTAGGCTACAAACCTGAGACCAGCTGTTACTGCACTGAATACTACAGACCATGGTGACACAGTGTAATGCCACTAGCTGATCTGCACACAAACGTTGACTCTGTATAGCTGCATGCTTTTCCTCCTCCATTTAAATTATAATTTAATACATGTGTGTCCATCAGCGCAGATTTAAGTTATTACCTGAATTTGTTGGGCTTATTGCTATGAAGTTGTCTTTTAAGTTAGACAGGAGAAAAAAAGAATTACAAAGAAAATTACATCTATTCTGTTTTCACGTTTACTCGTGTAGGTGTCTTTACTGGTGCTCTTTCTTTCTTCATGAGAATTCAACCTCTAATATCCTTTCATTTCATCCTGCAGGACTTCCTTTCATATTTCTTATGGGGCAGGTTTGCTAGATCTGAATTCTCTCAGTTTTGTTTATATTAATTTCACATTGTTGGAGGGCAGACTTGGTGAGCAGAATATTTTTGGTTAAAAGCCTTTCTCTGTTAGCACTTTGATTACTTCGTCTCTCTGTGTTCCAACTTTGTTTCTGCTGCAAAATCCACTTTTAATCAGATTAAGGATCCCTTTTATATGATGAATCACTTCTCACTTACTGCTTTTAAAATTCTCTGTCTTCAATAATATTAAGTGAAATAAATCAGACACATAAGCTTAAATATTGCATGGTTTCTCTTGTATGAGAAACCCAAAATATAAATAATTTAAAAAGCAAAATAAAAGATAGATGACAGGAAACAAGGAGATAGATCTTTTGCAGATGGGAGGGGTCCAAGACATAGAGGGAGTAGGGAGGGAGAGGAGGGGAAGAGGAAATAAAAATAATTAAGGTGCGTATGTACATATACCAACTCCCCACGATGAATGTACCCATTATGTACTGCAAATATACTAATAAATAGTTGTATCAAAAAATTTAAATAAAATTATCTTTGTCTTTTGCCAGCTCAATTAGGATATATCTTGATGTAGATCTCTTTTAGTGTATCCTAGAGTCACTGAACTTCTTGAATGAGTAAATTAATGTTTTCATCAAATGTGGGAAGTTTCTAGCCATTATGTTTGCAAATATTCCGTTACATCTCTTCTCTCTCTCCCATCCTTCTAAGGCTCCCACCGCTCATACGTTGCTATGGTTGTGACGTCCCATAGATCAGTTCCTTTTTCTTCATTCTTTATTCATTTTGTTCCTCAAACTAAGTAATTTAAATTGACCTAAAATTTTATTGGCTCATTCTTCTGCTTAGCTAAACATGGAGCTGAACTCATCTGGTGAGTTCTTCATTTCAATTTTTGTACTTTTCAACTCCAGAATTTCTGTTTGGTTCTCTTTTTAAAAACATTTTTCTCTCATTATTGATATTCTTTATTGGGTGAGACAGTGCACTTATACTTTTTCCTTTAGTTCTTTAGATGTAACTTTTCCTTTGGATCTTTGACATAGATTTTCATCTATTAAGACAACATCTGGACTTCCTCAGGGGCAGTTTCCATTGATTGCCTTTTTCCTGTGTATGGGTCATACTTCCTGGTTTCTTTGTAAATCTCAAAACTTTTTGTTGACAACTGGACATTTGAAATAACAAAATACAATCATTCTGAAATCAAATTACCCTCCCCTCCCCAGAGATTTTTGTGGGTTCTGTTTGTTTTCATGTGTGTAGTGAATTCTGAATTCTGTTAAATCTATATTCTTGGTCCTGTGTAGCCCTTGGAATCTGCTCATTTAGCTCACGAATCAGCTAATGACTAGCAGCCACTTACTCGAATGCTTTGCACTGCTCTTTGCCTAGGGGCTCTGTGTGCGTGTGTGCTGAACCATGCTTTCAAGCCTGCAGCAACTTACAACTCTGCCTTAGCCTTCACTTCCCACTCGTGCAGTGCCTCAAGGTCATTCCAAGGTGACCACTCAGGTCCTTCTTGAGTCTCTTTCTAAGCATATGCACAGACTGGATGTACACACAGCCCTGCCCACGGACACTATCTTGCAGATTCCCAGGAACACATCAGAGATCTTCAAATACCAATGGATATCTGAGTCTCCAGCTTTTCCTCTTAGGCTTTTAGGCTAACCTATTGTTTGTCCTGGCTGTTTTCCACAACATTAGAGAGCGACAAAGTTAACAAGCTACCTTTCATTTTTGACAACTGTCCCCAGGAAAAAGTTTTTTCATACCGGCAAGTTCTGAGTGAGTCAAATAAAGACAGCCTTGCAAGGGGGGGTCTTCCAGATAATGAGCATATGGGTCAAATAATGACAATTCACTGAGCTTTGAAGAAGCTCTACCCCATTCTGCCTCCATCCAGTGGCTGCTGATTTCCACTGTGATGATTTCAGGCTGCTTGTCTTCAAGGTTAGTGAAGACCTAGATAGGTAGGGGATGCAGCGTGAATAGGGCAAGTCAAAAATGTCACAAACTCACTGTTCTTATTGAGATTCAGTCACTTCTTGAATAAACACTGCAGATTGCTGGGTACCTTTGGTTAATTTCCAACGTTCTGGGGGGGAAAAGTCAACTCTGACAACTTCCTCACGGTTTTTATGGAGAAGAGAACTTTTGGAGGTCTTTACTATTTTCCCCTTTAGCCTTTCCATGATTAAAGGGTTCAACAATATTGAATATACTTTTTGGATTTGTTGTGCTTTTCTACAATCACTTTTTAACATGATTTTAACTTTGACATTACATCATACCTTCTACATTCTAATGTAATGTCTAATCATACATTCTAAAATCTTCCCTAAACTAAATGCATTGCAACTACAAGATTCTAATTGCCCAAATAATCTCCCACATTCTTAATTCTGAGTTGTGCAAGCATTGTGTGCTGTTATAATGCAGACATTTTCCTGTGTGTTTTTGTGGGGAAAATATAGAGCTCACTATCCATGAGAAAGTGCATGTGCGAGTAAATACAGTCTTGGTCCTTTCCAGTATTCCCAGCTTCTTAATCAGGCTTCCTAATATTCATTTGATGATAAGGAGGACTTAAAGGTATAAGGTATGCTGGAGAAAACAAGGCTTCTGGGAAGGAATAGTAACTTATTCTTGCTTTGCCTGGAGCGGGAGCACGTCACTTTGACAAGCACGTCACTTACTTCTGGTTGCATAAGAAACCAGCTGTGCCCCGCCCCAGATCTCATTCAGCAGTCTTATTTAAGAAGACGTTCTGGAGAGGGTACCTATACAAGTACTCTGTAAATTAGTGCATTCTACTCCCAAATTATAAATCACAATGTTGGTAAGTAGTCTTCATCTAGTATACTATGGGACATCTACCATTTATTGGTAGACGAAAAGTTAGGCTCTTCTCTATGTGGACGTCGGAATCCAAAGAACTGGGGGTCAAAGATTCAGAAACACTGGAGTCCGACTTGATGTGCCATGTTTACCTGTACACCAAGAGTGTTTCCTCACCCCAACAGCGTGTCCCTAAGAGCTGTCTGAATTCCAGAACTGCAGTGTCAACTGCCTCCCTTACCTCCCCACCGAGTCTCCCCAGGACACTCCAGTCCCAATGGTTCCAAACAAAATCTATCATCTTTCCTCCCAGGCCTGATTGTCCCCCAGAAATCTCTCAGCTTAGGGGATGACACCATATCATCTAGGGACTACTTTTGACACCTCAATCTCCTTCACCCCCAAGTCCTGCCTTCAACTTCAAGTCCTCCCTTCAGCAACTGCAACTACACTCATATCTGTCTGCGTATCATCTTTCTCACAGGGTACCACCCTAGCCCAGGATGCCATCCCCTTTGATGCACCTTAACTCTCTCTTCCTCCATCCTTATTTGCCCCCTCTTCTCTGACTTGTTTCCCACCCTATGGCCAAAGTGATTTTTAAATGCAAATCTTGTCTTATTACCCTGATTAAAATCCTCTAGTGACTGAACACTGGTATTAAATTGAGGGCTGACACCTGTACCATGGTCTCTAGAGCCAGCATGATCTGGTCCCTTCCTGTTCCAAATTCATCACTGATCTCTGAGGCAACACCCACAAGTTAGAGAAGGAGAGGTTTATTTTGGCTCACAATTTGTAGCAGTTTTAGTCCATAGTTGGCTGGTTCCAAGGGAAGATGGCAAGGCAGAGGAGAAACAGTCCATGGCACGGGAGGCAGGAAGCAATGAGGGATGAAAGGAGAAGGACTATAGACCCTTCCAGGCCACACCCACAGTGACCCACCTCTTCCCACCTGGCTTCACCTTGCGTCATCACACTCAGCTATAAACTTATCAGTGGGCTAATCCAGTATCACGCCCCCATGATCCAATCACCTCCCGAAAGCCCCACCTATGAGGACATGAGGCTTTTGGGGAACACCTAGGCATAAACAATAACAGGTAGATGGATTTCGTATCCTGCAACCTTGCTGCTTTCATTGGTTAGTTCTAATAATTTTTTGACAGAGTTTTTTTGGGTTTTCTACATAGAAGATAATGCCATCTTCGAAAGTAGTGATTTGACTTCTTTTCCAAACCGAATGCCCTTTCTTTCTTTCTTTTGCCTGACTGCTTTGGCTAGGACTTCCAGAACTATGTTGAACTGTTTGAATGAGAGTGGGCATCCTTCTCTTGTTCCAGATCTTAGAGAGAATGATTTTAGCTTTTCCCTATTCAGTATAATGTTAGCTGTTGGCTTATTATAAGTGATCTTTGTTATGATGAGGTGTGTTCCTTATTAGAACATTCCTAATTATCTAATTAGTTCAGAGGTTTTATCATGAAGGATATTAAATTTTATCAAATGCTTTTCCCATGTTTATTGATATGACCGTATGGGGTTTTCCTTCATTATACGGATGTGGTGTTTAAGTTTTATTGACTTGTACATACTGAAAAATTCTTGCATACCTAAGATGAATCCACTTGATCATGGTGAATAATCTTTTTAATGTACTATTAGATTTGGTTTATTCATATTTTATTGAGAATTTTTGTGTCTATGTCCATCAAGTATATTGGCCTGTAGTTTTTGTTGTTGTACATTTATCTGGTTTTGCTGGCCTCACAGAAGTTGTTTGGAAGAATTCCTTCCTCTTCTACTTTTTGGAATAATTTAAAGAGAATTGTTATTAAGTTTCTTTAAATGTTTGGTAGGATTCAGCAGTGAAATCATCTGGTTCCTGGGCTTTTCTTTGTCGGAGAACTTTTTATTACTTATTCAATCTTTTCACTTGTTATTGGTCTGTTCAGGTTTTCTACTTCTTCATCATTCAATCTTGGTTAGGTTATGTGTCTAGGAATTTGTCCTCTTCTAATTTGTCAAATTTGTTGGCAGATATTTGTTCATAATATTCTCTAATGGTCTTTTGTATCTCTCTGATGTCAGTTGCAACACCTCACTTTTCATCTCAGATTTTATTGATTTGAATCTCCTTTTCTTAGAGTAGCTAAGGGCTTATATATTTTGTTTATCTTTTAGAAAACCAGCTTTTTATTTCATTGAATTTTTGTATTACCTTTTAGTCTCTAATCCATTTATTTCTTTGAGTTTTATTGTTTCTTTCTTTCTACTAATTTTGAGTTGTTTGTTCTTGTTCTTGTTCCTCAAGATGGTGTAATAGATTTTTAAATTTTAGGTCTTTCTTTTGATGTGACATTGTTTGCTATAAACTTCCCTCTTAGTATTACTTTTACCATATCCCATAGGTTTCGCTATATTGTTTTCTCTTTTTATTTATTTGAAGAAAATTTTTAATATGATTCTTGATTTCTTCCTTGATATATTGGCTGTTCAAAAGTAAGCTGTTTAATTTTGACATATTTGTATAACTTCCAAAACTTTTGTTATTATCGATTCCTAATTTCATTTCATTGTGATCAGAAAAAGATATACAATATGACTTCAACTTTTTAAAATGTGTCGAGACTTGCTTTGTGGCCTGTGATAGTCTATCCTGGAGAATGTTCCACATGCTGATGACAAGAAATGTGTGTTTGGCAGCTCTTTGATAGAATGCTCTGCAGGCCACTGCTCAACCCATTTGGTCCAGGGTACAATTGAACTCTGTTGTTTCTTTGTTGACTTTCTGTCTGGATAACCTGTTCATTCATAAAAGTGAGGTGTTAAAGTTCCCAGCTATTACTTTAGTGGAGTCTATCTCTTCCTTCAGATCTATTAATATTTACATATTTCAGTGCTTCAATATTGGATATATATATATATATATATATATATATATATATATATATTTGTTATTTCCTCTTGCCAAGTTCACCCCTTTATCATAATATAGTGGCTTGTCTTATCCCTTTTTACTACTTTTGATTTAAAGTCTAGTTTACCTTCCATAAGTATGGCTAGTCCTGCTTTCTTTTGGATTCCATTTGCATGGAATATCCCTTTGCCATCAGTCCGTGTGTGTCCTTAAAGGCAAAGTAAGTTTCTTATAAGCAACATATAAATGGGTCTTGTTTTTTTAAAAATCCATTAGTCACTTTATGTCTTTAAATTAGAGTTTTTAATCCATTTACATTCAAGGTGATTAAAGATGTGTATTTTTCAGCTCAAGAATTTCCGATTTTTAAAAAGTTGCTATCATCTCCTTGTTAAGTTTCTCTGTTAGAATATTGAAATATTTCTCTGTGTTTTCTTCAAGCTTACTGAGTTCCTGACAGCAGTTGTTTTAAGTTCCCTGTCTGAGAGTTTTCCCACCATGATTACCATCTATTCTATTTCTGGCACCTTATTAAGTGGGGGTCATGGTTTCCTGAAATCTCTGGATGTTTGCTGGTGTGCAACATAGTCTGGGCATTGAAGGATTAGATATTTGTTCCAGTCTTCTAAATGTAGCTTTGTTTGTGCCTGACCTTCCAGAAATTCTAAGTAGGCTGTTTATTTTCTCAGGTCCTGTAGACATTTCCACTATTGCAATACTGGATCACACCCAGGTCCAGATTAGCTAGGAGCCTGCCATTGTGTTGTCAATATTTCAGTACTAAAGGACAATCCAAGCCTACGTTTTTCCCAAATGCACTGTTAGTGTGCTGTTCAGAAAGAACCAGGAGAATATCTAGGAGGGACAATCTGTCTACACAAGTATCTTCCTGTGACTAAGGTAGCCCCAGATGCTTCATGCACTGTTACTGGCCTGTGATCAGGCGCTGCTTGATGCTGCCCAGCTCTAAGCAGAGTTACTATGGATGGAGCAACTCAAGGCTCCTGTGTCACATCTGTGTCACACCAGTGCCACGAGGCTGTGTCACATCCTGAACCTATAGCCCACCAACACCAGCACAACACCAGGCTAGGATGAAGGCACACGCAGCTATGGACTTCCCATCACTGAAGTGGTCTCATAGCCCAAGACCTCTGCAACCAGTCACAGGTGATGCTACCTGGAATAGAAGTCTGATAGACTGGGACCTGTCTTCTCTTGGTTCTAAAGCTGTCCCAGAGACTCCATCCACAGTCTAGCCTGGGGGTGGGGGCTATTAGTGTCTACACAGTGTTAGCTTTCACCAGCCCACCACTAAGTTTCAGGACAGTCTTGTTCTAACTACTTGTCCTACCCGCAATAAATGGGGTCTTGCACCATCTTATGCTACCTGAGTTGTGGTACCGCTGGTGAAGGCAGTCGCTTTGCCACCTGGACTGATGCTAAGCTGGATCAAGCCTGAATCTCACAGATGCAAAAACTTAAAGTTTCAGGGGTGCACCAAGCTCCATGCCATAGCTGGTTCTGATGCAGGTTGAAACTCAAGTCCACCCTTCTGGGGCACAGGTTTCTGTCAAGTGTTGGGGCAGTTCTAGAGCCCTGTCTACAAGCAATAGCCTGGTAACAGCTGTGGTGCCTGAGTGGGGGACTGGTAGTGGAGACAGTCCCCTGGCCACCAAGGCTGACACTAAGCTAGGTCACACCAGAATCTCTCAGCCTCAGGGGCTTGCACAGTCTTGGGAGAAGGGTGGGTGTCCCCAGGCCCACTAAAAGGCTGGAAGTGGTGCAGAGCAAAATTTGAGCCCAGCTCACAGGAGCATGGGTGTCCGCCTGATGCCAGGACCCATGTAGGGGCTCGGTCTGTGAGCTCTGGCTTATAAATAGGGCTTTCCATTTCTACCCAGTTCCAGGTCTAATGATGGCAGTCAGTTTTTTTTTTTTTTTTTTTTTTTTTTATGTGGGTACCGGGAGTCTAACTCAGGACCTCATACTTGCCAGGGAGGCGCTTACACCGCTGAGCCATCTCACCAGCCCCAGCAGTCAGTTTGGATCGGTCAATTTTTCTCCTTATTAAGAGTCACATTTTCCTGCTTCTTTTCATGCCTGGTAATCTTTGACTGAATGACAGTCATGAATTTTACCTTGTTAGGTTACTGGATGGTTTCATGTTCCTATAAATCTTCTTGAACTTTGTTCTGAGATGCACTTATGTTACCTAGAAATAATTTGTTCTTCACATGTCTTGCTTTGATGATTTCTTAGGAGTTCCTGGGGAGGTGCTTAGTTTAAGGCTAATCATTCTCCATTACTGAGACAAGACTTTCCCAAGTAGTCTACCCAGAATCCCATAAATCACAAAGTTTTCAGGTTAGTGAGAAGAAGTACTATGCCTGGGTCTGTGTAAACTCTAAGCTTTTGGCTCAGCGGCTTAAGCGCCTGCCCGGCAAGCGCGAGGGCCCGAGTTCGACTCCCGGAACCCACATACGATAAAAGGGCCGGTGATATCGCTCAGCGGCACTGGCGCCTCCTGGCGCGCGAGGTCCTGAGGTCGACCCCCCGGTACCCACAAAAAAAAAACAAAAAAAAAAAAACTCTAAGCTTTTTCCTTCTACTTCTTTCTGATGGTTCTTTCCCTAGCATAAAGTAATTTTCTTAAATGCACAACCTAAGCAAAACTTTCAAGGCAACCCTCTGCAGATTGCTGGAGTTTTCTCTCCCTGCTCCTCCTCCTCCCCCTTTTCCTCTTCCTCCTCTATTGCCCCGCCCTCTGGTATTTGTTCTTTGAGTTCTAGCTGCCTTGGTCTCTCCAGACTCCGCTGTTCAGTTCTATCTTCCGAACTCAGGATGTTTTCCATGCTCTGCCCGGGCTCCTCCTTCATGTTCCATGGCCTGGACATTCTTTCAAGGCAGCCAGCCGGGAAAATCTACAGCTCACTGTTTTTGCTCTGTATCTCAGGAATTACTAACCTTCATTGCCAGTGTTCAGTGTCTTTAAAAACATTGTTTTATATATTTTTGTCAGGTTTTTTTCTCCAGGGAATTTTCATATGATGGGAGTGGGCAATAACTTCAATCTATAGCACTCTCCTCAAACACCTTAGCAGCAGGATCACCATCCTCTTTGCCTGGCAAAAACGTTTACTTCAGCCTGAGCTCCCTGCCTCATTTTCAGTAACTCAGGATGACAGGAGATCATCTGGGTTCTTGGATGGGGTGCCTCTACCAGTGAGCAGCTCCCCCCGACGAGCCCGACTAGGCCCCTCCATAACAGCGGTGGTACCCCACAGCTGCTGGTACCCTACACCCAAGTAGGGACACAAAGTCACAGAAAGAAGCCACTCTCAGCAGAAACTTACTGAGTCACACAGGGCAAGCTCACCCATGCCTCAACCTCCCCCTTCCTCTAAACGTGTCTGTCTTAGTCACTTCCCTTGTTGCTGGGACAAAATACCCAACACGCACAACTTAAGGAAGGAGAGGTTTATTCTGGCTCATGTTTCAGTCCATGGTTGGCTGATTCCAAGACAGAGCAGCATGGTGGAGGAGAGCTGCTCATGGCATGGTGGACAGGAAGCAGAGAGTCAAGGGAGCGGCCAGGAAGGGGCATAGAACCTTCTGGGTCACACCTACAGTGACCCTCCTCTTCAGACCAGGTGCTACCTCCTGACAGCAAGTCAGCTATAATGCCTCTATAATGCAGTTGCCTTCCAAAGGTCCTGGGCATGATCACATGAGGCTTTAGGGGACATCTAGATATGAACCGTAACAGTGTCCCTGACCCCATTTCCCCTCTTCAACTGCATCCTTGTCCCCAGCCAGCCTGGCCTCCTTGCTCTCAGCCCCTGTGAAGACCTCCATGACACAGGCAGTGCTGGGAGGCACATCAGCCTTGGAGTGGTTCTAGACATTGTTGCACATTCTACTCATCTGGGAGCTTTAAAAAATCCCAGTGCCCTCCCATATGGATTTTCTGGCAGTGGGAGGTGGATACCAATAGATTCTGAATCCAGGCTACATCACTTACTAGCGGTAGGGCTTCGGGTAAGTTAATTAACCCAAAATGGAGATAACAGTGTAGCAGGACCTGTCTCATAAGATGTGCAGTAAGGATTCGATGAGTTAAATGTGTGAAGCACCTGGAACAGAGCCTGACACGTAAGCTGTGTGCTTTCAGCTTTAGCTATTATTATTGTCAGGTGTGCCCTAAAGGAAACCAGTGCCTTGCAGAGGAAAATCCTCTCCTACCTCAAGAATTCATGCAGGAGAATCACTGTATCAGTGTCCCTAATGATGCAAGGGAAAATATGCAAGACATTGGGTAACCGCTTGCTGCAAAGCATGGGTGATTTTATTTAATTTTTACAATAAACATTGATAGTGCTATAGTCATTTTGCAGAAGAATAAACTAAGATTAAAAGAGATGAACAGGATAATGATGGAGTTGGGATTTATAACTAAGTCTCTCTTACTCCAAAATGTAGGCTTTGTTGTGAAAAATGCTTTGGTTGACAAGAAAAGAAGAGAGAAAATATTCCTCGTAGTTTCAATGTCATTCACTAATAAAAATTCACTGAGCTTGCTTCTACAGTGAAGCAAGGGCTGGACCACATCAAATACCAGACCAGCACCTTCATTTTTTTCAGGATAGGATAGATGCTAATTAGTAACTGGAGAAGCAATGTTCAGACGAATACTGCATCACTACAAATTTTTTAAAGTATAATCAGAACTAGGCATGGTGGTGCACGCCTGTAATCCCAGCACTCAGGATTGCAAGTTTGAGCCCAGCCTGAGCAACTTAGTGAGGCTTTGTCTCAAAAGAAAATATTTTAAAAACAGGCTTGGGATGTAGCTCGGTGTGAATGCCCTGGGTTCAATCCCTCATACTAAAAATAGTATATGTATAACTAGGTGGAGAAGCCCCTGTTCTACATTTTTAATTCAACATCAGACCCCACATTTGGAAGTTGTGTGACTATGCACCAATTACTTAATTTCTCTGTGCCTCAGTTTCCTCACCTGTCAACTGGAGATAGCAGCTGTAACTTTCTCTGGAGTTACAAGGAGCAAATGGTCTAAATAGAGGGGGCCACTCCTGACCCACAGTGCTCTCTCAGTGGTCATCATTGCTGTCATTACCATTTAAAGAGGGCTGGTCGGTCTTCTGAATGCTAAAATTCCAAGTGCTACTCCAAATTACATGAAAGAGCTCTAAACTAAAGACCAGGATATGCAGGTGAACTGAATAATTCCCTTTAATATTAATGATGCAAACTCACGTTTACCCTCTCCCCTTCAAACAGTCCATTCCCCTCCCCTGGCCTCGTCAGCCTTCTGCAGAAGGTTCTAGATCCTGCTCCAGAAAAGCAATGGCCTTCAATAAGATGTGAAAAAATGAATTTAGCCTTCCATGTGGTTATCTGAGGATGAGTTGGGTGATTGCCTGCCACAGTTTGAGTGTGATTCAGTCTTCAGGCAAGGGACCAGGTTAGGTTGTCCATTACTGTTCTCCTCTGGTTCTCATGGTTCTCTAAGAATACATTTTGAATGTCCCTTGGTAGTGTCTCCCCTTGACCAATATTAAGTACAGGCCCTCTGAAACCTCTGCTCAACTAGGCCTTAACCTATGGGTTTCTATGCTTATATTAGTGAGCTCTCTTGTCACTGAGCCATAATACCTAACACACATGAGTTAAAAGAGTAAAGGTTTAATTTGGCTCATGGTTTGGGGGGATTCCATACATGGTTGGCTGGCTCCAAGGTAGGTACATCATAACAGGAAGGGTGTGGCAGAGCAAAGCTACTTAGTTCATGGTGGCCAGGAGGCAGAGCAGGGGATCAGTGCCAGAGAGGAAGTGGCCAGAGACCAGACATAGATCCCAAGGCCATGTCTCCATGACCAAGCCAGACACACCCAGAAATGTGTGCCACCAATCCCCTGGATGAAAGCTAATCAAAGTAACCCTCCTCCATAACCACCACAGTGCTCATTTTTGCATAGCTGGACTTTGGCCTAAGTCCTGTTACATCAGAGTATCCAGAGTTTCCTGCTCTCAGTATCTGATCACCCTTGATACTGCATCAGATTCCTTCTCCCCACTATCCCCCAGGGGATGTCTGATGACTTTGGCTTGCCTTTAGCAAGAATCCTGTTAGATCAGTTTAGCCAGAATCCTTCTTACCCCTGAAGTTTTCTCGTTGTAATTTTCCATCTACTAACCCTCACCTCTGCTCCAGAGCTTTAAATGCCCACTCATCCATGTTGTATTCAGAATTGAGCCCAGTTCTGTACTGAGGCCTGTTTCCCCTCTTGCAATTGTTCATGAGGAATCTGTTTGTACAGCTTTAACTACTTTCCAGCTCTGGTTATTTTGTGACAATTTACAAAAAATGCATGTACATGCATACATGTACATACACACACAATAGAATGGCTCTGGAGGCTCTTCTCATAGCTCAGCCAAGGTACTCATACTGGTTAGAAACATAGAAACAACCCCTATCCCCCAACAATTGATATTTATGACTCGTTGATATAGGGACCATAAATAACACCCACCCCAGTCTGTTGGGGCCACATTGGACTTCGGAGGCTCGGCCACCAGCCTCTGGACCTGGGCCAGTGTGCTACAGGCTTCCTCCATCTCCTTCCAAATGAGAAACACGTCCTCTCTGACTCCGGCCCCTGGAAAGGGAAATGCAATGTATTAGTCAGCTTTCCTATTGCTGGGACACAATACCCAACACCCGTAACTTAAAGGAGGAGATGTTTAATTTGGTTCATGGTTTAGGGGATTCAGTCTATGGCTGGCCGGCTCCAAGGCAGAAATATCATGGAGGGCAGGTCTGGTGGAGGAGAGCTGCTCTCCTCATGGCAACCAGGAAGCATCCAGGGAGGGAGATATATCCTCCACAGGCACGCCCGAGTAACATACCTCTTCTGACCAGGCCCCACCTCCTAACAACACATTTAGGTATGAACTCATCAGTGGACTAATCCACTGAGAAGTACAGTGCTCCCATGATCCAATCACCTTCTAAAAGCCCCAGCTCTGGACACTTGAGACTTTTGAAGGTCATCCTAGATCTAAATCATGACATATAGTGTGAGCCACCAACTGTGACTCTCCAGTGGCCCTAGCAGGCCTGGCACATTCCAGTCAAGTTCCTAGAACATTTCTAGACATTCAGTTCCACTTTCTCCACTAATTTCTTTCTGAGACTCAGAACTGAAATTCCCAAGGAAATATTGTCACCTCCAGAAATCATTAAGGCAGATTTAGAATGTAATAAATTCTTGTAAAGAAAATGTTTCGGCCCGGTGAGATGGCTCAGCGGCTTAAGCGCCTGCCTTGCAAGCGCAAAGGCCCGAGTTCGACTCCCGGAACCCACATACGAAAAAGGGGCTGGTGATATCGCTCAGCGGCACGGGTGCCTGTTGGCGCGTGAGGTCCTGAGGTCGTCCCCCCGGTACCCACAAAAAAAAAAAAAAAAAAAAAGAAAATGTTTCGTAGTACACAGAATATTTTAAGATAAATTATAGATAAGAAATCAAAACAGTCGGGCTGGTGAGATGGCTCAGCGGTGTAAGCGCCTGCCTTGCAAGCGCGAGGGCCCGAGTTCGACTCCCGGAACCCACATACGAAAAAGGGGCCGGTGATATCGCTCAGTGGCACGGGTGCCTGTTAGCTTGCGAGGTCCTGAGGTCGACCCCTTAGTACCCACAAAAAAAAAAAAAAAGAAATCAAAACAGTCAAAATCACTTCATAACATTCAGGATCACTGTCATATGGGGAAGGAAATTCAGCAGTACATGAATGCAACAATCCATAAACTTTCCTTGATTTAGCAGAGATTTCCTACTTCTTTGAAACCGACCTCATTAGTCTTTATTTTATCTAATGTAATGGTGATTCTTTGGCCTCCTTTTCTGGGCCACTGCTCTCTTAGTAAAGGTTTGTGTTTGGCTGTATGATTCTTTAAATGAGATGGCTTAATTAAAATAGATATTTATGTCTACCAATTAATGAATCAATAAAAGCTTATTCTATGGGTAAATGGTTCAGGGCTAGAATGAAGTTCTGCCTTCATCAAAGTCCAGGCCCTAATATACTAGTGGTTTCCAGAGGTTAAGGAGTGTGTACGGACATGGGAGGAAATGGACATGATGCTAAAAGTACAATATAAGGGATTTTAATTGTATCAAAATCAAGATTCTGGATGTGATGATGTACTATAATTTTGCAAGATGTTACTAAGAAGGAAACTGGGTGTATTGGTCATATTTATGGTGCTTAGATATACACAACTGACATACACAATTTAAAAGAGGAGACGTCAGCGGCACGGGTGCCTGTTGGCACGCGAGGTCCTGAGGTCGACCCCCCGGTACCCACAAAAAAAATAAAAATAAAAAATAAATAAATAAATAAAAGAGGAGACGTTTAATTTGGCTCATGGTTTCAGAGGATTCAGTCAATGGTCAGCTGGCTCCAAGGCAGAAACATCATGGTAGAAGAGCATGATAGAGGAAAACTGTTCACCTCACAGTAGCCGGAAATGGATTGAGCCATTGATGAGGTTTAATGTCCTCAATACATGAGTGTTTGGGGGATACTTCATATTTAAATCATAACACTGGGGGCCGGTGAGATGGCTCAGTGGCGTAAGCGCCTGCCTTGCAAGCGCGAGGGCCCGAGTTCGACTCCCGGAACCCACATACGAAAAAGGGGCCGGTGATATCGCTCAGTGGCACGGGTGCCTGTTGGCGCGCGAGGTCCTGAGGTCGTCCCCCTGGTACCCACAAAAAAAAAAAAAAAAAAAAATCATAACACTGGGTAAAGGGTGCTTGGGTATCTCTGTACTGTTTCTTATAACTATATGTGAATCTACAATTATCTCAAAATAAAATGATTAACTTAAAAAAAATGTTTCAAGAGTCCATGCTCTTTCTATCTTGTTCCACCAGCCTAGCACATCCTCCGTCCTTAAAGTCTTCCGGAATTAAAGATGGCCTCTAGGGTCCCAAGCAGCAGTCTGGATTGTCCAGAGGCAGAAGTAACACTGGAAAGACAAATAAGCACACTCCCCCCATAGAATCAGTTCCTTTCAAGCACCCTTCCCAGGAGTCCTGCACAACAGCTTCATGATTTAACCATGCCATGAACTTGGCACAGGGCCCCAGATGGCTGCAAGAGAAAATAGGAAGTGTAGCTTTTCAGAGGGGTGCACTGAAGCCCTAAGTAAAATTGGGGCTATGTACTAAGGAGGAACAGGGTGGATGGGGCTGGGCACTGGCAATGCCTGCTTCACCTGCTGAGATCTATTCTGTACCCAGCAAGTTGGCTTGGACGAATGGACCTGGTGGCCCCTGCACAGACCCATGTTGGGGCTGACGACTTGCCAGATCTGCAGTCAAAGGTGGTCAGAAAGTGCCCTTCCACTGTCTAGCGGCTCTGCACCTGCTTTGTGAGAGAGCAAGAAGGAATCTTAGATCGTCCTAGTCTCAGCTAGAAACATCAGTAGTTTCATAGAAGCAGAAAAAGAAAGGACAATTGCTGGGGGCCTTGCAAACACTGATGACAGATGGCTTTACCCACTGCTATTCCTGCCCAGCTAGCCTAGCCCCTGCCCCTCTCACTGGAGCCTGCTGTGCGTGTGAGGCCCACAGTAAACCCAAGATACAACCACGGCTGGAAAATGCCACCCTCCCTCTTGCAATGAGACCACCCTAGAGGTACTCAAGGCATCCTGGGGACCAGTGGGGATCCTTATTCTGCGGATTGCTAATGTGGTCATGGAGATAAGAATTTAGCAGATGTATTCTCTGGGCTTAAAAACTCCATTCCAGTACAAAGTTTATTTAAACACCACCACCAACAAAAAACATTCTGTGGCCGTATAAAGTTGGCTCAGAGATCACCAATACGTTATCATTAAAGCCAACAGCAGAGCCTGAACTCCAATGATGAGCACCTTTCAGAACGCCTGCTGTGTGCCAGGCATTGCACCTGGGCCTTTCATTTCTCTTTATCACAACTCTACAGGAAAATTTTATTCTTGCCCCCACTTTATGGCTGAATAAACTGAGGCAGAGCAGGTAGCCTAATGTCACATTAAGAATGAGGGGCAGAATACGGAGTCAAACCCAGGTGAGTGGGACTGCAGCAACCCAGCTGTCCTGTAGGATTGCCCTGGAAACAGGAAGAAGAGGCCCTGCAGCACCCCATCCGAGCTCTTGATGAGACCCCACTGGCCAGCTATGGCTACATAATAGCTCTGCGACCCTGAACCCATAGAGCACGACACCACCATTCAGTCTAGGGGCACCTGGAGATTCATCGACTCAGAGCCAAAGGACTGACCCTAAGCCAGCAAGATAGACAGTGACAGACTAGAGTTGATGTTTGTGACTTCTTTTTTTCTTTTTCTTTTGTGAGTACCAGGGGTCAACCTCAGGACCTCGCGCGCCAGCAGGCGCCCGTGCCGCTGAGCGATATCACCGGCCCTTTTTTCGTATGTGGATTCCGGGAGTTGAACTCGGGCCCTCGCGCTTGCCAAGCAGGTGCTTATGCCACTGAGCCATCTCACCGGCCCTGTGACTTCTAAAATGTAGGGGGATGGGAAGGGCAGAAACCGAGGGACACTGAGACTTTGGCCCTCCTGAAGTTGGCTAGATCAAGTGAGAGGCTATTAATAGCTGTGGGCGTGAAGAAGTAGGAGACAAGCCCTGACACAGATGGATGGTCACTACGACTTTGCAAACATCCGCAGCCCAAGGATAGAAACATGACGTGTGCTGAGCTTCATGCTGGAAATCCAAAAATATCGCACACCGCTGCCAAATGTGAACCCTATGACACAGGGCTTTGCCACTGGTCCAGACGCCAGCCTCAGCATGAGGTTTCAAGCAGAAGGATTCTCTCTCAAAAAGTTTCAAATGAGTCAAGGCTTTCCTCTAGACTCACCAGTCACATCTCGATAGCAGGTACGCCACAGGTCAGCATCAGGGGAAAATCCTCCAAGGAAATACAGTTGGCTCTGGACCAGCCAAGGACAGGGAAGTGCGCATCAGGGGCCACAGTGGCACGTTCCCTGTGCAGGCAGGAGCTAGGACTGTGAGCACACAGGTCGGTAACTACACAGGCAGCTATGCACCGCTGTACTCACTCATATTCAGAAAGCAAAATCAAAGCTATTCATTTAATTAACTAGCTTGCTTTATTATTTTTTTTTAAAGCTGGTGGAAAAGAACAATGAGAGGACCATAAAAGTGTAACTTAGTGTGCACAGGGCTTGTGAGAAGGGGTTGCCATTTTTATCAGGGTTTCTTCTAAGAGACTTAGCTGGGATATCCCAGCTGCAGCTGAGAGAAAGAGGGAGCCCCATGGGGAACGGACAAAGTTAGAAACCAAGGCACAGGAAATCTCAGCTTCTCCAGGCTAAACCAGAGAGGAGACAAGACAGAAAGAAGCCTGGTGTCTTGACTGCCAAGGAACAAGCCAGCTGAGGCTGGCCTTACCCAGAAGCAGCATATGGATCCTCACGGAGACCTTCTGGGGGAAATCCCAGAGAACCCAAGCAGCCCCACCTGCACCAACCTCTACCCTCCCCCATTTGCCGTGGGATAACAATTTGAAGGCTCACAATAAAATGTTATGGTCACCCGGGAGCAATGTCAGTGAAGCTGCTGTTTTTCATTAGCACCCCGCATTGACTGCTCCAAGGAGCTAGTTTGACAAGTGGAGTGACACCTTGGACAGGTAAGGTTTAATGTGGCAGGGGATGAGCACCGACAACCAACCTCTCTGCCAGATCTTCTGCATCTCATCTCCAGGACAGAGCCCAGTGGTCACCATCCAGTAGGTTAATATACTCTGTTAGCAAAGATGTGTTGAGCACTTACCACATCTTGGATGGGCACTGTTGGTACCCGGGGCACAGCACTGAGCAGGTGAGCTGCATTGAGCCCAGGGTGCAAGGCCCCCAAAACACTTCCCTAACAATTTGCCTTCATGACCCTCTCACAGTCCTGCCTATCAGGGGACTTCCCTCCATGCTGTCACTTGTCCCTGCCTTCATTCAAGGCACAGTTCTGATTCCACCACCATCACCCAGGACACTGGGCTCAACCTCCCGCTCCCGCCATCTCCGTTCCTGTGGAATGCACCTGCCACACCTGCTCTTCTCCACCCTCCTGCTGCCAGACACATCAGGGCCACAGCAGTAGTTCGGCTGTCAGGGCATGAAATCTCCAACCAGCTGTCACTCCAGCCTCAGGTCCAAAGATGACAAGGAAGCATGAGCTGGTGATAGTGACATTATATGTGTAACCTTGAATCCAGTCTAATTTAAGCCGATCCTCCCTTCATAAACACCATACTTATATTTAGGAGGCAGGTGCTCGCCACCCAGCTCACCACCCAGCTGTGGTCTCCAGCTCTGATCTCGCACTTAGCATGCAGGCTCAGGCTGCCGTCCATGCTGGCACGAGTTGGCTTTGCTCGCTCAATTGCGAGAGTCTTGAGTGTAGGGACTATGTCTCTGCTTTCCTTGTGTCCTCAGCACAGGACGCAGTGTTTTCAGTAAGAAGCCCCATCCTTCCTTGTGCTTAATTTTCCTTATGGCAAGGGAACAGTTGAGTACCCACTATGTTCTTTTCTCATGGACTTTTCCTGCCTCCTAAGTTACAGCCCCTCATAAGTTGCTGAAAGAAACTCTTCTAGAGGGTTTGTAACAGAAGTGGATCATCTGAGCTAGGCCGGGGGTATTCCAGACACTAACAATGATGTGTCCTAAAGCTAAAGGCATCTCCTTTTAGCAAGGCAAGACTCCTCCCAGATACCTGAAATACTATCTTTCCGTGGTCACCGTGGAAAAGGTGACTGGAAGACAGGTAAGTGTGGCGGTGTCTGTGGCAGTGTTTAAAGGCAGCCCCAGGAGAAAGCAATCCAGAAACAAGGCAATCCCTGAATCCCAGGCCACCCCCTGGGTCCCCCCCTGGGCTCCTTTGTTCGTGGCCCTGTCCCCTTCCTCAGGACCCCTTCCAACCCAGCTGGGTGGAGAGTTTGTTCCTATTCAGGCCTGAACATCCAGGAGACCTAAACAGCACCAGGAAAAGGCAGTGTTTTCAGGAAAAAGTAGCACATATTTCTATTTTCAGAAAGCAAAAAATAAAAAATAATAAATTTCAAGGTGTTAAAAATCCCCAGAGACCTAAAATCACAATGTGGATCTGGTAAAAGGGAACGCATTGCATACATAAAGGGATAGAAAGTGGTGAAATCAGTAGTTTTTGTTGTAATTTAAAGATTCCCAGTCCCTTGTGTGAAATTATGTTAAAATGTTTTGTTGTTGAGAAGTAATTAGACACCTGCTGGCCTGATCAGCCCCACAGCCCTAAATACTAAGGCACAGCATGGAGCTACACTCTGTCCCACCCCTCAGAAATCAACCATTAATTAACTTAAAGCAAATATGAAGTTATCTCACCATCTGGATATGCATCTAATGTTTTCATGGGCCAATGAGTATATAGGTTTCACAAGGACCATTAAATTATCTTAGAAGCAAACTCAAATACCGAGTATGGCAACGTGAGCTACAATCTGATCTGTGAATGTAGTATCTCTCCTGGGTCCTCTGTTTCTCTTCTAAGTGAAACACTATAAAATGCAAATGTAATACAGTCTAATTGTCCAATAGTTACTTAGCAAACCTGGAAATAACCATCCCTATTTGCGGGAAGAATGCTGCCAATTCAGTAAGAAGCTCAAGCCCCAGGTCCTGGAGTGCTACTGGTAATAAAGATGACAAAGTTCCAGGCAAAGGATAGAGAATCATATAAAGAACAAGGGCAAAAAAACGACCATCAGTAATGTCTAGCTGCATAGGCATACTCTATTTAGAATATCAGACACGACTCAAGAGGTGTTTTAATAATGTGATAAATTCAAGAGAATTTTGAGTTTTCTTTAGAGAAAATTTACAAAATTGTTGTTTTTCTAGCTTTTCCATCAACAAAGGCCTGAATTTCTTTCAGTTCTTTTTTTTTTTTTGTGGGTACCGGGGGGTCGACCTCAGGACCTCATGTGCCAGCAGGCGCCCATGCCGCTGAGCGATATCACCGGCCCCTTTTTCGTATGTGGGTTCCGGGAGTCGATCTTGGGCCCTCGCGCTTGCCGGGCAGACGCTTAAGCCGCTGAGCCATCTCACCGGCCCTCTTTCAGTTCTAAGAATCTACAGTGCACAAACAACAACAACAAATAAGAGTGCCACTGAGCTGCGCCTCAATTTGTTATCGACCAACTCTGAAGGGAGAGAGGAAGAGAAAGGCCAGCACTGTTGTTATGGGAGCCACTCACACAGGCATGGACTCAGTCTCTGTCCCCAGTGACAGCATCTTTTTGAAGATGAGTCCTGTGGATTGGCCACTGGGGGCTGAGTCTCACTCACAGTGGGGTCTGTTCCCAGCTTGGCCAGGTCACTCAGGAGTGAGCAAGTTCAAGGAGGTAAGTGTCTTCAACGTCACAGGAGATTGACTTGGAACCAGGAAGCTAATTGTTTGATAATATCCTCTTCTAGGTTGGCCCATCTCCTTGAAAGAGTGTCATTTACTCATTTAGTTAACAGAACTTGACCACTCCCTAGCACACCCCAGACTCATGCTGAGGGCAGGTGCCCCTAAAATCCCTCCACGGATTCTTTCACAACGCAAATTCACAAAGCTTAAGTCTAATAAATGAGGCAGATATATAACAATTATTACTACCCATCATATTCTTGGAGGAACAAAAAAGAGGTGGATAATTTCTGGGGACAATATTTTCATATCCAGATGTCCTATTTTACCCTATGAGAATGCTTTTTCCCCTGCAAAGTACTGGGGTCTCTCTGACATTAGTTTCTGAATACTCATCCCAGACTACCTTCCGCTAGCAGAACTTCCTGCTGTTTGTAAGACTGCTGCTTATTTTAGATATATTTTATAATGGCTGCTCCTTGCTGAAGGAAGGAGAAAGAAGAAACTAAAAAGTACTGTGCACCTACTATGTGCTGACCACTGCACTGGGCATTTAGGCACATTACTCATAACAGTCTCCTAACAAGGGATCATCATCCTTGATTTACAGATGAACACACTGTGGTTCAGAGCAAACTTACAAAGGCCACACAGCTATGTGGTAAGGTCGTGAGTCAACCTCAGGTCTATCTGTCTCCAAAGGCCCCATTCTCTCCTCACATTAGAATACTGACCTTTGATATCTTCACAAGTTGTCATAGTGCAAGATCAGTGTCAGCAAACCCCATTCATCATGTGTTGGTTACTTTTAATTTCCCTAAGGGGGTTTTCCTAAGATGGAATCCAGCCAGCCTGTAATTCCAATGATAGTTGGTGAGCCATGGCCCGAAGGCCAAGACCTGAAGTGACACTGTGATGAGTGGTCACATGCTTCTGCTGGCTCTGCTGCAATCAGTTGTCACCCAGAGGGCAGGCCTGCAGGATTAGCTCCCAGAGCTCTCAAAGATAGCACTTCTGCTATCTACACATTTGTCTCTAGTACGGTTTTGATGTGGTTTGTTTTCCCCAAGGATTCATGTGTTGGAATCTCGGTCCTCAGTACAGTAACATGAAAAGTGGTAGGACCTTTAAGAGATAAGGGCCAGTGAGAGGGCATTGGAGGCACTGCCCTGGGAAGAAATTAAGGTAGATTTTGTGGGCCCTTAGTTAGTTCTCATAAGAGAGTTGTTATAAAAGAGCAAGACTAGCTCCTTTTCTGCCTCTCTGGCTTCTTGTCTTGCCATGTGCTCTCTCCCTCTCTCGTGCACTCCCACCACGGTGCCATCTGCTATGATGTGACATGACCAAGTGGCCCTCACCACAGCCAGAAGTAGGCTATGTGGACTTTCAACCTCCAAACTGTCAGCTAAATCTCTTTTCTTCAGAAAGTCTCTAGCCTCGGGTATTTTATTATAACAATGGAAAACTGCCTAAGGAATTCTCTGTCATCAAACCATGACTTGCTTGAGGACAGAACTATGCTTATCCATTTTTGTATCTGTTCTTTGTAAAACAGCCCTCACTACTTCGAAGTAGGCTGTTTGTATTAGCCAATTTTCCTGTTGCTAAGACACAATGCCAGACACCCACAATTTAAAGGAGAAATTGTTTAAATAAACTTATGGTTTCTGGGGATTCAGTCTACCTGTGCAGGCTCTAAGGCAGGCATATCATGGTGGAAAGGTATGGCAGAGCAAAGATGCTTAGTTCATAGAGACTGGGAAGCAGAGGAGGGAAGTAGCACAAGTGAGGAATGGGTGAGGGTCCCAGTGTAGTACCTGAGGTCACATCTCCATGACCCACCCAGATAGACCCAGAGTGTGTTCTATCAACCCACCAGGCATTTCTTATCCAATCAAGTTGACATACCAGGCTTCATGGACACACTGTTCTAGAATAAGCTTCTTCCTCTTCCTTTTTTTTTTTTTTTTTTGCCAGTGTCAGATTTATTTATTTATTTATTTATTTTATAAGTCTTTATCAAGTTAATTGTCATAAATGCAGATTAATAGTCAGACTCACAGGCTAAAAAACATATAAAACACATAATTATACTGACAGATTCTGCTAAAATCCAGAATATCATTGTAACTACTTTGAGAAACTGTACTCTAATAAATGGAAAGTTCAGAAGAAATGGATAGATTTTTAGATACATATGAACTACCAAACTGAACCAAGAAGATATAAAAATCCTGAATAATCCAGTATCAGTCAGCGAAATTGAAGAACTAATAAATCAACTACCAACTAAGAAAAGCCCAGGTCCTGATGGATTAATTGCTGAATTCTACAAGAAATTTAGAGAAGATCTAACAACAATACTCCTCAAACTCTTTAACAAAGTCAAATGAGAAATAGTATGACCAAAGTCATTCCCAGAAGCAAGCATTGCTCTAATTCCAAAACCATAAAAGAATTCAACCAAAACAGAGAAATACAGGTCAATCTCTTTAATGAACATAGATGCAAAAATCCTCAATAAGATACTGGCAAACAAGATGCTGCACATCATCAAAAAGATCATACGTTATGACCGAGAAGGATTAATTTAAGAGATACAGGGATAGTTCAACATACACAAATTGATAAACGCAATACATCACATAAACAGAAGCAACAACAAAAATCACATAATCATGTCAATAGACACAGAAAAGCATTTGACAAAATCCAATATCCATTCATGATAAAAAAAAAACCCTGAATCAAACAGGTACAGAAGGTCTTTATCTCAATTTGATAAAAGCCATCTATGACAAAACAATGACTAGCATCATATTAAATGGAGAGAAGCTGAAAGTGTTCCCTCTAAAATCAGGAACAAGACAAGGATGTCTGCTATTACCACCCCTGTTCAGTACAGTTCTCAAAACATTAACCAGAGCAATTAGACAAGAGAAAGAAATAAAAGGAACATGGATAGGAAAGGGAGAAGTTAAATTATCGTTATTTGCAAATGACATGATCCTTTACATAGAAGACCCAAAAACTCCACCAAGAAATTCCTAGAATTAATAACCAAATTCAGTATCATAGCAGGATACCAGGTCAACACTCAAAACTCAGTAGCCTTCCTGTACACCAACAATAAACTCACCAAGAAGAAATTAGGGAAGAAATACCTTCCATGGTAGTATAAAAAAAAATGAAATACTTAAGAATTAACCTAACTAAGGAAGTTAAAGACTTCTACAGTGAAAACTACAGTACTCTGAAAAAGGAGATTGAAGAGGATACCAGAAAATGGAAAGATATCCCATGTAGCTATTGATAATCTTCTGTATTTCACCCGAATCCATTGTGATTTTGACTTTTTAATTTCTAATTCCTTAGATTTGGATCTTTTCTTTCCTTATCTTGGTAAGAATGGCTAAGGATTTGTCTATTTCATTTAATCTTTCAAAGAACCAACTCTTTGATTCATTGATTCTTTTTTTTTTTTTTTTGTCTCAATTTCATTAATTTCTGCCCCAATCGTTATCTTTGGCATACTATGTTTAGATTTTGGATAGTTCTTGTTTTTCTAGGACTTCAAGGTGCATCATTAAGCTATTTATTTGAGCTCACTCTGTTTTTCTGATGTGGGAATTCACTGCTATAAACTTCCCTCTTAGAACAGCTTTCTTTGTGTCCCACAGGTTCTGCTATGTCATACTGGCATTACTGTTTGATTATAGGAACCGTCTAACCTCTTCCTTAATTTCATCTGTGACCCATTGATTAGTCAACAAGGTATTGTTTAATTTCCATATGTGCATAGTTTCTGTGGTTTCTTTTGCCATTGATTTATACTTTCATTGCACTATGAGCTAATAATATGTATGGGATAACTTTGACTCTTTTGCATTTACTTAAGCGTGGTTTATAAGCTAGCATGTGATCTATTTTGGAGAAAATCCCACATGCCGCTGAGAAGAATCTGTATTCTGTTTTTGTTGCTGGATGAAACACTCTGAAGACATCTATTGAGTCCATTTGTTTGAAGGTTTGGTCTGCTATTTCTTTGTTGATTTTTTGTCTAGTTGATCTGTCCATTTGTGGCAGTGGGGTATTGAGGTCCCCCATTACAATTGTACAATTCATCTGATTTCTGTCCGTTAGTTTCATGAAGTTGGGCATGTTGGTATTTGGTGTGTGTGTTTATAATAGTTACTTCTTCCTGTTGAATTGCTCTCTTAACCAGTATGTAGTAACCTTGATTTCTTCTAATCAGTTTTTGCTTGAAATCCACTTTGTCTGAAATTATGGTAACTACTCCTGCTTTTTTTTTGTTCATGTTGCATGGAATATTGTTTTCCATTCTTTGGTTTTTAATCGTGAATTTCTTTTTGAATAAATGTGTTTCTTGTATACTTCATATCACTGGGTTTGTTTCTTGATCTGTTCTGCAAATCTGTGTCTTTTGATTGGGGAATTGAGGCCATTGACATTGAGAATTATTACTGAAAGCTGTTGACTTATTTCTGTCATTGCATTATTTCCTGTCAATGATTTTCTTTCTTTCTTTTTTCTTTTTTTTCCCTTTGCCAGTTGCTCACCCTGACAGGTGTATTCTTTCTTTTTGACTTCTTGTCTCTTCCTAGGATATCCTTGAGAATCTTTTGTGTGGTGGTCTTGAGTTTCTTGAGGTGCTCCTTGCCATGGAAATACCTTATTTCTCTGTCAATTTTGAAGGAAATTTTTGCAGGATACATAAGTTGGGGGTTGGAAGTTGTTATTTTTTAAGGCTTAAAACACTTTACTCCAAGTCCTCCCAGCCTTTAAGATTTGTGTTGAGAAGTCTGCTGTAATTCTAATGGGTTTACCTTTATATGTGATTTGTTCCCTTTCTCTAACAACACACATACACAAAGAAAGAAAGAAAGAAAGAAAGAAAGAAAGAAAGAAAGAAAGAAAGAAAGAAAGAAAGAGAAAGAAAGAAAGAAAGAAAGAAAGAAAAAGAAGAAAAAAGAAAAGAAAAGAGAAAAGAAAAGAAAAAAGACATTTCTCTGTGATTTTGAATGTGTGGTTTTCTTCCAGGATCTACAATTTTGGGGCAGTGTCCACATCATGACATGTTCCTGCTTATGCTGGCAGGTAAAGAAGGCAGTCAGACTGAATATCTGGGCTGAATGCAGGTACCAGCAGGCAGTAGGATTAGGGCGAGGGTGCCAGTGCCACGACTTTTAGATCCAGAACAGCTCAGACTGAGCCAGGCCTCTGGCTGTGGGGGCAGGGCCTGTGCCCTTTAGCTCAAACCTCTTGGGGGTTTCTTTCTGAGACAGATGGGAAGATGCTGTCTCTCTTTTTTCCCCTTCTGATGGAGGGGGTGTAGCTTAGCCAGCATGGCCCCTCCACTTGCTTCCTTTTACTCCCCCTTGTACCCCAATGGACTGGTACAGTTTGCTTCAGTGTCCTCTCTGGCTATCACGCCACCATTCTCCACTCCAACATGAGTGCATCCAGGCAGGCAATATGGTGCTTCCCCACCCACCCACGCCAGCCACTTCAGATGATACCGTTGAATTTTTGAAGAATGGAGAGGACACCCTGGAGTGGCTAATATCAGGAAAGGAAGGATCTGGGACCATTTTGTGCATACCCAACATTCACCACAAGCCTTCTGGAAGATTCCCTGGTTTCAGCCCTGCCCCTCACTGAAGCAGGTATACAAACTGCTACATAAGTAGTGCTGCCCAGCCACTCCTTGGGTTGGTCTATCAGGGTGCCTTCCTGACCACTGACCCCCCTGTGCTGTGTTCCTGTGAACCTGCTTATGATTTATGTCTTGGGTAGTATGGGCTGGAAATCTACTTGGGATTTTTATTCTGAGTAGTGTGGACTGAGCAAATAAATACTCAGAGCTATTAATACTAAAGCGCTCCAGAGACCAGCAGCCAATGAAGACCAGTGGCAGAGACTCAATGCCCAGTAAAATCGACCTACAGTGTCCAGCACAAGCTGGAACTGGATGGTGATGGACAGCAGTGGCAGTGACCAGCAGCTGGTCGTGTGTACATCCAGCATTACCCGGTGTCACCTTGGCATAAGGACTGCCAGCAGAGCTGCACTTTGCTGACTCACAATTTCCATCTGAATCAAGCAAAAGAGTCCTTAGATTATTTGGCAACATTTCCAGCCCGCTCTCTGACCACGGCTGTCTACCATGGCTGTCTCTCACCCAGGCTCTATGGGAACATGCCACTGGGAGCCCGGAAGTGAAGCCATCCCACGGCCACCCTGAGTCCCAGGCTCAAACAATCAACTCTTCCCTGGAATGGCATCTGACAAAGCACTCTCTCCAGGGGTGTGGCGGACGCTTGGACCGGAGTCACTCACCAGCTGTTGCCTGTAGAAGAACTCTCACGGGAGCGGAATCCTGTGCTCTCCTTGAAAGTCACAGTACCTGCTGGTTCCTTCCTCTACCGTGTTCCTCCCTGAAGTCCTCTGGAGTCAACAGCTTTCGCTTTGCCTCAGATTCTGTCTCCCTTTCCCATGAGCCACGAGATGGGAGCAAGGGAGAACGTGCAGGCTGTCCCTTCCCTTCTCTGTGTTGTGTTCTGTCTCTTCAAGTTCTCTGTAGGTTTTAATTTTCCTTTCAGATCCTTCCTGGTTCGGGGGATCTACCGCTCTCTTTGTTTCTTCCCCAAGTTGTTATTTTCTAGGGTCTGGAGTCCAAATTTTGGAGAGGCTGATTGCTGTCGCTTACCACTCTGCCATTGTCCAGAAAGTCTAGAACAGGCTTCTTGAGAGACCTACTTTTGTCGTCATTGTATTGCCAGAGTCCAGCACTGAAATAAAATATATGAGTGGATCTCTCACCCTGAAATCAGAGCAAGTCCATTCAAATGAAATCAGAAACTTACAACAGCTTTCTTTTTCCTAGGAATTCACTTTAATTTTTAAAAGGATTTGGGGCTTTTTGTTTTGCTTTGTTTTTGTTTTTTTGGTACCAGGAATCGAACTCTTGGCCTCGTGCTTGGCAGACAGGCTCTGTGCCACTAGCTACATCCCCAGCCCTTTAAAAGATTTTTGAGAAGGTTCTCTCTGCCTCATGTATTATTAGGTGATGCAGGAACCTGGATAGACTCGATTACAGTGGTACCTCAGTTGATGAATGCTCTTGTTCTTGAACCAAATTGCAGACAAAACCATTTGTAAACTGAGGTACCGCTGTACTACAGCACAGTTCTAAGAGGCTGATTGCACTGGCTGGGCCAAGACCTGGGCTGAGCCCACTGCCCAGTGCCAAGATAGAATGACTGAGCAGGCCACACTGCAGCTGGAAGCCAAATTAATACAAGGAACCTATGCCATGAGCCCAAGAAGAGAGTAGGAATACAGGGGCTCCCTGCCCTTAGCTCTCCAGTTAGGAAGCTAAGCGCACACAGACATCAGAAAAGGTGTCACTAAAGAAGATGCAGGAGGGAGGTTTTAAATTAACCAGGAACTTGGTATGAGGGGAAAGGAACGACTCTAAATCACAAAGCTTAAGCAAAATTGATATCCTGGAAGTCTGGAGTTCTCTGATTGGGAATTTGGCCATTTGTTCCTTTTGAATCTCTCTTCTTCACCCCTAGCGAGAGTCCCAAGCCCACAGAATGTGTTTAATGCCTGTTAACTAACCAAAGCCCTGTCGTAGAGCAGCGATAAGAAATTCACTGTTGGAAGGAGCAGGATTTTGAGGTAATTTAAAGTCTCTCGGGCTAGAAAACTGTAATGTGGCAACAATTCTGGAAGTGCAGCTGCTCCAGTCCCCTCCACTGAATTAAACTGAATTCCAGGGAGAAAGAAAGAGACAGTGGAGAGAGTCTCCTGCTGTCGGTAAAAACAGCCGTACAAAGACACCAAAGAGTGCTTCTAAATTAAATCGGAGATTAGAAACAAAGAAGCAATGCCAAGCCTCAGTGATGGGCCAGCAAACTTTAAATTCCTAATTAAAGATCACAAGTGTCCACCAGGAACAGGACTTGAGTATTTTAAAAGAGCAACCTGATGTATGCTCAAGTAAATGCAATACAGTTTTAAACTATTTAGTCTTTGTTCATGCATTTTTTGGAACACATACAGACACGCACACACACACAACACACACAACACAGTTCCCAAAAGTAGAAGAACCAAAGTTTTACAGCTACATTTTTGGGCTTAAAAAGAATGCTTGCAGAACAGAGCAGCTTTTCTAATATCATTTGCCAAGAACATTGGACATGAATAAAAAATAGGCTCAGAAAAACATTGTCTTTTGCCATTTTACCTAATACTGCTTTTCATTTTTTCATTGCGAAGTCCTTTCCCTATCTCACACACACACACACACAAACTTTAGTGGTCACCACAGGGAATCTTTGTTCTGTTTGTTCTAATCCACGAGCAGAGGCTGATAATTAAAGTTTCTTGGCCTAGTAAGCACTGTGCAGTGAGGACCAAAGCCCAGGACAGGCTTGATGCACAGAGCAATGGGGGATTGATTAGTGATGTCTGACATGGGAGGGGATCCAGAAGAGCAAAGTGTGCCTGCCATGTTGCCCCACCCCAGGCTACTAGAACGCTGAGAGGTTTCTGAGCTGTTGTATAAGAAACTGCGTGGGTTGTACAAGAAACCATGTGAGAGCACCAATTGTTTGCAGTGTGTCTTATTCTCCCACAGGCCTAAGGCAGGAGGCCCTGGCTTGAAGTAGGAGCCCAGAGCTTGGATTTCAGTCCCAGTGCTCATGCTAGCACTCAGTTCCTTGAATTTCCAAGCCGAAGAACCTGACATCACAGGACATCACAAATCACTCAGCTTCACTGATCAGCCCAAACCCTGAGCTGGCTGCATCAGTGCCACAGTTCTCTACTTTTATTTAGCCTAATGACAGACCCCCAGTAAGACTTTTGTTCTAATATCATTTTACAAATTTTTATGTACTATTTCAGTTTAATATTTTTTCATAATGAAATAGGAAGAGAGAACAAAAAATAAAAGAGGAAGCCTGCTCCAAACCTGAGATCAGAAGCCTTTTTCTTTCCTGAGAATGAGACCACAAGCCACTAAATAAGCTCTCCCTCCAGAGCCTCAGGACTTTCACAGCCTATGAGCAGCTGCCCAGAGGATTAGGAAAGCAGTCTTTAAAGATACAGTCCTTGGAAAGCACTGGCAAGCTTCCTTCTAAAACTTCAATAAGCCCAGCTCACATCCAGAACACTCCATCCCTACCCGAAGGCCTCTGGGAATTGAAAATTATCATGTCCAATTTATAAATAGTCTTGTAACATTTAAGGCTTTCACAGAGCTCAGTCATAAGAGAGAATTAGGTAAGCCATGCCTAGAAAGGGTGCCATAGTATAACCCTGCTCACCATTAAGTAGGATTCCAATTCTGAAGAAAAAGTACAGTTACTCCTGTCCTCCTCTAAAGACCCCAGTAGTTCCCCCTACCAAAAGTGACAAAAACCATAAACCAACAGGTCCAAGAAACTCAAGGAAACCCAGGTACAAGCTATCTGTCATTAGGGCTTGAGAGGGGTTGCTCAATGGTATGTTTTGCTCCCAAAAAGAAATGATGAGAGGCTTCAGAAAACAAAGACAAAAATAGGAAGAAGGGTCAGGGAGGAGGGACCCTGCCTCCAGTCAGAAGACTGCCGTGGGAGGAAAAGAGGAGCTGGATTTTCTTATAGATTAATGTGGGGAAACCAGACACAGTGTGGGCGAAGAGAGGCTCCCAGAGGGTAGTGGGATGGAAGCATTTGCATGCTTTCCTAGAAATGCAGGGAATCTGGGGGTGGGGGCAAGACCAAGCCACAGAATCAGGGGTAAGAGGAGGTTTTCCTTGATTCCCTGATGGGGAAACACATCACCCTTATTCTGAATTACATCTGCAGGAGTGCTTGGAAAGGCTGCTAAAGTGGGATATATGTCCACCGACAGATGAATGGATAAAGAAAACATGGCATTCATATATCATGGCATTCGTACTGCTCTGCCATAAAGAAGGATAAATTTGAGTCATTTGTGGGGAAATGGACGCACCTTGAGACCATAGTGTTAAGTTAAATAAATCAGACACACAAGCTTGAATAATACATGGCTTCTCTGAGAACTCCAAAGTACAAATAAAGAGCAAAATAATAGATAGATAATAGGAAATAGGGAGACAGATCTTTTGCAAATAGGAAGAGGACCAAGAGATGGAGGGAGAAGGAAGGGAAAGGAAGAGGATATAAAAAGAATTAAGATGTGCTATGTACACATACCAACTACCCACAAGGAATATAATTACTATGTACTGCAAACATGTACTCATAAAAAGAAGAAAGGTGGCTGACTCAGTAGGTACTTTGAACTTAGTCTCCTTTCTGTCCTCTGTCTTCATGTATTTGACAGCCAAAAAGGATTGACCGTGTACTCTTAGGAAGTAACATAAAAAAACTTATGGTGCAATGCACTACTTAATAAGCCACTCTAAGCAGCAAATACCGACCGTGGCAAGACATTGGAAAAGGTTCCCATCCCTTGAAAGCACAGCCCTAAAAAAACAAATAGGAGGACCACTGATATAGCTCAGGGGCATAAGTGCCTGGTTGGCAAGCGCGAGGTCCTGAGTTCGACTCCTGGTACCCACATATAAAAAACAAAAAACAAAAAAAACAAATGGGAAAAAATTAAATTGGGGGAGAAATTTCTCCAGGGAATCAATGCATCTATAATAATCCAAAGTAAGCACATATTAAATAAATGGTTCTATATATCTGTTTTTGATTTTGCAATGAAGCAAGAAACAAGACAGAATTGCCCTCAAACTACAACTACTTTTTTCCTAAGAGGAAGAAGTTCAGGTAAGAAATCACTCCAAAACCAAAGGCCAAAAAGGTGGTAATAACTCACACATAATTCATTTATTTGCAGATACTACGACAACTTATTTGTCAAGCCAATTACAAGAAATGCAGATTCCTACACATGCCTACTTAATAATAAGTACCAATCAGAATCTGTGTCAACATATTCATGTAATTTATCTAGGCCCTACTAATTAGTCAGATAAATAGTTATCTGACAGGTTGAAAAGGTGAAGTAGCTGGCAACACATTCTGCCTTTTAAAAGCCTACACCCCTAGAGAGGTGCTAGGGTTTACAAATCAGCTAACTTTGAAAAAGCAAGGGTTAGAGATACTTTTTCCCAGACTAAAAGGAGACTGCTGTGGGAATCTTATTCAGGAAGTCTTTGCCCGTGCCTGCCTATTCAATTCTTTCCTGTACGTTTCATGTCTTATACCTAGATATTTGATCCACTTTGAATTGATTTTTGTACAAGGTGAATTGAATGGACACTTCTCAAATGGCCACGAAGTATATGAAAAAATGTTCCACATCTTTAGCCATCGGAAAACTGTAAATCAAAACTACATGGAGATTCCGCCACACCCCGGTCAGAGTGGCTATCATCAAGAATACAAAACAAAATAATAAAGGCCAGCAAAGATAGAGGAGGAAAAGAAACCTTCTACACTGTTGTTAGGAATGTAAACTAGTATGGCCACTATGAAAATCAGTATGGAGGTTCCTCAAAAACTAAAAATAGAATTATTATTTGATCCAACTATACCACTCCTCAGTATATTCCCAAAAGAATCGAAGTCAGCATGAATACCCATATTTATTGCAATGAAAATCATAACAGCTAAGCTATGGAAAAAGCCTAGGTGCCTGTCAACAGATGAATGGATAAAGAAAATATGGCAAAACACAAACAGTGGAATATTATTCAACCATAAAGAGGATGAAATCATGTCATTTGGGGAAAAAAAAAAAAGGTGGAACTGGAGACCATTGGTTTAAGTAACGACTTAACCCACACTCAACATTGGATACTACATGTTTTCTCTCATATGTGGAAAGTAAAAGAAAATTAAGAGAGATGACATGAAAGTAGAAGGGAGACCAAGAAGAAGGGGATTAAGGGAATGAAGAGAGAAAGGGAAAGGGTGATAAGGCTATGAAAATGATCAAAGCATGTCGTAAGCGTGTATTAATATGCCAACTGAAACTCACTATTATGTATAACCAATACAGTAATAAAAGGTTTAAAAATAACGGAGATCACCTTTGGCTTGGGATTGAGGAAGAGAGCTCCTGGCAAAAGGTAAGAACTGTGCCCAGCTCTTTGCAGCACCCTGGGAGGAAGCTGCATGGTGAATGAGGGAGGTGGGGCAGAATTGGCAGTAGATTCTCACATCTATGGTCAGGCAAGGGAGCAGCAGGGAGCGGGGATTAATTCCTGATAGGATAAAAGGGGACTGGGTCTTCATTTTGATCATTATGGACTTCTGCATTAATTTTGAATTTTAAAATATTGCACTAAATTATTGTTTATTTCAGGCTGGGCATGGCGCCACATGCCTATAATCTCAGCACTTTGGGAGGCTAAGGCAAGGGGATTCTTGACAAGTTTAGGTCCCAGTTGGGTGACTTAACATGTTCCTGCTGGCTTGAACCACCAGTGGTACACGCATGACTGTCCCACTGGGTGGCTTGTACCACCGGTGGTACAAACAGATCAGTCATTTTACTAATAAAATTAATAAAAAGTGTATAAATGGACCCGGTCTAGTGAGTTGCTTGAAATTGAATAACTGCTGCCCAAATACAAATAATAATTAATACTACTCATACCAACTAAAATTATTACAATAATCAACAAGTTTATTTCATTCAAAGAAATTTTTTATACTCATGAATAGTTTATCCATAATTAATCCTCAAAATTTCAACATGGAAATCTTACAAGTACCCCATTGCTGCTATATATAACATATGTTTACAACTGCTGTACCACAAATTAGCTGTATTACAATTTTTATACCATTTTAATCTTTTCCTTGAGGAAATGTAATATGATGACATCTGATCTGCAAAATCAATACCTTTCTTTGATTATTGTTACCAAAGATCCCCTGAGAAGTGGTATAAACTGCCCAATAGGACAGTCATGCATGTACCATCAGCAGTTCAAGCTGGCAGGACTAAACCAATTCAAATCAGAGCCACCTGGCAGTAGGACATACAAATTATGCTCTTGCCATGAATGTGTGAATGAGACTTTGTCTCAAAATAAAGGTGGGGGGGCTGGGGATGTAACTCAATGGTAGAATATCCCCTGGGTTTGATCCCCAGTACCACAAAAAATATTTATTTCAACAAGTACATGAAATGATATTCAACATCACTAATCACTAGAGAAATGCAAATCAAAGCACAATAATACATCATCTTACCACCATTAGGATGGCTGCTATCAAAATGCAGAAAATAATGAATGTCAGCAAGGATGTGGAACAACGGTACACTGTTCATGGGAATGTAAAATGGTACAGTCACTATGGAGAATGGTATGATGGTTCCTCAAAAAATTAGAATCACTCTATATGACCTCTCCCACTTAGGGATATATACCCAAAACAATGGAAAGCAAGGTCTCAGAAAGATACTTGCATAGCCAAGATCATAGCAGAATTGTTCATGATAGCCAAAAGGTGGAAGTGACACAAGTGTCCTCTGGTGGATGAATGGTTAAGCAAAATGTGGCATATACATAATGTGTAATTTACTCAAAAGGGAAATTCTGACTTATGCTGTAAATCAGCCATGAGGACACTGCTAGGTGAAGTAAGGTAGTCACAGAAGGACAGATGCTGTATGCTTCCACTTATTAGGGGGTACCTAGAGTAGTCACATTCAAAAGAATGGTTGTTATGCAGTGGGGGAGGGCAAGTAGGGTTCTATGATTTGAACATATGTGTCCTCCCAAATTCATGCTGAGACCTAATAACTAATAGGATGCTATTAAAAGGTGAGATCTTTAGAGAAATGATTAATAAGGGTGTGGCTTAGTGCTTGTTAGGTTTAGATCTAGAATATCTCCCAAAAGCCTCATGTGTTCAGAGGAGGGGCTTTGGAAGGTGATTGGATCATAGGGGCACTGTACTCCTCAGTGGATTAATCCATTGATGAGCTCATAACTGAAGGTGCTGTTAGAAAGTAGGGCCCTGCTGAAGAAGGCAGGATCTGGGAGAATCTATTATTGTCCCTAGTTCCTTTCTTTTTCTGGTTGCCATGGATTGAACAGCTTTCCTCCACCATATCATTTCTGCCTGGAAGCCAAATAACCATGAACTAGACCCTCTGAAATCATAAGTCAAAATAAACCTCTCTTCCTTAAATAGTATATAGCAGGTATTTTGCCCAACAATGGGAAAGTGACTAATGCAGTGATCTTATGAAAGAGATTGAGGGAGCTCCCAGTTTGCCCTATTTGGCCCTTCCATCTCTTTTGCCTCATAACAAGATAGTGTTTGTCCCCTCCAAAGGACACGGCAACAAGGTGCTGTCTCAGAAGCAGAGACTGGATCCTCACCAGACAATGAATCATCCAGTGTTTTGACCTTGGACTTCCGAGTCTCCATAACTGTGAGAAATAAATTTCTGGTCCTTATACATTTTGTTACAGCAGCACAATCAGACTAGGACATTGGAAGTCATTACTGAATAGAGAGTTTCAGTTTGGAAAGATGAAGAGTTCTGGAGATGAATGGTGGTGAAGGCTGAACAACAGTGTGAATATATTTAATGCTACTGAGTGTACACTGAAAAATGGTTAAGATAGTAAATTTTATGTTATATATATTTCACTACAATTTTAAAAGTATTTTTTATCATGACTGCAGTTTTTTTTTGCATTGGGCAGGGAGCCCAATTGCATGAGTAAGTCCTACACTGAAAGCTGATGATCCAGAATGCAAAAAAGTCAATAATAGCAGGAAATTTCCTTCAGATTTCCAAGGGTGTTCTCCAAGTAGTGCTTCTCCAACTCCTTACTTGGCAGTTTCTGTGTTCTATATAATAGTAGGTAAAATTATCTCCTAAGGAATCATTAGAGAGTGACCTGGGAAATGGATAGCGATAAATGATTAAATGGTAATGCAGAGAGGGAACCAATCAGGAAAAGTTTAAAGCACTGCCAACTAAAGCCTAGGTAAAGTTGGAAACCACACATTTTCCAAACCAAAATAGTCTGTCAAAGATTCCTGGGCAGTTTTCGAGTGGGAAATGCAAGCTTCAAAATGTTGGCATTTCTGGGACATTGTGATGGATTGAGGAGACAAGATTGCATATTTAGGATTTGACAGCTCCCCCCATCATTCAGGACATGTGATCACTGAAATGGATTTAGAATAGCAAGCCACACAGAACATTTCATTCTATGAAAAATGTTGTTATCTGTAGTTTAATTTGTATGCTTCACAAGGTAGTGGTGAAAAATGTTAGCTCTGTGGCCACATGTTTTCTTTTATAACTCAATTACCAAGTGCTATGATTTGAATGTGTCCCTCAGAGTTCATATTTTGGAAACTTAATCACCAATTCAAAAATATTAGAAGGTGGGGCCCAGTGAGTGCTAGCTAGGTCAAAAGGGCTCTGATCTCATGAAGGGATTACTGTCATTGTCATAGATGTGGGTTGGTCACTGAGAGCACGGACTTGTTGTAAGAGCAAGTTTGGCCTTCTCTTTCTCCACACTTTTACCCTACACTTCCACTTTCCTGCATGGATGACATAACATGAAGGCCATTGCCCGATGGTAGCACCATCCTTCAGACTTCCCAGCCTCCAGAACTATGAGTCAAAGAAATCTCTGTTCCTTATAAATTACCCAGTCTTGTGTATTCTGTTACAGCATCAGAAAACAGACTAAGAACCCATGGAACACATAGGCTGAAATTTATCCCTGTTTGCAGTAACTGGCAAGCCTTGGGATCTGGTGACACCATACATTCTTTATCCTGATCAAATCATTGCCCCTAGGCTTAATCTTTAAATTACTTTCAATAGGCATGGCATACATCCTGAATTAATTTTTTCTTAAATTGCCATCAACCTGGCTTATCATCTGGCATCTTCTCAAATTCTCTGGAGACATCCAAGTCATGATCAAAGGTGCCAGTTTGATCAGCGCTAGAGTAGTGGTCCAACAAGCTCTACTAGAGCCTCTCTGTTGCTCTGCTCTGGGCTACTAAGAATTGAATTCTGCAAAAGCTGTGTGTCCTGGCCCAACCCCTACCCATTATCCCCATCTGACAGCCTAGCTGATAATGCAACTGCCTCCTACTTACAGCCCCAGCACGCTTCTCCTGGAAGCATTTGCAACACCATTATGCAAACTGAAGAATCTTTCAATTTCATCCCTCAGAGTAGTCTTTGCCATACATTGGAGCTAGAAATCTGTTTGACAACTGAAAACAAACAGGAGAGTGGAGGCTCACTGAGGTGGGCGTTCTTAGAGTTCTGCCTAGTCACTGTGCCACATCAGCTAATGATGGGGCAGGGGCTTCCTCCTCTGTTTGTCTCAGTGATTTCTTTTCGGTGTCCTTGGCACTTTGCAGTTTCTTCAACCCAACAAAAACTTCCACGTCCTTGGCTTTCTGACTAACCTTCCATTAGTGCTTTTCTGAATCATGGCCCTGTTTCTCACTAATGCTATGACCTCATTCTCTAGATCACAATTTTTGAATGAAAAAGGTGGTTCATTCAGCTTCCATAAAGGTCCCTTGTAGCTCAGGCCCTCCCAGGGGCAGGTCCATCCACTCACTGGATCCCCAACTTCACAGGAAGGATGGGGGAACTCCTGAGAGCTGTGGTGCCTCGCCCGGCAGCCTCAGTGAACCCACGCACTGAGGACATTTTCCTGGATAGTAAACAGGCCTGGTTGCTAGGCTGACAAATTCACCACTAACATCCATTAGCCACACCCTTGTACCACCTAAGTAATGCACGAGACATGATGCCTACCTAATATGTTATTTCCTAACTTGTATAGATGACCTGAAATAATAAGGGTTTAAACTATATTGCTCCTTTTGGATTCCAGGTACCTGGAGGGAGTTTTCCTTTCAGCTTCCTTGAATTCCAAGAAATCACACTGTCATTGCCCTTTGTGGAAGATGTAGGAAATTCTACGCACTCTGTTCTCTCCGCAAATGCGTGGAATCTGGAACACGAAGGATGTTCAACATTAGCCTGGTAGAGAGGCATCTGCACATATCTGCTAATTCTTCTAGGGTTGTGAATTTCCTCTTCCTGCTGCTGAGAATTTTAACCTTAACCGTGTTCTCTGTTTTCCCTGTACCTTGTCATGTCTTTTCATGACAGGGTAATTAGCTCAACCAAAGGATAATTCATAATCCTGGGAAAATGATCCCCCATGTCTCCGTGTGTTCTTTTGTTCCAAGGTTTCATTATGTCAACCCAGTTTTGATGAACCAGGAGTCTAACAAGGAACCCCAAGAGTGACCGTCAGTGTCACAAGCTCAGGGTTGAAAGCAGCCCTGACTAAATTCCCTATTGCTGATCAGCTTCAGTCAACTTTCACTCAAAACACACACACACACACACAAACACACACACTTCCCAAGGATCCAAGCAAAGCACTAATGACAAGAACTCTGATATGGACAAGTGTTTAAGAACTTCCTGCTCAAAGTGTGGGCCAAGGAATAGCAGAAGCCCTGCCTGGGTGCTGGTTAAGGATGCACATTCCCGGGCCCCCAACCAGAACTGGTGAGTTGGAATATGTACTTTCACAAGATCCCCAGAGGACTCATGTGCACACTAAAGCTTGACAAGTGCTGGCATGACACATGGGCTGATGGGCTAAATCAAGCTCTTGAGACCCCTTAACTAGAACCGAAAAAGTTAGTGACCACAGAACATTAGTTTGCAATGGGCAGAGGAGGTCTCAGGTAATGCTAAAAATTCCATCTGGCTGTCACCACTCATTCAATCAGAGAGACTCCTGAAATGTTGCATAGGGTGGACGGATAAATAAACAAATGTTATGAGAGGTCCAGAGGCCTCCTAGACCATGGAAAGTCTCAATCCATTTCCTAAAGGTTTTCAGGTGAGACCCAGATGATGATTTGATGGAAATGAGCAAGTCAGCCTCATTCACCCCCTCGCCCCAGGCCAATGGACTCTCAGCCTGGCCATGCCAGCCTCCTACAGGAGCTTCATCCAGTGCACAAAGGGCCAGTTCCTTCCTCCTGTGACCTCCTGGCAGGACAAGGAGGAGGGATGGGTGAGGTCTGTCCTGGAAGTCCCCACATCCTGAAGGCAGGGCTTTTGGTGAGCAGGATTTCCCACTCCCTGCTCTGTTCTTGGATTAGAAAAGGGAAACAGAAGAGGCAGCAGTTTCCTCCTGCTGATGATACACCATGCAGGAATGTGCCACCACTCTTGCAGAGTCCTTAGAATATAGCACTAAGGCTGCACTGGGGGTTCCATCTAAAACAGCCTCGGGCACGAAGCCACCAGAGTCCAGTTGGAGGGCCACTAGGCCTAGGCAGCCTCCTGCAAGCTAAGACACCCAGGATTCACTGTTTCCAGTTGGATATTCAGGCCCTAGCAGGGCCCAACAGTCCAAGGCACATCAAGAGAACAACCAGGACCACTAAAACTCAGTAGCTGAATTGCAGCCCCTCCTGTACTACATTAACTCCCTGGGCTCTAGCATGCCCAGAGAGAGCGCTCCAGAGGATCAGAGCACAGCACAAGCAAGAGAGGTGGCCCTTCCAGTCGTCTTTTTCTCCCTCCCATAGTGAAGATGGGGCAGGGAAGCCCCTTTTGTAATTAGGGTGTTCAGAAACCCAGAATCAAAGACGAGCACCTGTTGTTAAAGGGTTCCAAAGTGCTTTAAGAGCAGCCAGAGTAGTGGGCCTCTGAATCTCTAACAGTCTTGTTACAGTGAAGATTCCTAACCCTCTTCAGACCCTAAAAGTGAGGATCCCTGGGCCTGTGGCCCTGGGATCTGCATTTCCATCAAGTTCCCTAAACAGTTCTTACGCAAAGTGGTTGGCAAAAAAATATACATTCACTTCTATTAGGTGGGATCACCCTGCAAGGCGAATCCTAGGCCTCTGTGTAGTCAACCAGCCCCCCAGGACACAATGATGAGCTCCTACACTTGATAACAAATGCTGTGGGCACACACTGTACTAATTTCGGACAGGCTAACTTAGGAAAGGACTCATTAAATCTCTTTGCCACCACAGAAGTAGGTGGTCTTCTTCCACAGGGGGCCTAACTTCACATACACACACACACACAAACACACACACACACACTAAAGGAAGATACATATATTTTTAAATGTGTTATTATTCAGGTGCCATGAGGCCAACAGATCAGATGACATCGACTGAAAAACAGAATTTGTCACTCTCAGCTCCCGCTATGAACTGAAATATATGACCACATTTGGAGATAGGCTCTATAAGGAGGTAATAAAGGTTATGGGAATCCATAAGAGTGGGGCTCTGATCTGATAAGTGACATTGTAAGAAAAAGAGGAGATGCCAGATAACTCACTATCTATCTATCATTATGTGAGGACACAGTAAGAAGTCAGCTATCTTTAAGCCAGAAAGAAACCCTTTACCAGAAACCAAATTGGCCTTGATCTTGAACTTCCTAGCTTCTAGAGCTTGAGAAGTAAATTTCTGTGTTTAAATCACCCAGTCTGTGGTATTTTGTTAAGGCAGACTGCACTAGTTTGTACCTGGATTATCCCCCAAAGGTCCCTGTGTTAAGCCATGGTCTCCAGCGTGGCACAATTGGGAGGTGGTGGAACCTTTACAAGGCGGGGCCTAATTTGGGAGGTCTTTAGGTCACTTGGGTGTACCCTTGAAGGGGATCATAGAATTCCAGTCTCTTCCACTTCTTCTCTTTTGCTATCTGGCCATGAGGCAAGTGTTTTGCTCTACCATGGCTCCAAAGCAATAGGGCCAACTGGCCGTAAACTGAACTCTCCAAAACTGTGAGCCAAAACAAGCCTTTTCTCTTTATAAATTGATTGTCTACTCTAGGGTATTTGTTATAATAACAGGAAGCTGACTAACACACAACCCAAGAAGACTAAGAAAGTTCCCAGGAGGAGGCAGCACCCCAGCCCACACAGGACTGGTCAGGAGGCAGGAGAATGAAGGGAAACAGTAGGTAAAGGCTCTACTGTGGTTTCCCTGGGAAGGACCATGTGAAGCAAAGTCACAGGTTTAGGATTGGCTGACTTGAATAATTTCAGTGAACTCTAGGGTATAGAGCTGTCTCCCTTTGTTTAGTGCCTGGCCCTGGAGTGATTAGGATAAAGGAGAGTGGTCCTGAGCCTGAAACACAGGATTGAGAGTGGAGCTCTGGATCAGTTAGTTTGCATATGAAAGGTGCACCCCCAGTTGGTCCTTCACCATCTCCAGGAATTGGCTACCACTGGGAAGGCAGTCTCCCCACAGTCAGCAGGCCCCAGAATGTCATAATATCAGGATGACAGGAAGCAGAAAGGCATGATTAATATAGGATAAAGAAATAAAGGCACATACGGACTAAAGACTGTGCTGGAAAGAGGGAAAGAACATGGCAACAGATTGGGCAAGAAGACCACACAAAATCCAGTACCCACTGTTGAGCTCCTACACGCAGGCCACCCACCACTGTCACTCAGAAGCACATTTTCTGCCTACCTGCTGCTGGTCCTGGCACTTAGGTCCTTTAGGAAAGCTATGGTGCCTTCTCCTCTGGCATTGAAGGACACTGTGTGAACCAGACATGGGATTTCCAAAGCCCTCTCAAGGAGAAGCTCCTTGGATTCCTCGGGAACTCCCCCCACGACAAAGTAGTAAATGGACTCAATCTGCAAAATAGAGGCACAATGGTTTACCTCCCTACCACGTCCCACCCTTTCACTGGACTCCTCAGCAACATACTTTCTACAAAACTGCTTCTTTAAAAAAAAAATGGGCAAAAAAAAGTGCAGCACAGTTCAGTGTTTTGTGAGGACCTGGGAGGCAAAGTCAGCAAGCAAGATGTCTAAGACCCGAGCAGGATGGGAGAATGAGAAATCCGTATCAGGAGCTACACACGTACACACACACGCACACACACACACTCTCTTCTTTAACCAAGGCTTCTGGGAGATGCGGGAACCCACCTCACCCAGCTAAGAGACAATCCCCAAAAAGTGCTCCTTGCTTTATTTAGAGAAATGGAAAGTCCACAAAAGGGGTCCTTGTGATGACTCCCCTAAACGTGGCCACAGCGGTCATGCCCTTCTGCAGGATGTTGCTTCTCCTCTGTTCACCTCCCCAGGCCGCTGAAGAGTTCTGTGGCCTCAGGCACAACGTGATTCAGGTTCAGTTCTTCACGTGTAAAAAGGAGACGCAGGTGTTCTTCATGACCGAGTTTTAAGGAAATGATTTACACGTATGTATGCATGTTTATGCATATGTAAGGGGTGATCAGAATATATGGTGAATTAAATTAAAAAATACTTATTACAGTAAAAGACGCTGTCATTAACCCCCTCAAAATACTCCCCTTGGTTTCAAACGCACTTATTCCATCATTCTTGTTACTTTCTGAAGCAGCTCTCGAAGTCCTCTTTTATGAGCATCTTTATAAGGTATAATCAAAAATATAGCGAATGCTGCTGCCGAGTGCCATCCAATGGAAAGGCAGGCTCATAAAAATACAACGGTGTGTCCTCTTCCACTTTATTCACTGCATCTGGCACCATGTGACTTTCGGCTCTTCCCCAAAGTCAAAATGATCACGAAGGGTAAACATTTTTGAATTAATTCAGGACATCAAGGCAGCCACAGCAGCACAACTAAGGACACCCAGGAAAGAGGACTCCAGAGCTGCTTCAGAAAGTGGCAAGAATGATGGGATAAGTGGTATCAAAGTAAGCAGGAGTATTTGTGTGTCTTTTACTGTAGTACATTATTTTAAATTTTAACATTCACTGCATTTTTAACCATACCATATATATATATATATATATATATATATATATATATATATATATATCAGAAAGTAAAAACCCAAGAAGAGCCAGGCATACACATTATCTCAACCTCTCCCTAAGATGTCCTAACTGATTGTTTTCTGCAGATAACTGGGGAACAGACCCCAGCAAACTTATTGTGTTTTAGGAGACAAATAGGTTTCACCGTCCCTTTAGAATTCATGATGACTTCTCTACTTTAATCCCAAACTTTCATGAGCTAAAGAGTGGTCTCCCCTTAACTTCAAACTTGGGGCTTAAACTCACCTGGTATCTTATAGTTGGTCTCCCAGTTGGTTAGGAGGCTCTAGAGGGCAGGCTGCATGTCCAAGGGGACAGATAGAGGTAGGGCTGGTGGAGGGCCCAGGCTGGGAGCCAGGAGAAGTTCAAGTGGGAACTGAGACCAGGCTCCTTCAGCCCCAGCCCTCCTCCAACATGCGCAGGAAAACCCCTACCTGTGCCTCCTTCTCAAGCCTTTCCTCACCAGTTCCCTGACTTTATTTATTTATTTATTTATTTTTTCTTTGAGTGGGTACTGGGGGTCTAACTCAGGACCTCGCACGCCAGCAGGCGCCCGTGCTGCTGAGCGATATCACCTGCCCTTTTTTTCGTACGTGGGTACCGGGAGTCGAACTCAGGACCTCGCGCTTGCCAGGCAGGCACTTATACCACTGAGCCATCTCACCGGCCCCTGACTTTAAAAAAACCTGCTGGGAGGCGAGTGAGGACTGTTGTGATTCTCTTCCACCCAGCCATCTAGGAGGCAGGAGGAACAAACAGGAAGAAACAGTTTTTCCGGATTACTTACTGAGCCATTAAATTACTCTTCCAGCAAATATGTTGTACTCTTTTCCTGGTGATAGCATTGTCCCATACAGGTTGCGCTATATAGGGTCCTGTGTTAATCACTGTTACTCACAAGAGCTTTCAGACTGCATCTGGGCCCAAATTTAGCACGGGGACAGAGTCGTGCTATCATAGGTACTTAAAATGCCACATGGCCCAAGACAGGAAACAGCATCTCCTAAGGCCTGTGAGCTCATACATCCCTAGGTAGCCTTGGCGGCTTGGGACACCTCTGCCTCTCCGCCGTACGCTGCGCTTTTGCTTTTGCAATAACCAAAGCAGCTGAGATCCATGTGCAGAAATGTTTCCCTCCCAGGGTTGCATGAAACTGAAAATTGCTGTAGCCAGCAAAGAGTCAGGGTTTCCTTTCCTTTAGGAAGGCTGTGCCCTTACTCGTTATTCATTAACTTCATTACTCAGCTTTGGAACTATGTGTTTTCAGTCAACTTTTAGCTCCTGGGATGCCACCCCCACCCCTGCACACTGCCTGTCAGCCTCTTGTTTCTGCTCCTATAGTAATGACATTGAGAAAAAGAGAAGAAAGCAAATATGCCACCTATCCCGACTCCTTCCCCAACTGCTGAAATGCCTCTTAAAGCAAAACGGCCTTGGGGTTATCTGCTCTTTGAGATGATGAGCTAAAATGAATTATTTTATTTAATATTCAGAAAAGTCTTGTGGAGTATGAATTGTTATTATTATCATGCCCAGTCTACAGATGAAGAAACTGAGGCTTGGGTAGGTTAATTGATTTAGCCCCGGAGCTGGGAGACCTGGGTGGACTGAGCCCAGGTGCTTCTGTCCTGGTTCTCAACCACCATGCTGTGCTGGCTCATGGAAAAACTGGTCACCTGTTAGCAAGGGATGCAAATCCCAGAATTGTGAAATCAAGGTCAGACAGGAGGGGGCAGAGATGATGGCCGAGGAAGGCTCTCTTTCCACTTCCTGGGCTCCCCCAGCTCCAAGGGTTCAGCTCCTACACCTGGTGCCGACACTGCTGACCAGCATGGGGTCCAGGAGGGCGCACAGCTAAAAGGAGCCATCCCCGAAGGAATAGTCTCCCCTTAACCAGGACCTCTGTGCTCCTTGAGAGCAGAACCCGGTCTCGAGGCTCAGACGAGGAGCTGCTTCCTCCCTCCTCCAGCACGTCCCTAAATGCTGAGCCAGCTAAAATAACACATGGGTTCCACGCACCCTCTGGAGAGCGAGTCAAAACCTCTCCCCACTTCAGACTACAGAAAATAGGAGGAGCCTTTATGGTTTCACTGGAAATATTGGATTCTGTCTGGGCCATTTTTTCTGTAGGTTCAGTAACCTGTGTTCTGCCTGGCCTAGGAGTCCTTGGCATCTTCCCAGCTGCAGCTTTGGGTTGGGGAGAATAAATAGGAGTTGGCTGCTTCGACACCAACTGCTCCCTGTCAAAGCCGGTTCTCTCAGTCCCAAGGCCTCCAGGTATAAAAATCTCTGCTCTTCAAGGAGCAAACATGAGTATCAGCCAGAACAGCAGCAAGAGGCGGAGCAAAGTTCTGTCTTGTTCATGTGACTTTAAACACTGCAGCACTTCTGGCCAGCTCCAAACTTTGCATCTACGCCCCATATCCTCCCTGTACCTATGACAGCGCTTTCCTGGTTTGGCCCATTTTGGTTTCCTGATCCCCTCCTTGGTGGTGACCATTCCTCATGGTATTGATCTAGTATGATTCTAAGATCCGCCCATCACCCTTGACCAGTCTGGCCTCTCAGGCTTCCAGGTCCTTGTCCCCCTCTGCCAACCCCACCAGAGTCCTAACACTCAGCAAATTCACCATTCTGGTCCTGTACCTCCTTCAATTCAAAATCCCAAGTCTGTGTTACAACTTGGAGATGGGATCCCTCAGCCCCACATCTAGTTCCCAAACTCAAGAATATCAACATTACTTCGTGTCCATTCCTTCAGTATTCAACAAACATTTATAGAGCACTTGTTAGACATTAGAGACACAACTGAAAACATCTGATGCCTGTCCAAACTGCTGCAAGAAAACAGATGAGATGCCAGTTTCACGGATTGATGGGGTCAGGTCTTTAGCTTCCAGGCCAGAGGCATAGGCTCTTTATGAGATCACATAGATCAAGAATCACAGGACCATGGGCTCAAACTAAGCAGATTTGTACCTGTCTGGTGAATTGAAGAGTGCCTAAGAGAACAAAAATAGAAAGCCAGGTGTCTTGTAGCAGATTCCTTCTCCTGAAAGCAGAAGCCCCTCAGTTAGCCTCCCTGGGCAGCCTAGAACCAGGGCTGAGGATGCGCAGCCTTCTCATTCCCAACAACCACTTGCAGCCTGCGTCCATAAGCCTTCCAGGGCTTCCCAGCATACCACCCCTCCTCACAAAGGCCAGGGAGCTTACTGACTTTCAGAAGATGTTTGTCCTGGGACCCAGAGGATACTGAAAAGCAGAAACCAGGCTCTGAGTTCACCTGGGCTCCAAGGATGCCAATCCCCTCACCCACAAAACACTTCCTCAATACCCCACAGTGTGCCCTTCCTGTGAGCCGGATCCTTTTCCACAGGATGCAACAGGAATTTATGCATCGATAATGCTCTTCAAGTGCTATTGCTGCAGCTATGTTTTAGAGAGACACACACACACACACACACACACACACACACAGAGACCGCCTGGGCCCCTCTCCATACTCTGAGACATTCTCCCTCTTAGGTCTTCCCTGTGGCTAAACACCCAGTACAAGAGGAGGCCAGTGGCCTATTACTCGCATGGGCTTGATACAAAAAGCAGACTGCTATGCTAATTTACTTCACTCCTCTCAGGACAAGCAAGTTGTCATAGGCAGGAAAAGTCTAGATGTTTATATTTAACGCTCCGAAAGGCTAAGCCTTAAATCTTTTCTATTCCTAGAAGACTGCAGTCTCACAGATGAATTTCAGACTCCTTGGGGAGAACCAGAGGGCACCACGCAGAGGAGCAGGCCCCAAGGGGAAACTACCCCCACACCCCCCAACACACGCACAAGCATGACTCTTTTTTTCTCCTTATAAACCATAGGGGATGACATTTTTATATACAGGAGGCAGTAGCATTTACTAAACTTTTCCTTGGGACCACCCACAGACAGAGGCTGTGGGCAGAGGGATTCAGCCGTCTGTGTACTCCGCGTTTCCCCCGTGTCATCGTCTCTTCTCAGGAGCTCTGAGGTTGCATCTGATGAGCAGTGCTCGTGAGCTGTTTTCCTGGTGATTCCTCTTCTATCGGACTCCCTTGGAGCTCCCTGAGTGGTTCCTCAATTTGTAGGCTGGAGATGAACTCCAGAGCAAGGAGAGGCACAAACCAGAGGGAACTAAATGAGAACAGCGAGGCCCTAGGAGATCTTGCAGTCATATCAGGTGACCGGACTCAGCTGTGCTTCCCACAGCCAGGTTCACAATGGAGGAGCTCGCACATTCACACACACACACACACACACACACACACACACACACACACACACAGAGGCACACATCCAGAGCCTGGGAAACGTTCCATTTCTTAAATTCTTATTAAGGGATCCAGACACTTGGAATTTTACAGATGTTGAAACAAACTTGAAGGGCCAAAGAACAAAGCAGCTTGTATTTGGTTCTTTCTTAACGGAAAACATTTGTTCCTTTGGCTTTGTGAGAAAAAACAATGTGTTTCCAACATCAAATCCACTTCCTCGGTGTTGATAATCACAGGCCAGTAAACGACCTTCCTAGGTGCAAGCACATGGCCTCTTTGCCCAAGGAAGGACTTTTGATTGCAGCTGGGTAAAGCTTGAAATCTTCAGAAACTCCAGACTTCCAGAGTGGAGGGAGCAGGTAGTACTTACACGTATCCCAGAGGCAAGCTGCCCACAATGACCTGGGGAGCAGAGGCTGGCTGTGGGACCCCTCCTGCCCAAAGCACTTCCTCACCAGCCTGTCACCGCCCTGAACAGTCCCAGCACCAGTGCCATTCACAGAAGCGCACGCTATTTATTGGCTTCTTCCAAGTAAACCTTTATTTCCAAAAGGTCCCTTTCAAAATGCCTGTGTCAATGCATTAGTATTTGAAAATGGATGGGCTCCGCAGCTTGGGTGCACCTCACCTTGGAAAGGACATGATAGATCCAGCTCTGAAGAGGAACTGGGAAAGAGTCGGACTGTGGATGCAAGAGAAGCCCTTTTCCTCATCCTCCAGGTTCTGGGAGGAGCCTCCCAGCCTCTCTCTGCTCCCCATAAAAGACGACTCGGTCTCTCTAACTGGCAGGAGGATGGGGGTGGAAGTGATGTGTGAGAGATGCACAGCAACAGCCTGAACTGCTTCCTTGGTGCTCGGCAGGTGTGAGCAGTACTATGCTCTCTTGGCACCGGCAATGTGGGGGTCTGCCCTGTGGCCACAATCACTCCAGAGAAAGCCTAGCTGGGCTGAGGGGACAGGAATTTGGGAGCCTCATTTTGGTTGGTCCAGCTCTGCTACCTACAAAGTATTATTTTGATTCCTACATAGATAGGGTCTGGAATCCATTTCTCAAACTGGTTCCAAATCCAGTGGCAAATAGGATTACAGCTTAGGGGCTCCTCAGTGCCAAAGTCAGCCAAAAAGCAATGCAGAGACACTGAGTGTGCAGGGTCACATCTGAAGCCACCTTGGTGCCTGGGCCAACCATGGGTGACACTTACAGTTTTGTCTTTCCCAGCTTCCAGCAGGGCGTCCAAGCGGCTAACCCCACTCACAGTCAGCGGCTCAAAAGTCAATTTTTCAACCCAACTGATGGCAGCAGCTATGGATTGTGGGGTCACAGGCATGGCATGCTCCTGCCATTTCACAGGCGCTTGAGAAACCCTGAAAGGAATCACATGGAGTGGTCACCGGTCAGCGATCGATGCTACTGCAGCAGTGTCAACCCTGAGGCTCAGCCAGGGGCAGCAAGCTGCTTGGCATCGTCAGCGAAGGGAATGAAACACAGCAATCACTGCTCCCAGTCCTCAGAAAGTTACTAACAAAATGCAAGCTGCGTGAGAGAGATCTGACTTATTAAGGAAAATGTGCTTTCTGAATGCACAGCATAACTCCCAAGCACCACTGTCTTCTCTAAGCTGATTAGAAAAAAAAAAACATATTTACATGAGAATTAAAAAACCTAAACATTGGGCAGGGGATATAGCTCAGCAGCCCAGCACCTGTCTGGCAAGAGTGAGGTCGTGAGTTCGATTCCCAGTGCCAAAAAAAAAAAAAAAAACCCTAAACATTAACAAGTGTTTTAGAAATATTGACAGAAGTCATTTTCATAAGTAGGCAGGCTTATATGAAATGGTCTTCTATAAACATCAAGTTTAGAAGAATTCACAGGGGCTGGGGTATAGCTCAGCAGTACAGCACCTTCCTGGCAAGCGTGAGGTTCTGAGTTCGATTCCCGGTACCAAAAAAAAAAGAGAAAGAATTCACAGTACTGAAATTTTGCAAGCTGGTAACAGTTTTATTGCTCTAAATTTTTATTTCTAATTCTTTCATGACATTGGTTTTTTTTTTTTTTTAATGTGGGTACCAGGTGTCTACCTCAGGACCTCGCGCTTGCCAGCAAGCGCTTGTGGCACTGAGCAATATCACCGGCCCTTTTTTTCCTTTCTGTAGGTACCGGAAGTCGAACTCAGGACCTCGCGCTTGCCAGGCAGGGGCTTATGCCGCTGAGCTATCTCACCAGCCCGACGTTGCTTTTTTTGGCCTGAAAGATTTTCATCGGTTACTTTTTTGGAATTAAAAAAATGGTATTGCTTTGAGTTTAGCAGCGTAAATTTATAAATTTGGAGAAAATGTGGTCAAATTATTTAGATTGGGCTTAGAAATGATTGCTGGAAACGCCCAGCTTCAAGAAGAGGAGCCATTTGAATTTATCTGTGTTTATAATTGCAAACAAATTAGTCTGATGTCCCTGCTAGCCCACCTCTAGAGGTAGAGCTGGCTCCCACTGTGTCCCCTCATGTGGTTTCTCTGAATAGAGAAATCTAGCACGGCGACATATATGCCACAGTAAACATTCCAAGAAGGCAAGAAAAGGCTTTGCAGACTTTAACACTTACTTCCTTCAATAATATATCTATGACAGAAACAGGAATCTGGGGAAAAAACAATAAACCATCATCTCCAAAGATGCCTTCTATCAAGCTGAAGGTAGTTTATTTAAAAAGGAAAAAAATTAGGTAGACCCCTCCTCCCCTGCAGATGTTTCTTCTCAGGGAGCTGTAACCACTGTTCCCTGTTCTAGATGAGAAGCCAGCAGGGAAGTCCAAATTCTTGTGAATCCAAGAATCCATAAATAATTGATTTGCAAACTCTGAAATATGAGAAATTCTATAAAGGCAGGCACCTGTTGGTCTGATTAAAGGGGTCAGCTCACAGAAACGGGTCAACTTGAGCTGTAAATTCAGTCTGGGAAAACAGTCAAGTCAGTGGTCTTTTTTTTTTTTTTTTTTTTTTTTTTTTGTGGGTACCAGGGTTGACCTCAGGACCTCGCGCGCCAGCAGGCGCCTGTGCCGCTGAGCAATATCACCGGCCCTTTTTTCGTATATGGGTTCCAGGAGTCGAACTCGGGCCCTCGCGCTTGCCAGGCAGGCGCTTATGCCGCTGAGCCATCTCACCGGCCCAAGTCAGTGGTCTTTGAATTCGTTATCCAAGCTAAAATCTAAAATAAGTGAAGAGATTTATGGCCTTAAATATACATTGAATATGAACATATATTTCATATTCTCATATTTTGACCTTCCCGGGGATTGAAGCAAAAGTATGTTTCTAAATCTGGTTATGTGAAAACTAAGATGCCCTCTGCAAAACAGATAAAAATTTCCTAAGATTTATTCATTGCAGGCTTTCTGCTAAAATCATACATTTTAGGAAATTCAAATACCTCCTCCCTCAACATAGCACTATGTTAGCGATGCTACTTAACTCCAAATATGTGCGAGTTGCTATGAAATTTCATGGAGATAAATGTTTCCTCTGGGAACTCACCATATGATATTGAATTTGGTTATGTGGGCCACCTGCTCCTGGAAGACCATTGTCAGAGCATCTTGGCATAGATTGAGCTCCCCCTCCAGAACGTCGCCCCAGTCCAGCACGATGGTGACGCACTGTTCCAAGATGACACCAAAAATCTGCTGACTTCTGCTGGTGAGCCAGTCCATCCGCTGCTTGTAACTCTCCACGGCTTGTGCTAAGTGTTCCACAAGCTGATGGATCAGTTCTGATTTAGCTGTCAGCTTAAGGGAAACAAAAGTCAAAAACAAAACCAAAAACAGAAAGATGACCCCAAAGTAAGTCAGTGGAACCACAGTGTCCCATCAAGAACTGTGCATTAAGAACAGTTCCGTACGTGGCCCTCCAGCCCCACAGGATCCAGGAGGAAGGGCTCTAGTTTTTCAGCTGAAAAACCTTTGGCTGGTTCCCTGTAGAAGAGGGGCTGTGATCTATTCAAAATACAGCCCACTTATTTTTTCTTTAATGTTTCTAGGTCGTATTTTTATCTTTACAGATTATCAGAAAATACCTAGGGGCACTTTTAAGAAGTTAAGTAGGGAAAACGAGAGACCAGCAAAGGCAGATGAAGAAAGGAGTCTCACTAAAAAGTTTCCTGAAGTACAACATGCCAAAATATTTCTGAAAATGTTTCTAAACATGCCAGCACTCCTGCCCACCTTTCTTTAAGGGATGCCAGCCTAGTTATTCATCCTCCTGCTCATAACATTTGTCCCTGTGTCCTCTGTCTCGCAGACCAAGCCTCCCTGTGTCTGGGTCGCCCGTTCACTCACAGCTGCCACCAACACCTAGGGACCCTCCGAAGGTGGCAGAGACTTGTAGGCAATTTCTCCCATGCACAAATCAATCATCCTTCACAGAAGTCAGGCACAAGGGTGCAAAGTTGCTCAAGGCATAGGGAAGTAGAAGATGTGAAAAAAAGAGTGAGAAAAATTATGTAATGAGTCAAATTTTAAAAGAAGATCTGGTACCTTTTAAATTAACGTTAACAATTCCCAGAACACCCTCGAATACCCAAATTGTTAAGGGAAATGTGCTTTCTGAATGCGCTGTGCAGTTCCACATTTTCATGCCTCGTTGCTTTAAACCCCCTCCTCTGTCCCCTCCACGTCTCTCTTGAGCTCATCGCTCAGCTTCTCGCTGCTGTTCGGGGACCTTAAAGCAGGATTCCTAACTCCCTCGCCGGCTCCCACAGCTTGTGCCCAAGACAGGAAGCTCGTGGGACGGCTCACAGGGATGTGGAGGTGGACTTCGGTGGCAGAGACACAGACACTTTTAATTGCTAGGTAGGGATTTTAAACGAGGTTCAGTAAAAAATAGATTTAGCCCATCAAGCTCAAGATACCACAGAGATTCTCACTTAGTGTCAGGCTTAGTTTAAAAAGTAATTTAGATTTTTAAAAACACAGTCAGCCCTCCATACCCATGGGTTCAGCATCCTCAAGGTTTAACCGACCTGGGATGGAAAATATTCAAAACCAAATTGTTTCTGTTACTGAATATGGACAGACCTTTTCTTGTCATCATTCCCTAGACAATATAGTGTTACAACTATTTACATAGCATTTACATTGTATGAAGCATTACAAGTCACATAGAGGTGATTTAAAGCGCACAGGAGGATACGTGTAGGTTATATGCAAATACTACAGCATGTCATACGAAGGACTAGAACATTTGTAGATTTTGGTATCTGATGGGGGTCCTGGAACCAACTGCCTGCAGACATCAAGGGATGACTGTATTAAGAAGCAACGGTCCAATGGTCCATGCATGTGCCTTGACGTGAACGATTACACACGGACACAATGGGACATGTGTCTCCAACGGACTGTGAGCTCCGTGTCATGGGACAGGGCCTGATATGTACTGGGGCACAAGAGCCACATGTTGAATTGCTGGGAGCGGAGGACACCAGGCAGATATGCTTCTCACACTCTCCTCTTCCACCTGCTTCTGTTGGATCATGGTAGCTTTGGCCTGGCTTTCATCTGATTTTGGAGATTCCTGTCATACTGCCGTTCCCCCCCACTTATTTTTGAGGAAAAACAAAGTGTTGATATGCAAAAGCTTTCATCTCCGGTCAAGAGCATTCTGCAGTAATCTTTTACAGGTCAAAGGCGTCCTTTGCCAACACCTTGGCCATGACTCGCATCACTCTAGCACTGCCCAAAGAAAACCCTCAGCCTGAACCTCGCACCCTCTGTGACCTGCAGCCGCCTCAGCATCATGTCCCAGGACCTATGTATCGGGGACCCTCACTCACGTTGTATACTCGGCCATCTTCTGCTCTGTAGAACTGCGGGAAAAGGCCATCAGCGTACCGAGAAGCCACAGGTCTCCCCAGAGAAGTCACATAATCTGCATTTTTATGAAGAAAAACAACCAAGATGGGGTATTATCAAAGCTTCGTATTTTATGTTCTAAAATAATTTTTCTGACGCCATTCAAACCCCAGTGCTGCTTTGTATTCTGTTCTAAATCATGAAGTATTTCTAGGTGCTATGATAAACATAACTTTATGACGTGTAATCTTTTCATGCATGAATGAATAAAAATGAAGAGCAGAGTTCATTTCCTGGTTCTTTTGTGCAGAACAATTAAAGCAGAGGTCAAAAGAACAACACAGAAATTGTGTTTAATTCATGAAAACTTTATTCAAGACTTGCACTTGTCTTTCAGAACTTTATTTTTTTAATTTAAGTTTATTGGTACAATGTAGGTATACAGAAGGACCACACTCATTATAGGGAATTTGTATCTGTACATGATATATATTGTTTCCTCTTTTTTTCCCATTCCCCTCTTTTCAAACCCACTTCCCCTCCCCGTTTACAAAGCTCAGTTTTTATTTTCTCCTTCTTTTCTCGTTTTCCTCTTTCCCTTCTTTCCTTTCCCCTTCCCCCTCCTTATTTCAGAACTTTAAAAATTCAACTTAAATACTATCTAATGTTATCTCAAGTAGAGGTGTAAGACTAAATGGGTGAAATGAAGCAGGCAAGTAATAGATTCAGAGTAGACAAACACAATGTGAGAAACACAAGATTTTCTTCTCATTAAATTATCTGCTCATCTGTGCAAACACTCATTGCACACACATTTACTGAGCACTCACAATGCACTAGGTCCAGGGCTCACAGATGGGAATATGATGTCTGAAACATGTTCCTACTTCTTCATGGAACTGCCAGGGGGCTGCAGATACCGTAAGGACAAACAGGGACTTGGCAGGGCAAGGGAGAGGAAAGCTTCCCCAGACATCTCGGTCCTGCTGCTGCTGGTTTTATTGTGTTTGTGACTGTCCTTAGTATTATTACTGCTCACTCCCAAAGGTGGTGCTCTTGATCCCGGCACTTTCTTTCTTCTGCCTTTCTAGAAAGGCAGGTTAACAACCTACTCCGGAAAGGCAGAAAAGTCAAGGCTGAATTTTATCGCCTCCCTGGCCAGGCTTGGTCCCAAATACAAGGGGTGATAAAATTTACAAGTTTCAAAGTCTAACTCTTACCATAGTAAAGAGTACGGAATGGGTACTCGAATTCCATCAGCAATAACCCCACTCAACAGACCTTTCAAAGTCTAAAACCTATTTCCAAAGTTTCAACTCCTGCATGTGGATAAAGGAACTTCACATCACCAGCAGCATTTACCCGGATGCGGAGAGGGGCTCTTTCCTGAGGCTTGGAGGAGATAAGCCTACAGAAAGCCTAATAAGCTGTACCGAGAGTTGAAATGCAGGGTGTTGTGAGTTCTGTGACCGATGGCGCTAGGGTAGATTTTACTGGCCAACCCTTAGTCAAGGATAAATGCTGGATAAAACGTAGAAATAGCTATTTGAAGGCATTAGAGAGCAACCACAAACAGCCAGAAGCTGGAGTAGCTTTCATCCTCAAAATGAAGAGAGTGACTAGCGAGATTTGTATTTATTCAGAGGGAGAGAAAGAGAGTTTAAACTTTGAGTTCAGCCAAGTGAGATGCCTGTTAGAATACAAACCAGCTATCTATCAAGTGATAAATGAATAAACACAAACTATGGTATATCCATATAATGAAATATTATATGGCCATAAAAAGGAATAAAATATTGGCAATGCTAAGACATTGGTGAACCTTAAATAAATGATGCTAAATGAAAGTAGCCAGTCACAAAAGGCCATATACTATGAATTCCTTTTATATGAAACATCTAATACAAACAAATTTATGCAGACAGAAAGTAGATCGCGTAAAGCTTGGAGGTAGGGCTGAGTGGTGAGAGCACAGAGAGCTGAGGAGTATGAGGCGGTTTCTTTTTGAGGTAATAGAAATAGAGTAATGTTGGCTGTGATGGTGGTTGCACATATCTAGGCAAATATGCTAAAAACTATTTAATGTACACTTTAAATGGATGAATGGTATTTGAATTATATCTTACTAAAGTTATTTTAAAAAACCAACTTTTAAAAAATAGCTCTCCTAAGAAAGAGTTCATACAACCCAAACCTTTTACAACCACCCACACTGTCCCAAAATAAAATAAAAATTTATCAGACATACAGAGAAACCGTCCAAGGAGCCGAAAGGAAGAGCAGTGAATAAAATTACCCTGAGATAAAGCAGACACTGGAATTAGCAGAAAGGATCCTCACACATATTTATGTTATATTCTTATATATGCACATATCATATTTGTATCATAATCATAAATATAAATATTGTAAATATTGTAAACATAAACACTGTAAACATAAATATTTATATTGTAATAAATATGTTGAAGAGAAAGAAAAATACAGTCATAATAAGTGAACAAATGGAAATCTTAGCCGAGGAACTGAAAGCATGAAAAGCAAATTTTATTTATTCATGTTCTGCATTCTAGTTCTTTTAAAAAATTTTTTAACAGTGCATATTTGCAGGACATAATGATTATATTTATTGTGGGGACTTTGTACGTGTATATGACATATCTTAATTCTTTTTTCATCCCCTTACTCTCCCCTCCCTCTCTGTTCCCTCCAACTCTTGTTCCCTTTCCCATTGGCAAAAGCTTTATTTACACTTTTTCTTCAGTTGTCTTTTCCCTTCCTTCCCTCCCACTTCTTCCATCTCTTATTCTACTTCCCCTTTGAAAAAGATCTCCCTATTTCCTATTACCTAACTTTTATTTTTCTCTTTATTTGTATTTTGGGTTTCTCATATAAGAGAAACCATGCAATATTGAAGCTTGTGTGTCTGATTTCTTTCACTTAACATTATGGTCTTGAGGTGTTTCCATTTACGTAAAAATGCCTCAAGTTTATCTTTCTTTATGGCAGAGTAGTACTCCATTGTGTGTAAATAGCACATTTCCTTTATCCATCATCTGTTGATGGGCATGTAGGCTGTTTCCAATATTTAGCTATTATGAATTGCACTGCTATAAACATGGATATGAAAGTATCCCTGTAATATGATGACCTTAACTCTAAACACATAGAAGGAAAATAGCTGAATCAAATGCAATTTCTATTTTTAGTTTTTTGAGAAATCTCCATACTCATCTCCATAGTGGTTGTACTAGTTTACATTCCCACCAACAATGTAGGATTCCTTTATCCCCACGGCCTTACCAGCATTTGTTATTATTTGATTTCTTGATGATAGCCATTCTTTCTGCAGTAAGATGGAATCTCAGTGTTGTTTTAATTTGCTTTTCTCTAATGTTCAGTGATGTTGAACATTATTTCATGTATTTATTGGCCATCTGTACTTCTTCTGAAAAGTGTCTTATTAATTTTGTCTGCCCATCTTTTTAATTGGGGCTTTTATTGGGCAGGGGTAGTTTTTCCGAGTTCTTTATGTATTCTAGATGTTAGGCCTCTATCTGAGGAATAGTTGGAAAAAAGTTTTCCTGTTCTGTAGGTTGTCTCTTCACCCTGTTTGATGTGCAGAAGCTTTTTAATTTGTTGTTGTTGATAATTTTTTCCCATTTGTTGATTCTCGGTATTATTTCTTGTGGTATTGGGGGTCTGTTGAGAAAGTCCTTGCCTATGCCTATGTCTTCAAGAGGTTTGTTTTTTTTTTACCTATTTTATCTTCCAGCAGATGAAATGTTTCTTAAGATCTAGATGTTTGATCCATTTTGATGTTAGTTTAGTACATGGTGAGATATATGGGTCTAATCTCCATCTTCTGCACGTGGATTTCCAATTTTCCTAGCACCATTTATTTAAAAGGCTATGTTTCCTCCAGTGTATGTTTTTGGCCCCTTTGTCAAAGATCAAGTAGCTGAATGTATTTGGGGTTGTTTCTGCATCCTCTCTTCTATTCCATTGATCCACATGTCTGTTTTTGTGCCAGTACCATGCAGGGTTTTTTTAATCACTGTAGTTTTGTAGTGAAATCCAGCATTGTGATCCCTCCTACTTTGCTCTTGTTACCCAGGATTGCTTTTACTTTTCTGGGTCTCTTCTGGTTCCATATGAACTTTAGGATTATTTTCTCTAGATCTGTGAGGACTGCTGTTGGTGTTTTGATTGGGATTACATTAAATCTATATGTCAGTTTTGGAAGTATGGCCATTTTCACTATATTGGTTACCCCTATCCAGGCACATGGGATATCTTTCCATTTTCTGATATCCTTTTCAATCTCCTTTTTCAGAGTGAGGCCATTTTCATTGTAGTGGTCTTTCACTTCTTTGGTTAGGTTAATTCCTAAGTATTCAGTTTTTCTTGATGCTACTATGAATGGTATTGTCTTCCTAATTTCTTTCTCAGTGAGTTCACTGTTAGTGTGCAAGAACGCTACTGATTTTCGTGTGTTGATTTTGTGTCCTACTACACTGCTGAATTTGATTATTAATTCTAGGAGTCTTCGAATATTTTTGGTCTTCTATGTAGAGGATCATGTCATCTGTAAATAATGATACTTGGACTTCTTCCTTTCCTATATTTTATCTCTTTCATTTCTTTCTCTTGCCTGATTGCTCCGGCTAATGTTTTGAGTACTATGTTGAACAGGAGTTGTGATAATGGATATTCTTGTCTTGTTCCTGATTTTAGAGGGAAGGTTTTTATGAAAAGGAAATTTTAGAACAAAAGATTCTGATGTAGCTTAGATATGACTAGAGTTTGACTCCCCAAGGTAACAATATTAAGGTGGGGGAACATTGATGATGTGGGTCCAGTGGAAGGTCATTAGGTCATGGAGACTCTTCCGTCTGAACGGGTTTATGCTGTTTTATGGCAGTGGATCAGGTCTCATGGGACTGGTTTAGACCCCAGTACATGTATGGACTTAATAGCAAATCAGAGGTGCCAGAATAAAGCATCAGTGTATTAGTCACTTCCCATCACTGGAACAAAATACCTGACATCCACAATTTAAAGAGAGAGAACTTTATTTTGGCTCACAGTTTCAGTAGGTTCAGTATGTGGGTCCCAGCTCCAAGGCAGAAATGTCATAGAAGAACAGAATTTCAAAGGAAAGCTGTTCAACCCTAGGTGCTCAACCCTAGGAAACAGAAAGATGATAGGAGCTGGGGTCAAGAATTCACCCTTCCATGTCATCCCTCCAGTGACCCACCTCTCCCAACCAGTCCCATCTCCAAATGTGAGACCTTCAGGGGACATTTTTGATCTGAACCATAGCAGTCAGTAACCATGAAAAATCTGCCAAGAGAAATTACCCAATCTGAAGAGCAAACTTATATATGCTTATATTAAACAACAAAGTCTCAGTGATCTGTGGGACAACATCAGGGTATTTAGCATGACTCTAACTGGAGTCTCAAAAGAAAAAGAGAGGACAAATAGGACAGAAATATAGATTAGAAGAAATAATATTTGAAAATTTCTATAATTCTACTTAAAAAAAAACTTGGGCTGGTGATATGGCTCAGCGGCACAAGCGCCTGCCTGGCAAGCATGAGGTCCTGAGTTCGACTCCCGGTACCCACACAAAGGAAAAAAAAACTTGGGCTGGTGATATGGCTCAGCAGCACAAGCGCCTGCTGGCAAGTGTGAGGTCCTAAGTTTGACTCCTGGTACCCACATTGAAAACAAAACAAAACAAAACAAAAAACCTTACAGATCCAAGCAACTTGGCACATCCTGGCAATATAAATACAGAGAAAACCAAACCAAAGCATACTGTAATATAAGCCTAGTGCAATAGCTGAAAGGCAAAAATAAAAAGAAAACTCTTAAAAGTAGCCACAGAAAAAAATTATATATTAGATACATCACATGCAAAGGAAAAATTTTATGAATATGACTGATTGTTCAGCTGAAAGACAGAAGTCACAGAACAATGGATTTATGTATTTTCAGGTTAATGAAGCAACCCTTCCTTTTCTTACTGGGGTAGTGTCAGGGTAAGACTTCTCCACCACTCAGAGGTAACATGAACACCCATCCACTGTGTCAGTCAAGACATATGGAGAGCAATGAAAATGTACCCCTCAGCTCCAGCCAGGGTGGTATCAGTGGAGGCCTGGAAAATCTGAGCTGCTATCTTGAACAAAGAGCCTTTCCTCCTGCAGATGTTATAGGGGCTGTGGGAAGAACCTGGACTTCTACCCCCATCAAGCAATTATACTAGGATGTCTTCCGTTATCCACCAGAGACTAAAACACAGAAGTAAGAAAGATCTTGAGTCAAATTATAAAATACCCAAATGCCTGTTTCAATAAAAAAAAACACATCATCCTGAAAGCCAGGAAGATCTCAAACTTAATGAAAAACTACAATCAACAATATTGATGCCAAGATGACACTTATGTTAGAAGGATCCAGGGGCCAGTGAGATGGCTCAGCGGCGTAAGCACCTGGCAAGCGCGAGGTCCTGAGTTCAGCTCCTGGTATCCACAAATGAGAAAAAGGCTGGTGATATCGCTCAGTGGCATGGGCACCTGCTGGTGTGCGAGGTCCTGAGGTCGACCCCTGGTACCCACACACACAAAAAAAGAAGGATCCAACAAGGATCTTAAAGCAATCACCATAAAAACACTTTATCAAGCAATTATAAACATGCCTGAAATGAATAAAAACATAGGAAATTTCGGCAAAAAATCCCAGAAGATACATAGAAGAACCAAATGGAAATATTAGAACAACGAAAAATAGAATAACAAAAGAAAAAAGAAAGAAAGAAAACTCAACAAATGGACTCAAGAGAAAAAAAGAATAAGTAAACTTGAAGACAGAATAGAAATCACCCGACCTAAGCAACCAAGATAAAATAGACTGAAAAATATGAACATAACCTCACAGACATGTAGGATTAAGAAAAACATAAAGGTCTAATATTCAAGTCACTGCAATATCAAAAGCAGAGAGGAAGAAGGTAAGGCTGAAAAAAGTACTAAGAGAAAGAAGGGATGAAAAAGACAACAGATTCAAGAAGCTGAGTAAAATTCAAAGAGAATAAACCTAAAGAAATCCACCCAAGGTACACTAAAATCTAACCTCTGAAAACTAAAAGACAGAAATAAATTTTGACCACAGTCAAAGAAAAATGACACATTACCAACATGGGAAAATCAATTCTAATGATTGTGATTTTCTCATCAGAAACCTTGGAGGCCTGAAGAAAGTGGTGTGATATTTCTAAGTTCTTTTTTTTGTGTGTGTGTGTACTGGGGGTCGACCTCAGGACCTTGCGTACCAGCAAGCGCCCATGCCGCTGAGCGATATCACCGGCCCTTTTTTTGTATGTGGGTTCCGGGAGTCGAACTCAGGACCTCGCGCTTGCCAGGCAGGCGCTTATGCCGCTGAGCTATCTCACTGGCCCAGAAAATAACTATTCACCCAAAATTTTAAAATTATTCTTCAGTATCAGAGAAATAAAGACATTCTCAGACAAGAAACTAAAAGAATTTGTTACTAGCAGAGCTGTTCTTAATGAATAAAAGAAGATCTGTAAATAGAAAATGACAAAAGAAGGAATCTTAGAATATAAGGAAAGGAGGAACACAATAAGCAACACCATGAGAAAATAAAGTAGACTTTCTTTTCTTGAGATTTATAAATTATGTTTGATGGTTGAATCAAAATTATACTATATAAAGAAAATAAATTTTAAAACTTTAGCATAATCTAATGTTCTCAGTATATGAAGAGAGAATAATACATATTATTACAAATGGGAAGGGAAAAGGAACTAAAGGGAAATAAGTTTCTGCTTGCCACTCAAACTGATAAAATGTAGATGCCAGTAGGTTTTTTTTTTCTTATTTTAAGAGAAAAAAAAAGAACAAAATTTCAAAATAAGTTAATAGGAGGATAACACTGGTTAATACATTGCATATTGTTATTTTTAAATTTGTTACTCAGAGTACAAGATATCAGCATTCAATTGTCCAAACAATGTTCGCACAAATCTTTCTTTTCAATGTACTAAGAGAAATTAGTAGTGTATCTATCTTAACTATCTTTATATATATATATATTTTTTTTTTGCTTTTCCCTTCCTTCTTTTCTCTATTCCCCCATCCCAGTTTCTCTTTCCTTTTGAACAGTTTCTTCCCCTTTCACTATATCTATTGTACATTTTGGATCTTATTTACTCTTGCAGCTTCTCACACTTATGGAGACAATATGATGTTTACACATGTGAGCCTGGTTTATTTCACTTATGAGCTTGGTTTCAAGTTGCATCCATTTACCTATAAAAGTCTTCAGTTTATCCTTCTTTATGGCTGACTAGTACTCCATTGTATAAAAAGACCACATCTTTTTCATCCATTCCTTGGTTCATGGGCATTTGGGTTGTTTCCAAGATCTAGGTATTACAAAATGTGCTGTTATAAACATGGATACACATATATCGCTGCGGTACATTGTTTTTAATTCTTCTGAGAAGATACCCAGAAGGGGAATAGCTGGGTCAAATGGAACCTCTAGTCCTAGTTTTTTGAGGAATCTCCACACTGATTTCCACAGTGGTTGCACCAGTCTACACTCCCACCAACAGTGGACAGGGGTTCCTTTTTCCCCACAGCCCCTCCAGCATTTGTTATTGGTTGATTTCTTGATGATAGTCATTCTTTCTGGGGTGAGATGGTATCTCAGTGTTGTTTTAATTTGCATCTCTCTAATGACCAGTGATGTTGAACATTTTTTCATATATTTATTTGCTGTTTGTATTTCTTCATCTGAGAAGTGTGTATTCATCTCAGATGCCCATGTTTGGATTGGGTCTTTAAATTTGGGAGGTCTGATTTTTTGAGTTTTTCATATGTTCTCAATAGTAATCCTTTGCCTGAGGAACAGCTGGCAAACATTTTTTCCCACATTGTAGGTTGTCTCTTCACTCTGTTGGTAATTTCTCTTGCTGTGCAAAAGCTTTTTAATAAGATGAGATCCCAGTTGTTAATTCTTTATGATAGTTCCTGTGCGATCAGGGCTTTATTCATAAAGTCTTTGCCTATACCAGTGTCTTCAGGAGTTTTACCTATTCTATCTTCCAGCAGATTTAATGTTTCTGTTTTAATATTTAGATCTTTGATCCATTTAGAATTTAGTTTAGTGCATGGTGAAAGATATGGGTCCAATTTTAATCTTCAGCATGTGCAGAGCCAGTTTTTCCAGCACCATTTATTAAAGAGGCTATCTTTCTTCCAGTGAATGTGTTTGGAGCCTTTGTCAAAGGTAAGGTGGCTTATTATGTCTGGAGTTGTTTCTGCATCTTCTAATCTGTTCCATTGATCTTCAGGTCTGTTTTTTGTTTGTTTGTTTGTTTGTTTTTGTTTTGTTTTCCAGTACCATTCCGTTTTTATTACAGTAGCTTTATAGTATAATTTCAAGTCAGGGATTGTGATGCCCGCTGCCTTGCCTTTGTTGCCTAGAATTGCCTTTGCTATTCTAGGTCTCTTTTGGTTGCAAATGAATTTTAGGATTGTTTTCTCTAAATCTGTGAGATATGCTATTGGAATTTTGATTGGAGTTGCATTAAATCTGTGTAACAATTTTGGAAGTATGGCCATGTTCACTGTATTGGTTCTTCCTACCAAGAGCAAGGGATATCTTTCTATTTTCTGATATCCTCTTCAATCTCCTTTTTCAGAGTACTATAGTTTTCAATGTAGAGGTCTTTTACATTCTTTGTTAGATTGATTCCTAGGTATTTCATTTTTTTGGATGCTATTGTGAAAGGTGTTGTTACCCTAATTTCTCTTTCAGTGAGTTTGTTATTCGTGTACAGGAAGGCTATTGATTTTTGAGGGCTGACTTTGTGTCCAGCTATACTACTGAATTTGCTTATTAAATCGAGCAGTTTTTTAGTGGAGGTTTTGGGATCTTCTATGTAGAGTATCATGTCATCTGCAAATAATGATAATTTTACCTCTTCCTTTCTTATTGATATACCTTTTATTTCTTTCTCTTGTCTAATTGCTCTGGCTAAAGTTTCCAGGACTATGTTGAATAAGAGTGGAGACAGTGGACATCCTTGTCTTATTCCTGATTTTAGAGAGAAAGCTTTCAGTATTTGCCCACTCAGTATGATGTTGGCTGTTGGTTTGTCATAGATAGCTTTTATCAGATTGAGATAAAGACCATCTATTCCAATTTTTTGTCAGGTTTTTATCATGAATGGGTGCTGGACTTTGTCAAAAGCATTTTCTGCATCTATTGAGATGATCATATGATTTTTGTCCTTGGCTCTGTTAATATGGTGTATTACATTTATTGATTTACATATATTGAACCATCCCTGCATCCCTGGGATGAATCCAACTTGGTCATGGTGTATAATCTTCTTGATGTTTTGCTGGATTCTGTTTGCCAGTATCTTATTGAGGATTTTTACATCTATGTTCATTAGGGAGATTGGTCTGTAGTTCTCTTTCTTAGTTGGGTCCTTCTCTGGTTTTGGTATCAGGGTAATGCTTGCTTCCAGGAATGAATTTGGGAGTATTGCTTCCCTTTCAATTTCATTAAAGAGTTTGAGCAGTAGTGGTATTAGGTCTTCTCTAAATTTCTTGTGGAATTCAGCAGTGAATCCAGCAGGGCCTGGGCTTTTCTTTGTTGGTAGGTTTTTAATTACATGTTCAATTTCATTGATATTGGTGTATTTAGGATTTTTATATCATCTCAATTCAGCTTTGGTAATTCATATGTATCTAGGAATCTGTCCATTTCTCCTGCATTTTCCATCGTCTTAGAATACAAGTTTTCAAAGTAGGTATAGATGATCTGGATTTCTGCAGGGTCATTGTGATTTCACCCTTTTCATTCCTAATTGTGTGGATTTGAGTCTTTACTTTTTTTGGTAAGGTTGGATAAGGGTTTGTCAATTTTATTTAATCTTTCAAAGAACCAACTCTTTGATTCATTGATTCTTGTATTGGGTTTTAGTCTCCAATGCGTTAATTTCTGCTCTGGTCTTTATGATTTCCTCCCTTGTATGAGATTTTGGCTTAGCCTGCTCTTCTTTTTGTAGAAGTTTGAGGTTCACCATTAAGTTATTTATTTGCACTTGCTCCATTTTCCTGATATGGGTTTTTACTGCTATAAATTTCCCTCTTAGGACTGTTTTTATTGTGTCCCATATGTTCTGGTATGTTGTATTATCATTATCATTCAATTGTAGAAACTGTCTAATTTCTTCTTTAATTTCATCTGTGACCCACTGGTTGTTCAGGAGGGTGCTATTTAATTTCCATGAGTTTAGGGAGTTCTTGTGGTTTCTTTTGCTATTGATTTCCAATTTATGAGTAGATTTTTTAAAAGTTTATGTACTCATCATACCTAGCACCTTCACTAAGAAGGCCATATTAAAAGGTACACTAGAAAACACTATACATATATAAAAATAGAATTGCAAAAAAAAAATGTTTAAGTAACCTAAATGTAGGCAGGATAATGAAAACAAACAAATGAAAAAGAGAGGAGGAAAACACAGTAAATAAAATGACAGCCAAGACTTAACATATCAATAATTAATTGCCTTAAGTGCAAATGGTCTCAGTATACCAGTTAAAGGATGGATCGGTAAAGAGGATTTTAAAAATACACAAATCATGGGGTCTGTAAGAAACTTCCTTCAAATATAATTATATGCAAAAGTTAAAAATAAGAGGATAGAAGAAGGTCATACAAATATTAATAAAAAGGAATCAGGATTCTCTATATCACAAAAGCAAACTTCAGAGCAAAGAATAGTCTTAGCAACAGAGTAGGAAATTATATTGATAAAAGTTTCTATCCTCCAGAAAGAAATAGCAACCCTAAATATATATGCACCAAACAATATAACAGCAAAACATGAAACAAAACCCAGTAGAAGTAAAAGATGAAATGGACAAATTCACAGTCATAGTTGGAGGCTTCAATACTCTTTTTACAACAACTGATAAAAACTAGACAGAAAATCAGCAAGGATACTCAATAACACCATCAATGAACAGAATCTAATTGACAACTATAGAAAACTCTATGCAACATACCAGAATACACTTTCTTTTCAAGTATCTATGGAATATATACCAAGACAAATCATGTCCTTGGTTATAAAACAAACCTGTCAGGCTAAGCCCACCTGTCATCCCAACACTCAGGGAGGTTGATGCAGGAGGATTGCAATTTCAAACTCAGCATAGGCAAATGAAAAATTTAGCAAGATCCTGTCTCAAAAAAAATTTAAATGTCTGGGGGTATAGCTCCATGGGAAGGCTCCGAGCACAATCCCCAGTACTGAAAAAAAATTAAAATAACTAAAACTAGAGTATGTCCTCTGTCTAAAATTGAAACAAATAGAAATTAATGGAAGACAATAAGAAAGTCACAAATACTTAAAAACTAAGCAACATGCTTCCACAAAACCATAGGGCATAGAGGAAGTCTCAAAGGAAATTAAAAATACTTAAAACTAAGTAGAAATGATAATATAACATATAAGATGTTTGGGATATGGCTAAACAGCATGTAGAGGGAAATTTATAGCACTATGTTTCTGAAAAAAATTTAGAATAAGGAGAGTAAAATAAATCCAAAACAACCTGAAGGAAATAAATAGTAAAAATCATAACCTAAGTCAATGAAATTGAAAACAAAACAATAGAGAAAAATCAATTCAACAAAAAGCTATTTCAAAAGACCAATAAAATTGACCAATGATAACCTCTAGCAAGACTGACAAATATAAAAGGAGAATAGAATAAATTACAAATATTAGAAATCAAATGGAATTTCACCAAAGACCCTGCGGACATCAAAAGAATAATAAGGGAAATACTGTAAACAACTCTACACACATAAATTGGACAAGTTGAATAAAATGAATCAAATCCTTATTGCTTCTCAGCCTTTTGGCTAAGATGAAATGTAAAATGAATCAAATCCTCAAAAAACCACAAACTACCATAACTCACCCAGTATAAAACTGATAGTTCGAAACATCTTATACCTATCAAGGAAATTGATTTTCAAATCGTTATGTTGGGAGTAGACACACATTTTCTACTGATGGAGACGTGGGATCAAAGCGAACTTAAAGACCCGGGGGCTTCAGAACTGACCCAGCCTCCTTAGAGCCAAAGCAGAGTACGCTGGCTGTCAGTGAGCACTGTACCTTCACAATGTGGGAATCCAATCTGTGACAAGATCTGTTTCAAAGACAATTTGTTGGCCTTCAGCCCATGTTGTTGAAGCCATTTCTCAGATGAAACGAGACTCTGCTCAGCCAAGTCTTCCCTGGACTTGCTCAGTCCCTCCTGCCTCTGCAGAGGCTCCTTGGAGATGGGAGAACATGTGCTTGGTTCCTCCATCTCTGATTCTGGAGCTAGGTCCCAGGGACTACCTGTAAGGGCAATTGTCCAACTTAGACTTCGTGAGAGCTTGGAAATAATCCAACATCAACAGAAGAGTAGTTTAATATAGAGGATAACCATGAAATGGATTCTATTTACCGGTTTAAATTATAATATTGATGTCTATTCATTTCAGATGCCCTCTAATGGATTGGGTATTTTCTCAGAAGAAGAAGTACAAATGGCAAACAAATACATGAAAAAATTTTCAACATCATGGGTCACTTAAGAGATGCAACAATGCTGAGATCCCATCTCACTCCGGAAAGTGGCTATCATCAAGAACTTGACCAATAACAAATGCTGGTGGGGCTGTGGGGAAAAAGGAACCCTTCTTTACTGTTGGTGGGAGTGTCGACTGGTACAGCCACTGTGGAAAACAGTGTGGAGATTCCTCAAAAAACTAGGACTAGAGGTTCCTTTCGACCCAGCTATTCCCTTTCTGGGTATCTTTCTGGAAGAATTAAAAACATCATACCACAGCGATATATGTGTACCATGTTTATAGCAGCAAAATTTGTAACAGCCAAATCTTGGAAACAACACAAATGCCCATCAACCGAGCAATGGATAAAAAAGATGTGGTTTCTTTATACAATGGAGTACTACTCGGCCATAAAGAAGGAAAAAACTGAGACATTTATTGGTAAATGGATACACCTCGAGACTATACCCCTAAGGGAAATAAATCAGACTCACATGTGTAAATATCACATTGTCTCTCTGGTGTGAGAAACTGAAAGTGTAAATAAGAACCAAAATACATAATAGATACTGTGAAATAGGAAGAAATTGTTTAAAAGGAAAGGGGAATGGGTTGGGGGAGGGAGGGAGAAAGGGAGAATAAAAAATGAGAAAGAAAGGATAAAATGGAAACAAAGCTTTGTAAATAAGGAGGGGAAGAGGGGTTGAGGGGAGGGGAGGGAAATGGGAGAAAAAAAGAGGAACTAAGGCATTCCATGTACAGGTACAAATTCCCTATGATAAATGTAATCGTTATGTATATCTAAATTGTACCAATAAACTTAATAACTATAAAAAATTATAATATAGATGTATATTTGTTGGCAAGAAGATATCCATGTATATTGCTAAGAGGTATCCGTAAAATTCTATATCCATAAAAGTCAATATCCATATGTATGCACACACAGAAAAATATCCAGAAAGATACACACAAACAGGTTTGCAGTAGTTTTCTCTACATGGTAAAAGTATGTGTGACTTTGCCTCTTCCATATTGTTTAAATTTTTGTGTTAAACATTTCTGAGATAAAATTTATCATTATAATCAGAAAAATACAGAGCTGTTCGGTTTTGGAAATAAATTCTCCCTAGAAGCAGTGCTGCACATCTGTATTCTAATCATAATCCCACCTGACATCCAATAAAGATAAAGAAGATAAAACTCTGAGAGAGCAAGGCAGGTGGTGCACACCGGTAATCCTAGCTATTCAGGAGGCTGAGGCAGGAAGATGGAGAGTTTAGAGCCAGGCTATCTCAAAATAAAATAAAGAGAGCTAGGGATATAGCTTAGTGGTGGGATAGTGAGCATGCATGAGGTTCTGGATTCAATCCTCAGTACTGATAGGAAGAAAAAGCAGCTCCAGGAGGATGTACACCTGATCTACAGATGGAGCGGCTACCCAGGAGCTGGCAGCAGGTGGGTACCGGAGCACAGCTTGGCCCCGCTGAATGTTTTATTTTCTGAGACTCACTTTAAAATTGGACTTAAGCATTCTCCTTCATACAGTCAGCTATTCTGGGATCAACTAAACTCAAGGCAAAATTAAACACACCAAACTTGCGTGGCCCCGCCTAAATACAGGCACTGTGGAAGAGGAAGGGAGTGGCCTAACGTAATGCAATCCTAAGCCACTCGCCACAGCTGGGCCGGGCCTGATGCCTTGGAGGAAGTGTAGAAAGCTCTGCTGACTTCCGTATCCAGAGTGCGTAATGCGTATAAATTGGTTCCCTGCACTGTAAAACTTTTCAACAATAAAAATACCCCATTTCTTATGTCTAAAACTCTAATTGCATTTTCTGAAAGTGTCAGCTTATGACATAGAAATTTAGTCAAACACAAAAATCAGCTGGTTGCAACCAGGGAGGTTTTGTGAAAAGAAATGAGAAGAATTATGATTAGCAAGCATCTGTTCTACATTAGGGCAGGTGCAGCATACATTTCATCCTTATGGGAACCTTAGGAGGTAGGTACTATTTTGATTCCCAAGACAGAGAAGCCTTAACTAGCTTGCTCACAGCTGGCAGGAGGTGTGGCTGATTCTAACCCAGGCCATGCAGCTCCAGAGTCGGTTTTTGCATCAGCTCCCATTTGCTGGGCAGCCACTGGGCAGAGCCCTTCATATGCGCGGCCCACAGATTCCCATAATCATATGGGCTATGCCCTGTTAACACCCCGCTCACACTTGAGAATGTAAAGAACATATTCAAAAGTTCTGCCACAGCCAGTAAGTGGCAAAAGCAGAAGGCAGAGCCATTTCTTAACCACTCTGTTACCCTTAAAACTTCCCTCCTCTCTGGATCCTATGGGACGAGTCCACAACTGTGTCCCACCAGTAGGGGTGCATTTTAGTAGGGTTCCTGGGTCCTGAAGACAGAGCACTAATCTTGATCCTCAGCTCAAGCTCTACAGACTTCCTGGCACATCAACTTAGGCTTGAATGATAAAGATTCTATTTCAAGGTTTATGTGAGTTTGTATTCTCCATACATGTTGACTTCCAAAGGTATACAAATTCGTATTATTGGTAAAGATCTCACTTTCTGTCTTCAAGGCTAAACTTATGAATATGCTACAAGATTACTTGGAGAACATCACGGAAGAGTAGAAAAGTTTAGAATTGAAACTCAGTGTAAATGGGGCCGGTGATAGAGCTCAGGGGCATAAGCACCTGCCTGGCAAGCACGAGGTCCTGAGTTCGACTCCGGGTACCCGCATATTAAAAAAAAAAAAAGAAAGAAAGAAACTCATTGTAAGCCTATTCTGCTACTTTAGGAAGTGATCCCACCCCTCTGTGATAGAAATACACCTGCACACCCTAACCCAGGGCTACGATGATGAACAGGATGATGCACAAGGTATGCGTGAGTGAGCGCTTGTCATTTTGGAAGGAGCTATGTATAGAGAAATTATCTACAAGTCATTATCCTTTAATAACTGTGTGTTGCTTCCTGATATCCGCTTCTACTCCAAGCACATTTCTATTCTGAAATTCTCAGTCATCTTGAACTATGAAGTTTTGAATGAATCACAGAAACAAGGGCGGACCTATACGCTTCAGCTTTTTGGGGGGGATCTGTCTACAGATTCTGTCACTGAAGTTCTTTTAAACTGGGTCAGTTGTTCCTATAGAAACAAGAAAAGGAAGCTCAGAGGAAGATTTCTGACAATTTCATCATTTCCAATTAATCTTTCTCTTCCCCGAAACACATCCATTTCCTATGTTCTTGCTGGAGGGAACTGCGTGTCTTAGGTTTAAAGGGGAGCACTTTGACATAAACTGCCCTAATAAGTTTTTCTGAGTGAATATTGGAACCTTAAAGAGGAGTTCAGAAGAGTATAGGCTTTGTTTTTATGCCTAAAGGACACATTCTTTTGAAAAAATGTTTTTGTTTTTAAATTTTAATTAAATTAAAAAGATTCTTGATCCCAAACAAAAGACAATAAAATTCCCCAGTTATCTGATCCAGTCCCTTTTGTGCTCATATTAGGGCTTTTTATTAATATTTTTAAAAATGTGATTGGGACTGGTGTGGTGGTACACACCTATAATCTGGGGGTACTCAGGAGGGCTGAGGCAAGAGGATCACAAGTTTGGTGCCAGCCTGGGCAACTTAATGAGACCCTGTCTCAAAAACAAATAAAACGAATAAATGAAAAGGACAGGGAAATAGCTCAGTGGCAGAGCACTTGCGTAGCATAGGTGAGGGCCTGGATTTGATCGCCAGCACCGTGTGTGTGTGCACGTGTGTGTGTGTGTGACTGTGTGTGTGTGTGTAATTGGCTCTATTGAATCTGAGTGCCTGAATGATTCATCGTGACTCAGATTTTAACTCTAGGGTTTTATAGCCTGAGAATACCTGTACTATCGCAGATGAAGGGATCTGGAAACTGGAACTCAGCCAGAGAAAACAAGGGAGGGAAGAGAGTAAGGGCATCTCCCAAGAGAAGGGCCTTCTATTCAAGCAGGATAAAGAACTATTCTGTCAGAGCAAGGAAGCCTGCCCTGAGGAAGACCCTGACAAAGCACACACACACACACACTCCACCTGCTTTCCCATCGCCACACTGACCTCCGTGTGGAATCTGGGCCTGCAGCCCATGCCTAGCTCTGCCTCGGCCACTGCACCCTCCAGTCGCCCCCAGCAACCCTTCCCAACCTCTCCCTGGGAAAGCCCTGCCTTCTGCTTTGCAAGCTCACTGTGCTGGCCTTTGACACTTCAGCTCTGTCCTCTCTGGACTGGAAGGTTCGATGGCCTCGGTGACAAACTACATGAAGGCTTTCAGCAGGCACTTTGTACGAGTGCTGAGATGAATTAAATCGATCACTCAGAATTACGTGTACTGAGAGAATACTGATTGCCTCAAAGAAGGCAAACGATTCACAGTTCCCATAAAGCTAAGATCAGGAAACAGCTATCTTTTAAAACATAGACATATAATTTTCTGGATATAACCATTCCATTTACTTATTTATTATTATTATTGTTATTGTTATTGTTATTAAGAGTTTTGTCATGTGAGATTATAATAAATTGGGGAACAGACAACCTCAGCATCAGAAACAATTAACATCACCCAGGTGAGCATGGCCCTAAGTTCAAAAGCTATCCCAGGAGCAGTGGAGTTGGGGGAAAGAGAAAGTGATTTCCTGAAATGAAAGTCTAAGCTAAAGCCAAGCACAGGCAAATAGGAAGGTTATGTGCTTACCAAAAGCCCCAGCCACAGGATGTGGGGGCTCTGCATCTCGCCAGCCCTGTGCTGCTGGTATCCTCCCCTCACAGGTCAGCCAAGAGTTGCCCCAAGGCTGGCCTGGGGTGAGAGTTTTGTGGCAGTCCCCATGCCTGTTGGAGACCGGGTTGTACAGGGTTAAGTTGCTAAATACAGGGACCTCTGGCTGTGTTGGAAAAGAGCACATGCATGGTGCTCTAAAGTCAAGATAACGACAGCAGAGGCAACCAAGGACATGGGCTGCTGACACCCTCTATTCCACAGCAATAAAGCTGCCAACCTGAGACATAAGACAGTTCTCTTAACTGGCAAAATTTACTACTTGGAGAGTCTTTGCACTGACTCCCGAGGGCCTGCTCAACTCCCAGGCTTGCCTCAGTATCCCTTCCCTTTGTTTGAAAACCAAATAAATATGAGCCATCCAGAGAAGTTCTTTGTCTCAACCCCCAGGGAATCTCGAATTCTGTTAGAGTGTTTTGATCCTCCTGGAGCTCTAAAATCATACCATTTGCCTCTTTCTTTTCATTTTATGAAAAAAAGGTAAAACAAAATAATAGGAGAATAACAATAGTTAATACATTACATGTTGTTATCTTTAAAGTAGTTGTTCAGGGTACAAGGTATGGACATAAAAATTTCTCCAATCAGTATTAGTACAAACCTTCCTTTTTAATGAATTAAGAGACACTAATAGTATAACTGACTTGCATTTTTTCCCTTTTCCTTACTGTCCTTTCCCCTTTCACCCATCCTAGTTTCTTTTTCCTTTTGAACAATTTCTTTCCATTTCACAATATCTATTGTACATTTTAGACCTTACTCTTTCAGTTTCTCACACCAGGGAGACAACACGATGTTTACACATGTGAGTCTGATTTATTTCACTTATGAGTATGGTCTTGAGTTGCATCCAATTACCTATAAAAGTCTCAAGTCTGTCCTTCTTTATGGCTGAGTAGTACTCCATTTGTCTCTTTTATTTAAGCTGTTCGCTATCCACTTGTTTAGGAGATTAGGGCATGCCAAGACCCCAATACATGGCTAGGAGAGGTGATCCTACGTGGCCTGTGGTTGAGAGACAGTGCAAAATTTAGAGTCCATTGATGCAGTTTAAACATTTGGTAAGCTTTATTGTGTGAAGGAGTTGCTTGTTTTGTTTTGTTTTGTTTTGTTTTGTTTTGTCTGCAGTGCTGGGGATGGAACCCAGGGCCTCATGTATGCTAGGCAATTGCTGTACTGCTGAGCTACATCCCCAGCCCATACATCTGGTAAACTTCGTGATTGACATCCCAAATGTAGCAGTTTCTAAAAAAAAAAGGAGAAGAAGAAGAAATCAAGGCCAGGTGGATATATCACATGATTTATGTGAGCTTTGAATTTTTTGAAAGAAAGGAAGCTGGGATGGTGCTCCCTGATGTATCTTGTGCCATTCTTACCCCCATTATTGTGCCCCATTATTCAACCCTTAAAAGCAGGGCTAGGTGGTGTTCATCAGCTCCAGCGAGATGGAAATGGCTTTCCCACAGCTAAGAAAATAGCACGAAGAAAAAAAAAATCTGAGAATAATTGAAGTGCTTTAGGCAAGTAGATCATTGCTGAGCAGAAACAGAGAGCTCCCAAGAAGATAAAAGGAAAAACTATGTATGAGATGAAAACTGAACCTAATTATTGTTTTATGACCATTTTAAACAGAGGCAGAGAATGTGATGCGATTGTGAGAACCACATGTGTGGAACAGGAAGCAGCTAGACACCTCTCCAGGACTGAGAGTTGTTGAAAGCTTTAGAGCAAGCAGGTGGCTTGGGGGGTTGACTCTTATATTTATCATTATTTATTAGAAATATGTTTCTCCTGGTTCTCATATTTCCTCCAAAGTCCAAGCAGACTTCATCATTGTATTATCGTTGCTATGGCACAGAAAAAAAAAAAAAACTGTAAGAGCTGATTCTCTGCCAGCGCAGCTGGAGCTTCTGGGTGAGTAAGGTACAGGGTGAGGGTGGGGGACCCTCTGGACTAGGAGGGGAGGGGAGGGTATCTCCTCCAGGCTTGGCTTGACCCTACAGTTAAGTGAGTCTGGCCAGATTGCTGAGCTTTCCCGGGACTGTCCTGCAGCTACGGAGAGGGAGTGGGGTCCAGCTTGGAAATCGTATACGCCCAGGTTTTCCCTATGTCACCTGTCTGAAAGCTCAGCACCTTGGAAGTTCCGGCTGTCAGGATAGTTGGTGTCCCCACACTTACTAGGCAATCTGTCCCGTGGAAGGCAAGGTGGCTTCCGTTCAGCAGCGCCCCTGCCATCCTCCAGGGCCCATCTGACCCGAGAGGGCAGGCGAGGTAAGCATCCTGGATAAAGCAGTGATCCGCACGGCTAAGGGTCAGCTCCCTGCTGAGGGTTCCAGACCTCCAACGTCTCTGTTGACAACGGCGTCGCCGCGGTTGCTAGGACATGGCCAATCACGTTGCAGCTCGCGAGCAGGCCCCGCCCACGGAGCGCGCCAAGAGAGCGAGGCTGAAGGGAACTGGGGGGCGCTAGGGGTCAGGTCCCGGGGAAGGTGCTGAACGCCAAAGGGACAGGGAGGATGGCGTTGTCCCCAGTGCCTGCCGTCACTAGGAATATTAACAGTGGTGTATATTAATGAATTAATTTAAACAAATACACAGATGCCCCCTGCTAAGGATCCCGGATGCGAGCAAATTGTGGAAGTATTCTCTTCACTTCGCAATTGAGGAATAGAAAGGTAGAGTTGGGGCGGTTAGTGACAGACTTGGGTGGGGCTGAGACTCACAGAGGGACAGTGAGCAGCAATTTTGCACTTTTGGAAGTAGGGACTTATCTATTAGATATGAGCATTGCTGTAGGCATGATGCTTTCCATTCAGATTTATTTTTAGCCCTTTTTTTGGTTTTGCTTTATCAAGTAAGCAAAGGGCTCAAAATATGTATCTATGATTTTCCAGGCACTAGCACCAGAAAAAAAGTGCTCATTAAACAAAATCTTTTAAATTCTTAATAAAAGATCCGACGGGCAGATATTGTTTTTAGCATTTGGGATATGAATTTTGTTTTAGATTTTAAAATTGAAGAAGTGACCAGATCATTTGTAGGTTTTTGAGTCAAAGCTCTAATAAAACATATTTAATATCAGAACTAATTCTTTCCCCAATAAAAAATCTATTTCATTCACAGTGGTTTATTTTTGCTTTGTTCTTTTAATGCCTTTATAATTCAAAGAGTAAGGAAAGGTTTAGTTTCAGATCACAAATCATTCTGTGAAGTTATTAGGTTGTATACCTTTGGCCTTGCAAATGACATCTGCCATCTGCACCACCGAAAAAACAAACAAAAACTTGACAATACTAAAGATGCTGTTCCAAAGGAGAGTAGTCTCCCTGCCATGCCCACATTTGCCAATGTCACATAATCCCTCCTGCCCACACCCTGCCCCATAATATTCCTCAGTCGCCAAGGCAAGATCCAAACACAGCCAAATTCACCGCTCCCCTGGGTCAGGCCGGGCACGCCTGCCCCACCCCCACCTCCGTCCATGCCTTCTCCCTTCCCTGGGACGCTTGCCACAGATGTGCAAGGCACTGCAGATGACCGTTTCTGCCTGCTAGGTTTATGGGTGCATAAGCACAGAATCTTAGGAAAACAATCAAGTGAGCAAAAAGCTTAAGTCATTTTGAAGTCTTGCATAGCTGAGCTCAGTTCAGCTAGCCACAGGACGGGTTACCTCATCATTTGTGGAGTGGTGTGCGGTAGTAGAGATCACTTCGTACAGCTGTGATATACCGTTGTGCCAAGACTTGACAAACTCGTTTTGATTTACATTTTTACAGATATTTGGTAGCTACTTTCAACCTCAGCGATTCACTTTCATCATGCTATCCCGTCCTTCAATAACACAGTGTCTAACCAGCTGAATTCAGTATTCAGGGCCCACTTTATATTTTTCGCCTCTTTGCCCACTGCTCCATATACATATTCCCCCGGCAGAGAGACTAAGCAGGTCCCTGCCTCTGGGCACAGGTGCTTTACTCAGGGCACCTGATGCCACCGCTTGGGAACACACAGCCCCTGGGGTCCTTCAGAGAAGCCGTCCATGGACTTCCCAGTCCCAGTGACTGCTGTCCCCATCACTGTTGAGTTCCACACTCTTGGCAACCACCGACTGTCTTGTGACGGTCTTTTCATTGTTATTTGACCTTTGTCCTATTTACTTTTCAGGTTGAATGGCTTTTCTTTTTCTTCATACAAGTCTTTTTCTTCATACAAGTGTCCATGACACTGCTTAGGCCTATGACCGTGACTAAAATCTGTGGCAAGGAAGAGACTTTAATAAATGAAATGCAAGGAGGAAAAGCAATTTTCCTAAGCCTGTTGCAAACCCTGGAACCAGAGGAAAAGGAGAATGTTCATTCGTGGGAATCCTGCATCTGTATGAGAAAGAGTCCCAGGCGGAGTGAAAATGGAGGCACTGTCTCGGGAGAATTGGGCACAGATGTGGAACAACTATATCAGACAGCTGTCCCTGCTGAGCCTTCCTAGGCCCTTTGGGTGAAGTTGAATCATTGGGGCGGTGTGAGGGGCAGAGTCCAAACCAGACATTTGTACTCACATCCCCTATAAACCATTATCATAAGTTGAAACTATTGTAAGTCAAAAACATATTTAATCCACCTAACTTACTGAACAACATAGTTGTACAGTGCTGTCGTATCCCCTATGATGGTGACACTGTCAGGGACCAAGCTCGCTACCATTGCTTAGTATCACAAGCATCTTTTACCACATGCTAGCCTGGAAAGAGAGGCAACAGTGTGAGGTTCAGAGTGCAGTTTCTACTGAATGTAGATCGCTTTTGTACCATTGTAAAGTTGAAAAATCTTTAAGTCGAACCATCGTTAGTCAGACACCACCTGTACCCTGATGTTCTTGAGTTCAGTGTTTGTTATTTGGGGAGAGAATCTAGGCTCCTGGATCCCAGTCTAGCAGCTTTCATGAGGAACAGAGCTTTCAGGCACAAATCTTCTGCCCTGGATGACTGATTACTAGTTCACTTTTACCCGATGGAATTGTGGCTTAAAAATGGTAGCTAGGGGCCGGTGAGATGGCTCAGCGGCATAAGCGCTTGCCTGGCAAGCGCGAGGTCCTGAGTTCGACTCCCGGTACCCACATAAAGGAAAAAAGAGCCGGTGATATCGCTCAGTGGCACAAGTGCCTGCTGGCAAGAGCGAGGGCCTAAGTTAGACTTCCGGTACCCACATAAAAAAAAAATGGTACCTAGAATTTATTGAGTGGTAATGTTCTAAGTGCTATAAATATATTATTTCATTTAATATTTAGAAAACCCCCATGAAGGGACTACCAGAATATCCCTATTTTATAGATAAGCAAAATGAGACATAAGATTAAGCGACTTTTCCAAAGCCTCTGACTTTGAACCAGGCACCCTGATTCTACCTCCTGTCCTCCCAGTTATTGGCTGTGTTGATCAATTGTTGGTTTCCATTTTATCCAAAAGGGTTTCTTTTGTCTTCTCACTGGTACAGTGTTCATTACAGCTGCATATTAATGTCACAGCAAAAACCTCACTGAATGGCTTTTTGACAGGACTTCTCTTTTCATTTTTTAGTGCTGGGGATTGAACCCAGGACATTGTGTATGCTAGGCAAGCGCTCTACCACTGAGCTACATCCTCAGCCCTTTCCTTTTTTTAAATTTTATTTTTGTAGTGGATCTTGCTAAGTTGCTCAGGCTGGCTTTGAACTTGCCATTCTCCTGCCTCAGCCACCTAAGTAGCTGTGATTACATGTGTGCACCAGCTGTGGCCTCTTCTTGTAAGAGCACTAATAATTATCATAAGGGTTCTGTTTTACAAAAGCCTTTGGCATAAACTATTACAAGCCCTTTGTCTATGACATTATTTCTATTTGAGTAAGAAAATTTTAGTTTATGGCTTTAGATGAAGTTGGACTCTGTGTGTGTGTGTGTGTGTGTGTGTGTGTGTGTATTTCCCACTGTGTATATTCCACATGTAGCACATTTGGAAACAGAGTGCCTGCAGCTCTCTCTGTCTGCTGTTCTCCAGGAGGCTAAGCCTTGGCTTATACAGCAGGGCGCAATTGCCACTGCCCAGGGACTATACTGAGCTCCTCATCCCCTCCACCTAGGAATTAGATCAGGTCATGTGACTTGCTCTGGCCAATGGGCTGCAGGGGCAGATTATGGACCTTGGTCACTTTCACTTAAACTACACTGACTAGGATTCAGTCCATGTCCACATTAACTGCAGGGAAGGCTGAGATAGGAGGTCTAGCTGTGTGCCCAAAAAGAAGGAAGATATACGTGAACAGGCAACCGGTGTCTGCCACACACTCTCTGGACCAGGCTTCCCTCGGCGTACCCACAGGGTTAACCAGGCTCCATGAACTAGCTGGCCAGGACTAGTGAATTAGCAATGTACAGATTGCTGCTCCAGCCAATTGGGTTGTACATTTATCATGTCAGATGTGTTCATTTTGAAATCCACTGAAGTAGGTTAGACTCTTGTGTAATTTCATGAAATATTTAAATTAGTGAAACATAAGTGTTAAAAGAGAAAAATGTATGTCTATGAAATGTAGGATGAATGCTTGGGAAATACCAGATGGAAGTGAGTCATTGTCTTAGTTCATTTCTCTTGCTCTAACAGAACACATGAGACTGAGTTATTTATAAAGAAAAGAGGTTGAATTTACTTTATAGCTCCAGAGGCAGGGAAGTTTAAGACCAGGTGGCTACATCTGGCAAGGGTCTGGGACCGTGTCGTAATATGAGGGAGACGTCACATGGCAGAGGCGCCTGTGAGAGAATCAAGCAGGAGCCAAGGAAAGCTGTGCTCGCTTGATAAACAAGCACTGTGATGGAAACTAATCCAACTCCATGACACGAGGACTCCTCCATGAGAAAGGCATGGCTCCACCTCTGAGAGTTCCACTCCCGCGACCCATCGCCCACCACCAGGCCCTGCCTCCCACACTAGAGACCAACCCTCTGCATGCGTTTTGGTGGGCACAAATCACATCCAGACCACAGCAGGCCGTAAATAGGAGTATGCGAGACCCCACCCGAAAATGGGGCAGAGGATGAGAAGTCACAGAAATCTGCAAGTGTTTTGTCTCAGGTTATTTTGCGTATATCTTTAAGGTCTACTTGTACCTTATGGAAAATGAAACTGGACATCATTGTTGTCCTAGTGTCATCTTTGAAAGAAAGAAGAAAAACTCTGACCAGTGAACAATTATTCAAAGAAAAAATCCTGATGAAAGATGACCTTTAGAAAAAGGTAAAATCATGACTTTGATTCAAATATAAAAGTGAGCACATGTAAAAGATTTTATTAAATACATCAAATGAAGGAGCCAGGCAAATATTATAACCCTTCAAAGGAGAACTCAAGGAAGAATGAATTTTTAAGGAGTAATGTTAAATTGAATAGATGCCAATGGGCTTTTCCATGGGGGAGAAGAAAACCAATCTCAAGTAGACAGAATAATTTATATGTCTATCAGTTACCTAAAATGCACAGATTTGTAAAATTGCACAGATTTGTAAAATTACCCCCGTAGAATCTATCTGGTAAGGCAGAAATGTGCATAATTGATGTTGCACAGTTTTTCATCAGAGTACTAAATTTTTTCCTGCAACTTTGTATAAAAGATGGGAGAATGAACATATATACATGAGCCAGGTTAGATGCAGTATATAAAATCTCCATGTTATTTTCTCAATGGTTCCTATATTTTCAATTAAGCAGTTAACAATTAGCCCCAATATTTGAATCAGAGAGTTTCAGCTATAATAGATTTTCTTTCACTGAGAAATAGAAGTAATTAAAGGTTCAATGTTTTAAAAATGAAACAAGAATTGATTATCTTTTCCAAGTGTAGCAACCTGAAAAATGAGCATCCAACACAAACTTGAACCTGATAGTGGCTGATCTTAGAAGATGAAATGTCTTCCTTTTCTTAGGTTTTAGGGCTTTCGATTTTCAGTTTCTATACCGTCAGCTGTCCAAAAAGAATTGTCGGGGCTGGGGATATATTTCAGCAGTGCAGCACTTGCCTGGCAAGCCCAAGGTCCTGAGTTCAATTCCCAGTACAAAAAAAAAAAGAATTGTGGCAATAGCAGCAATGTCAGTACCAATGTCGTGGTTTTGATAGTATACTGCAGTTAGATAAGGTATTACCTTGAAAGCTAAGGAAAAACTATAGGGAATGCTCTATATTATTTTTATGACTTTCTGTGAGTCTACAATTAATTAAAAATAAAAGTTTTTAAAAAACAAGTGGCATATATTTCAAGGTTTACATATTTGACTTTATGAACTTTCAAAACTATAATTTCTTTGGGATGCTGGGTCTATTGTGAGGTCAAATGCATTGGAGAGAAAATGTGAGTCAATTTAGAAGTAAAAATATCATTTTGAGAATAGTAGAATTTTCTCCCTCATTTCTAAAAAAATGCTCATAAAAAAATTAACAAGTAGAAGTGTTTTTTATACCTTCAGGGAAGGGAAACCCCAAGAAAATTCTTCCTTCTACATGTTAGTCAAAGTCTGTTTTCCAGTGAAGAGGGGACCCATGACTGTTTCTGTTCTCTCTGAAATTGTATTCAGAGTCCAAGGCGTGCAGAAGACTTCGTTCCACCTGCACACATCTAACCCCGCCGGCCTGACTGCAAGTCTCCTTTGAAAGGAAGAACAAGATCAGGCACCCAAGCGCCCAATGGTCCTGTCACTGTCGCTACATTGGGTACTCAGGGTCTCCCTGTCCTCGCGGACGTGTTGGTAGCCAGGCATGGGCCTTTGTCAACACAGCGGGGATGTCCAGACATTCTTTGTGAAATGTCAGCCTTTGGCTGAGTCTGGAGTGGAACATCCTCTATCTTCTTTCTCGTTTTAACTTCCCTTTGCCCTGGAAGCAATTTTCTTTGTTTCCACTGTGGAGACTCAGAGTTAGGGATGGGAAGCTTTTCTTTGCAGACTGAGCAAGTATCAAAGATTCTGTGGCCTTGTTTACAATGACAATAAACAAGAGCGCAACTGTCTACGGACCATCACCTTTTATATTTGATGGTAAAGGGGCCTGAACCAAGGGCCTTCAGTTCTCTACCACCGAGCTACCTCACTTGCGCTATGACTATCATCTTTCAAAATTGACTTTCCCCGAGGAAAAAGGAAATATTTTGAGAAAGCAGCTATTAGTAATGTGTTAAAAGTGTTGTCTTACAGTTCCTTGTGCAGAGTGTTTTATCTGCTGTTTTTCAGCTGGTGTAGGAGTCCTACAGCTCATTTATTCCAGTGGTGTAAAATGTTCTCTTTTGTCCCAAAACACTGGGAATTGCAGAGGGGTAGCTTTGCAAAAACTGAGGCCCATTTCCTGACTCTGTTCTTGTCTTTAAGATCCCAAGTCACGATTCTTCTTGCTCTAAAAGAGAATGAACAGATCTTTGGTTCATCCTAAACAGAATTTGTAGCTCTCAGTGAAAGAATACTATCCTATCTTCCAAAGGTCAACTTACACTGCAACAGCAAGCAGAAACACCAGAATGACACCCAGGATTTGGAGGCAGATTTATTTTACATCGACGGGTACTGATCGGGATCATTCCCAGAATGTCAGGCCCTGATCTCTGGTGGTCTAGGGCTTATACGGGATAAGCAAGCAGGAAGTACAGAGGCAGAATGGCTTGTCACTTGGGGCTTGGTTTATACAATGTGCATCATAGCGACCAGCTATGCATCACAGTGACCAGGCGTTTCTAAGAGATAGGAACAACTGGATCTGGAACAGGAACTGTTACCTGGGCAACTAACAAACTGAAGAATACTGGCTGGGGGGATGGATTTTCTGCTACAGTATCAGAAACCCAAAACTTTCGGATTAATTTTACTTAAACCTTTCATTTTTATTGCAGATATGGTCTTATAACCATCAAATTCATTTAGCCAGGCACTGTGCTCGAGGGATATATGTAATCAAGACAAGGATAGCCTTCTCCCTAGACAATTTGCACCTAAATTATAATAAAGGCTAAATATACATTGAATGAAGGCTTATAATAATGCAAAACGGTAGTCAATCTGAATTTCAAACAAGAGATCATGGTTAAATAAATTATACACAAACAGGCGATTAAAAAAGATGTCTAGAAAACACACTTAATGACTCGCAAAGGTAGAAATACTATAGTGAGGGAAAAGAAAAAATTCAATGAAATACATTGTACATGTCATGTGAAAATAGGAGAAGGCAATATAAATGAATAATTGCAGGTAACTAAAAGTTATCTCCAAATGCTGAGATAAAGGGGAATTTTCATTTTCTGTCTTTTTTTTTCTAGGTTTTCTCTAATGAATATGCATTATTTTGTAATTTGAAAAACTAATAACTATTTCCCCCTGAAGAGAAGAAAATTCATTGCTAATGTTATACTGATAGTAATCAAATTTTTTTTAAGAATGTATATGTGAGTGGTTGTCTGTGTATACACTATTTCTGGAAGAGACTCAAGAATAGAAGTATCATTGCCTCCAGGAAAAGGAAACAAGTGTTTAGGGAAACAGATGGAAAGAAGAATTTTCACTGAACATCATTTATATCTTCTGAAAGTGTGGCCTACTCAAAAAATAATCTAATAAAAGCTTGGAAAGTAAAAATTGCATCAAATATTAACTGTGAGTTACCTTTATCAACCTTAATCAAGTCCTTGCCTTGGTGTCACTGGCAAAACTGTGCGTGCCTGGGACCTCAGCCAGCATATCTGGAAGGGTGCTGTCCAGCTCATTACTAGTAATGCGTAAGGGGTCTACATATGCCCAAAGCTCCTGGCTTCTTCCCAGAAGCACCATGCTGAGGGTAGAGTGTGGCATCCAATGCCGTCTGTGGGGTCCACTGACAAAACAAACCGCTGGTTACTCGATCCTGCTTGCTGTACAACTGCCTGTTTGCAACCTCTCTAGAGAGAGAACCAGGGGGTGAAGGAAAGTCATTGACTTCAATAACTGGATAATATATTGACCTCAGGGATCAAAACTGAGCGCGTCTGTGGCACCGTGGCTGTAATGATGTAGGTAGGGGTCTTCCCGTGTGTGAGGCTCCTCCACAAATTGTGGGATGCCCTCGGTTCCCCCTTTTCACTGACCACCCTTGGGGAGGCACATGACTGCAGGGTTTGTTTCTGCTCCGTCTGTCCTCTGCGGCTCCGTTCAGCTGCCTTTCCTGTGAAATTTTTTTCCTGCCCCATTCTTGGGTTACTTGGGCCACTCAGCTCTCTTGTAGCACCTGGATTCTGCCCACCGTCTTTGGCAAGGATCCACTGCCCTGAAGACTTACTGCGTAGTCAGCTGTGGTTTTGTGTCTCCAGCTAGACTCTCATCTCCCTGAAGGAAGTGAGCCCCGACTGAGCCGAACGTGAAATACGCATTATTGCTTATTTGACCGAGAGTAATAATTTAAAATTGTGCACACACAGTCTTTCCAGGAATAGTACTCTCTCTGCCTCAGGTTCTGCTCCCTGAGAAATTCCTCCTCATTCATCAAAGCCCAGTATCGATGTCACCTACTCGATAAGCTTCACTCTAGTCTCCAGAGCACTTTGTCTCTATCGCTACACTTTCATATTGAACTGACTACTGCGGCCGTCTCTCCTGTTCCACCTGAGTCCCCTTTGAGAGCCCAACACTAAACATAACAAAGACAACGTGACTTAATGCATCCAAGAACAGCCAATAGCAGTGCTTCTCAGAGTGGATCTCCTGATGCTCTTATGGAGCGGGACTTTCTCCCCAGACAAAATCCTCCTCCCCACCCCCTTCCCGTCCTCCATGCCAGAAGTTGCCTCAAGCAATGTTAGTGTTCTCTCTCCTCATACTGTACTGTACTTTCTTTCATATTTTTGTGAAATACAATGGTTCAGAACAGATTAACCTTATTTACATTGAACCTTATGAGGAAATTTAATTCGATTTGTGACCAGAATTGTGGAACAAATTAAGTTTGTGAACTGAGGCACCGCTGTACTATGGACAACTGCAGGCCAACAAAACAGATGACTTAGATGTAATGGGGTAATTCCTACAAGCACATAAACTACTGAAACTACTAAAGAAGAAACAGTAGATCTGAATAGACATATAAAAATAAACATATTGAATTAGGAATTAAAATCTACTAACAAAATAAAGAAGACAAAACAAAACAAAAAACCATGCCAAATTTGTTTCAATGATGAATCCTAATAAACATTAAAAGAACTAACACCAAATCTTCACAAACTGGTAAGGAAAGAACACTTCACAACTCATTTGGTGAGGCCAATATAACTCTGATATCTAAACCAAACAAGCCACAGGAAATAAAACTATAGGCCAGTATCTCTCATGAATATAGATACAAAAATCCCCAGTAAGATACCAGTACACTGAATCCAGCAATGTATAAAAAGGATTATACACCATGATCATGTGGGATTTATCCCAGTTCTACAAGACTGAGTCAACTGATGCAATTTACTGTATTAGTAGATATTTTAACATTTTTTTCTTCAGTTGGAAGCTTGGTTGGGGGTACAAGACTAGGCATTTTGTGAGTCCAAAGGGGCTTCAGGGTTTCTCTCTCTCTCTCCCTCTCTGTCCTCTTCTCTCTCTCTCTCTCTCTCTCTCTCTCTGGAATGGAGAAGGTTGAAGGCTATTTAAAGAGCAGATTACATGAACAGTGGGTATAGCTCAGAGGTAGAACATTTCACTGCTAGATTACATGACCATAGGTTTATTCAGGTCAATATTTGACTTTGAATTTAGCCCGGGAGAAACTATGTATTGAAATATTGAATGATTTCTATGAATGCTCTAGTGTATTGTAAGGGCTCTACATATGAATCTATTGGAACTCAAGCCTCATATCCAGGCAAGAGCAGAAGGCTTGGGTCACCACAGTAGGACTAACTAGAACACATAGAGATTCAGACCCAAGTGTGAAGGAAATGGGGACTTAAGAGAGGAAGAAAATATGGTGGAATGGAAGACCCAAGCCTTGCCTTTACTGAATCCTGATCCTCCACCATCCCTTCGCTGAATGTCCCAACAGGGGAAGTGAGTTTAAAAGCTTCAGAATACCTCTGCCTGCTAGATCGAAGTGTCTCCTAAACTGAGTGTCTGAACAGGTACCTTGTTATATATGACATGGTTTGGCTTCTCAAGTAGCGATGGAGAGCCCTAACTTAAGTGAAATCCTGCCCTCTTGGGAAGTGGACAAGATGGAAGTCTAGGAGACCTGCTGGGTAGACCCACACACATCTCTGTACAAAGCATCGCGCCCTCCATGGGAGTTCATCCTCAGAAAGAGGGAGACAGTGACACAGAACCAGCAAAGGTGGCTTTGGTCTCCACCCAGCCTTCCTTGAACTTGTGTTTGGGCTCATGGAAAGAAGAGGCAATGAGTGAAAATATAAGGAGACAATTTCACTTGAAGCACCTGTGAGATGGGGCAGCTTTAGCCAAGTGTAACATAAAAAGGGAGAGAGGTGCTCTGTTTTTAACTGAGCTAACCAATCTCCAGGCCCAACAATTGTACAGCTATTTTGGGTATCTCCAGGCTTCACCAGCTGCACGTGGGTGGGAGCTATATATTTCCTTCCCTACAACCTCGCGACCAGATGGTATGCAGCAATCAGTGTTCACCTCAGCCCAGACTCAGCCACATGCACAAGCCTTATTAGCAACTGGGCTCCAAAAGTCACACAACAAGTTCTGCAACTCAGTGGGGTCCCCACCCTCTTCTCCTGTATTGGCACTCTGATATACACTGGATTCATTTCCTAGGGCTACAAAAAACAGAGTACAGTACTGCAATCATTTTTTCCTTTTTATGTAGTGCTGGGGATTGAGCCCAGGACCTTGTGCATCCTAAGCAAGTGCTCTATCACTAAGCTACACACTCAGCCCACAATTTTATTCTCTCCTTTCTAGAAGATAGAAATCTGAAATCAATGTGTCAGCAGGACAAGGATCCTCCTGAAACTTTGGGTAGAATCCTTCCTCACCTCTCTCTAGCTTCTGGTTATTAGTAGCAATCCTTGGTATTCCTTGGCTTATAGCTGCATCTCTCTGATTTTTGGCTATATCTTCACATGGCATTCTTTTCTCTGTGTGTCTCTTCTTCATTTCTTATAAGAACACCAGTCATATTGGATTGACTTAGTTGTGTCTGCAAAGATTATATTTTGGAGTATATCTGCTCTAATATGACCGCATCTTAACTTGGCTATCTCTGTAAAGACTCTATTTCCAAAGGGGTCACATTCATAAGTAATGGGTTCAAACTTCAGCACAGTTTGGGAAGATACAACTCAATTCACAACCTACACGTTGCCAGAAAGGATACTCAAAAGCCAGTGCAGCAATGTCCCACACACAGGACCAGGTTTCTGGTTAAGTTGGATAACAGCATCTTCTCTAATAGAAAGACCAGATGGGGTTCAAGATTGTAGTGGAACAAGCACATGTCATCCTACCAGGTTTTCTGCGTTTTACCAACTGGGTGTAGTCGTGTAAGAGCATGGCTCATAACTTGGACATCTCTAATTACAGAATGAGACATATTGCAGTAGCTTCTAAAATCCCTTATAAGTAACCCTCTAGGGCAGAATTTCTTAAACACATTGTGCCATGGACCTCATTGGCAGTCTAGGAAGACCATGGATTCTTTCTCAAGAAAAAGAAATGCTAAAAAATTAATAAAAAGAAATCTAGGGCCGGTGAGATGGCTCAGCGGCATAAGTGCCTGCCTGGCAACCGCGAGGTCCTGAGTTTGACTCCCTGAACCCACATAAAGGAAAAAAAGGGCCGGTGATATCGCTCAGCGGCACAAGCGCTTGCTGGCAAGTGTGAGGTCCTGAGGTCGACTCCCTGTACCCACATTAAAAAAAAGAAAAAAAAGAAAAGAAAAGAAATGTATTGGATTGCAATGGAAACCAATTTTGTTGAAATACAATTCTCAAAATATTTTTCAAAACAACTTTCTGTTATAGTAATATTTGTGATTCTTTATTAACACTTTAATCAAATCTAGGTAAAATCTAATAATTATTGTGACTTGAAAGTATGAATATAAACAGCATTTGGAAATATCTGCAACAAGAGTAAAATCAATGAAAATTCTTGAGATTTCTGCTGTGACAAAATCACTGTCTTCTCTTCCTACTGCGGTTGCTGCCTACTTTCAATGGAAGGAAATGCTACTTTTCAATTAGAAGACAGTTAGAACCAAGATGTAATTTTTCCCATCCAAATGATGGACTTCCTGAATTCTATCTTAGAGTCCCAGAAGGGCAAGAGCTCCAGGCAAAGAAACCCTGTCCCTAAAGGATACAGAAACTTCAAAAGTGACTGATGGCTCTGGGGAGAGGAAACAGTTTATTCCATTACACTGTCTACACCGCATCATCGTTTTTTTTTTTTTTTTTTTGTGGGTACCGGGGGGGTCGACCTCAGGACCTCGCGCGCCAGCAGGCGCCCGTGCTGCTGAGCGATATCACCGGCCCTTTTTTCGTATGTGGGTTCTGGGAGTCAAACTCGGGCCCTCGCGCTTGCCGGGCAGGCGCTTATGCCGCTGAGCCATCTCACCGGCCCTACACCGCATTATCTTAAAGTAGGTAACAGACCTTTTATGGCACTCTCAGGCCTCGTGACAGAATTTGGGAGTCCAGGGCTATGGAAGTAACATGGGAGAGGTTGCAGATGCAGGGGTCTGGCGAAAGTTGGAGAAGCTGCAGAGAAGCAGGAGGCAAGGCTAAGAATCAACTGGGAAATAGAGATGAGAGGGCAGACCAGGAGACAGGGCCAGAGCAGAAGACACAAAAGTGGAAAAACGGCCCACCCCATTTGATAAGTAACTCCATGTGATGGTAAGCACTTGGAAGGAACCCTGGGCACCACTAGAAATTACCCACATTATTTGATGCATGGCTAGAACAAATAAAATGTAGAATATGTAGACTATTTCGGATGGGTTTCATTTATAAACTATTAGTTCAAAGCTTAAAACTCAATAATTATAATGTTGCTGTTGCTTCACTACTTAAGGTGAAGAAACATGAACTTAAATTTTAGAATATATCAGCATCTTTGGGGAATGATGCCCTTGGAGGAGTGGATCTTTTTTTTTTTTTTTTTTTTTTAAGCAAAAAAGAAACTTCCACCAGAGAACCATTGCAGGGCCTATGTTCTACCCACACAATTTGTGGCATCCACTCAGAAATGTTAAGCGTAGCCCATTAGCACGTCCATCATCATCTTTGGCGCTTACTTGGATGCTGTGGAGGTGGAGAACGTGGTAATAGTGGCCTTGGTGGGTTGCTGGGGGTGGAGTGGGACTGAAGTTCAATCTTGTCTCTAGAGTTCTCTTTGCTTTCTCAGTGGTGTCTATGGTTGATGTATTCCCTGAGTCAGTGGCCCACACGCAGAAAAGGACAGCTCCCAGGCTGTTTGAGAGGAAGCATCGCCATCTACTCACCTAGGGTTGGATGAGCCACCTTCCTGGATCACTGTTCTGAACAGCTGTGCCTTGGCAGGGGGCTTGGACACCAGGAGACCCAATGCGAGTCGCAGCCCTGCTGCGGATTAGTTGTCTGACCTTGGAAAAGTCCTTTAATCTCTTGGGGTTTCAATTTCCTCTTCACTAAACCTCTAAAAAAACTTGTCAGCTCAAAAATTATTCTATGACAGCACAGTGTTCACAGGAAAAGCTTTCTTGTGGCCTTCCAGTACTGGTTCTAATGATTTTAATCAAAATTATACTTAAACATGTAATCCTGAAATAGGTATTTTCTTAAACAAATAATTTTAGATGTTTTGAAATGAGCGAAATAACAAATACAGTAACATTTTAATCTATATATATTTTTAAGTTTAATTACTTTTGCTCATTAAAGTGGACATTAGTAATTCAATGGCATGGGTCATAGCAGTTCACTGGATCTAAATTGCTGCTCTCCCCAGAATAAAATCTTACAGCGAATCACTTCCACCTGGGATGACTCAACTCTCCCCCCCTTTTCTCCTTTTGAGCTATTAAGAAACGTTCGTCAAGTCGTGGCGTCATTTGGTCTGTGCTTGAGACGAGTGTTCTGTATCTTATCTCTTCCTTTTTTTTTCTTTGTTAGTTGTGACAGAAGTTTATAAATTTTATAGATCTTTTCAAAGAGCCAGGTTTAGGTTTCATTGATCTCTATTTTTTCCTGTTTTCTATTTTATTTATTTCTGCTTGATCTGTATTATTTCCTTCCATTTGCTTCAGGTTTATTTTGCTTTTGTTTTTCTAGATCCTCTTTGTTGTTTGTTTGTTTGTTTGTTTGCTGAAACATGTATGTATGTAATTATTTTGAGACAAGGTCTCACTATGTAGCCCAGGCTGGCCTCGAACTCACGATTCTTCTGCCTCAGCCTCTCAAGTGCTGAAATTACAGGCATGCACCACCGTGCCTACCTTTTCTAGGTTCTTAAATGGGAGCTTAGATTATTGCTTTGAAGCATTTTGTCCTTTCTAATATTTGCACTCAGTGCTACAAATTTCCCTCTTAGCACTGCTTTAGCTGTGTCCCATGAATTTGGAGTTGTATTTTCATTTGTATTCTAGTCAAAGTGTTTTTAAAAATTTCTCTCGCAGTGCTTGCTTTGGCAGCACATATACTAAAAATTTCTCTCACAGCCAGGTGTGGTAGCACATGCCTGTAATACATACATACATACAAACATACATACATACATACATACATACATACATACATACTCTTGAGAGTACATCTTTTACCCACAGATTACTTGGAAGCTTAGTCTTCAAGTGTTTGGAAATTGAGCTATTTTTAACTGTTAGTTTCTAGTTTGAGTCACTTTTAGTTTAAGAACACACTCTGGGGGCGGTGAGATGGGTCAGCAGCATAAGCGCCTGCCTGGCAAGCACAAGCTCCTGAGTTCAACTCCTGGTACCCACATAGAAGAAAAAAAGGACCAGTGATATCGCTCAGTGGCACAACCGCCTGCTGGCAAGCGTGAGGTCCTGAGTTTGACTCCTGGTACCCACATAAAAAAAAAAAAAGAAGAACACACTCTGTTATCTTTTCAATTCCTTTAAATTGGTTGAGGTTTGTTTACAGCTAAGGATGTGATCTAGTTTTATACAGTATATGTACTGCAGACATTTGAAAAGAATGTGTTGAGTGGAATTCTCCATAAATGTCCAAGAAGACGTTAGATCCTCTTGAATAGTGGTGCCGTTGAAGGCACCTAACTTTTTACTGATTTTTCTATTGATTGTTAACAGAAGATTCAAATTTTCCAACTATAATCAATGGATTTGTGTATTTCTCCATTAAGTTTTATCAGTTTCCCTTCACACACTCTGTTGCTGTGTTGTTTGGTGCATACATATGAGAATTACTATGTCTTCTTGGTGGGTTAACCCTTTTATAACTATATGGTAACATTCTCTGGCTCTAGTATTTTTCTCTGCTCTCAAGTCCATTTTATCTGATATTATTATAACCCTTCCTTTCGTTGATTAGTATTTGTATGCCTTGTTACTTATGTACTTATTACTTTTAACATGGCTGTTTTGTTATATTTGAAGTGAATTTCTATAGAAAACATATAATGTTTTTAAATTCAGTCCTCCAATCTGATCTATTAATTTGTGTCTTTAAACCATTTACATTTAATGCAATCATAGATATGCTAGCTCTTAAGTATTCCCTTCTATAGTCTTTATTTTTGGAGATGATTTAGGTTTTCAGATAAACCAAGCAGAAATTATAGTTTCCATTTACACCTGCCCCCCCCCAGTTTCTTTCATTATTAACATTTCGTGGTGTTTAGTGCATTTGTTACAATGGACCAAAGCTCTGAATAGATATCTCACAAAAAAGTGTCAAATACAGATGGCAAATGGGAAAGGAAGGATGGGAAAAGAAAAAAAAAATGATAAAAGAAGGATAAAATGGAAACGAAGGATAAAGAACACCTGAGGAGGGGAAGATGGGTTGAAGGGAGGGGAGGGGATTGAAAAAAAAGAGAAACCAGTATATATCATGCATAGGTACAAATTCCCTATGATGAATGTGATCATTATGTACATCTAATGTTGAAGTCCTAATGCCCAGCATCTCAGAATTTGAACTTATTTAAAAATAACCTGTTAGGGCTGGTGATATGGCATAAGCACCTGCCTGGCAAGCGCGAGGTCCTGCGTTCGACTCCTGGCACCTGCATTTAAAAAAAAAGTTTGTTACACATGTAAAGATACTGGAGTGGGCTGAACTCCTAATCCACTGTGACTTGGTGTCCTTATATAAAGGAGAAATTAGGAGATAGGCAGACAGACAGACAGACAGACACACACACACACACACACACACAGCAGGGGGATAGACGAGGGGACCTTCTGAAGACTGGAGTTATGCTCCCATAAGCCAGGAACCTACCAGAAGCTAGGAGAATGCCCTGGAACAGATGATTCTCCAGCACCTTCAAAGGGAGTATGGCCCTGTTAATGCCTTAATCTTGGACTTCTGCCTTCCAGAACGTAAAACAATAAATTCTGGTTGCTTAACCCTCATAGCAGATGGTATTTTCTTGCAACAGCTGTTGCAAAAGAATTCATCCAGGTTTCTTATAATTACTGTCAACAAATATATCCTGGGTTTTAAGTCTGGAATTTATTTTTTGTCTCCTACAGTATTCTTTTCCCTCTTTTTTTTTTTTTTTTCCGTGATTTCCTTTTGGGTACTTGACCTTTTTTTTAGAATTCTACTTTGATTTATGTATACTTTTATTTTAGTGTACATTTTTACATAGCTTTTAAATTTAATATATTAAATATTTGCAAGAGTAATAATATAATTGTGTTAATATTTCCTCTACATACACTTACAATCAAATCAGAAAGTGTTATGATTTTTGCTTCCATCATTAAATGTAATTTAGGAAAATCAAGAGGAAAAAGAGTATAGTACATTTTTGCTGTGTTCTTTCTTGCTTCTTTTCCAGGGTTCCTTTTTCTTTTTTTTAATCATTTCCTTTATGTGTAGAGAACTTCCTTTAGTTTTTATTTTAGCATAAATATGCTGGTGACAAATTCTTTAGTTTCCCTTCATCTGAGGTTGCCTTGATTTCTTCCTCACTTTTAAAGGTTATTATTACTGGATAAAGGATTCTGAGTTAACAGTTCTTCTCTTTCACTAATTGAAAAATTTTGTACACTTCCTTCTGGCCTCCATGGTTACTATTGAGAAATCTGTTGTAATTAAATCATTTTCTCCCATATATAAGGTGTTCCTCCTTTCTGGCTACTTTCTAAATTTCTTTTTCTTTTCCTTTAGTTTTCAGACATTTGACTATGATGTATCTCAGTATGGATTTCTTTACATTAATTCTATTTGGATTTGTTCAACAATTATCTCTTCTAGTAATTTTTTTAGCCTGCCCCTTTTCTCCACTCCTTCTAAGAATCCGATGAGATAAATATTAGAACTTTTGTTATAGAACATTAAATATTAGAACTAAGAAATATTAGGTTATTTTATTTGTTTTGTTTTTGTTTTCAGGACTGCATTAGAACCCAGGGCCTTGCTCATGCTGGATAAGAACTTTACCACTGACACTCTTTAAAGTCTGTCCCCATTCCAGACACTATTTAAAGTCTGTCATTGCTCTACTATTCAGACTGGGTAATTTCTATTGTCCTGTTTTCAACTTCACTCATTGTTGCTTCTGCCTCATCCACTGTGCACTTGAGCCTATCTCCTGCATTTTTGGGCTGTTATAGTTTTCAATTCTAAACTTCCCATTTGGCTCTTTACTGTTTTCATTTCCTTGATGAGAATTTTCAGTTTTTCATTTGTTTCAAGAATGTTTATAATCATTCACTGAAATATTTTTGTTACAACTGCTTTGAAACCTTAGGGTCAAATAACCCTAAAGTTTGTTTCCTTAGTGTTGACATTTATCAATTTTTAAAATTTGGCTTGAGTTCTTTCTGTTTCTTGATATGAGTAATTTTGATTGAATCCCATATCTCTTAGGCATTACCCTATGAAACTTTGCATCTTCTCTAAACTTTGTTTTAGTTGGGTTTTTTTTAAACTATTCTGGCAGAAGTGAGGTTGCTGCCTTATTACTGCCAGGTGAAGGTAGAACCTCAGGCCTACAGGTGGCTTCCTTGGACACTCAAGGGCTGTGGGGCTCCTCATTACTACTAAGTGCAGGAGAAAGTTCTGGCTCCAGAGCAGGCTGTACCCACTTGACTAGTAAGAAGTGGAGTTTGTCATTACTGCTTCCCACTTGGCCTCCACTGACACCATCAGAGGTGACCTTGTTATCACTAGAATATGATGACACCATGATTCTCCATTAGGCCTTCTCTGCCACCACCTGGGTAGAGGAACCAGGCCATCCCTTTACAGCCTGGTGAAGGTAGAAGGTGAGGTTCCCCATTCAACCTTTGTTGGCCCAAGTGAGGATGGTGCCACAGGTTTTTCTGTAGCATTTAGCTGGAGTAGAACAGTTATTGTCTAAAAGTTTTCTGCCTTGCCAGGCTGTGCCTTTCCTGGTCCTTTGGCTAGAATGAGCAGGCTTTGTTGAGGGTTTGGTTTGGTTTGGTTTGGTTTGGTTTTGTCTGCACCATTGGCAGTTCCAGATTTCCAGTTTACACACTGCCATGCCATTCCTTGGGTCCTGAATTCCTTAGTCAGTCTGCCTTCTCCTCTACTCCTTTCAGAGTCTTCCTATGTTTATTTTGTGAACAATGTCTAATGTTTTTTAATTATGCTTAACATGAGGAATAAGTACATCTATTCCGTGTGCCAGAAGTTCCCTGGTGTATCTTTAGGACTTATTTTGGAAGTTATCTTTAGATGGAGAAAAGGCATGAAGGTCCTGGCCTTCCTCCACATGAAGGTTGTGCCTTTGTGACACTTCTTTTCAGGAGACACCCTATTAGGCCAGAGCTGTCCTTCCCACTCAGTTCCCCAGAAAAGATAAGGATTTGGGTGAAAGAGACTTATTGGCAAGTGAATAACCAGTAGAAGAAATAGAAGATTGGACTAGAAAGTAAAAGAGGTTCATTGTTCTTAGAGGGTAGACAGTAGAAACAGTGCGTGTGTCCCTGGCAGTCATCCTAATCAAAGGCAAGGGGAGGGGTCTTCATGAGAGCATTCAGTTAGACAGGACCCCGTACTCAGAAGGGCCCACACTTGGCTTAGTGTTTTGTTCTCACCATCTTGAAATTCTTAATTGTTTTCGTAGAGGACAATACATTTTCATTTGGCATTGGACCCCATAAATTCTGTAGGGTATGGAATCCAAATAGATCCCTCCCTACAGAGAAGTTGGACAGATGTGAATTCCTAGGATTCTGGTTTCTTCCTGAGCTCAGATATACTGGGTTAGAAGTGTCCCCCCAAAATTTATGTCCATTACAGAGGACTGATATATGGAACTCAAAAAAATTAGACTCTCCAAATTAAGGGACTCAATCAGAAAATGGGGAACTGAAATGAATAGACACTTCTCAGAAGAAGTACAAAAGGCCAATAAGTACCTGAAAAAAGTTCAACATCACTGACCGCTAGAGAAATGCAAATTAAAACTACATGGAGATATCACCTTACTCCAGAAAGAATGGCTATCATCAAGAAATCAAACAATAACAAATGCTGGTGAGAATGTGGGGAAGAAGGCACTTTCTCACATTGTTGGTGGGAATGTAAATTAGTACAACCGCTATGGAAATTGGTGTGAAGACTCCTCAAAACACTAAAGCTAGAAATTCCATTTGACCCAGCTATTCCCCTTCTAGGTAGCTTCCCAAAAGAGTTAAAGTCATCATAGTAGAGGGATACCTGCAAATCCATGTTTATAGCAGCACAATTTATAATAGTTAGATCTTGGAAGGCATATATGCCCATCAAAGATGAATGGATAGGGCTGGTGAGATAGTCAGCGGCATAAGCTCCTGCCTGGCAAGCGCGAGGTCCTGAGTTCGACTCCCAGAATCCACATTTAAAAAAAGGGCCGGTGATATCATTCAGTGGCACGGGCACCTGCTGGCGCGTGAGGTCCTGAGGTCAGCTCCCAGTACCCACAAAAAAAAAAAAAAAAAAAAAGATGAATGGATAAAGAAGATGGGGTATTTATACACAATGGTGTACTACTCAGCCATAAGGAAGGATAAACTTGAGGCATTCATAGAAAAATGGATGCGACTTGAGAACACAATATTAAGTGAAATAAGTCACATGCTTAAATATCACATGGTTTCTCTTTTTTTTTTTGTGGGTACTGGGGGGTCGACCTCAGGACCTCACACGCCAACAGGCACCCGAGCCACTGAGCGATATCACCGGCCCCTTTTACGTATGTGGGATCCGGGAGTCGAACTCAGGCCCTCGCGCTTGCAAGGCAGGCGCTTATGCCGCTGAGCCATCTCACTGGCCCGCACATGGTTTCTCTTATATGAGTATGGAGAGAGAGAGACAGAGTCAGAGATACAGAGAGACAGAGAGAGAGTGAGGACACAAAATAGAAGATAGGTAAATAGGAAGTAGGGGAATCTTTTTCAAATGGATGGGGCAATAAGAAATGGAGAGAGAGGGAGAGAAGGAAGGGAAAGGGGATAAAAAAAAAGGATCAAAGGGGAAAACTAATGATGAAAATAGAAATTTTTCAAATGGGAAGGGGAACAAGAGTTGAGAGGTGCAGGGAGGGAGGGGAGGGGGAGAGGATAAAAAAAAGAATTAAGATGTGTTGTATCCATGCACCGACTCCCACAATAAATGTAACCATCATGTCCTGCAAACGTGTGCTAATATAAATAAATAAAAATGTATGTCCACTGGAACTTCAGAATGTGGCCTTGTTTGGAAATAGAATCTTAGGAGATGTAATAGTTAAGATGAGGACACACTGGGGTAGCATGGGCCCTAATCCAATGACCACTGTCCTTATAAGATGAGAAAAGAGGCGCGCACACACACACACACACACACACACACACACACACACGGGAAAAATGTCCCAGGAAGACAGAGACAGAGACAGAGATTGGAATGAATCATCTACAAGCTACTAAGGTCAGACACAGAGGCAAGAGCAGAGCCCTGCTTGGGCCAGACCCTCTGGCCTTGGCTTTTCAGGTGCCCAAATCAACTTCTCAACTCTAAAATGAGCCCCTGGACCAATGACCATTCCAGAGGGAAGCATTAGACAATAGGGAAGGTGGGGCCTCTAACAGACCAGAGAGGGCAGCCCCAGTTAAAAAACATTTACTTTCAAAGTTTTAAAAACCAAGCAGTGCTAAACAGACAAGGCAAGTCAGGGGGCCTCATTCAGCTCTGGGGCCTGGAAATTCATTCTTGGGGCCCAGCAGCAATCCCAGGACTCAGCTGACTGGTGCTGACCGTCAAGTTCCAGCCATTCTCTGTTGAGGGTTGAAGGCACCTGCATCCATGGGTAGACTGGCTTTAATCCCTGCTCTGCTAGTCACAAAAATCTGCCCAATGGCCCTGCAGGCTCTGAAATTCCAAGCTGACTTATTCCTTGGGTTAAGACAATAAAGTTATTGCTTAAATGCAAACATTATCACAGACTACAATCTACTACAACAGTGGAAGATTAACTCAAATTGCATTATCACATGATCTCTCTGAAGACCTTGCAGGCTTAAGCCAAGGGGACACTAAACAGGTAGTTTTTATTTAACACCGGAAATAGGAGTCATAAGCAGAGTCATAGGCAACTCCCTGGGGAGTGCAATCCAGGAAGTGCACCAGGCAGCAGGGCAAAGTCACAAGCCATGAGGAGCAGGAAGGGTTCCTAGGAAAGGAGGAAGGAGACCTTGAAAATAAACATCATCATATCAAAATATTGTCAAGGCTGTCACTGACAACAGAAAGGACTTAGCAAGCGTGAGTGCAAAGGATTTCCCTCTCAAACTGAGGCACTTAGCTTTGATGCCGCAGCCCCCAAAATAATAAAACCATGAATTTAACTACATATACAGTTGGGTCTTCATATCCTCAGGCTCTCCATCCTCAGACTCACCCAACTGTGGATCAAAAATATTCAGAAAGGAAAAAAAGTGTATCTGTACTGAATATGTACAGAGCCTGTTTTCATGTTGTTATTTCCTGAATAGAATGAAAAATGGCCACGCATTGCCATGGTATTAGGTACTGTAAGTAAACTAGCAATGGCTTGAACTATACAGTAAGATGGGGGGGGATGTGTAAACACCACGCCATTTATTTAAGGGCAAACTTGATCAAGCCTGGATTTTGGTGTCCAAAGAACCAGTCACCCAAGGACACTGCTGGACAACAGGACATGTTTTCATCTTATTTTATGTGACTCTTACAACATCTTTGAGAAGGAGCTATTTACATGCCTGCTCTCTAAATGGGGAATTCGACTAACGATGAAGCAAGTTTCCCAAGCAGGTAGGAAAGCTACTGTCAGGCCAACTCCTTTCCAGAACTTATGCTTGCTGTTCACCCCGGGGACACCTGGCGCATTTGGGTGCAAATCCTGCCAGCAGGAGGTGGGATAAAAATGATAAAAGATAAATGGCAATCAGGCCTGCTGCATAAGTCTGCAACCAGCCAGCCACATAAAGCCATATGCTCAGCAGGGGGCTGGTGCTTAGATTTTGTGCTCTGCTGTTGCTGTCTGAAGATTCTTAATTACTTGGCTTTTGGATTTGTGCTCTGTGAGCAGTCTGATGGAACAATGGTGCTTGCTCCAAGGGCTTGGAACCGTGGCTCACAAGCAGCTCAGCCCCTGCTCAGTTGGTGGCTGCCCTGCACTTGGCCAGTGTCACTACAGCCTTCACCCTGCTGGGAGCCCCTGTCCTCACTTATAAACAAAAGGATCCACACTTTAGTCTTGCAGCAGCCCAACATACTATACAGAAAAGCATGAGCCAAGGAGCCCTTGAACAATATGGCTGATTTAACTAACACAGCACCAACATGGTAAAATTGTAAAGCTCTGTCCTTAATCCTAAAAGTAGCACTCCAGGGACATCCAACCTGTCACAGTCTCTCAAACCCACTCTGGGCCTAAGGGTCAATCTGCAGCTTGGAACTCGGCAAGTCAGCCTCCAATACGCTAAAAGGAACCTGAGCTTAGATTTCTAACTCTTAGACTGTAGCACTCTCTGTATAAATCAATTATGTTTATTTTGTTCACTCCTAAATTCCACACATAGAGTCCTGGGGAGGTAATATCAAAAACAAGTTGGAGGTTCTGGCCTTAAATTTGGGCTTCAACAAAAGCCTAGTGGGACAAACTCAAGTTGTCCTACATGTCCCTATCAGTCTTTATTGCCAAGGGTAAGGTTGCAGTTTCACTGTGTATTTCTGGGCATGCAGCAGCCTTTTCAGATGGAACATACTTCCTGCCCCAAGTGGGGACAGTTTTTGCTCCAAGTCTCCCATGTTTTTGTGTTTGTTGTCTCCTCTGTCTTGTGCTGCTCCAGGGAGACTCAGTTCTGTCCTTGTCACTGCTCCCAGTGAGAGCTGACTGGCAGGACAGGCTCCCCCTGGGCCTGCTCCCAGGCAGGCGGTAGGAGCAGAGGCTGTGCACTTGAGCAACCTGGGCACAGAAGGGGAGCAGGAGGGCAAGGGGGGGCAGCTGGGGTGATGGGCCTCTGCTCTCTTGTGACTGGCAGAGCTGAGGACACAGAGGACAGCAGATGCACTTGGAAGACACCCACAGGCTTCTTCACGCCCATCTGTGTGGGGTCCACAGAGCATAGAGAACACACCCATGCCCACATTCACAGATGAAAAGCCTGCCCATGTTGGGATCACGGGGGACAGGGTATGAGGCTGCACTAAAAAAAGCCAAGGCCACAGAGCCTGGGGTCTTGCGTGGGGTCCCTGGCAAATGAGCTCAACCTACTCAAAGTACTCAATTAGCCCAATGGGGACTGATTGCAAGTGGGCATAAGGAATTTTACCAAGCTGATGGGAATATTCTAAAATTGGAGTATGATGATGGTTGCATAGTTTTGTCCATTTCCTAAATTACTGGGGAAACATCTTTTATGATTGAACCAGTGCTAAGTATACACTATTGAGCTAAACCCCCAGCCTCAGAACAGGTTGTCTTAGTTACTTTACTCATTGCTGAGACAAAACACCCAACACCCAAAGTTAAAGCGGGAAAGATTTGGTTAGCTCAGTTTGTGGAGGTTTCAGGCCATAATTGGCTGGCTCCAAGGCAGAGTGGCACATGGCAGAGGGGCAACAATTCATGGTGGCCGAAGACAGCAAAAGCAATAAGCAAGAGAGACAAGACTCTTTCTGTCCGTTATATTTTGTATGCAGGCTACCTGCCCTAGGGCAGGTGTAGCACTGACACCCTTAATCCCAGCATTGGACCATGAATCAATCACAAACTCTAGATTCAGCCACCTCTGAAAAGCCTGCCCCCCACAACTGCGTGAGGTTTTGGGAGAACAGCTAGACACAAACCATAATACAGGTGAATTTTATGGTACATAAATTACACCCCAATAAATTTCTTCAAAGAAAAAACAGAAACAGAAAAATTATATATATATATATATATATATATACATATATATACATATACATATATATGTATATACAAAAAGAGAATATCAAATCATACATATATGTTCTCATTTCTTTGAGAATTCTTGTCCATTCAGATCTTCTCTCCAGCTTGTGTTTATGTTCTTGTTTTTAAACCAATTTTACTGAAGTATAATTTACATATAATGAAATGTGCAGTCTGATGAGTTTTGACAAAAATAGACATCTGTGTAACCGCCGTCGCAGTCATGAAATAGAACATTTCTTTCTCCCTGCAAAAGCCCCTCCCATCCAGCCTCTCTGCAGCCAGTCTTCTCTCCTTCCTGGGTGGTCCCAGGCCACAGTAATCTGATTTTTGTCACTATAGATTAGTTTGGCTCTTCTAGGATTTCACATAAGTATACTCTCTTATGTCTGGCTTCTTTTGCTCAGCATAATATTTTTTAAATCCTACACCACACTTTAAAAACAAAACTTACGTTGGTGGTTTCTCCAAACTGGCAAACCCATCTCTATTCAAAGAGCAAGTTTTCCAAACTAGGAAACAAACTTTCCTTCATCAGTCTAAGGCTCCTGGCTGAAAATGTTTTTCTTTAATAATATGTTTAGAAAAGGATCTAAACACATTATTCAGAATGAGTTATTCTTGGTATTAATAAGTTACTAAGAATTTCACTTCTCATTTAAACTGAATTTTTATATTACCCCTATTACATAAAAATAAAAATACAAAGAACAGGGCTTAAGTTGGAGGGAACAAAACTAAGACAAAAGTTTTAAACAAATCTCTTTGCATACAGAACATCTTAGAAGATATTTACTTAGTGCTGTTGAAATATGAGGACCTTAAGGTGTCTTGGTCACCTCCCTGAGTATCTTCACAATAGCCATACCTCCAATCAAAATATCAATGGCATTCTTCACAGAACTAGAGAAAACAATTCTAAAATTCACAGGGAACCAGAAAACAGCCAGGATAGTAAAAAAAAAAAAAAAATTCTCGGAAATAAGAGCAAAGCAGGAGGCATTACCATCCCAGATTTCAAGTTATATTATAAAGCTACAGTGATAAAAGCAGTGTGGTACTGGCACAAAAACAGACACGTGGATCAGTGGAACAGAATAGAGGATTCAGAAACAACCCCAGGCACATTCAAATATTTGGTCTTTGACAAAGGGGCCAAAAACATGTGCTGGAGGAAAGAAGCCACTTTAATAAATGGTGTTGGGAAAACTGGCTATCCACATGCAGAAGATTGAATCTAGACCCATATCTCTCACCATGCACTAAACTAAAATCAAAATGGATCAAAGATTGAAATGTTAAAACAGAAACACTTAATCTGCTAGGAGATAAAATAGGTAAAACTCTTGAAGCCATAGGTGTAGGCAAGGACTTTTTGAACAGGACCTCAGCTGTACAGGAAATAGTACCAAGAATCAACAAATGGGATCATATCAAATTAAAAAGCTTCTGCATAGCAAAAGAAACAAACTACCAAGTGAAGAGACAACCTACAGAATGAGAAAAAAATTCTGCCAGCTATTCCTCAAATAGAGAACTAATATCTAGAATATATAAAGAATTCAAAAAATTAGAGCCCCTCAAATAAAAGGCCCAAGCAAAAAAGGGACAAGTGAAATGAACAGACACTTCTCAGAATTATAATTAGCCAATAAATACAGGAAGAAATGTTCAACATCACTGGCCATTATAGAAATGTAAATTAAAACAATGCTGAGATTCCATCTTATCCCAGAAAGAATGGCCATCATCAGAAATCAAATAATAACAAATACTGGTGAGGATGTGGAGTAAAAGGAAACATTTTACATTGTTGGTGGGCTGGTAAACCAGTACAACCATTATTAAAATCAGTGTGGAATTCCTCAAAAACTAAGAAAAGAAATTCCAATTGACCCAGCTATTCTCCTTCTAGGTATTTTCCCAAAAGACTTAAAGTCATCATACCACAGTGATACATGCATACCCACGTTTATAGCAACATAATTCATAATAGCTAAATCTTGATAGTGGCCTATACATCCATCAACAGATGAACGGATAAAGAAAATGTGGTATTTACACACAATGGGGAACTACTCTGCCATAAAGAAGGATAAACTGAAATCATTTGTGGGAAAATGGATGCACTTGAAACCACAATGTTAAGTGAAATAAATCAGACACATGTGCTTAAATATCACATGGTTTATCTTACATAAGAAACCCAAAATATAAACAAAAAGCAAAATAAAAAATCATAGGAAGTAGAGAAATAGATTTTTCTTAAATGGGAAGGGAATCAAGAGATGGAGGGGGAGGGGGAGAGGAAGGGGATGTAAAAACAATTAAAAGGAACATAAGACTGGGTTGAGTGGGCTCATCCCTTACTTTTCTACTGTAAATTTGTATTTTAGCATAATAGTAGCCAGCCGTGCATCTCAGTACCTTTCCCTGAGGGATACAGGAAGCAATCTATGTGTTTACCCACTTGGTGTGACTAATGGCAAGGAGTGTGCACCTGTGCAAAAGTGGCAAAATAGGATTTTTCCCTACCTTATGCTCCCTGTAACTTTGTTTTGGGTATGTTTACCCAAGCATCACAGAAGGTCCAATAGACCCACACCACACCAGGATTTATTTTTTTTAAAGTTTTCTTTTGATTTTTCTGGTAAAAGTAGCCCAATTCAGTACAGTGGCACATCAAAAACCAGATTTGCAAGTTTTGGAGGAGTTCAAAAGTGAATCATCAGATTACTCATGCATGGATGATGATGACCCATTATGGTAAAATATGTGCTTTCATAACAGAAGAGTGATGTGGGTGGATGATGATGATGATGATGACGACTTCGACATTGGCCATGTGAGCCAAAGTTCCTGTGACAGTGAAATGAAGCAAGAATCAACTGATACAGACACAGGGAATGCAGACCTCCTTGATTCAGGAGACAAGGAAAACAGCAATGTAAGTACTAGTCAAAATGTTGTGAAAGGCTACATACCAAATGGAATGACCCAATGTTAGAACTAGGTCCGAAAATATAGTGAGGGTCTTGGCAGGGGTGAAAAGTATTGGACAGAACACCAGCACTGCCATTCAATGTTGGAAATTGTAATAGATGAAATGCTACAAGACGCTGTGAAATACACAAGGCTGAAATGCAAGTAAAATGTTCTGTATGCACCAATAGTCATATTAAAAAATGTATTAGGACACCTAACTAGCTGAACTGAAAGCACTCATAGGTCTGCTGTACTTAGTAGGGATTTCTCACGGTAATCAAAGTGGTAGAGTTCCTGCCTTCCATGCATAAAGCCCTGGGTTTGAGCCCCAGCACCAAAAAAAAAAAAAAAAAAAAAAAAAAAAAAAAAAATCAACATTGGCCTTCTATACAGCAAAGAAAAACAAACTGGTACTGCTGATGTCAACATTGCACCATGATGGAAATATTATAGTGAAACCTCAACAAAACAGAAGCCTGAGATAAAAACTATCAACAACAAAATCGAAGTTGGAGTAGATGTTGTTGATGAGTTATGCAGCAACTATGATGTCATTCAAAACATAAAGCACTGGTCAATGGTTGTGCTTTACTTGATCCTAAACATGTGTGGCATAAATAATTTGATAATTTACAAAGAAAAGAACAAATGCAAAACGTCACGGAAAAAAAATTTTTAGAGGATTGGGACTGCAGTTCATGTGATCATTTACAGCAGAGGAAAAACAAAATGTCTCTGCCCAGGGAATTACGCAAAAAATTGTGGAGCACACTGGTGAGTGCACAGGTGAACAGGCAGGCGCAGCATCACAAAGATCTACTACAACAACAGGAAAGCAAAAAAGATGTCTACTGTGCCCTACAAGAAAAGACAGGAAAGCAAAATATATTTGCTATCACTGTAAGTGATGCTTGTGTAAAGAACATACAGTTTTCATGTGTGAAGACTGCCTTAGGTGTGACAGTTAAAGCAAAGCTTATTTCTGTGGTAGACTTTTGTTTGTGTTTACACTGTAGTTCCCATAGCTTTTTTTTTTTTTTTTTGATGTTATATTTTAGGTTTTGTAAGCAAGTAAACAGTTGATGTGAAAATGTTGATATCTATTCTAAGCACCTATTACATAAGATAATTTATTTTATTGATATCCTATTTCCCTGCTAAGCGCATGTTGTACAATATAGTAGGAAGCTCCTGACAAAACAGGAAGAGAGGTGACAAGACTTCCACATAGAAAAGGAAAGCTAAGCACACATGCTGTCAGCATGAGCAGGACGTGTGCATGGAACATGTTGTCACATGTGAAGACTGCCTTGGGTGTGACAATTGAAGCACAGCTTTTTTTTGTGGTAGAGTTCCATTGATATTTTCCTTGTAGTTCATATAGGAATTTATTTCTGATGTTATCTTTTAGGTTTTGTAAGCAAGTACACAGCTGATGTGAAAATGTTAATGCTTATTCTAAATGCACAATACATATTAAGAATTTAATACTTTATTTTATTGATATTTTATGTTTCTATTAACTACACACTGTATAATATAACAAGAACCTCCTGACAAGAAGCTCAGCAAGGCCACTGAGATGTCAAATATGTCCTACAAAAATGCCAGGAAAGCAAACATACGTGCTGTCAGTGTAAGCGATACATGTGTATAGAATGTGCTGTTGTCATGTATGCAGACCGCCTTACATGTGATAATTGAAGTAAAGATTATTTCTTTTGTAAAGTGCCATTGGTATTTTCATTGTAGTTCATATAAGAAATTATTTGTGTTGTTCTTTTTATAGACTTAGTACACCAAAAATCAGTCAATGTTGAAAATTTTGATGCTTTTTTATGAACACTCAATAAATATTAAAAATTCAATACTTTATTTTTGTGATGGTTTCCTGTTAAGTACTCATTGCTTAATATAATAAAACTCATAAAACTAAAATTAATAACTCATTAATAGAAATATTCTAAAGAATAAACATGAGTCTGACAGACCCATGTTTCTGCGTCTTGATGACAAAATTAGTCTTATATGTGCTGCTGAGGTGAGCATCAAAATTAGTCTTATGCTCTGGTGTGCTATGTACATGTACCAATGCCCCACAAGGAATGTAAACATTATGTACAGCAAATATGTACTAATAAAAAGTAACAACAACAAAAAAAACCTAAGACCAAAGGACTGCAGGTTTCAGAGTGAGCATGGTCTTGCCCACACATTGATTTTAGACTTTTAGCCTTGTGGATTGTAAGACAATGCATTTCTATTTTAAGTCACCAACTTGTTGTAGTTTATTTTAGCAACCTTAACCAACTCATACATTTGTATTTGACTATCACCCACTCCAACAAGCCAGTCAAGTTGCAAGCCTTTCCTCCAAAGTTCTGTTTTGTTTATGTTTAACTTACTGCTGAAATAAGATTTCTTAAGTAACCTCTTTGTTTTGCTGAACTGGTGTTTCTCCCCCCCCTCCCTCCACAGGATATATATCAGCCCTGATAGGGTTAAGAATATGATAAGACAGGGAGGGGAGATTACCAGCCAGATTCTTCCCAAAGTAACATAAAACACATATTTCTTACATCACATCCGCACGGAAGTGAGGATGGAGGAGTCACTAACTGGGTGGTCCCAGTCCAGAATGTTTCCCGTGGCTTCCATCAAGGCAGCGCACAGAGTTGTGTCATCTGAAGCCTTGGACTCCAAAGCCTGAGTAGGGCCCTGGGGAATGAGAAGGACAAAAGCACAGACATTATCTCTGGGAGGCATGAGATTTAAAGAAGGCTCATATCCAACCTTCCAGGCTAGAAAATCCTCTTTTCCCCACTGTGTAGAAAGAGAAAGACAGAAGGGGGAAAAGACCAGAGGACTATGGGAAATCATTCTGCGAGAGAAACTGTAACTAGCTTCCCTGGAAGAGGCCTGAGCAATGTGGGAAGACCGTTGAGCTGTCCTAAGCACTTTATATAGGACTTTTGTGAGCATTTAATCCTTATAAACCCCTGTGAGGGAAGTATTATTAATTATAATTGAGGAAAATGAGGCTAAGTTAAGTAACTTTCCCAAAGATACTCCTCATGTAAGTAGGTGTGGGAGCCAGGTTCCAAGATGGCCTCCAATGAGCACTGCTCCCTTGGATTCCTGCCCCTCTGTCCCCACCCTGTACTTGAATTAGGATTGGTCTGTGGGACCAAGGGAGTACGGCATCTCTTTTGCGGCTAGGTGATAAAAAGCATGCCGTGTCTGCCTTCTCTAGTTTGCTCTTGCGGAAGTTAGCTGCCACGTCATGAGAATACTCAAGACATCTATGAAGACGCCCATATAGTGAGGAAACTAAAGCCTCCTGCCAACCACCACAAGGGTGAAGCGTTTTGAAAGAGAAGCCTCCAATGCCAGTCTGGTCTTCAGATGCAGCAGCCCTGGGGGACATCTTGCCCACAACCACATGAGAAATTCTGAATCAGAGCTACCCATTAAGTGACTCCCACGGTAGGCCACTGTAGGCTGATTGGTTGTGCAGCACAGACAACTCACAGAGCAAGGTTCATAATCCCTGGGCCAAGCCGTCCATCTCTTCGAAAGCCTTTCTGTGTTCCATACTTTTTCCAATCAGTAGTAAATGGAGAATACGTTAATGATAGAGTTTTATTAAAAATTAAAATGCAAATGTTATTAAATCCTGTGACAGAACTTTGAAGAAGAGAGAGGAAAGATTTTGGCAATTGCAGAAGCAAGCATGGCAGGAAACATAGTTAGGGCAGAAAAGCATTTAACCCACAACTTTAATGAGTGCAAACTCTGTGTCAGGCATGGGGTAGGCATGGTCTTGGCCCGGGTGAGATACAGATATACAGAATGGCCTGGGGCTAGCAGGGAAGAGTCCCCTCCTTCCAGTATGTCTAGTCATCAAGTACACACTGGGGAGAAGCAGAAGAGGAGATTAAGGGCTCCCAAAGGCACGATGGAGGCAAGATGTCCCCCAGAGCTGCTGCATCTGAAGGCCTGACTGGCATTGGAGGGTTCTCTTTCAAGATGCTTCACCCCTGTGGTGGTTGGCAGGAGGCTTTAGCTCCTCCTCACTATGTGGGCCTCTTCATAGATGTCTTGAGTATTTTCATGACATTGCAGCCACACATTAAAAAAATGTACACTTATGGGTCCTTTTTGTTATGAAAATATCAAACTGTCAACCTCAAGAGACAGCAAGGGCCTGAACCTAGATATAGGTGAGTATTATCCTGGGGTGTGGCCATTGTGGCGATACTAAGAGGGGTGACCAAGACACCTTAAGGTATCCATATTCAAACAGCACTGCATAAATATCTTCTAAGCTCTTCTGTATGCAAAGCATTCGCTGGGCATTGCAGGTTTCACCTTCAAGGAGCCAAGAATAGGACGAGCACACACAGAAGTAAAATACAAGAAAAATATTCAGTGTCTATGAGGCTTGTGGCATAACCCAGTGGCAGAAGCTCAGCCAGCAGTGGTGCTCAGTGGGCAGCTAGAAGACTGTGATGTGGGGTCTGCCAGGGTCAGTAGTGATGTTTGCTGGAAATAGGTAACCGGTTGGCTGGTTTGTCAGTATAGTGGTATCGAGGGAATATATACATGTTTACAGCCAAGGGCTAGGACAACCAAGGCACAGTTAGGGACACCAGTGGGCTTAGAATCTGAAAGTTTCGGGTCAAAGCAAGAAATGAATAGAAACAAAGTCAAGAATCCAATTGAGCATGAAAGTTTGGATTGGAAGGAGAGAACCAGGAGAGCAGGAATTTGAAGTCTGGCTTGGGAGGTACTTTCTAGAAGACAGAGCAGGGAGCTTAAGTGGCAGAGTAAGATTTTTTGCCTCCCTTGAGAATGGTATTTGGTCTGAAAAGATGGCAAAAATGCAAACCCATAGAAAGGAAGTTCCCATTTGGTTGGAGAATCAGTAAAGGACCGTGGGGCTTGGTGAATAGCTCGCATGAGTACGCACGGCAGGGGAGGGGAGGAGAGGAGCCACCAAATCATAGAAGGAAAGGAATTTGACTGGTCACTTAACCCATTCCTTTAGATTAGTTTTGACTTCATGGGGAGAAGGCTTTGAATGCCAGGCTGCAGCATTTAAACAATATTCTGTAGACAATGAGAAGACAATGGCTATATCACAATGTTGGGGGCCAACTTCATTTCTAAATTAAAAATTGGCATTCAATTCAATAGCAAATGAAGTGCTGCATGCTATTGAATATGATTTTCCTTCCCAGTTGGACAAGTCGCTATTTGATTCCTATTATGATTGGAACATGGTTTTGTCCCCACCAAAACTCATGTTGAGGCTTGGTCCCCAGTGTGGCATGTTGAGAGGTAGTGTCTTTAAGAAGGATTAGCATGTTTCTCTCAGGAGAGAGTTATGGCTCTCTAGAGTGCATTCTTGCTCTCTTGGGACTGGGTTGCCATAGTTACCATAAGAGTGAGTTGTTAGAAGCAAATGTGGCTTCCTCTGCTCCCTCTCTTGCTTCCTCTCTTGCCGGGTGATCTCTGTCACACATGTGCTCCTCTTCCACACATGCTACCTGTCACTCTTGCGTGGGCTTCTGCCATGTGATGCCACACGCCATGTCGTGATGTAGTCAGAAGGCTCTCACCAAAGACCAATCAGACGGGACTAGCTGATCTTGAAATTTAGCTTCAGAAACTGTGGACTAAGCAAACCTCTTTATTTTATAAAAGTACTTTCTTTTGTTATAGCAACGCAAAACAAGTTGAGACTGTTCCTAAACCCATTCTAAAATTTCAGCCTTTGTAACAGTTGTTTCATGGAAGGACCTCTCCAGCCTGCTGCACTCTTTCCTTTCCTCAAGCCAAGCTGAAATGCCAAACACCAGTTTTTTTATATTTTCACATTTCTGCTGTGGGGAGGCGCACTACATTTATGTCAAATGATGCTTATCAGCTGCCAGCCAGAGGAGTATACTATGACGGGGTTATCATTTCCTGCACATGTGCCAGTTTAGCCATGTGTGACAATAGCTGATGATTAGACTGTCACTTCAGTTGAGTTATTTGCATTGGTTGCACCAGAAAAGATTGAATTTAAACTTGAATTTAGTTCCATAATCATGGCTTAAAATGACTCTTCAAAGATTATATGTGATGCAGAAATGAAACTAAAAATAATATTGTATGCAAAAGACCTCCTGAGGGTAAGTTTGGTTTTAACTGTGGTGCAAAGAGGGCAATTTCCCTTTTCTCTGAGAAATCACCCAAAAGTAAAAAGGAGAATAAGAAACAGGAATAAAACTCTATCTTCAACAAAATTAAGAGATATCTGTAACCTTGAACCAAAATAGATGTGGAAGGGCTTCCTAATACAGCGAAGGTCAGGCAAGCCTGTGGGAAGATAATGAGAGAGGATGTCCATAATTGGAAACATCAGTCAAGGCCAGGAAAGCCTAGTTCTTTAAAGCAAAGAACACACCCTGAGAAGCAAAACCAACAATCCCTTTTTGGAACAATAGGACAGTGTACGGCTTGGTGGTTGGAGATTCCCTAAGTTGGTGAAATCCAAAGACCTGACAAATAAGAAAGGCAGAATTGAATGAGAAAGGACACGGACAAGCTGTTTGCATCAGAAATGGTGAGGCAGGAAGGCACGAGCAGCCCTGCCATGCACATCTTGTCTGCCTGGGGAGAAACAAGGGATGAGGCAGCTCACACACAGAACCATCTTCTGTCTGGAGAGTGGCTCAGGTTCCTCTTCAATCTCGATCTCTAAGAATTCGCCTCTTCACAAAAGATTTCTTTCTTAACAGTCACAGACTCAAAACAGATGCCACAATAAAGGAAAGGATGATTGCTTGGTTACATGGAAAGCCCTTAGACAGCCAGTTCTGGCAGCACAGCAGATGCCCCCTCCATTCTGACAACACCTTCCTTCATGCAGAATCCTCTACTGTGAGGAATGAGAGCGCTCCTTGGGACAAAGAATGTGTCACACACCTTTAACGTCCTTAAATTATGAGAAGACTTCATGCCCGGTCTCCTACTTCTAAGAGGAGACTGATGTCCAGTGAAGCGGGATGACTCTGTTCAGTGAAAATGTCACCTAAGAAGGCATCAGGCAGGAGACAAATCTCTTCTCCTGCTCCTCAAAGAGTCACATTCAAAGAATGCAATAATCTGATTTTGTAGGATTTAGATTCAATCCAGTAAAAATTTATGGAGTGCCTACTGCAACCTGTGACCCAAACTGAGCTTTTTTAAAAAAATAGGTATTGTCCTGTTTCATCTTCACAAAAGCAAACAAATCAATCTCTACTTAACTATAGAGCTAAATATTAAAATTGGAGGGCATAAACCAGTAGTTCTCAAATTTAGTATGTATCAGATCACCTAGGGGGAAAACACAGGTTGTCAGCAGAGTTTCTAATTTAGAAGGTCAGGTAGGACCTAAGAATTTGCATTTCTAACATATCCCCAGGTGATGCTGATCTTCCTGGCCCCAAGAACCCATACTTTAAGAACCACAGGAGAAAATGATGCAGGCCACCGGGGTCAATCCAGAACACCCTTCCCTGTCCGGGATTGTGGCTGTCCTACAGGTCAAGTGGTTTAGATGCCCGGTACCTGCTCTAGCTCTTCCTTCCTAGTCTAGCTCAGTAGTACTTACACTTAGGTATCTCTCTAAGATTTCTGCATGCATTTGCATAAATGAAACAAAGAACGCATGCTTTATGGCAGATTTAAGAAATTTTCGAAGGTAATTTTGGTTCTACTTGATTTTTGCCTTCTAAACTAACTACAAAACATTATTCACTTATCAATTCTGATGCTGCTGCATAATAACAGGAAAGCTGTAATAAACGTGAGAAGACAGATTCTCCACACCCATGCATATGCACACACCTGGGGGAGGAAAGGGGAGAAAGGATGTAGGAGTACACATGTGAAGGTGCATACACTTACACCAGAAGAGTAGAAAGTACGTCAGGAGTTCTCACAGCTCAGGCATTCCAGGCAAAGGGACCACATTGGCAAAGCTTAGAGGCAGAAAATGCTTGCATTTTCTCCATGTTTCCCAGCATTCCATCTAGCTAGCACAGCTCCTGTGGACTATGACAGCAATCAGCAAACACCAAAAGCATCAAGGGGCACCAGTTATGGGATCCTCTTGAAGCAGAACTGTCTAGTAGAATTTTCTGCAGTGGTGGAAATATTCTGTATCTACATTGTCCAATATGGTAATGGCCGACCATACACGAGTGTTTAGCACTTGAAATGTGGCAAATAGAATTGAGGAACTGAATTTTTAATTTTCAATTTAATTCTAATTTCAAACTTAAATAGGCACAGGTGGCCACATGTGATGGCACTTCTGGAGACACCCTGGGTGTCATAATTGCTGGTGTCTGCCAGACGGCTCCCCAACGGGACTTCTGCCTGCCACTCATTAATATTGTTCAACAGTTACTATGGGCAGGTGGGAGTCAGTGATGGAGGGGTCTGGTCTCTACCATCAGGTGCTCACCACCTAGAAGACAGAACTACACCAGTAACTAGACTGCCACCAGGAGAGCCCAGCAACTGGGGGAGCCCAGACCTCCGCGACAGCATGCCAGAGAGCCACGGTTTTGTCTGTTGCTCCATGATGGTTTCTCAGGGCAGAGGTGTCAGGCTGAGCTCACATTAGTCACTGAGGCTGGAGATGGGTCATGTGGAGCAGATGACATCCTGCAGTTGTCATGGCAACATTTAAGCCCAAGAACTCACCCCTACCCCTGTGCTGATATTTAATTGAGCCACCAAATCATGGTGGGGAATTACCATTTATTTAATTTGTTTTTATACAGTTTTTATCCCCCCCCCAAAAAAAGTGGAAGAAGATTGTAAGAATAAACATACAGTACAATAGGATAAAAATCTTAGGATGAACCTACAGGGCTCTTGAGTTACCACCAACACTTCTGAGCCATCAGACATGTTTATGTGGATGGAGGAGCCTTGCCTCCTATGAAGCACCTGAAGTCACAGCAGCAGCATCCTCCCCAGCCTTTTCTGAGGCAGTCCCCAACCAAACAATTGCCCAAAGATGGAGGCAACTGGAGGAAGGCAGCACAGGTGAGTTCTCTCAGTTCTGCAGCACAGGAAAACAGATAATGGGACCCTGTGACCTAGAACCCAATGATACCAGTAGGTTGAATTATGCCCCCTCCAACAAATAAAAGACATGTTGAAGCCTAAAACTCAGACTGGGACCCTCTGTGGAAATAAGATCTTTGCAGATCTGATTAAGTTAAAACGAGGTCATAAAGATGGACACTAATCCAATATGACTGGTGTTCCTATGCAGAGGGGAGGGCTGGGGATGTGGCTCAGTGGTAGAGCACTTGCCTTGCATGCACGAGGCCCTGGGTTTTGTATCCAGTACCACTCATAACAGTAAATTAAAAGGGGAAATTTGAGTAGAGATAGACACACAGAAGGAAGGAGTCCAAGTGAAGACAGAGGACTGGAGTAAAACCTCCACAAGTCAGGGAACCCCAAGTCTGCCAGAAAACTGCTACAAGCTAGGAAGAGGCAAGAAAAGATCCTTCCAGCGATGACATGGCCTATCTACACCTTGACATTTTACTTTTAGCCTGAAGAACTGCAAGTCAACAAATTCCATCTGTTCTAAGCTACCTACTTGTAATAGTTGTTACGGCAGCCTTAGGAGACTAATGTTAAAAGAAAATTCCTTAGACCAATTACATTTAATAGTTTACTTCAGCAATTATAAACAAAATAAAATGAAATAAAATGAAAAAAAGATTTGTGAATCAGCTAGAAACCAGAACAATTCTGAAAACTCTGCCTAACAATATGATCCTACAGCATTTCTGGAAAACAAAGTGAGAGCGACAACTTAATTGGCTATAGCTTAACTGGTTAATCAGTTACTGTGATTAATCTCCTTCATAATGCTTAGCCCAGTGCAGAAGCCTAGTCAAGTCAGTGGCCTCCTACAAATGTTACTGATCATGAATACACACCCTGATTCATTGCAGTGCTGGAAAGTCTGTGGGACCAGGTCCAACTGGGGAGTGAGATGCTGAGCCTGCAAAGTCAGGGGCTAAGGTCCTCAGGGATCCACGTGTCACAGTACACAGCTGAGTGAAATGTGACTGCTTCAGTGATGGTGATTACTTCTAACCCTAGAATCCTTTCTTGCCATTAACTTAATGTAGTGCAAGGAATTACTGCTGTCGCACAAGGACGGGGAGCGGACCACACTGAAAATAGGTGCTGTGCATTCCCAACCTTAGAAAGACTTTCCGCTTCCTGATCGGTTTTCTACTTGTTCTACATGGATTTGTCTTTTGCGTTGTGTTTTTGCATTTGTTTTTGTTTTGTTATGCTCCCATTGTCTTTTACTAATCATTTTCTATGATCTGTAGAACTTTATAAATTATGTACAAATTATACATACAAATATATACAAATTATAACTAACATGCACCTTTCTTCCCGTGTTATAATTTCACACAGTGTGACTTGTCATTCCTGACAGAGAATTTAGATGTGCCCCTAGGAGAAGAAAGTCAATGAAAATGAAAAGCTACACAAAAGAATCATTTAAAAAATGTAAGGGGGAGGAGGACCATAAGACCAATGATTTAATTTGCTTTAGTGTATAACAAAGCTCTCGACATCCACTACGAAATTTTTGATTTCTAAACTTTGGTTTAATAACAGTATCCTGGTGTAAGTTGGCCTCTGATTTTTTAAATACTTTCCTGTGCTTAGCTTCTTTTTATTTATAAAGTAGCAATAATAATAATACTACATCATAGGGTTTGTGTTGATCAGCTTCCCATCATTATAACGCATAACTGAGACAATCAACTTGTAAAGAGGGTAGGTTTAATCCGGTGTACAATTTAGGCGGTTTCAGTCCATGAGCAATTGGCCCAGTTAGTTGCTTTGGACTGGTGGTGCAGCAGTAATCATGGCGGAAGTGCATAATGGAACAAAACCACTTATTACCTCCTGGCTAGGATGCCAAAAAATGTGGAAGAGCAAGGGACCAGGGTCCCACAATCTCCTTCAAGGGCACACCCCCCAATGACCTAGAGACCTCCCACCTCCAAAGATCCTGCCACTTCCCATAGTGTCCCTGTGGAGAGGAAGACCTTACCTCACAGACCTTGGGGGACACTTAAGACCCAAACTAGCAGGGCTGTTGAGGGTTAACAATTAACTTGAAACTATGCTTGGATCAGTATTAGGGTTCCAGAGTGTTAAATTGAAAGCTCTTCAGGTGCCAGACCTTGCCCTCAAAAACTTACAGTCAAATTTGGGTTACCAGCAAATGAGGCAACACTGGCTTTTGTTTCCTCCCCAGCCTCTCCCCTCAAGCCCATCCTTGATCTGAGGGTGTCTTTTCTAGAAGGTTGAAAAAGAGACTAGGATGGGGCCGGTGAGATGGCTCAGCGGCTTAAGCGCCTGCCCGGCAAGCGTGAGGGCCCGAGTTCAACTCCCGGATCCCACATACGAAAAAGGGGCCGGTGATATCGCTCAGCGGCACGGGCGCCTGCTGGCGCGCGAGGTCCTGAGGTCGACCCCCCGGTACCCACAAAAAAAAAAAAAAAAAAAAAAAAAAAAAAAAAAGAAAAAGAGACTAGGATAGCAAATACATGTTAAAGACAGGTTTGAAATAAAAAGACAGATTAGCATCTTTTACCCTTCTCTTTAGCTCACTCTGACTATAGGGCAAAGGGTTACAGAAGAAGTGTATAAAGAGAAGAAAAGAGATTCACAGGGCTAAAAGACACTCAGCAGAATGTGTCAGCCGGGAGGGAAAAGGAGAGGTAAGTTTGTGGGCTAGAATTCCAAGGACTTGGTGACAACTGGAGGTAGGAACTGGGCATGGGAGATGTCTATGGTGACTCTCAGTCAGCAGAAAGGAGATGACATCAGCCAAAGAGGCAGAGAATCCAGGAGGAGGAGCAGGGGTGAAGAGAGAATAATGGATTCAATTTTACCCCATCAAATACAGTGACCTGCAGCACGCGGGCATCTCCTCTTCTACATTCCTGACGTGCTGTGTGACCCTCACCAGTGATGACACTCTATTAGCTCCCCAGACAGCCTATCCCTGCTTTACCAGCTTAAATAGTAAAACGTTCTCTTACTCTAAGACCATGAAATTCCACTACTAGAACAAAAGTAAAAATAAGTCAAGCTGGGCATGGTGGCACATGCCTGTCATCCCAGCACTCTGGGAAGCTGCAGTGGGAGAATCACAAGTTCACACCCAGCCTGGGCAACTTAGTGAGTTAGCAAGACCCTGTCTCAATGAAACAAAACACAAACAAACAGAAAAAAACACAGGTGGTCAAAACACCTTAGTCAGTTGTTCCTCAGACAAAAGACTAACATCTAGAACATACAAAGAACTGAAAAAAATCAGATTCCCCAAGTTCAAAGACCCAATCCAAAAACGGGCGTTTGAGATGAATACACACTTCTCAGATGAAGAAGTGCAAATGGCAAATAAATATATGAAAAAATGTTCAACATCACTGGTCATTCAAGAGATGCAAGTTAAAACAATACTGAGATTCCATCTCATTCCAGAAAAAATGGCTATCATCAAGAAATCAACCAATAACAAATGCTGGAGGGACTATGGGGGAAAAGGAACCCTTCTCCACTGTTGGTGGGAGTGTAGACTGGTACAACCACTGTGGAAATCAGTGTGGAGATTGCTCAGAAAACTAGGACTAGAGGTCCTATTTGACCTGGCTCTTCCCCTTCTTGGTGTCTTCCCAAAAGAATTAAAAGCATCATACCACAGCAATATATGTACACTCATGTTTATAGCGCCACAGTTTGTTATAGCTAAATCTTGGAAACAACCCAAATGCCCATCAACCAAGGCATGGATAAAAAAATATGTGGTTTTTTAATACAATGGAGTACTAGCCATAAAGAAGGATAAACTTTAGACATTTATTGGTAGATGGATGGACCTTGAGACCATACTCTTAAGTGAAATAAATTGGACACATGTGTAGTATCACATTGTCTCTCTGGTGTGAGAAATTGAAAGTGTAAATAAGAACCAAAATACATAATAGATAGTGTGAAATAGGAAAAAAAAAATTTAAAAGGAAAGAGGAATGGGGTGGGAGGGAAGAAGGAAGGGAAAAGAAAAAAATGAGAAAAAAGGATAAAATGGAAACCAAGCATTGTGAATAAGGAGGGAAGAGGGATTGAAGGAAGGGGAGGGGAATGGGAGGAAAAAAAAGAGGAACTATGACATTCCATGTACAGGTACAAGTTCCCGATGATGAATGTAATAATTATACCTAAACTGTACCAATAAACTTAATTAAATTAAAAAAAAAACAGGCAGGGGATGGGGTGGCTGGGGGTGTAGCTCAGTGCAAAGGCACTGGGTTCAATACCCCATACCGAAAAAGAAAAAGGTCAAACCATGGGCAAGATTTGTACACAAAGATGTATAACAGCAGACTATTTATACTTAGTAATGACTAACAGCTTAAATACTCCAAGTTTAAAGTTTGGTAACTATAGCTATTAAATTATTTTTTTTCTAAATTAGTTTTCAACTTCACCCAGTAGAACTACACACACACACACACACACACACACACACACACACACACTAAAATGAGTGCATGAAAAACTGGTAAAATCAGAACAAGCTCTACGATTGGGCTAATTCAATTTCCTACCGTGGTAATGTACTCCAGTTATGCAAGTTGTCACCACTCGTGTAGATTGATATGACAATCAGGATAGAATTGTCCTGATTGCCACAAAGATTTTCCTCTGGCTACATTTTCACAATAACAAACACCCCCATTTCCTCACTTCCTCCTTTACCCCTGGCAACCACCAATCTGTTCACCATAGTATCATTTTATCATTTCAGCAATGTCATATAAATCAGGATGGTGGCACATGTCTGTAATTCCAGCTACTCAGTGCTGAGGCAGGAGGATTGAGAATTTGAGGCCAGCCTTGGCAACTTAATGAATGAGACGTTATCTCAAAACAAAAAATAAAAAGGATGGGGGATATAGGTCAGTGGTAAGTGCTTGCCTAGCATACACGAGGCCCTTGTTTCAATCCTCAGTACCAACGGGAAAAAAAATTTAAGAAAAGAAATGTTGTATAAATAGAATCATACAGTATGTAGCTTTTTGAGCTTTTTTTTTTTTTCATTTAACATAGGACCTCTGAGGTCCATCCACATTGTTATGTATGTCAATAGATCATTTCTTTTTATTGCTGAGGAGAATCCCATGCTATAGATATATCGTACTCCTCTTTTATCCATGGTTATATTTTCCCTAGTTTCAGTTCCCCATGATCAACCACAGCCTCAAAAATATTCAATGGAAAATTCCAGAAATTAACCATTCATAATTTTAAATGGCATGCTGTTCTAACATGATGAAATTTCGCACCATTCCACACCACCCAGCTCCGTTCTGCCACAGACATGAATCATCCCTTTGTCTGGTGTCCACACTGCGTACACTACCCACCCATTAGTCAGTAGTTGCCTTATCTATCGGATACAGGGTTTGGTGCATCACTGTTTCAGGCATCCACTGGGTGTCCTGGAGCGTATCCCCGAGAGTAAGGAAGGACCATTTATCACACTTTGTTTAACTAGTCACCCTTTGAAGGACATTTGGTTGATTCCAATTTTGAGCTATTATGAAAATGCTATGCATAGGTTTCTTTGTAAACATAAGTTTTTATTTCTGTAGAATAAATGTCCAAAGTGTAATTGCTAAGTTGTGTGGCAACTGCATGTTTAGTTTTCTAAGAAGCTGCCAAACTGTTTTCCGGACTGGCTAGACTGTACTACATTGCCACCACCAATGTACAGTGATCTGTTTTCTGTGAGTCTTCCCCAGCAACTGATGATGTCATCATTTTCATTTTAGGCATTTTGCTAGGTAAGCAGTGGCATCTCAGTGTGGTTTAATTTGTACTGCTTCAATAGTTAACAATATGAACATCTTTTCATATGGTCTTTGTTTTTTCATAGCTGACACCGGTTTGTCTTCTTTAGAGAAATGTCTACTCATGTCTCTTGTCTATATTCTAAATTGGATTGTTTTTACTGGAGAGCTTTGAGAGTTCTTTAGTCTATTCAGACTTTCTTCATTAAGTACTGATGTTAGTGGTAAGCTTGACTCAGCTTTCTCCATCAAATTTAGGAATCTCCCACTTACTCGTAGGTTGCAAAGTTTTTAGCAAGAATGGATACTGGATTTTTTTAATGCTTTTTCTCCTTCAGCTGATATGATACTCCAGTTCCTCTACTTGAGCCTGTTATATGGTAAATTTCTTTTATTGACTTTTAAAATCTGAATGAGATTTGCATATCTGGAGTAAATCCCTGTTAGTCATATTGTGCAATTACTTTTTTGTGTGTGTGTGGGTACCAGGGTTCGACCTCAGGACATCGCGCTCCAGCAGGCGCCCGTGCCGCTGAGTGATATCACCGGCCCTTTTTTCCTATGTGGGTTCCGGGAGTTGAACTCAGGACCTTGCGCTTGCTGGGCAGGCACTTACGCCGCTGAGCCATCTCACCAGCCCCTGTGCAATTACTTTTGCTGGGTGTGAATGGCTGACATATGCTGAAGATTTTTTTCTAAGTTTTTTGTTTTTTGTTTTTTAGAGACAAGAGTCTTATTATGTAGCCCAGGCTGGCCTCAAACTCACAGCCATCCTCCTATTTCAGCATCCCAAGTGCTAGGATTACAAGCATGTGCCAGTATCACTAGCTGATTTTCCTAAGTTTTTGAGAGTTATTGTCTGCAGCTTTCTTTCATATATATATATATGCTATCTGTGTGGTTCTGATGCCACAGTAAAACTCATTGTATAAAATCATTTGAGAATGTCCTCTCCTCTTTTATTTTCAGAAAAAAACATTGTATAAAGTTGATGCTCATTCTTCTTTAAATGTTTGATAGAATCTCCAGTGAAACCACCTGCCCCTTATTTGGAAGGCATTTTAAAATCTGAATTTAGTTTCTTTAATAATCACAGGACTGTGTAGGTTTTCTGTTACATCTTGAATGAGTTTTGGAAGTTCATGCTTTTAAAGGAAATTGTCCATTCCTTTCATGTTGTTGAATTTATAAACATTATGCTTTTGTAGTATTCCCTTACTATCCTTTTAATGACTTCAGAATATACAGTGATAGCCCCTGTGACATTTCTGGTAATCATAATTTGTGTATTCCTTTTATCTTTGTTAGTTTTATTGATAGAGGATTATCAATTTTATTGACTTTTAAGGAATCAACTTATTATTTCACTGATTTTGTTTTCATTTTCATGAGTTTCTTTTTTGTTATTGAGATACAATTCACATATCATAAAATTCACCTTTGTAAAGGGTACAGTTTTAGAATATTCACAAAGTGAGTACATATCACTGCTAAGTCCAGAACATTTTTATCACTTCTAAACCCCCTACATATTAGCAATTATTCTATATCCATCCCTCTCCCAGCCCTTAGCAACAACTAATGTATTCTTGTCTCTATCGACTTTATTCTGAACATTTCATGTAAATGGAATTATACAGCGTGTGGGGTTTATTTCATCTAATATGCTATTTTCATCACAGTGGCATACTCCAATAGTGTAACGCAAATCAATGCCTCATTCCTTTTTATAGCTGGGTAATAGCCCACTGTATTTTGCTGTGGTTTGGGTCTGGAATATCCTCTCCCAGGCCCATATGTTAGAGGCCTGGTCACCAGCCCGTGGTGCTATTGGGATAGCAGAAACTTTAAAAGGCAGAGCCTCCTGGGAGATCTTCTGGTCATTGGGGGTGTGGCCTCAAAAGAGATTTGAAAGGTATTTTCTCTCTGTCTCTCTCTGTCTCTGTTTCTGTCTCTGTCTCTCTCCTCTTTCTTCCTCTCTCTCTCTCTCTCCATCTCTCAATTTTGCTCCATATGCACTGCTGTCATGGGGCTGGAGATGTAGTTCGGTGGTAGATCACATGCCTAGCACGTGTAAAGCCCTGGGTTCAATCCCCAGCACTGAAAACAAACAAACTTCCTGAGCCCACAGCTCCAAGTCAGGTCACATAAAGATACCCCTGCAGGGAACTGCCACACAGGTCATATAATGACAGTTCTCTGGGAATGAAGCTGGAAGGAGCTCCAACCTTTCAATACTCCTTCCCTCCGATGAACCCTGCAGTGGCTGCCAGGCTTTGGTTTTCTCCTTGATAATGGGCAGTTGGTTTTCAAAGCTACTATACAACTTGGATGGGGGAGATGGAAACATGGCAAGCTAAAACACTAAAACCTTACTGTTCTTGGTCAAATAAGCCTTTTTTGTTTTGAGGTTTTTTCCTTGCTTGTTTTGTTTTGTTTTACTTTTGAATAAATAATCCTGGGTTGCTGAAAGCCTTTGGTTAATTTCCAGAGTTCTGACAAATGTTGATTCTGAAAAGTTTGCCACTTTCTCATTGTTTTGAAACTCTAAGTAGGGACTTTTGCAGACCCCTACTCTGCCATTTTTCACTGCCATTACTTAACTTCATTGATTTCTAGTCCTGTTATTACTTCTTTTAGTGGCATTGCTTTAGATGCATTCCAAAGAAACTGATATGCTGTAGTTTATTTTCATTCAGTTATACACATTTTTTTTTTCCTTTGAGACTTCCTCTTTAACCCATAGATAATTTAGAATTCTGTTGTTTGATGGCCAAGTGTTTAGAGTTTTCCTGTTGACTTTCTATTATTGATTCCTCTCTTGATCCCATTATCTTCCAGGAGCTTACTGGGTACAATTTCAAGTCTCTTAAACATTTTACAGTTTGAAATAGGTTGCAGGATATGAGTTTTATTTTGTTTTTGCAAAAACACTGAACCCAGAAGTCCTGCCATGCTAGGCATTTGTCCCAAGATATGCACGGTCTATCTTTGTGAGTGCTTTGTGGGCATTTAAAAACAACATGTATCTTGCTGTAGTTGGGTCAAGTGTTGGTTAAATGTCAGTTAGATTTTGCCGGGTGGCGGTGCTGTTCAAATATTCTATATCTTTGACGCCTCTCCGTCAGGTAGTTCTATCAGTTGCTAAGAGTGGGGTATTGAATTCTCCAGTACTTTTGGATCCATCTGTAATATTCATCTATACACACACATATACATATTTTTATCTAACATTGAAGTCCACTGTTACTGTGTTTACCATGTTAAATAAGGTATATAGACCTCACTTCTACCTATTCATTTAAAAAATATAATTCTTTGTTTTTTCCTATATGTACATTAAGCGTCACAGCAGATAATTACGATGTTTTGCTCCAATGATAAAGTATGATTTAACAAACCCCATGAGAAATGAGGTCAATTATATTTACCTTGTCACATCTTGGGGAGGTTTTAAATCCACCTCGTCATTCTTTCCTTTCTGTAGTTCTAAGCCTTCTTCTACTATCTTTTCCTTGAAAATGTCCTTCAGCCATCCTTTAAGGTAATATCTACAAGCAACTCAGTTTCCTTAGTTTTTCTTTGCCCCAAATTACGTTTATTACCCCTTTACTCTTGAAGAATAATTTTCTCAGATGTTGAATTCATGGTTAAGAGTCCCTTTTTTCAGCACTTATAAATACAAGGTATGATTGAGAACTATAATGTTTAAATTTTTAAAAAATTTATTACAGTAAAAGAAACATTGCCATTAATCTCCCGCAACATTGCCATGTTCCCCCTTGTTTAAAACACACTCATCCCATGGTTCTTGCCACTTTCTGAAGCAGTTCTGGAAGTCATCTTTCATAAGTGTCTAATTGTGCTGTCATGGCTGCCTCAATGTCTGGAATCAATTCAAAACTTCCACCTTTTACAGTAATTTTTTACTTTGGGGAAGAGCCAGAAGTCACATGGTGTCAGATCTGGTGAATAAGGCGGATGAGGAGACACTGTAATATTTTTGCAAACCTGCCTTTCTGTTGGATAGCCCTGGGTAGCAGTATCCACCATACTTTTTTTAATCACATTTAATGAAGATACTCACAAAAGATGATTGCTTGAGAAAGAGGCGAGAACAAATGGAATAAATGTGTGGTGTGAGGAGGAATATTTTGAGGGGATTCATGGCAATGTGCCTTTTACTGTAATAGTTTTTTATTTAAACACACATTATATTTGATCTCACCTCATATTGCTCCACTTTCTTTTAGACTTCTTGGTTCTCCATGAAAAAATTGCTGTTATTTAAATTGTTTATTTCATATAAGTGTCATTTCTTTCTAGATGTTTTCAGATTTTTTACTCTTCTTTAATTTTCAGAAATTTGACTATGATATGTATTGACATGAATTTCTTTTGGTTTGTCCTGTTTGGAATTCTCTAAGTTTCACGGATATATTGTTTAAATTTTGTCAAAATTAGGAAAATTTCTGTCATTATTCCTTCCAATATGTTTCCATCTCATTTCCTTTCCCCTCTTCCTCTAGAATTCCAGTAATAGGAATGTTAGATTCATCATAGTTTCTCAAGTGTCTGTTCTTTTTCTTTTCAGTGTATTTCCTCTGTGTAATCAGATTGGGTAACTTCTATTGTTCTGTATTCAATATTACTGACTCATTCCTCTGTCATGTTTTCCTGATGTCCATTTGATGATTTTTTTGTGTGTACATTCCATTCTGTAATTTAATTTTCCTTTGGCTCTTTTTTCATTATCTCCTTTTCTGAGATGATCAATTTTTTCATGTATTTCAAAATGTTTGTAATTGCTTGTTGACGCATTTTAATGGTGAGTGCTTTAGAGTCCTTGTCAGCTAATTTCAACATCTGAGTCGTCTCCGTACTGGCATCTGTTGATTATTTCTTTGGGTCCAATTGTGATTTTCTTGATTGTTGGTATGTTTTTCAGGTGTATCCTGGATAACTTTATTATTATGTTATAAGACTCCGAATCCTATTTAATCTTTTTTTCAGATAGTCATTCATTCATTTTAGATGCAGCATTATAGGCCAAAGTGTAGGTGGGTATTCAATTCCTTCATAGAACCTGGTGACACCACCCTGCAAAAGTTAAGCAGTGGCTCACTGCCCGTGAGTGGGGTAGAAGTCCAGCAACCCTCCTACCTCCAATTCATACTGCCTCATTGTCTCCAAATGCGGCATAAGCTCAGCTCCCTGCCAGGCCCAGCTGACACAGGGTCAAGGGCACATGGATGACTGAGCAGCCCTGCTACAGCCCGTCTCCTTCAGTTTCCTTGGTGGCAGGTGGGAGTGGGTGCTCAGTGAATCACTGGGCCCCACGGATGCTACCAAAGCAGGAAAACTGGACTACTGCCTGCTTCTGAGGGTAGCAGATGGAGCATTAGTTCCCCATTTGGCCCTGCCAACACCGCTGGGTGGGCAAATTAGAGCTCCACTCCTTCCTTCTTGGATCTTGCAAGAGATAAAAGATTAGCTTCCTGTTGGGCCTGATGGGGACTTTAGGTGGGATGTTTTTCCATTGGTGTTTTGCTGGAATAGGGTAGATATTGCTTTATGTCTCTCTTTTTCTGGTGCTTTGTTCAAGGGTAACGGGCTTTTCTTGAAGCCTTCGTTTTCCCTTTACAGTGCTCGTTGGTGGTACAAGGTCTCAGGCTTTATCAGCACTACACTTCAGATAGATGGGAGGCAAAAGGACACCCTGGGGACTCACCACCATGTTGCTCCTCATGCGTCCAAGTCCTTGATCACTCTGTCTTCTTCTTTCCACACTTTAGAATTATTTGCTCACTGTCTTATGTCCAGTTTTTTGGGTGGACTGCAGCTCCATCATGGCTACAACCAAGAACTCTGAAATTATTTTTTGTAAGATTTATGATGATGTGGGAAATGCATAATGTTAAGTGTAACAGAAAGAGAAAATTTCTGTGTATTACCTAATCTTCACCATGTAATGTATTTCAGAACTGAATGGAAATATACCACACTGTTGATGGTGTTTATGACTGGGTTGTTCGATTGGGCGAATTTTTAATTACCTTCATGTTTTTACCTTTATTGCATGGTCCAGTTGTTTTACAGAGTAAAGAAAGTAACTTTTATAACACAAAGGTATGTTTACTTAAATGCCCATTCATACACTAAGCTATAACCTCTCTATTATTTTGTTCTATTGGTCCTAGATTTGCCCCTTGGAAATATACAGAACATAACCACTTTCTCCTGAGACTTCACAAAACACTGAAATAAATCTAAATTCATTGCGAGTAAATACAAATGAGACTCTTCTTCAGATTTCCTCTCACATCTCACCTTCAGTTTTTTCTTACCAATACTTCAAGGTATTCTGCTACACAGTCAAAGGGAAGGAAAGCTAGAAGTTGGGCCATGGGTCTCGTTCATCTCCCCAGACTTCTTGTGTGCACCAGACCTGCTCACCTCTGTGGGTCACTCACAACCTGGGCTGCTGTTGTAGGTTTTATTTTCACACCAAGCAGAATAAATTCCTCGAGCTCCTGTCCCACTCTTCACTGTACCCATGACACCTGAGATAGTGCCTGGCGTGGGGAAGGCATTCTATAAATATCAAGTTGTAAATTTGAGTATTTTATAGGAAAATGGATACAACTTGAAACCATAATATTAAGTGAAATCATGCTTAAATATAGCGTGGTTTGTTTATAGCAGCACAATTTGTAATAGCCAGATCTTGGAAACAACCCAAATGCCCATCAACTGGGGAATGGATAAGAAAGATGTGGTATTTTTATACAATGGAGTACTATTCAGCCATAAAGAAGGACAAACTGGAGACTTTTATAGGTAAATGAATGCAACTCGAGAAAATACTCATAAGTGAAATAAACCAGACGCACATGTGTAAGCATTGTATTGTCTCTCTAGTATGAGAAACTGAAAGAGTAAATAAGATCCAAAATGTACAATAGACACGGTGAATCAAAAAGAAACTGGTCAATAAGAAAGAGAGACTGGAATGGGGAAAAGAAAGAAGGGAAAGGGAAAAAAAATTGTATATGTATATAAGATGGTTAAGATAGATACACTACCAGTTTTACTTAGTTCATTGAAGAGTAAGGTTTGAGCCAATAATGTTTGGACAATTGAATGCTAATGTCTGGTATCCTGAAGAACTAACTTAAAGATAATAATACTTAATGCATTGACCATTGTTACCCTCATATTATGTTGTTTTGAAAATTTGTTCTTTTTTTTATTTGTTTTGTTTTTTCTGCTCTTTAAAATAAAAAAAAATATATAGCATGGTTTCTCTTATATGAGAAACTCAAAATATAAATAAATTAAAGGACACAATAAAAGATAGATACAGGAAATAGGGAGATAGATCTTTTGCAAAATGGGAGGGGATTAAGTCATGGAGGGGAGGGAGTAAGAGGATGAAAAAAGAATTAAGATGTGTTATATATATGTACCAAGTTCCCATGATGAACTGAATCATTATGTACTGCAAATGTGTACTAATTAAAATTAAAATCATAAAAATAAATAAATATCCAGTTGGATGGGTGAGTGGGTGAATGGTTGGACAGAAGGGATAAATATTTGTTGGATGGATGGATGGATTAGTTAAGTACTATCCTCACCCACTGCTGCACGGCCTGACTCCTCCAACCTAATTGCTTTCTATCTCCAAGCCTTAACATTTTCCACAAGCCCCTGTGTCTACACAGCTATGGTCTAGCTGAGGTCTAACTTATAAATCCTTTGAAATGTCATTTTTATGAGTCCTGCTTTTAATCTTTTGTCCACTTTTGTAGTATATGGCAGGTAATGAGATTTTTTTTTTTTTTCTTTTGTGGGTACCGGGGGGTCGACCTCAGGACCTCGCGCACCAGCAGGCGCCCGTGCCACTGAGCGATATCACCGGCCCCTTTTTCATATGTGGGTTCCGGGAGTCGAACTCGGGCCCTCGCGCTTGCCGGGCAGGCGCTTAAGCCGCTGAGCCATCTCACCAGCCCTAGGTAATGAGATTTTAAGAACAAATTTTTAAATAAATTGGTTGGAACATTTTAGTCATTTGCCTGGGACTGGCTGGCTAATTGTATCAAATAATTCATTTTTCTTGCCCAACCAGGCAACTCTCATTACATTGAGGCATTTATGCATCAAGCATCCATGAGGTAAGTAAGGGTCAAAGAGACTTCAACTTTAAAGCTCAGAATCATTGGTCCATGGGCTGACCAGCAAAAGACATTGGCAACATCCAGGGAGTAGACAGAACCCATCACGGGGAGGACCATATTCCTGAAGGACCCCAAGTTTAGGTTTTTGTTTTATTTTCTTTTGAGATAGGGTCACAGTATGTATCCCACACTGGTCTTGAACTCACAATCCTCCTGCCTCAGTCTTCTGAGTGCTGGGATTACGGAATATACCACCACGTCTGACCCTAGACCTTTGATATTATCTCCAAATGAGATTCTCTGTACTCTCATAGAGATATCACATTGTATTTCCTTATTTAAAAATATGAATGTGTTCAATAGAAGCATTTAAAATATATTACAATTTTTGTAAACTTATTTTGGAATTCCGCCTTTTGTTCTAATATATCAAGACATAGGAGTGCCTGGGAGCCTTGATCTTGGCAGCTGTGAGAATTGGAACCAATACTCCTTAAGATGCTGTTCACAGTGGCTTGGAATAATATGTCCCCCTGACCACAGTGTGTCCTCCTGGACCGGTGAGCAAACAGAACAGCGCTGGAAGGTAGTGGTGAGGGTCATGTCACAGAAGGTATAATTAAACTGCATGTGCTTCTTTGGTCCCATACTTGCCTCAAGGGGTATCCTTTGGCTTTACAAGAGCCCTGGGACATAGAGGAATAGAATTATCTCGGTCTCCTGTCATCAGGCAACCTCTTCCTGTAAAGGTCTGTAGTACTGGGATCATTTATGTGAACACAAACACAAGAGGCTTTCCTCTCCACACACAATTTCCACACTCCAGACTAGACAGCAGTATCACAAACTTTCATGAAAGGGAGGCAATTTTCAGCTCTGAATGCTATTGTGTCTGTAGAAAAAAGAGGTCAAAATGAGTTTTTCTGGAAGATACAAACTATATAATAGCATTGCCTCAGAATGCTGCATTTTCTGATCTTACTTTTATAGTCTTTTGTTTGGAGTTTTATTGAAATTGACCTTTGAGAGACAACTGAGCCTAGGAAACTCAATCTAGATAAAGATAAATAAGATATTTCTCCTCTGTTAGAGAAAGCAATGTCCAATTATTTTTGCAATGATGGTCTTTGCTCTTAAGAGTCAACAAAATATTCAGATTTTTCCCAATATGTTTGCAATTTGGGATGCCATTTTACAATCTTTCTTTCTTACTTTTACCACTTCTAAAGCAGCTCTTGAGGTCTTCTTTTGTGTCTTTATGAGCTGTGATCAAAAATATAGTGAATGCTGCTGCCAAATGCCACCCAACAGAAAGGCAGGCTCATAAAAAATACCAAGGTGTGTCCTCATCAACTTTATTCATCAGATTTTGCACCATGAAACTTATTGCTCTTCCCAAAGTCAGAATGACCATGAAAGGTAAACATTTTTAATGGATTCAGGACATCAAGGCAGCCACAACAACGCAACTGAAGACACTCATGAAAGAGGAAGTCCAGAACTGCTTCAGAAAATGGCAAGAATGATGGGACAAGTGTGTTTGAAGTGAGGGGAAGTATTTTGAGGGGAATTAATGCAATGTGTCTTTTACTCTATTCAAAGGGTGAGGAAAGGTCAGTAGTGGTGTTTGGGCAAGAATATGACATGAGCTGACTTATACTTTAAGAGGGTCACTTTGGTTTCCAGATGAAAAGTAGATTCAAAAGGCCAAAAAAGAATTCAAGGGGCCAATTTGGAAGCTATAGCAACAGTGCAGGTGAGAGCAGATGGTGCTTTGGGCTCTGGTGGTATGAAGAGATGGTAAGAAGGGGTCAGATCCTGGGTACATTTTGAAGACAGAGCAACAGGTTTTTCCAACAATCGTATGTGGGCTGAGAGAAAGGAACATCACCGACTTGGGGCTGGAGGAACTAGAATGGAGCTAACATCGCCATGTGCTGAAATGGGGAAGACTAGGGAAAAGTAGGTTTGAAATAAATCTTAGGAATTAGGATCTTTTTCAGAAATGTTAAATGTAAGAGGTCTATAAGAAGTCCAAGTGATCCTTCACAGCAAAACGCTGAAATACATGAGTCCTCATTACTACGAATTTAGCTAAAATTAAACATAAACTTATCTTGGTATTTCTCAGAGTATATTTTGCATGTTGTTGGTTTCATGTGCTGTTTAACAGAATTATGTTGGACTTCCATTTCTGACCACGGTGGAGTAACTGATACCACACTAACTCCTCCCTCCAAAAACAACTATAAAACTAAACGAAGATACGGAGGCACTGTTTCTAGGCTGGATCCATGGAGTGACAAAGCAGAGGAGGGGGCCATGCAGAGAGAGAGCCCCAGAAACCCACGTGCGGGAGCCTGATGGATCTGTTGATGAGGGACTTCTGTCCCTGTACAGGGCAATGCCTCTTATGGCTTCCTAGACCGCAGTTGTGACAATTCTTGAATTATCAAAATAAACTTTGCAGCAGCTGCCACACTGACATTCAAAGAGTTAGAGCGAGGGCCGGTGAGATGGCTCAGCGGCGTAAGCGCCTGCCTTGCAAGCGCGAGGGCCCGAGTTCGACTCCCGGAACCCACATACGAAAAAGGGGCCGGTGATATCGCTCAGCGGCACGGGCGCCTGCTGGTGCGCGAGGTCCTGAGGTCGACCCCTGGTACCCACAAAAAAAAAAAAAAAAAAAAGAGTTAGAGCGAAATATAGCCCTAGTGAGTGAATAGGGAGGGAATCTCAGCAGAGAAATAAAAACAACAAAAAATAATGAAAAGAATCCTAGGGGAAAAGGATTCTACGGACAATTAAAATGGAAAACTCTTGCTTACCACTCCTGTCTCTTCTAGCTGTGCTCATTCCCTGACCTGTAACATATTCTCTTGTCCCTGTGCCCTTGAGCACTGTCTTCTCTGCTTTGAAACCCTTTACACCATCACACGTATCTGATTAACTACTCAGCCCTCAAAATCTATCTTAATTATTCCCTTCTTCCCAAAACCTTCCCCAAACTCCCTCTCCTAGAATAAGCCACCCTTTTCTGAGATTCCTTACACTCTGCAGAAACGTCCACTGAATCATGGTTTGCTATTCTGTATCATAATTATATGTTCACATGGCTCTCCGTGTGACCTCCTTATGGGACTGCCACCTCCTCGAGGGCAGTGGTCAATCTGACTCATCTCAATGTCCTCAGCATACAGCATAAACTCAGGGATTGGTAGCATCATAAGAACTTAGGGAGTGAGCAATGTCTTACTTCAGAAGCTGACAATTGCTGGAAAGAAATGACCAAGATGACAGGCGCCAGTTTTTAGCAGCACAAAGGTGAGTCATTATAATATTCAGCAGCATAGTATTTCATGCTGGTTACAAACACAAGCTCTGGGACCAGACTGCCAAGGTTTGTATCAGTACTAGCTGTCTCTATATCCTGGGGCAACTTATTTAACCACCGTTAGCCTCAGACTCCTCGTCTGGAAAATTAGGATAGTAGCACTCTGCCTCATAGGATTTGCGAGGATTAAAGTGAGATCATCCACGCAATATAGTTACAAAGCCCTACACACACAAAGTACAGGGTGAGCAGTGGCTATATATATCATAACTTTTTCTTGTTTGTCATCTGCCTGCCACCTATTCCTCTCCTAAGCATCAGACGGTTATCAATTTCCCCCTTCTAGCTTCCTTCCCCCCCAACCCTCTGCCTGTTACCACCACTCCTTACCAACACCTATTTACCAAAACGGCAGCATTGGCTGCCAGTATATTCCACCAGGCACTTACCCCCATGTGCATTTGCTTATCAGATGCTCTGTGCACAGGCCAACTCCTCCCTCAAAGTCAGATGAGAGCCAAGTCTGCCCATGAAGCTTTACCAACTCTTAATCTCTCCTTTCCCTCTGCAGTGCTTGTCTGGTCCCCAGTGATTTAGCATTTGGCTGCATGGTCCCAGTGTTTACATATGCAAGAGCTCCTTCCTGGGAAAGACTGTCATACTTGGTAGAGTCCTGAGCCCATTCCACTTCTCTCTACACTTAAGACTCAGGAAAGGGCCACTGAGGACACTGAGGTGCAGGGGTGGGGCACCAGATCAACCTCTACGGATGTCCTCTGGGGTTGCGACGATTGTACAGCAAGAGTCACACGTCCAGATGCCTAAGAGTCCAGGCAGCCTGTTTGTGCATGAGATGTTTAAGGTTTAAAATCACTGAATATCATAACTCAGGGGTGTTCTTTGTTACCTAAAAAGGTTGGGTGGTTCTGGGCTGCATGAGTAGAAGCATATGGTCCAGGACAGGGACAGAGTTCCATGTCCTCTCAGCTAGTGTGACATACTGTGTTCCTCCCTGACACACTGATGGGTAGTAGTGGTAGCACCAAGAACATGCAAAGGAGAGAAGCAAGAATATTCAGTGGTCTTGAAATACCACCAGAGGATAAAAAGCTAGAAGATTTGAAGATACTCTGTCGAGAAAATGTAGATTAGTCTGATCCCTTTGATAACAATTGTTAGGATTTTTCTAAACCTTAATAGTGAGCAAAATCTGAGCAAAAGTTTATCAAATAACCTTTGTTATATCTTGTTGATTAAGTGGTTTGCATAGGTGCTTCCTCCTTTCTTTCTTCCAATCCAACCTTAATTATTGAAAAACCAGCCTACAGTATTCTTTTCATATCAGGGCTTCAGCGCAGTATGAACGATCTCATACAGAATGCAAGGACTGAATATCAGTGGGAATAACATTCTCTCAGCTGTGCATTCAGTGTAGGAAGGCAGTGAATATCATCTCGCAATATTGGGACTATGTTACTGCAGAAGTATAAGATTGCTACACCTGTCCACATGAGATTAAACAGAAGAGAGTCCCAGCAAATAGTGAAATATATACTCTAAGAATTAATGATAGTAAAACAATCTGAGAGAGTTAAAATGTTCAGAGAGAAGAAAGAATGAACAGGATGCAGGCATGAAGAGAACACTGGGGAAAATAAGGAAGCAAAAGGAATTTCAGAAATGAAATATGCAGTCAGTAAAATTTTAAAACTCAGTAGATAAGGCAGCCTTGGTGAGGAAAAAGAGCAGTAGGGGTTTGGAAGACGGATCTGAGGAAACCTCACCAAAGCACAGGAGAACAGAATTTATGAAAGTGAATTCAACGTGATGTGAAGGTAGAATGACAAAATCCGATAAAAATCTAATAGGAGTTCAAAGGAGAGAATGAGGGAGGAGCAACACACTAAAATGAAAATGGCAAAGAATTTACCAGAATGAAAGGGTGAGTTTTCAGATTGAGAAAGCAGACTGAATTATAAGAGGGTAAGTAAAAATAAATCCACCCAGTTCCGTCATAGCGAAACTGAGGTGTGTCAATACAAAGACAGAATATTAAGGTCCCTATAAAAGGGAACTAAAGTAGGTTGACTGAGAAGCTACATCCTGTCTTGCCTGGTGATCTGGGGATATTCAGGTTCTAGCCAGGAAAGGAACAAGAACTGAGAAGCAGCCAGTCATTTTCCAAGTGAAGGTGAAATATCTGAGAGAGACTTGGGGGCCAAAAAGAAGGTAATGGTTTCAACCAAACCACTTTGCAAGGATTCCTTTGCGTATCTCTTGGTAATATGGACTTGCACTTTCACCCATTTGTTTGCATGTGTGGGTGTGAGAAGGGGTGGTGTCGAGCTTCTTGTATCACCTACAGTCCATCTCCTTTTTAGTAGTTGTGTGTAAAAGACGGTGAAAATATTCTCCCGAAGTAGATGTTCTCAACCCTGACTGCACATCAAACCTAAAAAGTGTCTTAAGTATCCCAGGTTCAATTCCTAGTAACACTAATAAATAAATAAATAAATAAATCCAGATTATTTTCTTGTGCAGTTGGAGTTGAAATCCATTGTCTTAAGACAAAGTTTCTTAACTTTGACACTATTGACATTTTAGGACAGATAATTCTTTCCTGTGGGGCTGTCCTGTGTATTGCAAGATGTTTAGCAGTGTCTGTGGCCTCCACCCCATAGATGTCAGCCCAACATCTATGTCACAGATGCGACAATCAAATGTCATAACCCAACTGCACAGTGTTTCTCAGGTTACCTTGACCCAGCCAGACACTCTCACAAACTTAAAATAAAAGTTTCAGAAAACATTTTTTATCCTTACTGTAAGTGATACACTCTGATTTCTCTGGTCTTTTCCATCCTTTTCTGTTTCTTTTTGTTCTCTAATACTCCTTCTGACTTACAGTCTCTAAGCCACTCCACTGTAACTTCTGCCTAATGATTTCATCAGAACTGTTCTTGCTGAAGATCTCCAGTGATCTCCTCATCCAAGAGTCCCTGTTCAGTCCTCAGCTTACCTAAGCTGTCTGTGGCACCAGGCAAAGCTGACCATGTCTTCCCCAAAATAGTCTCTTTCCTTACTTCCATGACATCATACCCTTTGGTTTTCCTCGGCCCTGTCTTGTCCATTTGTCTTTGTTACTGGATATTTCCTCACCTGGTCTTTAAATTGTAAAGATTCTCACTTTCTCTCCCTATAATCTTCCATATCCTATAGCTCTCAATACCAACCATAAGCCATTGACTCCCAAATTTATGTTCAGCCCAGACCTCTCTTCTGAACTTGACACCCACAGATCCAACCGCCCTCTTAACCTCTCCTTTGATATTCTGTAGACTTAAAACAAGAAACTCTGGACCTTTCCCTCACACTTTTATTACTCCTATTTTTTAATCTCAGTAAATAACGCCATTCACCCATGCAACTGCTTAAGCTGGAAACCTAGAGATTTTACTGGACACCTCCCAGATACCCAATACTGTCCACTTGCAAAACATGTCCAGAGCCTGACAACCCACCTCCATCTTCAAGGCCACCACCCTGCTCTGAATCACTGTCACCTCTGAGCGCTGCAGACATCCCTGAATGCTTTAGAATTCTAGTCCAGTCTCCAGCTTACAGACAGCAGCACTCTTAAAATATAAATGTCATCATGTCTCTTCTTTGTTTAAATACATTCAATAACTTCCCTTTGGATTCGGAACCAAGAGCAAAGCTCTCAGCCAGGCCTAGGACGTCCACCATGACCTGACCCTTTCCCACCTCCCGAGACCCCCTCGGCACCGCTTACCCGCTGGCCCATCAGCTCTGGGCCAGTGGCCCACCTTCTCTCAGCTCTATGAACCACCCGCCCAAGCTCTTCCCTGCCCTTCTGCCTGCAGCACCCTTTCCTTACCTTTTCAGGCCACATCCTACCACTCCTTGATATATCAGAGTGGCTCCCACTCACTTGGAGGCCTTCCCTGTCCACCATCTCCCACCCCAATTTAAATTAGGCCCCCACTGTACACACTCTTTCCTAGCACCCTCTCCTTTGCCTCACTGTACCGCCAGTGCAGTTGTCTGTGCTCCCACCAGAAATCAAGCTCTGTGAGATAAGATCTATCCTCTGAGTCTAGGCTAGTGCCTGGCCCGAGGTCAGCACTTCATGAATATTAACTGATGAATGAATGAATAGTGTCAGCTACTGCAGAAGGAAATGGCAAGATAGGGCCTAAATGCACAACTAAATGTTGAGGTCATGACGGCAAATTGGCGCCAGTCTTTCAAGAAAATTTATGCCAATGGGGATACAAGAAAGTAACCACTTTGGAAGGGGACAGCAAGGTAAAAAGAAGTCTGCTTGATTTTTTTTTTTCTTTTAACATGGGGTCTTGCTATGTTGCCCAGGCTGGCCTCAAACTCTTGGACTCAAGTGATCCTCCTGCCTCAGCCTCCCAAGTAGATGGGACTATAGGTGTGCACCACTAAACCCCATTAAAGGAAATGTTGTTGATTAAACGATTTGGAAAGTGACATCAATAATTTCATGTGTCCTATGCCATGAGGCCTCCTTCTCTGACCATGTCCTGAGGAGACTCAGCCACTGTCCTTTCAGTGGGTGTCAAGTGCCTCTCTGAGCACCGAGACCTGTTGGGAGCAGCCGTGTATGACAGCACTGCTGGTTCCCCTCTCCCTCAACCCTCTTCTAACCACAGCTGTTTCCAGCGTCCATCCCATCCTTGTGAACTCAAGCCTAAGGAGGGGGGTGCATTTTCTTTTTTAGACAGCTTTTTCTGGTAAAATGCAGACATGACCTTTGAGAACTGCTGACCTGAACCCTTGAAGGTTGATTCCTCTTGGAACTAAGAATTTCTCCACCATTTTCACTTGCACAGTCACAAGAAAATGACCGAAGTTGATTTCTGTAATGAGTCTTAAGCATCTTCATCCAGCAAAGCTCTCTCCTGGCCGTGGAATCTCAGTCTGTTGCGATACACTTGATGAACTCACTCCTTTCATGTGCATGAGGCTGGACAAATCACTTTGTTTTTCTGAGCTTGTTTCTTCATCGATAAAACAAATGAGGGGGTTGGAGTGGAATTTTGTTGTGGTCTAGAGTGTATGCATGTTCAGACGTCACAGGGGACTCTCCAAATCTGGTCTTTGGGGACATGACCCAAGTCTGTGAATTTTAAGAAGGCTCTACAGATGGTACTGACATACACTGCTGATTACTGCCTTATAGTCTTCTAATTTCTAATATGTTATATGAACATCCAAGTTTGTTTAGTGTGAAATTTTGTCTAATAATAGTGAAAACATTTCCCCCACAAAATTTTGGTGCTGTGATTGCATTTACATTTGGGCTTTTCAAGAGAAATTTTAGATGGGGGACCAAGAGATGGAGGGATGAGGTAGGGAGGGGAGAAGAGGATGCAAAAAGAATCAAGGTATGTTCTGTACTTGTACCAACTCCCCACAATGAAAGTAATCATTATGTACTGCAAACACATACTAATAAAAATAAAAATTTAAAAATCGAATGCAAAAGAGAGAAATTTTAGATGAATAAATAATTCCTTTACAAAACAAAACTAAGTACTGATGCTATCATAACCTATATAGTTCTAATATATATATATATATATATATATATATATATATATATATTACTGCATATAACAAGATGCCTTACTTAGGAAATGTTCTGTAGCTTTAATGGTGAGAAAGCACCGTGTAGGAGTCTCGAAGCAAAACCACCTTGTTCCATTACCAAACCTTTAGATCTGAGAATTAGAGGGAAAGTCTTACATCAGGGATGAGAATAAAGAACTGAAACTTACACTGAAGTTGAGAACAGAAATCACAGCATGGCTGAAAAGCAGAACATAGCTGCTGGGGAATCGCCATCCTGTATCAGAACCCAGTGGGTGAGTCAGAAAAAGCTGACCAAAGAGAAACCATCTGGAGTGGCCTCAGAACACAGATGAGGGGGAGGCTCAGATTCTGCAGCCTGAGGAGACAGGCAAGAACATTGTCAACCATGGCTGGGTGAACTAAATACTCCACCCCCGTCCCCGGGATACATGAGTAAACACCCATGCCCTCTGCCCTGGGCAGCATGAACTGCAACTCTAGAGCTAGTAAATGCTTTCATCCTGTCAAAATCAAGCCTCAAAATAGAAATTGAGCTGAGGTCCAAACAACAGTTATTTTTCTTGTATACCCAAGTTTATGAGTACCATAGAGTTGCCATTAATCATTACTTTCATTTTTGCTACTGTTGCTTTTCTTCTGAAAGCCTTTTCACCTGCCCTTAGTGGCTGAAGTGGAGATCTGTGGCATATCCTAAGTCCTTCTGCTTGAGTTACCACTTTCTTCCACTTCTCTAAGTAGAGAGTGCCTCTGCCTCCCGCCATTACAGTGGTGAGATCGTTCACTCACGCCTTGGTTTCATTCATTTGCTCCATAAACACCGTGTGTCAGAGACCCCCTTAGGCAACAGAAACAGAGCGGGGATTAGACAGATGCATTCTCTCCCAGGGAGTGCACAGTGAAGGTGAGAGGCAGACAGTAAACAAATAAATACACAAGCTGTCAAGTGAGGACAAGTGCTCTGAAGATAAAAATAGTCAGCTAAAGGAACAAAGAGAGAAGGGAGCCCGGTGCTATTTCAGAGGTGGTCAGAGAGGCCAGCTCTGTGCTGAGCAGATGTAGAACAGGGAGCTTGGAGGACTTATAAAAGTGTTTTACACAAGTGAGAACCTCAGATGATCAGCCAACTGGTCCAGTGGGGTGGGGGTACTGTTTCCTGGCAGTGTACCCAAATTAGACAGGCAAATGTCACCTAGGTCCACACCTCCACCGATGAAAGACATACTGACCCAAAATAAAAACTGGTAGCAGTGGGAATGGGCTTCTATCCAAAACAATGGTTCTGTAAACATATAAAATTACTTAGCAAAAGAATAGACTGTGACAAAATCTAAATACCAAAACCATCCAACTGGCGTTTCCAAAACCAGTCAGCCCTCCCTAGCCATAGGTTCTATATCTGAGGATTCATCCAACCACGGGTTGATAATATTCAGAGAAAAAAATTGTATCTGTTCTTTTGCATCAGACTCTTTTCCTAGGTATTATTCCCTACACAATGCAGTATATTAACTATTTACCTAGCATTCATGTTGTGTTAGGTACTACAAGTCATCTAGAAATGATTTCAAGTATATGGGAGGACATGCATAAAGTCAATGCAAATACTATCCCACTTTATGTAAGGATTTGTGCATCTGTAGATTTTGGTATCTGCTTGGGGGAGGTGGGAGTGTCCTGGAACTAATCCCCAGTAGATACTGAGGGACAACTGTAATGTTTCTCCTTATACGTTATTGATTTGGAAACGTTGAGAGGTTAGAGGTTCATGGTCCCAGCCATGTTCTGAGGTTCCATCAGAACCATTCAGCTTACAGAAGGTCTCCTATCAACTGCTGGTGGGAAACAGGGGTGCAGGGGCCAGTGAGACTCCGGAAGCACACAGACTTAGGTGTGAATGGAAGCTGCGTTGGAGAAGTGAAAGAACTTGCCTGAGATCACACAGCAGCTCGCCAGGATGAGAACTCAGGCAGATCTCAAGGGGTCACAAGAGGCCAATCTCAAAAGGTTATGAACCGTCGGATTCCATTTATAAAATGTCCTTGAAATAACGAACTCATAGAGATGGAGAATGGAATCTAGGCTGCAGGCCTAAGGAGGGAGGTGGCTGCAGGTACAGAAGAGCAGCAGGGGACTCCTTGTGGGGAGGGGACAGATTTATATGTTAATTATGGTAATGATTACACAAATGTCTGTGCTGGAACTGCACAGAACTAAATCTGCACACATATACATACCTTAAATCTGATGATATCTTAAAAAGCTCTGTGGGTTGTCCCAGTGTCAATTTCATGATTTGGTAGTATATTATAATTATGCAAGATGCTACACTGAGGAAAATGGGGGAAAGAGTACACAGGACTTCCGTTTTAGTTTCTTTTCCTTTTGTGTGTGTGTGTCGGGGGGGTACTGTGGAATAAGCCCAGGACCTTGCGTCTGCTGGGTAAGCCTGCCACAACTGAGACACGTCTCCAGTTTCTTACAACTGCACATGAGTGTATAATTACTTCAAAATAAAAAGTTAAACAACAACAAAACAAACTTACAGAGTCAGAGCCGTATTCCACCTAAGCCTTATTCATGATGGAAGGCCAGCTTTAGGCATCAAGAGATTCTTTAAGCAACTTAGTATTTTAAATTGTCTGTTTTCTGTGATGTTCTGTTTATCTCTTTAATGGACAAGGAGAGTAAATGCAATTTAAAACAGTTTTACAATGATTTATTAAGTAGTTTGTTTTAAACTTTACTTTCTCAGAATGTAGTAACATGAAACATCCCAGTTCATTGTAAATGTCCCAGTTCTTCTCAGCTTTGAAAAATATCTGTATTCCTTCACCAATCACCATTAAAACACAAACTTCTATAAATAGAAAGAAATCAGACAGGGCAAAGAGATGGGAGGAGGGGGTACTAAGGAGAAAGGGAAGGAAGTGAAAAGAATTAAGATCCCTTGCGTACATGTACCAACTCACCATGATGAATGCAATGATTATGTCCTGCAAACATGGACTGATAAAAGTTTTTTAAATTATTTTGAAAAAAGAAAAGAAATCAGGAGGCAATAATGATCCTTGATGTTCAGCAAACCAGACTGAGCTGCACACATAGGAACTGCTCACATCTCTGCGTCCCTGGACGGCTGTGGGAAGAAAGCAACGTCCTTGCTCAGCGTTCTGGGGCACTTTGCTCCAGACCCACAGTAAAAGCATTTTCCTTTCGTTCACCTTTAGTTGCTTTATCTGAAATTTCATTTAATAGGCTCTGGAAAATACTGTATTGCATTTTTCATATTTATTTGCACTTAGCAATCTGTACAAACTGTTACAAGTCTGTGGTCAAAGTGTCAGCCCCACCTGCATTAATGCAAGGCTCCCATTTCCCTTCTAAGCTTGGCAGTGGCTGATAGCAAGCAGGACTCAGGGCGAGCAAGCTGGCCAAGGGCTAGAGGTGGGTCTTGACTAGCGGCCCATCCATAGGGGTCCTCATCCCAGGGCAGCTGTCTTTTCCCAGAGGCAGGAGAGGGAGACCAACAGACCCACAGAGAGAGAGACAGAGATTGTTAAATCTAATCTTGAAGTAAAGTGACATCACTTTAGCCATATTCCACTGGGGAGAAGTGCCATTAGGCTCAGCCCACACCCAAGAGGAGATAGACTGGTTTACAGAAAATGTGGAGATTGTATAATTGGGAGCCACAGCTTTTGACCTTTCAAGGCACTCAAGCAAAGAAACGAAACTCTCCCCCCCCCCCCTCTCTCTCTCTCTCTCCCCCACCCCTCTGAAGCAGCCCTGGAAGTTTTCTTTTGCAAGTATCTTTCCATGGCTGCCTCTATGTCCTGAATCGATTCAAAATGTTTACAGCACTTTCTGTCAAATAAAAACATTACTGTGTGTCCTCATCCACCATATTCACCAGATCCGACACTATGCAACTTCTGGCTCTTCCCCAAAGTCACAATGACCATGAAAAGTAAATGTTTTGAATCATGTCAGGAGCCAAGACAACGCTGAAGGAGTCTGATCATGATCATCCAAGGCTGACCAGAGACGAGTTTAAGCCTCTTCCATCTTGCTATGGTTTTACACCTGCTAAAGATGTATAATCATGGGTTCATAAGGCCCAGTAACCATGGCTACACCCATAACTCCCATCATTCTTCATTCATCCCTGCTTTTGACAGGCAACCACCACTCTGCTTTCTCAATCCTTGTTCCTGGCAGGTAGCCACATCTCCTTTTCACGGAACTCTCCCCCTCGAAAGTCCCATTTTGATCTTTTCCTTTCACAACCCTGCTTTATGCTCATGACCCCATAAAAGACCTGACAGCCTGTATGAGAGTTACTGGTCTGGTCTGAGTGCCAGGGCAGTCCCTTTCAGGTTTGTTTTGTAATAAACCTGTCCTGTTGAGCTCATACCTTTGTTTTTTCCTAACAAGCACAAATAAAGACACTCACAAAAAAGGACTTCCAGAATTGCTTCAGAAAGCAGCAAGAATGATGGGATAAGTGTGTTGGAAGCGAGTGTTTTGAGGTGCTTCATGGCAGTGTGTCTTTTACTGTAATTATTTTTTTATTTAAACATACGCACTGAATTTTTCCATAGCATAGCATGGGAATTCTGAGTACTATGGTTTATCAGTATCCTCCCTTAAAGGGTCACATGTCTTGGAAATTGAATGCCCAAATTCTTATGTTGCGGTATTTGGAGGTGGGGCCTTTGGGAAGTACTTAGAATTAGATGAAGCCATGAGGATGTGGCCCCCATCGAGGATTAGTGACTTCACAAGACTAGGAAGAGGCACTTGAATTTGCATGTTCCCACTCTCTGGCCATAGGAGGCCCACTGCCATGTTACATGTAGCAAGAGACCCTCCTCTGATGCTTACACCATGCCATTGGACTTAGCCTCCAGAAGAGTGAGCTAATAAAGATCTATTCCTTATAAATGATCCTGTCCCGGGTTCTCTATTATAGCAACAGAAAACAGACTAAGACACCAGCAACCAGGCCTCGGGAGTGTGGGGCTCAGGGCAGCTCTGGGGGCCTCTACCACAGAGATTGGGGACAGTCATGTGTAAGCTCTGCCATCTGCAGACTTCTCTCTTAGCTTAACATCCATATCTCTTAATACTACAAATATTCAGGAGAATCGGATCAGATCAGCCTGGGACAAGAGTTCATAGCCAGTCAACTATGGCAGGGAAGACAAGATGAGTGAGAATAAATCTGTGTGGCTGTGGGCAGGGAAGCAGCACTCTCAGAGAGAGGGCAAGTGATGTGCCAGGCACAGCCTGGTGATGCTCAAACAAGCATCTCCATCAGAAATAGGCTGAGAGCTGACAGAACAGTGGCTCAGGGGAGACCTGTGATGACCTGGGGTCCCCAGAGGCAGGGAGGGACATTCTTAGTGGTCCTTACGTCACAGCCCAGGTCTGTGTCTAGCCCAGCCACATGTCTCACACACATCTGCACACCTCGGAGACATCCAAAGTCTCTATGCACCAAGTTAACGACCAAAGAAAATTTAGTGTCCTGCCAGGGTTACAGAGTAGCCAGAAAAAGGAGTGAGCAGAGTTGGACTCATGTTATATGTGCTGATCTGTACACAAAATCATGATCTCTTCAGTGGGCAAGAGTAGGGAGGTTGTGAGGTCCTACCAGGCACTGCAAGGCCTGAGCACCATTGGCTTCCACCTTGACCTAGAGTCGGTATTTGAAATGTCTGGAAAATGCGAAAATTCTTTGGATGACATATTTTCCAGGACTCGATGTGCCCTCAGGCAGGCCTCTGGCACTAGCAATGGTCCCTTGTTAGCCATCTCTAGAGGAGCTGAACCTGCAGGGCTAAAGCAACCGAGAGTTTATTACTGTAAGGTTTTAAATTTTTTTATTATGGAAAATTCCAAGCATAGCCAGGTATAGTGGCACATGCCTACAATCCCAGCACTCTGGGGGGCTGGAGGATCACAAGTTCAAGCCCTGGCCTGGGCAACTGGATGATTTAGTGAGACCCTATCTCAAAAATTTTAAAAAAAATTTAAAGCTGGGGATATAGCTTAGTGGGTGGGCCCTGGATTCAATCTGCAGTATTGAAAAACGAAAAAAAATACAAGCATACATAAAAAGAGAGAGACTAGAGAAATTAACATAATGAACCCCTGTGTACTGATCTCCCAGCTTTGACAACCATCAATTCATAGCCAGTCTTCTTTCATCCCAAACCCTACCCATTGCTTCCTTTCACATTGTAGATTATTTTGAAATCAATCCCAACATCGTATCATTTCATTCATAAATATTTCATTATGCATTTCTAAAAGGCAAAGTCTCTCTTTTAAAAATCCATAATAACCCATTATCACACCTAAGATAATTAACAATTCCTCATCAAAAATCTGGTCAGTATTCAAATATTCCATTACTGGTTTGTTAATGTACAAACTCTAAAAATTAAAATTCAAATTCCACTCAACTGCTTTTAAAAGCAGTCATCTTTCATGGGTGGTTGCATTCATAATAAAAATATGTAAAGCTAACGAACAAAAAGGTATTAAATGAGAAACATTTATAATTTGTCACAACTTGATAATTTATGGGAAAATGAATCCATTATCTTTTCTCAGGCTGCTATTTCTTATTTCCCCAAGAAAAAAAAGAAAAGTTAAAGTCTGTAATAGTCATTAAGGCTATTAACAAACAGTCCTATTCTTTTGTTCTTCCGGGACATGGGAGGATTGAACTTCTTCAGTCCCTTGAAGTTAGCTATGGTCACATGACTAGTTCTGGCCAAAGAGTGTGAGTAGAAGTGATGAAATATCAGTTCTTGTCAGAATATTTAAGAAGACATTAGGAGATCTTCCAGAACCTTCTATTCTCTCTGGTACAATGACCTAGGTTATTCTACTAGCCAGGTTCTTGGGTGAACACGTATATAGTGGGTGAGGGAACCATTCATTGTTCCAAGTCATCGAGATTTAGGAGTTGTTTGTTATCACCACTTAATCTGGCCTACCCTGACTCCTAAAACACTCAGGCTTGCGTTGGTGATCTCAGAGAAGTCTAAACTGTAGCAAATCACCTTTTAGTGAGAGCTCTATTGAGGAATCCTTCCATTCATCTCTCATGATATTGTTTAATCTGTGCTATCATTTTAGTACAGCTCTGGAATTTTAATTCTTTAGCCTTTGACCTTACTATGGGATTAAAACAGTAATTATAAGAGTAGCCTGCCAAATAAAGCCCTGTAGACTTTAAATTAACTGGAGCTGAAATGAAACAAGAGACAAAACCTTGGCCCAGGAGTTATGTCTCTGCTCTGCCATTGTCTTGGACAAGGCCTCTAATTTCTGGGCCTCAGTTTCCTTTTCAAAAGTAATAATAATCATTATGCAACAATGACATTATCAAGTGCCACATGCTAGGTAGTTCCACGGTTCATAGCTTATTCAATCCTTACAACTAATCTTCAATAATTATTTTTACCATTTTAAAAACATAAAACTGTGGAGGCTGAAAGGTAGAAAGGCTGAGTAATTTGCCATCATAGCTGGAAGTGAACTGGATGATTCCAAAGACAGCCTCAAAAAATTATGAACGGTCCATCTCTTTTTTCTTTTCTTTTCTTTCTTCTTTTCTCTCTTTTCTTTTCTCCCTCCCAGTACTTGATATTGAACCTATGGCCTTAGCACTGAGCTACATCTCCAGGTCTTTTTATTTTTTGAGACAGGGTCTCAATAAGTCACTAAGTTGCCCAGGATGGGCTCAAACTTGTGATCCTCCTGCTTCAGCCTACCAGAGTGCTGGCATTACAGGTGAAAGGTCTATTTTTTATTGTAAAATCCTATGGAGTTTTTGGTGTAAAGTTATTCACAAGAAAAATCACATTGTCAAAACTAATATGTTCTCTGATAAAAAAAGCAGTTCCTTTATTTGCAATCATATTTTCCATATGTAACAAAACACATATTGCATGGAAATCAAAGTTTGCTATTAATACTTCCTCATGTGTGTACTATAGAAGGGATTCAAAGCATCAAATCATGACAGTAGGTGGTGACTATAGTTAACAATATGGTGTATTTTGAAACTTTCTAAGAGAGGAGATTTTAAGTTTTCCCGTCACGTCACGAAAAAACAGTAAATGTACGAGGTAATGCATATGTTAATCAGCACAATGTAGCCATTCCACAATGTGTACATATTTCAAAACATCTTGTTGTACATCAGAAATGTACACAAATTTTGTCAACTTAAAACAATTAATTGGGAAACCCTCTATAACAGAATACGTATGTAACCAAAGTGCAGATTAAATTTGGAAAAAAGAATATTCCCTTCAAAGTGTTGCATGGACTACTTCCTTGCTGGCATTTTTCTTTTAAGAATAACTTACAGGCCTGTAATCCCAGCACTCCAGAAGGTTGAGGCAGGAGGATCATAAATTCAAGGCCAGTTCAAACAACTTAACAACTTAGCCTGTCCCTGTCTCAAAAGATAAACTAATTAAGTAAAAATAAGGCTGAAAATGTAGCTCAGTGTGAAGACCCTGAATTAAATCCCCAGCATTAAAGAGAAAAAAAAAAAAAGAATAAGTCAAACGTGTTATTTCGTGGTCATAAAGACATCTTTACAGCCATATTAGGCAGCTTTAAACTACCAGATGTAAAGTAACAAATTTAATTTGTGGTTAAAATACAGAAATTAAGTTGGGCATGGTGGCATACACCTGTAATCCCAGCACTGGTGAGGCTGAAGCACGAATGATTTTGCGGTCAACCAGGGATGTACAGCAAGTTCAAAGGCAGCCTGGACTACATAGTTAGAGCCTGTTTCAAAAAAATGAAAGTAATGTCCTTTAAAGTAAGTAGCATTCATCTTTTGGAAAACACCACACAGTGTGTGTGTGTGTGTGTGTGTGTGTGTGGCAGTCGCACACCTGCCCTCAGATCACTGCTGCAGGATCCACAGTTTCCTTGCCTGTAATGATGACTGTTATCACGGCAGTGACATCCTTGATTCTGCACTTTGGGAACTCACAGTAGACAGAGCAGAGCGGTGGTGCCCCTCCTGCTTCACCTACGTCTCAGCAGTCCTTACTTCAGTGTCTTACGTTCAAATCGATCTGTGTCTTGAGGCTGGGGCACAGCTCAGTTAGAGCGCTCGCTGGTGCACATGAGGCCCTGGGTTTGATCCCCAACACCACACAGAAAAATTCATGTTTTAATTCTGTTTGTCATTTTTTTTTTTTTTTTTGTGGGTACCGGGGGGTCGACCTCAGGACCTCGCGCGCCAACAGGCACCCGTGCCGCTGAGCGATATCACCGGCCCCTTTTCCGTATGTGGGTTCCGGGAGTCGAACTCGGGCCCTCGCGCTTGCAAGGCAGGCGCTTACGCCGCTGAGCCATCTCACCAGCCCCTGTTTGTCATTTTTTAAATTTCCATCTGCCTCTTGAGTTCACTGGTCCTTGTCTTTACTGAATGAATATTCTTGTTTTGTGCTGTTTTCCTGTGCCGGGGGTCGGGGGAACCCAGGGCCTTGCACATGCTGGACATTACTGTACCACTGAGGCACATCCCCAACCCTATCCCTGGATATTTCAATAACAGGGAGAAGCAGAAACACAAAAATCCATCCACACATTGCTTAGTGCCTTTTTTCCTCTTAAATGGCTTTGGCTGGTAATTACCATCAAAACCATGCAGTTTTAAACAACTCAATGTGGGTGACACTGGCTTCTTTTTTTCCAGTACTGGGTAACCCAGTGCTTTCACACTGAGCTATACCCCCAGCCCTTTTTTATTTATTTATTTTTTTATTTTGAGATAGGGTCTCACTAAATCACTACAGGAGGGGTTCAAAATTGCAACTGTCCTGCCTCAGTTTCCCAGAGTGCTCAGATTATAGGCATGTGCTACCACATCAGGCTGAGGCAGGTTTCTTTAGTAATGGTGTTTAGGAAAGATCATGAACTCAGAGCAGCCAAAAAAATCAGTGTCGAAGTACTTACTGAGTATTAGAGAGGATAATGGTTGGGAGGTGGAAGGAACAAGAAAAACACTAGGGATGTCCCCAGTCTTCAAGAAAATGATTTCCCTCCTTTCTATAGAAAGACCACCAAATCACATAAGAGTCTTCAAAAAGTTACAAGATTGTTAAGTGTTGTAGGAGAAAGTTACAAAGGTACTGGAAACTGTCAAGAATCTGAAAGGTGAGGCTGAGATTTTGGTTTATGTCAAACTAGATTCCTTTATAATTTCCAAATCCACTTTTTTTTTTTTTTTGTTTACTTTAGAGACAGGATCTCACTAAGTCCCCAAATAGAGATGGGTTCAAATTTGTGACCCCCTGGGTAAATAGCCTAGCAGAGGGGAGGGGAAATAGAGCCCAGGCAATTTCTTGCTGTGGGAAGAGGTAGCAGCTTCTGACCTGGTGAGAAGAGACCTGTGCCAATGGGGATCCCCTTCTATTTTCCTTTTATGGAAGCAGAGCCACTTATTAGGCCACTCTAGCAAGGAAAGGGTAGCAGATGACGGGGAGGTGGTGAGGTGCAGCTGGAGCCTGTCTGCACTGGGGAGAGCAGAGCATGACTCCTAGGTTTGGGGTCTGTGCAACTGGGAGGCTGGGGTTGCCCTGGAGATAAGAAACATCGTGGGCAGAGGAGGCTGGGGAAAGACAAGGAGATCACACGAGTTTAACTGTATTAGAGACATGAGTGGGGACAGCAATAGAGATGGTGCCATCTGGCTGGTAATACGAAGTTGGAATTGGAAAGGATATGGATGGTGTTGAATGGCAAGAGACCAACCACTATCCCTACCCAGGGTACCAGTGAGATAGAACGCCAGAAACTCTGATAGCATCCTCCCTTTGTAGACCCAAATTCATATATATACATATATTTTTCTAATAACTCTCTAAGTGTATTTATATATAAATATACTTATCGAAATATTTGTATTTCACATATATTTAGAATAATGAGGTTTTTGGGTTTTTTTCCTGTTACTAGGAATTTAATGCAGGTAGTGCTGAGCTACAAGCCCAGCCTTTTCACAAGGTTTTTTTTTTTGAGAAAAGGTAACACTAAATTGCCCAGGCCGGCCTCAAACTCAGGATCCTCCTTCCTCAATCTCCTGAATAGCTGGGATTACAAGGGTGTACCACCACAGCCTGCTAGAATAATGAAAGTATCCTTGTAAGCCTCCTCAAATATTCTATAGAGTGATGTGGGGGTATAAATGAATCAATGATCTTTAAAAGTTTTACTGTTCCTAATAAGGTGTTTTGAAAAAAATAGCCAGGCTTGGTGGCACATGGTTGTAATCCCAGCACACAGGAAGCTGAGGCAAAAGGATTGAAAGATTTTAAAAGGAGAAAAAACAAGTTTCCCCAACCTTAACAATTCCCTTCAGACTTCCAGCTCCCTATGACTGTTGTTCTTTGTTCTACTACAAATAGAGTTAGCAACTTGTCCCTGTCAGTAAAGATTATAACCTCCTGTTCTCATAACATCCTGTTTTACCTGAGCAAGGCCACCAACATATGCTAAATTGCAAAACTGTCTGCTTCTGTAAATTTTGCTTGCCTTCCTACAAGTTCTGCACTGTTGGGAAGACCAACCCCCTTGGCAGCATGTATAAAACTGGAGCCTTTCCTTTGTATGGGGCTCAGCCTTTTGGACACAGTCTACTGAGTCAGTGTGCACCTAAAATAAATCCTCCTGTTTCACTCATGGTCTCACCGGTCTCTTAAATTCTACAACAGGATCACAGCAAGTTTGAGGCCATTGTGGGCCACACAGTGAGTTCAAGGTCAGCCTGAACTATATAGTGAGACCCTGTCCCTCCCCCCGAAAAAGAAAAACACACACACCCACAAAAACAAAAGAAAAAAATAAGTACTCAATAATTATTATTATTTTGCAGTGCTGGGGATTGAACCCAGGGCCTCATGCATGTTAGACAATTGCTCCTCTGCTGAGCTACATACTCAGCTCAATACTAATCATTTTGGTAATTTTTGCTATGAGCCAGACACTATTCAATATGCTTTCCAAATATCTTGCTTAATATCTCCGAATTTATTAATTATAACACTCATTTTACAGATAAGGAAATGGAGGCCAGAAAAATCTAGTAATTTGTGCAGCATCATATAGACAACAAAGGTGGGCTAGAATTTAAGTGTTGAAATTATATCTGATCCCAGCACTCTGAGAGGCTAAGGCAGAAGGATCATAAGTTCAAGCCCAGCCTGGGCAAACTGGTGACTTAGCAAGACCCTGTCTCAAATTTTTAAAAATCTGAGTAGAGAGAAAAGTGAATGGAAAATAAGTCCCAATAACTTGTAGCTCCTGGCAGAGAGCAATATAGTGAAACAGTCTTCAATCTTCAGCATGTATCAAAACCACCCAAATGGACTGTTAAAACACCAGTTGCTGGGGCCGGTGAGATAGCTCAGCAGCATAAGTGCCTGCCTGGCAAGTGCGAGGTCCTGAGTTCGACTCCTGGAACCCACATAAAGGAAAAAAAGGGCCGGTGATATCGCTCAGCTGCACAAGCGCTTGCTGGCAAGCACCAGGTCCTGAGGTTGACCCCCGGTACCCACATAAAAAAAAAAAAAAAACACCAGTTGCTGGACCCCAAGCTCAAGTTTCCAGCTCCATAGCCCTGTGATGTGGCCTTCTAATCTGCCTTTCTAACAAGTTCCCAGGTGCTGCTGCTGCTGCTGGGATGACTATTTGAGAACCACTGGCTTAATGAGCTTTCCTTGATTCTGCCAGCTAAACACCCCTACCTGTCATGAACAGGAAGCTCACAACTCAGAGCTGCAGGAGGACCCTTGATGTGAGTGTTCCTTCTGTTTTAACTCACAACCCTCTCCATCCCCAGGCACATGAGTGCTGGGGGAGTGCATGATGAGTGAGCTCTCCAACACAGAGGTTACCAAGTTCTCTAACAAGGCCATGTCTTCCTTTACTATTATATTGTACTCCCAGTGATCTCATCCTTGCCTGGGAAGAAACTTCCATCGTCATCACCTCTCCGAGTTGCCATTAGGCACTGAGGAGGGTTCAGGAATGGTGGGTCCTAAAAGCTTATGCACCTCTTGGGAGGGCCCCTTTAAGAACAAGAATACAAGTTTTAAAATGCACAACTAAGTGCAGGGCCTTGTGAAGAACTTGTGTTGTGCAAGAGGACTTGTGCTGCCTAAGCCTCATTAGCTTCATGGGAAATTGACCTCCCTTCAAACATGCCTGTATATGTCTAAGCTCCAATTATAGACATGCAAGCTTTTTCCCATGGTGCTTTTGAGCCTCAGGCTAACAAGGGGATGTGGCTAATTCCTGCCTAAGAGAACCTGAGCATTTCATGGTTGGAAAGGCTTGTTTCTCTTGAACCTGGCAATGGGGGAAGGGCCACTGCTTGCACACTGGAGGCTAAGTTTTGACTCAGGGAAGGCACTCAGTTACATATCCTTGGGCTCGATTTCTTTTGAGTTAAACGCCTTTCAGAAATCTCTTGCTAGGCCGGGGATGTAGCTCAGTGGCACAGCGCTGGCCTGGCAGGCGCGAGGTCCTCCGTTCAATTCCCGGTACCAAAAACAAAAAAACCCAGAAATCTCTTGCCTCAGGCACATACCAAAAACCAAGTTAGTTACATAAAGAACAAAATTGATTATTCAATTTTGGTACTGATATTCAGAAAAATGAAATCGCCTTTTAAAATCATTAGGGCAAGATCACTTTTGTTTGTTTTTGTTTTTTGTTTTCTGGTGCTGAAGAGTAAACCCAGGGAGAGCTGAACTACACTCCGAGTCCTTTTTACTTTTTTAAATTGTGAGACGGGGTCTGGTTAAATTGCCCTGGCTGGCCTTGGGCCTGTGGTCCTCCTGCTTTAGCCTCCTGAGTAACTGGGATAACAGGCCTGTGCTATCATGCCCAGCAAGTTCACTTAAGAAATATAAGAAGACTATCGCATAGGGTGGCATTTTGATATCTGTTTTTAAGTCTTTCTGAAATCTTTCCTATCTAGTTTGTTGGGTACTATGGGCAAAAGTGGCCTTATAAATGCTCAACAAAGAACCGGCAAGGTAAATGAATCTAAGCTAGGAGGTGGGGGAAGGTACTAAAATGAGCAAAGAGTGACACCCTCAAAGAGCTTAAGTCTTGGAGAAGAGACCAGCCTCGCACATCAAGACCTTCAGCCTGAGATGAAGGGCATCTAAGAGGTGTGAGATGGCTTTGTGAAAAACTAAAGGAGACAGCGTTTGATTCGGACCTTTGAAGGGACCATGTGAATAAAAACGTCTCAAGGATCATTCCAAAACAGAAAAAGTCAGTGCACCACTGGGTATTTTTTCTAAACAGCAGTTTCGCTGCAGTCACTGCTGTTCCCTGCACACAAGATTCCTGCGGCAAAGCGGGCACGAGGATTCCATGAGGCGCCTCCTGGGTACCACGTTTCGGAGGGTGTAAAGATAAATAGAACGCATCCCTAAACTGTAACAGACGCTAGTCTAGTCATCCAAGAGGAGACCAGGATGAATCACAGGGATCCACTTCCCGCGCTCCGCCCCTCCGACCGTACACGCACTCAGACCTCTGGAAGACTTTTGCAGCGCTGTAGAGAACGCCGGGTTTGTCCCGGCGCCGGAGGCGTGGCCGGCTCCCCCCGACCCCGCCCACCCGCCACGGCGGCTGCGCGGCCTGGCTGCCCCCGCCCCCATGTGATCGCCGTCACTGCCTCTGCGAAGCGTGAGCCGCCATCGTAAGTCCTGGCGGCCGGGCGCGGGCCCGCCTCCCACTTTCTCCCCGGCGGGGCAGCGGTGACGGCGTGGCGCTGGGCCTCCCTAAGCTGCCTCGGCCCTGTCTGGCCAGTAAAGTCGTGCGCCTCCGAAAGCGAGCCGAGGAGTCCGGGCCCACAGACTGCGGGGCGGACGTACTGACCTGAGGGCCGCCCAGGTGTCGCCGCGGCGGGGGCGGAGCTGAGGGCCGCGCCCCGCCCCTCACAGGCCAGTGCCTGCGTCCACAGCCCTTGCCCGTTTCTAGTATGGCCGCCTGCCGTGCCTGACCCGCGGCCTCTCCGTTCCGGCTCCTCGTAGGCGATGCCGAAGCCGAGGCCGTGACTGACACGCTCGCTCGCACGCACGCACGGACCCAGACCCACGCCCAGAGTCGGAGCCCTGGGCCCGGAACCGCTCTCACACCCGGAACCGCGACCAGAGTCCGGACCACGGCTCCCGCGCCGTCGCCGCCGCCGCCGCCTCGCCGAGAAGGGCCGCGCCGGACTTGGAGCGCAGCGGCCCCCGGCCGGCAGGGATGGAGAAGTGGGCGGGAGGAGACGCGGGAGCCGCCGCCGCCGCCTCCACGTCCACCGAGGCCGGGCTGGAGCCCGCAGCCGGCCGCGGCTGGGGCCCGCGGAGCGCGGCTGCTGGCCTCCTGGGAGCGCTGCACCTGGTGATGACTCTGGTGGTGGCCGCGGCGCGGGCCGAGAAGGAAGGTAGGTGTCACCGGCAGGCATCCACGGGCCGACTGTCACCGCGCTCTCGCGGAGGCCGCGGCGGGGCTGCGACGGAGGGAGGCCGCGGCGAGTACCGCGCGAAGTTGCCTGGCCGAGTCCCGTCCGGAGCCGGGAACTTGCTATGGACGCCGGGCGCACGGAGTTGCTCCCCGCTCCGTGATTCCTTCCCTTCGCCTCCCCTCGTCTACTGTCACTGCAATTTCAAAACTTCCTGAGTTCTCGTACATTTCTGCCACTTGGCCCGCTAGGTAGGAGGAGCATATATTTAGGCTTGACCGCTGTTCGTAGTTAAATCTCAGCACAGTTCTTTTTTCTGGTTTTAAATAATGGCGTGCAGTAGGAGCTTACTTGAAAATGTCGTAGTAAAAATAGCCAGACTGGTGGAAACACAGCTTGCAAAATTTAAATTTGTTCAAACATTTCTTTAGCTCTTTTGCACTTTTACTTTGCGGTATGGGTGATCGTTGCGTTTATCATTAGCTCTAAATACAATTCTGTTTAGTTCTCTAGTAAGCTGTTGAAAGCCAGTGAAAGATACTCATGAAATTCGGTGCCTTTCTTTCTAAGAAGACTTTAAAAAACAAATGTCAGGTTTTCACCTTCCAAAACTTTATAATTTACAGTTAAAGGCTGGTCCCTATTTTATAAACTCTCATTGGTATTGTATGACTGTAAAACTGATGCTTTTGACAAGGTCAAAAATCATTTTGTCATCTTGAAGTCCCAAACTGTAATTTTGTCTGTACTGCCTATGGGAATGAGTGGTCACAGAACCTTTATGAGTAATTCGCTAAAAGTGAACAATTTTATGTGTGTGGGGGCGGGTCTTAAAACTTGTTAGCTTAGCTTCCGTTTCACATTTAGGTAACTACAAGAAAATGACTTCTTGCCATTGTAACTTTAGAGTCCATGTTCTACTTTATGACTATAGTCACTTGCCTTTTATTGTTATTGAAGGCGACAGTATGTGCAAACCCAATTAGTATTGAAGTGTAAATGTGCTTCGATTTACTATTCATTTATTTTTGTTTAAAATATTGCATTCCCTCATTTAACTCTCTAGGCAACCTTAGTCTGTATTAACATAGGTGGACATTATATGGAGAATTGCCATCTGTAGAAAAAATGACACAGACTCAAGCATTTCCAGAATAAAATACTGCTTCTTTGTGACTAGTCAGGCTTGGAGTAGTGATAGTTCGTCATTGTTTACAGATCTGCAGTTAGCTGAATGTTCTTTTGGGTAACCATAGTACCCAGCACTTGGGCATGCAGTGGGTGTTCGATAAACCCTCTGCAGTGCAATAATTTAATGGGCATGTTTCCTGGAGGTCCATATAGACTTTGGGGAATATTGTGTGGTTTCTTTTCCTTTGCTTACCTTCCACAGTGCCAGGCACACAGTAGGCACTTACCTTTTTTTTTGAGTGAATGACTATCTTCAACGTGCTATTGGTGCAGGGAAGTGAAATGATTTGAGTGTACTAAAGCATTACGTTTATTATCCTTGTACTGCTGCTTATTTTTCCCACAGACATTTTATATGCTAATTCTCTAGGTACAGTTAAGTAAACAAACCTCTTGTTTGAGAACTGTCAGCCTAAAATATATTCGATAATTTCCTACTTGCATAGTTTACAAGTTTTAATGCACCTCTCTAATGTCCATAAATGTGTTTAAGGGCAGGCCAGGAGAATAGCTGCCAGGGTATAAAGTATGAAGAGTAGTTGAGTCAGCCAAAGGATGACTGAATCAGACATCCTTTGTGGCCCATGTAATATCTGTATGAAGAATTTGTGTGTGCAAAGCAGTCACTCAAGATATTGACAGTAATTCTGCTAATAAAGAACATAGGCCTCTGCGTATCACAAAAAGATTTGGTTCTAATTAAATATTCCCCGAAGATAACTCCACAAATGGCCTTTGCTTTAAACCTTACTGATCAGATTCCAGTATTGCTTTTGAGTAAGCAGTGCAGTTGATTTTCTTATGTGTTTGTGACACTATGAATTTGGCATATGATATGTCACAAAATAATACTTGCCCCAGATGAATGCTTTTTGAGTTTTTCAGCAAGTCTAGGCAGGTTTTTGAAGATGCCTGAGTTCAGTTTATTGATTTACATCCCAACGGGGTTTTATGTCTAAGTATAAACTGGTTTAAAATATCAAAGTTAAGATTTATCTGCAATTTTAATGATGATTCTCTGGATATCTTTTGTTTGTATATTTTTCCTGCATTGCAGCAGAGTTCGACTAGAAAATCTTCAAAATTAGATAAAATTCATTGTCTCCTAGAGAAAAGCTGCAGACATAACTAGATTACCTAATCCAGTTTTTCATGTTCGAACTAGATGTTAATTTTCTCAAGTCAGAAGTCTGAGCCATTTCTTAACATCCATATGTCTTAACATCTCCTGTATGTTAACATTTATCTTAATTGATCTGCAGTATTATCACTAGCCCGGAGGAAAGGGACCTTTGAGACTATTTTGGCTACCAGGAAAGTTTGTGAGGACTTTGAAATAGTTGCCGGAGGTAGAAGTTGTTGTAGTTGCTACAGATAACTAGTTCATTCTGGGTCGGCGTCAAGATTTTTCTTAAGGATAGAATCTGGACACTGAGAACAGTGAATGTGTGTGTCTGTAGTGCACCGATACATTACAAAATATGGACAGTGAAATACATATGAGTGTACAATATGGATAATTTTTAGTAGTCTTGAGTTATAAATCAACCCATTATGATAAACAAGAGTTTCAGAACTGCATCTTAAATCATGTAATATAGTTTCATTGTGAAATGGGTTTTTAGAAGGCAAGGGCCTTTTCATTTATTATAAATGAGAAGCTATAGTTTAAGTATCTGGTAAATATAAACTTGGACAATTTTCAGGCATATGATCATTTTGGTCCATGACAAATTTAAATCTGAATGTCACATGTATTATCATTAATAGGCAGCTAATGGCAAAGTAAATTGCAATTAGGACTAAACTTTTTGCCAGTATACTATAGTTTTATGTACAAATTTTTGTTTTAGGCTACATTTGTGCCATAATTGCAGCAGAATGATACAGTTTTCTTTACAAAGCATTAGAACAAAGTGCTTTGGACTAAAGGCCAGAAAAAAAGAGATTAAAAACCTCATAGTGATTTGTCTTAGAGTAGTAGGATTGATTAGGAGATACACTTTTTCTTAAACCAAATTATTGTTTTATAAAGATATATTTTAAAGTGACTGTCTTAAGAACGAATTGTTTTAACCTTTTGGATGGGGGTATAGTGACTTCCTTTTAATTGGGGACCTATTAAATAGAATATTAATAAGTTCTTCACTAATGAACTGTTGTTGCTCATTTTTCCTGAAAGCTGGCATTGTCAGGGGCGTTGGAGTCCTGTAGGAGGGAAAAGAGTGATCTTATTTTCCTCTTGCTAATAACTATTTTCTTCCTCTTTCTAATTTTTTTGGGGGTGCAGATCTTGGGATTGACCCCAGGGCCTTTGCATTGAGCTACATCCCCAGCCCTTTTTATTTTTTGAGACAGGGTCTTACTAAGTCACTAAGTAGCCCGCACTGGGCTCGAGCTTGTGATATTCCTGCCATAGCCTCCCAGGCCTTCACCACACCCAGCTCCTCTTTCTAATTCTGAGTGGCTCCTGATAGGCACCTGGCAGAAAGATCAGCTCTGGGACCAAATGTAAAATCATCTAATTTTTTTTGCCAAATTAGTGATAAGACAACTACTCTTGGAGGAAAGTCTTTGCTGGGTGCTTGATATTTTAGATAATTCTCTCTTGCCTCCATTTGGCTTAAGTTTTCTGATTGGCTCTGCCAGACCAAGAGGACTTCTTTTCCCTTATTACGTGTTATGAACCAGGCACTATTTTGTTTCTAAACTTTGTCCTTGGTTATCATTGTGCCCTCACTGTCTGTTGTCACTCTCTACATCTTCTGTAGGTGTCAGGCCATCTGTGCGCACTGCGCATGTCCAAGGCAGAATTGTCTTGTGTCGCCTCCAGTTCCTCATTTTATTAATGCCACTATTATTATCTCTGCTACATTGGACTCATTTTTGACCCTTTATCAAGTGGCATCAGAACCTGTGACACCTCCTCTTGATCAGCTCTCCTACACCTTTATTCTGGGGCACTACAGTAGGCTCTCACATCCCACCTTGCCTCATTCTGTTCAGTCCTGCTTGCCCCCTGTGAATTCGTGGTGTCTTTGTTACTCATTTATCATTCATTGTGACACTCGCTCATGTACTGCCTTGTTTAACTACACTTGAGATTTCATAGGTGTCATTCTTCACCCAGACTGGAATTTCTATTGGGCAGAACCTCTGTCAACATCTGGAGCATGTACTTATCTTTCAAATGAAGATCTCCTCAAATTGACCTCATCCTCCACTTTTTATACCTGTGACCTGGGTTTATAGAGTTAGGTTAAAAACCTCAATGCCATTAGGAAATCTATTTTAATAGGACATTGGGTGATACCACCTTTTCCCCTCATTACTGCTTTCACTTGTAACTAAAATGAGTTGTAGACACTTACTTCAACCATCACTCCTGTGGCTTTTGGGTTTTAAGGTTTTCAGCTCTCCATGTCAGTATGAAACTGAGGCACGGAGGGGTTAGGCAATATTCCCAAAATAACAGAGCTGGTAAACGGTAGGGCCAGTGTTCCATCCCAAGCCATCAATCCCTAGAGCCAAATCATTATGTACCAGGTTATATTGCAAGGTTAAGATTAAACAATATTGTGTTCTGTGAATATTCAGTAGCTCTAGTCTGGCACGACGACGAGTTAGTCTAGCCATGTGGAATAGTGTCAGAAGCTGGGCCTGGATTGAGAGGTACTGGAGATAATCCAGGAGCTGACGGGGCGGGGGGGGGAATCTCTTTCAGACTTCAGTTAGATCCAAGGACTTCAGAAGTTAGTTTCTGGTACTTTGTTCTTTCTTGTGAAGGTGTTTGCGAATTAGCCTTGCTGTTTGCTTCATTCCTTCCGTTGCTTACACACGTAGGACTGTATATAAGGTCTGAAAAATATCCAAGGGGATCCTTAACATGGTCTGTCATAAGAGTGTGAAACCTGCATTATTTATTTGTTTTTCTTTATTAAAAATTGTGGTTAAAAATATAAACTTTGCCATCTTAATATTTTGGGGTAGGAGGGATAAAGGGGTATTGGAGATTGGATCCAAGGAGCACTGAGCTATATCCACAGCCTTTTTAATTTTTTGTAAAGACATGGTCTCCCTGTGTTGCTTGAACTCTTGTGATCCTCCTGCCTCAGCCTTTGGAGTAACTGGAATTCCAGGCATGTACCACTGGCAGCCTTCTTAATCCTTTGTGAGTGTACAGTTCAGTTCAGCAGTGATAATGATGCGTAGTTGTGTAACAGATCTCCAGATCTTTTCATCTTGGCAAAACTGGGACCTCTATACACATAAAACAACAACCCTCCATTACTCTCCCTCTGCACCCCTCACCCCCTGCCCTCAACCCCCAGCCCTGGTAACTACCATTCTACTTTCTGTTTCTATGAATTTCACTGAAGGTACCTTATATAAGTGGAATCATACAGGATTTGTGTTTTTTAATTTGCTTATTTTACTTAGCATAATGTTTATAAAGTTTATTCATGTTGTAGCAAGATTTCCTTCCTTTTTCGGCAAACTAATATTCCTAGATATCATATTTTGTTCATCCATTCCTTCCCTTATGGATAGTTGGGTCATTCCACCTCCTTCTATGACAGTCATTTGGCCATCTATGGTAAGGGTTTGTTTCTGGGTTCTTTATTCTATTTAGTTACTCTGTGTGTCTCTTTTTTCCTGCAGGTGCTACACTGTTTGATTAATGTAGTTTTGTAATATGTTTTCAAATGTGGAAGCGTGAGAACTTTGTTCTTTTTTTAAGATTAATGTGGTTATTTGGGGTCCCATGAGATTCACATGAATTTTAAGATGAATTTTTCTATTTTTGCAAAAAAGGGCCATTTTTTATTTTGACAGGGATTGCATCAAATTTGTAGATCATTTTAGGTGGTATTGACATTATAATTCTTTGCAATTTAAGAGCACAGGATAGCATTCTCTTTATTTGTGTTTTAATTTCTTTGAGCAGTGTGTTATAGTTTACAGTATGCAAATCTTTCACCTCCTTGGCTAGATTTATTTTTTAAGTATTTTATTACTTTTGATGCCATTGAAAATCAAACATGGACTTGTTTAACTTAAGATTTTAATGTATGGCTGGTAGTTATGAATATGTAGGGTTTTGTTTTAATAAAGAAACATTTGAAACAAGAAAAAGTACTGCATAGTTAAGGCATTCCTTCAGGCTGTCTATAAAGTGAAATGTATTTTATGCTTCTTTAATTCCAGTAGTTATATTTTTTAAAATCAGTTTTAATTATTGCAAAATGATATGGCAATTTGATTATTAAAAACACACTTTACAGAGTTATAAGATTGCATTTGGATCAAAGAATGCACTGGTTAAAAACTCATAGGTAAAGCTTGAGAAATAGCTTAAGCTAACTTTACTGATTTAAGTTAATTAGCAGTTTGTATTCATGGTATGGCAGTGGCCCCCACTTGGATTTTGTTTTAGGAATGATTAAACTGGAAGCAGAAGATCTTTGGTGGGAATTATTTGTGGCATAAAGGTGCTCTTTATATCTTACCTGCATTTGTAAAGAGCCTTGAGATGTAGTTTGTCATTCGAAAGGTGATTTGGTAGCACGTTGTGCTTTCAGACAACACTCAGATAAAATTGGGCCACTTTAAAAAAATGCTCCTATGACTTAGTGATATATGATTATCTGAAGTACTGCTTTTTGATTAGCAAACAGGCAATGATTTAATGGCCAGTACTATCAAGAGGGAATTTACATTTGGAGCTAATGTAGCAGTGGTTATGGTACAGATGTAGGGGGCTTATTACATTTGGGGGTCTGCCTCACTGAAATAGGTGACTTCTCTTTCTCTTGACTTACAAGAAAATAGATGAGAATCGTGTTGGAGAGAGAGTAACGTAAGACAGAAGCAGATGTTAAGGAAGATTCAGTTTTATTGGAATCCTAGAGAGTCTTATAAATAGAAAGTGATTTCTGAATATTGTCATTTCCTTCCTCAGTATATCTGTTTATGTGTACCTGCATAGTATCAGGAGCTTCTGGGGCTTAGGGCCTGGGTTGTACTATTCTTGGACCTTAGGGTTTGGTAGGGGGGCAGGGTATATATTGAAGTTTAAAACCAGGGCCTCAAGCATGCTAGGCAAGTACTCTACCATTGAGCTGCACTCTTGGCATTTTTTAAAGAATATATTTATTTTGAGGCAAGATCTCACTAAATTGCCCAGGCTGAACTTGAACTTGAGTAGCTGGAATTATAGGTGTGTGCCACCACACTCAGTTTATTGAACTCCTTTAAAATGTTACATCCAGGGCCGGTGAGATGGCTCAGCGGCTTAAGCGCCTGCCGGGCAAGCACGAGGGCCCGAGTTTGACTCCCGGAACCCACATACGAAAAAAGGGCCGGTGATATCGCTCAGCGGCACGGGCGCCTGCTGGTGCGCGAGGTCCTGAGGTCGACCCCCCGGTACCCACAAAAAAAAATTAAAAATAAATAAATAAATAAAATGTTACATCCAACCAAGTGCACCGGTGCACACCTATAATCCTAGCTGCTTGGGAGGCTGAGCCAAGAGGGTCCGAATTTCAGGCCTAGCCCCAGCAACTTATTGTTTCAAAATAAAAAGTGAAAAAAGGCTGGGGCTGTGACTCAGGGGTAGAGCACTTGCCTAGCATGCTGGAGACCCTGGCTTCATTCCCCAGTACCACAGAAAGAAAAGAAGAGGGGAGTGATTCAAGATGCTGAGTTCTGTATTGGTAGGTGATGTTAGATTCTTTTACTGTAACATATACCTTTGATAGCTTATAAAGAAAAAAGATTTTTTATTTTCAGGTTCCAGGGGATGGAACCAAGACCCTCACACATGCTAGGAAAGTGCTTTACCACTGAGCTGCATCCCCAGCTCTTTTAAAACAACTTTGGACATTTTGTTGTTTTGCTCTTAAGTTCTGAGACAGTCTCATTAGATTGTCCAGGCTAGATTACAGGTATGCACCATCTACAAAAGGTTTATTTGGGCTCATAGTTTTGGAGGTTTCCAGGGATGGTCACTTGGCCCCATTGCTTTTGGGTCTGTGGCAAAGCAGTACTTCATGGCAGGGAGCCTATGGTTGAACAGAGCTGCTCGTCTATGGCCAGGATGTGAAAAAAAAAAGAAAGAGACCTAGATCCCATGGTCCCCTTTGAGGACACTTCCCAGTGACTTAACATCTCCCACTAGGCCACACCTCTTAAAGGTTCTACCTGTGCTCAACAGCAGCACACTGGGAACAAGCTTTTGATGCATGGACCTGTGGAGCACATTCCACACTTAGACTGTAGCTGTAGGTGAAGCAGTGAGACTGGTATCAAGAGGGAGAACTAGAATGAGAAAAAAAATGTTGCTGAAATGATAACTGTTAACACAGATTTGATTTTCACTATTTCAGAAATGTGTATCAGTGCTTGTCTATAATGGGTGATGCCTGTAATTGCCTGATGCTGCTGCCTAATGAGGATTGCTGATGTTTGTCAAGTCCTTTCTTTGTATCAGGCACTGTGCTGATTACACTGCCTGCCTTAGCTAATCCTCACATTAACCATACATGGGTGACAGTCCTCTGTCAACCCCTGAATCTATTTGTCCTTTGTTATAATTCACCTGTAGCTGTCAGTACTGCTGAGGTACTTGTTTGCAACAGTTTAATCACAATTTTAACTTCCAGTACAGTGAGGCAGTGTAACATAAATAACAATGTATTTACAATTTAAAGGTTGATTTTGGTAGTTTAGTTGTTTTGCTTTTGTTTTACTTTGGAAATTTTTAATTAAGCAAAAATATATGTTGACTGTAAAACTAAAACGAATTATAAAATAGAGTTTAGTAAATGGTGAAAAATTATAACAAATCAAGAACCAGCTTCAGGCATCTGTTTTCTGGTCTTTGACCTTTCTCATCTCTCTTCTCTCTCCCCTTCTTACCCCATTTAAATAAAAGATACAGCCAAATTGCCTTTGAAGAAGACCATATCAGTTCAACAATACTGTGTGATAGTATCCAATTCCCTACATTGGCTGTCTCCATTCTTTTAAGTTCTTGCCAATCTGCCAGTAAAGTTGTCATGTTTTTAAATTGTTTTTTGTTTGGTTGGTTGGTTTGATTTTTTTTTTTTCCCCTTGAGATAGGGTCTTATTATGTATTTAAGGCTGGCCTTGAACTCACAACAATCCTTCTGCCTCAGCCTCAGTGCTGGTTTTATGGGCATGTGCCACCACACCCAGCTTTGCTTTTAAAACAATTACTAATAAGACTGAACACTTTTGTTACTAATTTACTGATTGATCGATTTATGGATTATACCTGGAATTGAACACAGCACATTTGCACTCAGCTACGTCCTAACCCCCTTTTTATTTTGTACTTTGAGACAGGGTTTTCCTAAGTTGCCCAGGCTGAGATGAAATTTGTAATCCTCTTCCTCAGTTTACAAGTGTGCACCACCATGCCCAGCTTAGGTAGAACACCTTTATGCATTTGTGCCTATTCGTACAGTATTTCTGTTGTGTCACTTGATCATGTTTTTGTCATTTTTTATTGGTGTTTGAATTTTTCTTTTAACTTAAAAGAATGCTTAATTAAGGACTTGATAATTTTCCAGGTTTCTATTTGAATTTTTATATTTTTACTTTTCTGTTATTTATCAACTTGTTAGCCAGATCTATAACTTCTTTTGTGGTTTCTGCCTTTCTTGTACCTTAAAAGGTCTGTGCATAAAGTTTATATATTCATCAATACTTTATCTCCATGCTTCTATTTTTAAATGAAAATCTCTAATTGTTTAGAGTATATTGGTGTTAGATAATCTGTCTGCTTTCAGATGGTTAGTTTCCTTAACACTTAACTGCAGTTTATACAGTATTTCTTGTTCATTCACATTCTATTATATACTTGGATCTGTTTCTTGATTTCTAAGGGGGTTTTTCCTCCTCACATATGTATTTGCAGTTTCTGTTTGTTTATTTTAAGCAACATGGTTTTTTGTACATTTTATGAGCCAGTCTGACAGGTCATCTTCTCCCTTCAAATTACTATTCTTTCAAAAACATTTCCTTGTCTATCTTGTTTTTATTCCTTATAAACCCTAAAGTCATTTGGTGAAACAATTTAAAATTCCTATTTGCTTTTTGATTAGAATTATATTGATAAAATGTGAGATAAATTTGGAACTTGTTGACATCTTTATAATGTTTTTCATTTTCCTTTCATCCACCTCTGAACATATATTAAATTGAACTGTATAAAAATGGCATTTTGAAGGTCCAAAATGATTAAATAACTTGTTCAGTATTACAATGTAACTATGAAATATTGTGTTGGCTAGAGCTTCAGAACAATGTTAAATAGCAGTAATAAGAAAAAAGGCATCTTTTTCTTCTGGTCTTTCTGGTTTTTAAGTAAATACCTTACAGTTTCATTGTGAAATATGATCATGATAATTGGTCAAAGTTTGATATTCTTGATGATAATTAGGAAGGTCCTTAAATTTTAGTCTTCAGAGTTATTAGGGATAGAGATTACCTTTTATCCAGTGAAGTTACATTATGGCATTTGACTTGGGCAATTGGAATAGCAGAAGAGGAATGGCTGGGTGGATTAGCCCAAGGCTGTGTTCCCTCTGAAAACCTATCACTGAGGCCCACTGGACTAGATTACTTGGAGCAGCCAGGTCACATTTCTCACACACTTCTCTAAATGTTTGTGCCCTCTTGTTGGTGCATGTATTTTTATATTGTGGGCTTTTTTTTTTTTTTATGTGGGTACCGGGAGTCGAACTCAGGACGTTGCGCTTGCCAGGCAGGCGCTTATGCTGCTGAGCTATGTCACCGGCCCTGTGGGCTTTTTTTTTAACCAAAACTTTTTTTAAAAAGGTTTTTGGCATGTTTTAGACATTGCAGAAAGCGATCCATACTAATAGCAACAACAAAAATTTAGCTTTAAAAATTAACAAGAAAAATGCAGAATTTGGGTGACACTTTAAAACACTCTTGAAGAATAGAGAATGGATTTGAACAGTAGAAAGATGCTCCTTGTGGTTTGGCTAGGAAAACTCAACATCGTAAAGAGATCGGTTCTCTTTATTTAACTTGGCACTTTTTAAAATACCCACAAAACTTTTATGAAGTTAGAGAAGTTGATGATAAAGTTCATATGGAAAAATAAACATGTAGGAATGCTGGACAAATGCTGAAAATGAAAGGTTCTGAAGGGCAACTGGCACAAGCAGTTATTAAAATATGCTCTTAAGCTATTATATAATCAGAATAAGTAAGGTACTAGTGTGTAAAAAGACAGATTAGAGGGGCCGGTGAGACGGCTCAGCGGCTTAAGCGCCTGCCTTGCAAGCGCGAAGGCCCGAGTTCGACTCCCGGAACCCACATACGAAAAAGGGGCCGGTGATATCGCTCAGCGGCACAGGTGCCTGTTGGCGCGTGAGGTCCTGAGGTCGTCCCCCCGGTACCCACAAAAAAAAAAAAAAAAAAAAAAAAAAGACAGATTAGAAATTTCAGTAATAGGCCTACATAGTGTGGAATTTCGATATGTGCTAGTCAAGAGGGTACCTTTGTGACCAGCTCCAAATTTAAAAACCTTGGGTCATGTATTAGTTTTCAGTTGAAGCTCTAGCAAATTAACACAACTTTAATGGCTTAAAACATAAACGTGTTCTCATATGGTTTTGGAGGGCAGAAGTTGAACTTCAGGGTGTCAGTGGGTTTGTGCTGCTTCTAGAGCTTCAGGGGAGAAACCGTTTCCTTAAATTTTCTGGCTTTTAGAAGCTTCCTATATTTTTTGGCTGTGGCTGTGTCCTCACCTCTGTCCATCCTCTTGATTCACTTCAGCTTCCCGTTCTCACATTGCTCTTTCTTCCTCTGAGTGTGGTTTTGTTTGGCTTCTCCTGATGTTCACAATAATATCCCCACGTCAAAGTCCTTAATTTAATCACGTCTACAGAATCTCTTTTGCCATAAAAGGTAGCATTCCCTGGATTAGGACATGGATATCTTGGGGAGCCTTTATTCAGCCTACTGTAGACATTGAGTTTCTAGATATGGCACAAAGCACAAATAACAAAAGAAGACCTAGTTCAAATTTAAAATTTTTGTGCTTCAAAAGAAAATGAAGACACCTCACAGAATGGAAGAAATTTTTGCAAATCATATGGTAACAGCTGTGTATCTAGAGTATGTAAAGAACTCTTAATAAAAAGAGACAACCCAGTTAAACATGGGTAAGGAATCAGGTCCTTTCTCCAAAGAAGATACACACGGTAAGCTTATGAAAAGATGTTTAGCATCATTAGCCCCAAAAGAAGTACAAATGAAAACCAAAATGAGATTCTGCTTCATACCCATAATGAAAGAGGTAAGAATTGACAAGGATGTGGGGATGTTGGAGTGTTATATGCTGCTCTGTGGGACATAAGATGATGCAACTGCTTTGGGAAACAGTCTGGTACTGTAGTTCCTCAAAATACTAAATATGGAGTTACCATATCATCCAGCAGTTCTCCTCCTAGGTATATACCCAAAAGACAGAAAAACATAAAAACTTACAAAAACCTGTACAGGAGTTTTCATTAGCAGTATTATTCATACTGACCAAAAACTGGAAACAACTAAAGTATTTATTGACCGATGGAGACGTCAAACAGAATATTGTTTATCTGTATTATTATAAGGAGTGAAGTACTGATGCATGCTACAACATAAGTGAACCTTGAAAGCATGAAAATTCAACATATCCACTCACAAGAAACATCTGTATGAAATGTCCAAATAGGTCAATACATGGAGACAGAAAATAGAGCTGTCGTCTAGGACGGCGGGAGAAAGGAGTGGGGAATGATTGTGAATTGGTACTGACTTTCTTTTGCGGACGATTACAGTGCTCTGGAGTAAAGTGCTGGTGATGGTTGTGTACCTCTGTGAATATACTAAAAACTACGCATTGTGTACTTTAAGTGAGCAAAATGTTGTTTGTGAATTACATCTCAATAAAGCTATTTTAAACAAAATTTAAAAAAAAACGTGCTCACTTTGGCAGCGCATATACTAAAAAAATTGATATCCTTTTTGTCTCAGGAAAAATAAATGCAAATGAAATACCATTTCTCACTTACTTGAACGGTAAAATTTCAAGGTTTGATAACTTTTTTGGTAAGGCTGTGAGAATGCACCTGTTTTCATACCTTACTGGTAAGAATGCAAAAAAGGCACAACCTTATTGGGAAAAAATTCAGCACAGTATCTAACAAACATGTTTACAATTTTGATTTAATAATCCCATTTCTAGGAATAGAAGACAGACTTCTAACTGTGTAAGTGCACATACATAAGTTTATTCATAGCATGATTTATTTGTAAATAAAAAGTATCAGGGGCCGGTGAGATGGCTCAGTGGCGTAAGCGCCTGCCTTGCAAGCGCGAGGGCCCGAGTTTGACTCCCGGAACCCACATACGAAAAAGGGGCCGGTGATATCGCTCAGCGGCATGGGTGCCTGCTGGCGCGCGAGGTCCTGAGGTCGACCCCCTGGTACCCACAAAAAAAAAAAAAAGTATCAGAAACAGTCTAAATGTCCATAATGTAATTGAGTAAATTGTCATATTCACATAATGGGTTATTATTGTGCACATGTAAAAAAGAATGAGGAATATCTCTAGAATATGCTATTCAGTGATTTCCCAAATACACTGACAAATGAAAGCAGTAGGGCAGAGAGGGGCTATGGTAGCTTAACAACGTTGTAAATTGTATTTCTGTGTGGTTCTGCGAGTTTTAATGCATGTATAGATTTGTGTAATCACTACCATAGTCATTACACAGAACGGTTCCATTGCCCCTCAAAACTCCATTGTGCTATCCCCATATGTCACCCCCCTGTTCACTTCTAACTCTTGGTAGCTACTGATATGTTTTCCATCACTGTAATTGTCTCTTTCTGAGAATATCGTATAAATGCAATCATACAGTGTGTGTAATTTTGATACTGTCTGGTTCTTAGACTGCTTTCTTTTATTTGGTATAGTGCCTTTAAGATTTATCCAACTTGTGTCTATCACTAATTTATTTCTTTGTAGTGTTGAGTAGTACTGTATTTCATTGCATGACTATATGATGATTTCTTTATCCATTCATCTGATAAAAATTCAAGGTATTTCTTTTTGGCTATTACAAAGCTGCTGTTAACATTCAGGTAAAAGTTTTATAAGCACTTCTATTTCCTTTTCTCTTAGGTAAATCCCTAGGAATGGGATTTCTGGATCATATGGTAGTTATACATGTAACTTAAGAAACTGCCAACCTGTTTTCCAAAATAGAAATAAATATGTACCATTTAGTATTCATATACCAGCCATGTATAAGAGTTCCAGTTCTCCTGCTAGGGAATGTAGCTCATGGGTAGAGGAGCACTAGAGCAGCACTTCACTAGCATTCACAGTACCCTGGATTAGATCCCCAGCACCACAAAAAAAAAAAAAAAGAAGAAGAAGAAAGAGTTCCAGTTTTTCCATATCTTTGTCAACAATTGATACAATTTTTCTAAACCTTTCTAACAGCTCTGTCATGGTGTTTCATTGTAATTTTAATTCATATTTCCTAGGTGAATAAAGATGTTGAACTTCTTTTCATGTGCTTATTTGCCATCCATAAATCATCTTTGGTGAAGTGTCTCTTCAAAACTTTCGCCCACTTTTATGTTAAGTTATTTGCTTTATTTTTGAGATTTTTAGAGTTCTTTGTGTAGTTTGGATGCAAGTCCTCTGGAAGTACAGTGTATGTTTGGAAAGATTCCCTCCTAATCTGTGGCTTGCCTTGTCATTCTCTTACGAGTGTCTTTTGAGGAAAAGTTTTAAATTGGTTAAGTCCGACTTCTCAGTTCTTCTATGTATCATATTTTTGGCAATGTATTTAAGAAGTCTTTCTGTAACTCAGGGTCACAAAGATTTTCTCCTGTGTTTTTCTCTAGAATTAGAGTTGTAGATCTTCTCTTTACATCTGTGATGCATTTTAAGTTCATTTTACACACAGTGTGAGAGACAGATCCAGATTCTTTTTTTATACATGTCAATATCCAGTTGTTATAGTGCCTGCTCTTTTGAAAAGGCTGTATTTTTCCTGCTGTAGCATCTTTATACTTTTACATATGTGTGTTAATTTCTGGTGTCTGTTATTCTTTTGTTCCAATAAACTATTTGTGTATCTTGATCTCAATACCACATTGACCTGAGTTGTGTAGCTTTAAAATAATTATTAAAACAGACAGTTTTAGTTCTTCAACTTTGTCCTTTTTTCAGAGTTGTTTGTCTATTCTGTTTTTCATACTTTAATATGAATTTTAGAGTCATCAATTTGTGCAGCAGAGCCCTCTTGGACATTGATTGCGATTGTGTTGAATTATAGATCATTTGGGGAAGAACTGACATCTTTCCCAGTATTTGTCTTCTGGTATATGAACAGGGATTTTTTTTTTAAACAATATTTTGTAGTTTTCAGTGTAAAATATTGTGTATTTTTTTCAGGTTTATGTCTTTAAGTATTTCGTATTTGTGATACTATTCTAAATGATGTTTTTTAAAATTTCAATTACTCATAGTTCATTACTGGAATATAGAAATAAATTGATTTTCTTATGTTGATTTTTGTATTCTCTAATCTTGCCAAACTAACTTATTAGTTCTGATAGTCCATAGATTCCATTTCTGGATTCCATAGAGTCCACAGCTGATTATGCCTGCAAATAAAAAACTTCACCTCTTCTTTTCCAGTCTGGATATTTACTGTTTTTCATGACTTATTGCACTCCTCAAGTCCTCCAGTGCACTGTTGAATAGAGGTAGTAAGAATCAACATCCCTGTCTTGTTCAGAATCTTAGAGGAAAGCATTCAGTCTTTTACGATTAAGTATGATGTTAGCTATAGTTTTTTATGGTTACCCTGTTTGAGGAAGTTCTTTTTGATATCTTTTTTTTTTTTTTTTTTTTTTTTAATGTGGGTACCGGGAGTCGACCTCAGGACCTTGTGCTTGCCAGCAAGCTCTTGTGCCACTGAGCGATATCACTGGCCCTTTTTTTCCTTTATGTGGGTTCCGGGAGTTGAACTCAGGACCTTGCGCTTGCCAGGCAGGCGCTTATGCCGCTGAGCTATCTCACCGGCCCTTGATATCATTTTTGATGAGAGTTTTTTAAACACACAAATGAATGTTGAGTCTATCATATATTTTTTCTGTGTCTATTGAGTTTTTAAAGATTGATATGATGTAATGACCAACTTTTTATTTTTTGTTATATTGTCTTTTTTTTTTTTTTTTTGTGGGTACCGGGAGTCGAACTCAGGACCTCACGCTTGCCAGCAGGCACTTGTGCCACTGAGCAATATCACCAGCCCAAGGTCCTGTCTTTTTAATGTATTGGGGTTTTTTGTCTTTTTGTTAAAATTTATCTAGGAGTTTTGCATATTTGGTCTTAAGGAATACTGTTCTGTTTTCTTTTCTTGTAAGGTATTTGATGACTTTTGCCTTCTGGTATTGGAAGAATTGAACTCGGGGCCTCATACCTGCTAGGCAAGCACTCTACCACTGAATGACATCCTCAGCCCTTTTGAAATTTAATTGAATTTAATCTTATTTTGAGACAAGTTCTTGCTGAGTTGCCTTCCTAACCCAATTTTAGAGACTCTAGTTATCCATGTAGTAGCTTGAGGTTGATCCAACAGCTCATTGTACTGTTCAGTGTTTTGAACTGTTTTCTGTGTGTTTCATTCTGTATAGGTTCTGTCTACTGCTGTGCTTTCAGATTTCTTAATCTTTTCATTTGCAGTATCTAATCTACCATTAATCCCATTTCACATATTTTTTCATGTCATATATAACTTCATGTTTTGAAGTATAATTTCATTTTTTGTATCTTCTATTTCTCTATTTTCTTAACATATGAAGCACATTTATAATACATGTTTTATTGTCTTGTCTGCCAGCTAGTATCTGTGCCAATTCTAGGTTGGCTTCAATTGATTATTTGTCTCATGTTGTCTTGCTTCTTTGTGTGCCTGGTGATCTTTGATTGCATGCCAGACACTGGGAGTTTTACTTTCATGGCTGCCAATATTTTTATATTCCTCAAAATATTTTGTTCTAAGGTTTAAATTACTTGGAAAACAGTTGCGTCGTCTTGACATCTTACGCACGCATGCTCATGCACTTGAGCACGTGCACACACACACACACACACACACACACACTGCTGGGATTGAATCCAAGGCTTCACATGTTAGTCGAGAGTTCTGCCACTGATCCACACCCCTAGTCCCTTGAGGTCTTGCTTCAAAGCTGTGTCATGTGGGTCTGGAGCAGTGCTCAGTTTTGAACTATTCTTCACAGCTGAGGCAAGTGTTCTATAAACTAAGGGTTTTTCCACTTTCACTGGGAGGCATAGGCACTATTCCTGACCCTGTATGAACATCAGGCGCTGTTCCCTCTAATCCTTCGGGTGTTTCTTTCTTTCCCTAGCTTAGTTAACTCACACATACATGCGATTGGTACTATGTCAGGTTCTTGATGGGGAACTCTGTTGTGCTTTAGGGTTGTCTGCATTTTCTCCTTCCAGTATTCTCCCCTGTGAACTCACTGTGTTTTTCCTTGGAGTCTAACCTTTGTCTCATCAACTTGGAGAGTTCACTGGGCACCACCAGTTTCTCCTCCTTGCACTATGGGCTAGTAACGCCCAAGGTGGTAAGCTGGGGCAGTCATAGGACTCACCTTGTTCATTTCCTGTGTCTCGGGTGGTTGTCCTTCATCAACTGGTATTTAGGATCTCAGAATTATCTTTTACTGTATTTTGTCTGAGTTTTTGGTTGCTTCAGGTTGGGAACACACATTGGTCCTATTACTCCATCATGTGCAGAAACAAGTCTACACATCTTTATCAGTTATTACTCTTCAGTATGAACAGTATTATTATTTTCCAGTGTTATTCCTGAACCTTTTGCTATAGAAAAACTTTTGGTAATTAATGTCAGATAGGATGGTGTACTAGTTCCCTGCTGCTGTAACAAATTGCCACATACTTAGTGGCTTTAAACAAATTTATTATCTTACTGTTCTGGAGACCAGAAGTCTGAAATGAGTATCAGTGAGCTAAAATGAAAATGTGTTTCTTTTGGTTACTTGAGTTTCCAGCTTCTAAAGGCTACTCACAGTTTGTGGCTTGGGCCCCTTCCTCCTCTTAAAGCCAGCAACTTTGGGTCAACTCCTTTTCATGCTGCTCTCTCTCTGGTTCTCCTCTTCTGCCTCCCTCTTCCAATTTTAAGGACATTGGGCCCACCCAGATAATCCAGAATAATCTCCCTGTTTTAAAATCAGGTGACTGGGCCGGTGAGATAGCTCAGCGGCATAAGCGCCTGCCTGGCAAGTGCGAGGTCCTGAGTTTGACTCCCGGTACCCACATACGAAAAAAGGGCCGGTGATATTGCTCAGTGGCATGGGCGCCTGCTGGCACGCGAGGTTCTGAGTTCGACCCATGGTACCCACAAAAAAATAAATAAATAAATAAAATAAAATCAGGTGACTGAAACTTTAAATTCACCAGCAACCTTAGTTCCCTTTGGCCATCTGACCTGACATAATGGCAGGATCGTGAGATTATGATGTGGACATCTTGGAGTGGGCTGGTGAACCTTATTCTGCCCACCACAGAGTGATTGCTTTCAGCATCATTCTCCTCTGCCTGACATTTCCTTCCTTTTTACAATAAAGGAGAGTGATCTTATATAGGATTTCCTTAACCTACACACAGGAAAATATATTAGAACTAAAGAGACGGTAAACTATGCTTTTTAAATATGTTGCTTGTGCATAGCTTCACTATCATAGGTAGCATTTAGAGGTAGTTAATTTCAGATATAACTCAAATTAATTTTTATGGATTATTCACATTTTTAGAATTTCTCAGCCTATTGCATTTGGCCATCTGTGCAGACTTTTCAAACTTGTGAAGTGACTGCCAGAAATGTAATTTTAGACAAGTATTGATTACTGTGCCTTACATTTCAATTTTGTTTTCCTCTTAAAATCAAATAAAGGTATCTTTTTCCCCTGTCTCCACTTAGCACAGCTAACTTCTTGTGTTCCTCATTGCTGTTTATCACCCAAAGCAGCTGCTCACTTCTTGTATGTGCTCTTTTCCTATCAGGTTTTTAGCAGTGTCATCCTCTGCGTGTCAACAATTTCAATGATCTCTGACAAATGTCAGCATTGTAGGCTCAGGGTTTTTTCCCTGACCTTTACCCAGGATCCCTTGTGAAGACTTAATATTGACAGAATAATTTATGTGCAGCAGCTCTGAGCAATTAGTTTATCAGTTTTGCTTCTACAACTGTCTTTGTTTGACTCCTGTCTTCTTTCTGTGTTTAAATAACTACTAATGAAATTTTAAGGTAGTTGTTTATTTAAGCCAGAAGTCACTGTGTGAGATGAATAATAATTTTAATCATACTTTATGCTCTTCCTCTGTAAACTGTATTATAAACCAGAAAGACTGCTTTTATTTGTCCAAGAAAGATTGAGTGTCAGTAGCTCAGTGGGGCCAGTTTCAGAGCACACAGTCAAGCCAGAAGGTGTTTGTGACACCCGCTGCTTCTTTTTTCTGCTTTGCTGCTAATGGCACATCCCTGGGTGAAAACGAGTTAGATATCCCCAGCAGGGCAGACCATCAGAAGTTGGCCAGAACACTCAGCATTTTGTCCTTACTGCAGGAATCAGCTTGAGTCGTCACCTTCATCTGGCCATAGTCCTGGGACCTGGCACCCAATCAACTGAGCACCTGTTCTTCGGCCTGGCTGGTTTCTGCTTGGGGTCCATGCCTGGTGAATAAATGAGACCAGGACTTTGCCGATAGATGGCTTTTCTTTATAGATTAGTTTATCTAGCTGTGTATGTCCTTGGGGAAATTAATTTAATTATAGATTTTCCTCAGCTATAAAATGGGCATAAGCATGCTCAATAGAGCTGTTAGGCACTTTGCAGGCATCAAATAATGTTCATTTTCTGATAACTTTCCAGGGAAGACTTTCTACCTTTTGTTCCTTTTTTTCTCTATGCCATTCATTTCCTTTGGCCTGTGTTTTTGTTTATATCTTCTTACCCTTTTCATCCAGTGAAAGAAATTGTGCACATTTTTCCTGGGAGCAGTTCTTTGGAACAAGAGTAGCCTAAGGACTACCCTAAAGTGGTAGCCATTTCTTTAAGGTGCTATTTTTGTTATTCCCTAGTAGTGGGGATTAAAGCCAGTGCATTGTCACCTGTATACTGAAGTATATCCCTAGCCCTTTTTTTATTTCGAGACAGAGATTTGCTAAGTCACTCAGTTGCTGGGCTCAAACTTGCAATCCTCTTGCCTCAGCCTCCTGGAGTGCTGGGGTTAGTTATGCCCCACCATACCCAGCTAGGTGTTTGTTGTATTTTATTTTATTCATGTATGCAAACATTTTGTTCTATTGCACGGCAGTTCCAATAGAAAAATTTTTCCAAAGTGTATATCCCTGGAGGGTGAGTCTCATCCTTTGTACTTCTGGTTCATACTAGAACATTTCTGGAAAGATTTCTGTGCTGCCCAAAGCACTATTAAAGTGATTCTCCATCACCAAGGAGAAGGGAATGGAATGTTGCCACCATCTTGGTTTTCACAGATAGACTGACCAGGAGGTAGACCTTTTGGGTCCTTGTATAACTATACATCAGACCAGATGCTGTGAAAGTGCTGAGTAAAAGAGAAGTGGACAATTTTGCATAACGTACTATAACATCAAGCAGTTCAGTGTTGTAGGAAAGACAGCTTGGGAAGGGTGAACACACAGTGGGTGCCAACTGCTTGGGTGAGAATGTGAGCTTGGGACTTTGAGTTTGATGTTTCTCTTCCTGCAGATTCACACTCATCACCTTGTTTTGGTTGAACGGCATGTATAGCAGTATATTGCCAAATGGGTGTGTAGATGTCCTTCTGCCTCATGCGGAATGAGTGCTCTAAGATTCGGGTCTGCAGGCCCTCAGCAGAGAAAGACACATTTGAAGCTATCAGAAAAGCCTGGGAGTTTCATTAATTGGGATCTGAAAAGGAAATGTTTTTAAAAACATATGATAGTCATTTGGCCATCTGCAGACAGTTAGAGGAGGAAGTCTGTAAGGAGGGAGGTGGTGGGGCCGAAGGGGCCTGGAGCCTGAAATAAAATGGTATGAAATACCAGTTGTCTATCTTGGCACACATATTCAGCCATCCTCATTGTTAGGGCTCTGACCTTAGATATGTACTAGGATAGGGTGATTCCTTGCTTGTACAGTTGAACTTAAAACCTTAACTTGGACCTGTCAGTAGTCATAATATATTATTATTTTCATGTGTGTGTGTGTGTAGTACTAGGAATTGAACCCAGGGCCTTCTTACTGAGATACATCCCCCACCTTTTTTTATTTTGAAGTAGGATCTTGCTATGTCATTACATTGTCCAGGCTGTGCTCGAACTTGTGATCCTCCTGCCTCAGTTTCCCAGAGTGCTGGGATTACAGGCCTGGTAACAAATTTTTCTTTAGTGAGTTAGCTTGTCAGCTAATTAATATAAATGCTGTCATATCCTTCTATTCTGATAGGAAGTCTGTGCTTTAGAAAACTGACCTGGGTGGTGAGTTGGGGACTGGATGTAAACCCCTGATAATGGTAGCCAGGCAGCCAGGTCAGTCTCTCCGTCTGCACTGCGTGAAGGCACGTGAGGCTTTGGGAGTTGGTCCTGCTTTGTGCAGGCTGTCCTACAGACACATGCCAGCGCTGCTTGGAGTACTTCCTGAAGATTTATGTTTCTGTCCAAACATCTCCCCTCCAGGGTGGCAGTCATTCTCAAGAGGGTTCACTACAAGGCGATAAGAGTGCTTGCTGTGTTATCTGTATTGTGCACGGGAGGGCGCTCAGTAGGGCTCAGCTCAGTTGACGTGGAATTATATATGGGTGGGCTGGTTCATGACCATATCTGTGTTTACTTCAGAAGTTCACATTGGTGTCTTAAAATGTTAACACTCAAAACAATAAGACATCACATTGGTTAAAGAAAAAAATTTTTTTTTTAAATACAGATCCTCAGAGCCTGTATCTGGTAGTCACACTTCAGTTCTTTTATGGTCACCAGGCTGGGCTGAGCACTAGCAAATGAATTTGTATTTACTAAGTGCCATGCCCTGGGGTGAGTCTAGAAAGATAAAGACAGTTCTGGCCCAGCAAGAGTCCTCCATATGGTGGGGTGAGCAGGCCTATGGGCAGAACTCGAGTTCCAGGTAGTTGCCAGGCTAGGCGGGTGCTGGGGGCATCTGGAAAGGCGGAAGACCCCAGTTTACCTGCCTCTTATCAGGACTGTTTGTTCCTTAAAGTAAAATGATGAGCTTTGAATAAAGCTTTTAGGGTTCACAAGTAAGCACTTTTCAAGCCAACCTTGCTTAGAGTAACCAGTTTTAGGACCTCAGTAAAAACACTGTAGCTTTGTTGTAATGTGTCTGTGTCTCAGAGACAGTTGTGGATTTGTCTTCTCGCCTTCTACAAGACAGATGGAAGGAAGGAAGGAAGGAAGGAAGAGAGAAAGAGAGAGAGAGAAAGAAAAGAAAAAGAAAGAAAGAAAGAAAGAAAGAAAGAAAGAAAGAAAGAAAGAAAGAAAGAAAGAAAGAAAGAAAGAAAGAAAGAAAGAAAGAAAGAAAGAAAAAAGAAAAGGAAGGGAAGACTAGTCTAAAAGTGATGTAAGACAGCCCAGCAGGATGCTTTATGTGGGAAGACAGCATGGCATGATTAGAGAAGAGCTTGAGACTCGCAATGACTCGTTTGGTTGCCTTGGGCACATGACTCACCCCTGGGAGCCTCTTCTCTTAAAAGGTAACAGAAGTGCTGTATGGAGGATTAAGAGGTTAAACCTGTTACTTTAGGGCTTTGTCTGTCCACCTTCCCTTTGTCCCTACGGCCAACCCTCTTGAAGCATCACCTAGTGCAAGATTTAGTGAGTGCACAGTTTTTATTATATGCAATTTAATTGCTTATTAAAATCCCTTATTTCCATGTGATCCTTATATTTTGATTTTTAATTCTTCTCTCCTTTTGGGCAGTTAGTCTGGGATTTAAATAAATGGAATTCTCTCAAACATTCCATTTTGTGGTCACACATGAATAAATTTACCTGCTGTATTATTTTATGATATGCTTCTTGTTTTAGATTAGTGTTCATCTTTCATTCAACCAGTATTTTTTGAATATACTGATGAGCTCTGGGGCTATGCTTGTAAGACATAGTCATTAGCTTCCAAGAGTTTCTTGTTAGATTGACAGGCATAAACAGATAATTACAGTGTAGTATTGAAGATACATATCAAAATATGTGTCACAGGAAGGAATGGAGCTGACATGTACATAAACCAGCACACTGAGTAGCTTGTCTAATGGAGGGAACAGTCTCATGAGCATATTAGGTCTGAATCTGTAACTAAATTTTACAGCAGGTCAAAACACTGCTCCAGAGTTCTGCCTGACTCACCACCCTTGCCACTCTTAAATAGTGTGGCTTTTAAAAATGTGTGTTAAGTGGTAGGTGGGCGGGGCTGGATTCAGACCTGTGAACACCCCTGGAAACGATCAGTACTTGAGAACCCTGGCAGCCTAGCTTTGTGTGGAGAATAAATATACAACTGACTTGGAATATAGACCCTTGACCTTGAGCAGCTTATCTAGCCCTTGTACCCAGCGTCCTGGTCTGTTCTATTAATGGGGCTAGGTGTACCAGCTGCCTTCTCTGGGTGGTGTGAGTACTGAATGAGATCACCTGTAGGGGTGGCCTGGAGCAAGTGCTAGACCGGGGCTACCTCCTGCAGTTGTTATAGACACGTGTGTGTTTCCATCGGGACTACTTATGTAATAATACCAGGCAAGCCAGACTGCACACATTTTCAGTGGAGCAGGAGAGCTCCTTAGTCAGAAGGTATTCCATGTATTCAGCCCAGCATACATTCTTTAGGGCCAGTGTGTTAACACTGGGTTGGGCGAGGAAGCCTTAGAGGTGGGGAGGGATGACCCCTGTCATAAAGACTGTATACTGTTGTTCTCTTCGGTTTCCCAAAGTACTTTTAAAACCAGAACACTCATTCACTTTTATAAAAAGAAATAAAAATAAGATCAGAGCACTCAAGGAATTAGATTTGAAAAGTAGAAGTAATTTCAAAAACTAGGAAAAGATTCTTTAAAGTAATATATGAGGTAGTTTAAGAGAAATTGCCCCTTCCAGGCCCTGTGAACCAGCCCAGAAAGATTCTGAGTTGGATGCCAGGCACCTTGCTGGTTTAACTACTGCTGAATTATCCCACAAGGAGCAGAAACAGCTGGCTTACTCTGTGAGGTTTACATATTCGGTAGATATATTCTGTCAGCTCTAGGAATCAGTCTAACGTGTTGATTATTCACGATAGAAATGTGCTCTGTGCCAAAGGAAAAATATATTTACCTATGTTAATAGCAACAAAATAAAATTTGGTAAGTTCAGATTTCAAGTTTTTAATCTTCCTTTTGATTAATTTTTCTTTTTAGGTTCTATTTACTCTTTTACTAAATTATTCTTTTTCTACTTATTAACTAAGTATCCCAGTTGAAAGAGTGACACTAGGATACTTGACTAATTCCATCTGTTTCTACTTTGTGATTTCAAAATTACATTTAGATCATTTTTCCATGGGCAGGCAAAAGAAAGATTAAGAAATAACTTTTGAAGTTAGTCTGTCTAGGTGTAGACCACTTTTACACAATCTAAATTCACCGGAAATTTCTTCAGGTTTGTAGAAGCAGTAGTTCTCATTACACTAGGGAATTTGTAAACAATCTGAGCTGTTTATGTGACCAGATGAGTTGTGCCCAGTCATAGGGCTTGTCACATCCAACCAGATTCATCATCACTGGTGTCTACTGAGTGTTGAGTGGCCCTGGCAGTATGTGTTCAGTAAGTAGTGGGTGGTATGTCTCAAGTACTGTATGTAGTGGCGCCTCTTTTATTTTTATTCTTTTTCTTTGTAATGCCTGGTTGAACAAGAGATGCTTCCATATTTAAATAGATGAGAGAACTCGGCTTTAAGGACCAAGCTTTCCTGATAGTTAATACTACATTTTTAGTAATTTTACAGTAGTTTAAGCATCCCTAATCCAAAAATTTGAAATTCAAAATGCTCCAAAGTTCAAAACTTTTTTTTTTTTTGGTAATGGGGATTGAACCCAAGGCCTTGTATCTGCTAGGAAAGCATTCTACCACGTAGCTACTTCCCTAGGTCTTTTTTGTTTTGGACAAGATCTCACTAAATTGTCCAGGCTGGCCTTGAATTTATGATCCTCCTGCCTCAGCCTCCTGCGTAGCAGCTACTACAGGTATGCACCACGCTGTCCATCTGAAGTCCAAAACTTTGGGGCACTTATATGATGCCGCAGTGGATAATTTCACACCTCACCTCATGTGAGGGGGTCACACTCAGAACACAAGAACAGGGCACTTGCCTACAGCACTTGAGGCCCTAGTTGGAGCCCAGCATCATGAAACCAACAATCTCCCAAAATATTAATGTACACCAAAAATATAAAATTATCTTCAAGCTGTCTGTATAGGTGTATAGGAAAAATAAATGATTTTGTGGGTTTTTTTTCTATTTTTTATTTTATGGAAAAAAAGTAAAACAAAATTTCATGACAAAATAATAGGAGGATAACAATAGTTAATACATTGTGTATTGTTATCTTTAAAGTACTCAGTACAAAATATGGGCATAAAAAATTCTCCAAGCTGTATTAGCACAAACTTTACTTTTCTTTTTTTTTTGTGGGTACCGGGGGGTCGACCTCAGGACCTCGCGCGCCAACAGGCACCCGTGCCGCTGAGCGATATCACCGGCCCCTTTTCCATATGTGGGATCCGGGAGTCGAACTCAGGCCCTCACGCTTGCAAGGCAGGCGCTTACGCCGCTGAGCCATCTCACCGGCCCAAACTTTACTTTTCAATGAACTAAGAGACACTAGTAGTATAACTAACTTGCATTTTTTCCCGTTTCCCTTCCTTCCCCCTCTCCCCCATCCTAGTTCCTTTTTCTTTTTGAACAGTTTCTTCCCATTTCACAATATCTGTTGTACATTTTAGACCTTATTTACTCTTTCAGTTTCTCACACCAGGGAGACAATATGATGTTTACACATGTGAGTCTGGTTTATTTCACTTACGAGTATGGTCTCAAGTTGCATCCATTTACCTGTAAAAGTCTCAAGTTTATCCTTCTTTATGGCTGAGTAGTACTCTATTGTATAAAAAGACCACATCTTTTTAATCCATTGCTTGGTTGACGGGCATTTGGGTAGTTTCCAAGATTTAGCTATTACAAATTGTGTTGCTATAAACATGGGTGCACATATATCACTGTGGTATGATGTTTCTAATTCTTCTGGAAAGATACCCAGAAGGGGAATAACTGGGTCAAATGGGACATCTAATCCTAGTTTTTTGAAGAATCTCCATACTGATTTCTAGACTTAGGTCCCATCCCTAAATATCCCAAAATCCGAAAGAATCTGAAATCCAAAACTTCTGGTTCCAAGTGTTTCCGATAAGGTATACTCAATCTATACTGGGTAATTTATCCCTATGTGAGATTCTGTGTCTTTCTTCTCATGATTTGTTGGCATGCAGATCACCTAGCACAGTGTTTGATATATAGAAGGCATATAGTAGATGTGGCTAAGGCATTTTACTCTGGTTATTCTATTTTAATGTTTTCTGCCTCAAAGTAAAAGTGTAGTTTAAGGAAAAACAATCTGCAGTAGGACTGACTTAGTTGGGAATTTATATCTCAATTGCGTAAACACTTGATAGGATAAAAATAGAATCATTCTCAGTAGGCTTTGATTTTTGTTTTCTTAAGTAACATTTATTTGACTGTTTTAAGGAAGTTATGGAAAATGTTGACTTCTTTTCTAATTGTATCCCCCTGTGATTTGTTTTCAGTAGGACTAAATTTACTCTAAAGGAAAGGTATGTGACTTGCATACCCATTTCAGTAACTGGAAGTGACTTGAGCAAAATTGCTAGGAGAGGTCAATGATTACTCTTGAATAAGTCCTACAGAATACCTTAACAGTTAGTTCTCCTAATACTCTGAATTGAAACTGCAGGATTTTTAGTTTGTTTTGTGGTACTGGGGATTGACAGGGCCTTTGCACTGAACTGCATCCCCAGCCCTTTTTATTTTTATTTTTTATTTTGAGACAAGGTCTCACTAAGTTGCTGAGTTGCCCAGGTTGGGCCCAAACTTAATCCTTCTGCCTCAGCCTCCCAGAGTGCTCTGATTGCAGGCGTGTACCACGACACCTGGCGTAAGCAGCAGTAATTTTAACTTGAGGTGGTAATCTCCTTTATTTTCTTTAGACTGGTTACATAGGAGCTGTCCTGATTGAGAAAGGAAAAGAGAGCTTTGATTGCACTTGTATGTAGGCAGTAATAGTTACGTAAGGATTGCTGCCATCCAATTAGTAGAACATTCAGGAATGTGAACACTTGGTTTGCCAGTTTTTTTGGAAGTAGCTTGAAGTATCAGAAAATTACTACACATTTGACACTTTTATATAAGCCTTTGGGTTAGAGAATTGGATTTGGGGAAACATTCATATTTGAAATTATTCATTCAAATATTAATTCAATAGCTGGGTATTTATAACTTTTAACAGAAATTTACTATACATTTGCATAGAAAAAAGCTTCTAAAAATATGTGGTGTAGGGCCGGTGAGATGGCTCAGCGGCTTAAGCGCCTGCCTTGCAAGCGCGAAGGCCCGAGTTCGACTCCCGGAACCCACATACGAAAAAGGGGCCGGTGATATCGCTCAGAGGCACGGGTGCCTGTTGGCGCGTGAGGTCCTGAGGTCGTCCCCCCGGTACCCACAAAAAAAAAAAATAAATAAAAAAAAAATAAAAAAAAAATAAAAATATGTGGTGTAGTACAACATCTGATATTTGAAGTGAAAATCATCATATTATTTTAGCGGTCTTTTTTTTTTTTTTTTTTTTTTTAACTCCTGCATGTTCCCCTCAGATTTTTAAAGCTAACTAGTTCCTGGAATCTTAAGGGCAGAAAAAGAGAGGGAGAGGTAATTGAAGTTCATCCATGTTGCGTGAATCAGTTTGCTTCTCTCCCCTACCCCATTTTGTTTTTTTGGTTTTTTTTGTTTTTCCTGCACTGGACACAGGGCCTTCATATTGAGCCACAGTCCCAGACCCTTTTTTATTTTGAGACAGAATCTCACTAAGTCACTTAGTTGCCCAGGCTGGACTTCAACTTGCAATCCTTCTGCCTCAGCCTCCCAGAGTGCTGGGATTACAGGTGTATACCGCTGTGCTGGGCTTCAGTTTTCTTCATTAGCGAATAGACATCTACTATATAGATATACTGTATTTTATTTATTCACCTGTTTATGGCCTTTGGTGTTGTTTCATGTTTTGGACCATTATTCTAAAGCTTTTATAAACATTCAAGAAAAGTTTTTTTTTTGTTTTTTTGTTTTTTTTTTCAGGACCTCGTGCTTGCCATGCAGGCATTGTGCCTCTGAGCTATATCCCCATCCCCTAAGAAAAGTCCTTTTGTGAGCAAATATTTTCACTTCTTTTAAGCAGATACCTTCAGAAGTGGATGATGGATTGTATGGTAAGATTATGTTTAATTTTGTAAGAAACTGCAAACCATCACCAGCAGTGTGTGAGAGTTCCAGTTGCTTTTGTGGGATATCTTTGTCCACACTTCCATCATGTTAGTGGGTGTGTAGAAGGATTTCATGATGTTCTTAATTTGTATTTGCATAATGGCTGATGATATCAGACTTCCTTTCATGTGCTTCTTGGCTATAGATCTTCCATTATTTAAGTCAATTCTTTCCAATATTTATTAAGTTGTTTAGTTTATAAACTCTTGAGAGTTATTTCCATATCGTGGCTATGAATCTTTTATGAGAGATCTATATTGCTAATATTTTTTTCTCAGGGTGTAATTAGGCTTTTCATTTTTTCTGAACTAATTTTTTTGTGTGTGAATGATTTGGAAGTAGGACTCAGTATTCATAATTTGCATAGCGATATTCAGCTCTTCCAGCACAGTTAGTAAAAAGACTTTCCTTTCTCCATTGAATTGCTTTGACACCTTTATTGAAAATCAGTAAGCCATAAATGTGCATGTCTGTTTTTGGATTCTTAGTTCTTTTCTATTGATTTACATATCTCTCATTTTGTCAGCACCACACTTTCTTGATTACTGCAGCTTTTTAGTAAGTCTTTAAGGAAGCAGGGTATTCTTCAGCTTTGTTCCTTTTTTTTTTTTTTGGTACCGGGAATCAAACTCAGGACCTCACGCTTGCCAGGCAAGCTCTGTGCCACTGAGCTAAATCCCCGGCCCCAGCTTTGTTCTTTTTAAAAATTGCTTTGGCTATTTTAGTTATTTGCATTTCCATTTAAATTTTATTTATTTATTTATTTATTTTTATTTATTTATTTATTTATTTATTTTTCTTTGTGGATACCGGGGGTTGACCTCAGGACCTCGCGCTTGCAGCTGAGCGATATCACTGGTCCTCCATTTAAATTTTAGACTTACCAGTTTCACGTGTGCACACAAAAGCTTCGTGAGATTTTGATTGGGAGTACATTAGGTCTGTAAGATCAATTTGGAGCTCAGCGTAACAAAATTGAGTGTTTAATACCTAAACAAGATATATCAAGTTGTCTCCTTTAATTTCCTTAAACAGTATTTTATAGTTTTCAGTTTACTAGTGTTATACATATTTTGTTACATATATCCCTCTTTTATGTTTTGGGGTGCTATTATAAGTGGAATTGAATTATTTGTTAGTATATAGAAATGTAATTGCTTTTTGTATACTGACTTTTATCCTGTAACCTTAGTTTGAATAGCACCTATTAAAATTTATAGATTTGTTAGGATTTTCTACATACATGGCATCTACAAATAATATCTTTATAGCTTTCTCTTTACAGTTTACTGTATATGCTTCTTGCTTCTTTTTTATTGTCTCAGTGCAATAGCTAAGACTTGCAGAATGATATCAAATAAAAATGGCACAAATGGGCATCCTTCTCTTGTTCCCAGTTTTAGGGGGAAGCATTGAGTCTTTCATCATTTTAAGTTTGATGTTATTTATAGGTTTTACATTGATGCTTATAATCAGGCTGAGGAAGGACTTTCTATTCTTAGTTGAGATAGTTTTCATCATGAATTAGTGAATTTATCAAATGCTTGTTTTGTCATTGTTGTTTTTTGGGGGTTTTTTGTTTTGTTTTTTGTCTTTTTTTTTTTTTTTTTTGTGGGTACCGGGGGGTCGACCTCAGGACCTCGCGCGCCAGTAGGCGCCCGTGCCGCTGAGCGATATCACTGGCCCCTTTTTCGTATGTGGGTTCCGGGAGTCGAACTCGGGTCCTCGCGCTTGCCGGGCAGGCGCTTAAGCCTTGTTTTTTGTCTTTTTGAGACAGGGTTTTGCTCTGCAGTTCAGGCTGGCCCAAAACTCACTTTGTAGCCCAGGCTGGCCTCGAACTTGCAGCAGTCCTCCTGCCTCAGCCTCCCAAGTGCTGGGATTACAGGCATGTGCCAGTTTTAAAGTCCTCCCCCTGATTCTCTTTAGCATAGCCTTTGATGTGTTGAACCCTTCTCTTGGCTTCCATGATACAAGCTGTCTTTTCTGTCCCTCCTCACAAACCTCTAATGTCAGTAGCTCCACTGCTGCCTGAGGGAGGTTCTGCCTTGTGTTAAACTGTAAGCCTCAACTCTCTATCTTTTCTTCCTTGATGATTTTGGGGAGGCTTCAGTTTTTACCTCTTTGTTGGCATCTTCCTCTGTAAATTCTTTCTCCAAGTTCAAATGCTGTCTTGGGACTCCACATCAGCGTTTTTCACTTGCATGTTTCATCTCGGATCCTGTTTGTCTGAGGTTGAGTTAAACCTTTTCTTTCTTCATACTCCCCTTCAAATCCGGCCATCTACCTGCCTTCAGTATGACAGGCATTGTTCAGTCACCAGCTCTCAAAGGTTTCGTCTGTCACTGCAACCTGCGGAGTAGCAAACTGAGTTCCAGAAACTGTGGGTCAGTACATCTGCATAAAGGCCCATGCTCTACATTTTACTGAGGACCAAGGTGATTTGATGGAGGGCTCCAAGACTCCACTTTGAGAACTATTGTTGTAGTTACTAGTTTCAGAATTAGTTATTTTACTAGTTGAGCTTCCTCTACCTTCAAGAAGCTGATCTTATTTGGAGACTCCCTTTGTGCCTGGGAAGTTGTTGAGAGCTAGTGAACTTGAACTTGCGGAGAGGCAATCCTGAGCCCTCCTCTTGACTGTGCCACCTACCACCAGTGTGACCTTGGGCGAGTTACTAGAAAATGGGAAAATGGCATGTAACTTCCAGGGCTTAGCATAGGCTGTGACTTATTTTCTGCCCTCCAGCCTCTTCCTTGATTCCTCCCAATACTCCCTGAATTTCAGACCTATAAAATTTAGTCTTGTAATTGACTCACCACACAGTGAGGTCATAAAATAACCTTGCCCCTCCCCATCATTTCAATGAGCTGATGCCTTCTGTTTATAGCTAGTGGTCAGCACCAAAAATGGTATCCCTCATGCTTTGAAGCAAACCAGACTAGAGGGCAAACTAGAGGTTAGGATCTGTCCCTGGTTAGAAGGGAAAAATACAATGATGTTTTTATATAATCAAAATAAAAATACAACTAAATTCATAGTAATACTAAAATGTATATTTAAGTAAAATGTTAAGTACTTGGACACAACAGAATTTTTGGTTTCTGTTGTTTTTTATTTAAAACTTGGCATCTTGTTACATTTTTCTCCTTATGAAAACTCTCACATTTATTTGAACACCTAGTTTCATTTTAGAATTCTATCGGATAATTTTTTTACTTAAAATTTATGTCAGAGATGAGAAGCTACTAAAGACTGATAGTGAATAAAATTATTAGACCATATATTTGTAATAGTCATGTATAATAGTAAAAAACACCAGTTTACATTACTTAATGAAGATAGATATTCTTTACATCTTTTCTGTAGTTATAAAACTCTCAATTTGGGGCTGGGGATATAGCTCAGCGGCACAGGTGCCTGCCTGGCAAGCATAAGGCCTTGAGTTCGATTCCCAGTAACCAAAAAAAAAAAAAAGAAAAAAGAAAAAAAAAAAAACAGTTTACTGAATGTCAAGCCTGCATGCCAAACCTAAGTGAAACCCTGTTTTTCTAATCACTTTAAATTATTAATTTAACTTAAAGCTTTTTTTTTCTTTTAAAATATATCTGGTTGTGCTTAATGTAAGTCTCTACCATCAGTCGAATTGTCAGTTTTACTCTGTCCTTTTGTTCTTATAGGTTTGTCATTTGAGCTTTAGAATGTACAACTCTGGTGAATTTCAAAACCCCAGTGAGTGTGTTCTGTAGGAAATGAGCAGGCTTCTTGGCTATGTACAGTTTCATGGTAGCTCTCCTGCAAATTTGGACTGTTTTGAGGACATTTGTGTATCAGTTCAGCTTAGTTTCACTCTTTGAATCTTTATTGGCTAGAAATTTAGTCATCTTTGATTACAACAGCTTTTATTTCTATAGGTAGAACCTGGACTGGAATCTTGAGTGTATAAAATGGGATATAGATTTAGATATGGTAAATATTGAACACCAGCAATCAGCAGACTCATGCCCTCCTTCTCTCTTAATTCATTTGACTTTTAGATGATTTATGAAATGCTCTTAACCTTTTTTTAAAAACCAGACTAATATTTCTCCTAAGTAGCTGAGGTTACTTATTTTATTCATCTGTTAACACCCAAAGGAGAATATCCTGAAAATAGATCCTATCCTGATATTCTTTCCTAGATACGCAGCATGTGTCAGGAGGAGAAGGAAGTTTAGAGACTGTAGCATTAGCCACAGTCAGTCTAGGGGAAGTCAGGGAGAGGAAAGGTGGGAATGTCCACGAAACACTGCCACCCTCAACTTTGACTCATTTCTTTTTTTTTTTAATGTGGGTATCAGGAGTCGAACTCAGGACCTTGTGCTTGCCAGGTGCTTGTGCCACTGAGTAATATCACCAGCCGCTTTTTTTCCTTTCTGTGGGTACCAGGAGTCGAACTCAGGACCTCGCACTTGCCAGGCAGGCGCTTACACCGCTGAGCCATCTCACTGGCCCTTGATTCATTTCTTGATTGAATTATAACACACTTTATGTGGTGCATGCATCTTAAGTATATAGCTTTTTGAATTTTATATATGTAAATATTTGTATGTCATCCAAATAAAAATGTGGACTATACAGCTTTGCCAGTGTCTTTCATTCAGAAATACTTTTTCCCACTCACTACTCTAATCAGAGCTTAAGTACTGGCTTGGTACTGTATGTATGAATGTATGCGTGTGTTTGTATATTTTTATTTTTTGTTCTTCTTGTGCTGAGATTGTGAATATTCCACAGGATAGGCATTGTTGATATCGGTAGCCATCATTATCACATGACATAGTTACATATTTCTGAGGGGAGCGTTTCAGTATAATAGACAAGTTGAATATACAGGTGTAAGGAATAAGGCAAGGTGGACGTTTGCATTTTGTAAGATAGTGATTTGGAATCCTTCAAAAGCTATTGTATAAAAACCAAGGTCTTGTATAGAAAGGACTTTTTAAAAACAAGTTTATCAAGGTATAATTAATATGGAAGAAACTACACACATGTAGAGTGTAATGTTGAGTTTTGCCCTATATATACACCTGTGAAACTGTTAGCACAGTGAAGATAATGATGAACATAAGCACTTTCCAAGTTCTATTGTGACCATTTATAATCTTTTCCTTTATCCCAGCTGCAAGCAAAAACTCTGTTTTGTGTCATTGTAGTTTGCATATTCTAAAAATTTATATAAACAAAATCATGTACTATGTCCTCTTTTGATGTGTGCCTTGTTTCAGCATAATTATTTTGAGATCATTGGTTATGTATGTTTTGGTAGTTTGTTTTTTCCCTTTTGCTGCATAATATTCTACTGTGTGGGGAGGCATGCGATAGTTTATTTATCCATTCACTCATGTGTTGGAATATGGGTGGTTTCCTCTAATATTCAGGTATGAGCCTTTGTGTGTGCATGTGTAGCAGAAGATGCCCCTCCCTCCAGCCAGTATATTTCAGTTTGTTAGTGGCCCAGGTAATAGTTCCGGTTACAGTTCCTGTTACTTTTGTTTCTTAGAAACAGCTGGCCACTGTGATGCATAGCTGGTCACTATGATGCATATTGTAAGAACCAATCCCCAGGGCCAGTGAGATGGCTCAGCGGCATAAGCACCTGCCTGGCAAGCACGAGGTCCTGAGTTTGACTCCCAAAACCCACATACGAAAAAGGGGCCGGTGATATCGCTCAGCGGCACAGGCGCCTGCTAGCGCGCGAGGTCCTGAGGTCGAGCCCCGGTACCCACAAAAAAAACCCAAAAGTAAACAAACAAACAAAAAAAGAACCAATCCCCAATTGACAAGCCATTCGGCCTCTGTACTTCCTGGCTTGCTTATCCCATATAAGCTCTAGACCACCAGAGATCAGGGCCTGATATTTTGGGAATGATCCCAGTCAGTGCCTGTCGATGTAAATAAACCTGCCTCCAAGTCCTGGGTGTTGTTTCAGTGTTTCGCTTGCCATTGCACATGTGTTTCCTTTTCTTTTGGGCAAGTGCTTGGGAATAGAATGTCTGGTGGGCAGGTGTATGTTTAACTTTTTCAGAAACTGCTAATGTGTTTTCTAAGCTGGTTGCACCATTCCTATCAGCAGTATTTAGCATTTTTATGTGCTTTTCATATTGTCTTTGCCTAGATATTTGTTAAAATCTTTTCTGCATTTTAAAAATTGAGTTTCTTGTTTAGTGGTAAGAGTTATTTACATATTCTAGATACAAGTCCTTTTCAAATAAATGTGCAAATATTGTCTCCAGTTTGCAACTTGTATTTTTATTTTACTCTTTTGAAGAGTAAAAGTTTTTTTTTTTAATTTTAATCAAATCTGATTTTTTCTTTTATAATTTTTTTTTTTTTTTTTTTGTAACGGGACATTTTTGCAAATTTAATTTCACTAAAATTTTCTCTGGTGCTTTTTAGTTTTAGAATTTTTAGTTCTTACATTAAGTCCTGTCATTCATTTCAAGTTGATTTCTGTTAAGTATTGAGTTGTCAGAGTGTTGTTGTTGTCCTGGTCTTTTTCCTTTCTTTCCCATATGGCTATCCCTTTGTATCAGCATAGTTTATTGAAAAGATGATTTTTCCCCTATTGAATTGTCTGGCATCTTTCTCAAAATCAGTTGACCGTATGTGTAGGGGCCTAGAGTCTCTCTTCATTTTATATATCTGTTGTCTTTATGTCAGTGTTACACTTGTCATTGATTATTATGACTTTAAGTTGTTTTGGGATTGTGTATGTGTGTATGCATGTGTGTGTATATGTGTTTGTGTGTTTGAGAAAGGGTCTTGCTATGTAGTTCAGGCTGGTCTCAAACTCTCAGTGATCTTCCTACCTCACCTTCCCAAGTGCTGAGAATAAAGGCTTCCACCACCTAAAGCTATGGCTTTTTTTATTATTTTTTTTTTTTGTGGGTACCGGGGGGTCGACCTCAGGACCTCGCGCGCCAGCAGGCACCCGTGCCGCTGAGCGATATCACTGGCCCCTTTTCCGTATGTGGGTTCCGGGAGTCGAACTCGGGCCCTCGCGCTTGCCGGGCAGGCGCTTACGCCGCTGAGCCATCTCACCGGCCCAAGCTATGGCTTTAAGTTATAAAAGCCAGGCAGTTTTAAATCCTCCAGTCTTTTCTTTTTCAAAATTGTTTTCACTGTTTTGGAGTTCTTTATATTTCCATATACATTTTAGAATCATTCCATAAATTTTACAAAAAAAACTGCTGAGATTTTGATTGAAATCACATTGAGTATCTTGATCAATTTGGGGAAGTTTGGTGTCTTAACAGTATTGAGTCTTGATTCAAAAACATGATATCTCTTCATTCTCCTAGGTGTTTTTAATTTCTACAAAGTTTGACAGAACATATCCTTTGGTATTTCATATATTTAGATCCTATCGTAAATGGTTTTGATCTTTTAGTTTCCAGTCATTCTTTCTAGTATTAAGAGATGCAGTTGATTTTTATTGGTTGCTGTTGTACCCTGCCACTTTGCTAATCTTGCTTATTCTGTAGGATTTTTGTAGGTTTCTTAGGATTTTCTGCATTGAAAATGATGCAGCCTATGTGCTAGAAATAGTTTCTCTTCTCCAGTCTACGTTCTTTATTTTCTTCTTGCCTTTCATTTTCTCCATATGATGTTGAATAGGAGTAGTGGGAGATGATTTCCTTACCTTGTCAGCTTGCATGAAAAATGTTTTGTCTGTTACATTATGATGTTAGCTGTCTTTTGTACTTCTTGCTTTGCCACTATATTTTATCATGAAAGGATGATGAATTTTGTCAAATGCTTTTTCTGCATTTTTTGAGATTGCTGTGGGGTATTTTAAAGTCTTTAAGATGAACTCCCTTTTTAGAAAAATACCAACTCAATATTGCATTCCTGGGATAACCCCACTTTGTCATCATGTATTTATCCTTTTTATACACTGATAGATTGTATTTGTTGGAATTCTGTTAAGTTGTACATTTATAATACAAAGATATTGGTCTGCAGTTTTTCTTTAATATCTGGCTCTTTAAAAGGAATCAGGGCCGGTGAGATTGCTCAGCGGCGTACGCACCTGCCTGGCAAGCGCGAGGGCCCGAGTTCGACTCCCGGAACCCACATACGAAAAAAGGGCCGGTGATATCGCTCAGTGGCATGGGTGCCTGCTGGCGCGCGAGGTCCTGAGGTCGACCCCCCGGTACCCACAAAAAAAAAAAAAAAAAACCGGAATCAGAATCATGTTGGCCTCATAAAATGAGGTGGAAAGGTTTTTTTCACATGTTTTCTGGGAGAGTTTGTGCAGAATATTTTTTTCTTCCTTAAAAATTTGAGAGTATTCATCATTGAATATATCTTGGCCTTGAGTTTTGTTTAAGGAGAATGAGGGTGTGTGTGTGTGTGTGTGTGTGTGTGTGTGTGGTGTGTATGTGTGTGTGTAATGAACCCAGGGTCTCATGCATGGTAGGCAAGCACTGTTACAATGAGCTGCATCTCCACTACCCTGCTTTCCTTTTATTTAATGTTTCTGAGACATTTGATCCTCCTACCTCAGCCTCCCAGGTAGCTGGGATGCAGGAATATACTGTAGTCCTGACTCTAAGAATATTTCGATTACAAAATAAATTGCATCAGTTCATTTAGGACTATCCAGGTTAACTAGTTTTTCCTGAGTGACCTTGGACATTTTGAGTCTTTGAAGGAATTTGTACATGTCCTAAAGTGAATTGCTGGCTATATTAATAGAATAGATTGTTAATTATATTCCCTAATCAGCCTTCCAAGGTTTATAAAAAGTGTAGTTGTACTTAGTCATGTTCCTAATACATGACTTTTCTCTTTTTAAAAACTGAGTAGTCTAGGTAGAGGTTTATCAGTTTTGTTAATCATCACCCAGAAAGCTTTTATTTCCTTTTATTTTTCTCTGTTTTCTGCTATTTCATTGCTTCTTTTTGTAATGGTGCTGGGGATTGAACCCTAGGGCTTCACACAGACTAGGCAAGCACTCTACCACTGCACCAGTACCCCAAGTCCGGCTTACGTTCTTCATTATTTCTTATCACCTACCATCCATTAATCTGCTCTTCATTTTCTAATTTTTTTTTTATTTTATGGAAAAAAGGTAAAACAAAATTTCATAACAAAGTAATAGGAGAATAACAATAGTTAATACATTACATGTTATCTTTAAAATAGTTGTTCAAGGTACAAGGTATAGACATAAAAATTTCTCCACTCAATGTTAGCACAAACCTTCCTTTTTAATGAACTAAGAGACACTAATACTATAACTGACTTGCATTTTTTCCCTTTTCCCTAGTGTCCTTTCCCCTTTCACCCATACTAGTTCCTTTTTCCTTTTGAACACTGTCTTCCAATTTCACAATATCTGTTGTACATTTTAGACCTTCTTTACTCTTTCAGTTTCTCACACCAGGGACACAATACGATGTTTACAGATGTGAGCCTGATTTATTTCACTTATGAGTATGGTCTCAAGTTACATCTATTTATCTATAAAAGTTTCAAGTTTATTGTTCTTTAAGGCTGATTAGTACTCCATTGTATAAAAAGACCACATATTTTTTATCCATTGCTTGGTTGATGGACATTTGGGTTGTTTCCAAGATTTAGCTATTACAAATTGTGCTGCTATAAACATGGGTGCACGTATATCGCTGTGGTATGATGCTTTTAATTCTTCTGGGAAGATACCCAGAAGGGGAACAGCTGGGTCAAACGGGACCTCTAATACTAGTGTTTTGAGGAATCTCCATACCAATTTCCACAGTGGTTGTACCAGTCTATAATCCCACCAACAGTGGAGAAGGGTTCCTTTTTCCCCACAGCCCTGCCACCATTTGTTATTGGTTGATTTCTTGATGATAGCCATTCTTACTGGGGTGAGATGGAATCTCAGTGTTGTTTTAATTTGCATTTCTCGAATGACCAGTGATGTTGAACATTTTTTCATATATTTATTGGCCATTTGCATTTATTAATCTGAGAAGTGTGTATTCATCTCAGATGCCCATTTTTGGATTGGGTCTTTGAATTTGGTGGGGGTGTCTGATTATTTTTCTATTCTTTTTACTTCTAGATAGAAGTCCTTTGTCTGAGGGACAATTGGCTAAAATTCGTTCTCACTCTGTGGGTTGTCTTTTCACTTTATCGGTGATATTTTTGTTGTGCAAAAGCTTTTTAATAAGATGAGATCCCAGTTGTTGACACTTGGAAGTATTTCCCACGCAGTCTGGGTTTTGTTCGTGAACTCTCTGCGTACACCTATGTCTTCAAGATTTCTGCCTACTTTATCTTCCAGTATATTTAGTGTTTCTGTTTTAATGTTTAGATCTTTGATCCATTTTGACTTCAGTTTAGTGCATGGTGGTAGACATGGGTCTAGTTTTAGTCTTTGGCATGTAGAGAGACAGTTTTTCCAGCACCATTTATTAAAGAGGCTGTCTTTCTTGCAGTGAACATGTTTGGCCCCTTTGTCAAGATAAGGTGGCTGAGTGTGTTTGTACTTGTGTCCGCACCTTCTATTCTGGTCCACTGGTCCTCAAGTCTGTCTTTTTTTTTGCTAGTACCATGCTGATTTTATCACAGTGGCTTTGTAGTACAATTTCAAGTCAGGGACTGTGATGCCTCCTGCCTTGCCTTTGTTGCCCAGGATTGCCTGTGCTATTCTAGGTCTCTTTGGATTCCAGATGAATTTTAGGAATGTTTTCTCTAGTTCTGTGAGGTATGTTAATGGTATTTTGATTGGGATTGCATTGAATCTGCATAACAATTTTGGGAGTATGGGCGTTTTCACTATGTTGGTTCTTCCTATCCATGAGCAAGGGATACCTTTCCATTTTCTGATATCCTCTTCAATCTCCTTTTTCAGAGTACTGTAATTTTCAACATATAGGTCCTTCACTTCCTTTGTTTCCTAAGTACTTGACTCCTAAGTATTTCATTTTTTTGGATGCTATTGTGAAGGGTGCTGTTCCTCTTAATTTCTCTCTCAGTGAGTTTGTTGTTTGTGTACAGGAATGCTATTGATTTTGAGTGTTGACTTTGCATCCAGCTACACCACTGAATTTGGTTATTAACTCTAGGAGTCTTCTGGTGGAATTTTGGGGGTCATCTGTGTAGAGTATCATGTTATCTGCGAATAATGATAGTTTTAACTTCTTCCTTTCCTATCCTTATTCCATTTATTTCTCTCACTTGTCTAATTGCTCTGGCTAATGTTTCCAGAACTATATTGAATAGGAGTGGTGATAGGGGACATCCTTGTCTTGTTCCTGATTTTAGAGTGAAAGCTTTCCGTTTTTGTCCATTTAGTATGGTGTTGTCTGTTGGTTTCTCATAGATGGCTTTTATCAGATTGTGGTCAAGACCATCTATTCTGATTTTTTGTAGGGTTTTTATCATGAATGAGTGCTGGACTTTATCAAAAGCTTTTTCTGCATCTATTGAGATGAACATGTGATTTTTGTCTTTGGCTCTGTTGATATGGTGTGTTACCTTTATTGATTTGCGTATGTTGAACCATCCCTGCATTCCTGGGATGAATACCACTTGGTCATGGTGTATAATCTTCTTGATGATTTGCTGCTGCATTCTGTTTGCTAGTATCTCATTGAGGGTTTTTGCATCTATGTTCATTAGAGAGATTGGCCTGTAGTTGTCTTTTTTGGTTGGGTCTTTCTCTGGTTTTGGTATCAGGGTAATACTTGCCTCCAGGAATGAGTTAGGGCGTATGCTTCCCTTTCAATTTCATTAAAGAGTTTGAGGAGTACTGGCATTAAATTTTCTCTAAATTTCTTGTAGAATTCAGCCATGAATCCATCAGGATCTGGGCTTTCCTTTGTTGGTAAGTTTTTAATTACATCTTCAGTCTCATTCACTGATATTGGGCTATACAGAATTCTTATATCTTTTTGATTCTGCTTTGGTAATTCGTACGTATCTAGGAATCTGTCCATTTACTCTGTGTTTTCTATCCTATGAGAGTAAAGATTTTCGAAGTAGGTATTGATGATCTCTGAATTTTCACAGGATCTGTAGTGCTTTCACCCTTTTCATTCCTCCTTGCATGAATTTGAGTCTTTTCTCTCCGTTTTGTGATAAGATTGGCTAAGGGCGTATCAATTTTATTTATCCTCTCAAAGAGCCAACTCTTCAATTCATTATTTGTATTGTTTTCTTAGTCTCAATTACATTAATTTCTGCTCTGATCTTTATAACTTCCTCCCTTCTATGGGCTTTGGGCTTGACTTGCTCTTCTTTTTCTAGAAGCTTGAGGTGCAACATTAAGTTGTTTATTTGTGCTCATTCTGTTTTCCTGATGTGAGAATTCACCGCTACAAATTTTCCTCTTAGGATTGCTTTCATTGTGTCCCACAGTTCTGGTATGTTGTATCTTCATTTTTGTTTAATTGTAGATATTGTTTAATTTCTTCTTTCATTTCATCTGTGACCCATTGGTTGTTCAGGAAGGTGTTATTTAATTTTCACGTGTTCATGGAGTTTTCGTGGTTTCTTTTGCCATTAATTTCCAATTTCCTTGCACTATGGTCAGATAATACGCATGGGATGATTTCAGTTCCTTTGCATTTACTTAAGCATGTTCTGTGGGCTAGTATATGTTCTATTTGAGAGAACGTCCCGTGTGCAGCTGAGAAGAATGTGTATTCTGATGTTGTTGGGTGGAACACTCTGTAAACATCTACTAAGTCCATTTGTTCACAGGTTTGGTTCAGTTCTGATATTTCTATGCTGATTTTTTGTCTAGTTGATCTATCTATTTGTGACAATGGGGTGTTAAGGTCCCCCATTACAATTGTGTTATTGCTCATTTGATTTTTCATGTCTGTTAATATTTCTCTTATATAGTTGGGTGCTCCCGTATTCAGTGCATACATATTTAGGATTATTATCTCTTCCTCTTGAAGTTTTCCCCTAACAAATATGTAGTGACCTTCTTTATCTCTTTTGATCATTCTTGGTTTGAAGTTCACATCTTCTGCAAACAGAATAGCTACCCCTGCTTTTTTCTGGGTTCCTGTTGCGTGGAAGACTGTTTTCCATCCTTTGATTTTCAGTCTATGAATTTTTTTTGAGTTAAATGTGTTTCTTGTATGCAGCATATCGTTGGATCTTGTTCCTTAATCCATTCTGCCAGTCTGTTTCTTTTGATTGTTGAACTGAGGCCATTTACAATGATCGTTATAACTGATATGTATTGGCTTATCTTTGTCATGTTATTTTCCTGCTGTTGGTTCCCTGCTTTTCCCCTCTGTTTAACTGCTTGCCCTGCCTGGTGGTTTCTTTCTGTTGTTGTTCTTGGAATTGTGGTCATTTTTATCTCTGTCTGGAGTATCTTTCAGTACTCTTTGTAGGATTGGTTTGATGGTCATGAATTTCTTCAGTTGTTCTTTGTCATGGAAGTATCTTACTTGTCCATTCATTTTGAAAGACAGTTTTGCAGGGTACATCAATCTGGGTTGGAAGTTGTTTTCTTTCAGGACTTGAAGTACTTCACTCCAAGCTCTTCTTGACTTGAGAGTTTGTGTTGAGAAGTCTGCCATGATTCTGATGGGCTTTCCTTTGTAGGTGATCTGTTTCTTTTCTCTATCAGCTTTTTTTTGTTTTTTTTGAGGTTACCGGGGGTCGAACTCAGGACCTCGCGCTTGCCAGGCAGGCGCTTATGCCACTGAGCTATCTCACTGGCCCTCTAACAGCTTTTAATAGTCTATTCTTGCGCTGAATTTCTGGGATTTTGATTATTATATGTCAGAGTGTATATTTATTTTGGTTATGGTTAATTGGAGTTCTGTATGCCTCACTTAGCTGTATGTCAGATTGTTTTGTTTTTTTTTTTTGTGGGTACCGGGGGGTCGACCTCAGGACCTCGCGCGCCAACAGGCACCCGTGCCACTGAGCGATATCACCGGCCCCTTTTTCGTATGTGGGATCCGGGAGTCGAACTCAGGCCCTCACACTTGCAAGGCAGGCGCTTATGCCACTGAGCCATCTCACCGGCCCCTATGTCAGATTCTTTTCCCATGCTTGGGAAATTTTCTGTTACTTCTGCAAATAGTTTTTGTGTGTGTGTGTGTGTGTGTGTGTGTGTGTCATTTGTGTTTTGTCCTGCTTTTTCATTGACACCAATTATTCTTATATTATTTTTCTTTGTGTTGTCTTGCAGGTGTTGAATTGTTATTTCCTGATCTTTTGTTATTTTCAAGAGATCTTTCCTTTCATGATCACTAGCTGAGATCTTGTCTTCAAGGTCTGAAAGTCTGTCTTCAGTTTCGTTCAAGCATTTTTGCCAACTTTTAGTGGAATTTTTAATTTCCTGGATATCTGTTTGAATCTGTTTCATGTATTCTGTTTCTTTCCTATATTGATTATTCACAGTTTCCATCGTCTTTCTATCGTCTATCTTTTTATCTATCTCTACTCTAGATTTGCTGAGCAATTCCTTTGTAAGTGTTGACATTTTTTTTTTTTTTACCTGAGAGGTTATTTCTTTTTTTTTCTTTTTTTTTTTTGTGGGTACCGGGGGTCAACCTCAGGACTCGCACACCAGCAGGCGCCTGTGCCGCTGAGCGGTATCACCAGCCCTTTTTTTGTATGTGTGTTCTGGGAGTCGAATTCGGGCCCTCGCGCTTGCCAGGCAGGCATTTACACCACTGAGCCATCTTATCGGCCCACCTGAGAGGTTATTTCTGATCTGATTTCTTCATGGATTTGTTTCTTTACTTTGGTTGCTGTCATTTCAGAGATGTCAGGTGTGTGTCGTCCATTTTCTTCTTTCTCATTGTCCCCTGGACTTGTTCTGGATGGGCTGGAGGTCTTAGGTTGCATTTTTCTTCTGTATCTTGTTATTTTGTATTTGAAAATTATTTATTTTGCTTTCTGTGTTGATCCTTGTAAATTTTATAGTAGGTAGCTTTTTCACTAGTATCAAGGCCTCTCTAGGTAAGGTTAGTTCTTCAGGGGTGTCTTTTGTGTGTAGGAGATTCTTGGTCTGTATCTGTCCCAAGATCCTACCTTTCCAATTAATTAAGAGTGAGATGTTGGTATCTGTTTGGCTCAGTCCCCAGTCCTTTGTTGCTGGGGTGTGGTGAGGTTATTACCCCATAACTTCCCAGTATTGTTACAGAAGTGAGAACAACTGATTAAAACAGATATGACATCCTAGCTAAAGTAGTATAATTAGCAATAACCATAGCATCAAGCACAGCTTATAAATTGACAAACTGTGGTAACTATTAATTTTGTACCTTTAACCATAGGAGCAAAGTCTACAATTATATTACAGAACCGATCATAAATTGGGAGCTTATATGCAAAGTGTTTTCCCTTGTTAGAGTGGTTTTACCCTGTGGTGGGGAAATGTAAGAAAGACAGTGGATAAAACAAATACTGAAAAGAAAGTAGAAGCCAGGCTGGAGGACAAAGGATGATCACACAAGCTTTGGGAAGCTAGAGAAGAAGGCAGAAGAGAAAGAATGAAGGCAAAAGCAAGGGATTATCTGAACTTGGTCTCTGGGTTTGGGGGATGGGATTAATTTTCTGTGACTGGAGTTCTCCCCAGCTGTTCAGAAAAGAGGGAAAAAAAGTATAAGAAAAAAGAAAAAGAGAAAAAAAAGAAAAGGGGAAGCCCTACCCGCTGGCTTCTATTCTGTGTGTCTTTGTTCCCAAGTACAACACTGGTTCACCTAACTTACCACCTGTTGGCTCGTATTGTTACTGTTCCTTCTGACAATTTTACGCTGCCAGTCCCGCCTGTCCATCCTGTGCACCCTGGCTGGGGGCCCTACTGTGTGACTGATGTTCCCGCAGGTCTCTGTCTTCCCCCATAGTTCACCTGGATCCCAGCAGTAGGGAAGGGAGGGGCCGGTCTCTGGGCCTGCCCTTGGTGCTGTTCACCTGGATCCCAGCCGCCGCCAGTCTCTCTCTGGGCCTTCCCACGCTGTTCATCTGGATCCCAGCAGCCACAGTGGGAGGGGCTGGCATCTGGGCCTTCCCAAGCTATTCACCCAGTAGCCACCGGTCTTCTAATTTCTTAATTAGTTCTTTGGGCACATGGGAAAAAAAAAATGTAGGATATGGATGATTGCTTATCTAATATTTAGAATGTAATCTTACGTAGTGTATGTATATATGCAGTGTAGATACTGTACATGTAAATCATATACTTTATAGTGTATTATTTGAAATTACGCAAGATAAGTAGTTGAGTTGGTGTAAGTACATCCATCATTTTAACAGACACTTTGAAGATGACTATAATGCCACTGTAGTTACAGGCACGTCAGCAGCTCACTATTCTTATCACTTTTAACCTGTAGTAGCAGTGAGGCTACCAAGTACCTCTGGAAGCAGTATTTCCAAGTTGGCATAATTAAGTGACTTTACAGTAGCTTGATACATGTCTTTTTAAAAGATTGGTGGTGTTTAAATATTGGAATTTTTTATAATCTTACATAAATGATTTTTTTCTCTTTTGTAAAGTCTTTGGAATATTTTCTAACTTTGAAAAAATCTGCAGTGAAAGCAGAAAAAGCTCTCATATCCCTTTACTTGGATTCACCCGTTGTTGATAGTTTGCCCCAATTGCTTTATCATTTGCTTTTCATCCTTCCCTCACAAAACATACACACACTAATAAATGGATTTCTATACATGAAAGAGTTATAAACGTAAAGCTCTTCTCAAGCGGTTACATTTTACCCCATGATTACATGGTATTTACATGTTATAACCCCCCCAGCCTGAGCAATTTAGGGAGTTAGCAAACTCTGTCTCAAAATTTAGAGAAGATTTAAGGTGTAGAGCACAAAACCATGCACTTTTTTTTTTTTTTTGTCATTTTTAAAATATTGAAAGGCTGAGGATGTAGCTCAGTGGCAGTACAATTGCCTACTGTAAGCAAGGCCCTGAGTTTGATCCCCAGCATCACATAAATATATAAACAAACATTGAGATACAATTCCAATAATTTTATCTTCATAATTTTATCTTTTAAATTATATAATTCAGTGATTTTCTTCTACTGTATTTACAGAATTGTGCAACATCACTGCCATTTAATTGCAGAGTATTTCATCGTCCCCAGAAGAAACCCCATACACATTAACAGCCTCACTGTACTCCGCCCAGGTCTTGGCAACTGCTGACCTACACTTAATTCTATGGATTTGCATATCAGGACATTTCCTAGGCATGGAGTACTAAAATATACAATATATGGCCTTTCGTATCTGGCGTCTTTCACTTAGCCTTTTATTTTTCAACATTCATCCATGTTGTCGCATGACACACCTACCCCTTTTTTTTTTCATTTGCTGAAAATACTCCCTTCTGTGGATTCCACATTTTGTTCTCCCATCCAAGTATTAACTAGGCCTGACCCTGCTTAGCTTCCGAGATCAAACGAGATCGGGCGTGCACATTTTGTTAAATACTAATCTTTCTAAGGACATTTGGGGTGTTTTTGCCTTGGGGCTATTATGAATAATGCTGTTATGAACGTTTGTATATAAATTTTTGTGTACATATGTTTTCAGTTTTCTTACATATATGTGAGTGGAATGCTGTTCATGTGGTAACTGTATTTATCTTTTTCAGTAACTGCCAAACTTTTCAAAAGTCACGGCCTTATGTTCCACCAGCAGCTTAAGAGTTTCCAACGTACCCATGTCCTCACTTTCACTTGTGTTTTTTATTATAGCCATACAGCTAGTCTGTGTGAAGTAGTATCTTGTCTGGGTTCTGATTTGCATTTCTCTGAGGATTAATCTTAAGTGTCTTCTCATGTATTTATTGGACATATGTGTATCTTTGGAGAAATGTCTATTTGGATCCCTTCTGTATATTTTGATTGGAACATTTGGGGTATTTTTTTATTTGCAAGAGTTCTTTGTATATTCTTTGTACATATTCCTCATCAGCTATATCATTTGCAGAAGTTTTCTCCCATCCTGTGGGTTTTTTTCTTTATAGTGTCCTTTGAAGCATGGATGGTTTTAATTTTGATGAGGTCTAATTTATATTTTTCTTTGCTTAGCTATTCTAGCTAAGAAATCATTGCCTAACCAGTGGTTATAAAGACTTATGTCTTTGCTTTCTTCTGTAAGTTTTATAGTTATAGCTTTAACACTGAAATCTTTGATCTATTTGGAGCTAATTTTTGTGTAAGTTGTGAGGTAGGGTCCAAGTTCATTCAGCATGCAGCTGTGTGGTTATACCAAAAGCATTTTTTGAAGGGACTGTTGTTTCCTCTTTAAATTGTCCTGGGGCCGGTGGTGTAGCTCAGTGGCATAAGCGCCTGCCTGGCAAGCGCAAGGTCCTGAGTTCGGTTCCCGGTACCCACATAAAGGAAAAAAAAAATTGTCCTGGCACTTGACAAAAATCAATTAACCATAAGTGTAAGAATTTATTTCCAGACTCTGACTTATATTCAATTTGATCTCTACATCTCTCTCTCTCTCTCTGTTTTTTTTTCCCAATTCCATATTATCTCAGTGTAACTTTGTAGTTAGGTTTTGAAATGGAGGTGTGTAAGTCCTCTGCTATTTTATTCTTCAATATTGTTTTGGCTGTACTTGAATTTTAGGATCAATTTGCCAAAGAGCAGGGTGGGATTTTGACTGGATTGCATTTTGAAAATAAAACACGGGGCCGGTGAGATGGCTCAGTGGCATATGCGCCTGCCTGGTAAGCGCAAGGGTCTAAGTTTGACTCCCGGTACGAAAAAAGGGCCGGTGATATCGCTCAGCGGCACGGGCGCCTGCTGGCGTGCGGGGTACTGAGGTCGACCCCCGGTACCCACAAAAAAAAAAAAAAGAAAAGAAAACGGGGGAGTACTGCCATCTCATTAAATCTGAATAACAGGTGTCTTTCTGTGTATGTAGGTCCTTGATTTCTTTCAATGATGCTTTGTTGTTTAATGTATAGAAGTCTTGCAGTCATTCAAGGTATGCCATCCTCTGTATATGTTGTTAGGTGTGGTTTGCTTATATTTTTAGAGGATTTTTATATCCATATGCATAAGGGATATTGGTCTATAGTTTCCTTTCCTTGTGATAACTTTGTTTTGGCATCAATGTCTTAATGGCTTCATAGAATAAATTGGGAAGTGCTTTTTCCTCTGGTATTCTTTGGATGAGTTTTCAAAGAATTGGCATTAATTCTTTAAATATTTGATCGAATTCATCAATGAGGCCATCTACCTCTGGGCTATTTTTATGGGAAAATTTTTTATTACTAATTCAGTCTCTTTCCTTCTTATAGGTCTACAATTTTCTATTTAATCAAGTCAGTTTCTGTAGTTTGTCTTTCTAGTTATTTGCCCATTTCACATAAGCCATCTAATTTGTTAGTATATAATTGTTCGTAGTGCTCTTTCACAGTCCCTCGTAATTCTGTGAGGTTGGTAGGTCTTTCTCTTTTCTGTGAGGTTAGTGGTAGGACCCTCTGCTTCATTCATTATTTTTTTCTTGGTTAGTGTAGCTAAAGTCTTGCCAATTTTGTTGATCTTTTTAAAGAACCAAATTTTGGTCTCATTAATTTTCTCTTATTTTCTGTTCTTTTATTTTAATACTTAACATTCTAACTTGTATTGTTTCTTCTGTTTCCTGTAGGTTTACTTTGTTTTTCTGGTTTCTTAAAAGGGTAAGTTAGGTTATTAATTTGAGATCTTTGTGTTCTTTTTAATATAGGCATGTATTGCTCTAAATTTTCATCTATCACTGTTTTCATTGCATCCTATAAATTACGGTGTTTTGTTTTATTTATTTCAGAATTTTTAAATTTTTTTTTATGTAGGTACAGGGAGTTGACCTCAGGACCTCGCGCTTGTCAGCAAGCACTTGTGCCGCTGAGCAATATCACCAGCCCTTTTTCTTCCTTTATGTGGATACCGGGAGTTGAACTCAGGACCTCGCGCTTGCCAGGCAGGCGCTTATGCCGCTGAGCTATCTCACTGGCCCCAGAATATTTTTAAATTCCCTTCTCATTTCTTTTTTAACACGCTGGTTATTAAGAATCCTGTTTTTTTATATCCTCATATTTTCTGAGTTTCCCAATTTTTGCTCTGTTATTTTTTATTTTAGTGTGGTTAAAGAACACAGGTCTGTGTGTGTCTGTCTGTCTCTCTGTCTGTCTGTGTCTGTGGGGTTTTTTTGTTTTTGGTTTTTTGAGACAGTCTCACTGTGTATTCCAGGCTGGCCTTGAACTCACTATGTAGCCCAGTCTGTCCTCAGACTCTTGGCAGTCCTTCCCCCTCAGCCTCCCAAGTGCTGGGATTACAGGTCCACCGCCACACCTGGCTTAACAATTTGTAAGACTTTAGTTATGTAAAATTTATTGGAATTGTTCTGTGGCCTAACATATTGACTCCTGGAGAATGTTCCATTTGCACTTGTGAATGTTTATTGTGTTTGGTGGAATGTTCTAAAGATGTGTTAGCTCTCATTGGTCTCTGGTGTCATTCAAGTTTCCTTGTTATTTCTTTATTGATCATCTGTCTAGATGCACTACCAACTTTTGAAAATGGAGTATTAAATTCTCCAAATATTTTTGTTAAATTTCTTATTTCTCATTTCATTTCTATAAGCATTTGCTTCATGTATTTTGGAGCTCTCTTCTAAGGTGCATATATTATTTATAATTATTCAATTGATCCCATTATCATAAAACATCCTTTTTTCTTTACTAGTAATATTATATTAAAGTGTATTTTCCTTATTTTTAAAAATAATTGAGGATCACGGTTAACATCTGTAACAGTCTAGCTTGGTTTAATGCCGCCTGTTATTCAAGTATTCTTACCCCTTTCTGTTTCCTGTTCTTCTGGGTCTTTCATTGTGCAAGAGTACCATCCTGTTCTTGATGATGTTCCAACATCACTGAGGCTCTGTTCAGTTTTCATTGTTCTTTTTTCTGCTTTTCAAGGTGGACAATCTCAGTCAGCCTGTTCGCAAGATCACTGATTCTTCCACCTGTTAAAGTATGTTGTTGAGGCCTTCTGATGAACTCTCTTAATTAATGTACTATTTATGTCTAGAATTTCTGTTTCCTTTCTCTTTTCTTTCTCCTTATTGCTATTTTCTGTTTGGTGAGACACATTCTTAGTACTTTTCTTTTACTTATTTGCACATGATATCCTTTACATCTTTGCATATATTTTAAGTACCTTATTTAAAGTCTTTCATTGAGTCCTGTCTTCAAAGACAGTTACTGTTGACTGAGTTTTCTCCCTGTGTATGGGGTATATGTTCTTTGTTTTCTTTTAATTTTTTCATTTTTTACATTGTTTCATTGAGAACTTGGGGTTTCCATTTCATTGGTTGTACTTTATTTGATCCTTTTAGTAATTTCTATCTCTTTATTAATATTGTTCATTTGATGAGACATCATTATGCTTTTAGTTTTAAGTATGAGGGTTTTTTGTTTTGTTTAATTCTTTGAATATATCTAAAATAGACAACTTAAATTGTTTACTAATTTCAAACTCCGAACATTTTTAGGGACAATTTCTGTTGAATATTTTTTCCCCATTGTACTTTCTTGTTCCTTTGAGTGTCTCTATTTTCTGTTGAAAAACTGACAGTTAATGTATAATGTGGCAACTCTGGAAATCAGAATTCCTTTCACCCTGGGGCTTATTTTGCTCTTGGCTTTTGCTTATTTATTTAATGGCTTTTCCAAACTGGGTTTTTGAAGTCTGCATTATTTGTAGGGCGTGATACTGAAGTCTCTGCTTGGGAGCTTTCATGGTCATCTAATAATTGAACAGAGATATCGTTAAAAATCTGAAACCAGTAACCCTATCCCTTACAGAGAGGCTGTGGAGAGGATGGGGGCACGTTCAGCATGGCCCAGCGGTTGACAGCTTTCCGTTAGCCTTTCCCTCCTGTTCACGCATAGCGCAAGGGTCAGCCAGATCCAAGACCTTAGAGGTCTTTCTCATGTCTTCCTGATCATGCACATGACCTTCTAGGCTGCCAGGAAAATATGAGAGCTCTTTAAAGCCTCAGTGGAGAGCTCATGCCCAACTTTTTCTTTTAAACTTTGAGTTGGCTTATTGTTTTGACCTAGCTGTTATCCATGACCTCAGCTGCAGGCAGATTTTTAAAAATTCCCTCTACATGTTTTTAACAAATATCCCAGGATGAAGGCATTCCACAAGGGAAAGCTCTGAGCCAGGTCACATAAAGAATAAGCTTGTCTGTGTCTACAAAACTAAAAAATTGGCCGGTGAGATGGCTCAGCGGCGTAAGCACCTGCCTGGCAAGCACGAGGGCCCGAGTTCGACTCCCCGAACCCACATACAAAAAAGGGGCCGGTGATATCGCTCAGCGGCACGGGCGCCTGCTGGCACACGAGGTCCTGAGGTCGACCCCCGGCACCCACACACAAAAAAAAACTAAAAAATTTTCATCGAATTTGCATTAAACTCATGGATCAATTTGGAAAGACTAGATGTCTTTCGAGTCTTTTAATCCATGAACATGGTGTGTCTTCCCAGGTGTCTAGGTTGTCTGATTTCTTGCATCAACATTTTGTGTATTTCAGTGTCTACCTATCACATACATATTGAAATATACAAAATGTTGATGAAAGAAATCAGTATGTATACATACTTTTAGAGTTAACCTAAATATTTATATTATTTGGATTAATTTTCCATAGTCATTGTTAATATATAGAAATGTGATTTGGTTTTGGGCTTTAAGCGTGTATTTTGCTGCTTTTCTGAATGTACTTACTCTAAAAGGTATTCCCTCCCTCCCTTCTTTTTCCCCTTCCTCCCTTCTCCTTGGGGCTTTTTTTTTTTTTTTTTTTTTTTCACCGAGAATCAAGCTCAGGACCTCGCACTTGCCAGGCTCCTTGGGGCTTTTGTATAGACAGGCACGTTGTCTGCAGGTATGGACAGTGTTTCCCAGTACCTGTGTGTGCCCAGTGTGTATGCACACGTCGGGGTCTTTGGCCCAGGATTGGGGGCCTTGTTATATTGGCTAGAATTTCTGATAATATGTTGACTGAAAGTGGTGAGAGCCACATCCTTAAGATGTTCCCAATCTCTAGGCTGGGGGAAGAGACAAAGATCTGAACTCAAAGTATCTTTACAGTCTGAGGAAATTCTTGCAGACCTAATAAGATGACTACAAATTCTCAGTTACTGAGCCCTTTGTTGAAAAAAGTCTTGAGCAAGCGTAACCATAAAAGAGATACTAATTTCAAGCTGGGCATGGGGGCACACGCCTGTAATCCCAGCACTTGGGAGGCTGAGGCAGGAGGATCACAGTGAGTTGAAGGCCAGCCTGGGCTACATAGTGAGACGCTGTCTCAAAAAAACAACAACAAAAAAAATTTATATATATATATATATATATATATATATATATATATACACACACACACATTAATTTCATTAAGAATGATGAATTCTGATATGTCATCTTAGCCAACTTTTATGTTCCATTTTGCCTCCATATTTCTTCTTTACAATAAGCACAAATGATTAAAAGGCAAACCAGAAATTATTATAGATTGTGATGAATTAAAATAGGGCACATTATAGAGGAGAGCAGGGCTGCTTGAAGTAGTCAGGGGTGGCCTCACTGCTGTGAACGGCACCTAGGTTGAGGCTTGAAGAAGATACCAGTTACGAGGAACTTTTCAGGCTAGGTGGGATTTGACAAGATTTGGGGGCCTGCCTGTGTAGCCTTTCTTCCTGCTTTTGTAGGGGATTTGTAGGGGATTTAACTAGTCCAGCCTCTTACCCTTAAGGAGAAAGAGACCATGGAGGTCAGAGATAAAGAAGGTGATTTACCCACATTCCTAAAGTTGACACCCCTTGCCTCAGCAGTATATTTGTACCAGTTGTACAAATAAAGCAAGCATTACTTTCATGAATTATTTTTTTAAAATATATTAAAAGAGACAGATTGTGTCTGGAATTCCACTTAGAAAAAAGAGTTAATTAGAGAAAGATTTGCCTTTAAAAGGAAGATATGTTTATCATATAAATATCACTCTTTACTAAATGAAATGAGATAAATTCAACTTCTGAACTTCATTGTGGAAGTGAGTCATTAAACAACTGACACTGAAATTTTTACACTCAGATGTGATAGTAACGTGGGCAGGTACGAGGAGCTTAAAGTAGCTCTTGCTGAGCCAAACTTCTCAGAACAAATACCAGTAGGAGCAGAAAAGCCAGAGATATAAATCCTATCTGTTCATATACCCTCCTTTCCTCACTTGGTGTCACAAATACATGACTTGTTAAAAATTAAATTGCCTAAAAGTGCTATTAGGCATGAGGATTAATATAATATTTGCTTTGAAAGCAGTGATGGCTTTAAAAGCATAGATTCTGAGATCCTTTCTGAAATTCATAGTCACCACTAGCCACATTCTTGCTGAACATAACCTCACTGTGCTTTTTTTTAAAGAATATCTTAAAATGGCACCAGCATTGTCTCCTCATAGAGTTATTTTGAAGTTCAGTAACATAGTGATCAGTAATAATTAGTTTTTATTTGTTATGTCTGGTTGCTCCTTGAACTGCAGAATGACAGAATTGGGAATTCATTAAGAGTATAAAATTATGGAAAATATTTTGGGGAGTGGAAATAGTTGTCAGCTGTGACTTTGAATCTAGAGATGTGGGAATATAGAAACTTGCTTTGGTTACCGCCTATACTTCCTAGGTTAATAACTGTTAATGCATGAAATAATTAAGTGCACGTTTACTATCACTTGTGTTTTTCTAGGCATATAATTTTAAGTTACTGTAATTGGTCATTTAAAGCAAAATATCCTAATTAGTTTTATGCTAGAGTTGAATCCTATTTATTTCTACATGTATTAAGGAAAGCGAAGGATGTATAGCAGTTCTGCTTTTTTCCAGAAGGTATTTGGAATCATGCAGTGTGAACCTTTACTTTGACTAACACTTGCATTGTACAGTCTGTGTCTGTTCACCTGTTGAAGGACATCTTGATTATGTGCAGATTTTAGCAATTATGCATAACATAACGCTGCTACAAGAAATTTCATGCAGATGTATATGTGGACATAAGGTTTCAAACCAGTGTGGTAAATTCCAGGAGCATGAATGCCAGTTCATATGGCACAGTTATGCTGGCTTTTAAATATCTTGTTTTTGCATTGTTCTGGGGTTTGTTTGTTTGTTTGTTGAGACAGGATCTCACGCTGCAGTTTAGGCTGGCCTTGAACTCACTATGTAGTTTAGGCTGGCCTTGAGCTCTAAGCCATCTTCCTGCTTCAGCCTCCCAAGTGCTGGGATTACAGGTGTGTACCACCACACCCGGCTGCCTTGTACTTTTTCTTGAGGCCCTTTCCTTTCACTGTTTTTCTTACCCACTTCCCTGCAGACTCACTTTTCACTATTGATCCCGGGTCATTTCACTACTTAAAAGCAGATGATACAGAATTTCAGCTGATCACAATTTAGGGGAAGTATAAAACTCCAGTGACCTTTTCCAAATGCTTTTAATCCTTTCACTCAATCTACCAGTGAAAATTATTACCTACATCTAGTTGAATTCGATATTTTTGCACTTTCTCAAAAAATAACACAGATATTTTGAAGGTAACTTACACAGCCTGTAAGTTATTGGAACTACTTTGATATTATAGCATTTCAGAGTTGCTAAAATTCTGAAGTATTAGTTGTATCTTCCTCTTTAATCATTACCGTCAACCAGTGTATTTTTGTGTTTTGTTCCTTTGGTTGTTTTGAGACAGGATCTCACCTTGTAGCCCAGGCAGCCCTCAAACTCATCATCCTCTTGCCTCAGCCTCCCGAATGCTGAGATTACAGCCATGCACCATCACACACACCCAGCTTGTATTTTTAAATGTAAAATTGTATTTATTAATCTGAAGATAAAAGATTTCTTGAAAATCAAATTTTTGTTCCCGTCAATGATAGTATATTTTGTTTTCCTCTACAGCATTCATTCAGTCGGAGAGCATAATAGAAGTACTGCGTTTTGATGATGGAGGGCTACTACAGGTAATTTTTTTAAGTTGAAGAATTACTCCAGTGTTAAGCCTTGAATAACATGGTTATTTTTCTTTTAAAAATGTAACTGATTTCTCTAAAGTATATTTTATTAGCTTTATTTGTAGATAGGTCAGTACAGTCATTAGTAATATCAAAACTTTCTCAGCTAAGTGAATTATCTTTAAGATTAAATATTTCTTTAGAAAGCAGACTCACTGTAGCATCAAAGTCCTTTAAAGCAGCCAATCGTTAGTGTGTGGCAAGTGTGTATGCCTATGGGCCTGGATCTGGGTTAGATTAAGAACAGTGGAATCCATGGACAGCTTCCAGAGTGTAGAGCCAGAGAGTCTAACACTAAATTTAGATGTTGAACCTCAAAATATTTATCTGGAAAAAAGCAGAGTTCTCTAGAACTTTTAATTATTGTAGAGCTCATTTAGGTCATCCTCCCACTTGCCATTCTAGGCGCATTTTAAAAATATTATGCATAAAGTTTGAAAACATCATCTGGTATCATGTCCTTCCTTTCAGATATAGTTCAGATATCACTATGAAGCCTAATTCAGGCTTCTCAACTAAAAACCAAATCTAGAATTTCAGAGCTAAAAGAGACAATAAAAGCTACCTTCACTAACCCTCTGATTTTTATGATAAGCATTATCTTCCTTCTTCCAAACCTTTATCATATAGTATGCTTGTCATTGCTGTACTCACCACCATTGTTATGATAAGATTTGTTTTCAAGTACCATACTGTCTGGAGCATAACTGATAAGATTTTATTCATCTTCTATTCAAGGGAAACTAAGGTATAGGTTAATAAAGTGCCCCAAATCCCATGACTTTGTGGAATGGCACTGGCACTAGGATCACTATCTTTTCACTCTGGGTATGATCATTACTTTCCTTATTCTATGATACTGCACATGAATGTATTTTTTTTACTCATTTATAACTAAATAAATGACTTAAATAATTCTGTAAATACATCTCCTGCAGTTATAATAAAGGCAAGAAAATAAAATCAGATCAAGACAATAGAGAACTTAATACTATTAGGGACCTAGAATGAGATTTCTGTTTGCATTTTAGCAATTTAGATTTAAATTTCATATACTAAGTTAAAGAGAACAAGTTCAAAAAATGATGGATTTTAAGAACTTTTTTCTCTGATAATGAAACTAGTAAGTATTCTGGAAGACAAATTTTTCTTCTAAAATGTCAGATAAATTTATTATTCAGCTAGGTGTAAGGGGTGCAAACCCCAAGTTTAGGGAAGATTGCAAGTTTGAGCCCAGCCTGGGCAATATAGTGAGACCACCCCCCATTTCCAAAAAAACTCATTCATACCTGTACATAAGATATGCACGAAACACAGCAGAAAGTCTTTATATAACTTCTCATATTTTAAAACCAAATAAAAGTTGAAGATAATATAATGAGTTCTGACTTTGTTAAGCCTTTCCACTAGAAAATGACCTTAGTCTCATTTTTCTAGTTCTCTAATCTGTTTCGAGGTGAGAATGTGGAGCACTTGTAGAATGAATGTTTTAACTATCTCCCTGTAGGTGGCTCTTCGCAGGATCTGGAGGGCAGGCAAATCAGATCTGAATTTCTGAAAATACCATAAATGTAGTTCCTTATTGATTGAAAAAGTGTCAGTGTCCAGTAAAAAGTAGACACTAGGACAAGTAGACATTAGGTTGCCAGTTGGTAATCAGTTTTGAATATTCTGGAGCGTGATCTGTGTTTTTGCAGAGGAAGATTGTTGGGCTGCGCCTGGATGACTTGGTCGTGGAAGAGCGCGTGGCCTAGGATGGGATTTGCTCATGCTCTTTGGGTCTGCTCCGATGCATGGACAAGGCCTGGTTGACACCTCAGAATTCTATGGCAATGAAAAGGTGTTAAGGGCAGGTGATATCAGTTGGTTACCTTGGCCACAGTTAAACCTCAGTAAAACTGCAAATGGCTGATGTCGAGATGCTATATATAATATATTATGTATCTCCAAATAGCTGAAGAGAAGACCCTTTCGAATAGATGTGTATGAATTATTCATTTCCTTGTAGACTATTTTCCGAGAAACAAGTTTTGATTTTGACATAATGTTATTTTTTCTAACTAATTTCCCTGCAGGTTTGACTATTTCATAGCAACTCCTGGTTTCTTATGGTATGACTAGAACAGAAGAATGTAACTGTAGCATTTCCGTGGCAGAATGTGTATCAGAATAGGTTTCTGTAAATTAAATTTAAGCTAAAACAGGGAGAAGATCAAAGCAACAAACTTGCTTTACATTATTTAAAATGTGAATTTTGCCTAAGTGCATTCCTTCCCAGATCTAGAACTTACGTTACCTTCTTGTGGCTTGGCTCACACTAATTTTTTTAATACTTAGACTCAATTAATAACACACCAGTAGAAAGACGCCAAGTCATAAAAATATATACTAGAAAGATTGGGCTTGTTTTCCTTAGTTTTTAAAGATAAGGAAAATGAAGTTTATAAATAATTTGTTCAGTGTTTCTAGAGCAGGAGTCTAACATCCAGTTAGTTTCTGGCATGTCTCGTTTCAGAACTCTTCCCACAGCATGTCACATGTGCCGTCCTGTCAGATGTGATTCATGGGTGACCACTTGTTATGTGATGATTAGAAACCATAGTCCCCTTCGCCCATGTTTTCTTGTAGTTGGATTCCTGATTAGCAAGGCTGCTAGGATTTGGTATATAGATTGTATAAAGATCAAAGGATTTGGAAGATGGACAGGGGCACGGAAATCTGCATTAAGACTCATCACCATAGGATTCCCTCTGTCAGGTGTCTTAACCATCATTTCATCCTAAGTGAACAGAATGGTCCCTTCCTATCCTGCGTTTTTGAAATATTGTAAAATAGAATAACAAGAGATACTTTATTTCTTTCACTTACAACCATTAATCTGTTTTCTAATCTAATTTTCATATAAATAAATGAAGATAGAGCCCAAGAAAAAAGCTAGCTAGCCCTGTATTTTTATCACTATTTTACCAGAATAATAAACAGAATTTTAAGATGTTGGAAGGCAAGTTTAAGAATATTCATGGTGGCCGGTGAGATGGCTCAGCGGCTTAAGCGCCTGCCCGGCAAGCGCGAGGGCCCGAGTTCGACTCCCGGCACCCACATACGAAAAAGGGGCCGGTGATATCGCTCAGTGGCACGGGCGCCTGCTGGCGCACGAGGTCCTGAGGTCGACCCCCCAGTACCCACCAAAAAAAAAAAAAAAAAGAATATTCATGGGGGCTGGGGATATAGCTCAGAGGTGCAAGTGCCTGCCTGGCAAGTGCAAGGTCCTGAGTTCGATTCCTGGTACCAAAAAAAAAAAAAGAAAGGAATATTCATGAGTGGAGAGTATATGCTGTTTTGTCTTTTAAAACTTAAAGCTACATATAGGAAATCATATTTTGTAAACAGAATTCTAACCACCTAAATTAGGGACCCTATATTCAGTTTTCTCCCAGAGTATAAGAGAGGTGTAAATTTTTCATTAATTTCTTATTTCTTGTCTTTAAAGTGTTCAATATGAGATATAAATATATAAATGAACAAAATGTGGATTATTTTTCACACACCAAATACCCATGTACCAGCCACCCACCTTAAATACTAAAAATGAAAATCAAGCCAGCACTCTCCAATTTTTGACTCTTACTACTGCTGCTGTCTCCTGGTGAACATATATGTGTGTCTGTTTCTTGTGTAGTAGGGTACAGTTGCTGGGACATAGGGTATGGGTGTCTTAACTTAGATAATGCCATATAATTTTCCATAGTGGGGGCATCAATTTACAATCCCATCATCAGGAATTCCTCATTAACACTTTAAAATGTATGCACTTGTTCACCTTCTTGCACACCTCCTCTTGTTCTGTCTCACCATATCTGAAGAGTGGTTTTATTTGCATTTTCTGATTCCTTTTATGTTTAGTTGACCATTCGGATATCCTCTTGGGGTTTCTTGTCTTTTTTCCTGTTGTTTTGTAAGCATTCTTTATAAATTTTGGATATGATTGTAACCCTGACCCCCCGCCATAACAAAAATTAATTCTATTACATAAGTTCTTTAGTGATAACGTGTGTTGGAAATGTCTTCTCTCAGTTGATGGATTGTTTTTTTCAATTATGAAATGGTGACTTCCTTAGAACTGAAATTCTAAATTTTAATGAATTTCAATCTATCAGTCTTTTCATTATGTTTAATACCTTTATATCTTATTAAAAGATATTTTATTTTTTTCATTTTGGTTTATTGAGACAGGGTCTCACTGTGTATTTAGGCTGGCCTTGAACTCAATATGTAGCCCACACTGGCCTTGAACTTGCAGCAATCCTACTGCTTCAGCTGGCATTATACGTGTGCCCCACCATACCCAGCTCTATTAAAGGATTTTCTTTTCCTATCCCTAGATTATAAAGATATTCTCTGGTGTGATCTTCTAAAGTTTAGAATCTTGTTCTTTTTCCTTTCACAATTACAGCTACAGTCGAAATAATTTTTGTTGTTGGTATGAGGCAGGTTTTATTTCTCTCATATTCAGTTGTCCTACCACCCTTTCTTAAATATTCCCCAATATTTTCTTTCCATAGTATTCTTTAGTGATATCTTACTATAAATAAACTATCTATATATGTAACAATCTGTTTCTGGGCTCTTTGTGTTCTATTTTGTGGGTTTACTTGTCTGCTCTAATCCTGTTCCACACCGTCTTAATTTCTATAGTTTTTAAGGTGTTGGTGTTAGGTAGAGCATGTCCTCTTACTTTGTTGTTCTTCAGTAATACCCTGATTATTCTTTGCCTTTGCCTTCCATTTGTGTTTTTAAAATTAGCTTTACACTTAAAACACTTTTGGGGGCATTTTTATTAGGATTACACTGAATCTGAAAAATCAGTTTGAAAAGAATTGCAAAATCTTTGTGTATAACTAAGGTATATACTTAGATATAACTAAGATATATATAGAATATATACTGTATAGAAAAATTAACAGTAGTATCTTGACAATTACAGTTTGGCAGAACATTCTGTTATTACTAACACTAGAACATGGGAGGTTTAGAAGCACCTACCTGAGCCTCTTGAGTCTCAGTCTTAACATTTCTTTTGGAAACCCAGTTACCATGATGTGCGCAGCCCCAGCCACATGGAAAGGCCACATGCAGACCTGTGGTCAGAAGGCCCAACTGAGGTCCCAGCTGGCAGCCAGCCCCACTTTCCCCTCATGTGACAGCCACCCCATCTGAACCTTCTATCTGAACCTGAACTCACATCTGCCTGCAGTCACGGGAGAGACTTCAACTGAGAACTAGCCAGTTAAGCCCAGCCAACCCCAAGGAGTGGGAGAGATGATAATAAATTGTTGTTTTAAGAAACTAAACTTTGGAGAGGTTTACTATGCAGCAGTAGATAACCAGAACACCGATAACACCTAAAACTTGGTTGATCTGTGTTCAGTTATTGTGGTGGATCGACAACTGGTGGTCAGCTTGTCACACCCAGCTGAACTGAATCAGCGTGGTGGCTGGTGTGGAGGGCCCACCTGAGGTCTGTTGCCAACAACATAAAAAGGAGAACTGGTGAGGAAGAGTTGCTGCTGTCAGTTCTCCTTGAGGAGCTTGTCACGCTGGCTTTCCTGATAGGAACTTGGCTGTTCTCATCGTCGGAGGAGCTCGGGACCTCATTGTCGCTGAGGATGGCTGTGGTGACTTTTGGGGGAGCTCTGGTCCTTACTCTGAGTGTTGCTTCCTGGCTCCAGTGCAGATCCCTCAGCCTGCTGGCACAGATCCTTCATCCCACTGGTGCAGACTTTCTAGCTTCCACTGCTGACCTTTGGGCCTTCCCAGTGCAGATCCATGAAATATCCTTGCATGAGACATTGTTGTGGCCTCTGGGCCTCTAGTTGGATTCGTGGAGGCATTGCCATGGGCTCTAGGTCTTCAGCTGGACCCATGCAGGACACTGCTGTAGAATCCAGGCCCTCAGCTGGATTCTTTGGGTCTTTAGTGTGTGGACAGATTTCCTGCACTCTTTTGTATATGACTCTTCGGGTGACTATTACAAAATAACTCTATAAATTATGTGTCCTGTATTGTATTGTTTCCCTTGCAAACCCTGACTACAACAGTTTTCTTCCACTATTTCAAAAAAATCCCTTTTTACATAACTATATAATGAGACCCTAATAGACTCTTGGTAGAGCTTCCTGGTTGGTAAACACGTCAGTGCACGGAAGGGTAAGGTGCCCTCATCCATGGAGAGGACTCAGAAGCTCTGCAGGGTGCTCTTCCCCAGATCCTTCTAGAATAAAACTGAAATTGTTAAGTATAGCACTTTCCTGAGTTCTCTGAGGGGGGATCATGGGAGCCCCCGGGATTTATAGTTGGCTGGTTAAAAGTGCAGGTGACCTAGCGACCCCTGAACATGTGGCTGTTGTCTGAAGTGAGGGCTGTCTTGTTAAGGACTATGCCCTTTAATCTGTAGTTTCTGATGCTAATTCGGGATAAAGGTTAGCATCGGAATTGTATTGCAGTACACCAGTAACACTACATTTTCCATTTTTTATCTTTAAAAGACATGTTCATATTGGGTTGTCTTAGGTCACAAATTTTCTTATGTAGGATGTAATGGTTCTGCAAATAAGATTCTGATATTACTTCTGTTGTTCTTCTGAGCCAGAGGTTGGCAGACTTCCTTCTGTAAAGGACCAGGTTCTATTTTAGGGTTTGTGTGCCAAACAGTCTCTGTAACTAGTAATCATCTTTTGTTGTAGTATAATAGCAGCTATAGGCAGTATGTGAGGAATGGGCATAAAACTTTGTAAAACTCAGTGGCAGACTGGACTTGGCTTATGGACTGCAGATGATGAACTTCTAAATTGTTTTGGAAATAGGCTTGCCATTCTTGAGAGAAAAGGAGAGGGAGCTGGGATTTTGACTTACACTGAAGGCTAGTAGTTCTCATCTTTTGTGTTAAATAAAGTACTTCTGTTGCAAAAGAAATATATGCTTATAGAAAATTTGTAAAATATAGAATAATAATAAGCAAGTACAAGTAATATTTATTGGGTACTGCCAAGTACTAGACACTGAGATAATTGTTAGTTTGATGGTCAGTTTGCCAGGTAGGCAATATACAGAGAGATTAAATGACAACCAAATAGGTGACTAGTAAGTGATAAAGCTAGAATTCAAAAACAAGTGTTTGACTCTAAAGTAAAAGTTCTTAACCATTATGCTATACAGGAACAGCAAGGAAATTATCTTGGGATCCCACTACCCAAATATAATACAAATAACATTCAATTTATTTCCTTTAATTATTTGTTCTCTGCAGTCTTAGCTTTGTTTTCTCGTTCAATATAGTCAGTTTTACAGTATGAAGCTAATTTTGTACCCAGAGCAGCCATTTCTCAAGTCATAGTTGATTAGCTATGGCTGGACTGAAGAAATGTATGGGATGCCAGACCTTTATCAAAGGATATTGTCTGTGTAGCTCTGTGGAGTTGTCAGAATGCTGCTTTATTTACGATTTTTCCCAAGGTTATTTGGCTAGTAAGGGCAGAGATGTTACTTAAGGACAGGGTTTTTGTTTTTTACTTTAAAGCATAGAGCTATCTGCTCCCCACTTCATCCCCATTTGACTCTCTTCTCCCTTCACACTATTTCCTGCCCTGTATTTAAAAATGGGTACTAGTTTAAAAAAGATTAAGTAGCTTTTCAAAAACAGCCTTTAAAACTGGGAACAAAAAAACAATAAAAAAAGATAAGAATACATAGACCTAATTATAAAAATTAACTCAAAATGGATCAGAAACTCAAATATGAAACATAAAACTATAATAAAACCTTTAGATAAATTATAGGAGAAAAGTTTCAGGATACAGGGATAGGCAAAGAGTTCTTGACACAAATATAATCCAGAAAGGAAAGATTGATGAATTTAAAACATGCTGTGCAGAAAACCAGGTAGAAAGGATATAAGGACAAAATGTAGTCTAGAGAAAAATAACTAGAGGCCACATCTGACAAAAGATCTAGTTTCTAGAGTATGTAACACTCTATAGAGTGAAAGCACTAAAGGGGACATACACGTGAAAAGTTGGTCAGTGTCATCGAAAAATGCAAATTAAACGCCCACATACACAAAATAGTGAGAACACCAGATCCAGAAAAGGATGTGGAGAAATTGGATTGCTCATACATTGCCAGTGAGTATATAAGTGGTACAGCCAGCGTGGAAATAGAGTTTGACAGATACTTAGAAAACTAAGCATGCATTTACCATGTGACCCAGCAGTTGCACTCATGAGCGTTCTCTTACGGAAATGAAAACTTACATTTGCACTAAGACCTATGTATAGATGTTCACAGCAGCTCTGTTTGCAGTCGTCAAAAATTAGAAACAACTTGAATGTATTTCAATAGGTGATTAATTAGACTATGGTAAACCCATGCTGTGGAATACTACTTAGCAATAACAAGGAATGAACTGTTGAAACACACAACTTGAATGATACTCTAAAGAGTACTGGCCCAAGTGAAAAGAGCCAGGCCCAAAAGGTTATATATGTGTGATTCCATTTATATGACAGTTTTGAAATGGCAAAACTTTAGACATGAATAGTAGGGTAACGGTTGCCACACGTGGAAGAGGAGAACAGAAGTGGTTGATGCTGTGAAAGGGCAGTACACAGGCTCCTTGGGGTGCTGGAACTCTTCTGTATCTCGACTGTAGTGATTGATACTTGAACCCACACAGGTGGAAAAAATGTAGAGCTAAGTACCCACACAAACACATAGATGTGTCCAAGTAAAACTAGGGAAGTCTGAGCAAGATAGATGGGTTATATCAATGTTAGTATTATGGTTGTGATACTATCCCATAGTTTTTGAAGAATGTTACATTGGGGGGAAATTGAGTAAAATGTGCTTTTTCATGTAATTTCTTACAACTATGTATAAGTCTCAATTATCTCAAAAATTGCCTTAAAATATATACACGTGGGCAAGTACAGGAAGCAAAAGTTACATCTGGAAAGACCCCTTTTTGTGAGCAAAAAAAATCCTTAAAACTGGCTTACAAATATCTTACCTATTTTCAGTATGAAATTATTTGCAGAGAATCTTACGGGGGAGGTTAGGTTGATGAGAACCAAGACCAGGTTGGGGTAATCAAAGCTGATTTCATATTCTGTCCCCAGGATGTATGCAGGAGGAGGTATGCAGTTTTCTGTCTGACGGTGACAAAAGAGCATAGTCTCAACACCTGCGAGGAAACGAGCCCCCTCTTACTCATATTCTTAGGGAAAGCTATTCACATGGCACCCAGCAAGGATTCCTGGTACCACTGATTTGTGTACATGCTCCTGCTACCGAGAAGCTTGAGTTCTAGGGTGCTGCAGACCTTATCTTCTTTCCAGTGCCATTTATGCCAGAGATACATACCCAACTCTAATAAATTGCATTTAGTTGAATTTCTTTCCAACAAACTTAAGTTATCAATTTAATAATAATGCAGTATATAGGGCTGGCCACCTTAAAAGCTGTTAGCAATAATATGGCCAACTTTACCTCAGATGAGCTAAAAGAAGTCAATATTAGGCATATATAACCTTATCAAGAATGTCTCATAATATGTATGGAGTAATAGACCTGATCAAGGAATTTGAATTCTTACTCTTACCATATGGTCCTGGATTGCTGCTGATTTGAACCATTAAGAGGGTTAGTTTCTTTATCTGTTAAATGTAATCCTATATATATTTCCATTGTCTTAAGAAAAACCAGTAGAAATTGAGACACAGTTGGTAAGACAAGTATACATTTGATTTTAATTCAAGTGGGTGTTTTAGAAATAAAAATTACATTATTGATATCTCTATAAAATTCAGATTATAGTGTGGATTTCAGTATTTACATTTTGAACCAGGTATTCATTGTATGGGAAGTAGGAAAAAACTGCATTTTAGAGTGTTTATCAGCATCCCTGATTTCTGTCACCTTGACGCAGGTACCTCCTTGATTTCCAGCAATTGAAAATGCCTTTAGTCATAGTTAAATACCTCCTGGTAGACACGATTGCCCTTGGTTGAACGCCACTGAGTCATAGAAGTAACATTTTGTGTGCTTTATGCGCATGTCGCACGTACAGTCCCGCATGGCTAGTCATTTGAGTAGAAGTCTGTCCCTTGCACACGTGCCTGTCCGGAGTTGGGGCGCTTTCTGAAAGAGGCTGCGCTCGGAGTGGTCCGGAACCTACAGCCTAGCGATGAGCACAGCTCAGGCTGGAGTCACGTGCAGCAGAAGCACGGAGTCAGAGCGCAGAGGGCAGCTCTAACTGTCTGTCCTGGATGGACAGGCAAGTCAGAAAGGACTAATCCCAAGTGACTCTGACCCAGTGACGTTTCTTTTGAAACACTCTAGGTGTGTCGTAATTGATAGAAAGTCCAAATATGTGGTAGTTTTTAATGCTGTAACTCTTACTTGCTTGCCTTTATCCTTCTTTTGTAGGCATTTTCACCACCTATTTTTGCTCACTTTTTGATATTTGAATTAAATGTTTATGGTTGAGTTTTCATTTTTAAATGCAATCTTTTTTTTTAAAGAATATCTTGTTTAATCTTACTGATATTTTCCATCTATCCCATATTTTCCATAAATTTGATGCATTCTTGGGGCTTTTTCTTTGTTGTGTGTTGTTTGTTCAGTTCCATTGATCTGACAGCACCACATTGCCTTGATAACTACAGTTTCTTTTTTTTGTGTGTGGGTACCGGGGGTCGACCTCAGGACCTCGCGCGCCAACAGGCACCGGTGCCGCTGAGCGATATCCCCGGCCCCTTTTTCGTATGTGGGATCCGGGAGTCGAACTCGGACCCTCGCGCTTGCAGGCGCTTACGCTGCTGAGCCATCTCACCGGCCCTACAGTTTCTTAAAATTACAGTTAAATCTGTGTAACATAAAAATTTACATTTTTATCATGTTTAAATGTACAGTTCAGCAGCATTAAGTAAGTACATTAACACTGTCATGCGACCACCACAATCATCCAACTCTATGACTTTTTTCATCTCCCATACCCAAACTCTTTCCCATTAAATAATTCCCCATTCCTCCATCTCCCTTCCCTCTGGCAACCTTGATTCTACTTTCTGTCTATGAATTTGACTAAGTACAGTATCTCATATATGTGGAATCATGCTGAGTTTCTCTTTTGTGACTAGTATATTCCACCTAGTGTAGTGTAGAATTACTCAAGGTTCATCCATTGGAGTATGCATCATTTTCCTTCTTTTTAAAGGCTGAATAATTCCATGATGTGTATGAACCATGTTTTGTTGATCTTACAGTGGATTCTTTGGTTGTTCCACTCTTACAATGTTGCTGTGAACATGCTTTCATACACTATCTGAATCCCTGCTTTCAGTCTCTTGGGATGTATACCCAGAAGTGGCATTGCTGGGTCATATGGTAATTGTCTAATTTTTTTGCAGAACCGCCATACTATTTTCATAGTGGTTCCACTGTTTTTTCATCCCTACCAGCAATGTACAAGGGTTCCAGTTTTTTCATATCCTTGCCTACACTTATTTTTGTGATTTTTTAAAAAAATATAATAACCATTCTAATTGGTATGAAGTGATATTGTTGTGGTTTTGATTTGTGTTTCCCTTTTGATTAGTGATGATGAGCATCTTTCCATGTGCCTACTGGTCATCCATGTGTCTCTTTTGAAGAAATTGTCTGTCTGTTCAAAGTCTTTACCCATTTTTTAATCAGATGATGTTTTCCTTGTTGAACTGTAGATATTCTTTATAGAATTTAATCTCTTACCAGATAAGTGATTTGCAAATATTTTCTCCCATTCTTTGTGCAATAGGTACAATTTTCATAGTAAAAGTTAAAGGAATTTTTAAGTACAGAAAAATAATTCAGTGAACACTTACCTCCTAGTCACATAGACTGAACAATTAACATTTTTCCATATTTGCCATATGTATACATACATGCACACACCCAAATTATATTGCTGAAGCATTTTAATTATAGACACCCTTCTAGGCCACATAGTATCCACCTTCAAAAAACATGAACTTTTCCTGCATCTGCCATTTTTCCCCATATACATTCTCCAAAATACTATTTCAAAATAATATACAGAGTCAGCCAAAAAAATGTATACACACTTCAGGAAATGAAAAACTTGTATAAATATTTTAATACTAAATTTATGGAGACATCATGAGATTAATACAAGTTACCTTTGGCCTCTACAATTAGAAGAGGTGCTCAAAGTGGTGACCGTGACCTTCCAGACATTCATTAGTATGGTGAACTGCTCCCTGGGTAACCTTGGTCATTGAGATTGCTGCGCATGCATTTTCAGTTTCTTCTCTGAGAACCGGCAGTGTAGTGGGTTTTCTGCAATATATGACATCCTCTAGCATCCCCCCTATGAGGGTGACACCATCTGTTGAAAAAACATTTCCTGAAGCGTGTATACATTTTTTGGCAGACTCTATATATTAATGGGGAAAAATGCCATAGCGCTGGTGCTTTTTCTGATTAAAATGTAGCAGCCTGCTTTTGGGCAAGTCTGCTGATGGTTTTCCTTGGAGTGCTGGCATTTTCTCACACAGCATTAAGATGTTCATGTCCTTCCTCCCTTAACCTACAATGGTGGCCTCCCAACATCCTACTTGCTCTGTTTTCCTTTTCTAATTCATCATCTGTACTGTGGCCAGAACAATACTTTAAGCCATGTTAGTCTGTTTCTTACTCTTTCAGATCCCCTGTGTTGCATTTAGTGTACAGTATAATCCAGACTACTTATCATGGCTTCTTAACCAGACACAGCACAGCCTGGCTCCTGCCTAGGCCCCCAACCTGGGTAGAGAGAGCTGGGTAGACCTGCTTCTGTTTCTTGAACATACCAAGCTGGTTCCTTTACTAGAACCTTCGCAGATGCTCTTTTCCTCTGTTACCACCCATGCTACTTCCACACCACTCTTTTTCTGCCTTTCAGGTGTTAGTGTAAATGTTAGCTGTCCAGTCAAGCTTTCCTCATGACATATTTATACATCATCTATTTATTCCCTTGCACAGCACATTTGCAACACTTTCTAAATCTGTTTTTAATGTGTACCTACTAATATCATGCTAGACGACTCTCTCCTTCCCATCCCTGCTGTGTGCCAAGCTCTGTGACAGCAGGGACCATTGGACATAAGCATACAGCTCACAGTTGGCAAGAGGTGGATGGTGAGGAGCAGCACACGTGGTCCCACATAAAGTGACCATGAAGGAAACTCTTGTAGGATTTGTATTGTTTGACAAAATAAATCACATTATTTTGTATTATTGATAAGTGCATTTAAAACTTGATCCAAATTATTTTCTAATTTGAATTACCTAACATGACCAGTCATTTCATATGATTTGGGGATCAACTTTAATCTGAAAATCCAAGTGTATATTAGATAAGAATTGAAGGTACCGTATTTTGGATATTCCATATGCATATAGATAAAAATTTGGTTTTAGTATTTTCATCATGATTTTCTTCCTTTTACAGACTGAGACAACACTTGGACTCAGTTCATATCAACAGAAAAGGTAAGGCTTATGTATTTAGTAAGATAGTAACTTTCAGATCCTTCTGGAGGATTCCTGCCGTTCTCTCCTTCAACTTCCCTAGGATTTTGTCTTGTTTTTTTTTGTTTTTTGGTGAACAGGAAATAGCAAATTACAAATTGTATTGTATCGTGTTTTTGTAAGTATTATGTATGGAAAACCAAATCTAAATCGGAATTTGCTTGTGATGCAGTTATGTACATGCCTCTATGATAGTCAGCTTTCTGTTATTATAACAAATGCCTGAGAGAATCAACTTGTAAAGAGAAAAGGTTTTTTTTGGATCACAGTTTTAGACTTTTCAGTCCATGACAGGTTGGCCCCATTGCTTTAGACCTGTGCCAAGGTAGCACACCCTGGCAGGAGCACGTGGCAAAGCAAAACTGCTCACTTTAACACCACAGAGCCAAGAGAGCATTGATGGGGCTGGAGTCCCACAGACCCCTTCAAGGGCATACCTCCAATGACCAAAAATGTCCCACCATGTCCTGCCTCTTACAGCTTCCAATAGGTCTGCATGGAAACCAGGCCTCCAGCACAGGGGCTTTCAGGGGACATGGAAGACCCAAACTGTAGCTGGCACATACAGAAGGCTTTTACTCAGAGCTGACACTCGCCTTGCTTTGAAAGAAGAGCATCTCTGTGACTTCTCTTGTGGCTGTGTCTACCTTTTATTCTGCCCTCACTTCCCAGGGCTGGGGAATCCAGTCTTGTGATTCAAAGAAGCCCCTTTAAACACAGCTTTCCCTGTGATGCCAGGGATTTCTTTTACCTCAGATGTTGTGAAAATACATACATGCATGTGAATTTCAAAATGCCTGCCTTGCCTCCCCACCCCTAAATTTTTGGTTTTTAGTACCTTTTTATCTCCCTCAGAGAAAAGAATAAAAGGAAAATAACTGGCCTGCTTCCCTTTCTGTATCCAGTCAATGCCTGCTGCATAAGGGGAATGAAAGTTTTCTTTAAGACGGCCAGTCCCTCCATCAGCTGTTTCTTGTTCAGTATACCAATTGCTCCCTTAGGGATCCATAGACCTAAGGAGCTGAGCTCAGAAGCCTCAGCATACTGGTGCAGTTGCAGTTCCTGTTTGCCAGGAACAGCTGGCCACCCTTCAGCTCCTGTTCTCCTGGGTGCCCCTGAGTAACAGTTGGAATGCGGGCAGTGCTAGCCGGGGGTTCTCAGACAACATGCCCACTGCATAGACTGTAAAACTCAGTCATTTTACAGTGAGTGTTTTTAGGAGTATGTTTTATTCTGATGAGATACCTGTTCCTGAAAAGAGAGCAAAATAAATTTATCTTTAAAAATTATCAAATAATCTGATAAAATCAGGCAACCAAAGTGATGGAGGCAACACAAGATGCCCCTGCCCTCACTGTCATCACTGCAGTCCCATTTGGACATCTCAGGAGAGGGAAACATTTCCTCCTCACGGACCTTGATGCTTAGAGTACATCTGTGAATGTCGCCAGCCTGCAGAATGCAGACTGTATCAATAATTGTATTTTGAGAGAAAGATGTCAAATACTCATATGAGTAGGACAATTAAAACTTTACTTCTTCACAGATACAATGATGAACTTCTTCAGTAATTGCCACTTTTGCTTTTTTACTCTCGTACCTGCAATAATATGACACCTTTTCCCTATTGTGCATCTGTCCTGATTCGTGTGCGGTGTTGGGACTTCCCCTGCCTGTAAATGCTGCCCAATATTTTTGGTATGGGGGCACATTGTCTCCAGGCCCCAGTGAGTCTAGCCTGATATCTCCTTGGTTGGAACATCTAAGAACTCCAGAACTCTCTGATGCATCTAGAGCCACCATAGCAGAGATAAAAGCACACCTGTTTATCTTGTACTTATTCTTTGATCCTTTGTACCAGCAGATAGGAAATCAGCTATAGAACTAAGCTGATTTACATTAATGAAGACGATGTTTTCATCTGTGATCAAAATCTAAGTTTTAAGTATTTTCTCAGTATATTGAAGAATTTCCAGGAACACACAATCATATTCTCAGTTCAGTTTTCACTTATTTACAGTGTGTATCAAACAGATTACCCCAGACTCGGAGGCACAAAGTTAGGAATTCAGGCAGAGCACAGCAAAGATGGCTCATCTTTGCTTTGTGATGATCTGGGGTCTCAGCTGTTGAAACTTCAGACCTACAAATGACTCAGTGGCTGGGAGTGGAGGCCTGGTCACTCGTGTTGATGCTAGCATGTTAGCTAGGACCTCAGCTGGCTGTCACCTGGAGTGCCTATATGTGGACCTATCTGAGTAGTCTTTTCATATGGGCTGGTTTGGACTTCATCACAGCCTGGTGGCCAGATTCCAGGAGTGAATCTTCGTCCCAAAGAGAGCCAGTGGAAATTGTATCGCCTTTTATGACCACCCCTAGGAAATCATATAGTTACTTCTGTCATATGTTGTTAATCAACCAGTAAGTTAAGTTTGCAAGGGTTCAAGACAGAGGCAAGGGAGAAGAAACCTCCACTGATCAAGGGAAGGATATCAGTGAATTTGCAGACACATTTTATAACCAACATACTTCACATTTTGTATGTGTGACCAGGACCATGAATCAGATAAACATTAGTATCACGTTGGTATGCAGTACCCGTATGGCACTGCATTAGGGGCAAAAATACATCTTAGCTATGCATGCTATTACAAAGTACCATAGACGGGCACTTAACTACCACGGACATTTATTTATTTGTCCTAGTTCTGGAGGCAGAGAAGTATAAGATCAAGGTTCTGGCTGACTTCTTTCCTGGTGAGGACTCTCTTCCTGGCTTGTTTTCTTCTTGCTGTGCCCTCACAAGCGAGGAAGGAGAGAGGGATGAGAAAGCAGGTGAGAAGGAAGACCAGAGACTATAGACACACACACGACAAAGGGAGAGAGGCAGACAGTGCTTTGGTGTCTCTTATAATGGCACTAATCCGATCATGAAGACTCCACCTCATGCCCTCATCTAAACCCAATTACCTCCCAAAAGCCTCACCTCCAAATACCATCATATTGGGATTTATAGGCCTTCAACATTTGAGTTTGGGAGGGGCACAGGTCATAGCAACATACAAATCCAGATTTAGATTCTTTCTATGCCTATCAAACAACTAAAAACTAAAGAGCTATATTTATGCATTACTCTTAACAAGTCATTTTAAAACACCTATGGCGTAGAAAAACAAATACAGTATCCATATTTATCTGGCACAGGATAATCAGTATCCATAGTTACCTGGCACATAGCTCTACACTTGAAGAATTTAGCTCTTTGTTTTGTTTTGTTTTGTTTTGTTTTAATATGTGATTTGGTGCTGCACATTCTAAATATTGTCATAGCTCTCATTTTAGTAGTTGTAACTTTAATGAAAATGTTTATGTAAAATGGAACAAGTAAAATATAGAACTAAATGTTTCTAGTTGTATAACAACAGGCATTGTAATATTTTTCAGTTCAAAAATAAACTACTCTATATGTCAGAATTTGGATTCGAGTTTGAAAATTTAATTAAAATGAAGCCTGTCATATAATCAGAGATGGTTCTAATTACAAGAGACCCTGAGCATCTTGTTGAGCCCCCTTGCTGGACATATTATGGAGCCAAAGATCTAAGACCTGAGGGATGTTAAGAGTGGCAAAGTTAGAGTGGCCAGAATTTGTTATCTTTTGATTGACAGCCCAGTGTGTCATTCTGTTCATCTAGTCATATATCAAGTATGGAATCTTCCAGCGTTCACTGTATTTTCTCTGTTAGCCAATATTTGGCAAGGGGAATATGGTATAAGAATTAGAAGAGAAAGGCTGTGAATTAGAGAAGCCCCCTGAAACAAGAGGAAGGCAAGTTGCAGTGATTGAGCATACCCGCCCAGTAGGGAAGATGTTGGTGAGAGCGATGCATGGCCTGCTTTCAGTTTCTTTCGGTACCTGAAGCACATGTGTTCCACTGTCATCAAAACAGTCCACCGGCCCCAGGTCACAGCCAAGATGAAGGCTGGCTTCTGGCTCCAGAACCCAGTCTTTTCACCCTGGACTACATTGCCTTCACTAGTCTTTCCTATAGGGTACCCCCAGTGCATTAGAAATCATTTCTGCATCAATCTCTCACTTCCTTTTACTCCCCAATTGTAGAGTCCACCTGCTCTCCTCTGGTTTTTCCAGTAAGGCAATAGGTTGAGCCCTGTCCTGTCTCATACTGCCTGTATATAATCTGTAAGTTCAAACTCTCATTTTGTTCATGAAACTTAACCTGCCCAAGGAATTTATAGCATAAAAAGCTTAGTTAATGGAATGATTCTCTAGTAGTTGATTGGTTGGTAGTGATGCAAGGCTGTGGCTACCATTTGTTTGTCATTATCTTCCCACCCCTGTCATTATCCTCCACTTCAGTTTTGGAGTAAACCTGGCTTTAAGAGCTTCAAGACATTCTGAAAAGGAAAGAGCTGATGCTTGTACGAACTGAGGATTGTGGGTAAATCATGAAAAATAAAATTTTCCAGGATACCTTTTTCTGTACTTCATTCTTTTGGTTCACTCTAATTTATTTAAATGTGATTATTAATTACATGAAAATATTTTTGTTTTAAAAGGCACTGGTTGCATAATGGATGGTGGAGGATGTGCATATAGTGTTTTTATTTAATTGAATAAAATTAAATAAAATGTTTATTTAATTTGAATGTCAAAATATTATAATGGCTACTAGTATTAATATGTCGTGACATAAGGCTGCCTTTTATGGGTGGTCTCCTCTTAGTGTGTGGTATCCTTTGGTGGGAGATTTGGAATCACTTACCTGACTTCTTTATCCACAAGGTTTGTGACCTTGAGGGAAGGGTTCTGAGAATGATTTTTACTTAAGTGCTCTGAGCATGATTTTTATCTACAAACTGGGGAAGACAACTTCTCTGTCTGATATATGTGATACAAGGTTATGCAATTGTGTAAGGTTGTTCTCAGGGTCAAATAAGGATACTAGTAGCTTGCAAACTTTAAAACGTGGTATGACAGGGAGAAAAGATGGCAGATGTGTAAGAAGCAGGCGGTGAAACTCTCTAAAAGTTGCCGTTGGACCACTGGAATACAGGGACCGGGAGAGCGCAGGAGGGAGGGAGGTGCCTCCCCTGGACCCAGGAAAGTTCTGAGGCGCAGTTCGGGACTCAGGGAGCGAGTGAAGGGTACTTTCAACGAAGGAGGAGGAGACTGCGGCGCCTTCTCCCTGTCCCAGGAACCGCGGCGCAACAGAAGCTCAAATCTGCGGACACACGGTGACAGCCGGCGCCCCGGGGCCCCCGCGGAGGATCGCGAGACAGCGGCGGGGCAGGGGAGCGGCGGAGGACTGCGCTGGCCGCGGTGAGTGTCTCTCAGGCACAGCTGTCCACGCCAGAGAGCGACTGGCCGGGCGCCATTGTGGGGGGTGCGGCGAAACTCAGCGTGGAGCGCAAACACAGCGCTCGGGACTGAGCGCGGCGCCACGGCTCTCAGGCTGAAAATGCGCTGACGGCGGCGGGCGAACGAGCCTGGTCTCCGCCGGAGAGTACGCGCTTCTGCCCACTGCCCCGTCGAAGGGCCTCCTGGCTTCCTGGGACGGACCTGCATGGAACAGGACTCTGTCACCACACGGTGCCTGCCTACAGCAGAGTCAACACCTGGAACTGATGCTTTTTATTTTTCTTTTTTTTTTTTTTTTTCCTCTCATTTGTTTTTTGTTCTGGTGAAGGGGTTTTTTCTTGTTTTGTTTTGTGGGGTTTTATTTTTGTTTTCTTTGTTGTTTTTGTCTTCGTTTTTGTTTCTGTTTGTTTGCTCTTTCCTTCATTATTCTCTCTGGTTTTTATATGAGTGTAAACAGAGCCTCTAACCTCTTTGTCATTGTGGTTCTGATCTGTTCTTCCTTTTATCCCTTCCTTCTTTTTTTCCCAGTCCTCTGCACCAGTTTCCCAATGTTAGCGGGATCCCTCTTGGTCCTCCAACCTTACATCTAATTCCTTCCTCTTCTCCCAATACTCTATTTCCTCCTTAACTCATTTTAAATTTAAACTCCTGAGGGCAAAATTGACATTAAGGACTTGCATACTGCATATAATTTTTCTGGTGTGCTTTAGATTTTGTTATATAACCGCAACTCTATACGGTTAAAAGTGGCAAATAACTGGTTAGCTCAGTCTGTCGTTTTCTAGGCTGTGTTTGATGCTTTAGGTACCATTATAGCCAAAAGTGAAATAATTGTTCTAAACAGCTTTCCTTCCTGGTATTCCATGACTGAGATTGACTAAGGGTCACAGAAAATACAGTGGCACAGTACCAAAGAACCAAGGACTGGGCCAAACAGGTAGCAACTTCTCATATCCAACAAATTGAAGAGGTAGGATCTGGCAGCAAGCTCAAAACCCAAAAATAAGCTACACTTGGAAGATACTGCGGATCTTCCTAAGGATCTTAAACACTAGCAATAAAGTAACCTACCATAGGTAATTTACAAACGTCACCGCAGGAATTAAACTAAAGAAAGAAAAGAAAATGAGAGGACACTTAAACAAGATGCAACCCCACACATCCAATTCACCAAAGGCAAACCTAGGGGGCAATGAGGTGGGATGATCCGAAAGCCACCCACCTGGCCTATGTGAAGTGGTAACAACAAAGCAACTGAATGAGGCTCTGGAAAAAATTAAATCAGAAATAATTTCACAGATAACTGCAGAGATAATGTCCACAATGAAGACCATGCTTAAGGACACTATAGCTGATACAGACAAAAAAATAGACGAGCTTAAGAAAATTATAGAAATCATGAATGCTCAGCATAGGAAAGAAATGGAATCCATAAGGCAGATTCAAGCAGATATCCAGGAGAACAAAAATTCCATTGAAAGTATTTGTAGCAGATTAAGCCAATGTGAGGACAGGATCTCAGATATAGAAGACAGGCTTGCAATTAGTGATCATGAAAAGAAAGAATTCTTAAAAATAGCAAGGGACCATGAAAAATCAATCCAGCAGCTGCTAGACGACTCAAAGATAAATAACTTAAGACTAACTGGAATAAATGAAAAAGCAGGAGATAGCATAAATGACATCAGGACCCTGTTCACAGACATTATCATGGAGAATTTCCCTGGTAGAAAAAAAGAATTTGATCTTCATATAAATGAGGCTTATAGGACTCCAACTAGCCACGATCAAAAAAAAATCTTAAGCCAGACAATATCATAGTCAAGATCCCAGAAATTCAACACAAGAGCAGAATCTTAAAAGCTGTTAGGGACAAGAGACAAATCACCTATAAAGGAAAGCCCATCAGAATCACAGCTGACTTTTCAGCACAAACCCTCAAGTCAAGAAGAGCTTGGAATTACGTATTTCAAGCTCTAAAGGAAAATAACTTTCAACCCAGATTGATGTACCCCACAAAACTATCTTTCAAAATTGATGGAGAAATAAAATACTTTCATGACAAAGACCATCTGAGAAAATTTATGACCACCAAACCAGCACTCCAAAATGTTCTGAAGGACATTCTAGAAAGAGATAACAAGGACTGCAACTCCAGGAACCCCAACAGAAGGAATCCACCAGGCAGGACAGATAATTAAACAGAGGGAGAGGGGGGGAAAAAAAGAGGGGGAACCAACAACAGGAAAATAACATAACAAGTATAAGTCAGTACATATCAGTTTTAACCATCAATGTTAATGGTTTCAATTCACCAATCAAAAGTCACAGACTGGCAAAATGGATCAAGAAGCAAGATCCAACAATATGCTGTATACAAGAAACACATTTAATTCACAAAGAAACTCATAGACTGAAAGTCAAAGGATGGAAAAACAATACTACATGCAACAGGAACCCAGAAAAAAGCAGGGGTAGCTATTCTTTTTGCAGACAAAGTGAATTTCAAGCCAAGAATGATTCAGAGAGATAAAGACGGTCATTACATCCTTGTAAAGGGAACAATCCAAGAGGAAGAGATAATGATCATAAATATATATGCATCAAATATCAGTGCACCCAGCTATATAAAACAAGTATTAAAGGACATGAAAAATCAAATAAGCACTAATACAATTATATTGGGGGATCTCAATATTCCACTGTCACAAAAAGACAGATCAACTAGACAAAAAAATCAATAATGAAATATTAGAACTGAACCAAACTTTTGAACAAATGGATTTAGTAGATGTCTACAGAGTGTTCCACCCCACAACATCAGAATACACATTCTTCTCAGCTGCACACGGGACGTTCTCCAAAATAGACCACATACTAGCTCATAAAACATGCTTAAGTAAATGCAAAGGAATTGAAATTATCCCATGCATATTATCAGACCATAATGCAATGAAATTGGCAAAAGAAATCACAAAAACTCCCTAAACACATGGAAATTAAACAGCACCCTCCTGAAACCAATGGGTCACAGATGAAATTAAAGAAGAAATTAGACACTTTCTACAACTGAATGATAATGACAGTACAACATACCTGAACTTATGGGATACAATGAAAGCAGTCCTAGGATGGAAATTTATAGCATTAAATACCTATATCAGGAAAATAGAGCAAGCACAAATAAACAACTTAATGGTGAACCTCGAACTTCTACAAAAAGAAGAGCAGGCTAAGCCAAAAGCTCATACAAGGGAGGAAATTATAAAGATCAGAGCAGAAATTAACGTATTGGAGACTAAAAAAAAATACAAAGAATCAATGAAGCAAAGAGTTGGTTCTTTGAAAGAATAAATAAGATTGACAAACCCTTATCCAACCTTATTAAAAAAAGAAAAGACTCAAATCCATGCAATTGAAAATGAAAAGGGTGATATCACAATGGACCCTGCAGAAATCCAGAAGATCATCTATACCTATTTTGAAAATTTACATTCTACTAAGATGGAAAATGCAGAAGAAATGGACAGATTCCTAGATACGTATGAATTACCAAAGCTGAATCAAGAAGATTTAAAAATCCTAAATAAACCAATGTCAACCAATGAAATCGAAGATGTAATTAAAAACCTCCCAACAAAGAAAAGCCCAGGCCCTGATAGATTCACTGCCGAATTCTACAAGAAATTTAGAGAAGACCTAACACCACTACTTCTCAAACTTTTTAATGAAATTGAAAGGGAAGCAATACTCCCAAATTCATTCCTGGAAGCAAGCATTACCCTGATACCAAAACCAGAGAAGGACCCAACTAAGAAAGAGAACTACAGGCCAATCTCCCTCATGAACATAGATGCAGAAATCCTCAATAAGATACTGGCAAACAGAATCCAGCAAAACATCAAGAAGATTATACACCATGACCAAGTTGGATTCATCCCAGGGATGCAGGGATGGTTCAACATACGTAAATCAATAAATGTAATGCACCATATTAACAGAACCAAAGACAAAAATCACGTGATCATCTCAATAGATGCAGAAAAAGCATTTGACAAAGTCCAGCACCTTTTCATGATAAAAACCCTACAGAAAATTGGAATAGATGGTCTTTATCTCAATCTGATAAAAGCTATCTATGACAAACCAACAGCCAATATTATACTAAATGCACAAAAACTGAAAGCCTTCTCTCTAAAATCAGAAACAAGACAAGGATGTCCACTGTCCCCACTCTTATTCAACATAGTCCTGGAAACTTTAGCCAGAGCAATTAGACAAGAGAAAGAAATAAAAGGAATAATGACTGGAAAGGAAGAAGTTAAATTATCATTATTTGCAGGTGACATGATACTCTACACAGAAGACCCCAAAAACTCCACTAAAAAATTGCTAGATTTAATAAGCAAATTCAGTAGTGTAGCTGGATACAAAGTCAATACTCAAAAATCAATAGCCTTTCTGTACACAAATAACAAACTTGCTGAAAGAGAAATTAGGGAAACAACACCTTTCACAATAACATCCAAAAAAGTGAAATACCTAGGAATCAACCTCACAAAGGATGTAAAAGACCTCTACACTGAAAACTACAGTACTCTGAAAAAGGAGATCAAACAGGATACCAGAAAATGGAAAGATATCCCTTGCTCCTGAATAGGAAGAACCAATATAGTGAAAATGGCCATACTTCCAAAATTGTTATACAGATTTAATGCAATTCAATCAAAATTCCAACAGCATATCTCACAGAATTAGAGAAAACAATCCTAAAATTCATTTGGAACCAAAAGAGACCTAGAATAGCAAAGGCAATTCTAGGCAACAAAGGCAAGGCAGGGGCATCACAATCCCCGACTTGAAATTATACTATAAAGCTACTTTGATAAAAACAGTGTGTTACTAGCAAAAAAACAGACCTGAAGATCAATGGAACAGATTAGAAGATGCTGAAACAACCCCAGACATACTAAGCCACCTTATCTTTGACAAAGGTGTCAAACATTCACTGGAAGAAAGATAGCTTCTTTAATAAATGGTGCTGGAAAAACTGGCTCTATACATGCCAAAGATTAAAATTAGACCCATATCTTTCACCATGGACTAAACTAAATTCAAAATGGATCAGTTATCTAAATATTAAAACAGAAACATTAAATCTGCTGGAAGGTAGGATAGGTAAAACCCTTGAAGACATTGGTGTAGGCAAAGACTTTATGAATAAAACCTCAGCCACAAAGGAACTATCCCAAAGAATCAACAACTGGGATCTCATCTTATTAAAAAGCTTTTGCACAGCAAGAGAAACCACCAACAGAGTGAAGAGACAACCCACAACGTGGGAAAAAATGTTTGCTAGCTGTTCCTCAGACAAAGGATTACTATCGAGAACATATAAAGAACTCAAAAAAATCAGACCTCCCAAATTTAAAGACCCACTCCAAAAATGGGCATCTGAGATGAATACACATTTCTCAGATGAAGAAATACAAATGGCAAATAAATATATGAAAAAATGTGCAACATCACTAGTCATTCGGAGAGATGCAAATTAAAACAACACTGAGATACCATCTCACCCCAGAAAGAATGGCTATTATCAAGAAATCAAGTAATAACAAATGCTGGAGGGGCTGTGGGGAAAAAGGAACCCTTGTCCACTGTTGGTGGGAGTGTTGACTGGTACAGCCACTGTGGAAATCGGTGTGGAGATTCCTCAAAAAACTAGGGTTGGGGCCGGTGAGATGGCTCAGCGGCGTAAGCGCCTGCCTTGCAAGCGCGAGGGCCCGAGTTCGACTCCCGGATCCCACATACGAAAAAGGGGCTGGTGATATCGCTCAGCGGCACGGGCGCCTGTTGGTGCGCGAGGTCCTGAGGTCGACCCCCCGGTACCCACAAAAAAAAAAAAAAAAAATAGGGTTGGAGGTCCCATTTGACCCAGCTATTCCCCTTCTGGGTATTTTCCCAGAAGAATTAAAAACATCGTATCACAGCAATATATGTGCACCCATGTTTGTAGCAGCACAATTTGTAATAGCCAGATCTTGGAAACAACCCAAATGCCCATCAACTAAGGAATGGATAAGAAAGATGTGGTATTTTTATACAGTGGAGTACTATTCAGCCATAAAGAAGGATAAACTGGAGACTTTTATAGGTAAATGGATGCAACTCGAGAAAATACTCATAAGTGAAATAAACCGGATGCACATGTGTAAGCATTGTATTGTCTCCCTAGTATGAGAAACTGAAAGAGTAAATAAGATCCAAAATGTACAATAGATATGGTGAATCAAAAAGAAACTGGTCAAAAAGAAAGAGAGACTGGGATGGGCAAATGGGCAAAAGAAAGAAGGGAAAAGAAAAAAATTGTATTTATAGATAAGATGGTTAAGATAGATACACTACTAATTTTACTTAGTTCATCGATGAGTAAGGTTTGTGCCAGTAATGTTTGGACAATTGAATGCTGATATCTGGTACCCTGAATAACTAACTTAAAGATAACAATACGTAATGTATTAACCATTGTTACCTTCCTATTATGTTGTTCTGAAATTGTGTTCTTTTTTGATTTTTGTTTTTTTTTCTTCTCTTTAAAATAAAAAAAATTAAAA